>CM016623.1:100331969-103087463 GCA_005393395.2 Gossypium australe
AGCCTTTACTTGTTGTCAAATCAAGCATTTGGAAACAAAATTTGAAATATCTTTCTTCATTCTCGGCCACCAATACTGTTGCTTCAAGTCATTGTACATCTTGGTACTACCCGGATGTACAGATAAACATCTGTTATATGCCTCGTGCAAAATTCTCTGAATAAGCTCTTTCTTTCTCGGTACACAAACTCTATCTTTAAACATCAAACATCAATCGAAATTAATCCAAAATTCGGATTCAACATCTGACTCGTGCTGGGCTCTCTTTGCTTGCAATTCGCTATCTTCTTTCTGAGCCTTAAAGATCTCTTGGAGGAATACTGGTCTAGCTCTCAACTTAGCTAAAATAGAACCATCACTGAATAAAGTCATTCATGAATTCATTGCCCTTAATGCAAATAAGGACTTTCTGCTTAAAACATCGGCGACCACATTAGCCTTTCCTGGATGATAGTCAATGATCAACTCATAGTCTTTTATTAACTCTAACCATCTCTGTTGCCTCAAGTTCAACTCTTTTTGTGTCATCACGTACTTCAAACTTTTGTGATTGGTGAAAATTCGGCATCTTTCACCATATAGATGGTGTCTCCATATCTTCAATGCGAAGACTATGGCAGCCAACTCTAGATCGTGTGCCAGATAGTTCTTCTCATGAGGCTTCAACTGTCTTGAGGCATAAGAAATCACTTTACCCTCTTACATAAGCACACAGCCTAACCCATTTAAGGATGCATCACTGTAAATTTCGAATTCTTTGTAACAGCCCAATTTTGACCCTAATCTAAACAGTGGTTTCGGAACCATGAATCTGAGCCAGTAGAATATTTTAATATTTTATATTGAGTCTATGATATACGATTGAGCATGTGTTAAAATTGCGTGAGATAATTTGCCCGTTTGTTTGTTTAATTTAAGGAAAAGGACTGAATTGCATAAGTGGTAAAAGTAGTTTTTATAATATTACAATGGTTAAATTGATTTGTCTTCTTATATATGAGGACTTAAGTTGTAAATTAACCAATTAGCATATAGGTGGACGACATTTGGCTTTAATATTACAATGGTATGATTTTATATACATAATATTATATGATAAAATGTTATAATATAAAATAAGTTAATAATATAATAAAGAAACATGTTATTCATCATCATTTTTCACCCTTAAAAGCTGAAACTAAAGAAAAGAAGAAAAGAAGAAACCTAAGCAACATTCAGCCATTGTTGAGCTTAATCAAAGTATAAGTCTAGCTCAGTTTTTGATAATTTTTACGTTTTTGATATCGTTGCTTAGAAATCTTCAAGACCCATGCTTTAATTTTTGAGTTTGATGAATATTTTGAATTGAGCCATTGATGATAGTTGGTTGTTTAGGTTATTGAAGGATGAATTATGAAATATATGTGTTAAATTAATATGTTTTGTCTTTAGATTTTTGAAGAATTTGAGTATTTTGGATTAAATTGTAAAAATAAATTTTAGGGGGACTAAATTGTGAAATAAATGAAATGCAAGGACTTGTATGAACACTATGAACATTCGGCCCTTGAGGTGTGTGGCCAAATTTTGTGTAATTTGAGTTTTGTGCAAATAGGACTAAATTGTAAATGTATGAAATAATAGGGGCAAAAAGATAATTTGCCCATTTATGTGTTTTAGGACTAAATTGAATGTAAATGTGTTTGAATGAGCTTAATTTGAATATGTTTAGATCAAGAACAAAAGGAGGTGGAATTGGATCGAGGAAAAACCAAATTGAACGACTAACCGGGAAGTTGAACTCGTTGATATCTGAGGTAAGATTTTAAGCAATTGAATTAATTAGAATTATTTCTTTATAATATGTCAATGTTTAAGAGTGATAAGTGTATTGAATTTGGATATGCCGAATATGTCAATGAAGTTGATTAAAATTTGTATTAAGTAAGGTTGATTCGGTAGTTGAATTGAGTAATAGAGAACATATATTTTAAATTTTCTTGATGTAAGTAAGTGTATGAAGTAGTAAATGATGGTATGAATGTGTTCAAAGTGAGGCTAGTACATGTTGGTAATGTAGCCGAATATGTGAGCGATACGTTATGATAAGTAGGAAGTAACGGCTCTATGTGAGCGATACGTTACGATAAGAATGAAGTAACGGCTCTATGTGAGCGATATGTTACGATAGGTATGAAGTAACGGCTCTAAGTGAGCGATACGTTACGAGAAGTATTAAGTAATGACACTAAGTGTGTGAGACGTTGCTAAACCATATTAACAATGTGCAGGTGTGAGGTTTGTTTTAAAGACTTCTATTATAAATGCAAATAAGTATACAAGAATGATTGAGTATATTATCCTATGTATATGCATGAATGACTAAGTTTAGGGTTGGTAAGTAATCTAGAGGTAAGTATCATTTCTATTAATTTAAGAGTGATAGAAGTTGATGTGTAAGTTGAATACTTGTTAATTATGTTTTATATATATAAATTATTTAGAATGTGGTATGCATTCAACTTTTGGAGGGTTTGGATACTCGGTCTAATGGTTGTAAATGAATAAGGTTATTTATTTATTTTTATTTTGAATAAGCTTATGTGAATGGAAACTAATTGCTTAATTCTTACTAAGCTGTGAAAGCTTACTTTGTTTTTGGTTATTTTCTTAAATGCATAGGTTACTTTTGGAAGCTCGACTTGTGCTCGGGGATCACCTTGGAAGCTCACCATACTATCATCTATTGGTATTTTTTTTGAAGTAGTAATCTATGACTATTATGGCATGTATAGGTTATATCACTCTTTTAAGTCTTTTATGATCAAGATGTTTATAAAATGGCATACGAAAATGGCTATGTTTCTATGTTTGAGGCTGATTTAAGTGTGCTTGATATTAGTTCTAGTAATCGTGCATGTCCGGTTTTTGTCATAAGCTAATTTGGAAGTTGCTCCTTGACATTATATATTTATATGTATGTGTGTGATATTCGAATGCATGGGGATATAATTAAGTGAAACATATAGTAAAACTTTGATGGTTGAATGATGTTATACTTATTATATATAATGGATGAGTTCGGTTAATGACTAAACCATGGCATATACGTGTGAATGTGTTAGTAAGGTTGCAAAATTGTTATTAAATGACATTAGGGACTAATTTGGATATAGAGTATTTGACCATATTATGTATGAGTTCTCGAATGGAATTGATATTGAATTACTTAGGTCACATATATATGAACTTAAGAAATTTGAGTAATCGAGTTGTGTCTTTAAGGAAATTCAGCACTAGCGTAGTTAAAGATTTTCGGCTATTAGTATTGTCTTTGATCTATATGTGAATTTGTTAGCAAAGTTTTGGTTCTGTATAATAGTCTGATAACATGATTATTTTGCATGATTTCTTATATTTAATTCGGTGTATTTCTGAATTAATCCCTATTAATTTGTATTTTTATGATTTAATTCTTGTCAGGGACACAATTGATTGAAAACATGCTGAAAAGGGCTAAATTGAAAGAAAATCATGGAAATAGGGCCAAATCAGAAAGATGGGGGAAGCCAAGGACTCATCAAGCAATTTGACTTTGTAAAAAGCCAAATATGGAAAATCCTATTTTTAGTTTATTTTATTTTTATTTATTTATTTTATTTTTATTTTAGGATTTTATATTAAATTAATTAAGTCTATTTTTAGTAAACCCCATGTATATAAATAGGGGTTAATTGTATTTGGATAATCATCAATCAAATACTTCTTTTCCTACTTCTATTTGGAATTAAATTATCCTTTTTGTCTTTTTCCTATTTCAATTTGGAGTGAATTTACTTTTTTTTTCTCTTTCAATTTGACGTGAGAATCCTGTCCATTTCATTTCAATTTCCTATTTCTTTCTAAATTTGTCCAACTGCTTCCCAAGCCCCTTCACTTCCCAATTTCTTCCATTCTCATACAAAATTCAACCACCTTCCCCAACTTGCAAGCATGAGTAAAATCATGCGACACTAAATTCTATCTTAGCCTTAGGCCGGTACACTTTCCGGTCAGAAATCGTGAGATATGAATTCGAGCTAAAATCTGTCCAATCGATATTCACCTTTTTCCTAAGTATCGGGATTGATAACTCATCCCTTAAGGTTGAATTTGATTCCAAGTCAAAGTGCACATTGGATTGGGGTCGTATTTGCCGACATTGGATTGATAACTTCATCAACTAACACACTCTTGCCTAAAGGATTAGACACATTAATCGTAAATTCTGTAGACTCTATAGGCATACTCATATCGGATACTAGTTTCATGCAAATGTAAGAGTATGTGGATCCGGGATCTATTAAAGCAATAACTTTTATATCATAAAGATAAAAGGTACCCGTAATAACATCAGGAGATGATGCCTCTTCACGAGCGCGAATGGCATAAGTCCTTGCAGGCGCCCTACCCTCAGGTCTCGTGGTCTGCTCTCTAGGGTTACCTCTTCCACTTGCCCCACTTCTCGGGTTCCTCTGCGGTCTGCCTCTGATCATACTCCTTGATCTCAGGTTCTGAGTTCTCTTTTCTTTTGTTGTCTCAAGACAATCCTTTATATAGTGGTCTTGGGAACCACATCTAAAACATGCATTTTCATGTGCTCGACATTCTTCAAGATGACGTCTGCCACACTGTGGGCATTCGGGTCTATCCGATCGGATGTTCCCCACACTAGCAACTGAAGCCGCCTATGCCTTATTTCCCGAATACTACTTACTCTTGTCCTTCCTTGAAATCCCAGTGGAAGTAGCCGATCGGGTGGAGAAATCTCTTGACTTCTTGCATGAGGATTGGAATAACTTATTCCACTGTAACACCCCTAACCAGTATCCGTCGCCGGATTAGGGTTACGAGGCATCACATATCCAATCACAAATCCACACACTCAAATGAATCTTATTACATTAATAAATACATAATCAATACATGCTAATATAACAAATAAGTTACCACTAAATATTATCACTAGCATCATTTTCAACCAATTCCATTCAAATAGCAAAATCACTATTCATTTGGTCCTTTTGAATAGCATGGCCGACTACATAAGTTTACTCTTAATCAACTTGTACAATTCAACTACTATCACTTATTTATTCACATGCATATCATATCTAAATGATTACTAAAATAGGTTATCTTAAAGTGACTCCAAAATAATACAACACCATAGCCGAATATTTTTAAATGAGCACACTACAAATATGTCCATTAGTATATCGCACTAAAAATTCACATACGTAATGTATAACTTATTTGTTTCATGACCTATCTGTTTAATACTTATAAAATAAAGCAAAAGTATATTCATCAATCCAAAGAATACCATATACCTTATTCAAATCAAGATTTATAATATAAGTATTATATATATATAGCCTAATTTAAAATAACTACAAGTTAAGATTAAGTCATATAACAAACATTTATATGCAGCTTATAGGTAACATATCTTTCGAAATCTCATGAAAACACAAACATACCACATCAAGTTTGCATTGAATCGAATATGTATAATCATACTCATAACATCTCAAAAACATATATAACCAACTCAAGCATAGAAGCAAAGCCATTTTCGAATGGCATTTAAATACATACACATTTACATCATTTGAATCCAAAACAAAGTAGTTTAGCCTATACATGCCACAGATTTTAAATTTATTCACAAAAAGGTACCAAAATATAGTGGATAGTGTGATTGACTTGACGATGATTCACGAGCTCGAGCTAAAACTCCAAAATCTATAAAATAGACAAACAAACACATATATATAAGCTACCTCAGCTTAGTAAGTTATAAGCAATGGTTTTTATAAATAACAATTCATTAGTCAAACTTTAATTAAAATCAACTTAATCATAAAAGAGCTCATAACCGCATATGTATATAGCCTAATACCATGCAAACCTTACCTAATTCCATAAATCTCAAAACCACATATTTACGTACGACATATCCATTTCGGACAAGCTCATAGATTATTGAATACATCTCATTCCTAAAATTTCATAAAGTAAGAGCAACTTACCTCATTAGTACTATGTTACCAGGATATCATGCATCATTTTCATAAGTTATACTATGTTACAACTCTCCCCCCTTAAGAGGTTTTCGTCCCCGAAAATCTTACCATTGAATAAGTGTGAATATCATTCTTTCATTGATTCCTCAAGTTCCTAGTTTGCTTCCTTAACCCTGTGCTTATGCCACATTACTTTAACCAACAAGATTTTCTTATTTCGTAACTCTTTCACTTCACGAGCTAGGATACGAATCGGTTCTTCCTCATAAGTCAAGTCGGGTTGAATCTTAATCTCTGATGGGCTAATCACATGAGAAGGATCGGATTGGTATCGTTGAAGCATTGATACATGAAAAACATTGTGAATCTTGTCTAGCTCAGATGGCAACATAAGTCTGTACGCAACCGGCCCAATATGCTCAATAACTTCATACGGCCCAATAAATCTCGGAGTCAGCTTTCCTTTACGACCAAATCTAAGTATCTTTTTCCATAGTGAAACTTTCAAAAATACTCAGTCACCCACTTGAAATTCTATATCTTTACGTTTCAAGTCCGCATACGACTTCTGATGATCTGAGGCAATTTTTAGACTTTCTCGGATTACCTTTACTTTCTACTCAGTCTCTCTGATTAAATCAACCCCGTATATCTTACTTTCACTTAGCTCGGTCCAAAATAGAGGTGTACGACATTTACGACCGTACAGAGCTTTGTAAGGTGCCATTTTGATACTCGGCTGAAAGCTGTTATTGTATGCAAATTCAATCAAAGGCAAATATCATTCCCACATACCCTCAAACTCAAGAACGCAACATCTCAACATGCCCTCGAGTGTTTGAATAACACATTTGGATTGTCCATCCGACTGAGGGTGAAAAGCAGTACTGAAGTGCAATTTAGTACCTAGAGCATCTTGCAGTTTCTTCCAAAATTGTGATGTAAACCTCAGACCTCTATCCGAAACAATAGAAATAGGTACTCCGTGCAATCGTACGATCTGCGATATGTACAACTCAGCTAACTTATCAAGTGAGAAATCCGTACGTACCGGAATAAAATGAGCCGATTTCATCAATCTATCAACAATAACCCAGATTGAATCTTTCTTACTCAGCGTCAACGGTAAACCAAATATGAAATCCATCATAACTCGATCCCACTTCCACTCAGGTATCATAATTGGTTGGAGTAGTCCCGATGGCACCTGATGCTCGGCTTTCACTTGTTGACATATCAAACACTTTGACACATAGTCAGAAATATCTCGTTTCATACCATGCCACCAATAATGCTGTCTCAGGTCGTTATACATCTTCGTACTACCCGGGTGAATCGCCAATCTACTAGTATGAGCTTCATCACAAATCATTCGAATCAACTCAGGGTTCTTAGGCACACATATCCGATTCTTAACTGGAAATCTGAGTCAATACTCGAGCCACATTGACTTATTTTTGCTATTAAGCCATTATCAACCTCTTGAGCTTCGCGAATCTGTTGTACGAACAGTGGTCTCACTTTCAATTCTGCAATAATCACACCATCATCAGTCATAGCTATATCTGTATTCATTGCACGCGGAGCAAATAGTGACTTCCGACTGAGTGCATCAGCCACCACAGTAGCTTTTCCCGGGTGATAATCAATCACGAGCTCGTAATCTTTCAATAGCTCCAACCATCGTCGTTGTCTCAAATTCAAATCCTTCTGAGTCATTAAATATTTTAGACTCTTGTGATCCAAATAGACATGACATTTTTCACTGATTAGATAATGACGCCATATTTCCAAAGCAAAAACTATGGCGGCCAACTCAAGGTCGTGCGTCAGATAGTTCTTTTCATGCGGCTTCAACTGTCTCGAGGCGTAGGCTACAACTTTACCCTCCCACATCAAAACACATCCCAGCCCATGTAAGGATGCATCGCTAAAGATTACGAACTCTTTACCCGACTCCGGTTGAACAAGCACTGGAGCTTCCGTTAGTAAGGTTTTTAGCTGATCAAAACTCTTCTGGCACCTTTCTGACCACTCGAATTTAACGTCTTTCTGTAATAGCTTTGTCATCGGTGCGGCTATAATAGAAAACCCTTTCACGAAGTGTCTATAATACCCGACAAGTCCCAGAAAGCTACGAACCTTAAAAACATTCCGCTGAGGTTTCCAATCAAGTATAGCCGAAACTTTACTCGGGTCAACCCTTAGGCTGAAACAACATGCCCCAGGAAGCTAACTTCATTCAACCAAAACTCACATTTGCTGAATTTCGCGTACAACTGCTTATCACGTAAAATCGGTAATACAAGTCTCAAATGCTCGGCATGCTCGATTTAGTCACGCGAACAAATCAAAATGTCATCTATAAATACAACTACAAACCGATCTAGATACAATCTGAATACCCAATTCATCAGATCCATGAAAAGAGTAGGGGCATTAGAAAGTTCAAACGGCACTACTAAGAACTCGTAATGGCCGTATCTCGTCCGAAAAGCAGTCTTTGGTACATCTGAGTCTCTAACTCGTAGCTGATAGTAACCTGACCTCAGATCAATTTTTGAAAATACCAAAGCTCCCTTAAGCTGATCAAATAAATCATCAATACGTGGCAACGGATATTTATTCTTTACGGTCACTTTATTAAGTTGTCGATAATTGATGCACATTCTCAAAGTTCCGTCCTTCTTTTTCACAAATAGGACTGGTGCACCCCAGGGTGAGAAACTTGGTCGAGCAAAACCTCTATCTGTCAATTCTTGCAACTGAACTTTCAACTCCTTTAATTCAGTCGGTGTCATTCTATACGGAGCTATCGAAATCGGAGTTGCCCCTAGCACTAGCTCAATACCAAACTCTACCTCTCGAACAGGTGGCAATCCCGGTAATTCCTCTGGGAACACATCCGGATACTCACAAATAACCGGTATAGATTTAATCTTCTTTTCGGTTACCTTGCTATCAATCACAAAAGCTAAGTAAGCTTCGCAACCTTTTCTCAAATACTGACGAGCCAACATCGAAGATATCATAGCTGGTAGCCCATTCAAATTCGCAGATGCAATTCGAATTATCTCGTTATTCTGACACCTCAAATCAATAATCTTTCGTCTGCAATTCACTACTGCACCGTGTACAGTTAACCAATCCATACCGAGGATAATATCGAACTCGTCAAATGGTAGCGACATCAGATCGACCGAAAAACATGAGTCTCGAATCATTAAAGGGCAATTCTTGCACACTCTATCAACTAGCACACACCGACCCAGGGGGTTCAAAACCCGAATCAGAAACTCAGTAGACTCAACAGGTAGAGTCGTACTAGATACTAATGTTTCACACACATACGAATAAGTTGAACCGGGATCAATCAGGGCAATTACACTAGTATCAAAGAGAGTGAAAATACCGGTGATGACATCTGGAGATGAAGCCTCCTCTCTGGCACCAATGGCATAAAGCTCTAGCCAGTGCACGGGCCTTTGATCAAATAAACGCATCTGAAGTCCCCCTCTGAGTGCCTCTCCTACCTCCCACAGTACGAGATGGTCTACCTCTAGCTGCAGTGCTGTTTGGTCTCGCACTCTGAGCAATACCATTTTAAGTTTTCTCCGGGCAATCCCGAATAATGTGATCCTGTGAACCACACTTATAGCAAGTGCGATTGTTAGATTTACCCCAACATTCACCAAAATGCCGTCTACCGCACTGTCGACACTCGGGCTTATTCGGTCGGGTATTGCCAACACAAGCAACTAATGTAGCCCAAGAACTCACTGGTGGTCGTTCTCGTATAGAGATCCATGTGTTAGGTTTGGACCGGCTACTATCATTCTTGAACTTCTTTGTTGACACCTGAGGAAATTTACTCGCAGATCTCTTTCGGAAAACTCTAGCTTCAAACTAGGCTTTTCGCTTTTCTTTCCCTAGCTTTTCGGCTTTACAAGCTCGCTCAACAAGTACTACGTACTCATTTATTTCAAGAATGCCAACCAGAAGTTTTATATCTTCATTTAATCCTTCTTCGAATCCCCGGCACATAGCAGTTTCAGATGAAACACACTCACGAGCATAGCGACTAAGCCTCACAAACTTGCACTCGTATTCAGGTACGGTCATACGACCCTGTTTAAGTTCGAGAAATTCTTTGTGTTTAGAGCCTATAAATCGCTGACTGATGTATTTCTTACGGAATTCCGTCTGAAAGAAGTCCCAGGTAACTCGTTCCTTCGGAACAACTAATACGAGAGTATTCCACCAAGTAGGCAGAATCCTGTAATAAAGATATGGCGCACTTCAGGCACTCATCGGGTGTGCATGATAGCTCATCGAAGATACGAATGGTATTATCGAGCCAAAATTCTGCTCACTCAGCATCGTCATCATTTTCGGCTCTAAATTCTTGAGCCCCATGTTTTCTTATTCGGTCAACCGGAGGCTTGTTGGCCCTCTCAGGATTTACGATCGGGGATACCACCAGTACTACAGGGGGAGTGTTCTGATTTGGGGGTTGTTGAACAACCAGATTGACTCGAATATACTGACTGAACCAATCATTCACCATGCTATAAAAGGCTTGTTAAGCCCCCTTATCGGGATTACTCACAGCTAGTTGAGATTCCTCTGACGCAGTCCCTTGCACGGGAGCAGGCACCACGCTCTCGACATCGTTAGCTATCACTCGCTCGGGATCAGGATCCATTTACTATATGAAAGAAATAAACACATTTCACTGTCAGAAGTCATCACACTATCACATTATAAAATATGGCATGTATAGCTAGACTCACACGCGCTACGCTAGTCCGAGAACCGACTAAACCATAGCTCTAATACCAATCAAATGTAACACCCTTAACCCGTGTCCATCGTTGGATTAGGGTTACGAGGCATCACATATCTAATCACAAATCTACACACTCAAATGAATCTTATTACATTAATAAATACATAATCAATACATGCTAATATATAAAATAAGTTACCACTAAATATTATCACTAGCATCATTTTCAACCAATTCCATTCAAATAGCAAAATCACTATTCATTTGGTCCTTTTGAATAGCATGGTCGACTACATAAGTTTACTCTTAATCAACTTGTACAATTCAACTACTATCACTTATTTATTCACATGCATATCATATCTAAATGATTACTAAAATAGGTTATCTTAAAGTAACTCCAAAATAATACAACACCATAGCCGAATATTTTTAAATGAGCACACTACAAATATGTTCATTAGTATACCGCACTAAAAATTCACATACGTAATGTATAACTTATTTGTTTCGTGACCTATCTCTTTAATACTTATAAAATTAAGTAAAAGTATATTCATCAATCCAAAGAATACCATATAACTTATTCAAATCAAAATTTATAATATAAGTATTATATATATATAGCCTAATTTAAAATAACTACAAGTTAAGATTTAAGTCATATAACAAACATTTATATGCAGCTTATAGGTAACATATCTTTCGAAATCTCATGAAAACACAAACATACCACATCAAGTTTACATTGAATCGAATATGTATAATCATACTCATAACTTCTCAAAAACATATATAACCAACTCAAGCATAGAAGCAAAGCCATTTTCGAATGGCATTTAAATACATACACATTTACATCATTTGAATCCAAAACAAAGTAGTTTAGCATATACATGCCATCGATTTTAAACTCATTCACAAAAAGGTACCAAAATATAGTGGATAGTGTGATTGACTTGACGATGATTCACGAGCTCGAGCTAAAACTCCAAAATCTATAAAATAGACAAACAAACACATATATAGTAAGCTACCTCGGCTTAGTAAGTTATAAGCAATGGTTTTTATAAATAACAATTCATTAGTCAAACTTTAATTAAAATCAACTTAATCATAAAAGAGCTCATAACCGCATATGTATATAGCTTAATACCATGCAAACCTTACCTAATTCCATAAATCTCAAAACCACATATTTACGTACCACATATCCATTTCGGACAAGCTCATAGATTATTGAATACATCTCATTCCTAAAATTTCATAAAGTAAGAGCAACTTACCTCATTAGTACTATGTTACCAAGATATCATGCATCATTTTCATAAGTAATATTTCTTGGGTATCTCCATTCGTTGGTTAATGGTTTGATAGATCCGTAACTCCGCACACTTAGTGCAATTCGTGCAACGCATCACACACTTAGTGTCGTTACTTGAAAAGAGCACACACAGTGCCGTTTATTAGTAATGTATCACACACTTAGTGCCATTACTCATTTTTCCGCACACATAGTGCCATTCGACCGATTTTGCACACACAGTGCTCAGTGTATAAATTCGCACACATAGTGCCCATTAACTGATCTCCTGCTCTTGCACATAACATATATATTCACATTTTGTACATATGAACATATATATACACATTCAAACCAAACCCTTTTTCCTATGACTTACCATCACATTTGGCCACACTCATATATACACCTAGTTATTTATTCAATTACAACCATCACCTATTTCAAGGTTCACATTTAACTAATACTCAATCCATAAGTATTCATCCATCCCAAATATATCAAATTTCATACATAAATCAACCACACATTTGGCTAATATATATATATATATTTAATCCCATTCCATATCACATTCAGCAAAATAGATTTTAATATGCTTATTTCAACTAATCAAGGGATATACATATATACATGTACCTAATAAACCACATTCGGCTAACACACTTAAAAATTCCCATATCTCATTCGGCAATTTGAAAATTAAATCCATTAATTCATTTGAACATATACATTTCATTATAATAACCATTCAATTAAATCCAATTGCTTATAAACTTACCTCGTAGGTCGATGAATTAAGGTTTCTCGGCTATTCGTTCAATTTCGCCTTTCCCCAATCCAATCCCGTTTCCTTTTGTTCTTGATCTAAATAGTTCCAAATTGATCTCATTCAAATTTATTTTCATTCAATTTAATCCAAAATCACATAATTATGCAAATTACCATTTTACCCTTGACATTTACAATTTTTACAATTTAGTCTCTAATACATAACTCACAAATTACTCAAAATTTGTATACCATTCTTTAGAGCCAAATTTCCCTAGGGACTATATAAGTCCATGTTTCTCATAAATTTCACAATTTAACCCTTCAAAATAATATTTTCACCAATGAACCTTAATTAGCTAAAATTCATCAAACACTCAAGAACAAAGTATGTTCATCTAGCTCAAATCTTTTAATTAACACCATAAATCATCACAAAGCTCAACATATCATCAATGGCATATCTCAAAAACATCACCAATGCATAAAATTAATACATGGGCTTGATAGTATAGTGAACAACAATCTCAAAAATACAAAAATCATCAAAAATCTAAAGCTAAAACTTACCTAATTTTGCTTGATGAGTGCCGAAACCCTTGTTTGTTTTTCTTTTCTTTTTCTTTTGTTAGTGTTGGCCAAGAGAGCTAAAATGATGAACATGCAATGGCTTTCTTTCTTTTTTGATTTATTATAATATGATTAAAAGGTATATTATATCATTATTATAAATTTAACATATAAAAAAAACATATAATATATATTAAAAGACATAGTGCCGTCCACTATACCTCAAAAAGGTGATTCGCCAATCTACTAGTATGAGCTTCATCACAAATCATTTGAATCAACTCAGGGTTCTTAGGCACACATATCCGATTCTTAAATCATAGACATCCCTCAGCATCTAACTAGAAATCTAAGTCAGTACTCGAGCCACATTGACTTCTTTTTACTATTAAGTCATTATCAGCCTCTTGAGCTTCGCGAATCTGTTGTACGAACAGTGGTCTCGCTTTTAATTCTGCAATAATCACACCATCATCAGTCATAGATATATATGTATTCATTGCACGCAAAGCAAATAGTGACTTCTGACTGAGTGCATCAGCCACCACATTAGCTTTCCCCGGGTGATAATCAATCACGAGCTCGTAATCTTTCAATAGCTCCAACCATTGTCGTTGTTTCAAATTCAGATCCTTCTGAGTCATTAAATATTTTAGACTCTTGTGATCCAAATAGACATGAAATTTTTCACCGAATAGATAATGACGCCATATTTTCAAAGCAAAACCTATGACAGCCAACTCAAGGTAGTGCGTCAGATAGTTCTTTTCATGCAGCTTCAACTGTCTCGAGGCGTAGGCTACAACTTTACCCTCCTACATCAAAACACAACCCATCCCATTTAAGGATGCATCGCTAAAGATTACGAACTCTTTACCCGACTCTGGTTGAACAAGCACTGGAGCTTCCGTTAGCAAGGTTTTTATGATCAGAACTATTTTGGCACCTTTGTGACCACTCGAATTTAACATCTTTCTGTGATAGCTTTGTCATCAGTGCAGCTATCATAGAAAACCCTTTCACGAACTGTCTATAATACCCGGTAAGTCCCAGAAAGCTACGAACCTCAGAAACATTCTGTGGAGGTTTCCAATCAAGTATAGCCAAAACTTTACTCGGGTCAACCCGAATGCCCGATGCTGAAACAACATGCCCCGGGAAGCTAACTTCATTCAACCAAAACTCACATTTGCTGAATTTCACGTACAACTGCTTATCACGTAAAATATGTAATACAAGTCTCAAATGCTCAGCATGCTCGGTTTCGTCACGCGAATAGATCAAAATGTCATCTATGAATACAACTACAAACTGATCCAGAAACGATCTAAATACCCAATTCATCAAATCCATGAAAATAGCAAGGGCATTAGTAAGTCCAAACGGCATAACTAAGAACTCGTAATGGCCATATCTCGTCCAAAAAACAGTCTTTGGTACATTCGAGTCTTTAACTCGTAGCTGATAGTAACCTGACCTCAGATCAATTTTCAAAAATACCGAAGCTCCCTTAAGCTGATCAAATAAATCATCAATACGTGGCAACGGATATTTATTCTTTACGGTCACTTTATTAAGTTGTCGATAATCGATGCACATTCTTAAATTTTCGTTCTTCTTTTTCACAAATAGGACTGGCGCACCCTAGGGTGAGAAACTTGGTCGAGCAAAACCTCTATCTGTCAATTCTTGCAACTGAACTCTCAACTCCTTTAATTCAGTCGGTGCCATTCTATACGGAGCTATCGAAATCGGAGTTGTCCCTAGCACTAGCTCAATACCAAACTCTACCTCTCGAACACATCCGGATACTTACAAACAGCAGGTACATATTCAATCTTCTTTTCGGCTACCTTGCTATCAATCACAAAAGCTAAGTAAGCTTCGCAACCTTTTCTCAAATACTGACGAGCCAACATCGAAGATATCACAGCTGGTAGCCCATTCAAATCCGTAGGTGCAATTCGAATTATCTTGTTATTCTGACACCTCAAATCAATAATCTTTCGTCTACAATTCACTACTGCACCGTGTATAATTAGCCAATCCATACCGAGGATAATATTGAACTCGTCAAATGGTAGCAACATCAAATCGACCGAAAAACATGAGTCTCGAATCATTAAAGGGCAATTCTTGCACACTCAATCAACTAGTACACACCGACCTAGGGGGTTCAAAACCCGAATCACAAACTCAGTAGACTCAACAGGTAGAGTCTTACTGGATACTAATGTTTCACACACATACGAATGAGTTGAACCGGGATCAATCAGGGCAATTACACTAGTATCAAAGAGAGTGAAAATACTGGTGATGACATCTAGAGATGAAGCCTCCTCTATGGCACGAATGGCATAAGCTCTAGCCAGTGCACGGGCCTCTGATCGAATAATCGCATCTGAAGTCCCCCTCTGAGCGCCACTCCTACCTCGCACAGTTCGAGATGGTCTACCTCTAGCTGCAGTGCTGGTTGGTCTCGCACTCTGAGCAATACCATTTTCAGCTGTCTCCGGGCAATCCCGAATAAAGTGATCCTGTGAACCACACTTATAGCAAGTGCGATTGTTAGATTTACCCTAACTTTCACCAAAATGCCGTCTACTACACTGTTTACACTCGGGCTTATTCGGTCGGGTATTGCCAACACTAGCAACTGATGTAGCCCGAGAACTCACTAGTGGTCATTCTCGTATAGTGATCCCTGTGTTAGGTTTCGATTGGCTACTATCATTCTTGAACTTCTTTGTTGACACTTGAGGAAATTTACATGCAGATCTCTTTCAAAAAACTCTAGCTTAAACTCGGCTTTTCGCTTTTCTTTCCCTAGCTCTTCGGCTTTACAAGCTCACTCAACAAGTACTACGAACTCATTTATTTCAAGAATGCCAACCAGAAGTTTTATATCTTCATTTAATCCTTCTTCAAATCTCCGGCACATAGCAGCTTCAGATGAAACACACTCACAAGCATAGCCACTAAGCCTCAAAACTTGCGCTCGTATTCAGATACGGTCATACTACCCTGTTTAAGCTCGAGAAATTCTTTTTGTTTAGAGTCTATAAATCGCTGACTGATGTATTTCTTACGGAATTTTGTCTGAAAGAAGCCCCAAGTAACTCGTTCCTTCGGAACAACCGATACGAGAGTATTCCACCAAGTAGGCAAAATCCTGCAATAAAGATATGGCGCACTTCAGGCATTCATCGGGTGTGCATGATAGCTCATCGAAGACACGAATGGTATTATCGAGCCAAAATTCGGCTCGCTCAGCATCGTTATCATCTTCAGCTCTAAATTTTTGAGCCCCATGTTTTCTTATTTGGTCAACCGAAGGCTTGTTGGCTCTCTCAGGATTTACGATCAGGGATACCATCGGTACTACAAGGGGAGTGTTCTGATTTGAGGTTGTTGAACAAACGGATTGACTCGAATATACTGACTGAACCAATCATTCATCATACTATAAAAGGCTTGTTTAGCCCCCTCATCGGGATTACTCACAGCTGGTCGAGATTCCTCCGACACGGTCCCTTGTGCGGGAGCAGGCGCCACGCTCTCGACATCGTCAGCTATCGCTTGCTCGAGATCAGGATCCATTTACTATATGAAAGAAATAAACAAATTTCACTGTCAAAAGTCATCACACTATCACAATGTTAGAGTTAGAGAGAATACACAATGTGTTTCATGTGTCGATGTTGCGGTGATATCATTCTGATCCTTCACATATGATCCCTCCAACAGAAATTGAGATACGACCAGACATGACTTATGAAGAGAAACCAATTAAAATTTTGGCTCGAGAGGTTAAACAGTTGAGAAATAAGAGCATAACCTTAGTGAAAGTGTTATGGCAAAAACACTGTGTGGAAGAGGCTACATGTGAACTGGAAGAAGCCATGAGGGAACAGTACCAAAACCTTTTACCGGTAAGATTTTCGGGGACGAAAATCTCTAAAATGGGGAGAGTTGTAACAGCCTGATTTTGGGGCTAGTCAAAATAGTGGTTCTGAGACCACTAATCCGAGGTTGAAGAAAATTATTTTGATATTATTTTTTGTGTTATAGCATAATTATAAGGATGTATGAAAATTTTGGTGCATTAATTTTGGTGATTTCATGCTTAATTGTGAAAAAGGACTAAATCGCATAAAGTGCGAAAGTTCTATTATATAAGGTAAAGGTGTCTAATAGCCATAGAACATTAAATTGGAGGTCCTTAAAGTGTAATTAGGCCAATAAAAGGGTGTTAGTCGGCCATAGGGACAAGGGAGACAAGTGCATTAATTTTTGGTCAAAATTTTGGTGAAATTAGGTGATTAAAAATTAATAAAATAAGATAAATAAAAGAGTTGTCATCTTTTACTATTCACACTTCTTCTCCACCAAAAATTGAAGAGAAAATAGGGGATTTTGGAGTTCAAACTTTCAGCAAAGCTATTCTCTTACAAGCAAGTGATTTTAGAGATCTTTCTTGATAATTTTTGTACTTTTGGAGCCCTTAAAGCTGAAGCTAACTAATGAGGGGACTATTTTGGTAAATGGTTGAAAGCTTAGGGACTTTCCATTAGAGTGTTCATGTTGTTTGCTGAGTTTTTATGGAAGAAAATGAATGTTAGCGGGTTAAGGAACAACTTTTGTGAAAGGTGTTACCAGGAAAACACCTAAATGAGACTTATTTGTAAAAGATATAAATGTGTAATAAATGCATGAAATGATGGGTTTTATGAATTGTTATAAGAGGAATAAATGTTCAGCTAGGCTTGTTTAATAAGAAAATATGATGAAAAACGATTTATGAACCCAAGGCAAAATCGTAATTTTGCCAAAGTATAAGGGCAAAATGGTCATTTTTGCCTAAGTAGAAATTTTGATGTATCATGAGTTATAAAGTGATTGAATGAGTAAATTTTATTATTCTTGATCAAGATGAGTGTGGAAACAACCTTGACCGAGGAAAAGGCAAGGTTACGGACTAAGTCGTCGATTAATACATTTTGCACCGAGGAAAGTTTGTGTAAATGATACATCTTAAATACATATGTTATTAATTATTGATACATTGTATGAATGAGATCAATTATGAGTGAGATTGATTGAAATTGATAGATAGTGAGTTATTCTCGTATGAACCTCGGAATAGAATGTAAGTGCGGAAAAATATCCGTAATTATTATTTGGTGGGATGTGTGCGATACCACCTTAATTATCATTGTTGGTGGGCTGTGTGCGATACCACCTTATTATTTATTCATGATGGGCTGTGTGCGATACCATCATTTATATTATCATTTGGTGGGCTATGTGCGAAACCATTGTAATTACTCTTGTTGGTGGGCTATGTGCGATACCACCCTATTATTGACTATTGGTGGGTTGTGTGCGAAACCACTGGGTACTTAGTATCATCCCGAAGGGTTCATCGAGAAATTGTCTAAGTAAATATATTTCATGTGGCTTGTGGTGATGAGTGCAGGGAATATGTACAAGTAAATGCGAGCAATATATATGTATATGGTTGGAAGGTGGTAAGAAATGAGATGAGTAAGCATGATTATGAAAATATGAATTGTTCTTACACAATATATAATGTTTGTGGTTGCTTTGCATATGGTATGATGATTATTGTTTACATGTAAACTTACTAAGCTTAAAGCTTACTCCCTTTTTTTTCCCTTGTTTTATAGTGTCAAAGAGCCAGTTCGGGATACGAAGATAAGTAGAAGATCATCCACACTATCAGCTCATCTCGGTATATTTAGACATAGCTTTTTGAGTATGGCATGTATAGGGGCTAGACTTAGCGAAATGTTATATTATTTTGGCCAAAATGTGTTGGCTATTTTTAAAAATGAACCTTTTTATAAATAGCCATAGTTGATGGCTCATTATTATTAATATATGAAAAGATGAGGTTATTCATGAATGTATATGATGCATAATTGGGTTGGTTGGTTAATTGTTGAATGTGATTTATGTTGTCTGAGTTAGGGTGATAAAAAGATATTGGCAAATAGCCTTGTTCTTGTCCACACGGGTAGGCACACGGGCATGTGTCTAGGCCGTGAATGATACACGGCCAGTCCCATGGGGGTGTGACTGGGCCGTGTGTCCCCTATATGTTAGTGTTGCAAGTCAGTGTCATCCATAGGCTAGACACACGGGCGTGTGCCTAAGCCGTGTGTCTCTTATGAAGTTGCTGACGACATAAACAGAATACCCAGGTTTTTACACATGGGTGAGGATACGGGCGTGTCTAGGCCGTGTGGAGGACATAGGCCAAAGACACGGGCGTGTGGCCGACTGTGTAAAAACCCCTGTAGGTTCGAAATGAAAAATAAATTCCACACGGGCTAGGGACATGGGCGTGTGTAACCACACGGCCTGCCCGCACGGGCATGTCCCATTTCACACGGGCGTGTGGCCCTGTTTAGGAAAAAATTTTCTAAGTATAAAAAAGTTCCCGGTTTGATTCTGAGACGCTCCGTTTGCATGTTTAAGGCCTCATAGGCCCATAATAAGGATGGTATGAATGTGAATGGGAAGTTTTTAGTTGGAATGAAATTTTATAGTCCAAAGTTGTATGTTCAAGCAAGTTAAGTTTAGTAATGCCTCGTGCCCTTTTCCGGTGTTGAAAATGGGTAAGGGGTGTTACAAGGAAATCAAACTTTCAACCCTGAAGTCTCTTCAGCATATTTCTATGATCAATTAACCTCAAAATCTCACAAGCATATATCATAATTACGCAAGGTAACAATATTGTTAAAGACCATTAGTAATTTAATTTCCAGGAAATCAAACATACATCATTCAAATATTGTGTCCATTGATTATCATCTTGTTCGAATTAAATAATTAGTTCAAATGTTTCTCAACATTAATTATGCATGAGTAAACATGAGCATGATTTTATTTGAATGAGTAAACAAGCCAATACATAGAAGACATTAACAAAGTATGAATAAAATAAATCAAAAAATTGCAATTATTCTAGCATCAACAAAGTTAAGCCATAAACATTGAATTTAGAGAAAAAGAATAAATTGCAATCATGTTTATCAACTTGAACAAAAATAATAAAGTATAAGAAAGTAGAAGTCGATTTTGTTGACTTCTTTGACACTACTAGCGATGCTCCTCCTTCGCTCTTCTCCGCTCCGATGCAAAAATATTCTCTCAATGCCAAATTTGGCAACTCTCAAAATCTTATTGTTTTGTTTCTCTCAAATTTATGTTTCTTCTCTCAAGTGTAGTGCTCAAGAAGCGGGATAAAAAAAAGGATGAATGAAATATTGATGGATGCCCAATTTATAGTGGAGTAAGCCCCAATGATCCATGCTAAAAATAGTATGGGAATCCCTTGAAAATCTCCCTTATGTGGCCAACCCTTGAGTAATTGAAGATGAGTGGATGAATTTTCTATATTTGGAGGAGGAAGATGTCGTCCCCTTGATTCCCTCCACTAGTGGATATTGTCCCTTGATTCTCTCTTGGTGGTTCTTTGATTCAAGGAACAAGGTTGAAAAAAAGGTCTTATAGACTATTTTGCCCTTGGATGGAGGGTTTGGGCCTCCATCTCCCTTAGTGGGCTGTCCAAGGATGTTAACATCCCAAAGTTAGCTTAAAAGATTTGTGAAATTTTTTTCAAAGATGAGTAAATAGCCTAGTGGTTAGAAGGAAATAAGGAAGTAAGGTAATTAGATTAAGGTCCCAAGTTTGCATCCCTTCCCTTGCAAAATAGCTAAATTTTGCTAAAATTTTCCTTTTCACTATTTCTGTGTCACCCCTACCTAGTAAACCTAGGTATAAATATCAATTTATTTATTTATTTTAGCCTTTATCCATTTTCTTTTCACCCTAGCTGCCCCTCCCTCTTCCTCTCCTCTTTTCTCTTCAATTTGTTTTTCTTTTCCCTTGTGTGCCGCCGCCTAAACCACCAAGATCCACCATTCCTTTTTTTCTTTCTTTTGCAATAGGTTCTTGCATCATTCCCCTCTTCTTCTTTCTATCATTTTTCCCTATTTTTCCAACCTTAAACCTACAATCTTTAACCGCCAAGAATGATCTCCATTGCTACCTAAGGAATTCCGTTGTCGCCCCTTCCTTTTAGCAAGGGTGAGTATCATTTTTCTTTCGTTTTCTTCACGAACTTTTAAGAAAATACCCATTTTTCTATATTTTTAATTGGGGTTATTTTTAATTATCTTATGGGTAATTTTCCAGCCTTCAAAAGTGATTTTAATTGGCTTTCAAACTAGCCTCGATTTGCCACCATTGGTGGTGGTGTACCACACCTAGAGGCACAAAAGGGAGCTACTATTTTCTTTAATTTTTACCATCTATTTTTAGAAAAATATTGGTCTTGTAAAACCTTCCTAATCAGCCTCTAATCATGTGTGACTTAGGGAAATTCAATCTGGATCGTTTGACAACTCGGATTTGACAATATCGGGAAGCGTAAGTGCGGTTGGTTGAGGGTTAATGCGTAGTTTTGACTTAATTGTTGGGAAAATTGTTAATTGATTGTATTAAGGTTTTTAATGATTGAATAGATACTTCTTTTTCAATATTTAATTGTGTTAGGTTCCTGCTTAAAACACTCCGAACCAACAGTAAAGCCTTTAGATGTCCGCGCGTAAGTTTCGTGTAAAACTGATGTAAGTAACTTAGTCGCTTTGGATCTAGAATTTTTATGGAAATGTCAATTCGATTAAATTCTTATGGGTATGTATTAATTTTGGTTTTGATAGCGACCTAACTCAATAAATTCCTATTTATTTTAATTTTGGTTCGGTTTAAGGTTTTAAGGAGAAATAATGTGTTTCGCAAGTAGTGTTGCAGTAGTGCGAAAATAAGGTGTGGGTCCTAACTTGTTAACTTGAGTCTTTTAATAATATTTTGAATGTTATAAAAATTGATTAAACTTGCTCGTCTAGCTTAGTTAAATGGCTAAGTAAATGATTCTTAAAGTGGCCAAATCAGGTACGTTATGAGCCTTAACTAAATGGCATGTTTGCAAGTTGCATAATTGACTAAGTGGTTGATTAATTGGCATTGTTATGAATGGTTTGGTAATGTAATTTATGATTGGTTGTATATATATCATGTATTAATTTGGAAACATATATTGAATGCATGACATCTTTATTGCGTAAAATGACATGAAAAGTATTTAATGAAAAGCTAATATACATGCACTGGAATATTTCCTAAAGTGTTAACGGATGATGGTATGATAAAATATTACCACGTTGATGGTGAACTAAACGCTTGATAAATGAGCATTATAATGAGGGCATGTAAACTATGCTACTGAAAGAAAACATATGAAATGTGCATTTGGTTGAAATTTGTATGACATATCGCACGTGCATGGGGTAGGATATTGTGGTTGATGGAGGAGTTCCATGGAGTAATGGTGGCATATTAAGTCCAATATATGTTGATAGTGCACTACATCGGGATTAATGAGGAGAATGGCGATTATATCGCAGTTTATGTTTAATGGCGGTATAACTGCATTGTGTTTTATGGTGGTTTAACCACATCGAGCATTGCTCACAATGATTGGAGCTTGGCAGACGGGTTCTGGGGAACTCGTGATGTGTAGCAGGTGGTTTGGGTAGGATTTCATTATGTATTATGATATGTCCATGTCACATATGAATGATAATACCCATGTTATATTTGTGTTGCAAATGTAATAGTGGTGAATGATATTTGCCTATATGATTGAATATTCTTATTAGTTTAACTCACACTAAGCTAGTTAGTTCACCTCATAGTTTCAATCTTCTCAAGTAACGAACGTGACTAGGATTGAACATGGCATGTGCACATACGACAGCCTTCAAACATTCTTATTATTTTGCTTGGGTTTTAATTAAATTTATTTGGTTTTTGGACTGTAAAGCTATTTGAATTGTGATTGGGTTTTTCATGCATACTTGACATATAGTTTTGGTTATTATAGGATTATTTGAAAACGGACAAAGCATGATATCTGGCTTAAACAATTAAACTGTTAATACTAAATTTTTCGCTCCAATAAAAGATCATAAAATTTTCGATAGGAACATTGAGTTAACTGTTTTCTAAACCACACTAATGCTAATAACATGACCTAAGGATGGTAAATTTAATTAATGAACGTTTTCCAAAAATAACAAAGATAAACCACAGTTTTTTCCTAAAAGAGAGGGTACTTAAGGTTTTCAACGAACATTAAGGTAGTAGTGTCGCATAGGTGACTAGTGTGATCTCCAGTAATCGACCATA
Source organism: Gossypium australe (assembly GCA_005393395.2). Lineage (NCBI taxonomy): Eukaryota > Viridiplantae > Streptophyta > Magnoliopsida > Malvales > Malvaceae > Gossypium > Gossypium australe. The sequence continues at coordinate 100,355,734 of CM016623.1, forward strand.
ATGTCTAGGTCGGGTTTGGGAGGTTCCAGATTCTAAAGCCCAATAAGCAATTTTGGGACATCCAGATATGTTAGCAAATCAGCCCAGCACTTGATTTCTTTCTTTCTTTCCCCAATGAATCCATTTATGTCCTCAAAAATATGGAAAACAAAGTATTTAGCATAAAATAAATTAAAATAACACATTTTCATAGTATTAAATTTATATAACAAAATTATAAATAAAAACTACAGAAGGTGTTATAAACTACCCGGAATTTGCATAATTTATATATTAAAAAGTGTTAAAAATAACTCCATATTTTAGAGTTATAATAATATGTTTTTGGTTAACATTTGAACTAGAAGTTGATATATATAATTGGTCATATGAATGTAATGTTAAAGGTTTGAATGAATTGTACTTGGCAATGTGGCATTAGTACACCATTGAACAAGGTATTATGTTCGAATCATGAGGATTGTATAATTTGGCCAAAAATGTGTTGTAGTTGTGTATTTGGGATGATTTGGTGCTTGCAAGTTGGTGTCAAATTGCTATTATTTAGAAATAGTATGCCAGGTCACGACATCAAGCTTTGGTCATCTTGACGAGATCAAGTCCTTATGCCACATCACTATGTCGAGCAATAGTTGCCAAGTTAGTATGTGACGTCGCGATGAGGAACCCCGATGTTACGAAGTCAACTTCAAACTTTGAAAACATTACAAATTGGATCTAGTTCGACCTCAAGTTAGCTATAGAGCTTTTGTAAGCTATTATGAATGCTACGACAACAAAAGAAGTTGACTTAATAATCGTTAACAATCACATCAAGAAGGGTGCTAAGGTTTAACAATTAATTATTAGATTTAACCTTCAAAAGGTTTATTAATCTATTTTCTCAACTAGAGTGCTTAACTTGGTGCAATAGGTTCGGATATTTGGTTTTATGAAAATACTATATGGGCTTTTTTTGTATCATTAAGCCTTCTAAGATCGAAAATGAAAAAGGAAAGATACTATAATGGGTTGACTGGTAAAGAATTTGATATCTCTTAAGTAAGATTTCTAATTTGAATCTTGTATATGAAAAATCTATATTGAGAAAGCTTTGCCCCACATTATAAATTTGACTCAATTTAATTATGAATTTAATCGAGACTCAATGGTTATAGAATAATTCTCATAAAAGAAAATAATAATAGTAGGGCTGATGAATCTAGCCATCAAAAGGAATTGGCCTAACTTAAAAAAATCTAAATGAAAGAAAGCTAGTTGAGAATGCTTACACTTCAAATAATCAAGAACTTAGTTGTATTAGCAAAGACCAAGATTTTGGGAGTTTGTATACTCAAGTTCGAATTTCACTTAATGAAAATTATCTGCTATTTTATTACTTTGAGTTGAGTTAAAAATTTATTTTGATTAAATTTATTGATATAATTTGTATAAGAAAACTATTGATATAATTAGTTATAAAGGGTCCAATATGGTGATATCTTTCCGAATAAAGAATTGACGAGGTATTCCCTTTAGAACTATGATAAATAAACAGCTTTAATAGTCTTTTACATTATAAATTCAATTTGATTTTTGTTTTGGTAAATTTATAAACTGAATTATGTTTTATTAACAATGTTAACTTCAATTTGATTTGTTTTTGGTAAATTTATCAACTGAGTTATGTTTCATTAACAATGTTAACTCCTTTTTTTCTCAAATAAGCAGTATGAAAAAATTATATGTATATCAGCAGTCAAATCTATTAATAGATATAAAATCTATGTATTTGAAAAAAAAAAGGATATAAATTTAATGTTTGCCTACTAAGATTAAGAGTATATATGAACAAATAATTAATACTTTTTCTTTGCTGGATATTTTGGTTAATAATGGTAATGACACTCTAGTTGCCTTAAAAGTTTAATCATTAATTAGGCAAGTAATTCTCTAGATTTTCTTAATTAATTAACTATTAATAGGTTATCATAATTTCAACCTAATACACCACGCTTTTTTGTGCCTATCTTATATTATTAATGAAATAAAATATTAGAAGAAATTGATTTTAGAAATATATAAAAAAAAACTAACCTATGAAACATAGACACGTCATGTAAAAAAAGTAATTCAAATGTCAATCATAACTGTAACACAATTGAATGAATTTTTGTCGGACACTTGCAAACATTATTAAAAATAAATAAACACAACATAATAGATTTTTGTAGAACATGCACAGACATTGTGAAAAATGTAAACATGGACAAAATATGATTATGACATATTTAGAAACACAAACATATCATGTAAAGAAGTAGTTCAATGTTGATCATAACTGCAATACAATTGAATGGAATTTTGTCGAACACATGTAGATATTGTTAAAAGAAAAGTTAAACATATTAGAATGATTTTTTGCCAGACACGTGCAAACATTATTAAAAAAAATTATACACAACAGAATAAATCTTTGTTTGACACGCGCAGACATTGTGAAAAAATTAAATGTGGACAAAATATGATTAGGACATATTTAGAAACACAGACACATCATGGAAAGATGTAGTTCAATGCCAATCATAACTACAATTCAATTGAATGAATTTTTTTCGGGCACGTGCGGATATTATTAAAAGAAAAGTTAAACATGGTAGAATGATTTTTTGTCGAACATGTGCAAACATTATTAAAAAAAAATTAAACACAACAAAATAAATATTTGTCGGACACACGCAGACATTGTGAAAAACTGTAAACGTGGACAAAATATGATTAGGACATATTTAGAAACACAAACACATCATGTAAAGAAGTTGTTCAAGATAGATTATTATAACTGCAATACAATTGAATGAATTTTTGTTAGACACGTGCAAATATTGTTAAAAGAAAAGTTAAACATGGTAGAATGATTTTTTGCAGAATACATGCAAACATTATTAAAAAAATTAAACTAAACAAAATAAATCTTTGTCGGACACACGTAGACATTGTGAAAAAATTAAATGTGGATAAAATATGATTAGGACATATTTAGAAACATAAACACATCATATAAAGAAGTAGTTCAATATCGATCATAACGGCAATACAGTTGAATGAATTTTTGTTAGGCACATGCAGATATTGTTAAAAGAAAAGTTAAACATGGTAGAATGAGTTTTTGCCAGACACGTGCAATCATTATTTAAAAAAATTAAATAGAATAGATAAATCTTTATCGACATTGTGAAAATAATTAAAGGTGAACAAAATATGATTTGGAAATATTTAGTAACACTTCAACATAGTTGAAAACACAACTTTTTTTTCTATTACATTTTTCCTTGGAATTTGAAATAAAAAATCAAAATTTCCATATTAAAAACTTCAAATACTTGAAATTCATAATGAAAAAGAATAGAGAGAATTTCAATAAATTTTTAAAATTTGATTTTAAAAATATTGATTTTATTTTTTATACAATTTTATTATTTTTAAAAATTAAAATAAAAAATTAATTATTTTCAATAAAAATAACCTATGAGACAGAAATGTCATGTAAAAAAGTAATTCAATACCGATTATAACTACAACAGAGTAGTGAATATTGTTAAAAAGAAATGTTTAAGAATGATTTTTTGTGGAACACGTACAAATATTATTAAAAAACATTATAAAAATATTAAATACGAATAAAATATGATTAGAAAATATTTAATCGTTTTAAATTGAAATGTAATTTCAATATAAGTATAATATTTTCCAAATGTGGGAAATATTTAATCATTCATACCTTACACTTCATAAAATTTATATATGGTTTAGAAGACAGCTAAATCATTGGCACATTGGCACATACTAGCAATGCATTCATCTTCATTAATTTCTTACCCTTTTTAGGTTTTTCTCTCTTAATACCAAATCATTAACAGTAAATTACATGACTTTTAAGGAAATCTTAAAAATGGTAACCAATTTCTTTCTGACCTATAAATAACTTGTTTGAATCAGCACCCAATACGCCATCACTGCTCATTTCTCTTTTTTTCTTTTCTTTACAAAGGTGCTTAATCCTTATTCTCAAGAAAAAAACATACCATGGATGCCTCTAGGAATTCAAACATGCGTGAAGCTGTTCCTCAGCTTAACCATGCAAGACGAGAGCAGCCTGGTTCAGCCGAAGAGCTAATTGCTTGTCGAATTTGTGACCATATTTTCACGAGCAGCAGAGCTCTATTTGATCACATGGAGCTTCATCTTTTACTTGATGAAGCTAATGCCAAACGGCAGCTTTTACTTAGCCACATGATGGTAGCCCCCCAAAGTGGCGTTTCAGCCAACCATTTGATTCAAAATCATCCTCCTCCGCTACCAGCCTTTCAGCAAGATTCCCAGCAGCAACCAACGTTGGTTGTGCCGCGTCAGCGTTTTGTTCCGATTCTTCCATATCCACCGCAGGCGAGTGCAATACACCCTTTCCTCATTGGACCCGGTGCTCCTCAACAGTGGACAATTCGACCGCCACTTGTTTCGTACCAGCCGGTGGTGAACCAGCCGCTTCCAACGGCACCAACACCATCTCCTACTGCTGCTGAGGTGGCGACAGCAGCGCGGCAAATTATGAGGATGTCACGGTCTCGCACTAATCTCTTCACTAGGCCCTTTCTGAACCAGTTGGAAGCAAACTTACTAATCGATGGAATGGCAACGATGGCTGATAGGGAACTTGAGGGTGATCGCTTCGGGGATCAAGAAGTAGATGTCACATTGAAGCTTTGAAGACAAAAGGACCAGGGATATACATCAAATATGTATCCTTTTTATTGTCACTGTTTGTTTGGATGTTTTAATTTTCAGTATTTTTATTTTCTACAGATGTTTTGTTGGGATATGGTATCCTATTTGAATCGTTTTAAGTTTATGTTTATTTGAATAAATTTCTGCGTGTTTGTTGCGAGTTTTGCCGCGAATATGCTATTAAATTTGAATTGTTAAGTTTAAAGTTTATGTTTATTTGAATAAATTTGTGCGTATAAGTTTTGCCGCAAATATACTATCATATTTAAATTGTTAATTTTAAAGTTTATATTTATCTAAATAAATTCTCACGCTTTCATACTTAAATTGATAACTTTACAAATTTTATATTTAACTAAACAAATTCCGGCGCTTTATCATGAATATGTCATTATTTCTATGCCTTCTTATTAATATGCTATCATATTTGAATTGATAAGTTTAAAGTTTATGTTTAATTAAATAAATTCCCGCACTTCTTTGTAAGTACATTGTCGAATTTAAATTGATGAGTTGATAAATCTTATATTTAACTAAACAAATTCTTAAGTTTTATCACAAATATTTATGGTTTTTATATTCAATTAAATGAATTTTTACGTTTTGCCATTGATATACTATCATATTTGAATTGATAGGTTAATAATTTTTATATTTAACTAAATAAATTCTCCTGCATAGTTGCTAATAGATTACAGGAGAGTGTTCGATATACCGACAATATATTTATTTATTTCAAAGCAGTTTTAAGAATTTGACATATATCTCTCTTTTTAAAATATTTATTTTTTTAATATTTTATTATACTTTATAAAACACTTATTAATCTATCGACCTAACTTATAAAATTTAAAAACTTCACGATAAAATTATTTTTAATTAACCTAAAAGGTTAAAAAGTAAAAGAAATCATAGTTTGAACATTTAATAACTTTGGTTGCAAAATTTAGAGCTGTTTGAATATAATAGTTAATTAGATTTGGTAATTTGAAATCCATCATGACCATGTAAGTGTAACACCAACGAAAAATAATAAAAACATGAAATAATATAAAATTATATCAATAAAATTTTCAAAATCTACGTAAAAAAATAATTATAAATGTGTCAATTTTTCTATAGAATAATTCATCCCACAAAATTTGAGAAATTATAATAGTTATAATTAAATTTAGCAATTTGGGATATAACATAATTTTTCTTTTTACCAATATAAAACATATCATTAAAGAGAAGTTTTATTCACTGTTTAGCCTTTGAACCAATAAGTGTCTCATTTTGGTACATGAAATATAATTATGTTATACTTTTTGGCCTCTACAGTTAACGGTGTAAAAAAAATAGCAACCAATCGGAACACGCCAAATGTCTCATTGATCGTTGATGTAGGTGTTGACATGACCGTTGACCGCATATACTATGAATTGACCGCGTTGATCAAACCAAAAAATTGTAAAATAAAATTATTAAATATTGTTAAAAATATTTAAAAATTGTAAAGAAATTATTAAAAATTATAAAGCAATATTTAAATTCTTTAAAAATTATTAAAAATTGTAAATAATTAATAAATCAAATTCATCTTCTTGTCCTCCTCCTCCTCCTCCTTATTCTTCGATTGTCATTTACTTTCTTTTCTTGATTTATTCTAGCATTATTGTTTTCAGCTTTACAGTCTTGAAACAATAACAAAATATGATTCGATTAAACAATTGTAAATATTATTTAAAAATTGTTAAATTTCAGATTAAAGGCCACCGGCTCATAATTTTTAAAGTTTTTTTTTCATTTTTCAATGATTATTTACACTTTTTAATAATTATTTGTGATTTTTTAATAATTTTCAAAAAAATTATTACTTTAATAACTTGTAGATTTTTTTTATAATTTTTAATAACTTTTTACAAATTTAAAATATTTCTAACAATATTTAATAGTTATTTACATATTTAATTTTTTACAAGTTTTAATTTTTTTACAATTTTTAATATTTTTAATAATTTAAATGTTTTTACAAATCTTATATATTTTAAAATATATTTTTACGATTTTTAATATTTTTTACAATTTTTTTGTCTAGTCAACGCGATCAATGCACAGTCAACAGAACCAATTGTCACGTCATCATCCACATTAGCAATCAACGGGGACACATAGTGTGTTCTAATTGGTTGTTGTTGATCGCCTCTATACATGTTATTATTTAGGGTATAAATAGCACACCAAAAATATATATAATTAAATCAATGATGTTCACAAGTATACAGATCAAATTGTAATATAGTATGTGTGTTGCAACAGAACACATGGAAGTATCCTGAAGATCGTACCCAAGGGAGAATGGATTAAATCTATAGAAAATCTCTTTATAATAACAAGTTTAAATAGTAATAATTACGGGCAAATATCCACAAAATACCAAAAAAAAAAAATCAAAATTTACTGGAAAGGACAGGGTTCAAAAATATTGATCGGAAAGGGCAATTTTCCCAAAAATCGCGCCCCCGTGGAAGCGTTTTTAGGGGAAAACGGCCTAAAGCGTGTCCCCGGGGGGGCGCGTTTTTGCTGACGTGGCCAAAAGCGCTCCCCCGGGGACGCGCTTTTGGCCTTTTTCCCCCAATAATGGCGCTGACGTGGAAAGAAAATGGGCTATAGCAAGTGGGAAGAAAATGGCACCAAAATTAGGCACCGAAAGTTGATGTGATGTGAAAATTGGTATGGGATAATTGCAATTTTGGTCCCTATTTGAATAGGTACTTTGCAAGATTGATCCCTAAACCTCAACTATAAATAGGACTAACCATTTCTCATTTTCTTCATCCCACAATTTGCCATTCTCTAGTTAAGGCATTGTTCTCTCTCTCTATTTGTAAATTTTCACTTGTATTTTTGGAGTGAAATATATTTGTTAGTGCCCGAAGACGTAGGCAAAATTTGCCGAACCTCGTTAAAGTTCTAGTGTTCATTATTATTTATTTTTCATATCTTGTGAGTGTGATCGTAGTTATTTATTGTGCTATTAAATTACGATTGAAGGATATCCTGGCTAGGAAATATCTGGTACTTAAGTGATCCTTGTGATCCACCTCTCTTTCCTGGGAATTGAACTTAGTGTGATTTTTCAGTACAGTAATTATATTCTTTTACACCGTCCACTTGCAATGAGTGAACGTATTAATGCTGTTATTTACTATGATGGTGAAGTGCGTGACACCGAAAATGGTGTTGTTTTCTTATCGGGGAACACAGCGCGATTGAGTTTTAATCGGAACGTCGATTTGGTAGAACTGCGCAAAAGAATTAGGCGTAAAATATTCGGAACAACGCTAATGAAAGTTCAGTCTATTAAGTATAGATTTTGCGCTTCGGTTGATCCGGTGAGATATGACTCATTCGACATCAAAGGTCCTCGGAGCCTTGAGGCAATGGTGGAGACTCATCTTGCCAGTAGTTCACCCTATATCGAGGTATATGTAGAATTTTCATCTCCAAGTGATCTGGCTGCGACCTCAACATCTAGTAGCGTTCGAGGGGAATACACGACCCCAAGTCGACACTCTGTAAGTGGGAGGCAAAACACAGAAGTGCCCGTGTGCGGTGGTAGTATGGAAAACATAACCCCTGCACGACACTCGGTTGGTGGATGAGACATGCATATTCGTCATTCGACGTCGGATGACAAAAATACGTATTGGGGGGCGTCATCAACTTCTAGTGGATGGCAATCCACATACGATTGGGATCGTTACGAAAGATGTTTAAGGAGGGATGATGTATTACCGACGACATCCACCAGCGAGGGGCCCTCGTTTGTTGCAAGTTATGGAGGATCGGACGATGAATCCGATGTGGATCCACCTCAGGAGCCAGGGCCTGACGGTGCAGAAGTTGGATTATTTTCTGAACCGGAGCCCGTTCTAATTGTACCTGAAGACGTTGAGGGCGGTTCAGACGAAGAAGAAGAAGATCCGCTATTCAGGGCATACTCACCTCCAGCACATATGCATAATGTCGATCTATCTCAAGATGATGCATTGGAGTTTCCTGAACTACCACACCGGACGCGTGACCGTACAAATTCTTTGTTGGATTCGGACCAATTAGAAGTTGGTAACCAGTTTTCCAACAAGAATACTTTTCTGGCTGCATTGAAACAATACAGCATCAGGAACGGGGTTAACTACACTATGGTTAAATCAAAGCTTGATAGGTACGAGGCAAAGTGTGCAGTGCAAGACGGCACATGTTCATGGAAAATCATGGCGTCGTTGAGGAAAAGGACAGGGCTGTGGGAGGTGAAAAAGTACAAAGGTCCGCATACATGTCTTACCGGTACAGTACCACTATGTGTTCAATGATTTCGAATAAAACTAATATTATATAATGTTGCATTAGTTAACGTACTTCATTGACAGGTGTAACACAAGATCATCCGAGGATGGATTCAGACATGTTGGCTGATTTAATAATCCCGACAGTGAAGGCCGATCCTAAAACTACAGTGCCGGCTTTAATTGGCAATATTCGTAGCCAAATGGGGTACACGCCCTCTTACAGAAAGGCTTGGATAGCCAAGCAGAAGGCGTTGGAAAAATTGCACGGTCGGTGGGACGCTTCATATAATGAAGTGTGGCAGTAGTGTCAGGTGCTGGAGAGGTATGTCCTAGGCAGCACAACAGACCTTGAAACGGAACCGGCATACTACAACGATCGTCTGCTCCGTGGATGCACAGTGTTCAAGCGTCTGTTCTGGACATTTAAGCAAAGCCGAGATGCTTTTACATACTGCAAGCCATTGGTACAAATTGACGGTACCTTCATGTATGGTAGATATACGTATCGACTATTGCTAGCTGTGGCACAAGACGGCTGTGGGAGAATCCTTCCGATTGCGTTCGCAATAACACCGGGGGAGTCAGCTGATGATTGGGACTTCTTCCTATCTAGGTTAAGGAGGCATGTTTGCCCCCAACTTGACTATAAATCTACGACATAATTGTAAAATATAATATTAAATTTACCTCGTTATCAGTGGGAATGAATATGGCTGGTCGAGTCGAGGACGTAAAAATGGAAATCGAAACCATGCCCATGACTGCAGTAGTGATAGGCAACCTCCGATTTTTGCTTTACTCGGCAGCGTCGCCCCGCACATCTCCCGGTATAACCTCGATAGCACGGCAGACCCCCAACTCAATTCACCGGCTGCTCTGAAATCAACAAGTTTCAGGAGCCATCTCAGGTGGACGAGGTTTCTAGAGAGGTCCGGCATCAGATAGCCTCCAATTATCTGAAGTATGTATGCCCGCGCATACCGTATTCTTTCTTCTTTTGTCGAATCTTCATTCGGCTCTGGGAATGCGTCTCGTAACCAAGCCATATCGATCTGAGCTCCTTGAATTTTATTCGGAATGGCACCCAGAAGCTCGTAGCATACGGCCATCCAATCGAGAGATGTTACGGACCTGGTGACTACCGACTCGTCCACCGGTAATCCCAACTGTAACTGCACATCTTCTAAGGTGATGGTACACTCTCCGCATGGCAAATGGAAAGTGTGCGTCTCGGGTCTCCACCTCTCTATCAACGCGCTGATCAAAGGCGGGTCCAACTTGAACCCCCGGCCTATCGTGGCCACGTGCCAAAAACCCGCTTCCCGCAGGTAATTCTCGATCAATGGCGATGGGGGACCAGGCATGTTGCGAATATAACATTGCAACACCCGATCTGCAGACTGTTTAAAAAATTATAAAATTCTAAATTATTTAAAATTGCATAATTAAAAAAATTTAATAATATTGAAAAATTAACATTCAAACTTACCATTTTCTTTTGCTCGACGGCAATGTGGTTGTTGTTTAGGCGACGTAATTCCCCGGCCATTGTACTCCGATAAAGAATTTAAAAATTTTCCAAAAAATAGATATATTAAAAAAATTATAAAGGGCTTTTTCGTAAATAGTAAAGGACTATTTTGAAATTTGAGCGTAAATTTCAAGGGCTTTGAGAGAAACTTGAGAGAAAATTGAGAGCAAATTGATAGAAATTTGAGAAAAAAATGAGAAAGGATTGAATGTGAAAAAAATGAAGGGTTGGGGGGTATTTATAGTTTTTTTTTTCTGACCGTTGCGGCCTAAAGCGCGTCCCCGGGGGAGCGCTTTCGGCCAGGTCAGCAAAATCGCGCCCCCGTGGACGCGTTTTTGCTGACCTGGCCGAAAGCGCTCCCCCGGGGACGCCCTTTAGGCCGTTTCCCCTAAAAACGCTTCCACAGGGGCGCGATTTTTGGGAAAATTACCCTTTCCGGTCAATATTTTTTAACCCTGTCCTTTCCGGTAAATTTTGATTTTTTTTTGGTATTTTGTGGATATTTGCCCAATAATTACATTCTACATTAAGACAGATCATAAAAAAGATTAATAATAAAAATTAAATAATTAAAATAAATAAGCAAAAAAATGAACAAACAAATAAACCGATAAAATCAATTAGGAAGATTAACTCGTTTTAGGGATTGCAATTAACTTCGGATTAGGTTTTTAGCTTGGATTAACTATTAACTAACCAATTATTACCTCCCAGCCTCTAAATGATTAATTAATTGGTTAATACTCCCTTATCTCTCGACCTCGTTTAGTTTATGATTACTTCCTAAGGTTGTCAAGTCTAGGGTTTAAGAACACATAATTTATACCAACTAATCCTACCGAGAAACCCTAAATCTTTCGTTAATCACGTCCACATCCACTCGTTAATCTCCCCTAAGGGATTTAACCACTCATGATATTCATAATCTCAATCTCAATAGAAGTAAACATGTAAATAACACAAATAAATTAGAAGGGATTTACCCTAAATCCTGAGTTGATGTCGATTGAAGAACAGAGTAGCGAATCTCTCAATTGGACTAATCAAATCTCATCACTTGCGAAAGATAAAAAATAAATACTTCGATATTATAAAATAACTCTTGGATCAAAACTGATTCCAAGAGAGAAGAACAAAAAGTTTATGAAAATAAACGAAAGTGTAATCTAAATCTTACTCCTAAACTACTACGATTTTTGGATGCGTTTAAGACACCTTAGTTACATCAAACCCCTAAGGTTTTATTTATAGGAAAGTTGGTAACCTCTAAGGTTAAGATGGAGCTAGTTGGTTCTTTAGTTAAGAGACATAATAATTAGCCATGGATGGCTCTCATAGGATTGGAAGTAGCGCAAGAAGGGCTATAAATAGCTGGGAGATGGCTCCCAGGGATGATTTTCTTCTGTACCTTGTTCCAATTTATCTCATTTTTCATCTTTTTCGATAGCTCAAAGAAGGAGTAGCCATGAAAGGTTTTGTATAGTGCAGACTTCATGAGGATGAAGTTGGAAAAGTAGGGAAACCAACAAACGAGTAAGGTTTTTAACCATTCTATGTACGTAGGATAAAGTTATAGACATCATAACTAATTTTAAGGGTTCTGCATGTTTTTGAAAAATGGGTTTAAGCTAAAAGCGTTGAGTATAATCTCATGATTTTGGGTTGTAAGTTGCTGCTTGGAGAATGGAAGCTCTGGTGTTCAAAGGAAAGAATAAGTTATGGAGATGATAAAGTTTAAGGTGAGCTCCAAAATATGAACCTGTTATTATGGTCTACGCTGTTAAGCATGCCATGTTTGCATAAGCATGAATTATGATGATATGAACATGCATTGCCTGTTTGTGGGTAAAGCTTAAGGGAATATATAAAGTTAGAATGGGAATGGGGAGAAAACCTATTAGATACCATCTCAGGCGAAGCTCTAAACCTTACGGAGGGAACACTACGATGTTTGAGCATCAAGGTTAGGTGGTGTAAAGGAGGTCATGGGAAGAGGATTCGTGAAATGAAATTATGGAATGCTATTTATTGCGACAACAGTACCGGCTGGACCTTCAGGGCGAGACCATGATGACGGTTTATGGCATAAGACCATAGATGAAATAGGCAATGGTAGTCTAGTATAAGGCATATGGCGTACGACCATGGATGAAAGAGGCTATGGTAGTCTGGTATAAGGCATATAGCATAAGACCATGGATGAAAAATGTCATGGTACAAGGTATAAGGTAAATAATGTAAGACCATAAATGAAATATGCTATGCTAGCCAAGTATAATGAGTAAGACCATGGATAAAAGACCCCATGGCATCAATTGTAACACCCTGGTTCTGGTGGTACAAGGTTTGGCGTATAGTCCTAAAGTAGTATGATTGGCGAAGTACTATTCACCTAAGTACATCTTTTGGTGTATAAAGTGGGCGCATATAGTTATGTGTATCAAATAATGAAGGTTCTATTTCATATTTCTATGTTTGATGGAATAAGATAATGGACAAGTAAAACGGTATGGAGGGTATGAGTTCATATCAGAAGTATAGTGTTTTTATTACTATAATACTATACAAGTTAAGTTGCAATGTAAGCTGGTTAGGAATCAACTGAATATGAACCAAGATAATTAAAAGATAAAGGGATATTCAATTAGGTTTCTCGGAAGTTGTAGACCTTTGGATAAGACAATTTAGTAAGGATGTGACATGTATCAAGTCCCAATAAAGACTTAGATTACATTAATGGATAATCAAGTTAAAGAAAGAGGGAGTTTTCTTATTTCTTCTTCAAGAAGCACTGCGATCAAAATCTTAAGAAAAACATAAAAGTATTACCTTCTCTCTAAGTTAGAGTAGCAAATCGGGATCGTTGTTAGTGACTATTCCATGTCAAGGTAAGTATTGTGATTCCGTATGTTAAAGTTATGAAATATTAAGTCGAAATAAGTGCATGAATAGTAAGATGAAGAAGTAAGGCTTTATATAAGGGTTGTCTGGGTTTGTGATGATAGCAAAGGTTACGAATGAGTTTTAATGATCTTATTTTTTATAAGCAGTGGTTGTTGTAGTTCCTTGTTAGATCTGGAGTTCAAGTTGTTACCTGTGGTTGTCAGGTGGGTCTCCATACTAACTCTTACATGTATATTGTTCATACAAGATATTTCTATAGTAATTGATCGAACTATGAAACAGAAACCAGAAAAAAAAGGTATAGATAGAATGTTTGTTGGGGTTTGCATGTATAATTTGTATGAATAGAACAAGTTAAAGTATGATATGTGTGTGACTATACAATAAATTATTTAAGGATATCTATGGTTGTGTATTTGTTTGTTGAGGATAATAGATACATCTGGTATAGATCTAATGAGTTCAAGTAATGTGATGGGAAGTATGATCGTGTATGCGTGTCTTATATGTATGTTATGTATTATGTTCTATTAAGAGTCTGTGTCTATATCTGCGGTATTGTCCAAAGGGGTCTGTCGGGACTTTAAACACAAAATATGAAAGGAAAGTCCATGGCCATGGAACCTTCTAAAAGGAACTAAAGGATGATGATTACTTAATGGGGTTCTCTGTGTGTCCCTTGACGATGATGGCTAAACCTCACAGAACGTGAGTTTAGACAAATCCATATCATAAACACGTTCGGAAAGAAAAACCTTTGTGGCGAATCATGAAAGAAAAACCTTTGTGGCAAAACATGAAAGGAAAACCTTTGTGGTAAAATACGAAAGAAATGCTTGTGTAGTGAATTATGAAGGGATATCCTTTATGAAGAACCTTGCAATGATAGCCTTTATGGCGAAAATTTGATAGATAAGCTCTTGTGGCACACTCTAAAGGAACGATATACATGGCGAATTATGAAAGTAGTTCCCTTGTGGCATATCATAGTAAGGCTCTCAATGGGGTACGCTAAAGGAATGATTTTTGTGGCGGATTCTGTATTAAATTATTTTGGCGTGTTTAATATGGTTCGTAAGTGTGATCAGAAATATTAGTAAGGCACAGTGTCTCTATGGGTTAAGGTAAAATAATATACAAGACCATGATTCAATTGTGAATAATGAATTGAAGAGATATAGAGAGGTGATAGGTTAACATAAGAAAAGTGTTTTTGGAGTAAGAATTCCAAATTTGATATTTGAAGGAGGTATCTGCTATCTGTATAGGTAACCATTCATGAATTGTGATAAAACGATGGCTTAGAGTTATGTATGCAAGAGTAACAGTGTTGTGGTTGTATGGACCTCTGGAAAAGAAATGGATTGTAATATCCCAGGTTAGGGATTATTTTTGGTTATGGCTTCGTTTGCATGTTAATGGCTTGCTATGTTGTTGTTTGTGTGGTTTCGGGGCTTAGTTGTAGGCTAGGTGTAAGCCTGAGTAGGTGGGAAAATTTTAGTTTTTAGGCTTAGGTGAGAGGGGCTGATAGAGCTGGGATATATAAGTATTCTTTGGTGGTTTTTGGCACAAAAGAGGAGCTAGTAAAGTGGCAAAGCATGCGCCACTTGGAGCTTGTGGGTGACGTCAAGTGCAAGGGAGGAGGTCCTATGTTCAAGCTGCGAAAATCCCACATTTTTGTTCCATTTTGACGGCATGGAGGGGAGGAGTTGTATGCAGTTCAAACTCTGCCTAAGACCAAGTCAAGTGTTGATGTGGTGGGAGGAGAGTGAATGGTGGAAGTGGACTTGTTCAAAGCAATTTGAATGAGTGGTTGTGAGTGTATGTGGGGATTTTGGCCGAATTTTAGGAGAGTATGGGGGGAAGTGGACGGTTTGGTAGTGTGGTAGTGGGGAGTGCCGAAATTCATTTTGAATTTTGGTGCATATTCGGTCATAGGGAGCATCAAGCAAGTCCTTTTCTTTTTGGCAAAAACAAGCCGAATTTCCTAGTAAGTTTCTCCAACTTTTCTCTTGCAAACCGAAAGTTCAAGCTCTCATTTGCCGAATTTGTGTTGCCCTTTTGAGTTGGTGTGGCCGAAAGTTCTCAACCATCTCCCTTTCTTTTTCAATTGTTGAAGCCGAAACTAGTGATCCTTCTTTCTCATATTTCCATTCTTTTACAACTCTTGTGCCGAATTCATATCTCCTTCTTAGCCGAATCTTTCATTTGTTTCTTACCATTTCATTAAGCCGAAACCATCTTACTTTGTTCCCCTAATCTTCATTTTCTTTTCTCAATACCATCTTGCCGAAGCTATACTCCATGTTCACATATTTTCTTTTCTCTTCTCACTCTAAGCCGAACATAGGAGTGTTAAGCATCTAGGGCCGAATCTTCTTCTCCCTCTGGTTCAAAGTGGTGACCGAATCTATCCCCTCACCTAGTGGTTAGTTGGCCGAATATTGGGTGGTGTTGGTAAGTGTTTGGCCGAATTGTAACACCCCTTACCCGAAACCTTTGCCGGAGTCGAGTATGTGGCATTACTAGACTTGACTACTAGTTTGGGGCATAAAAATTTAAAGCTGTCCAACTGCGTCAGGCTGACTAAAATGACCATAACTCGAGTTACAAAACTCAAAATTTAGATCCGTAAATTTTCCTTGAAACTAGACTCATATAACCTTTTACCATAACTTTTCCAGAATTTTTCATGTGGCCAATTAGTACAGTTTATTCATCAAAGTTACCCCTATTTCACTATTTGATAATTCTGACCTATCTTTACAAAAACTCAGTTATCTCATTGCACAAAATTTGAATAATGTTCTTGTTTATTCCAATCAAAAATAGACTCATTAAGGATTCTAAACATATAAACTATGCTCCATAATTATGTTTTTACAATTTTTAACAATTTTTCCAAGACAGAACAGGGACTCACAAATTCATTCAGGACAAGTCTCACTAAAACTTAAATATCTCATAATATATAATTTCTTTGCCTAACTTGTTTCTTTCATATCAAAATAGACACAATAAAAATTAATTATATATCTTATTCACTTTCTAATTGAATTTCTCCTATTTTTGGTGATTTTTCAAATTCACATCACTGCTGCAACTAAAAACTGTTTCATAACAAAAATATGATTAACTAGTTTATAACTTCCTTACTCAATTTATTTAAACTCTATACCTTAACCATACATATATATATATGTATACCAAAAACAAATCCCATATATAATTTAGGCCATGATCAAATTTAAAACATCCATTTACATACAAGCAAGTTATAAAATTCAAACATAGAAACGATACATAACCAAAGGAAATAGCCATTTTCGCATGGCTATATTTATGTACAAGATCAAACGTTGTATGTTTTAAAAACTTCATCTAGCCTATACATGCCTTTTTAGTCACAGCCAAAATTTAAAAATACCAAAAGAAGACGATAGTTTGGTTGACTTTCTTGAAGATCCTTCTCGAGTCCGTAACGTAACTAAAATCTATAAAACAAAGGAGAACATTTCACGCAAATAAGCTTACTAGCTTAGTAAGTCCTAAACTCATGATAATAAAACATTCAAATATTAGCGAAATTAAAACATTCAACTTATAGCATTTCACATAAGCACTTAAGTATATTACTTATACAAGGCCGAATACTAATAATTCATTAACCCAAGTAAATCAGAAATCATTTCCTTCGACCTACATTTCTTTAAATTTCCTATAAGTATATCACATGGAAATTTCCTTTATTCTTAACATTTATACTTGAAAACCAAATTTCCATAATAGCACATTTACTCTCAATTTCAATCATGTGATACTCACACACATGCATTTTAACCTCAACATACATAACGTAGTTCTCATAGAATTAGCTTGACCCAAGAAATGTCAATATAACATACCTTACATACTTACCTGAGCCATTGACTAAATAAATTAGCTTTTAATTTGCCTTGAACAAATATTCTGTTTCTCTTTTGCAAAACACATCACCGGCTTCAAGCCTGCTAGGCGCAAAGGCCCGATAAGTAGCACCGGCACAAGGCCTGCTAGGCGTAAAAGCCCGATAAGTAACACCGGCACAAAGCCTGCTAGGCGTAAAAGCCCGATAAGTAACACCGGCACAAAGCCTGCTAGGCGTAAAAGCCCGAAGCAAATCAATGTAATCAAACATTCTCCACACACTCTTCATAACTATTATATACACATGTCTAATTCAATTGGGCTCGTTCACATTAAACCAATAAAATCACTATATCATTATGCAATTCAACAATTTATTTCACATAACCAACTTTAATCATCAACCTACTATGCCTCTATACATTCGGCCATAATATAAATAGGTACAAAAATTCAGCAATTCATACTATTGTATATAATCATAATTAAATCGTTAACATATTTTAACTAAAGGACTTACCTCGGTTGTCGATAGACCGTGTAAATCGGCTATTCGAGAACCTTTGTCTTTCCCCGGTC
This sequence comes from Gossypium australe, assembly GCA_005393395.2. Taxonomy (NCBI): domain Eukaryota; kingdom Viridiplantae; phylum Streptophyta; class Magnoliopsida; order Malvales; family Malvaceae; genus Gossypium; species Gossypium australe. The sequence continues at coordinate 100,373,752 of CM016623.1, forward strand.
CAATTCCGTTTTTCTTTGTTCTTGATCTAAACACATTAAAATTTAGCTCATTCAAGCATATTTCATCTCAATTTAATCCAAAAACACTTGAATAAACAATTTACCATTTTGCCCCTAATGTTTTCCATTTTTACAAATTGGTCCTATTTACAAAAAACACAAAATATGCAAAATTTCCTAACACCATAGCTAGGCCGAATCTTCCCCATAGCCATATGTGTCCATGCATTTCATTTATTTGACATTTTAATCCTTCACAAATTTATTCTTTTCAATTTAGCCCTATTTACTCAAAATCTCCAAAAACTTCAACACAAAACTTATAAATCTTTAACATATATTTAATCTAAATTCATCAAACATCAAAACTATCCAAGCATGTTAATGGCCGAATCCTATATACATAGTATTTTCAAAAATTTAGACATGGGTCGGGTAATATACGAAGCAACGATCTCAAAACGTAAAAATTATCAAAAACTAAAAACCGACCATACCTTAATCAAGCTTTCTAACTTGCCGAAACTTGAAGCTTTAACAATGGTGTTTTCTATCCTAACATTCGGCTAGGAGAGAATGAAAGAGATGATGGCTTTATTTTTATGTTTGTTTTATATAAATGCATTAACATTATTATAATATATAACATAACCTTATAAAAAAATTAATAAATTAAACTAACATATATAGGTAGCTAATTTGGCCCATTGCCGTCCATTAATATGGTCAATGGGCTAATTGCCCTTTTGGGACACCCACTTAAAAAGCCACAAGCAATCTAGTACATTACACCTTAGCATGCAACTTTTACGCTTTTCGCGATTAAATCCTTTTTTATCAAATTAAGCACTTAAACGATAAAATTTTTCTACGAAACTTTCACACATTTTAATTCACATATAATAGACACAGAATAAATTATTAGAACATTACTCGGGCTCGGATTCGTGGTCCCGAAACCACCGTTCCGATTAGGGTCAAAATTGGTCTGTTACACGAGTGGCCATTTCTCTCCTCTCTAGTGCTTTGTTGGTTTTGGTTTGGATAAGGGTCGATGTTGGTTCTGTTTGGAAGGGGGGTTAATTTCTTATTAATCTTTTTGTTATAGGAAATTTGGATTTTGGAAGCAAGCAAGAGGAGTCTTCCTTCTCTGTTAAGCGTTGGTAAGTGGTGGCAAGGGATGATTCTGTTAGTTCACTCTTCTAGTTTCGTTAAGCCATAATCTTTAAAGGTTTAATTGGTTGTGTTTTAGGGGGAGGCCGATTGTCTGAAGAACCATTATTGGTTCGAGGTTTGGTAGGAAACCAAACCGTTTGCAAGGTAAGGGTTCGGATGATAACCCTTTGGTTTAAATGGTCATGGCCGAATGGTATGTGTGCTAACCCCTTGTTTGGCCGATTATAGGATCAAGGTTGTCGAGGTGATCGAGGGATTTAGACCGGTTCTTAGGATTAAGACCTTCGTTATTCCAGGTGTGTAAACTAACACACTGATTTCTTAGTAATGTGTTAATAATCTGTTTGTGTAAAGTGAAACAATGCGGTTGATGCAATTGGTACCCAAATGGGGTATGTGTACGAATACGGGTAAGTCCGTTTCATTACGAGCTATATTGTTGGCATATGATATCATGGTTGCTGATGTATGTGACATGAGATGCGATATTAAGCATAATGGCATGATAGCATAATTTACATGATTTGCATCGGTATGATATGTATTGGGTGATTTGAGAGGAGGGGGAATATGATATCCGTGTCTTTGGGACACTGTGTCTTTAGGACACCAGAGGTTTGGCACCTCCAGTGGTTTGGCACCACAAATGATCTTTTGTGACTTTGGGTCACCAGAGGTTTGGCACCTCAGCGTCTCGTCCTAGTGGCTTAGTACCACGGTGGGTTGGCCCCACAGTTGATTATACGGGATTGACGCCAGTGATTTGGTATCACACGATGGGTTGGCCCCATCATTCGATTCGTGACTACGGTCACCAGTGATTTGGTATCACACTGTGTCTTTGGGACACCAGAGGTTTGGCACCTCATTGCGACTCGTCCCTATGGTAAACACCACCGTGGGTTGGCCCCACTTGAGAGATACGGGATTGTCGCTAGTGATTTGGTATCACACGTGGGTTGGCCCCATAGTTGGTTATTTGTGACTTTGGGTCACCAGTGGTTTGGCACCACATTGATGGATATCGTGACTTTGGGTCACCAGTGGTTTGGCACCACCAGTGGTTTGGTACCACACGGGGTAGAAAAGGTGTTACGGATGGTTAGGAACGGGTGCATTAATTGTATTGCTTTGTTATGATGTGTGTTAGCATGCTGTATTATCGGGAGGGGGATTTACGCACTGAGTCTTGCGACTCACCCACTCCTTTGACATTTCAGGTGACACTTAGACGCGGACATGGAGCCGGGATGGACTCGAGGTGCTCATGCCATGCTTAAATAAGGATTTGCTCAGACTTTTAGAAAATTGGTACTTTAGTTTATTTATTACTATTTGGTTTTACTTTGGATTGTAAACGGCCTTTAAAATTATGTTTTTTTGTTTATGTTTGAAGTAGATTTTTAATATGCCTTAACAAATTAATTGGGTTAAATTTGCTAAAACTTGGAAAGACAACGATTTCAAAACTACAAAGCGATATGTTTTAAATATACCATCGGGTATAACACTATGATTTGAGATAAAGAGAACCCAAACGTTTTTCTAACTTAAACTCGATTTTCTACTAAGTCAAATGTTTTAGTAACAAAGGGAACCAACTTGAACCCCTAAATGAGATAAACTTGTTTCAACTTCTTAACTGATTAAGTTTTCGAAATTTCTGAGCTTTCAAACGAAACATCAGTTTTTAAACAATCATGCCCAAGATTTCCGCAAGTACAAAACTGATCAAAATGATTTATCAAACTTTCTAACGGAAACCTATCTATGAAAACAAATTTGATTTCTCCTGTAACATACCAGATTCAGTCGTGGTGTGTTAACCAGGCTTGGGGTGTTACAATTGTGGTATCAGAGCCAAGTTCAAAGGCTCGGCTGTGGGCTTGAGGCCCAAAATGTTTTAAAAGTCTGTTTTAAGAGTTTTGTTTTGAAAGCATTGTTTTGAAAGGCATAGCACCGAGTCTCCGGCACCAATCCGCCCAGGTAAGTTTATTAATGCTTGTGATTGGGATGCGATGTGATTGGATGATTTGTAGTAGTGGATTACTTTAGAAACTGAAACTGATAAGATTCTGTGAACTCGCGAAAACAAAGCTTCTTTACTATTCATAAGACTTTACTTTAAAACAGTGGAATAAATACTGATGCATAAAACTTCTAAATCAGATACGTAGAGAATTCAGTCATGAGTGCTCGAGGTGGACGCAGTCGTGGACGTGGTCGTGGTTGGATGACAGTTTCTGAACCCGCAGGATCTGGTCAGGGGTCAGAAAATGAGATACCGATACCACCACCAGCTGGAGGTGGTGAGTTTCAGGATCAGACTGGGGATGATGCAGTGTCACAAGCGATGCTGCGAGTGTTGGAAAGGGTAGCTGGAGTAGGTGGAGGCGCAGGAGTTAGGAAATCTGTGCCTGAACGACTTCGGGCAAACGGGGCTGAGGTTTTCAGAGGTGTTTCTGGTGTTGCTCCCAGCACGGCTGAGTATTGGCTGGAGGGGACAGAGCGGATTATGGACGATTTAGACCTGACTGCTGAGGAGAAGCTGAAGGGCATAGTATCGCTTCTTCGGGATGAGTCATACTAGTGGTGGCTCACGGTTCGGGATAGTGTGGCAGCAGAGGATCTTAAGTGGGATTATTTTAGGGCTGCTTATCAGAAAAAGTACATTGGAGCTAGCTACATCGACGCGCAGCGAAAAGCATTTCTGAGGCTTGTCCAGGGGAGTAAGTCTGTGTCTGAGTGCGAGGCTGAGTTCTTGAGGCTAAGCCGGTATGCTAGGAGCATTGTGGCTACAGAGCACGAGAGGTGTGTTTGTTTCGAGGACGGTCTGAGAGACGAACTGAGGTTGCTGATTGCTTCACAGCAGGAGCGTGAGTTTGCTGTCCTGGTTGAGAAGGCTAAGGTAGCCGAGTGTGTTAAGGAGTCGGTGAGGCAGGGCATGGACAGGAACAGGCATAAGAGGAGCTTTGGGTCTTCTGGGTCGTCGGGTAATCTTCAGAAAAGGGCTAGGCAGAGTGGGCCGAATCAGTCTGGTAGGATTGTTGCTGCTAGTCAGGGACCGCCGCAGTGTAACCGTTGTGGGAAATCTCATTGGGGAGGCTGCTGGACCGGTGGAAAAGGTTGCTTTGAGTGTGGTTCTCTGGATCACCGTGTGAGGGACTGTCCGCGTAAGTTGGCTAGGATTCAGTCTGAGGGTCAGGGCCGTACTCAGTTCAGGAATAATGGGCCGCCACCGCAGAGGGGTCGTGGTAATGGCAGAGGAGGTAATGGTTCTGGTCGGGGCCGTGGAGCACCGGGCAGAGGTGCGGGTAGTTCTGAGGCCAGACAGCCTGGGTTAGTGTATGCAGTGAGGCGCCGAGAGGAGGGCGACGCACCGGACGTCATAATCGGTACGTTCTTGATTTTTGGTTCTCCATTTACTGCTTTGATTGATGTGGGTTCGACGCATTCTTACGTTGCTAGTAGTATAGTAGAGACCATGGATCTAGACTCTGAGATATCTTCTAGGCAGATGACTGTAATTAGCCCTTTAGGTCACTCTGTAGTGGTAGATAAGCTGTTTAGAGATGTACCCCTAGAACTCCAAGGGGTAGTGTTTGCTGCTGATCTGATGGAACTGCTGTTTGGGGAGTTCGATCTGATTCTTGGGATGGACTGGTTGGTCAAGTACCAGGCGAGGTTGGATTGCGCGGCTAAGCGCATGGTTCTTAAGACGGTTAAGGGTAATGAAGTGGCTATGATAGGTAATAGGAGAGATTACTTATCTAATGTGGTATTTGCTCTGAAGGCTAAAAAGATGGTCAGAAAGGGCTGTGAAGCGTATGTGGTTCATGTGTATGCCTTGGAGGCTAAAGAGTCTGCTATAGAGAAAGTTCGGACAGTTGGAGAATTTGCTGATGTGTTTCCTGAGGAGCTTCCGGGTTTGCCGCCGGATCGCGAGGTAGAGTTCGGGATAGATTTGTTACCCGGAGCTGCGCCAGTGTCTATTGCTCCGTATAGGATGGCGCCAAAGGAGTTAGTGGAGCTTAAGGCTCAGATCCAAGAGTTGTTGGACCGAGGTTTTATCAGGCCAAGTGTTTCGCCTTGGGGAGCGCCGGTACTCTTTGTCAAGAAGAAAGATGGTACGATGCGGATGTGTATAGATTACCGCCAGTTGAATAAGCTGACGATCAAAAACAAGTATCCGTTGCCAAGGATAGACGACTTGTTTGATCAGCTGAAGAGTGCAGCGGTATTCTCGAAGATCGACTTGATGTCTGGGTATCATCAGTTAAAGGTAAAGGAGGCTGATATTCACAAAATAGCGTTTCAGACTCGGTATGGGCACTACGAATTTCTGGTAATGCCGTTCGGGTTGACTAACGCGCCTGCAGCATTCATGGATATGATGAATAGGGTGTTTCAGCAGTATTTGGATCGGTTCGTCGTGGTTTTCATAGACGACATCCTGGTATACTCAAGGACAGAAGAGGAGCATGATGCGCATTTGCGTGTGGTTCTGCAGATTTTGAGAGAGAAGCAGCTCTATGCTAAGTTTAGTAAGTGCGAGTTTTGGCTTAGAGAAGTGACTTTCTTGGGTCATGTAGTGTCGGCTGAGGGGATTCGAGTGGATCCTCGGAAGATTGAGGCAGTTTTGGATTGGAAGCTGCCTAAGTTAGTGGCTGAGATTCAGAGTTTTCTAGGTTTGGCAGGATACTACCGAAGGTTTGTAGAGGGTTTCTCGTTGATTGCAGCGCCAATGACCAAGTTGTTAAGGAAAGAGGTTCCATTTGTTTGGACTGAGAAACAGCAGGAGAGTTTCGACAAGCTTAAGAAGATTCTGACAGAAGCTCCGGTTTTGATTCAACCTGAGGCTGGTAAGGATTTCACAGTGTACTGCGATGCATCACATACGGGATTGGGTTGTGTGCTGATGCAAGAAGGTAAGGTTGTGGCTTACGCATCTCGGCAGCTGAGGCCACATGAGGTCAACTATCCGACGCACGATTTGGAGCTAGCGGCTGTAGTCTTCGCCTTAAAGATTTGGAGGCACTACTTGTACGGAGAGAGATCGATAGTCTACACAGATCATAAGAGTTTAAAGTACCTTTTGACTCAGAAGGATTTGAATTTGAGGCAGCGCAGATGGGTTGAGTTGCTAAAAGACTACGACTGTTCGATTGAGTATCATCCGGGCAAGGCTAACGTGGTGGCAGACACGTTGAGCCGTAAGGTTGTTTCGAACTTAAGAGCGATGTTTGCCCATTTGAGTTTGTTTGACGACGGAAGTATTCTGGCAGAATTGCAGGTTAAGCCTACTTGGGTTGAGCAGATCAGAGAGAAACAGTTAGAGGATGAGGTTCTGAGTGCGCAGAGGTTGCAAGTGCAGGATGGTGGGTTGGAAGGTTACAGTTTGTCTAGTGATGAGGTGCTGTGTTTTCAAGGTAAAGCTTGTATGCCCAAGGATGTTGAGCTGAGGCAAAAGATCCTTCAGGATGCACATAGCAGTCCATATGCTATGCACCCTGGAGGTAGTAAGATGTATAGGGATCTTAGAGAGCAGTTTTGGTGGCCTGGTCTAAAGAGGGAAGTGACAGAGTTTGTAGGGAAGTGTCTGACTTGTCAGCAGGTCAAGGCTGAGCATCAGTTGCCGTCAGGTTTGCTTCAGCCTGTGAAGATTCCTCAGTGGAAGTGGGAAAGGATAACCATGGATTTCGTCAGTGGATTGCCACTTACGCCAAGCAAGAAGGATTCAGTTTGGGTAATTGTGGATCGACTGACTAAATCAGCTCACTTTAATCCGGTGAGGGTTGACTACTCACTTCAGAAGTTAGCGAAGCTTTATGTGTCTGAGATAGTGAGGCTGCACGGTGTGCCAGTATCGATCATCTCGGATAGGGATCCCAGATTTACGTCAAGGTTCTGGAAAGCGTTGCATCAGGCTCTGGGTGCGCGTTTGGATTTCAGCACGGCTTTTCACCCGCAGTCTGACGGACAATCGGAAAGGGTTATTCAAATCTTAGAGGATATGCTGAGAGGTTGTGTTCTGGATTTCAGAGGTAATTGGGAGGAGTTTCTACCATTAGCTGAGTTTGCCTACAACAACAGTTACCAAGCGAGCATCAAGATGGCACCGTATGAATCGTTGTATGGTAGGAAGTGTCGCTCACCTACGTGTTGGACGGAGTTAGGTGAACGTCAGTTGTTGGGACCCGAGTTATTTGCAGAGACCGAAGACAAGGTTAAGTTGATTCAGGCTCGATTGAAGGAAGCTTCGGACCGGCAGAAGTCTTATGCCGATCTTAAGCGGAGAGATATAGAGTTTGCTGTGGGGGATCAAGTTTTTCTGAAGGTCTCGCCATGGAAGAAAGTATTGAGGTTCGGAAAGAAAGGCAAGCTAAGTCCGAGGTTTATTGGGCCGTATAAGGTACTGAGACGAGTGGGACCAGTAGCGTATCAACTTGAGTTGCCTACAGAGCTAAGTCAGATCCATGATGTTTTTCACGTTTCGATGCTTAGGTGTTATCGTTCGGATCCATCACATGTGGTAGCAGTGGAAGAGATCGAGGTAAATCCAGATTTGACCATGGAGGAAGAACCTGTGCAGATTCTAGATCGGGATGTGAAGGTTCTGCGTAGGAAGTCTGTGCCTTTGGTAAAGGTTCTTTGGCGGAATCATGGCATGCAAGAAGCTACGTGGGAACCCGAGGATGTGATGAGACAGCAATACCCGCAACTCTTCTGATCAGGTAATTTCGAGGTCGAAATTATTTTAAGGGGGTAGAACTGTAATATCCCGGGTTAGGGGTTATTTTTGGTTATGGCTTCGTTTGCATGTTAATGGCTTGCTACGTTGTTGTTTGTGTGGTTTCAGGGCTTAGTTGTAGGCTAGGTGTAAGCCTGAGTAGGTGGGAAAATTTTAGTTTTTAGGCTTAGGTGAGAGGGGCTGATAGAGCTGGGATATATAAGTATTCTTTGGTGGTTTTTAGCACAAAAGAGGAGCTAGTAAAGTGGCAAAGCATGCGCCACTTGGAGCTTGTGGGTGACGTCAAGTGCAAGGGAGGAGGTCCTGTGTTCAAGCTGCGAAAATCCCACATTTTTGTTCCATTTTGACGGCATGGAGGGGAGGAGTTATAGGCAGTTCAAACTCTGCCTAAGACCAAGTCAAGTGTTGAGGTGGTGGGAGGAGAGTGAATGGTGGAAGTGGACTTGTTCAAAGCAATTTGAATGAGTGGTTGTGAGTGTATGTGGGGATTTTGGCCGAATTTTAGGAGAGTATGGGGGGAAGTGGACGGTTTGGTAGTGTGGTAGTGGGGAGTGCCGAAATTCATTTTGAATTTTGGTGCATATTCGGTCATAGGGAGCATCAAGCAAGTCCTTTTCTTTTTGGCAAAAACAAGCCGAATTTCCTAGTAAGTTTCTCCAACTTTTCTCTTGCAAACCGAAAGTTCAAGCTCTCATTTGCCGAATTTGTGTTGCCCTTTTGAGTTGGTGCGGCCGAAAGTTCTCAACCATCTTCCTTTCTTTTTCAATTGTTGAAGCCAAAACTAGTGATCCTTCTTCCTCATATTTCCATTCTTTTACAACTCTTGTGTCGAATTTATTTCTCCTTCTTAGCCGAATCTTTCATTTGTTTCTTACCATTTCATTAAGCTGAAACCATCTTACTTTGTTCCCCTAATCTTCATTTTCTTTTCTCAATACCATCTTGCCGAAGCTATACTCCCTGTTCACATATTTTCTTTTCTCTTCTCACTCTAAGCCGAACATAGGAGTGTTAAGCATCTAGGGCCGAATCTTCTTCTCCCTCTGGTTCAAAGTGGTGACCGAATCTATCCCCTCACCTAGTGGTTGGTTGGCCGAATATTGGGTGGTGTTGGTAAGTGTTTGGCCGAATGGCCATTTCTCTCCTCTCTAGTGCTTTGTTGGTTTTGGTTTGGATAAGGGTCGATGTTGGTTCTGTTTGGAAGGGGGTTAATTTCTTGTTAATCTTTTTGTTATAGGACATTTGGATTTTGGAAGCAAGCAAGAGGAGTCTTCCTTCTCTGTTAAGCGTTGGTAAGTGGTGGCAAGGGATGATTCTGTTAGTTCACTCTTCTAGTTTCGTTAAGCCATAATCTTTAAAGGTTTAATTGGTTGTGTTTTAGGGGGAGGCCGATTGTCTGAAGAACCATTATTGGTTCGAGGTTTGGTAGGAAACCAAACCGTTTGCAAGGTAAGGGTTCGGATGATAACCCTTTGGTTTAAATGGCCATGGCCGAATGATATGTGTGCTAACCCCTTGTTTGGCCGATTATAGGATCAAGGTTGTCGAGGTGATCGAGGGATTTAGACCGGTTCTTAGGATTAAGACCTTCGTTATTCCAGGTGTGTAAACTAACACACTGATTTCTTAGTAATGTGTTAATAATCTGTTTGTGTAAAGTGAAACAATGTGGTTGATGCAATTGGTACCCAAATGGGGTATGTGTACGGATACGGGTAAGTCCGTTTCATTACGAGCTATATTGTTGGCATATGATATCATGGTTGCTGATGTATGTGACATGAGATGCGATATTAAGCATAATGGCATGATAGCATAATTTACATGATTTGCATCGGTATGATATGTATTGGGTGATTTGAGAGGAGGGGGAATATGATATCCGTGTCTTTGGGACACTGTGTCTTTGGGACACCAGAGGTTTGGCACCTCCAGTGGTTTGGCACCACAAATGATCTTTTGTGACTTTGGGTCACCAGAGGTTTGGCACCTCAGCGTCTCGTCCCAGTGGCTTAGTACCACGGTGGGTTGGCCCCACAGTTGATTATACGGGATTGACGCCAGTGATTTGGTATCACACGATGGGTTGGCCCCATCATTCGATTCGTGACTACGGTCACCAGTGATTTGGTATCACACTATGTCTTTGGGACACCAGAGGTTTGGCACCTCATTACGACTCGTCCCTATGGTAAACACCACCGTGGGTTGGCCCTACTTGAGAGATACGGGATTGTCGCTAGTGATTTGGTATCACACGTGGGTTGGCCCCACAGTTGGTTATTTGTGACTTTGGGTCACCAGTGGTTTGGCACCACATTGATGGATATCGTGACTTTGGGTCACCAGTGGTTTGGCACCACCAGTGGTTTGGTACCACACGGGGTAGAAAAGGTGTTACGGATGGTTAGGAACGGGGGCATTAATTGTATTGCTTTGTTATGATGTGTGTTAGCATGCTGTATTATCGGGAGGGGGATTTACGCACTGAGTCTTGCGACTCACCCACTCCTTTGACATTTCAGGTGACACTTAGACGCGGACATGGAGCCAGGATGGACTCGAGGTGCTCATGCCATGCTTAAATAAGGATTTGCTCAGACTTTTAGAAAATTGGTACTTTAGTTTATTTATTACTATTTGGTTTTACTTTGGATTGTAAACGGCCTTTAAAATTATGTTTTTTTGTTTATGTTTGAAGTAGATTTTTAATATGCCTTAACAAATTAATTGGGTTAAATTTGCTAAAACTTGGAAAGACAACGATTTCAGAACTACAAAGCGATATGTTTTAAACTATACCATCGGGTATAACACTATGATTTGAGATAAAGAGAACCCAAACGTTTTTCTAACTTAAGCTCGATTTTCTACTAAGTCAAATGTTTTACTAACAAAGGGAACCAACTTGAACCCCTAAATGAGATAAACTTGTTTCAACTTCTTAACTGATTAAGTTTTCGAAATTTCTGAGCTTTGAAACGAAACATCAGTTTTTAAACAATCATGCCCAAGATTTCCGCAAGTACAAAACTGATCAAAATGATTTATCAAACTTTCTAACGGAAACCTATCTATGAAAACAAATTCGATTTCTCCTGTAACATACCAGATTCGGTCGTGGTGTGTTGACCGGGCTTGGGGTGTTACATGGATAAAGATTCATGAAAGTTCAGATTGAAGAATGTAAGTGATGTATCAAAGAAGTTGATGGGTAAGTAATGGTTTCAGAGTAAGGCATGTTAATCTATTGTGAATGTAACAACACGAGTTTCAGTGGTGACGGAACATTGGTTTTGGGACCACAAATTTCTGTATTGTCAATTCATAAATATTATTTATAGAATATTTATAGAGTCATTAGAGTCGTATTAAAATTTAGTCCAGAAATATTAACATTTATATAGCTAATTAAAAAGAAGGACTAAATTGTAAAAGGTGCAAAACTTAGTAATTATTGCATTTAGATTATTAAATAGCTTAAAATTTAAATGAGGAAGGACCAAAGTGGTAAATTAGCCTTAATTAACTTGGTTGGACGGCTAATCAATAGAAAATGATAAAATAATGTAATTTTAATGGTAAAATCGCAATTAAGTTGAAATTAAATAAAACAAATGGAAAGAATTAGCTTTCTTCATTTTTCTTCTTCATGCCCGATTATCCACGGATGCATAGCTTTGGAGAATCAACCAAGCTCAATTATTTGCATCTGAGTGAATTCCTTACTCGTTTCTTGTAATTTTATGTTTTTAAGATCTTGAATTTGAATCTGTTAAAAATTTTAGAAGTTTCCATTGATGAATCTTGAATTTTTTGATGATAACTATGTATTTGAAATGTAACAACACGTTTTTAGTCAAACCGGAACAGTGGTTTTGGGACCACAATCTGAAGTCGAAATAATTATTTTATTATTATTTTAATGTCTACAGCATGATAACATGTTTGTGTGAAAATTTCATTAAGAAAATTTTATCGTTTGATTGGTTAATTTGATAAAAAGGACTAAACCATGTGAAGTTCAAAATTGATGTTCTAATAGCTAAAGGTGTCAAATAACTATAGAACCTTAAATTTGAGGTCCTTATGTGGTAATTAGACCATTTCAATTGCGAGTGGACAATTATGGGTATATATTAAGTGATTTTGATGGATATTAATTAAGGTTATATTAGTAATTAAGTAATTATGTTATAATAAATAAAACCATCACCTAATGTCATCATCTTCAACTGATTTGAAAGAGAAGAAAGCCATTCTTTTAGGTTTTTCATTCGGTCACGGTTCAATAGCTCATTAAGATCAAGAAAAGCAAAACTCGGATCTAGATCGAGGGAAAAACAAAGTTCTCGAATAATCGATCAACTTAGCCATTTTTGCATCCGAGGTAAGTTCGTATGTAATAAGCATTGTTATAATTAAGCTTTAAATGCTTTGATATTGTATGAATTGTGTATATGAGACTACAGTCGTATTCAACGATGATTCGGTTAATTATGGGCACTTAGTGTGCGAAATCGAGATAGCTTTGGCTAAATATTTGCACTTAGTGTGCGTGATCGAAATAGCTTCGGATATATATATATATATATTGGCACTTAGTGTGTGAGATTGATACAACTTCGGCTATTTATTTGGCACTAAGTGTGCGAGTTTTCTGAGTATCCAAAAATATTCTGAATGGATCAACGGGTATGTCAAAGATGTAGATGAGTTATGAGTTTGATACGGAATGGTACAGGTATGTACGTGAACCGTACAAGCATTGAAATAAGGAGATTATGAAAGTGATAACTAATCTTGTGAACGAAATTGTGATAGGATGATGATTTCATATGTGAATTGTATATTATGTTTGATTTGTTTAAATTGTGCACATTTGGTAAGTTGATTTTAAATGCTATACGAACTTACTAAGCTATAAAACTAACTTTGTGTATTTCTCTATGTTTTATAGTGATTTCAAAGCTAGCTCAGACTCGGGGACTGTCGAAGATCGCTTCACACTATCAAACTATCACTTGGTACCTTTGAAATTAAGTTTTGGGTCATATGGCATGTATAGGAACTTTGGTCATTTTGATAAATGTGGTGCTTATGAAATTAGCCATTTGAATTGGCTTGTAAATGTCTAAGGTTTGGTTTGTATATATTTGGCCATGTGAGTTGGCTTATTTTGGTTGAGGTGGTTATGTATATATATATATATATGTCTGCATATGGTTTATGTTATGTGATTAAGGTTGGATTCATGATGCTTATTGATAATAGGTAATTTGAATGTCAAATGGTTGATAATTGAGAAGCTATGTGCTTCTGAATTAGTGCATGACGATGCATGTTTGAAAAGGTTTAATTAGAAGATTTGAATATGCGAAGTTGATATGATCTGAATGTGTAAAACATGAGATTATAAGCATGTTAGTTGTTGGTATTGAAATGGTATGTTTTAGCCTTGAATGTGGTTGAATTGGATGCACACTTATGTTATGAATGAGTACCATTTCAATTGTGTTGGTGTGTGCAAATTGGGATGGCATGATGGCTTGGTAAATAGCCTATTTTTGTCCACACGGGTAGAGACACGGGCGTGTCTCTCAGCCATGTGTGACACACAGTCAGGTTACACGGCCGTGTGTCCCTTGGTGTTGAAAATAAAACCAAGTTAGTATGCTCCACACGGCCTCACACACGAGAGTGTGACTTGGCCATGTGGCACAAGTCAGTATACCCTACAGGATCGGCACGACCTAGCACATGGGTGTGTGTGGCCATTTTTAAGGCACAAGGGCGTGTGTGTTGGCCGTGTGACCCAAGTTAGAGAGTTACATGGGGTCGGACACGGGCGGAGACACGGTTATGTGATCCCATTTTGAATGTCCACACGGCTTGGGACATGAGCATGTCTCTTGGCCATGTGAGAGACATGGTCAGGGCACACAGGCATGTGACCCCTGCAGTTTGGAAAATTTTCCAAGTTTTTGTAAACAATTCTTAAGTTATCGGTTTAGTCCCGAACCACTCCGAATGCATGTTTAGGGTCTTGTAGTCTCGTAATAGGACAATGTGACTATATTTGATTGGAATTACATTTAGTTGATGATTTTTTATTCAAATTGGATGGTTGTTTAAGTTTTAAGTATGGTAATACTCTGTAACCCTATTCCGGTGTTGAATACGGGTGAGGGGTGTTACATGAAACTTTGATTGTGTTATTTGGTGATTTTGTGAAGTGATTTTTGTTAGATTTTGATTTTAGGATTAAATTGTTGAAATGTCAAAATTTCAAGGTTTGATAGTGAATTTGATGTTTATTAGGGACTTTTTAAGGGCCTAGTATATTTGTCTGAAATGTTGACATGAGAAAAATGGTTAACTTGATGATTTTCGGGTTAAGGGACTAAATTGCAAAAGTTGTAAAAGTTAATGGTAATTGTGTAAATTCAAAAAAATAAAGGGTATAAATGTAAAGTGAATTGGAAGGTCAAATTTAAGCTAATAATTGAATAATTTTTACATTTTAGATCAAGACCCAATTGATACTCGTAAAAAAGGAAAAATTGCAAAATAGTCCCTAAACTTCTACAACTACTACGATTCAGTTCAGGTAAGTTCGTACAGTTTAAAATTTAGCATCTATATGAAATGTTAGATGATATAAAATAGTGTAGTAGATATATTTGATTATAAATGATGTAAGGTTATTGAGAAAAGTTATTGAATTTCAATTTTTTGATCAGAATGAACGCGGGATAGAGTACAATCGAGTTATGGTGTGTTATGGGGGATTGGAGTGGAGATTGTTGTGGACTATATATATATATATATATATATGTTTTTCGAGTAGATTAACGTTCAACGTTTGTTGCGAACTTTCGTGTTATACTCCATGTTTTAGTGTGTTTTTGGTTAGACTAACTATTCGGAGCCATTGGTGTGTTATCGAATGGATTAGCTCTTATGAGCATCTAGTGTGTTTCGGTTGGAATATCGATGTACTCATATCCGTAAGTCATTCATCAGATTGTAAATCTCTGTAATATAACTTGTTTTGTGATTTTGATGCTTATGTCATGTATTTGGACTTTGAATTAAATCCTGCTATTCACTCGGTTGAGATTGTGGAAGACAGGGAACACATATGGTTGTATTATTATAGAATGATTTTTTGTACTAATTTAGGTAAGATTTATTGATTTAGTACGTCGAACTTACTAAGCTTCAATGAGCTTACTTATGTTATTTTCTGTTCTTGTAGATACTTTGAAGGTTGGACGGTAGGATCGGTACTTAAGTCACACTATCCACTCATTTTCGGTAGTTTTTGAAACATTCATTTCGGATTATATAGCATGTAATAGGCTTGAATGTCATTACTAATGTTTTGGATATGTAAAATGTTAAGTATGATCTTAAGTGCAACTAGTCAACTTATATGATATTTGTGAATGAGGTAAGATGTTTCAATGCAAATATATGGTATATGTTAATGAAATGTTGTGTTTGAGGTGCCTATGATAGGCACATTGGTTAGGTGTTAAATTCTGTGAATTGATAAGTTGTGATTGATGATTCATTTTGATGTATAAAAGTATATACTTGTGGTATCAATGAGGTACATTGGTTTGGCCCTTAGGATGTTGATTTAGCATGTTTTTAGCTTGTTTAATGTCACTTTGAATAGGTCTTTTGGTTGGTAAATTGATTACTTAGAGTCCAAGTAAGCTTGAATTGGTAAACTTGTAGTTTAAGGTTCATTTTGGGTCCACACGGCCTGAAACACGAGCGTGTGACTTAGTCGTGTCAAACACACGGCTTGGAGACACGTCCATGTGTCATCTAATGAGTTCTTTAGGGTGCAAGCCAGTGAGTTACACGGCCTAACACATGGCCTAACACACGGGCGTTTGGGGTAACTTAGAGAGTTATACGGCTTCGCACATGGGCGTGTGACACGGCTCAGAGAGTTACATGGGTGTGGACATGGGCTGGGACACAGTCATGTGTCCTTAGTTTGATTGTTACACGGCTTGAGATACGGGCCTGTGTTTCAACCGTGTGAGGCACATAAACACAAAACAGAGATAATAAACACGGAACAAAGATAAAGTCCACCAAGTCAATAAACACAAAACAGAGATAAATTCCATCAAGATAATAAACATGGAACAGAGTTAAAGTTCGTTGGGATAGTAAACACGAAATAGAGATAGTCCATCGAGACAATTGATCGTTATGTCAGAGTTTTAAAAATTTATAAAAAGAATGATCGAGCCTAGAAACTAACTATGACAACGATTGAGGCAAGCGCACCTATCGAACAGTTGTATAGTTTAGTGGCAAGACCGGATTGTCGAACCCAAAGGAACCAAAAGTATTAATACTAACTTTCTTTTTATTATTTAGCCTAGAAATTAAAGGATTTATTAATTAATCTAAAATTAACTAACTATTAAGCTAAAGATGCAAAGACAAAGAGAATGAATTGGGGAAAATACTTGTGAGAAAAACCAATTGATTAAGACAATACCCGAGGAAGAATCCACCTAGACTTCACTTGTTATTTAACACTGAACCAAACGATTTATTCACTTGACTTGATCTGTAGGATTCCCTAATTTATATTAATACCTCTTTCGAGGCTACTAATGTCTAACCCTGGGTTGATTAATTGAAATATCTTTTTAAAATCCCTAGAATTGCATTAACTCGATCTATGGACTCCCATATTGGGTTTGACCCTAATCCGGTAGCTTTTCGTCATCCTATTTCTAGGGTTGCGATCAACTCCGCTTAATTATGCTAGATCTACTCTTAAACAGGGACTTTTGCTCCATTGCCTAAGCACATCAATACTTGAATCAGTATCCTGAAATATCAAAGCAAGAATTAAGAACATATAATTAAGAACAAATCAAGTATTTATCATATAGTTTAGAAAATAATAACAAGATCCGTCTTAGGTTTCATCCCCTCAAGTATTTGAGGGGTTTAGATCATAATAAAAGAATACATCTCAGAAGAAAATATAAAACAAAACATAAGAAAAACCCTAAAACTACCTGAAGGAAATTGAAGGGAAAATCTTCCGTCTTGAGTATAACTCCGGCTTCTTGAGATGAATCAACTGGCTTTCTTCGAGTAAATCCCATAATTCTGGCCTCTCTGGCTAGGCTCTTCGGCCTAACTGGATGCCAAACTGCACCCCCTTCAAGGTTGGCCTCTAGGGTGTTTATATAGGCTTTTCGAATGGCTTTCTTTGCCTCTAAGTACTCTAGTCCGAATGAAACTCTTCTTTGTCACGGCAGGGACATGCCCATGGTACATGCCCGTGTGAATCATGACCAGGTCGTGTTTGGGTCTGCTAATGAGGCACGGCCGTGTGGTCTTGGGCCCAGACCGTGTCAATTTGTGATTTGGCCCATTTACTCCGTTTTAGGCCCGTTTCTCATTCTTTTCATCCTCTGGTGCTCTCCTAAGTATAAAACATGAAAACAAAGTATTAAGAGCACCAAATTACATAATTCAGGGAATAAATCATCCAAAAGTATGTTAAATGTGGGATTAAAATATGTTCATATTACGGTTTATCAAATACCCCCACACTTAAGCACTTGTTTGTCCTCAAGAAAAATTCTCAACTTACAATTAAAATGAACTTCCTTGATTCATAATATTCATCAATAATGTTTCATCATAATTCAAATATAATTCATACATTGATAATTTAAGTAAAGGGTCTTAAAGGTTCAAACAATCAAAGTCGTGGTTTTTGTAGCATGAAAACATAGGTGTTTTCCCTTTATCTAAATAATTACCCTTAATTCAAAATCGACAAAAGTTGTCATCCTCACTAAAGATTCACTCAAATCACTCAAAGTGTTTAAGGTTCAAAATTAAGCACTCCAAAAGTCGAACATGAAAAGTTAATCCCATAGGCTTTCCTGAAAATCAAATATCCACCGCTGTAGAATGAGATTATACACAAATCAAAAGGTCTTTAAAAAGGGTAATGGGGTTTGGGTTAAAGGTGTGGATAAAGGTTGAATTAAAGGGTTAGAATCGAGATTGAATTGACAATTTATCTAACTAGAGAAATAAACTAATCCTGAATAATTATATCAATGAAAACTTGTAATACTAATAAAATGAGCTTCTTCTTCCAGATGTAGAATTTAAATGTAACGACCCGAATTTGGGCCTAGTAGAATTGGGCCCATTGGGCCTTAGGCGTAGGTGTGTTTAAAAGTTTTTTTGAGAACAAGAGAATGATGTTATTTCAAGTTGGACTTATTAGAAAGGTGATTTTGGAAAGTTACGAGGTTTCTAGGAAGTTCCGGGTTCAAGTTAGGCTATAGGTAAATTTTAGTGTTTAAGCACTTTAAGGAGAGAAGTTAAATGGCATCAAGACTTAAGGAAATAAGTGTGCATTTTGCTAGCACAAGGAGTCGATTGGTAAAGGTGGAAAGTGGCGTGTGAAGTGTACTAATGGTCTGAGGTTCGAATCCCATTTATTGCAAACTTTTGGATTTATTTTTGTGCTTCTCATCCATGTGTCGGTCAAGGTTTTAATAAGGTAAGTAAGACTTTTTAATTTTTGGAAAGATGGCTAAGGAATATGGTAAGGAGAAAGACTAGGGAAAATCAAGGAAAGAAATGAAGGAAAATGGTATGAGAAGGGAACATGTTGGCCTATTATGTGGAGGATGTTTTGGAAAGCATTTTGGGTCAACACTCATCTTTTGGTAAAGATGATGCATGGTTTTGCTAGGGAAAAACTTGATAGCCGAATTTCCTATAGTCTTTGGCAAAAATTTGGTGTTGGGAAGGCTTGTTTCGTTTAGCAATTTTTAGTGTTTCTTTTTCAATTCTTTATATTTGCTGACCGAAATTCTAAAGCCATTTCTTCACCTCATTTTCTCTTGTTTTGGCCTAAACACTCTAGCCATTGTTCATCTTGTTCCCTTGTTGTGCCGTAACCCTCAATCCATCTTTGTTCATTCTTCCTTTGCTGCCGAAACTTTCATCTCTTGGCTAAGCCGAACTTAGCCACTTGTTCTTATTTTTAAACTCCTCTTGTTCTGTTTTTGATAAGGGCCGAATCAAGCCATCCTTTGCTGCTACTTATCATTCTCATAACCTTGGTTTCGGAAGTTGATTGGAACTCGTTGTAATAGCCAAGGTGCAAGGTCGGATTTTAGAACCTAGTAGGGAAGGATCGCGATTGTGGTAAGTGACTCTTGCGAGTGAGTACTTTTGGGCTTTTGGAATCTTTAAGAAATCGAGGCTAACTTTTGATCGATTTTATTTTTAGGGGGCAATAAAGAATGGTTCTTTAGGGAAATCCAAATAAGGTGTGTAATCTCGTACCCTTCCGTATATATGTTTGAAATGGTGTGTAATCTCATACCTCTCTGAATGCTTGCATGAAATGTTCTGTGATTCGGTCGAAATACCGAGGAAAACCAAAAACCGGCATCCGTGACCACTCGGGTGTGCGTATGTTTGTAGTGGTAACCATATTTTTGCAATGAAATAGTTTGGTCAGCAGCAGTGATGTGATTTTGAAAAATCACAAAAAATAGGAGAAAGGGAATTAGAAAGTGAATAATATATCGAATTAAAACCTACTGTGTCTATTTTTATATGAAAGAAATAGAGGAGGAAGAAGAATTTTATATTCTGTGATATTTTAATTTTAGTGAGACTGGTTTTGATTGACTTCGTGGTTCCTTGTTCTATTTTGGAAAAATTGTTTAAAATTGTAAAAAGTGAATTATGGGTTATAATTTATATGTATAGATTCCGTAATGAGTCTATTTTCAATAGAAAGAAGTGGGAGCAACATATGAAAACTGTACAGTGAGATATTTGAGTTCAGGGTAGGAGAGGTCAGAACTGTTGGATAGTGAAACAAGGGAAATTTTGATGAATAAACTATACTAAATGGCTAACGCAAAAATTCTATAAAACTTGTAGTAAGAAGATATATGAGTCGAGTTTCAAGGAAAATTTACGGATTGAAATTTTGAGTTTCCTAACTCGAGTTATACTCAATTTAGTCAGTATGACGCAGATGGACAGTTTCAATTTTTATGCCCCAAATTAGTAGTTAAGTTTGAGTTGCGAAATTACCAAAATACCCTTTGAGGGTAAATTACCGAAATACCCCTGGGTTGCGAGATTACCGAATTACCCTTAGTGGGTAAAAGTGCTGATTTACGAAAATGCCCCTATGCGCCGATTTGCTATAATGCCTTAGTGGGCCGAATTACAAAGTTCTATAATTGGCCGATTTACCGTAATTAATCACTGGATTAATGATTGTTGTTTATTTATGTGAATATTATGTTTTATTATTTATGTTGCATTTGCATATTTCGCATGGGATGGGAAAAATGTTAAAGAAGAGAAGTGTAGCCTGGTGGCTCTACCACATTCTGATTCTGGTGGCTCTGCCACATATTCTGGTGGCTCTGCCACAAATTCTGATAACGTCTATGTGCCTAACATATGAACTAACGACTCTGTGTCGATCATATTTATCCAAGGCTGTGTGCTGATTATATTACCGTATATGATATCTTGTGGCTCTGCCACAATCTGTATAGTGGCTATGCTACGCATAATTATGGCTCTGGTGGCTCAGCCACAAATATATTATAAACGGCAACTTGCCTACGATTGGTGTGATTGGCAGGGTGGGTTGACTTGATCCCCACAGGTGTGATGGGATGGTACGGGTGGTGTGTAGCGGATGGATTACTAGGATGGGTTGGGTTGCATACATGTCATTTTTAAATACTCTTTTAAATGGTCTTAGGCCCAAGATATTGCTATATGGGCTTAGGCCCAAGATATTATTAAACGGGTCCAGGCCTAGTAGATGACGGTAAGGGGATTATACATTGAGTTCTTGTAACTCACTCCCCCTTTTCTTCCTTAAACCTTGCAGGTAATGCTTAATGACGAGGACTTGGGGCCATGGATGACTCGGTGGAGGCCATACTTTTGGAATGTGAATTTCGAACTTTAGTAAACTTCTTTTCCGTATTATTTCGTTGCTTTTACTCTTTCAGGTTTTAAAGTTGTAATAAGGCCTCTGGGATGTTTTAAATTGCTTTATGTTTTGAAGTATTTATTATTTTGCTTGAATTGTTTTAAATGGGGATTTTCTAAAATCATAATAATGGTTTTTCCAAAATAGATTAATAAATGGATTTCATAACAAGCTTTTACAAATAAATTAAACATGGAAATTCTCTTTCGAATTATCATCGAAATTTTCAAAAGACTCGGTTTCTCTTTAAAATTTTCAACGTCATTTTTGAAAGTCATGGTTTTAAAGTTCACTACCCGATTTTCGACTCATCAATCAACCATTCAAAAATAGCTGTATTTTATCAAATATTTACATACAAAACTTATTTATTTAAACACAACCAAGCAACGCCTATTTTAGTAAGAATCATAGGAAGTTTTACGCTTTCTTAATGTGACATACCAAATTCGCTCGTAACGCATGGATCGGGTTTGGGGTGTTACATTTTATGGTATAAGAGCCGGGTTGCAAAACTCAGCTGTGGTTTGGGTTCAAAAACTGTTTAAAATTGTAATTTAAACATACATGTTCTAAAAGAAGTATAGCATCACGGGTATCCGGCACCAAGTCAAGTAAGTTTGTGTTTTTATTTTATGATTATTGAGTTAGTACTGTGGTAAGAAAATTCCACAAAATAGAATACTCTAGAACTTTTAGCTTTAGGAGCTGAAACTATAGAGATTGAGACTATAGGATGCGTTTTTGAAGAAACAACTTTACTTCCTATACTTCATAAAATATTGTTTAATAAACATTGAATAGTATATTGATTCATAAGACTCATAATAAGATTAAATCGACTTAGTGAGCAAAAGCGCAAGAAGACGTGGACGCGGTAGACGTAGACGTGGTAGAGGCCAAGGTGCTAGGGCTAGATCTTTAGCATCGGGGCATGTTTCTGAAAGGGAGGCATTGGCATCACCAGTAGATGAGACGGGGTCTCATGATCGAGCTGGGGTTGATAAGCTGACTCAAATAGTTAAGGAGGTATTGGAGGAGGTTAAAGGAACTGGTGAAGTACTTCGAGTTGGGTGTGTGGACTGTAAGAAGAAAATAGGCCGTGGTTCTTTTGGGTCGCTGTCTCATTCTGTGAAGCATGTTAAGGCACGTCCAAACCTTCCGGCTTGCGATTATTGCAAAAGGCGTCATCCGGGAGAGTGCTGGAGGAGGTCAGGAGCATGCTTGAGATGCGGGTCTAAGGAGCATAAGGCTCGGGATTGTTTCATCACCATCAAGTCAGGTATGTTTTGGTTGGACGTAATGATTGAACATAGAAACTTTTAGGTATAAGTGGTGCGTAACTGCTTGCTTCTGTGGCTAGACGTTTGGTTGTGTGAAAGAGGATTCAAGATTATGTTAAAAGAACATTAATGTTAGTAAGATCAGAGTGCGCAGTGAAAGCATAGTGGTGTAACTTGAGTGGTGCGTTAGTAGTTGGTTGCAAATTTTGAGGAAGAAATTTCTTTAAGGAGGGTAGAATTGTAATGACCCGAATTTGGGCCTAGTAGAATTGGGCCCATTGGGCCTTGGGCGTAGGAGTGTTTAAAAATTTTTTGAGAACAAGAGAATGGTGTTATTTCAAGTTAGACTTATTAGAAAGGTGATTTTGGAAAGTTACTAGGTTTCTAGGAAGTTTCGGGTTCAAGTTAGGCTATAGGTAAATTTTAGTGTTTAAGCACTTTAATGAGAGAAGTTAAATGGCATCAAGACTTAAGGAAATAAGTGTGCATTTTGCTAGCACAAGGAGTCTATTGGTAAAGGTGGAAAGTGGCATGTGAAGAGTACTAATGGTCTGAGGTTCGAATCCCATCTATTGCAAACTTTTGGATTTATTTTTATGCTTCTCATCCATGTGTCGGTCAAGGTTTTAATAAGGTAAGTAAGACTTTTTAATTTTTGGAAAGATGGCTAAGGAATATGGTAAGGAGAAAGGCTAGGGAAAATCAATGAACGAAATGAAGGAAAATGGTAAGAGAAGAGAACATGTTGGCCTATTATGTGGAGGATGTTTTGGAAAGCATTTTGGGTCAACACTCATCTTTTGGTAAAGATGATGCATGGGTTTGCTAGGGAAAAACTTGATAGCCGAATTTCCTATAGTCTTTGGCAAAAATTTGGTGTTGGGAAGGCTTGTTTCTTTTAGCAATTTTTAGTGTTTCTTTTTCAATTCTTTCTCTTTGCTGACAGAAAATCTAAAGCCATTTGTTCACCTCATTTTCTCTTGTGTTGGCCTAAACACTCTAGCCATTGTTCATCTTGTTCCCTTGTTGTGCCGTAACCCTCAATCCATCTTTATTCATTCTTCCTTTGTTGCCAAAACTTTCATCTCTTGGCTAAGCCGAACTTAGCCACTTGTTCTTATTTTTAAACTCCTCTGGTTCTTTTTTTTGATAAGGGCCGAATCAAGCCATCCTTTGCTGCTACTTATCATTCCCATAACCTTGGTTTCGGAAGTTGATTGGAACTCGTTGCAATAGCCAAGGTGCAAGGCCAGATTTTAGAACCTAGTAGGGAAGGATCGTGATTGTGGTAAGTGACTCTTGCGAGTGAATACTTTTGGGCTTTTGGAACCTTTAAGAAATCGAGGCTAACTTTTGATCGATTTTATTTTTAGGGGGCAACGATGAATGGTTCTTTAGGGAAATCCAAATAAGGTGTGTAATCCCGTACCGTTCCGTATACATGTTTGAAATGGTGTGTAATCTCATACCTCTCTGAATGTTTGCATGAAATGTTCTGTGATTCGGTCGAAATATCGAGGAAAATCGGAAACCGGCATCCATGACCACTCGGGTGTGCGTATGTTCGTAGTGGTAACCATATTTTTGCAATGAAACAGTTTGGTTAGCAGTAGTGATGTGATTTTGAAAAATCACGAAAAATAGGAGAAGGGGAATTAGAAAGTGAATAAGATATCAAATTAAAGCCTACTATGTCTATTTTTATATGAATGAAACAGAGGAGGAGGAGGAATTTTATATTCTGTGATATTTTAATTTTAGTGAGACTGGTTCTGATTGACTTCGTGGTTCCTTGTTCTGTCTTGGAAAAATCGTTTAAAATTGTAAAAAGTGAATTATGGGTTATAATTTTTAGTGAGTCTATTTTCAATAGAAACAAGTGGGAGCAACATATGAAAACTATACAGTGAGATATTTGAGTTTAGGGTAGGAGAGGTTAGAACTGTTGGACAGTGTAACATGGGAAACTTTGATGAATAAACTGTACTAAATGGCTAAGGAAAAAATTCTGAAAAAATTGTAGAAAGAAGATATATGAGTCGAGTTTCAAGGAAAATTTACGGATTGAAATTTTGAGTTTCCTAACTCGAGTTATAGTCAATTTAAACAGTATGACGCAGATGGACAGTTTCAATTTTTATGCCCCAAATTAGTAATTAAGTTTGAGTTGCGAAATTACCAAAATACCCTTTGATGGTAAATTACCGAAATACCCCTGGTTTGAGAGATTATCGAATTACCCTTAGTGGGTAAAAGTGTCGATTTACGAAAATGCCCCTATGGGCCGATTTACTAAAATGCCCCTTTGGGCCGATTTGCTATAATACCTTAGTGGGCCGAATTACAAAGTTCTATAATTAGCCGATTTATCTTAATTAATCACTGGATTAATGATTGTTGTTTATTTATGTGAATATTATGTTTTATTATTTATGTTGCATTTACATATTTCGCATGGGATGGGAAAAATGTTAAAGAAGAGAAGTGTAGCCTGGTGACTCTGCCACATTCTGATTCCTGTGGCTCTACCACATATTCTGATAATGGCTATTTGCCTAACATATGAACTAAGGACTCTGTGTCGATCATATTTACATAAGGCTGTGTGCCGATTATATTACCGTATATGATATCTGGTGGCTCTGCCACAATCTGTATAGTGGCTATGCCACGCATAATTATGACTCTGGTGGCTCAGCCCCAAATATATTATAAATGGAAACTTGCCTCCGATTGGTGTGATTGGCGGGGTGGGTTGACTTGATCCCCACAGGTGTGATGGGATGGTACGAGTGGTGTGTAGCGGATGGATTACTAGGATGGGTTGGGTTGCATACATGTCATTTTTAAATACTCTTTTAAATGGTCTTAGGCCCAAGATATTGCTATATGGGCTCAGGCCGAAGATATTATTAAACGGGTCCAGGCCCAGTGGATGACGGTAAAGGGATTATACACTGAGTTCTTGTAACTCACTCCCCCTTTTCTTTTTTAAACCTTGCAGGTAATGCTCAGTGACGAGGACTTGGGGCCATGGATGACTTGGTGGAGGCCATACTTTTGGAATGTGAATTTCGAACTTTAGTAAACTTCTTTTCCGTATTATTTCGTTGCTTTTACTCTTTCGAGTTTTAAAGTTGTAATAAGGCTTCTGGGATGTTTTAAATTGCTTTATGTTTGGAAGTATTTATTATTTTGCTTAAATTGTTTTAAATGGGGATTTTCTAAAATCATAATAAAGGTTTTTCCAAAATAGATTAGTAAATGGATTTCATAACAAACTTTTACAAATAAATTAAACACGGAAATTCTCTTTCGAATTATCAACGAAATTTTCAAAAGACTTGGATTCTCTTTAGTAATTTCAACGTCATTTTCAAAAGTAATGGTTTTAAAGTTCACTACCCGATTTTCGACCCATCAATCAACCATTCAAAAATAGTTGTATTTTATCAAATATTTACATACAAAACTTATTTATTTAAACACAACCAAGTAACGCCTATTTTAGTAAGAATCATAGGATGTTTTACGCTTTCTTCATGTGACATACCAAATCCGCTCGTAATGCATGGGTCGGGTTTGGGGTGTTATATTAAACATGTAAGCTCACTTAATTATATACTTAATTATAGAACTAATAATGGATATACTTCGATTTTTTTTAGAACAAATCATAAGAAAGGATGAATTTAACTACTGATTTAAAGATTATAGTTAGGCAACTGATCAAATCAAATCTCGATATAAGGGTGGTCAAGAGGAATAGTGATAACAAATACAGACTGGATTTTTGGGTTAATATTAGTTGGTGAGTCAATAAAAGGTTTGTTAGGATCAAAGAGGTTCACTAAGGGTTAATTGTGAGGGTAGGCTTTTAGTGGAGTAAGTGGGTTAAATCCTAAGTGCCTTTATCATCTTTGTATATCAAATCAATAATGTGGTTTCGACATGTATAATCGAAGCAAGTTGTAGAATAACAAATCAATGTTGACACACTCATAATCATAATGTGAGCACGAAAGAATGTATGCTCTAAAAGGCTCAAGATCTCACAAAAATTATGGGTTTTTGATATCAACTCTATAAATTTCAAATTTCAAGGTAATATTTAGATTCAGGTAGACAACCTAACAAAATTTTAATTTTTTTTTTTGAAAATAGACTTATCATGCTTGATTCTCTAGTCTCCTAAAGTTTAAATCATCACTGCACAATTATTAATGACTTAATCCAAAACATATCAATACACATCATGAATCACAGGAAATTTCATTCTGATTAGTAATATGAGAAATTACTTAAAGAACAAGGCATAATTTAAGGTATAATTCAGGGATTTGAGAATAATGTAGAAAGTTAGGCACTTTCTTGAAATAAATATTCACCCCCATACTTACGATGTACATTGCCCTCAATGTACAAAGATATATATGAAATTTAGGAGAAAGGGAGAGGTGAAACTTCCTGAATTTGGATGGCTTCCTTGAGTTGGGAGTGTCGGGGTGTGGTGGCCGCCGACAATCTCTGCGCTAGATGAAGAAATTGGGAAGCTCGTGAAGAATTAGCCAGGAAATAATAATAATAATTCAAAATATACTAAATATATATTTAAATACAAGAAAGAGAAAGAGAAAGAAAATAGAAAGTAAAAGAAAATTAAAAGAAAAGATTAATGGACCGAAGAGTCCTTATTGTTAGATGGTTCGCGAGGTGGGTGTGATTTCTAAGGCTGCGGTGGGGTGGCTATGGTCGTGGTCGTGGTGGTTCCCTAGCAGCCTTTAGAACCTAAATCAAAGAAAACGAAATAGAATAGATTAAACTAAGTAAAAGAAAAATACAGAAAAGGAAAATAAAGGAGAAGTGAAAATGAAAAGAGAAGTTAAATGGACTCAATGGTCCTTTTCCTGTCAAGTTAATGAAGCGTCCGACATGAACTTATGTAGATTGATCTCACAAAGGGAGACTGTGCTAGGATCCTTCCGTTTCTTTGACATGGATGATTGTTAGAACAAGAGTTAAGAGAATAAAGAAAAATGAAAATGAAAATGGAGGCGGGTGTAAAGGAAGAAGAAGAGTGGGGAGTAGGTAAGAAGGGGGGAGGGTGGTTTAAATAGAAAATTCAGGTCTGGTACATCCCCACGCCCGTGTACCATGGGAGTGTCGAGTCACACGGTCGTGTCGCACGGCCGTGTTATGCTTCATTCGTTTCTCCCACGCCCATGTATCGCCACGCCCGTGTTTCTAAAACAGTGCCTGCCACGGCCGCGTAGCACGGTCGTAGTGTTTGGTTGGAGCCCGTGGCTTGAAGATATTTTTCGTCCTGTTTCGTACTATCTCTGTCATGTCAGTACGTACATCCATAGCATCCACACGGCCACGGCCACGGTCGTGTGCAAGGCTGTGTGGTGTAGAAATTTGCACTTGGTTAGTTTATAGTTAGGTGCTAAAAAGGAAAAGTAAAAGTAAAAATTAAAATGTGAAAATTAATGGGGTTAGTGCTCTGGTTGCCTCCCGAGAAGCACTTGTTTATAGTCTTAAGCTAGACTTACCTCTCATTCACACATTCAGGGTGGTTTTAGGAGTGGAAAGTCCTTCCTCATGCTATCGGTCCTATTGTCAGTATGTAATTCGAGTCGAGTAGCGTTTACTTTAAAAGTGCCAAATGTAGGATTACTTACCTCGACTGTTCCATATGGGAAAACCTTGAGTACCCTAAAAGAGATTTCTTTGTTTGTATTAGGGTTAGGAGGAGGTATTCGAGGGTCGGCCTTATCTAAAAATACCTTATCTTCGATCTTAAATTCGTTTGTCCCACAGAATGGTGCTTGTTCCGCTTCGTGTATTACTAATTTCTCTTTGAAGTGTGTCTTTCACTCGTCTAGTTCATTGATCTGAAGGCTTCGTTCCTCATGAGTTATTTCCTTGTTGACATGAGGTCTAGGGTTTGGCTCAGTTGGGTTGTTCCGTGGTGCTTCCTGAAAAGAAGGTTTAAGCGAATGGTCATTAAAAAAATTAATTTTTGCACCTTGATTACTCGATGTCTTGGCCGAGTCAAGAGCCTGGAGACTGATTGATTCGTCACCTATACAAAGTATGAGTTCACCTGCGCTAACATCAATTTTAGTCCTGGTAGTTGCTAAAAAGGGTCTTCCTAAAATTAAGGGGATACTATTGTACTCATCCATGTTTGAAATGACAAAGTCTACTGGAATACGAATTTATCAATTTGTACAAGAACATTGTAACACCCCAAACCCGGCCCAAACACCACTATCGGATCTGGCATGTCACTAAGAAGATTTAGTAAAACATGTCACATTTTTGGAAAAAAACATTTGTCGAGTTTAAACATTTATACCGGAAAACTTAATAATTAGATAATGGATATAAGATGTAAATTTTATATGATGCCTTTATGAATTTTAAAACTGAAATTAGAACATACCCTAATTTAAATTTTTATCGAATAATTCAAGTGTCTGAAAATAAACCCAAAAACTGAAAATATAAAGTGAATAGCCGTGGCCTTATTACAATAAAATATAACCCAAACCAAACCAAAATATTAAAATAAATAAACAAAATAATGTATTTTGCAGTATCCAAAATAATCTCATGCATGGCCACCTTGCGTTCCTCTCCAGCCCACCCGATGCTCTACGTGTCTCCTAAAAAATGTTAAACAACGGGGTGAGTCACGAGACTCAGTGTGCAACCCTCGTGCTCCATCAAATTGGGCCTTAGCCCCACAGATCAGAATAACAGAATGTCATATAACAGAAATTATGCAAAGCCCAACCCAATCCTAGGTTTCCATCTGCTACACACCACCCTTACCTGCCAATCACACCATTGGGGATTTCTACAATCACCCTCACCGCTACACACCACCGATGGCAGTCGTGCTGTAGTTAGCTGCTCACCGTCAGGTTTGTGACATAGTCACCAGAACAGATCTTGGCAGAGCCACTACAACGGAACACTTCCCCCTTTCATCAATCACCCAATCCCGTGCATACATAGAAATCGGCATACATACAACACATATCATCTCAACAGAATCATTCACTTATGAATGACAGAAATCACTAACCTGGTGATTCGCCATTACCCTCCTCGGGTTTTCAACCGTTATGCCGGGATTTCGGCATTTAACAGAATATAAATAGATTTATATACATATACTAACAAACAATCTAAATCGTGTGAGAGGTTACACACCTGATAACCCGTAGTACTACTCTCTATGTCGATACCCTCGCTAATCAGATCTACTGCCCTTTGCCTACAACTTTGCTCAAAAGCCAGAAGAACGCGAATATAAGGCTCTCCTATATTCGGCCAAGGGTTAGTGTTTTACCAAAATTATACGTTTAAATTAACAGATCTCCTTACCTTGAAATCTCGAAAGTAATATGATCCGAATGCTACTGAACTCTGGCTTAGAAATCTAAGCGATTGAATCCCCTTCAAATCCCGGAATGCCGCCCATGAAAGAAAACACAAGATCAATCCACCATGTAGCCATTCGGCTATGGTCCCTAAAAGCCAGAAAAGATTGAAAGAATAACATAATCGGCACTTACCTCTTCAAAAAGTTTCGACTACCCTTTGCAGGAAGATTCGGCAAACACAAGAGAAGAGATCTAGGAATTTTGGCTTTTAAGAAAATCCCGAAAAAGAACGAACAAGAGGGAGATTTCGGCTAAAGCACTTAGAAGAGAAAAGAAAGAAATTAGCAGGGGTTCGGCAGTTAATGAGACTTCAGAGGGTTTCGGCTAGAAGAATAAAGAAAAGAAAATGGAGAGGGAAATGGTGATTTCGGCTTTTGAAAGAGTGAAGATGAGAAGAGGAAGAAAAAGAACAAATGCTTAAGATGGCCTTTAAAATTTCGGCACATCCCCTGGCCTATACTAGACCGATTCCTCCCCCTCTCTTGAGTTTGATTTTCAACCAACACTAGCTTCCTGGATTAGCTCTCATCTTTTTCCCTTATCCTAATCTACAACTCCTCCAAAAGAGACTTAATTAGCTCCAATTCCTCCCTCCTTTATCAGCATAATATCCACATATTTTAAAATATTAAAAACCACTAAAAATTAGCCTTGTTGCCGTCCCCCCTTGCGCCCTTTTAAGTACCGAATTTGGCCCAATTACTTGGGCTTCAAATGGCCAAAACTGGGCCTCCTCCCTTCCATGTCACTGACGCCACCCTCTGCTCCATTATAGCGCCACTTACCCTTGGGCCACAAGCCCATTTTGTCATTTAAAACACAGATAACTACCTTTAAAGTGCTAGAGTGTCTACATCAAAATTTAGTCAAGGCCTCAGCCCATTTCTGAGCCCAATCTGAACCCCTAACCCTCAATTTAATATTTTAAACAATCTACACACAAAATGCACGGGCCCATTAAATTAGGATGTTACAGTTCTACCCTCTTAAAATAAATTTCGGCCTCGAAATTTACCTGAACAGAAGAGATGGGGACACTGCTGTCGCATAACATCCTCTGCCTCCCATGTCACTTCTTCCGCGCCGTGGTTCCGCCACAAAACTTTGACCAGAGGGACGGACTTCCTTCTCAACACCTTCACATCTCGATCCAATATTTGCACTGGCTCCTCCTCAAATGACAAGTCTGGCCTTACTTCAATCTCTTCCACTGGCAAAATGTGCGATGGATCAGAACGATAACGTCTTAGCATCGAGACATGGAACACATCATGTATCTGTTCCAACTCTGGAGGCAACTCTAGTCGATATGCCACTGGCCCCACACATTCTAGTACCCGATAAGGTCCAATAAACCGGGGACTTAGCTTACCCTTCCGACCAAACCTCATTACCTTCTTCCACGGCGACACTTTCAAAAAGACTTGATCTCCCACTGCAAATTCCAACACCTTCCGCTTAAGATCCGTATAAGATTTCTGCCGATCAGACGCTTCCTTCAACCGAGCCTGAATCAACTTAATTTACTCTTCCGTCTCCGAAACTAATTCCGGACCCAACACCTGATGCTCCCCCAACTCTGTCCAACAAGTACGGGTACGACATCTCCGTCCGTATAACACTTCGTAAGGCGCCATCTGAATACTAGATTGGTAGCTATTGTTGTACAAGAATTCTGCCAGAGGTAAATACTCCTCGTAACTACCCCTGAAATCCATGATGCAACCTCTTAACATATCCTCTAAGACCTGAATTACCCTCTCAGACTAACCATCAGTCTGTGGATGAAAAGCGGTACTAACGTCTAACCTTGTTCCCATTGCCTGATGCAGAGCCTTCCAGAATCATGACGTGAATCTAGGGTCTCTATCTGATATGATCGACACAGGTACACCATGCAGTCTCACAACCTCAGCCACGTACAGCTTAGCCAACCTTTGTAGAGGATAATCAACACGAACCGGTATAAAGTGAGCAGACTTCGTCAGCCGATCAACAATCACCCAAATTGAGTCCTTTTTTGTAGGTGTAAGAGGTAACCCACTAACAAAATCCATCGTGATTCTTTCCCATTTCCATTGGGGAATCTTCACCGGCTGCAACAACCCCGAAGGTAGCTGGTGCTTCGCCTTCACCTGCTGACACGTCAAACATTTACCCACAAATTCCGTTACTTCTTGCTTCAGACCTGGCCACCAAAATTGCTCTCGCAAATCCCAATACATCTTAACTCCTCCAGGATGCATAGCGTAAGGGCTACTATGCGCCTCCTGAAGAATCATCTGCCTTAACTCCACATCCTTTGGCATACAAACTCTCTTACGAAAACACAGGACTCCATCACCATTCAAACTATAGTCCTCTCCTTCACCACTTCGCACTTGCCGGAGTCGAGCACTCAAGACATCGTCTAGAAGCTGCTTTTCTTTGATCTGACTTGTCCACACTGGTCTCACTTGGAGTTCAGCTACCAAACTGCCATCCTCATACAGACTGATATGAGTGAACATCGCCCTTAAATCCGCTATCGCCTTCTGACTCAATGCATCCGCCACCACGTTATCCTTGCCCGGATGATATTCGATCGAGCAGTCATAGTCCTTCAAAAGTTCAATCCACCTACGTTGTCTTAGGTTCAACTCCTTCTAGGTAAGGAGATACTTCAGACTTTTATGGTCGGTGTAAATAACAGACTTCTCCCTGTACAGGTAGTGTCTCCAGATCTTCAGAGCGAACACTACCACCGCCAATTCTAAATCATGCGTAGGGTAATTCAATTCATGCGGTCTTAACTGTCGAGACGCATATGCAACAAACTTGCCATCTTGCATCAACACACATCCTAAACCCGTGTGTGATGCATCACAGTAGACGGTAAACTCTTTTCCCGCCTTTGGCTGAATTAACACCGGTGCTTCTGTCAAAATCTTCTTCAGCTTCTCAAAGCTCTCCTGCTGTTTGTCAGTCCAAGCAAACGGTACTCCCTTCCTTAACAACTTAGTTAGAGGTGCCACTGTCAATGAGAACCCTTCAACAAACCTTCTGTAGTACCCGGCCAATCCCAAGAAACTTCGAACTTCCGCCACAGACTTCGGCGGTTTCCAATCCAATACGGCTTCTATCTTCCGAGGGCCCACCCTAATTCCCTCAGCGGCAACTACATGCCCTAAGAAAGTCACTTCCTTCAGCCAGAACTCACACTTACTGAACTTTGCGTACATCTGCTTCTCCCTCAGAATTTGCAACACCACACGAAGATGTGCATCATGCTCCTCTTCGGACTTAGAGTAAACCAGGATATCGTCGATGAACACCACGACGAACCGATCAAGATACGATTGAAATACCCGGTTCATCATATCCATAAATGCCGCTGGCGCATTCGTCAACCCGAACGGCATCACCAAAAATTTGTAATGACCGTCCCGAGTCTGAAATGCCGTCTTATGAATGTCTCATTCTTTTACCCTTAACTGATGATATCCCGACCTTAAGTCAATCTTAGAAAAGACCGAAGCTCCTTTGAGCTGATCGAACAGATCGTCGATTCTCGACAGCGGGTATTTGTTCTTAATCGTTAACTTATTCAGTTGATGGTAGTCCACACACATACGCATGGATCCGTCATTCTTCTTCACGAATAAGACCGGCGCTCCCCACGGAGACACACTCGGTCGAATAAAACCTCGATCCAACAGTTCCTGAATCTGAGCTTTGAGCTCCACCAGCTCCTTCGGCGCCATTCGGTAAGGAGCAATGGACACCGGAGCCGTACCTGGAAGTAGCTCTATTCTAAACTCCACTTTGCGATCTGGGGGTAATCCTGGCAGCTCCTCAGGGAAAACATCCGCAAAATCCTTTACTGTTCTTACCCCATCGACAGCCACCTACTTAGCGTCCAAAGCACTGATAAAAGCTAGAAGTACATTACATCCTTTCCGCATCATCTTAACCGCCTTCAATGCAGATACTATGTTGGACAAATAATCCCTTCTTTCTCCTAGCAGAACCACCTCCCTGCCTTCCAGGGTACTCGACACCATACGCTTTGTCGCACAATCGAACTTAGCACGGTGCTTAGTCAACCAATCCATTCCCAGAATGAGGTCAAACTCCCCAAATGGTAATTCCATTAAGTCAGCCGCGAACACTATGCCTTGAGTCTCTAAAGGTACGTTCCTAAATAGTTTGTCCACTACCCTAGATTGTCCTAAAGGACTAACCACAGTCATCTTCCTAGTAGTTGTTTCAGAGTCTATACTTAAGGTCTCAGATATCGAACATGCAACATAGGAGTGGGTTGACCCAATATCAATCAAGGCAAGAAAAGGGTTATCAGCAATAAGAAACGTACCGGTTATGACGTCCGGTGCATCACCATCCTCCCGTCGATGAGTTGCATAAACTAGACCCGGCTGCCTTGCGTCTACATTACCTGCACCCCTACCAGGTACTCCACGACCACGACCAGATCCATTTCCTCCTCTACCTGGGCCACGACCCCTCGGTACTGGCTGACAACCTCTCCCAGCCTGATCAGAACCTCGTCCCGTGGGCTGTACCTGATTGACCGGGGGACAGTCCTTAATCATATGCTCCGTGGATCCACACCTGAAGCATCCACCGGTTCTCTTTCTACGCTCCCCATAATGTACCTTTCTTCACAAGTTACACGACCGATTCTGACTCCCAATAGCAGATGTTGGTGCACGAGCTGGCCCATCAGACCTAGGCCTTTTCTGAAATTTTCCAGATGATCCCGACGGCCCAAAATTCCTCCTATTCCTATTCCTATCCTTATCCTTATTCTGTTTCTCAGTCCGCTTAACCTCCTCAAATATCTTAGCTTTATCAACCAAAACCACAAAGTCCCTTTCCCGCTGCGGTGCTACTAATACCCTCAGCCCATTCTTTAGTCCATCCTCGAACCGTACGCAACGCTAATAATCAGTCGCCACAATCCTTCGAGCGTAACGGCTCAACCGCAGAAACTCTGCCTCATATTCAGATACAGACTTACTTCCCTGCACCAAATTCAGAAATGCCTTCCTCTGGCCGTCCACATTGCTGGCCCCAACATACTTTCCCTGAAATGATTCCTTAAAGTAATCCCAGTCAATTCGGTCTGCGGCAGTACCCTCCTTTACCATGAGCCACCACTAATAAGCCTCGTCTCGAAGAAGAGACACGACCCCCTTCAGCTTCTCTTCTATAGTGAATTCAAGGTCATCCATTATATGATCACTTGCCTCTAACCAATACTCAGCTGTATTAGGGGCTACGCCAGAAACACCTCTAAACATCTCCGCTCCATTGGCTCGGAGTCATTCCGACACAGATTTTCGAACTCCTGAATCAGTGCCTACCCCAGCAACTCTTTCAAGGACCCGCAACATCGCTTGAGATACCGCATCATCTCCGGGCGCCTGGTCCCAAAATTCTCCCTCCACAGCTGGCGGATGCGGCATCTCATTTCCTGACCTGTGGCCAGACCCTATTAGCTCTGACACGGTCATCCTACCCCTGCCATGACCACGCAGCGGATGTCCTCGACCCCTTGTACTCATTCTTCCGATTGGCGTTTATCTGATTAGAAATTTTTATGAATTATTAACTCTTCCCACTGATTATCCACGAACAATCTTATGAAAAGTAGTTTCAAGAGTGATTCTTTCGAATTTGAACCTATCTACAGTTTCAATCTCAAGTTTACCTCCTAATTCTAGAAACCACATACATTCACACCTCAACATACAAGTAGCATCCATGTACGCACATTCATCACCTAAGGGTGTTTTCGTCATTCCACTACCCAGGGGTGTTTTCGTAATTTTATCCTACAGGGTATGTTTGTAATTTGACAAAATAGAGTATCTTGATGATTTTCGAAATAGAGGTATATATTCTTTTTAAAACAGGGGTATTTTGGAGAATTTTATTTTCAAAAGAACAATAGTGGCGTTCCGGTGTTTGTGGTTTTTGGTTGTTGTTGTGTTGTGTGTGTGTTTTTTTCTTTTTTTTTACACGGGGGTACTTTGGAAAATTTCATTTCAGAAACCGGATTACTTTTGTAAATCTAAGGGTTTTTGGGTAAGTTTGCAAAACATGAGTATTGTATAACATTTCGATTGTTCTGGGAATTTTCACAAACCAAGTGTATTTCAGAACTTTTACAAAACTTGGGGGTATTTCGGTAATTTTGCAAAATAGGGTCCCTTGGTAATTTTGTGAAATAAGGGTATCTTGGTAATTTTGTGAAATAAGGGTATATTGGTAATTTTACAATCTGGGGTTATTTCAGTCATTTTATATATCAGGGGTAGTTTAATAATTTAAAAACGAATAGGATGGCTGGTCCCTTTCGGGTTTTAATTATAGATTTTGGCCCGTTAACAGATCCTCGTGGATAGGGTGAACAGTCACTATACACCAGGTAGAATTCCAGCGAAGAGGATGTGAGTCACTAGGACTGCTTAAGTACCAGGCTCTTCCGGATCCAATCCTAGACATGCGCATGCCTGTGGCCACACCCTAACTTAGCGATTTGTTCACGGGTTTGTTTGGATATATTAAGTCTTATGAGATTTAAAAAGTTGTTTAAGCTAAACCTAGAGTCCATCAAGTTCTAACTAAGATTACTTACGTCCCATAAAGCCCATCAAGCCCACATACATATATAACACACAGGGAGTTCAGAATACTTACCTGGCGGACTTGGGCCGGAGACGCAGGTGCCATGCCGCGAAAACCATCCTGTGTTATTTAAAAAAAAACATGCATGTTTACAAAACCCATCTTTAGAAAATGTTTTTGAGCCCAAAACCCCAAAGCCGAGTTTTGAACCGGGCTCTGATACCAATTTGTAACACCCCAAACCCGGCCCAAACACAACTACCGGATCTGGCATGTCACTAAGCAGATTTAGTAAAACATGTCACATTTTTGGAAAAAAACATTTATCGAGTTTAAACATTTATACTGGAAAACTTAATAATTAGATAATGGATATAAGATATAAATTTTATATGATGCCTTTATGAATTTTAGAACCGAAATTAGAACATGCCCTAGTTTAAATTTTTCTCGAATAATTCAAGTGTCTGAAAATAAACCCAAAAACCGAAAATATAAAGTGAATAGCCCGTGGCCTTATTACAATAAAATATAACCCAAACGAAACCAAAATATTAAATATAAATAAACAAAATAATGTCTTTTGCAGTATCCAAGATAATCTCATGCATGGCCACCTTGCATTCCTCTCCAGCCCGGTCTGATGCTCTACGTGTCTCCTGAAAAATGTTAAACAACGGGGTGAGTCACGAGACTCAGTGTGCAACCCTCGTGCACCATCAGATTGGGCGTTAACCCCACAGATCAGAATAACAGAATGTCATATAACAGAAATTATGCAAAGCCCAACCCATTCCTAGGTTTCCATCCGCTACACACCACCCTTACCTGCCAATCACACCATTGGGGATTTCTATAATCACCCTTACTGCTACACACCACCGATGGCAGTAATGCTGCAGTTAGCTGCTCATCGTCAGACTTGTGACATAGTCACCAGAACAGATCGTGGCAGAGCCACTACAACGGAACACTTCCCCCTTTCATCAATCACCCAATCTCGTGCATACATAGAAATTGGTATACATACAGTACATATCATCTCAACAGAAACATTCACTTATGAATGACAGAAATCACTAACCTGGTGATTCGCCTTTACCCTCCTCGGGCTTTCAACCGCTATGCCGGGATTTCGGCATTTAACAGAATATAAACAGATTTATATACATATACTAACAAACAATCTAAATGGTGCGAGAGGTTACACACCTGATAACCCGTAGTAGTACTCTCTATGTCGATACCCTCGCTAATCAGATCTACTGCCCTTTGCCTACAACTTTGTTGAAAAGCCGGAAGAACGCGAAGATAAGGCCTCTCCTATATTCGGCCAAGGGTTAGTGTTTTACCCGAATTATACGTTTAAATTAACAGATCTCCTTACCTTGAAATCCCAAAAGTAATACGATCCGAATGCTACTGAACTCTGGCTTAGAAATCTAAGTGATTGAATCCCCTTCCAATCCCGGAATGCCGCCCCATGAAAGAAAACACAAGATCAATCCACCATGTAGCCATTCGGCTATGGTCCCTAAAAGCCGGAAAAGATTGAAAGAATAACATAATCGGCACTTACTTCTTCAAAAGGTTTCGGCTACCCCTTGCAGGAAGATTCGGCAAACACAAGAGAAGAGATCTAGGAATTTCGACTTTTAAGAAAATCCCGAAAAAGAACGAACAAGAGGGAGATTTCGACTAAAGCACTTGGAAGAGAAAAGAAAGTAATTAGCAGGGGTTCGGTAGTTAATGAGACTTCAGAGGGCTTCGGCTAGAGGAATAAAGAAAAGAAAGTGGAGAGGGAAGTGGTGATTTCGGCTTTTGAAAGAGTGAAGATGAGAAGAGGAAGAAAAAGAACAAATGCTTAAGATGGCCTTTAAAATTTCGGCACATCCCCTAGCCTATACTAGATTGATTCCTCCCCCTCTCCTGAGTTTGATTTTCGGCCAACACTAGCTTCCTGGATTAGCTCTCATCTTTTCCCCTTATCTTAATCTACAACTCCTCTAAAAGAGACTTAATTAGCTCCAACTCCTCCCTCCTTTATCGGCATAATATCCACATATTTTAAAACATTAAAAACCCCTAAATTTTAGCCTTGTTTCCGTCCCCCTTGCTCCCTTTTAAGTGCCAAATTTGGCCCAATTACTTGGGCTTCAAACAGCCAAAACTGGGCCTCCTCCCTTCCTTGTCACTGACGCCACCCTCTGCTCCATTATAGCACCACTTACCCTTGGGCCACAAGCCCATTTTGTCATTTAAAACACAGATAACTACCTTTAAAGCGCTAGAGTGTCTGCACAGAAATTTAGTCAAGGCCTCAGCCCATTTCTGAGCCCAATCTGGACCCTTAACCCTCAATTTAATATTTTAAACCATCTACACACAAAATGCACAGGCCCATTAAATCAGGATGTTACAAACATCTTCAATTATATCCCTAGGAATTCTAATAGTTTTGTTAGCTAATTGAATGCTTATCCTATTTTGTTTGGGTTTCCCTAGACCTAGTTGTTTAAACATTTTAAGGCATAACGTTTATACTTGCCCCTAAATCAGCTAAAGCATTATCAACAGATAAACTACCAATTAAGCATGGAATTGTAAAACTCCCTGGATCTTTTAATTTTTGTGGTAGTTTATTTTGCAACATTGCTGAGCACACTGCGTTTAGCTCTACATGCGATTCCTCGTCTAACTTTCTTTTGTTTGTTAACAGAACTTTTAAAAATTTCCTTGAATCTGGCATCTGCAAAAGAGCTTCAAGAAACGGTAAGTTAATATGTAATTTGTTTAAAAGTTTAAAAAATTTACCGAATTGTTCGTCTGTGTTGTCTTTCTTCATCGCATCAGGATAAGGTATGCGAGGTTGGTATTCTTTAATTATCGATTTTGGATTATCATGACTTACCTCATTCTTACCTTCCTCTAACATATTTTCTTGGCTTAACTTAGGCTTATCTAACCCTACACTATCTGGAGCTGTTATAGCTTGAAGTTGCTCATTTGGGTTAGTCTCAGTGTTGCTTGGCAAGCTGCCTTGTGGTCGTTCAGAGATCAGCTTAGCGAGTTGCCCTAGTTGGTTCTCGATCCCTTGAATCGATGCTTGTTGAATTTTAAGTGTTGTCTCGGTGTTTTAGAAACGTGTTTCTGACACCCTATCAATTTTGTCAGCATCTCTTCAAGGTTCGGCTTCTTTTCCTGTGGTAGGGCTGTTGTTGGAAGTTTGGAAGGGGTTGTTGCCTCTGATTTTCTTGACCACCCCATGAAAAATTGGGGTGGTTCCTCTAACTTGGATTATAAGAATTACAATAAGGGTTATTTTGAGATTTGAAATTGTTACCCATATAGTGAACTTGCTCATTTTTAGCGCTCGGGCTGTATGGTGGATAGTCTGTGTTGTTCATCCCTCATCCGTTCTTATCGCACTGCATAACTAGATGTACCTGCAGAGAACCACATAAACCATCAATTTTTTTGTTTAACAGTTCTACCTGATTTGATAGCATGGTTACTGTGTCGAGGTTGAAAACACTGGCTGCTTTTGTTAACTTTGTCATTGTGACTCGCCATTGATAGTTATTCAGTGACATCTCTTCAATGAATTCATAGGCAGCCTCAGGTGTTTTGTTATTCAATGTTCCACCGGCGGCTGAATCAATTACTTGTCTAGTTGAAGGGTTCACACTGTTGTAAAAAGTTTGGACCTGTAGCCACAAGGGTAATCCATAGTGTGGGCACTTTCTCAATATATCTTTATATCTCTCCCATGCATCAGAAAGTGTTTCTAAATCCATCTGCACAAAAAAAAGAGATATCATTCCTTAATTTGGCCGTTTTAGCTGGCGGAAAATGTTTTAATAAAAATTTTTCGATCATTTGTTCCCATGTAGTAATTGACCTTCGTGGAAGATAATGCAACCACTGTTTGGCTTTATTCCTCAAAGAAAAGGGAAATAATCGAAGATGGATGGCATCATCAGAAACGCCATTTATTTTGAAAGTATTACAAAATCCTAGGAAATTCGCCAAGTGATTGTTTGGATCTTCATCCTGCAAACCATCAAACTGAACAAATTGCTGTATCATCTGAATTGTGTTAGGTTTTAGTTCAAAATTATTTGCAGCAATAGCAGGCTTAACAATACTTGACTCAGTTCCTGTTAAATTGGGTTTAGCATAATCATACATAGTTTGAGTAGCATGATTGTCGGCCACCTCTAGAGGTAGCGAACTATTCTCAGCCATCTCTTTGGTGGTATTGGTTTCGACTTCTTGCTCTTCTTCTATGTAATTTAAGCTTCACCTTATTTCTCTACTATTTTTGCGAACAGTACCTTCAATATCACTGTCGTAAATCAGGGGTCCTGTCGGGTTCCTTCTAGTCATAAACTAGAGGTACCTATCAAGAACAAATAAAAGAATGAGAATTAGTAAAGTTAAAAGCAAAGTACAAATAAATTGCAAAAATAAAAAATGGCTAAAGTAATAAAAATTGGGCGTTCTTAATATTTTAGTTCCCCGGCAATAGCGCCAAAAACTTGATCGTTATGTCAGAGTCTTAAGAATTTATAAAAAGAATGATCGAGCCTAGAAACTAACTATGACAATGATTGAGGCAAGCGCACCTATCGAACAGTAGTATAGTTTAGTGGCAAGACCGGATTGTCGAACCCAAAGGAACCAAAAGTATTAATACTAACTTTCTTTTTATTATTTAGCCTAGAAATTAAAAGATTTATTAATTAATCTAAAATTAACTAACTATTAAGCTAAAGATGCAAAGACAAACAGAATGAATTGGGGAAAATACTTGTGAGAAAAACCAATTGATTAAGACAATACCCGAGGAAGAATCCAACTAGACTTCACTTGTTATTTAACGCTGAACCAGACGATTTATTCACTTGACTTGATCCGTAGGATTCCCTAATTTATATTAATACCTCTTTCGAAGCTACTAACATCTAACCCTAGGTTGATTAATTGAAATCTCTTTCTAATTAAAACCCCTAGAATTGCATTAACTCGATCTATGGACTCCCATATTAGGTTTGACCCTAATCCGGCAGATTTTCATCATCCTATTTCTAGGGTTGCGATCAACTCCGCTTAATTATGCTAGATCAACTCTTAAACAGGGACTTTTGCTCCACTGCCTAATCACATCAATACTTGAATCAATATCCTGAAATATCAAAGCAAGAATTAAGAACACATAATTAAGAACAAATCAAGTATTTATCATATAGTTCAGAAAACAATAACAAGATCCGTCTTAGGTTTCATCCCCCTTAGGTATTTGAGGGGTTTAGTTCATAATAAAAGAATACATCTCAGAAGAAAATATAAAACAAAACATAAGAAAAACCCTAAAACCCCCTGAAGGAAATTAAAGGGAAGATCTTCCGTCTTGAGTATAACTCCGGCTTCTTGAGATGAATCAACTGGCTTTCTTCGAGTAAATCCCACAATTTTGGCCTCTCTGGCTTAGCTCTTCAGCCTAACTGGATGCCTAACTGCACCCCCTCAATGTTGGCCTCTAGGGTGTTTATATAGGCTTTTCGAATGGCTTTCTTTGCCTCCAAGTACCCTAGTCCGGATGAAACTCTTCTTTGTCATGGCAGGGACACGCCAATGGCACACGCTCGTGTGAATCGTGGCCAGGCCGTGTTCGGGTCTGTTAATGAGGCACGGCCGCGTGGTCTTGGGCCCAGGCCGTGTCGATTTTGTGATTTGGCCCATTTACTCCGTTTTAGGCTCGTTTCTCGTTCTTTTCATCCTCTGGTGCTCTCATAAGTATAAAACATGAAAACAAAGGATTAAGAGCACCAAATTACACAATTTAGGGAATAAATCATCCAAAAGTATGTTAAATATGGGATTAAAATATGTTCATATTACGATTTATCAATAATAAATACAAGATAAGTACGTTAAGACAATAAAAAAGAGGTAAGTTAGAGGGAATGCAAAGAATGAGGAAGAAGGGTATTGGCATAGAAGTAATTCTAATGCAAGACAAGTGCCTAATTGCTTATTTTAGTGCAAAACTCAATTGCACTCAACTGAATTACTGAACATACAACAAGGAAATTTTAGCATTTGTTTGAGCTCTTGAGGCTTGGAAACACTACTTGCTACCTAAGGAGTTTTTCATACATACCGATCAATAGTCCCTAAAATGGCTGAAGGGACAATGTAAGTTGAGTAAAAGACATGCTCGATGGGATGAATTTATTGAATCCTTTCCATATGTCATAAAATACAAAGTAGGTAAAGATAATGTTTTTTATTATCCACTATCATGACGGTATTCCTTAGTTACTACTTTCAATGATAGAATTTTAGGTTTTGAACATATTAAGGAATTATACTCTAATGAAAATGATTTTGCATCTATTTACCATTCCTAAAACAAAGGTGCCTTTCATAAGTTTTATCCTGTAGATGGCTTTTTATTCAAGCTAAATTGATTATGTATGCCTCAATGCTCATTAAGGAAGTTACTTGTTCGTGAGGCACATGGAAGAGGACTTATGGGACACTTTCGTGTTATGACAACACTTGATATCCTTCATGACCACTTCTTTTGGCTACACATGTGTAAAGATGTTAAAAAGGTTTGTGCTAAATGCACAGCGTATAAAATTGCAAAGTCTAATGTAATGACACATGGTTTGTACACCCCACTTCCTACTCCAACTTCACCATGGGTTGATACTTCTATGCATTTTATTTTGGGTTTACCTAAAACTAAATGTGGCCAAGATAGTGTCTTTGTTGTGGTTGACAGGTTTTCATAAGTGGCTAATTTTATCCCATGCCACAAAACCAATGACGCTACTCATGTTGCAGATTTGTTCTTCAAATAAGTGATGCACCTACATGTAATACCTTGTACCATTGTTGTCGATTGTGATGTGAAATTTTTCAGTCACTTTTGGAAACTCTTGTAGGGTAAAATTGGAACTAAACTATTGTTGTCTACTACATGTCACCATCAAAAGGATGGACAAATCGAGGTGGTGAACCAAATTTTAGGGGCTTTGCTTAGAGCCATTGTTGGTAAGAATCTTCGTAATTGGGAGGAAAGTTTACCATATATAGAATTTGCTTATAGTCATTCCATTTATTCTTCAACCAGTTATTCCCCTTTTGAGATTGTTTACAGTTTTAACCGGTTAACTGTTCTTGATCTTGTGCCTTTACCTCTTAACTCTATTACTAGCTTAGATGGCGAAAAGAAGGCAGAAATGGTTAAGTTTACACACGAAAAAGTGAGAAAACAAATAAACAAAACAAACCAAACCAAACCAATGCAAATAGAGTCAACAAAGTGCACACACATGTGGTCTTTGAACCCTGCGATTAGGTTTGGGTCCATATGATAAAAGAACAATTTCCAACTAGACACACGATGAAATTGGACCCACATGGTGATGGTTTTTTTTTTGTTGGAAAAAATCCAATTTGAAAATGGTTTTCTTGCACAGCAAAAAATTAAACTTTTGAAAATTGACCCGATTGATGATATTTATAGCAATAAACCTTCAAATAAAATCGTACAAGTATTTTAGAATAAGCAAATCCTTGATGTTTTTCTAAATTTCAATCAAATGATCTTCTCCGCTATTCATGTACCACGAAATGCTTCGAGTGTGGGCTTGAACCAATTGAATCAAAACACAAAACTAGAAAAGGTATTCTTTTCTTTTTGAGGTAAAAACTAAAAATCTTTCTTCTTTAATATAAATCAGTAGAATTTTTATTCTAGAAAAATATATTTAATAGTTGAGAATAAATTCTCTCTATATTTCAATAGAATAACAATGTCTCAAAGTTGTGTTAATAGCTTTAGTAGTGCCATCTATTTATAAGAAGAGAAAATGGAGCCCTTGTTGAGTTGTAGTGGTTTATTTCAAATACAAAAACAACTTCCTACTTAGAGTGAA
The DNA here is from genome assembly GCA_005393395.2 of Gossypium australe. NCBI lineage: Eukaryota > Viridiplantae > Streptophyta > Magnoliopsida > Malvales > Malvaceae > Gossypium > Gossypium australe. The sequence goes on from CM016623.1 coordinate 100,418,070, forward strand.
AGTATGGTAGACGACACACCCTAGTATTCCTACTAGGGTTGCCTCCCCCTTCAATATAATTATATTAAATAATTTTCTCATTCCAATTTTTACCCCCAATAAAATTATGATGATTTTACCCCTCGTAAAATTTTGAAAAAATATGTTTAATATTTCACCACTCAACATATTCGCTATAATCAAATGGTTTATTTTCATTTTCAGGCTTCAAAACAACTCAAAAATATAAACTCATTCTTTTGATAATTTTTGAGTAATCCATGTACATTTGCAAACGAATTGTTTCTCATTTCCATTTTGAGAAACTTACAATCATTTCCAAATTATTTCATTTCTCCATTTCGGGGAAAACTATAATCATTCCTGGATGTTTCTTATTTCTCTATTTCTATTGATTCTGTTCATTTTGATTTAAACATACAATTCATTTCTATTTCTAATGAGCTAGTAGAGGGATCGATTGGAGAAATGCAAACAAGGCTCAAATGATTTATAATTAAGTTTCAGCTTTTCACATATTAATTATAAACTTATTTAGTCATGAAGTCTTTCACTATGGTATCATGACTGAGCTCTCCCTAACGACATGCCATTACGAAAGCATCTACTCAGTGCTTGTCCACTGACCTCGCCATAAGTGTGTTACCGTCATAGGATATCTTTAATCTTTTTGGGATAATATCCACTCTTCCAATATGATCTCATTTTATCTCATGATAACCATTACATATTCCTTCATGAAAAGACAATTACTATTAAATAGTAATGAAGTCATTCATCACAAAGATGAACAACCCATGGCCACATTTAGTTTTCATTAACCATGTAATGCTAGTGAGAGGATATCATTTACCCATGTCTCAGGCTATGAATTCCACTATTGTGAATGATGCTACGTACTGCAGAAGTCATACACCCAATGCACCAGCTTTCGGTTCCTTATCTATTATAACTTAGGCTTTTACTTACATCAAAGTGTACGAATCATGCATACATAGTCCGCCATCCACTCAGGATTTATGCATGCCACACTATAAATGTCACAAGTGAATAAATCCATAAACGAATTCAGGATCTATTCTACTTTGGTCCAGTCCGATGTATTGTCAATCTAGTCAATCACATCTATGTCTCTATCTTCTAGGAGTCGTCCGCTCCGATGCCCAAGACAAGGCATCTTCCCAATTGGAATTGATAGACTGCATATTATTATTTCAATCACTTTACACATTTTTTAGACTAAGGACATGTTTAGGTTCGTCTACTAATACAAGTTGCCTTTCTGTTTTACGATCCAACCATGTAATATCGCTTAGTATTAGTTTAAACATTAGAGAACCAATGAGCAATATTTGCTTCTATTTTACTTTATGTGCAAAAACCATGTGACGATAATATAAAAAGTATTAAGGTAATTCATGAATAATTCTATTAACCAATCTGTTCGAAAAATTAAAATTGTGCTTAGACGAAAATACACTTAGGGCACCAAATCCAACACTTTTCAAGTACTCAAGCTCATCAACGATAATGCATATCAAATTGATCTTCCCGATGAGTATAATGTTAGTGCCACTTTTAATGTTACTAATCTTTCTCCCTTTAATATTGCAAAACTTGAGGGTAAGTCCTTTTGAGGTAGAGGGAATGATACGAGCAAACCAACCCAATTCAAAGCCAATGATAGAGATAGACTCAATTTCCCTCAAGGTCCAATTACAAGATCCAAATCCAAGCAGTTGAATTTGAAACTCAACTTATTCTTTCAAGAATTTGTAATGAAGAAATTTCGAGAAGAAGAGTTGAAGCTTTAAGATGATGGACTTTGGAGTTCAATACCAAGCAATGATGAACTGGGAGGACTAGTTCTATTTTTAGACTTAAAATATCAATCTATCATGATAAGCCCATGTGGAAAATGTTAACAAGCTTAGGCGTTATACTTTAAAGACCCCAATCAAGACCATTCGCCTAGCAATTTTACAATAAATCAACTTGGAGTGCATTTTTGGAAGGGATCCAAATGTTTCTGGGTTGAGTTTTCTCAGAGAATTTGATAAATATCTCTTGGCTTTGAAATACATTTTGAATCACTCAAATTCGAGTTCAAAAACTCAAGTTATGATCGTTTTACTGAAGACTACACAAGCAGAATTTCTGGACGAGATTATTACGAAAATTGCAAGTTTCGAGCTTTTAATTCATGTTTAATCATATTAGGTTCAATTTTTAGGCTTAATTTTTATTACATATGAGACCAATATTGCATTTTTTATGTATTTTTATTATTTCGAATTTTGAATATTTTTTAAGTTTTTTAAGTTATTAAGGATTTTTATGTTTCTTAGTCAAACAAGCAAGTCTAGTTTAAAACTACTTCTTGTTTAGATTAATTAGAGTTTCAGTATAGTTGAGAGTTTTATTTAGATCTAATTAGTTAGCCTACATAAAGGCCTTTTCATTTTTCATTAGGGACACAATTGTTTTCATTAATAAAGTTTTCAAATCTGGAGTTAGTTTCTTTGTGCAAGATTTTTGTATTGTGATTTTAGAAGTAGTTTTCTCAATTTTCTTCAAGGAGTCATGGGAATTCATCTTTCATCCTTCAATTTGCAAAGGAATTATTTCTTGGAGGGTTGATTAGAGTTATTAATTGAGCTTGTTGGGGTCTATGTCTCAAAGGGTTCAATTGGACACTTATCCATCTATCCATCATATCCATCGATTTACTCATTCCATCTTCCACTTTGTTATTTTTCTAATTTTAGTTTATATATTTATTTATTATTTTATTTATTCATTGTTCTCATTTTTTATTTTATTGGTTTCATTTCCTTTATTTCTAATTTTTTATTTCTTCTTTACTGGTCAAATTCGAATCATTCTTTCTCGAGTCGAACAACTTGAATACTATCTTACTCTATTCTTTATTTATTAAGATATTCTTCTTCATCATCCCCTTATCATAAGGGTACTTACCTCTTGGATGGAAAATTACTTAAAATCAAGCTTTCAAACTCTTGAACCCATCCTCATCTTGGCTTGAGATACCAATATCCAACATTTCCTCATTTTCACATACACAAAAAATTTACCATATATTAGTACCTAAACTTTCCAAGCTTTCTTAAAGCACCTAATATCAAAGATCTAGCTAGTAAGGTTGAAAAACATCATTTGTCAGCTTATTGAATTTTTTCTCTCTCTAGATCCAACTTTCTCTCTCAAGAACCATAAAAACTCTTATTAAAAATTGGGGGGTTTTGAAGGTGGATTCAAGATTGAAGGTTAGTTTTCTAGTTGATTTATACAAGAATACAAAGTTTGAGTGTTGAGTTTTTGGTGATATTTGAAGAAAAGTACAAAAATAGAAAGAAAAGTGAAAACACCATGGAAGGGGGTGGCTAGCTGGAGAATAATAGAAGGCTGATATTTTGGCATTCTTCTCATTTTTTATAATACCAATTAAGTCCAGGTCAAACTTGGTTAAAGTCTAATACAAATTTTGTAGCCCACAATTCATCTAATCAAAACAATCACATCCAATGGTACATATTTATTCCAAAAATAATTCATCTCATTAAAATAATATTTTCATTATAAAATTCTTGAGAAATGACCAAAATGTCCTCATGTGAAAAAATTACCATATTGCCCCTTTTTGCATCAAAGCATCATATCTTCACAAGTAGGCACTTAATAACTCAAATTACATAAACCACCTTTAATGCTTAATAATAATCCTTGGGTGGAGAAATTTACACTTTTACCCTTCTCTCAATAAAAATGGAACATTTACAATTTAGTCCCTATATAATCAAGTCTTTCAAATTCGATCCCAAAAGTATTTTTTATCATGTCAATACATATTATAACTTATTCTTATGTCAATTAATCTGTAATAACCAATATTCCTCTTCTTGGTCAAATTTGTACTTTAGTCCCCCAACTTTTAAAAATTTTCTATTTAGTCCTTTTTTGCTACATTTTCACATTCACAATTCTTTCTACTGATTTCCATCTCCAATATCAATTTTCCTATCATGAAATTTCTTTATCTGATTGATTTTTCAATATCCTTGAAATATCACTATATCTAATCCAGAAACAATGTCGGATGACATACCGAAATTTTGGGGTGTTACATGAGCTATCCATTGAGGAAAAAATTAGACGTGTTGAAGGATACATTGGAAATCCCTAAAAAAAGGCTAGCCCAAATGATACCATTCTTACCCAATAGCATATAGGGCATAGGTTTAAATCTTATAAAGTGCAAATACAAGATTTTTTTGTGGGTGACCATGTGCAATTTCACAGATCAAAGCCTATTACCATTAAGCACAGAACATCCCATAGAGGTCAACCGATAAAATGAGTCTATTTGACCTACTTGAACTGGCCCAACTCATAGAACATGTGGAAAAGACAACCTACTTGAAGCTTTGGTGGCTAACTGAAACACTTATGGAAATTTAAGGCTAATTAATCTAATATGTAATTTGATAAGATTTGATTTTGTAATCTTAAAGGATTGAGTCAATCCTTTAAGAATCTCAATTGTAGATAGGATCTAATCTTGATTGTCGATATAATTCAATTTGTACCGTTGGTTTTAGGGGAGCTCAACTATAAATAGAGGACTTCCCCCTCGGTTGTAAAACTTAAAAGTAATAAAGATACTTTGAGAGCACTTACTCAAACACTTGGTGTACGATATTTTTCTGTTGGCTTTTCTTTTTGTTAGTGGCTACTTTTTTTTTCAAGCTTGCTTCTACTTTACTTCGGTGTCTTAGAGAATTTTTACACAAAATCTCATTTTTTGAATTTAAGGTTGACTTAGGTGGATTTGAACCCAAGAAGTCACCTAAGGTCGTGGAGTTTGCCAAACTAAATTTTTAGGCCCGTGACAGTTGGTATTAGAACTAGTGATTGAAGGCACCGATTAAGATGATGAAATGAGGAGATAAGCAGAATGTCTTGATGGAGACTCATGGAAGGTCTAGGAAAAATAGCAGATCAAGGGATATGTGTCGGCTTTGGAAAGTCGAGTCAGCAATTTAGAGGACTCCATGGTGGTGTGAAAGAAACACTCAAGGTAGTTAAGGGACATACCGATGAGTTAAAGTCGATGAGAGTGCAATTCAAGGACTATGTGCCAGAGGCTCTCATTTCCAATCGGGATGCAATGAGAGAGACCCCCAATGCTGCCATGAATGATCAGGCCAAGAAGCTGACATAGACGAATGATGCTCTCGAAGTCATGCTAATGAATTTTAAGGAATAGGTTGCAGATCTCAAGGGGGAGCTCACTATTTGTAAAGTTGCTCTAGGTAATGAGATGCTGGCTTCAGCTCTAAAGTAATGTAACATGGATGTTCCCGAACCGAAAGAGTTTGAAGGGATGAGGTCCACAAGAGATGTGGACAATTTTCTCTAGGGGATGGAATAGTACTTCTGTGCAATGACCATTAAGGATGATGTCACTAATGATAAACACTACTTCAATGTATTTTACAGATGTCACACTTTTTTGGTGGTATTATAGGTCCATGGATGAGAAATTTGCTGAGACCGCAATTGGGACTTAGGAGGGGTTCCAAAGAGAGTTGAAGAAGAAGTTTTACCCAAAATACGCCGAGGAGGAGGCTCAAGTGAAGTTGTGTTGGCTTACGCAAGAATGCACTGTTCGAGACAATGTTAAAGACTTCAGTGTGTTGATGTTCAAATACCTGACTTGAGTGATAAATAAACATTCTACTAGTTTAAGGATGAGTTGAAGTCTTGGGTGAAGCAAGAGTTGCATCGACAAGGTATCACTGATCTTACTGTAGTCATGGTCGAGGCGAAGTCCTTTATTGAGCTTGATTCGAAGAAAGATAAGTTTGAGTCCTCCAAGCCTAAAGAGACAGGTAATGGTGGAGGAGACCATAAGGAAGAGGGATAAGTTAAAAATGGTAACAAGGGCAATGGTAACAATGGTGGTAATGGGAAACCATATAATGGGAAATGGAATCCCAACAACAAACCGAAGGGACCAATGAAATGATTCATTTGTGATGGTTCGCATATGGTGAGGGACTATCCAAAAAAAATATCTATTCTTTCTACCATCAAAGTGGATGATGAGCCAGACAAAGCAACAAAGAGATTTGGTTTGATCATGCATTTTATCAAAGCCAAAAAGGTCAGTGTAACAGACATTTTTTTGTGGTGTCAGAAATAGTGGTTTCGGGACCACAAATCTGAAGAGTGAGTTCGTAAATATTATTATTTAATATTTACGAGTCAAATATAGTATTATAGTAAATTTTAATTTGGTAACTTTTGTTATTTGAATAAATAGTTAATTTCAAATGGTTTGTCCCTAAGGTTAAGTGGTTTTAGAAAGCAAGGTATCGGGACCTTCTTTCTATAAACCGAGCTCAAAAATATTTTTATTAAATATTTACATAGTGGTTATGTAGGTTTATTAAAGTTTGGTCCAGAATTTTTAACGTCTGGATAATTAATTAAGGAAAAAGGACTAAATCCTAAAAGTTTCAAAATTCACTCGTTATTGGTTTTTATTAATTCAATGGCTTATTTAGTTAATGAGAGAGGACTTATATGGTAATTAAACTATTAGGGTAATTCTTGGATAGTAGGTGGAAGGATTGGATTAAAATTTATGTGTTTTGTTATAATATTATTAAATTAATTAAATTTTAAAATAGTAAAAGAAAATAAAAGAAAATCATCATCTCTTTCATTTTAACTTTCTTCCACCGAACCTCCATGGTTATGAAGCTTGAAGTTTCAACCTTGGTTTTGTTCATGCATGGTAAGCCTTTTTAAATTCATTTTTCGTAAATTTTATGTTTTTGATATTGTTGCAATTAGGTCCAACTGGCTAGTATCTTTGATTTTAAAACTGTTAAATATTTTAAAACTTTTCGTTCATGAATCTTAGATGCTTTTGGTATAAATTGTTAGATTTGGATGCTACGAAATGTTTAAGGAATCTGATTAAGTAAATTTTGTTAATTTTGTATTTAGGGACTAGATTGTTAATATACTAAAATTAGATGAAATTCTTGTGAAAATGTGTTAAATATGGGTTGTAAAAGGACTATGCCAAATTTAGCTAATGTGGTTTGGGATTAAATGTTTTCAATTTGAAAGTTTCATATTTATGGACTAAATTGAATAAAAGGTAAAAGTGTAAAATGTTGATAAAAGGTCAATTATTTGAATTTAAGTGTTTTGTGATATTCGAATAGATTAATTGAATAAAATTAATATATTTAGATCAAGAAATGAACCAGTTGATTGATAAACGTGGAAAGGAAAAATTATTGATTAGACGTTGGAGTCGTTTTTGCAGTAGAATCGGTTTAGGTAAGTTCATATTAGGATTATTATATTTATATTGACTTGAATTTAATTATTTATGTGTTTGTGTTTATAAATATATGTTATCATCAACATAATTGTAACACCCCAAACCCGGCCTAGACGTTACGACCGGATCTAGTATGTCACATGGAAAGGTTGTTTAAAGAAACTTCGCGATTGCTTAAAAATTTTGAGTTTTGTTTTCATTTTGAAAATCAGATTCGTTTTTAAGGTTTCCTTGCAAAATGTTGTGAATATTACTAACTACTGAAAACTTGTTTTATAATATGAGAATTGAAATCGGTGGATTTCAGGATGTGACGTTTTTGAAAACAATTATTGTAGTTTTAAGAAAATCCCGAGTTTCATTGTTTATAACTTGTAAACCGTTTGTTAGTGTTTTAGAAAATGATTATTTACATTTTTAATAAAACTCCATTTTGAACCTTTCATAATAAGCAGCCAATACTTTAAGATAAAAACCAAACTAAAATCTTAGTGGCCTTATTACAGAACAAATTCCCAAATTAAAACAAGTCCAAAGTAATGAAAAACGAAGTTTACGAAAGAAATAATGCATGGCCACCACAGAGTCCACCTCGGCCCAAATCCTCAAGCTAGGGATTACCTGCAAAATTAAGCAGAGGGGTGAGTTACGGAAACTCAGTGTGTAATCCCCTACACGAACAATAACTGGGCCCGAGCCCACTCAATTACCAACTGGGCCTTAGCCCTTACGGAAACAATATGGGCGAAGCCCTTACAGAAACAAACTGGGCCTTAGCCCTTACGGAGACAAACTGGGCTTTAGCCCTATTAGCATGGTATAGCAGATAATGAATGCAATGCAACCCAGCCCAGCCTAGTAATCCATCCGCTACACACCACCCGACCAGCCAAAACACACCGGTAGGGATTTCTACAATCAACCCTCATCCGCTACACACCATCGATGGCAGTCACGCTGCAGTCATGCTGCTCATCACCGAAATTGTGACAGAGTCACCGAAAGATGTGGCATAGCCACCGAAATAATGTGACAAAGTCACCGAAATATGTGGCATAGCCACCGAAATAGTGTGACAGGGTCACCGAAATACATTGCCCCTTTCATCAATATCATATCCCAATCCCATGCAACATATTATCGTAATGTGATGAATGCAAGACATATATCAATGTACATCAGATAATTAGAACACACATTAATCATGCTAAGTTATTCGAATGGCATAGTCATAAGTGTTACTTACCTGGTATCTCCAACCTTACCCACTAGGGTATCTCAATCGCCGTTACGGTTATTTCGGCTTTTAGTCAATACACATGTTAATGCTAAACAAACAAATGAAGGTGTGTGGATTACACACAAAGGGTATTTCGATAATTTTGCAATCTGAGGGTATTTCAATAATTTTGCAAATTAAAGGTATTTCGTCAATTTTACAAATCGAGGGTATTTCATTAATTTCACAAATCAGAGGTATTTCGATAATTTTGCAAACCAAGGGTATTTCGGTAAGTTTGCAAACCAGGGGTATTTTGATAATTTCGCTACCCAGGGGTATTTCGGTAATTTTGCAAACTAGGGATATTTTGGTAATCTTGCAAACTAGGGGTATTTCGGTAATTTTGCAAACCAGGAGTATTTCAGTAATTTTGCAAACTAGGGGTATTTCAGTAATTTTGCAAACCAGGGGTATTTCGATAATTTTGTAAACCAGGGGTATTTCGATAATTTCATAAACCAGGGGTATTTTGGTAATTTCATAAACCAAGGATATTTCGGTAATTTGTAAATCAAGGGTATTCCAGTAATTTGTATACCAAGGTATTCTAACAGAGATAACGATGCGAATGGGCCTAAGGCCCATTCTCGGCCCAAATGGGTCCACACGCTCGTGTGGCCCGTTTAGCCCAAATCTAGCCACATATATGAGGTTCACATAGTCTAATCCAACAAAGTCTAATCCAACATCCACTACACAATCGTACAACCTAATCATATGGGCCCATGAGCCCATTGGGCCCACTTAGCCCCTTTCGGCCCATTGTGGCCCAAACAACATCAACCCATAAGAATACTCATGGTGGCCTCAACATCGCATCGAAGCTCCTACACATGCGTTCGCACGCTCGTGTGGCTACCATTGTCGTGTGTCCAGTATTTCGGCACTTGCCACTCTACAGCTAGAGTAGGGCGAAATACACACCTAATAGGAGTCTGAAGCTAATCCGAGCTCCGAATGCTCCTATGCCCAAACGCCCACTGAGGTATGCTTCCTCTCCTCATAGATAGCTCCATATGTAGCCAGCTTCTCACCTTCTCTCTTGCTAGCTTTCCGATGTGGGATCTCTTCTTCAGTAGAGTTTAAATCCAACACAACTCTGGCCGTCCAATCTGCAAAATAAATACTCCATTGCTTGTCATGAGATTCGAACCCAAGCTCTCCCATCAGCCAATTCACGCCACTAGCCACTAAGCCACAAGCTCCTCTTGTGTCTAAAATCATGTGCAACTAAATATAAATCTATGGCCAAAGTCCAAGTTCACTTAAAAAATAAATCAAAATGAAATACCAGCGCCAAAGCTTGAACCTTGGACCCGCTTTCTTCCTTGTGGCGTCACTCCCTTGCTCCCTAAGTGGTGTCATTTTGCCACCACACCACACTCCTTTTTGTGTCATTTTCCTCCACATTTTATCCTTAAAGCCTACCTACCAAGTCCCAGGGTTTTATTCACCTAAAACCAAAATTTTCCTAAAGCCCAAGTTTGATCCCGGGACTTCATAGAAGCTCCCTAACCTTCCAAAATCACTCACCTAATAGGTCCAACTTGCATTAATGATGTTCTCTTGTTCACGGAAATATTAAACGCTTCCACACCCAAGGCCCAATGGGCCCAATTCTACTAGGCCCAAATTCGGGTCGTTACAATAACGAAAACGAATAAGACCATAGCTGAAAGACATTATGGCAACATGATGAAAACGAATAAGACCATACCTAAAAGCGCTATGGCAACATGACGGAAACGAATAAGACCGTATTTGAAAGATGCTATGGGAATTTGTCGGAAACAGGTAAGACCATGGCTTAAAGACAAGATAGTATCATTATAAATAGAGCTAAGGTCATAATTGAAAGACACTATGGCATCCTTTAATAGTTATTTATCAGGTACTATGTACTGGTAAATGAGTTCATACCGATGGCTCGAGATCCTACATGTCTTGTGGATTTTCTGAAGCTTGTGTGAGCATTACCCTCCATCGTATCCAAATTCAATTTTAATGTTCTCTAAGCAAAACAATTAATTATTATGATTAAAGGAATTAAGATGATGCAGTGAATTACATATTGATGATATATGATTATTGACATGTTATGTTTGGTTATATAAATAGGTTATATGGAAATAAATATATGAAATGGAACGGTGGATATAGACATTTGAAATGAAAATGTGAAATGTTAAATAAATAGATGATGGGTGAATGGTATATCAAATGTGTTTACTTGTATATGCATTATGACATGAAGAACTCATGAGACTTGTGATTTTACTAATCTAGTGAGACTTGTGATGTGTATAGGCAATTAAATGAACTCATGACCTTGATTATATTTTTTATTGTGAAAGGTTTAAGTTAAGTCATTTACGGTAAGTTAAAGTTTACGTTTAATATGAACTTACTAAGCTTCATACAAGCTTACCACATTTTGGTTTTTCTTCCTTGTAGATCATTGGATACAAGCTATCGATTGGATATCTTTTAATTGGTGACTAATTGTTCACTAATTGTTCACTAATTGTTCACTTTGGTTTGGTTATAAGTGGCATGTAAATAGGGTTTTGGTATATATATGTTATGATCAGTTAGGTTTAGTGCCATTTCAAAAATGTGAAATGTGTTTCGATGTAAATCCTTAGTGGTATTTTGGGTTGGCTTGCATTTAATAGCATAGAAGTGTGTTTGGAATATAATGCATTGTTGGTTTGTTGAATTGGCACATACATGATAGGCTAATTGGTAAAGTTCAAGTAATGATTTTGGTATTTGGTGATTTATGTTGATTTGGTGAATATATAAGCATGGAAAGAATTTTTTTTAGGTTTAAATGGTTGATGTTTATGTTTGAATTGTGGTGCCAACAAATGCATATTGGTTAGACACATAAGTTGATTATGAATTAAGGTATTCAAATTATATATGTTTGAATTGTGGTATGTTTTGGCACATTTTGAATAGGCTTGAATGTTTATTAATGTATGGCTTGGAACCTAAGTTTTGGTATGTGAATTGGTTTTTGTTTGAAGGTGACTTTAGGCACACACGGCCTGTGACATGGTCTACCACATGGTCATGTGCTCCACATAGTTATTTGACACGGTCGTGTGGTCTGTTTGATTTTAAGTACAGGATGTTCCACACAGTCACATATTGTTACACAGCCTGATGACATGGTCGTGTGACCTTATATTTCATAACATCGAATTTTATATGGTTTGAGGACACGAGCATGTAGCCTAGCACCACAAGGCCTCAGCCTTGTTACACGGCCGTGTGACCCCTATTTACAAGTTTTTCCAATTTTTTCTATTTTGTTTTATATTAGTCCCTACTTATTTCCAAACTGATTTTTAGGTTTGGTAAGCCTAATTTAAGTTCCGTTAACTCATATATGCTATGAATAATGTTTGAAAATTTATTTATGATATTTAAATTGATTTTTGAACTGTTTTAAAATATTATCAAACTTTTTAACTTTTGTAATATCCCATAACCCTAATTCAATGACGGAGACAAGTTAAAGGTGTTACATATAGTGGTATTAGAGTTACGGTTTAGTCGATTCTAGGGCTGGACGTAGCATGTATTTTGTTTAGAAATGCATGCCACTTTATAACTTGAGATAGTGTGATGACTCCCAATCAGTTTGATTGGTTTTCTTATAGATCCAAGATGTCAACTAAATCCAATCGAGCAGATTCCGATGAAGTATTAAGTTATGTTCTAGCCACTAAGCAAAGGGCTACACATAAGGTGTCCGAGTTTCAAGGGTCTAAAGAAGAGGCTTATAGGACCCTCTTCAATATCATGAATGATATGTTTAACGCATATATGAGAGTTTGTAACCTCCCAAACCTGGCCTAGATGTTATGCCTAAATCGTGAAAGTCACATGGGACACCTAAACTACGATTCCACCCTATCGACAATTGAAAACCTTAAATGCACTCTCTTTTTAATAAAACCATGACTACCTTTGTTATTTTCAGAAAATCTCTTTGCACATTGTTGCTTTTGAAAAATAACTTTGATTATCTTAATTATAGCAAAAAAAAACCGATTAAAAACCCAATTATTAATTAAGCCAAGTAACATGCTTAACCCGATTTCAGTATACAATAAATCATTCTCATGTCTAAGACTATGCATGCATGAAAAATGCCCAAAACTGAAACAGTCCCAAACCACAGTTCAATTCGCTTTACAGTCCAAAAACCAAATAAACTTAGGGAATTCTAAATGAATCAAAAATAAAGATAATAGTTTTGAAACTGAGCCCGAAGTCCGTCGTACATTCGAATGCCAGGTCCAATCCTAATTCTATTCATTACCTTAGTAGTTTGAAGTAATGGAGTGAGCTAACTAGCATTGTGTGATTCTAAACAACAAGGCATTAATCAAGCATTTATGTAGAATCGCAAATCACAATCAAATAGCATGAATAACAATATAATGAGTCATGATCATGTTATAATGCAAATTGAGTTTCCTGCCCCAACCATCTGCTACACACCACGTGTAACCTCCCTAACACAACCTAAATTTATGGCTAGATTGAGAAAGCTACTTGAGCCAGAAATGGCTAAGCTAACTTACATTACTTTTGAAGACCTTCGATATACTCATTTTAGAGAAAATTGTAGTTGTACTTTGAGATAGCTTAAAACATTAATTCATTAGGTCGTGTATACTTAGGATTCATTTTATTGCTGATAGTGTTGTTTTAGAAAAACCATTTGACATTTATTTTATTGCTATAATGTTGACTTCTCCGTTAACTACAAAATCCCAACCCAATGCATATGCAATATATCACACAATCTCATACATAATGATATATCAATACTTTTCACATTCATTTGACATGCTTAGCATGTCCTCAATAATCTCATACTTTCAGTAAATGGAAACAGTGTTACGATCTTTCAAATTACCATTCTGTTAGTATCAATCAATATCGTTCAATTTCACATACTTTACAGATTTTCATTGTGCACAAATAGCACATTTTTCAGTACACAATATAATAAATATATCATGCCTTTAAATCATACATAAGCTTAATATCTCAACACACTATATCATTCAATCAAAGATTGTCATATCTCATAACTCAAGTATGCGATTACAAACTCAATCAAACATTCATACTATCAAACTAGCAATTTTGCCAACATGTCAATCTTTTAAGGCTCGAAACATACCTGGTTCGGCCACACATAATCAATAATTTGTCTATTAAGTCAATCCAATCAGGAAGCTAATTTATCAAATAGAACCTGATATTTAACATTTTCAAACAATTTTATGAGTTTCGGACCCACACCTTATTTTTCGCTTCCTCGCAGCACACTAACAAATCTTCTAATTTTCCTTAATAATTCCTTAAACGAACCTAAACCAAAATTCAGTATAAATTAAATAAATTTACCATTAAACCATCCCCCAAACACCTACTTCTGAGTTCAAACCAATCGTTGAAATTATAACTATTTTATGAATCCAAACTAGTTAGATTCCTTACACTATATCGATGAGAACTGTACGTACAATCGTTCTTCGCCTTTACGGATGATTTGGGGCATTTTGTCAGCACATAATTCAATAATATACTGGAAAATGATTAGATAATTAATGGCTAGATACCTTCATTTAATCAATTCTTAACCTTTACCCAACAACTATGTGGAAGTAACAAACTAGTTATCATTAATTGTACTTACGCTTCACGATTTGTGGGATCCGATTGGCTAATTGATCAAGAACGTCTCTCCCTAAATAACTTGTGATTAAATTTTTATTATAAGGGTTCAATAACACAATTTAATGCTGGAAAAATATGGACAAGACCCAAGAAACAAAACAACCCCCTTTCTTGTACATAGGCGCACGTACCAACGCTCATGGTGGCCAAAATTGGGGCTGAATTTTTAAATGGTTTGAGATCTCATTAAAATATGGAAAAATACCTTTGAAATCATTTAAAATCCACCAAATTCTAGATTTGGAAATTTTTTTAATTGACAAGATTAATTAAGAAATTCAAGAGAAAAAAGATCTTACCCAAGCTAGTTGAGGAACAACAATGACACTTTCTTGGAAATGTTCAGGATCGATCTTGGGGTTCAAGATTTCAGATTTGGGGTTGATTTAGATGAGGATAAATGTCAACAATAGATTAAATGGGATGGTGCACAATCTTCATGCAACAAAGAAAAAGAAAGATATGGTAAAGTGGAAGGTGTAGGTGACGACAACAACGGGAGAAAGAAAGAAATTTGAAGAGAAAAGAGGAGAGGAAAAGGGTGAACAGCTAAGGTAGGGGAAAATTGAATTAAAGGATGAAAAATACAATAAAAAGTTGTATTTGTACTTAGGTTTCAAGGGTATGGATGGCACATACATTAGATGAACAAGGGATTTTGCAAAATTTAACTATTTCTCGAGGGAAAGGATTCAAATATGGGACCTCATTTACTTTCCATGCTTTCTCATTCTTCCGTTCTTGAAATAATTTTGTAATATTTAATTTTTTTTAAAAAAAGGCATGTCACATACCAGGGTTTAAGGAAAAATTTACAAAATAATAAAAATGGTGAGAGAGAAGGGATTTGAACTTGGGTTTCAAGGAACGTTTCACTAACACTTAGCCAAAAAAACCAATACCTCATTTATTTCCTAAAAATGCATAGATAATCTAAAAAATTAAGGCATGACCACTCTCTCGATTCACAAACTCGATTCTACTAACCCCCGATTTTTGAGATGTTACACCACGAGTTCCTTAGAACTCGTCTATCAAACTCCAAAGAATGTGAGCAAAGCTCGTTTTGGTAAAACCACCGAATGAATATAATTGCAGAAAATCTGCCAAATAACGAATAAATGCAATAAAATCCCCAAATCCTCTCAAATCTTTGGTGCAATGCACTGACTACGAATAAATGCAGACTTAATATGCTGTTGAATCTCCATGAAACTCGTCCATCAACCACAATAATAACCCACCCCAATGCACATGCAATATGTCATACAATCTCATACATAATCATAATTCAATACATTCACAATTTATTGGCATGTTCAACATTCTCTTGAATTATCAAATACTTTCAGTGAATAGAAACATTGATCCAAACTTTCAATTTACCATCAAGGTGGTATCATTTAACAAATGACAATTTCATTTATTCTTACAAACTTTTCTTTGTGCGTTAATAGCAGTCTTTCAAACATTACATTAAAAATTACTAATGCCAACCTATCATGAATAAGCCTTAAAGTCATTCAAAATCATGTTATTCAAACAGCCAATCATACATTACATTAGCTAACAATTCACAACAATATCAGTCATGCAATTATTCAGTCAATTTAACAACTTTGCTAACATGCCAAACACTTAGAGCTCAAAACGTACCTAATTTAGCCATTTACAAATTTAATTACTTAGTTGTTTAGTCAAGCCCGATCAGCACACTGAATCATCAATTATATCAATAAAAATATTATTATCAATAAATTTTTTGAGTTAGGACCCATACCATATTTTACGCTCTTCCGCAACACACTTGTAAATCTTGCGGTTTCTCTATTAAGCTTTAAAATTAACCTAAATTAAAAATCAGTATTAAACTCAATAAATATGCCTCTTAAATAGCCCTCAAACATCCACTCATGGGTTCAATCCAACAATTACAATTATAACTATTTTTCAGATCCAAACTAGTTAAGTTTCTTACACTAATTTGATGCAAATCGTACGAGCGAACATCTTTCGACTTCACTGTTGATTTGGGACATTTAAGTCAAAACTGAAACTATAAACTAGTTTACGATCAACCAAGCAAAAGCTTCCTGAATTGTCAAATTTGTATTGTGGATTGATCAAAATTGATTTTAAAAAAAAAATTAAATACTGATTAGGAGGGGTTCAAGAACCCAAGATAATGCTGGAAAAAGAAGGGAAAAAAATTAAAGAAAAACAACCCACTTTCTTGCCCATAGGCAAGCGCACGACCACATTAGAAATACTAATCTAATCAATTCACAAATTATTAGTACGAATATCAAATAATAATAATTACTAATTAAATTAAACTAAAATAACAATAATAAAATTAATTAACTAAAACTAAACCTAAGTTAAGTTATTGGCTTTTTGAGCTATTCTAGCATAGTTTTAGCTTTGCGAGCTATTCTAGCCTAGATCCAGTTGTGTTACTTGATTATTAACTAAATCAATAATTACCCTTAATTAAGTACTTACCACCCTTATCTAGGAATATCCTTTCAATCTTATCTTCACTAAGGATTACCATCTAAGATACCCTTTCGGTCTTACCTAGGCACACAAATACCAATTCTTTCTCATCGCTTGGCGCAAGTTTTATTCAACATGATACTCTTTCAGTCTCACCTGTCTAGATATTCTACTAGGATCGTCAATCCTAGTATACTAAGTCTCTTAAATAAATACCTAATTTTAGGTTATTATTTACTTGATCAATTAACCAGATTAAATTGTTGAATCATGCTCATGGATTAGGATTTTCAATTAACAAAGTTAAAGAAAGATAGATAAATAATAAAATAAGAAAAGAGATAGAGAATGCTCATGGATTCATCGATGTAAAACAGCAGTTCTGGAACAATTTCTGCTCGTGATAGTCTAACTTCGAAATAGGATTTCCTGATTAAGCGAACATAAAAAATAAATCTAAGTGAAAACTGTAAAGAAATAAAAATTGAAAGCTAAATAATAATCTCCGTTCAATCCCCCTTTGAATTGTAACACCCCAAACCTGACCTAAACATTACGACCGGATCTAGCGTGCCACATCAGGTGATGTTTAAAACCTCATGGTTGTTTGAAAACACATTGTTAAATTCCAACTTAAACATTCAAAGTTTCGTTACTCTCTGCTTAATCACAAAAGAAGTTTTCTCATTTTATTGTTCTTTCAAAAATGCACGTATTATCTTGTTTGTAAAAAAGAAAAAACGTGTCAATTACAACAGTTTGGTTTTAGTAACTACAAAAGCGTGATATTTGAAAAAAAAAAAGTTGTTCGTTGTTTTGAAAACCCCGTGTTGATCAAATTGCAGTGTTTAAAGAAATCCCAAATAGAAGTTAAAACAGTTCCAATAGCCTTATTACATCAATGATAAAACCCACTAATTAAAGCACAGTAATCCCAAAATAAAATAAAAAATTGACCTCCGAGTCACTCGCGGTACCAAATCCTCTAAGGCTGGGGGTTACCTGCATAGTTAAGAAAAAGGGTGAGTTACAAGAACTCAATGTGTAATCCCGTTTACAGTCACAGTTTGGGCCTAAGCCCATGCAGTATCAATTCGGGCCTAAGCCCCAAAGTCATGGTAATGCAACAAAAATGCAGCCCAACCCAATCCAACCATCACACCACCCGTACCAGCCCTACACTCCATGTGGGGACCAAGTCAACCCACCCAGCCCTACACACCAAGAACGCAGCCGAGCTACCAGTATCAATGCAGCAAAGCTGCCAGTAACAGTATATGTGGCTGAGCCACTAAAATCAGTATATCGTGGTAGAGCCACTGAATCAGTATAACGTGGCATAGCCACCAGTACAGTACTTCCTCCATATATATAACCCAACCCAATGCAACATGTCGTGACATATTAATTTAGTGTATGCAATAAATTCTCATCATAGCAATTAAACATATTACACACAACACACTAAATCTACCTCTAGGGGTATAATAGTCATTTGGTCCATCGGGAGTAAAACAGTAATTTACCCGGTATTCTAGTAATTTCACCCATCGAGGGTATTTCAGTAATTTCCAGTAATCTCACCCTTTAAGGGTTTTTCAGTAATTTACCCACCTAGGGTATTTCGGTAATTTCAGTCATCTAACGACCTTTCCAAAGGCCTACTATCGCCTCAAGCAACATGGGACCTCTGTTGGGTCTCTACGGTGTAATTGGGCCTAATATCCATTTCTGGCCCAAACGGGCCCACATGATCGTGTGGCCCGTTTAGCAAATTTTCGATCTCGATTTTGCGGACTTCGTAGTCGCATCAGTTATTCAACAATTTTCCATTAGTGTTGTTCATGTGGGCCCACTTCGCCCACTGGGCCCACTTAGCCCATTTCGGCTCGATAAGGCCCATTACGGCCCCAGATTCACGAGAGTGGTCATGACACTCTCAACGATCTACCACCGTCACTGGCGGCTTGATTTATCACTACAAGCACTCGCACACTCAAGTGGCTACGATTGATGGTTTTCCGGCACTTTGGCTTAGGGCCAAATCACAGATCATCACAAGCTGTCACAAACAATGGTGTGAGATTACACACTTGATTACGAGTTTTGCTAACTGTAACATCCTAAAAATTGAGTATCGATATGTTGCATGTTTTTGGTGCTTAGCTTGTGGATGATTCAATTTGTGTGCTTAATATAGTCTTGAGAAGGCTCGGGATTTATTCGAAATTAGAATAAATTTTAGAAATGAGTACTTTATTGAAGTGGATCAAGTGAACTTGATGTTTAAGGAAATTAAGTGTAAAAAACTAGCATAAGATGAGCTAGTAGTAAAGTGGAGTTGGCGCCATAAGTGTTGCTTAAGGGAAGAGGTTCGAATCCCATGCATTCTATTTTGGTGACTTTTATTTTTGCACCTTTATAGCATGTGTCGGTCAAGCATTATATTTGGTAAGGTTGGACTATTTTACTTATGGCAAGGTGGCTAATGGTTAAGGTAAGCATGGAACTTGGGGAAAGAAATCCTAATCTTATGGAATGTAGGGGGGACACAAGGCATGAATCAAGGATGTTGTCTTGGAAACTTTTGGGTGGCTAAAGCTTTGACTTTTGGCCAATGTACATGGATGGTTTTGTGGCTAGGGGGGAGTGGCCGAATGTTATTAGTAGTTTGGCTAGGATTAGGAGCTATTTTTGGTCAATTCTTAGCATTTTGTGTAAAATTTTCATTTCTCTCCAAACTCTTTCTCCTAGCCGAATTTGAGCAATATGTAAGCTTTGTTTCTTTTGGCCATTTCATTTAATTTTTACCATTTTGTCATATTTTTGCCTAACATCTCAAGACACTCTCTCCCTTGTGCCGAAATACCAAAGTATAAAGGCCATTTTTCTTTTCTTCTCTTCTTCACCATTGCCGAATGCTTCTTTGTCCCAAATCTCACTCTTTGCTCTTTTCTCACATTTGAAAAACCCAAAACACATTGTCTTCCATCTCTTACTCCCCATGGTCGAATGGTGCTAACACCATTTTTCTCCAATTTTCCTTCAAGCCGAATCTTCTCTTCACTTATATTGTTTTTGTTGATTATTCTTTCAACCTTCGTTTTAATCAATCGATAAGAATTTTTTTTTTTGAATCTTTACTCTCTTCTTTTCTTTAGCCGAATATATATATATATATATTAGTTTGGGAGGGTCTTTTGACTGAAAATAGCATCCTCTATCCTTTTCTCTTAGACGATCTTTTCATTTTAATAGTGTTATAACGAAGGCCGAACTTGGAGTATTCGTAATCATCATGAATTGCTAGAAATCGATTCGAAGTGTTAAGGTAAGGGTTTCTATAAAGGATTTCTATATTACTCGTCATATCATTATAGATGGATTACTAATTGATTTCGTTTTAGGGGACATTATCGCTCGATTATCATTTCCGTGAACGTAAGTTTTTGTGGCAAACAAGATAGGTTCGAAAAGAGTAGTGAATAGTGTTCAGAAGAGGGGTGGATTCGCTATTCCCCTTAGATTCAAGCGAAGGGCTGTTTCGGCAATCCGAGATTTTCCACCGGGTTGTGGACCCTCCTCTGGTGAAAATCAATTATTTGAAGTCATTCGTACTCCTGAGCCATTGACTGTTCATGGTTCTTCAACGGGTTATGAACCATCAATCGGGGACAAACCACAAATAATTGCTATTTGAAATTTTGAGGGTAAAGATCTAGATCGTTTATCTTAACATAGATTTATATTTAGTATCAGTGTTCTAATCGAGTGTGATACGTATTTAGGTACCGACGAGCAGGAAAGTATAGTTCTCTCCGTAATCAGGTGTGTAATTTCACACTTATCTCATTGGGTTAGATATTATACCGTAAGCATTAGAATAAAAATCGTAAAGTTGGTAAAATTGGAAAATACGGTATATTAACACTTTTTGTGTAAATGCATGAAATTAGTATTAAAGTTGTGGAAATTACAGAATTGCCCTTAATGGGGTATTTTGTTAAAAAGTAATATTTTGAGCCTCATGTGATAGATGGGCTATACGAATTATTTGATAAATTGGCCAAGTGTGAAAATTGTAAAAAGGGCCTCATGTGATTAATGGGCCAAATTTGCTTGTTCGATTAATGGGCTAAATTTGCTAGATCGATTAATGGGCCAAATTTGCTAGATCGATTAATGGGCCAAATTTGCTAGATCGATTAATGGACCAATTGCTAGTTGCTTAATGGGCCAACTTGTATTATGGACCTTATGTTGAAATTATCTTATGAATATTGTTATGTTTTGTATATGCATACATGATTGCATGGGTTGGGCTGAAATTGAAGAGAAGTTATGGTGGCTCTGTCACAATCTAGTTCGAGTGGCTCTGCCACAATCATTTTAAATGGCTTTATGCCTGCGATTAGTGTGTTGGCGGGGTGGGTTGACTTGATCCCCACAGGTGTGCTGGTTGGTACGGGTGGTGTGTAGCGGATGGAAATTTAGGTTTGGTTGGGAATTGCATATCACATGAAACACCCCAAACCCGGCCCACGAGCCTCGACCAGATCTGGTATGTTCCTCGAGAGAAACAATTCAAACTTGTTTATTTCTTGGGAAAACTTTAAGTGATTTTAGAGAAAAATTTGATTTGGGTTCAAGTTGAAAACATCGTTATTTTCAAAGATTTCATTTTGTTAAAACTTTATTGTTATATTTCAAAACTATAAGTTACCGGTAAAAGTCGAGTCGTTAGAGTTTACTATTTAAATTGAAAATCATTTGTATTTAGGTGTCAAAACGTTTGAAGATTTATTTTAAAGAAAAGTTGCTTAAACTTTAATTTGATAAAAACTCATACCATAACAAAATAGTTAAATGCAGGCATAAACAGTTCATATTAGTGGCCTTATTACATCAAAACAAAACCCAAAATAAATTCAAAGTACTTAAAATAAAAAGTCCAAATAAAATAATCTCGTGCTGAGCATGGCCACCACAAGCTCCTGCCGACCCGGTCCATCACTGAGCGTCACCTGAAAAATATCCCACAACGAGGTGAGTCAAGCAGACTCAATGTGTAACAACCAACACTAAGTCCTAACGATTCAGGCATATCAGATCATACATATACATACAGCAATTAAATATAATGATGCAAACCCGAACCCAAACCTAGATACCATCCGCTACACATCACCCGTACCAACCATCACACCGTGAGGACTACTAAGTCGACCCTCCATCCGCTACACACCATCGAAGGCAGTCGCTGCAGTTGACTTGCTCATCGCCCTTATAAAATCGTGGCATAGCCACCGATGATTATAATTTGTGACATAAGTCACCACATTCAGATTTTGTGACATAAGTCACCACATTCAGATATTGTGGTATAAACCACCAGATCACTTCCCCTTAATATAACACCCATATGCCCCATATATCATACATATCATGCAAATATCAAGCCTTATGCCTTATTCACATTCTTATAGTCCCACATATATGCCATAACAGATGTTCATAATATTATAACTACAGTAGTAGTAAGTTAACGTACCTGAGGACTTTGTACCATTGCATGGTACTCTTAGACACATCTTACACATTCTTATTAACACATTTATTAAAACATAACCATAAATCTTTTAAGGCTTAGTGTGGGGTACACACCTGGTATTAACGCTTTATTGAAATCCCAAAAACCCGATCTAATGCTTTAGATCCTTAATCTCTACATTCAGCCAACACTAAGTATTTTAGCACAAAGCCTATTCGGCTATAAGATCAAATCCCGAAGGATTTATCGCAACCAAAGTCTTACCTTGCTGCCAATTTGGTTACTACACAAATCCCGAAAACTTTGTGATGACTCTTCTTGCAATCGGCTAGCACTAAATCACTTCGCAGGTTAGTTTTCGGCTTTTGAACGAATAAGAAACATATCTAAGTCACTAAATAGGGCCTTGGTCGAATATCACATGCACTTACCTTGTGGATCTAAATCCCAAAAAACCATTCATTGCTCTTGTAATTGTCGAAATCCCTATATGCCACATGTTAAAATCGTCTTTAACACAAAACTCATGAAAGTGGCCTATGGCCGAATGCTACATACTACTTACCTTGGTGAATCGAATCCTGAAAGAACCCTTAATGCTCCCCTCCTTCGGCTACACACAAAAGAACACATATCATGGCACAAGCACATTCGGTCATCCCTAAACCAAGGCTTAATCCATTGATTCGGTACCCTTATAATAAGAGATCAAAACGATTACTAAAGAAGGAGTTCTTACCACCAACTCACGAGTAGTCCACTAGCTCTAACTGTCAACAAGACGGAAAGATGTTGATTTTCGACTTTTGATCTTAATGAAGGATTCGGCTCCAAGGAGAAGGATACAATCAGCTATGGTTACCAATATAGGGAGATTCGGCTTCAAGGAAATAAAGATGGATTTGGGGTTGAAAGAAAGAGAAGAAGAATAGGAGAAAGTAGAAGAATTTTCGGCAACTCACCTTATACCAAATGACCGAAACTTTGAAGAGAAAGAAAACCTCAAAAAGAAAAGCCTACACACTAGGAATTTCGGCACACACTCATACCACACTTCAAAACCGAATAAACACCTCCCCTAGAGTCCCACAATCGGCCACAAGCTCTTCCCATATCATATCCCTTATTAATCTCATGTTTTATCTCTTTAATACTCATTCAAACTAAACAAAAAAAAACAACAATTATCCCCTACCCTTCTAGCTGAATTTTAAAAAGAAAACCAAGCTTATCCTCATCTTTTCAAAGTCCCCAAGCCGTCCACTACTCCTCCCCTCCTTGACGCAAAAACACATGCCCACAATGCAACCTTTGCAGCTCGAACCCCCTCCCTCCTAAGGCTCCCTTTGACGCAAACTTCAAGCACCCTAGGTGGCGTCCCTTGCCACTTTTCCAAGGCCATCTTTGTGTCCAAATTCCCACACAAATTTCCTTAAGGCCTTGCTCCCTTAGCTCCGCTTTAAGACCCTAAAATCGAATAATTTCATAAGGCATTCCTTTACATCCTAGAGTTCTCAAAACCCCTAAAACATCTCCAAACACACTCAAAGCCCACTAGCACTTGAATTATGCAATAAACGCATAACCCCTAAATCCCAGATGTTACAGTTCTACCCTCCTTAAAAATAATTTTGTCCTCGAAATTACTTGGCTAAACTAAGCAAAGGTTACTGCTGCGCACTCTGATCTTAATAAAACTAACATATTTCCTATGCCCAATCTCGAGGTTCACGTTCAAAGTTCCAAACACCTCACTAGGAATATAAGAACGAACTAACTCTATAACAAAAGAGGCAATAAAAGGGCATTCCAGAAATAAGGAACATACCCGTTGTCACATCTGGCACATCTTCCTCCTCGCGGCGCCTGACCGCATAAACCAACCTCGGTTGTCTCGCATCTGCATCCTCAGCACCTGTGCCTGGTGCTCCACGACCTCGGCCGGAACCATTTCCTCCATGGTTCGGACCACGACCCCTCGTCGCCTGCTGACCACCTTTTCCAGCCTGATTAAAACCCTGACCTGCTGGTCGATTCCAATCTGGTTTCATAGGACAGTCCTTAATCATGTGATCCTTGGACCCGCACTTAAAGCATCATCCCGTTTTCTTCCAACACTCCCCTAAGTGCATTTTCCCACACTGAGCACAAGTACGATACTGCTCTCCTGCAACAACCTGATGTACTTGCAGCCCATCAACTTTAGGCCTCTTTTGCACGTTCCCTGATGACCCTGCTGATCCAAATCCTCTCTTCTGCCTATTCCTATCCGTGTTCTGTCTCACGGATTCCTTTACTCCTTCGGCTACTTTAGCCTTCTCCACCAACACAGCAAACTCCCGCTCTTGTTGTGGAGCTACCAACAACCTCAGACCATCCCTTAGTCCGTCCTCAAATCAGACACATCGTTCATGCTCCGTAGCCACGATTCCTCGAGCATACCAGCTCAATCTTAGGAATTCAGCCTCGTACTCCACCACGGACTTGTTCCCTTGAACTAGCCCCAGAAATGCCTTCCTCTGCGCATCTATATAATGAGTACCAACATACTTCTTCTAGTATGCCACCTTAACATACTCCCAAGTGAGTTCCTCCGTCGTAGCACCATTCCGAACTGTGAGCCACCATTGATATGACTCATCGCGAAGAAGCGACACCATTCCTTTCACTTTCTCCTCAGCCGTCAGATCCAACTCATCCATAATTCGCTCGGTCGCCTCCAACCAATACTCAGCAGTACTGGGTGCCACACCAGATACACCACGAAACACCTCAGCTCCATTGGCTCGGAGTCGCTCGGGTACAGATTTCCGAGCTCCCATATTTCCACCTGCTCCAGCCACCATCTCTAGAACTCGCAGCACCGCCTGCGATACAGCATCATCCCCCGTCTGATCTTGTTGCTCAACACCAACAGTTGGTGGTGGGGGTGGTGGTGGTACCTCATTTTCAGACCCTTGACCCGACCTAACGGGTTCCAACACAGTCATTCTGCCTCGACCACGTCCTCTCACATTACGACCACGTCCCCTAGAGCTCATGTCTACGATCGCGCTTTAATGTGATTTAAGAAATTTTATGTATTAGTATTTGTTCCACTGTTTATCCGCGAACAATTTTATGAAAAGAGCTTAATAGTAGTTCTTTCGATCACTCAGCGTTTTCATTTCAAGTTTTCTACCCTAATTCAGAGAAATACACACATTCAATAGTATCTATCACACACACATTCATCATTCGAACATTTTTGTCTGTTCCTACCCCAGGGGTATTTTCATCATTTGTCCTATAGGGGTATTTTGGTACTAAATCGAGGTCCATTGGAAAATCTTAATAAGTCAAGGCACTCTGAAATTTTCAAACTCGAGGGTATTTTGGAAATTTTCCCAATCAGGGTATCTTGAATTTTTGCAAAATAGGGTTTTTGGATACTTTTGCAAAGTAAGAAAATTTTATTAAAATCGAGGGTAGTATGGTAATTTTAGAAACCCAGGGCATTTTCGTAATTTTTCAACCAGGGGTATTTAGGTAATTTTGTAAATCGGGAATATTTCAGAAAAATTTTATAGAATAGTTTTTACAAATCAAAAGGGTAATTTGAGGATTTAAAAACTAGGGTTTTTATAAAAATACGGCTAGTCCCTTTCGGGTTTTAGTTATTGGGTTTAGCCCGTGAATAAATCCTCTTGGTTAGGGTGAACCGTCACTACGCACCAGGTAGGATTCGAGTGGAGAGGAGGTGAGTCACTAGGACTGCATAAATACCAAGCTCCCACCGAAACCAATCCTAGACATGCGCAGAATGGTTGCCACACCCTAACTCGGTGACTTAGTCACAGGTTTGTTTAATTAGGCATTAAAGTTTTATGTAATTGTTGGGGTAAACTAATCCTATAGTTCAAGTACTTAATATACTAATCTACGTTCCATTTATACCCTTCTACAAATCATACTATAAATCACACAATAGATAGGGGTACTTACTTGGTGGACTTCGGGTCGGAGACTTAGGTGCCATGCCAGAAAAACCTGCTCAATTTCAAAAAGATTTTCATAAAACTTATTTGGGCTCAATTTGAAAACGTTGTGGGCTTTAAACCCGAGGTTAAGAGTTTTAAAAATGGGCTCTGATACCAAACTGAAACACCCTAAACCCGGCCCACGAGCCTCGACCAGATCTGGTATGTTCCTCGAGAGAAACGATTCAAACTTGTTTATTTCTTGGGAAAACTTTAAGTGATTTTAAAGAAAAATTTGATTTGGGTTCAAGTTGAAAACATCGTTATTTTCAAAGATTTCATTTTGTTAAAACTTTATTGTTATATTTCAAAACTATAAGTTACCGATAAAAGTCGAGTCATTAGAGTTTACTATTTAAATTGAAAATCATTTGTATTTAGGTGTCAAAACGTTTGAAGATTTATTTTAAAGAAAAGTTGCTTAAACTTTAATTTGATAAAAACTCATACCATAATAAAATAGTTAAAATGCAGGCATAAACAGTTCATACTAGTGGCCTTATTACATCAAAACAAAACCCAAAATAAATTCAAAGTACTTAAAATAAAAAGTCCAAATAAAATAATCTCGTGCTGAGCATGGCCACCACAAGCTCCTGCCGACCCTGTCCATCACTGAGCGTCACCTGAAAAATATCCCACAACGGGGTGAGTCAAGCAGACTCAGTGTGTAACAACCAACACTAAGTCCTAACAATTCAGGCATATCAGATCATAAATATACATACAGCAATTAAATATAATGATGCAAACCCGTATGCCCCATATAACACCCATATGCCCCATATATCATACATAACACCAGTGTGTAACCATCAGATCACTTCCCCTTAATATAGCACCCATATGCCCCATATATCATACATATCATGCAAATATCATGCCTTATGCCTTATTCACATTCTTATAGTCCCACATATGTGCCATAACAGATGTTCATAATTTTATAACTACAGTAGTAGTAAGTTAACGTACCTGGGGACTTTGTACCATTGCATGGTACTCTTAGCCACATCTTACACATTCTTATTAACACATTTATTAAAACATAACCATAAATCTTTTAAGGCTTAGTGTGGGGTACACACCTGGTATTAACGCTTTATTGAAATCCTGAAAACCCGATCTAATGCTTTAGATCCTTAATCCCTACATTCGGCCAACACTAAGTATTTTAGCAAAAAGCCTATTTGGCTATAGGATCAAATCCCGAATGATTTATCACAACCAAAGTCTTACCTTGCTGCCGATTTGGTTACTACACAAATCCCGAAAACTTTGTGATGACTCTTCTTGCAATCGGCTAGCACTAAATCACTTCGCAGGTTAGTTTTCGACTTTTGAACGAATAAGAAACAGATCTAAGTCACTAAATAGGGCCTTGGCCGAATATCACATGCACTTACCTTGTGGATCTAAATCCCGAAAAACCACTCATTGCTCTTGTAACTGTCGAAATCCCTATATGCCACATGTTAAAATCGGCTTTAACCCAAAACTCATGAAAGTGGCCTATGGCCGAATGCTACATACTACTTACCTTGGTGAATCGAATCCTGAAAGAACCCTTAATGCTCCCCTCCTTCGGCTACACACAAAAGAACACATATCATGGCACAAGCACATTCGGCCATCCCTAAACCAAGGCTTAATCCATTGATTCTGCACCCTTATAAAAAGATATCAAAACGATTACTAAAGAAGGAGTTCTTACCACCAACTCACGAGTAGTCCACTAGCTCTAACTGTCAACAAGAGGGAAAGATGTTGACTTTCGGCTTTTGATCTTAATGAAGGATTCGGCTCCAATGAGAAGGATACAATCGGTTATGGTTACCAATATAGGGAGATTCGGCTTCAAGGAAATAAAGATGGATTTGGGGTTGAAAGAAAGAGAAGAAGAATAGGAGAAAGTAGAAGAATTTTCGGTAACTCACCTTATACCAAATGACCGAAACTTTGAAGAGAAAGAAAACCTCAAAAAGAAAAGCCTACACACTAGAAATTTCGGCACACACTCATACCACACTTAAAAACCGAATAAACACCTCCCCTAGAGTCCCACAATCGGCCACTAACTCTTCCCATATCATATCCCTTATTAATCTCATGTTTTATCTCTTTAATACTCATTCAAACTAAATAAAAAAAAACAACAATTATCCCCTACCCTTCTACCCGAATTTTAAAAAGAAAACCAAGCTTATCCTCATCTTTTCAAAGTCCCCAAGCCGTCCACTACTCCTCCCCTCCTTGACGCAAAAACACATGCCCACAATGCAACCTTTGCAGCTCGAACCTCCTCCCTTCTAAGGCTCTTTTTGACGCAAACTTGAAGCACCCTAGGTGGCGTCCCTTGCCACTTTTCCAAGGCTATCTTTGTGTCCAAATTCCCACACAAATTTCCTTAAGGCCTTGCTCCCTTAGCTCCCCTTTAAGACCCTAAAATCGAATAATTTCTTACCCTACATCCTAGAGTTCTCAAAACCCCTAAAACACCTCCAAACACACTCAAAGCCCACTAGCACTTGAATTATGCAATAAACGCGTAACCCCTAAATCTCGGATGTTACATCACATGCATTTTATATTTGATATATATATTGTACATTTGTAAATGGTCTCAAGCCCAATTATATGCTTAAATGGTTCTGGCCCAGTGGCACGGTAAGTAGGTTACACACTGAGTTCTAAGTAACTCACCCCGTTTTTATTACCTTTCTCAGGTAATGATAATTGATGGAGACTTGGGCCGGGGATGACTTTGTGTGGAGGCCATACTACGAATGATGGGTTTTTATAAACTTTGAACTTCTTTTAAGTATTTCTATTTAAGTATTATTTCAGTTGCAATGTAATAAGGCCTCTGGTATTATTTTCATGGATTTTTATTTCGTCGAAGGATTTTAAAATGTTTTAGACTTAAATGGGACTGTTTTAATTTCTATAAATGTTTTCTTAAACTTGCATATAAAAAGGTGGTTTTCTTAAATATCATCAACTCGTAAAATTTCTGTGAAAACTCTTTTATGAAATTATTTCAACCAATTATTTCTCTGAAAATCAAATTATAAACTCTTAAGTTTTAAAATCATGGATTTCAAATTTTTGATAAACTCCATCTCCAAAATCGTTTTGAAGATTTGTTTTCTTTAAATCATTGATGACTAGATGTAAGTTCGATTTGTGTGGCATGCCAAATCTAGACTTAACGCATAGGCCGGGTTTGGGGTGCTACATTTTATGGTATCAGAGCTAGTTTCAATACTCGGCTGTGGTTTGGGTTCAACAACAATTTTTGTTTAAAACTGTTTAAATTTTTAGACTTTATGTTTTAAAGGTAGTATGGCACCACGAGCATCCGGCACCAAGTCAAGTAAGTATTTGTATATTGAATGTTTATTATTGTGATATGATCATAGGAACACTCTAGAACTTCTAGTTTTAGGTGTTGAAAATGGTAGAGATCAAGACTATAGGATGTGATTGCAAAAACAACTTTATCTCTTATATCTCATAAAATACCGTTAATAAACACTGAAATAATATTCTGATTCATAAAACTTGTAATCAGATTAAACTGAATTAGTCATTATGAGCACTAGAGGATGTGGACGTGGACGCGGTAGACGTGGCCGTGGTAGAGGATGAGGTGCTAGGGGTGCAACTGAAGCGCCGGGTCATATGCCGGAAATGGATGTACCTGTGTCACCCGGGAGTGAGACTGGATCACATGATCATACAAGAGAGGACAATGCTTTGACTCAAGCAATGTTGCGAGTCCTAGAAAGGGTTGCCGGGACTACAACTGGCCCAGCAGTTCGTGGATCAATATCGGAACGACTTAAATCAAGTGGTGCGGAGGTTTTTAGAGGTGTCTCCGGTGTAGCTCAGAATGTTACAGAATATTGGCTCGAGGTAGTGGAACGAATCATGGATGATTTGGAGTGCACCAACGAGCAGAAGCTAATAGGAGCCGTGTCCTTGTTAAGGGACGAGGCATATCAATGGTGGCTTACTATTCGAGAAGGCACCGAGGCTGCATTGGTTACTTAGGATTTCTTCAAAGCTGCTTTCCAAGGGAAGTATGTCAGGACAAGTTATATGGATGCCCAGAGGAAGGAATTCCTGAATTTGGTTCAAGGAAATAAGACGGTGGCAGCTTATGAGGCAGAATTTCTTCGCTTGAGCCATTGTGCTCGCACAATAGTGCCGACTAATCATGAGCATTGTGTACACTTTGAAGATGGGCTAAATGATGAGTTGCGGGTACTGATAGCCCTACAACAAGTACAGACTTTTGCCTCACTTGTAGAGAAAGCCAATATAGTCGAAGAGGTTAAGAACTCAGAACGCCAGAACCGGGAAAGAGTCAGAGGCAAGAGGGATTTTAAGTACTCGGGTTCTTCTAAAAGGTTTTAGAAGAGGCCTCGAAATGATGAGCCAGCTCAAGCTAGAGCACCTATGACTACCAATTAGAGTCGAGACTGTGCCGACTGTGGGAAACGACACCCTGGGAAATGCTGGAGGAAAACTGGTGCCTGTTATAAATATGGTTCCAAGGATCATCAGTATAAGAATTGCCCTCGACGGACTGGTCTGACTCAGGAAGCTCATAACCCTGATGCTCAGCCAGCTAGAGGCACTCACCAGCCACCGAGAGGTCGTGGATTAGGTCGTGGTGGTAATGGTGTTGGACATGGTCAAGGTACACCGGGTCGAGGAAATGGCTTTAGAGGTAACGCGGAGGCAAGACAGCCGGGGTTGGTCTGTGCGGTTAGGCGTCGTGAAGATGGCGATGCACCTGACGTGATAACTGGTACGTTCTTCATCTTTGATGTACCTGTTACTGCTTTGATAGATATCGAGTTTACCCACTCGTATGTTGCTAGTGCCATATCTGGAAACTTGAATATTAGATCTGAGATTACCGATAGAGAGATGACGGTAATTAGTCCTTTAGGACAGTCTGTAATTGTGAATAAATTCTTAGAGACGTGCCCTTAGAAATCCAAAGAGAAATATTTTTGGCAGACTTGATGGAATTGCCTTTCGGCGAGTTTGATCTTATTTTGGGCATGGATTGGTTGGTGAAGTACCGGGCACAATTGGATTGTGCTAAAAAGCGGATGTCAATAAGGACTGTGGATGATGAGGAGGTAGTAATGTTAGGCGAACGAAGCAACTTTTTGGAAAATGCGGTATCTGCTTTAAAGGCAGAGAAGTTGGTGTGGAAGGGGTATGGAGCGTTCCTAGCCTTCATTAGTGCTTTGGATGCCAAGGAATTATCGGTAGAAGGTGTGAGAACGGTGAAAGAATTTCCAAATGTCTTTCCTGAAGAACTTCCTGGTTTACCTCCAGATCGGGAAGTAGAATTTGGCATTGAGCTTTTGCCCGGAACGGCTCCGGTGTCCATTGCTCCTTATAGAATAGCGCCGAAGGAGTTAGCGGAGCTTAAAGCCCAAATTCAAGAATTGTTAGATTGGGGATTTATTCGACCGAGTGTGTCTCCGTGGGGAGCACCGGTTTTGTTCGTCAAGAAAAAGATGGGTCGATGCGTATGTGCATTGATTATAGGCAGTTGAATAAATTGACGATCAAGAATAGGTATCCATTGCCGAGAAACAACGACCTGTTTGATCAATTGAGAGGAGCTTCAGTTTTCTCCAAGATTGATTTGAGATCGGGTTATCATCAACTCAAGGTGAAAGAGGCAGATATTCATAAGACGGCATTCTGAACTCGTTATGGACATTATGAGTTTTTGGTGATGCCGTTTGGTTTGACCAATGCACCAGCTGCATTTATGGACATGATGAACTGAGTCTTTCAACCCTATCTAGACCAGTTCATAGTGGTGCTCATAGATGATATCTTGGTATATTCAAAGAATGAAGAAGAGCATGACTCACATTTGCGCATTGTGTTGCAAATTTTACGAGATAAGCAACTTTATGCCAAATTCAGTAAATGCGAATTTTGGTTGAAGGAAGTGACTTTCTTGGGTCATGTGGTGTCAGCCGGAGGAATAAGAGTTGATCCTCAGAAGCTAGAGGCTGTGTTGGATTGGAAACCACCGAAGTCAGTGGCTGAGATTCGGAGTTTCTTGGGTTTGGCTGGTTACTATAGACGCTTTATTGAGGGGTTTTCGTTGATCGGTGCTAAGCTGTTGCGAAAGGCAGTACCGTATGTGTGGACTGATAAACAGCAAGAAAGTTTCGAGAAACTGAAGAAGATTTTGACGGAAGCGTCAGTACTGATTCAGCCTAAGGCTAGAAAAGAGTTTATCGTTTACTGTGATGCATCACACACGGGTTTAGGATGTGTGCTAATGCAAGGTGGAATGCTTCTCGTCAGTTAAGGCCGCATGAAGTCAACTATCCTACTCATGACTTGGAGTTGGCTGCGGTGGTGTTTGCCTTAAAGATTTGGAGGCACTATCTCTACGGTGAGAAGTCGATCATTTATACGGACCATAAGAGTCTTAAGTACCTCCTTACCCAAAAGAAGTTGAACTTGAGACAACAGAGATGGGTGGAGTTGTTAAAGGATTATGACTTCTCAATCGAGTACCATCCTAGAAAGGCTAACGTTGTGGCAGACGCGTTGAGTCGTAAGGTGGTATCGGAGTTAAAAGTAATGTTTGCTCATCTCAATTTGTATGAGGATGGCAGTCTGCTAGCGGAACTTCAGGTGAAGCCATTGTGGTTAGAACAGATCAAGGAAAAGCAGTTATCAGATGAAAAGTTGGGTCCTTTAATGCAACAAGTTGTAAGTGGTATAATAGGGGACTTTGGATTGAACAAGGATGGCGTGCTGTGTTTTCGTGGAAGAGTTTGTATGCCCATAGATTCGGATTTGAGACAAATGATTCTACGAGAGGCGCATAGTAGCCCTTATGCTATGCACCCTGGAGGAAAAAAGATGTATCGAGATCTCCGTGAGCAGTATTGGTGGCCAAGGTTAAAGCGAGAGGTTACTGATTTTGTGGGAAAGTGTTTGACGTGTCAATAAGTGAAGGCAGAACATCAATTACCATCGGGTTTATTGCAACCGGTAAAGATTCCTCTATGGATATGGGAGCGGATAACGATGGATTTTGTTAGTGGGTTACCCTTAACACCTAGTAAGAAAGATTCTGTTTGGGTAGTAGTGGATCGATTAACGAAGACTGCTTATTTTCTACCAGTTCATATGGATTACTCGCTGCAGAAGTTGGCCAAGCTGTATGTATCTGAAATCGTGAGGTTGCATGGTGCACCAGTGTCTATCATATCGGACAGGGATCCTTGGTTTACATCACGATTTTGGAAAGCTTTACATGAGGCTTTGGGAACAAAGTTAAACTTCAGTACGGCTTTTCATCCTTAGTCAGATGGTCAGTCAAAAAGAGTAATTCAGATTTTGGAAGACATGTTAAGTGGTTGTGTGATTGACTTCAGAGGTAGTTGGGAGGATTTCCTACCGTTGGCAGAGTTCGCGTATAATAACAGTTACCAATCCAGTATCCAAATGGCGCCCTATGAAGCTTTATACGATCATAGGTGTCGTACCCCTACTTGTTGGACTGAATTGGGGGAACGACAGTTGTTGGGTCCTGAGTTGATATCTGAGACGGATGAAAAGGTAAAGGTGATCCGAGCGCGGTTAAAGGAATCTTCGAATAAACAAAAGTCGTATGCGGATCTGAAGCATAAGGATATTGAGTTTGCTGTGGGAGATCAGGTCTTTCTGAAAGTCTCACCTTGGAAGAAGATTTTCAGATTTGGAAGGAAGGGCAAGTTGAGCCCTAGGTTCATTGGACCGTACCGTGTGTTGAAGCGTGTAGGACCAATGGCCTATCAGCTTGAATTACCTCTGGAGTTGAGTCAGATTCATAGTGTTTTCCATGTTTCTATGCTGAGGCGTTATAGATCGGATCCGTCTCACATAGTACCGGTAGAAGAAGTGGAGTTGAGGTCAGACTTGTCTTTCGAGGAGGAACCAGTGAAAATCTTAGACCATGATATTAAGGTGCTAAGAAAGAAGACTGTGCCGTTGGTTAAGGTTCTATGGCGTAATCACGGAGTGGAGAAAGCTACGTGGGAGCCTGAGGACGCAATTCGGCAACAATATCCTCACCTCTTTTAAGCAGGTAAATTTCGAGGACGAAAATTTCTTTAAGGGGGTAGAATTGTAACATCCTAAAAATTGAGTATCGATATGTTTCATGTTTTTGGTGCTTAGCTTGTGGATGATTCAATTTGTGTGCTTAATATAGTCTTGAGAAGGCTCGGGATTTATTCGGAATTAGAATAAATTTTAGAAATGAGTACTTTATTGAACTGGATCAAGTGAACTTGATGTTTAAGGAAATTAAGTGTCAAAAACTAGCATAAGATGAGCTAGCAGTAAAGTGGAGTTGGCGCCATAAGTGTTGCTTGAGGGAAGAGGTTCGAATCCCATGGATTCCATTTTGGTGACTTTTATTTTTGCACCTTTATAGCATGTGCCGGTCAAGCATTATATTTGGTAAGGTTGGACTATTTTACTTATGGCAAGGTGGCTAATGGTTACGGTAAGCATGGAACTTGGGGAAAGAAATCCTAAACTTATGGAATGTAGGGGGGCACAAGGCATGAATCAAGGATGTTGTCTTGGAAACTTTTGGGTGGCTAAAGCTTTGACTTTTGCCCAATGTACATGGATGGTTTTGTGGCTAGGGGGAGTGGCCGAATGTTGTTAGTAGTTTGGCTAGGATTAGGAGCTAGTTTTGGTCAATTCTTAGCATTTTGTGTAAAATTTTCATTTCTCTCCAAACTCTTTCTCCTAGCCGAATTTGAGAAATAGGTAAGCTTTGTTTCTTTTGGCCATTTCATTTCATTTTTACCATTTGGTCATATTTTTGCCTAACATCTCAAGACACTCTCTCCCTTGTGCCGAAATACCAAAGCATAAAGGCCATTTTTCTTTTCTTCTCTTCTTCACCATTGCCGAATGCTTCTTTGTCCCAAATCTCACTCTTTGTTCTCTTCTCACATTTGAAAAACCCAAACACATTGTCTTCCATCTCTTACTCCCTATGGCCAAATGGTGCTAACACCATTTTCTCCAATTTTCCTTCAAGCTGAATCTTCTCTTCACTTATATCGTTTTTGTTGATTATTCTTTCAACCTTCGTTTTAATCAATCGGTAAGAATTTTTTTTTCGAAACTTTATTCTCTTGTTTTCTTTAGCTGAATATATATATTAGTTTGGGAGGGTCTTTTGACCGAAAATAGCATCCTCTATCCTTTTCTCTTAGACGATCTTTTCATTTTAATAGTGTTATAAAGAAAGCCGAACTCGGAGTATTCGTAATCATCGTGAATCGCTAGAAATCGATTCGAAGTGTTAAGGTAAGGGTTTCTATCAAGGATTTCTATATTACTCGTCATATCGTTATAGATGGATTACTAATCGATTTCGTTTTAGGGGACATTATCGCTTGATTATCATTTCCGTGAACGTAAGTTTTTGTGGTAAACAAGATAGGTTCGAAAAGAGTAGTGAATAGTGTTCGGAAGAGGGGTGGATTCGCTATTCCCCCTGGATTCAAGCGAAGGGCTATTTCGGCAATCCAAGATTTTCCACTGGATTGTGGACCCTCTTCTGGTGAAAATCAATTATTTGAAGTCATTCGTACTCTTGAGCCATTGACTGTTCGTGGTTCTTCAATGGGTTATGAACCATCAATCGGGGAGAAACCACAAATAATTATTGTTCGAAATTCCAAGGGTAAAGATCTAGATCGTTTATTTTAACATAGATTTATATTTAGTATCAGTGTTCTAATCGAGTGTGATACATATTTAGGTACCGACGAGCGGGAAAGTATAGTTCTCTCCGTAATCAGGTGTGTAATTTCACACTTATCTCATTGGGTTAGATATTATACCGTAAGCATTAGAATAAAAATCGTAAAGTTGGTAAAATTGGAAAATACGGTATATTAACACTTTTTGTGTAAATGCATGAAATCAGTATTAAAGTTGTGGAAATTATGAAATTGCCCTTAATGGGCTATTTTATTAAAAAGTAATATTTTGAGCCTCATGTGATAGATGGGCTATACGAATTATTTGATAAATTGGCCAAGTGTGAAAATTGTAAAAAGGGCCTCATGTGATTAATGGGCCAAATTTGCTAGTTCGATTAATGGGTTAAATTTGCTAGATCGATTAATGGGCAAAATTTGCTAGATCGATTAATGGGCCAAATTTGCTAGATCGATTAATGGGCCAACTTGTATTATGGGCCTTATGTTGAAATTATCTTATGAATATTGTTATGTTTTGTATATGCATACATGATTGCATGGGTTGGGCTGAAATTGAAGAGAAGTTTTGGTGGCTCTGCCACAATCTAGTTCGAGTGGCTCTGCCACAATCTAGTTCAAGTAGCTCTGCCACAATCTAGTTCGAGTAGCTCTGCCACAATCTAGTTCGGTGGCTCTGCCACAATCATTTTAAATGGCTTTATGCCTGCGATTGGTGTGTTGGCGGGGTGGATTGACTTGATCCCCACAGGTGTGCTGGTTGGTACGGGTGGTGTGTAGCGGATGAAAATTTAGGCTTGGTTTGGAATTGCATATCACATGCATTTTATATTTGATATATATATTGTACATTTGTAAATGGGCTCAAGCCCAATTATATGCTTAAATGGTTCTAGCCCAGTGTCACGGTAAGTGGGTTACACACTGAGTTCTAAGTAACTCACCCCGTTTTATTACCTTTCTCAGGTAATGATAATTGATGGAGACTTGGGCCGGGGATGACTTCGTGTGGAGGCCATACTACGAATGATGGGTTTTTATAAACTTTGAACTTCTTTTAAGTATTTCTTTTTAAGTATTATTTCAGTTGCAATGTAATAAGGATTCTGGTATTATTTTCATGGATTTTTATTTCGTGGATGGATTTTAAAATGTTTTAGATACTTAAATGGGACTGTTTTAATTTCTATAAATGTTTTCTTAAACTTGCGTATAAAAAGGGGGTTTTTCTTAAATATCATCAACTCGTAAAATTTCTGTGAAAACTCTTTTATGAAATTATTTCAACCAATTATTTCTCTGAAAATCAAATTATAAACTCTTACGTTTTAAAATCATGGATTTCAAATTTTTGATAAACTCCATCTCCAAAATCGTTTTGAAGATTTGTTTTCTTTAAATCATTGATGACTAGATGTAAGTTCGATTTGTGTGGCATGCCAAATCTGGACTTAACGCATAGGCCGGGTTTGGGGTGTTACACTAACCACCGGTTCTAAAACCTATATTGATAGTTGAGAAAACAAGTCAGTTTTTCCCCTTGATAATCCTAACTTGAAACACTTTACCCATTGTTTCCACTTACCAGAAAACGACTTGCTATGCTAGAGTATTTGGTTTACTTCCTTTGATTACGAAATCGAGTCCCTAATGAAAAGCATAGGTTAGCAATGTTGTTTCAAGACAACATAGAAACGACCTTTCGGCCTTAAGGAACTCAAAAATTAATAAAGAGCAACCATCCACTCGAGATGGAAGAGGGTGAGTAAATTCGGCCTAGACCATAAAGAGTTAAGAGTGTTTCGGTTTTTGAAGAGAGAAAAGAGAGAAAAGAAAATAAAGAGCAAAGAAAACATTACCTTGTAACTAGAGAAGAACCGAATAAGAAGGAAGATTCAGCAGATAGAAGAGAACCAAGCTTTAGGCTACTAGATGTTCGACTAAGGGAAATCAAAATAGAAGTAGAGGTGGTTATTCGGCTTTAAGAAAAGAGAAGAAATGGATGAAACAAGAGGATAAATGAGCAGGAGAAGATTCGGCTAAAACAAGTTTAGGCACTTAACAAAAGAAATGGAAAGAAACACGACTAGTAAAACGAAAAGGGAGCAGGAGAGAGAGTGCACCAATTGCTTCCCAAAAAAGAAATTCTGAAAAAGAACTAAAGGAGAAAATGCACACACAAGGAGAGTTTTTGGTTCAACTCATACACTAGGCTGCCAAATTTGCTACACAAGACCTCTCTCTAGCCGAAACTCCCCCTAACTCACACTCCCACTCACGGCCAACACTACCACTCTCCCCTATCCCACGATTTTCTCCCCTTTTTCCTCCTACAATCCCTCTCCTTCATCCATTTGAAACATTTGACCCATTCTCCAACTCCTATAGCAGAGTTTCATCCCAACTCTGCTTCCTCCTCTCCCAAAGCACAAAATAAAAGCTACCAGTTGCAGCTTGTGAGATTCGAACTCCACTCCCCCATGCTTCCCTTGTGACGCCACACCACCTTGCCACTAGCTCACTTGTGTTATCAAAACACATTCAATTATACTTAAGTCTTGATTCTGATAGCCCTCTTCACTAAAGGGCCAAAAACCAAAATTTTTCCAGGGCTTGAACTCTAACCCAGGCCTCCCTAGAACCCCTAAACACCCTCAAATATTTAGCTAAGTAAACCCAACACATGCAATGTGCAAAAATCACAAACCCCTAATTTTGGGATGTTACATGAATCTGGTTATAATGTTGTTTATATAGAAAAAAATAAAAATACTAAAGTGCTCCTTCATTTATAATGGAAATTAGGGTTTTAAGTTGGAAAAGTACCCTTAATTGCCTTTAAATTCGCAGCCGACGTGCAGAAGAACTTTTGGCCGCGTAGAAGCAGTGTTGCAGCGTCCAAATCCAATGTTGCAACATCCAATCAGTGTTGTGACATCTAATTCCAGTGTCACGACATCATGGCAATTTCGTCCTAGGAATTTGTTTTTGCTTCAATCTTCAATGTTGCAAAATTGGCAGTAGTTTCAACCTAAATGTGCACTTTTAGCTCCTGATATATTCTTCATAACCACATAACCTTATTTAGATATCAAAATATTGTAAAAACTATAGAAAAACATAATTTACTGAATCAAATAATAAAAACATAAATAAATACTAAAATGTGTTGATTTAGCTTATTAAATAAGCTAAAGTTAGTGAAAAGGGATGTAAATAATAACCTAGATCGTGGCTAATCAATCGCGTGATTTGCCATAATAAAATTCTAACCTTGTGACAAAATGCGCATAGTTCACCTTTTTAAGCACCCAATAGGACACTCTAGTTCTGTGAACCCACCACATTTCCAATCATTGGGCTCTCAACAAAATTGGGAAACAAAACCCCTATTAGAGACAATAACGACCTGTTGAAAGGCCCACTATTTTTTAACGAATGATAGCTCACAAACTTCTTGTAACACCCCAAACCCGGTCAACACACCACGACCGAATCTAGCATGTCACAGAGTGAAAACGTTTCGAAGAGAACAAGTTACCGGTGTTATTTTCAGTGAAAACCCTTTGATTGCTTTGTGTTTGGAGGAATTCGATGTACGTATAGTTGAAAGACGTTAAGTTGCTTTGAAATCCCGAAAAGCCTTTTTAAAACTCGTTCGTGATTCATTACTTAAGAAAACGTTTATATCAACTAAAACCCGAGTGGTTTTTAGCTTGGTTAATTTTTAAACCGCTTGTACTTGAGCTTTGAAAAACTTAGATTTGAAAATCATTTAGGTTGGCTTTGTTATCATGTGAAATGTATTACCCGGTGGTAAAGTTTAGAAAACTTTGTATTTCAGGTTATTAAAACAAGTCAAGTAATTTACTTAGTCATATTTGAAATCAAATCTAAAGCAGATAAAATAATCCAAAATAAAAATAACCAATGGCATCATTACAAAACCCAAATAAAACCCGAAATTTAAAGTAAAGTACCCAAGTCAAAAGTCCATGTAAAACCGAAGCAAATATCGCATGGCCACCTCGAGTCAACCCGGCTCCTCAATTTGCAATCTACGAATCACCTGAAAAAGATAAGGGAGAAGGTGAGTCACCAAGACTCAGTGCATAATCCCCCTCCCGATTATTGCAACATGCTTACACAAATCACAATCAAGCAACATATCATGCACCCAAACCTAGCCATCCGCAACTCCGTTTTCTACCCCGTGTGGTACCAAACCACTGGTGGTGCCAAACCACTGGTGACCCAAAGTCACGAATAATCCATATGTGGGGCCAACCCACGTTGTGATACCAAATCACTGGCGACAATCCCGTTTATCAAATGTGGGGCCAACCCACTATGGTGCTAAGCCACTGGGACGAGTCGCTATGAGGTGCCAAACCTCTGGTGACCCAAAGTCACGAATATTAACTGTGGTACCAAACCACTGGTGGTGCCAAACCACTGGTGACCCAAAGTCACAGATATCAATCTTCCCCCTCCTCTCATATCGCCTACATTAATGCAATGCATATACGAATCATTCTATCATGCATAGCCATTAAACATATAGTGAACAAAGCACATGCGATTTCATTAAAATCAAATATCTTAACTCATCATAGAACTTACCCGATATCCTTGCTCATACCCATAAGGGTACCAAATCGGAATCTACACAGTTTCGACTTTTAATAAAGTTTAGGTTATTAACAAGTTTACAATGATTAAGAAGTGTGTAAGTTACACACCTGGTTACTAACGCGATTACTGAATC
The DNA here is from genome assembly GCA_005393395.2 of Gossypium australe. NCBI lineage: Eukaryota > Viridiplantae > Streptophyta > Magnoliopsida > Malvales > Malvaceae > Gossypium > Gossypium australe. Next base: position 100,459,139 of record CM016623.1, read on the forward strand.
CCGAAGATCCCGATCTAACGCACTAGATCCCCTTTCCTTAACGCTTTTCGAATACTAGCCACAACTCGAGATATGCGAGATCGAGCCTTCCCCTACAATCGGCCAACACCAAACACCTAATCTTAATAGCCTTCGGCTTTTCAAATAACAAAGAGGATGATTGAATCGATAAATAACCTTACCATATACTTATCAAAACCGATTGACAGAGGATAGATGACCCCGATCCACTGCTTCAAAATCCCGGAGATCCTAGAAGAAATTGATTCCAAATAGGGTTAGGAATCATTCAACAAATGCCAAAATTCGACTTTTGTCCCAAGTGAGTCGATAGAGAAAAGAAAGTGAGAATAGAGGAGATTCGGTCATGACAGACTTACCTATCCCAAACCGATTAGAGAAGAAATCAAGTGAAATCTCTGCTTGATTGATATTCGGCCAATAGTTAGAACGAGAAGGGGAGAGTTGAGAGAGATTTCAGCAATGGGGTTGAGTGATCAAGGGAGATTCGACTATGGCTTAAGAAAAGAAAAGCAGATGAGATTCGGCCAAACTGGGAGGAAGAAGAAGGTTTCGGCTCAAGGGGTTGGAAGAAAGAAAAAGATGAAGGGGAGAAGGATGCTTTCAGCTTTGAGTTTAATGGAGAAGAAGAATTGGCTCACCAAAGAAGTACTCACAAGATTCGGCCAAGCCCCTCATTGCCGAAAAGAGAAGAGCTAGAAGGCATATGTGGGGTTTTCGGTTTCAAAGGAGAAAAAGAGAGAGCTTCAAATGAGGGTTCGGCTAAGTGCTTCAAAAGGGTATTCGACAAGTGCCAAAAGAGGTTCGGGTTTTGTTTCAAATGGTGCACCAAAGCTCTGCTAGCCAAAAATGTCACCTAGCTTGACTTAGCAAATTTCGACACTCCCCCCTCTAGACTCCCAACCGATTACTCCTCCTCAAACAAGAGTTCAAATTTCGGCAACCACCTCAAGCTCCTCCTGGCCACTAATTCGAATAAGTTTGAATTAGTTAACCTCCTAAATTCTCTCTTCCCATCTGTTCAAATCAATTTGACTTGTTCAACAGTTATCCGACAGAGTTTGAGCTGGGCACAACTCTTCCTCAGCTTGGCGTCAAAATAATAAGCAGAAAATGGGATCTCCGCTGCTCGAACCTGAGCCTCCTTCCTCTGCTTGTGGCGTCACTGCTCAAGGCCCTAAGTGGCGCCTCCTTGCCACTTTACCAAGGTAATTCTTGTGCTAAAGTTTACCACAAAATATTCTTAACCCCTAGCTCCTTCAGCTCCCCTTAACCAAAGCTTAAAAACAAAATTTTTCCTATAGCTCGGGCCTACCCTTGGCTTATACCTAGACCCTAGAACACCTCAATTAATAACACAATCAAGCCATACACATGCAAACAGTTCAAACATAATAGCCCCTATTTAAGGATGTTACACTTCTTTTATGGAGTCTAACTATTTGTGAGTTATTGAGTGCATATAGTTTTTTTTTCCCTTTGTATTCTAAAACAATGGTTTTTTTACATGTGTGAATTTGTATTTCTTTTATAGTAAATATTTGAAAGTGAAAAATTAACTAATGTGGCATTGGCTCAGTTGGCAAAAGTAGAGGCCTTAGGTTTTAAGTATCCAAGTTTGAGACTCACTATTCGCAATTTTATCTGTGGGTCTCGAAGTCCCACTATGTATGACTACATGTGTGGGTTAGTTCAATTAGTTTAGTTTGTTGATTTTAGTCTAGATTGTACACATCATTAGTCTAGTCATGCTGTAACAGTTTGATTCTACTTTATGGTTCATTGAACAATTTTATTATAATAGTTTGATACTTGTGATTATTTAAATCTGTATATTTATATTTGTATTTTGATTATAGTGGTCACACTTTTTTTTAAAAAAGTGAGAAAATTAATTACTTAGTGCCTTCCCATGAAATTTCCAAAACCTCAAGTAATAAAATCCATAGGCTTTCAGCATTCGAGGATCCTAATTTTTTGTTCAATCAAACATTAATTTCCCTTTTTCTCATTGAAAATTCATCAGTCAAGAGGTTATCAACCTAAAAGTTTTGAACTAAAATCATGCCTATCCATACAAATAATAAATAAGCAAATTTTATTCTTATAAAATTTGATACAAATTATTTCTCACAACCTTTTTAATTTATTAAATTTTTTGTTAAAAGATATAAATAAATAAATAAATAAAAAGCTTCTATTCATGGGGACCTTGCTGCTAAACAAGATAAAGAAACAAGCTTCCTGTTTTCTTCAAGAAAAATATAGAAATGCAAGGATTGCCTTCAGTGATGTTACTGCTGCAGAATTGTAAGTGTATTGCCTATCAATCTATCTAAGGTGAAGGTACGAATTTTTTGGTTGCGAATACGAGATAAAATTATAAATTTTGGGGTCAAAATTAAAAGTTGTGTTAAAAAATCTTGAATTAAATTATTAAGTTTGGCTAGGTGCCAGGATAACAATTTGTCCATTAACCAAGGGGTGAGGCCCTGAGTGATATTGTTGTTATTCTATTTCCAATAAATAATCTAGAAAATTAATGAAGATCTGACTATGGTTTTGTGAAGATTGGCTGAAGAAGCAACAAACAATGATCCATGGGGGCCTGATGCTAGAACAATGACTAAGATATCTGAGGCAACTTTTAACATGAATGATTACTGGAGAATTGTTTATGTTCTACACAAAAGGTAATGCAACAATTTGGTTAAGTTAAAATTTAGTGATAATATTTTATATTATAAAAATTAACAATTTAGTGATTTTTTTTACTTATAAAATAAGAGATTACATCAAATTCAATTAAAATCAAATAAAAAACTATTGTTATCAAATTTTTCGAATTTTTTATAGTACCATAATCAATATGGTGTAGGTTGGATCACATTGATTGGAAGCATTGGAGGCAATCGTACAAAACATTGACACTCCTTGAGTTCTTACTAACGCATGGCCCTACAACTATTGCTGAAGAATTTCTCTGTGATTCTGAGGTTATTGAAGAGCTTGGAACTTTTACACATGTTGATGAGAATGGGTAATCTTTGATTCTTGTCAACTTCTTTTTGGATTTTGTATTTAGTGTAAGTAACCTGAATATTGATCTAAATCTAAAACTCAACTTCATCAATTTGATTCTAGTTAATTTGATTATAAAATCAATAATCTGAATTCAAATCTGGAACTAAGCAAAACCCAAAATTATTCGAACTTGAAGCAGGGACAAAGTCTGAAAATGTTTTTTAAAAACCAAATTAAGTTGTATTTTTATAATAGTAAAAATACATTTTTATCATTTTAATAGTCTATATCTTTATAATTTTAAAAGAATTAAATTTTTTTTCGTTTTACTAGACCGTGCTGAAAATTTTTCATTTTACGGGCCGAGTCCCCTGCCAACGCTTGGCTCTGCCATTCACCTCAAGCGATTAGAACTGAAATGATTCAAACCTGTCGTATGGACAACAAGAGGCTAAAATCTGAATGACCCGAACACCAAAAAGAAAAAGGAAAAGCTCTTTTTGGTGTGTTTAACATAATATTATTGTTTCACTGTTAGGTTCAATTGGGGTCTAAACATGCAGAAAAGATCAGATAAAATCCTAGAACTGCTAGGAGGAGGGGAAGCATTAACACAAGCAAGATTAAAAGCCCTGAAAACAACAAAAGAAATCAAAGGATTTGGCAATACAACAACTCCATCTCCTCCATCATCATCAACATCATCTTCAGATTCATCAAGAGCTTCCACTTCATCATTCGGCTCATTTTTCACATCAGCTTCCACACTCGCTGACATAAACGATCCCTACATGGACAGTTTGGAAACCCCAATATTGGCTAAAAATGAAAGCTCTTTAGATGAGGAGAAAGCTCTTGAATTCCCCTCATCCGAGGATGAAACTTTCAAGTGCATGCACCTTTGGGATTGCCCTCCCATTCCTGAAAAAGGGTCTTTGTTAGAATCTGATGGAAGTGAAGAAAACGACACCAAATCAGAAGGTTTCATCACTGATATCTGCTCCAAACTTGGAATCAGTCCTTCTAAAACAACTGCTGCTGTTGCTCAAAAAATGGCTTTCAGGAGCTTCTCTGATGCTGGAAATGTTGCCAAAAATAAATTTGGTCGCCAGTTTTCTCTGAGATTTTGACTAATTTATGTTTTCTTTTTTTTTTAAATGGAAAAAAGCATATGTGATTATTTCAATTATAGTATAATTTAGTTGTATATATACATAAATTTGACTTGTAAGTAACAAATATACTTTATCAGTGCCTTGTACCAGTTTACAAGGTAGGATTAATGGATTAGACTTGTATGCCTAAAGAAATAGCAAAGTTTGATAGTTCCTTCTTTTGTTTTTATAATTGTTTTCAGTGAAATCAGATTTTTTTTTAAGAGACGCTCTAACTGAATTATAAAAATTTAAAGTGATTCAAGCATAATTTTTTTCATGTATTAATTTATAATTCATTATTTTTGAAGGAATTAAATAGAATTTTTTTCATATTTAGGGGACAAAGAAGCACTTTAATTCTGAAAGCTTCAAGGCGCAAATGAGGAGCATCTGGAAAACAAAAAAGAAGTTTGATATCAGATTAGAAGGGAAAAATTTATTTTCAGTAATTTTTGATCTAGAAGATGATTTGGAACAGATTTTGGAAGGGCGTCCATGGTTATTTCGTAAGTATCTTATCCTTTTTGATCAACTAGTTAGCCCAATTGATAGAGATTTAATATGTCTTACGTTATCACCATACTCGATCAAAATTGGCCCTTGTTTACCTGATTTTGACAAAGAAGATCTGTTACATGCAATTGGTTGTACTTTTGGTGGGGTAATTAGATATGAGATTTTTGATGATTTTTGTCTTTTGAAAGTCATGTTAGATGTCCAGAAACCCTTGAGGAGAGGTATCTTTGCTTCTAGTGGAAATAGTGTTAATACGTGGGTTCCTTTTAAATACGAGAAACTACCAGTTTTTTGTTTTGGTTGTGGGAGATTGGGCCATGGTCTCGAAGACTGTGTTATACTGAGCCTGGAAGAAAAAAATACAGTAAAAGATGACTCCCCTTTTTCTGTTGCATTAAAAGCTGAATCAAAGGTTTTGGGGAAAGAATTTTTGAAGTTCACAGCTTTCACAAAGAAGTAGGGAGTTCAATGTTCATACACAGGGTGTTTGGAAGAGAGGATCGATGGTGCACCCAGGAGAGATGTGTCTATAGCATAATTGGAAAATTTAATTAATGGCCGACAATTGTCATCTTGGGAGGATGGGCTTAAACAAAAGAAAGAGGCTGTGGAGTTGGTGGAGTAGGGAGTGGTAGCCATGCCGCTGGAAAAAAATACAGCAGCACACAAAAAAACAAAATGGAAAAGAATGGAGGCAAGAAGCAAGGGTGAAATCAGTATGAGTGAACAGGTGGGCGGTAAGAGGAAATTTATTGATAATGATAGTGATAAAAGTTATGAGGGAAGTTTTGAATTGAGGGGTGTGAAAAAGATTAAAGTTCGTGAAGAAAATGTTTTGTTGGGGAGTGATATTATTGAGATCCAAGTTGATTATGCAGATTCAGACACTTTTATATCAGCGACTGCCATTGGGCAAGCCGACCGAATGCAATGAAAAGCTTATGTTGGAATGTCCATGGATTGAGGAGTCCACGGGCAGTCCAAAGACTGTGCTACTTAGTCAAGCAGCACAATCCCCCGTTGGTCTTCTTAATGGAGACAAAATTGGATAACAATAGGATGGAAAAGGTACGAAGAAGATGTGGTTTTGTTAATGGAATCGAAGTTGCAGCTAAGGGTTCTAAGGGAGGTCTTTGCTTGGCATGGAAGGAAGAAATTAGAATTATTTTGAGAAGTTTTTCCAGATAGCACATTGATGTTTTAATTAAGGAAGACAATGAGGAGGAATGGAGATAAACTGGGTTTTATGGTTTTCCCTATGTCAAAGACAAAAATGCAGTTTGGAATATACTTCACAGACTTGGTCAAGAGGTGGAATATCATTGGTTGGTAATAGGTGATTTCAATGAAATTCTTTATTCTTTTGAGAAAAGTGGAGGAATTCAAAGAGACAAGAAGCACATGAAGGCCTTTAGGGAGACGTTAGAGGAGTGTCAACTGACTGATATTGGGTTTTCAGGGGTCTGGTTTACATGGGAAATGGTATATTTGCTGGAAACTAATATTAGAGAGAGGTTGGACAGGGGAGTTGCAAATGAAAAATGGTCAAAGCTCTTTCCATTAAGTATTCTTCAGCATCTTCCTTATTCAACTTCAGATCATTGCCCTCTTCTATTGAATACAAAAAAGTCTATTTTGTCCAAAGGGAATAGGAAATTTCATTTTAAAGCATGCTGGACCATGGAGGAAGATTTAGAAATAGTTATTCGGGATTCCTGGGAGGCAAATGAAGGTACATTATTGGAGAAATTAGAAAAACTGTAGATTCGCTTAGAGGAATGGTCACTGAAAAATAGGAGAAATAAGGAGGGTTTAAAAAGAAAGTTACTGAAGGATCTGGAAGTCATGTTAGAAGGTGAGTTGAATGATGACTCTTTGTCGAAAATCATTGACACTAAAATTCACTTAAATCTGGAAATTGATAAAGACGAGATGTATTGGGAGCAGCGAGCAAGACAGAACTGGCTAAAGCTTGGGGATAAAAATTTGGCATATTTTCATATATGTGCTTTGGCTCGGAGGAAAGCTAATACAATCTCAAAATTGGTTACGGAGGAGGAAAAGGTGATTGAGGAGGAATCTGAAATTTTGGTAGAGGCTTCTTCATTTTTTTTTCAGGATCTTTTCAAGACAAATGGAGAGGCAGATTCGTGCAAGGTTTTAGAGGGCATTGATAGAATTATAACACAGGAGGATAATAAGTTCCTATTAGATCCTTTCCAAAAGAAGAGATCCAGATAGCTTTGGAAGGAATGGAACCCACAAAGGCACCTGGAGCAGATGGTTTTCCCACTTTGTTTTTTTCAAAGGTATTGGCACATTGTTGGTCATGATGTCACAGATTACTGCTTGGGTATTTTGAATAATCCATAGGACTTTGGAGATTTCAACAACACAGATATTGTTCTCATTCCTAAAGTTCCTAACCCTATGCAATTTTTCAAATTCAGGCCCATCAGTTTGTGTACTGTTGTTTATAAAGTGGTGGCTAAAGCTATAGCTAATCGATTGCAGAAGATTATTGATAAGTGTATTGATGAAGTTCAGAGTGCTTTTGTACCAGGCCGACTCATTACAGACAACGTGCTTCTAGCATATGAAATTCTGCATACGATTAAGCAAAAACGCACGGGAAAGAAAGGTGTTATGGCTGTCAAACTGGATATGAGCAAGGCATATGATAGGGTGGAATGGAAGTTCCTTGAAGATGTAATGATTGAAATGGGTTTTGCTAGTGAATGAGTGGAGCTTCTAAAAAGGTGTTTTTCTACTGTCAGCTATGCGGTTAACATAAATGGAACAAGGGGAAATTTGTTCAAGCCATCGCGAGGCCTTCGACAGGGTGATCCATTAAGTCCTTTCTTTTTTCTGATTTGCAGCGAGGGTCTTTCATCTCTCATGAGAACAGCCAAAAGACAAGGATTAGTCAAAGGTGCTAAAGCTAGTTGACAGGGTCCAGCGATATTGCATTTGTTATTTGCAGATGATTGTATCCTATTTGGAGAGGCATCTACTAAAGGAGCAAAAATTTTGCAGGACATTTTGCAGGATTATGAGATTTGTTCGGGCCAATGTGTGAACTTCTCGAAGTCCACTATTTTTTTCAGCCCAAATACTTCTAAAGAAGAAAATGAAGCTGTGTCAAATTTGCTAGGAGTTAGAATGGCTACGGACCCAGAAAAATATTTAGGTCTCCCTAATATGGTTGGCAGAAAGAAAAGAGAATCATTTCAAAAACTCTTTGATAGAATTTCACTGCGTATTGAGGGGTGGAGTAACAGAATGCTATCTCTAGGGGTAAGGAGGTTTTCATTAAATCAGTTTTACAGGCTTTCCCAATTTTTGCAATGTCATGTTTTCTATTACCAATTTCTTTATGCAAAAAGATGGAAAGCATTTTTGCCCAGTTTTGGTAGCAGAAAGGAAAGGGCAGGAAAGGTATTCACTGGTGTCAATGGGCTCATTTATGCAGATCAAAAAGCGAAGGTGGCCTGGGTTTTCATAATATGGCCCAATTCAATATTGCAATGTTGGCTAAGCAAGGCTGGCGTTTGTTAGAAAATCCAACTTCTTTAGTTTCTCGAGTGTTTAAGGCAATTTTCTTAATTCGCAATTGGGAAATAGAAACTAATATGTTTGGAGAAGTATATGGGCTGCTAGGGGTATTTTGGAAAAAGGGCTGATTTGGAAAGTGGGTACAGGCACCAGTATCTCTATCGGTAATGATGTGTGGGTTCCAGATCTTGTTAATTCCAGATAATGATCTTCTTTTACCGGTTCAACTGATAGTAAAGTTGTTGTATTTATCAATGGCCAAAATAGAGAATGGAACAGGGAAATGGTTGAGAATACCTTCGAAGATGCCGAGGCGGAGAAGATCCTGCGCATTCCTTTAAGCAAGGTTCCACATGATGATATTCTGGCATGGAGTGGTGAACCAACCGGAGTCTTCTTAGTTAAAAGCTCCTATAAACTATTACAGAGATATGATCCTAATGCTTATGCGATACAACCAAACTATAATGTTTTTACAAAAAACTGTGGTGCATTGATCTTCCTACAAAAGTAAAAATCAACATGTGGAAAGCCTCCTGGAATTATTTACCAACAAGGGTAAATTTACATCACAAAAAGTTAATCTCTGATGCCTCATGCCCTCGTTGTGGTCTGGAAACGGAAACGCTGACTCATCTGTTCAAAGAATGCCCAGTATCAGTTGAAATGAGTTCATATTTATCTAAAGTAAAATTGGTGCAGGATAGCAATGTTGATTTCAAACAGTGGCTTACCTCATCGACTGCTCTTCTTTCTTTAGATTTGTGCAGATTTTTTTGCAGTGCTTTATGGGCCATATGGGGAGATAGGAACGCTCGAGTTCATGAAAAAACAAGCAAAATAGGTCAGGAGATTGCAATGTTTGTGAGAAATTACATAAAAGAACTGGACGGTGTAAAACATAAAGCAACCAAAGTACCAAAAGTGGTAAGTAGATGGAAACACCCACCTTATCCGGGTGAAAATAAACTTCGATGGCGCATATAATTTGAAGAACCAGATATCAGCTTCAGGTTTCGTGGCCAGAGATAATGAAGGGGAAGTTCTTGTTTCTAAGTCAAAACTTCATATGGATATGGCATCTGCGTTCGCGGCTGAGGCTTTAGCTTGTCGAGAAGTGGACCAGTTAGGGTTTGACATGCAGCAAAGAAAACTCATTATCGAAGGCGATTTGCTTACAGTAATAAAAAAATGTAGAAATGATTCCTCAGACAGATCTCAGATAGGTGCATTCATTCATGATATTCATCAAAAGAAGGCAGATTTCTCAAAAATAAGGTTCGATTTCATTTCCAGAATAGGGAATACTTTAGCACATATGCTCGCAACAAATACTTTGAGACAGAAAGAGGAACATTACCTGGAGGGGCGAGTGCCAGTCTTTGCCGAAACCGTGAAACGAAATGAAAGTGTAAGGGAACCAGATTGAAAGCAAGAGAGAACGGACGGAGAAGCTGGAGTAGAGGGATGCAAATGAATCTGAAATTTCAGTTTCAATCTCAAAACCCCTCTTTTTTCTCAACAGGCATTAAACACGGAGTGATTGACATGACCGATGCCAGACAGACGCGACTACTGATTGGGCGCTAGGACGGTTGCAATTAATGCTTGCAGCCTTCTCAATTTTTCCACTCATTGTCAGAAGATATTTTTCTCATTTTAGGGCCGATTTTTTATTAAGTCTTGTTACATGGGCCAGTCTACAACCCGGATTCTTTTGTGTTTATTTTTTTAATTTTTTCAATAATGTAAGCCCAATTTGATTTAAGCTAAAAAAATTAACAATTTAGTGATTTTTTTTTTACTTATAAAATAAGAGATTACATCAAATTCAATTAAAATCAAATAAAAAACTATTGTCATCAAATTTTTCGAATTTTTTATAGTACCATAATCAATATGGTGTAGGTTGGATCACATTGATTGGAAGCATTGGAGGCAGTCGTACAAAACATTGACACTCCTTGAGTTCTTACTAACTCATGGCCCTATAATTATTGCTGAAGAATTTCTCTGTGATTCTGAGGTTATTGAAGAGCTTGGAACTTTTACACATGTTGATGAGAATGGGTAATCTTTGATTCTTGTCAACTTCTTTTTGGATTTTTTATTTAGTGTAAGTAACCTGAATATTGATCTAAATCTAAAACTCAACTTCATCAATTTGATTCTACTTAATTTGATTATAAAATCAATAATCTGAATTCAAATCTGGAACTAAGCAAAACCCAAAATTATTCGAACTTGAAGCAGGGACAAAGTCTGAAAATGTTTTTTAAAAACCAAATTAAGTTGTATTTTTATAATAGTAAAAATACATTTTTATCATTTTAATAGTCTATATCTTTATAATTTTTAAAGAATTAAAATTTTTTTCGTTTTACTAGACCGTGCTGAAAATTTTTCATTTTACGGGCCGAGTCCCCTGCCAGCGCTTGGCTCTGCCATTCACCTCAAGCGATTAGAACTGAAATGCTTCAAACCTGTTGTATGGACAACAAGAGGCTAAAATCCGAATGACCCGAACGCCAAAAAGAAAAAAAAAAGAAAAGCTCTTTTTGGTGTGTTTAACGTAATAGTATTGTTTCACTGTTAGGTTCAATTGGGGTCTAAACATGTAGAAAAGATCAAATAAAATCCTAGAACTGCTAGGAGGAGGGGAAGCATTAACACAAGCAAGATTAAAAGCCCTGAAAACAACAAAAGAAATCAAAGGATTTGGCAATACAACAACTCCATCTCCTCCATCATCATCAACATCATCTTCAGATTCATCAAGAGCTTCCACTTCATCATTCGGCTCATTTTTCACATCAGCTTCCACACTCGCTGGCATAAATGATCCCTACATGGACAGTTTGGAAACCCCAATATTGGCTAAAAATGAAAGCTCTTTTGATGAGGAGAAACCTCTTGAATTCCTTTTATCCGAGGATGAAAGTTTCAAGTGCATGCACCTTTGGGATTGTCCTCCCATTCCTGAAAAAGGGTCTTTGTTAGAATCTGATGGAAGTGAAGAAAACGACACCAAATCAGAAGATTTCATCACTGATATCTGCTCCAAACTTGGAATCAGTCCTTCTTAAACAACTGCTGCTGTTGCTCAAAAAATGGCTTTCAGGAGCTTTTCTGATGCTGGAAATGTTGCCAAAAATAAATTTGGTCGCCAGTTTTCTCTGAGATTTTGATTAATTTATGTTTTTTTTAAATGGAAAAAAGCATATGTGATTATTTCAATTATAGTATAATTTAGTTGTATATATACATAAATTTGACTTGTAAGTAACAAATATACTTTATCAGTGCCTTGTACCAGTTCGCAAGGCAGGATTAATGGATTAGACTTGTATGCCTAAAGAAATAGCAAAGTTTGATAGTTCCTTCTTTTGTTTTTATAATTGTTTTCAGCGAAATCAGATTTTTTTAAGAGACGCTCTAACTGAATTATAAAAATTTAAAGTGATTCAACCATAATTTTTTTCATGTATTAATTTATAATTCATTATTTTTGAAGGAATTAAATAGAATTTTTTTCATATTTAGGGCAGCTAAAGTGCAAATTTACCATATATTATCTTTCAATTTTATTATTTTTAAAGATATTGAACTAAAATTTTACATTTTTAAGGAGGCCAATGCTCCTGACAGCCCCTAGCTTCACTTTTGGTGTATATATACAGACCAAGTATTATGTTATCTTTTTTATTTTTTTTATAAGATATAAGAGTTGTCCAGAGATCAAACTTGAGATTGATATCAATTGAAAACTATTTTTTTTTTTGAAGTAAAAATGTGTTGATGATAATTAGTAAAGAAAATAGTGTCGTTATACCCACCCATCGAAGAAATCGATTGGTCAAGCACATCAGTGCCAAAATTGCAACTATTGGAAACAGAAAAGAAACAAAACAACAAAAGCAAGAAAACCACACTAAACTGATTGAAAAAAAAAAAACCTAATCAACAAATAGATGAAATGGCGCCCCACGAAATCCACAAACAATCACCACTAGTCTGAAAATTGAGCAGCTTCTCTTCCCATCTCAACAGATGATGGCATCTTGACGATTTATTCCAACATGCTCTTGCTAATCTGGCCACCTCAGAGTACCCAAGATGAACCATTTCTCCAGCGTTAAAAAACCCATGTAACAGCTCATTTTCAGTGAAATCAGAAAAGTGATTTTGAGACCACAAATCTAACGAGAATATTTTTATTTTCTTATTATTTTAGTGTCTACAGAATATTAGTAGCATCGTAGAAAAATTTCGTTAAGAAATTTTGACATTTGCATGCTTAATTTAGTAAAAAGGACTAAATCGTAAAAGGTACAAAAGTAAAGTTCTATAAGTTAAAGGATTCTAATTGTTATGAAATTTAAATGTGAGTTCTATAAATTGTCTAATTTATGTGGATAGTGGACATCCATGGTTTTATTGAAATTATTAAATTTTTTAAAGGGTAAAAAGGTAAATGAGTAAATGAAGATTAAATTAATTAAAACAAAGTTTTCTTCTTCATTTGATGAACCAAAGCTGATTTTGGCCATTGGAGAAAAAGGAGCTTTCCGTTGAGCTAGAGTTGTGTGTGTGGTGAGTTTTCAAGCCCCGTTTTTAATGATTTTTATGTTTTTGGGATCATTATAGCTTAATCTAGCTAGCCTGGGGACTAATTTGCAAAACTATTAAATATTTAGGGTTTGGCAACGAATGTTTTTGTATTATTCTTGAAGTTTAATGAAAGATTATGACTCCTTGTAGATAAATAAACAAGTTTTGTAAAGTGATTTTGATGAAAATGACATTTAGGGACTTATTTGTAAAAGTAGTAAAATATCATCGTTAAATTGTGAAATGATGATTTGTATGAGTTGATATGGGTTCATAATAAATTCGGTTAGCATGAGTTAGGGATGAGAATGCTTAGATTTTAATTTACGAGTTTAAGGACTAAATAGTAAAAAGGTAAAAATGTTAGGGGAGATTGTAATTATGCATAAACGTGGATTATGGATTGAATTGAATGTTTGAGATGGATTGAAACACTTAATTGAATAGAATTGTTTATTTAGATCAAGATAAATCTCAATTGGATCTAAACCGAGGAAAGGCGAAAATCACGAATTAGCTCAATCGTACTTTTACACTCTAGCTATCGATGTAAGTTCATAGTATTTCTATACGTAATTGACTTTCTACTTTTTTTGTTTACAATATAGTTTTGTAATTATTTTCTTACACTTAATTATTCCCTGAATTGCACATACGCGCCCCTGTTTGTACTTCGGTACCCCTGAATTGCACACACGTGCCCCTTTTTACACTCTGGTAACTTCAAATCGAGCAAAATAAGAGTTTCATTCAATTCTTGTTAAGTTAAAAGATTTATTATGTTCTTACTAAGCTCTATAAACTTATTCATTTTTGTGTATTGTTTTGTAGATCGTTATTGATGACTTTTGGACAGATCGAATCTTCGGCTCACACTATCCACCGATGTTGGTAGTTCTTGTTCTCCTTAGGGTTGTGGCATGTATATGTGGCTATATAGGCTGTTATGGTACATTTTGACAAAATACTAAACTAAGTTGTTAGGCACTTTACTAAGGTTGTAAATAGGTATCTTTTTGGTACAATTAGAATGGTATGAAAGTATAGACTTGTGGTTTGTTTTGGCTTGCTGGTGAATTAAGTTGCTATGCTAGAAATGGTATTAATTGTTGTATGTTTTAAAATGATATGGAACTAGATGTGTATGTTGGAAGTAAGGTTAATTATGCATATCTTTTGGTAAGTTTGTTTGATTGTGATTGAGGTGCCTTATAAGGTACATTGGCTGAATGGATTTTGGATCTTTTGAATTTGTTAAACTAAGCATGTTTTGGTAGGTATTTGGTGAATTGATCATATGTGTATATGGCTTGTAGGTACTTGTTGGAATGAGTGAAAGGAATGGCTTGATTTTGGTCAATTTCTTGTCCACACAGCCAAAGATACGAGCGTGTGTCTCAGCCATGTGTCACTGTCCCCTGTAGGTTTTAAAGATTGCAAGTCAGACAATTACACGGCCTAGCACATGGCTTGGCACACATGTGTGTGGCTTGGCCGTGTGACCCAAGTCAAAGAGTTACACGGGCACGAACACAGGCTAAGACACGACCGTGTGTCCCTATTTAGATTGTTACATGGCCTGAGTCACGGGCGTGTGAGTCACACATGTGACCCCTACAGTTTGAATTTTTTTAACTTTTTCCTCAGTGTTTCAAATGTTCCCGATTTAGTCTCGAATCATTTCTAAAGTAATTTAAGGGCTCGAATAAGAAACGATATGTATGTATATTATTAGGTTATGCTATGTTTATTGAAATGTTTGGAAATGAATGATTTTAAGTTACGTTTATTCGGTAATGCTCTGTAACCGTAATCTGGCGATAGATACGAGTTAGGGGTGTTACATTTAGTGGTATCAAAGCTACGGTTTTGTCGATTCTAGGACTAATGTAGCAAAGTAGATTTTAGTATATATATGCCATATATACCATGTGATAGTGTGATGCTTATCTATTCTAACATTTTGTTTATTATAGATTTAAGATGTTAGTTGAATGAAATCGAGCTATAGTTAATATAGTTGTAAGTAATGTTCAAGCTTCGAATCTTGAGCCAAGTAATAGTGCGCCTATTCCAAAATACATGGGTGATGAGATGAAAAATGTATTTATTGGAATGATGAACCAATGGTTCAATGAGTTCAAACAAGAAAATCTCTCAACTCCACCACCTCCACCCGCTGCTATGCCTCCTTCGACACCCATGAATATTCCAAACCCCGTACCTGCGATGGTTAACAGAGTATCTATACATAAAATTCAGAAATGTGGAGCGGAAGAGTTCAGAGGAACGATAGATGATGATCCTTTAAAATTTGAGTATTGGCTATTGAACACAAAGAGAGTTTTTTGCAGAGTCATTATGTACTCCTGAAGATTGCTTGAGGTGTGTGGTATCCGTATTGAAAGATAAGGCATATCTATGGTAGGATACTTTGAGCACGATGATATCGAATGATAGAGTTAATTGAGACCTCTTTCAAAATGAATTCAAGAAAAAGTATGTTAGCCAGGTGTTCATTAACAGGAAAAAGAAAGAGTTTATCGAGTTAAAACAAGAAAACTAGGCTATAGTTGAGTATGAATGTGAGTTTGTACAGTTAAGCAAGTATGCTCATAATATCGTATCAAATGAGGAAGAAATGTGTATCAGATTTGAAGCTGGGTTGAATGTTGAGATCCACATGGCTGTAGCAGCATTAAAGTTACAAGAATTAGTAGAACTTTCAGAGTGGGCTTAGAAGGTTAAAGAGATTTATAAAAGCAAACGACAGTCAGATAAAAAGTTTAGAGACTATAACAAAAGGTGGTCATTCAAGCCATCTCAAATATCTCCATTGAAGAAATTTAGAAATGACACCAGTCGATCAGCTGCACCTTCAGAGTTCATAAATAGAAAGAAACCGAGACAAAGCAATTTCCAGTCAGTCAACTCTCCAGCGGTGAGTGTTGGAAGTGTAAGAAATGTGGAGAGATCCGTTCTGGTGTGCGATGAATGCACTAAAAGATATTTTGGAGAGTGTCGATCAAAATCGGGAGCTTGTTTTCGTTGTAGGTCTACTAACCGCTTTCTTTGTAACTATCTGAAAAAGCAAAATAATTTCAAGAATCAATCAAACAAGCCTAAAGTAACTTCTCAAAGGGGTAGACGGTCTGGAAATGTTGGAAATACTATTCCCGATCGGGGAAAGAATAGCGAGATAAACGAATGGCCTGAAGCGAGAACACCGGCCAGAGCCTATGCAATCTGAGCTCGAAAGGAAGCTACTGTTCTAAATGTTATTGTGGATACTTTTTCTCTCTTTGATATTAATGTATATGCATTGATTGATCCTATATCAACTCATTCGTATATATGCACTACATTAGTAGACAAAAAGAAAATAACTGTTGAATTTACTGAATTTACTGTCAAAGTTACAAATCCCCTGGGTCAGTATGTTTTAGTTAATCAATTATGTAGATCATGTCTACTAAAAATTAGGGGTTACGATTTCCCTGCTAATTTGATGTTGTTACCCTTTGATGAGTTTGATGTGAATCTGGGTATGGACTGGTTCACTCTACATGATGCTACTGTGAATTGTAGAAGAAAACATATTATGCTAAAATGTCAGAATGGTAAATGGGTCCAGATTGAGTCAGATAGATTGGATGATACATCTAATATAATCTCAGCTATGACGGCACAGAAATATGTTAAAAAGGGTTGTGAAGCATATCTCACTTGAATAGTTGATTCCAGGGTTTTAGAATTGAAATTAGAATCAATTTCGGTTGTATGCGAGTTCTTGGATGTGTTTCTAGAGGAGTTACCTGGGTTGCCACCGATCTGAGAGGTTTAATTTGCTATTGAGTTAGTGCCGGGAACATCTCCGATATTGATAACTCCTTACAGAATGGTACCTACAGAATTGAAAGAGCTGAAAACATAGTTGCAAGAGTTGAAATACAGGGGTTTTGCTCAACCTAGTTTTTCTCCTTAGGGTGCTCCAGTGTTATTTGTTAAGAAAAAGGACGGGTCCATACGATTATGTATTGACTATCGACAGCTCAACAAAGTCACGATCAATAACAAGTATCCTTTGCCAAGTATTGACGATCTGTTTGATTAGTTGAAAGGTGCGACAGTATTTTCAAATATTGATCTTCATTCTGGTTATTATCAGTTGTGAGTTAAAGACTCAGATGTGCTGAAAACCACATTCAGGAGCAAGTACGGACATTATGAATTTCTTGTGATGTTGTTTGGTTTGACTAATGCACCTGCAATATTTATGGATTTAATGAATAGAATTTTTAGACCGTATTTAGATAGATTCATTGTGGTATTCATTGACAATATTCTGATTAATTCACGAGATGAGACAGTGCATGCCGAGCATTTGAGATTTGTTTTGCAAACTTTGCTCGAAAAGAAGTTATTAGCTAAGTTTAGAAAATGTGAATTTTGGCTTCAGGAATTCAGATTTTTGGGACATGTTGTATTGGTTGATGACATTAGAGTCGATCTGAGCAAAATTTCAGCTGTTGTAGATTGGAAGCCTCTGAAAAATGTATCTGAGGTCAGAAGTTTTTTGGGTTTAGCTAGATATTACAGAAGACTCATCAAGGGATTCTCGATGATTGTTACACCATTGATGAGACTATTGCAAAAAAAATGTTAAGTTTGAGTGGTTTGAGAAATGTCAGCAAAGCTTCAATAAGTTGAAAGCATTGTTAACAGAGGCACCGGTGTTAGTTCAGCCAGAGTCGAGTGAAGAATTTGTGATTTATAGTGTTGCATCGTTAAACGGTTTAGGCTGTGTTTTGATGCAAGAGGGCAAGGTATACCTCTAGACAGTTGAAATCACACGAAAAGAATTATCCGATGCACGATTTAGAGATTGCAGCAATTTTTTTTGCTTTGAAGATATGGCGACACCATTTGTACGGAGAAAAATGTCATATATTCATAGATCATAAAAGTTTGAAATACTTAATGTCGCAGAAAGATTTGAATCTAAGACAGTGTAAATGGCTTGATTTATTGAAATATTGTGACTTGGTCATTGATTATCATCAAGGAAAGGCTAACGTTGTTGTTGATGCTTTAAGTAGAAAATCTCTATTTGCTTTACGAGCTTTGAACATGCAGTTGACGTTGATTGACGATGGTTCGCTTTTAGTTGAGTTGAAAGCTAGACCGATGTTTTACAATAAATTTGCGAAGCTCAAAAAAGTGATGATGTGTTGATAGCTAAACGGAACAGATTGAGATGACTCCTGATTTAGACTTTCAGATTGGGTCCAATTATGGTTTATACTTCAAAGGCAGAATTTGTGTGCCAAGAAATTCTGATCTTGTTCAGAAGATTTTACAAGAAACTCACAGTAGTAGCTTGTCTATTCATCCTGGTAGCAATAAAATGTACGGTGATTTGAAAAAAATGTACTGGTGGCCAGGTATGAAACGAGAGATCTTAGAGTTTGTATCAAGATGTTTAATTTGTCAGCAAGTTAAAGTCGAACATCAGGTACCTTCTGGTTTATTACAACCAGTGATGATTCCAGAGTGGAAATGGGAACGTCGATGGATTTTATATCAGGATTGCTTTTATCTCTGAGAAAAAAAGATGTTGTGGTGTTTGACAAAATTCGAACATTTCATTTCAATGCATAAAGATTATTTACTCGTGAGATACAGAGTTATATGTTGCTGAGATTGTCAGATTACACAGGGTGTCAATTTCTATTATTTCTAATAAGGATCCGCTGTTTACATCATGATTTTGGAGCAAGTTACATGAGGCTCTAGGTACTTGTTTACATTTTAATACCACATTTCATCCCCAGTTGATGGTCAGTCCGAGCGAGTGATTCAAATACTCGAAGATATGCTTTGATGTTATGTTTTAGAGTTCAAAGGTAATTGGGAAAGATTTCTACTGTTAGTTGAATTCACATACAACAACAACTGTTAATCAAGTATAAAGTTTGCGAAGCTTTGTATGGTTAGAAATGTCAAACTCCATTATATTGGACTGAGCTCAGTGAGAAAAAGCTTCACGGGGTTGATTTGATACGAGAAATTGAAGAAAAGGTTAAAGTGATTCGAGACAGTTTAAAAGGAACTTCAAATTGACAATCCTATGCAGATTCGAAAAGAAAAAGATATAGAATTTCAAGTCGGTGACAAAGTGTTCTTGAAAGTATCGCCCTAGAAGAAAGTTATTCGATTCGATTGTAAAGAAAAGCTAAGTATGTGGTTTATTTGGTCGTATAAGATTATTGAAAGAATCAGACCGATAGCTTATAGATTAGCTTTGTCGCCAAAATTAGAAAAGATCCACAATGTTTTTCACGTGTCAATGTTACGACGGTATCGATCAGATCCCTCGCATGTGATTTCACCTATTGACGTTGAGATTCAGCCTGATATGACGTACAGTGAGGAACCGATCAGAATTCTAGCTCGCGAGGTTAAAGGATTGAGAAATAAAAGCATATCTTTAGTGAAAGTTCTTTGGCAACGTCATGGTATAGAAGAAGCTACCTGGGAACCAGAAGAAGCTATAAAAGTGTAATACTCGAACTCTTCTTTGGTAAAATTTTCGGGGACGAAAATTTCTTTAGGGGGAGAGTTGTAACAACCTGTTTTTAGTGAAATAAAAAAAGTGGTGTCAATACCACAAATCTAACAAGAAAATTTTTATTTTATTATTATGTTAATGTCTGCGGTATGTTAGTAGTATCGTATAAAAGTTTCGTTAAGAAATTTTGATGTTTGCATGCTTAATTTAGTAAAAAGGACTAAATCATAAAAGGTACAAAAGTAGAGTTCTATAAGTTAAAGAAGTCTAATTGTTATGAAATTTAAATGTGAGTGGGTTTAAATGGTAATTAGACAATTTATGTGGATAGTGGACATCCATGGTTTTATTGAAATTATTAAAGTTTTTAAACGGTAAATGAGTAAATAAAGATTAAATTAATTAAAACAAAGTGTTCTTCTTGTTCATTTGATGAACCAAAACTGATTTTGGCCATTGGATAAAAGAGAGCTTTCGGTTGAGCTAGAGTTGTGTGCATGGTGAGTTTTCAAGCCCCGTTTTTAATGATTTTTATGTTTTCAGGATTTGTAACAACCCGATTTTGGGGCTAGTCGGAACAGTGGTTTCAAAACCACTAATCTGAGATCGGAGAAAATTATTTTTATATTACTTTATGAGTCATGGCATGATTATATGAGTGCATTAAAATTTTGGTGCATTAATTTTAATAATTTCATGCTTAATTTTGAAAAATGACTAAATCGCATAAAGTATGAAAGTTTTATGTTACAAGTTAAAAGTGTCAAATAGCTATAGAATATTAAATTGGAGGTCTCTAATGTGCAATTAGACCTTTAGAGATGCATAGGCCAGCCATAGGAAACAAGAAGTGAGAAATTTGGTCAAAGTAGGTGAGTATTTGGTGACTTAATTGATTCTAATCGTAAAATAAAGAAAAGCTCTCATCTTTCCCATTTCTCTTCTTCTCTCCACCGAAAATACCAGCAAAATAAGGGGTTTGAGAGCTCAAAAATTTCAGCCAAGCTTTTCTCCTTGCAAGTAAGTGTTTTGATGGTCATTTTTAATGATTTTTGTGTTTTTGAGACCCTTGTAGCATTATCTAGCTAATGAGAGGACTATTTTGCAAGATGATTGAGAGTCTAGGGTTTTTCCATGAAAGCATTTATGTTGTTTGCTGAATTTTTATGGAAGAAAATGAGTCTTAGTTGTTAAATAAACAACTTTTATGAAAAGTGTTTCCATGAAAGCACTTAAAAGGACCTTTTGTAAAGGTTGTAAAATTGATGGTAAATGTGTTTAATAATTGAAATATTGAGTTGCTATAAGAGGGAATATGAATCGGCTAGGCTCAGGTGTGTGAAAAATGAAACACATTTCATTTTATTAGCCTAGGGGTAAAATTGTAATTTTATGAAATTCTAAGGGCAAAATGGTAATTTTGCCAAAGTAGAACTTTTAAGATGTCTTGATTTATATGATAATTAAATAATTGAAATTGTTATTTTAGATCAAGAAACACGAAGCCCGGATGAAACCGAGGCAAGGACAAGGTCGTGGACTAAATTGAACAATTCCACATATATTTTGGTACCGAGGTAAGTTTGTGTGAAATTAAAGCTACATAATGCTATTATATTCTTAATTGCTTGATATCATGAGAAATGTAAATTATTCTATGAAATTGATTAATGATGCCTTGATGAAAGTATAATGATATTATGTTGATTTGAAGTCCCGGTTGAACATTAGGAATAGCAAGGATACCATTGTCACAATATGAGATGAAGAAGGTCCCATATAAGACCATGTCTGGGACATGGCATCGACATCGAAGGGAGATCTGTGTAAGACCATGTCTAGGACATGGCATCGACATCGATATACGATCTCGTATAAGACCATATCTGGGATATGGCATCGACATCGAGATGTGATACCATGTAAGACCATATCTGGGATATGGCATTGGCATCATGTTACATGTATGATGAGATTGAGTATCCATCGATATTCCAAATAGCTCAACAGGTAAAGAACTAAGCTATGTTAAAGATAGCAAAGAGCTAAATCTATGTTCAAGAGAATAAAAGTGCTAAAGTTATGTGATGAAGTGATATAGGTATCCATGAGTATCTTACGATAAATGAATGCAAAATGTGATAGGTGATTTGGTAAGAGTAAGCATGAGTAAGTTATGTCAATGTGCTTGAGAACTTGTGTATTATTTAATGTGATGGATGGACGTTATCATGAACCTTTGTAACAACTCGATTTAGGAGCTAGTCGAAATAGTGGCCTCGAGATCACTAATCTGGCGTCAGAGAAAATTATTCTAATGTTATTTTATGAATTATAGCACGATTATATAGGTGCATGAAAATTTTGGTGCTTTAATTTTTGTGATTTCATGCTTAATCGCGAAAAAATGACTAAATCGCATAAAGTGTGAAAGTTCTATTTTATAAGCTAAAGGTGCCTAATAGCCATAGAATTTTAATTGGAGGCCTTTAATGTGCAATTAGACCTTTCTAAAGGTCATTGCCGGCCATAGGGAGAACAAAGGAGTCAAAATTTGTCGAAGTTGGTGTAGTAGGTGGATTAAATTTATGAAATAGATTAAAATAAAGAAAGAAATGATATCATCTTTTCTCCTTCATTTCTCCACAAAAAATTAGCAGCAAATGGGGGTTTGAAAGCTCAAAAAATTTTAGCACCTCTTCTCCTTACAAGTAAGTGTTTTAGTGATCATTTCTTGATAACAATTGTACTTTTGGAACCCCTAAAGCTTAAGCTAGCTAAAGAGGGGACTATTTGCAAAATGGTTTAAAGTTTAGAGTTTTTCCATGTGAGCTTTTAAGTTGTTTGCTACATTTTTATGGAAGAAAATGAGTCTCAGTTATTAGATAAAGAACTTTTGTGAAAGGTGTTTCCATAGAAACACCTAAAAGGACCCTTTTGTAAAAGTTGTAAAATATGTGGTAAATGTGTGAAATAATGAGTATTAAAGGTTTCCATAAGAGTAACAAATGTTCACCTAGGCTTGCTAAAGAAAGAATTTTGATTAGAATTGGTTTTCGAGCCTAAGGGTAAAATGGTCATTTTGTGAAAGTCTAAGGGCTAAATGGTAATTTTGCCAAAGTATGATTATTGAAATGTGCTGATTAATATGGTTATTAAATGAGCTAAATTGTTATTATAGATCAAGAAGAATGAAGGATTAACCTCGACTGAGGAAAGAGCAAAGTATCGGACTAGATCGGCAATCTAGCCTATTTTCAAATCGAGGTAAGTTTGTATGTGATAAATTCAACATCGTGCTAGTACGTTTGAGAATGTTTGATATTATAATGATGCATAATATTTCTATGAAATTGAGTGATGGTGTTGAATGAGAAAAATGATGAAAGTTGTGATGTTGAAGTCTTAGTTGGACTATAATAAATGCGAGAATACTATCATTGAGACATGAGATGGATAAAGTCCCGTGTAAGACCATGTCCGGGACATGTCCTTGGCACCGAATTGAGATCCTGTATAAGACCATATCTAGGATATGGAATCGACATTGAATATGAAAATCGTATAAGACCATATCTGGGATATGGTATCGATAATTGATATGAAATCCTGTATAAGACCATACCTGGGATATGGCATTGGCACATCAGAGATGACCCTATGTAAGACCACATCTGGGATGTGGCATTGGCTTTGTATTTGTGTGGATGGTGATGAACATGTACCTTTGATTATCCCAAGTGATTTAGTGGGATGTATAGTTGAGCTTGAAATAGAAATGAGATTAGTGCTAAAGCTATGTGATTGAGTGAATACAGGTACCCGTGAGTAATTCACGAGAAATGTTTACGATATGTGACATGGTATGAACTCGATCAGAACAAGTATGAGTAAGTTATGGCGAAGTGCTTAAGACTTTGTGTTTTTATCCAATGCCATGAATGAACGACATTATGAGCTTTATGTTGCTATTTATTTTCATGCAAACTTACTAAGCTTTATGCTTACCCCTCTTATTTCCCTTTTCCTTGTAGTTTTACCAAGTTAGCTCTAGAATTCGTAGAACGTCGGAGTTTGGAAATCACACTATCGACTACTCTTGGTATAGCAAAGTTAGATTCATTTTGAGTATGGCATGTATAGGATTTGGTCTCTTTTGTTATATCATATTGGTTAGCCAAAGTGTTGGCTATTAACATTAACAAATTCATTTGGTAAGTGGTCATGGGAAATGGGCCAATATTTGACAAGTATATATATTCAATGATGATGAAACTCATGAAGTGTAAGCTTGATTGGATGACTTGATTTTAAGTCTCTATAAGTGCTTTATGGTCTTAATATATGTTGGATTGAATTGGTATAAGTATGGGTGCTATGTAGGGTGGCATTTGGCTTGGTAGATAGCCTTTCAAATGTCCACACGGGCGTCTGTCTAGGCCGTGTGTGACACACGACCAGCCCCATGGTCGTGTTGATTGGTCGTGTGTCCCCTACATGCTAGGGTTACAAAGTCAGAATGCTCAGTAGTAAACACACGGGCACAGACAAGGCCTTGGCCATGGGCGTGTGCCCAAGCCGTGCGAGGTCTGCTCCTGAATTTGGAATTTAATTCACCATACTGTCGGAGGACACGGGCGTGTGACTGGCCGTGTGATGCAAGTCAGTGTCACTCACGGGTGTGGAACACGGGCGTGTTATATTTACACGGGCATATCTCTTCTTCCACACGGGCGTGTAGCCTTGTTTTAAGTAAGAATTTTCTAAGTGCTTTAAAGTTTCTGGTTTGATTCTGAACTATTCCAAATGTATGTTTCGGGCCTCGTATACCCGTAATAAGGAAGTTATGTTCATGAATGAAAAAGTCTTAAGTGGGAACGAAATTTTATAGCCCGATGTTGTATGTTAAGTCAGTTAAGCTCGATAATGCCTCATATCCGGTTCTGGTATTGAACATGGGTAAGGGGTGTTACAACCTTTATGTTGCTATTAATTTCATGCAAACTTACTAAGCTTTATGCTTACCCCTCTCACTTCCCTTTTCCTTGTAGTATCACCAAGCTAACTCGGGGATCGTAGGACATCGGAGTTCGGATCACACTATCAACTTCTCTTTGGTATAGCAAATTTTGATTTATTTTGAGTATGGCATGTATAGGAACTTGGTTATTTTGTGCTATGTCATATTTGTTAGCCAATGTGTGGCTATTAATGTCACTCAGTTCATTTTGTAAATGGTCATTGGAAATTGGCCAATACTTGATAAGTTTATATATTCAATGATTATTAAGTTCATGAAGTGCATGCTTGTGTGATGGGGTGAGTAATGAGTAAAGTATATTCACAATGAATGTAGTGTAAACCTATGTGTGGATGTCTTGATTTTAGGTTTTAGAAGTGCCTTATAGCTATGATGTATGTTGTATGGAAATGGTATAAGTGTGGTTGTTCAGGGTGGCAATTGGCTTGGTAAATAGCCTTATAATTATCCACACGGGTAGGCACACGAGCGTGTGTCTAGGCCGTGTGTCCCCTTGCATGCTAAGTTGGCAAGTCAGAATGCCCAGTAGTAACCATACGGGCTCAGGCACGACCGTGTGTCTCAACCATGTGGAAGACACGGTCTAAGGACACGGGTGTGTGCCTTAGCCGTGTGACTTTAATAGGTTGATGACGTTAGAAACAGAATGTCAAGGTTTTTGCACATGAGCGTGTCTAGGCTGTGTGAGGGACACGGGCTATGGAAACGGGCGTGTGTCCGGCCATGTGAAAACCCCTGTAGGTTCAAAATGAAAAATAAAATCCACAAAGACTAGGGACATGGGCGTGTGTAACCACACGGCCTACACACACGGGCATGTCCCCCTGTTTTAAGCAAAAATTTTATAAGGGTTCAAAAGTTTTCGATTTAATCTCGAGCCACTCGGCATGTATGTTTGGGCCTCGTGGACCTATAATAGGGACGCTATGATCTCAAATGAGAAGTTTTAAGTCGAAATGGAATTGTATGTCTCAATGTTGTATGTTTACGCAAGTTAAGTACGATAATGCCTCATGTCGGTTCTGGCGTCGGATACGAGTAAGGTGTGTTACAGGATCGTTGTAGCTTAATCTAGCTAGCCTGGGGACTAATTTGCAAAATTTTTAGAGATTTAGCGTTTGGCCATAAATTTTTTGTATTATTCTTGAAGTTTAATGAAAGGTTATGAGTCTTTGTAGATAAATAAACATGTTTTGTAAAGTGATTTTTGATAAAAATGACATTTAAGGACTTATTTGTAAAAGTAGTAAAATATCATGGTTAAATTGTGAAATGATGATTTGTATAAGTTGATATGGGTTCATAATAAATTTGGTTAGCATGAGTTAGGGATGAGAATGCTTAGATTTCAATTTACGAGTTTAAGGACTAAATTGTAAAAAGGTTAAAATGTTAGGGGAGATTGTAATTATGCATAAATATGGATTATGGATTGAATTGAATGTTTGAGATGGATTGAAACACTTAATTGAATATAATTGTTTATTTAGATCAAGATAAACCTCAACCGGATCTAAACCGAGGAAAGGCGAAAATCACGGATTAGCTCGATCGTAATTTTATGCTCTAGTTGTCGATGCAGGTTCATAGTATTTCGATACGTAATTGAATTTCTACTTTTTTGTTTACAATATAGTTATTCCCTGAATTGCACATACGTGCCCCTGTTTGTATTTTGGTACCCTTGAATTACACATATGTGCCCCTATTTACACTCCGGTAACTTCAAATTGAGTAAAATAAGAGTAGCATTCAATTCTTGTTAAGTTAAAAGATTTACTATGTTCTTACTAAGCTCTATAAGCTTATACGTTTTTGTGTATTGTTTTGTAGATTGTTGTTGCTAACTTTTGGATGGATCAAATCTTCAGCTCACACTATCCACCGATGTTGGTAGTTATTGTGCTCCTTAGGGTTGTGGCATGTATATGTGGCTATATAGGTAGTTACGGTACATTTTGAAAAATACTAAACTAAGTTGTTAGGTACTTTACTAAGGTTGTAAATAGGAATCTTTTTGGTACAATTAGAATGGTATGAAAGTATACACTTGTGGTTTGTTTTGGCTTGTTGGTGAATTAAGTTGCTATGCTAGAAATGGTCTTAGTTGTTGTATGTTTTAAAATGATATGGAATTAGCTGTGTATGTTGGAAGTAAGGTTAATTATGCATATGTTTTGGTAAGTTTATTTGATTGTGATTGAGGTGCCTTATAAGTCACATTGGTTGAATGGATTTTGGATCTTTTGAATTGGTTAAATTAAGCATGTTTTGGTAGGTTTTTGATGCATTGATCATATGTGTATATGGCTTGTAGGTACTTGTTGGAATGGGTGAAAGAAATGGCTTGATTTTGGCCAATTTCTTGTCCATAGACACGGGCATGTGTCTCAGTTGTGTGTGACACACGGCCATATGACACGGCCGTGTGTCCCCTATAGGTTTTAAAGGTTGCAACACAGGCAGTTACACGGCCTGGCACACAGTCGTGTGAGGCCATTTCGAGAGTTACACGGCCTGGCACACGAATGTGTGGCTTGGCCCTGTGACCCAAGTCAGAGAGTTACATGAGCACGGACACGATCTGGGACACAGTCGTGCATCCCTATTTCGATTGTTACACGGGCGTGTGTCTTATTCGTGTGAGTCACACAGCCGTGTGACCCCTGCAGTTTGAATTTTTCAAACTTTTTCCTCAGTGTTTCAAATGTTCCAGATTTAGTTCCGAATTATTTCTTAAGTGATTCTAAGGCCTCAAGGGCTTGAATAAGAAACGAAATGCATGTATATTATTAGGTTATGCTATGTTTATTGAAATGTCTGGAAATGAATGATTTTAAGTTATGTTTATTTGGTAATGCTCCGTAGCCCTAATATGACGATGGATACGGGTTAGGGGTGTTACAACCCACCTCAGTCCCAAACTTGAATTGCCCTCCGATCCCTCTCTACTGCTACTTCCACCTTCCCCAGAGCTTCTTCTACCCAAACCCAAGGCTCATCGAACCTCCTTCCGTTCTCCGCTATTATGTACGTCGTACGGTTCCCTTGACGAGGTATGACCTAAACTCCAACGATTGAAAATTATTAGCCCTTATCCCAATTTCCTTTATCAAGACGCTAATGTTTGACTTATCTTCCTCAAAAGCCCTTAATTTATTAATGATTGTCAATGTATCCATTTCATTAATTACTTCTCAAAAGCTTAACTCCGCCGCCAAAACTACAGCACTACGACATGCCCTTGTCTCTGCTGCTGTCGAATCTGCCACATTTTCATACGGGTAAGTCCTTGCCACCATCAATAACCCCTCATTATTCCTGACTACTATACCGACTATTGCCTTCTTTGTAAACTGGTTATAAGTAGCATAAAATTAAATTTCAATGAATCCATTGCTGGCGATTCCCAAATGAGGCCATATGCCTATTGTAATTGTGGCAATACATGTTCCAAACTATTTACCTTTTACATATAAGATTTTATAGACACAACTAGCCCATTCACAAGTTGATTAATTCATTCATTGTAGAATCTATTTCGATTAAACCACAATGCTCAAAACGTGACTATCCATAATCTACATGTGTCCATTGTATTGTTAATGAACTATTTAGCTAACCATCGCTTCCAATTATTTTCATTGTTGGATGAGAAAACGACACCTCCAAATCTCATAGAACCTGGACCGTGACTAGACACTCTCGAAACAAGTGCTTGATTGATTCTTCAGCCCTTCGACAAACAAGACAATAGCTCTCTCTTGCTACGCTCCAAATGACAAGATTATTAAGAGTAGGCAAAAAATTTAGCGATTTTCTTAAATGTAAACTTAATTTTACTAGCAACATTAAGTTTCCAAAGTTTTGTGTTAAAAGCTTTCACATCTATATTCTGGTCTGTAGCAACAATTACTTCCCCACCCCCACCCTTGGCCATAAGCCACTTGTATCCACTTTTTACCAAATATTCCCATGTATTATCCCCTCGCCACACGAACTTATCTATCTAGGCAAACCTCGATTGCAACATCCCGTTTCTCAATGGTGTCAAAAATTATGGTTTCGGGACCACAACTATTATGTGTCAATACGTAAATATTAATTATTTAATATTGATAAGGTCATTAGTGTCGTATTAAAATTTGGTTATGAAATTTTAACGTTTAAATAGTTAATTAAGTAAAAAAGACTAAATCGTAAAAGTTGTGAAAGTTGACTTCTATTAGTTAAAGTTACTAAACAGCTATGGAAAGGTAATTAAAAGGACTAATAGGGTGATTTATGCCAAAAGAGTTGTAATGGATGGATTTAGGTGTTGAAAAGGCATGAAATTTGATTAAATAATAAAAGGGTAAATTAGTACTTAGTCAAGTAAATGATAAGAACAAAAATGAAAATGAAAATGAAAATGAAAACATCATCTTCTTCTTTAAGTTTAGAATCGAAAACCCTAGAGAAGGAGGAAGAACATGAGGCCAAGCCTTGGCTTTTTGATTAGGTGAGTAAATCTTGCCCGTTTTTAATAATTTTTATGTTTTTGAGCTCATATTAGTTTAATTTAGCTAACATGAGGACTAATTTGTAAAATTGTCAAATGTTTCAAAATTTTCCATTGATGAGTTTGAGTTATTCATGAAGTTTTATGAAAGATAATTGAGTTTTGTTGTTAGTTAGGACTGTTTTGTAAAGTGGTTTTTGAATATTTTAATGTTAAAGGCCTAAATTGCTAAAAGTGATAAATGACGAGGATTTGATGTGAATTAACAGCAAATAGGAGCTATAGAGAGGCCCTTATATATTCGGCCAAGCTTAAATGTGAGTAAAAATAGTTAATTTGCATGTTTTGGGCTTAGGGACTAAATTTCACAAAAGTAAAATGTCGAAGGGTAATTTTGTAAAAATGTCTAAAAGGACCTAATGCATAAAATGATGTAATATTGTTATTGATTTGGTTAATTGAATGAAATTATCATTTTAGATCAAGAACGTGTTGATAATCGAGGAAATGACAAAGTAGTTGAGTAGTCTATGTACTTTGGTTGTTGCTGTAAATCAGTCTGGTAAGTTCATACTATTTTCTTTATGTTTATAACGATTCTTACATATTACCAGGTTATTAAAATTTGATCTAATGTTGTATTTTATCTATTGAATGTTTAAATAATAAATGAGTATAGTGAATACGTGGTGTACCTAAAATAGTAGGCATTGGGTCAGTGATAATTTAGCAGCCTTTGAGCTATGTACTACTGATACAGACCGTAGAGATGTCTTGAGATCCTGCATGTGTTGTAGATTCTCTGCAGCTTATGTGGGTAGCGTCGTGAGCTGGTTAAAGATCTAAAGTTAACTCGAATGAATGATACCCTTTTGATTACCTAAGATGAGATATTATTAGAACGATGACTTGGTTTATGACCATTTATCATGTCTCATTTTGATGACATGAATTATCCAAGTATAGGTGTTTTTGGAAAGTTGAAATAATAGTAATATGGAATACGTTTTGAATTATTGTACTATTCAATACTCACCTGTTGTGAACTGTGATTGACGGGAACTTAATTTCTTATTCTTATACATTGTTTTATTATGTTTAAATCCGGTAAGATTATCGTCTAATCATTGAACTTACTAATCTTTCATAAGCTTAGTTGTGTCTTATCCCTTTTCTTGTAGATTACAATTTATGGATAGGAGATCGGATCAACTCGTAGAATCAGACTATCCTGAGGACTCTTTTGGTAGATTTTGTAAACATTTGGCTTATGTGGCATGTAATAGGGCGAATAGATTTGATGTTATATTTCATAGCTACGTGGGATGTTTGGTACACTAGATGTTTGAATGATAGTTGATAAACCGTAAAAGTAACATATTTTAATCCCACATTTAGCATATTTTTGGATGATTTATTCCTTGATTCATGTAAAAAGTGCTTTTAATCCTTTCTTTTCATGTCTTATACTCAGGAAAGCACCCGAGGATAAAAAAAACGTAAAACAGGCCCAAAACGGAGTAAATGGGCCATATCACGAAATCCACACAGCCTGGGCCCAAGACCACACAGTCGTGCCTCGTTTATCTACTAGAACATGGCCTGCTCATGATTTACACGGCCGTGACCCATTCATTAAGTTCGAACACGGCCTTAAGACGATTCACACGGGCGTGTGCCATGGTCGTGTCCCTGTCGTCAGAAAGAAGAATTTCACTCAGAAAAGGATACTTAGGGGTCAAGAAACCTATTTCGAAAGCCTATATAAACACCCTAAGTGTAACCTGAAAAGGGAGGCGGTTAGCTAGGCCAAGGAGCCAAGCCGAAAAGGTCAGATTTGTGGGAATCACTCGAAGAGAGCCAGTTGATCCATCTCAAGAAGCCGAAATTCTACGCAAGATGGCGGATCTCTCCTTCAATTGCTTCAGGAGGTTTTAGGGATTTCTTATGTTTTGTTTTATCTTTTCTTCTGAGATGTTTTCTTTATTTGTTATGAACTAAACCCTTCAGATACCTGAAGGGGATGAAACCTAAAACGGATCTTGTTGTTGTTTTTTGAACTATATGATAAATACTTGATTTGTTCTTAATTATGTGAGCTTAATTCTTGTGTTAATATTTCCTGGATATTGATTCAAGTTGGATGTGCTTAGGTGGAGGAGCAAAAGTCCCTGCTTAAGAGTAGATCTAGCATAATTAAGCGGAGTTGATCGCGCGCCTAGAGATAGGGTGACAAGATTTTGCCGGATTAGGGTGAAACCTAATGTGGGAGTCCATAGATTGGGTTAATGCGATTCTAGAGGTTTTAATTAGAAAGAGATTTCAATTAATCAACCTAGGGTTAGACGTTATTCGCCTCGAGAGAGGGTTTAATATAACTTAGGGAATCTTACGGATCAAGTCAAGTGAAGAAATCGTCTGGTTCAGTGTTAGATAACAAGTGAAGTCTAGGTGGATTCTTCCTAGGGTATCATCTTAATCAACTAAGTTTTCCCAACAGTATTTCCCCAATTCATTCTTTTTATCTTTGCGTCTTTAGCTTAGTAGACATTAAATTTAGATTAGACAACAACTTCACTTATTTTAGGCTAGATAATAAAAAGAAAGTTAGTATTAGTACTTTTAGTTCCTTTGGGTTCGACAATCCGGTCTTACCTAAGCTATACTACTGTTAGATATGTGCACTTGCCTTAAATCGTTGTCAGAGTTGGTTTCTAGGTTCGAACATTCTCATTCATATAAATTTAAAACTCGACAAAACAACGATCAAGTTTTTGGCGCCGTTGCCGGGGAACTAAAATTTTAAGAAAGCTCTATTTTTATTACTTTAGTCATTATTATTTTTTTATTTTCCGCAATTTATTTTTCATTTTTTTAGGTTAAATTTTGATTTTGCTAAATTTTCTTTCTTTCTTTTCTCAGCAGGTACCTCTAGTTTATGACTAGAAGGAACCCAAAAGGACCACTACTATACGATAGTGATATTGAAGCTACCGCTCGCAGGAATCGCAGAGAAATTATGCGAACCCTAAATTACACAGCAGAAGAGCGAGAAGGCAGATCCAATCCTACTGAAGGGATGGATGAGAATAATCCACCACCACATGATGTGGCAGAACACAATGCTCCGCGTACTATGTATGATTATGCTAAACCTCATTTAACAGGAGCAGAATCGAGTATTGTTAGGCCTGCTACAACTACTAATAATTTTGAATTAAAGCCTAACACTATACAAATGATTCAACAATTTGTTCAATTTGATGGTTCGCAGGACGAAGATCCAAACACTTATATAGCTAATTTTTTAGAGTTCTATGATACCTTCAAAATAAATGGCGTTTCTGGTGATGCCATACATCTTCGGTTATTTCCTTTTACATTAAGGAATAAGGCCAAAAGTGGTTAAACTCGTTACCACGAGGGTCAATCACTACATGGGATCAAATGACCGAAAAATTTTTATTAAAATATTTCCCATAGGCCAAAACGGCCAAATTACGGAATGATATCTCTTCTTTTGTGCAGATGGATTTAGAGACATTATTCGATGCATGGGAGAGATACAAGGATCTCTTGAGAAGGTGTTCGCACCATGGTTTACCCTTATGGCTTCAAGTCCAAACTTTCTATAACGGTGTGAACCCTTCAACAAGGCAACCAATTGATTCAGCAGCCGGTGGAACCCTAAACAACAGAACTCCTGAAGTAGCCTACGAGTTTATTGAAGAGATGTCACTGAATAACTATCAGTGGCAGGTCCCCAGGACAAAACCAACAAAATCAGCCGGAGTTTTCAACTTAGACACAGTAACCATGCTATCAATACAGGTAGAGATGATGAATAAAAAGCTAGATAGTTTGTGTTTTTCGCAGGCACATCAAGTAATGCAGTGCGACGCAAGTGGAATTGTGGCGAATCCTGAGTACCCACCCTACCAACCGGGCACAGAGAGCGAACAGATGAGCTATATAGGTAATAAATTCAGATCTAATAATAACCCTTATAGTAATAATTATAATCCAGGTTGGAGGAACCACCCAAATTTTTCATGGGGAAGTCAAGGAAATCAAAGACAACAACCTCCCCAAAATTTCCAAAATCAGCCCTATCCACAGGAAAAGAGGCCGAACCTTGAAGAGATGCTGACAAAATTCATGGCAGCCACAGAAACCCGTCTCCAAAAAACTGAGAGAACGCTCGATAATCAACAAACAACAATCAAAGGGATCGAGAGCCAAGTTGGAGAACTTACTAAGTCAGTTGGACAACTTACCAAGATAGTTTCCGAAATTCGATCAGAGATTTCTGAACGACTGCAAAAGCGTTTACCAAGCAACACTGAGATTAACCCAAAGGAGCAAATCCAAGCCATCACAGCTCATGATAGTATAGGGTTAGATGAACCCAATTCAATACAAGGAAATGAGGTAGAAGAAGGTAAAGTAAAGGTAACACAAGAAAAGCTAAAACCGGTAATCAAAGAGTACCAACCTCGCATACCTTATCCCGAGGCGATAAAGAGGGACGATACAGAGGAACAGTTTGGTAAGTTTCTTAAACTTTTAAAGAAATTACATATCAACTTACCTCTTCTTGAAGCTCTTTTTCAGATGCCAGATTCGAGGAAATTCTTAAAACAGCTCTTGACGAACAAACGCAAATTAGACGAGGAGCCACATGTGGAATTAAACACAGTATGCTCAGCAATGTTACAGAATAGACTACCTCGAAAGCTAAAAGATTAAGGGAGTTTTACAATTCCATGCTTAATTGGTAGATTAACTGTTGATAATGCATTAGCTAATTTAGTGGCAAGTATAAATGTCATGCCTTATAAAATGTTTAAACAACTAGGTCTAGGGAAACCCAAACAAACTAGGATGAGTATTCAATTAGCTAATAAATTTGTTAGAATTCCTAGGGGTATTATCGAAGATGTTCTTGTAAAAATTGATAAATTCGTTTTCCCAGTAGATTTTGTTGTCTTAGACATGGATGGGGATAATTCGATTCCCCTAATTTTAGGAAGACCCTTTTTAGCAACTGCTAGGACCAAAATTGATGTTAGCACAGGAGAACTAATACTTCAAGTAGGGGACGAATCAATCAGCCTACAAGCTCTTGACTCGGCCAGGACAACAATTGATGAAGGTGAGAAAGTAAATTCAGATGATAACCAGACTGATCCATCTTTACCACAGGAAACACCAAAAGATTACAAACCTGAGCAGAATCATGGACCCCATGCCAACAGAGACGAATTACAAAAAAAACGAAGCCTTAGGGTCGACAAACTAGAAGAGTGGACGGCCCCTTTTAAAGAAGAACAGGAACCGCACGAAGAGAAACCAAAGGGCCCCCAGAAAAGCTCATAGGAACATCAAACCACTTCAAAATAGGAGACCAGGTAGATAAAGCAGATCCTCGAATCATCACATCAGACCTGAACACGAACAAAGAAATTCCTCTAGAGGTACACAATATTTTCCCATAAGGAACAGTCGAGGTAAGTAACCATATATTTGGCACTTTCAAGGTAAATGCTTCTCGACTTAAACTTTATCAAGAAAATAGAGCTAATAGCATGAGGGAAGATATTCAAACTTTTAAACCACCCTGAGTTTTGCGAATACGAGGAAAGTCTAGCATAAGACTTTAAACGAGCGCTTCTCGAGAGGCAACCCGAGTACTAACCCCATCAACTTTTACATTTTTGATTTTGTCTTATTTGTTTTGTTTTAGGACCTAACTTTAAACTAACCAAAAAGGGCAGATTTCCAGACCACACGGCCGTGGCCGTGGCCGTGTGGTAGTACAGAATCTCCGTACTGACAATGGCAAAGACGGTACGAATCAGACCCAACAAATTTTTGAAGTCACGGACCCAACCACTCCACCACGGGCACCGGCAACGCGCCACGACCGTTCGACGCAGCCGGGGTCGACACTGACTTCTCAGAAACGGGCGTAGGAGAGCATCAGGAACCAAAACTCTATTTAAACCTACCCCCTTCCATATTCTTCTCATCTACTTTCCACCTCTTTTCTTCCTTTTTTCTCTCAAAATTCTCCCTTCTCCATAACAAAGTCTCCAACCTCTTGAGCTACACATATCCATGTCGAAGAAGCGGAAGATGACAAACGTAGTCTCCTCAAAGGAGACCCCGATACATAAGTTCATGCCGGCCACTTCATCCAAACAACAAGCCAAGGGTCTTTGAGACCATTTAGTTTCTATTTTTCCTTTCTCTTTTGCTTCAATTTCCTTCCCTTTGACAATCTTATGCTTAATTTAGTTTATTTTAAATTAATCTTTTAGTGCCAGGTTCGTCAGGCTGCTAGGGAATCAATCACACCTTGGGAATCGTGACCATCACCACCACAACCTTCGAAGTACTAAAGGTTGCTTGGGAATCACGCCACTTCCACCACTGCCAGCACCTCCGCAACCTAAGGAATGACACCCACCTCGCGAACCATCCATCAATAAGGACTTCTCGGTCCATTAGTCTTTTCTTTCATTTTTATTTTCCTTCTTAGTCTCCTTCTCTTTATCTTTCTTGTCTCTAATTATATAATTAGTTTATTTTAAATGGGTTTCAATAATCCCTGGCTAATTCTTCATGAGCTTCCCAATTTATTCATCTGGCGCAGAGCTCGGAAGAAACTACCACCCCTCGGAACTTCCACCTCAAGGAAACCATCCAAATTCAGGAAGTTTCACCACTCTCTCCTTATTAAATTTAATATACATCTTTGTACATTGAGGGCAATGTACATCTTAAGTGTGGGGGGCTGAATATCTGTTTCGAGAAAGTGCCTAACTTTTTGCATTATTCTCAAATACGGCCTAACTTTCTTCATTATTCTCAAATCCCTGAATTATAATCTGTTCTTAAGAAATTTCCTCATATTACTAATTAGGATGAAATTTTTGATGAATTATGATCTCTATTGACGTGTTTCTGAGTAAGCCATAGTTAATTGTGCATTGATGATTAAATTTGAAGAATATTAGGGAATCAAGCATGATAAGTCTATTTTTCAGAATAAAATTTTTGAATAGGTTGTCTACCTGAATCTGAATATTACTTTGAAATTCAAAATTTACGAGGTTGATGTCAAAAACACCCATAATTGTTTTGAGATTTTGAGCCTTATAGAGCATTTATTCTTTTTTTTTTTTTTGCTCACTTTTTGATTATGAGTGTGTCAACATTGAACTGTTATTCTAGAACTTGCCTCGATTATAAATGTTGAGACCACACTGATGATTTGATATACCGAGATGATAAAGGCACCTAGGTTTTTACCCACTCACTCCACTAAAAAACCTACCTTTGTAATTAACCCCTAGTGAACCCCGTTGATCCTAACAACCCTTTTTATTGACTCACCCACCAATATTACCCCAAAACCCTTCATATTTGTTATCACCATTCCTTTTTACTACCCTTATATCGAGATTTGATTTGATTAGTTACCTAATTATAGTATTTCAGTAGTTGAATTTATCCTTTATTACTTGATTTGTTCTTAAAAAAATTGAAGTATATTCAGTATTAGTATTATGAAAAGTGAGCTTATACAGTTAAACTCTATCAAAAGAAAAGCTCATATTATTAGGGTTATTAATTTTCAGTTGATGTAAGTATTTCTAGATAGGTAACTTGTCAATTCAATCTCGATTCTAACCTTCTAATTCAGCCTTTATCCACACCTTTAACCCAAGCCCCGTTACAACCCTGTTAAAGACCTTTTGATCTGTTTATCATCTTATTTTACAGTGGTGAAGATTTGATTTTCAGGCAAGCCTATGGGATTAACTTTTCAGGTTTGACCTTTGAGTGCTCTTTTCCTGAACCTTAAACACTTCGAGTGAATTGAGTGAATCTTTTGTGAGGATGTCAATCCTTGTCGGTTTTCAATTAAAGGTAATTATTCAGGTAAGGGGAAAACACCTACGTTTTCGTGATACAAATGTATGACTTATATTGTTTGAATCTTTAAGGACTCTTTGAGTTAAATCATCCATGTATAAATTATCTATGAATTATGATGAGACATTGTTGATAGGAATTATGAATCATGGAAAGTTCGTTTTAATTGTAAGTTGAGAATTTTGCTTGAGGACAAGCAAAAGCTTAAGTGTGGGGGTATGTGATAAATAGTAAAAGTAACATATTTTAATCCCACATTTAGCATATTTCCAGATGATTTATTCGTTGATTCATGTAAAAAGTTGCTTTTAATCCTTTCTTTTCATGTCTTATACTCAGGAAAGCACCCGAGGGTGAAAAGGGCGTAAAACGGGCCCAAAATGGAGTAAATAGGCCATATCACGAAATCCACATGGCCTAGGCCCAAGACCACACGGTCGTGCCTCATTTATCTACTAGAACACGGCCTGCTCACGATTTACATGGCCGTGCCCCATTCATCAGGTTCGAACACAGCCTTAAGACGATTCACACGGGCATGTGCCATGGTTGTGTCCCTGTCATTAGAAAGAAGAATTTCACTCGGAAAAGGATACTTAGGGGTCAAGAAACCTATTTCGAAAGCCTATATAAACACCCTAAGTGTAACCTGAAAAGGGGGGCGGTTAGCTAGGCCAAGGAGCCAAGCCAAAAAGGTCAGATTTATGGGAATCACTCGAAGAGAGCCAGTTGATCCATCTCAAGAAGCTAGAATTCTACTCAAGACGGCGGATCTCTCCTTCAATTCCTTCAGGGGTTTTAGGGATTTCTTATGTTTTGTTTTATCTTTTCTTCTGAGATGTTTTCTTTATTTGTTATGAACTAAACCCTTCAGATGCCTGAAGGGGATGAAACCTAAGACGGATCTTGTTATTATTTTCTGAACTATATGATAAATACTTGATTTGTTCTTAATTATGTGAGCTTAATTCTTGTGTTAATATTTTCGGGATATTGATTCAAGTTGGATGTGCTTAGGTGGAGGAGCAAAAGTCTCTGCTTAAGAGTAGATCTAGCATAATTAAGCGGAGTTGATCACGCACCTAGAGATAGGGTGACGAGATTTTACCGAATTAGGGTGAAACCTAATGTGGGAGTCCATAGATCAGGTTAATGCGATTCTAGGGGTTTTAATTAGAAAGAGATTTCAATTAATCAACCTAGGGTTAGACATTATTCGCCTCGAGAGAGGGTTTAATATAACTTAACGAATCTTACAGATCAAGTCAAGTGAAGAAATCATCTGGTTCAGTATTAGATAACAAGTGAAGTCTAGGTGGATTCTTCCTAAGGTATCGTCTTAATCAACTGAGTTTTCCCAACAGTATTTCCCCAATTCATTCTTTTTGTCTTTGCGTCTTTAGCTTAGTAGATAGTTAAATTTATTTTAGACAACAACTTCACTTATTTTAGGCTAGATAATAAAAAGAAAGTTAATATTAGTACTTTTAGTTCCTTTAGGTTCGACAATTAGGTCTTGCCTAAGCTATACTACTGTTCGATAGGAGCACTTGCCTTAAATCGTTGTCAGAGTTGGTTTCCAGGTTCGATCATTCTCATTCATATAAATTTAAAACTAGCGATCAATAGTCCTTTTGGTATATTTATTAAACTTTAAGTAAGCCTGTGTATGTGGACATGAAGTGGTAACTGTCATGTAGGTTGGTATGAATGTGTTTGAAATGGATTAGATTAGGTGTATGTTATGGCCCATAAATGATTGCTTTGGTAATGAGTAGTATGAGCATTCTAATGTTTGTTGGTATATGATACCTTGGTGTGCTTTAGATTAATGAGTAGTTGTCTTAAGGTGTGGTTATAAACTTGTGAATGTTCTAATGTGTTTTGGTAATGACATGTTAGAGTTGTCTTAAGGTGTGGTTATAGACTTGTGAACATGTGCTATGAATCCATTTAGGTACTTGTGCAATTGGGTGAGGAATAAGCATGCAATTGGTCACTTTTAGGCACACACAGCAAGGGACATAGGCTGTCACACGGCCGTGTGTCATACACAGACAATCCATACGAGCGTGTGTCCCAAGCGTGTTAGGTGTAGGGTTCACTCGGGCTGGCACACACAGCCATGTGACCCAAGTTAGAGAGTTACATGGCCTATGCACACGGGCTTGTATGATAGCTACACAACCATGAATGGAGCCACACGGTCTGGGCTCTATCACAAGGCCGTGTGATCTTTGTAGTGGAAATTTTTTATTTTTCCCTGAAAGTCTTGATTTAATTTGAATTGATCCCTGATTATTCTTAAACTATTTTTAGGGCCTCGTAAGCTCGAATTAAGTCCCATTAGTGTATGTTATATTCCATACTTGAATTATATATGTATTTGTTAAATTAATTTGATAACTACATGCTATTTACTATAAAATGTTTCGATTTGTTCAGTAATGCTCTGTAACCCTGTTTCGATAACGAAAACGAGTTATGGGTGTTACTATAACAACACATTTTTCGTTAAATCAGAACAGTGGTTTCGGAACCACAAATTCGAGATTGAAAAAATTATTTTAATATTATTGTATGTGTTTAGAGCATGAAAGTATGAATGTGTGAAATTTTTGTGAACTAATTTGATTGTTTGAATGCTTAATTTGATAAAAAGGACTAAATCGCATAAGATGCAAAAGTAATGTTCTCATTGATTAAAGTGCCTAATTGCTATGAAATAGAAATGTGGAAGCCCTTAAGTTGCAATTATACCATTATTAGCATGAGTGGACATTAATGGACATGCATTATGAATTATTATATTTATTCATTAAGGATAAGTAAGTAATTATGTAATTGAGTTAATAAAAATATAACAAAACATGATTTTTGTTCATCGTTTTTGCCATTGCCAAAATTCCAAGGTGAAAAACACCATTTTTATGCATATTAGGGTTCGGCATCTTCATAGCTTAATTGGTAAGTGTTTTGAGCTCGGTTTTTGATGATTTTTACGTTTTTGAGATCATTGCTTCGTATTCTAGCTAGCCCGTACCTTAGATTTCTAAACTGTTAAAGATTTAACATGTTTCCATTGTTGAATGTTTGAATAATTTGATGATTGATGATAGATTTGGAAGGTTTAATGTTAGAGTAATAGTTTTTGTAAAGTAATTTCTGACAAAAATGTCAAAAAGAGATTTATTTGTGAAAATGTGAAAGTTTAGGGGCTAGTATGCAAATATTCTTAAATCTGTGTTATAGACTAAATTGAAAGAATATGTGATTGAATAAGTTAATTTTTTTTAATATATTTAGATCAAGAAAAGAAAAATACGGACTTAGATCGGGGGAAGAACAAAGTCTCAAATTAGTTGACCCGTGTCGTCGTTTTAATGTCCAAGGTAAGTTCGTATGTAATAATTTCATTATAAATGTATGTTATATTATTTGATATTGCCTAAAATGTGATTATAAGGTTTTCATTAATGTATGAATTGTAAATACGACTCTACGAATACATTCGATGATGGAATCGACAAGTCAGAAATCCCGGTTGAACCTTAGGAATAGATTTGGATCCTAGTGACATGTTATTAGATGATAAGTTGAGTTGGCTTCGGGCCATGATATTAGCACTTCGGGTGCGAGTTATACCGATTTGGCT
Source organism: Gossypium australe (assembly GCA_005393395.2). Lineage (NCBI taxonomy): Eukaryota > Viridiplantae > Streptophyta > Magnoliopsida > Malvales > Malvaceae > Gossypium > Gossypium australe. The sequence continues at coordinate 100,499,735 of CM016623.1, forward strand.
TCGGGCCATGCATATCGGATGATTTGGCTTCGGGCCATGATAATAGTTCTTCGATAAGTTACCTTAATTTGGCTACGGGCCATGGTATAGGTACTTATCAAACGAGACTCCTGAGTATCTGATTTCTATTCTGAATGGTTCAATGGGTAAACAAATGATGTGGATGAGAAAGAGATTAGTAGGAGGCGATACATGTATGTGCAGAACCTATTCGAGTGTTAAATAGTGAAAGATTGATGAGTTTGTATTTGATCATGTTTTCAGACATGAGAAAGTTTTGCAGTTAATGTGTATACAGTTTTGTCATGTGTAATTGGTTGATATGCATTTATTCAATGAATTAAGTTATTCACATATGAGCTTACTAAGCTATGAAGCTTACTTCATATTATTTTTTCTATGTTTTATAGTGAATCAAGGCTAGCTCGGATCTGGGAGTCGTTGGGAACATCATCACACTATCAAACATCTAAGTTGGTATTTTTGAATTATACATTTATGGTATATGGCTTGTATAGTGTAACACCCTGGTTTTAGGGGTTAGATTTTTGGTGCTTAGCTCAGGTGTTGGCACACTTTAGTGTGTGGTTGGGTAAGTTTTAGGGGTCCTGAGAACCCTGAGTAGTGGTGGAATGCTTTGGTAAATTTTTAGTTTTAGGGGTTAAAAGGGGAGCTTGGATAGAGGGGGCCTTAAGAGAATTTTTGGTGGAGTTTTGGCACTAAGAGTGGCTTGGCAGAGTGGCAAGGAGGCGCCACATAAGGCATGGGAAGTGACGCCTCAAGGGGGAGCTGGTAGGGGTCTCAGGTTCAATTCGCAAGGGCAGCAATTGGGGCCTTGTTTTTGCGTCATTAAGGTTAGGTGGTGGACGGTTTTGGGAGGCTTGAAAGGTGGAGGAAGACTTGGTCCTTTTTTTTAAATTCGGCTAGGTAGGTTTGACTCATTCAAATTATTTTGAATGGATGGAAGGGAGGTGTTTTAGGAGAGATTTGAGGATTTTTTTTGTGGGAGGTTGGAGCTTGGCCGAATATTATAAATAGGGGGGGAGGTGCTCATTTTCATTCACCATTTTGTTTTCTCCCTTGCCGAAAGTTCTTCCCTTTGTCTTCATTTATTCATTCCCTAGTCCATTGCCGAAAGTGAGTCTGAGCAAATCCCTTTTTCCATCTTATTTCTTTGAAGCCGAAATTGGAAGAGGGCATAACCTTCCCATATCCCTCTCCCTTCACACCTTTTCTTAAACTTTGCTTCAAACCGAAATCACCCTTAAAAGACTGCCATTGCCGAATATCTCAGCACCATCTAAGGAGCCTTGCCGAATCTTTTGTTCTCCTATTTTCTCTATGTTGGTTATAAGTCCCTGAAGCCGAGCCATACTTTCTTGTGGTGACCGATTCTAGGTTGAGCAATAGGGAGTGGTTAGCAAGGCCGATTGAAGGGGAGAAGAGCTTAACGCAGGAGACCTTTCTCGGGAGTCGTTTAGTCAGCAGTTGCAGTGGCATTAAGTAGCGTTCGGGATTCAAGTTGAGTTGGTAAGATATATTTGTTAAGATTAAATATTTAGGTTGTGTTTTGGAAGGTTAACCCTTTTACCTGATTAAGTGTGTTGATGGAGGCAACGACCAGTCAGAGTGGGCAAGGGAGGTCCCTATCCCGAAGTTCAAGAAGAGGGCTGTCTCGGCGGTTCGGGATTGGCCACCGGGGTGTGGGCCAGCAGCAGGAGATAGCTATAGGCAGATAGCTGTTGTTTCTTTGAGCGATAGCTTAGGGATCGAAAGCGTAGAACTGCAAGTGTTGAGGTGCGTAATCACCGCACTGTTTTTCTGGGTAGTTTTTTAATGTATAATCAGATGTATTATGTGTGGTAATCAATTATGTTGGTTTGAATGGTGGATACCATGGTTTGGGTAATCGGATATCAGGTAAATAAACCTTGGATATTATGTTAATATGATAAGATATGATGTGGTAATGATATGATATATATATATATATATATACTCATGTTATATGATGACTTAACATGTAGCACTTATATAGTTGCATGGGATTTGGGCTTGATTCAATGAAGGAAGAAGTGTACACATGGTGTACGTGGTCTAATGTTAGCCCAGGCTACATTAGCGCTTGAGGGTTAGCTGTGTGCTACCTTAAGGGAGGTGTTGGCTCGGTGCCCATCTCGGCGGTTGATGGCTATGTGCATCACCGTAGACGGTTTACGATTTTGGGATCACTTTGGCTGATCGGTGGCTCAGCCACGGCCTTGAGCAGCGAGTTGCCAAGGTAAGGTTTATGGATCACGATGTGAACAGTGGTGGATTAGCCACGGCCTTAGGCAGGGAGTCTGCTAAGGTTGGTGTCACGGTTGGATAGTAGGTTGGGCTGAAATGCCTTCTTGCATGATTTGTTTCAATGGCTTTGTGGGTATGGGCCAAGCCCATACGGATGGAAATATGTGTTGTGGTTATGCACTGAGTCTGTGGACTCACCCAATTATTTTCCTAACATTTCAGGTGATTCATGAGATTGGACCGGGATCGGAAAGGACACATGGTGGCCCATGCAGAAAGAAGAATTTAAATATTTTAAGTTTATTTATATTGAGTACTTGATCTTTTAAATATGGATGTAATAAGGGCCTTTTTACTTTTATTTATTTTTGGAATCATTTTATTATCATTTTAATTATGGGTTGATTAATTTGAAACACTATGTGAAGATGGTTATTTTTTTTTATAACTTACTTATTCAAATGTGGAATTATTAAACATGTGGCTATATTTTTCAAAAGAACCTGGTTTCAAAAGATAGTAAATTTTCATGTTTTAAGTTCTAAGTAAAGAAAAATATTTTCACTAACATAACCAAATTCGGTCGTAGTGAATGGGCCGGGTTTGGGGATGTTACATATAGGCTAGACGTGGTATTTTGGTTGTGAGTATAGCCATGAGATTCGACTTGTAAATGATTTTAATATTGATGTGTGTTTGGCTATTAGAAATGGTTGTTAATGACTTTTGTAAGATGTTTATAATGCCTTGTGAGATGGATTGTTTTGACATGGTTGTAACCAAGACATTATGGAAGTTAAAATGGTTATTTGAATTATGGTGGATGAAAGCTTGAGAAAGGTCTTATTGTGGCATGAACTTATATGTCAAATTGGTAGTTAAATAGTATGTATTATAGTGAATGAATTGACTGAGTTGAGGATGGTTTTCGGTTGTGAATATTAAGTTGGTATATATATATATTGTATGAATTAATGTTAAAGATCATGTTGTTTTTGTATATATTTGAGTAAGTGAAATGGTTGTATTTGTATAGCATGAATTTTGCATGAATTGGGATTGATTTGGTTGCCCTTTGTGTATGGAAATTGTACATTTTGTGTAACACCCCAAACCCGGCCCAAACACTACAACCGGATCTGGTATGTCACTAAGGAAGTTTCTTAAAAGATGTCGCAATTTCGGGAAATATTTTCTTCTTATATTCAATCTTTTATTCAGAAAAACTTAATAACTTGTTAGGTTTAAATAATATATAAACTGCACATGTTGTTTTACGAATTAAAAACCAAAGCCTTAGTTTAATTAAAATTTAAGTATCCAACAATAATAAAAGCCCAAAATAAAGTATAATAGTCTAATGGCCCATGGCCTTATTACAATAAAAATTTTAAAACCCATTAAATAAAAATATAAAATAATAAACTAAAGTCTTTATGCTGAATCCAAATGCTCTGTCGTATGGCCACCTTGCTCTCTTCCCCAGCCCAGTCCGATGCACTAAGGGTCACCTAAAATGGTTAAAATAATTAGGTGAGTCGTGAAACTCAGTGTGCAACCCTCATGCACCATCAGATTGGGCCTTAGCCCACAAATCAGCATATAAAACATAATATAGCAAATAACATACATAACCTAACCCAATCCTAGGTTTCCATCCGCTACACACCACCCTTACCTGCCAAGCACACCATTGGGGATTTCTATAATCAACCCACACCGCTACACACCATCGATGGTAGTCATGCTGCAGTTAGCTGCTCATCGTCAAAGTTGTGACAGAGCCACCAGGCTGAAATGGCATAAGCCACCAGAAACAGAGTTGTGACAAAGTCACCAGGCTGAAATGGCATAAGCCACCGGAACAGATCACTTCCCCTTTCATCATTCACCCAACCCCAAACATACAGAGAAATCGGCATACAAAGTGTATTACTGAAGTAGGATAGAATTCACTGACCTGATGATTAGCCTTTACCCTCTTCGGGTTTTCAATCATAATGCCGGGATTTCGACATTTAACAGAGTATAGCAGATTTATACATATATATATTAGCACCCAATCTAATAGTGGAAAAGGTTACACACCTGATTAATGTCGATACTCTTGCTAAACCGATCTACAACTTGCTCAAAAAGCCGGAAATATATGAAAATAGAGCCTCTCCTATAATCAGCCATGGTTAGTGTTCTACCCAATTTTACACACTAAAATCAATAGATTTCCTTACCTTGGAATCCCGAAAGTACCACGATTCAAGTATTACTGAACTTATGACTTGGAGATTTACGCGATTGACTCCTTTTCAGATCCCAGAATGCCGAAAATAAGAGAGGAATAAGAGATTAGTTTCTAAATAGCCATTCGGCTAGAGACTTTGAAAAGCTGAAAAACATCAAAATCCCGAAATCGACACTTACCTATTGTTTCCTTCAAAATTCGGCACAAGCAGACTCCACTGAAGAGAATTCGGCAACTTCAGGGGTGAGATCCAAGAATTTCGGCTTTTAGAATATTTAAGAATTGAAGAGATGGCTAAGAGAGATTCGGCCAAGGAATATTAAGGAGAAGAATAGATGTAGTTTTGGTTTTTTTAGAGATTAGAAGAAGAATAACAATAGAGGTAAAAGATTCGGCCAACCAGGAAATTTCAGAGAGGAAGAAAAGGTGAAGAAGATGATGGTTTTTAGCTTTTGAGAGGAAGAAGATGAGAGAATAAAAAATAAAAGAGAGCTCCAAAATTTCGGCTCACCCTCTATATATATAGAAACTGATTCCTCTCCTTAGCAGAGGTTGATTTTCGGCTAACACTGCCATTCATGATAGCTCCTATCCCTTTTCCCTTATCTTAATCTGTTATCTCCTCAAAAATAGCCCTAATTCCTATCTTCATTATCTGCCTATTATCCCCATAATTAAACATTAAAAATTCCTAAAAAGTAGCCTTGTGCCGTCCCCCTACTCATTTAAGTGCCGAATTTTAGCCCTAAAACTTGGGCTTCAAGCTGCCAGAATTTGGGCCTTCCTCATGCACAAGTGACGCCAACTCCTCTTCCTCCTAGTGGCACCATTTCCTTTGGGCCACAAGCCCAATATGCCCATTAAACTACTAAAACTTAAATTTAAACGCCTAGAGTGTCTGAAAAAAATATTTAAAACAAGGCCTCAGCCCAATTTGAGCCGCATTTGTAAACTTTATTTCTCAAAGTAAAGTTTTAAGCATTCAAACACATAAAATGCACATACCAATTATTCAGGGTGTTACAGTTCTACCCCCCTTAAAATAAATTTTGACCTCGAAATTTACCTGATCAAAAGAGGTGGGGGTACTGCTCTCGCATAACACCCTCTGGCTCCCACGTCGCCTCCTCTGTGCCATGATTTCACCACAAAACCTTGACCAAAGGGACAGACTTCCTTCTCAATACTTTTACATCCCGATCCAAGATTTGCACTGGTTCCTCCTCAAAAGATAAATCTAGCCTTACTTCAATCTCTTCCACCGGCAGCACATGCGATGGATCAGAATGATAACATCTTAGCATCGAGACATGGAACACGTCATGTATCTGCTCCAACTCTGAAGGCAACTCCAAACGATAAGCCACTGGCCCCACATGTTCTAGTACCCGATAAGGCCCAATAAATCGAGGACTTAGCTTACCCTTCCGTCCAAACCTCATTACCTTTTTCCATGGAGAAACCTTCAAAAAGGCTTGGTCTCCTACTGCAAATTCCACCTCCTTCCGCTTTAGATCCGCATAAGTCTTCTACCGATCAGACGTTTCCTTCAATCGAGCCCGTATTAACTTAACTTTCTCCTCCGTTTCCGAAACTAGCTCAGGACCCAACACCTGACGTTCACCCAACTTCGTCCAATAGGTAGGAGTACGACATTTCCTTCCATATAACGCTTCGTATGGCGCCATCTGAATACTAGCTTGATAACTATTATTGTATGCGAATTCTGCAAAGGGTAAATATTCCTCCCAACTACCCCTAAAATTGATGATGCAACCCCTTAGCATATCCTCCAATATCTGAATTACCCTCTTAGACTGACCATCAGTCTATGGGTGAAAAGCGGTACTAAAGTCCAACCTTGTTCCCATTGCTTGATGAAGAGCCTTCCAAAATCATGGTGTGAACCTAGGGTCCCTATCCGATATGATCGACACCGGTACACCATGTAGTCTTACAACCTCAGCCACGTACAACTTAGCCAACTTTTGTAGAGAAAAGTCCACTCGAACCGGTATGAAGTGAGCAGACTTCGTCAATCGATCCACGATTACCCAAATCGAATCCTTCTTAGTGGGCGTAAGGGGTAACCCACTAACAAAATCCATCGTGATTCTCTCCCATTTCCATTGGGGAATCTTCACTGGCTGCAACAATCCCGAAGGCACTTGATGTTCAGCTTTCACCTGCTGGCACGTCAAACACTTCTCCACATATTCCGTAACTTCTCGCTTCAATCCTGGCCACTAGAATTGCTCTCGCAAATCCTGATACATCTTAACCCCTCCAGGGTGCATAGCGTCAGGGCTGCTATGCGACTCCTGAAGTATCATCTGCCTTAACTCCACATCCTTTGGCATACAAACCTTTTTACGAAAACACAAAATTCCATCATCATTTAAACTGTTGTCCTCTCCTTCACCATTCTACACTTGTCGGATTCGAGTACTCAGAGCATCATCCAGGAGTTACTTCTTTTTGATCTGACTTGTCCACAAAGGTCTTACTTGGAGTTCAGCCACCAAACTGCCATCCTCATACAGACTGAGATGAGCGAATATCACCCTCAAATCCGCTATCACCTTCCTACTCAGCGCATCTGCCACCATGTTAGCCTTACCCGGGTGATATTCGATCGAGCAATCATAGTCCTTTAACAGCTTGATCCACCTTATCTGTCTCAGATTCAACTCCTTCTGAGTAAGGATATACTTCAGACTCTTGTGGTCCGTGTAAATAACCGACTTCTCCCCATACAGGTAATGCCTCCAAATCTTTAGAGCAAACACTACCGCCGCCAATTCTAAATCATGCGTAGGGTAGTTCAATTCATGCGGTCGCAACTGTCGAGACGCATATGCAACAACTTTTCCATATTGCATCAACACACATCCTAAACCCGTCTGTGACGCATCACAATAGACGGTAAATTCCTTTCCCGCCTCTGGCTGAATTAACACTGGTTCTTTCGTCAAGATTTTCTTCAGTTTCTCAAAACTCTCCTACTGTTTGTCAGTCCACACAATCAATACTCCCTTCCTTAACAACTTAGTTAAAGGTGCCGCTATTGAAGAGAACCCCTCAACAAATCTCCTGTAATACCCTGCCAATCCTAAGAAACTTCAGATTTCTGCCACAGATTTCTACGGCTTCCAATCGAATACAGCTTCTATCTTCCGAGGGTCTACCCTAATTCCCTCTATGGAAACTACATGCCCTAGGAAAGTCACTTCCTTCAGCCAAAACTCACACTTACTGAACTTTGCGTACAGCTGCTTCTCCCCCAAAATTTGCAACACCACACGAAGATGTGCATCATGCTCCTCCTCGAACATGGAGTAAACCAAAATATCATCGATAAACACTACCACAAATCGATCAAGGTATGGTTGAAACACCCGGTTCATCATATCCATAAATGCTACTGGCGCATTCGTCAAGCCGAACGGCATTACCAAGAACTCATAATGACCGTAGCATGTTCGAAACGCTGTCTTATGAATGTCCCCTTCCTTCACCTTTAACTGATGATAACCAAACCTTAGATCAATCTTCCAAAAGACCAAAGCTCCTTTAAGCTGATCGAACAGGTCATCGATTCTTGGCAATGGGTACTTGTTCTTAATCGTCAACTTATTCAGTTGATGATAGTCCACGCACATACGCATGGATCCGTCCTTTTTCACGAATAAGACCGGCGCTCCCCATGGAGACACACTCGGTCGAATAAATCCTCGATCCAACAGGTCCTGGATCTGAGCTTTGAGTTCCACCAACTCCTTCGATGCCATTCGATAAGGAGCAATGGATATCGGAGCCGTACTCGGAAGTAGCTCTATTCCAAACTCCACCTCACGATCCGGGGGTAATCCTGGCAACTCCTCCGGAAAGACATCCGTGAAATCCTTAACTGTTCGAACCTCATCGACAGTCACCTCCTTAGTATCCAACGTACTAATAAAAGCTAAGAATGCGTTGCATCCTTTCTAAATCATCTTAACAGCCTTCAATGCCGATACTATGTTGGACAAATAGTTCCTTCTCTCTCCTAACACAACCACCTCCCCGCCTTCCGGGGTACTCAACACCACACGCTTGGTCTCACAATCCAACTTAGCACGATTCTTAGTCAACCAATCCATTCCTAAGATAAGATCAAACTCTCCAAATGGCAATTCCATTAAATCTGCCGGAAACACTACCCCTTGAGTTTCTAATGGTACATCCTTAAATAGCTTGTCCACTACCCTAGATTGTCCTAGGGGACTAACCACAGTCATCTTCCTAGTAGTTGTTTCAGAGTCTATACTTAGGGTCTCAGATATCGAACATGCAACATAGGAGTGGGCTGACCCAATATCAATCAAGGAAAGTAAAGGGTTATCAGCAATGAGAAACGTATCGGTTATGACATCCAGTGCGTCACCATCCTCCTGTCGATGAACTGCATAAACTAGACCCGACTGCCTTGCATCTACATTACCTGCACCTCTACCAGGTGCTCCACGACCGCGACCAGCCCCATTTCCACCTCTACCTAGACCACCACCCCTCTATACTGGCTGACCACCTCTCCCAGCCTGGTCAGTACCTCGGCCCGTTGGCTGTACCTGATCCACTTGCGGACAGTCCTTAATCAGATGCTCCGTGGATCTACACCTGAAACATCCACCCGTCCTTCTTCTACACTCCCCAGAATGTGCTTTCCCGCACCAATTGCATAATCGATTCTGATTCCCCGCAGTAGGTGTCGGAGCACGAGCTGGCCCATCAGACCTAGGCCTTTTCTGTGAATTCCCAGATGCTCCTGCAGGCCCAAAATTTCTCTTATTCCTTCCCCGCTCCTTATCTCTTTCCTGTCTTTCAGACTGTTTTACCTCCTCAGCTATCTTAACCTTCTCCACCAGAACAGCAAAATCTATCTCTCTCTGCAGTGCTATCAAAACCCTTAACTCATTCCGCAATCCATCCTCGAACCGAACACAACGTTCATATTCGGTTGCTACCATTCCTCAAGTGTAGCGGCTCAAGCGCAGAAACTCCGCCTCATATTTAGCCACAGATTTACTTCCCTACACCAAATTCAGGAATGCCTTCCTCTGTGCATTCACATAGCTGGCCCCAACATATTTTCCCTGGAACGACTCCTTAAAGAAGTCCCAGTCAATCCGATCTGCGGCAGTACCCTCCTTCACCGTGAGCCACCACTGATAGGCCTCGACTCGAAGAAGAGACACGACCCCTTTCAACTTCTCCTCTACCCTGAAATCTAAATCATCCATTATGCGCTCAGTTGCTTCCATCCAATACTCAGCTGTGTTAGGGGCTACGCCAGAAACTCCCATAAACACTTCTGCCCCATTGGCCCTAAGTCGCTTTTGCACAGATTTTCGGGCTCCTGTGCCCATGCCTACTCCAGCAACTCTTTCGAGAACCCGCAGCATCGCCTGAGATACCGCATCATCTCCGGTCGCCTGATCTCGTAACTCTCCCTCCACAGCTGGCGGATCCGGCATCTCGTTTCGTGATCTGTGGCCAGGCCCTACTGGCTCAGACAAGGCAATCCTACCCCTACCGCGTCCACGCGACGGATGTCCTCTACCCCTTGTACTCATTCCTCCGATCGACGTTTATTTGATTAAGAATTTTATGAATCATTAATTTTCTTCCACTAATTAACCACGAACAGTCTTATGAATAGTAGTTTTAAGAGTAGTTCTTTCGAATTCACATTCACAATACAATTTCAAGTCCATATCCTCTAATTCTAGGGAACACATACATTCAATAATCAACATACAAATAGCATCCAAGCACTTGCATTCATCACGTAAGGGAGTTTTCATTGCTTCACTACCCAGGGGTATTTTCGTAATTTTATCCTACAGGGGCATTTTCGAAATTTTTAAAATAGAGTTTCTTGGTGATTTTGTGAAATAAGGGTATTTTGGTAATTTTGCAATCTGGGGGTATTTCGATAATTTTGAAGTCCGGAGGTATTTCAGTAATTTTGAAGTCTGGGGGTATTTCGGTAATTTTACAAATCAGGGTCATTTTGGTCATTTTGCAAAACAAGGGTAATTTGGTAATTTTACAAACCATGGATATTTTGTTGTTGTTTTTTTTTTAACAAAACAAGGGTACCTTTTGGTAAATCTAGTTTTATAGTCTGGGTTACTCTTGCAAACATGAGATTTTCGGGTAACTTTTCGAAACATAGGTATTTTATAAATTCATGGTTGATTGGAAATTTTCACGAATCAAATGTATTTTGAAAATTTTACAAAACTTGGGGTTTTTCAAATAGGGTGGCTGGTCCCTTTCGAGTTTTAACTATAGGGTTTAGCCTGTCAACAAGTCCTCGTGATCAGGGTGAACAGTCACTACGCACCAGGTAAGATTCTAGCGAAGAGGAGGTGAGTCGCTAGGACTGCTTAAATACCAAGCTCTCCCTGAATCCACTCCTAGACATGCGTATGCCCGTTGCCACACCCTAACTCGGCTAAGATGAACAGTCACTACGCACCAGGTAGAATTCCAGCAAAGAGGAGGTGAGTCACTAGGACTGGTTAAATACCAAGCTCTTTCGGATCCAATCCTAGACATACGTATGCCTGTTGCCACACCCAAGCCTTGCGACTCATTTACGGGTTTGTTTAGTGAAATTAAGTCTTATGAGCCTTTAAAGAGTGGTTCAAGCTAGGCCTAAAGTCCATCAAGTTCTAATCTAACTAATCTACGTACCATAAAGCCCATCAAGCCCACAGATATATATCACACAATGGTTCAGAGTACTTACCTGGCGGACGTGGGCTGGAGACGCAGGTGCCATGCCGAGCTAACAAACCTGTTATTATTTAAAAACATGCATGTTTCAAAAACTCATCTTTAGAAAACGTTTTGAGCCCAAAAACCCCCAGAGCCGAGTTTTGAACCGGGCTCTGATACCAATTTGTAACACCCCAAACCCGGCCCAAACACTACTACCAGATATGGTATGTCACTAAGGAAGTTTCGTAACAGATGTCGCAATTTCGGGAAATATTTTCTTCTTATATTCAATCTTTTATTCGGAAAAACTTAATAACTTGTTAGGTTTAAATAATATATAAACTGCACTTGTTGTTTTATGAATTAAAAACCAAAGCCTTAGTTTAATTAAAATTTAAGTATCCAAATATAATAAAAGCCCAAAATAAAGTATAATAGTCTAATGGCCCATGGCCTTATTATAATAAAAATTTTAAAACCCATTAAATAAAAATATAAAATAATAAACTAAAGTCTTTATGCTGAATCCAAATACTCTGTCGCATGGCCACCTTGCTCTCTTCCCCAGCCCGGTCCGATGCACTAAGGGTCACCAAAAATGGTTAAAATAATTGGGTGAGTCGCGAAACTCAGTGTGCAACCCTCATGCACCATCAGATTGGGCCTTAGCCCACAAATCAGCATATAAAACATAATATAGCAAATAACATACATAACCTAACCCAATCCTAGGTTTCCATCCGCTACACACCACCCTTACCTGCCAAGCACACCATTGGGGATTTCTACAATCAACCCACACCGCTACACACCATCGATGGCAGTCATGCTGCAGTTAGCTGCTCATCGTCAAAGTTGTTATAGAGTCACCAGGCTGAAATGGCATAAGCCACCAGAAACAGAGTTGTGACAAAGTCACCAGGCTGAAATGGCATAAGCCACCAGAACAGATCACTTCCCCTTTCATCATTCACCCAACCCCAAACATATAGAGAAATCGGCATACAAAGCGTATTACTGAAGTAGGATAGAATTCAGTGACCTAATGATTATCCTTTACCCTCCTCGGGTTTTCAATCATAATGCCGATATTTCGGCATTTAACAGAGTATAGCAGATTTATACATATATATATTAGCACCCAATCTAATAGTGGAAAAGGTTACACACCTGATTAATGTCGATACTCTTGCTAAACCGATCTACAACTTGCTCAAAAAGCCGGAAAGATATGAAAATAGAGCCTCTCCTATAATCAGCCATGGTTAGTGTTCTACCCAATTTTATACACTAAAATCAATAGATTTCCTTACCTTGGATTCCCGAAAGTACCACGATTCAAGTATTACTGAACTTATGACTTGGAGATTTACGTGATTGACTCCTCTTCAGATCCCAGAATGCCAAAATAAGAGAGGAATAAGAGATTAGGTTCTAAATAGCCATCCGGCTAGAGACTTTGAAAAGCTGAAAAACATCGAAATCCTAAAATCGACACTTACCTATTGTTTCCTTCAAATTTTGGCACAAGCAGACTCCACTGAAGAGAATTCGGCAACTTCAGGGGGTGAGATCCAAGAATTTTGGCTTTTAGAAGATTTAAGAATTGAAGAGATGGCTAAGAGAGATTCGGCCAAGGAACATTAAGGAGAAGAATAGATGTAGTTTCGGTTTTTTTAGAGATTAGAAGAAGAATAACAATAGAGGCTAAAAGATTCGGCCAACCAGGAAATTTCAGAGAGGAAGAAAAGGTGAAGAAGATGATGGTTTTCGGCTTTTGAGAGGAAGAAGATGAGAAAAGAAAAAATAAAAGAGAGCTCCAAATTTTGGCTCACCCTCTATATATATAGAAACTGATTCCTCTCCTTAGCAGAGGTTGATTTTCGGCCAACACTGCCATTCATGATAGCTTCTATCCCTTTTCCCTTATCTTAATCTGTTATCTCCTCAAAATAGCCCTAATTCCTTTCTTCATTATCTGCCTATTATCCCCATAATTAAACATTAAAAATCCCTAAAAAGTAGCCTTGTGCCGTCCCCCCTTACTCATTTAAGTGCCGAATTTTAGCCCTAAAACTTGGGCTTCAAGCTGCCAGAATTTGGGACTTCCTCATGCACAAGTGACGCCAATTCCTCTTCCTCCTAGTGGCACCATGTCCTTTGGGCCACAAGCCCAATATGCCCATTAAACTACTAAAACTTCAATTTAAACCCCTAAAGTGTCTGAACAAAATATTTAAAACAAGGCCTCAGCCCAATTTGAGCCCCATTTGTAAACTTTAATTCTCAAATTAAAGTTTTAAGCATTCAAACACATAAAATGCACAGACCTAATTATTCAGGATGTTACATTTTGCCTTGTGTAGGTACATTGAAGTTGAGGTGGCAAATTGACCTTGCAAATGGCCTATTTTTGTCCACATGGAGACACGGGTGTGCCTCAGTCGCGTGCAACACACGATCTTGGTACACGGTCGTGTGTCCCCTGATGATGCTTTAGAAATTAAGTCAATGAGTTACACGGCCTAGACACACGGGTGTGTGGTCGGCCGAGTGGCCAAGTCAATATACGCTCCAGTTTTCATACAGCCTGGCACACGGTTGTGTCCTCGGCCGTGTGATACAAATTAGTATGTATGCCCTGTTTCCACACGGCCTGAGACACGGGCGTGTCTGGAGCCGTGTGAGGCACACGAGCTGTTTACACTAGCGTGTGACCCCTGTATGGTTGAAATTTATTTGAAGTTTTCAAAATTTTCATATGTTATCGGTTTAGTCCCGAACCACTTCTAAAGCATGTTTAAGGCCTCGTATGCCCTTATAAGGGACAATGCATTTTTGATTAAATTGTATTTGAGTATGAATGCATGAATGTATGAGTTATGTATGTTAAATGATGTGCATTGATCGGTAATACCTCGTAACCCTACTCTGACTACGGATATGGGTTAGGGGTGTTACATTTTGTTAGTATCAGAGCTACGGTTTAGTCGATTCTAGGACTAACGTAACGTGTGTGAGAGTCTAGCTATACATTTCATACATACTCTGCGGCAGTGTGATGATTCCTGGCAGCTTAAATTGTGTTTTCGTATGGTAATGGATCCCAAAAAAGCTGTAGCTGATGATGTAGAGAGTAATGCGCCCGATATCGCTCAAGGGTCAGCGTTGTAATAGCCCGATTTAAGGGCTAGTCAAAACAGTGATCTCAGGATCACTAATCCGGGGTCAAAGAAAATTTATTTTAATGTTATTTTATGAATTAGAGCATGATTATATAGGTGCATGAAAATTTTGGTACTTTAATTTTAGCGATTTCAAGCTTAATCGCGAAAAAGGACTAAATCGCATAAAGTGCGAAAGTTCTATTTTATAAGCTAAAGGTGCCTAATAGCCGTAGAACATTTGGGGGTCTTTAAAGTTTAATTATACCCCTAAGAATGTAGTGGCCGGCCATAGGAGACACAAATTGACAAAATTGGTCAAAGTTGGTAAAAGTTGGTGACTAAATTGACATGTATTAATAAAATAAAGAAAGAAAAGATATCATCTTTTCTCTCCATCTTCCTCCACCAAAAATAGAAAGCAAAATAAGGGTTTTGAAAGCTCAAAACTTCAGCAAACTCATCTCCATTAAAGTAAGTGATTTTAATGGTTTTTCTTGAAGATAGTTGTACTTTTAGAACCCTTAGAGCTTAAGCTTTCTAATGAGGGGACTATCTTACAATATGGTGAAAAGATTAGAGTTTTTCCATGAGAGCTTTCACTATTATTTTCTCCATTTTTATGGAAGAAAATGAGTCTCAATTGTTACATGAACAACTTTTGTGAAAGGTGTTGCCATGAAAACACCTAAATGAACCTTTTTGTAAAGGTTGTAAAATTGGTAGTAAAATGTGTGAAATGTTGGGTTTTGATGATAGCCATAAGAGAAATAAATGTTCACCTAGGCTTATTAAATGTACAAATTTGATTAGAATCGATTTTCGAGCCTAGGGGTAAAATGGTCATTTTGCCAAGGTCTAAGGGTAAAATAGTAATTTTACCAAAGCATGATTATTGGAATGCTTTTATTAATGCGATGATTAAAATGAACTAATTTGCTATTATAGAGCAAGAAGAGCCAAGAATCAACCTCAATCGGGGAAAGAACAAAATATCAGACTAGACCGACAATCTAGCTTATTTTGAAATCAAGGTAAGTTTGTATGTGATAAATTCAACATTTATGCTAGCATGTTTGAGAATGTTTTGTATTATAGTGATACATGATGTTCTATGAAATTGAGTATTTTTGTTAAATGAGAAAGATGATAAAAGTCGAGATGTTAAAGTCCAAGTTGGACTATAATAAATTTGAGAATACTATCATCGAGACGTAAGATGAATAAGGTCCCATATAAAACCATGTTTGGGACATGGCCTCGGCACCGAATTGAGATCCCGTATAAGACCATATCCGAGATATGGCTTCGGTATTGAAATGAGGATCGTATAAGACCATAACCGAGATATGGCATTGATACTTGATGTGAGATTCCGTATAAGACCATATCCGGGATATGGCATCGGCACTCAGAGGTGACCCCATGTAAGACCACATCCGGGATGTGGCATTGGTTTTAATTATTAATAAGCATCTTCAGTATCCCTAGTGATTAATGGGATAAATAGATAAGTTTGGAAATAGAAATGAGATTAGTACTAAAGTCATGTGATTGAGTGAATACAAGTACCCGTGAGAAATTCACAAGGAATGTTTACGATATGTGGCATGGTATGTTCTAGATAAGAACGAGTACAAGTAAGTTATGGCAAAGTGTTTATGACCTTGTGTGGTCATCTAATGCCATGGATTGATGTCATTATGAGCTTATTGTTGCTACTTGTTTCCATGCAAACTTACTAAGCTTTGTGCTTACCCCTCTCATTCCCCTTTTCCTTGTAGTATTGCCAAGATAACTCGGGGATCGTGGGACGCAGGAGTTCGGAAATCACACTATCAACATCACTTTGGTATAACAATTTAGACTTATTTTGAGTATGGCATGAATAGGACTCGGGTATTTTGTTAGGTCGTAATTGTTAGCCAAAGTGTTGGCTATGTATGTTATCAAAGTCATTTTGTAAATGGTCATCGAAAATGGGCCAACACTTGAAAAGTAATTATATATTCAATGATAATGAAATTATGAAGTTTATGCTATGTGTATGCTTTGAATTGAGTTCTTGGATGTGTCTTTGGGTCATGAATGATGTTTATATGAGTTGGAGATAGTATGTTTACTATGCAGGGTGGCATTTGGCTTGGAATATAGCCTTTTTATGTCCACACGGGTAGACACACGGGAGTGTATCTAGGCCGTGTGGGACACATGGTCAGCCCCATGGGCTTGCTGATCGATCGTGTTTCCCCTGTATGCTAGGTTTACAAAGTCAAAATGCTTAATAGTAAACACACGGGCAGAGACACGGCCGTGTGTCTCAGTCGTGTGGAACGCACAGCCTTGAACATGGGCGTGTGCCTTGGCTGTGTGACCTTACTGAGGTGATGACATCATAAACAGAATGCCAAGGTTTTGGCACACGGGCTAAGGCACGGGTGTGTCGAGGCTGTTTGAGGGACACTGGCTAATGACACGGGCGTGTGTCTGGCAGTGTGAAATAAGTCAGTGTCGACCACGGGTGAAGAACACGGGCATGTCTCAAGGGCACCCGGGCGTGTCTCTTGAACAACACGGGTGTGTGGCCCCTGTTTGGACAAAAATTTTCTAAGTGCGTTAAAAGTTCCGACTTATTTTCGAAACCTTCCGGAAGCATGTTTAGGGCCTCGTAGGCCCATTATAAGAATGTTAGACTTATAAAAGGATTTTAATTTGGAATGAAATTTGATAGCCCAAAATTGTAGGACCATGTGAGTTATGTACGGTAACGCCTTGTACCCGGTTCCGGCGTAGAATACGTGTAAGGGGTGTTACAAGTGCCATCTGATTCTAAGCTTGTAACGAGTAGCCACAAGGGAGAGGCTAAACAAGCCTTTTTCCAAATAATGAATGAGTGGTTCACGGAGTTCATTCAAACGAATCTGACTGCTCAACAACCTCCACCCCCACCTATTCCTCAACAAATCCCTATTGTTCCTCAAGTTATAGATCTGATATGGTTGAACAAGCCGCCAATAGATAAAATTTGTAAATATACGGTTGAAGAGTTCCAAGCTACTGTTGATGATGATGCTGAGAGAGCTAAGTTCTGGCTCAAAAATACTATTTGAGTATTCGATGAATTGTCTTGTACTCTTGATGAATGTATTAAATGTGTTGTATCTTTGTTGAGAGACACCGCATATCAATGGTGGAACACGTTGATTTTTGTGGTTCCCGAAGAACGGGTTACTTGGGAGTTCTTTCAATTTGAATTTCGAAAGAAATACATCAGTCAAAGATTTCTCGATCAAAGCACAAAGAGTTTTTAGAATTAAAACAAGGCCAAATGACTGTAACCGAGTATGAAAGAGAATTTGTACAGTTGAGTAAGTATGCCAAGGAGTGTGTTTCTACCGAAGAGGTTATATGTAAGCGGTTGGTTGATGGGTTGAATGAGGATATAAAACTACTAGTCGAAATTCTAGAATTGAAAGAATTTGTCGTTCTGGTTGAAAGGGCTTGTAAGGCCGAGGATCTTAGTAAAGAAAAAAGAAAAGCAGATTCAGAAGCTAGAGAAAATGATCGAGAGTAAGCCGTATCAATCTTCATCAAAGAAATCCAGAGATTCGTACGCTTGCCCAAACAGAGATCGTAGAAAACAATACTCAGGTTCTAAAGCTCAAGCTACATCAATATCGAGTGTTGGCAGTGTGACAGACAACAAACCCGAGTGTCAGCAGTGTGGGAGACAACATTTTGGAGAATGTTGGAGTAAAAGTAATAAAGCTTGTTACAAATGTGGTTCACTAGATCACTTAATCCGATATTGCCCTGAGTTGGATGAGAAAGATAAAGTTCAGAATGTGAGACCAAGTAACACGCCAAATAGAGGTAGACCACCTAGAATTGTTGAAAATGTAAGTGGTAGTAGAGGGGCGACAAAGGATTCAGTTGTGAGATCCGAGACTAGAGCACCTACTAGAGCCTACGCTATTCGCCCTAGCGAAGAAGCGCCATCTCTAAATGTTATCACCGGTACTTTCACTCTTTATGATACTAATGTGATTGCATTGATAGATCCAGGATCAACTCATTATTATATATGTATGAATTTAGTATCTAGTAAGACTTTACCTATAGAGTCTACCGAATTTGTGATTAGAGTATCAAACCCCTTGCGCAAATGTGTTTTGGTGTACAAAGTCTGCAAGAATTGTTTGTTAATGAATCAGGATGTCTGTTTTCTGGCTAATCTGATGTTGTTACCATTCGATGAATTTGATGTGATTTTGGGTATGGATTGGCTAACGATGCATGATGCTATAGTGAATTGTAGACGAAAAACAATTGAACTGAAATGTCAGAATAATGAGACTATTAGAATTGAATCTGATGATCTGAATAGTTTACCAGTTGTGATCTCGTCTATGTTAGCTTAGAGATTTGTGAGAAAGGGGTGTGAAGTTTATCTTGCTTATGTACTTGATACGAAAGTGACAGAAACAAAGATTGAATTAGTACCAATTGTGTGCGAGTATCCAAATGTATTTCCCAAAGAGTTATCAGGTTTACCACCTATCAGAGAGGTTGAGTTTGATATTGAATTAGTACCGGGAACAACACCGATATCAATAGCTCCGTACAGAATGGCTCCGGCAGAGTTAAAAGAATTGAAAGCTCAGTTGCAAGAGTTGACAGATAGAGGTTTTGCTAGATCGAGCTTCACTCCCTGGGGTGCACTGGTGTTATTTTTGAAAAAGAAAGATGGCATGATGAGAATGTGTATAGACTATCGATAGCATAACAAAGTGACGATCAAGAATAAATACCCTTTGCCACGAATAGATGATTTGTTTGATCAGTTAAAAGGGGCAACAATGTTTACGAAAATTGATTTGAGATCGGGTTATTACTAGTTGCGAGTTAAAGACTCAGATGTGCCAAAGACCACATTTAGAACAAGGTACGAACACTACGAATTTCTAGTTATGCCTTTCGGACTAACAAATGCACCTGCTATTTTTATGGACTTGATGAACTTAATTTTTAGGTCGTACTTAGACCGATTCGTAGTTGTATTTATTGATGACATTTTGATTTACTCTCATGATGAATCTAAGCATGCTGAGCATTTGAGAATCGTGTTATAAACTTTGAGAGATAAACAATTGTTCGCAAAGTTCAGCAAATGTGAGTTTTGGCTACGAGAGGTTGTTTTCTGGGACATATAGTTTCAATTGCGGGTATCTGAGTTGACCCGGGAAAAAATTTCTGCGATTATAGATTGGAAGCCTCCGAGAAATATATCTGAAGTCCATAGTTTTCTGGGACTAGCCACCTATTATAGACGATTTGTGAAAGGCTTCTCGATGATTGCGACTCTGATGACACGATTGCTTCAAAAAGATGTTAAGTTTGAGTGGTCAGAAAAGTGTCAGCAGAGCTTCGAGCAGTTGAAAGCATTATTGACAGAGGCACCAGTGTTAGTTCAGCCTGAGTCGGGTAAAGAATTTGTAGTTTTCAGTGATGCATCGTTAAATGGCCTGGGTTGTATTTTGATGCAGGAATGCAAAGTTGTAGCCTATGCCTCGAGACAGTTGAAGCCGCACGAAAAGAATTATCTGACGCACGATCTAGAGTTAGCCACAATTGTAACACCCCTTACCCATATTCTACGCCGGAACCGGGTACAAGGCATTACCGACTTAACATAATTAATCATACAAAATCTGGCAATAAATTTTCATTCCAACTTAAAAATTTTTCATTCAATATCATATTGTCCCTATTACGGGCCTACGAGACCAGAAACATACATATAGAGTGGTTTGGGACTGAACCGGAAGCTGACAAATACTTAGAAAAATTTTGCTCAAAATAGGGCCACACACTCGTGTGAAAAGGAACACGCCCGTGTGGGCAGGCCGTGTGGTCACACACTCCCATGTCCCTAGTTCGTGTGGATTTTATTTTTCATTTCGAACCTACAGGGGTTTTCACACGGCTTGGCACACGCCCGTGTCTATGACCCGTGTCCCTCACACGGCCATGACATGCCCGTGTCTTAGCCCGTGTGTGAAAACCTTGACATTCTATTTATGATGTCAATAGACATTTAGGGTCACACGGCCGAGTCACACGCCCGTGTGCTAGCCCGTGTGACGAACTTGATTTTTTTCAAATTAGGTGTAGGGGACACACGGTCATGCTACACATCCCTGAGGCAGGCCGTGTGTCAGACACGGCCTAGATAGACGCCCGTGTGCCTATCCGTGTGGACAATTATAAGGCTATTTACGAAGCCATTTGCCACCTTAAAAAGCAACCACACTTACACCATTTTTTAACAACACATAGCATAACAATAATGAACCTCTAATATCCACAATTAAGACATCCACAACTTAGTTTCACACTACGTTCATCATTCATATACTTAACACATTACACATTCAATTGCACAAGCTTGCACTTCATAACTTTCATCATTATTGAATATATATAACTTAACTAGTATTGGCCAATTTCAAAGGCCATTTACAAAATGAAATAAGTAACATTAATTTCCAACACATTGGCTAACCAATATGACATATAACAAAATAACCATGTAACACCCCAAACCCGGCCTAGACGTTACAACCGGATTTGACGTGTCACATCGAAGTGTCATTTGAAAACCGAGTTTATCGATGAAATTTCGTTACTAAATTTTAAAATCCTATTTAACAATTGTTTTGAAAATGTTAGTGTTGTAAACCTTGTTGTTCAATTATAGGCATAATTGTTATAAGCTTATTACTCTGAAATAAAACCTCGGAAGCCTTTTCTAGTTGTCAACTTTAAGGTTTGAAAATCGTATTTTTCTATAGAAACCGTTATTGTTTTAAAAACCCGTGTTTCCTAGTCTAGTAGATAGAAATTAAAAGAAAATACTAAATACAAGTTAAAACCCCAAATGGCCTTATTACAAAAATAACAAACCCGAAATAAATATAAAAAAACTAGCTACAAATTGAAATACTTGCGAACATGTGGCCACCTCCAAGTCCCTCGCAGCTCTAAATCCTTTAAGGCCAGGGATTACTTGTAGAGTTAAAAGAAAAGGATGAGTTGCGATAACTCAGTGTGTAATCCCCTAACAGTCTGGGCCCCAACCCTATTCAGTAACAGATTAGTCTGGGCTTTAGCCCTATACAGTAGCAGAGTGGGCCTAAGCCCAAAATCATAACAATGCAGAACAGAGACGTAACCCAACCCAGTCCAGCCAACACACCACCCGTACCAACCAACACACCATGTGGGGACCAAGTTAACCCACCCAGCCAGCACACCAATAACGCAGCCTAGCTGCTAACAGCAGTGAACGTGGCTAAGCCACTAAAATCAGTATACGTGGCGAAACCACTAGATCAGTAAAAAGTGGAAGAGCCACTAGTACAGTACTTCCTCCAAATACAAATCCCTTGTAACACCCCCAGACCCGGCCAAGACGTTAAGACCGAATTCGGGAATGTCACGTCAAAGGCATAATTCAAAATGATTTTGCGAAGTTAAAATTTAAGGCATAAAAGCCCAAAATCCTTGAATCTTGTAAGTTAGATTGGAAGCCTATGTTTTTAAGTTATGGCCATTTTGAAAACCATGTTAGACTTTAAAAAAATATTTATTCAAGTTTAATAATCTAACAGTTGAAACGTTAATAACAAAACTAAAAAGCTAAAGTCGAATCAGAGATACATGGCCTTATTACAATCCAACAGAAACAAAGTAATTAAAATTAAGTCTTTCAAACTAATTAAAAACTACTTGCAACGTAGCCACCTCCGAGTCATCTTCCACGTCGAGCCGTCTACTGAGGATCACCTGAAACATTTAATAAAAAATGTGTGAGTTTCGAAACTCAGTGTGTACGATCCTTAGTAATCCAATCAATATACAATTATCACATTGGGCCTAATCCCTATCAAAAACGGTGGTCTTGGGCCTTAGCCCACAATGACCTCATACCACATTAGTATCACATGAATGCAATGCACTCCATTTCCCTTCCAACCCTACACTCCAGTGGGGATATAAATATCAACCCACCCATCCCTACACTCCAAAGGTAGCACCAACAGCGGCACTACTCAACGTTGCAGCAAAGCTGCTAAGCATATAATGGGCTTAAAGCCACCGGTGGATCGACGGTCGTCAAGCAACTATGCGATCCTCACATATCTTACTCTGTATCATCAAACCCACCCAAATGCAACATATATTTCATGAATGCAACATACACAATTTCACACATTAAGCACTTAGGGGTATTTTAGTCATTTCACTACCCAGTGGTATTTTCGTAATTCTACCCTACATGGGTATTTAGGTAATTTTGCAAAATAGGGGTATTTTGGAAATTTTGTAAATTAGGGATATTTTGGTAATTCTGCAAATCAAGGGTATTCTGGTAATTTTACAAATTGGAGGTATTTTAGTAATTTTGGAAACCTATGGATATTTTGGAAATTTTTAAACTAAGTGTATTTTGGTAATTTTCAAATCAGGGGTATTTTGGTCCCTCTCGAGTTTTAATTATGAACTTTGGCCCATTAACAAGTCCTTGCGGCTAAAGTGAACAGACATTATGCACCAGGTAGGATTCCAGAGAAGAGGAGGTGGGTCGTTGGAACCGCTTAAGTACCAAGCTCTCCCTAGATCCAATCCTAGACATGCATATGTCCATTGCCACACTCTAACCCAGCGACTTGTCCCTGGACATGTTGATTATTAAATTAAGTCTTATGCGGTTTAAGAGTTGTTCAGAGCTAGGCCTAAAGTCCATTAAACCCTAGCATACTTGTCAACGTCCCCATAAAGCCCATCAAGCCCATTTCACGTTCATATAACCCATTAAGCCCAAATCACTTCCTTATGGCCCATTAGGCCCAGATCTCATTCATATGTCCTATTAAGCCCAAAACAATTCCAGATCATGTAACATGCATGACTAACTCAATTCATATAACCAAATCAATCAATTTCATCAAACTTAGCCTTAGGGCCCACCTAGCCCATTTAGCCACTTTCGGCTTTTAGCTTTCTGGCATTGCTGATATCATGTGTGTGTAGTGTTTGTACACACTTGGTTACTGTGACGTGCTATACGATCCTTGGTCTTGAACCTACAACCAACCAACCTTCAATCAATCACCCATACTTAATCAAAATATTTACCAAAATCCAAAGCCTTATCGTAACCTTACCGTATGCCACCAGTTCTAGTAGCCCTTCCTTAGCTACTATTCACGATTATCTCCTAGATCTGCACCCACGCAAATACTATCAACAATCAAGTGACTCATATTTCACACAAGCCACCCCTATAGGCCATACTTACATTCAGCCATTCACTAAACCACAGTTGAGACGAATACACTTACCACTTGCTAACGATCCTTACCACGCTTCTGATCTTTGAACCCCACCCTTGTTAATACAAGGTTAGACAAGGAAATGTTAGATAGCCCTTCGGCTTTTAACAAAACACACTAAGGAGACTAAGTACTTACCAATCCAACCTTTGATCCTGCGGCCTAGATAGCTACTGAACGAGATCCGACTTTTAAAACTTGATTAAGAGTAGATAACAACAACCAATTTGTGATGGAGGAAAACAACAAGGAATCGGTAAAAAGATAAGGCTATCCGATTATAAGGGAGTATTCGGCTTTCAGAGAAAGAAGAAGAACGCAACACCAATAGGGATTTTCGGCAAAAAGGAATGATGGTTTTTCAGAAATGGAAGAAACAGAATGAGGGGGAGAAAAGAAAAGTAATGGAAAACCCAAGGAACCTCTCAAAGGAATTCGGTAAAGAAAAGAAAGACTGGCCTATTTGCAAAACTCTCCAAATGCCGAAAACCATAATGAAAATTCGTAATACCCCCTAAAAGACCCAAAAACGGCACTCATCTACCCTCCTAAGCTAAATTTATACACTTTCCACTTCCCAAAACAGCACCAACTCTTCACACTTCTCAGCTCCTAACTTTTCTCCCTAATAACTCCTCAATCTCATCCTAAATTTTCTCCAAGATAAGCTCCTACAATCTCTCCATGACCATTCCCAACCTCTCATCCATCAGACTTTCACTGCAATACAAATTGTAGCCGTCCTGACAGCAAAATAAATACCCCAATAAAATACCATGCCACTACTCGAACCTTGGACTCCCTTGCCTGCTAATGAGGCCACTTCCCTGCTCCCTAAGTGGCGCCACTTTGCCACTACATGTAATAGCCCGATTTAGACCCTAATTGGAATAGTGGTTTCGGGACCACAAATCCGAGTCCGAAAAATATTTTTATTATTTATTTGATATCTATGTTATGTGTTTGAGCATGTCCTAAAATATGGTAGGTTAATTCTTTTGTTTGGATGCTTAATTTAGATAAGGGATTAAATTGTATAAGTGTAAAAGTAGCTATCTTCTAAATTAAGTGATTGAATTGATGTGTTTATATATGAGAGAGGACTTAAGATATAAATTGCCCATTTGTTGGCCTAGTGGACGGCATCATGACTTGATTTTATATTATTTTGTTTTTAATGGGAATAAAATATGTGTTAAAGCTTTATATTATAATATAGGATAATAATAATAATAATAATAATAATAATAATAATAATAATAAATAAATAAATAAAAGAGACATGCAAAAAGAAGGCCATTATCTTCATCCTTGGCCGAAAGTAAGAAGAAAAGGAAGAAGTTGAGTTCTCTCTAATATTCGGCTAATTGCAACCAAAATTAGTAAGTTTTAGTTTTGGATTTTTGATGATTTTTGCATATTTAAGATTTTTGTTCATTCTACTTGCAAGCCCATGTGTTAATTTTGTGAATTAGTCATGTATGTGAGATGTGCCATTAATGTGAAGTTGAGTTTTTGTGATGATTTTAGTATAAAATGAAATATTTAAGTTAGATGAGCATAATTTGTTCTTGAGATTTTGATGAATGTAGTTAATTAGGGATTTATTTGGAGAAAGAAAAATATTAGAGGTTAAAATGTTAAGAAAATAAGTTGTAAGGACTTGTTGGGAGAAGATGAAAATTCGGCTCTTAAGAATGGGGGTCAAATTTTGAATATTTTGTGAATTTTGTAATTAGGACTAAATTGTAAAAATTACAAATGCTAGGGGTAAAATTGTAAAATTGCTAAATTATATGTTTTCGGATTAAATTGAATGATTATAAGTTTGAATGAGTTTAAATTGGAATTATTTAGATCAAGAACAAAAGGAAACGAGTTTGGATTGGGGAAAAGCAAAATTAACCGAATAGCCGGGAAGCGTAATTCGTCAATTTACGAGGTAAGTTTTAAGCAATTGGATGTAATGAAATTTGAATATATATTTTAATGTGTGTATGAATAATTAAATTAAGCATATTAAAATACATTTGCCGAATGTGAAATGGAATGGGATCAAATATTTATAAATTAGTCGAATGTAGAATTGGATGTATAGTTAAGGATCGAATAGAATTAAATGTATACCATGAATTAGATGATGGTTGTGATTGAATATTTGATTATGTATTTATTAAGGTAAAGCCGATTGTGATGGATAGATATATAATGAAGAATTTGATTTTGAATGTTGATATATAAGTATGTTATATGTGCATAATGTATTCAAGAAGAGGAAATAAATTATTGGGCACTGTGTTTGCGGAATAAAACTAGTAATGGCACTATGTGTGCGATACATTACTAGGGAATGGCACTGTGTGTGCAGAATAAAACTAGTAATGGCACTATGTGTGCGATACATTACTAGGAATGGCACTGTGTGTGCGGAATAAAATGGCAACGGCACTAAGTGTACAGTACGTTACATGAGTTGCACTATGTGTGCGGATTATCGAACCTCTCAAGGACATGAACCAATGAATGGATATAACCAAAAGAGACATGTAGGTAAGTGATGCATGGAAATTGAATAACGTGGTGCTAATGAGGTAAGTTGCTTTTGTATACTAAATTTTGGAAATATAATAAATTCATTAACCTTTGAGCTTGTTTGAAATGGATATAGGGCTTGTGATCATTCGGTTTTGGGGATCTAATGAATATGATATTGTTGTATAGTAAAATGCTATATGTAATGCTTATACGAACCGGTTAATGATCAAGTTGAATTGATTAAAATTGTATAATTATTTGTTGTATATATTTCCTTTTGCTTATAACTTACTAAACTATATGAGCTTACTATTCGTGTGTTTATTTGACTATTATGTAGATCTTGAAGTCTAAGTGTGCAAATTTTAAAATACCGAGCACTAAGTGTGTGAAATTGGTCGTTATGCACTAAGTGTGCGAAATCGGATAAGGAGCACTAAGTGTGCGATTAATTTTTATATCTTGGATTTAATTTTGGGTAAGTGGATATTATGAGATGATATTAATTGAGATCAAATAAGAGTGATAAATTAGTTTGGATGGAATGTATCAATAAATTTTATAGTTCAATTGATATGAGTGGACATGGAGTAATGCTTACAAAATCTCATTGATTTATACATGAATTTTATGTATTGTATTCGGCCATGTGGAAGTTTGTATAAAGAATTCATTTGATTAGGTTTAAATCTTGAATATGTGATTTATATGGGTTTGAAGTGCAAGTATAAGTTCGGTAAGTAAAATATATATATGCATGTGAAACCTATTATCGAAGGTTTGGAGGTTCAGCCTTTGGGATATGAGACGAGAAAGATTTCGAAAGGTGATATGAACTAAAGTCATGGTTATAAACCTAGGTTGTGAGTATATTATTCTGACTTTGCTAGTGTAGTGTTAAAATGCATTATTGTTGTGAAATTGCTTATAACTTACTAAGCTTTTGAAGATTACTTTGTGTATTTTTCTTATGATTATAGAGTTTCAGAGACTTACTCGGGTTGGAAGTTGAAGGAGATCTCATCACACTATCTAGCTTTCGCTTCGGTAAATAAATGCTTGAAGACTTGGTTATATGGCATGTATAGACTAGTTATGATATGGTTGGTTTTGAAATTATATATATATATAGCCATGCGAAAATGGCTTGATTATGATGTTAATGGTTGCGTATTTGGTTTTGTCTTAAGTTAAATTTGGAAGTATGTTTAATGGTAAATATGTTTGTAATGTGGTTATATTATTTTTGCAATGAAACAGTTTTTGGTTAGCAGCAGTGACATAATTTTGAAAAAACACCAAATATAGGAGAAAAGGAATTAGAAAGTGAATAGGATATAGAATTAAAGCTTATTATGTCTATTTTTATATGAAAGAAATAGAGTAGGCAAAGGAATTTTATATTATGAGATATTTAAATTTTAGTGGGACTGATTCTGAATGACTTCGTGATCCCCTGTTCTGTCTTGGAAAAATTATTAAAAATTGTACAAAAATAATCATGGAACATAGTATATATTCTTAGAATCCTTAATGAGTATATTTGTTATTGGAATAAACAAGAACATTAATTGAATTCTCTACAATAAGATAACTGAGTTTTTGTAAAGATAGGTCAGAACCATCAAATAGTGAAACAGGGGAAAGTTTGATGAATAAACTATACTAATTGGCCACAAGAAAAATTCTGGAAAAATTCTAGTAAGAATATATATGAGTCTAGTTTCAAGAAAAATTTACGGATCTAAATTTCGAGTTTCGTAACTCGAGTTATAGTTAATTTAGTCAACATGACGCAGATGGACAGTTTCAATTTTTATGCCCTGAATTAGTAGTTAAGTTTAGTAATGTCTCGACTCCGGCAACGGCCTCGGGTAAGGAGTGTTACACTACACCACAAGCCCTTTTGTGTCATTTTTCTTTTTCATTTATTTAAAAGGCCTACTAACTGAAGTCACAGTTCCCTTGGGGCTAAATCCAAAATTTTTCCAATACCCTTACTTGATCCCAGGACATCTCCAACACCCCTAGACACTCCAAATTCATTAACCGTCAAAGCCCACATGCCAATTTTCATTTTCTTGCTCACTTAAAAATTTTTTGAGACCAAAAGCCCAAAGCCCA
The DNA here is from genome assembly GCA_005393395.2 of Gossypium australe. Taxonomy (NCBI): domain Eukaryota; kingdom Viridiplantae; phylum Streptophyta; class Magnoliopsida; order Malvales; family Malvaceae; genus Gossypium; species Gossypium australe. Next base: position 100,528,258 of record CM016623.1, read on the forward strand.
ATAGTCCCAATTCTACTAGGCCCAAATTCGGTGCGTTACGTCCCCACCCCAATGCAGAATGTCGTGTCATAAATAATTCGTGTATGCAGTATGTCATAAACATAAACAGTCATATAAATATCACATAAACATCACTTAAGCTACCATTAGGGGTATAATGGTCATTTTTGTTGTTAGGGTAAAATGGTAATTTCACCCCTCCGAGACATTTCTGTAATCTTACCCTTCGAGCGTATTTCGGTAATTTTACCTAAAACGGTCTTTTTGAAGGCCTACAGTCGCCTCGAGCGACGCAGATACCATTTTTTTGGTCAAAACGGTGTAATTCAGCCCAAAGCCCAGTTTTCGGCCCAAGTGGGCCAGCACGCTCATATAGCCCATTTAGCCCAATTTCGGTCGCGGCTATGCGAACTTCGCCGCCTAATCCATTATCTGATACTTACCATAGATTTCGTCCCTGTGGGCCCATGAGCCCATTGGGCCCACATGGCCCACTTCAGCCCAATAAGGCCCATTACGACCTAACCCACGAGAATGTGCATGACAGCCTCAACAGTCTATCGCCAATGATTGTGCCTCGGTTTATCTCTACAGCGCTCGCAGGCTCGAGAGCCCTCAGATGCCGAAGTTTCGGCTTATCGATTTTTTAGCTTTAGCCGATTCACAGTTCATCAGGGTGTGAGTACACACCTTCATTCATCGTATTGACAGAACTAAAGCGGGTGTCCGATTACACACCTGCTAATTGCGGTTTGAGACACTTTCCAAGGCACCTACGATAACAACCGACCATTAGTTAATCACATATCCTCATTAAACCATAGTATTGAAACGCTTTTAGTCAAATTAACTTTTCTTACCACGAACGAAAGATCCCTTGTAGCGAAACAATAATCGGCCTACCCTTTGGTTAAGGCAATTGAGTCCCTAGCACCATTCAATGAGAAAGAAGTTGTTAGCGATAAACATTTCCACGGTAATGGGGGAGGAAAGCCTTTTTGGCCCAAGAGAATAACATCGAAACAAGGAGAAAAACCAACCTTAGATTCGGCTATAGTCACACTTACCGACCAATCACAGAGATTCGGAGACTGATAGAACGAAGAGGAGAATATGCTTAGGCCTTAATAGATTCGGCCTACACGAAAAGGAATCAAGGTTTAAATGTTTCGGCTTTAGTTGCAAAGAAAAGGGAAAAATAATAAGAGGAAAAGAAAGGTTGTGTTTGGCAAGAGGTTAACCGGAAGGAGAAAAGGGATTCGGCAGCAAATAGGCAGCAACCACGAGATAATGGTGAAAAGAAGAAAAGAAAGTAAAAAAAGAGAGGCCTAACAATTTGGCAAATAGCAAAAAGTGAAGAAGAAAGAAGGAAGAGAGAAGTGAATTCGGCGGAGGTCAAAATGAAAAGAAAAAGACCTGAAACGTCAAAATGTACCAAAATGCAAACAACCCCTAAAATACCAGAGAAAATTCGGCACTCCAACTCTCTCCAAAGCCGAAAATGCACCCCCAAATGGCAACCCTTGGCTGAAATTCCCTACTCATCCTTCCCCACATTCGGCCAACACTTCCACACACATCCACTTCATTGATTCTCTCCACTGAATCCTCCTTGAGTTACTCGCAGCCTCCCATTCCAAATTCTTGACCAAGTCTTCAACCTCCTCTGCAGAGTTTGATCCAAACTCTATCTCTTGCACCCTCAAGACATAAAATAAAAGCCTCCATTTACTTGCCATGGGATTCGAACCCCTCTCTCCTTGCCATCTTAATGACGCTAACACCATTAAGCCACAAGCTCTCTTTGTGTCATAGAATACACACAATTAAACATAAGTCCTACTGCTAACTACCAGTTCTATTTATGAGCAAAAATTAAAATTTTTCCAAGGTTCAGACTCGAACCTAGGCAAAATTCAGCAAAATTCTATACCCACATTTTTAGGGCGTTACAACTCTACCCCCTAAAGAAATTTCAGCCTCGAAATTTACCTGGTCAAAAGAGGTAAGGGTATTGCTGTCGCATCGCCTCCTCAGACTTCCACGTGGCTTCCTCTGAACCGTGATTACGCCAAAGCACCTTGACTAGCGAAATAGATTTCCTTCTTAACACTTTAACGTCACGATCCAATATCTGCACCGGTTCTTCCTCAATAGTTAGATCAGGCCTAACCTCGATCTCTTCCACCGGCACTATATAAGAGGGATCAGAACGGTATCGCCTTAGCATGGAGACGTGGAACATATCATGTATCCAATTCAACTCAGGAGGTAACTCAAGTTGATAGGCGATCGGTCCCACACGCTTTAATATCTGGTAAGGTCCAATGAATCTAGGGTTCAGTTTGCCTTTCCATCCAAATCTCAAAATCTTCTTCCACGGTGAGACCTTCAAGAAGACATAATCCCCTACAGAGTACTCTATCTCCTTACACTTTAAGTCAGCATATGATTTTTGCCTATCAGCTACTTCTTTTAATCGATCTCGAATCAGGTTTAGCTTTTCTTCAGTTTTGAAAACTAACTTGGGCCCCAAAACTCGCCGCTCACCAAGTTCTGTCCAACAGGTAGGGGTGCTGCACCTACGACCATATAACGCCTCGTACGGTGCCATCTGAATACTAGCTTGGAAGCTGTTATTATATGCAAACTTTGCTAATGGCAAATAGTCTTCCCAACTGCCTTTGAAATCAATTACACAGCTTCTTAGCATGTCCTCTAATATCTGGATCACCCTCTCTGACTTACCATCAGTCTGAGGATGAAATGCCGTGCTGAAATCCAACCTTGTACCCAAAGCTTCGTGTAACACTCTCCAGAATCGTGATGTGAATCTAGGGTCTCTGTCCGAAATGATAGACACTGGTACCCCATGCAGTTTCACAATCTCTACCACGTATAACTTAGCCAACTTCTACAATGAATAATCAATGCAGACCGGTATGAAGTGGGTAGATTTAGTCAGTCGATCAACAATAACCCATATCGAATCCTTCTTAGTAGGCGTCAAGGGTAGCCCACTAACAAAGTCCATGGTTACCCTCTCCCACTTCCAGAGTGGAATCTTAATGGGTTGCAGTAATCCCAAGGGCAGTTGATGCTCAGCCTTAACTTGCTGGCATGTCACACTTACTCCCAAAATTTGTAACCTCACGCTTGAGCCCTAGCCACCAGTACAGTTCATGTAGATCTCAGTATAACTTGTTTATGCCAAGATGCATAGCGTATGGACTACTATGCGCCTCTTGCAGTATAGACTACCTTAACATAGAATCTATCGGTACACAGACTCTCCCACAAAAGCATAGCACTCCCTCACTATTCAGCCCAAAATCCGCAGCCTCCCTCTTCTCAATCAGTCGGAAACGAGGAACCAACGATTCATCTAGCAACTGGTTCTCCTTAATTTGATCAATCCAGGTCGGTCTCACTTGGAGTTCAGCTAACAGACTACCATTCTCAAACAGGCTGAGACGAGCAAACATTGCTCTTAGATCAGATACAACCTTACGGCTCAATGCATCTACTACTACATTAGCTTTACCCGGATAGTACTCAATCGAGCTCCTTAAGTAACTCTATCTATCTTCATTGCCTAAGATTCAACTCCTTCTGAGTAAGGAGGTATTGAGGCTTTTATGGTCTGTGTAAATAATAGACTTCTCGCTGTATAAGTAATGCCTCTAAATCTTTAGTCCGAATACCACCGCGGCTAACTCCAAGTCATTAGTGGGGTAATTCACCTCATGAGGTTTAAGCTGATGAGATGCATAAGCAACCACCTTACCCTTTTGCATCAACACACATCCCAATCCAGTGTGCGACGCATCACAGTAGACAATAAATTCTTTCCCCGACTCTGGCTAAATTAACACCGGTGCTTCAGTCATGACTTTCTTTAGTTTCTCAAAACTCTCTTGCTGCTTATCAGTACAATTAAACGGTACCCCTTTACATAGCAACTTAGTTAGAGGTGCAGCAATCAATGAAAACCCCTCAACAAAATGTCTGTAATACCCAGCTAGACCCAGAAAACTTCAAATCTCAGATACAGTCTTTAGTGGTTTCCAATCCAACACGGCTTTACCTTTCCGAGGATCAACCCTAATCCCTTCAACAGACACCACATGACCCAGAAATGTCACTTCCCGCAGCCATAATTCGCACTTGCTGAACTTTGCATAAAGCTGTTTTTCCCTCAGTATTTGCAATACAATCCGTAGATGTGAATCATGATCCTCCTCGGTTCTTGAATACACCAGGATGCATCTATAAACACCACCACGAACCGGTCCAAATAGGGTTGGAACACCCGGTTCATCATATCCATGAAAGTAGCTGGTGCATTCGTCAACCCAAACGGCATGACCAGAAACTCGTAATGCCCATAACGATTTCTGAACGCAGTTTTATACACATCTGTATCCTTAACCCTTAGTTGATGGTACCCAGATCGAAAATCTATCTTGGAGAAAACTGAAGCTCCTCGCAGCTGGTCGAACAGATCATCTATTCTCGGTAAAGGGTACTTGTTTTTAATCATCAGTTTGTTCAGTTGACGATAATCAATGCACATGAGCATGGACCCATCCTTCTTCTTCACGAATAACATTGGTGCTCCCCAAGGAGACACACTCGGTCGAATGAATCCTTGGTCTAGTAGCTCTTGAATTTGAGCTTTCAACTCCACCAGCTCATTCGACGCCATCCTATAATGGGCGATAGACACCGGAGCTGTTCTAGGTAAGAGCTCTATACCGAATTCAACTTCACAGTTTGGAGGCAACCCAGGAAGCTCTTCGAGAAATACATCTAGAAACTCCTTCACCATTTTGATATCCCTAACAGAAGGACCTTTAGATTCAGAAGTGCTGACATAAGCTAAGACTACCTCGCAACCTTTGTGAACCAGTTTCTCGGCCCTTAATGCTGAGATTACATTAGATAGATAATCCATTCGCTCTCCTATCACAACCACCTCCTCATTCTCAGCAGACTTCAATACCATACGCTTAGCAGCACAATCCAAATTCGCACGGTGTTTCACTAGCCAATACATGCCCAAAATAAGATCAAATTCGCCAAACGGCAGTTCCATCAAGTCTGCCGGAAAGACAACCCCTTGGACCTCTAGGGGCACGTCTCTAAACAACTTACTCACTCTAATCGACTGTCCCAGTGGACTTATCACCGTCATTTCACTATCAGTAATTTCAAACTGAAAACCCAACGTCCCAGACACAGTACATGCAACATACGAGTGTGTCATAAATAATTCGTGTATGCAGTATGTCATAAACATAAACAGTCATATAAATATCACATAAACATCACTTAAGCTACCACTAGGGGTATAACGGTCATTTTGGCTGTTACAGGTAAAATGATAATTTCACCCCTCCGAGACATTTCTATAATCTTACCCTTCAGGGGTATTTTGGTAATTTTACCTAAAACGGCCTTTCCGAAGGCCTACAGTCGCCTCGAGCTACGTATATACCCTTTTTTTAGTCGAAACTGTGTAATTGGGCCTAAAGCCCAATTTTTGGCCCAAGCGGGCCCACATGAGCCCAATTTTGGTCGCTGCTATGCGAACTTCGCAGCCTAATCCATTATTTGATACTTACCATGGATTTTGTCCTTATGGGCCGATGAGCCTATTGGGCCCACATGGCCCACTTCGGCCCAACAAGGCCCATTATGACCTAAGCCCACGAGAATGTGCATGACAGCCTCAACAGTCTATCGCCAATGATTGTGCCTCGGTTTATCTCTACGGCGCTTGCAGGCTCGAGAGCCCTCAGATGCCGAAGTTTCGACTTATCGATTTTTCGGCTTTAGCCGATTCACAGTTCATCAGGGTGTGAGTACAACCTTCATTCATCGTATTGACAGAACTAAAGCGGGTGTCCGATTACACACCTGCTATGGATTGCGGTTTGAGACACTTTCCAAGGCACCTACGATAACAACCGACCATTAGTTAATCACATATCCTCATTAAACCATAGTATTGAAACGCTTTTAGTCAAATTAACTTTTCTTACCACGAACGAAAGATCCCTTGTAGCGAAACAATAATCGGCCTACCTTTTGGTTAAGGCAATTGAGTCCCTAGCACCATTCAATGAGAAAGAAGTTGTTAGCGATAAACATTTCCACGGTAATGGGAGAGGAAAGCCTTTTTGGCCCAAGAGAATAACATCGAAACAAGGAGAAAAACCAACCCTAGATTCGGCTATAGTCACACTTACCGACCAATCGTAGAGATTCGGAGACTGATAGAACGAAGAGGAGAATATGCTTAGGCCTTAATAGATTCGGCCTACACGAAAAGGAATCAAGGTTTAAATGTTTCGGCTTTAGTTGCAAAGAAAAGGGAAGAATAATAAGAGGAAAAGAAAGGTTGTGTTTGGCAAGAGGTGAACCGGAAGGAGAAAAGGGATTCGGCAGCAAATAGGCAGCAACCGCGAGATAATGGTGAAAAGAAGAAAAGAAAGTAAAAAAGGAGAGGCCTAACAATTTGGCAAATAGCAAAAAGTGATGAAGAAAGAAGGAAGGAAGAAGAAGCAAATTCGGCAGACGTCAAAATGAAAAGAAAAAGACTGAAACGTCAAAATGTACCAAAATGCAAACAACCCCCGAAAAATGCCAGAGAAAATTCGGAACTCCAACACTCTCACAAGCCAAAAATGCACCCCCAAATGGCAACCCTTGGCCGAAATTCCCTACTCATCTTTCCCCACATTCAGCCAACACTTCCACACACATCCACTTCATTGATTCTCTCCACTGAATCCTCCTTGAATTACTCCCAGCCTCCCATTCCAAATTCTTGACCAAGTCTTCAACCTCCTTGTAACAGACCGAATTTGACCCTAATCGGAACAGTGGTTTCAGGACCACGAATTTGAGTCCGAGAAATATTAAAATATTATATTTCGAGCTTATTATATCTGAATTAATGTATGTGAAAGTTTCATAGAAAAATTTAATCGTTTGTGTGTTTAATTTAGAAAAAGGACTTAATCGCTTAAAATGTAAAAGTTGCAAACTATAGTGCAAAGTGCTAGAATGATGATGGCTTTTTAATATGAGGCATTAAAAGGGAAAATAGCCCATTTTTAAGTTAGTGGGTGGTATATGACAAGATTAACCTTAAGTTATATTTTGTTTTTATTATTAATTAAAGGTTAAAATGGTAAATCATTAAAATGTTAATATATGTTAAATGAAATTAAAAAAAGAAGCCATATGTTCATCTTTTGGCCGAAACTTAGCAAGGGAGAAGGAAGAAAAACCCTTAGGCACATTCGGCATTGTTCAAGCTCAATTAGGTATGAATTTTAGTTCGGTTTTCGTTAATTTCTACGTTTTTTAGATCGTTGCTTCGAACATTAGCTGACCCATGTTAGAATTTTTAAATTTAAGCATGCTTGATGTTCGGCCATTGACATGTTCTTGTGGTTTTTGATGTTTGATGGTTTTAAATTAAAGATATGTTAAAGATTAGTATGTTTTGCATTGGAAATTTTAGTGAATTTGAGTATTTTGGGCTAATTTGCAAAAATGAATTTTTGAGGGGTAAAATGTAAAATAAATGGAAGAAATGGACTTGTATAGTTCCTATGAATATTCGGCCCTAAGGTGCTATAGTGAAATTGTATTTTGTGTTTTGTGTAAATAGGACTAAATTGTAAAAATGTGAAACATTAGGGGTAAAATGGTAATTTGCCCATTTATATGTTTTGGGACTAAATTGAGATGAAATGTGCTTGAATGGGCTAAATTTTAATGTGTTTAGATCAAGAACAAAGAAAAACGGATTTGGATCGGGGAAAGGCGAAGGTTATCGAATAGCCAGTCTACGTTATCCGTCGACAGTCGAGGTAAGTCCTTAAGCAAGTATATGCCAAAGAATTATTTATGAACACAGTATATGATGAAATTTGGAAACTTAAAGTATAAAAATATATGTTGGCCGATGTGGGAGTATGAGTTTGTAGTGAATTTATTTTGTTTAATGTAATGTGAATAAGTATGTTCGGTTTAAAATGTGAAAGTAATATGAAGTATATGAGATGGTTGTGATTTTAGTACTAAGTAATGTGTGCTGAAATGTTGAATATGTTGATATTTCAGGCTTCGAGCCTAGCAGGCCTTGTGCCGGTGATGTATTTCGGGCTTCGAGCCTAGCAGGCCTTGTGTCGGTGATATATTTCAGGCTTAATGCCTAGCAGGCCTCGTGCCGGTGAATATATCGGGCTTAATACCTAGCAGGCTAAATGCCGGTGTTTTAAATTCTCGGACTTCGAGTCTAGCAGGCCAAGTGCCGGTGTACGCGATTTGGATTAATGCATAACTTGTTATACGCTGGTGAGTTGTTAATTCTCGAACTTTGATTGTGAAATAGTAAAGTTATGAAACAAATCAAGAAAGCTTAAGTTTATGAATGTGAATTTGTGAGTTCGGCTATAAGGTATGTATTAAGCATACTTTAGTGTTATGATTATATGCTATGATGCTAAGTAAATGAAATGGTGAAAGAAAGTGATATGCATATGATAGATGGATTGTAATTATAATGTATACTATGAGTGAAATGGTTATAGAAAAGCATGAAAGAAGTAAGTATTTGTACAAGTATAATTATATGCATAAGTGTGTGATTATTTATTCAGTATATAATATACTGTGGTAAAGAAATGAAAGTTGATATATGTACAGTGAGAAGGGATATTCGGTTATGGTAAATTAAATATTAAGTCTTGAATGTTTAATGTTAGGAAATGTTTTTATTAAATGCGTGTATACTTGAATGTCATATTGTGGTTGCTTAAGACTTACTAAGCTAGCAAGCTTACCTTGTGTGTATCCCTTATTTGTTTTATAGATTTCGTTCAAGCTACGGGCTCAAAGGATCGTCGGAAGAATCATCCACACTATCAACCCCTTTTTGGTACTTGTATATTTGGTTTTTAAATCAAAAGGCATGTATAGGCTAACTCTATGTTTGAATATCGTTTTGATGATGTTTAATAGCCATGTGAAAATGGCTTAAATTTTCATACTAAGCTCAGTTTTATTTACCCTTGACTATGTGATTAATATGTTTAGCTTCAACTATTCGGCTAGTGGATGTTCTTTCATTTTCTAGCTTATTTATTATGCGTACTATATGATTGCTTGTTGTAATGTCAATGTTGGTGTTAAATTAGTCAAGTGTTTCGGCATCTAAGTTAATATTAGTAGGTATAATTCAAGGGAGGTATATGTAGTTGAGCATCATTCAAAATTTATGTATTTATGTCAACTTTAGTTGATTTACGAAGTATGAATTATATTGAGTATTGCATATATGTGTATTCGGCCAAACCTAGGTGATAGTTGCAAATATAGTTAGCACGTTTAAATAAGTAAGTGTTTAGGCTCATAGTCGAACATGGAAAATATGTATATCTATGATGTATTCAATATATATATATATATATATATTTGGCTGGTGAGATTGCTTGATTTAATTGAGTACATGAAACTACTGATACTCGGTTTGTGCTAGATAACGAATATGAAATGTTATGAATGACACCTTCTACATTTGGCCAAATATTTAAGTACATAAGTGATGTGTAATATATTGCATGTATTCGATTATGTGAAAATAGGTTTTATGCCATATGAAATTGGTCTGAATAGAAAGCAGTTGCATTAACATTCGAAGTATACCTATTTTATTAATTAGTTACGAAAAGTTTAATTGTTTATAAGTTTCATAGATCAAGATCGTTTTGAAAAATGTGGTGCATGTAATCTGTATTGTCTATTATGATTAAATTATTTGATGGAGATGATCAACTGAGATTCAATCAATTGAATGGAAGTTTTAATTTACACGGTAATACCTGTAACCCTAATCCGGCGACGGACACAGGTTAAGGGTGTTACACTCCTCTGCAGAGTTTGATCCAAACTCTACCTCTTGCACCCTTAAGACATAAAATAAAAGCCCCCATTTGCTTGCCATGGGATTCGAACCCCTCTCTCCTTGCCATCTTAATGACGCCACCACCATCAAGCCGCAGGCTCTCTTTGTGTCATAGAACACACACAACTAAACATAAGTCCTACTACTAACTGCCAGTTCCACTTATGAGCAAAACTTAAAATTTTTCCAAGGTTTAGAATCGAACCTAGGCTTAATAAAAAAACCCCCAAACACACTCAAATAACTACCCGTTCAAGCACATCCTTGAATTTAAGAAAATTTAGCAAAATTCTATACCCAACATTTTTTGGGCGTTACAGACCAAGTTCCTATACATGCCATGCCCAAAATAAATCAACTTTACTATACCCAAAAGAATATCTTGACAATGTGAATCGAGCTCCGACGTCCTACGATCCCCGAGCTAACTTGGCGATACTACATGAAAAGGGAAAAGAGAGGGAGTAAGCATAAAGCTTAGTAAATTTGCATGTAATAAATAACAACATAAAATCTTGTGAAAACATCTACACATTACATTGCGAATTAACACAAAATTCTCAAGCAACATTGACATGGCTTACTCATGCTCACTCTTACCAACCACATATCACATACCGGGCTCATTTTTTGTGAGTTTCGCATATGTACCTATATCACTCGATCACATAACTTTAGCCTCTTTTTCCATCCTTATCATAAACTTTAATCTTTACCCCGTTGAACCACTTGGAATATCGAAGGATACTCAGGAATTGTCATACACGTAGTAAGATGTCAAAGCCATATCCCAGATATGGTCTTACATGGGATAACATGTCGATGCCGATGCCATATCTCAGATGTGGTCTTATACAGGATCTCATATCGATGTCGACGCCATATCCCAAATATGGTCTTACACGAGATCGTATGTCGATGCTATGTCCCAGACATGGTCTTACACGGAATCACTATTCGATGCTGATGCCATATCCCAGATATGGTCTTACACAGGATCTCAATTCAGTGTCAAGACCATATCCCAAATATGATCTTATATGAGACCTTATTAATCTAATGACATGGCAAAGGTATCATTTCTATTCCTAAGTTCAACCGGGACTTCAATATAGTAAAACTTCATCATATTTTTCATCGAGACCTCATTAACCAATTTCATAAAAAGAATATACATTTCATGTAGCATCAAGCATTTAAATACATAATAACATAATGTTGTTTTATTACACACCAACTTACCTCGGTACCAAAATATAGATAGTTGTTCAATTTAGTCCACTAACTTGTTTTTTCCTCGGTTTAGGTCCAAACTTCGTGTTTCTTGATCTATAATGATAGATTTCACTTATTAAATTACCACATTGACTAAAACAGCCCATGAATTGTACTTTGGCAAAAATTATAATTTTGCCCCTAAATTTTCACATATTTACAAAATGATCCTTAGGCTTGTATGATGAAATGTGTTCATTTTTCTCACACCCAAGCCTAGCCGATTCATAATCTCTCTTATAGAAGCCCAAAATTTGAACTATTTTACATTTTATACACATTATTTCATCTTTTGCAAATAAGTCCTTTTTATCAATTTTACCAAAAATTATCTAGCAAAAGTTGTTTATCACACTTCAAACTTTCATATTTTCTCGACATCGAAATACATGTATGTCATCTATGGGTAAAATTTTAAACACAAACTCTAGCTCAAAATAGTGGCAGAAATAGTGAGATCGAGCTACGAGGATTTCAAAAATACGAAGAACATCAAAAACGGGGCTAGGAGGTACTTACAATCAAGCTTGAAAGTGAAACAGAACCCTAGCTATGGTTCATTGCAAATTTCTACTATGGAGGATGAAGATGGACACCAATTTTGACTTCTTTTTCCCTTTTTATTAATTTATTAACCAAATGACCAAAATACCCTAAAGGCCCTTCCTTGAGATTTTTCCCCTTCCATGTTCATTTTTTTCCATCATGAGATATAATGGTCTAATTACTAAATAAGAACATCTAATAAATTTTTTAATGCTATCACATACTTAAAACTTCTAGAATCTCATATTTTTCAATTTTTGCAATTTAGTCCTAAAAGATAAATTGATCACTAAATCATAAAATTTCTTCATGAAATTTTCACACAACCATGGAAACATGTCATAGACCTTATAAAACCATAAAACATATATTTCTACTTCGGATTTATGGTCTCGCAACCACTATTCCAACTAGGCCCTAAATAAGGCTGTTACAACGATAGTGTTCGCATTAAAAATTTGGTGTCATTACTTGTTTGGAGAGAAATGCCATATTTCTACGAACCACAAAAGCTTGAAATATATGATGACTCAGAAAGATTTGAATTTACGACAGTGGAGATGGTTAGAATTACTAAAAGACTATGAATTAGTGATTGACTATCATCCGGGGAAAATGAACGTAGTTACTGATGCTTTGAGCCGAAAGTCCTTATTTGCTTTACGTACTTTGAACACACAATTAGCTTTGTTTGATGACGGTTCGATAGTAACAGAGTTGAAAGTGAGACTGTTATTTCTACAGCAGATTTGTGAGGCTCAAAAATTTGATAATGAATTGTAAGCAAAAAGAGCTCAATGTGAGTCGTCTTTTGATTCAGAGTTTCAAATAGGGCCTAATGACTGTTTGATGTTTCATGATAGAATATGTGTACCAAGAAATTTTGAGCTCACTCGGAAGATTCTAAACGAAGCACACAGTAGTTGTTTATCAATACATCCGGGAAGCATGAAAATGTATAACGATTTGAAACAGCTTTATTGGTGGCACGACATGAAACAAGATATCTCAGAATTTGTTTCGAAATGTTTGATTTGTCAGCAAGTTAAAACTGAGCATCAAGTGTCGTCAGGTTTGTTACAGCCTATTATGATTCCTAAGTGGAAGTGGGATAGAGTAACAATGGATTTCGTATCGGGTTTGCCCTTATCTCCGAAAAAGAAAGATGCAATCTAGGTTATTGTTGACAGATTGACGAAATCAGCTCATTTCACTCCGGTGTGTACAAATTTCTCGCTTGATAAATTAGCTGAGTTGTATATTTCCGAAATTGTGAGATTACATGGTGTTCCCCTATCTATTGTTTCGAATAGAGATCCAAGATTTACTTCACGATTTTGGAAGAATTTGCAAGAAGCATTGGGTTCAAAGCTGCATTTTAGCATTGTGTTTCACCCGCAAATGGATGGTCAATCTGAATGAGTTATTCAGATACTTGAAGATATGTTACGTTGTTGCATTCTTGAGTTTGAAGGTAGCTGGGAGAAATATCTACCACTGATTGAATTTTCTTACAATAATAGCTTCCAATCGAGTATAAAGATGGCACCATACGAAGCTCTATACGGTCGTAAATGTCGAACACCCTTATACTGGAGTGAGCTCAGCAAAAATAAGATTCATGGGGTTGATCTGATCAGAGAGACTGAAGAAAAAGTGAAAGTGATTCGCGATAGTTTGAAAGCAGCTTCGGATCGAAAAAAATCGTACGCAGACTTGAAACGAAAAGATATTGAGTTCCAGATCGGAGATAAAGTGTTTTTGAAAGTGTCATCGTGGAAAAAGATATTACGATTTGGTCAGAAAGGGAAATTGAGTCAACGATTCATCGGGCTGTATGAGATTATTGAGCGAGTAGGGCCAGTGGCATATCAATTTTCCTTACCGTCTGAGTTAGAAAAGATACATAATGTGTTTCACATATCAATGCTACGAAGATATCGATCAGACCCTTTGCACGTTATTTTTCCAACTGAAGTTGAGATACAGTCAGATTTATCATACAGTGAAGAACCGATTCGAATTTTAGCTCGCGAGATTAAAGAGCTGAGAAATAAGAAAATAGTGTTAGTGAAAGTATTGTGGCATCGACACGGGGTTGAAGAAGCTACGTGGGAACCCGAGGATGCAATGAAAAAGCAGTACCCGAACCTATTCACTGGTAACAATTTTCGGGGACGAAAATCCCTAAGGGGGAGAGTTGTAATAGCCCGTTTTTCATTAAATTAGAACATTGGTTTCAGAACCACAAATTTGAGGTTGAAAAAATTTATTTTAATATTATTTTATGTGCTTAAAGCATGAAAGTATGAATGTGTGAAATTTTTGTGAACTAATTTGATTGTTTGAATGCTTAATTTGATAAAAAGGACTAAATCACATAAGATGCAAAAGTAATGTTCCCATTGATTAAAGTGCCTAATGGCTATGAAATAGAAATGTAGAAGCCCATAAGAGGCAATTATACCATTATTAGCATGAGTGGACATTAATGAACATGCATTATGAATTATTATGTTTATTCATTAAGGGTAAGTAAGTAATTATGTAATTAAGTTAATAAAAATATAACAAAACATGATTTTTGTTCATCCTTTTTGCCATTGCCGAAGTTCCAAGGTGAAATACACCATTTTTATGCATATTAGGGTTCGGCATCTTCATAGCTTAATTGGTAAGGATTTTGAGCTCGGTTTTTGATGATTTTCACGTTTTTGAGATCGTTGCTTCGTATTCTAGCTAGCACGTACCTTAGATTTCTAAACTGTTAAAGATTTAACATGTTGCCATTGTTGAATGCTTGAATAATTTGATGATTGATGATAGATTTGGAAGGTTTAATGTTAGATTAATAGTTTCTGTAAAGTGATTTTTGACAAAAATGTCAAAAAGGGATTTATTTGTGAAAATGTGAATGTTTAGGGGCTAATATGCTAATATGTGATTGAATAAGATAATTTTTTTAATATATTTAGATCAAGAACAAAGTCTCAGATTAGTTGACCCGTGTCATCGTTTTAACGTCTGAGTTAAGTTCGTATGTGATAATTTCATTATAAATGTATGTTAAATTCTTTGATATTGCCTAAACTGTGATTATGAGGTTTTCATTAATATATGAATTGTAAATACAACTCTACTGATACACTCGATGATGGAATCAACAAGTCAGAAATCTCGGTTGAACCTTAGGAATACATTTGGATACTAGTGACATGGCTTCGGGCCATGATATTAGCACTTCAGGTGCGAGTTATACCCATTTGGCTTCGGGCCATGCATATCGGATGATTTGGCTTCGGGCCATGATAATAGTTCTTTGGATAAGTTACCTTGATTTGGCTACGGGCCATGATATAGGTACATATCGTACGAGACTCTTGAGTATCTAATTTCTGTTCCAAATGGTTCAATGGGTAAATGAATGATGTGGTTGAGAAAGAGGTTAGTACAAGGCGATACAGGTATGTGCAGAACCTATTCGAGTATTAAATAGTGAAATATTGATGAGCTTGTATTTGATCATGTTTTGAGACATGAGAAAGGTTTGTAGTTAATGTGTATACGGTTTTGTCATGTGTAATTGGTTGATTTGCATTTATTCGATGAATACAGTTATTCACATACGAGCTTACTAAGCTATGAAGCTTACTTTGTGTTATTTTTTCTATGTTTTATAGTGAATCAAGGCTAGCTCGGATCCGGGAGTAGTTGGGAACATCATCACACTATCAAACATCTAAGTTGGTACTTTTGAATTATACATTTATTGTATATGGCATGTATAGGCTAGATGTGGTATTTTGGTTGTGATTATAGCCATGAGATTTGGCTTGTAAATGATGTTAATATTGATGTGTGTTTGCCTATTAGAAATGGTTGTTAATGACTTTTGTAAGATGTTTATAATGCCTTGTGAGATGGATTGTTTTGGCATGGTTGTAACCAAGACATTATGGAAGTTAAAATGGTTATTTGAATTATGGTGGATGAAAGCTTGAGAAAGGTCTTATTATGGCATGAATTATATGTCAAATTGGTAGCTAAATAGTATGTATTATAGTGAATGAATTGATTGAGTTAAAGATGGTTTTCGGTTGTGAATATTAAGTTGATATATATATTGTATGAATTAAAGTCCAATATCATGTTGTTTTGGTATATATTTGAGTAAGTGAAATGGTTGTATTTGTATAGCATGAATTAGGATTGATTTGGCTGCCCTTTGTGTATGGAAATTGTACATTTTGCCTTGTGTAGGTACATTGAATTTGGGGTGGCAAATTGACCTTGCAAATGGCCAATTTTTGTCCACATGGGTAGAGACACGGGCATATGTCTCAGCCGCGTGCGACACACAGTCATGGTACACTGCCGTGTGTCCCCTGATGATGCTTTAGAAATTAAGTCAGTGAGTTACACGGCCTAGACACACGGGCGTGTGGTCGGCCGAGTGGCCAAGTTAGTATACCTTCCAGTTTTCATACGGCCTGGCACACGGGCGTGTCCTCGACCTTGTGATACAAGTCAGTATGTATCCCCTGTTTCTACATGGCCTCAGACACGGGCGTGTCTGGAGCCGTGTGAGGCACACGGCCTGTTCACACTGGCATGTGACCCCTGTATGGTTGAATTTCTTTTTAAGTTTCCAAAATTTTCATATGTTATCGGTTTAATCCCGAACCACTTCTAAAGCATGTTTAAGGCCTCGTAGGCCCTTATAAGGGACAATGTGTTTGTGAGTAAATGGTATTTGAGTATGAATGCATAAATGTATGAGTTATGTATGTTAAATGATGTGTATTGATCGGTAATACCTCGTAACCCTACTCTGACGACAGATACGGGTTAGGAGCGTTACAGTTACATCGATAACGGAATGAACAAAATTCTATTAACCTGATCATGGTCAAAAAGATGGCTCAACACATCGGACTTCCAAGTATAAGAACTCGCATCTATCAAGTCAACCACAAAAGTAAAATTAATATTAATGAATTGACCCATCGCTATTCTTTGTCCAGGCCCCAGCAACCAAGAATCCCTCAAAATGTTGATTGTCGCACCACTACCCACCTTTCATCCCCCGCCTTCTTTTAGCACCCTACGCGCCGCCCAAATACTCTTCCACGTATATGAAGGGTAAGATCTTAATTTAGCATTAGTAAATCACTCCCTTAATACTACTTAGCTTTCATTACACGTGCTAGCAAACTATCTGGCTTTATCAATAATCTCCAAGCTTGTTTCGCTAGTAATGCCATATTAAAAGCACCTAAATCTTGAAAACCTACTCCACCCTCGGGTTTCGGCCTACACAACAAATTCCACTAGCACCAATGAATCCCTTTTTCGTTTTACTATTGCACCACCAAAACTTACTAATGATACTCTTTAGCTCACGACAAAGGGTAATTGGTAATAAAAAGTATTGCATAGCATAAATCGGGATTACTTGTAAAATGGATTTAATAAATACCTCTTTACCCCTTACAGAAAAGTGTTGCACACTCCAGCTTTCAATACGTTTCAAGAGCTTCTCCTTAAACCCCACAAATGCCTCATTCTTTCTCCTATTGATTATTATTGGTAAACCTAAATATTTTTTCGGGTTACTCAAGATTCAAACCCCCAAAATATCTCCAATTCGATCATTTGTCCTTCTATCAACATTTTTGCTGAAATAAACCAACGATTTATCAAAATTGAACACTTGTCCAAAAACACCTTCATATTACAATAAAAATTTCTTTCATCACAACCACTCTCTCCTCCTTTACCTTCCCAAATCGAATACTATAATTGGAAAAAAATAAATGCATCACTGTCAAATCTCATCTCTCTAACCTCTCACCTCTAATTGTCTCCTTACACTTCTGCTTCCGTAAAACAAACGAACAATTCTCTGTTCATACTCTCCAAGATAGTAGGCATGGTCCCAGCCAGCACACGTTCACAATTTACAATCGAAGAAGCCATAAATAACTCTCTAAAATAATCAGATGCTACCTCGATAATTTGTCTTTCCTCCGATACCCATACTCCATCCTTATCTTTCAATCCTCTAATGGTATTCTTCTTCCTACGACAAGAAGAAAAATTGTGTAAAAAATTCGTATTCTAATCACCAAATTTGAACCAATTAGTTCTCGCCCTCTGCTCCCAAAATAGTATTTCTTTATCAGCCTCCATATTCAAAGCAAGTTTAGCATCAATCAACTCCATCAAACTATCCTCATCAGGGTCACTTGAGATCAACGCTTCTAGTCTAGAATTCAACTCCTTCTCTTTCTGATTTTTGTGTATTTGATCTTCCCTCGCCCATTGGTACAGTTCCATTCCCAATTCTTCTAACTTCATTGGTACATCTGACTTAGAGGACTCCCAAAATCCCTTAATGCGTGTTTTACAAGATTCCTCAAAAATCCAATTCACATTGAATCGAAATTGTGAATTAACCCATCCCCTCTGATTATTTCTATTACCCACATTATTCACCAAAATCAGACAATGATAAATAATAAAAAGCATGCGTCAGATTCTTAATAGAAAACACGGGAAATAACTCTTACAAAGCCGAATTGGCCACCCCCTGTCTAGACATTCACACACATTATTATTTGGCATTTGCCCCATTTCCCAAGTAAATCATTACCGGAGAAACCTATATCACTCAAATCTCATTCTTCTAGCACGTTATGAAACCTCATCATTTTTCTTTCATTTTGCAATCATCCTCCTCGCTTCTCAAAAGAAAACATAATTTCATTGAAGTCACCCACCACCAACCACGGTAAAGAACTATCCCTACCCAACAATTTCAAAAGATTCCATGAATCCTCCCTCCATCTCTATTCCAACGACCCATAAAACCTAGTGAATCTCCACTTTGGCATCCCTTTACCCTCCTCAAGTTCAATATCAATATGCAAGGTGGAAAAACTTCTTAACTGAATCATGCAATCACTTGTCCAACCCACTGATACCACTCAAAAAGTCACACCTTTCTCGAACCCACCTCATATGCCTTGCACTTAACTTTTTTTTTTCTATAAGAAACAATATTTGGGTCTAAAATAATAATATTGGGACCTAAATAAGTAAATTAATGAATCAAGTTTATAATACTAAAATATCTTTTTTTTTTCTACTTTGAAAAGGTTTTAAAATATATATGGTTTCGAATTTATGTGCTTTAACATGGAAGGAATTAGATATACTTTAACAATATTTTAATTTGACATGTTTAAGTTTTTAATTTAACTCAAACAATTTCACTCGATTCGAATTCCATTCCATTTGACTCGAATCGAAAAAAATACAAATCGAGTTATGATGATAAAATATGACTCATCAACTTGATTAACTCAAAAATTTTTCACTTGTTTCGATCGAACGCTTACTCCTAAAGCTAACAATATGGAAGATAAAAAGATTGTTTTTTTAACGTATTTTTATCTATTACAATTTTAGATCGTTGAACTACTGTTTTCTTTTCACTTAAATTTCTTATTTTTCAAGATAAATATTTATTTTTCAAATATTTTAATAATTAAATCATTACAAAATTTTATAGTTAAAAGGAAAGTTTAATTAAAATAAATTATTTAAAAAATGATATATATTAAAAATATTTGTAAATTATTAACTTTCAATATATTAATATAGGTTTCAAAGCAATCAACGTGTCTTTAAACCAAATTAATACATTAAAAATCATAATTGTCCATTAAAGACAAAAATTTACTCTGATTTTAGTTTAATTGGCATTGATATTATTGTCATACAAGAGAAAATGAGTTTGAGTGTGCTAAAGCACATTATCTTCTTATTTAAAGGTTTAGGAAGGGTTATGAGTAGTTCTAAATATTATATCAGAAAATAAAGACTAGAAATCATGATGCTATACTTATATGAAAGAAACTAATAAAAAAATTTTAAACATGAATAATGTACTATATCCCTTTAAATTTGCCAAAATTTTTAGTACCTGATTTTTTATTTTAAATTTAAATCTGAATAATGTAAAATATTTCTTTAATTTTGTCTAATTATTTGATATTATTATTTATGAATAACATTTTGTTTACTTTTAAAGACATGGAAACGATTATTAAAACACAAAAATGTATGTGATTACATGCCCTCCTGAGTGGATGATATGCGAATCTCATTCATTTTTATCACTTTCTTAATTCCCACATTGGCAAGTGATGACAATGGAGCAGAGTGCTGGACCTACATACAAGAGCCCAGCTTCCACTGCTACAATTATTTACCTGGACGGGGTCAATGGATGATCATGAAGATCCATGGCTTAGGGTAGTGGTTTCCATCGCACTTTGGAGGGGTGCTTACCTGAGGTCTCCCCAAGTGGGAGAGCCTACGTAATAATTTGTGGCAGTGAGGGCCTGCGTTCGCACGGCCCCTACCAAGATAAGTTTAAGGTTGTTTCTGTATTATTAGGCAGTATACCGAAGTGAAATTAGCACCAGAATTTGCAGCTTCAAGTTCTGTCCTTTTTTCTAAACTGTTGGAGCCATTGCTTGCTCTGCTTCTCAAACCCTTTTTAAAATCTAAATAGAAAACGAAATACAGGCAGAAAGGGTTTTAATTTTAATGTCAAAATTTTCTAAATTTAATACAATTTTATTCTTAAATAAATTCATGTTTTTTAATTTTTAAAGGGCTATTCTTTTAAATATTTGGGGGCCAAGGGTGGCCCACTAATCCCTCCCATTTTTGTTTCAGTCATTTGGACTACTCTCTATTGAATAAATTTGAGCATAAACATTTCAATAACATAATATCAAACATGCTGAAGGTTTAACCCTTTAATAAGTTCATCTAAAAATTCAAATTAACTAGCATTCTAAATTTAAAGATAAGCATACTCAGTAGATGTTTCATATTTGGTGGACGTAAGTAGAGGTGGGCTGGGTTCAAAATAAAATTTAAGTACAATAAAATATTAAATATATTTTAATTGATATTCTATATTTTTATAATTAAATTATATAAAATTTAAATTTTAAAGATATATTTTACTATTCAAATAGAATATTGATATATTCAATTTGGGTTGGGTTGATTTAGATGAAATAAGATAGTTTACTTTTAAAAAATTAAATTAAATTTTTAATAATTTAAAGAGCTTAAATAAAAAAAATATTTTAAAGGCTAGGGTACGCCATGATTATAATAAATTTTATATAAAATTTAAAATCAGTACAAGTTTAGTAAAAGAAAAATAAAGAGAGAAGCAAATGAAAGAAAAGAAACGAGAAGAAAAAAATAGTTGTTCCTATGATTGAAAAAATCGAATTGATGTTAAATGGAATCAAAAGTTAAAAACAAATTATCAGAGTGGATAAAAGATTCAAAATAAAAAATTAGTTAAAATTTGATAAAATAAGAGTTTTTCTGCATGTCTTATATATATATAAAAAGAAGAAGTTATGTTTTGATTATTTTTATTTTTTTAATTTATAATTTCTAATTTTTCTAATATTTTGCCCTACAAAATTGTATTAAACATGAAAAATATACAAAAACAAAAACAATTTTTCGCCAATAAAATGAAAGATGACGTATTTAAACCTCCGTAAACCCCCCCTTCTCTTCCTCTATTACGGGGTTTTATAGAAATTCCCGTTTTATATGATTGTTTACAGTGTGTTTAACGGAGGGTCATGTTCAGTTGTTCTGTGTGTGACTAAAACAAGTAAATATCCAAAGAGTTGTAACAAAGTCTCTCCTCTCTTAATTTCTCCTTCACTTCGGGAGAACCAAAACTTTCCCGAAATGGCAATATATCGCCTCCTTCATCCCAAACCACGGGGACTGCATTTCAACGCCAGTGGTAACAACAAAAATCCCATACCAGGATTATATATATTTTTTATTCTGCTAGCAATTTTATCAAACAGTTTCTGGGTTTTCCCTTACACCCACGAATATATGTATATAAAACTATTGCAGGACTTATCCATTCAACGAACAGTTACTCTTTTTCTTCTTTTTCCAGTGGTGGGTCTCAGAAATTTTCGTTTTTGAAAGGATTGAAGTCGTCAAAGGGGGGCAAAGCAGGTAATAAAGAACCCCAGAAGTGAGCTTTCTTTCTTTTTCATTTTTGTTTTCTTCTGTTATTTACTGCTGGAATTATTTTTTTATTGAACTTTGGATTGATGGAATGTGGGTTTTGGTGATAAATTTCCATGATCTCGATATATAAATGTGTATTTCAGTATATAGTTGTATGCATTGTAAATGACTGTTCTTATGCCCGAGTGAATGCAATCCATGTTTACAACCCATTGTGTTCTACAACTGATTGTACAGAGAAAGTGGGACATGGTTTAAGGGAATTCTATCAAAGATAAAGCAAACCATGCTAGAATGTCCTTTGTTTCAGAAATCCAATGCCAGGGAAACATCGGATTCCAAATTTGACCCGGAAGCATCCGAAGCTCCTGTGACAGAGAATAGTTCGCATTCCGCTAAATCTTTTGAGTCTGTAAGTGTACCTAAATCACCGGAAATCATAACAAGGTCTCCTGGTGGCACAGAGGGTGTTTCATCCGGTTCAACATCTGATACAATTGGAGGAAATGCTTTTGAGGGTCCAGTTGTAAATGCTACTTCAGAGTTACATAAAATTCATTACAATCCCTATAAGGTTGGGCTTAGTGACATTCAAAGTAAGATTCAGCCATCAGAACCTGTAATAGTTTCTCGTGGCAATGAAAAGGATGAATTAAGAACTTTAGCTACTGATGTAGTGGTGGAGAACTCTTTGAAACTGAATCAACCGAAACGACTTTCAGATATATTTGTGAAAATGCTGGAAAATGATGTCGAGGGATTTCAAGGGGCAAAGTCGGATGTACTTGGGCCAACTAGTGAAAAACCTGTAAGATTCCTAGATGGTACAAATGACTTGTCTGAAATTATGAACTATCTACCTGGGAACAGAACTGCTACTTCTGTTCAAAGGCCAAGTGCAACCACTATTTCAGGAAAAAAGCATGCATCGTCCAAAAGTTCTTCAAGAATTGAGGACTTGGTGAAAGTTATTAATAGAGAAAAGAACGATCCAACAGCAGGAGAAATGGCAGGTATTTTGCGTGATACTTTAGCACCAACTGAATCTTCGAAATGGAACAAAATAGAGAAGGAAAAAAATAGTGACTTGTCTGAAATAATGAACTATCTATCTGGGAACAGAACTGCTACTTCTGTTCAAAGGCCAAGTGCAACCACTATTTCAGGAAAAAAGCATGCATCGTCCAAAAGTTCTTCAAGAATTGAGGATTTGATGAAAGTTATTAATAGAGAAAAGAACGATCCAACAACAGGAGAAATGGCAGGTATTTTGCATGATACTTTAGCACCAACTGAATCTTTGAAAGGGAACAAAATAGAGAAGGAAAAAAATAGTGATTCAATTGAAGACATGAAGGAGGTACTTGGAGAAAAACTGACCAAATCTCGCGAGAGGGCAATCTCGAATGTAACTGATCAAACTAACAATGGGGGGTTCCTTAAAAATGTTTATGGCCTGGCTAACTTGCAGAACTCTGATGTTAAAGGAAGACATACATCATTGAAACTACTATTAATGCAACTTGGAGAACCAACTATAAAGGGTCGGGGAAGTACAATCTTGGATGTGACTGATCAACGAAGCAATGGAGGGTTCCTTAAAAATGTTCAGAGCCCAACTAACTTGCAGAGCTCTGATGTTGAAAGAAGTCATACTTTATTAGAATCAACTATCAAGGATTGGGAGAGGACAATCTCGAATGTGACTGATCAACTTAGCAAAAATGTTCGGAGTGCAGCTAACTTGCAGAACTTTGTCAAAAGAAGACATACGCTATTGAAACATCATATGAGCAGCGGCAATATTTCACTCGACATTAAAAAAGAGTCAAGTATTCCTACAGAATCCATAAGTGACAAGGAGGATAGCAATTTGGATTTAGCCAACTCTGGTCATGTAAAATCAGGACCAAACTCTCATGTGTCTCTTCCAGTTAGCAGAGAAGAGCTTAACCATTCACAAACTTGTTTTCTTACCAAAGAAGGATATAAGGATAACAAAGTACTGGTCCGGTTTTTGACCAAAAATGTTAAGAAACTAAATATACTTGCAGCTTTCAGTGATTGCGGGCCGATTGTGAAGGTCGAGGAACTTTCTTCTACTAAAGAGAGCAGTTTCAAAGACTTTTTGGTAAATTTTAAGGTCAGTTCTTTAATTTTTTCTTCTCACCTCCCCCTGCCTGCCCCCCCCCCCTCTCACAAATAATAATAAGGTACTAGGTTCTAACTGCATCTCGATTGTTTCTCTCCAGTGTCCTTTTTATCGGATTTGTTGACATAAAAATTTTATAGGCATTGGGAAAAATGAAATAGTCAAACTTAACAAATTTCTAGTCCCGATGAGCTTGATTTAGTATATATAACACATTTTAGTTTATGAAAGCATTCAGTTTCACCGATGTAGCATCTTAGTCTTTTCTGGCTTTGTTGCAGACAAGGGAAGGTTCCCAACTTGCTCTCAAGAAAAATGACCTCATGGTTATGGAAACAGAAGCCTTTGTGGAGCCAACTTCTTCAGAAGACACGGCTGGTGCAATTATTTCCATTCCTGATCCAATTAGCGATCCTAAGGCTCCAACTGCATTACTGAAGAATCCTACCAAAACAGTTAAAGTCAAAAACCTGTGTGAGGATATAAGCTTACAGCAGCTCAAGGAAGCCCTTGCCTTTCATCGTTCTAGCATATCCAACATCTTCTTGGGTTCTACAACTTCTGTCGTATATGTGGAGTTCGAGGTGAAACTTATCTCTCTTAATTGTTGGCGTCTAAGAATTTTATTGTCCCTTCAGGTTCTATTATGTAACTTTGGTTTCGTCTTTTATGTACTAATTTACGAAGTCTCACTTGTCAGACAGAAGATGCCAAAGAGAGGGCACTTGCACAACAATCCGTACTTGTATCGGGGAAGGAGCTGCTGATCCTCAGGATTGATGCACCAATGACAACAGTAGTGAGGATATCAAACATTAACCCCACCAGCAAAGTCTGGACAATATGCAATTCTTATGGACAAGTGAAGTATTTGGCAAAAAGAGGGGTGGGAGTTGTGGATGTGCATTTCAAGCTTGCTGAATGGCCTAACATGCTGAATATCGTTAATAAGTATGTTTTTTATCTTTGAAGTTTTTATGATAATCAACCCAAGCATTCCTCTAATATATTATAGTGCTGCAATTACATGCAGTTTGAATGGAATTGAAGTGGATGAAAACCGGTGGCTTGCACAGCCAGCTCCTATCTTTCCTGTTGAAATTCTCAGAGCCCTTTGGAGTCGACCAGAAGAACGGCGACATGTGAATTGCGTGATATACAGGTTATTGAGGGAACTTGAGGAACCCATCTCTGCAACTGAGTTGAGTCGGTTGACTAACCTTGCTACCAGGTATTATTATGGCAAAGAAATCTAATTAACCTTGCTATTATAATCAAGCATGAAAGCATAAGGGATTCAATAGAGATTTCTTACAAATTCAACAATTATTGTTATGTAAGCGATGAATATTATTAACGAGAAGCATTATTAACTACTAGATTTTATCAGTCAGGTGAACGAAAATATTTATATTAAAAAAATATTTTTATATATTATAAAAATATATTAATAAAATGATTATAATTCCAAACAGTGTGATGTTGCATTTTTCTACTTCTTTACGTCTTGTTAAAGTTTATAATTCCAAGCAAAAGACCACTTTGAGTCATTAGGATCCCAAGTCTCCTTAATGAGCATGGAATTACATCCAATCCAATTATTTTAACGTAGTCAAATCATTATTCTAAGTCTACCTTAGTAATCTTTTAGAAAAGTCAAAACACATCAAACTTCTTTTGGCTTAGTCAAACCATTATTCTAAGAAGTCAAAACACATCAAACTCAAAATACAATTTCAAAATTAGGTCAAATACCCTAATTTTCATGAAACCCTAATTATTTTATTTTTGGGACGAAGATGTTGACATTTATCCTATAGATTTTGATATTGTTTCTTAAATTCGAATTTTTCATGAAACTTTGGTCACATGAAAAATTTAAAATTTTGCATCAATTGGAAATTTAAAAAAATCAAATACATTCCTAATCAAAATCTGGAGCTCCTTAGGGGAGGATGTCTACTTTTCATCTTCTTGGTACGAGCTTTCTGTTCTAATTTTTGTTACAAGATTCTTAATACGTTTCTAGTTCACAAGATTTTCCAATTACAATAAATTTAAAAATCTACGTGGAAATTATAATCTACTGTAGACATCCGTTTTTGATTGAGCTCGATTGGGTTCATTTAAATTTTGTTTTTTCTTGGGCCTTTCGGAGCCCACCAAGTTTTGGTCTATTTGAGACCTTTAATTTTTTTTCTTTTTTTTTTTATCATCACTACTATTTCTATTATTAAATACTATTATTATCATTTTTTTACAAAAAAACAAGATTAAATAAACAATATATAAATATGAAATGAAATGAAAAAGTGGAGGCTTTTCATTATTTTTGTTCTTAAACAAAAAAGGTATAAAAAAAAGAACACAACTACTACAAGCATTCTATTTCTTTTTCTTCTTTTCTTCTATCTTTATTTCTGGCCATAGGCATGTTATGAGGGATCGGATTTTGGGTTTATGTGAAGGGGACGTCACTGGACCATCGGTCCTTCGCCCGTAGGAGCCCCCAAAAATCTTGTTTTTTTCTCTCCCCTTGCTAAAATAAATGTTTCTTTTTTTAAAAAAAAAGGCTTAACTTTGGAAAAATAGTGTTTTTTTTTTTAAAAGGAGAAAGTTTAGATTTTGAAAAAATAAAAATATGTTTTTTTTTAGTTATTTCAAAGGGAAGTTTAAAATTTTAAAATAAAGTTTTGATTTTTTTTTCAACTATTTCAAAGGAAAAGCTTTAATCTTTAAGAAAAATAGTGTTTTTTTTTTTTACAAAAAGGAGAAAGTTTAGATTTTGAAAAATAAAAATCTGCTTCTTTTTTTTTATAGTTATTTTAAATGAAAGTTTAAATTTTTAAAACAAAGTTTTGATTTTTTTTAACTACTTCAAAATAAAAGCTTAAATATTTAAAAAAATTAAAAGGAGAATGTTTAGATTTTGAAAAATAAAAATGTAAAACCCTGAATAATTTATTTCTATATTTGTAAATACTTAATATAAATGAGTATTTGCTTCAGTGATTTAGTGTTCTGGGTGTGTGTATGAGGTCTTGGGGTCAAGTCCCACATTTGCAAATTTTGTTAGTTTTCTAATCCTAACCTTATCCATGCTGAGTGGGCTTATATAAAATTGTCTGTTAATTTATATCAGACTGATTCTGTTGGTTTGAGTGGTAAGGAGTTAGCGTGTTAAAGGTCTTGTGTTCAAATCCTTGCAGGAGCGTAGGTGATAATTTTTGCTCGGTGGTCTAATAGAGTTTCGGTAGAGCTAAAATTATGAGATAAATGTGAGTTAGTGGGAGAAAAATAGGGGATATGTTGTCATATCTTTTATTTTCTTTTTTTCAATTTTTTTTTCATACAAGCGTGTGGGTTTTTGGCCAGGCCATTTGGGTCACATGGGCAAGGCTAATCTAGGCGTGTGGGCCCAAACGGGCATGTGGGCTCATAATTCTGAAATTTTCCCTAGGGCCGCATGAGTCGTTCCGATTGACTGTGGGCTTACTGTTGGGCTGGTAAGGGCTAACCAAACCCTAAATTATGTGATCTAATATTCTAATAGTTTGCTCTGAGTAGGACACCGTTATGCATGTCTGACTATTCTGTTAAATATATATGTTATCTGTATACGAGCATGTTAAGCATGATATTTCTGTATCTGTATTCTGTATTATTGTTTGGGATGGGAATCGTATATGTGGAGGAAATGATCTGTATGGCGACCATTCGCCTAATTTCTGGCAGCTTGACTGCATATTATCTGTTATGTGTCGTATCGACACTATATGGTGTGTAAGGATGGGTGGGTGTTTTTAACCCTATATGGTGTGATGGGATGGTCGGAGTTGGTGTGTAGAGGATGGTGGTAGGATTCTGCATATCTGATTCTATTACCTGTGTCTGTAAAGGACTTAAGTTCGAATCTGAATCTGACTGTATATGTGATTTCTGTATATATAGCATGTCTATTTCTGTTGGGTTACACACTAAGTTTACGAAAACTCACTTCTGTTTGTTTGTTCTGTACAGGTAACCCGCAGACATAGGCCGATCGGTGCTGTGGAGTGTCACGGTGACCACAAGTTTGTGAACTGATTTTGAATAATGGTTTTATTTTAATTAAAGAGTATTTTTGGGAGTTTTGTAATTAATGGACTCTTCAGACTGTTTGGTTTTATTTTTAATTTAGACTTTCGGTTTGACTCTTTATTTGTGATGGTTGACTAAAACATGGTTTTTACTAAAATAAAGGTTTTTCTGGAAAATACGAACTGGATTTTCAAATATAATGATTTCTAAGACTTCCGCTATAAATTATGTTTTGGCAAATGAATTAATTAAATAACACTTTCAGTAATAGTTATAAATGAATATGGGCTATAAAACTTGGATGATTTTTTGAAAAACTATACAAAGCTTTATCGAAATAACACTGTTTTCAAAAACCCCTTTTTTGTAACATCTCCATATTCGGCCATAACGTCTAAACCGAGTTTGGGGTGTTACAAAAAATCTATTTTTTTAAGTCATTTTAAAAGAAAGTTTAAATCTTTAAAACAAAGTTTTGATTTTTTTAACTATTTCAAAATAAGGTTTTTATTTTTAAGAAAAGTAATGCTTTTTTCTAAAGAAAATTTTGATTTTGCAAAAAATAAAAATAAAAATTCCGGCCACTATACGCGGTGGCCCACCATCAGAGGCCAAAGAGCCGTTGGGCTCTCTGGTGGTGAAACCATGGCCAACATAAAAGTTGGAAGAGGAAGAGGAAGAGGAAGAGGAAGAGGAAGGGTTTTTTTTTTTTTATTTTAAAAACAATGAGGTTAAAATGAAAGAATGAATAATTTTTTTTTTTCATTTATAGGTGCCAAAAATGGGTAATTTATTCTCACCCCTTACTTTTTAATTTTACAAAAAATATCCCCTTTTTTTTTTGCAACAGCACCCTCGTTCTTTGACCTATTTACACCCGTAACCCTTTTATTTATTTAAACATTCGTTTTAATCTGGAATTTAAAAATTAAAGACAAATTAATTGCTACATCAATCATCTGTCTTCCACATTTTTAATCTTTTAGTCCTAAAATCAAGCTATGTTATTTTGTTTCCTTCTTTAATAAATAATTTACACTTATATCTTCCATTTCACTTGCATTTAGACATTATATATTTAATGTTAATTATACACTTTATTTTAATATTTTATATTTATTCACACTTGTATAATTCTTATTTATTCTTATTTCATTTTATTTATTTTCATGTCCATTTATATATATATATATATATATATATATATACACATTCCTCTTTCATACATTTTAATATTATTTATTTATGGTACCTTGATTCTTTTATTGTTTTATTAATATGGTGTATTATTGTTGTTATTATTATCATCATGTTAATGTCTTATTTATTTTATTTATTTAATTTTTCTTTTTATTATTGTGATTTTGAAAGAGTTTTAACTTTTCATTAATTTTAGCCAATTTAATTAATTTTCCTATTTTATTACTATTCGTTTTAAAATAGGGAACTTTAGGTTATTTTTCCATCCTATAATTGTTGACATGAAGTTAGTTAACTAGGTATTATATTTTAATGAAACCATAAGTTATTTACATTTGGATTTAAGTTAGTCCTTAAGATCTCACCTACCATTTACCTTAGAAAAATTATAAATAATATGTAAGTATCACACCCCAAACCCGGCCCAGACGTTATGGCCGAATCTGGGGATGTCACATCAAAGGCACAACTCAAAACAATTTTTGCTAAGTTAAAATTTAAGGTCTAAAAGCCTAAAAATCCTTGACATCTTGTTAAGTATAATAAAAGCCCATATTTTTAAGTATTACGAAAACCATGTTTAAACTTTTAGAAATTTATTCAAGTCTAACAATTAAACAGTTGAAAACATAAGGAAACTCAAACGTGAAATCAAATTGGAGATGCAAGGCCTTATTACAAACGAAATAACTGACAATAAGTCATTTGAAATCAAATAAGCAAAAACTTCTAAGTAACTTGTAGTGTGGCCGTCTCCGAGTCCTCTCCCACATCGAGCCGTCTACTGAGGGTGGGTAACAACCGGTTTGTGATGGAGGAACAACCATAAAGATTCGGCACTATTAGCAAGGAAAAGATGTTGGTAACTTGGCAATGAGAGAATTCGGCTACAGAAAAATAGAATGGGAGAGAAGAGAAAAGTATTGAAAACCAAAAGAGCCCTTTAAAAGAATTCGGCACAAAGAGATGATGGTGATTCGGCACAAAAAAACCGATTGAGAAGCAAGGAAAAAGCTATTGGAACTCAAAGAACCCCCCAAAGACATTCGACCCTCTCCTTTTATAGCCACCAGCCGAATACTCCTTTCCCCACAGTCCCATTCGGCACCAATTCCTCCCTCTCCTCATCTCCTAACTTTTCTCCTGATAACACCTTAGCCTTATCCGAGTTTTCCTCCATTATCAGTTCCCCTTACCACTCAAACACTCCAACGTAAGAGTTCATATTCAACACAACTCTGGTCGTCCACCTATGCAAAATAAAACACTCCAAAAATAGCTCTCATAATGCTCGAACCTTGGACCTCCTCAGTTGACAACACGCCACCTTATAGCTCCCCAAGTGACGCCACTTGCCACTGGACCACAAGCCCATTTATGTCCTATTTTCTCTTAATTTGCTTAAGAGGCCTAATGCCTGAGACTAGGGTCCACTGAAGCAAAAAAAATAAAATTTTCCCTATGGTCTTCCCTATCTTTAAGGCTTCAAATAATCCTGATAATACCTTAAAATTAATATTCTCGGTGCTACTCCTACATACCAACCTCAGTGCATGAAAATT
The DNA here is from genome assembly GCA_005393395.2 of Gossypium australe. Taxonomy (NCBI): domain Eukaryota; kingdom Viridiplantae; phylum Streptophyta; class Magnoliopsida; order Malvales; family Malvaceae; genus Gossypium; species Gossypium australe. The sequence continues at coordinate 100,559,162 of CM016623.1, forward strand.
TAGAGCTTCGGGATTTTTGGGGCGTTACAACTTGGTTAGTGCCGTTCTCTTGTTCTAAAAAAATTTAAACGCTCCTATGCCCAAGACCCAATAGGCCCAATTCTACCAGGCCCAAATTCGGGGCGTTACAAATCTACCCCCTTAAAGAAATTTCATCCTCGAAATTTCCAACTAATTGGGTAGTTGTGTAACAACTACCCCACTACGCTATCGCTGCGCACTCTGATCCCATCGTCTTTAACATACATCCAAAACATCCACCTATCGTAGTAGATAGGTTACAATTTCTACAATCCTTTCTAAAATCCTTAACATGGCCTACGATACTGCATCTTCTGTAGTAGTAGCCCGTTCATATGGTCCCGTTTTAGCTACTGGTGAGGCCGGAGCCTCCCCTACTCCAACGTTGGGCATATGGCCCGACGCAGACGACCCAGCCTTAACACTTCCACGGCCTCTGCCACGGCCTCTTGCACCTCTCCTAACACTCATAGTCGCGAATTTCTGAATTAAAATCTTATAAAATTAGTTCGTAATTTCACTGTTTAAAACGCATGTCTTATGTAAGTAACAATTTTCTAAAGTTGTTTCGCGGTCGTGAACTCACTACAGGCTTAAGGTTCCTACGGGCTTTAGTCTCTAAAAACCTATTTTAAAGTAGCCCAATAACTAGATATAGTTCCGTACTTTAAACAAAGGTAAACACAGAAAACTCACTTGGCTCGACGTCGAGGGCTCGGTGAACCACACTTCAAGAATCCTGCCAAAACTTTTTAATCTACTTGTTTTAAAACCCAAAATCTAAGGCCCATTTCACAGCCCGAGCTTTGCAACCGGGCTCTGATACCACTAAATGTCACACCCCAAAATCTGACCCAAATGTTATGACTGAATCTGGGAATGTCACATCAAAGGTACAACTCAAAACAATTTTTGCTAAGTTAAAATTTAAGGCCTAAAAGCCCAAAAATCCTTGACATCTTGTTAAGTAATGATAAAAGCCCATGTTTTTAAGTATTTCGAAAATCGTGTTTAAACTTTTAGAAATTTATTCAAGTCTAACAATTAAACAGTTGAAAACATAAGGAAACTCAAACGTAAAATCAAATTGGAGATACAAGGCCTTATTACAAACGAAATAATTGACAATAAGTCATTGGAAATCAAATAAGCAAAAACTTCTAAGTAACTTGTAGTGTGGCCGTCTCTGAGTCCTCTCCCACGTCGAGCCGTCTACTGAGGGTCACCTGAAACATTTAATAAAAAGGGTGTGAGTTTCGAAACTTAGTGTGTACGACCCTTGGCAATTAAACCTGTAATATCCTGAAATAGGGATTGCGCGTTTGGAGAATAACTCAAGTATTAGTGGGCCTCAAGAGTGGTTTTGATGTGTTTTTAGAGTTCCTAAAACTCTAGGATTGAAATAGGATATTTTGGAAAATTTTGGAAATTTGAGGGTTAAAAGAGGAAAATAGGCAAGGAGGCCTTAAGAATAAATTTTGGCATGTTGTAGCATATGAAATGCCCTGGTAAAGTGGTTTCCGTGTGCCACTTAAGGCTTGGGATTGGCGCCAAGCATGGTCAGGGGTTCGAGTAACGCTGGGCACATGGGTTTTTATTTTTGCGTTGTATGGTGTGATGGGCTAAGGAGGCTTTAAAAGAATTTAGAGAGTGAAAATGGACATGAAAGTCCAGTTAGTAAAGTGGCGCAGGTCGTGTTGGTAACTTCGGCCGAGAGGTCTCGAGTTCGAGTCCTGAAGGCAACGCTTGATTGCGTTTTGTTTTGTTCTTTTGCGACAAGCAAGGGACGCCTGCGAGTGAGGGCTTAAAACAAATTATTGACGCGACATTAGCATGAAATGAATGCTGGCCGAGTGGTTAAGGACTTTGCTGGAGAGCTACGACTAGGAGGACTCGTGTTCGAGTCCTGGGGGTCGCGCTTGAAACGTTCTATTTTTGCTTTTAGCGCTAAAGCATAAAGAGCCAGTGAAGAAGGGTTTAAAAGATTTTCGACGCGTTTATTGGCATGAAACGCGCAATGGTCTAGTGGCAGAAGGTGAGGAGAAGCCCCCTCAGGTCTCGGGTTCGAGACTTTGGAGGCGCACTTGGGGTTTGTTTTTCTTTTGGTTCGGCGTGAGAGGCTGGTGCTGCATGGGGCATGCACGCATGCAGCATAAGAGTTGCTGCTTGTTTTTATTATTTATTTTATTATTTTTATTGAAGAATGATGGATTATTATTATATTATGTATAGGAAATGGTGAGGTATGGGTTATATTTTATTAGTTTATTTTATGATGGGAAATAGATTAAACAATGGAAATTGATGTTTGAAATTAGCAAAAGGGAGAGCATGACCGTGGGAAGCATGCTTTGAGAGTTGGCCGGCCTTATGTTTGGGGAAAGCATGGCCGAACCTTTTGTTTTGTTTCCTTGACATTTTTGTCTTGGCCGAAAATGGGAGAGAGAGAGAGAGAGCAAGGTTGAGTTGCGGTTTGGAAGGAATAGCTAGGGAGCAATTTTTTTCGGCTAGTTCTTGTTCTTTCATCTCCTTCCCTTGTTGTTTCAAATCGAAATCCTCCTCCTATACTACCTTCGGTTTTATTTTGAAGCATGCTATTGTTGCTATGCCGAAACTCCTTTGCTATTCTTTCTCTTGATTGTCACTTTGACCGAATGCTCCTTGCCTTTTTGAGCATAGGCCGAATCCCCAAAAGAAGGTGTTGACGATTTCGAAGGTTGGTAAGTGCCTTTAGTTAGCATTCGATTCTTCTTTCCCTTTTTCGTGTGCCGAATCATGTTGTTAGGCCTTGAGTATGGCCAAATGTTCTTTAAGCCTTTCTATGTGTTCTTTTGGTGTTTAGTCGAAGGGAGGGAGCATTAAAGGAGCCTATTGGTTTCGGCTATACAAGGATATTGGTATCTACCAAAGCAAGCAAATCTTTTGGGACTTAGAAAAAAACTAGGTAAGCATTATGTACATTTCGGCCAAGGGCCTTTGTTCATGTATTAGCCGATTCTGACAATATTTTAGTAGGACTTTCGATACCTTTGGGAGCTAATCGACAAGAACAAGTGGTGTTCCGGGATCGTAATAAGCTAGGGTTTTCGACTACTCAAAGATCTAGTATGAGTTCTCGGGTTTCAGTGAGGTAAGTGGCTAATAGCATTCGACCTTAGGCCATTTTTGGTGATTAAATGGCTAACCGTTTCTGTTCATGATGGATTAGAGGCTAATCAACAGCAGTAGAACAAGTTCGGGATTTTAGTTGATATTAGATTCGATAGATCAGAATCTCGCTATAATCAGGTGCGTAGTTATCGCACTGTACTTTTGTTTGTTATATGTGTTAATTTATGTATATATATATATATATGTTGTGCATGTTAGCCGATATAAGGGCTAAGAGTGTGGATACCCGAGGTGGGTGATTGAATAATCAGGTTAGTGGTCATGGTATTAACCTTTCAGTGATTGCGATAATAAATGATTATTGATGCATGTATAAAAATGTGATGGCATGTGATGTATGTTTTGTTTCGAGTAATGTGTTGCCATAGTATATATATATATAAGCATGGGTTGAGTTTCATAATTTCATATTCATGTGTATGGATTGTGTGGACATGGGCCAAGCCCATATGTGAGGACATGTGTATCTAACTATGCACTGAGTCTTGGTGACTCACCCCGATTTGTATCAAACCTTTCAGGTGGCGCATAAAGCTTGGACCGGGTTTGGAGCGGGTACAAAGGTGGCCATGCAAAAGCGGATTTTCATGCAAAGGAATCTCTTGTTTAATGAATTAAGCATCTATATTTTCAGTATTTTGATTAAGTGTGTATTGTAAGAAGGCCCACTAAAGTATTTCAGTTCTTTTATTAAGTATCTTTATTATTATGCTCTATTATGGATGGACAATTTAAAATGCTTATTGCAAATGATTTTATTTCCTTGAATATGTATAATGAAGTTTTGAATCCGGTGTTTTCATAATAATGTAGTTTTTACTTAGAATATTTCAAGTTACGAAAATGTTTTATTAAACTCAATAAATTTTTATCGGCTTTACTCTTAAGTAAAGATATTTTTCGAACGTGTTTCGCAGTGGCATTCCAAATTCGGTCGGAATGAATGGGCCGGGTTTGGGGTGTTACAAAACCAACAAACAAATATTACATTAGGCTTAAGCCCTATCAAAATCAATGGTCTTGGGCCTTAGCCCACAATGACCTCATACCACATCAGAATCACATGAATGCAATGCACCCATCCCAAAACCAACCCTGTACACCATTTCCCTTCCAACCCTACACACCTGTGGGGATATAAATATCAACCCACCCATCCCTACACACCAAAGGTAGCACCAACAGCGGCACTACTCAAACGTTGCAGCAAAGCTGCTATTATGGGCTTAAAGCCACCAGTGGATCCACGATCGTCAAGTGACTATACGACCCTCACATATCTTCCTTCGTATCATCCAAAACCCACCCAAGTGCAACATATATTTCGAGAATGAAACACACATTTTCACACATTAAACACTTAGGGGTATTTTAGTCATTTCCCTACCCAGGGATATTTTCGTAATTCTACCCTACAGGGGTATTTAGGTAATTTTGCAAAACAGAAGTAATTTGGAAATTTTGTAAATGAAGGATGTTTATGCAAATTAAGGGTATTCTGGTAATTTTACAATTCGGGGGTATTTTAGTAATTTTGCAAATCTAAGGATATTTTGGTAATTTCCAAATCAGGGGTATTTTAGTAATTTGACAAACTGAGGGTATTTTAGTAATTTTGCAAACTAGGGGTATTTTGATAATTTCATAAACTGGGGGTATTTAGTCCCTCTCGGGTTTTGGTTATGAACTTTGGCCCATTAACAAGTCCTTGCGGCTAAAGTGAACAGACACTATGCACTAGGTAGGATTCCAGAGAAGAGGAGGTGGGCCACTAGGACCGCTTAAGTACCAAGCTCTCCCTAGATCCAATCCTAGACATGCATATGTCCGTTGCTACACTCTAACCCAGCGACTTGTCCATGGACATGTTTAATTATTAGATTAAGTCTTATGCGGTTTAAGAGTTGTTCAGAACAAGGCCTAAAGTCCATTAAACCCTAGCATACTTGTCTACGTCCTCATAAAGCCCATCAAGCCCAAATCACATCCTTACAACCCATTAGGCCAAAATCTCATCCATATGGCCTATTAGGCCCAAATCAATTCCAGATCATGTAACATGCATGACTAACTCAATTCGTATAACCAACCAAACAATTTCGTCAAACTTAGCCTCAGGGCCCACCATGCCCATTTAGCCACTTTCGGCATTTCCGGCTTTCCGGCATTACCGATATCGTGTGTGTTGTGTTGGTACACACTTGGTTACTGCGACGTGCTATACTACTTAACCTCGAACCTACCACCAACCAACCATCAATCAATCACTAAATCAAAACATTTACCAAAAGCCGAAGCCTTACCGTAACCTTACCGTGTACCACCAGGTTCTAATAGCCCTTCCTTAGCTACTAATCAAGAGTATCCCCTAGATCTGCACTTACACATACACCATCAATAATTCGAGTGGCTTATGATCCACACAAGTCACCCCTATAGATCATACACATCCGACCACTCACTTAAACCATAATCGAGTTGAGTACACTTACACTTTGCTAATGATCCTTACCACAGTTGTGATCTCTGAACCTTACCCTTGTTAATACATGATTAACAACAATGAGAAGTTAGATAGCCCTTCGGCTTTTAACAAAACGTACAAAAGAGGTTAACCGAGTACTTATCAAATCCTTTTTTGATCCAGCGGCCTAGACAACTATTAACTAGATCCGACTTTTAACATTTGACTGAGAGTGGGTAACAATCGGTTTGTGATGGAGGAACAACCATAAAGATTTGACACTATTAGCAAGGAAAAGATGGTGGTAACTTGGCAATGAGAGAATTCAGCTATGGAAAAATAGAATGGGAGAGAAGAGAAAAGTATTGAAAACTGAAAGAACCCTTCAAAAGAATTCGGCACAAAGAGATGATGGTGATTCGGCACAAAAGAAACCGATTGAGAAGCAAGGAAAAAATTGTTGGAACTCAAGGAACCCTCCAAAGACATTCGACCCTCTCCTTTTATAGCCACCAGCCGAATACTCCTTTCCCCACAGTCCCATTCGGCACCAATTCCTCTCTCTCCTCATCTCCTAACTTTTTTCTGATAACACCTTAGCCTTATCCGAATTTTCCTCCACTATCAGTTCCCCTTACCACTCAAACACTCCAACGCAAGAGTTCATATTCAACACAACTCTGGCCGTCCACCTAACACTCCATAAATAGCTCTCCTAATGCTCGAACCTTGGACCTCCTCAGCTGACAACACGCCACTTTATAGCTCCCCAAGTGACGCCACTTGCCACTGGACCACAAGCCCATTTGTGTCCTATTGTCTGCTTAAGAGGCCTAATGCCTGAGACTAGGTCCACTGAAGCAAGAAAAACAAAATTTTCCCTATGGTCTTCCCTATCTCTAAGGCTTCAAATAATCCCGATAATACCTTAAAATTAATATTCTAAGTGCTACTCCTACATACCAACCTCAGTGCACGAAAATTTAGAGCTTCGGGATTTTTGGGGCGTTACAACTTGGTTAGTGCCATTCTCTTGTTTTCAAAAATTTTAAACGCTCCTATGCCTAAGGCCCAATAGGCCCAATTCTACTAGGCCCAAATTTGGGGCGTTACAGTAAGATATTTTTTTAGAGTTTTGAATTAGTTTTAAATATCTATAGGATTAGAATCTTAAGTTAATTTGTAAATATTTTTTAGGACTTTATTCAAGATTAAAACTAAAGATTTTTTGTAGGTGAATTGTAAATCATGATTAGTTCTTTCTAAGTATTTTATTTTAGAAAAAAATTTAAGAAAGCTAATAAATGTTATTTAAGATTTATTATTTTAGGATTTTGACGAATTTAAATCTTAGATCAAGAATTTTAAAATAAGATAAATCATAAACCCGAAATAGGATACTTCCGTAAGATATTAGTAGGTTCAACATTATTAATTAAATATTTTAAAATAATAATAATTATAATTATAATCAAAGACCGAATAAGTTGTAGATGTTTTTTAATATTTCTCTTAATTCATTGGTAATTGCTAGGTTTCTTTCTTTTTTTTTTTAGAATTCTAAAATAGAATTAATTTTAGGAATTGAAGGTATTTACTAGAATTATTTAGGTATCTTTTAGGGTTCCCGTTAAAAGTAAAAATCTCTAATTTAAGTTTCAAATTAGATAAGTTTGGTCAACACATCTTAATCGAGCTACAAGTAAACTGGAGGCGTTTCCTTTAGAGTTTTTATTTAAGATTTCCATAAGATTTTAGCTTAAATATGCTTAAATAAAAAAAAATCTAGCTCTTAAGACCCCGTAGAACAATCCATGGATAGGCGTTGTGGGAGTGCTATAACGTTTCCCACACGTAACCGTACTCCCGAACCCGAAATTTGGTGATGAGAACGAGTTTAGATTCTTAGGATTTTTCCGTAGTATTAATTCTAGATTTTTAGACGATAGGTGGCTAACCAACCTATCCCTAATTGGTTAGTGGTGACTCTACGTAATTTAGTCCCTGCGTGTCTAGCTTTGCTTACTAGGCCCCCGTACTCTTATGTAGGCGATGTTATGACAGCTTGGCGACTCCACTAGGGAAGCTAGTGAGTCGACTTACTTAGGATTAAGAGCTAGGTTTTTTAGTATTTGTGCCTATTAGATTTATTTATTCGAGCATTAATTTATTTAATTGTTTAATGTCGTTTTAAATTGTTGAATATGTGTTAAATATTGATTTATTTGTTTATTTCATATACTTATCCTTTTTTAATATGAATGCCAATAGATTTGTTTATTCTTTTATCAATAAAATTGATTAATTTGTATGTCGACTCTACCGTCGTGGGGCGGTTATAATTGTCATTCATTTTGCATCTTACTTTTGGTCTTACGCCCAGGCCCATTCAGTTTAGGAGGTGAACACCCCCAACCCGGCCCATACGTTTCGACCGGATCTAGCGTGTCACGGGTTGTACATTGAAAACTTTTGCTTTGTTGGTTTTGAAAGTCGTAAGTTATTTAGACATAACTTAGATAGATAAATGACATTTTAAAGATAAACTCCTTTGTATTATTATTATTAAGTATAAATAAACTTTGTCATAAATTCATAAATTTTAGAACATTGAAATCTGCTTAGTTGAATAAAAACTAGGGGCTTTATTACATAAATATTCCCAAAATGAAATAAAATAAACTTAACGAAATCCCGAAAATAACTTGTAGAAATAAAAACTTGATGGCCCCTCGAGTCCATCTCGGCTCCCATGTCCACGATCTACTGCTCATCTGGAGAAGTAGAGAAAAGGAAAGCGTGAGTCACCAAGACTCAGTGTATAAATCTCAAAGCACACAACGACCTGAGCCCACAAACACATTATGGGCCCTGGCCCGTACATAAAGGTATCAATCATAATCACATGGTAAACAATAAATAATGAATAATAACCCAACCCATCCTAGGTTTCCATCCTCTACACACCAACCCGTACCAACCATCACACCTTGGGGATTTCTACAATCAACCCTCCATCCGCTACACACCATAACGACAGCCGCACTGCCTATTCCTGTTGTTCAGGAATCATTAAACGTGGCATAGCCACCAATCACTATGTGACCTAACATTTACTTTTGTGGGATTTCTACCACCGATCACCAAGTGACCTATCATGCACTTCCCCTTCAATATCATAAACCCCCCATGCATACACATATAAAGAAAACATCATGTAGGCTTACATATATTTCGATACACATAGAGAGTTCTATGTTTACGTACCTGGCATCCATGCCTAACCCATTTAGGGTTCCATTCGACTGTCTATACAGCCTCTTTTCGGCTTTTTAGCCCATAACATATATATATATATATATATATATAGACATATATACAAGATTATTAGTGTGTTAGAGATCTACACACTTGATTACCGATAAAACAATGCTTTCTGTGTCGACGCTATCCTTAGTCGACACAACTGCTATCTGCCTAAGGTGTTGTTCAGAAGCCGGTCCACAACCAAGTGGCCAATCTCGAACGGCAGATACCGCTCGTTTCTTAAACTTAGGGATTCTCTCCTTTGCCTGATCCATATTTAATTCCATCACAAGTCCTTGTCAGAACTACTATCACAATTTATGATCATTAATCCTCATCATAAAGTTAAGATCTTGCGTATAATGAATGAATCTAGTAAAAATCTAGGGAAAATATTCTTACCTTAAAATCCCGAAATTGAAGACTAGTGATTTTCGGCTTTTAGATCTAGACGACCAAGTTTCCTTCAAATCCCGGAATGCCGCCCAACATAGAACCATTAAACTATTAGCTTTTCGGCTTTTGCCTTTCAAGAACCGAAATAGAACGTGAGAAACTAACAGGAGTCAACACTTACCTTAACACAGGGATTCGGTTAGCACTAGAGAGAAGATTCGACAATGCCAAAGAAAAAGATTTAAATGCCAGAAGAATAGAACTAATTCTCAAATAGGATGAATAAAGAAAAACTATGAAGATTTAAGCTTTTTAGAGAAATCGGTACAAGAGGAAAAGAATGGAAAAGAGAGAAAAGAGAGTGAAGGGAGAGGTTTCGGCTTTTGAAGAATTTAAAGAAAGAAATTGGAGAGGAAGAGGCTAAGAACTTCGGCACAAAGAGTGAAGAGAGAATTAGGGTTTAAATGCCAGAATCAAGGAGCTATCCCCCCTATTTATAGGAATTTCGACACCTCCTGTATAAAACCGAAAACGCCCTTCTTAATTAATTAAAATTCAAGCTAAATGAAAGGGAAAATTCAGCACCCCTTTGCCATGTAGTAGCCGATTTCTTTACTCCTCTAAGTGGTGGATTTTCGGCCATCACCTTCCTTGTAGATAGGCTCCTATCTTTTCTCCTTTTTATCTTCTAAATTATCAATTATAAATCCATATAAATCCTCCTATTTTTGAGTCTTGTAGCCGTCCACTTCATTAAACCCTAATGCCGAAATTTAACTCATTTAAATTAAAAGATTCGGGCTCCATAAAACTTAAAATTTGGGCCCCTAACTCCTTGTGTGCGGCGTCACTCCTTGCTCCATTTTAAGTGCCGAAAATGGCCCAAAAACATGGGCTCCTTGCGGCCAAAACTTGGGCCTCTTTAATTGTTAATGGCGCCACCTTCTAATTCCCTTACAGTGCCACCTATTGTTGGGCCACAAGCCTACGTTGGTATTTTAAACATAATTACCACCTTTTAACTCTATAATGCCCAATCTAATAATTTAACCAAGGCCTTTGCCTAATCCTGAGCCCAATTTGGACCCCTATCACTTAAATTAACATATTAAACCTATCCCTACACTAAATGCATAGGCCCATAAATTTAGGATGTTACAGTTCTACCCCCTTAAAGAAATTTTGTCCTCGAAATTACCTGATCAGAAAAGATGGGGGTATTGCTGCCGCATTGCTTCCTCGGGTTCCCACGTAGCCTCCTCAGAACCATGATTCCTCCACAGCACCTTAACCAAAGGAACTGTTTTCCTTCTCAACACATTGACATCACGATCCAAGATTTCTACTGGTTCCTCTTCGAAGGATAGATTAGGTCTTACCTCGATTTCCTCCACAGGCACAACGTGAGACGGATTCGAACGGTAACGTCTTAGCATGGAGACGTGAAATACATTGTGAATTTGACTTAACTCCGGAGGTAACTCCAGTTGGTAGGCTACTGGTCCTACTCGCTTCAACACCCGATATGGTCCGATAAATCTGGGACTTAATTTACCCTTTCGACCAAACCTTAGTACCTTTTTCCACGGCGACACCTTTAGGAGTACTTTATCACCCACTGCAAACTCTATGTCCTTACGCTTTAAATCAGCATAGGACTTCTGTCGGTCCGACGCCTCCTTCAGTCGAACCCGAATCAATTCAACCTTCTCTTCTGTCTCGGTCACCAACTCCGGACCCAAAATCTGACATTCCCCTGGTTCTGTCCAGCAGGTAGGAGTACGACACTTCCGCCCGTACAAAGCTTCGTAGGGCGCCATCTGAATACTTGACTGGTAGCTGTTGTTGTAAGCAAACTCTGCTAACGGTAAGAACTCTTCCTAACTACCTCTAAAATCAATGGCACATCCTCTCAACATGTCCTCCAAAATCTGAATCATCCGCTCAGACTATCCATCGGTCTGAGGATGAAACGCTGTACTGAAATCCAACTTCGTACCCAGCGCTTGATGCAAGCCTTCCAAAATCGAGAGGTGAACCTAGGGTCCCTATCTGATATGATAGAAACCGGTACTCCATGCAACCTCACCACCCCCGCTATGTATAACTTAGCTAACTTCTGCAAAGAATAGTCAATACGCACTTGTATGAAGTGTGCGGACTTCGTCAAGCGATCCACAATTACCCAAACTGCATCTTTCTTAGTGGGTGTGAGGGGAAGCCCATAACAAAATCCATGATGATTCTTTCCCACTTCCATTGTGGAATCTTCACTGGCTGCAGTAATCCTGATGGTAACTGATGTTCCGCCTTGACCTGCTGACAGGTCAAACACTTACCCACCAATTCAGTTACTTCTTGCTTCAAAACCGACCACCAGAATTGATCTCTCAAATCCCGTAACATCTTACTTCTTCCAGGGTGCATAGCGTATGTACCACCATGCGCCTCATGCAAAATCCTACTCCTCAACTCCGGATCTTTTGGCATGCAAACTCTCCCTCGAAAACATAACAGTTCTTCCTCATCCATACTAAATTCCGTTGGTCCATCCTTTGAGATTAGCTGCAATTTCCCCTTTAGCAACTCATCGGTCTGTTGCCTCTCCTTCACCTGACTAATCCAAGAGGGTTTCACTTGAAGTTCAGCTAATAAACTTCCATCCTCATACAAACTAAGGTGAGCAAACATTGCTCTTAAGTTAGAGACTACTTTACGACTTAAAGCATCCGCCACTACATTAGCCTTACCCGGGTGATACTCGATCGAGCAATTATAATCCTTTAGCAACTCGATCCACCTTCTCTGCCTTAGATTCAACTCCTTCTGAGTCAAAAGATACTTCAAGCTCTTATGATCTGTGTAAATGATAGATTTCTCCCCGTACAAGTAATGCCTCCAAATTTTTAAGGCAAACACCACTGCTGCCAATTCCAAGTCATGAGTCGGATAATTCGATTCATGCGGTCTTAACTGCCGAGATGCATATGCAACCACCTTTCCATCTTGCATCAACACACATCCTAATCCTGTGTGTGACGCATCACAGTAAATTACGAACTCCTTCCTTGCCTTCGGCTGAATCAACACCGGAGCCTCCGTCAGAAACCTCTTTAACTTTTCGAAACTCTCATGCTGCTTATCAGACCAAACAAACGGAATTCCTTTCCGTAGCAACTTAGTCAACGGTGCCGCTACCGAAGAAAATCCTTCAACAAACCTTCGATAATACCCAGCTAAACCAAGAAAAGTCCTAATCTCAGCCACAGACCTGGGTGGCTTCCAATCTAGCACCGCTTCAATCTTTCGAGGGTCAACCCTAATCCCTTTTGCCGACACAACGTGCCCTAGAAACATAACTTCCCTCAGCCAAAATTCACACTTACTAAATTTGGCATACAACTGCTTCTCCCTCAGAATTTGTAAAACTATTCGCAAATGAGCATCATGCTCCTCTTCTGAATTCGAATAAACCAAGATATCATCGATAAACACCACGACATACTGATCTAGGTAGGGTTGGAACACTCGGTTCATCATGTCCATGAACGCTGCTGGCGTGTTAGTCAATCCAAACGGCATCACCATAAATTCATAGTGACCATAGCGAGTCCTAAAAGCTGTCTTATGAATATCCGCCTCCTTGACCCTAAGCTGATGGTACCCTGACCTCAGATCTATCTTTGAAAGGACTGAGGCCCCCTTCAACTGATCGAACAAGTCACCGATCCTTGGCAACGGACACTTGTTCTTGATTGTTAGCTTATTCAACTGGCGATAATCAATGCACATACGCATTGATCCATCCTTTTTCTTAACGAATAACACCGGCACTCCCCAAGGCGACACACTCGGACGAATAAACCCTCTATCTAGCAACTCCTGAATTTGTGCTTTCAACTTCACCAACTCCTTCGGCGCCATCCTATACGGAGCAATAGATACCAGCGCTGTTCCCAGAAGAAGATCGATACTAAACTCCACTTCACGATCTGGGGGTAATCCCGGAAGCTCTTTAGGGAAAACATCAGGAAATTCCTTTACCATCCTGACGTCTCCAACAGTCAGGTCCTTGGCTTCCAAAGCCCGAACAAACCATAAAACTGCCTCGCATCCTTTCCTTACATCCTTTCTACTCTTAGGGCAGTCACTACATTCGACAAGCAGTTTCCCCTTTCTCCTATCACCAACACTTCATCACCCTTGGGGGTTTTTAACACCATACGCTTGGCCGCACAATCTAGATTAGCTTGATACTTCACAAGCCAATCCACGCCTAGAATTAAATCAAACTCCCCGAATGGTAATTCCATTAGATCCGTTTGGAAAACTATCCCCTGAACTTCTAGAGGTACTTCACGATAGAGTTTATCCACTACTACAGATTGGCCTAACGGGCTAACCACAGTCATGGCCCTAGAGGTAACTTTAGATTCTAACTTTAGAGTTCCAGATACGCTACAAGCTATATACGAATGCGTCGACCCAATGTCAATCAATGCAGTGTAAGGCAAGCCAAAAATTAAAAACGTACCGGTTATGACATCCGGTGCGTCAGCCTCCTCTCGACGTCTGACAGCATAGACCAACCCCGACTGTCTCGCCTCAATGTTTCCTGCCCCTTGGCCTGGTGCTCCCCGACCCCGACCAACGCCATTACCACCTCTGGCTGCACCACGACCTCTTTGTGGCTGCTGACCTCCTCTGCCAGGCTGAGCATTCCCTCGACCCATGGTCCCTTCACCGTCCGCCGTAGATCCACACCTAAAACACTTCCCACTGCCTGCCCAACACTCTCCGGCATGAAATTTGCCACATCGAGCACACTTTGGTGTCTGGTTAGCAACAGCAGGTTTCTCTTCTCATTTTGGTCCATTAGGCCTGGACCTTTTCTGAGTACGCCCGGTTGATGATCCAAAATTCCTCTTATTTCCACCTCTATCTCTATCCCTATTCAGTTTCTCGGTCCGCTTTACCTCTTCGGCTATCTTAGCCTTTTCTACTAGGACAGCAAATTCCCTCTCCCGCTGTGGGGCTATCAAAATGCGCAAATCATCCCTCAGGCCATCTTCGAACCTAACACAACGTTCATGCTCCGTGGCTACCATCCCACGAGCATATCAGCTAAGGCGTAAGAATTCAGCTTCATACGCAGCCACTGACCTACTCCCTTGAACCAAATTCAGAAATGCTCTGCGCTGTGCATCCACATGACTCGATCCAATGTACTTATTCTGAAATGCTGTTTTAAAGAGATCCCAGGTGATACGGTCAGCCACTGTACCATCCTTAACCGTAAGCCACCATTGATAGGTTTCATCCCGTAGGAGGGATACAACTCCTTTCAACTTCTCCTCCTCCATGAAATCCAAATCATCCATTATGCATTTTACTGCCTCCAACCAATACTCAGCTGAACTTGGGGCCACACCAGAAATTCCTCTAAACACTTCTGCCCTATTGGCCCTAAGCCGCTCTGGCACAGATTTCCAGGCTCCTGTGCCCATACCTGCCCCAGCAACCCTTTCTAAAACCCTTAACATTGCCTGAGATATCGTGTCATCTCCGGCAGTCTGATCCTGAAATTCCTCCTCTGCAGCTGGCATCTCGTTTCCAGATCCATGACCAGATCCTACTGGTTTCGACACCGTCATCCTACCCCTGCCACGACCATGTGGCGGACGTCCTCTACCCCTTGTACTCATTCTACCTCTTCGCGTTTATCTGATTAGAAATTTTATGAATTATTAGTTTTCTTCCACTGATTAACCGCGAACAGTCTTATGAATAGTAGTTTTAACAGTAGTTCTTTCGAATTCGCAATTGCATTCACAATTCAGTCTCAAGTTCATCTCCTCTAATTCTAGGAAACACATACATTCAATCATCAACATACAAATAACATTTATGAACTTACATACATCACGTAAGGGTGTTTTCGTTGTTTCACTACCCAGGGGTATTTTCGTAATTTTCCAAAATAAGGTTCCTTGGTGATTTTGTGAAATAAGGGTATTTTGGTAATTTTGCAATCTCGGGGGTATTTCGATAATTTTTGTAATCCGTGGGTATTTTGGTCATTTCGTAAATCAGGGGTAATCTGATAATTTTACAAATCAGGGATAATTTTGGTCATTTTGCAAAACAAGGGTAATTTGGTAATTTACAAACCAGGGATATTTTGGTCATTTTACAAAACAAGGGTAATTTGGTAATTTTTACAAATCAGAGTTAATTTGATGTTGCTGTTGTTTTTTTTTTCAAAAACAGGGGTACTTTGAAAAATCTCGTTTCATAAACCGGGTTACTCTTGTAAACATGAAGTTTTCGGGTAAAGTTTTCAAAACATAGGTATTTCATAAATTCATGGTTGATTGGAATTTTTTTCCCCACAAATCAAGTGTTTTTTGAAAATTTTACAAAACTTGGGGGTCTTTTTTTCAAATAGGGTGGCTGGTCCCTTTCGGGTTTTAATTATAAAGTTTAGCCCATCAACAAGTCCTCGTAGCTAGGGCGAATAGTCACTACGCACCAGGTAAGATTCTAGTGAAGAGGAGGTGAGTCACTAGGACTGCTTAAGTACAAAACTCTCCCTGAATCACTCCTAGACATGCGTATGCCCATTGCCACACCCTAACTCGGCTAAAGTGAACAGTCACTATGCACCAGGTAAGATTTCAGCAAAGAGGAGGTGAGTCACTAGGACCGCTTAAATACCAAGCTCTTCCGAATCCAATCCTAGACATGCGTATGCCTGTTGCCACACCCTAGTCTTGCGACTCGTTTACGGGTTTGTTCAGGGAAATTAAGTCTTATGAAATTGAAGAGTTATTTATTCTAAGCCTAAAGTCCATTAATACTATCATACTAATCTACGTCCCTCAAGCCCATTAAGCCCACATATATAACACAGCAAGAGTTTAGAATACTTACTTGCGTGGATCGGGTGCCGGTAGACTCGAAGGCCATATCTTCAACCTAAAACTTCCTTTCTCAAAATCACTTCTATTATACAAAACATTACTAGACCCATTTCATAGCCCGAGTTTTGAACCTAGGCTCTGATACCAAAATGAAATACCCCCAACTCGGGCCATACGTTTCGACCGGATCTGGCATGTCACGGTTTGTACATTGAAAACTTTTGCTTTGTTGGTTTTGAAAGTCGTAAGTTATTTAGACATAACTTAGATAGATAAATGACATTTTAAAGATAAACTCCTTTGTATTATTATTATTAAGTATAAATAAACTTTGTCATAAATTCATAAATTTTAGAACATTGAAATCTGCTTAGTTGAATAAAAATTAGGGGCTTTATTACATAAATATTCCCAAAATGAAATAAAATAAACTTAAAGAAATCCCGAAAATAACTTGTAGAAATAAAAACTTGATGGCCCCTCGAGTCCGTCTCGGCTCCCATGTCCACGATCTACTGCTCATCTGGAGAAGTAGAGAAAAGGAAAGCGTGAGTCACCAAGACTCAGTGTATAAATCTCAAAGCACACAACGACCTGAGCCCACAAACACATTATGGGCCCTGGCCCGTACATAAAGGTATCAATCATAATCACATGGTAAACAATAAATAACGAATAATAACCCAACCCATCCTAGGTTTCCATCCTCTACACACCAACCTGTTGTTGGAACGCGGTACCCCATGGCACAGCAAAATAAAATTAGATCTGGTGATCCAAACCATGAATCCATGTGTGAGGAACGAATCGGGGTGAAATAAAGGTTTCGAAATTACCAAAACTTCAATCTCGGTAGATAGCGACGCCTTGGCAAAAAGAGTTTTGATCTACTGTCGAATCAAGCCACAACCTTTTCCGATGTCGGCCTCTACGTAATCCACCCGGTTTGATTATGAACGAAAGAAATCTCCAAAACTGTTTTAGAGGTTTATTTGATTGACGGCTGCTAGACCTAACAAGCAATCACTTAGGGTTTTTCTTCTTTGCTTTGTCTCCTTTTAATACCTTTTATAATGGGTGTCTTTTTCATTAGGCCTTTTATAATTGGTATCCTTTTAATTGGGCCTTTTATAATATTAAATAAATACAATAAAGTTTTTAACCGAAAATTATAATTACATTAATTATATCCAAAATTTATAATTACATTAATTATAATAAGGATTTCGGTAAACTATATTTATTTAAATTTATATATAAATCAAATTCATATATTAATAAAATTATGTTATCATTATGTGTACAACATCCTTGTACATATAATATGTTCAATATTTGATTGCCCAATTAAATTAATTCTTTAATTAATTTAATTTATGTCACAACCAAACACAATACCAACTATATTTTATTCCGTTCATTTCAACCATAGGGTGTGACCCTGTAGGTTCTTGCAACGTTAGCAGTAATACTAGAACGATTCTATTGTCACAGACAATGAGTGGCATCTAGCAATGCATCATTGCTACCTAAGTTACAAGAAATCATGATTCGACATAACCTTTTGTGATTAACCTTTCATGCATTAATCCTTAAGTCCTTTATCTCTGGAACGGATACAAGTCATGGGATAGTCACACTTGCATAATCCATCCCATGTTTCTTGATATCTTGAGTAGACTATGATAAACAAATTAGTATGACATCTCATATCAACTTATTTGAGCATGGCCATGCATTTCTAGTCTCACTCAATCAAGTGGCCTAAGATATTACTCCTATTATGTAGGAGGGACTTATCCTTTATTGATCAACCATATCCCTCTACATAGATTGTGGTATATCCAACATCAGCCTTTATAGAACAACCTGTTACGGTGTACGTTTAACTGTATCAAAATATACAACTCACGATGCTGGGATAATAATGATCTCAAGTCTGAGGATCATATACATATTAATCACTATGAGTAATGTTGTGACAATTACAAAATAATCCAAGAAACATACTCATAGCGGGTCAATCCAATATGTTGTTCTCTAACACACATATTCATGCATTGATTTTGACACTCCATATCAATGACAACTCTTTATCATCAATCAACTACATGTTAGTCTTAATGCATTATTGTTGTCCTAGTCAACAATAATACTCGACTTAGGATCTTTTAAGAATAATCATATTATTCTCAGGACATTATTATAAAACAGTTTATCTATACACACAGAAAGAAAAACTGAAATAATAATGACAACGCTTTATATTAATAAACATGGTAAATTAAGTATGTTATTACAACCATCTCATGATTGATCTTTGGGCATACTCTTACAATCTCCCACTAGCACTAAGACCAATCACTCATATATCTAATAGCAAGTGACTTAGTGTAACGATCATGCTTCTGCTATGTCAGAGGCTTGGTCAGGGGATCAGCAATGTTATCATCTGAAGGTACTCTAGATATCTCTACATCCCCTCGATCGATAATCTCTCGAATAAGATGGTAGCGTCTAAGTATATGTTTGGATCGCTGGTGAGATCTGGGTTCTTTAGCTTGTGCAATAGCTCCATTGTTATCACATCGGAGTTCTATAGCATCTGGTATGCTAGGCACAACCCCTAGTCCAGTAATGAACTTCTTGATCCAAATCGCTTCCTTTGCTGCCTCACTGGCTGCAATATACTCAGCTTCTGTTGTAGAATCAGCTACTGTACTTTGCTTTGAACTCTTCCAGCTTACAGCACCACCATTAAGGCAAAATACAAAACCTGATTGCGATCGAGAATCGTCCTTGTCGGTTTGGAAGCTAGCATTAGTGTAACCTTTTACACTTTACTCTTCCTCACCTCCATATAATAGGAACGTATCCTTAGTTCTTCTTAAGTACTTAAGGATACTCTTGACTGTGGTCCAGTGACCTTCACCGGATCTACTTGATACCTGCTCGTCATACTTAAGGCATACGAGACATCTGGACGGGTACATAACATAGCATACATGATAGATCCAATAGCGGAAGCATATGGAATTTTACTCATACGTTATCTCTCTTGTGGAGTTGAAGGACACATTTCCTTCGAGAGTGAAATACCATGTCTCACAGGTATGAATCCTCTTTTAGATTCTTCCATACTGAACCTTTTCAGTACTTTATCTATGTATGTACTTTGGCTTAGACCTAGTAGTCGTCTTGATCTATCTTTATAGATCTTGACTCCTAAGATATAAGTGGCTTCGCCCAAGTCCTTCATAGAAAAACAACTTCTTAACCAAGTCTTAATAGACTGCAAGGCAGGTATGTCATTTCCCATGATAAGTATGTCATCCACATATAGTACCAAGAATGTGATAGTGCTCCCACTAACTTTCTTGTAAACACATGGTTCATCTTCATTTTTGATAAAACCAAACTCTTTGATTGCATCGTTAAAACGAAGATTCCAACTTCGAGAAGCTTGCTTTAATCCATAAATGGATCTTTGTAGCTTACATATCTTTCTAGCATCCTTTGGATTTATGAAACCTTCAGGTTGTGTCATATACACATCCTCTTCAAGTTTCTCGTTAAGGAAAGCTGTTTTGACGTCCATCTGCCAGATTTCATAATCATGAAATGCAACTATGGCGAGCAAGATCCTGATGGATTTAAACATAGCTACAGGAGAAAAGGTTTCATCATAGTCAACACCATGAATTTGGCAAAAACCTTTAGCGACTAATCGCCCTTTGTATGTTTGTACATTACCATCCATGTCTGTTTTCTTTTTGAAAATCCATTTGCACCCTATAGGTTTAACCCCTTCGGGTGGGTCAATCAAAGTCCATACTTGGTTTTCATACATGGAATCCATCTCAGATCTCATGGCCTCAAGCCATTTCTCAGAGTCTGGGCTCGTCACCGCTTCTTGATAAGTCCTAGGCTCACCTTGATCTATAAGAAGAACGTCACCATGCGTTGTAATGAGAAATCCATATCTCTCAGGTGCACGGCGTTCTCTTAAAGATCTGCGCGGTGGTTGTGTTTCTACAGCAGTTGTTTGTTCCTCAATTTCTTGTGGAATTTGTTGTTGTTCAATCTCTGGTTCAGTGGTATCTTGTGATTCTCGAATTTCTTCAAGTTCAATCTTTCTCCCAGTTCCTTTTCTAGAAGTAAATTCTCTCTCTAAGAAGACACCAGTCCGAGCAACAAACGTTTTGTTCTCAGTGGGATTAAAGAAATAATATCATTTGGTTTCTTTTGGATACCCCACAAAAATACACCTTTCAGATCTGGGTTCAAGCTTAGTAGACGTCTAACGTTTAACATAAGCTTCACAGCCTCAAATTTTCATAAAAGACATACTAGGACATTTCCCAGTCCACATCTCATATGGCGTCTTTTGAACCGATTTAGATGGAACACGTTTTAGTGTGAAAGCAGCTGTCTCAAGTGCATGTCCCCAAAAGGAAGTCGGTAGATTAGCATGACTCATCATGGATCGAACCATGTCTAACAAAGTTCGATTTCTTCTCTCAGATACTCCATTCTATTGAGGAGTACTAGGAGGAGTAAGTTGTGAGACAATCCCACATTCTTTCAAAAGATCATCAAACTCTAGGCTCAAATACTCTCCACCTCGATCAGATCGAAGTGACTTGATAGTTTTGCCTAGTTGATTTCGTACTTCATTTTTGAATTCCTTAAACTTTTCAAGGGACTCAGACTTATGGCGCATGAGATAAACATACCCATATCTACTGAAATCATCAGTGAAAGTAATGAAGTAGTGAAATCCACCTCTAGCCTGTGTATTTATTGGTCCACATACATTAGAATGTACTAGGTCCAATAAATCACTAGCTCGTTCACTTTTACCAGTAAAAGGAGATTTAGTCATTTTTTCCAATAAGCAAGATTCACATATTTCAAATTGTTCAAAAAGAAATGAATTGAAGAGACCATCTTTATGGAGTTTGGATATGCGTTTCTCACTTATGTGGCCCAAACGACAATGCCAAAGATAAGTTTGATTTGAGTCATTTATTTTAGATCTTTTAGTATTTATGTTGTAAATGGGATTCGTTTGATCTAAAATATAGAGGCCATTAATCAATTGTGCCGAACCATAGAAAACATTATTGAGATAAAATGAACAACAATTATTCTTAATAATTATCTCAAAACCAATTTTGTCTAAACAAGAAATTGAAATAATGTTTTTAGTCAAACTGGGCACAAAATAACAATCCTCTAAACATAAAGTAAATCCACTAGGCAAAGATAAAGTATATGTTCCCACAGCTAATGCAGCAACTTTTGCTCCATTTCCAACTCGTAAGTCCACATCTCCTCTAGCCAAAGTCCTACTCATTTGTAGTCCCTGTACAGAAGTACAAATATGAGAACCACAACCAGTATCTAATACCCAAGAAGTAGTAGTTGATAAATTAAAATCAATAACATAAATACCTGAAGCAGACATTCCGCTTGCTTTAGCCTTCTTGACTTCTTCAAGATAGACAGGGCAGTTCCGTTTCCAATGTCCAGTCACACCACAATGAAAATAGTTTCCTTCCTTAGACACCCCACCTTTAGGTTTCAGTGCATCCATTCCTTTTCCAAATTTGGGCTTACCTTTGCCCTTGGGCTTTGTTTGAACTTTGGCCTTTCCCTTGCCCTTGTTATTACGGACCATCAGTATGGGCTTGGGTCCAACCTTTTTCAAGTTGCCTTCAGCAGTTCGTAACATACTGAGCAATTGTGGTAGAGTCTTGTCAATTTCATTCATATTGAAATTGAGGATAAACTGGCTGTAGCTATCTGGCAACGATTGTAAAATAACATCAGTGGCCAACTCTTGGCTCAATGGAAACCCAAGCTTAGATAGGCTTTCAATATAGCCAATCATCTTAAGGACATGAGGTCCTACTGGGCTTCTTTCAGCCAACTTACATTGGAATAGGGCCTTAGAGATATCAAACCTCTCTTGCCGTGCTTGCCCCTGATAAAGTTCTTTCAGGTGCTCGATCATATCATAAGCAACCATGTCCTCATGTTGCTTCTGAAGTTCAGGATTCATAGTGGCAAGAAGACATCCAACATCTATCATGTCATCGAGATACTTCTTGTAAGCATCTCTATCAGTCCTCGAGGCATTAGCGGGTGGTTCATTAGGAAGTGGTTGTTCAATGACATATAATTTCCGTTCTTGTTTAAGGACAATCCTCAAGTTACGGAACCAATCAAGAAAATTCAAACCATTCAATTTGTCCTTCTCAAGGACCGATCGCAATGAGAGTGTGCTAGTGTTTGCAGCCATAATATATCTACAACAATTAAATATGCATGTGACTAAATTTACCAATTTTATATCAATCATTAAAAAGACTTTATTAAATGATATTCCCACTATTTTATTTCAAAATTAATAACCCTCATATATTAATTTCGGAAAAACTTTCTCAAAAGTATTTCTAGTAGGTTAAGGATCCCCATCCCCAGGGGTGTGGGGGCGGAGCCCCCGCGTCCGCCCCCGCGGTACGAATCGCATACCCCAGTCAAATGAAACCTCACGATTTGATAACTTTTATGAACAGAATCATGTTTTTAGGATTTTAATCCTTGAGGTTTCATATCGGAACAACCCTTGTTCCACTAGCCAGTTAACACTTACTGGAAACTATAAATACCACCGTCGTATTATTACGAATTTGTTAATAGTTAACAGTAATAACATAAAATCGAATAGGCCACAACACCATGATTAACATTTAATCAATTACCGAAAGGAACAATTATCAGTTATGCTTAAACGATTTAAACAATCGAAAATACAATAAGATCAAAACATGCATCTCATACAATTGCATCACCCAAGTATTTAAACCCGAGTTCGTATCACACAAGTGGCTCTGATACCACTGTTGGAATGCCGGTACCCCATGGCGCAGCAAAATAAAATTAGATCCGGTGATCCAAACCATGCATCCATGTGTGAGGAACGAATCGGGGTGAAATAAAGGTTTCGAAATTACCAAAACTTGAATCTGAGTAGACAGCGACGCCTTGGCAACAAGAGTTTTGATCTACTGTTGAATCAAGCCACAACCTTTTCCGATGTCGGCCTCTACGTAATCCACCCGGTTTGACTATGAACGGAAGAAATCTCCAAAACTGTTTTGGAGGTTTATTTGATTGACGGCTGCTAGACCTAACAAGCCAGCACTTAGGGTTTTTCTTCTTTGCTTTGTCTCCTTTTAATACCTTTTATAATGGGTGTCTTTTTCATTGGGCCTTTTATAATTGGTATCCTTTTAATTGGGCCTTTTATAATATTAAATAAATACAATAAAGTTTTTAACCGAAAATTATAATTACATTAATTATATCCGAAATTTATAATTACATTAATTATAATAAGGATTTCGGTAAACTATATTTATTTAAATTTATATATGAATCAAATTCATATATTAATAAAATTATGTTATCATTATGTGTACAACATCCTTGTACATATAATATGTTGAATATTTGATTGCCCAATTAAATTAAGTCTTTAATTAATTTAATTTATGTCACAACCAAACACAATACCAACTATATTTTATTCCGTTCATTTCAACCATAGGGTGTGACCCTGTAGGTTCTTGCAACGTTAGCAGTAATACTAGATCGATTCTATTGTCACAGACAATGAGTGGCATCTAGCAATGCATCATTGCTACCTAAGTTACAAGAAATCATGATTCGACATAACCTTTTGTGATTAACCTTTCATGGATTAATACTTAAGTCCTTTATCTCTGGAACGGGTACAAGTCATGGGATAGTCACACTTGCATAGTCCATCCCATGTTTCTTGATATCTTGAGTAGACTATGATATACAAATTAGTATGACATCTCATATCAACTTATTTGAGCATGGCCATGCATTTCTAGTCTCACTCAATCAAGTGGCCTAAGATATTACTCCTATTATGTAGGAGGTTCTTATCCTTTATTGATCAACCATATCCCTCTACATAGATTGTGGTATATCCAACGTCAGCCTTTACAGAACAACCTGTTACGGTGTACGTTTGACTGTATCAAAATATACAACTCACGATGCTGGGATAATAATGATCTCAAGTCTGAGGATCATACACATATTAATCACTATGAGTAATGTTGTGACAATTACATAATAATCCAAGAAACATACTCATAGCGGGTCAATCCAA
Organism: Gossypium australe; assembly: GCA_005393395.2. Taxonomy (NCBI): domain Eukaryota; kingdom Viridiplantae; phylum Streptophyta; class Magnoliopsida; order Malvales; family Malvaceae; genus Gossypium; species Gossypium australe. Next base: position 100,583,658 of record CM016623.1, read on the forward strand.
TATGTTGTTCTCTAACACACATATTCATGCATCGATTTTGACACTCCATATCAATGACAACTCTTTATCATCAATCAACTACATGTTAGTCTTAATGCATTATTGTTGTCCTAGTCAACAATAATACTCGACTAAGGATCTTTTAAGAATAATCATATTATTCTCAGGACATTATTATAAAACAGTTTATCTACACACACAGAAAGAAAAACTGAAATAATAATGACAACACTTTATATTAATAAACATGGTAAATTAAGTATGTTATTACAACCATCTCATGATTGATCTTTGGGCATACTCTTACACCTGTACCAACCATCACACCTTGGGGATTTCTACAATCAACCCTCCATCCGCTACACACCATAACGACAGCTGCACTGCCTATTCCTGTTGTTCAGGAATCATTAAACGTGGCATAGCCACCGATCACTATGTGACCTAACATTTACTTTTGTGGGATTTCTACCACCGATCACCAAGTGACCTATCATGCACTTCCCCTTCAATATCATAAATCCCCCATGCATACACATATAAAGAAAACATCATGTAGGCTTACATATATTTCAATACACATAGAGAGTTCTATGTTTACGTACCTGGCATCCATGCCTAACCCACTTAAGGTTCCATTCGACTGTCTATACAGCCTCTTTTCGGCTTTTTAGCCCATAACATATATATATAGAAATACATACAATATTATTAGTGTGTTAGAGATCTACACACCTGATTACCGATAAAACAATGCTTTCTATGTCGACGCTATCCTTAGTTGACACAACTGCTATCTGCCTAAGGTGTTGTTCAGAAGCCGGTCCACAACCAAGTGGCCAATCTCGAACGGCAGATACCGCTCGTTTCTTAAACTTAGGGATTCTCTCCTTTGCCTGATCCATATTTAATTCCATCACAAGTCCTTGTCAGAACTACTATCACAATTTATGATCGTTAATCCTCATCATAAAGTTAAGATCATGCGTATAATGAACGAATCTAGTAAAAATATAGGGAAAATCTTCTTACCTTAAAATCCCAAAATTGAAGACTAGTGATTTTCGGCTTTTAGATCTAGACGACCAAGTTTCCTTCAAATCCCGGAATGCCGCCCAACATAGAACCATTAAACTATTAGCTTTTCGGCTTTTGCCTTTCAAGAACCGAAATAGAACGTGAGAAACTAACAAGAGTCGACACTTACCTTAACACAGGGATTCGGCTAGCACTAGAGAGAAGATTCGGCAATGCCAAAGAAAAAGATTTAAATGCCAGAAGAATAGAACTAATTCTCAAATAGGATGAATAAAGAAAAACTATGGAGATTTCAGCTTTTTAGAGAAATCGGCACAAGAGGAAAAGAATGGAAAAGAGAGAAAAGAGAGTGAAGAGAGAGGTTTCGACTTTTGAAGAATTTAAAGAAAGAAATTGGAGAGGAAGAGGCTAAGAATTTCGGCACAAAGAGTGAAGAGAGAATTAGGGTTTAAATGTCAGAATCAAGGAGCTATCCCCCCTATTTATAGGAATTTCGGCACCTCCTGTATAAAACCGAAAACACCCTTCCTAATTAATTAAAATTCAAGCTAAATGAATGGGAAAATTCGGCACCCCTTTGCCATGCAGTAGCCGATTTCTTTACTCCTCTAAGTGGTGGATTTTCAGCCATCACCTTCCTTGTAGATAGGCTCCTATCTTTTCTCCTTTTTATCTTCTAAATTATCAATTATAAAATCCATATAAATCCTCCTATTTTTGAGCCTTGTAGCCGTCCACTTCATTAAACCCTAATGCCAAAATTTAACTCACTTAAATTAAAAGATTTGGGCTCCATAAAACTTAAATTTTGGGCCCCTAACTCCTTGTGTGGGGCGTCACTCCTTGCTTCATTTTAAGTGTCGAAAATGGCCCAAAAACATGGGCTCCTTGCGGCCAAAACTTGGGCCTCTTTAATTGTTAATGGCGCCACCTTCTAATTCCCTTACAGTGCCACCTATTGTTGGGCCACAAGCCTACGTTGGTATTTTAAACATAATTACCACCTTTTAACTCTATAATGCCCAATCTAATAATTTAACCAAGGCCTTTGCCTAATCCTGAGCTCAATTTGGACCCCTATCACTTAAATTAACATATTAAACCTATCCTTACACTAAATGCATAGGCCCATAAATTTAGGATGTTATAAGAGGAGTAGCCTTAGGCTTTCGTGTGACAATATGTCACCGCATAAGTTTAAGGACTACTCCATGGTTAAGATGGACATAGATGTTTGTGTAGCAAATGCTACTGTGTACGCTATGAAAGTCTTACCATCCAAGGGCCAACCCTTTTTAAAAGGGGAACACATCCCTATAGATGTCATATTTAAGCCTTGGGATCCCTGTGCATTAGAGTCAGCCGTAAGCCAGCATGTAATGACAATTTTAAATGTGAAACCTAGACATAAGAGCCGTACCTTACCTCTCGAAATAATACCTATAGGTTTTCATGACATTTATTCGTATGTTTTGTGTTTGAATTTTTTTTCCTTCGCAATGCTTTATGATTTAATTTCACATTTTTTTTCATTTGACTTTATTTTTTTTACTGACTTTGTTTTTCTTGTGTCTATGTCTCTCCATGGCATAATTCATGCATCATTTAAATACTTGGGGCACAATGTCGCATTTATATTCGACATGAACACACTTTGAGAAGATTCAGTTGTTCGGTATGGGGTAGAAAATATATGGATAATAGCGAGAATGTAAGAGGATGCTCAGAGTAGAGAAGGTGATTGCCAGATAGCTTGTTTTGATTCGAGCCTACCTCAGATAGTTCGCATGGACTGTAGGAGAAATCGCAAAGACGAGTTAAAGGGATTATGGAAATCGTGGGACGATGCTAAGAAAACGCACTTCCAGGTCAAATGTGGCGATGTAGCACAACTTCTATTCGTTAAACCAGATGATGCCTTGTTGAAGGCCATGGTACGTTTTTGGACCCCACTTATAGGTGTTTTACGTCCAATGAAGTGGATATGGTACCGACTATTAAGGAATATTCTACCCTTCTCTACTATGACTTTAGAGATCCGCTCAGGATATATTGGAAGCAGAACGTCAATTTCAGGGGACCCTTAGCCAATCTGATGGGATTACCTGTAGATGCGGTGAAAGCAAGGTTAAAAGATAAAAATGATCCATGTAATTCCTGGTCTGACATTAGGGATGTTATGGGAAAGGCATGCAACGATAGACATTTAGCATTGTCCGTGTTTGCTGTGTACGAGTTGATTGTGTTCCCAAAGCTCTGGGATATATGAGTGTGGAGCTAGCTACTTTTCTGTTTCAGATAGAAAAAAGGGTGAATCTTGCTTTAGCAGTCTTAGCTGAAACCATCATTTCACTCAATTTCATCGGAAGGAAAGGAGACGGGCATTTCTTAGGATGCTTATAGTTGTTGTCGTATGGATGAAAAGTCATTTTAGGTGCCTCTATAAACACTTTCGTCAGGTGTTTGTTCCTTCGACCAGGCCTATAAAGGAATTTCTAGAAAGTGAGTGGCCTCCAAATTAATCGATTAAGGAGTGGGTTCAAAACCTTAATACATTGACATACCAAGAAATAGAATGGAGGGCTCCATGGATGATTCAAAGCATGGTACTCATTAGGTGCGGTGGTCATTTGTGGGTTCCCTTAATTGGCATATGATGAGCCATCAATTATTCTTCGTTAATGGTTCTAAGCCAATACGAGTATAATCAATGTGTACCTACTACAGTTGTCTTAAATAGGGTGGAAGTTTCGGTTCAGGACCTGGGATTTTGGTAGAAATTAGAAGAGATACGAATTAAGTGGGGTCAAACCTTAAGTTTGCAATCAGGAACCTTTTTCAACAATTCCCTTCGGAAATGTATATCCAATAGCATCTAAAAAGAAGCAAAATGTCTGTGTCAGCACAATTTAAGGGAAAGAGGAAGGTTCCAGATGACGTAGCCGAGCTAACAGAAAAGATATACGATTTAGAGATGCGTAGATAAAGAGGTCAGATGATAACGATAACAACATCAGGCATATGTAAAGGAAAAGGAGGAAGAAATCATGAGACAATAACAACAACACCGGTTAGACATGAAGGGAAAAGGTGAAGAACTAAGAATACAATTAGAACGACGTCAACGAGAAAGATCTGACTTGTTCACTCAGATTCTGAGGTTGGAGGTAGATCCAAGTTTGTAGGCTAATGAACTCCAAAAAGCACGAGAACAAGAGCGAACTTGGAGGAGGGTGTCTAATGAGAAAACTGGAGAAATTGAGGTGCTGAAGGAGGAAATTTGTCGTCTGAATAAATAATTAGAGATAAAAGAAGAGCAAAACAAAGAGGTCAAAAAATAATATACAGAGCTTGTGGAGCATTTTGTTGCAGTGGAACAAATGGTAGTAAGCCGATAAGAGGTGTTTGCAACAATGCACAGGGAGGGTCAGGTTTTCGCTCAGCAAGCCGAAGACATATGTGAACAGATTGAAGAACTCAAAAAAGAATCTACCCATTTTGCAACTAAGGACAAGCCCGCAATGAAACTTCTGGAGGTGGCTCAAGCACATTACCAAAAGTTCATCAAGCTTATGAGGAGGAAGAAGAAGAATGACAAGTAAAGATTTGCCTTATAGTAATAGGATTGATTAGGATTTTCTTTAAGTGTGAATAAAAAATGAAAAAAAAAACTTTGTAAGCCGAACAGTTTTTGAACCTTTTGTGAAAGAAAATGTTTATATTCGAGTATATTTACGACAATGTGCCCCAATTTCATTCATTCATTCATCCATTCGTTCATTCATTCGTTTATTTGTTTATTTAGAAACATCATTTTAAAAAAAATAAAAATAAAAGAAGAAAAATTTTATGACAAACCTAAATGATTTTCTAACTTTGGAAATAAATGTCATTTCAAAAAGGACAAAATGATAGCTCACCTGTATAACACCCGCTCAAAAGCCAAAAAGATGACGGAAGAAGAATTAACACGCATGGCCAAACTAGAGGAACAGATGGAAAAGATGACGGAAATGATGACTACAATGGTCAAAGGCAAGGCCAAGGTAGGAGAAGGAAGCGAAACTTTGGACAATCTAATCCCTTTTTATAGTGATACAGGGGTATATTGCGAAGATTTGCCGCTTCAAGCACCAGGTGTGACCATTTAGATCCCAAGAGTAAACAAGTTGCCTACAAGCGAGGAGTTGAGAGAAGTGGACAAGGGAAAGTCAATTATGGATAAAGAAGCTCATAAATTCAGCCTAATTGAGGAACGTCTAAAAGCCATCGAAGGATTAGCCACCTTTGGATTTGTAGAAGCAGAAGGCCTATGTTTAGTACCCAATGTGGTCGTCCCAGCAAAATTCAAAGTTCCTGACTTTGAAAAATTCAATGGTAGCAGTTTCCCTATGACTTACATCGCCATGTACTGTAGGAAAATGGTTGCTTACTCCAAAGATGAGAAATTGCTAATGCACATATTTTAAGAAAGTTTGACCAGATTTGCGACTGCTGGTATGTAATGTTGGATAGGAGCCGGATTCAAAATTAGGGAGAGCTCGTACGGGCATTTATTGCTCATTACAAAAATATTGTAGACATGGTCCCAGATCGCCTAACTCTACAGAACATGGAAAAGAAGTCCAATGAGATTTTTAAGGAATACGCACAACGATGGAGGGACCTGGCATCGCAAGTACAACCCACGCTCACGAAAAAAGAGACCACTGTTTTGTTCATTGGTACACTAAAAGGTATATAGTACGACAAGATGGTAGGAAATGCCTCTAAGACCTTTGCAGATATGGTATTATTCAGAGAAATGATAGAGAATGCATTAAAGTCGAGCAAAATAGATGACCATTTAAGCGCGAAGAGAAGTGTCGTTGGGAAGAAAAAGGAAGCAGAAACTCAAACAATCACAGAAGGCGGATACCCATACTCTTACTTTCCATACCCAAGACCAATACCTCTACGCCCCCAATACTCGGCTGTAAATGCTGTCAATACTTCATCGTTTATGTATCGTCCACTTGTACTTGTTACGGATGCCCCCATGTTAACTATGCAAACACGGTCCCTATAGACTTAAGCCCCAATGCCCGAATGGGAGAGGCCTGTGTTTGATCCAATTCCCATCCCCTACGCGAAACCTTTTTTGATTCTAGTAGAGAAACACCTCCTTGTACCTACATACAATAAACCAATGCAATCACCATTTCCAAAGTGATATGATGCCAATGCTCGATGTGAGTATCACTCTGGCAATCCAAGTCATACCATCAAGAACTGTTCAGCATTAAAATATAAGGTGCAAGATCTCATAAGGGCAGGAAAGATAAATTTTCAGTGAGAGAATACACCGGATGTTAACACAAGTCCGTTACCAAACTACAATCGAACAGTTAATGCTATAACTGAATAAAAGAACCTTCAAAGGAAAAAAGTGGAAGAAATCACAACTCTACTCGAATGACTCTTTGACATCTTGAAGAAGTTAAATCTAATTCACGCCGAGCCACCCAGGTCTATAATGGGAATTGATATGGATCAAATATACAAATTCCACCAAGGAGCTCAAGGACACTTTATCCAAGTTTACCTAACGTTTAGGGGACATATATAGTGTCTTTTAGATTCTTTCTAGCTAGAGATATGAGAGGGTGTTAAGACCAATGAGATAAACATGTTAGATACTAAACCTGTCACCATCGTATATGGAAAAAAATCCCTATTAAAAAAGAGTCTACCTTAAAGGCTGTACAGGATGATGTATTGGGCATCAGGGTTCCCGACCCTTTTAAGTATGGAGATGACCAACGAGTTCCTTAGAGATATGATTTTAAGGTGGTTGGATCTGATGCCTCCAACATCTCAGGACTTAGTGGCATAACTCGAAGCAGACGTTGTTACAAGCCAAACACAGTGGGGAAAGAACCTCGTGGTAAGGAAGTGAATTCTGAAAATCAACTAGAAATTGACGATAAAAAAGAAAATAAGAAAACGAGGGAGGGCCAAATGAGAGAAGTTAACAAATTTTTGCGTCTAATAAAGCACAGAGAGTATAGCGTGGTTGAGCAGTTGAACAAAACACCAGCAAGAATTTCCCTGCTATCACTACTTTTGAACTCGAAGCCACATAAGGAGTCTCTTGTACAAGTGCTAAAACAAGCTTATGTCACTCACAACGTGTTAGTAGATAATGTCAGTCACTTAACAGGGAGCATTTTGGCCCCAAATTACATATCTTTCAATGATGATGAAATACCATTGGATGGAAGAAGAAGTGCCAAGGCACTACACATCTCAGTAAAGTGTAAAGCCTATTCTGTGGCTAGGGTCCTGATCGACAATGGGTCATCGATCAACGTCATGCCTTTGTCAACATTATCTAAGCTACCCGTGGACACCTCGTACATGGTATCGAGCCCTTTAGTGGTTCGAGCTTTTGATGGCACCAAAAGAAGCATGATCGGTGAAATAGAGATTCCTTTATTGGTAGGAGTCGTTAATTTCCTTATTTGCTTTTAGGTGATAGATATAATGCCTTTTTACAATATGCTGTTGGGATGCACCTGGATTTATTCGGCTGGGGTGGTACCATCGTCCTTGCACCAAAGATTGAAATTTGTAGGCGACCAGAATTTGTGCATCGTGTGAGGCGAAGAGGACTTGTTGATAGCTAGCTTGCGAAATTCTTCTTTCATAGAAGCGGATGATGATGTAGTAGAGAGTTCTTTCCAGACTTTGAGGTGGCCACTGCGTCTTACGTGGCAGAGGGAATACGAGCCCCTAAGCCTCATGTGCCACGAACAACTAACATATTATTTACCCAGACAGTAGGAAAGGGTTTGCAAATCCACTTGAGATTGGGAAAGGACCTACAAGGTATCTCAAAACCTATATTTGTTCCCACTCAGAAGGATACAAGAGGGTTGGGATATAAGTCAACAAGGGAGGATGTCGGGAGGATGTATAAAGAGCGAAGAGCAAAGAGGTTGGCCCCATATGGCTGGAAAGAAGGTGGTGGAACCTCGTTTGATTTGTTCTTCACTATCTAAGACATTTTACTCAGTGGGATTCGAGCACCAGGAAAGGACCCCGGTCAGGTTAATGATTAATGGAGATGCAGTGGATCTAAACATGATTGGCGATAGAGTGTCGATGTCAAACGACTGGGTTCGCTACAACCCTTCTGCCTTGGACAACTGGTAGCTCGTACCGTTACTGCTATCATTGAGTCCTCCGAGATGTAATCATTTTTATGAGTTTTTATATCAAAGTTTAATATCGCTCAGTTAATTTAATTTCCTTCAAAAATCCATGTGAAACTGTTTTCTTTTTAATGAAATCAGATTTGGATAATGTCCTTAGTCACTATTCATTCAATTGTTTTCATTCATATACCAATATATATACTCATAATTATTTCAGGGATATACCTCATGAATTGATAAGTGATCCAAATGACATCTTTGAATCAAATTCTCATAATTATGTTCACTATAATGATCATGGGACGGAAGAAGAGGAAGTTGTACTAGATGAGTTTTTTAGGCTAGTTGAACAAGAAAAGAAGCTTATAGAACCCACTTCGAGGGAACATATTTGATCAATCTAGGTGATGATGAGGTAAGAAAGGAAATTAGGATTGAAACCACTCTCATGGCAGATCAAAGTCAATTGTTGAAGGATCTACTTATTGAGTTCTCGGTTGTATTTACATGGTCATACCAAGATATGTCGGGTTTGGACACCAATATCATGGAACACAGCCTACCTTTGAAATCAAATTGCAAGTCCGTATACCATAAGTTGAGAAGGATGAAACCTGAAATGTTGTTGAAGATTAAAGAAGAGGTTAATAAACAATTCAATGCAGGACTTCTGGAAGTAGCTAAATACCTAGAGTGGGTGACGAATATTGTACTAGTTCCTAAAAAGGATGGGAAAGTCAGAATATGCGTTGATTATAGAGGTTTGAATTGAGCTAGCCCCAAGGATAATTTTTTGTTACCTCATATAGACATACTGGTGGATAACACCGCTAAACATTGTATTTTCTCTTTCATGGATGGATTCTTGGGGTATAATCAAATTAAAATGGCGATGGAGGACATGGAAAAGACCACGTTCATCATGACCTGGGGAACTTTTTGTTATAGGGTCATGTCGTTTTGTCTAAAAAATGCTGGGGCCATGTATCAACAAGCAATGGTGACACTATTTCATGACATGATGCATAAAACAATTGAAGTTTATGTTAACGATATGATAGTAAAGTCCGCTAGGGAAGAAAGTCATGTGAAAAACCTCAACAAACTATTTGAAAGATTAAGGAAATACAAATTAAGATTGAACCCAGCAAAATGTACTTTCGGTAGTGCTGGATAACTCCATAGGTTGTGTTTTGGGGCAATGATATGGTTCAAATAAGAAAGAGCAAGCAATCTATTATTTGAGCAAGAAGTTCAGATGATATGAAGCCAAGTATTCCCATCTGGAAAAGGTGTGTTGCGCTTTAGCATGGATCGCACATCGACTAAGGCAATACATGTTGTATCACACCACCTTCCTTATCCCAAAGTTAGACCCTTTGAAGTACATTTTCGAGAAACCATCATTTTTAGGGAGAGTTGCTCATTGGCAAGTGGTTTTTTCCGAATATGACATCGTCTGCATGTCTCAGAAGGCTATTAAAGGAAGTATTGTCCCGGAATTTCTAGTGGATCATGCGAAAGAGGAATACGAGCCCATGAGTTTTAATTCCCCAGAGGAAGAGATCATGTCAACTTTGAAGTACGAAGAAGAAACTTAAACGGTGTATTTCGATGGAGCACCCAACATGATCGGGCATGGAATTGGGGCAATACTAATCTCCCTAACTGGCCAGTACTTTCCCAATACAACTAAGCTGATGTTCACCTGTACGAACAATGTAGTTGAATACGAGGCATGTATTTTGGCAATTCAGATCTCTATTAAGAAAAATATTAGGGTTTTAAAAGTTTTTGGTGACTCAGCGTTAGTTGTTTACCAATTCAGAGGAGAATGGGAAACAAGGGATTCCAAGCTGATTCACTATCAAACATATGTGCATGGGTTGATTAAAGAGTTTGATGATGTTCAAACTTTTAATTTTCCAAGAGAAAAAAACCAGTTAGCAGATGTATTAGCTACTCTAGCCGCCATGTTTAACGTAGGATCCGGAACAGAAATGCAACCGATATAGCTAAGGGTCAAGGACTCGCCGGCCCACTGTGTAGGAGTAGAATCGGGAACGATGGGAAACCATGGTATGTTGACATTAAGCGGTATTTACAATAACAAAAATACCCGATTGTGCCTCAAACAATGATAAATGAATAATTAGGAGGCTGGCTATGGGTTTCTTCTTGGACGGTGAGTTTTTGTACAAAAGAGGATATGACCAAACCCTGTTGAGATGTGTCGACATAGAAGAGGCAAATTAGATAATGAAGGAAATCCATAATGGAGTATGTGGAGCACATAGTAACGGATATATGCTGGCAAGGTAAATCATGAGGGCGAGATATTTTTGGTTGACATTGGAACAAGATTGTTTAAATTATATTCAAAAAGTCATAAATGTCAAATTTACGTAGAAAATATTAACGCTCCTACCAATCTTGATTTCTTGACACCTCCTTGGCCGTTCTCAATGTGGGGCATGGATGTCATTGACCCTATCTCACTGAATGCATCAAACGGGCATCGTTTCATCTTTGTAGTGATTGATTATTTCACCAAGTGGGTCGAATCCACTTCATATGTCAATGTAACTCGATCAGTTATATGTAAATTTCTGAAAAAAGAGGTCATTTGTAGATAGATTTACCAGAATGAATCATCTAAGATAATGCCAAGAACTTGAATAATGCATTGATAGAAGAGGTTTGCACATAATTTAAGATCAAGCATCACAATTCTGTGCCATATCATCTAAAAATGAATGGGGCAATCAAGGCTGCAAAAAAGAATATCAAGAAGATCATTTCCAAGACAATAGAAAATTATAGGGATTGACATGGGAAACTCCCTTGTGCTCTCTATGTATACTGCACATCAATGAGGACTTCGACTGGAGCTACTCTGCTTTCATTGGTATATGGCATGGAGGTCATTTTACCTATCGAGGTTTAAATCCCATCTCTACGAGTGTTAAGGGACGTGCGACTAGAGGAGGCTGAATGGATGCAAGAGAGATATGAGTAGTTGAATTTAATTGAAGAAAAGAGATTAGTAGTTTTATGTCATGGCCAATTGTATCAACAAAGAATGATGAAGGCCTATAACAAGAAGGTGCGACCAAGGCAGTTCAGAGAAGGGGATCTGGTATTGAAGAAGATCCTGCCATATGTTCATGATCATCAGGGAAAATGGACACCAAAATGGGAAGGACCGTATGTGGTGAAGAAAGTTTTCTCTTGTGGAGCACTGATTCTCACTGAAATGGATGGAGACATGATGTCAAACCCTTTAAATTCTGATGCAGTAAAAAATTACTTTGCTTAAAAACTAAGCTTGATTATTTTTAAAGAGTTATTCGCATTGAGTAACATTGGCTTTTTTCTGTTTTGCTTTTCTTTGTTTGTCATGTTTGAGGTTATGTTTTACCTTGGAATCTTGCATTCTCTTTAAGGTTAATTGCTTAATAAGTTGGTCATGTTTAAAGTGACTAATGACATTTTTGAAATATCCTTCACTTGAAGAAAACTTCATCCTCTGTTAACCACTTTGGGCCATATTGTTTGTTCAAAATTAACCCCGGCCGAAGGATTACCCTCCATGTTGGAGGAAATTTTGTGAGGTTTTGGGTATGGATTGATGATTTTACAACATTGTGAGACAAACATGAGATTATACACAATTCAAATTGAAAAGATGGACGCATTCTGAAGAATGACCTTGTGATGAGATTAACCATATTTTGAAATGATAAATGGCATTCTTTTGTTCTCCCCGTCAATTAGAGAAAATTATATCCCTTGCTACCACATTTTTAAGCCTAATGTATCTTCTTTCTGAACCCTAATTAAAGTCATCCATCGAGCATCATGGATTGAGAAGAAAGATCATGAAAAATGAAAGTAAAATTCTAAATTCTTGATCTCATTCCGAAAAAAGAAAAAAAAAAGAAAAAAAGGAAAGCAAATAAGAAACAAAAAGAAAGAAAGAAAGGAAATAGGAAGGAGTAAGAGTGAAGAAAAGTGATTGAGAGATGGAAGGAACAATCAAAAATTCAAAATAACTCCTCATGATTTTTATACTCTTTCACATAATATATATTTTAGCCTGAAAAACCTTTCTCTGATTGACCCTTAACCCTTAGACCACGTTACAACCCTTAAAAGACCATTTTGATCGAATTTGTTTGTTCAAATCAAGAAGTTAATCCTTGGGAAATTATGAAGGTCTTCAAGAACATAAAAGAAGGAGATGAAATCTTGGGTGAAAACTCAGAAATGAGCAGTCTAGAGGGATTTCTAGAAAAAGGAAAAAGAGAAAAAAAAAGATATGATGCCTCGGAGGATAATGAAGATTTCCAGAAGAAATTGATCCTTCGGTACGAGCCCTGAAGTCATTTATTTGAGCCTATTTTAGCCCTTTCTTTGGCACCCAAACTCGAGCTGACACTATAACCTTGGAACAAGTCCATCTCTGATTGCTTATGGTCGATCTAAATTAGGGAATTAATCTACTTTGAGAATATAATAGTCTATAGAAAGAAGATTTTGCTTAAATCAAGAAAAAAGGAAAATAAAATAAAATAAAATAAAATAAATAAAAGACTAAAGAGAGAGCAAGAGAAAGGAACTATATTGAAGAATATATACTTTAAGAAGCAATTTTGCAAAAGAACATGGTACAGGGTTCACAATTGGAACAGTCTAAAGTCAGGAAAAGGAAATTCTGCTTCATGAGAATTAACAAGTTGACTTTCGATACAAGAAATTTATGTTTCAAGGGTAGATTTATGAAATCCATAGTACCAAGTTTGTTAAGTGAATTATCATTTGAGAATTTACGAGTCATAAAATCATTTTGAAATTTGTTAAGGTGATATCCCATGAAATTTGATTTTTATGATCTGTTGTGTGTGGATAAGGATTTAATCTTTTTCAACCTAAAAACATGATTCTTAAAATGATTTCCTTTTATGAAAATTCAAGAAAGGAAGAAAGGAAAACAATCATTGCATTTAGAGACCCAGGTGTGGAGGTTCATTTACTTTCCATTACATTTAAAAACCCAGGTGTGGAGGTCGATTCACTTTTCATTGCATCTAGAGACCCATGTGTGGAGGTCCATTCACTTTTCATTGCATTTAGAGACCTAGGTGTGGAGGTCCATTCACTTTTCATTACATTTAGAGACCCAGGTGTGGAGGTCCATTCGCTTTTCATTGCATCTAGAGACCCAGGTGTGGAGGTCATTCACTTTTCATTGCATCTAGAGACCCAGGTGTGGAGGTTATTTACTTTTCATTGCATTTAGAGACCCAGGTGTGGAGGTCCATTCACTTTTCATTGGATTTAGAGACCCAGGTGGAGGTCCGCTTACTTTTCTAGTTTACTTTTCATTGCATTTAGAGGCCCAGGTTTGGTATCTACGTTTCTAGTTTTGGACAATGTAATATGTTTTGATTTGTTTTGATTTAGGTAATTTCAAAAACTTGTTATTTTTTTTACTACGATGTTAAGTGGGATTTAATTGTGGTTATGTGTCTACATCTTTGTACGTTCCTTACTACGCAAGCCACGAACAAAGAAGGGCAACTATAGACACCTGTTGTTGTCCGAGCTCGATTGGAGACCCATTTAAATTTTATTCTCTCTTGGGCCATTTTGAATAATTCAAATTGATTCAAACCAAGAGTGAAGTTAGGAGAAATTTGGGGGATTTGATGTTGGTGAGGTTGGTGGCCGAAAATTTGGGTGCTTGATGTAGGGGAAGAAGTCGGTTTTGGGTTGTTGATGGGTGTGCTGAAAGTTGGTAGGGGTTCTAAGTTTTCTTTGTTCTTTTGTAGTGTATTCGGCCACTAGGGAAGTAGATGGTGCCGACTTTGGTCGGTTCTCTTGAAGCTCCTTCGTTCTTTTTGGGTTCTTAGTTCCTATATGCCGAAAGTGCCTAGCCAATTTCCATTTCTCATTTCCTATGACCAATAGCCGAAAGTGAGGAGACCATTAGTGCATCTTTTCTTTTTCTCCCTACTCATCCTCTTAAACTCCACAACCGAAAGCACCACATCATTCCCTTGCAATCGTTTGTTCTCTTCTTCTCTTTTATTCTTCTTTGGTTCATATTCTTTGCTCGCCTCTTGATCCCCTTGAACTGAAACCATCTTATAGGTCCCTATCTTGGCATTCATCTTCTTGAAACCAAAAGCCAAAATCCACTCTCTCTTCTTTCTCTTTGTGTTGATTCTTATTTTCTTTTTCTTTTGGCCGAATCTCCTTGTGTGTGCATCTTATTAATTCGTTGTTATCTCAGAAGATTGCTGTCACTTCTCCTCTCAATCCTCTCATTTGGATTCTTCTTAAGTTGTGGTAAGTGTTCTCTTTTCCTTTCAATTCTCTCTTCTCTCTTTTGGTTGCCGAATCAAAGGCATTAATCCTGTTCCATGGGTATGTTGGCCGAATATAGGACGGGCTTGGTTTTCGTTTTTCTTCTGCATTTGGCCAGCGTTTAAAGGGTCTTTGGGGACAATCGAATTCGATCAATCAGGGTAAGAGGTTTTATACCATTCGTTTGGCCGAAGCCCACTACTTCTAACCCATATCTTGGAGGGCCGATTCTAATGTGGAGTTGTGTAGGGACTTTAGTGATCTATAAATTCAAGTGTAGTAACCTCCAGGTTCTATCGATTTTGGTAAGGACTTCTTCATCTAGAGCATTTATTTTTTCTTTTATCTTATTCAATGGCTTAACTCGGTCGTCTGACCAAGATATCTTTTATGGAATCAAATATCAGTCAAGAAAAGGAGGGGGTTTAACCCGTAATCCCAGCCCCTAAGTTCAAAAAGCGTGCGGTGTCTGCCGTTCGTGACTTTCCACCGGGTTGTAGGCCGGCTTCAGAAAGGGATAAGCAGATCACTGTGATCCCTATGAGTGAGGACGTTAGCAAGATCGATAGTTTAGTTCTTCGGGTTTACAGGTGTGTAATTACCACACTACTCCTTTTTGTATAAATCGTGTATGTGTTATGTTTGAAAGCCGAAAATCTCGGTAATGGTGCTTGAGTTACCCATGTTGGGTAAAATCGAACCATCAGGTCAGTGTATTTTGATTAAGCCTTATAATTAATGTTGATAGCAGGATTGTGTGTATACTCTAAATATTGTATGTATGACACCATATGACCTGTTTATTATACTATGTTGCATGTGCATGGGATTTGGTATATTAATGTTGTGAAGGGGAAGTGTATATCGGTGACACTGTCACACTAAATGATGGCTCGGTGCCTCATTATCGTATTTGTGACTTGGTCACATGGTTATCGGTGGCTAGACCACGTTATATTGACTTTGAGCAGTGTGACTGTCAGCATGACTGCCAAAGAGGAGTGTAAAGGATGGAGGGTTAATTGTAGAAATCCCCACAGGTGTGTTGAGGATGGACATACGAGGCGGAGTGTAGAGGATGGAAAATTAGGCTGGGTTGGGTTATCATGTTGATTATTTGGTTATGCTGTAATGATTGGGCTTCGGCCGATGGTGTTTTGGGACTCAGGCCCACTTGTGGATTATGTGGACTAATTGCACACTGAGTCTTGTGACTCACTCTTTTTGCCTAAACAACCTGCAGGTAACTCTTAGTTCTTTGGATTGGGCTGGAATAGACTCGAGGTGGCCATGCATGGGTTATTCTATTAAACTTTATTTATTTATTGTTTGCTACTTTTGGGGATTTTTGATTTGTAATAAGGCTACTTCAAATTTGGTAATTTTCTTTTGGATTTTAATATTTGGACACATTGATTACAAACTACCTGATGGGACGTTTTTATAAAATACAGACTGAAGTTTTCTTTTCATCCTGTCAAACAACATTTCTTATAAAAAGGGATTTTGTTAATAATCTAATAACCGAATAATCGATAAGTGTTTTCAAATGTCACCTAATTGCAAGGCTTGGCTAATTAAATTTATAACTTAAATGAATAACGGGTTCTCAACTGAGCCATGAAACTTGAGATTTTAAAAATGACTTAGAATTCTTCTGAAGCTCATGAAACTTTCTAAACTCTTTCCTAGTGACATGCCAGATTCGGTCGTGGTGTTTGGGTTGGGTTTGGGGTGTTACAATTTGGTATCAGAACCTGGTTTAAAAAGATCGGCCTTGGGTTTTGGGTTCAAAACATTTTCCAAATTTCGTATTTAAAAGAAGAAAAAATATATGAATCTGTTTTTTTGAAGTATGGCACCCGAGTTTCTGGCCCAAGTCTGCCAGGTAAGTTTTCTGATTGTTAAGTGATTTGCATAAAGTGGATGTATTATGTGAATATGTTGCTATAGATGATGGAATTAGGAAACTTTACTGTAGAAATGAAAACCTCTAGGTATACATGTGCTTGCGGAAAACTACTTATAACTCTATCTTCATAAAACTACACGTTAATAAACAGTGAAAAGAAATACTGACGCATAAAATTTGTAATCAGAGTGAGACGAAGACATGAGTGGTAGAGGACGTGGACGTGTTACATGCTGCCGTGGGAGAGGCCGGGGTGTTGAGGTTGAACTCTCGGAAGCGAGAAATGAGCCTGAGGGCGAAGCGCCAGCATCACCTGTGGCAGAACGGGATCACAAGACAGAACTAGTGGAGATGATGCCCTGTCTCAAGCAATGCTGCGTGTGTTGGAGCGAGTGGCTGGGGCAAGCACTGGAATAACAACTCAGAAGTCCATCCCTGAGCGACTCCGAGCTAATGGAGCTGAAATGTTTAGGGGTATCTCTGGGGTAGCTCCAAATGTGGCTGAGTATCGGCTAGTGGCAGTCGAGAGAATTATGGATAATTTGGACTGCACGGCAGAGGAGAAGCTGAAGGGCGCGGTGTCTCTACTGAGGGACGAGGCATATCAGTGGTGGCTCACTGTGAGAGCCGGCGGACCGAGTTGATTGGCTTTTCTTTAAAATGACGTTCCAAGGAAAGTACGTTGGGGCCAGTTATGTGGATGTTCAGAGGAAAGCATTCTTGAATTTGGTACAAGGGGGTAAATCGGTAGCTGAGTATGACGCAGAATTTCTGCGATTGAGCCGGTATGCCCGAGGGATAGTTGTGACCGATTATGAGCGTTGCGTGCGGTTCGAAGATGGGTTGCGAGACAAGCTACGAGTGTTGATAGCTCCACAGCGGGAGAGGGATTTTGTTATCTTGGTGGAAAAAGCTAAAATAGCCAAGGAGGTAAAACGAACTGAGAAGCAAAATAAGGACAAGGATAGAGGCAGAAATAAGAGGGGTTATGGACCGTCAGGGTCATCTGGGGGTTTCCAGAAGAGGCCTAGGGTTGATGGGCCGGGTCGTGTTGCAACGCCAGCTACTGTTGGGCAATTTCGACAGTGTGCTCAATGTGGGAGATCACATGCAGGAGAGTGCTAGGGAAGAGATAGGGTATGTTTCAAGTGTGGGTCAAAGGATCATCTGATCAGGAATTGTCTGCTAGAAATGACCAGGGCTCGGATGGTAGATCGGGTATGTGCAACCAGGAAGGGGTGGACAGTAGATGACGAGAGGTCATGGTCCGAACAGAGGAGGGAATGGTTCTGGTCAGGGACGTGGAGCACAGGGTAGAGGTGCTGGGAATACAGAGGCAAGACAGCCCGGGTTAGTTTATGCAGCCAGATGCCGAGAAGAGGGTGATGCACCATATGTTATAACGGGTATGTTCCTCATTTTTGGTTTACCCTTTACTGCACTAATTGATATTAGGTTGACGCATTCCTATGTTGCTAGTGTGGTGTTTGGAACCTTGAACATGAACTCTGAAACTACTTCTAGGGAGATGACTGTACTTAGTCCTTTAGGACAAACTGTAGTGGTAAACAAACTTTTTAGAAGTATGCCTCTAGAAGTACAAGGGTTGGTTTTCCCTACTAATTTGATGGAACTACCATTCGGGGAATTCGATTTGATCTTAGGCATAGATTGGTTGGTAAAATATCAAGCAAACTTGGATTGTGCTGCTAAGCGCATGGTGTTAAGGACTCCCGAGGATGATGAAGTTCTAGTGATAGGTGAAAGGAGAGACTACTTGTCCAATGTAGTGTCTACTCTTAAGGCAGAAAGAATGGTGAGAAAAAGGGTGTGTGGCTTTCTTAACTTTTGTCAGTGCATTGGATGCAAAGGAAGTGACCGTGAATGAGGTTAGAACAGTAAAGGAATTTGTGGATGTCTTTCCTGAAGAGCTTCTAGGGTTGCCTCCGGATCGTGAGGTGGAGTTTGGAATTGAGCTACTTCCAGGTACGGCTCCGGTGTCCATCGCCCCTTATAGGATAGCACCGAAGGAGCTAGTTGAACTTAAAGCTCAGGTCCAAGAGTTGTTAGATCGTGGTTTTATCCGACCCAGTGTATCTCCGTGGAGAGTGCCAATGCTATTTGTGAAGAAGAAAGACGGATCCATGCGAATGTGCATTGACTACCGTAAGTTGAATAAGTTGACCATCAAGAACAAGTATCCGTTGCCGAGGATAGATGACTTGTTTGATCAGCTCAGAGGGGTTTCAGTCTTTTCAAAGATAGATTTGAGGTCGGGATATCATCAGCTTAAGGTCAAGGAAGTGGATATTCACAAGACGGCTTTCTGAACTCGCTATGGCCACTACGAGTTCCTGATGATGCCGTTTGAATTGATAAATGCGCCAACTGCGTTCATGGATATGATGAACCGGGTTTTTCAACCTTATCAGGACCAGTTCGTCGTAGTGTTCATAGATGACATTCTGGTGTATTCGAAGACTGAAGAGGAACACGATGCGCATCTTCGGGTGGTTCCGCAGATTTTAAGGGAGAAGCAGCTGTACGCCAAATTTAGTAAGTGTGGGTTTTGGTTGAAGGAAGTTACCTTTCTGGGTCATGTGGTATTTGCAGAAGGGATTAGGGTTGATCCCCGGAAGATTGAAGCTATGTTGGATTGGAAACCGCCTAAGTCTGTGGCAGAAATTGTGAGGTTGCATGGGGTACCAGTGTCGATCATATCAGATAGAGACCCTAGGTTTACATCGCGATTCCGGAGGGCACTGCATCAGGCATTGGGTACAAGACTGGACTTCAGCACAGCTTTTCATCCACAGACTGATGGTTAGTCTGAGAGAGTAATTCGGATCTTAGAGGATATGTTGAGAGGTTGTGTCGTTGACTTCAGGGGTAGTTGGGAAGAGTTCTTACCAGTGGTAGAGTTCGCATACAAAAACAGCTACCAATCTAGTATTCAGATGGCGCCCTATGAAGCGTTATATGGGCGGAGGTGTCGTACTCCTACCTGTTGTCCAGAATTGGGTGAACGTCAGATTTTGGGTCCAGAACTGGTTACAGAGACAGAGGATAAGGTTACGTTAATTAGGGCTCGATTGAAGGAAGCGTCCGACAGGCAGAAATCATATGCAGATCTGAAGCGAAAGGAGATAGAGTTTGCAGTAGGTGATCGGGTTTTCTTGAAAGTTTCACCTTGGAAGAAGGTGATGAGGTTTGGACGGAAGGGCAAGGTAAGTCCTAGGTTTATCGAGCCTTATCGGGTTTTGAAACGTGTGGGACCAGTGGCGTATCAACTAGAGTTACCTTTAGAATTGAAACAGATGCATGATGTGTTCCATGTTTCAATGTTAAGACGCTACCGATCGGATCCGTCTCACGTCGTTCCAGTGGAGGAAATTGAGGTAAGGCCAGACTTGTCTTATGAGGAGGAACCAATTCAGATCTTGGAACAAGACGTCAAGGTGCTAAGAAGGAAATCAGTTCCTCTGGTTAAAGTGTTGTGGCAGAATCGCAGTATGGAACAGGCGACGTGGGAGCCTGAGAATGTTATACGTCAGCAGTACCCTCATCTCTTCTGACCAGGTAATTTCGAGGCTGAAATTTCTTTAAGGGGGTAGAACTGTAACATCAGGGATTTAGGGGCTGTGCATTTACTTTGTATCTGTGTGTTTGGTATGCTTTGTATGTTGTTTGAGTGTGTTTGGGTTTCCCGGGAAGGCCCGGGGTTAAGTCGGAACCTTGGCCAAATTTTCAATTTTGGGCACTTTAGGAGGGAAGCTGACTGGGGCAGTACTTAAGGGTTATTGCTTGTTGTTGTTGACACAAGAATTTAAATGGTAAAGTGGCAAGGAGGCGCCACTTAAGGTGCAGGTAAGTGACGCCTCAGGAGGAGCAATGAGGGAATAGGTTTGATTCGCGTCGTCAGCAATGGGGAATTTTATTTTTTCTCATGCGCCTAAGAAGCTTGGATGATGGATTCGGTTAGGAGCCTTGAAAAGTGGGGGTGGACTTAGTCAAATATTTCAAAAGGATGGACAAGAGTAAAAAAGGGATTTTGAATAATTCAAATTGATTCAAATGTGTGACCAAGAGTGAAGTTAGGAGAAATTTGGGGGATTTGATGTTGGTGAGGTTGGTGGCCGAATTTTTGGGTGCTTGATGTAGGGGGAAGAAGTCAGTTTTGGGTTGTTGATGGGTGTGCCGAAAGTTGGTAGGGGTTCTAAGTTTTCTTTGTTCTTTTTTAGTGTATTCGGTCACTAGGGAAGTAGATGGTGCTGACTTTGGTAGGTTCTCTTGAAGCTCCTTCGTTCTTTTTGGGTTCTTAGTTCCTATATGCCGAAAGTGCCTAGCCAATTCCATTTCTCATTTCCTATGACCAATAGCCGAAAGTGAGGAGACCATTAGTGCATCTTTTCTTCTTCTCCCTACTCATCCTCTTAAACTCAACAACCGAAAGCACCACATCATTCCCTTGCAGTCGTTTGTTCTCTTCTTCTCTTTTATTCTTCTTTGGTTCATATCCTTTGCTCGCCTCTTGACCACCTTGAACTGAAACCATCTTATAGGTCCCTATCTTGGCATTCATTTTCTTGAAACCAAAAGCCGAAATCCACTCTCTCTTCTTTCTCTTTGTGTTGATTCTCATTTTCTTTTTCTTTTGGCCGAATCTCCTTGTGTGTGCATCTTATTAATTCGTTGTTATCTCAGAAGATTGCCGTCACTTCTCCTCTCAATCCTCTCAATTGGATTCTTCATAAGTTGTGGTAAGTGTTCTCTTTTCCTTTCAATTCTATCTTCTCTCTTTTGGTTCCCGAATCAAAGGCATTAATCCTGTTCCATGGGTATGTTGGCCAAATATAGGAAGGGCTTGGTTTTCGTTTTTCTTCTGCATTTGGCCAACGTTTGAAGGGTCTTTGGGGACAATCGGATTCGATCAATCAGGGTAAGAGGTTTTATACCATTCGTTTGGCTGAAGGCCACTTCTTCTAACCCATATCTTGGAGGGCCGATTCTAATGTGGAGTTTGTGTAGGGACTTTAGTGATCTATTAATTCAAGTGTAGTAACCTCCAGGTTCTGTCGATTTTGGTAAGGACTTCTTCGTCTAGAGCATTTATTTTCGCTTTTATCTTCTTCAATGGCTTAACTCGGTCTTCTAACCAAGATATCTTTTATGGAATCAAATACCAGTCAAGCAAAGGAGGGGGTTGGACCCGTAATCCCAGCCCCTAAGTTCAAAAAGCGTGCAGTGTCTTCCGTTCGTGACTTTCCACCGGGTTGTGGGCCGGCTTCAGAAAGGGATAAGCAGATCGTTGTGATCCCTACGAGTGAGGACGTTAGCAAGATCGATAGTTTAGTTCTTCGGGTTTACAGGTGTGTAATTACCACACTACTCCTTTTTGTATAAATCGTGTATGTGTTATGTTTGAAAGCCGAAAATCTCGGCAATGGTGATTGAGTTACCCATGTTGGGTAAAATCGAACCCTTAGGTCAATGTATTTTGATTAAGCTTTATCATTAATGTTTATAGCAAGATTGTGTGTATACTCTAAATATTGCATGTGTGACACCATATGACCTGTTTATTATACTATGTTGCATGTGCATGGTATTTGGGATATTAATGTTATGAAGGGGAAGTGTATAATGGTGACACTATCACACTAAATGATGGCTCGGTGCCTCATTATCATATCGGTGACTTGGTCACATGGTTACCGGTGGCTAGATCACGTTATATTGACTTTGAGCAGTGTGACTGTCAGCATGACTGCCAAAGAGGAGTGTAGAGGATGGAGGGTTGATTGTAGAAATCCCCACAGGTGTGTTGAGGATGGACATACGGAGTGGAGTGTAGAGGATGGAAACTTAGGCTGGGTTGGGTTATCATGTTAATTATTTGGTTATGCTGTAATGATTGGGCTTCGACCGATGGTGTTTTGTGGCTCAGGCCCACTTGTGGATTATGTGGACTAATTGCACACTAAGTCTTGTGACTCACTCTTTTTGCCTAAACAACTTGCAGGTAACTCTTAGTTCTTTGGACTGGGCTGGAGTGGACTCGAGGTGGCCATGCATGGGTTATTCTATTAAACTTTATTTATTTATCGTTTGCTACTTTTGGGGATTTTTGATTTCTAATAAGGCAACTTCAAATTTGGTAATTTTCTTTTGGATTTTAATTTTTGGACACATTGATTACAAACTACCTGATGGGACGTTTTTATAAAATACAAACTGAAGTTTTCTTTACAACCTGTCAAACAACATTTCTTATAAAAAGGGATTTTTTTTATAATCTAATAATCGAATAATCGATAAGTGTTTTCAAATGTCACCTAATTGCAAGGCTTGGCTAATTAAATTTATAACTTAAATGAATAACGGGTTCTCAACTGAGCCACGAAACTTGAGATTTTAAAAATGACTTAGAATTCTTCTGAAGCTCGTGAAACTTTCTAAACTCTTTCCTAGTGACATGCCAGATTCGGTCGTGGTGTTTGGGCCGGGTTTGGGGTTTTACAGAGGAAGTGTTCTGAAAGACGTTTATTACCTATATTTT
The DNA here is from genome assembly GCA_005393395.2 of Gossypium australe. Taxonomy (NCBI): domain Eukaryota; kingdom Viridiplantae; phylum Streptophyta; class Magnoliopsida; order Malvales; family Malvaceae; genus Gossypium; species Gossypium australe. The sequence goes on from CM016623.1 coordinate 100,606,738, forward strand.
GGCAGCTTGGCTGCACTTAATCTGTTATGTACTACATCGGTACAATGTGGTGTGTAGGGCTGGGTGGGTGTTTTAAACCCCACATGGTGTGTAGGGATGGTTGGAGATGGTGTGTAGAGGATGGGGGTAGGAAATTTGATTTTTGATTCTAATACATAACTGTATCTGTATTTGAGATAGGCTTAGGCCGGAATCTGCATCTGTATCTATAATGGGCTTAAACCCCGAATCTGTATCTGACTGATTCTGATGTTTTGGTTGTGTGCACGTGATAAACCGTAATAGTAACATATTTTAATCCCACATTTAGCATGTTTTTGGATGATTTATCCCTTGATTCATGTAAAAAGGTGCTCTTAATCCTTTCTTTTCATGTCTTACACCCAGGAAAGCACCCGAGGATGAAAAGAACATAAAACGGGTCCAAAACGGAGTAAATGGGCCATATCACGAAATCCACACGGCCTGGCCCGAAGATCACACGGCCATGCCTTATCGAGCATCTAGAACACGGCCTCACCCCCGATTTACACGGTCGTGCCTTAATTAAGAAATCCGAACATCGCCACACGGGCGTGTGACATGGCCGTGTCCCTGTCGTGGCAATGAATAATTTTAGTCGGAAAAGGATACTTAGGGAGAAAGAATCGCATTCCAAGAGCCTATATATACCCCCTAGGTACCACCTTTGAGAGGGCGTCAAGCTAGGCCAAGGAGCCAAGCCGAAAAGGTCAGAGTTGTGAGAATCGCTTGAAGTTAGCCAGCTGATCCATCCCAAGAAGCCGGAATTCTACTCAAAACGGTGGATTTTTCCTTCAATTCCTTCAGGGAGTTTTAGGGATTTCTTATGTTTTGTTTTATCTTTTCTCTTGAGATGTTTTCTTTATTTGTTATGAACTAAACCCTTCAGATACCTGAAGGGGATGAAAGCTAGATGAATCTTGTTATTGATTTCTGAATTATATGATAAATACTTAGTTTGTTCTTAATTATGTGAGCTTAATCCAAATTTTATGTGCTTAGGTGGAGGAGGAATAGACCCTGCTTAAGAGTAGATCTAGCATAATTAAGCAGAGTTGATCGCACGCCTAGAGATAGGGTGACGAGATTTTGCTGGATTAGGGTGAAACCTAATATGGGAGTCCATAAATCGATTTACTGTTATTCTAGGGGGTTATTATTCGAGAAAGTGATTTCCATTAATTAACCTAGGGTTAGAAGTTATTCGCCTCGAGAGAGGGTTTAATATACGTTAGGGAGTCCTACGGATCAAATTAAGTGAATAAATCATATGGTTCAGTGTTAGATAACAAGTGAAGTCTAGGTGGATTCTTCCTGAGGGTATCGTCGTGATCAACTGAGTTTTTCTTCAAGTTATTTCCCAATTCGTTCTTTTTGTCTTCGCGTCTTTAGCTTAGTAGTCTTTAATTTAGATTAAAGAAACTTCACTTTATTTTAGGCTAAATAATAAATAGAAAGTTAGTATTAGTACTTTTAGTTCCTTTGGGTTCGACAATCCGGTCTTGCCTAAGCTATACTACTGTTCAATAGGTACACTTGCCTTTAATCGCTGACAAAGTTAGTTTCCAGGTTCGATCTCATTCATTATAAATTTAAAACTCGACACAGCGATCAGCATGCTTAATTCTATGGGGTTACACACTGTGTTTACGTAAACTCACTCCTTTCTGTTTATTCTGTACAGGTGATCCATAGTCTTAGGCGGACCGTGCTGCGGAGCCCTCGGTAACCACATGTTCGAACTGGTTTTAGTTACGAATTAATTTTTATATTCTGGTTTATTCTGGTTTTTATATAATTCAAACTTTACGGACTGTTTTCACTTAAATCTAGGTTAGACTGCGATTTTATGATTTTATAACTGCAACCCGCGATATAACTTAGATTTTACCTGTAACACCCCTAACTCGAAATCGTCGCCAGAATACGACACAAAGTCAATCATCATCATAATACATCAAACATAAACAATTAGTCCCTTATTAAGGCGTATAAGACCTTAAACACATGCTAGAAAGGGGTCGGGACTAAACCGAAACACATACAGAAACTTCATGGAAATTTAAAACTTTTCTATGTTTCAGGGGATACATGCTCGTGGGGGTAGGCCGTGTGCCTCCCACGGCTGCTAGACACACCCGTGTGTCCTCCCCGTGGTCGAAACTGACCTAGCTGCCATGGCTACCAAGCACGCCCGTGTACTTTTGCCGTGGTCGATCCTATTGAAAACAACACGGGTACCAGGCACGTCAGTGTGCCATGGCCGTGTGCTCTTAGGCCATATACTGACTTACGCCCACGGTCACCAGGCACGCCCGTGTGCCACCACCGTGTGACAAAATAGGCCATTTGCAAGGCCAATTTGCCACCCACACAAGGTCAATCCTACAAGCACAATTGACCATCTTTAAACACACAATTTGGCAACCAATTTCATGTCGAGTAATCATCATATCATCACATGTAACTTCATTTCTAAGATGCCAATTTATACAACCAAATTACATGTAAGTCTAGGTATAATTCATCCATAACCTCACTAAATCACTAAGGCATTAATTCATCATTGAACTCACCATTTATATGCTAATTCATTACCATCATACCATATCAAAATATGCACCAAATACCATATTCACTCATGCACATTACCAACATTTAGCTAGCCATATCACATGGCTATTTACACATCTCAAATATGATTCAAAACAACTAGCCTATACATGCCATATTTCAACTATGTACATCTTTCCAAAGGTACCAAAATAGAATGCCGATAGTGTGATTGAGATGCTGACGATTTTCTAATCCGAGATAGCTTTACTAACACTGCAAAGCAGAGAAACAAATCACACAGTAAGCTTTACAAAGCTTAGTAAGTTCGTAACATAAAACATTATACTAAACCAACTATCACATAGATTATTTCTCAAACAACTATGTACCATACCACATAAACTAATATGTTCAATTAACATTCCATGATCTCAATCATAATTTCATCAACCACATAGGTTCCGAACGTACCTTAGCCAACACTTAGTTATCAATCACATACTACTAATCACTCACTGATTTCATTTCTATCAACTTTCGTCACTTCCTCGGTTCATTCGCACACTCACTGCCCAAATCATTAGACGAAGCTTAGTAATATCGCACACTTAGTGCATTTTATATCAAACTGATTATATATTGGTATCGCACACACAGTGCCCACCACAAGGCTGAAGATTATATTATTTCGCACACACAATGCTAATTATCTCGGTCCCATCTCTGAATACGCACACTTAGTGCCACGTAACATCGAGCTCTTACATAGTATTCCTAATGTATTAATTTCATACCATTCATTCCAAACATTAAACATAGCTAAATATAATACACTTATTATGTCTGAACTTACCTCGGACGTCGAGCTATCGAAGCGGTCGATTAATCGAGCACTTTATCTTTGCCTCGATCTCGATCCGAACCTCTCCTCTCTTGGTCTATACACATTCATATTCAGTCCATTCAATCGCCAAATCATTCATTTTAATCCAAACACACATATTTAGGGCATTTTACACAATAGCCCTCACATTTTCACATTTCGACACTTTAGTCCCTATTTCACAAAATCACCAAATTCACATAATTTCTCCTAGTATAAGCTTAGCTGAATTTTACTAATGTCTATGCAAACCCACACATTTCATTTATTTTACATTTTAACCTTTCAATTTCTCATTTTCTTAATTAAGTCCAAATACTCAATTTCACCAAAAATCTCAATACAAACTATGTTAATCCAACACCAGGTTTTCATATTTTACTATCAACTAGCACATAGCTCAAATGTTCATTAAAGACTTATCACAAAAACTTCATCAATTCACAAAATTTCAACATGGGTTAGCTAAAGCACGAAGCAACGATTACAAAAACGTAGAAATTATCAAAAACCGATAAAAACATACCTTGAATTTGTATCAAAAGCTAGCCGAAACCTAGCTTTGTTTTCCCTCATTTCTTTCCTTCAAAATTCGGCAATGTGGATGAACAAATGCCACTATCTATTTCTTTTGTTTCATTATAAAATGTATTAATATACATTTTACCATATTATCCTTTTTATTAACATAAAAGACAATTTAACAATAAGGTTATTATGTCATTTAACTAGCCACTAACTTGTAAATGGTTTAGTAACAACATAAGGCCTCCACCTTAAAAAGCCATCAACAAATTGACACTTATGAATCAGCACACAACTTTTACACCTTATGCAATTAAGTCCTTTTTCATAAATCAGCACACAATCGATAAAATTATCACACAGAATTTTCACACAGGCTATATCACATACTATTCACACAGAAAATATCATTAAAATATTTTTACGACCTCAGATTTGTGGTCCCAAAACCATTGTTCCGACCAGGGTCTAAACTAGGTTGTTACATTACCAAAAGCAAGGGTTTTCTAAAATCTTGAACGAATTTCTAAACACAACATTTATTTTAAAGCTTCCGCTACAAATACAATTTACCACTAAGCGATTAAATGAATTAGAGCTTGGAATTGATAATAGTGATAAATGTTAGTGAATTGGTATGGTTTTTTAACTTCACAACACCGTTTACAAAAACCATTCCATGTGGCATCGCCAAATTCGGCCATAACATCTTGGCTGAATTTGGGGTGCTACATTTAGTGGTATCAGAGCCAGGTTGTAAAACTCGACTGTAAATTTTGGGCTCCAGAATATGTTTTAAAGAATTGGTTTTCAAATGATTTTAAACACTTTGATTAGGAATGTGGTTCACTGAGTCTCCGACGTTGATCCTGTAAGTATTTTAATACTTAGTTAAACTATTCTAAAACACTATAGTTAGTACTCTCTGAAACTGTAGTGAAACGAATAAAGACTGAAACTCTCAGAAACATTACTGAACATCTGATACTTATTACATAAAATATCTGTTAATAAATACTGAAACTGATGCATAAAATTCTTAATGTAGATAAATTTGAATTAGACAATGAGCGCACGAGGGATCTATGGACTTGGTACTCGAGGCTGAGGTAGAGGCCGTAGGGGGGTTCGAGCTGGGTCGTCATCTCTGGTCAGCATGCCGAATCTGGGCACTAGTGAGACACCTGTGTCACCTGTTACTGAGACTGGGTCTCAGAGTCCTTCGGCTAAGGACGACGCACTGTCCCAAGCCATGCTAAGGATATTAGAGGGGTCGCTGGGCCTAGTTTTTGATTTGGGGGCCGAGGGTCGGTAACTGAGGGACTTCAGTCGAATGGAGCTGATTTATTTAGGAGTGTCACAGGAGTCGCCCCTAATGTGGCTAAGTATTGGTTGGAGGCCACTAAGAGGATTATGGATGATCTGGACTGTATCCCCGAGTAGAAATTAAAGGGTGCAGTCTCCTTGCTTTGCGATGAGGCTTACCAGTGGTGGTAGACAATTAAGGAGGGCACTCAACTTGACCGTCTGACTTGGGAGTTCTTTAAGACTACATTTTAGAGCAAATATGTGGGAGCCATCTACGTTGATGCTCGCAGGCGTGAGTTTCTGAACCTCATGCAAGGTGACCGATTTGTGGCTGAGTATGAGGCTGAATTTCTATGGTTGAGCTGCTATGCTTGAGGTATGGTGGCATCGGAGTATGAGAGGTGTGTTCGATTTGAGGACTGGCTGAGAGATAATATGATATTTTTAATTACTCCGTAAAGGGAGCGTGAGTTTTCTATTTTAGTGGAGAAGGCGAAGATTGCCGAAGATGTTAAACGCGCTGAGCGCCAGAATAGAGATAGGGAGAGAGGTAAGAATAAGAGAGATTCGGAGCCCTCGAGTTCTGTGCAGAGGCCTAAGAAAAAGGCTAGATCTGAGGGGCTAGTTAGAGTGGGGACTTTTGGTGCTCCTACTAGGTTGCAGCCGTGCAGTGATTGTGGTAGGCGCCATCCGAGCGAGTGTTGGAGAAGGATTGGGGCCTGTTTGAGATGTAGGTCTCTTGAGCACTGCATCAAGTCCCGCGCAGCCACAGAGGGTAGTTCAGCAGCCACCTAGGGGTCGTGGTCAGGCCAAGGGTGGTAATGGTATGGGCCGAGGGAAGAGAGCAACAGGCAGAGGTAGTGGTCAGACTAAGGCAAGGCAATCTACTTTAGTTTATGCTGCACGATGCCGAGAGGACAGAGATGCTCCTGATGTCATCACCGGTACATTCTTTATCATTGATGTACCTTACATTGCTCTGATAGACATAGGATCTACTTATTCCTATATAGCCAGTTCAATTTTTGAAAACCTGGGGATTTTGGTTGAGAGCACTACGAGTGAGGTCACTATATTGAGTCTGTTGGGGTAATCTATTCGGGTTAGTAAACTTCATAGGGATGTACCCTTAGTGGTGGAATGAACTATTTTTATGGCGAATTTGATGGAGCTTCTGTTTGGGGAGTTCGATATAATTCTGGGAATGGACTGGTTGGTCAAGCATCGGGTTAGTCTGGATTGTGCGACTAAGAGGGTTGTTCTGCGAACTGAAGAAGATGAAGAGGTGGTTGTAATTGGAGAGTGTCGGGATTATTTGTCGTATGTGATCTTCGCACTAGTAGTTGAGAAACTGGTTCGAAAAGGGTGCGAGACGTATTTGGCTTACGTCAGTACTACTGCTCCTGGAAACTCTTCGATTGGGGATATCAGAACTGTGAGGCATTTTTCGGATATTTTTCCTGAGGAGCTATCGGGATTGCCTCCGAATTAAGAGGATGAGTTTGGGATCGAGCTTCTTCCGGGTACAGCTCCGGTGTCTATCACTCTCTATCGAATGGCACTGAAAGAGCTTGCGAAACTTAAGGCTCAATTGTAGGAGTTGTTGGACCGTGGTTTCATCTATTCGAGTGTGTCTCCGTGGGGAGCACCAGTATTGTTTGTTAAGAAGAAGGATGGGACCATAAGAATGTGTATCAATTACCAGCAGTTGAATAAGCTAATCATTAAGAACAAGTATCCACTTCCAAGAATTGACGACTTATTTGATCAGTTTTGAGGGGCTTCTGTGTTCTCTAAGATCGATCTTCGTTCAGGGTAACATCAGTTGAGGGTTAGGGAGGTGGATGTGGATAAGACAGTATTTATGACTCGGTATGGGAATTACAAGTTCCTAATTATGCCTTTTGGGTTGACGAATGCACCGGCTGCATTCATGGATTTGATGAACCGAGTGTTTTAGCCTTATCTGGATCAGTTCGTCATGGTCTTCATCAACAACATTCTAATTTACTCTAAGACTGACGATGAGCATGATGAGCATCTTAGAGTAGTGTTTCAAATTTTGCGTGAGAAGTAGCTTTATGCCAAGCTAAGCAAGTCTGAGTTCTAGCTTCGTGAAGTGACTTTTCTAAGACACGTGGTTTTTGCTGAGGGGATTCGTGTTGATCCTCAACAGGTTGAGGCTGTGTTGGATTGGAAACAACCTAATAATGTATCTGAGATCTATATATTTCTAGTTTTGGCGGGATATTATCGGTGTTTCGTTGAGGGGTTCTATTTGATTGCTGCGTCATTGACTAAGCTTCTGTGTAAGGGTGTGCCTTTTGTCTGACTGATGCGCAGCAATTGAGCTTTGGAAAGCTCAAATCTATTCTGACTCAGGCTCCTATTCTGATACAGCCTGAATCTAGAAAGGAGTTTTTAGTGTACACTGATGCGCGGCATGTTGGATTGGGTTGCATTTTAAAGCAGGATGGTAAAGTTGTGGCTTATGCGTCCCGTCAGCTTAAGACACATGAAGGGAATTATCCGGCGCATGATCTTGAGTTGGATGCTGTGGTCTTTGCACTAAAATTTTTGAGGCACTATCTGTATGGTGAGAGGTGTAACATCTACATTGATCACAAGAGCCTCAAGTATCTCCTTACTCAGAAGGAGTTGAACCTTAGGCAGCATCGTTGGATTAAGCTGCTCAAACATTATGACTGTATCATCGAGTATCATCCTGGTAAGGCCAATATGTTGGCTGACGCTCTAAGCCAGAGAGCGATGTCTAATTTAAGGGCGATGTTTGCTCACTTTAGTCTGTTCAATGATGGGAGTCTGTTGGCTGAGTTGCAAGTTAAGACGACTTGGATTGAGCATATTTGAGATAAGTAGTTTGGGGATGAGTCTTTGGGTTTACGGTTCCCTCAGATTGAGAGTGGTACTACTTCTGATTTTGGGATAAACAGTGATAGTGTGTTGTGTTTACGAGGACGAATCTGTGTGCCGAATGATTCTGATCTGAGGCGGTCGATTCTGAAGGAGGCACATGGTAGGCTTTATGCTATGCATCTTGGCGGTAATAAGATGTATCGCGACCTTCGTGAGTTATACTGGTGGCCGGGTTTGAAGCGTGAGGTTACTGACTTTGTGGCTCGATATCTGACGTGCTAGTAAGTTAAGGCTAAGCACCAGTTGCCTTCAGGTTTATTGCAACCAGTCAAGATTCCCTTATGGAAATATGAATAAGTGACTATAGATTTCATTAGTTGGTTACCCTTAACACCCACTAAGAAGGATTCTGTTTGGGTCATCGTGGATCGATTGACCAAGTCTGCGCACTTCATTCCAGTTCGGGTGGACTTTTCTCTTCAGAAGATAGTGAAGTTGTATATCTCCAAGATAATTAGACTGCATGGGGTTCCAGTGTCAATCATTTCTGACAGAGATCCTTGTTTTACATCTCGGTTCTGGAAAAAGTTACATGAAGCTCTGGGGTCGAGATTGGACTTCAGTACTGCGTTCCATCCTCAGATCAATGGTCAATCTAAGAGGGTGATTCAAATACTAGAGGATATGCTTCGGAGTTGTGTGATAGATTTTCGAGGTAGTTGGAAGGATTATCTGCCGCTAGCCGAGTTTGCCTACAGTAACAGTTTCCAAGCTAGTATTCAGATGGCACATTCGAAGCTCTGTATGGTTGTAAGTGTCGTACACCTCTATGTTGGACTGAGTTGGGTGAACGTTGAGTTTTGGGTCTTGAGTTGGTTTCTGAGACTGATGATAAGGTTTGACTGATTCGAGATCATTTGAAAGCGGCTTCTGATAGACAGAAGTCTTATGCGGATCTGAAGAGGCGTGAGTTTGAGTACTCTGTGGGGGACTTTGTGTTTCTTAAAGTCTCTCCGTGGAAGAAAGTTCTGAGGTTCGGTCGGAAGGGCAAGCTGAGTCCAAAGTTTATTGGACCGTACCGAATCCTGAAGCGTGTAGGACTAGTTGCATATCAGTTGGAGCTACTCCATGAGCTGGACCGTATTCATGATGTGTTTCACTCGATGTTGAGGCAGTATCGTTCTGATCCATCCCATTTCATCTCGGTTGAGGAGATTGAAGTTAGGCCAGACTTGACTTTTGAAGAGAAGTCAGTTCAGATAAGGTTCTACGAAAAAAGTCCATCCCTTTAGTAAAGGTGCTGTGACGGAATCATAGCACTGAGGAGGCCACGTGGGAGCCTGAGGAGTCGATGCATCTGCAATATCCTCATCTGTTTTAATCAGGTAAATTTTGGGGTCAAAATTTCTTTTAGGGGGTAGAGTTGTAACGCCCAAAACTCTTATTTCTGCTTTTCTGAAAATGTGACACAAATGTGTATCTGCTTCAGTGGTTAGGTGTTCTAGGTGTGTGTGAGAAGTCCCAAGTTCAAGCAATAGCTTTGACAAATTTTGGCATTTTTCTGACTTAAGCCTTATACTTACTCAGTGGGCTTATATTAAATTATTTGTAAACCTATATTAGAATGAGCCTGCTGGTTCGAGTGGTACGGGAGTCTGTGTGTTGTGTGAAGGTTCTGTGTTTAATTCCTGGTGCGAGCGTAGGTATTAATTTTTTGTTTTTTTTTTTTTGTTAGAGTTTCATTGGAGGTAGGTTTCTGAGAAGTGGTTGTTAGTGGGTGAATGGGGAGAAATTTAGGGGATTCCTAATAACCTATCAGTTTTATTTTATTATTATCTTTTGTTTCCAAAATTTCCTCTCATCTTTTGACGTTAGAATCCCTTACTCCTATGCAAAATTTTTGCTCTTTGCTTTGCCTTCTTTTCGATTTTCCAACGATTTTCTTTTGTCCAACGGTTGTTTACGTTCGTCAGTAAGCACTGTTCTGCCACTATATTGTTGCTCATGGTTGGGTTTTTGTAATAGTCCGATTTAGACCTTAATCGGAATAGTAGTTTCGGAACCATAAATCCGAGTCAGAAAAATATTTTAATATTTATTTTTGGTGTCTACAGCATGTTAATTAATGTGTGTGAAAGTTTCGTGTGAAAATTTTATCGTTTGTGTGCTCGATTTAATTAAAAGGACTTAATCGTGTAAAATGCAAAACTAGCATGCTATATGTAAAGGTATCTATTTGCTATGGCTTTTATCATATGGAGTCCTTATGTTGTAATTTAATCATTAGAATTATGCATGGACAAAAAACAGACAACTACTAAATAGTATTCTAATTAAATCATTAAGGTTAAAATTGTAAAATGTATAAAACAAAAATAAATGGCCAGCATGTGTTCATCTTTCTTGGCCGAATCTAAGAAGAAAAATAAAGATTTGGAAGCTTTAAACATTTGGCACTTTTTGGAGCTTAATTTGGGTATGTGTTTTTCTCGGTTTTTGATAATTTTTACGTTTTTGAGATCGTTGCTTTGAATACTAGCTAGCCCATGCTTGAATTTTTGAATCTGATGATGTATTCATGAATTTCCATTGATGATAGTTTGTGGTTTTTGTTGTTTGATGATGGAAAATAAATATATGTTGTTAGATTAATATGTTTTGTATTTATATTTTTGATGAATTTAAGTAATTTGGGCTAAATTGTGAAAATAATAAATTGAGGGACTAAAATGTGAAATAAATGAAATGTGTGGACTTATATGAGTTTAGTGAACATTCGACCAAGTTATAGTGTGGTCAAATTTTGAATATTTTGTATTTTGTGAAATAGGGACTAATTTGTAAAAAATGTGAAATTCAGGGGCAAAAGTGTAATTTTCCCATTTATGTGTTTTTGGATGAATATTGATTGAATATGTGATTTAATAAGTTTAATTTATACTAATTTACATCAAGAAAAGAGGAAATCAGAATTAGATCGGAGGAAATCTAAAGTTGTTGAATAGTTGTCCAGGTTCGTCTGTCTTTGCCGAGGTAAGTTCATAAGTAAGTAAGTGTCGTTAAATTTGATTGTATATATTTTATTTGTGTCGAATTGAATTATTACTTGTATATATATGTTTAAGCCGAATTTGTATAAGTATGGGAGAAGTATTTACAAGCCTGAATCGATCGAGTTACAACATCCGAAAGCCCCGTATGAACCTTAGGAATAGTTAGGATACATATGTCATGACATAGGATTTCCGATATGTGTTTACGTGTAAGACCACGTTTGGGACGTTGGCATCGACTTGTGATTTATGTGTGGGACCCTGTTTGGGACAGTGGCATCATTGTGTGATTACATGTAAGGGCATATCTGGGACGTTGGCATTGTACGAGCTTTTCGACTATCCGAGTATCCTTTTTAATTCTGAATGGTTCAACGGGAATTATTGAGTTATGATTGAATGTGAAATTGAGATAAAAGGTTCAGGTACGTGCTAAGCTTAATGTTAATGAAAATAAGGTAAGCTTAGTATTTGAAATGATAATATAAATTATGCATGATATAAAGTGACTTATATGTATGTGTGAATGCTCAAATTCGGCCAAGTGATTCTATAACGTTAATGTTTATGTATTAGTATATTAATTTGCAAGCATGATAAATGTAAATTTGATTAAGGTTTGCTTGATTCGGCCTAGTTGATTTTATTGTTCATGAATATAAAATGAATTACTTGCTTATGACTTACTAAGCTATTCAAGCTTACTATGAGTGTGTTTGTTCATTGTTTTATAGATTTTGGAAGCTAGTTATAAGCTCGGGGATCGTCAGAGAAATCTGTCACACTATTGATCGTTTTTCTTTTCGGTACTTTATAAGTTGAACTTTGAATCTATGGCATGTATAGGCTAGCCTTTGTTTTGGTTGATTTTGAAAGTATATGTATATATGTATAAGCTAGTCTTAATGTGTTTGAGTTTGAAGGTGTATATATATAAAGCCATGCAAAAATGGCTTTATTTTATTTTATGCTTGGGTTCGATTATGTCTGATCATGGTTTAAGCTCATATTGGTAAAAATGCTATATGACATGCATGATTGGTATTTTTGATTATGCAATGTGATTTGTATTCTTATATGTGATTAATGATTTATGATTTTGACTTAGATTATAAGGTAGATGATTAATGCTTGATGAATTATGACAAGTGACATATAAATTGATTAAGTAATGTATATGTTATATGTTCATGTAATTGATTCTGTTATTTGTGAGATAATTAGTAGGTTGTTCAATGTATGAGTATATTCGGCTATACTTAATTAAATTATATATATATATATATATATATATACGTGCTTATGATATGTTCTTTCATGGGATAGCTATCGAGGTTCGGTGGTAGTGGTAAGTATGTGTATATAACATGCATAAATAGTTGATATTTATATGTGGTTTTAGGTATAGATTATTTGAGGTTATGAAAGTAATGTATAAACATGATCAAAGTATGCGAATTAGGCATGTATGGTTTAATATGAATGTTCGAAAATGGTGGTTGGTATAATAGTCAAATGGATGTGAATTAATGGTTAAGTTGTTGGTTACTTTGGTATATAGTAAATGGTTAATGATGGTCAAGATTTGTGGCTAAAATTTGGTTGGTGTTTTGGGTTATGTGTTTGTAATTTAAGTATGGTAAATTGGCATGTGAATTGAGTGTACTTTTAGTTGGGATTTGTGCTCAAAATGATTTAAATTAATGTAGTCATATGCGATTGGTCTTATGACTGGGAAAGAGGTATGTTTAATCTTAAATGATAATTGTTTACGTGTAGTATATGTAAATGCATAGCTTTTGCCGTGTGGATGTTTTAACCTAAATTAATGTACCAATCATGTTTGCTCGTATTGACTAATATCAATGCTGCATATGTGGGAGGTATTTAAGTTGTGTAATCTGGCTTATATAATTTTTGAAATGTGCATGTGCTGAGTTAAGAAATGGTACGTTGATATTTGACAGATGAAATAGATATATTGTTTCATATTAGTTATATGAAATGTATTAATATATGTTTGCAAGTTTTAATGCATGCGCATATAATTTGTAAAGTAATAAGCCATCTGATACTTTGATTATTCGAATGCCATATGAGAAGTATTTTTATATGATTGAATAGTGGAGTTTTTAAACATGTGAATTATGACTATTCTGGGATGTGCTTAACCCAAGTCCGGCGACGGATACGAGTTAGGGGTGTTATAGTTTTGATGGGGGTTTTTGTTTGATTTTCGATTAGGGGAAGGACAAGTTTCTGCTTGTGCTCTAATGTGTGTTGTCAGAGTCTTAAAAATTTATATAAAGAATGATCGAGCCTAGAAACTAACTATGACAACGAGTAAGACAAGCACACCTATCGAACAGTAGTATAGATAGTGGCAAGACCGGATTGTCGAACCCAAAGGAACCTGAAGTATTAATACTGACCTTCTTTTTATTATTTAGCCTAAGAATTAAAGGAATTTTTATCTAATCTAAAATTAACTAACAACTAAGCTAAAGATGCAAAGACAAGGAGAACGAAATTGGGGAAAATACTTGTGGGAAAAACCAATTGATTTAGACAATACCCGAGGGAGAATCCACCTAGACTTCACTTGTTATCTAACTCTGAACCAGACGATTTATTCACTTGACTTGAGCCGTAGGATTCCCTAAGTTATATTAATACCTTCGTCGAGTGTAACATCCCAAAAACGGGGTTATTTGGAAATAAACTATTTTCTTATGTATGAACTGCTGTGTCATTATTTATGGAATAATAATGATCAATTTAAGGCTTTGAGTTGGCTCGGTTTAATGGAAAATTCAGTTTTTAACTTAAAAGGTAAGGAGCCTTAGCAGAAGGGTGTTAAAAGAATAAGTGGGGATAATTTGACACTAAAAAGCCCTTGGTAAAGTGGCAAAAAGAAGCCCACTTAAGAGCTACATGTGACGCCACATCAAGGGGAAGGGAGAGCCTTGGTTCGAGTCACAAGGATCCCTCTTTTTGCATATTGGATGGACGGCACATGTGGGGAGTTTTTCTCTCCTTTAATTCCTTTTATTTTGGATAATAATAGGGATTTTATTATTATTATTAAGGGATAATTTAAGCACTTTAAATTGGTTTTAATTTGCTTAATCCTTTAGATAATAAAAGATATATGATAATTTTATAGGATAATCAAAGATATTATTTGATTAAAAGGGATTATTAAGTGATTAATTCAAATTATTTGAATTAATTGAAATGTGTGGCCAAGAGTACTTGGAGAGGTAGCCGAAATTTTGAACTCCTTGAACAAGGAGGTGTGGACGGCAAGGCTACTAGGGGGGTGCCGAAATCCTTTATAAACCCCTAGCCATCACCTTGGTTTTTTTTCTTTTAGACTTTTTTCTGCAGCAGCCGAATTTCTTCCTCCTCCTCGTTTTCTCTTTATTTTCTTCTTTCATAAAACTCCTTGGCCGAATCCTCCACATCTCCATAGCTCCTTTATTTATAAACTAAGACCCCTATTCTCCTATACTCCCTTGTAGAACCGAAATCCTCTTCTCTTATTTGGAATCTCTTTTGGCCGAATACCAAGGTGGTTGGACCTCTTCAAGTTAACTGTTGTGGTGATTAAGTAAAGGTGAGTAGGCTATAGCCGAATGTCAATTTCCCTTATCTCTAATGTTCTGCCGATTTAGATTAAAGGAAAAAGCTGAAAGTTGGCAAGTATTAATGGTTGGCTAACCTTTCTATTGAAGCCGATTGCACCAAGGACTCCGGGATCTCAAAGCAGTAAGATCAGATCTTACATTCACTGACAAACGAAATTTGATTCGCGATTCGGACGCTAAGGCTAGTACTCGAAGCAATTTGGGTAAGGATTCGGGTACAAAGTATGACCCCTTTAAATTGTTTGGTTTGGCCGAATGGCCCATATCACTAACCTTGACAGTTGGCCGAATATAGGGGCAAAGACTTGAGTGTGGCCGACTGCTCTTTTCGGATTTAGACTCCTTGTTGGTGACAGGTGTGTACATACACACCATTTAACTTATTAAATTATGCTAAGTAATGTGATTGCTAACTTGATGTATGTAGCAATGGCTTGAATACCATAACGGTATATGGGGTAACCAGGTAAGTACCTGTGCATATGATTGCTATTTTATGCTTTTGGGAAGCATGCTGTGATAATACATATGATAAATCTATATGTGATTGTTGACTATGTGGGTTGATTGAGTGGAGGGGGCAGTGTATTCGTGCCGACGGGCACCAGTGTTTTGGTAACACACTGTGACTACGGTCACCAGAGGTTTGGTACCTCCAGAGGTTTGGCACCTCAGTAGCGACTTGTCCCTGTGGTTAACACCACCGTGGGTTGGCCCCACTTGAGCAATGGGATCGTCTGCCAGTGATTTGGTATCACACGATGGGTTGGCCCCATCACCCGATTTGTGTCTACGGACACCAGTGCTTTGGTAGCACAACGTGACTATATGTCACCAGTGGTTTGGCACCACCAGTGGTTTGGTACCACAACGGGGTAGACAGTGGCGTATGGCTGGCTAGGTTGGGACACATGATGATTTGCATAATTAATTTGTTATTTGATGTGTATGAAAATGCTTTAATTTGGGGGAAGGGTTACATACTGAGTCTTGGTGACTCACCTTCTCCTTTATATTTTTCAGGTTACACTTAGATTGCGGATGTGGAGCCGGGATGACTCGAGGTGGCCAAGCAGTGGACTTGAACTAATTGAATTTTAAACTTAGTTATTTTATTTTTATCATTGGTTTATTTTATTTTGG
This sequence comes from Gossypium australe, assembly GCA_005393395.2. NCBI lineage: Eukaryota > Viridiplantae > Streptophyta > Magnoliopsida > Malvales > Malvaceae > Gossypium > Gossypium australe. Next base: position 100,622,754 of record CM016623.1, read on the forward strand.
ATGTAATAAGGCCTCCCTAAACTTTATTTTTGTTATTTCTCTCATATGTAGGATATTTTGCTTAAAACTATATTATTAAAATTAAATTAAATTCACATGTTTTTTCCAATTAAACACGAAAATATTTTAAAATGCCATCGGGCACAGTTGGAATTTGTTTTATAATGGACTTAAATATTTGTTTTAGAAATAAACACTAAGTATGATTTTATCAAGATAATCAAATCCGAGAAGTTTTCAACAAAGCTTAATGGGTTTCAAAATGGTTTTCGAAAATATTTTCCCCGTAACGATCCAGATTCGACCATAGTGTTTGGGCCGGGTTTGGGTTGTTACAAAGTTGGTATCAGAGCCCAGTTCAAAGCTCGGCTGTGGGGGCCCAAGGCCCAAAAAGGTTTTGTTTTATGCGGGTAGGCCTTTTTAAGTTGTTTTTGGGTTTTGAATGGCATGGCACCGAGTCTCCGGCACCGATCCGCCCAGGTAAGTACATCTAAACCTCTTGGTGAATTATATTTTGTAGAAGGGTAGGAAGTATGGAACATAGATAGACTTATAGGACTTGGACCCTAAGGTTAGATTACCCAAACATGAACCAAACATAAGACATTAAAGAACTAAACCAATCTATGACTTAGCCAGTGAGCTAGGGTGTGGTAACCCCTGTACGCATGTCTAGGATTGGATCCGGAAGAGCCTGGTATTTAAGCAGTCCTCGTGACTCACCTCCTCTTCGCAGGTATCCTACCTGGTGCGTAGCTTCGGTTCACCCTAACTCAAAGGGCTCAGTGGTGTGGCAACCTCTGTGCGCATGTCTAGAAAGGTTCGGTGAGAGCTTGGTATTTAAGCGGTCCGTGTGACCCACCTCCTCTTCACTTGAATCCTGCCTGGTGCGTAGCTTTGGTTCACCCTGACCAAGAAGGCTCGGTCATAGGCTAAACACTATGATTAAAACCCGAAAAGGGAATTAGCCATGTTTTCGAAAAGAAATGAAACAACAACAACTCCAATGTTTTCAAAACTCTTGCAACAACTCTTTCAAATCGGAAAACATTATATTTACAACGTTTTCCTCGAAAAACTCAAATTTTTGGAAAATTACAAAAATGCCCTTAGGGGTAAAATTACTAAAACGCCCTTGACTCATAAAATACCGGTTCAATGGTTTTGCTCAAAAATTTCAACTACTTTACAAATATTCAGCAACTTAGCTTTGAAAATCATCAACAAAATATTTTGGTTTTGGAAAATTACGAAAACGCCCTCAATTTGTGAAAATTACCGAAATGACCCTGATCTTTGGAAAACTTTACCAACATCACTATTTGAAAAGGAAAAATTTCAAAAAGGACCTCAAAGTTTTACAACTGTCAAAAATATCCCTGATCTATCAAAATGACAAAATTGCCCCTGATTGACAAAATTACCAAAATACCCCTGGTTTCAAAACGATTACGATTTTACAAATTTTTATAAATATCCTCCAGTTTTGGGAATTTCAAATGACCTACTTTACTAAAGTTTTAAAAATTTTTTTTATTTACGAAAATACCCCTGTAGGGAAAATGACGAAAATACCCCTGGGTTGGGAATGGGCAGAAATGTCCGAAGAGTGAATAGGTATGGAAAGCATTAAGGAATGGATGCATGAACTCTTTGTGTGAACTAGGATAGAAGACTGAAACCTTGTTTGCTCGAAAGAATCCCTAATTAAATTCTGTTCATAAAATGTCTTCGCGAATAAGAAAGTGAAACAAATGCTAACACATAAAATTTTCTTAATCAGATTAAAGCGCAGTAGATAGAATGAGTTCTAGAGGACGTGGACGTCGTGGACGCGGTAGGGGTAGAATGACGGTGTCTGAACCCGTCAGGTCAGGTCAAGGTTCGGAAAATGAGGTACCACCGCCACCACCACCTCCTACTTTCAGGGCTGAGGAGCAGGACCAGACCGGTGGTGAGGCTGTGTCGCAAGCTGTTTTGCGAGTGTTGGAGATGGTGGCTGGGGCTGGTGGGAATTTGGGAGCTCGGAAGTCTGTTCCCGAGCGAATTCGGTCTAACGGGGCCGAGGTATTCCGTGGTGTCTCAGGAGTGGCACCCAGTGCCGCAGAATATTGGCTGGAATCTACGGAAAGGGTCATGGATGACCTCGACCTGACTGAGGAGGAGAAGCTGAAAGGGGCGGTGTCACTTCTAAAGGATGAAGCGTACCAGTGGTGGCTGACAGTCAGGGATGGAGCCGCGGCTGATGATCTCACGTGGGACTACTTTAAGACGGCCTTTCAGAAGAAGTATGTGGGCACTAGTTACACTGATGCCCAAAGGAAAGCCTTCCTAGGTCTAGTGCAAGGAACTAAGTCGGTGGCCGAGTATGAGGCGGAGTTTTTAAGGCTGAGTAGGTATGCCAGAGGAATCGTAGCCACCGAACATGAGCGCTGTGTCCGCTTTGAGGACGGGCTCAGAGATGATCTGAGATTGCTAATTGCCCCGCAGCAGGTTCGTGAGTTCTCGTCCCTAGTGGAGAAGGCCAAGGTGGCCGAAGGGATTAAGGAGACTGTGAGACAAAACTATAGTAAGAATAACCAAAAGAGAGGTTTTGGGTCAGCTGGATCGGGTAGCGCTAATGCTCAGAAGCGGGCTAGGCAGAGTGGGCCAAATCAGACCGGTAGGCCCACGACTACTAATCAAAGGCCAACTCAGTGCAACCGCTGTGGAAAAACCCATTGGGGGAGTTGTTGGACCGGTAACAAAGGTTGTTTTGAGTGTGGGTCTTTGGAGCATCGGGTAAGGGACTGTCCTCAAAAGGCGGCTAAGGATCAGCCAGAAAATCAGAATCGCGCTGAGGGTAGAAATGTTGGACCACCACAGAGGGGTCGTGGTAATGGCAGAGGAAACAACGGTCCTAACCGAGGTCGTGGAACTCAGGGCAGAGGTTCGGGCAACACAGAGGCTAGGCAGCCTGGCTTAGTCTATGCAGCTAGGCGTCGCGAGGAGGGTGACGCACCGGATGTCATAACCGGTATGTTTTTAATCTCTGGTTTTCCTTATGTTGCATTAATTGATGTGGGTTCGACGCACTCGTACATTGCTAGTAGTGTGGTAGGGACTATGGACCTAGACTCTGAGACTACTCTTAGGAAGATGACTGTACTAAGCCCCCTAGGACACTCTGTAGTAGTAGACAAACTTTATAGAGGTGTACCCCTAGAACTCCAAGGGGTCGTATTTGAAGCCGATCTGATGGAACTACCATTCGGGGAGTTCGATTTGATCCTTGGAATGGACTGGTTGGTTAAGTATCGGGCGAATTTGGATTGCGCGGCTAAGCGCATGGTGCTTAAGACGGCTGAGGGTGATGAAGTGGTTATGATAGGTGATAGAAGGAATTACCTATCCAATGTGGTGTCGGCCTTGAAGGCCGAAAGGATGGTCAAGAAAGGTTGCGAGGCATTTTTGGTTAGGATCTGTGCTTTGGAAGCTAAGGAGTCAGTAGTTGAGGTTCGAACGGTTGGGGAATTTGCTGACGTATTTCCGGAAGAACTTCCAGGTCTGCCTCCAGATCGGGAAGTTGAATTTGGTATTGACTTGCTACCCGGAACGGCACCTGTGTCTATAGCACCATACCGAATGGCACCAAAGGAATTGGTGGAGCTGAAGGCCCAAATTCAGGAGCTCTTGGATAGAGGGTTTATTCGACCAAGCATATCCCCATGGGGAGCACCTGTGCTGTTTGTCAAGAAGAAGGAAGGGTCCATGCGGATGTGCATCGACTACCGTCAGTTGAACAAGTTAACGATCAAAAACAAGTATCCGTTGCCTCGGATCGATGACTTGTTTGACCAACTGAAGGGTGCCGCAGTGTTTTCAAAGATAGACCTTAGGTCGGGCTACCATCAACTAAAGGTGAAGGAAGTTGATGTCCACAAGACGGCATTCAGAACTCGGTATGGACATTACGAGTTTCTGGTAATGCCATTCGGGTTGACCAACGCGCCGGCGGCATTTATGGACTTGATGAACAGAGTATTTCAGCAGTACCTAGACCAATTCGTCGTGGTATTCATTGACGACATCTTGGTTTACTCTAAGACGGAGGAAGAGCATGACAAGCATTTACGAATAGTGTTGCAAGTACTAAGGGAGAAGCAATTATATGCCAAATTCAGTAAGTGCGAATTTTGGCTAAGAGAAGTAGCTTTCTTAGGTCACGTAGTGTCGGCGGAAGGAATTAGGGTGGACCCTCGCAAGATTGAAGCGGTATTGGATTGGAAGCCGCCTAGGTCAGTGGCGGAAATCCGAAGTTTTCTGGGGCTAGCGGGGTACTATCGGAGATTCGTAGAAGGATTTTCTTTAATCGCAGCACCATTGACGAAGCTGCTAAGAAAAGATGTTTCATTTGTATGGACGGAGAAGCAGCAAGAAAGCTTTGATAAGCTAAGGAAAATTTTGACGGAAGCTCCAGTTTTGGTACAGCCTGAAGCGGGAAGGTTGTTTACTGTCTATTGCGATGCATCCCATACTGGTCTGGGATGTGTGTTAATGCAAGAAGGAAAGGTTGTAGCCTATGCGTCCCGTCAGTTAAGACCACATGAATTGAACTATCCAACGCACGACTTGGAGTTAGCAGCAGTTGTTTTTGCTCTAAAGATATGGCGGCATTATCTTTATGGGGAGAAGTCAATAGTTTACACAGATCACAAGAGTTTGAGGTATCTCCTAACTCAGAAGGATCTAAATCTGAGACAACGTCGATGGATCGAACTTTTGAAGGATTACGATTGTTCGATCGAGTATCATCCGGGCAAAGCCAACGTGGTGGCTGACGCGTTGAGCCGGAAGGTTGTGACGGACTTGAGAGCAATGTTTGCACGGTTAAGTCTATATGATGATGAAAGTCTCTTGGCAGAACTTCAAGTTACGCCGACATGGATCGAGGAGGTTAAGGAAAAACAGTCAGTGGATGAAGGGTTGAATGCTAAGAGAGCACAAGTTCAGGACGGTGGTTTGGAAGGGTATAACCTGTCTAGTGAGGGAGTGTTATGCTTTCAAGGGCGAGCGTGTATGCCAAAGGATGTGGAGTTGAGGCAAAAGATTCTCCATGATGCACATAGCAGCCCCTACGCTATGCATCCGGGAGGAAGCAAGATGTATAGGGATCTTAGAGAGCAGTTTTGGTGGCCCGGGTTAAAACGTGAAGTGACAGAGTTTGTTGGTAAGTGTCTGACTTGTCAGCAGGTCAAGGCTGAACATCAGTTGCCGTCAGGGTTGCTTCAGCCAGTGAAGATTCCCCAATGGAAGTGGGAACGGATCACTATGGATTTTGTTAGTGGGCTACCCCTTACGCCCAGTAAGAAAGATGCGGTTTGGGTAATAGTAGACCGATTAACTAAGTCGGCTCACTTCATACCGGTGAGGATGGATTTCTCTCTTCAGAAGCTAGCTAAGCTGTACGTATCAGAGATAGTAAGATTGCATGGTGTTCCAACATCAATTATCTCGGACAGGGATCCCAGATTCACATCAAGGTTTTGGAAAGCCTTGCACCAAGCTTTGGGTACGCGGTTAGACTTCAGTACAGCTTTCCATCCACAATCGGACGGACAATCAGAAAGGGTGATACAGATCTTGGAGGATATGTTAAGAGGATGCGTCTTGGATTTTCGTGGTAGTTGGGAGGAGTTTCTACCATTGGCAGAGTTCGCCTACAACAACAGCTACCAGGCAAGTATCCAGATGGCTCCGTATGAGGCACTATATGGACGGAAATGTCGTACCCCGACATGTTGGACGGAATTAGGCGAACGACAGATTTTGGGTCCAGAATTGGTGGCAGAGACAGAGGATAAAGTTAAAGTGATTCGGTCTCGTCTGAAGGAAGCATCGGACAGGCAGAAATCCTATGCTGATTTAAAACGCAAGGAAATGGAGTATGCGGTAGGAGACAAGGTTTTCCTGAAGGTGTCGCCTTGGAAAAAGGTGTTAAGATTTGGACGAAAAGGGAAGCTAAGCCCAAGGTTCATCGGGCCATATACGGTGATTAAGCGTGTTGGACCAGTGGCGTACCAGCTTGAGTTACCGGCAGAACTGAACCAGATCCATGATGTCTTTCACGTATCAATGCTGAGACGGTATCGGTCAGACCCATCGCACGTAGTGCCAGTGGCAGAAATCGAGGTGAATTCAGATTTATCGTTTGAAGAGGAACCAGTTCAGATCTTAGACTGAGATGTGAAGGTTCTACGTAGGAAGTCAGTACCCTTGGTGAAGGTGCTGTGGCGGAACCATGGTACAGAGGAAGCTACGTGGGAACCCGAGGATGTAATGAGGCAGCAATACCCCCACCTTTTCTAGTTAAGTAATTTCGGGGACGAAATTTATTTTAAGGGGGGTAGAACTGTAACATCCCAAAAACGGGGTTATTTGGAAATAAACTATTTTCTTATGTATGAACTGCTGTGTCATTATTTATGGAATAATAATGATCAATTTAAGGCTTTGAGTTGGCTCGGTTTAATGGAAAATTCAGTTTTTAACTTAAAAGGTAAGGAGCCTTAGCAGAAGGGTGTTAAAAGAATAAGTGGGGATAATTTGACACTAAAAAGCCCTTGGTAAAGTGGCAAAAAGAAGCCCACTTAAGAGCTACATGTGACGCCACATCAAGGGGAAGGGAGAGCCTTGGTTCGAGTCACAAGGATCCCTCTTTTTGCATATTGGATGGACGGCACATGTGGGGAGTTTTTCTCTCCTTTAATTCCTTTTATTTTGGATAATAATAGGGATTTTATTATTATTATTAAGGGATAATTTAAGCACTTTAAATTGGTTTTAATTTGCTTAATCCTTTAGATAATAAAAGATATATGATAATTTTATAGGATAATCAAAGATATTATTTGATTAAAAGGGATTATTAAGTGATTAATTCAAATTATTTGAATTAATTGAAATGTGTGGCCAAGAGTACTTGGAGAGGTAGCCGAAATTTTGAACTCCTTGAACAAGGAGGTGTGGACGGCAAGGCTACTAGGGGGGTGCCGAAATCCTTTATAAACCCCTAGCCATCACCTTGGTTTTTTTTTCTTTTAGACTTTTTTCTGCAGCAGCCGAATTTCTTCCTCCTCCTCGTTTTCTCTTTATTTTCTTCTTTCATAAAACTCCTTGGCCGAATCCTCCACATCTCCATAGCTCCTTTATTTATAAACTAAGACCCCTATTCTCCTATACTCCCTTGTAGAACCGAAATCCTCTTCTCTTATTTGGAATCTCTTTTGGCCGAATACCAAGGTGGTTGGACCTCTTCAAGTTAACTGTTGTGGTGATTAAGTAAAGGTGAGTAGGCTATAGCCGAATGTCAATTTCCCTTATCTCTAATGTTCTGCCGATTTAGATTAAAGGAAAAAGCTGAAAGTTGGCAAGTATTAATGGTTGGCTAACCTTTCTATTGAAGCCGATTGCACCAAGGACTCCGGGATCTCAAAGCAGTAAGATCAGATCTTACATTCACTGACAAACGAAATTTGATTCGCGATTCGGACGCTAAGGCTAGTACTCGAAGCAATTTGGGTAAGGATTCGGGTACAAAGTATGACCCCTTTAAATTGTTTGGTTTGGCCGAATGGCCCATATCACTAACCTTGACAGTTGGCCGAATATAGGGGCAAAGACTTGAGTGTGGCCGACTGCTCTTTTCGGATTTAGACTCCTTGTTGGTGACAGGTGTGTACATACACACCATTTAACTTATTAAATTATGCTAAGTAATGTGATTGCTAACTTGATGTATGTAGCAATGGCTTGAATACCATAACGGTATATGGGGTAACCAGGTAAGTACCTGTGCATATGATTGCTATTTTATGCTTTTGGGAAGCATGCTGTGATAATACATATGATAAATCTATATGTGATTGTTGACTATGTGGGTTGATTGAGTGGAGGGGGCAGTGTATTCGTGCCGACGGGCACCAGTGTTTTGGTAACACACTGTGACTACGGTCACCAGAGGTTTGGTACCTCCAGAGGTTTGGCACCTCAGTAGCGACTTGTCCCTGTGGTTAACACCACCGTGGGTTGGCCCCACTTGAGCAATGGGATCGTCTGCCAGTGATTTGGTATCACACGATGGGTTGGCCCCATCACCCGATTTGTGTCTACGGACACCAGTGCTTTGGTAGCACAACGTGACTATATGTCACCAGTGGTTTGGCACCACCAGTGGTTTGGTACCACAACGGGGTAGACAGTGGCGTATGGCTGGCTAGGTTGGGACACATGATGATTTGCATAATTAATTTGTTATTTGATGTGTATGAAAATGCTTTAATTTGGGGGAAGGGTTACATACTGAGTCTTGGTGACTCACCTTCTCCTTTATATTTTTCAGGTTACACTTAGATTGCGGATGTGGAGCCGGGATGACTCGAGGTGGCCAAGCAGTGGACTTGAACTAATTGAATTTTAAACTTAGTTATTTTATTTTTATCATTGGTTTATTTTATTTTGGATGTAATAAGGCCTCCCTAAACTTTATTTTTGTTATTTCTCTCATATGTAGGATATTTTGCTTAAAACTATATTATTAAAATTAAATTAAATTCACATGTTTTTTCCAATTAAACACGAAAATATTTTAAAATGCCATCGGGCACAGTTGGAATTTGTTTTATAATGGACTTAAATATTTGTTTTAGAAATAAACACTAAGTATGATTTTATCAAGATAATCAAATCCGAGAAGTTTTCAACAAAGCTTAATGGGTTTCAAAATGGTTTTCGAAAAGATTTTCCCCGTAACGATCCAGATTCGACCATAGTGTTTGGGCCGGGTTTGGGTTGTTACATCGAGGCTACTAACGTCTAACCCTAGGTTGATTAATTGAAATATCTTTCTAATTAAAACCCCTAGAATTGCATTAACTCGATCTATGGACTCCCATATTAGGTTTCACCCTAATCCGGTAAAATCTCGTCACCCTATGTCTAGGCGTGCGATCAACTCCGCTTAATTACGCTAGATCTACTATTAGGCAGGGACTTTTGCTCCTCCACCTAAGCACATCACACTTGAATCAATATCCCGGAAATATCAAAACAAGAATTAAGAACACATAATTAAGAACAAATCAAGTATTTATCATATAGTCCAGCAAACGATAAGAAGATTCATATTAGGTTTCATCCCCCTCGGGTATCTGAGGGTTTAGTTCATAATCGTAAAAGAATACATCCCAGAAGAAAAGATAAAACAAAACATAAGAAAAACCCTAAAACCCCCTGAAGGAATTGAAGAGAGATTCACCGTCTTGAGTATGACTCCGGCTTCTTGAGATGAATCAACTAGCTTTCTTCGAGTAAATTCCAGAATTCTAACCCCTCTTGCTTGGCTCTTTGGCCTAGCTGGACTCTTAGCTGGACTCCCCCTGAAGGTTGGCCTTTAGGGGGTATATATAGGCTCTTGGAATGGCTTTCTTTACCTCTAAGTACCCTAATCCAACTGAAACTCTTCTTTCTCACGTTAGGGACACGCCTAGGGCACACGCTCGTTTAAATCGTGGCCAGGCCGTGTTCGAGACTATTAAAGAGGAACGGCCATGTGGTCTTGGGCCCAGGCCGTGTTGATTTCGTGATATGGACCATTTACTCCATTTTCGGCTCGTTTTTCTTTTTTTCATCCTCCAGCGCTTTTCTAAGTATAAAACATGAAAATAAAGGATTAAGAGCACCAAATTACACAATTCAAGGCTTAAATCATCCAAAAGCATGCTAAATGTGGGCTTAAATTATTTTACTATTACGGTTTATCAAATACCCTCACACTTAAGCTTTTGCTTGTCCTCAAGTAAAATTCTCAACTCACAATTAAAACGAACTTCTTCGATTCATAATATTCATCAATAGTGTTTCATCATAATTCAGAGATAATTCATACATTGATAATTTAACTCAAAGGGTCCTAAAGATTCAAATAATCAAAGTCATACATTTATAGCACGAAAACATAGGCGTTTCCCTTTACCTAAACAATTACCTCAGATTCGGAATTGACAAGAGTTGACATCCTCACAAGAGATTCACTCAAATCACTCAAAGTGTTTAAGGTTCAGAATTAAGCACTCAACATTCAAACATGAAAAGTTAATCCCATAAGCTTGCATGAAAATCAAATCTCCATCGCTATAATATGAGATGATACACAAATCAAAAGGTCTTTGAAAGGGTTGTAACGGGGCTTGGGTTAAAGATGCGGATAAAGGCTGAATTAAAGGGTTAGAATAGAGATTGACCTGACAGATTACCTAACCAGAAATAACGAACAGAATATAAATAATTACATTATTTGAAAACTTGTACTACTAATAATAATACTCTAATACGAGCTTCTTCTTCAACAATTGGAATTTAAACGTATAAGCTCATTTAATCTCATAACTAATAATGAATATACTTTGATTTTATTATTATTATTATTATTATTAAGAACAAATGAATAAAATAATAAGAAAGAATTTTAACAATTGAAATATAGAACATAGTTAGGAAACTGTTCAAAATCAAATCTCGACAAAAAGGGAGTTAAGGAATGGTGATAACAAATACAAAGGATTTTGGGTTAATATTAGTGGGTGAGTCAATAAATGGGTTGTTAGGATCAATGGGGTTCACTAGGGGTTAATTATGAAGGTAGGCTTTTAGTGGAGTAAGTGGGTTAAAACCTAGGTGCCTTTATCATCTCTGTATATCAAATCAAAGGTGTGGTCTCGACATGTATAATCGATGCAAATTCTAGAATAACAAATCATTGTTGACACACTCATAATCAAAAATTGAGCAAGAAAAAGAATATATGCTCTACAAGGCTCAAAATCTCACAAAAATTATGGGTATTTGATGTCAACCTTGTGAATTTTAAACTTCAAGGTAATAATTAGATTCAGGTAGACAACCTATCCAAAATTTTAATTTTTGAAAATAGACTTATCATGCTTGATTCTCTAGTATTCTTCAAATTTAATCATCATTGCATAATTAACTATGACTTAATCCAAAACACATCAATAAAAATCATAAATCAAAGGAAATTTCATTCTAATCATAATATGAGAAAATTACTTAAAGACAAGATATCATTCAAGGATTTGAGAATAATGCAAAAAGTTAGGCACTTTCTTGAAATAAATATTCACCCCTCACACTTAAGATGTACATTGCCCTCAATGTACAAATATATATATATATATATATGAAATTTAAGAGAAAGGGAGAGGTGAAACTTCCTGAATTTGGATGGTTTTCTTGAGTTGGGAGTCCCGTGGTGTGATGGCTGTTAGCGAGCTCTGCGCTAGATGAAAAAATGGGAAGCTCGTGAAGAAATAGCCAGGAAATATTAAGACACATTTAAAATAAACTAATTATGTATTTAAAGACAAGAAAGATAAAGAGAAATAGTGTAAAAATTGAAATAAAACTAAAAGAAAAGATGAATAGACTGAAAAGTCCTTATTGTTGGATGGTTCGCGAGGTGGGTGTGATTTCTAAGGCTGTTGTGGGGTGGTGGTCGTGGTCGAGGTGTGATTCCCTAGTAGCCTTTAGAAACTAAAACCAAGAAACTAAAATAAAATAAACTAATTTAAGCATAAGAGAGATAAAAACAAGGAAAATAAAGGAGAAGAGTAAAGAAGAAGAAGAATTAAATAGCCTCAAAGACCCTTGGCTTGTCTAATAGCTGAAGCGGGATGACATGAACTTATGTAGATCGATCTCCCTCGGGGAGACCGTGCTTGGATCCTTCCGCTTCTTTGACAAAGATATGGTGTAGCTCAAGGGTTTGGGGAATAACTAAAGAAGAAAAGTATGGGGAGGGAGAGATTTGAAGAATGGGATGGAAGAAAGAAGATGGGGAGTAGGTAAGAAGAAAGAAGGGGGTTTAAATAGAATTTTCAGGTCTGCTACGTCCCCACACCCGTGTACCATGGGCGTGTTGTGTCACACGACCGTATCGTACGACCGTGTTGTGCTTCATTTACTTCTTCCACACCCATGTTCAGGTCACCAAGCTCGTGTATGATCTAACAGTGTCGGCCACGGTTGTATTGCACGGCCGTGGCGTGGTAGTTGGAGGCCGTGACTGGAAGATATGATTCGTTCTGACTCGTACCATTTCTGCCCTGTCAGTATGGAGATTTGTGGTGCCCACACGGTCACGGCCACGACCGTGTGTAAGGCTGTGTAGCATGAAAATCTACACTTTTGGTTTGCTTAAGATTAGATGCTGAAGTAGAAATAAAAATAAAAATAAAGGAATGTAAAAGTTAATAGAGTTAGTGCTCGGGTTGCCTCCCGAGAAGCGCTCATTTATAGTCTTAAGCTAGACTTACCTCTCATTCGCATATTCATGGTGGTTTGAAGAGTTGAACATCCTCTCTCATGCTATTTGTCTTACTAACATTATATAGTTCAAGTCGAGTAGTATTTATTTTGAAAGTGCCGAATATAGGACTACTTACCTCGACTGTTCCGTATGGGAAAACATTGATTACCTTAAAAGGGATTTCTTTGTTTGTATTAGGATCAGGAGGAGATATTCGTGGGTCTGCTTTATCTAACAATACCTGATCTCTGATTTTGAATTTTTCTATCCCATAAAGTGGCTTTGATTCTGCTTCGTGTATCCCTAGTTTTTCCTTGAAATGCGTCTTCCATTCGTCTAGTTCATTGATCTGAAACCTTCGTTCCTCCTGAGTTATTTCTTTGTTGCTGAAAAGAAGGTTTAACCGAATGGTTATGAATAGAATTTACATTCTCACCTTGATTATTCGATGTCCTAGCTGAATCGAGAGCTTGAAGAGTGACTGTCTCGTCACCTACACAGAGTATGAGTTCACCTGTGTCGACATCAATTTTAGTCCTGGCAGTTGCTAAAAATGGTCTTCCTAAAATTAAGGGGATTGTGTAGTCCTCATCCATGTCTAAAACGACAAAGTCTACTGGGAATACAAATTTATCAATTTTTATGAGTACATCTTCGATTATACCCTTAGGAATTCTAACAGTTTTATCAGCTAATTGAATGCTCATCCTAGTTTGTTTGGGTTTCCCTAAACCTAGTTGTTTAAACATTTTATAAGGCTTGACATTTATGCTTGCCCCTAAATCAGCTAACGCATTATCAATAGGTAAACTACCAATTAAGCATGGAATTGTAAAACTCCCTGGATCTTTTAATTTCTGAGGTAGTTTATTTTGCAACATTGCTGAGCACATTGCATTTAGTTCCACATGCGATTCCTCGTCTAACTTTCGCTTGTTTGTCAATAGCTCTTTTAAAAATTTCCTAGAATCTGGCATCTGCGAAAGAGCTTCAAGAAACGGTAAGTTAATATGTAATTTCTTTAAAAGTTTAAGAAACTTACCGAACTATTCCTCTGTGTCGTCTCTCCTCATTGCTTCGGGATATGGTATGTGAGGTTGGTATTCTTTGATTATCGGTTTTGGTTTATCATTACTTACCTCAATCGTACGTTCTTCTACCAAATTTTCTTGCCTTAAGCTGGGCTCGTCTGACCCTTCACTTTTTTGAGCTGTTATGGCTTGAATTTGCTCCTTTGGGTTAGTCTCGGTGCTGCTTGGTAAGCTTCCTTGTGGTCTTTCTGAGATTAGCTTAGCAAGTTGTCCTAACTGGTTTTCGATCCCTTGAATCGATCCTTGTTGATTTTTAAGTGTTGTCTCGGTACTTTGGAAACGTGCTTCTGAGACTGCTTATGAATTTGTCAGCATCTCCTCAAGGTTCGGCTTCCTTTCCTGTGGGTAGGGCTGTTGTTGGAAGTTTTGCGGGGGTTGTTGTCTTTGATTTCCTTGACCACACCATAAGAAATTGGGGTGGTTCCTCGAACCTGGATTATAAGTATCACTATAAGGGTTATTTTGAGATCGGAAATTGTTACCCATATAGTTCATTTGTTCGCTCTCCATGCCCTGTCCGTAGGGTGGGTACTCAGGATTCGCCACGCCTCCACTTGTCTCACATTGCATAACTGGATGTACCTGCGAGGAACACAAACCATCAATCTTTTTATTTAGCATCTCTACCTGATTTGATAGCATGGTTACTGCGTCGAGGTTAAAAACTCCGACTGCTTTTGCTATCCTTGTCCTTGTAACTTGCCACTGATAGTTATTCAATGACAGCTCCCCTATAAACTCATAGGCTGCTTCAGGAGTTTTGTTATTCAGAGTTTCGCTGGTGGCTGATTCAATTAATTGCCTTGTTGAAGGGTTAATACCGTTGTAGAAAGTTTGGACCTGTAGCCACAAGGGTAATCCATGGTGTGGGCACCTTCTCAACAAATCCTTGTATCTCTCCCATGCATCATAAAGTGTCTCTAAATCTATCTACACAAAAGAAGAGATAACATTCCTTAACTTGGCCGTTTTGGCCGATGGAAAATATTTTAATAAAAATTTTTCGGTCATTTGATCCCATGTAGTGATTGACCCTCGTGGAAGAGAACGCAACCACTGTTTGGCTTTATTTCTCAAAGAAAAGAGAAATAACTGAAGACGGATGGCATCATCAGTAACACCATTTATTTTGAAGGTGTTGCAAAATTCTAGGAAATTCGCTAAGTGTGTGTTAGGATTCTCATCCTGCAAACCATCAAACTGAACAGACTGTTGTATCATCTGTATAGTGTTAGGTTTCAGTTCAAAATTATTTGCAGTAATAGTAGGCCTAACAATACTTGATTCAGTTCCTGTTAAATTAGGTTTAGCATAATCATACATAGTTCGAGGAGCATGATGTTCGACCATCTCTGGAGGTGGCGGATTATTCTCAGCCATTTCTTCGGTAGTATTAACTTTGTCTTCTTGTATGTAGTTTAAGCTTCGCCTTGTTTCTCTACGATTTCTGCGGACTGTACCTTCAATATCACTATCGTAAAGTAGGGTCCTGTCGGGTGTCTTCTAGTTATAAACTAGAGGTACCTGAAAGGAGTAAAAGAACAAAAATTAGCAAAAATAAAAAAACAAAGTAAGAAATTGCAGAAAATAAAAAATGGCTAAAGTAATAAAAATTGAGCTTTCTTAATATTCTGGTTCCCCGATAACGGCGCCAAAAACTTGATGTGTGCTGTCAGAGTCTTAAAAATTTATATAAAGAATGATCGAGCCTGGAAACTAACTATGACAACGAGTAAGGCAAGCGCACCTATCGAACAGTAGTATAGCTAGTGACAAGACCCAGATTGTAGAATTAAAGGAATTTTTATCTAGTCTAAAATTAACTAACAACTAAGCTAAAGATGCAAAGACAAGGTGAACGAAATTGGGGAAAATACTTGTGGGAAAAACCAATTGATTTAGACAATACCCGAGGGAGAATCCACCTAGACTTCACTTGTTATCTAACTCTGAACCAGACGATTTATTCACTTGACTTGATCTGTAGGATTCCCTAAGTTATATTAACATCTCCGTCGAGCCTACTAACGTCTAACCCTAGGTTAATTAATTGAAATCTCTTTCTAATTAAAACCCTTAGAATTGCATTAACTCGATCTATGGACTCCCATATTAGGTTTCACCCTAATCCAGCAAAATCTCGTCACCCTATGTCTAGGCGCGCGATCAACTCCGCTTAATTATGCTAGATCTACTCCTAGGCAGGGACTTTTGCTCCTCCACCTAAGCACATCACACTTGAATCAACATCCTGGAAATATCAAAATAAGAATTAAGAACACATAATTAAGAACAAATCAAATATTTATCATATAGTTTAGCAAACGATAACAAGATTCGTCTTAGGTTTCATCCCCCTCAGGTATCTGAGGGTTTAGTTCATAATCGTAAAAGAATACATCTTAGAAGAAAAGATAAAACAAAACATAGGAAAAACCCTAAAATCCCCTGAAGGAATTGAAGAGAGATTCTCCGTCTTGAGTATGACTCCGGCTTCTTGAGATGAATCAACTGGCTTTCATCGAGTAAATTCCAGAATTCTAACCCCTCTAGCTCGGCTCTTTGGCCTAGCTGGACTCCTAGCTGGACTCCCCCTGAAGGTTGGCCTTTAGGGTGTATATATAGGCTCTTGGAATGACTTTCTTTGCCTCTAAGTACCTTAATCTGACTGAAACTCTTCTTTCTGACGTCAGGGACATGCCCAAGGCACACGCCCATGTGAATCATGGCCAGGCCGTGTTTGAGACTATTAAGGAGGCACAGTCGTGTGGTCTTGGTCCCAGGCCGTGTTGATTTCGTGATATGGCCCATTTACTCCTTTTTGGGCCCATTTCTCGTTTTTCATCCTCCGGTGCTTTTCTGAGTATAAAACATGAAAACAAAGGATTAAGAGCTCCAAATTACACAATTCAAGGCTTAAATCATCCAAAAACATTCTAAATGTGGGCTTAAAATATGTTACTATTACGGTTTATCATGCTCCTGTAGCGATTTAAGCTTTAAGGAGGATCTTTTTTCGTTACCGGTAAGTTTTCGACGGTATTGTTGAATTTTGTGGAATTTTTCGTTAGAATTCCGAGGGTGTAACTGAAATTGGGTATTTGGATACCCTGATTTTAGGTTTCAAAAGTCTTAGGAGTGATTCCACATCAAATCGATACCAGGTGTGAAAACGAAACACATGAAAACGAGGTTCGGTGAAAGTCAAAAAACCCCACTGCCGACGCCACATGGCCAAGGGGTAGGCCGTGTGTAATGACACGGCCATGTGATCGACGAAGATCAGGCCGTGCGCAAGACACGATCGTGTGATGGCTGGTGTATGGCCATGTGGGCCACACGGGTTAGACTGTAACATATTGAATTGGTGGGGCTTCGCATTTAATGTGCTGTGATGTTTATGTTATGTTTAATGCGTTAATTAGAGTGTTTAAGGGGTTCAGATTGGGCTCAGGGTTGGGCCGAGGCCTTAGTCAAATTTTCTGCTTGGGCACTCTAGTGAAGAGTCAGGAAGGATAGGGCTTAAAAGTTATTATCTGTGAATTAAGACACAAAATGGGCTTGTAGCCCAGTGGTCAGTGGCGTTATTTAGGGGCTAGGAGGTGGCGTCATTAGCAGGCAAGGGGGTCCAAGGTTCGAATCGCATTACCCACTTATTTTAAATGTTTTTGGTGTCAAAAGAGAGGGAGTTGGAGTCGGTTGGAATGCTTAAAAATAGGGAGATTTAATGAGTGGGATAATGTGGACAATATGGATGATAATATGGCATATAAAGGAAAGAAGAGGTGGTGTTATCTGGGCCACTTGTGGATGAGAGATCAGATAATGATAAGGGAGAAAGTTTAGGAATTATCTATTGGTCAAGGTGGTGGCCGAATTTCCAACACTAAAGGGGAAGGAGGGAATCGATTTTGGCTTGTGCAAGGGTGTGCCGAATTCTCTTTAGCCATAGGACTCAGTGCCTTTCGTTATTTGCAAATTCAGCTTTTTGAGTGTTAAGTGCCGAAATTTTAAATAGTCAGGTGAGAATTCTCTTCTTTATTTTCGGCATTTAGGGTCCTCATCTTCTCTCTTTTTATTCTTTCCTGAGTAAGAGCCGAAAACTCCCTTAGGCATTCTTTCTCTTCACACTTTTCTATCATAGCCGAATCTGCCCTAGTCTTGTCAAAATTCTCCTTTTCCCTATACCGTTCCTATCACTTCTTTACGTTTGATATTGTTCTTCTTCTCTCGATTAGTTCTTTCTAAAAGCCGAAATCCTAAACCCCATTCTCATCTCCATTGCTATGCAATAGCCGAAGGTCCCCCTGTTCATTCTTTTTCTCTTTGCCGATTTCTTCATTAAGCCGAACCATCATAGATCCCCGTGCACCATCTTTCTTTTGATTATAGCAGAAGTTGAAACCTATTAGGAGTAGCCGACTCTGTTGGTGTCAAGGTAAGTGCCAATTTCTTTTATGTTTCACCTTTCTCTTTCGGTTTTTGGAGGCCAAAGCCGATAGGCTAATTGGTGTGATAAGATTATCTTTGGAGTAATGTCTTGATTGTTCTCGTGTTCTTATTTTGGGGCGACACGTTGGGAATCGAAGTAGATCGTATCATCTAGATCCCAAAAGCCAGAAACTGCTAGTCTCTAAACTTTATAATTTCGGGATTTCGAGGTAAGGGTGTTTGGATTATGTTTGGGCTCGTTATCATACTATTACTTTAACCCTACCTTATGGTTTAACAACCATATTTCTTTATAGTAGTTTCTGACAAGGACTATTGATGGAATCAAATATCGATCAGTCGAAAGAGAGGATTGGATCCGTAAACCCAATCTCTAAGTTTAAGAAGCGTGCGGTGTCCGTCGTCAGAGATTGGCCACTGGGTTGTGGGTCGGCTTCAGAACAAAACCGTAGGCAGTTAGCAGTCGTATTGGCTACTGATAGCGTTGACATAGAAAGTATCGTCTTGATCGTAATCAGGTGTGTAGATCTTTATCACATAAGTTTCCTGTATTATATCTGTTATGGGCTGAAATGCCGGAAAAGGCTGTGTGGGCAGTCGAATAACCCTTAGGGGTTAGGCTAGGGATGCCAGGTACGTAAACATAGTATTTTCTCTATGTGTATCGATGCATGCGTTAACCTGTTACTCTGTGAATGATATATATTACTTTTGTTAAGGCATGTGTATATGCATGGGGCACAGGTTTGATATAATGAAGGGGAAGGGCATGTTAATAGGTCACTTGGTGATCTGTGGTTAAACCACGTTATGTCTATTTAGGTCACAATAGTGATCGGTGGCAATGCCATGTTGATTTGATTCTTGATTATTATGATCGACAGCAAGGCTGTCAAACTGGTGTGTAGCGGTTGGTGGGTTGATTGTAGAAATCCCCACGGTGTGATGGCTGGTAAGGGTTGGTGTGTAGAGGATGGAACTCTAGGTTGGTTGGGTCAGTCTGCATGTACCTGTTTTGTTGCCATTTTTGCATGGATCAAGGCCTAGAATGTGTTTTTGGGCCTCAAGCCGTATATGTGATTCCGGGATTTGCACACTGAGTCTTGGTGACTCACCCATTATTTTCCTTAATCTTTCAGGTGAGCAGTAGATCGTGGATATGGGAGCCGAGACGGACTCGAGGGGCCACAAATGTAACATCCTGAATTAATGGGCCTTTGCATTTATTATGTGTTATGTATAATGTGTTAATTAGAGTGTTTAAGGGGTTCAGATTGGGCTCAGGGATTGGGCCGAGGCCTTAATCGAATATTCTGTTTGGACATTCTAGGGGAAAGCCAGTTGGAATATGTAACACCCCAAACCCGGTCAATACACCACGACTGAATCTGGTATGTTATGGGGAAAATCGCATTTAAGAGGTTAGGTTTTCGGTTAAAAGTTTGTTAAAAATTCTTTGCTAAATTTTGTACTTGTAGAAATCTTGGGCATGATTGTTTTAAAACCCATGGTGCATTTGAAAACGATGGTGCATTTGAAAACCCGAAAATTTTGAAAACTTATTTGAATCCATAAGTGAAACAAAGTTATATCATTCCGAAATCCGAGTAATTCCTTTCTGTTGCTTAAAAACATTATTAACTTAGTGTGGGAAAAATCTCAAGTTTGGAAAACATTTGAGTTTCATTGATTTTAAATTACAGCGTGATACCCGATGGTAAAGTTTAAAACATATCGCTTTCTAGCATGAAAACCTTATCTTTCCATGTTTTAGCCAATTTTAACCCAATAATTTGTTAAAGCATATTTGAAAGCAAATCTAAGCATATAAATAACAAAAACATAAGTTTAAAAAGGCCTTTTACAATCCAAATAAAACCCAATGGAAATAAGTCAAATAAAGTACCAAGTTTTTTTTCAATCAGTGCAACTCTGAATTATTCATGGCATGGTCGCCTCGAGTCCACCCGGCTCCATGTCCACGATCTAAGCGTCACCTGAAATGATAAGGGAGAAGGTGAGTCGCAAGACCCAGTGCATAAATTCCTCTCCCGATGAAATGCAACAACTAACACACACCATAACAAAGCAATACAATTAATGCACCCGATCCTAACCATCCATAACACCTTTTCTACCCCGTGTGGTACCAAACCACTGGTGGTGCCAAACCACTGGTGACCCAAAGTCACGAATAATCCATCTGTGGGGCCAACCCACGTGTGATACCAAATCACTGGCGACGATCCTGTACCTCAAAAGTGGGGCCAACCCACGGTGGTGTTACCACAGGGACAAGTCGCTATGAGGTGCCAAACCTCTGGTGTCCCAAAGACACAAATGTGATACCAAATCACTGGTGACCGAAGCCATGAACAGTCAAGATGTGAGGCCAACCCACGTGTGATACCAAATCACTGGCGTCGATCCCATATTATCAACCGTGGGGCCAACCCACTGTGGTGCTAAGCCACTGGGACGAGACGCTATGAGGTGCCAAACCTCCGGTGACCCAAAGTCACAATAGATCGATCTATGGTACCAAACCACTGGAGGTGCCAAACCTCTGGTGTCCCAAAGACACAGATATCATATTCCCTCTCCTCTCATATCACCCATTATTATACTGACTCATGTAAAGTATGCCAATCATGCAAATCATGCTAACATGTTTAGTATTATATCTCATAACACATACATCAAAGATCATGATATCATATATCAATAATAGAACTCGTAATGAAACGGACTTACTCGAATCCGTGCACATACCCCATAGGGTATCATATCAATCAACCATACTGTTTTGGCTTTAATGGACAATCAGGTTATTAAACATATTACTAAGCAAAGAGTGTGTTAGTTTACACACCTGTTAACACGCAAGCCTTAATCCCAAAGAACCGATCTAAGACCCTCGATTACCTTGCTCCTATAATCGGCCAAACAGGAACATTAGAACCAAGACCATTCGGCCAAACCAAATAAAGCAAAAGGTTCACATTCAAACCCTTACCTTACAAATGATTTGGTTTCCTACCAAATCTTGAACCAAATGATGGTTTTCTCTTAAGCAAACGTCCACACCCTATTAAGAAGAACAGTTAATCCTTTGAAGACTTTGGCTTAAAAAAAACTAAAAGAATAGACTAATAGAATAACTTCTTACCACCACTTACCAATCGATCACTCACTGACAAGGGCTTCGCTTGCCTGCTTCGAAATTCCGGATGTCCTATAATCAAATGGTTACCAAAACAAGAGATTAACTCCTTCCAACCAAACCCAAAATCGGCTCTTAACCAAACCAAAATCGACAAAGAACAAGAGAGGGGAGAAATGAACATTCGGCCAAGCACTTACCTTCCTCTACACTCGATTGAAACCAAACCAGAAGAGATCCACACCACACTAATATTCGGCTAAGATGAAAACTACTAGGAGAGGGGAAGTTTCGGCAACACAAGGGAGAGATTCGGCTAGAGTTTTGAAGGTAAAAAGCAAAAGAATGTCGTTCAAAAGAAGAAGAGAAATCGGCAAAGGTTGAAGAAAGATTCGGCTCAAGTGAAATGGAGAGAAATAAGTGGAGAATTCGGCTAAAGAGGCAATGTGAATTCGGCACAAGTGTTTCAAAAGGGAAGAAATTAAAGTATGAGAAGAAAAGGATATTAGGTTCGGCTTAGTACAAATGAAACAAAAAGAAGAAGAAATGGAAGAGTACGATTTCGGCTACCAAAGGAACACAAAGAAACAAAGCAAATTTCGGCAAATAGGTTGCTTGGTCTTTCGGTTTCAAGATGGAAAAATGAGAGAATTCTCTTGAAAATTCGGCTTGCTATGTCAAAAGAAAGAACTTGGCTTTGACACACAATGGCCGAAAATGCACCAAAATGCAAAGTGAATTTCGGCACTCCCCACTCCTACACCTACCAAACCGGCCACTCCCCCCATGAAGCACCCAACATTAGGCCACCACCTACAAACACTCCCCACCACTAGTTCAAACAACTTTGAACTAGTCAACCTCCTAAATTCACTCTCCACCCACCATTCAAGTTGTTTGACTTGGTCCATGGCAGAGTTTGAACTGCACACTACTTCTCCTCCTCCATGCCGTCAAAATGGAAGCAAAATGTGAGACTTCTGTAGCTTGAACACAGGACCTCTTCCCCCTGCAAGTGACGCCAAACTCAAGCTCTAAGTGGCGCCTATCTTACCACTCTACTAGCTCAATTCTTGAGCTAACATTCACCTAAAAATACTTATAACCCCAGCTCCTTCAGCTCCTCTCACCTAAGCTTAAAAACTAAAATTTTTCCTACCACTCAAGCTTACACTAGGCTTACAACTAAGCCCCAAAACATCAAAAACAACAACATTGCAGACCAAACACATGCAACCAATGCAACAACAAAATAGCCCCTATACCAGGATATTATAGTTCTACCCCCTTAAAATAATTTCGACCTCGAAATTACCTGATCAAAAGAGTTGAGGGTATTGCTGTCTCATCCTATCCTCTGGTTCCCACGTAGCTTCTTCCACACCATGATTCCGCCATAGTACCTTTACCAAAGGCACAGACTTCCTACGCAGAACCTTCACATCCTGATCTAGAATCTGCACCGGTTCTTCCTCCATGGTCAAATCTGGATTTACCTCGATCTCTTCCACTACTACGACATGCGATGGATCTGAACGATAACGCCTAAGCATCGAGACATGAAATACGTCGTGAATCTGACTTAGCTCCGCTGGCAACTCAAGCTGGTAAGCTTCTGGTCCCACTCGCCTCAGTACCTTATACGGCCCAATAAACCTCGGGCTTAACTTGCCTTTCCTTCCGAACCTCAACACTTTCTTCCATGGCGAGACCTTCAGGAAAACTTGATCCCCCATAGCAAACTTTATATCCCTCCGCCTGAGATCGGCATAAGACTTCTGCCAGTCCGAAGCTTCCTTCAATCGAGCCTGAATCAACTTAACCTTGTCTTCGGTTTCTGCAACCAACTCTGGTCCCAACAACTGACGTTCACCCAACTCCGTCCAACATGTAGGTGAGCGACACTTCCTACCATACAACGCCTCATATGGTGCCATCTTGATGCTTGCTTGATAACTATTGTTGTAGGCGAACTCAGCTAATGGTAGAAACTCCTCCCAACTACCTCTGAAGTCCAGAACACAGCCTCTCAGCATATCCTCTAAGATCTGAATAACCCTTTCTGACTGCCCGTCAGACTACGGGTGAAAAGCCGTACTGAAATCCGAACGCGTACCCAGAGCCTGATGTAACGCTTTCCAGAACCTTGACGTAAATCTGGGATCCCTATCCGAGATGATCGATACTGGCACACCGTGCAACCTCACTATCTCTGACACATACAACTTCGCCAACCTCTGAAGTGAGTAATCAACCCTCACCGGAATGAAGTGAGCTGATTTAGTCAAACGATCCACAATTACCCAAACTGAGTCCTTCTTGCTCCGCGTAAGCGGTAATCCACTGACGAAATCCATAGTTATCCTTTCCCACTTCCACTGAGGAATCTTCACTGGCTGAAGCAACCCTGACGGCAACTGATGTTCAGCCTTGACCTGCTGACATGTCAGACACTTCCCTACAAACTCTGTCACTTCTCTCTTCAGACCCGGCCACCAAAACCGCTCTTTGAGATCTCTATACATCTTGCTACCTCCAGGATGCATAGCATATGGACTGCTATGTGCGTCCTGAAGAATCATCTGCCTCAACTCAACGTCCTTTGGCATACAAGCTCTCCCTTGAAAACACAGCACTCCATCACTAGACAAACCGTAACCCTCCAAACCACTATCCTGTACCTGCAACCTCTGCGCACCCAAAACCTCATCCTCTAACTGTTTCTCCTTGATCTGCTCAACCCAAGTAGGCTTAACCTGCAACTCTGCCAGAATACTTCCGTCGTCATACAAACTCAAATGGGCAAACATCGCTCTTAAGTCCGAAACAACCTTACGGCTCAACGCGTCTACCACCATCTTAGCCTTGCCCGGATGATACTCAATCGAACAGTCGTAGTCCTTTAGCAACTCAATCCATCTGCGCTGCCTCAAATTCAAGTCCTTCTGAGTCAAAAGGTACTTCAGACTCTTGTGATCTGTGTAGACTATCGATCTCTCTCCGTACAAGTAGTGCCTCCAAATCTTCAAAGCGAAGACTACTGCCGCTAACTCCAAGTCGTGCGTCGGATAATTGACCTCATGTGGCCTCAGCTGCCGAGATGCGTAGGCCACAACCTTTCCTTCCTGCATCAGCACACAACCCAATCCCGTATGTGATGCATCGCAATATACTGTGAATTCCTTTCCTGCCTCAGGTTGAATTAAAACCGAAGCTTCAGTCAAAATCTTCTTTAGCTTATCAAAACTCTCCTGCTGTTTCTCAGTCCAAACAAACGGAATCCCTTTCCTTAACAACTTGGTCATGGGCGCTGCAATCAATGAAAATCCCTCGATGAACCTTCGGTAGTATCCTGCCAAGCCAAGAAAACTCTGAATCTCAGCTACTGACTTAGGCGGCTTCCAATCCAAAACTGCCTCAACCTTCCGAGGATCCACTCTAATTCCCTCAGCTGACACTACATGACCCAAGAAAGTCACCTCCCTAAGCCAGAACTCGCACTTACTGAGCTTAGCATAGAGCTGCTTCTCCCTCAGAATTTGCAACACCACTCGCAAGTGCGCATCATGCTCCTCTTCTGTCCTTGAGTATACCAGGATGTCGTCTATAAAAACCACGACGAACTGATCCAAATACTACTGGAACACCCTATTCATCATATCCATGAATGCTGCCGGCGCATTAGTCAATCCAAACGGCATTACCAGAAATTCGTAGTGCCCATACCGAGTACGAAATGCCGTCTTGTGGATATCTGCCTCCTTCACCTTTAACTGATGATACCCAAACCTCAAATCGATCTTCGAGAATACCGATGCACCCTTCAGCTGATCAAACAAGTCATCTATCCGTGGCAACGGATACTTGTTTTTGATCGTCAGCTTATTCAACTGGCGGTAGTCTATACACATCCGCATCGTACCATCTTCCTTCTTGACAAAGAGTACTGGCGCTCCCCAAGGTGAAACACTTGGCCTGATAAAGCCTCGATCCAACAACTCCTGGATCTGAGCCTTAAGTTCCACTAACTCCTTTGGTGCCATCCTATACGGAGCAATAGACACTGGCGCAGTTCCGGGTAACAAATCTATCCCGAACTCTACCTCACGATTCGGCGGCAAACCCGGAAGTTCCTCTGGAAACACATCAACAAATTCCTTAACTGTCCGGACCTTCTCTACCGCAGACTCTTTAGCCTCCAAGGCATAAACATAAACCACATACGCTTCACAGCCCTTTCTGACCATCTTCTCAGCCTTCAGAGCAGATACCACGTTGGATAAGTAATCTCTTCTATTACCTATCATGACCACCTCATCATTCTCAGCCGTCTTTAGAACCATGCGCTTAGCCGCGCAATCCAACCTCGCCTGGTACTTAACCAACCAGTCCATCCCAAGAATCAGATCGAACTCCCCAAACGGCAGTTCCATCAGATCAGCCACAAACACTACCCCTTGGAGTTCTAGGGGTACATCTCTATACAGCTTATCTATAACTACAGAGTGACCTAGAGGGCTAATTACTGTCATCTGCCTAGAAATAGTTTCAGAGTCTAAATCCATAGTCTCTACCATGCCACTAGCCACGTAAGAATGCGTCGAACCCACATCAATCAAAGCAGTAAATGGAGAACCAAAGATAAAAAAACGTACCGGTTATGACGTCCGGTGTGTAACACCCCAAACCCGGCCCAAACATTACGACCGAATTAGGTATGTCACGGAGAAAAGTTATTTTTGTAAAATCCCTTTAAGCAGATTTAAAATTTTTGTTGAAAACTTTTTTTGGTAATGAAGAAAACAAAAACTTAGTGTTGATTAAAAATACATAAAGTCATGTTGTTACCGATTTCAGATGTACCCGCTGGTACAATAAAACATTTCGCGTTTGATTTTTTTTTGAAAACATGTGTATCCATTTTCAAGTCATTAAGTTGTTAAACAAATTATCCAAAACAGATAAAATAACCAAATATAATCCTAGGAGGCCTTATTACAATTTAAGCAAAATAAACCAACAATAAAATAAAAGTAGTTCATAAATCATTTAATCCAAATGTTCACTGCATGGCCACCTCGAGTTCTTCCGGCGCCTTTTCCGCGATCTACGAGTCACCTGAAAAAAATTAAAGGAGAAGGTGAGTCACCAAGACTCAATGTGTAACCCTTCCTCGGTTTAGTGCAACATATACACAAGTCATAACCAATTAGCATGCACAAGTTTAATATGCACCCAACCTAGCCATCCAAACGCCTTTCTCTACCCCGTGTGGTACCAAACCACTGGTGGTGCCAAACCACTGGTGACTCAAAGTCACAGATGTGATACCAAATCACTGGAGATACCAAATCTCTGGTGTTCGAAGACACAAATCGTATGATGGGGCCAACCCATCGTGTGATACCAAATCACTGGCGTCAATCCCGTATCTCAAAGTGGGGCCAACCCACGGTGGTGCTAAGCCACAGGGACGAGACGCTATGAGGTGCCAAACCTCTGGAGGTACCAAACCTCTGGTGACCGTAGTCACAATGTGTTACCAAAACACTGGTGTCCGTCGACACGAATATCACTGCCCCCTCCACTCATTTAATCCCACATCAATCAATAATATGCATTTAACAAATTTTATGCCAATAGATTTATTTAACAACATCCAACATATATATCATGAGCCATATATTATAATCTGCATATACCAAATATGCCATGCTTCCCAAAAGCATCATAAGAAAGCTCTTAACAACAAAGACTTACCCGAATCCTTGTTTATACCATGATGGTATTACATCCGAATCTACACAATCTGATTAAGCATACATATAACACTTAGCACATTAAATAGTTATAAGGTGTGTATGTACACACCTGTCACCAATGATAGTCCTAAATCCCGAAAAGTCACTCGGCCACCTTAGCTTTCTTGCTCCTATATTTGGCCAAACACAAGAGTTAGGGACATGGACTATTCGGCCAAACCACATAATTCTACGGGGTTATCACATGAACCCGAAACCTCACCTAATCGCCTTCGAGTACTAACTACAGTAACCGGTACGCGAATTTGCTTCACTACCCTACAATCGGCAACCATTAATAATAATAGCCTTCGGCTTTTGAATAATCAAAAGAATAATCCTTTAAAATAAATCCTTACCACCTTCAATATTCGGCCAAGATACTTCTAAATGGAAGAAAAGAGTTTCGGCACACCCAAAGGAGTATATTCGGCCAATAAAGAAATTATTGAGAAGAAAGGAGAAATAGGGGATTCGGTTTTGAGAAGAAAAGAAAAGAAGTAGATGAAAGATGATGGTGTAGGAGATTCGGCCAAAGTTTAGAGAAAGAAAGAATGGTTTTTGGTTTTGATAAAGGTTGAAAAGAGAATGAAAAAGAATTGATCAAAGGAAGAAAAAGAGAGATGGAAGAAATGGTATTCGATCAACACAACTTTACCAAAGAAGAAAATGCACAAGATACAAAAATGTAGTTTGGTTCAAAAGGACAAATGAGAGAAAGAAAGTGGTATTTTGTTTCAAACAAAATGAAGTTGTCACCAAAAGTACCCTAGAATTCGGCCAAAGATGATAGTTTTTGGAGAGAAAAACAAATACCAAAAAGATGTACAAAACAAAAGATTGGCTAACATCCCCCCCAAGCTACCTACCAAAAATTCGGCCACTCCCCCTAGCCTTACATGCCGTCCACATACATGCACTAAGGCATAGGATTTCTTTCCAAAACTTCCTCCACCTTCCATGCCTTTGTCCCCTCATTATACCATAAACTCAAGATTCTTATCCCTAACTTCAAGTTTTCCATAACAAATTTTCAACTTACCAAAAGATGGAAGTCCAACCTATCATAAACATAGGTTGACCAGCCATTAATGCTAAAACACAAAAATAAACTTTCAAAAAAAACTAAACATACTACTCGAACCTCTAACCTCAAGCTATAAGTTCAAACACCATAACCACTTTGCCACTAATTCCTCATGTGCTTTAATTGAACACTTAAATTAACTTAAGTGTCAAGCTCACTTAATCCACTTCATTAAATAAACTATACGAAAAATTATTCTAGCTTCCTAATATTTCCAAGCCTTCACACAAATATACTAAGCACACAAAAATTCATACCCGAGCTAACACAAATAACTAGATGACACACAAATTTTTCCTAAAGCCCATGGCCCAATCGACCCAATCTTATTAGGCCCAATTTCGGGATGTTACACGGTGCATCGCCCTCCTCTCGGCGCCTCGCTGTATACACTAACCCAGGCTGTCTTGCCTCAGAACTACCCGCACCTCTGCCCGGTGCTCCGCGGCCCCGACCAGAACCATTACCTCCTCTGCCATTACCACGACCCCTCTGCGGTGGCGGTCCATTATTCCTGAACTGAGTATGGCCCTGACCCTTGGACTGAATCCTAGCCAACTTACGCGGACAGTCCCTCACACGGTGATCCAAAGAGCCACACTCGAAACATCATTTTCCACCAGTCCAGCATCCTCCCCAATGAGATTTCCCACAACGGTTACACTGTGCCGGTCCCTGATTAGCAACAACAGATCTACCAGACTGATTCGGCCCACTCTGTCTAGCCCTTTTCTAAGGATTACCTGTCGACCCAGAAGATCCAAAACTCCTCTTATGCCTGTTCCTATCCATGTTCTGCCTCACAGACTCTTTAGCTCCCTCGGCTACCTTAGCCTTCTCTACCAGGACAGCAAACTCATGCTCCTGCTGTGGAGCAATCAGCAATCTTAATTCGTCTCTCAGACCATCCTCGAATCGAACACACCTCTCGTGTTCCGTAGCCACAATGCCCCTAGCATACCGACTCAGCCTCAAGAACTCTGCCTCGTACTCTGACACAGACTTACTCTCCTGAACTAGCCTCAGAAATGCTTTTCATTGCGCGTCAATGTAGCTAGCTCCAATGTACTTTTTCTGATAAGCAGCCCTAAAATAATCCCAAGTAAGATCCTCTGCTGCAGCACTGTCCTGAACCGTGAGCCACCACTGGTATGACTCATCCCGAAGAAGCGATACTATCCCCTTCAGCTTCTCCTCAGCAGTGAGGTCCAAATCATCCATGACCCGCTCTGTCGCTTCCAGCCAATACTCAGTCGTGCTGGGAGCAACACCAGAAACACCTCAAAATACCTCAGCCCCGTTTGCCCGGAGTCGCTCAGGCATAGATTTTCGAGCTCCTGCGCCTCCACCTACTCCAGCTACCCTTTCCAAAACTCGCAGCATCGCCTGCGACACTGCGTCATCCCTAGTCTGATCCTGAAACTCACCACCTCCAGCTGGTGGTGGTATCGGTATCTCATTCTCTGACCCCTGACCAGATCCTACGGGTTCAAAAACTGTCATCCTACCTCGACCACGTCCACGACCACGTCCACCTCAAAAACTGTCATCCTACCTCGACCACGTCCACGACCACGTCCACCTCGAGCGCTCATGACTAAAATCTCTGATTTAAAAGTTTTATGCATTAGTAATTATTCCACTGTTTAAAAGCAAAGTCTTATGAATATTGTTTATTAAAGAAGTTTTGTTTTCGCAAGCCCACAAAGTCCTATCAGTCTCAGTTTCTAAAGTAGTCCACTATTGCTAGCCATCCAATCACATCACATCAACATCAAAATCACAAGCAACAGTAAGGGGTACTTACTTGGGCGGATTGGTGCCGGAGACTCGGTGCCATGCCTTTCAAACCATATATTTTAAAACAAAACACTTAAAACAATCTTTTAAAGCATTTTGGGCCTCGGGCCCACAGCCAAGCCTTTGAACTTGGCTCTGATACCACAATTGTAACACCCCAAACCCGGTCAATACACCACGACCGAATCTGGTATGTTACGGGGAAAATCGCATTTAAGAGGTTAGGTTTTCGATTAAAAGTTTGTTAAAAATTCTTTGCTAAATTTTGTACTTGTAGAAATCTTGGGCATGATTGTTTTAAAACCCATGGTGCATTTGAAAACGATCGTGCAGTTGAAAACCCAGAAATTTTGAAAACTTATTTGAATCCATAAGTGAAACAAAGTTATATCATTCCGAAATCCGAGTAATTCCTTTCTGTTGCTTAAAAACATTATTAACTTAGTGTGGGAAAAATCTCGAGTTTGGAAAACATTTGAGTTTCATTGATTTTAAATTACAGCGTGATACCCGATGGTAAAGTTTAAAACATATCGCTTTGTAGTATGAAAACCTTATCTTTCCATGTTTTAGCCAATTTTAACCCAATAATTTGTTAAAGCATATTTGAAAGCAAATCTAAGCATATAAATAACAAAAACATAAGTTTAAAAAGGCCTTTTACAATCCAAATAAAACCCAATGGAAATAAGTCAAATAAAGTACCAAGTTTTTTTTCAATCAGTGCAACTCCGAATTATTCATGGCATGGTCGCCTCGAGTCCACCCAGCTCCATGTCCACGATCTAAGCGTCACCTGAAATGATAAGGGAGAAGGTGAGTCGCAAGACCCAGTGCATAAATTCCTCTCCCGATGAAATGCAACATACTAACACACACCATAACAAAGCAATACAATTAATGCACCCGATCCTAACCATCCATAACACCTTTTCTACCCCGTGTGGTACCAAACCACTGGTGGTGCCAAACCACTGGTGACCCAAAGTCACGATATCCATCAATGTGGTGCCAAACCACTGGTGACCCAAAGTCACGAATAATCCATCTGTGGGGCCAACCCACGTGTGATACCAAATCACTGGCGACGATCCCGTACCTCAAAAGTGGGGCCAACCCACGGTGGTGTTACCACAGGGACAAGTCGCTATGAGGTGCCAAACCTCTGGTGTCCCAAAGACACAAATGTGATACCAAATCACTGGTGACCGAAGCCACGAATAGTCAAGATGTGGGGCCAACCCATGTGTGATACCAAATCACTGGCGTCGATCCCGTATTATCAATCGTGGGGCCAACCCACTGTGGTGCTAAGTCACTGGGACGAGACGCTATGAGGTGCCAAACCTCTGGTGACCCAAAGTCACAATAGATCGATCTGTGGTACCAAACCACTGGAGGTGCCAAACCTCTGGTGTCCAAAAGACACGGATATCATATTCCCCCTCCTCTTATATCACCCATTATTATACCGACTCATGTAAAGTATGCCAATCATGCATATCATGCTAACATGTTTAGTATTATATCTCATAACACATACATCAAAGATCATGATATCATATATCAATAACTGAACTCGTAATGAAACGGACTTACCCGAATCCGTGCACATACCCCATAGGGTATCATATCAATCAACCATACTGTTTTGGCTTTAATGGACAATCAGGTTATTAAACATATTACTAAGCAAAGAGTGTGTTAGTTTACACACCTGTTAACACGCAAGCCTTAATCCCAAAGAACTGATCTAAGACCCTCGATTACCTTGTTCCTATAATCGGCCAAACAGGAACATTAGAACCAAGACCATTCGGCCAAACCAAATAAACCAAAGGGTTCACATTCAAACCCTTACCTTACAAACGATTTGGTTTCCTACCAAATCCTGAACCAAATGATGGTTTTCTCTTAAGCAAACATCCACACCCTATTAAGAAGAACAGTTAATCCTTTGAAGACTTTGGCATAAAGTAAACTAAAAGAATAGACTAATAGAATAACTTCTTACCACCACTTACCAATCGATCACTCACTGACAAGGGCTTCGCTTGCCTGCTTCGAAATTCTGGATGTCCTATAATCAAATGGTTACCAAAACAAGAGATTAACTCCTTCCAACCAAACCCAAAATCGGCTCTTAACCAAACCAAAATCGACAAAGAACAAGAGAGGGGAGAAATGAACATTCGGCCAAGCACTTACCTTCCTCTACACTCGATTGAAACCAAACCAGAAGAGATCCACACCACACTAATATTCGACCAAGATGAAAACTACTAGGAGAGGGGAAGTTTCGGCAACACAAGGGAGAGATTCGGCTAGAGTTTTGAAGGTAAAAAGTAAAAGAATGTGGTTCAAAAGAAGAAGAGAAATCGGCAAAGGTTGAAGAAAGATTCGGCTCAAGTGAAATGGAGAGAAATAAGTGGAGAATTCGGCTAAAGAGGCAATGTGAATTCGGGACAAGTGTTTGAAAAGGGAAGAAATGAAAGTATGAGAAGAAAAGGATATTAGGTTCAGCTTAGTACAAATGAAAGAAAAAGAAGAAGAAATGGAAGAGTACGATTTCGGCTACCAAAGGAACACGAAGAAGCAAAGCAAATTTCGGCAAATAGGTTGCTTGGTCTTTCGGTTTCAAGATGGGAAAATGAGAGAATTCTCTTGAAAATTCGGCTTGCTATGTCAAAAGAAAGAACTTGGCTTTGACACGCAATGGCCGAAAATGCACCAAAATGCAAAGTGAATTTCGGCACTCCCCACTCCTACACCTACCAAACCGGCCACTCCCCTCATGAAGCACCCAACATTCGGCCACCACCTACAAACACTCCCCACCACTAGTTCAAACAACTTTGAACTAGTCAACCTCCTAAATTCACTCTCCACCCACCATCCAAGTTGTTTGACTTGGTCCATGGCAGAGTTTGAACTGCACACTACTTCTCCTCCTCCATGCCGTCAAAATGGAAGCAAAATGTGAGACTTCTGCAGCTTGAACACAGGACCTCTTCCCCCTGCAAGTGACGCCAAACTCAAGCTCTAAGTGGCGCCTATCTTGCCACTCTACTAGCTCAATTCTTGAGCTAACATTCACCTAAAAATACTTATAACCCCAGCTCCTTCAGCTCCTCTCACCTAAGCTTAAAAACTAAAATTTTTCCTACCACTCAAGCTTACACCAGGCTTACAACTAAGCCCCAAAACATCAAAAACAACGACATTGCAGACCAAACACATGCAACCAATGCAACAACAAAATAGCCCCTATACCAGGATATTACAGAATAAGGCTTAAAAGATGTTATTCGTGTTTTAAAATACAAAATGGGCTTGTGGCCCAGTGGTGAATGACGCTACATAAGGGAGCTATAAGGTGGCGGCAACTAAGGAGGCCCAAGTTCGAGTCGCATGAAGCCCAATTCTTTTAATTAAATTTTAGCTAATTTTTAGCATTTAAATGGATAGAGTGGGATGGCAATAAGGCTTAAAAATAGGAAGATTTACTCGAGTGGAAAATGCTAATAATATGGCAGATAAAGGAAGGAAGATGTGGTGTTATTTAGGCCTCTTTCGGAAGGTGTGAGTAGATCAAGATAAGGGAGAAAGGGTAGGAGTTATCTACTGATCAACAGTGGTGGCTGAATTTCCATCTCTTAGAGGGGGGAGAAATCGATTTTGGTATACTATAGGGGTGCCGGAATTTCCCTCATTAGTTGATCAATTTTAAGTTATCGAAAGGGGCATCTTCGATTTTTGAGAGGTAGTTGCTGAAATTTTGTTTAACTGGGGGGGATACCTTTTTATTTTCGGCATTAGGGTTTTATTCTCCCGCTCTCTTCTTCAATTTTGACATTAGGGTTCTCTATTCTCCCATTCTCTAACTCTCATCTTCACTTCTATGCAAAAGCCGAAAGTCTATTATTCTTTTTCTGTTTTCTTCGACAAAGCCGAAACCACCCAATTCTTCTCAACACCTTTCCCTTCAAAAGCCGAAACTCTAAACTTTCTCCTCATCTCCATAGCCGAATACCTCCTATTCCCTTTTGCCGATCTCTTCACAAAAAGCCGAAATCTTCTAGAAGTTGCCGAATTCTTAGTAAAGGTAGGTGCCGATTTCTTCTGATCTATTCTTTTTCTCTTTCGATTTTTAGAAGACAAAGCTGAAAGGCTAATGGATTGTTGGTTTCTTGTGTTTACGTGTTGGGCGACATTCGGGAATTGAAGTAGATCGCTTAGATCTAAAAGCCGGAACCGTTAGTCTCTGAACCTCATATCTCTCTTTTCGGGATTTCAAGGTAAGGGGTTCTCTTTAGATTCTCTTTAGATTCGCTATCGTAATTGTGATCTTAACCATATGTTATGATAAGGTCTTTTAATGGAATCAAATATCGATCAGGCGAAGGAGGGGATTGGATCTGTAAAACCAATCCCTAAGTTTAAGAAATGAGCTGTGTCAGCAGTACGGGATTGGCCACCGGGTTGTGGACCAGCTTCAGAACAAGATCTTAGGCAGTTAGCAGTCGTATCGACTTCTGATAGTGTCGGCATAGAAGGTCTCGTCTTGACTATAATCAGGTGTGTAGATCTCCAACACACTAACTAATATGTACTATATGTATGTTTTGGGCTAAAAGCTGGAAAAAGGCTGTATAGACAGTCAGATTACCCAAAAACGGTAGGCAAGGGATGCCGGGTACGTAATCATAGAAACTTCTCTATGTGTATCGATGTATGTGATAATTTGTGATCTCTTAGGTAGTATATTGTTTTGATTCTGCATGGATGTATGCATGGGATGGGGGGTAATATGATGAAAGGGGAAGAGCATGTTAATAGGTCACTTGGTGATCGGTGGTTAAACCACGAATTGTAGAATTAGGTCACAATAGTGATCGGTGGCTAAGCCACGTTAAATTCATTCCTGATTACTAGGAATAGGCAGCATGACTATCGATATGGTGTGTAGCGGTTGGTGGGTTGATTGTAGAAATCCCCGAGGTGTGTTGGCTGGTACGGGCTGGTGTGTAGAGGATGGACTTTTAGGTTGGGTTGGGCCATGTTGCATGTAAATATTTTGTTGCCATCGTGTATGGGCTAAGGCCCATAATGTGTTTGTGGGCCTCAAGCCTTTTACGTGTTTTTGGGGTTTGCACACTGAGTCTTGGTGACTCACCCTTTTATTTCCCTGACTTTTCAGATGTGCAGTAGATCGTGGACATGGGAGCCGAGGCAGACTCGAGGGGCGATCAAGTTATTTATTTTCATAAACTATTTCAGGTTTTCTTTTAAGTTTTAATTTTGGGACTATTTATGTAATAAGGCCTCCATAGCTTAGGTTTTAAATTTATATTTGTTAATGTTTACTGTTGTAAATTTATGTTCACAGACTTATTTATAAGAAGAGATAAAATGGGATTTTCAAACAAGTTTTACAAAAAAAGAAAATAATAACCCTCAAAGGTTTTCTGCAAATATCACTTATTTAACTAATACCTACATAAACAAAGCCAAGTTTTCAAAACAACGCGTCATTGATGAGTTTTTCAAATTAGATACATGCTCTCTTAAAAGTAAATAAGGAACTTCGTTTTTAACATTTAGACCCGTAACATGCCAGATCTGGTCGTAGCGTTTGGGCCGAGTTTGGGGTGTTACACACAAAGTATTTTATTTAAGTGAACTTATTTCTGGTTTTTACTTTGTTTTATTTATTTGGGTTTATTTTCGTTAGCATGTAATAAGGCCCTCAGCTTAAATTTTCGGTTTACTGTTGTTCATGTTTATGGATTATGAACTTATATTTTCAAGGACTTAATTATAATAAGTAATGAAATGGGTGTTTCAAACACCCTTAACGTAAAGAAATGTTTTTGAAAAAAAAACACACTAAGTTAACGAATATTTGATTAATTAAATCGAGATTTCCAAAACCAACAAATCCAAGGTTTCAACACAACGCGTCATCGAAGAGTTTTTCAAATGAGATACGTGCTCTCTTTAAAGTAAATAAAGAACTTCGATTTTAACATTTCAACCTGTGACATGCCAGATCCGGTCATAACATTTGGGCCAGGTTTGGGGTGTTACAGTTTGGTATTAGAGCCAGGTTGCAAAACTCCGGCTGTGAAATCGGTCCAGTAGTAGTTTATAAAAATTGGTGAAAATGCTTTGGTTGAGATATGGCCTTCCAGTCTACCGGCACCCGATCCACGTAGGTAAGTATTCTAACTCTTGATGAGGTATGCATGTTGGGTTTGATGGGCTTTATGGGGACGTAGACTAGTATGTTAGGCATTAATGGACTTTAGGTTTAGTTTAAACAACTCTTTAAATTCATAAGACTTAATCTAACCAAACATGCCCGTAAACAAGTCGCTGAGTTAGGGTGTGGCAATAGGCATACGCATGTCTAGGATTGGATTCATGGAGAGCTTGGTACTTTAGCGGTCCTAGTGACCCACCTCCTCTTCGCTGGAATCCTACCTGGTGCGTAGTGGCTGTTCACCCTAGCCGCGAGGACTTGTTGATGGGCCAAAGATCATAACTAAAACCCGAAAGGGACCAATACCCTACCTTTGTAAAATTACTAATATACCCTTGGTTTGTGAAAATTTCCAAGACACCCTTGGTTTTATAAGTTATCCATGTTTTGCAAATTTACTCGAAAATCCCTAGATTTACAAAATTACCAAAATACCCCGATTTACAAAATTATCGAAACTTATGGAATTACCAAAATACCCTCGATTTGAAAAAAATTCAAAATACCCCTATGTTACGATAATACCAAAATACCCCTATTTTAGAAAAATTACCAAGACCTATTTTGTGAAATTACAAAAATACCCTGTAGGGAAGAATTACGAAAATACCCCTAGGTAGTGAAATGACGAAAATACCCTTGTGTGACGAAGGTGAGGTTATAGATGTTATTCGTATGTTTGATGCATGTATGTGATGTTCTGTTAGAATGCATGCGGGTGTTGAATGTATGTGGTTCTTAGAACTAGGAGATACAGACTTGACACTAAACCCTGTAGATGTAATTTCGACTTCGAAAGAACTACTATTGACATTACTTTCCATAAGACTGTTCGTTATTAAATCAGTGAAAGAAATTATTAATCCATAAAACTTTTAATCAGATAAAAGCGAATCGGTAGTATGAGTACGAGGGGTCGAGGACATCTGCCACGTGGCCGTGGTAGGGTAGGATGGCCGTGTCAGAACCAGTAGGATCTAGCCATGGGTCAGGAAACGAGATGCCAGTTCCACCAGCTGCAGAGGCAGAATTTCAGGACTAGACGGCTGGAGATGATGCGGTATCTCAGGTGATGTTGCGGGTTCTAGAGAGAGTGGCTGGGGCAGGCATGGGTACAGGAGCTCAGAAATTTGTGTCGGAGCGACTTAGAGCCAATGGGGTAGAAATGTTTAGGGGAATTTCTGGTGTAGGCTCGAGTACAGCTGAGTACTGGTTGGAGGCGGTTGAGCGTATAATGGATGATCTGGATTTCACGGAAGAGGAAAAACTGGAAGGGGTTGTATCTCTCCTGCGGGACGAAACTTATCAATGGTGGCTTACGGTTAAGGATGGTACGGTGGCTGACCATATCACCTGGGATTTCTTCAAAACAGCGTTTCAGAGTAAATACATTGGGACAAGTTATGTGGATGCGCAGCGTAGGGCGTTTCTGAATATGGTTCAGGGAAGTAGGTCGGTGGCTGCGTATGAAGTGGAATTCTTACGCCTGAGCCGTTATGCTCGAGGGATGATGGCCACATACCCTGAACGTTGTGTTCAATTTGAAGATGGTCTGAGAGATGATCTGCGTGTATTGATAGCTCCACAGCAGGAGAGGGAATTTGCTGTGCTTGTGGAAAAAGCGAAGATAGCTGAAGAGGTAAAGCAGACAGAGAAGCTGAATTGGGATAGAGATAAGGGGTGGAAGTAAGAGGAATTTTGGACCGTCAAGGCCAGCTGGGCGTACTCAGAAAAGGCCTAGGTCAGAGGGGCCGAGTCGGGTTGAGAGACCTGCTGTTGCTAGCCAGACACTGAGGTGTGCTCGATGTGGTAAATTCCATTCAGGTGAGTTTTGGTCGAGCAATGGGAAGTGTTTCAGGTGTGGGTCTACGGACCATCAGATTAGAGATTGTCCACAGCCACGGGGCGGTGCAGGGCCCGCGGGTTAGGGGAATGCTCAGCCAGGTAGAGGAGGTCAGCAGCCGCAGAGAGGTCGTGGCCCAGCCAGAGGTGGTAGCGGTTCCGGTCGGGGCCGTGGAGCACCAAGCAGAGGGGCAGGAAACACTGAGGCGAGACAGCCGGGGTTAGTCTATGCTGCCAGACGTTGAGAGGAGGCTGACGCACCGGATGTCATAACCGGTACATTTTTAATTTTTGGCTTGCCTTACACTGCATTGATTGACATTGGGTCGACTCATTCATATGTTGCTAGTAGGGTGTCTGAAACTTTAAGCGTAGATTTTGAGATTTCCTCTAGGGAGATGACTGTAGTTAGCCCGTTAGGACAATCTGTGGTGGTGAACAAACTTTATCGGGAGATACCCTTAAAAGTTCAGGGGATAGTTTTTCAGACTGATCTAATGGAATTACCATTCGGGGAGTTTTGATTTAATTTTAGGCATGGATTGGCTGGTGAAGTATCAGGCTAATATAGATTGTGCAGCCAAGCGTATGGTGTTAAAAACCCCCGAGGGTGGCGAACTGTTGGTAATAGGTGAAAGGGGGAACTGTTTGTCAATGTGGTGTCTGCCTTAAGAGCAGAAAGGATGGTGAGAAAAGGATGCGAGGCAATTTTAATGTTTGTTCGGGCTCTGGAAGCCAAGGAACTAACTGTCAGAGATGTTAAGACGGTGAAGGAATTTCCTGATGTTTTCCCAGAAGAGCTTCCGAGATTACCTCCGGACCGTGAAGTGGAGTTTGGTATTGATCTTCTTCCGGGAACAGTGCCAGTATCTATAACTCCATACATAATGGCGCCGAGGGAGTTGGTGGAATTAAAGGCACAGATCCAAGAGTTGCTGGGCAGAGGGTTTATTCGACCAAATGTGTCGCCTTGGGGAGCGCCAGTGTTATTCGTTAAGAAGAAGGATGGATCAATGCGTATGTGCATTGATTATCGCCAGCTGAATAAGTTGACCATCAAGAATAAATACCCGTTGCCGAGGATCGACGACTTGTTTGATCAGTTGAAGGGGGCTTCAGTCTTTTTGAAGATAGATCTGAGGTCGGGGTACCATCAGCTCAAGGTTAAGGAGGGGGATATTCATAAGACGGCCTTTAGGACTCGCTATGGTCACTACGAATTCATGGTGATGCCATTTGGATTGACCAACGCGCCAGTTGCGTTTATGGACATGATGAACCGAGTGTTCCAACCCTAATTGGATCAGTTTGTCGTGGTATTTATAGATGACATCCTGGTTTATTCAAAATCGAAGAATGAGCATGACTCACATCTTCGGGTGGTTTTACAGATTCTAAGGGAGAAACAGCTATATGCCAAATTCAGTAAGTGTGAATTTTGGCTAAGGGAAGTTACTTTTCTAGGTCACGTGGTGTCTGCAGAGGGGATTAGGGTTGACCCTCGGAAAATTGAAGCGGTGTTGGATTGGAAGCCGCCTAAATCGGTAGCAGAAATTCGGAGTTTTCTTGGTTTAGCCGGGTATTACAGAAGGTTTGTGGAAGGATTTTCATTGATCGCGGCACCGTTGACTAAGTTGTTACGGAAAGGGGTTCCGTTTGTTTGGTCTGATAAGCAGCAAGGGAGTTTCAAGAGGTTAAAAAGGATCTTGACGGAGGCTCCGGTGTTGATTCAGCTGGAGGCTGGAAAGGAGTTCGTGACTTACTATGATGCTTCACACATGGGACTAGGATGCGTGTTGATGCAAGATGGAAAGGTTGTTGCGTACGCTTCTCGGCAGTTAAGACCGCATGAATCAAACTATCCTACGCATGATTTGGAATTGGCGGCAGTGGTTTTCGCTTTGAAGATCTGGAGACATTACCTGTACGGGGAGAAATCTGTCATTTATACCGATCATAAGAGCTTAAAATACCTTTTGACTCAGAAGGAGTTGAATCTAAGGCAAATGAGGTGGATCGAGTTGTTAAAGGATTATGACTGCTCGATCGAGTACCATCCGGGTAAAGCTAACGTGGTGGCGGATGCCCTGAGTCGTAAAGTAATCTCTGACTTGAGAGTGATGTTTGCTCACCTCAGTTTATACGATGATGGGAGGTTATTAGCTGAACTTCAAGTGAAACCCTCTTGGGTCAGTCAGGTTAGGGAGAAACAGCAGACTGATGAGCTGCTAAAGGGGAAGTTTCAGGTAGGATCAAGTGATGGATCAACAAAATTTTGTGTGAATGAGGAAGGGCTATTATGTTTCCAAGGGAGAGTGTGCACGCCGAAAGATCCTGAGTTGAGGCG
This sequence comes from Gossypium australe, assembly GCA_005393395.2. Classification (NCBI taxonomy): domain Eukaryota; kingdom Viridiplantae; phylum Streptophyta; class Magnoliopsida; order Malvales; family Malvaceae; genus Gossypium; species Gossypium australe. Next base: position 100,662,966 of record CM016623.1, read on the forward strand.
TAAGATTTTGTTAGAAGCGCATAGTAGCCCATACGTTATGCACCCTGGAGGGAGTTAGATGTATCGGGATTTGCGAGAACAGTTTTGGTGGCCGGGCCTAAAACGAGAGGTGACCGAATTTGTGGGGAAGTGTTTGACCTGTCAACAGGTAAAGGCGGAACATCAGTTACCATCAGGGTTGTTGCAGCCGGTGAAGATTCCATAGTGGAAATGGGAAAGGATCACCATGGACTTTGTTAGTGGGCTACCTCTCACATCTAATAAGAAAGATTCGATTTGGGTGATTGTTGATCGCTTGACGAAATCTGCTAATTTCATACCAGTACGTGTCGATCACTCTCTACAGAAATTGGCTAAGCTATATATAGCGGAGGTGGTGAGACTACATGGAGTACCAGTATCAATCATATCGGACAGGGACCCTAGGTTCACATCACGATTTTGGAAGGCGTTGCATCAAGTGTTGGGTACGAAGTTGGATTTTAGTACAACGTTCCATCCTCAGACCGATGGTCAGTCTGAGCGGGTAATCCAGGTCTTAGAGGACATGTTAAGGGGTTGTGTCATTGATTTCAGGGGTAGTTGGGAAGAGTTCTTACCGCTGGCGGAGTTTGCGTACAACAACAGTTACCAGTCTAGTATTCAGATGGCGCCCTATGAAGCCTTGTACGGACGGAGGTGTCATACTCTTACCTATTGGACGGAATTAGGGGACCGTCAGATTTTGGGTCCAAAATTGGTTACCGAGACAGAGGAGAAGGTTGAGTTAATTCGGGCTCGATTAAAGGAAGCGTCGGACTAACAGAAGTCCTATGATGACCTGAAGCGTAAGGACATAGAATTTGCAGTGGGTGACAAGGTTTTCTTGAAGGTGTCGCCGTGGAAAAAAGTATTAAGGTTTGGACGGAAGGGTAAGTTAAGTCCCAGATTCATCAGACCATACCGGGTGTTGAAACGAGTAGGACCGGTAGCCTATCAGCTTGAGCTACCTTCAGAGTTAAGCTAGATTCATAATGTGTTTCATGTCTCTATGCTGAGAGGATATCGTTTGGATCCATCTCATGTGGTGCCTGTGGAGGAAATCGAGGTAAGACCTGACCTATCCTTTGAAGAGGAACCAGTGGAAATCTTGGATCGTGATGTCAAAGTGTTGCGAAGGAAGATGGTTCCGTTGGTTAAGGTTCTATGGCGGAATCACAGTTTTGAGGAGGCTACATGGGAACCAGAGGAGGCGATGCGACAATAGTACCCGCATCTATTCTGATCAAGTAATTTCGAGGCCGAAATTTCTTTAAGGAGGGTAGAACTGTAACATCCTGAATTGGTGGGGCTTCACATTTAATGTGCTGTGATGTTTATGTTATGTTTAATGCGTTAATTAGAGTGTTTAAGGGGTTCAGATTGGGCTCAGGGGTGGGTCGAGGCCTTAGTCAAATTTTCTGCTTGCGCACTCTAGTGGAGAGTCAGGTAGGATAGGGCTTAAAAGTTATTATCTGTGAATTAAGAGACAAAATGATCTTGTAGCCCAGTGGTCAGTGGCGTTATTTAGGGGCTAGGAGGTGGCGTCATTAGCAGGCAAGGGGGTCCAAGGTTCGAGTCGCATTACCCACTTATTTTAAATGTTTTTGGCATCAAAAGAGAGGGAGTTGGAGTCAGTTGGAATGCTTAAAAATAGGGAGATTTAATGAGTGGGATAATGTGGACAATATGGCTGATAATGTGGCAGATAAAGGAAGGAAGAGGTGGTGTTATCTGGGCCACTTGTGGATGAGAGATCAGATAATGATAAGGAAGAAGGTTTAGGAATTATCTATTGGTCAAGGTGGTGGCCGAATTTCCAACACTAAGGGGGAAGGGGGAATCGGTTCTGGCTTGTGCAAGGGTGTACCGAATTCCCTTTTAGCCATAAGACTCAGTGCCTTTCGTTATTTGCAAATTGTAGCTTTTTGAGTGTTAAGTGCCGAAATTTTAAATTGTCAGGTGAGAATTCTCTTCTTTATTTTTGGCTTTTAGGGTCCTCATCTTCTCTCTTTTTCTTCTTTCCTGAGTAAGAGCCGAAAACTCCCTTAGGCATTCTTTCTCTTCACACTTTTCTGTCATAGCCGAATCTGCCGTAGTCTTGTCGAAATTCTCCTTTTCCCTATACCGTTCCTATCACTTCTTTAAGTTTGATATTGTTCTTCTTCTCTTGATTAGTTCTTTCTAAAAGCCGAAATCCTAAACCCCATTCTCATCTCCATTGCTATGCAATAGCCGAAGGTCCCCCTGTTCATTCTTTTTCTCTTTGCCAATTTCTTCATTAAGCCGAACCACCATAGATCCCTGTGCACCATCTTTCTTTTGATTATCGCAGAAGCCGAAACCTGTTAGGAGTAGCCGAATCTGTTGGTGTCAAGGTAAGTGCCGATTTCTTTTATGTTTCAACTTTCTCTTGCGGTTTTTGGAGGCCAAAGCTGATAGGCTAATTGGTGTGATAAGATTATCTTTGGAGTAATGTCTTGATTGTTCTCGTGTTCTTATTTTGGGGCGACACGTTGGGAATCGAAGTAGATCGTATCATCTAGATCCCAAAAGCCGGAAACCGCTAGTCTCTAAACTTTATAATTTCAGGATTTCGAAGTAAGGGTGTTTCTTTAGATTATGTTTGGGCTCGTTATCATACTGTTACTTTAACCCTACCTTATGGTTTAACAACCATATTTCGTTATAGTAGTTTTTGACAAGGACTTTTGTTGGAATCAAATATCGATCAGGCGAAAGAGAGGATTGGATCCGTAAACCCAAACCTTAAGTTTAAGAAGCATTCGGTGTCCGCCGTCAGAGATTGGCCACCGGGTTGTGGACCGGCTTCAGAACAAAACCGTAGGCAGTTAGCAGTCGTATCGTCTACTGATAATGTCAACATAGAAAGTATCGTCTTGACCGTAACCAGGTGTGTAGATCTTTATCACATAAGTTTCCTGTATTATATCTGTTATGGGCTCAAAAGTCAGAAAAGGCTGTATGGGCAGTCGAATAACCCTTAGGGGTTAGGCTAGGGATGCCAGGTACGTAAACATAGTATTTTCTCTATGTGTATCGATTCATGCGTTAACCTGTTACTCTGTGAATGATATATATTACTTTTGTTAAGGCATGTGTATATCCATGGGTTTGATATGATGAAGGGGAAGAGCATGTTAATAGGTCACATGGTGATCGGTGGTTAAACCATGTTATGTGTATTTAGGTTACAATAGTGATCGGTGGCAATGCCACGTTGATTTGATTCCTGATTATTATGATCGACAGCAAGGCTGTCAAACTGGCGTGTAGCGGTTGGTGGGTTGATTGTAGAAATCCTCGCGGTGTGATGGCTGGTAAGGGTTGGCGTGTAGAGGATGGAACTCTAGGTTGGTTGCGTCATTCTACATGTACCTGTTTTGTTACCATTTTTGCATGGATCAAGGCCTAGAATGTGTTTTTGGGCCTCAAGCTGTATATGTGATCCTGGAGTTTGCACACTGAGTCTTGGTGACTCACCCTTTATTTTCCTCAATCTTTCAGGTGAGCAGTAGATCGTGGATATGGGAGCCAAGGCGGACTCGAGGGGCCACAAAGTATTTTATTTAAGCAAACTTATTTCTGGTTTTTACTTTGTTTTATTTATTTGGGTTTATTTTCGTTAGCATGTAATAAGGCCCTCAGCTTAAATTTCGGTTTACTGTTGTTCATGTTTATGGATTATGAACTTATATTTTCAAGGACTTAATTATAATAAGTAATGAAATGGGTGTTTCAAACACGCTTAAAGTAAAGAAATGTTTTTGAAAAAAAAAAACACACTAAGTTAACGAATATTTGATTAATTAAATCGAGATTTTCCAAAACCAACAAAGCCAAGTTTTCAACACAACGCGTCATCGAAGAGTTTTTCAAACGAGATATGTGCTCTCTTTAAAGTAAATAAAGAACTTCGACTTTAACATTTCAACCCGTGACATGCCAAATCCGGCCATAGCGTTTGGGCCGGGTTTGGGGTGTTACATAGACCGAATTGGGCGTGCGGGCCACACGGGCGTGTGGGTCCACACGGGTGAGTCACACGGGCATGTGAATATTGGGCCAGACCGTGTGAATATTCAATCAAACAATTGAATTACATATTACAGCTCTATTCCATTATAGCTTTATTCTATTACAACTCGATTCCTTTACAGCCGTATTCCATTCCAGTGAACCAAACGTGCCCTTAATCTTTAAGAAAAGTAGTGTTTTCTTTTTTTTTTTTTAAAAAAAAAGAGAAAGTTTAGATTTTGAAAACAAAAATTCTGTTTTTTTTTTTAGTTATTTTAAAGGAAATTTTAAATTTTTAAAACAAAGTTTTGATTTTTTTAACCACTTCAAAATAAAAGTTTTAATCTTTAAGAAAATAATGTTTTTTTTTAAAAGGAGAAAGTTTAGATTTTGAAAAATAAAAATTTGTTTTTTTAAAGTCATTTTAAAGGTAAGTTTAAATCTTTAAAACAACGTTTTGATTTTTTTAACTATTTCAAAATAAGGTTTTTATTTTTAAGAAAAATAATGATTTTTTCTAAAGAAAATTTGATTACGCAAAAAAAAAAAATAAATAAATTTCGACCACCGTACACAGTGGCTCACCATCGAAGGCCAAAAAGCCGTTAGGCTCACCGGTGGTGGAGCCATGACCAACATAGAAGTTGGAAGAGGAAGAGGAAGAGGTTTTTGTTTTTTTTTTTTTGAAAAACAATGAGGTTAAAATGAAAGAATGAATAGTTTTTTTTTCATTTATAGGTGCCAAAAATGGGTAATTTATTCTCACCCCCTTACTTTTTAAATTTAAAAAAATACCCCATTTTTTGTAGTACCACCCTCGCTCTCTGACCTATTTACACTCGTAACCCTTTTATTTATTTAAACATTCGATTTAATACATAATTTAAAAAATTAAAGACAAATTAATTGCTACATCAGTCCTATGTCTTCCACATTTTTTATCTTTTAGTCCTAAAATCAAGCTATGTCATTTTGTTTCCATCTCTAATAAATAATTTACATTATTTATACATTATATACATTATATATTTAATGTTAATTATGCAATTTATTTTAATATTTTATATTTATTCACACTTGTATAATTTTTATTTATTCTTATTTTGTTTTATTTATTTTTGTAACACCCCAAACCCGGTCTATGCGTTAAGACTAAATTTGACATGTCACACGGAAGGAATATACATCTAGTCTTTTAAAGATTTAAAGAAATCGGATTTTCAAAAACATCTTAACGTGGAGTTTATTGAAAACTAAGGTTGATTGATAATTCAAACAATTTGAGACGTAAGAATTTATAAATTGAAACTACAAAAAAAAAATTAATATTTCGAGAAAGTTTAAAAGAGTTCGAAGATAATTTTGAAAACAAAATTTTGAAGAACGTTGTTAACAGAAAATTTTCCAAGTTAAAAATATTTAAGAATGAAAACCCTTTTTGCATGTTCATTTGAGAAAAATCATTTGTTTAAATATTTAGAAAAAAAAAATCCCACTTAAAGTATTCAAGCAAATTATAAATCCATCAAAAGTAAAACAACATTAAAAATTTATCCAGAGGCCTTATTACAACTTAACTTAAAATAGCAAAATATTAAAAAGTACTTAAAAGAAATCCAAAATTCAAATAACCCATTATTCGTAGTATGGCCTCCACCGAGTCGTCCATAGCCCAAGTCTCCGTCACTGATCATTACATGAGAAGAGTAAGGAAAACGGGGTGAGTTACTTAGGACTCAGTGTGTAACTCACTTACCCTTGTCCACTGGGCCAAAATCCAATTAAGCATTTATTGGGCCAAAGCCCATTTACAAATATGACAACATAACACGTATAAAATGAATGTGTATGCAATTCCCAAACCAAACCTAATTTCCATCCGCTACACACCTCCCGTACCAACCAGCACACCTGTGGGGAGCTTTAGTCACCCACCCCGCCAACACACCAAAATAGGCATTAAGCCGTTTATATCAATTTGTGGACAAGCCATCAGATTTACAGAGTTTACATGGCATTGCCATTTTTCATATTTGTGGCAAGACCACCAGAATTTTGTAGCAAAGCTACCAGAACTTCTCTTCGTCAATATCCCATCCCAATGCAATCCATGTATATGATGCATATTCATTTACAACAATTCTTTCAAATATTTATTACGAACAATAAGGCCCATTAAAACATTTATCACAATCTGGCCCATATCACAATCCGACCCATATATCAAATATCACATTTGTCCCATATATCAAATATCACATTTGGCCCATATATCAAATAGCACATTTGGCCCATATATCAAATATCACATTACATTTGGCCCATATATCAAATATCACATTTGGCCCATATATCAAATATCACATTTGGCCCATATATCAAATAGCACATTTGGCCCATATATCAAATATCACATTTGGCCCATATATCAAATATCACATTTGGTGTAACACCCCAAACTCGGCCCATATGTTTCGACCAGATCTGGTATGCTACGGGTTGTACATTGAAAACTTTTTCTTTGTTGGTTTCAGAAATCGTAAGTTAATTAGACAATATTTAAAATTAATAGGTGACATTTGAAAATAAAACCTTGTATTATTATTATTTTGAATAATTTAACCTTTGACAAAATTTCATAAGTTGCAAATATTAAAAACTATGTAGTGAAATATAATTCATGGGGCCTTATTATATAAATATTCCCAAAACTAAAAACTTAAAGAAAAGCCGAAATAATCTATAAAGATAAAAACTTGATGGCCCCTCGAGTCCGTCTCGGCTCCCATGTCCACGATCTACTGCTCATCTGAAAGAGTAGAGAAAATGAAAGGGTGAGTCACCAAGACTCAGTGTATAAATCCCGGACACACTGACCTAAGGCCCACAAACACATCATGAGCCCTGGCCCATACATAAAGGCAACAATCATAATTGCATGAAAATAATGAATGATGAATAGCCCAACCCATCCTAGAATTCCATCCTCTACACACCAACCCGTACCAACCATCACACCTTGGGGATTTCTAGAATCAACCCTCCATCCGCTACACACCATAACGACAGCCGTACTGCCTATTCCAATTAATCAGGAATCATTAAACGTGGCATAGCCACTGATCACTATGTGACCTAACATTTGAATTTGTGGTTTAACCACCGATCACCAAGTGACCTATCATGCACTTCCCCTTCATCATCATAATCCCACCCCATGCATACACACATGAAAAATCGAAAACATCATACCATCTTTAAAAAGAAACAGGCTTTCATACATTCCGATACACATAGAGATTTTTATGATTACGTACCTGGCATCCTTTGCCTAACCCTTTTAGGGTTTTATTCAGCTGTCCACACAGCCACTTTCCGGCTTTTTAGCCCATAACACATATGAATTACAGTTAACTAGTGTGTTAGAGATCTACACACCTGATTATCGTTGGAACAAAACTTTCTACGTCGACGCTATCCGTAGTCAACACAGCTGTTATATGCCTAAGGTGTTGTTCAGAGGCTGGTAACGAAACATAAGGTTAAGGCACGACCAACGAGAAGAAAACGATTGATCATCTTAAGGAGAATTGAAAACCTTACCCTAAAATCCCGAAATTAGAGACTAGCGACTTCCGGCTTTTATATCTAAACGATCATGTTTCCTTCAAATCCCAGAATGCTGCACAAAATGCAGGAAGAGAGAAAATATTAGCCTCAAACAAACCAAGTGGTCATTCGGCCTTGTTTCCTAAAAACCGAAAGAGATAGGAATAGATCTGAGGGAATCGATTCTTACCTTCACAGGGAAATTGGCAACTCCGAGAAGATCCCGATTTTATGGAGAAATCGGTACAAGAGGAAAAGAATGGAAAAAGAAAGTGAAGGGAGAGGTTTCGGCTTTTGAAGAAATCAAAAGAAAAGATTGCAGAGAATGGCTATGGGTTTCGGCACAAAGAATGAGAGAAAAGAATAGGGTTCCAAATGCCGGAATTGAAGAGATATCCCCTCTAATTAAAGAAGATTTCGGCACCTACTGCTTAAAACCAAAAATGCCCTTCCTGATAACTAACAACTAATCAAATAGTATGGGAAATTTCGGCACCCCTTTTCCATAAAAAAACCGATTTCCTCCCTCCTCTAGGTGATGGAATTTCGGCCAACACCTAGCCTTGCAGATAGCTCCTATCTTTTCTCCTTTTATCTTTCATATTATCAACTATTATATCTACATTATCCCATTCACATAAATCCTCCTATTTTTGAGCCTTGTTGCCGTCCACTCCACCTAACCCTAATGCCAAAAATTAGCTAACTTAAATTAAAGGAATTGGGCTCCATGAAACTTAAATTTGGGCCCCTTACTCCCTTGTGTGGCGTCACCTCCTTGCTCCCTAGGTGGCGCTACTGACCACTGGACCACAAGCCCATTTTGATATTTTAAACACAGTGTAAGAGTATGCCCAAAGACCAATCATGAGATGGTTGTAATAACATACTTAATTTACCATGTTTATTAATATAAAGCGTTATCATTATTATTATTTCAGTTTTTCTTTCTGTGTGTACAAATAAACTGTTTTATAATAATGTCCTTAGAATAATATGATTATTCTTAAAAGATCCTTAGTCGAGTATTATTGTTGACTAGGACAACAATAATGCATTAAGACTAACATGTAGTTGATTGATGATAAAGAGTTGTCATTGATGTGGATTGTCAAAATCAATGCATGAATATGTGTGTTAGAGAACAACATATTGGATTGACCCGTTATGAGTATGTTTATTGGATTATTATGTAATTGTCACAACATTACTCATAGTGATTAATATGTATATGATCCTCAGACTTGAGATAATTATTATCTCAACATCGTGAGTTGTATATTTTGATACAGTCAAACGTACACCGTAATTGGTTGTTCTATAAAGACTGATGTTGGATATACCACAATCTATGTAGAGGGATATGGTTGATCAATATAGGATAAGTCCCTCCTACATAATGGGAGTAATATCTTAGGCCACTTGATTGAGTGAGACTAGAAATGCATGGCCATGCTCAAATAAGTTGACATGAGATGTCATACTAATTTGAATATCATAGTCTACTCAAGATATCAAGAAACATGGGATGGACTATACAAGTGTGACTATTCCATGACTTGTGTCCATTCCAGAGATAAAGGACTTAAGGATTAATGTATGAAAGGTTAATCACAAAAGTTATGTGGAATCATGACTTCTTGTAACTTAGGTAGCAATGATGCATTGCTAGATGCCACTCATTGTTTGTGACATTAGAATCGTTCTATTATTACTGCTAACGTTGCAAGAACCTACAGGGTCACACCCTATGGTTTAAATGAACGGAATAAAATATAATTGGTATTGTTTTTAGTTGTCACATGAATTAAATTAATTAAAGAATTAATTTAATTGGGCAATCAAATATTGAACATATTATATGTACAAGGATGTTGTACACATAATGACAACATAATTCTATTAATATATGAATTTGATTCATATATAAATTTAAATAAATATAGTTTACCGAAATCCTTATTATAATTAATGTAATTATAATTTTCAAATATAATTAATGTAATTATAATTTTCGGTTAAAAACTTTATTGTATTTATTTAATCTTATGATACATTCAAAAGATACCAATTATAAAAGGGTATTAAAAGGATACCAAATAATGGGCCCAATGAAAAAGATACCCATTATAATTGGCCCAATTAAAAGGATACCCAACATAAAAGGTATTTAAAAGAGGCAAAGCTTATGTGAAAACCCTAAGAGATTGCTTGTTAGGTCTAGCAGCCGTCAAGCAAATAAACCTCCTAAATAGTTTTGGAGATTTCTTCCGTTCATAGTAAAAACCGGGTGGATCACGTAGAGGCCGACATCGGAAAAGGTTGTGGCTTGATTCGACAGTAGATCAAAACTCTTGTTGTCAAGGCGTCGCTGTCTACTCAGATTGAAGTTTTGGTAATTTCGAAACCTTTATTTCACCCCGATTCGTTCCTCACACATGGATCCATGGTTTGGATCACCGGATCTAATTTTATTCTGCTGCGCTATGAGGTTCCGGCGTTCCAACACACAGATACCTCCTTTTAAACCCTATAGTGCCCAAACAAAAATTTAACCAAGGCCTTGACCACATCCTGAGCCCAATTTGGACCCCTAACAGTTAAATTAACACATTAAACATATCCACACACTAAATGCATAGGCCCATTAATTCAGGATGTTACAGTTCTACCCCCTTAAAGAAATTTCAGCCTCGAAATTACCTAGTTCGAAAAGATGGGGGTATTGCTGCCGCATCGCTTCCTCTGGTTCCCATGTAGCCTCCTTAGAGCCATGATTCTGCCACAGCACCTTAACCAACGGAACCGTTTTCCTTCGCAATACTTTGACATCACGGTCCAGAATTTCCACCGGTTCCTCTTCGAAGGATAAATCAGGTCTTACCTCGATTTCCTCCACAGGCATAACATGAGATGGATCCGAACGATATCGTCTCAACATGGAGACATGAAATATATCATGAATTTTCCTTAACTCCGGAGGTAACTCAAGCGGATAGGCTATTGGTCCCACTCGCTTCAACACCCGGTATGGTCCGATAAATCTGGGACTCAATTTACCTTTCCGTCCAAACCTCAGTACTTTCTTCCACGGCGACACCTTCAGGAATACCTTGTCACCCACTACAAACTCTATGTCCTTACGCCTTAAATCAGCATAGGACTTCTGTCTGTCCGACGCTTCCTTTAGTCAAGCCCGAATTAACTCAACCTTCTCTTCTGTCTCGGTCACCAACTCCGGACCCAAAATCTGACGTTCCCCTAATTCTGTCCAACAGGTAGGAGTACGACACCTCCGCCCGTACAATGCTTCGTAGGGCGCCATCTGAATACTGGACTGGTAGCTGTTGTTGTAAGCAAACTCTGCTAATGGTAGGAACTCTTCCCAACTACCTCTGAAATCAATGACACATCCTCTCAACATGTCCTCCAAGATCTGAATTACCCATTCAGACTGTCCATCGGTCTGAGGGTGAAACGCTGTACTAAAATCCAACCTCGTACCCTATCTCGCAAATCCCGAAACATCTTACTTTCTCTAGGGTGCATAGCGTATGCACCACCATGCACTTCTTGCAAAATCCTACGCCTCAACTCCGGATCTTTTGGCATGTAAACTCTCCCTCGCAAACATAACAGTCCTTCCTCATTCATACTGAATTCCGTTGGCCCATTCTTTGAGATTAGCTGCAGCTTCCCCTTTAGCATCTCAACGGTCTGTTGCCTCTCCTTCACCTGGCTGACCCAAGAGGGTTTCACTTGAAGTTCAGCTAATAATCTCCCATCCTCATACAGACTGAGGTGGGCAAACATTGCTATTAAGTCAGAGACTACTTTACAACTTAAAGCATCCGCCACCACATTAGCCTTACCCGGGTGATACTCGATCGAGCAATCGTAATCCTTTAACAACTCGATCCACCTCCTCTGCCTTAGATTCAACTCCTTTTGAGTCAAAAGGTACTTTAAACTCTTATGATCTGTGTAAATGGCAGATTTCTCCCCGTACAAATAATGCCTCCAAATTTTTAAGGCAAACACCACCACCGCTAATTCCAAGTCATGGGTGCGATAATTTGACTCGTGCAGTCTTAACTACCGAGATGCATATGAAACCACCTTTCCATCTTGCATCAACACACATCCTAATCCCGTATGTGACGCATCACAGTAAATTAAAAACTCCTTCCCCGCCTCCCGTTGAATCAACACCGGAGCCTCCGTCAAAATCCTCTTTAACTTTTCAAAACTCTCCTGTTGTTTATCAGACCAAACAAACGGAACTCCTTTCCGTAGCAACTTAGTCAATGGTGCCGCAATTAGAGAAAATCCTTCAACAAATCTTCTGTAGTACCCAGCTAAACCAAGAAAACTCCTAATCTCTGCCATAGACCTAGGTGGCTTCCAATCCAACACTGCTTCAATCTTTCGAGGGTCAACCCTAATCCCCTCCGCCGACACAACGTGCCCTAGAAACGTAACTTCCCATAGCCAAAATTCACGCTTCCTGAATTTGGCATACAATTGCTTTTCCCTTAGAATCTGCAAAACTATTCACAGATGAGCATTATGCTCCTCCTCCGACTTTGAATAAACCAAGATATCACCTATAAACACCATGACACACCGATCTAGGTAGGGTTGGAACACTCGGTTTATCATGTCCATGAACGCTGCTGGTGCGTGGGTCAATCCAAAAGGCATAACCATGAATTCGTAGTGACCATAGTGAGTTCTAAAGGTCGTCTTATGAATATCCGCCTCCTTGACCTTAAGTTGATGGTACCCTGACCTCAGATCTATCTTCGAAAAGACTGAGGCCCCCTACAACTGATTGAACAAGTCATCGATCCTTGGCAACGGGTACTTATTCTTGATTGTTAGCTTATTCAACTAGCGATAATCAATGCACATACGCATTGATCCATCCTTCTTCCTAACGAATAACGTCGGTGCTCCCCAAGGCGACACACTTGGTCAGATAAACCCTCTATCCAACAACTCCTAAATCTGCGCTTTCAATTCCACCAACTCCTTTGGAGCCATTCTATATTTAGCTATAGATACTGGCGCTGTTCCTGGAAGAAGATCGATACCAAACTCCACTTCATGATCCGGGGGTAATCCCGGAAGCTCTTCAGGGAAAACATCAAGAAATTTCTTTACTGTCCTAACGTCCCCAACAGTCAGTTCCTTGGCTTCTAGAGCTCGGACAAATATTAATACTGCCTCGCATCCTTTCCTCACCATCCTTTCCGCTCTTAGGGTAGTCACCACATTCGACAGGTAGTTCCCCCTTTCTCGTATCACCAACACTTCATCACCCTCGGGGGTTTTTAACACCATACGCTTGGCTACACAATCTAGATTAGCTTGATACTTCACAAGCCAATCCATGCCTAAGATTAAATCAAACTCCCCGGACGGTAATTCCATTAGATCCGTTCGGAAGACTATCCCCTGAACTTCTAGAGGTACTTCCCGATAGAGTTTATCCACTACTGCAGATTGTCCTAACGGGCTAACTACAGTCATTGCCCTAGGGGTAATCTCAGATTCTAACCTTAAAGTTCCAGATATGCTACTAGCTACATATGAATGCGTCGACCCAATGTCAATCAATGTTGTGTAAGGCAAACCAAAAATTAAAAACGTACCGGTTATGACATCTGGTGCGTTAGCCTCCTCTCGATGTCTGACAGCATAGACCAACCCTGGCTGTCTCGCCTCAGTATTTCCTACCCCTTGGCCTGGTGCTCCACGACCCCGACCAGAACCATTACCACCTCTGGCTGCACCACGACCTCTCTATGGCTGCTGACCTCCTCTGCCAGGCTGAGCATTGCCTCGACCCGTGGGCCCTTCACTGTCCAGTTGCTGCAGATAGTTTCTAACTTAGTGGTCCGTAGATCCACACCTAAAACACTTCGCAGTGCCCGCCCAACACTCACCGGCATGAAATTTGCCACATCGAGCACACTTCTGTGTCTGACTAGCAGCAGGTCTCTCATCCCGTTTCGGCCCATCTGACCTAAGTCTCTTCTGATTACGCCCGGCTGACCCTGACGGTCCAACATTCCTCTTATTCCCACTCCTATCTCTATCCCAATTCAGTTTCTCGGTCCGCTTTACCTCCTCAGCTATCTTAGCCTTTTCCACTAGGACAACAAACTCCCTCTCCCGTTGTGGGGCTATCAAAACAAGCAAATCATCCCTCAGACCATCTTCAAATGGGACGCAACGTTCATGCTCCGTGGCCACCATCCCTCGGGCATATCAGCTAAGGCGTAAGGATTTAGCTTCATACGCAGCCACGGACCTACTCCCTTGAACCAGATTCAGAAATGCTCTGCGATGCGCATCCACATAACTCGATCCAATGTACTTACTCTGAAACGCCGTTTTGAAGAGATCCCAGGTGATACGGTCAGCTACCGTACCATCCTTAACCGTAAGCCACCATTGATATGCTTCGTCCCGTAGGAGAGATACAACCCCTTTCAACTTCTCCTCCTCCGTGAAATCCAAATCATCCATTATGTGTTCCACTGCCTCCAACCAATACTCAGCTGAACTCGGGGCTGCACCAAAAATTCCCCTAAACACTTCTGTCCCATTGGCTCTAAGTCGCTCCGGCACAGATTTCCGGGCTCCTGTGCCCATGCCTGCCCCGGCAACTCTCTCTAAAACCCTTAACATTGCCTGAGATACAGCATCATCTCCGGCAGTCTGATCCTGAAATTCCACCTCCGCAGCTGGTGGTTCTGCCATCTCTTTTCTTGACCCATGGCCAGATCCTACTGGTTCCGACAAGGCCATTCTACCCCTACCACGGCCACGCGCAGGACGTCCACGACCGCTTGTACTCATTCTACTGATTCGCGTTTATCTGATTAGAAATTTTATGAATTATTAATTTCTTCCACCAATTAACCACGAACAATCTTATGGAAAGTAGTTTTCAAGAGTAGTTCTTTCGAATTCGGACCTATCTATAGTTTCAGTCTTAAGTTTATCTCCGAATCCTAAAAACCACATACATTCAACCATCACACATCAACATACATATATCATTCATGAACTCACGTTCATCACATAAGGGTATTTTTGTCGTTTCACTACCTAGTGTTTTTTCTGTAGTTTTGCCATACAAAGAATTTTCCAAAATAAAGTATCTTGGTGATTTTTCTTTGAAATTAGAAGTACTTTGGTACACTTTTTTTTTTTTTTTCAAAACGAGGGTATTTTAGTAATTTTCTCAAAATAGGGTATCTTGGTGGTTTTGTGTTTTTTTTTGAAATAAAGATATTTTGATGTTGTGGTTGTTTTTTTTCCTTTTGAAGCAGGGGTACTTTGGAAAATTTAATTTCGCAAACCGGGTTACTCTTGTAAATCTAGGGGTTTTCAGGTAAATTTGCAAAACATGGGTATTTTATAAAATCACGGTTGTTTTGAAAATTTTCACAAACCAAGGGTATCTTGGAAATTTTGCCATCCGGGGTGTTTCGGTAATTTTCACAAATTTTGGTAATTTTACAATTCTGCGGTATTCTGAAAATTTTCACAAATCAAATGTATTTTGGAAATTTTCGCAAAACTTGGGGTTTTTTTTTTTGAAATAGGGTGGCTGGTCCCTTTCGGGTTTTAATTATAGATTTTGGCCCGTCAATAAATCCTCGTAACTAAGGTGAACAGTCACTACGCACCAGGTAGGATTCCAGCGAAGAGGAGGTGAGTCACTAGGACTACTTAAATACCAAGCTCTCCTTGAATCCAATCCTAGACATGCGTATGCCGGTTGCCACACCCTAACCCAGCGACTCGTTCATGGGTTTGTTTAGTTGGATTATGTAACACCCCCTACCCGTATCCATTGCTGGAATAAAGTATGAGGCATTACCGAGGAGTATGGAACACTCACAGACAATTTAAGCTATTTATCGCTCAAATACCGAAATTGACTATAAAAGTTTCTTTACACATATAGTGCACTTGAGGTGCACCATTCCATAATTATGAATGAACACATTTATCAAACATATGTCATGTTTTTATATATATCATAGTCTCATATTTCCATGTATCAATTACCATCATTTCCTCGTATTTCGACAAATACGTGTAACAATTCCTAAACATGCAATTCACTAACCCTTCCTGCCAATCACAATTTAAAGTGACAAATCACTTATTGAGCCCAATTTCAATGTTCACTAAAATCTCTATCATATAAACTTGGATGTACGTATCCACCAATAAATTTCATGTACAGGTATCATCATCTCATATTTCCACATACATTACTTTGCACATTATGAACTCAAATAACATATACAAGACATACCAATGTATTTCAAATATGTTTTCATAATATTTCATTTAGAATTAGGATTATTTCATATTAGAACTCTTCTCATTAACTCATTTGGAATACCAATTCATACAGATAATAGACTCAAGGATGTACAAATATATAATCACAAATGAACTCATTCGTCAACCAAGTTCTACGTTCATGTCTCATCAACTCGTATTTCCTTATATCACATAATATATACCATGATTTCCATTCCCTTGATACTTTTCCATATTTAATCCGTTAAATTTCTTGGAATTTTCGATGGGTTTTTAGAGGTACACTTTAGTGTACAAATCCAGGTCCGTCAATTCATGTTCATGTGCGCACATTTCCATTTTAGAGAGCACACTCCCGCGAACCTCATCCTTACAGCGGGATTACTAGTCCAAGCTAAATCCCCTGTAAGTGAGCACACTCCCACGAACCTCATCCTTACAGCGGGATTACCAGTCCAGGCTAAATCCCCTGTAATATAAACTCATAGAGTATTGTCGGGATTACCAGTCCAGGCTAAATCCCCTGCAATGACAATTAGTCTAATGAGCTTGGATCTGAATTACCAGTCCGGGCTATATCCGGATAGGATCACCCGTCCGGGCTAGACCCTTTTTACCGTCAATTCCTTTTCAGAGATCCATCGAATTTTCCTTTCATTCAACCGGGATTTCTTCCCCTTTTTATCAAATATATCAATGTTTCATCAATTTTTATACAATGAACATTCAAATTATATTCATATCAATAACATACATTTCAAGCATTTAAGAATATAATTCAAGTTACATGAACTTACAATTCGATTTTTATACCATAACGATAATCTTAGTTTCATAATAAATATTTGAAATAAAACATTATATCATTTCTACCTCAACGTTTATCAATTATAATCGAGCATGTGATCAATTTATACACAAGTCATTCATTTATTATTTTTCCTCCTCCTCCTCCTCTCCATCCACATCCTTAGTATAAACAACACACTTGTAAGTAACATTATCTATAATTTTCACTATTTACTTATGTGAATATTCAAGCTGTCCATCCGTGTCATAGTCACTAAATTATTTTGATCTTGAGCTACAGAACTCCAAATTAAGATCCGTTAATTTTATTTAAAACTAGATTCATATATCTTCTTACCATAATTTTTCTAGAATTTTTAGTGTGGCCAATTAGTACAGTTTATTAGTTAAGTTCTCCCCTGTTACACAGTCCTACTGCTCTAACCTCTCTTCACTAAAAATCAATTATCTCATAGTACAATTTTCATATAGTGTTTTCGATTATTTCTAACGAAAATAGGTTCACTAAGGAATACAGACATATATAACTCATAATTCTTTTTGTACAATTTTTAGTGAATTTCTAAAGTAAGAACAGGGGCTCACGAAGTTATTCTAAACCAGTCTTACCAAAATTTAAATATATCAAAATGTAGACTTCCTTTGCCTGCTCTGTTTCTTTTATATGAAAATAGACTCAACAAGCTTTAATTCTATATCTCACTCAACTTCTAATTCAATTTATACCATTTTTGATGATTTTTCAAAGTTAGACAACTGCTGCTATCCAAAACTGCTTTAGTATGACATGTTGATTTCTATTTTGCCTCAAATTCCACATTTCATACAATTCAATCCTTGCTCAATTAACCCCTCAATTGAGCTAATTTTCTCATTTAATACTTTTCTCTATCATTTTAAACTACTTCATAACCTTTGAAAATCAGAATTTTAACACTAGGCCTTAATTTCAACTCTTTCACAATTAGGTCCTAAAACCAATTTCCATCAATTTTACTTGATAAAATCATCATATAACAAAATTAAAGCTTCAATTCAATATTTATTCATCATATTCTTCCAGCACTAATCCACATTAACTTTAAAAATTAGCCATAGAATCAAAAACTAATGACATAGTAAGTTGGACCCAATTGTAAAAGTCTAAAAACATAGAAATTTCAAAGAGAAAGCAAGAATTAAACTTACATGAAGCTTGAGTATGAAAACCAGCTTGAAACTCTCTCCCATGGCTGTTTTTTAGCTGAAGAAAATGAAGAGAAATGAAGAGAATTCTAGATATTCCAATTTGGTCCCATTTTTATTTAACTAATTTTGGCAATTTTCCAATTTTGCCCTTATTTCACCCATTTCCCGATTTTTCTCAGCTATTGCCGCCCAAAATATCTCCTTTGGCTTATTTTCACTTTAGGTCCTTCCTCATTTGACAATTAATCTATTTAATCCTTCAGTAACTTTTACACCTTTTTCAATTTAGTCCTTTTTATTTAATTAACCACCCAAACGTCAAAATTTTCTAACGAAATTCTAATTCTAACTTATTGACATTCCGTAAATATTTATAAAAATACTTATGACTCGATTTATAACACCGAGATCTCGATACCTCTTTTTCTCGATTTCTTGACCAAATAAATCTTTATAAACCATAATTTACTATTTTAAAAATATTTTAAAAGCTACATTTGACTTGTAAATATTAAATAATATGGTCTGCGAGTTCATTTGTCAGATTTGGTGGTCTCGAACCACTATTTCTGACACTACTGAAATTTGGGCTATTACAGATTAAGTTTTATGGAATTGAAGAGTTGTTTATCTAAGCCTAAGGTCCATTAATACTATCATACTAGTCTACGTGCATAAAGCCCATCAACCCCACAAATATATCACATCAAGAGTTAGAATACTTACCTGCATGGATCGGGTGCCGGTAGACTCGAAGGCCATATCTTCATCCAAGACACATTTTTTTCCCAAATTCACATCAACTTTACAAAACATTACTAGGCCCATTTCACAGCCCAAGTTTTGAACTGGGCTCTGATACCAAAATGTAACACCCCAAACCCGGCCCATACATTTCGACCGAATATGGTATGCTACGGGTTGTACATTGAAAACTTTTGCTTTGTTGGTTTCAGAAATTGTAAGTTAATTCGACAATATTTAAAATTAATAGGTGACATTTGAAAATAAAACCTTGTATTATTATTATTTTGAATAATTAAACCTTTCACAAAATTTCATAAGTTGCAAATATTAAAAACTATGTAGTGAAATATAAACCATGTTTACATAAATATTTCCAAAACTAAAAACTTAAAGAAAAGCCAAAATAATCTATAAAGATAAAAACTTGATGGCCCCTCGAGTCCGTCTCAGCTCCCATGTCCACGATCTACTGCTTATCTGAAAGAGTAGAGAAAATGAAAGGGTGAGTCACCAAGACTCAGTGTATAAATCCCGGACACACTGACCTAAGGCCTACAAACACATCATGAGCCCTGGCCCATACATAAAGGCAACAATCATAATTGCATGAAAATAATGAATGATGAATAGCCCAACCATCCTAGAATTCCATCCTCTACACACCAACCCGTACCAACCATTACACCTTGGGGATTTCTACAATCAACCCTCCATCCGCTACACACCATAACGACAGCCGTACTGCCTATTCTATTAATCAGGAATCATTAAACGTGGCATAGCCTTCGATCAGTATGTGACCTAACATTTGAATTTGTAGTTTAACCACCGATCACCAAGTGACCTATCATGCACTTCCCCTTCATCATCATAATCTCACCCCATGCATACACACATGAAAAATCGAAAACATCATACCATCTTTAAAAAGAAACAGGCTTTCATATATTCCTATACACATAGAGATTTCTATGATTACGTACTTGGCATCCTTTGCTTAACCCTTTTAGGGTTTTATTCGGCTGTCCATACAGCCACTTTCCGGCTTTTTAGCCCATAACACATATAAATTACAGTTAACTAGTGTGTTAGAGATCTACACACCTGATTATTGTTGGAACAAAACTTTCTACGTCGACGCTATCTGTAGTCAACACAGTTGTTATCTGCCTAAGGTGTTGTTCAGAGGCTGGTAACAAAACATTAGGTTAAGGCATGACCAACGAGAAGAAAACGATTGATCATCTTAAGGAGAATTGAAAACCTTACCCTGAAATCTCGAAATTAGAGACTAGCGACTTCCGGCTTTTAGATCTAAACGATCAGGTTTCCTTCAAATTCCGGAATGCCGCAGAAAACGCAAGAAGAGAGAAAATATTAGCCTCAAACAAACCAAGTGGCCATTCGGCCTTGTTTCCTAAAAACCGAAAGAGATAGGAATAGATCTGAGGGAATCGGTTCTTACCTTCACAGGGAAATCGGCAACTCCAAGAAGATCCCGATTTTATGGAAAAATCGGTACAAGAGGAAAAGAATGGGAAAAGAAAGTGAATGGAGAGGTTTCGACTTTTGAAGAAATCAAAAGAAAAGATTACAGAGAATGGCTAAGGGTTTCGACACAGAGAATGAGAGAAAAGAATAGGGTTCCAAATGCCGGAATTGAAAAGATATCCCCTCTATTTAAAGAAGATTTCGGCACCTACTACTTAAAATTGAAAATGCCCTTCCTGATAACTAACAACTAATCAAATAGTAGGGGAAATTTCGGCACCCCTTTGCCATAAAGAAACTGATTTCTTCCCTCCTCTAGGTGATGGAATTCCGGCCAACACCTAGCCATGCAGATAGCTCCTTACTTTTCTCCTTTTATCTTCCATATTATCAACTATAGTATCTACGTTATCCCATTCACATAAATCCTCCTATTTTTGAGCCTTGTTGCCGTCTACTCCACCTAACCGTAATGCCAAAAATTAGCTAACTTAAATTAAAGGAATTGGGCTCCATGAAACTTAAATTTGGGCCCCTTACTCCCTTGTGTGGCGTCACCTCCTTGCTCCCTAGGTTGCGCTACTGACCACTGGGCCACAAGCCCATTTTGATATTTTAAACACAGATACCTCCTTTTAAACCCTATAGTGCCCAAACAAAAATTTAACCAAGGACTTGACATCTTGAGCCCAATTTGGACCCCTAACAGTTAAATTAACACATTAAACATATCCACACACTAAACGCATAGGCTCATTAATTCAGGATGTTACATTTGGCCCATATAGTCACTTTTACCATTTGGCCCATTGAGGGCAAATTTCGTAATTTCACAGTTTTAATATTGATTTCATAGTCTTTTACCAATATAGAGTTAAATATGTGATTTTACCTGATTTCACTAACATGTGATTTAATCAAGCGGTTAACACGAAATAATTTTCTAACCCATGAAATACAGTGTGAGATTACACACCTGATTACGGTAGGCACTACACTTACCTGATCGTCGACACCTAAAAATAATTTTAACGATCGATTAGAACATTAACACTTATAGTAAATCTACTCTAAGATAAACGGTCTAGGTTTTTACCCTCGGAATCGCGAATAACTACTATTTGCCAGTTCTCCCCGGTTGACAGTCCACAACCCGGTAGAAAATCCCGAATCGTTGATGCCTCACAATTGCGAACAATTTTGAATAGTTGTTTCTCACCGGATGAGGGTCTACAACCCGGTGGAAAGTCTCGAATCGCCGAAACAGCCCTTCGTTTGAATCTAGGAGTAGGGATCGTAGATCCGTTCCTTTTTCGATCACCAATCACCACCCCTTTTGATTCGATCTTGCTTGCCTCCATTAAAAATAGATATTAGTCCCAACTAATAGTACGTTGTTATAAATGATTGATCTTAAGAGTGAAGTCGGCTTACCACAAAAATCCGTATGATCTCAAGATGAAAATCGAGCGATAAAGCCCCTATAATATTATCAATTAAACAACACTATCTTTAACGAATAAAAAGTAATAAAGAATCCTTGAAGAATCCTTACCTTGAACGATGAAATTCCTTTTTCACACGATCTTCCTATGGCTAGAGTCGATTAAGCGATGTAGAAACAATCGGCACTCCACTATACCACGATTGATCAAAGTGTGAGTAGAAAAAATGGTTGAGAAGAAAATATGTGTGAAGTGGAAGATTCAGCTATGGGGAGATGATCAATGATATTCAGCCATGGTGAAAATATTAGGGAGGGAGTGATGTTTGAGAGTTTTTGCAAGAAGAAAAGAAGAAGAAAAAGAAATAGGAGATAGGAGATAGGGTGTTTGTGTTTCGGTTTTCAAGGATGAAAAATGAACAAAGAAAAAGTCTTGAGGTTGGTGTGCATTCTGCAAAGAGAAGAAAAGAAAAGGAATGAAAATACCCCTTCAAGGTTGTATGGTTTCGGCACAAGGAGGAAAAGAGCTTAGGGAAGAATGGAATATGATGCCAAAATGGTCAAAAGAATTGGCCAAAACAAAACAAAAGTTTACCTTTTGCTCATGACACATTCGGCTAGGGAGAAGAATTTTGGAGAGAAAAATTTGATACACCAATTTGCTAATGAAAAAAATGACCAAAACTAGCACCTACCTTACCAAAATACTAGCACAAATTCGGCCATCCCCCTTTGTAACATCCTGAAAAGGGCCTATGCATTTTTGGTTTAATTGTATGAAATGACCTGTCTTATGTGTTATGAATGTATTTTGAACATTTTTGGAAACCTAAAAATGTATGGAAATGTTAAGTTTAAAAGAGGAAAGTGAACATTTTTGGAAACCTTAAAATGTATGGAAATGTTAAGTTAAAAGAGGAAAGTGAACATTTCTGGAAACTTGGAAATGTAAGGAAATGTTAGGTTAAAGGAGGGAAACGAACGTTTTTGGAAACTTGGAAATGTAAGGAAATGACTTAGAAAATGTTGAGTTTTAAGGTTTAAAAGAGGAAACTAAGGCAAGGTGGTCTTAAGAAAATTAATAGAGGAAATTTGACACAAGAATCAACTTGTTAAAGTGGCCTGGAGATACCACTTAAGGCCCAGGTAAGTGACGCCACAAGCTATGCAAGTGGGCCTGAGTTTGAGTCACTTAGGAAGCAAAATAAAATTTTTATTTTTGCTACAAGGAGCAGAGAGATGGACGGCAGTAAGGCTTTTAAAAGAGGAGTTTTATTCTCTTTAAATTTCGGCTAAATAGGAGATAAATAATAGATTTATTTATCATTATTTTCAAGAGATAATTGTTGGATTAAATTCTTTTAATCAAGTGGTAATTCATGGGATAAAGCTATCAAAATAAGGGAGAGTGGTGGCCAAGTAAGGGACTCTAGCCAGTAATTTTGGCTACTAGAGGAAAAGAGGCCATTCATTCATTCACTCTTCCTTTGCCGAATTTCTTAAGGAAATTATCCTTCCTCTCTGCCGAATTTCTTCTTGTTGTTGAGCATCCATCTTTTTCTTCTTTTTCTTTTAGCCTCCTAGCCGATTCCTTCTAAGCCTAATATTCCTCTCTTTTTTCATCTTTGAAACCGAATGCATAGGGGGCTCATAGCCGATAGTTCATCAAGTCTCTAAGCCGAATCTCTGAAGAGGTGTTAGGAGGGATCTGTCAAATTCAATATTAAGGGTAAGAATTTTATGGTCATCAATTTATTCTCTTCTTTAAGCCGCAATATAGGAACTAATATCATTATTATTTTGTGGCTGAAATTATAAGGAGTGTTTCGGGGTTCTGCAACTGTCGACTCCAAGGAGGGATCTTTCAGAATTCAAGGATCTAAGGTAAGTCAGGATTTACATTCGGCCAAGGGCCATCTATAATGGTTTAACGTTAGAATCAAACCTAACATAGGGATATAGGTATTTCGACAGACACCTGAGGTAAGGGATACTTTTCGGGATTTGAGAATTTCAAGGTAAGTGTACTCACGTATTCGGCCAAGGCCCTATCTTAAGTACTTAGATCTATTTGTTTTAACTGAAAACTAACCGATTCAAGGGATCTAGTGATTAGCTGATTTCAAATGAGAAGAATACAAGTTTCCAGGATTTGATTAATCATCAAAACGGCAACAAGCTAAGTTTTAGTGTACTAATCCTACTAGGATTTCAATTTATGGCCGACTGGCTCTTTACTACGTATTAAATAATTGATTAAATGTAGGGATTTAAGATCTAAAGGCATTAGATCAAAGCCTTTCGGGATTTAAGTGAACCGCTAAGCAAATCAGGTGTGTACCCTACCCTAAGTTTTAATATGTTCATGGCTATGTTTTAAATTAAATGTGTTATTAAGAATGTGAAATTATGACTAAGGTACCATGTAATGGTACAAAAGTACTCAGGTACTTTTCCTACTCCTACTAGGAATATGAAATTATGTTATATATGTAACATGTGAAAAGTGATAAGAATGTGAAATTAAGTAATATGCATGATATGTATGATATGGGGCATATGGGTTATTGAAAAGGGGAAGTGAATGTGGTGACCTAAGACCACGAGATCTGAATGTGATGACCTAAGACCACGATATCTGAATGTGGTGACCTAAGACCACGAAATCTGAAAGTGGTGACCTAAGACCACGAAACTATAAGGGCGATGAGCACGTCGACTGCAGCGACTGCCTTCGATGGTGTGTAGCGGGTGGAGGGTCGACTTAGTAGTCCTCACGGTGTGCAGGTTGGTACGGGGAAGTGTAGCGGATGGCTATCTAGGTTTGGGTTTGGGTTGCATCATTATTTTTACCTGTTATATGAATATGTATGTGATATGATAATGCATGCCTGAAATGTTAATTCTTAGTGTTGGTTACACATTGAGTCTGTTTGACTCACCCCGCTGTGGGACTATTTTCAGGTGACGATCAGTAATGGACTGGGTTCGGCAGAAGCTTAGGGACGGCCATGCACAGCAAGAAATTTACGATTTGGACTTTTATTTTATTTGAAGTATTTTAAATTTTAATTTTGGGATTATTTGATGTAATAAGGCCATAGTTGAATTTCTTTATTTTTACTTTTATTTGTTATGACTGTGAACTATTATTAATTTTATGGATTAAGTAAATTTATTTTAAAACAAACCCTAAACATTTTGTCACCTAAAGTAAAGGATTTTAGTAAAATAAACTTGTTTTCAATTCAAGCCCAACCCAATAAAAATTTTTCTTTCAAAACACATAGTCTTTCCAAAGTAATAAACGAATTTTGAACTGATTTCTTTCGAGGAACATACCAGATCCGGTCAAGGCTCGTGGGTCGGGTTTGGGGTGTTTCAGTTTGGTATCAGAGCCTAGTTTCAAACCCTCGGCCTGGGGTTTAAGGCCCAAAATGTTTTCAAATCGAGCCCAAAGGAGTTTTTGAAGATAAGCAGGGTTTTTCTGGCATGGCACCTAAGTCTCCGACCCGCAGTCCACCAGGTAAGTACCCCTAACCATCTGTGTGCTTTATGTGATTATATTCTGAAGGGTAGAAACGGAATGGCACGTAGAATAGTATGATAAGTATGAGAACCCTAGGACTAGTGTACCCCAACAAATACATAAGATTTAATACATGCTTAAACAAACCTATGGCTAAGTCACCAAGTTAGGGTGTGGCAACCCCTGTGCGCATGTCGAGGATTGGATCCGGAAGAGCCTGGCATTTAAGCAGTCCTAGTGACTCACCTCCTCTTCGCTGGAATCCTACCTGGTGCGTAGCTTCGGTTCACCCTAACCAAGAGGACTCAGTGGGTGTGGCAACCTCTGTGCGCATGTCTAGGAATGGTTTCGGTGGGAGCTTGGTACTTAAGCAGTCCGTGTGACTCACCTCCTCTCCATTCGAATCCTACCTGGTGCGTAGCTTTAGTTCACCCTGACCAAGAGGACTCGGTCATAGGCTAAACACAATGACTAAAACCCAAAAGGGAACTAGTTGTGTTTCTATAAAAAAAACCCTATTTTTAAAACTGTTAAAATCACCTTCTTAATTTGTGAAAACTATCTCTATAAAAAAATTTCCGGAAAAAATTTCTGATTTAGGAAATTACAAAAATACCCCTAGTGGTAAAATTAAAAAACTGCCCCTAACTTACAAAATTACCAAAATGACCCTGATTTCCAAATTTTTGCAACATCACCGTTTTGAAAAGTACAATTCTCAAAAAGAACTCTCAAAGTTTTGCAAAATTTGGAAATACCCCGGAAATATTAAACTTTACAAATTTACCCTGGTTTATTACCGAAATACCCCCGGATTTCAAAATTTTCCAAAACACCCAGGAATCTAAAAATTCCAAAATACTTTTTGACAAAATCACCAAGGAACTTTTTCTTTTAAAAAATTACGAAAATACCCCTGTAGGACAAATTACAAAAATACCCCTGGGTAGTGGGAAAACAACAACAATGAAAACTACAACGTTTCTCTGAATGAACGAAAGTTCATAATTGATTGATGGATGTATGAATGAAAAGACTGTGCATGTATGAATACGAAAGAACCACTCCTAAAATTCTTTTCATAAAACTTCTTTGCGGGTAATAAGTGAAACAAGGACTAATTCATAAAACTTTTTAATCAGATCGCGACGATAGAAATGAGTTCCAGAGGACGTGGCTGTCGTGGACGCGGTAGAGGAAGAATGACTGTGTCGGAACCCGTTAGATCGGGTCAAGGGTCTGATAATGAGGTACCACCGCCACCACCACCCCCAGCTGTTGGTGTTGAGCAGCAGGCTCAGACAGGGGATGATGCCGTATCGCAGGCTGTGCTGCGAGTTCTTGAGTTGGTGGCTGGTGCAGGAGGAAATTCAAGAACTCGGAAATCTGTACCTGAGCGGCTCGAGCTAATGGAGCTGAAATGTTTCGTGGAGTATCTGGCGTGGCACCTAGTACAGCTGAGTACTGGTTGGAGGCAACCGAGCGCATTATGGATGAGCTTGATCTGACCCCTGAGGAGAAGCTAAAAGGAATGGTGGCACTGCTACGCGATGAAGCTTACCAATGGTGGTTAACTGTTCGGGATGGTGCCACGGCTGAGGATCTGACCTGGGAGTATGTCAAGGAAGCGTATCAAAAGAAGTATATTGGAACCAGGTATACTGATGAGCAAAGGAAAGCATTTCTGGGACTGGTTCAAGGGAACAAGTCCGTTGCGGAATATGAAGCTGAATTTCTGAGGTTGAGTCGGTATGCTCGAGGAGTAGTGGCAACTGAGCATGAGCGCTGTGTCTGTTTTGAGGACGGACTAAGGGATGATCTGAGATTGTTGATAGCACCGCATCAGGAGCGGGAGTTTTCTGCTTTAGTAGAAAAGGCCAAGGTAGCCGAGGGAATTAAGGATTCTACCAAGCAGACCATGGATCAGAATAGGCCAAAAAGAGGTTTTGGATCGTCTGGGAAGTTTCAAAAGAGGCCTAGAGTGGATGGGCCGCGAGGTCAGCAAGTTGGTACAGGAGGGCAGTATCGTCCTTGTGATCTGTGTGGAAAGAAGCACTTAGGAGAGTGCTAGAAAAAGACGGGAGGATGTTTTAGGTGTGGGTCCAAAGACCATATGATCAAGGATTGTCCTAAGAAACCAGATGAAAGTCGACCAGCAGCTCAGAATGTTAATCAGGCTGGTAGAGGGGGACAGCAGCCTCAACGAGGTCGTGGTTCGAATAACAGAGGTAATGGTGCTGGCAGAGGACGTGGAACATAGGGCAAAGGTGCTGCTAATACTGAGGCAAGGCAACCGGGTTTGGTTTATGCGGTTCGCCGGAGGGAGGATGGAGACGCGCCGGATGTTATAACCGGTACGTTCTTTATTTATGGCAAGCCCTATCTTGCTCTAGTTGATGTGGGCTCGACCCATTCTTATGTTGCATGTAGTATAGTGGAAACACTAGGCCTAGACTCTGAACTTTCTGATAGGCAGATGACTGTAGTAAGCCCATTAGGCCAAACTGTAGTGGTGGATAAGATCTTTCAGAATGTACCCCTAGAGATTCAGGGAGTGAACTTTCGGGCTGACTTAATGGAACTACCCTTTGGGGAGTTTGAACTCATACTTGGAATGGACTGGCTAGTAGAGCACCGAGCCGTGTTGGATTGTGCGGCTAAACGTATGGAACTAAGGACCCCGGAGGATGAAGTAGTAGTAATGATCAGAGAAAGAAGAAACTACCTGTCTAACGTAGTTTCGGCGTTGAAGGCAGAAAAATGGTTAGAAAAGGGTGCAGGGCGTTCTTAGCCTTCGTAAGTGCATTGGGTGGAAAGGAAAAAGGTGTCAGTGGAGTTAGAACGGTAAGGGACTTTGAAGATGTGTTTCCGGAGGAATTACCAGGAATACCCTCAGATAGGGAGGTGGAGTTTGGAATAGACTTGCTATTGGGAACAGCTCCTGTGTCTATTGCCCCGTATCGTATGGCACCAAAGGAGTTGGTTGAGCTCAAGCCTCAAATCCAGGAATTGCTGGATCGTGGGTTCATTCGACCCAGTGTGTCTCCATGGGAAGCACCGGTCCTATTTGTAAAGAAGAAGGACGGAACTATGCGGATGTGCATAGATTACCGTCAGTTGAATAAGCTGACCATTAAGAACAAGTATCCTTTGCCAAGGATCGATGACTTGTTCGATCAGCTGAAGGGGCCGCAGTATTCTCAAAGATAGATTTAAGGTCGGGATATCATCAGTTGAAGGTTAAGGAGGCAGATATCCATAAGACAGCTTTTAGGACAAGATACGGCCATTTTGAGTTTGTAGTGATGCCGTTTGGGTTGACGAACGCTCCAGCCGCGTTCATGGATATGATGAATCAGGTTTTTCAACCCTATTTGGATAGGTTCGTTGTCGTGTTTATCGATGACATCCTGGTGTATTCGAAGTCGGAGGAGGAGCATGATGAGCACCTACAGGTTGTGTTGGAAGTATTAAGGGAGAAGAAGCTCTATGCCAAATTCAACAAGTGTGAATTTTGGCTTAAGGAGGTGGCATTCTTAGGGCATGTGGTATCCGTAGATGGAATAAGAGTGGATCCTAGAAAGATCGAAGCAGTGTTGGATTGGAAACCACCTAGGTCCATGGTTGAGATCCGAAGTTTCTTAGGTTTGGCAGGTTATTACAGAAGGTTCGTGGAAGGGTTCTCGTCAATAGCCGCGCCTTTGACAAAGTTGCTAAGGAAGGAAGTACCCTTTGAATGGACTGATAAGCAATAGGAGAGCTTTGAAAAGCTTAAGAAAGTGTTGACGGAAGCTCCAGTGTTAATTCAGCTGGAGGCAGGGAAGGATTTTGTGGTATACTGTGACGCTTCTCACACGGGATTAGGCTGTGTGCTAATGCAAGAAGGAAAAGTAGTCGCTTATGCGTCTCGACAGTTAAGGCCGCATGAGGTTAACTACCCCACTCATGACTTGGAATTGGCAGCAGTGGTTTTCGCTCTTAAAGTTTGGAGGCACTACCTTTATGGAGAAAGGTCGATAATCTACACAGACCACAAGAGCCTTAAGTATTTGTTGACTCAGAAGGAGTTGAACTTGAGGCAGTGAAGGTGGGTGGAGTTATTGAAGGATTATGATTGCTCGATAGAGTACCACCCGGGCAAGGCGAATGTGGTAGCTGATGCCCTAAGTCGGAAGGTTGTGTCGGATCTAAGGGCTATGTTCGCACACTTGAGTTTGTATGATGATGGAAGCCTGTTGGCAGAGTTGCAAGTCAAGCCCACATGGCTCAATGAGGTGAAAGAGGGACAGTTGGCTGATAAGGACCTAAGTGCTAAGTTACAGCAAGTACAGAATGGAGAGTTAGAGGATTATGGCGTTAATGTTGAAGGAGTATTGTGCTACAAAGGAAAAGCCTGTATGCCGAGGGACGAAGAGTTAAGACAAAGGATTCTTCGGGAGGCGCATAGTAGCCCTTATGCTATGCATCCCGGAGGCATTAAGCTGTACAGAGATCTAAGGGAACAGTTTTGGTGGCCTGATCTTAAACGGGAAGTTACTGAATTCGTGGGAAAATGTCTGACGTGTCAGCAAGTTAAGGTTGAACACCAAGTTCCATCGGGATTACTTCAGCCAATTGAGATTCTGCAGTGGAAGTGGGAGAGAATTACCATGGACTTCGTTAGTGGGCTTCCCCTTACGCCTACTAAGAAGGACTCGGTATGGGTAATAGTGGACCGTTTGACCAAGTCTGCACACTTCATCCCAGTAAGAGTTGACTATTCTCTTCAGAAGTTGACCAAATTATATGTAGCGGAAATTGTGAGGTTACATGGAGTACCGGTATCGATCATCTCCGATAGAGACCCAAGGTTTATGTCTCGATTTTGGAGGGCACTTCATCAAGATTTAGGCACTAAGTTGGACTTCACTACGGCTTTTCATCCACAATCAGACGGGTAGTCTGAACGGGTTATACAAGTGTTGGAGGATATGTTGAGAGGCTGTGTGATGGACTTCCGAGGAAGTTGGGAAGACTATTTGCCTTTAGCAGAGTTCGCCTACAACAACAACTATCAAGCTAGCATTCGGATGGCACCATATGAAGCGTTGTATGGTCGGAAGTGTCGAACTCCTACTTGTTGGACTGAATTAGGAGAACGTCGAGTTTTGGGTCCAGAGTTAGTGGCAGAAACTGAAGAAAAGGTTGAGACAATTAGGGCACGATTAAAGGAAGCCTCTGATAGGCAGAAGTCGTACGCCAACCTTAAGCGGAATGAAATAGAGTTTGAAGTGGGAGACCAAGTGTTTCTGAAAGTCTCGCCTTGGAAGAAGGTGATGAGGTTTGGTCGCAAAGGGAAGTTAAGCCCAAGGTTCATAGGGCCTTATCGAGTACTGAAGCGAGTTGGACCAGTGGCCTACCAGTTAAAGTTGCCACCAGAGTTGCAGCAGATGCACGACGTATTCCATGTATCCATGCTACGTCGTTACCAATTGGATCCATCTCATGTGGTACCAGTTGAAGAAGTGGAGCTAAGGCCGGACTTATCCTACGAAGAAGAGTCGATTCAGATATTGGAACGTGATGTGAAAGTATTACGGAGGAAGTCAGTTCCTCTAGTCAAAGTGTTATGGTGCAATCATGGATCGGAGGAAGCTTCGTGGGAACCAGAAGAAGCAATGCGACAGCAATACCCTCAACTATTTTAACCAAGAAATTTCGAGGACGAAATTATTTTAAGGGGGTAGAACTGTAACATCTTGAAAAGGGCCTAAGCATTTTTGGTTTAATTGTATGAAATGACCTGTCTTATGTGTTATGAATGTATTTTGAACATTTTTGGAAATCTGAAAATGTATGGAAATGTTAAGTTTAAAAGAGGAAAGTGAACATTTTTGGAAACCTTAAAATGTATGGAAATGTTAAGTTAAAAGAGGAAAGTGAACATTTCTGGAAACTTGGAAATGTAAGGAAATGTTAGGTTAAAGGAGGGAAATGACCGTTTTTGAAACTTGGAAATGTAAGGAAATGACTTAGAAAATGTTGAGTTTTAAGGTTTAAAAGAGGAAACTAAGGCAAGGTGGTCTTAAGAAAATTAATAGAGGAAATTTGACACAAGAATCAACTTGTTAAAGTGGCCTGGAGATACCACTTAAGGCCCAGATAAGTGACGCCACAAGCTATGCAAGTGGGCCTGAGTTCGAGTCACTTAGGAAGCAAAATAAAATTTTTATTTTTGCTACAAGGAGCAGAGAGATGGACGGCAATAAGGCTTTTAAAAGAGGAGTTTTATTCTCTTTAAATTTCGGCTAAATAGGAGATAAATAATAGATTTATTTATCATTATTTTCAAGAGATAATTGTTGGATTAAATTCTTTTAATAAAGTGATAATTCATGGGATAAAGCTATCAAAATAAGGGAGAGTGGTGGCCAAGTAAAGGACTCTAGCCAGAAATTTCGGCTACTAAAGGAAAAGAGGCCATTCATTCATTCACTCTTCCTTTGCCGAATTTCTTAAGGAAATTCTCCTTCCTCTCTACCGAATTTCTTCTTGTTGTTGAACATCCATCTTTTTCTTCTTTTTCTTTTAGCCTCCTAGCCGATTCCTTCTAAGCCTAATATTCCTCTCTTCTTTCATCTTTGAAACCGAATGCATAGGGGGCTCATAGCCTATTGTTCATCAAGTCTCTAAGCCGAATCTCTGAAGAGGTGTCAGGAGGGATCTGTCAAATTCAATATTAAGGGTAAGAATTTTATGGTCATCAATTTATTCTCTTCTTTAAGCCGCAATATAGAAACTAATATCATTATTATTTTGTAGCCGAAATTATAAGGAGTGTTTCGGGGTTCTGCAACTGTCGACTCTAAGGAGGGATCTTTCGGAATTCAAGGATCTAAGGTAAGTCAGGATTTACATTCGGCCAAGGGCCATCTACGATGGTTAAACGTTAGAATCAAACCTAACATAGGGATATAGGTATTTCGACAGACACCTGAGGTAAGGGATACTTTTCGGGATTTGAGAATTTCAAGGTAAGTGTACTCACATATTCGGCCAAGGCCCTATCTTAAGTACTTAGATCTATTTGTTTTAATCAAAAACTAACCGATTCAAGGGATCTAGTGATTAGCCGATTTCAAAGGAGAAGAATACAAGTTTCCGGGATTTGACTAATCATCAAAACGACAACAAGGTAAGTTTTAGTGTACTAATCCTACTAGGATTTGAATTTATGGCCGAATGGCTCTTTACTACGTATTAAATGATTGATTAAATGTAGGGATTTAAGATCTAAAGGCATTAGATCAAAGCCTTTCAGGATTTAAGTGAACCGCTAAGCAAATCAGGTGTGTACCCTACCCTAAGTTTTAATATGTTCATGGCTATGTTTTAAATTAAATGTGTTATTAAGAATGTGAAATTATGACTAAGGTACCATGTAATGGTACAAAAGTACTCAGGTACGTTTCCTACTCCTACTAGGAATATGAAATTATGTTATATATGTAACATGTGAAAAGTGATAAGAATGTGAAATTAAGTAATATGCATGATATGTATGATATGGGGCATATAGGTTATTGAAAAGGGGAAGTGAATGTGGTGACCTAAGACCACGAGATCTGAATGTGGTGACCTAAGACCACGATATCTGAATGTGGTGACCTAAGACCACGAAATCTTAAAGTGGTGACCTAAGACCACGAAACTATAAGGGCGATGAGCACGTCGACTGCAGCGACTGCCTTCGATGGTGTGTAGCGGATGGAGGGTCGACTTAGTAGTCCCCACGGTGTGCAGGTTGGTACGGGGAAGTGTAGCGGATGGCTATCTAGGTTTGGGTTTGGGTTGCATCATTATTTTTACATGTTATATGAATATGTATGTGATATGATAATGCATGCCTGAAATGTTAATTCTTAGTGTTGGTTACACATTGAGTCTGTTTGACTCACCCCGCTGTGGGACTATTTTCAGGTGACGATCAGTAATGGACCGGGTTCGGCAGAAGCTTAGGGACGACCATGCACAGCAAGAAATTTACGATTTGGACTTTTATTTTATTTTAAGTATTTTAAATTTTAATTTTGGGATTATTTGATGTAATAAGGCCATAGTTGAATTTCTTTATTTTTACTTTTATTTGTTATGACTGCGAACTATTATTAATTTTATGGATTAAGTAAATTTATTTTAAAACAAACCCTAAACGTTTTGTCACCTAAAGTAAAGGATTTTAGTAAAATAAACTTGTTTTCAATTCAAGCCCAACCCAATAAAAATTTTTCTTTCAAAACACATAGTCTTTCCAAAGTAATAAACGAATTTTGAACCGGTTTCCTTCGAGGAACATACCAGATCCGGTCAAGGCTCGTGGGCCGGGTTTGGGGTGTTTTACCCTTAGCCCAAAAAACCGTCCAAATGCTTGGCGAATTGGTCAAAGTTTGGCTACTCAAACTTTCCTAAACATCACCCTTAGAATAAGCCTTATGTTCCCCCTACATGCCTTTTCCACTTGATTCCTTTCCCTAAGTTCTATCTTGACTTTTTCTCTCAGCCATCTTGCCATAAAAATAAAAGTCCAACTTACCATAAAATCAAGCTTGACCGACACTATAAGGAAGGAAAGCAAAAAAAATAAAGTTCACACATGCACACAAAGTGATTCGAACTCCTTCCCTCAAATACTACAAGTGACGCCATAGCCTCTTTACCATATGTTCATTTATGCTAGCTACTTATTTAATTATTTCTATATGCTTCAAGGTCACCTACTCCTATTTCCTTAAAGTGCTAAATTTTCAAAAATTTTACTAGGTCCAAAATAAATCCCGAGCCTCCTCAGGACTACCTAAACACACACATTGGATAGTTTAACTAGCTGAGCACCAAAATAATGCAACATATAAAAATTCAAATTCTAGGATGTTACAATTTTCATGTCTATTTATATATATATATATTTACACATTCCTTTTACATACACTTTAATATTATTTATTTATGTTACCTTGATTATTTTATTATATTATGAATAAGGTGTATTATTGTTATTATTATTATCATCATGTTAATGTCTTATTTATTTCATTTTTCTTTTTATTATTGTCATTTTGAAAGAGTTTTAACTTTGCATTAACTTTAGCCAATTTAATTAATTTTCTTATTTTATTACTGTTCGTTTTAAAAGAGGGAACTTTAGGTTATTTTTCCATCCTATAATTGTTGACATGAAGTTAGTTAAGTAGGTGTTATATTTTAATGAAACCATAAGGTTTTTACATTTGGATTTAGGTTAGTCCTTAAGATCTCACCTACCATTTACCTTAGAATAATTATAAATAATATGTAAGATGTTTTTTTAGGGTTTTAAATTAGTTTTAAATATCGTATAGGATTAGAATTTTAAGTTAATATGTAACTATTTTTTAGGACTTTATTCAAGATTAAAATTAAAGATTTTTGTAGGTGAATTGCAAATCATGAGTAGGTGTTTCTAAGTATTTTATTTTAGAATATTTTTTAAGAAAGCTAATAAATGTTATTTAAGATTTATTATTTTAGGATTTTGACTAATTTAAATCTTAGATCAAGAATTTTAAAGTAAGATAAATCATAAACCCAGCATAGGATACTTTCGTAAGATATTGGTAGGTTCAACGTTATTAATTAAATATTTTAAAATAATAGTAATAATAACAATAATTATAATTATAATAAAAGATCCAATATGTTGTAGATGTAATTTAATATTTCTCTTAATTCATTAGTAATTTTTAGGTTTTTTTTAGAATTCTAAAATGGAATTAATTTTAGGAATGAAGGTATTTTACTAGAATTATTTAGGTATCTTTTATGGTTCCCGTTAAAAGTAAAAATATCTAATTTAAGTTTCAAATTAGATAAGTTTGGTGAAAACATCTTAATCGAGCTACAAGTAAACGAGATGCGTTTCCTTTAGAGTTTTTATTTAAGATTTCCATAAGATTTTAGCTTAGATTAAGACATTAATATGCTTAAATAAAAAAATATAGCTCTTAAGACCTCGTAGGACTATCCCCGAATAGGCGTTGTGGGGGTGCTATAACTATCCCCACACGTAACCGTACTCCCGAACTCGAAAATTGGTGATGAGATCAAGTCTAGATTTTTAGGATTTTTCCGTAGTATTAATTCTAGATTTTTAGATGATAGGTGGCTAACCAACCTAACCCTAATTGGTTAGTGGCGACTTTACGTAATTTAGTCCCTCCATGTCTAGCTTTGCTTACTAGGCCCCCGTACTCTTATGTAGGCAATGTTTTGACATCTACAATTTAATCTAATTCTAGAAACCACAATCTTGACAAAATTATATAATAACAATTATAGAAGTCATCAACATCCATTCCTATATGTTTGAACATGTGAAAGATCTTAAAATACTAATATGTATCAATTGAATCCATGCACAAAGAGAAGAGAGTTTTAGATTATATAATTTATGTTAATAACTAAACCGAGATGGCTCTAAAATCAATTGGTGGAAAAACATATAAAGTGTGCGCGATGGAATTTTAAAAATTTTAATACATCCAAAATCAACTTGGATATTTAATAACAATAGATCATGGATAATCTAATACTTGGATGTCTCTTGATTTTCTTTGCTTAGTTGGAGAAGTTGTGTAACATCCTTAACTCGTATCCATCGTCAGAATAGGGTTACAGAGTATTATCGTAAAAACATAATGTAAAACATATATTTTCAAACATTAACATAATCATAGCATATGTAATGCCCCAAAAATGTAGGGTTTGTAATTTTGCATGATTTGGCTTAAATTCCATGTGTACTTCAATGGCTAAGTATTTGAGTGTATTTGGGGGTTTTTAGGAAGCCGGGGTTCGAGTCTGGGCCTTGGAAAATTTTTAGTTTTTGCTCTTAAGTGAAATTGGTTGTTAGCAGTTAGGACTTATGTTTAAATGTGTGTGATTTTATGTCACAAAAAGAGCATGTGGCTTGATGGTTGTGGCGTCACTAAGGTGGCAAGGGAAATGGGGTTTGAATCCCATGGCATGCAAGTAGGGGGTTTCTATTTTATGACCCGATGGCGTGAGAGGTAGAGTTTGAATCAAACTCTGTAGAAGAGGTTGGAGACTTGGTCATCAAATTTTAATGGATTTGAATGGGAGGCTGAGAGCAAATCAAGGAGGAATTGGTGGAGAGTTTGAAGGAGTTGGGATGTGAGGGGGTCATAGCCGAATTTGGGAGAGCTTGAGTAGGGGGATTTCGGCTAAGGGCATGTCATTTGGTGCATTTCGGTAATTGGTGAGAGTGTAAAAGTCGAATTCTTTCTCTGAAATTTTTGGATTTTTCTCTTTTTCGTTTCGGGTTTACTTCTTTTTGTGGCGTCTCATGCAACATTTCTCACCATTCGGGTCTTTTTCTTTTAATCTTTATTCTCAATTGCTGCCCACTTTTTGCCAAAACATAAATATCAAGTGCCTAGTTCTGATCATTCTTTTGAAGTCTTTCTCTCATCTCTTCTCTAATCGTTTCTACTATAGCCGACCCTCTTTTACTTCCATCTTTTCTTTTTTTCAAACTTTGTTTTTCCCTTCTCGGTTAGGTCGAATCTTCATACTCTCTCGCTCTCAAATCTCTTTGTTCTCCATGGTTAGGGTCGAACCTTCTTGACTGACTACTGCTGAAATACGTTGATTATCGATATTGGTAAGGGGTTACTACAACCACTTTATTATTCCGTTCTTAGTAAAGATTTCTTTTGACTATATTAACAAGCTTCGGCTTTCTCTTTTTATATTCTCATGGGGGTCGAATGTTTGGTTGTTTCTAACAACTTTTGCTATGCTAAATCACGTTAGGAGGGGGAAATTGCCCTTGATCAGCAAGGAGGCGCTAGTATCTGTCAGTTCTAGCAAGGTGAGTGGTTGTGATTTAAGAAAATAAAGGTGGTGGATTAATTTAAGCAAATAAAGGTGGTGGATTAAGAGTATGCATTAACCGTGTGTTGTGTTGGTTATAGGTTGTGTGCTCTAGATTATTCGCACTCGTCGCTGTTGCAATCAGGTGTGTAATCGTATGCAGCATTCGTTAATCGGCTGAGAAGCCGAAAGTATGTAATGGTTACACTGCTAAGATTGTAGATTGGCTATATGCCGAAAAGCCAAAAATATGGCGTACGATGCCACACGAGCATGCGATCGTGCATGTGGTAAATCGAGCCCATGAACATGGGCGCTAGAATGTAGAAGCCACCACGAGCGTTCTCGTAGGCTTAGTTCGTAATGGGCCGAGTTGGGCCAAGTGGGCCCAATGGGCTCATGGGCCCCACATGGGTAAAATTCACGATAGTGACAAATAATGGATTGGGCTGTGAAGTTTGCATAGCTGTGACTGATATTGGGCTGAATGGGCTACACGAGTGTGTGGACCAACTTGGGCCGAATAGTTGGCTTTGGGCCCAATTACACTATTCAGGCCATTTAAGTTATTCGAGTCGTTCGAGATGACGGAAAGCCTTTGTAAAGGTTGTAAACTGTACCAAAATCCTCAAAGGGTAGAATTATCGAAATACCCTTGAAGGGTAGAATTACCAAAATACCCTCGAAGGGTAGAATTATCGAAATACCCTTGAAAGGTAGAATTACCAAATACCCTTGAAGGGTAGAATTACTGAAATACCCTCGAATGGTAGAATTACCAGAATACCCTAGAATGGTAGAATTGCTAAAATACCCCTAAGGGTGAAAATTATCGTTTTACCCCTAACCGAGAAAATGACCATTATACCCCTAGTGGTAGTTTAAGTGATGTGTGTATGATATTTATATGACTGATTATGAGTATGACGTGCTGCATACATGTAATATTTATGACACGACATTCTGCATTGGGGTTGGGATTCTGATTTGGAGGAAGTACTGTACCAGTGGCTCTGCCATGTTTTTACTGTTCTAGTGGCTTCGCCACGTATTCTGATTCTAGTGGCTTGGCCACGTTTACTGTTATTAGTAGCTTTGCTACGTTACTATTAGCAGCTATGCTGCGATATTGGTGTGTTGGTTGGGTGGGTCGACTTAGTCCCCACATGATGTGTTGGTTGGTACGGGTGGTGTGTTGGCTGGATTGGGTTGGGTTGCATCTCTGTTCTGCACTGTTATGACTTTGGGCTTAGACCCACTCTATCACTGTATAGGGTTAAAGTCCAGACTGACCTGTTACTGAATAGGGCTCGGGCCCAGACTGTTACTGCATGATAGGGGATTACACATTGAGTTCTCGTAACTCACCCTTTTCTTTTAACTGTATAAGTAATCCCCAGCCTTAGATGATTTGGAGCTGCGAGGGACTCGGATATGGCCACATGTTCGTGAGTATTTTAATTTGTATCTAGCCTTTTAAATATTTTATTTTAGGGTTGATATTTTTGTAATAAAGCCATTTGAGGTTGTAACTTTTATTTGGTGTTTTTTTTTATTTCAACCTGCTAGACTAGGAAACACGTGTTTTTAAAACAATAATTGTTTCTAAAGAAAATCACGTTTTTCAAATCTTAAAGTTTACAACTAGAAAGGCTTCCGCGGTTTTATTTCAAATTGATAAACTTATAACAATTGATATGACTTATAATTGGACAACATGTTTTGATTTTACAATACTAACATTTTGAACAGCAATTGATTAAATGGGATTTAAAATTCAGTAACTAACTTTTATCGACAAGCCCGGTTTTTAAATGACACTTTGATGTGACACGTCAGATCCAGTCGTAATGTCTAGGCCAGGTTTGGGGTGTTACATTTAGTGGTGTCAGAGTCTAATTGCAAAACTCGACTGTGGAATGGGTTCTTGAAAATTTTCTAAAATTGTTTAAATTTTGATTTTGGAAAGAAAATTGAAAGATTGTTACTGAAAGTGTGGCACACCGAGTCTCCGGCGCCAAATCTGTAAGTTCCCTGACACTGTTTACTGCTATAGACTGAAATGTTATATTAAGAAACTACTATAGATAGTAGTACTGTAACATCCTAAAATTAGGGGTTTGGCATTTTTGCACTATTGCATGTGTTGGGTGTACTTAGCTTGTTATTTGGGTGTGTTTGGGGGTTCTAGGGAGGCTTGGGTTTGAGCCTAGGCCCTGGGAAAATTTTGATTTTT
Organism: Gossypium australe; assembly: GCA_005393395.2. Classification (NCBI taxonomy): domain Eukaryota; kingdom Viridiplantae; phylum Streptophyta; class Magnoliopsida; order Malvales; family Malvaceae; genus Gossypium; species Gossypium australe. The sequence goes on from CM016623.1 coordinate 100,702,341, forward strand.
GCCTCTTTAGTGGAGAGGGCTGTTGGAAGCAAGACTTAAGGAAATTTGTTTGTGTTTTGCTAACACAAGAGAACATATGGAAAGAGGGTTGTGGCGTCAATGAGATAGCTTGAAGGGAAGGGGTTCGAATCCAACTTGTGTCAAGTCAAAGTTTTTATTTTTGTGTTAGCTGGATGGAGGAAGTAGAGTTCGGTTAGAACTCTACAGGAGAGAGAGAAGTCTTGGTCAAATGGTTTGAATGGAAGGTGGAGAGTGTTTGGAGGAGCAAAAAGAGGAGAGAATCATGGGGTTGGATAAGTGCAGGGAGTTGGCCGAATATGGGGAGGAGTATAGAGAATTTCGACCAAAGTTTTTGGCATTTTGAGAGTGCATATTCGGCCAGTTTTAGAGGGGTGTCGTTTTTGGCTCAAAATACATTTCAGAGAGTGTTGTTTTTGGCATTGTCGGCTAGAGGATTTTGGGGTTCTCCTCATTTGGCACATTTTTGTCTTCTCTTTGTACACTTTTTCTCTCTTCCTTCTTTTCTCTCAAAAGTATCTTTGCCGAATCTGGTTGAGAATTGACCATTCATACATTTGTTTTCCTTCAACCTTTCTTCTCTTTTCTTAAGTCGAATAGCCACATCTCCTTCTACTTGTTTTCCCTTTAAGTCGTACATCAAACTGTTGGGAGCTTGGGTTCCCTTTTGTGGTCGCACTTGGTAAGCTTTTCATCCACTTTCTTTCTTTCTTTCTTTCCTATTCGCACCATTCTCTTTCTCTGACGAAATGCAACATTCTCTAATTTACTCACTATTTGTTTTCTCCCCTCTCTACTTAGCATAAACCGAAGCACTTCTCTTGTGGTGTAGGCGGTTTTATTTAGGATCAAGCTTACCCTCTTCTCAGCTCATTAAACGTTCGAGTTTCGGGAAGTTTTAGTAAGAGCCGAAACTCTTTGGGGGAGGGACCAACTGACGAATTTAATTCTTTTGGTTCCTATTATGCTTCTAACTTCTTCTTTTTTCTTTTAGTTAGATATCATCAGTGAGGGCGTACGTGCTTAACTCCCTTTGTTCAAGGGATCTTGTTCCACCGGTTACAAGGGTAAGTAGCATTAAACACTGTTGGATTTCTTTCTTGTGCCGAGTATTGGTAGATGCTAACCCCTATTCACCAATCAATTTAGGAGTTATTCGCTTTAGCCAGTACAGAAGCAAAACCGACTAGTGGCCACTCGGTTGAAGAAGGACACATCTAGTGGTAAGTGGTGTTGGTAATTTTTCGGATTCAAGTTTTAACTATGCTTTACCGGTGATGAGACTAATGGATTGGGATGTTTTGATCTCATAGGTGCATAATCTCGAGGGTTCAATCTACACTCGTAACAGGTGTGTAATCGCACACTAAACTAGATAATTGAATATGTTGCTTTGTGGAAAGGCTAAAAGCCGAAAAGTCGAAAAGCCAGCAAAGGCAACTGCACGAGCGTGCGAGCGCTCGTAGTGGAAAATCGAGACGCAAATGTTGGTGCTAAATCATTGAGAGTGTCACGAGCACTCTCACAAAACTGAGGCTGTAACGAGCTTGATCGAGTCGTAACGGGCCTAATGGGCCCAATGGGCTATCCGATCCACATGGGCAAAATTGCTGGAAAACTATCAAACGATAGGTGTGATTGCGTAATCTGAAAATCTGATACCGAAATCAAGCGAAATGGGCCACACGAGCGTGTAGGCCCAAAATGGATTTTAGGCCCAATAGTTCCGTAGAGACCTAAAAAGGGTCCTGTGTCGCTTGAGGCGACAGTAGGCCTTCTAAAAGGCCGTTAAATGATAAAATTACCAAAATACCCCTAAAGGGTAAATGTCAGTTATACCCTTGATTATGGTTGGTTATCATGTTTATGCTTTATTTACACTTTTGTATGTATGATGCATTGCATTTATGATATGTTGCATGGGTTGGGTTTGATGATCGGAGGAAGTGTAATCTGGTGGTTCTGCCACATTCTGTGTAGTGGCCTTGCCACGCATATTCTGTTATTCTGGTGGCTCCGCCACAAATTCTGTGATTAGCAGCTTGTTTGCCATATTGGTGTGTAGGCCTGGCTGGGTTCACTTGATCCCCACAGGTGTGTAGGGTTGGTACGAGGGTGTGTTTGGTTGGACTGGGTTGGGCTGCATACTCTGTTTGCATTAGCATGTTTTTAGGGCTAAGGCCTAGATTGTCACCGAATAGGGCCTCGGCCCAGTCTGCTTTTGTATGGGCTTAGGCCCAGTTAATGACCGATTAGGGAATTATACACTGAGTTCTCGTAACTCACCCTTTTGCTTAAACATTGCAGGTGATCCCCAGCGTTAGAGGATTTGGAGCTGCGGAGGACTTTGTGGTGGCCATACATCGGAGTTTTTTTTCATGAGACTTAGTAAATCCGGTCTTTACTTTATTTTAGGATTATTTTAATTTGGGTTTAATATTTTGTAATAAGGACTTTGAAATTTTATTTTTCTTTTTAACTTTCATTTAAGTTACACTTAAACTATAAATGATTAAACTCTGGGTTTTCCTAAAACGACAATAACTATTTTCCAAAATGTCGCGTTCCCGCAACTCATTGAATCTGATTTCTTTATAAGCAAAGTTTTCGAAAAAAATAATAATAACATTTTTACAAGAAAACCAATAAAGCAAATCTGGATTTCACAAACATCAAGGTTCGAAATTTTAAAAAGTTTTTAACGGACACGTAGCTTTTAAACAACCCTCTTATGTGACATGTCAAATCCGGTCATAACGTCTAGGCCGGGTTTAGGGTGTTACAAGTACTTTCCTAGAACTCTTTTGTTATGGTAAACTAAGACTGTAGAAGACTGAAAATCGTAGTGAGATATCTCGATCTGGGAAAACAAAATCTTTAAATACTGATTTTCATAAAACATCCGTTAATAATTACTGGAACTATGAACTGATTCATAAGACTTTTAAAACATATAACACGCTGTATCGATATGAGCGCAAGAGGTACTCGCGAAAGGGATACTCGAGGCCGTGGTAGAAGTCGAGGTACTAAGGCTAGGTCTTCAACATCGGGTCACATGCCTGCTAGGGAGGCACAAGCCTCACCAGTGACCAAGACGGGACCTCATGACCGAGCGGTTGAGGATGATGCTCTATTCCAAGCAATGTTACGGGTTCTTGAAAGGGTTGCTAGAGCGAGTACTGGATCAGTGGGCCAACGGTCAATTTCTGAGCGACTCCGGTCTAATGGAGCAGAGATCTTCAGGGGCATTTCTGGTGTAGCCCCGAATGTGGTAAAATATTGGTTAGATGCTACTGAGCAGATAATGGATGACCTTGACTATACCGTGGAACAGAAACTAAAGGGAGCAGTGTCCTTACTGCGGGACGAGGCATACCAATGGTGGCTTACTATGAGAGAAGGCAAGCAGGTCGAGCGCTTGACATGGGACTTCTTTAAGGCGGCCTTTCAAGGAAAATAAGTTGGGGCGAGTTATGTGGATGCTCAGAGGAAGGAATTTATTAGTCTGGTTCGGGGGAATAGGTCTGTGGTAGAGTATGAGGTAGAGTTTCTGCGATTGAGTTGGTATGCTCGGGGCATAGTCTCAACTGAGTATGAATGCTGTGTGCGTTTCGAGGATGGCCTCCGAAATGAGTTGCGGGTGCTGATAGCTTCACAAAGGGAACGAGACTTTGCTGCCCTTGTTGAGAAGGCAAAAATTGCCGAGGATGTAAAGCGCTCAGAACGCCAGAATCGTGAAAAAGATAGGGGCATAAATAAGAGGATTTTGGGCCCTCAAGTTCTGTTGGTGGGCCTAAGAAGAAGCCTAGATTTGATGGGCCAGTCCAAGCTGGGGTTCCTGTTGTTGCTGTTAGACCGCAGCCTTGTGCTGATTGTGGGAGATCTCACCAGGGTAAATGCTGGAAAAGAACTGGGGCATGCTTCAAATGTGGGTCTATGGAGCATCAGGTTAAGAACTACTCAGAGGCCTGTTCAGATGCAAGCCGCAGATCAGGGCTATGTTCAGCCGATGAGATGTGGTCAGCAGCCACCGAGAGGCCGTGGTCAGGCCAGAGGGGGAAATGGTTTGGGAAAAGGTTGTGGAGCACCGGGCAGAGGTGCTGGTAATACTGAGGTGAGACAGCCAGCTTTTGTCTATGCTGCTCGTCACCGAGAGGATGGCGATGCTCTTGACTTCATAACTAGTACGTTCCTAATTTATAATGTACCATACACCGTTTTAATTGATATTCGGTCTACACACTCGTATGTTGCATGACTGTGTCTGGGACACTGGGTTCTCAGTTTGAAACTATTGATAGTGAGATGATTGTGTTAAGTCCACTGGGACAGTCAGTTAAGGTGAATAAATTGTTCAGAGAAGTGCCCTTAGAGGTACAAGGGGTTATCTTTCTGGCAGATTTGATGGAACTGTCGTTTGGTGAATTTGATCTTATTTTGGGCATGGATTGGCTAGTGAAACACCGTGCAAATTTGAATTGTGATGCTAAGCGTATGGTGTTGAAGTCTTCTGAGGATGAGGAGGTGGTTGTGTTAGGGGAGCGAAGAGATTATTTGTCCAATGTAATTGAAGCATTAAGGGCCGAGAAACTAGTTCGCAAGGGTTGCGAGATGTTTTTAATGTATGTCAGCATTCCTGATTCAAAAGATCCTTCCGTGGGAGATGTCAGAATTGTTAAGGAGTTTTCGGATGTATTTTCAGAAGAGCTTCCTGGGTTGCCTTCAAACCATGAGGTCGAATTTGGTATTGAACCCCTATCGGGAACAGCTCTGGTGTCCATCGCCCCTTATAGGATGGCACTGAAGGAGCTGGTGGAATTAAAGGCTCAAATTCAAGAGCTACTGGACCGAGGATTCATTCGGTCGAGTGTATCTCCATGGGGAGCACCAGTGTTATTTCTGAAGAAGAAGGATGGATCTATGCGCATGTGCATTGATTATCGTTAACTGAACAAATTGACGGTCAATAACAAGTACCCTTTACCAAGGATAGATGATCTGTTTGACCAGCTGCGGGGAGCTACTGTAACACCCCAAACCCGGCCTAGACGTTATGACCGGATCTAGCATGTCACATCAAAAGGTTGTTTAAAAGCTTTGCGTTCGTTAAAAACTTAGTATCCTTTTTGAAACTCCGAACTTTGTTGCTTGTGAAAACAAGATTTGCTTAAAATGTTTTCTTGTAAAGATGTTATTAATATTTTTGAAAACTTTGTTTATTGTGGAAATCTGACTCAAAGAATTGCGGAAACGTGTTATTTTGAAAACGATTGTTATTGTTTAAAAATCCGTGATTAACCGATTAATAATTATTAACTAGCAAAATTACCAAACGAAAGTTTAGAAGAAAAATCCAATGGCCTTATTACACAAAATATTAACCCAAAATAATAACATAAAATAAATTAAAACTTGAATTTACTAAGTTTCGTAAGAAGCAAATCCGACGTATGGCCACCTCCGAGTCCTCCGTAGCTCCAAATCCTCTAACGCTGGGGATTACCTGCATAGTCAAAAGAAAGGGGGTGAGTTACGAGAACTCAGTGTGTAATCCCCTATAACGGTCAGTAGGTGGGCCTGAGCCCTTACGGTATCGGTCTGGGCCTAAACCCTATAATCATGATAATGCAACAAAAAATACAGCCCAACCCAATCCAACCATCACACCACCCGTACCAACCAATCGCACCATGTGGGGATCAAGTCAACCCACCCTGCCAAATGCACCAATATTGTAGTCAAGCTGCTAATCACGGTATATGTGGCTGAGCCACCAAAACGATAAGTGGCACAGCCACTAAACGATATGTGGCAGAGCCACTTAAAACAGCACTTCCTCCAATCATCAAGCCCAACCTATGCAACATGATATGAATGCAGTGTATTACAAGTATAAACAATATAAATAAAATCACATACAAAATATTTAACTACCATCAAGGACATAACAGTCATTTTGTCACCTAAAGGTATAACGATAATTTTCACCCCTTTGGGGGTATTTCTGTAATTTCCCTAATGAGGGCATTTCAGTAATTTACCCACTAAGGGTATTTCGATAACTTTACCCATAGAGGGTATTTCGGTAATTTTGCAAACTGGGGTATTTCGGTAATTTCGTAAACTAGGGGTATTTCGATAATTTTGCAAAGCAAGGGTATTTTGGTAATTTCTCAAACTAAAGGTATTTCGGTAATTTCATAAATTAGGGTATTTCGGTAATTTCGCAAATCAGGGGTCCTTCGGTAATTTCACATATGAGGAGTATTTCGATAATTTCACAAATCAGATATTTTCGGTAATTTCACAAATTAGGGGTATGTCGGTAATTTTACAAACTGGGGGTACTTCGGTAATTTCGTAAACTGAGGGTTTTTCGGTAATTTTGTAAACCAAGGGTATTTCAGTAATTTTGTAAACCAAGGGTATTCCAGTAATTTTGTAAATCGAGGTGTTCTAAGCAGAGATAACGATGCGAATGGGCCTATGTCCCATTCTCGGCCCAAATGGGCCCACACGCTCATGTGGCCCATTTAGCCCAAATTTAGCCTTAGATATGAGATTCACATAGACTAGTTCACTACCTACTACACATTGGGCCCACTTGGTCGAAGGCAGCCTAGACTCATGAGAACACTCATGAGGTCCTCAACTATCGCGTCGAAGCTCCCACACGTGCGCTCGCACACTCGTGTGGCTACCATCGCTGTGTGACTGGCTTTTCGGCATTTGCCGCTCTACAGCTAGAGTAGCGCGAAATACACACCTAATAGGAATCTGGAGTTGATCCGCACTCCGAACACTCCTATGCCCAAACGCCAACCGAGATATGCCTACTCTTCTCATAGATTGCTCTATTTAAAGCCAGCTTCTCACCTTCCCTCTTGCTTGCTTCCCGATGTGGGATCCCTCCTTCAGCAGAGTTTAAATCCAACATAAACTCTGCCTGTCCCAACTTAGCAAAATAAATATCCCTTTTTGCTTGCAATAGGATTCAAACCCTTGCCCTCTCATATGATTCAGACGCTACATGCCACCACAACACAAGCTCCTCTTGTGTCTAAAATCATGCACAACTAAATATAAGTCTATGGGCCAAAGTCTAAGTTCACTTAAAAATAAATCAAAATGAAATGCAAGTTCCAAGACTTGAACCTTGGACCCCTTGCTTCCTTGGATGACATCACATCCTTGTCTCCCATGTGGCGCCATTTGCCACTAGACCACAACTCTTTTTATGTCATTTTTCTCCACATTTTATTCTTAAAGCCTAGTTACTAACTCCCAGGGTTTTATTCTTAAAGCCCAAGTTTGATCCCGAGACTTCATGGAAACCCCCTAACCTTCCAAAATTACTCACCTAATAAGTCCAACTTGCATTAGTGTCGTTTTCTTGTTCTCAAAAATTTTAAACGCTCCACTGGTCAAGGCCTAGTAAGCCCAATTCTACTAGGCCCAAATTCAGGTCGTTACAGCTGTGATTTTCTCTAAGATAGATCTTCGATCTGGGTACCATCAGCTAAGGGTTAAGGAGGCGGATGTGTATAAGACTGCGTTCAGGAATCGTTATTGTCATTACGAGTTTCTAGTAATGCCGTTTGGGTTGACGAATGTATCCGATGCTTTCATGGATATGATGAACCAAGTATTCCAGCCCTATTTGGATCAGTTCGTAGTGGTGTTTATAGACGACATCCTGGTATATTTCAGAACCGAGGAGGATAATGATGCACATCTTCGAATTGTCTTGCAAATTCTGAGAGAAAAACATCTATACACAAAGTTTAGCAAGTGTGAGTTTTGGTTGCGAGAAGTGACATTTCTGGGTCACGTGGTGTCTACCGAGGGGATTAGGGTGGATCCTCAAAATATTGAAGCCGTATTGGATTGGAAACCACCAAAGATTGTATCTGAGATTCGAAGCTTTCTAGGTCTGGCTGGGTATTACAGACATTTTTTGAAGGGGTTTTCACTGATTGCTGCACCTCTAACTAAGTTACTATGTTAAGGGGTACCATTTAATTGGACTGATAAGCAGCAATGGAGTTTTGAGAAACTGAAGAAAGTTCTAACTGAAGCCCCGATGTTAATAAAGCCAGAGTCTGGGAAGGAATTCACTGTCTACAGTGATGCATCGCACACTCTATTAGGTTGTGTGTTGATCCAAGAGGGTAAGGTGGTTGCATACGCATCTCGTCAGCTTAAGTCTCACGACGTAAATTACCCCACTCACAACTTGGAGTTAGCTACGGCGGTATTCGCATTGAAGATTTGGAGGCATTACTTATATGGTGAGAGGTCTATTACTTACGCAGACCATAAAGGCCTCAAGTACCTCCTTACTCAAAAGGAGTTAAATCTTAGGCAACGAAGATGGATAGAGTTGCTTAAAGATTATGATTGCTCGATTGAGTACCATCCTGGTAAAGCTAACGTAGTAGCCGATGCACTGAGCCGTAGGATTGTATCTGATTTGAGAGCAATGTTTGCTCGTCTCAGCCTATTTGATGATGGTAGTTTGTTGGTTGAACTCCAAGTGAGACTGACCTGGACTGATCAAATTAAGGAGAAACAGTTGTTGGATGAATCGTTGGATCCTCGTTTTCGAGTGGTTGAGAAGGGGGAGACTACGGATTTTGGGCTGAATAGTGAGGGAGTACTATGCTTCCATGGGAGAGTTTGTATACCGAGAGATTCTGATCTGAGGTAGTATACCCTACGGGAGGCGCATATCAGTCCTTATGACATGCATCCTCTTGGAAACAAGTTATATCGAGATCTGCATGAACTATACTGGTGGCCAGGGCTTAAACGCGAGGTTACGAATTTCGTGGGTAAGTGTTTGACATGTCAGCAACTTAAGGCTGAGCATCAATTGCCTTCTGAGTTACTACAGCCAGTAAAGATCCCACTCTGGAAGTGGGAAAGGGTAACCATGGATTTTGTAAATGGGCTACCTTTAACGTTGGCTAAGAAGGATTCGGTATGGGTGATTGTTGACCGACTGACTAAATCTGCCCACTTTATACCGGTCCGCACTGATTATTCGCTGCAGAAGTTGGCTAAGTTATACGTGGCTGAGAATGTGAGACTACCTGGGGTACCAGTTTCTATCATTTCGGACAAAAATCCTAGATTCACATCTCGATTCTGGAAAAAATTACACGAGGCCTTGGGTACAAGGTTGGACTTCAGCACTGCATTTCATCCTCAGACTGACGGTCAGTCGGAGAGGGTGATTTAGATATTGGAGGATATGTTGAGAAGCTGTGTAATTGATTTCAAAGGCAGTTTGGAAGACTACTTTCCGTTAGTAGAGTTCGCATATAACAATAGCTACCAATCCAGTATGTAGATGGCACCGTACGAGGCATTATATGGTCGTAGGTGTCGAACCCCTACCAGTTGGATAGAACTTGGTGAGCGGCGAGTTTTGGGGCCAGAGTTAGTTTCTGAAACCGAAGAAAAAGTAAAGTTGATCCGAGATCGGTTAAAGGAAGCATCTAATAGGAAAAAGTCGTATGCTAATTTAAAGCGTAAGGAGATAGAGTACTCTGTGGGGGATTATGTCTTTTTGAAGGTCTCACCATGAAAGAAGATTCTGAGATTTGGACGGAAAGGCAAACTGAGCCTTAGATTCATCAGACCTTACCGAATATTAAAGCGTGTGGAACCGGTCGCCTATCAACTTGAGCTGCCTCCTGAGTTAAACTGGATACATGATGTGTTCCACGTCTCCATGTTGTGGCGATACCGCTCTGATCCGTCACATATAGTGCCGGCGGAGGAGATCAAGGTTAGACCTGATCTGACTTTTGAGGAAGAACCAGTGCAGATACTGGATCATGACGTTCAGGTATTAAGGAGGAAATTTGTTCCTTTGGCCAAGGTGCTTTGGCATAATCACGGTTCAGAAGAAGCCACATGGGATCCAAAGGAGGCAATGCGACAACAATACCCTCACTTATTCTGACCAGGTAAATTTCTAGGTCGAAATTTCTTTAAGGGGGATAGAGTTATAATGCCCTAAAAATGTAAGGTTTGTAATTTTTCATGATTTGGCTTAAATTCCATGTGTGCTTCAATGGCTAACTATTTGAGTGTATTTGGGGGTTTTTAGGAAGCTTGGGTTTGAGTCTGGGCCTTGGAAAGTTTTTAGTTTTTGTTGTTAAGTAAAATTGGCTATTAGCAGTTAGGACTTATGTTTCAATGTGTGTGATTTTATGTCACAAAAGAAGCATGTGGCTTGATGGTTGTGGCGTCACTAAGGTGGCAAGGGAATTGGGGTTCGAATCCCATGGCATGTAAGTAGGGGGTTTTTATTTTATGACTCGGTGCCGTGAGAGGTAGAGTTTGAATCTAACTCTGCAGAGGAGGTTGGAGACTTGGTCATCAAATTTGAATGGATTTAAATGGGAGGCTGGGAGCAAATCAAGGAGGAATTGATGGAGAGTTTGAAGGAGTTGGGATGTGAGGGAGTCATAGCCTAATTTGGGAGAGCTTAAGTAGGGGGATTTCGGCTAAGGGCATGTCATTTGGTGCATTTCGACAATTGGTGAGAGTGTAGAAGCTGAATTCTTTCTTTGCAATTTTGGGATTTTTCTCTTTTCCGTTTCGGGTTTACTTCTTTTTGTGGCGTCTCGTGCAGCATTTCTGACCATTCGGGTCCTTTTCTTTTCATCTTTATTCTCAATTGCTGCCCACTTTTTACCGGAACATAAATATCAAGTGCCTAGTTCTGATCATTCTTTTGAAGTCTTTCTCTCATCTCTTCTCTAATCGTTTCTGCTATAGCCGACCCTCTTTTACTTCCATCTTTTTTTTTTTTGAACCTTGTTTTTGCCTTCTCAGTTAGGCCGAATCTTCATACTCTCTCCCTCTCAAATCTCTTTGTTCTTCGTGGTTAGGGTCGAACCTTCTTGACTAACTACTGCCGAAATACGTTGGTTATCGATATTAGTAAGTGGTTACTACAACCCCTTTATTATTCCGTTCTTAGTAAAGGTTTCTTTTGACTCTATTAACAAGATTCGGCTTTCTATTTTTATTTTCTCCTGGGGGCCGAATGTTTGGTTGTTTCTAACAACTTTTGTTATGCCAAATCACGTTAGGAAGGGGAAATCGCCCTTGATCAGCAGGGAAGCACTAGTATCTGTTAGTTCTAGCAAGGTGAGTGGTTGTGATTTAAGCAAATAAAGGTGGTGGATTAAGAGTATGCATTAACCGTGTGTTGTGTTGGTTATAGGTTGTGTGCTCCAGATTTTTGCACTCGTCGCTGTTGCAATCAGGTGTGTAATCGTATGCAGCATTCGATAATCGGCTGAGAAGTCGAAAGTATGTAATGGTTACACTGCTAAGACTGTAGATCGGATAAACGCCGAAAAGCCGAAAATATGGCGTACGATGCCACACGAGCTTGCGATCGTGCGTGTGGTAAACCTAGCCCATGAACATGGGTGCTAGACTATAGAAGACACCATGAGCGTTCTCGTGGGCTTAGTTCGTAATGGGCCTTGTTGGGCCCAATGGGCTCATGGGCCCCACATGGGTAAATATCACGATAGTGACAAATAATGGATTGGGCTACGAAGTTCGCATAGCCGTGACTAAAATTGGGCTGAATGGGCCACACGAGCGTGTGGGCCCACTTGGGCTGAATAGTGGGCTTTGGGCCCAATTACAATATTTTGGCCATATAAGTTATTCAAGTCATTCGAGATGACGGAAGGCCTTTGGAAAGGTTGTAAACTGTACTAAAATACCCTCGAAAGGTAGAATTACCGAAATACCCTCGAAGGGTAGAATTACCAGAATACCCTCGAAGGGTAGAATTGCCGAAATACCCTCGAAGGGTAAAATTATCGAAATACCCTCCTAGGGTAGAATTACCAAAATACCCTTATAGAGTAGAATTACTGAAATACCCCTGAGGGGTGAAAATTACCGTTTTACCCCTAACCGACAAAATGACCATTATACCCCTAGTAGCAGTTTAAGTGATGTGTGTATGATATTTATATGACTGATTATGAGTAAGACGTACTGTATACATGTAATATTTATGACACAACATTCTGCGTTGGGGTTGGGATTCTGATTTGGAGGACGTACTATACTAGTGGCTCTGCCACATTTTTACTGTTCTAGTGGCTTGGCCACGTTTACTGTTATTAGCAGCTTTGCTGGGTTACTATTAGCAATTATGCTACGATATTGGTATGTTGGCTGGGTGGGTTGACTTAGTTCCCACATGGTGTGTTGGTTGGTACGGGTGGTGTGTTGGCTGGATTGGGTTGGGTTGCATCTCCGTTTTGCACTGTTATGACTTTGGGCTTAGACCCACTATGTTACTGTATAGGGCTAAATCCCAGACTAATCTGTTACTAAATAGAGCTCGGGCTCAGACTGTTACTGCATGATAGGGGATTACACATTGAGTTCTCATAACTCACCCTTTTCTTTTAACTGTACAGGTAATCCCCAGCCTTATATGATTTGGAGCTGCGAGGGATTCGGAGGTGGCCACATGTTCGTGAGTATTTTAATTTATATCTAGCCTTTTAAATATTTTATTTTCGGGTTGATATTGTAATAAGGCCATTTGAGGTTTTAACTTTTATTTGGTGTTTTCTTTTTATTTCAACCTGCTAGACTAGGAAACATGGGTTTTTAAAACAATAATTGTTTCTAAAGAAAATCACGTTTTTCAAATCTCAGAGTTTACAACTAGAAAAGGCTTCTGCGGTTTTATTTCAGATTGATAAACTTATAACAATTGATATGACCTATAATTGGACAACAAGTTTTGATTTTACAACACTAACGTTTTCAACAGCAATTGATTAAATGGGATTTAAAATTTAGAAACGAACTTTTATCGACAAGCCCGATTTTCAAACGACACTTCGATGTGACATGTCAAATCCGATCGTAACGTCTAGGCCGGGTTTGGGGTGTTACAGCATAACTCAATCATAAATGAGCATATTGTCCCTTATTCGAGCCTTCAAGCCTTAGAAATAAGTCAAGACTAAATCGGAAATATTTGAAACATTGACGAAAAAGCTAGAAAATTCAAATCTGTAGGGGTCACACGACCGTGTGGCTAGGTCGTGTGACTCATACGACTAAGACACATGCTCGTGTCTCAGGGCATGTAACAATCGAAACCCAACCCGTGTAACTCTTTGGCTTGGGTCATACGGCCAAGCTACACGCCTGTGTGCCATGCCGTGTAACACTAGAAATGGTGTAACACCCCTTACCCGGGTTCTATGCCGGAACTGGGCCCGAGGAGTTACTGTATTAAAACCTCATGATCGCCACTTAGGCTCACCGTGACTACTCTCTTAAGTCACCTCAGTAACCTCTTTCTCGACTTACGAGGCCTCACTCATACATAAGAGGGCTCTCGAGACTATTCCAGAACCTTTTCGATTCTTAAAATTTTCCTCTTTTATATAGGGCTCACACGCCCGTGTAAGATAAGTCACGCTCGTGTATAGTCACACACGCCCATGTCTACAAATCGTGCATAAAAACTCATGCATTCTGCCAATGCCCCACGGCTAAGGTACATGCCCGTGCTATCCAACCGTGGTGAACACTGACTTCACTTACACGGCCTAGAGTCTAGACACACGCCCGTGTGGCTAGCTCGTGGCCAATTTTGACTTAAAAGATCAACATGAAGGGGACACACGGCCAAGTCACATGCCCATGGGCTGACCGTGTGTCACACATGGCCTAGACACACACTCGTGTGTCTATCCACATGGACAAGAACAAAGCTATATGCTAAGCTCTTCTCACCCCTCTAGCATTCATAACATGCACTCATTCAACACATCCATAAGCAACTCAAATTAAAGTACAATCTCACATAGATAACTACATCTTTTCATATAATATGGTAGCCAACAACGATGGCATAACACAAAATAGACTATCCATCTAAAGGCCAACACATCTTAGCCATTTACAACAAAATTCACTAACTTGTCTAGCCCCTATACATGCCATATACAAAACATTGAGTCTCATGTACCAGAGTGTGCTGATAGTGTGGGCGATCTTCCAATTAATCCTCGTATCTCGATTCAACACTTTTACTCTATAAAAAGGGAAAAGAAAGGGATAAGCTTTGAGCTTAGTAAGTTTACACATAAACAATTAAGCATCATAGTATAAGCTAAACAACAATTAGCATCATACTAACATATAATGTACAACTATGCTTACTCTTTCTATCCCTTACCACATTCCCAACACATCATGAGTCACATACTCATAACCATTGAAATGCACCCCTACATTCAATATCACATTTACACAATATACAACACAACATCATATCTCGATAATTCATCCACACAGCTAATTAACTCAGCTAATGCACACCGCTAATTTCTCGATGGTTTCGCACTTAGCCTACCACAATCAATTAATAAAGTAGTATCGCACTTAGCCTACCATAAAGGTATTCATAGTGGTTTCGCACGTAGCCCACTAGACGATATACCTAACGATAGCATCGTACATAGCCAGCTTATCGTCAATATGCATTAAGATGGTATCGCACTTAGCCCACCATTTAGCATTCTCACCACACATTCACATATCTACTTACTTAACCATACATCCATTCACAATTTCTACCACATTCATCCCACATAGGTTCTCAATCATGCTACACACTAGCTAGCATTAAGAAATTGTAAGTATGAATGCATTGTTTAAGCATAGACTTACCTCGATACTCAAAAGTATAGAAATATGCAATTTAGTCCACCACCTTGCTCTTGCCTCGGTTTAGATCCGGGCTTCTCTTTCTTGTTCTATAATGAATAAATCAGCTTATTCAATTCACACATTGACTAAATTGACACTTATCTCATACTTTGGCAAAAATTACTTTTTTTCCCCTAATCTTTCTCATAATTACACTTTTGCCCCAAGGCTCGTAAAGTGACTTTTATTCAACTTTCTAGCCTTTCATGCTTAGCCGAATCACTTACTCAACTAAAGCATTCACCAATTCTCACTAAATCACACATGTATGACCAAGCTTAAAACTTTCACAAACTAGCCCCTACATGCATTTTCATGGAAAATCAATTAGCAAAAGATGTTTCTACTACATCAAGCTTTCATAATCTTACATAAAATGTCAACATACATGCATGTCATACATGGCCACATTTTTGAACATTCAATATAGCTTATCAAATAGCTAAAAATAGCTTATTCATGCTATTAGGACTCCAAAAATACGAAGAATATCAAAAAACGGGGCTTGGATGCACTTACTAGAAAGCTTGAAAAATTTGAAGAACCCTAACAATGGCTCTTGAAAATTTCGGCAGCCTTGGAGAAGAAGAAGAATGAATTTTGTCATCTTTTCCTCCTTTTTAATCATTTAATTACTAAATGACCAAAATGCCCTTTTTGATAAACTTTCTATTTTAACTCATCCATGCCCAATTTTGTCCAAAAATTAGAATTTGGGTAAATTGCTATTTAAGGACCTCTAATTAATATTCTAAAGCTGTTTCACACAAATAGCTTCTAGAATCTCACATTTTGCAACTTTTGCAATTTAGTCCTTTTAGACAATTCAACCGAAATTTCACAAAATTGCTTCATGAAACTTTCACACTAACATGCAAACATAGCACAAACCTCAAAAACTCATACATAGACCTCAAATTTGTGGTCTCGTACCACTATTCCGACTAGGCCCTAAACCAGGATGTTACAAATGGCCTCACACGTCCGTGTGTTAGGCCATGTAACTACCTGACTTGAAACCTTTAAAACCTACAGGGAACACATGGCCGTGTCATAGGGCCGTGTGGACAAGAAATTGGCCAAAATCAAAACATTTCTTTCACCCATTCAAAGGATGAACCTAAACATATTTACACATAAGACCAAGGCATCAAAACCTACCCAAAATATGCATAAAAATGACCATTCACAAGATCATTAAACCATACAACCAATATGCCATATAGGCACCTCAATCACAATCCATCAAACATATCTAAACACATGCCTATTTGACCATATGTCAACCATATACATCTACTTATTTCCATACCAAAACATACAATAATTGACCATATTCCAAACTACATCATCATAGACCAAATTGGTCATTCAAAACATACATCAACTTAGCGATATCACACCAACTATCAAGGTTTCAAAGTACCATAAGTGTAACGACCTCAAATTTACGGGTATCGAAAAAGTGTATTTTTGGGTCTCCATTTTCGTGAAATGGATTCGTAAATATTTATTAAAAGTATTTACGAAGTTAGTTGTGTGGTTAATTAGGTTTTGGTTAGGTGAATTAGCTTGAATTGAGGGTAATTAGGTGTAAGGATTAAATTAAATAAAGTGTGAAAGCTTAATTATAGAATAGAGAAAAGTAAAGGAACTAAATTGAGAGAATTTTGAAATTAGGGATTTATGGTGAAATTAGAGAGTTAAATTTAGTTTGAAGTGTTAATTGAATGGATTTAGAATTGTATGAATGAAATGTGCATGTTTAATTATTTTGTTTTAAAGTATTCGGATTATAGAAATACCACTAAGTTTATACTCAACATACGGTTGTTTTCCATGCACATGTTAGGTTAAAGTCAGATCATTGAAGCAGCATCCAAAGCTGATCTCGAACTCAAAGTGGTGAAGTATATTTCTTTTTAGTAATGGCATGTACCTAGGTTGTCATATGTGTGTCATTTTGAGTAATGATTGTAATAATGTGATGAGATTATATTAGTTACTTTAAATACATGAATATATGTATAACATGTTGATGCTATAAATGGTATGTTTAAGTTAATGTAAAAATGAGTAAGAAATAAGTCAACATTTAGGTTAAAATGTTTTGTTATTAGAATTGGCTATAATGAAGTAATGTTGTTTAATTTTGATAAAAATATGTAAAGTACCTATGTTGATATGTTGGTTAGGTCATTAGGTTGATTACTTGGCATGATATGGATTTATTTTATTATGTTTTGGATTGCTTGAACATTGGTTATTGAGTTTCTTGTGATTTAAGTTTGCAAGGTTGGTAAAATTGATACTAAAGGTTCATTTTCAGTCCACGGCCTGGCACACGGGCATGTCACCAGACCGTGTGAGACACACAGCTTACACATGGGCATGTGGATAGGCCGTATGTCCCCTGCATCTTAAAATTTTAAAAGAAAATGCTCAGGAAATTGCAGACGGGCAGAGGCATGGGCGTGTGTCTCAGCCATGTGAGGCATACGGTCTAGCGCACGGGCGCGTGACTGACCGTGTGACCTAAGTCAGAGAGTTACGCGAGGTCGGACACGGCCTGAAGCACGGGCGTGTTTAGGGTCACACGGGTGTGTGAGCCTTGTACTTAGGAAAAACTTTGAAATTTCATGAAAAATTTTTTGAACTTCCGATTAAGTACTAATTTGTTTCTAACACGTGATTTGGGCTTCGAGAGCTCAGTAAAGGGACATTTTGATTAAATTATATGTGTATGTTATACTATTATATGCTTGTTCGTATTTGTTCTGAAATGTCCGGTAATACTCTGTAACCCTATTCCGGCGACGAATAAGGGTTAAGGGGTGTTACAATAAGTACCACAAATTCAAAGCAACATTTACATGCCATAAACATCAACTAAACATTAGAAAGAAATCCACCTATACATACCAAAACAGCAAAATCTACCGATATAATCACTGGATAGTGTCATAGGTCTCCAATGAGATTCCAAACTGATTGAGCTTCCGATAATCTATAAAACATAGGAAAGAAAAACTACGTAAGCATATAATGATTAGGAAGTTCGTAAATAATGAACATAACTTACCATTTCAATCTAAAACCACATAATTTAAACACGAATCAATCCAACATAAGCTTGACACAAGCCCAAGCATCATCAACAACACAAGTTAGTGCTTTAATACATAACTTAACAAAATCATCACATGGTAAGATAGATTTCATGAACTTTGTACAACTTAATTCATACTTTCCCTAAGTATAGTTATACGTACTTTGATCATTATAAATTCATACATTTTCATAAGTTCATAACATAATCATAGGAATACTTAGCATTCCTTCCTTTTCATACCCGTTGAGCCACTTAGAATAATATCAGATACGTGGGAAGCTCACACAAAGTGTGCTAAACATATGGTCGAAACCATTCCTTTCATTTTCCTTTACATCATTGCTCACTCGAGCCATAAATGGGTTTGCTCACACAAGCTGACGGTTAGAATATAGCTATATGATGCCTCTCACACAAGCTGACGAGTATCCACAACAAATGTCGGAACTCAATTATCAGTAGGACATTCAGAACCAGCACCCGAAACATGGTAACCCTAATGACATGTCATTTGTATCCTATATATTCCTAATGTAACACCCCAAACCCGGCCCAAACACCACGACCGGATCTGGTATGTCACTAAGAAAATTTTGGAAAACATGTCGTATTTTTAGAAAATATTTTTCTAAAGTTTATCCTTTTATTCGAAAAAATAAATAGTTGATAGTTTAAATAAAATATGCCTTTATGAATTAAAAACCCAAATTTAAATACATGCATTAGTTCAATAAGAATTTAAATAACTAAAAGTAATTAAAGCCCAAAATAAAACAAATATAAACTAGTGGCCCATGGCCTTATTACAACGAGATTTAAAATCCATTAATTAAAAATATAAAATAATAACTTGAGTCTTTTTGCTGGATCCAGATGTTCTTTTGCATGGCCACCTTGCGCTCCTCTCCAGCCCGGTCCAATGCACTAAGTGCTACCTGAAATATTAATTAATTGGTTGAGTCGCGAGACTCAGTGTGCAACCCTCATGCACCATTAGATGTGGGCCTTAGCCCTATAAAACAAAATAAACAGTTTAATAAACATAATAAAAATTAATATGCAAGCCCAACCCAAATCCTAGGTTTCCATCCGCTACATGCCCCCGTATCAGCCATTCACACCATTGGGGATTTCTACAACCAACCCACACCGCTACACGCCTTGATGGCAGTCTTGCTGCTCATCATCAGATCATGGCTGTAGCCACTACAACAGATCACGGCAAAAGCCGCTACAACAGATCACGGTAAAAACTACTACAACAGATCACGGTAAACAACGTATAACTTCCTCCTTTCATCAACCCAACCCATGCAATCACAAAAAATCAATATACTTATATCATTTAATCAGAACATTCACTAACCTGGTGATTTGCTTTTACCCTCTTTGGGTTTCCATCATTAAGCCAGAATTTCGGCATTTATCAAGACATATAAAACTTATAATCATATATTTATCAAACAGATCTAGTTGGTGTGGAGAATTACACACCTGATTAATGTAGATACCCTTGCTAAACCGATCTACGTTTTGCTTCAAAAAGCCGGAAAGATGTGAAAATAGGCCTCTCCTATATTCGGCCATAGTTAGTATTCTACCCGATTTTATATATATGAATAAACAAATCCTCTTACCTTGAAATCCCAAATGTAACACGATTCTATAACTTAGAGATCTATGAGTTTTGGCTTCTAGGAAAAATTCCAAAAAGATGATCTATCGCGCTTTCGGCTTTTGAAAGAACTAAAAATTGAAAAGATGGCTAAGGGAGATTCGGTCAATGAATATTAAGGAGAAGAATAGGTGTAGTTTCGGCTTTTGAATCAAAGTGAAGATGAGGGAATAGGCTTAAAGATTTCGGCTTTTGCAGAGAATGAAGAAGAAGATGGAACTTTAGGAGTTTTCGGCTTTTACTCAGAGAAGAAGAGAAAAGAATGAGAGAAAAACCCCAAATGCCGAAATTGAAGAGATATTCCCCCTATTTATAGAAATTTCGGTACTTACCTAACCTTGCAGATAAATTCTATCTTTTCTCCTTTATCTTAATCTACTAGCTCATCTACAAGAGACTTAATTATCTCTAATTCCTCCCTCCTTTATCAGCATATTATCCACATATTTTAATCATTAAAATCCCTAAATTTTAGCCTTTATCTGCTTATTATCCTCATAAAATAAATTCCTAAATAATAGCCTTTATCTGCTTATTATCCACATATTTTAAACATTAAGACCCCTAAATTTTAGCCTTGTTGCCATCCACTCCACCTAATCCGAATGCCCAAAATTTAGCTAACTTAAATTAAAAGAATTGGGCTCCATGAAACTTAAATTTGGGCCCCTTACTCCCTTGTGTGGCGTCACCTCCTAAGATTGGGCCACAAGCCCACTTTGGTATTTTAAACGTAGATACTACCTTTTAAACACCTATAATGCCCAAACAGAAAATTTTAATCAAGGCCTCTACCTAAGCCTGAGCCCAATTTGGACCCCTAACACTTAAATTAACACATTAAACATATCCTACCTATTAAACGCATAGGCCCAAAAATTCAGGATGTTACACCTAAGGTTCAAACGGGGCTCGATAATCGTCGTACGTCATTGGATTTCCATCGTTTCATGACATGATAAATAACATAGTAGCATGCATATATCAAATAACATTAAAATGTTATTTAAACATACGAACTTACCTCGATTTTAAGGATGTCAAAATAAAATCACTAATCCGAGGCTTTAGCTTTTCCTTGATCTAGATCTGTACGAGGTTTACCTTCATCTAAATAAGTGAATTCAATTCATTTAATACACATATTATTCAATTTAGTCCAAAATTCATACTTTTACAAATTTACATTTTTGCCCCTATTGTTTTAACTTATTTACAATTTAGTCCTTAATCTCATAAATGGAAATTTATGCAATTTTATCCACATTTCATACTAGCCGAATTACCTAGGTACTTATACAACCTCATATAGCTCTACATTTCACAAATTTATCATGATATTTTAATCCTTCGGGATTTGATGATTTGGCCGAATGGCCTATAGCTAAAATGATTAGTGTTGGTCGAATGTAGGAACTCGAGATCTAGAGGATTAGATCGGGATTCTTCGGGATTCCAGTGGAAGCATTAAGTATACCAGGTGTGTACCCCACACTAAGCCTTAATAGATTTATGGTTATGTTTAATAAATGTGTTAATATGAAAGTGTAAGAATATGGCTAAAGTACCATGCAATGGTACAAAGTACTCAGGTACGTTTACCTACTCCTACTATGAGTATAATATATGGCAGATATGTGAATGTGATAAGAATGTGAAATAAGGCATAAGGCATGATATTGCATGATTTGTATGACATGGGGCATATGGGAAATTATGATAAGGGGAAGTGATCTGGTGGTTTATACCACAAATATCTGAATGTGGTGACTTCTGTCACGTAATCTGAATGTGGTGATTTATGTCACGAATAATTATCTGGTGGCTATGCCACAATATATAAGGGCGATGAGCACGTCGACTGTAGCGACTGCCTTCGATGGTGTGTAGCGGATGGAGGGTCGACTTAGTAGTCCCCACGGTGTGATGGTTGGTACGGGTGATGTGTAGCGGACGGTATCTAGGCTTGGGTTCGGGATTGCATCATTATCCCTACTTGTTATGTATGTATGATATGTTATGATATGCCTAAATCATTGGGACTTAGTGTTGGTTATACACACTGAGTCTGTTGACTCACCCCGTTGTGGGATATTTTTCAGGTGACGCTCAGTGATGGACCGGGTCGGCAGGAACTTAGTGGTGGCCATGCTCAGCTCAGAAGTTATTTTGGACTAATTTATTTCTAAGCATTTTTTTGAAATTTATTCGGGATTTGTTTTTGATGTAATAAGGCCAGTAGTATTAAACTATTTGATGCCTGCATGTTATTTATTTCGGTATGATACAATTTTTATCAATTCAAAGTTTAAGTAATGTTTTAAAAAAAAAAATAAATTCTAAATGTTTTGATAACTTATCACGAATTCGGCAATACTTCTAATTTATGATTTTCAAGTACGAAATTAAAGCTTTAATAAAGCTTAGACTTTTCAATTCGAACCCAACACAATACAAATTTTATTCAAAAACATCCATGTTTTCCAAAGTGACAACCAAGTTTTGAACCGCTTTACTTGAGGAACATACCAGATCTGGTCGAGACTCGTGGGCCGGGTTTGGGGTGTTTCAGCTTTGTATCAGAGCCCAATTTTTAAACTCTCGGCTTTGGGTTTAAGGTCCAAAACGTTTTCAAAATTAAGCCCAAAAAAGAATTTTGAGAAATTTTTTGTGAAATAAGCAGGTTTTTTGGCATGGCACCTAAGTCTCCGACCCGAAGTCCACCAGGTAAGTACCCCTATCCATTGTGTGAATTATTGTATGTAGAAGGGTAGAAATGGAACGTAGATTAGTATGATAAGTACTTGAACTATAGGACTAGTTTACCCCAACAATTACATAAAACTTTAATGCCTAATCAAACAAACATGTGACTAAGTCGCCGAGCTAGGGTGTGGCAACCATTGTGCGCATGTCTAGGATTGGTTTCGGTGGGAGCTTGGTATTTAAGCAGTCCTAGTGACTCACCTCCTCTCCACTCGAATCCTACCTGGTGCGTAGTGACGGTTCACCCTAACCAAGAGGACTTATTCACGGGCTAAACCCAATAATTAAAACCCGAAAGGGACTAGCCGTATTTTTATAAAAACCTTAGTTCTAAAATCCTCAAATTACCCTTAGATTGTAACAACTATTTCATAAAATTTCTCTGAAATATTCCCAATTTACAAAATTACCTAAATACCCCTGGTTGAAAAAAATTACCAAAATGCCCTTGATTTCTAAAAATTACCATACTACCCTCGGTTTTAATAAAATTTTCTTATTTTGCAAAAGTATCCAAAAACCCTAGTTTGCAAAAATTCAAGATACCATGATTGGGAAAATTTACCAAATTACCCCTGGTTTACCAAAATTTCCAAAATGACCCCGAATTCCAAAATTTCTGCCATACCTTTGATTTGAGAAAATTGTCAAAACTATCCTAGAGTTTGAAATTTCAAAGTGCCCTGATTTATTAAGATTTTCAAATTGACCCCGATTTATTACCAAAATACCCCTGTAGGACAAATGACGAAAATACCCCTGGGATAGGAACAGGCAAAAATGTTTGAAGAGTGAATATGTATGGTAGATACTACTGAATGGATGTGTTTCTGTGAATTAAGGTAGAAGACTTGAAACTTTGATTGATCGAAAGAACTACTATTAAGCTCTTTTCATAAAATTGTTCGCGGATAAACAGTGGAACAAATACTAACACATAAAATTTCTTAAATCAGATTAAAGCGCGATCGTAGAAATGAGCTCTAGGGGACGCGGTCGTAACGTGCAAGGACGTGGTAGAGGCAGAATGACCGTATCGGAACCCGTTAGATCGGGTCAAGGGTCTGAGAATGAGGTACCACCACCACCCCCACCACCAGCTGTTGAGCAGCAAGATTAGATGGGGGATGACGCTGTATCGCAGGCTGTGCTGCGAGTTCTGGAGATGGTGGCTGGAGCAGGTGGAAATATGGGAGCTCGAAAATCTGTACCCGAGCGACTTCGAGCCAATGGAGCTGAGGTGTTCCGTGGCGTATCTGGTGTGGCACCCAGTACTACTGAGTATTGGTTGGAGGCGACCGAGCGAATTATGGATGAGTTGGATCTGATAGCTGCAGAGAAAGTGAAAGGAATGGTGTCGCTTCTTCGCGATGAGTCATATTAATGGTGGCTCACAATTCGGGATGGTGCTACGGCTGAGGAACTCACTTGGGAGTATGTTAAGACGGCATACCAGAAGAAGTATGTTGGTACTCATTACATTGATGCGCAAAGGAAGGCATTTCTGGGGCTGGTTCAAGGGAACAAGTCCGTGGCGGAGTACGAGGGGTTGAGCCGGTATGATCGAGGAATAGTGGCTACGGAGCATGAACGATGTGTCCGGTTTGAGGACGGACTGAGAGATGACCTGAGGTTATTGATAGCTCCACAGCAAGAGCGGGAGTTTGCAGTATTAGTAGAGAAGGCTAAGGTAGCCGAAGGAATTAAGGACTCTGTGAGGCAGAACACGGACCGGAATAAGCAGAAAAGAGGATTTGGACTGTCAGGGTCATCTGGGAATGTTCAGAAGAGGCCTAGGGTTGATGGGCCGCGAGGTCAGCAAGCTGTTACAGGAGGGCAGTATCGTACTTGTGATCAGTGTGGGAAGAAGCACTTAGGAGAGTGTTAGAAGAAGACGGGAGGATGTTTTAAGTGTGGATCTAAGGATCATATGATTAAGGACTGTCCTATGAGATCGGATGGGAATCGACCAGCGGGTCAGGGTTATAATCAGACTGGTAGAGGTGGACAGCAGCCTCAGCGAGGTCGTGGACCGAATGGCAGAGGTACCGGTGCGGGAAGAGGACGTGGAACACCTGGCAGAGGTGTTGGTAATACAGAAGCAAGACAGCCGGGCTTGGTATATGCAGTTCGCCGTAGGGAAGATGGAGACGCGCCGGACATCATAACCGGTACGTTCCCTATATTTGGCAAGCCTTACTTTGCTTTGATTGATGTGGGCTCGACCCATTCTTATGTTGCATGTAGAGTAGTTGAAACTCTAGACATAGCCTCTGAACTATCTGATAGGGAGATGACTGTAGTAAGCCCGTTAGGTCAAACTGTAGTGGTGAATAAGATGTTTCGGGAAGTACCCTTAAAGATTCAAGGTACAGTATTCCCTGCCGACTTAATGGAACTACCTTTTGGAGAATTCGATCTCATACTTGGTATGGACTGGTTAGTGGAGCATTGAGCTATATTGGATTGTGTAGCTAAGTGAATGGAGTTAAGGACCCTAGAGGATGAGGAAGTAGTTATGATAGGAGAAAGAAGAAACTACCTGTCTAACGTAGTTTCTACTTTAAAGGCTGATAAGATGGTTCGGAAAGGGTGCAAGGCATTTTTGGCCTTTGTTAGTGCATTGGATGCAAAAGAAGGAGGAGTTAGTGGAGTTAGAACAGCAAGGGACTTTGTGGATGTTTTTCCGGAGGAGATACCTGGAATACCCCCGGACAGAGAGGTGGAGTTCGGAATTGACTTGCTACCTGGAACAGCTCCTGTGTCAATCGCTCCGTACAGAGTGGCACCCAAAGAGTTGGTTGAGCTCAAGGCTCAGATCCAAGAGTTACTTGATCGTGGGTTTATTCGACCCAGTGTGTCTCCGTGGGGAGCACCGGTCTTGTTTGTGAAGAAGAAGGACGAAACTATGCGTATGTGCATAGATTACCGTCAGTTGAATAAGCTGACCATCAAGAACAAGTACCCTTTGCCGAGGATTGACGACTTGTTCGATCAGCTTAAGGGGGCGGCGGTTTTCTCGAAGATAGATCTAAGGTCTGGATATCATCAGCTTAAAGTGAAGGAAGGGGATATCCATAAGACAGCTTTCTGGACAAGGTATGGGCATTTTGAGTTCGTGGTAATGCCGTTTGGATTGACGAACGCCCCAGCTGCTTTCATGGATATGATGAATCGGGTTTTTCAACCCTATTTAGATAGGTTCGTCATGGTGTTCATCGACGACATCCTAGTGTACTCCAAGTCTGAGGAGGAATATGATGAGCATCTACGGGTTGTGTTGCAAGTGTTGAGGGAAAAAAAGCTCTATGCCAAATTCAGCAAGTGCGAATTTTGGCTTAAGGAAGTGGCGTTCTTAGGACATGTAGTGTCTGCAGAAGGAATAAGGGTGGATCCTAGGAAGATTGAGGCGGTGTTAGATTGGAAACCACCTAAGTCGGTGGCTGAGGTTCGTAGTTTCTTGGGATTGGCAGGCTACTACAGTAGGTTTGTAGAAGGATTCTCATCGATAGCCGCACCTTTGACGAAGTTGTTGAGAAAGGAGGTACCTTTCGTATGGACGGATAAGCAACAGGAGAGCTTTGAAAAGCTTAAGAGGGTTTTGACTGAAGCTCCGGTCTTGATTCAGCCGGAGGCAGGAAAGGATTTCGTGGTGTATTGTGACGCTTCTCATACCGAATTAGGATGTGTTCTGATGCAAGATGGGAAAGTAGTCGCTTATGCGTCTCGACAATTAAGGCCACACGAGGTTAACTACCCAACTCATGATTTGGAATTGGCGGCAGTGGTCTTTGCTCTTAAGGTGTGGAGGCACTATCTTTATGGAGAAAAGTCAGTGATCTACACAGACCACAAGAGCCTTAAGTATCTGTTGACTCAGAAGGAGTTGAACCTAAGACAGCGAAGGTGGGTTGAATTACTGAAGGACTACGATTGTTCGATAGAGTATCATCCGGGCAAGGCAAATGTAGTGGCTGATGCCCTAATTCGGAAGGTTGTGTCGGATCTGAGGGCGATGTTTGCACGTCTGAGCTTGTATGATGATGGAAGTCTGCTGGCAGAATTGCAAGTAAAACCGACATGGTTGAATGAAGTGAAGGAAAGTCAGTCAATGGATGATGAGTTAAGTGCTAAGCTACAGCAAGTACGGAATGAGGAGTTGGAAGATTATGGTATTAATGATGAGGGAGTATTGTGTTTCAAGGGTAAAGTCTGTATGCCTGAAGAATAAGGAATTAAGGCAGAGGATTCTTCAGGAATCGCATAGTAGACCTTACGCTATGCATCCTGGAGGTAGTAAGTTGTACCGAGATCTAAGGGAACAGTTTTGGTGGCCTGGTCTTAAGAAGGAAGTTACCGAATTCGTAGGGAAGTGCTTAACGTGTCAGCAAGTTAAGGCTGAACACCAAGTTCCGTCAGGATTGCTTCAACCAATAAAGATTCCGCAGTGGAAGTGGGAGAGAATCACCATGGACTTCGTTAGTGGGTTTCCCCTTACGCCTACTAAGAAGGACTCGGTGTGGGTGATAGTGGATCGATTGACAAAGTCCGCGCATTTCATTCCAGTGCGGGTTGATTATTCTTTGCAGAAGTTGGCGAAGTTATATGTGGCAGAGATTGTGAGGTTGCATGGAGTGCCGGTATCGATTATCTCGGATAGGGATCCGAGGTTTACTTCTCGGTTTTGGAAAGCGTTACATCAAGCTTTAGGCACCAGATTGGATTTCAGCACGGCTTTCCATCCACAGTCGAACGGTCAGTCTGAACGAGTGATCCAAGTGTTAGAGGATATGCTGAGAGGCTGTGTAATAGACTTCAGAGGATGTTGGGAAGAATATTTGCCGTTAGCGGAATTTGCATACAACAACAGCTATCAAGCTAGTATTCGGATGGCACCGTATGAAGCACTGTATGGACGGAAGTGTCGAACTCCTACGTGCTGGATTCAATTAAAGCTTTAATAAAACTTAGACTTTTCAATTCGAACCCAACACAATACAAATTTTATTCAAAAACATCCAAGTTTTCCAAAGTGACAACCAAGTTTTGAACCGCTTTACTTGAGGAACATACCAAATCTGGTCGAGACTCGTAGGCCGGGTTTGGGGTGTTTCACACACATAATCATAAAGTATTAGAGTAAGAATTTAATTTGCTTTAGCACCGTTATGGCTATGTGCTCATCCCGTTTCATGAACATGTACAAGAGAAAACCATGAAGAAAATCTAGTTGAAGAGCACCACTTCATGTCCATATAGGTGGATTTCATGACAATTAATGTTCATCCATTAAGAGTAAAACTCATCCTCCTAAAATATAAACACTAAATCATGGTTCTTAGTGTACGTTGTCATTCGATAACTTGTGTAACACCCCTAACTCGTATCCGTCGCCGAATTGGGGTCACAATGTGTTGCTTAACAGAATTTGAACACTTTGCTTTAAAAATGAATTTGAGCATACAGCTATATGAATTAACAATCACAAGCAATATTGCATTTTCAATCCACCATGTATAATTAAGCAAATTATAAACCACAAAAATTATATGCACTGATAACTATTTCGAAATTAGCCATTCATTCACGGCATGTATACACTTAACCATGTGACTCATATCCTATTCGACTAGCAAGTAAAATATCATACTATTTTCTGTCCAAACACATATACAACTTTAATATCATCACCCTATGGGCAAACATAACATTTATGCAACATTTTTAATACACATAATGGTCTATCATCATGAACCAATATAAAAGCACAAAATGCAACCCTTATATACCCTATTCGCATGTTAATTACCAAGCATAAATCACATTCACAAACCGATTCCTCTCTCTCACCCATTTCGGGTATTAAAATTAGGTACAAGGGTATCACAGAGAGCTTTACCATGCAATATTAAGCTAACCTTTGTCAGTACAATTTGTAATCATCCTTAGCCATCACAAGCTGAACCCAAGTATTCAATTTCTTATAATAATTACAATGGCATATGCACACATTTTACTAGTAACTTGCCACTCATAAACATTAACTTGACATCTTTAATAATCCAAATAGACCAAATTAAGTCACATCTGAAAGTACATTCTCTCAACTATATCTACCACATTCGAACCAAACCAAAACAATTGCAAAACATATCAATATGTCATGTTTATCCCAAACGCAAACACATCTATATATAATAGGCATATTACTTATTTAATATACTACATGTTATAACTCGTCAAGCATCTGTCACTTTCTTCATTGTTAAAACACATGACCACACACCACAATTGTATATCATATGACCACTTTCTATACATGATTAAACCATGACCGAATTTCACATTCCTTAATATTAATAATCAAACCACTATATCAAGAACATAGGAATTAAACTTGATCAAAAGAAATAGCCATTTTTGCAAGGCTAAACAAATATACATGACCGAATGTCATTAGTCTAAACCTTAGTCTAACCTATACATGCCTTCGATTCAAAACTAAGATTAAGTACCAAAAAGGGGTAGTGTGTTGACTTTTCGGCGATCCTCAGATGCCCGTAGCTTGATTGAAATCTATAAACAGAACAAAGAGCACACACGGAATAAGCTCACTAGCTTAGTAAGTCTTAAGAATTTAAAGAAAATAATTCAATTTGACCCTAAACTTCCAAGTCAAATACTGATAGTTCAAACTTTAACAATTCACACTATGGTATCACATTATCGAACTTCAATATCGTCTTTAACCTGACATTTCTCATTATCCTACCTTTAACAAATAGTTCATAATTCAACTCAAAATTCAAATGATAACATCCATTTCTTGCCAAATACTAAATTCGTATGCACATCATTTAAATGGAATCATATTCAAGAGCATATATACATATATTATTCACTTCACATCTTATCACTCTAAAGGTTCAATATGCACGAAATATCAATATGATTTCCTAACAACAACTGAATATACATACATAATCATATACCACATTTCGTCCAACATCACATATATATATACATATATACATTTAATTGATCGAATATATATACTCAATTAAACAACTCACAGGTACTACCTGTACGGTTCTGTAATTTAATTCATACGAATAAGCTTAAGTTTGTCCTTTTGTCAACATAACTCCACCAGTTTATATGCATAAGCTCGTATTTAAAAATCACCGGCGTTTAGCCTGCTAGGCGATAAGCCCAAAACTCTTCACTGGCACGTGGCCTGCTAGGCTCAAAGCCTGTTACATTTCACCGGCACAAGGCCTGCTAGGCATTAAGCCCGATACATTCCACCGGCACAAGACCTGCTAGGCATTTAGCCCGATACTTTAGATATAATTCAAATATAACATGTGTCGTGCTTATTTTAAATCACTTGTACAAAATGGAATCAAATAAGTTTAACTACCATTCATAATCAAATCTTTATGTCACATTCGGCTATGATTAAATTTCAATCCAACAGTTCAAAGTTCGACATGTAAACTATATTACGAACAATATTTACAGTAATAACTTGCTTAAGGATTTACCTCGACTGTTGACGGACAACGTATACCGACTATTCGTTAACCTTCGCCTTTCCCCGATCCAAATCTATTTTTCTTTGTTCTTGATCTAAACACATTAAAATTTAGCTCATTTAAGTACATTTCATTTCAATTTAGTCCCAAAACACATAAATGGGCAAATTACCATTTTACCACTAATGTTTCACATTTTTACAATTTAATCCTATTTGCATAAAACACAAAATACACAAAATTTCTCAATACCACTCAAGGGCCGAATATTCATAGGGACTATACAAGTCCATTTCTTTCATTTATTTTGCATTTTAGTTCCCTCAAAAATTCAGTTTTGCAATTTAGCCCAAATACTCAAATTTATCAAAAATCCAAAGACAAAACATATTATCTAACATATCTTTCATAATTCATCAACTATCATCATAAACTCATAAACTCATCAATGGCACATTTCAAAATATTCACCAAAAGAAAATTCAAGCATGGGTCTTAAAGTATTCGAAGCAACGATCACAAAAACATAAAATTATCAAAAATCGAAATCAAACTAACCTTGAATTTTAGCTCACAAGTGCTGAATTTTGGAAGCTTAAAAACCTATCTTTCTTTCTTATACATTCGGCCTTCACAAACAAAAAAGATGATATGCTCACTATAGCATGCAACTTTTACACTTTACGCGATTTAGTCCTTTTTGTTAAATTGAACACACAAACGGTTAAATTTTTCTACGAAACTTTCACACACATTAAAGCACAAATAATAAGCACAAAATATATCATTTAAATATATTTCAGACTCGAATTCATGGTCCCAAAACCACCGTTCCGATTAGGGTCAAATTCAAAATTATACAACTCTCCCCCCTTAGGGATTTTTGTCCCCGAAAATCTTACCGTTAAACAAAGTCGGATATTGTTGCCTAATTGAATCCTCAGGCTCCCACGTAGCCTCTTCAACTCCGTGCCAATTCCACAGTATTTTCACTAACGGAATTCTCTTGTTTCTCAACTCTTTCGTTTCCCGAGCTAAAATACAGATCGGTTCTTCTTCATACGTCATATCGGATCAGATTTCAATCTTAGACGGAGCTATCACATGTCACGGATCTGATCTATATTACGAAGCATCGAAACGTGAAATACGTTGTGTATCTTTTCTAATTCAGAGGGCAACTTCAATCTATAAGCAACAGACCCAATACGTTCAATGATCTCGTACGGTCTGATAAACCTCGGGCTTAGTTTGCCTTTCCGACCAAATCAGAGTACTTTCTTCCACGGAGAAACTTTCAAGAATAACCGGTCTCCGACCTGAAACTTAATGTCTTTGTGCTTCGAATCAGCATAGGACTTTTGACGATACGAGGCAGTTTTCAAACTATCTCTGATTACAGTTACTTTCTGTTCCTCCTCTTTAATCAAATCAACCCCGTGTTTCTTATTCTCACTGAGCTCGGTCCTATACAACGGTGTAAGACACTTGCGGCCATATAGAGCTTCATATGGTGCCATTTTGATACTAGATTGAAAACTGTTATTCTAAGCAAATTCAATCAAAGGTAAGTATCTTTCCCACGTACCTTCAAACTCAAGGACACAACATCTCAACATGTCCTCAAGTATCTGAATGGTTCGTTCAGACTGACCGTCTGTCTGCAGATGAAAAGCTGTACTAAAGTGGAGTTTAGTACCTAAAGCATCTTGCAACTTCTTCCAAAACCGCGAAGTGAATCTCGGGTCTCTGTCTGAAACAATGGAACTCGGCACACCATGTAATCTCACAATTTGAGATACATACAACTCAGCAAGTTTATCGTGTGAATAGTCTATATGAATCGGCACAAAATGAGCTGATTTGGTCAATTGATCCACTATAACCCAGATTGCATCTTTCTTGCTCGGTGTCATAGGCAAACTGGATACAAAATCCATAGTGATTCTATCCCATTTCCATTCAGGTATCATAATTGGCTGAAGTAACCTAGAAGGCACTTGATGCTCGGCTTTTACTTGTTGACAAATTAAACATTTTGAAACAAATTCAGATATATCCCGTTTCATGCCAGGCCACCAGTAAAACTGTTTCACATCATTATACATTTTCGTGCTACACGGATGTATTGATAGTCTACTATTATGAGCCTTGTTTAAAATCATCTGAATCAAATCTACATTCCTCGGAATACATATTCGACCTTTGAAGTTTAAGCAATCATTTTCATCAATTCGAAACTCTGACTCTGCACCATTTTCACACTGACCTCGTCTAGCAATCATCTCTTTGTCGATTTTCGGTGCATCACAAATTTGCTGAATAAACATCGGTCTTGTTTTCAACTCGGCTATGATCGAACCGTCACCAGACATAACCATATGTGCGTTCAACGCACGAAGAACAAACAGTGATTTTCGACTTAAGGCATCTGCAACAACATTGGCTTTCCCCGGATGGTAATCAATCACTAATTCATAGTCTTCCAACAGTTCTAACCATCAACGTTGTCTCAAGTTCAAATCTTTTTGAGTCATTAAGTACTTCAGGCTTTTGTGATCTGAATAAACATGACATTTTTCACCGAACAAGTAATGACGCCATATTTTCAAAGCGAAAACAATGGCTGCTAGTTCCAAATCATGAGTCGGATAATTTCTTTCGTGAGGCTTCAATTGTCTCGAAGCGTAGGCTATGACTTTGCCTTCCTGCATCAAAACGCAACCCAACCCATTCAAAGAAGCATCACTAAAAACAATAAATTCTTTACCCGATTCAGGCTAAGCTAATACTGGAGCTTCGGTTAAAAGGGCTTTCAACTGATCGAAACTTTTCTGACACTTTTCCGACCATTCGAACTTGACATCTTTCTGTACTAGCTTTGTCAAAGGTGTAGCTATCATGGAAAAACCTTTGACGAATCGTCTGTAGTATCCTGCAAGTCCCAGAAAACTTTGAATTTCGGAAACATTCTTTGGTGGTTTCCAATCAAGTATAGCCGATATTTTGTTTGGATCAACCCGAATACCTGACGCTGAACCAACATGACCCAGGAAGCTGACTTCATTCATCCAGAACTCACACTTACTAAACTTTGCATACAACTGTCGATCTTGCAAAGTTTGTAGAACTAATCTCAAATGCTCAGCATGCTCAGTTTCATCTTTGGAGTAGATCAGTATATTATCAATAAACACTACTACAAACCGATCCAAAAACTCTCTGAAAACCCTATTCATCAGATCCATAAAAACAGCAGGTGTATTAGTAAGTCCAAAAGGCATAACCAGAAACTCAAAATGTCCGTACCTCGTCCAAAATGTAGTCTTTGGCACATTTGTATCTCTGACTCGCAACTGATAATAACCCGATCTCAGATCTATCTTTGAGAACATTGAAGCCCTTTTAACCGATCAAACAAATCATCAATTCGAGGTAACGGGTATTTATTCTTTATTGTCACTTTATTCAGCTGCCGATAATCAATACACATTCGCATAGTCCCGTCTTTCCTTTTTACAGACAGAACTGGTGCACCCCAAGGAGAGAAACTCGGTCGTGCTAAGCCCCTATCTGTCAACTCTTGCAACTGTGCTTTCAACTCTTTCAACTCAGTAGGTGCCATCCGATACGGAGCTATCAAAATCGGAGTCGTCCCCGGTACTAATTCAATGCCAAACTCAATCTCTCGTACTGGTGGTAAATCCGGTAATTCTTCAGGAAACACATCTGGGTATTCACACACAATCGGTACAGATTCAATCTTTTTTCAGACACTTTATTATCCAATACGTAGGCCAAATAAGCTTCACATCTTTTTCTCACATACTTTCGGGCTAGCATCGAGGATATTACTGTAGGCAACCCATTTAAATCACTAGATTCAACTCGGATGATCTCACCATTCTGACATCTCAAATCAATAATTTTTCTTTTGCAATTCACCACTGCATCGTGCAAAGTCAACCAATCCATTCCCCAAAATTATATCGAACTCGTCGAAAGGCAACAACATTAAGTCAGCTGGAAAACAGGAATCCCGAATCATCAATAGGCAACCTTTACACACTTTATCATATTAACCCCATCCCATGCATACATCCATGCAGAATCAAAATAATATACTACCTAAAAGATCACAGACTATCACATACATTGATACACATAGAGAAGTTTCTATGATTACGTACCTGGCATCCCTTGCTTACCCTTTTCGGGTAATACGACTGTCCATACAGCCTTTTTCCGGCTTGTAGCCCATAACATATATATACAAATTAATTAGTTTGATAGAGATCTACACACCTGATTACAGACAAGACGAGACTTTCTATGTTGACACTATCAGAAGCCGATACGACTGCTATCTATCTAAGGTTTTGTTCTGAAGCCGATCCACAACCCGGTGGCCAATCCCGAACTGCTGACACTACTCGTTTCTTAAACTTAGGGATTGGTTTTACAGATCCAATCCCCTCCTTCGCCTGATCGACATGTGATTCCATCAAAAGACCTTGTAAGTTGCTACCATCACAATGTATGGTTGTTAATCCATATTATAGGGTTAAGATCACAATTACGATAAACGAACCTAACGAAAATCTAAAGAGAACCCCTTACCTTGAAATCCTGAAAGGAGATATGGGACTACGAGACTACTGATTTCTGACTTTTGGAATCTAAATGATTCGATCTACTCTGATTTCCCGAAATGTCGCCCCAAGATGTGAACACAAGAACAATCAAACCATTACTCAAAAGATAACCTTGCCACATCAATTAGCCTTTCGGCTTTAGCCTCTAAAAATTGAAAGAGAAGGGAAGAAATAGAAGAAATCGACACTTACCTTAACGCAGAGAATTCGGCAACTCCTAGGGAATTTCGGCTTTTGAGAAGATCATAAAGAAAAGATGATCTCAAGAGATCTATGAAGATCCAGCTTTGACGAAGAAATCGGCAAAGAGAAAGGAATAGACAAGGGTATTCGGCTATGGAGATGAAAGCAGAGAAAGCAATGGAATTTCGGCTTTTGCATAAAAGTGGAGATGAGAGAATAGGATTAAGGGTTTCGGTTTTTGAATAATGAGAGAAAAGAATGGGAAATAAAACCCTAATTCCGAAAATAAAAAGATATTCCCCTCACTTAAACTAAAAATTTTGGCACCTACTACCAAAAACCCAAAATTGCCCCCTTTTTAAAAGTAAAACTTAAGCTATTAATCAAGGAGAATTTCGGCACCCCTTGATTATACCAAAACTGATTCCTCCTCCCCCCCAGTGTTGGAATTTCGGCCACCACTGTGACCAGCAGATAATTCCTAAATTTTCTCCCTTATCTTCGTCTGCCACATTATCAGCCATATTATCTATATTATCCCAACAAGTAAATCCTCCTATTTCCAAGCCTTATTGTCATCCCACTCTACCCATTTAAATGCCAAAAACTAGCTGATTTAATTAAAATAATTGGGCTTCATGCGACACGAACTTGGGCCTCCTCAGTTGACGCCACCTCCCTGCTCTCTAAGTGGCGCCACTTTGCCACTGGGCCACAAGCCCATTTTGTGTCTTAAAACACGGATAACATCTTTTAAGCCTTATCCTAACTGGCTTTCCACTAGAGTGCCCAAACAGAAAATTTAACTAATGCCTCAGCCCAATCCTGAGCCCAATCTGAACCCCTTAAACACTCTAATTAGCACATTAAATGTAACACACATCAAATGCAAAGGCCCATTAATTCAGGATGTTACAATTCTACCCCCTTAAAGAAATTTTGACCTCGAAACTACTTGGTCAGAATAGATGCGGGTACTGCTGCCGCATCATCTCCTCTGGTTCCCAAGTAGCCTCCTCAGAACTGTGATTCCGCCATAGAACCTTAACCAACGGAACCGTCTTCCTTCGCAATACTTTGACATCACGATCTAAGATTTCCACTGGCTCCTCCTCAAAGGATAGGTCAGGTTTTACCTTGATTTCCTCCACAGGCACTACATGAGAGGGATCCGAACGATATCGTCTCAGCATAGAGACATGAAATACATTGTGAATCTGGCTTAGCTCTGAAGGTAGCTCAAGCTGGTAGACTACCGGTCCTACTCGTTTCAACACCCGATATAGTCCGATGAATCTGGGACTTAACTTACCCTTCAAAACCTTAATACTTTCTTCCACGACGACACATTCAAGAAAACCTTATCACCCACTGCAAATTCTATGTCCTTACGCTTCGGGTCAGCATAGGACTTCTGTCTGTCTGACGCTTCCTTTAATCGAGCTCGAATTAACTCAACCTTCTCCTCCGTCTCAGTAACCAACTCCGGACCCAAAATCCGACGTTCCCCTAATTCTGTCCAACACATAGGAGTATGACACCTTCGCCCGTACAATGCTTCGTAGGGCGCCATTTGAATACTAGACTGGTAACTGTTGTTGTACGCAAACTCCGTCAACAGTAAGAACTCTTCCCAACTACCCCTAAAATCAATGACACAACCCCTTAACATGTCCTCTAAGACCTGAATTACCCGCTCAGTCTGACCATCGGTCTGAGGATGGAACGCCATACTAAAATCCAATGTCGTACCCAACGCTTGATGTAACGCCTTCCAAAATCGTGATGTAAACCTAGGGTCCCTGTCCGATATGATCGATACTAGTACTCCGTGCAACCTCACTACCTTCGCTATGTATAGCTTAGCCAATTCCTGCAGAGAGAAATCGACACGTACTAGTATGAAATGGGCAGACTTCGTCGAGCGATCAACAATCACCCAGACGGAATCCTTCTTAGTAGGCGTGAGAGGTAGCCCACTAACAAAGTCCATTGTGGTCCTTTCCCACTTCCATTGTGGAATCTTCACCGGCTGCAACAACCCTGATGGTAACTGATGCTCCGCCTTTACCTGCTGACAGGTCAAACACTTCCCCACAAATCCGGTCACTCTCGTTTTAGGCCTGGCCACCAAAACTGCTCCCGCAAATCCCGATACATCTTACTCCCTCCAGGGTGCATAGCGTATGGGCTACTATGTGCTTCTAACAAAATCTTACTCTTCAACTCAGGGTCTTTCGGCATGCACACTCTCCTTTGAAAACATAATAGCCCTTCCCCATTCAAACTAAATTCTTTTGATCTATCCCTTGATCCTACCTGAAACTTCCCTTTTAGCAACTCGTCAGCCTGCTGCTTCTCCATAACCTGATTGAACCAAGAGGGTTTCACTTGAAGTTCAGCTAATAACCTCCCATCATCGTATAAACTAAGGTGAGCAAACATCGCTCTCAAGTCAGAGATTACTTTACGATTCAGGGCATCCGCCACCACATTAGCTTTACCCGGATGGTACTCGATCGAGCAGTCATAATCCTTTAACAGCTCGATCCACCTCCCTTGCCTTAGGTTCAACTCCTTCTGGGTCAAAAGGTATTTTAAACTCTTATAGTCGGTATAAATGACAGATTGCTCCCCGTACAGGTAATGTCTCCAGATCTTCAAAGCAAAAACCACTACCGCCAATTTCAAATCATGGGTAGGATAATTTGATTCGTGCGGTCTTAACTGCCGAGAGGCATATGCAACAACCTTCCCATCTTGCATCAACACGCATCCTAGTCCCGTATGTGAAGCATCACAGTAAATTACGAATTCCTTCCCAGCCTCCGGCTGAATCAATACTAGAGCCTCCATCAAAATCCTTTTTAACTTCTTGAAACTCTCTTGCAGCTTATTAGACCAAACAAACGGAACCCCTTTCCATAGCAACTTAGTCAACGGTGCCGTCGATCAATAAAAATCCTTCCACAAACCTTCTGTAATACCCGGCTAAACCAAGAAAACTCTGAATTTCTGCTACCGATTTAGGCAGCTTCCAATCCAACACCGCTTCAATTTTCTGAGGGTCAACCCTAATCCCTTCTGCTGACACAACGTGGCCTAGAAAACTTCCCTTAGCCAAAATTCGCACTTACTGAATTTGGCATACAACTGCATCCCTCTCAGAATCTGCAGAACCACCCAAAGATGTGAGTCATGCTCATTCTCTGATTTCGAGTAAACCAGGATATCATCTATAAATACTACGACAAACCGATCCAAATAGGGTTGGAACACTCGGTTCATCATGTCCATAAACGTTGTTGGCACGTTGGTCTATCCAAATGGCATCACCATGAATTCGTAGTGACCATAGCGAGTCCTAAATGCCGTCTTATGAATATCCACCTCCTTGACCTTAAGCTGATGGTACCCTGACCTCAGATCTATCTTTGAAAAGACCGAAGCCCCCTTCAACTGATCGAACAAGTCATTGATCCTCGGCAACAGGTATTTATTCTTGATGGTCAACTTATTCAACTATCGATAGTCAACGCACATACGCATTGATCCATCCTTCTTCTTAACAAATAACACCGACGCTCCCCAAGGCGACACACTTGGTCGAATAAACCCTCTGTCCAACAACTCTTGTATCTGCACCTTTAACTCCACCAACTCCTTTGGCGCCATTCTGTATGGAGCAATAGATACTGGCGCTGTTCCCGGAAGAAGGTCAATACCAAACTCCACTTCACAATCCAGGGGTAATCCCGGAAGCTCTTCTGGGAAAACATCAGGAAATTCCTTCACCGTCCTGACATCCCCGACAGTTAGTTCCTTGGCTTCTAGAGCCCGAACAAACATTAGAATTGCCTCGCATCCTTTTCTCACCATCCTTTCTGCTCTTAAGGCAGATACCACATTTGACAAGCAGTTCCCTCTTTCACCTATCACCAACACTTCGCCACCCTCGGGGGTTTCTAACACCATACGCTTGGCTACACAATCTACATTAGCTTGATACTTCACCAGCCAATCCATGCCTAAAATTAAATCAAACTCCCCGAACGGTAATTCCATTAGATCAGTCCGGAAAACTATCCCCTAAACTTCTAAAGGTACTTCCCTATAAAGCTTATTTACCACCACCGAGTGTCCTAATGGGCTAACTACAGTCATCTCCCTAGAGGAAATCTCAGAATCTACGCTTAAAGTTCCAAACACCCTACTAGCAACATATGAATGCATCGACCCAATGTCAATCAATGCAGTGTAAGGCAAGCCAAAAATTAAAAATGTACCGGATATAACATCCGGTGCGTCAGCCTCCTCCCGACGTCTGACAGCATAGACTAACCCCGGCTGTCTCGCCTCAGCGTTTCCTATCCCTCCGCCTGGTGCTCCACGGCCCCGACCGGAATCGTTACCATCTCTGGCTGGACCACGACCTCTCTGTGGCTGCTGACCTCCTATTCCCAGTTGTGCATTCCCTTGACCTGTGGGCCCTTCACTGCCCCATTACTGCGGACAGTTTCTAACCTGATGGTCCGTAGATCCACACCTAAAGCACTTCCCACTGCCCGCCCAACACTCACCTACATGAAATTTACCACATCGAGCACACTTCTGTGTCTGACTAGCAGCAGCAGGTCTTTCATCCCGTCTCGGCCCGTCTGACCTAGGCCTTTTATGATTACGCCCTACTGTCCCCGATGATCCAAAATTTCTCTTACTTCCACTCCTATCTCTATCCCGATTCAATTTTTCTGTCCGCTTAACTTCCTCAGCTATCTTAGCTTTTTCCACAAGCACAGCAAATTCCCTATCCCGCTGTGGTGCTATCAGCACATGCAGATCGTCCCTCAGACCATCTTCAAATTGAACACAACATTCATGGTATGTGGCCACCATCCCTCGAGCATAACGACTAAGGCTTAAGAATTCCGCCTCACACGCAACCACTAACCTACTTCCTTGAACCAGATTCAAAAATGCTCTGTGCTGCGCATCCACATAACTTGTCCCAATGTATTTACTTTGAAACACCATTCTGAAGAAATCTTAGCTGATACGGTCAGCCATCGTACCATCCTTAACCGTAAGCCACCATTGATAAGCTTCGTCCCGCAGGAGAGATACAACCCCTTTCAGTTTTTCCTCCTCCGTGAAATCCAGATCATCCATTATACGCTCAACCGCCTCCAACCAATACTCAGTCGTACTCGGGGCTATACCAGAAATTCCCCTAAACACTTCAGCCCCATTAGCTCTTAGTCGCTCCGACACCGATTTCTAGGCTCCTGTGCCCATGCCTGCCCCAGCAACCCTCTCTAAAACCCTTAACATTGTCTGAGATACCGCATCATCTCCGGCCGTCTGATCCTGAACTTCTGCCTCCGCAGCTGGTGGAACTGGCATCTTGTTTCCTGACCCATGACCAGATCCTACTGGTTCTGACACGGCCATCCTACCCCTACCACGGCCACGCGGTGGACGTCCACGACCCCTTGTACTCATTCTACCGATTCGCGTTTATCTGATTAGAAATTTTATGAATTATTAATTTCTTTCACTAATTAAGCACGAACAATCTTATGAACAGTAGTTTCAAGAGTAGTTCTTTCGAATTTGAACTTATATCTACGAGTTTCAGTCTCAAGTTTGTATCTCCTAGTTCTAGGAACCACATACATTCAACCATCATACATCAGCATACAAGTAGCATCCATGAGCTCCCATTCATCACATAAGGGTATCCTCGCCATTTCACTACCCAAGGGTATTTTCGTATTTCTTTCTATAGGGCATCTTTGTAATTTCACAAAAATAGGTTTTGGTAATTTTTTTTCCGGAATAAGGTTAATTTGGTATTTTGGTAATGGAAGGGTATTTTGAAAGATTTATTTTTTTGCAAACCAGGTACTTTTGTAAATCTAGGGGTTTTCGGGTAAATTTGCAAAGCATAGGTATTTTGGTAATTTTTCCAACCGGGGGTGTTTCAATAATTTCACAAATTTTGGTAATTTTACAAATCCAGGGTATTCTGGAAAATTTTCACAAATCAAGGGTATTTTAGAAATTTTACAAAACTTGGGGGTATTTTGGTAATTTTTGCGAAATAGGGTGGCTGGTCCCTTTCGGGTTTCAGTTATAAATTTTGGCCCGTCAACAAGTCCTCATGGCTAAGGTGAACAGTCACTACGCACCAGGTAGGATTCCAGCGAAGAGAAGGTGGGTCACTAGGACCGCTTAAATACCAGGCTCTCCCTGAATCCAATCCTAGACATGCGTATGCCTGTTACCACACCCTAATCCAGTGACTTGTTTATGGACATGTTTAATTAGATTAAGTCTTATGAATTTAAAGAGTGGTTTAAACTAAGCCTAAAGTCCATTAATGCCTAACATACTAGTCTACGTTCATCAAGCCATTAACCCCAACATGCATATCACATCAAGAGTTAGAATACTTACCTCCGTGGATCGGGTGCCGGTAGACTCGAAGGCTATATCTCAACCCAAAGCATTTTTCTCAAATTCACATCAATTTTCAAAACACTACTAGACCCATTTCACAGCCTGAGTTTTACAACCAAGCTCTGATACCAAAATGTAACACCCCAAACCCGGCCCAAACACCATGACCAGATCTGGTATGTTACGGATTAATGTTAAAAACTTTGCCTGGAAGGGACTTGAAATCTCGGTTTGTTTATGTAGGTATTCGTTAAATAAGTGTTATATGCAGAAAACCTTTGTGGGTTTTTTTTTTTCTTTTAAAACTTGTTTAAAAATCCCATTTTATTTCTTTTCATAAATAAAACTTTGAACATAAATTTATAAATGTAAACATTAACAAATATAAATTGATAACCTAAGCTATGGAGGCCTTATTACATAAATAGTCCCAAAATTTAAACTTAAAGAAAAACCGGAAATAGCTTATGAAAATAAAAGACTTGATGGGCCCTCGAGTCCGCCTCTGCTCCCATGTCCACGATCTACTGCTCATCTGAAAAGTCAGGGAAATAAAAGGGTGAGTCACCAAGACTCAGTGTGTAAAACCCAAAATCACATAAAAGGCTTGAGGCCCACAAACACATTATGGGCTTGGCCCATACATAATGGCAACAAAATAGTTACATGCTACATGGCCCAACCCAACCTAGAAGTCCATCCTCTACACACCAGCCCGTACCAGCCATCACACCTCGGGGATTTCTACAATCAACCCACCAACCGCTACACACCATATCGACAGTCATGCTGCCTATTCCTAATAACTAGGAATCAATTTAACGTGGCTTAGCCACCGATCACTGTTGTGACCTAATTTTTTTTACAATTCGTGGTTTAACCACCGATCACCAAGTGACCTATAAACATGCTATTCCCCTTCATCATATTAACCCCATCCCATGCATACATCCATGCAGAATCAAAACAATATACTACTTAAAAGATCACAGACTATCACATACATCGATACACATAGAGAAGTTTCTATGATTATGTACCTGGCATCCCATAACATATATATACAAATTAATTAGTGTGATAGAGATCTACACACCTGATTACAGATAAGATGAGACTTTCTATGTCGACACTATCAGAAGCCGATACAACTGCTATCTGCCTAAGGTTTTGTTCTGAAGCCGGTCCACAACACGGTGGCCAATCTCGAACTGCTGACACTACTCGTTTCTTAAACTTAGGGATTGGTTTTACAGATCCAGTCCCCTCCTTCGCCTGATCGACATGTGATTCCATCAAAAGACCTTGTCAATTGCTACCATCACAATGTATGGTTGTTAATCCATATTATAGGGTTAAGATCACAATAACGATAGACGAACCTAACGAAAATCTAAAGAGAACCCCTTACCTTGAAATCCCGAAAGGAGATGTTGGACTCTAAGACTAGCGATTTCCTGCTTTTGGAATCTAAATGATTCGGTCTACTCCGATTTCCCGAAATGTCGCCCCAAGATGTGAACACAAGAACAATCAAACCGTTAATCAAAAGATAACCTTGCCACATCAATTAGCCTTTCGGCTTTGACCTCCAAAAACCGAAAAAGAAGGGAAGAAATAGAAGAAATCGACATTTACCTTAACGCAGAGAATTTGGCAACTCCTAGGGAATTTCAGCTTTTGAGAAGATAAAAAAGAAAAAATGATCTCAAGAGATCTATGAAGATTCGGCTTTGACGAAGAAATCGACAAAGAGAAGGGAATAGACAAGGGTGTTCGGCTATGGAGATGAAAGCAGAGAAAGCAATGGAATTCGGCTTTCGCATAAAAGTGGAGATGAGAGAATAGGATTAGGGGTTTCAGCTTTTGAATAATGAGAGAAAAGAATGGGAAATAGAACCCTAATGCCGAAAATAAAAAGATATTCCCCTCACTTAAACTCAAATTTTTGGCACCTACTACCAAAAACCCGAAATTGCCCCGTTTTTAAAACTAAAACTTAAGCTATTAATCAAGGAGAATTTCAGTACCCCTTGATTATACCCAAACCGATTCCTCCTCCCCCTCAGTGTTGGAATTTCGGCCACCACTGTGACCAGCAGATAATTCCTAAATTTTCTCCCTTATCTTCGTCTGCCACATTATCAGCCATATTATCTAGATTATCCCAACAAATAAATCCTCCTATTTCCAAGCCTTATTGTTGTCCCACTCTACCAATTTAAATGCCGAAAATTGACTGATTTAATTAAAATAATTGGGCTTCATGCGACACGAACTTGGGCCTCTTCAGCTGACGCCACCTCCCTGCTCTCTAAGTGGCGCCACTTTGCAACTGGGCCACAAGCCCATGTTGTGTCTTAAAACATGATAACATCTTTTAAGCCTTATCCTAACTGGCTTTCCACTAGAGTGCCCAAACAGAAA
The DNA here is from genome assembly GCA_005393395.2 of Gossypium australe. NCBI lineage: Eukaryota > Viridiplantae > Streptophyta > Magnoliopsida > Malvales > Malvaceae > Gossypium > Gossypium australe. Next base: position 100,745,970 of record CM016623.1, read on the forward strand.
ATTTAACTAAGGCCTCGGCCCAATCCTGAGCCCAATCTGAACCCCTTAAACACTCTAATTAGCACATTAAACGTAACACACATCCAATGCAAAGGCCCATTAGTTCAGGATGTTACATTGGAGGAGGGATTTTAGGAGTGGTTTAAGGGTGGTGGATGGTTTGAGTGATTTGGGGAGGAAAATTTGCGATTTTGAAAGGAAAGAGGGGTGTGTCCCGAATGAGAATATTGGCTTATTAGAAATCGGCTTTGAGTAGTCTTTTACTCTCTATTCGGTGGCTTGAAACATTTTGGTTATTTTTCTTTCTTACAGGCCGATTTGTGCTAAGAGTGTGGGTAGTATCTTTTCGTTTTTGGTCATGTTGAATACCTTTCAAGTTCTTCTATTCTCTACTTTGCATTCCTCTGCAAACCTCCTGTCAAACCAAATCTTTTTCTCTCCTCTACCTCTTCACACTTTTGCCGAATATTTCTTTTCTCTCTCAATTGGTTGTTTTGGTTTTGGCAAAACACATTATTATCCCCTCTCTTCTTTCTTTCGGCTTTTCTCATTTCCCTCCTCTTTTGCTAGAGCTGAATAACCTCTAAACTTCTGTGCTAGTCGAATACTTGGTCTCAAAGGAGTGCGACTTTTCCTTCTCGTGCCTCAGTTTATGGGTGTGTTGTGGTGGCTAAATACTTCTGTCTCTAAGTCTTAATTCCACAGTTTGGGTAAGTTGTGATACTCCTGGTTCAATTATTTGTGTATATGATGTTGGTTATTAAGTTGCGAATGGGATGCAGGTAGTTTTTTTAGGACTTGAAGTGAAGTGATCTCCTGCGATGGCCTGAGTGAGATTGAATAAGGTGGGTGATAGGTAAGCCTCCGAATAGGTGTTTTGGGTTAAGGTTCTCTTCAATTGATTGATAAGTGACTAACCGAAGTTTCTGATTGTGTTAGGTTGGTTTTCTTGTAGGTTAGTCGCGCACGTTCGTAATCAAGTGTGTATTTTACCCTGTACCTAATAGTCGGCTAATAAGCCAAAGGTGTGTAACAGTACCCTGTATCCGATAGTTGGCGAGAAAGTCGATAGAGTGTGTGTCTCCATACTCCTTTTGATCGTAGATCAACAAAATACCGAAAAGCTGAAATACCGGTGAATGATGCCACACGAGCATGCAATCACACGTGTGGTGGACCGAGCCCACGAACATGGGCGTTAGTCTGTAGAGGCCACCACGAGCGCTCTCGTGGTATTGGGCTGTTCTGTGCCTCATTGGGCCAAAATGGGTCTTGTGGGCCCACACGAATAAAATGTATGTGATATGGTAAGTTTTGTTTGGACTGTGACGGTTGCATAACTGTTGCTATTTCTGGGCTAAATGGGCCGCATGAGTGTGTGGGTCCACTTGGGCTGAGTAATGGGCCTTAGGCCTATTTACATCGTTGTGACTGTTTAGGTTACTTAAGTCGCTCGAGGCGACGGTTGACCTTCTGTTAGGTCGCTGAGGCCCCAATTTGTAAAGTTACTGAAATACCTTTGATTTGTTAAATTATCGAAATACCCCCGATTTGTAAAATTTCCAAAATACCCCTGATTTGTGAAATTACCTAAATACCCCTGTAGGGTAGGATTACTGAAATACCCTTATAGGGTAAAATGACTGTGTTGCCCTTGTGGGTAAATGACTGACTTGTGCAATGATTTGACTGAGATTGTATTATTGTGTTTTAACTGACTTCACGGTGGTTGTATGACTGATCTACTTTTAATATATGTCTAAGTGACTGTTACTGAGCATGGCCATTTTGCATACACGTGTAATGATTGAGCATAACATACATGACATATTGCATGGGGTTGGGAAATTGATACGAAGGAAGTTCTAATAGGGTCGCATGGGTCGTTTGAGATGACTGTGGTTCCAGCATTGATCTATTAAGGTCGCACGGGTTGCGTGAGACGACTGTGGACCGATGGATGGCTTAAAGCCGCGTAATCTGATTATGGCTCTGTGCCAACCTAAATATGGCTCTGTACCATCTTGATTATGGCTTTGTGCCAATCGTATTTACTGTGGCTATGTGCCTAACATATATATTGATGACTCTATGTCGATCGTAGTTACCCGTGGATGTGTGTCGATTATATTACCGTCACTGACGGCTTTGTGCCAAACTTATTACAGTTACCGATAACTTTGTGCCATCCTGATTATGGCTCTGTGCTATCCTGATTATGGTTTATAACCATTCTATTTATGGCTTTTAGTCGTTCTGTTCACGGCGCTGAGCCGTTCTGTTGACTTAGTGCTGCAACCGGTGCTAAGCTTGGTGTGTTGGCTGGGTGGGTCGATTTTATCCCCACAGGAGTGTAGGGTTGGTACGGGTGGTATGTTGGCTGGATCGGGGTGGGATGCATCCTCATACTGTTGCATATCTATTTATGAGATTTGTCATTGTACGGGGCTTAGGGCCACTAGTTCTATATTGGTTTGGGCTGGGCCCAATTGATTCTATTATGGGTTGTGACCCAAATGATATTGTAGTGGGTTTTGGCCCACGTATGCTCTGAACTAGACTGTACCATTACAGTTAAAGGCCTTTGGCCCAGACGATTTTGGTTTCTATTTCTGTATACTGATTGTTACTCTAGCAAGGGGATTAGACACTGAGTTTTTGTAAACTCACCCCGTTTTTAACTGTGCAGGTAATCCCCAGCGTTAGAAGGATCGGTGCTGCGAGGGACTCAGAGGTGACCACACGACTGCAGCTGTTATGCTTTGGATTTTATATAAGTTTTAAATTTTGTTTTGGGTTTTAATTTCTGTAATAAGGCCTCTCTGGATTTAATTCTGAATTTGGGATTTTGTTACGTTTTATATCTGTTAGACGTAGACGAGTTTTCAACCCAATTACTGTTTTTAAAAACATACATTTTAAACTTTTTTACCTTAAATTAGCTTCCGCAACTAAAAGAGATTTTCAACAAAGTTAATAACGTTTTTTTAAAAGTGATTAACTTTTCAATGAACCATGTTTTGAAATTGAACATTCATAAACTGAGACTTTAGTTTTGTAAATATTAAGGAAGATTTTCAATGAAAACATGGTTTTCGAAAAACACTTCAATGTGACACGCCAGATTCTAGCCTAACTTTTGGGCCGGGTTTGGGGTGTTAGACCAAATCCCTCGACAAACCTTTTGGCAATGGATCCACTAAATTGTCAACTGACTTAACATATGTAACAGTTATCACACCGTCCTTTATCAATTGTCTCACATACTCATGTCTCAAACTTATATGTCTAGACTTTCAATTGTACACCTTATGGTACGTTCGAGACATGGTAGATTCACTATCACAATATACGAAAATGGCAAACCTACATTGTGGCCACAACTTTATATCTAGAAAGAGATCTGTTAGCCATTCTGCTTATTTTCCAGTAGCCGCTAAGGCTATGAATTTAACCTCCATAGTTGAATGTGAGATGCAAGTTTGTTTCTTGGAGGCCCAACTAATGACTCTACCTCCAGTTGTAAATATCCATCCCGATGTGGACTTATTATCACTTAGACTTGTAATCCAACTTACATCCGAGTAACCTTCTAGTATTGCGGGATAATCACTATATAATAATCCCAAATTTTTTGTTTTCTGAAGATCGCTAAAAATTCTACAAATTCCTTTCCAATGATCGGTACTAGGACAATTTTTAAATCTCGCCAATTCGCACATAGGAAATGTGATATCGGGTCTAGTGCAATGCATTGCATACATTAGACTTTCGATTGTGCTGGCGTACTCAAGTTGTGCTATAGCCCTGCCATTATTCTCAATTAATTTGAAGTTCAAATCGTATGGAGTGTTTGAATCCTTAATATTCAAGTGTTTAAACTTTTCCAATACTTTCTCAATGTAGTGAGATTGACTTAGTGCAAAGCTATTTTCATACATTTTCACCTTTATTCCTAGAATTGTATCTACCTTATTGATATCCGTCATTTTAAATTTTGAGGCTAGATACTCTTTGGTCTCATGAAAACCTTCCATGTTCGTACCAAAAATCAACAAATCGTCTACATAGAGATAAATAATTACACCATAGCTATCGATGAATTTAGTGTAAATACATTTATTTGCACTATTATGTAAAAACCAATTTGACAAGATAACCGAGTCAAATTTCTCATGCCACTATTTAGGCGCTTGTTTTAAACCATATAATGACTTAATCAATTTACACACCTTATGTTCATTCCCAATAAGCACAAAACCTTCTGGTTGCTCCATATAAACTTCCTCTTCGAGATCACCATTCAAAAAAGCTGTCTTAACATTTATTTGATGCACATGTAACTTATGGATAGATGCAAATGCTATAAGAATTCAAATGGAGGTCATCCTAGCCACTAATGGATAGGTGTCAAAATAATCTAGTCCTTCTTTTTGCCTAAATCCTTTAGCCACCAACCTAGCTTTAAAGGTTGGAGAACCCCCTGTTGGTGTAACAGCCCATTTTTGGGTCAAATCAGAACTGTGGTTTCAGGACCACAAATTCGAAGTAGAAATATTTATGATATTATTTATTTAAGGTTTACAATATGATTGAATGGTTGTGTGACAATTTCTTTAAGAAATTTTATCGATAGCGTGTCCAATTTGACTAATAGGACTAAATTGCAATAGGTGCAAAATGTGTGTTCTAGAAGCTAAGGGTGTTTAATTGAAATGAATTCTTAAACTGGAGGTCCTTAAATGGTAATTAGACCATTATACCTTAGTATGGACAAAATTGGACATGGTTAGGGAAAAATATCAAAGTTTAAGTGAAGGGCATTTTGGTAATCTAGTAAATAAAGACAAAATTAAGTGAAATAAAAGTGTCCACCTTCTCAAATTAGTCCCCGTTGTGCCGAAAATTTGAAGGAAGACACATCTAGGGTTTTGGCAACTTTCAAGCTTGATTGTAAGTCCGTCTTTCCCCGTTTTTAATGATTTTTATGTTTTTGAAGTTGTCTTAACCTAATCTAGCTATTTCAAGGACTAATTTGAAAAGATGTCAAAGTCTAAAATTTTACCCATGTAGAATATGCATATATTTTGATGTTTGATGGTAGAAGATGCATGTTTGATGTTAGGAAAATAACATTTACAAAGTGATTTTTGATAGAAATGTCAAAAAGGGACCTATTTGTAAAAAGCTCTAAAATGTGTGTTAAAATGTGAATAAATAGAAAATGTGTGTTGTTATGAACATGAAAAATATTCGTCTAGGCTTGGGTAATGAAGAAATTGGATGAAAATCATTTTACAAGCCTAGGGACTAAAATGTAAAATGTCAAAAGTTTAGGGGCAAAAATATAATTTTTCCATAAAGTGTTTTTGGGCCAAATTGAATAATGTGATGATTAAATAAGTTAAATTTGATATTATAGATCAAGAAAGACGAGGTTCTGACCTAGACTGGGGAAAGAATAAGGTTGTGGACTAAATCGAACTAATAGCCATTTTTGTAACCGAGGCAAGTTCGTATGTTAAAAATAAGCTTTAAAATAATTGTATTTAAATGCTTTAATATTGCATAAACTGTATGTTCGATTTTATGGATGAGTTTAATCCTATGGACGAGTCCGACGACGATTCGATAAGCAAGAAATCCCGTTGAACCTTAGGAATAGGTTAGGATACAAGTGACATGTCACTAGGGTTACTATGTGTTATATGATTATGTGATCTGGGTGTTGGTCTCGTACGTCCTACTGGTGGCTGAGTATACTGGCTTATGTTGCGGATACTTGACTGCTTGTGTGAGCAGCACCGTGTAGCTATGTATTGACTAACAGCTTGCGTGAGCAGGCCCGTCGACAGCTCGAGAGTGAGCGATTATGTGATATGAGACTTAGGTAGCTTTGGCTACATATGTGGAACTTAGTGTGTAAAACTTCCCGATTATCCTACATTTTTATTCCGAGTGGTTCACGGGGTATGTTAAAGATGAGAATATGTGTAAAACCATTATGAGATGGTACATGTATGTGTTTAAAACTATTGATTATTAGATTCGTGAATTGATGAATATGATGTAAGTTGTGATGGAATGAATTATGATCATGAAACTATGGTAAATTTACATTTAATCATCTATATTATTTGAATGTTATATGTGGTTGCTTATTTCTTGCGTACGAGCTCACTAAGCTATTTAGCTTACTCCGTTTATTTTTTCCATGTTTTATAGTGTCACCAAGCTAGCTCAGATAGGAGATCATCAGATATTCGAATCACACTATCAAACTCTCATTTTGGGTATTGATGATCATAGTATTTTGAGTGTATGACATGTATAGGGACTTGGTCATTTTGTTATATGTGTCATTGTGTTTTGGCCCAAAATATTGGCTTGTAAATGTCAAAAGCTTGATGTGGTATTTGGCAATGTAACTTGGCTTATTTTGGTTGAAATGCTTGTAAGCATATCTGTATATATATTTATACATGCATGCATGTAAAATTATCTCTTGTGTGATGTGGTCTATGAATGCTTGGTGAATGGTTGAATGTGATTTATAAGTTTTGTTGTTGAATGGTTGAGATTGGCTTATTGGTATGTTAGGAAAACTAAGTAAGAGTATGCATGTTATGAGTAGCCATATTGAAATTTGTAGAATGTGAGTTTGGTATGATTTGGTTTGGCAAAACATGGATGTTGGTATTGCATTGGCATGTGTTGGTCTTAATTGTGGATGATTTGGTTGGCTAAGTATATTATGTTTGTGCAATTGACTTGGTGTAAGTGCACGTGCAAATGAGGGTGGCAAATGGCTTGGTAAATAGCCTTTATTTTGTCCACACGGGGCGTGTGTCCAGGCCGTGTGTGACACACGGCCTATTCCATGGGCATGTGTTTTGGCTGTGTGCCCTCTGCACCTTAATTTTGAGAAACAGAATGCTTAGAATTGAGCACACGGGCAGAGACACGAGCGTGTGTTTTTGTGAAAATTAATTTTCCTCACGGCCTAGCACATGGGGGTGTGACTTGGCCATGTGATCTCAATTTGTTCATGGGTTACAAGTCAGAGAGTTACACGGGGTCGGGACACGGGCGTGTCCTAAACCACATGGGCATGTGACCCGTGTTTATAGTAAAAATTTTCTAAGTTTTGTAAAATTTCTAAAGTTCTCGGTTTAGTCCTGAACCATTTCTAAAGCATGTTTTGGGCCTCATAGGCTCGTATCAAGGACTTTAGGATTGAATACCGAATGGTTTTAAATTGGATGTGAATTTATGACTCAGAATTGTATGATTGCTTGTGATGTGAGTCTGGTAATGCCTCGTACCCTGTTCCAGCGTCGAATACGGGTAAGGGGTGTTACAGTTGGAGTATTCTTCCTTTTAAACACCCATTTACACCCGATAGGCTTCGATCCTTGAGGAAGATCAACTAGAATCCAAGTATTGTTGGATAATATTGAATCCATTTCATCATTGATCGCCTCTTTCCAAAATGCTGCATCCCTAGAAGTCATGGCTTCACCATAGGATTGTGGATCACAATCCACATTAAACATTATAGGGATCCTCTTAATTACAGATTCTCTATTTCCCTCAACAAGGAATGCTAGAGATTGTGAGGAAATGAAATCAGGACCAAAGTCCTTTACTTTTCTCACTCTTTGACTTTTCCTCGACTCTGTATCCTTATTATCACAAAGGCTTCTTTTGGTTTTGTAACACCCCAAACCCGATCAAGACACTACAACCGAATCCGGCATGTCACAGGGAAAGATCGTATTTGATAAAACCAGTTGTAAATTCAAATAAAAACAAACGTGATTGGAAAACCGGTTGCTGCCTCTTATTATAAGAAAACTATGATTTTATGAAAAGCCGAGCTGGTTTGAGTGACGTTGATAAAAACCATTTCAAATTTAGTTTTGAGACGTTTGGGTTTATTTGTGGTTACTACCTTTTTACTGTGACCCTATGGTAAAGTTTTAGAAAATCTCGATAACTTGTGTAAGTTTGGAAAACATTCATTTTATAGGTTTGTTAAGCATGCCGTTACTAGTTTAAACAAGATTCAGTGAAAATTAAAACAGATAGATAATCCCAAAAGTGAAAACTAGTGGTCTTATTACAAACCCAAACCAAATTTAAAGTAAAGCAAACCGAATAATAGTTTAAAACATAAGCCCACAACGTCAAGCATGGCCACCTCGAGTCCGTCCCAGCTCCACATCCGCGATCTAAGAATCACCTGCAAAATGTAAAGGAAGGGGTGAGTCACCGAGACTCAGTGTGAATCCACATCCCGAAGATAAAAGCCCTTACACAGTTCCAAGAGTGAATCTGCGTATCATGCAACCCAACCTAACCATCCGAAACTCCTGTGTCTACCCCGTGTGGTCACAACCACTGGTGGCCGAGGTCACAAATAATATATGTATGTGGTCACAACCACTGGTGGTCAAAACCACTGGTGACCGAAGTCACAAATAATATGTGCGGGGCCAACCCACATTGTTATTCTGGCTTTTGACAAATCACACAATAATAACATATTAACCTACGGAGTGTGTAAGAGTTACACACCTGATTACTCGCAATACAACGCTCTCTACGTCGACACTGTCGTTAACCGACACTACCGCTATCTGCCTACTGCTTTGCTCAGATGCCGGCCCACACCCAGGTGGCCAATCGTGAACAGCAGATACAACCCTCTTCTTGAACTTAGGGGTTGGGGTCCCAGATCTAACCCCACCTAACGCTTGGCTGGCATTAGGGTCCATAACACCTTTGGTCACTACATCAAATTAATCACGAAGAATAACTATGAACAAAGATATCAACCCGAATGGATAGATCTCTTACCTAGATTAACAAATCCCAAAGATCAAGATCTAAACCACGAACCAAGCAAATCCCAGGAATCCAAATGCTTGCGTCACTCCTTCCTATAATCGGCCCAACACATCACTATTAACAAGTAACCATTCGGCTTAGGCATAAATCCCGAAAGGGAGAGATAACGCAAGAAGATAATCCCCCTTACCTTGGTACCCTTCAATCACCAAGCAAAAGCCGAAGCAACGCGAAGACGAGCCCCCTCCTACAAGCGGCCAAAACTACCAACATAGGATTAATGCCTTCGGCATTTTAACATAATAAGAAAAGATTGAAACGACAGGAACCCTTACCACAACCCTTAACGCAACCAATTGGGAGTGGATGGATGACAACGATCTGCTGCTACAAGAATCGAAGAACGATTATGAGAGCTAAGGGTAGTCGGCTAAAGCACTACCCACACAATTGCCAAATCTTTGCTTTTCCCCTTATAGAAAATGACAAAGAGAAGAGAGTAGAGATGGAAGAAGATTCGACCATTAGAGACATAGGAGAAGAAAGAAAAGAAAACAATGGAATCTTACCTGTCTATGGGTTGAGATTTCGGCTTTGAGAGTCAGAGAAAGGATGTAGATTTTGGCACCCCAGAAGATTAACAGGAAACACAAAAAGAAAAGAAAGAAATATGGCAAGGTATTCAGCTTTCACAAGGAACCGAAAATGAGAAGAGGGCTAAGGAGTTTCGGCTAACAGGAGATGGAAGAGATAAGGAGAAAGAATGGAAGGTGGAGTTTCAGTTTTGATGGCAATAGGGTAGTGAAGTTTCGGCCACACACCAAAAGTAGAAAAAAGAAGAGAAGGCTTTAAGGAACAATTCGGTTTTGACAAAAAGATGAGAAAAGCCAAGAACTCTAGGTACTATCTAACTAAACCGAAATGCCCAACACCACCCTAAAGCTAACTTCGCATTTGGCCTCCTCTCTAACTAGCACCCAAAAATCGAAAATGTAAAGAACCCTCACCTAAGTTTCGGCACACCCTTAAACACCCAAGAACCGAATGTATAACCCCCCTTCTAGTACCTCTCAAATTCTGCTACACATCCCACCACTCCTCAAACATATGTTGTCCCTTCCATCCCTCCTCGAATTCCTCTCTTCCACTCATTCAAACCAATTTGAATGAGTCAAACTCCTACAATTTCTCCCCTCCACATATTTGAACTTGTTGACTCCTTCAACAGCTATCCATCAGAGTCCCTCCTGAGCACATCTCTTCCCTGGTCTTGGCATCAAAAAGAATAAGCAGAAAGGGATTCTTGCATCTCGAACCAAGGCTCCCTTGCTCCCCCTTGAGGCGTCACTTCTCCAAGCCTTAAGTGGCGCCTCCTTGCCACTTTTCCAAGGCACTTCTTGTGCCAGAACTTGCTACCAATTATACTTGACCCCTAGCTCTATCAGCTCCCCCTTCTAAGTACCCAAAACAAAAATTTTTGCTAAGGCTCTAGCCTATCCCTAGCTCAAGCCTAGACCCTAAAATAGTCCAAACTAACATGTCATTCATATCATAAACATGCAAACAGGTAAAATACAAAGACCCCAATTTATGGATGTTACAGTTCTACCCCCCTGAAAATAATTTCGGCCTCGAAATTACCTGGCCAAAAGAGTTGAGTGTATTGCTGCCGCATCACATCCTCTGGTTCCCACGTGGCCTCTTCCGTTCGATGATTCCACCATAACACCTTCACTAAAGGAACTGACTTCCTACGCAAAACTTTGACATCCCAATCCAGGATTTGCACTGGTTCCTCCTCAAAAGACAAATCCGGACTCACCTCAATCTCCTCCACTGGCACAACATGTGATGGATCTGATCGATAGCACCTAAGCATGGAGACATGAAACACATCATGGATCTGACTCAATTCTACTGGCAACTCGAGCTGATAAGCTACTGGTCCCACACACTTCAACACCTTATACGGCCCGACGAACCTAGGGCTCAGCTTGCCCTTCCGACCAAATCTCAACACCTTCTTCCACGGCGATACCTTCAGAAAGGCTCTGTCACCAACCGCGAACTCTATATCCCTTCGTTTAAGATCGGCATAAGACTTCTGCCTATCTGAAGCTTCTTTTAAACGAGCCCGAATCAGCTTAACCTTATTCTCTGTTTCAGCCACTAACTCTGGACCCAACAACTGACGCTCACCCAGTTCCGTCCAACACGTAGGAGTGCGACATTTCCGCCCATACAGCGCTTCATACGGTGCCATCTGGATACTTGCCTGATAACTGTTGTTGTACACAAATTCTGCCAACGGTAGAAATTCTTCCCAACTACCTCTGAAATCCAAAACACAACCCCTTAGCATATCCTCTAAAATCTGGATTACCCTTTCTGACTGCTCATCTGACTGCAGATGAAATGCCGTGGTGAAATCCAACCTTGTACCCAATGCCTGATGCAATGCTCTCCAGAACCTTGACATGAACCTAGGATCTCTATCTGAGATAATTGACGCCGGCACTCCATGAAGTCTTACGATTCCTGCCACATACAACTTGGCCAACCTTTGAAGTGAATAATCAACCCGAACCGGTATAAAATGAGCCGATTTTGTCAAGCGATCCACAATCACCTAGACCGAATCCTTTTTGCTAGGCGTAAGGGGTGGCCCACTGACGAAATCCATCGTAATCCTTTCCCACTTTCATTGCGGAATCTTTACCGGCTGCAACAGACTCGACGGTAACTGATGCTCCGCTTTGACTTGTTGACACGTCAAACACTTACTGACAAACTCCGGTACCTCACGCTTCAGACCTGGCCACCAAAGCTGTTCCTTCAGATCCCGGTACATCTTGCTACCTCTAGGGTGCATCGCGTATAGGCTGCTATGAGCTTCCTGAAGAATCCTCTGCCTTAACTCAACATCTTTCGGCATACAAACTTTCCATTGGAAACATGACGCGCCTTCACTACTCAAGCTATAATCCTCCAATCCACCGTTCTGCACTTGCAACCACCGAGCACTTAGGACCTCATCCATTAGCTGTTTCTCCTTAACCTGACTAACCCATGTCGGCTTCACTTGCAATTCTGCTAACAGACTTCTGTCATCATCTGGACTAAGATGAGCAAACATTGCTCTCAAGTCCGCTACCACCTTGCGACTCAATGCGCCAGCCACAACGTTAGCCTTACCCGGGTGGTATTCAATAAGCAGTCGTAGTCTTTCAACAACTCGATCCACCTCCGCTGCCTCAAATTCAATTCCTTCTGAGTCAGCAGGTACTTCAAACTCTTATGGTCTGTGTAGACAATCGACTTCTTCCCATACAAGTAATGTCTCCAAATCTTCAAGTCATGCGTCGGGTAATTCACCTCATGAGGTCTCAGTTGACAAGAAGCATATGCCACTACCTTACCCTCTTGCATCAGTACACATCCCAGACCCGTATTCGACGCATCACAGTAGACCGTAAATTCTTTCCCTGCCTCAGGCTGAATCAAAACTGGAGCTTCTGTCAGAATCTTCTTTAGCCTTTCGAAACTTTCTTGTTGCTTTTCTGACCATACGAACGGAACCCCTTTCCTTAGTAACTTGGTTAACGGCGTTGCAATCAAAGAAAACCCTTCTACAAATCTTCTGTAATATCCCGCTAGCCCCAGAAAACTGCGAATCTCGGCCACAGACTTAGGTGGCTTCCAATCCAATACCGCTTCAACCTTCCGAGGATCCACCCTAATTCCCTCAGCTGACACCACATGACCTAAGAAAGTTACTTCTTTCAACAAGAACTCGCACTTACTAAACTTCGCGAACAGTTGCTTCTCCCTTAGAATCTGTAATACCACACGTAGATGTTCATCATGTTCCTCCTCCGATTTCAAGTACACCAAGATGTCGTCTACAAACACTACGACAAACCGATCCAAGTACGGATGAAAAACCCGATTCGTCATGTCCATGAACGCTGCCGGCACATTGGTCAACCCAAACGGCATTACCAAGAATTCGTAGTGCCCATAACGAGTACGGAACGCTGTCTTATAGATATCGGTCTCCTTTACCTTAAGCTGGTGATACCCCGACCTCAAATCAATCTTAGAGAAAACTGATGCTCCCTTCAATTGATCGAATAGGTCGTCTATCCTCAGCAACAGATACTTATTCTTAATCGTTAACTTATTCAGCTGACGGTAATCTATACACATCCGCATCGTTCCATCCTTCTTCTTAACAAAAAGCACAGGCGCTCCCCAAGGCGAAACACTTGGCCGGATAAAATCTCGATCCAGCAGCTCCTGAATCTGTGCTTTTAGCTCCACTAACTCCTTTGGCACCATCCTGTATAGGGCAATGGACACTAGCGCAGTTCCTGGTAGCAGTTCTATCCCGAACTCAACTTCGCGTCGGGAGGCAGACCTGGAAGCTCTTCTGGGAACACATCGGTAAATTCCTTCACCGTTTGGACGTTTCCCACAGCTGATTCCTTAGCCTCTAATGCACAAACTTGAACCACAAACGCCTCACATCCCTTCCTCACCCTTTTCTCAGCCTTCAATGCGGATACTACATTGGATAGGTAATTCCTTCCATCACCTATCAACACCACCTCTTCACCCTCAACAGACTTCAACACCATGCGCTTCGCTGCACAGTTCGGACTTGCCTGATACTCCATTAGCCAGTCCATCCCTAAGATCAAATCGAACTCCCCGAACGGCAGTTCCATCAGATCAGCCAAAAACACTACCCCTTGGAGTTCTAGGGGTACATCCCTATACAGTTTGTTTACTTCTACAGAGTGACTTAGAGGGCTAATTACTGTCATCTCCCTAGAAGATACCTCATGAGCTAAGTTCAGAGTTCTACTAGCAACATATGAGTGCGTTGAACCAACATCTATCAAAGCAGTATAAGGCAATCCAGAAATTAAGAACGTACCGGTTATGACGTCCGGTGTGTCGCCCTCCTCTCGACGCCTCGCTGCATAGACCAACCCAGGCTATCTTGCCTCAGAATTCCCAGTACCTCTGCCCGGTGCTCTCCGACCTCGACCAGAACCATTACCTCCCCTGGCCGGACCACGACCCCTCGGTGGTTGCTGGCCATCCCTCATGAATTGTGCACGTCCCTAACCCTCAGACTGGATCCTAGTTGATATCCGTGGACAATCCCTTACCCGGTGCCCCATTGACCCACACCTAAAGCACCCTCTATTTCCTGTCCAACACTCACCTGAATGAGACTTCCCAAATCGAGCACACCGTGGCGACCACTGAGTAGTAACAGCAGGCTCTGCAGCTTGACTCGGCCCACCAAACCTAGCCCTTTTCTGCAAATTCCCGGCAGACTCAGATGACCCAGAACTCCTCTTATTCCAACGTCTATCCTGATTCTGTCTCACCGACTGCTTCACCCCCTCAGCTATTTTGGCCTTCTCCACCAAGATAGCAAATTCTCTTTCCCTCTGCGGGGCAATCAACATCCGCAGCTCATCTCTCAGCCCGTCCTCAAATCTGACACAGCGCTCGTGTTCCGTAGCCACGATACCCCTAGCATAACGACTTAACCGAAGAAACTCTGCCCCATACTCCGACACTAACTTACTCCCCCTGGACCAAATTCAAGAACGCCTTACGCTGTGCATCAATGTAACTAGCCCCGACGTACTTCCTCTGATAAGCTGCCTTAAAGAAATCCCAAGTGATGTCATCAGCTGTCGCACCATCCCGGACCGTGAGCCACCACTGATAAGATTCATCCCGGAGAAGAGACACTATCCCTTTCAACTTCTCCTCCATCGTAAAGTCCAAGTCGTCCATTATGCGCTCAGTCGCCTCTAGCCAGTACTCAACTATATTGGGAGCCATACCAGAAACACCCTGAAATACCTCTGCTCCATTGGCTGGGAGTCGTTCAGACACTGATTTTCGAGCCCCCATACCTCCACCTGCTCCAGCTACTCTCTCCAGAACTCGCAGCATCGCCTGTGACACCGCGTCGTCACCACCCGTCTGATCCTGGTACCTCGTTCTCTGACCCATGACCGGACCCGACCGGCTCAGACACAGTCATCCTACCTCTACCACATCCACGCGTATTACACCCACGTCCTCGTGTGCTCATGTCTACCGTTCACGAATTAATCGATTTAAGAATTTTATGCATTAGACTTATTACACTGTTATTACAGCAAAGTTTTATGAATAATTTATTATGGGGATTGTTTTCGCAAGTTCACGTAATCCTATGGTCTCAGTCTCTAAAGTGAATCCCTATCACTATCATTCATGTCACAATCATAAACCACAGGCAACAGCAATTTAGAGAACTTACCGTGGCAGATCGGTGCCGGAGACTCAGGTGCCATGCTTTCCCCAAAATATGCTTTATCCCTAAAAATTATTTCATAAACCCTTTATCGAAAACGTTTCGGGCCTCAAGCCCACAGCCGAGCTTTTAAACCAGGCTCTGATACCAAAATTGTAACACCCCAAACCCGGTCAAGACACTACGACCGAATCCATCATGTCACAGGGAAAGATCGTATTTGATAAAACCAGTTGTAAATTCAAATAGAAATAAACGTGATTCGAAAACCGGTTGCTGAAAACCGGTTGCTGCCTCTTATTATAAGAAAACTATGATTTTATGAAAAGCCGAGATGGTTTGAGTGACGTTGATAAAAATCATTTCAAATTTAGTTTTGAAGACGTTTGGGTTTATTTGTGGTTACTACCTTCTTACTGTGACCCGATGGTAAAGTTTTAGAAAATCTTGATAACTTGTGTAAGTTTGGAAAACATTCATTTTATAGGTTTGTTAAGCATGCTGTTACTAGTTTAAACAAGATTCAGTGAAAATTAAAACAGATAGATAATCCCAAAAGTGAAAACTAGTGGCCTTATTACAAACCCAAACCAAATTTAAAGTAAAGCAAACCGAATAATAGTTTAAAACATAAGCCCACAACGTCAAGCATGGCCACCTCGAGTCCGTCCCGGCTCCACATCTGTGATCTAAGAATCACCTGCAAAATGTAAAGGAAGAGGCGAGTCACCGAGACTTAGTGTGAATCCCCATCCCGAAGATAAAAGCCCTTACACAGTTCCAAGAGTGAATATACGTATCATGCAACCCAACCTAACCATCCGAAACTCCTGTGTCTACCCCGTGTGGTCACAACCACTGGTGACCGAGGTCACAAATAATATATGTATGTGGTCACAACCACTGGTGGTCAAAACCACTGGTGACCGAAGTCACAAATAATATGAGCGGGGCCAACCGACATTGTGGTCAAAACCACTGGTGACAATCCGGTATCGATGTGTAGGGCCAACCCACTATGGTTCCAAACCACTCGGACGAGTCACAAAGATAGATATATATATAGGTGGTCAAAACCACTGAGACTTAGTCACAAAAATATAGAAAGCGGGGCCAACCCACTGTGTGGTCACAACCACTAGTGACAGTCTATAATCATGCCTTCCCCCTCCTCTCATCACCCACCTTTATGTACATGCTTTTCATGGCAACATAATTATGCTTAATATTCATAAATATCATAACATGGCATATTCAAACTTAACTGAAGCATTTATCGATAACCAAATCAGAATGGACTTACCCAGAGTCCTCGCTCATACCCACAATCGTAACACATTGACTTTAACCGTTATTCCGGCTTTTGACAAATCACACAATAATAACATATTAACCTACGGAGTGTGTAAGAGTTACACACCTGATTACTCGCAATACAACGCTCTCTACGTCGACATTGTCATTAACCGACACTACCGCTATCTGCCTACTGCTTTGCTCAGATACCGGCCCACACCCAGGTGGCCAATCGCGAACCGCAGATACAGCCCTCTTCTTGAACTTAGGGGCTGGGGTCCCAGATCTAACCCCACCTAACGCTTGGCTGGCATTAGTGTCCATAACACCTTTGGTCACTACATCAGATTAATCACGAAGAATAACTATGAACAGAGATATCAACACGAATGGATAGATCTCTTACCTAGATTAACAAATCCCAAAGATTAAGATCTAAACCACGAACCGAGCAAATCCCGGGAATCCAAACGCTTGCGTCACTCCTTCCTATAATTGGCCCAACACATCACTATTAACAAGTAACCATTCGGCTTAGGCATAAATCCCGAAAGGGAGAGATAATGCAAGAAGATAATCCCCCTTACCTTGGTACCCTTTAATCACCAAGCAAAAGCCGAAGCAAAGTGAAGACGAGCCCCCTCCTACAAGCGGCCAAAACTACCAACATAGGATTAATGCCTTCGGCATTTTAACATAATAAGAAAAGATTGAAACGGCAGGAACCCTTGCCACAACCCTTAACGCAACCGATTGGGAGTGGATGGACGACAACGATCTGCTGCTACAAGAATAGAAGAACAATTATGAGAGCTAAGGGTAGTCGGCTAAAGCACTACCCACACAATTGCCAAATCCCGGCTTTTCCCCTTATAGAAAATGACAAAGAGAAGAGAGTAGAGATGGAAGAAGATTCGACCATTAGAGACATAGGAGAAGAAAGAAAAGAAAACAATGGAATCTTACCTGTCTATGGGTTGAGATTTCGGCTTTGAGAGTCAGAGAAAGGATGTAGATTTCGGCACCCCAGAAGATTAACAGGAAACAAAAAAAGAAAAGAAAGAAATATGGCAAGGTATTCAGCTTTCACAAGGAACCAAAAATGAGAAGAGGGCTAAGGAGTTTCGGCTAACAGGAGATGGAAGAGATAAGGAGAAAGAATGGAAGGTGGAGTTTCGGTTTTGATGTCAAAAGGGTAGTGAAGTTTCGGCCACACACCAAAAGTAGAAAAAAGAAGAGAAGGCTTTAGGGAACAATTCGGTTTTGACAAAAAGAAGAGAAAAGCCAAGAACACTAGGTACTATCTAACTAAACCGAAATGCCCAACACCACCCTAAAGCTAACTTCGCATTTGGCCTCCTCTCTAACTAGCACCCAAAAATCGAAAATGTAAAGAACCCTTACCCAAGTTTCGGCACACCCTTAAACACCCAAGAACCGAATGCATAACCCCCCTTCTAGCACCTCTCAAATTCGGCTACACATCCCACCACTCCTCAAACACATGCCGTCTCCTCCACCCCTCCTCGAATTTCTCTCTTCCACTCATTCAAACCAATTTGAATGAGTCAAACTCCTACAATTTCTCCCCTCCACACATTCGAACTTGTTGACTCCTTCAACAGCTATCCATCAGAGTCCCTCCTGAGCACATCTCTTCCCTGGTCTTGGCGTCAAAAAGAATAAGCAGAAAGGGATTCTTGCAACTCGAACCAAGGCTCCCTTGCTCCCCCTTAAGGCTTCACTTCTCCAAGCCTTAAGTGGCGCCTCCTTGCCACTTTTCCAAGGCACTTCTTGTGCCAGAACTTGCTACCAATTATACTTGACCCGTAACTCTATCAGCTCCCCCTTCTAAGTACCCAAAACAAAAATTTTTGCTAAGGCTCTAACCTATCCCTAGCTCAAGCCTAGACCCTAAAATAGTCCAAACTAACATGTCATCCATATCATAAACATGCAAACAGGTAAAATGCAAAGACCCCAATTTATGGATGTTACAGGTTTGATCAATTGAGATCATTGGTTGATATTCTTTTTCCGAATCTATTGAATCACTGAAAACCTTATTTTCAATGAATATAACATCTCTTGTTTCAATTATCTTATTTGACACTAAGTCAAGAACACGATAAGCCTTAGAGTATTGGGCATATCCAATGAATGCACCCTTGACGACTCTTAGACCTAACTTTGTTCTCTATTGGTCGGCAACTGGTACGAACTGGTTCGGGATGAGTCGAGACGTATGTGGGCTACGAGGAGGAATCAAGCCTTTGGAAAATAATCGGAAAATATAATTGAGTTTGCGGAAGCTTAAGTGAATAAAATAGGAGATGGTTGGGTTTGATGGAACAAAAATAAAAAAAAATAAAATAGATAAAAGAATAATTTGATGGAGATGGATAAAAGAACTTAAACAAGAATCGATTCAACACTAAAGAGTGTCAACCCGGATTCTATAATGTTTAGGGTGGAAAATGGTAATCGACAATGGAAACGGAAATACGAACTTAACTTAAGAAAGATTCAACACTATATAACAGTGTCACCCCGTTTCTTATATCGTTAAGGTGAAAAGATGGAATTCGATGATGGACCAAACCCCGTTATCTAAAAACATAAGAACCTATGGTATAAATAAATGGATGATAAACGACTGGCGCCACAAGCAAAGCTTGATAAGTCGGAATCGAAACTAGTACGAAAGATAGAGAGGTGATAAACTCACTCAAATGAAATATTCATTCATTCAGAAAATCAAAAGTCTCCCTACAATTGAAAATTGACAAGCTAGTTATAAGCCTAAGGTAGCTTGTTGTGGCTGAAACATCAATATAAAAATTAAAAATCAAATCCTAGCACAAATGCTCCTTAATTTGTCGTGGAAGCTTGGTTGTCCAACTATGGAAAAATAATTCCCACGTGGTTACAATAACCATGGCATATTTAATTCTTTTAATCTCACTTTGGCCTTGCCGTCCATGCACTTTGTTCATACATCCATTATCTTGATTAAAGAATTTCAAGACCCCATAATATTCCAATCATGCTCATGTATTTTTAAATTCCTCATGCTCTCTATCATGCTCTTGCCGTCCATCCATAGATGAGTGTTTCATTGTGCTTTGTATTATTTTATCCATCATGGCTCCGAATTGTTGTTTATTTAATTCAAGGCTCCCATTTATGCTTGCCGTCCACTATTTCCACAATCAACACATGTTTTTAGGCTCCAATCAATTCACCATTTATTTTATTCACCCCAACACCAATGCTCCACCATGCCATCCATACCCATGCCATCCACCCATTTTCTAATTTGTTTGATTTAATAGTGCTTGGCCGTTCATGCATCCAATTCCCTTTTTAATGTGCTTACATTATCCCTTTAAAAAAATTCCCACATTTGCCATATGTTGCCGTCCATGTCTCCTTAAAAAGGGAATTTGAAAACTTCTATATTGCCATTCTTAAAGAGTCTAAAGAGTGATGGCCGAATGTTTAAAGACATCAATGTGCAATAACTTGAAGAGCTCTATAATGTGGCCAAATATCCCTACTGTAACATCAAAGTGCAACAAATTTAAAATAACCCATTGGCTCATAAAAATCAGCAATGAACATCTAGACATATTAACTCGGTAATCACTAATTAAATTAATTAGTGACACATCTTTTATTGACAAAAATTAATGCATGAAAGAAGACAAATTAATTAAAGCTTGGACAAATTAATTTAGTCACTAATTAAATTATTAGGCCGCATTAATTTGCTGTAGGAAATAATTAATTTGAGGATGCAATTTATTTAAAACATTAAATTAAAAACAATCAGCTGGATAACAATTAAAATAAAACTAAGACACACTAATTGACACATAAACTAAACAAAACAAATTTAATAAAGTCTTAAACAAGACATATTAGATTCAACTATGGCTAACACAAACATATTAAAACACGCAATCACTAGCACATATTAAATTATTTAATTAACTTAAACTAAATTAATTAAATTTCATTCCAGCAATTTAATTAACTTAAATTAAGTTAACTAATTTTTTATTCCAACAATTAACTAATTAAAATGAGCTAAGAGTGAGCTAATAACGAGCTCCATAAATTTAAAAGAAAAGTCGTTGGTGTCCCGGACGTGTTCGTATCATCCCCTCCCTCTTTAAGATGATTCGTCCTCGAATCGACCCGTTGGTTGTCCGAACAAAACTCCTTGCTCGTCTTTCCTCGATCAAACGGGATGGATGATAATCACAATACCTGAAAAGAAAATTCAAGATTTAGCAAGAAATGTTTTAAGCATACTTGCAACCCGAATAAAAACAACACCAAACAAATAAATCGCATGCGGACAGGCATAAGCACTTTATCATACAAAAGGATCAAGGCCTTGTCAAAATTTTGAAACAAAAGCAGATAAGCTTTAAAGCATGCATACGATCTAATTGGATTCCACAAGTCAAAATAAACATGTGAATAACACATCAAGTGATAGATATAGTCGTCACAAGCAAGTAATGAAGAAAACTCATATGGCACTTGAAATTGAACATTCAAACCTTGCTTTGTACTCGCACATGAATAAAAATTATCAAACACAAAATTCTCTTTATCTTCTTTCAAAACAATTAGACCATCAATAAACAAAATAGGGTATTCAAATAATTCATGATCTAAATGCTTTACAAAATGGCAGTCATCATTATGAGCTCTTTCAACATCTGAAATGAACAAAAATGTTTCAACAAATGCTTCATGACACTTATCGAAAACAATTATCTTTTTGTTACGAACCAAAACAGATAGTCCATTATCGAACAAGATAGAACAATGGAGATCATCACGTTTTAAAGAATTTACAAGAATGGATTCAGCAACGTGATTCTTGTCAACATCCAAAGAAAACAAAATGGGTTCATAGGTTTCAAGTGTCTTACCTTTGGGAGTTGAAAGAAATAAATCGACTTTACCTTTACGCTCGGTATGACAAAAGTCATTCTTACCTTGATTGTCTTCACAAGCTGAAAATTGAAAATTGAATTTACCTTGCTTGATCAATACGAACCTTCTTTCCTCGGGTATGTAATGTAGTTGATGCTTCGCGTTTGAATCAGCACTTTTCAAATGGAATGTGGATATCAAGTACAACCACACAATTTGTTTAAGGAACGAATAAAAATTGAAAACAAGGTTGACGAAATTCGTTACCTTATTTAGAAACCAAGTATCGAATCGATGGGAATTTCTCACACACGATTGTTGAGACTTGATTTTTCCACGAAATATATCGGATGATACAAAACATATTCCCAGTTTAAAAACATGAATTTGATTATTAAATTCAAGATGTGACAATGGTTTAGAAAAATCAAATATGTTTAACCAATAGGAATCGTGCAAACTCAAAATCAAACTATCAAAATTCTTGATGAGTTTCAAAACTGATTTACAAAAACTCAAAGATTTCATATTAGACAATGAACAAATCTCGTAATAACCATAATTAAACAAATTGGGATTAAAATAAAAATCATCATCATACCTTAACGAGTCTTGCATTTGTCGGGTAGACACTACTCCACCGTCACACTTTGCATCATAATGATTATTATGAGATGAACTCGTCTTACGACCATTTAAGTCGCCACCATTAATCCAAGAATGGCAATCAACGGTATTATCCACATATTCACATTCATTAGAAAAATTTAGTGGAGACAGGATTTGTAACATCCTGAATTTTTGGGCCTATGCGTTTAATGGGTGAACATGTGTAATGAGTTAATTTAAGTGTTAGGGGTCCAAACTGGGCTCAGGCTTAGGCAGAGGCCTTGGTTAAAATTATATGTTTGGGCATTATAGGGTTTAAAAGGTAGTATATGTGTTTAAAACATCAAAATGGGCTTGTGGCCCAGTGGTCAGTGGCGCCACTTAGGGAGCAAGGAGGTGACGCCACACAAGGGAATAAGGGGCCCAAATTTAAGTTTCATGGAGCCCAATTCTTTTAGTTTAAGTTAGCTAATTTTCGGCATTTGGGTTAGGTGGAGTGGATGGCAACAAGGCTCAAAAATAGGAGGATTTATATGAATAAGATAATGTAGATATTATAGTTGATAATATGAAAGATAAAAGGAGAAAAGATAGGAGCTATCTACAAGGCTAGGAGTTAGCCGAAATTTCTATAAATAGGAAGGGTTCTCTTCTTTATTTTACGACAATTAGGGTTTCCACCTTTTCTTTCTCTTCTTTCTTCTAAAAGTCGAAAACTCCATTATTTTTTTCTCTTCTTTCTTCTAAAAGCCAAAAACCCCATTATTCTTTTCTCTTCTTTCTCCTAAAAGCCGAAAACTCCATTATTCTCTTCTTTCTTCTCAAAGCCGAAAACTCCATTATTCTCTTCTTTCTTCTAAAAGCCGAAAACTCCATTACTCTCTTCTTTCTTCTAAATGCTAAAAACTCAATTATTCTCTTCTTTCTTCTACAAGCCAAAAACTCCATTATTCTCTTCTTTCTTCTAAAAGCCGAAAACTCCATTACTCTCTTCTTTCTTCTAAAAGCCGAAAACTCTATTATTCTCTTCTTTCTTCTAAAAGCCGAAAACTCCATTATTCTCTTCTTTCTTCTAAAAGCCGAAAACTCCATTATTCTCTTCTCTTCTTTCTTCTAAAAGCCGAATCTCTATAGATTTCTTCGAATCTCTTCTCTTCTAGATTTTCACAAAAAGCCGGAATCCTCTGGGAGTAGCCGAATCTTCTCTAGTGAGTAGATCTCTTAGATCTAAAAAGCCAAAAACACTAGTCCCTGAATCTCATATCTCTTTTCGGGATTTCAAGGCAGATAGCGGTGGTGTTGGCTACGGATAGTGTCGACTTAGAGGGTCTCGTTATAACGGTAATCAGGTGTGTAGCTCCTTATCACATAAGTTTTATTTTGTATTATACCTGTTAGGGGCTGAAAAGCCAGAAAATGAGGCTGTATGAACAGTCGTGTGTAGATCCTTATCACATAAGTTTTATTTTGTATTATACCTGTTAGGGGCTGAAAAGCCGAAAAATGAGGCTGTATGAACAGTTGTGTGTAGATCCTTATCACATAAGTTTTATTTTGTATTATACCTGTTAGGGGCTGAAAAGCCAGAAAATGAGGTTGTATGAACAGTCGTGTGTAGATCCTTATCACATAAGTTTTATTTTGTATTATACCTGTTAGGGGCTGAAAAGCTGGAAAATGAGGCTATATGAACAGTCGTGTGTAGATCCTTATCACATAAGTTTTATTTTGTATTATACCTGTTAGGGGCTGAAAAGCCGGAAAATAAGGCTGTATGAACAGTCGTGTGTAGATCTCTAGCACACTAATAATCTGTATGAATATATGTATGTTTAAGTTATGGGCTAAAAAGCCGAAAAGTGGTTGTGTAGACAGTCGAATGAAACCCAAAAAGGGTTAGGAAAGGAATGCCAGGTACGTAATCATAGAAATTCTCTATGTGTATCGATGTATGCGAAAGACTGTAATCTCTTGGTAGTAGATTGTTTGATTTTGCATGAATGTATGCATGGGATGGGTTTGATATGAAAAGGGGAAGAGCATGATTGGTCACATGGTAATCGGTGGTAGAAAACCCACATAATGAAATGTTAGATCACATGTGGATCGGTGGTAGAAAACCCACCTAATGAAATGTTAGATCACATGGTAGTCGGTGGTAAAAAACCCACCTAATGAAATGTTAGATCACATGTGATCGGTGGTAGAAAACCCACCTAATGAAATGTTAGATCACATGGTGATCGATTGTAGAAAACCCACCTAATGAAATGTTAGATCACATGGTGATCGGTGGTAGAAAACCCACGAAATGAAATGTTAGGTCACTTGGTGATCGGTGGTAGAAAACCCACGTTAAAATTCCTGATTGATAGGAATAGGCAGTACGACTGTCGTTTTGGTGTGTAGCGGATGGAGGGTTGATTGTAGAAATCCCCAAGGTGTGATGGTTGGTACGAGCTGGTGTGTAGAGGATGGAATTCTAGGATGGGTTGGGCTTTGCATCATTTATTATCTGTCATGTGATTATGATTATTGCCATTGTGTATGGGCCAGGGCTCATAATGTGTTTCTGTGCCCAAGCCTTTTATTTGTTTTCGAGATTTACACACTGAGTCTTGGTGTAACACCCCAAACCCGGACAAGACACCACGTCCGAATCTGGTATGTTACGGGGAAAAACGTACTTGAGAGGTTTAGATTTTACGTTTAAACGCGTGTGAGAACATGGTGTTTTGGAAGATCATTTGAGTAGACTTGTTTGAAATCAAATGGGGTATTTGAAACCCGGAAGTTTTGAAAACTTAACCACTAAGTGTAGTTAATAGCGAGTTGATTTCATTTAAAACTTCAATAGTTTCTTAGTGTTACTTAAAACATTTTCAACTTGGTAGAAAATCGAGTTTGATTTGAAAATCATTTGAGTTTGCTTAATATCAAAGCATAGTATAATACCCGATGGTATAATTGAAAACACATTGCGTTACAGTTTTGAAAACGTTGTCTTTCCAAGTTTTAGTAAAATTCATACCAACTTATTTTGTTAAAGCATGTTAAAAATCTAACTCTAAGCATAAACATCATAAAACATAATTTAAAGGCCTTTTACAAATCCAAATTTAACCCAAATAAATTAAATAAGCTAAAGTACCCAAAGTGATTAGTCTGAGCAAAACTTTTATTAAAGCATGGCATGTGTACCCCGAGTCCACCCCGGCTCCATGTCCGCGTCTACGAGTCACCTGAAATGTCAAAGGAGAGGGTGAGTCGAATGACTCAGTGCATAAATCCCGCTCCCGATGAAACAACATGCTAACACACATCATACATAGCAACATAATTAATGCAACCCGATCCTAACCATCCGTATCTCCTTTTCTACCCCGTGTGGTACCAAACCACTGGTGGTGCCAAACCACTGGTGACATATAGTCACAATGTGTTACCAAAACACTGGTGTCCCAAAGACACAATATCCGTCAATGTGGTGCCAAACCACTAGTGTCCCAAAGACACGTTTGTGCTACCAAAGCACTTGTGACCGAAGTCACAAATCCAATGATGGGGCCAACCCATCGTGTGATACCCAATCACTAGCAGACAATCCCATATCTCATGTGGGGCCAACCCACGGTGGTGTCAAACCACAGGGACGAGTCGCAATGAGGTGCCCAACCTCTGGTGTCCCAAAGACACAAATGTGCTACCCAAGCACTGGTGACCGTAGTCACAATAATCGAGTGATGGGGCCAACCCATCGTGTGATACCCAATCACTAGCAGACGATCCCATATCTCATGTGGGGCCAACCCACGGTGGTATCAAACCACAGGGACAAGTCGCAATGAGGTGCCAAACCTCTGGAGGTGCCAAACCTCTGGTGACCCAAAGTCACAAAGTTGTGTTACCAAAACACTGGTGCTCGTCAGCACAAAATATCACTGCTCCCTCCACTCATATCACCCATCAACATACCATACTCATGTGATCATGCATATCATACAAGCCATGCCTATCATGCTAATATGTTTGACTCATATCCCATATCACATACATACATAGTCATGATTCCATATAGATCATCAGTAAACTTGTAACAATACTGACTTACCCGAGTCCAAGATCATACCCAAAAGGGTATCATATCAATCCATCAAACTGCCATGATTTTAATAGACAAACAGGTTTAATAATAATATCACTAAGTATGGGTGTGTTAGTTACACACCTGGTAAATACGAGTCTAGAAATCCCGGCGAAAACGATCTAAGTCCCTTGATTACTAGATCCTACAATCGGCCAAACCTAAATAGAAGAACCATTAATCCTTAATAGCTTGGCTAAACGAGATAAAAGAATCAACTAACAGTACTGGCCCTTACCATACTTACCTCACTTGGCAAATCAGAGAACGAAGGCTCCACTTGATTGTATCCAAAATCCAAATGACCTATAATGCAACCGGTTTCAATGACAAAGATTAACTCTCAACAACAAGGCCACATCCGGCTCTTAATCAATCCAAACGATTAAGAACAAAAAAGAGAAGAAATGGCCATTCGGCCAAAAGCTTACCAACACCACCCAATATTCGGCCACCCAACACTAGGAGAGAACCCCAAGAGATTCGGCCTACCTTTCACAAGAAAAAGAATTCGACTTGGATAGGAATGAGAAAAAGAAAGGGTTGTGAAATGTGAGTAGGGTTTCGGCAATAATGTTTGAGAAAGAAAAGCACAAATTTGAGAAACAAAGAGATATGGTTTCGGCAAGAGATGAAAAAGATGAATGGAGAAATCAGTTGGGAAGAAAATGGTAAGTTTCGGCTCTAGTGTTCCAAAAGAAAAGAAAAAGAAAATGTGAGATGGAGAGAATGCTAGTTCGGCTTGCACCAATAAAGAAAAAAGAAGAAAGTGTGAGAAGAAGGGATATAGGTTTCGGCTTATACAATTGAAAGAGAAAGAGTGATGAATGAGCACATTCGGCTATCAAGGAGTTTGAAAGAAAATAAAGCAAATTCGGCAACTAGGCTTTGACTTCACGAAGGAAGGATGAAGAAATTTTCTTGGAAAGTTTCGGCTTGCTTTTGAGAGAAGAAGAATTTCGGTTTACCAATTGCCTTTTTGGCCGAATCATGCACCAAAATGCCAAATGACTTTCGGCACACTCACTCTCCCCACACTACCAAGCCAAGCCGTCCACTTCCCCCACTCCAAACTCCCTAAAATTCGGCCATAATCCCCCAATTAACTCCCATCCACACATTTCAAATGAGTGGACCAAGTCTTACTCCACTTTTTGCTCTCCACCTTCCATTTGAAAGTGAAGACCAAGTCCAAGTAGAATTTCACTAGCCTTCTACCTCTCCACCATGCCGTCCCAAAATGTAGCCAAAATGGGAGATTCACAGCTCGAACACTAGACCTCCACTCCATGTAGATGACGTCACACCAAGCTCCCCCATGTAGCACATGCCTTGCCACCTTGCCAGCTCCTCTTTTGTGCAACAAAACCACAAATAAAATTCTTAAACCCCAGCTTCCTCAGCTCCCTTCACTTAACACCCAAAAACCAAAATTTTCCCATTCACTCAGGCACACTCCTAGCCCATAATTAAGCCCCGATACTACACAAACAACAACACAGCACACTAACACCTGCAATAACATGCAACAACAACCTAGCCCCTAACCCGGGATATTATAGTTCTACCCCCCTTAAAAATAATTTCGGCCTCGAAATTACCTGGTCAAAAGAGTTGCGGGTATTGCTGTCTCATCATATCCTCGAGTTCCCACGTAGCTTCTTCTACGCCATGATTCCGCCAAAGTACCTTAACCAAAGGCACAGACTTTCTACGCAGAACCTTCACATCTCGATCAAGAATCTGCACAGGTTCCTCCTCCATGGTCAAATCTGGATTCACCTCGATCTCTTCCACTGCTACCACATGTGACAGATCTGAACGATAACGCCGAAGCATCGAAACGTGAAAAACATCGTGAATCTGACTAAGCTCTGCTGGCAACTCGAGCTAATACGCTACTGGTCCCACTCGCCTCAGTACCTTATACGGCCCAATGAACCTCGGACTTAGCTTGCCTTTCTTTCCGAATCTCAACACCTTCTTCCAAGGTGAGACCTTCAAGAAAACTCGATCCCCCACAGCAAACTCTATATCTCTTCGCTTAAGATCGGCATAAGACTTCTGCCGGTCCGAAGCTTCCCTTAATCGAGCCTGAATCACTTTAACCTTGTCCTCAGTCTCAGCTACTAACTCGGGTCCCAACAACTGGCGTTCACCCAACTCCGTCCAACATGTAGGTGAGCGACACTTCCTACCATACAATGCCTCATACGGTGCCATTTTGATGCTCGCTTGATAACTGTTGTTGTAGGCAAACTCAGCTAATGGTAGAAATTCCTCCCAACTACCTCTGAAATCCAGGACACAACCTCTCAGCATATCTTCCAAGATCTGAATAACCCTTTCTGATTGACCGTCAGACTGCGGGTGAAAAGCCGTGCTGAAATCCAAATGAGTACCCAGAGCTTGATGCAACGCTTTCCAGAACCTTGACGTGAACCTGGGATCCCTATCCGAGATTATCGAGACTGGCACACCGTGCAACCTCACTATCTCTGACACATACAGCTTCGCTAGCTTCTGAAGTGAGTAGTCAACCCTCACCGGAATAAAGTGAGCTGATTTAGTCAGACGATCTACCACTACCCAAACTGAATCCTTCTTGCTTGGCGTAAGCGGTAACCCACTGACGAAATCCATGGTTATCCTTTCCCACTTCCACTGAGGAATCTTCACAGGCTGAAACAAACCCGACGGCAACTGATGTTCAGCCTTGACCTGCTGACATGTTAGACACTTCCCAACAAACTCTGTCACCTCTTTCTTCAGACCAGGCCACCAAAACTGCTCTCTAAGATCCTTATACATCTTACTACCTCCAGGATGCATAGCATAAGGACTGCTATGTGCGTCCTGAAGAATTCTCTGCCTCAGCTCAACATCTTTAGGCATACAAGCCTTACCTTGAAAACACAACACCTCATCACTCGACAAGCTGTAACCCTCCAAACCACCATCCTGCACTTGCAACCTTCGCGCACTCAGAACCTCATCCAATAACTGTTTCTCTCTGATCTGCTCAACCCAAGTAGGCTTAACCTGCAGCTCTGCCAGAATACTCCCGTCGTCATACAAACTCAAATGGGCAAACAAAGCTCTTAAGTCCGAAACAACTTACGGCTCAATGCGTCTGCCACCACGTTAGCCTTGCCCGGATGATATTCAATCGAGCAGTCGTAATCTTTTAGCAACTCAACCCATCTGCGCTGCCTCAAATTCAAATCCTTCTGAGTCAGAAGATACTTCAGACTCTTATGATCCGTGTAAAGTATCGATCTCTCTCTATACAAGTAATGCCTCCAAATCTTTAAGGCAAAAACTACAGCTGCTAGCTCCAAATCGTGCGTCGGATAGTTAACCTCATGTGGCCTCAGCTGCCGAGAAGCGTAAGCCACAACCTTACCTTCCTGCATCAGCACACAACCCAAGCCCGTATGTGATGCATCGCAATAGACTGTGAATTCCTTACCAGCCTCAGGTTGAATTAAAACCGGAGCCTCAGTCAAAATCTTCTTTAACTTATCGAAGCTTTCCTGCTGTTTCTCAGTCCATACAAACGGAACTTCTTTCCTCAGCAACTTGGTCATCGACGCTGCTATCAACGAGAAACCCTCAACAAACCTTCGGTAGTATCCTGCCAAACCCAGAAAACTCCGAATCTCAGCCACTGACCTAGGCGGCTTCCAATCCAAAACTGCTTCAATCTTACGAGGATCTACTCGAATCCCCTCAGCCGACACTACATGGCCCAAGAAAGTCACTTCTCTAAGCCAGAACTCGCACTTACTGAACTTAGCATAGAGTTGCTTCTCCCTCAGAATCTGCAGCACAACTCTCAAATGCTTATCATGCTCTTCCTCTGTTCTTGAATACACTAAGATGTCGTCTATGAAAACCACCACGAACTGATCCAGATACTGCTGAAACACCCTATTCATCATATCCATAATGCTACCGGTGCGTTAGTCAACCCGAACGGCATTACCAGGAATTCATAGTGCCCATACCGAGTCCGAAACGCTGTTTTATGGATATAGCCTCCTTAACCTTTAACTGGTGATACCCAGACCTCAAGTCGATCTTCGAGAATACCGCAGCACCCTTCAGCTGATCAAACAAGTCATCTATCCGTGGCAACGGATACTTGTTTTTAATCGTCAGCTTGTTCAACTGGCGGTAGTCTATACACATCCGCATCGTGCCATCTTTCTTCTTAACGAATAGTACCGGTGCACCCCACGGCGAAACACTTGGCCTGATAAAACCTCGATCCAATAACTCCTGGATCTGAGCCTTAAGCTCCACCAATTCCTTTGGCGCCATCCTATACGGAGCAATAGACACTGGCGCAGTCCCGGGTAACAAATCTATCCCGAACTCTACCTCTCGATCTGGCGGCAAACCCGGAAGCTCCTCAGGAAACACATCAGCAAATTCCTTAACAGTACGAACCTTCTCTACAGCAGATTCTTTAGCCTCCAAGGCATACACATGAACCACATACGCTTCACAGCCTTTCCTGACCATCTTTTCCGCTTTCAGAGCAGATACCACATTAGACAGGTAATCTCTCCTATTACCTATCATAGCCACCTCATCACCCTCAACCGTCTTAAGAACCATGCGCTTGGCCGCGCAATCCATCCTCGCCTGGTACTTGACCAACCAATCCATCCCAAGAATCAGATCGAACTCCCCAAACGGCAGTTCCATCAGATCAGCAGCAAACACTACCCCTTGGAGTTCTAGGGGTACCTCTCTAAACAGTTTATCTACTACTACAGAGTGACCTAGAGGGCTAATCACAGTCATCTGCCTAGAAGATATCTCAGAGTCTAAGTCCATGGTCTCTACTATACTACTGGATACATAAGAGTGCGTTGAACCCACATCAATCAAAGCAGTATAAGGAGAACCAAAGATCAAAAACGTACCGATTATGACGTCCGGTGCGTCGCCCTCCTCTCGGCGCCTCGCAGCATACACCAATCCAGGCTGTCGTGCCTCAGAACTACCCGCACCTCTGCCCGGTGCTCCACGGCCCCGACCAGAACCATTTCCATTTCTGCCATTACCACGGCCCCTCTGCGGTGGCGGTCCATTACCTCTGAACTGATTACGGCCCTGACTCTCAGACTGAATCCTGGCCAACCTACGCGGACAGTCCCTAACACGGTGCTCCAGAGAACCACACTCGAAGCAACCTTTACCTCCAGTCCAGCAGCCACCCCAATGAGATTTCCCACACTGATTACACTGCGGCGGTCCCTGCCTAGCAGCAACAAACTTAGCAGACTGATTCGGCCCACTCGATCTAGCCCTCTTCTGCGGATTACCCGACGACCCAGAAGATCCGAAACTCCTCTTATGCCTATTTCTGTCCATGCCCTGCCTCACTGATTCCTTAACACCCTCGGCTACCTTAGCCTTCTCAACTAAGACAGCAAACTCGCGCTCCTGCTGTGGAGCAATCAGCAGCCTCAACTCGTCTCGCAAACCATCCTCGAAACGAACACACCTCTCATGCTCAGTGGCCACAATACCCCTGGCATACCTACTCAGCTTCAGGAACTCAGCCTCATACTCAGCAACAGATTTACTCCCCTGCACAAGCCTCAGAAATGCCTTTCGCTGAGAGTCAATATAACTAGCTCCGATGTACTTCTTTTGATATGCAGCCCTGAAATAATCCCATGTCAGATCCTCTGCTGTCACACTGTCCCGAACCGTGAGCCACCACTGGTATGACTCATCCCGGAGAAGCGATACGATGCCCTTCAGCTTCTCCTCAGCAGTTAAGTCCAGATCATCCATGATCCGCTCAGTTGCCTCCAGCCAGTATTCAGCAGTGCTGGGAGCAACGCCAGATACACCTCGAAAGAATTCGGCCCCATTTGCCCGAAGTCGCTCAGGCACAGATTTCCTAACTCCCGCGCCACCACCAACTCCAGCTACTCTTTCTAACACTCGCAGCATCGCCTGTGACACTGCGTCATCCCCGGTCTGATCTTGGAACTCACCACCTCCAGCTGGTGGCGGAACCGGTATCTCATTTTCTGACCCTTGGCCAGATCCTACGGGCTCAGAAACTGTCATCCTACCCCTACCTCTACCACGAGTATTACGACCACGTCCGCCTCGAGTGCTCATGGCTAATCTTTCTACGTATCTGATTAAGAATTTTATGCATCAGTATTTATTCCACTTGTTTTAAAGCAAGTCTTATGAGTATTTAGAGAGGATTTATTCTCGCGAGTTCACAGAATCCTATCAGTTTCAATCTCTAAAGTATACTATTGCTACTCATCAGATCATATCACACCCAATCAAATCACAAGCAATAATTCGGGGTACTTACCTGGGCGAACTGATGCCAGAGACTCGGTGCCATGCCTTTCAAACCATATGTTAAGAATAAAGACTAACAAAACAATCTTTTGAAAACATTTTGGGCCTCAGGCCCACAGCCGAGCCTTTGAACTTGGCTCTGATACCACAATTGTAACACCCCAAACCCGGACAAGACACCACGTCCGAATCTGGTATGTTACGGGGAAAAACGTACTTGAGAGGTTTAGATTTTACGTTTAAACGCGTGTGAGAACATGGTGTTTTGGAAGATCATTTGAGTAGACTTGTTTGAAATCAAATGGGGTATTTGAAACCTGGAAGTTTTGAAAACTTAACCACTAAGTGTAGTTAATAGCGAGTTGATTTCATTTAAAACTTCAATAGTTTCTTAGTGTTACTTAAAACATTTTCAACTTGGTAGAAAATCGAGTTTGATTTGAAAATCATTTGAGTTTGCTTAATATCAAAGCATAGTATAATACCCGATGGTATAATTGAAAACACATTGCGTTACAGTTTTGAAAACGTTGTCTTTCCAAGTTTTAGTAAAATTCATACCAACTTATTTTGTTAAAGCATGTTAAAAATCTAACTCTAAGCATAAACATCATAAAACATAATTTAAAGGCCTTTTACAAATCCAAATTTAACCCAAATAAATTAAATAAGCTAAAGTACCCAAAGTGATTAGTCTGAGCAAAACTTTTATTAAAGCATGGCATGTGTACCCCGAGTCCACCCCGGCTCCATGTCCGCGTCTACGAGTCACCTGAAATGTCAAAGGAGAGGGTGAGTCGAATGACTCAGTGCATAAATCCCGCTCCCGATGAAACAACATGCTAACACACATCATACATAGCAACATAATTAATGCAACCCGATCCTAACCATCCGTATCTCCTTTTCTACCCCGTGTGGTACCAAGCCACTGGTGGTGCCAAACCACTGGTGACATATAGTCACAATGTGTTACCAAAACACTGGTGTCCCAAAGACACAATATCCGTCAATGTGGTGCCAAACCACTGGTGTCCCAAAGACACGTTTGTGCTACCAAAGCACTGGTGACCAAAGTCACAAATCCAATGATGGGGCCAACCCATCGTGTGATACCCAATCACTAGCAGACGATCCCATATCTCATGTGGGGCCAACCCACGGTGGTGTCAAACCACAGGGACGAGTCGCAATGAGGTGCCCAACCTCTGGTGTCCCAAAGACACAAATGTGCTACCCAAGCACTGGTGACCGTAGTCACAATAATCGAGTGATGGGGCCAACCCATCGTGTGATACCCAATCACTAGCAGACGATCCCATATCTCATGTGGGGCCAACCCACGGTGGTATCAAACCACAGGGACAAGTCGCAATGAGGTGCCAAACCTCTGGAGGTGCCAAACCTCTGGTGACCCAAAGTCACAAAGTTGTGTTACCAAAACACTGGTGCTCGTCAGCACAAAATATCACTGCTCCCTCCACTCATATCACCCATCAACATACCATACTCATGTGATCATGCATATCATACAAGCCATGCCTATCATGCTAATATGTTTGACTCATATCCCATATCACATACATACATAGTCATGATTCCATATAGATCATCAGTAAACTTGTAACAATACTGACTTACCCGAGTCCAAGATCATACCCAAAAGGGTATCATATCAATCCATCAAACTGCCATGATTTTAATAGACAAACAGGTTTAATAATAATATCACTAAGTATGGGTGTGTTAGTTACACACCTGGTAAATACGAGTCTAGAAATCCCGGCGAAAACGATCTAAGTCCCTTGATTACTAGATCCTACAATCGGCCAAACCTAAATAGAAGAACCATTAATCCTTAATAGCTTGGCTAAACGAGATAAAAGAATCAACTAACAGTACTGGCCCTTACCAATACTTACCTCACTTGGCAAATCAGAGAACGAAGGCTCCACTTGATTGTATCCAAAATCCAAATGACCTATAATGCAACCGGTTTCAATGACAAAGATTAACTCTCAACAACAAGGCCACATCCGGCTCTTAATCAATCCAAACGATTAAGAACAGAAAAAGAGAAGAAATGGCCATTCGGCCAAAAGCTTACCAACACCACCCAATATTCGGCCACCCAACACTAGGAGAGAACCCCAAGAGATTCGGCCTACCTTTCACAAGAAAAAGAATTCGACTTGGATAGGAATGAGAAAAAGAAAGGGTTGTGAAATGTGAGTAGGGTTTCGGCAATAATGTTTGAGAAAGAAAAGCACAAATTTGAGAAACAAAGAGATATGGTTTCGGCAAGAGATGAAAAAGATGAATGGAGAAATCAGTTGGGAAGAAAATGGTAAGTTTCGGCTCTAGTGTTCCAAAAGAAAAGAAAAAGAAAATGTGAGATGGAGAGAATGCTAGTTCGGCTTGCACCAATAAAGAAAAAAGAAGAAAGTGTGAGAAGAAGGGATATAGGTTTCGGCTTATACAATTGAAAGAGAAAGAGTGATGAATGGGCACATTCGGCTATCAAGGAGTTTGAAAGAAAATAAAGCAAATTCGGCAACTAGGCTTTGACTTCACGAAGGAAGGATGAAGAAATTTTCTTGGAAAGTTTCGGCTTGCTTTTGAGAGAAGAAGAATTTCGGTTTACCAATTGCCTTTTTGGTCGAATCATGCACCAAAATGCCAAATGACTTTCGACACACTCACTCTCCCCACACTACCAAGCCAAGCCGTCCACTTCCCCCACTCCAAACTCCCTAAAATTCGGCCATAATCCCCCAATTAACTCCCATCCACACATTTCAAATGAGTGGACCAAGTCTTACTCCACTTTTTGCTCTCCACCTTCCATTTGAAAGTGAAGACCAAGTCCAAGTAGAATTTCACTAGCCTTCTACCTCTCCACCATGACGTCCCAAAATGTAGCCAAAATGGGAGATTCGCAGCTCGAACACTAGACCTCCACTCCATGTAGATGACGCCACACCAAGCTCCCCCATGTAGCGCATGCCTTGCCACCTTGCCAGCTCCTCTTTTGTGCAACAAAACCACAAATAAAATTCTTAAACCCCAGCTTCCTCAGCTCCCTTCACTTAACACCCAAAAACCAAAATTTTCCCATTCACTCAGGCACACTCCTAGCCCATAATTAAGCCCCGATACTACACAAACAACAACACAGCACACTAACACCTGCAATAACAGGCAACAACAACCTAGCCCCTAACCCGGGATATTACACTTGGTGACTCACCCTATTATTTTTCCCTAACTTTTCAGATGAGCAGTAGATCGTGGACATGGGAGCCAAGACGGACTCGAGGGGCCATCAAGTTTTTATTTTTATAGATTATTTTAGCTTTTCTTTAAGTTTTAATTTTTGGAATATTTATGTAGTAAGGCCCCATAGTTTATATTTCACTGCTTAATTTTTAATATTTGCAACGTATGAAATTTTGTCAAAAGGTTTAAATATTAAAAATAATAATAATACAAGTTTTTTTTCAAAAGGTCACCTATTTATTCAAATATTGTCTAATTAACTTACGATTTCCGAAACCAATGAAGTAAAAGTTTTCAATGTACAACCCGTAGCATACCAGATCCGGTCAAAACTTATGGGCCGTGAAACACCCCACACCCGGCCCACGAGGCCGGACCGGGTCTGGTATGTTCCTTAAGTAAACCGGTTTTCAAATTCTTTGTTACTTAGAGAAATTTTGTAAAATTTTAGGAAATATTGTTTTGGAATGGGCTTAGGATGGGAAACCCATTTAATTAATTTAAAAATCCAATTTTAATAAGGTGACAAAATAATTTTTAGGGTTTGTTTTTAAAGAAATCATTCTTGTACTTAACTTTAATCAAAATAGTTCGTAACACAATAATTAAAAGTAAAGCAAAAATAAAGAAAATCCATCTGGGTCTTATGGCCTTATTACATCAAGTAAAACCCAATAATAAAATTAAAGGTACTAAAAAGAAATAAAGTCCAAATTAAATAAAATCTTCAAATGGAGCATGGCCACCTCAAGGTCTACCGTCCCGGTCCGTCACTGTTCATCACCTGAAAATAGTTCCCACAACGGGGTGAGTCAACAGACTCAATGTGTACACAACATTAACATTCAACAAATCAGGCATACAAGTTCATATCAAGTTCATGTTCATATAAAATAAATGATGCAACCCATACCCAAGCCTAATGGTCCATCCGCTACACACCACCCGTACCTGCCAGTCACACCGTGGGGACTACTAAGTCAACCCTCCATCCGCTACACACCATCGAAGGCAGTCGCTGCAGTCGACGTGCTCATCGCCCATATAATTTGTGTCATTAGACACCATATTCAAATAATGTAACCGAAGTTACCAAATTCAGATAATGTAACCGGAGTTACCATATTCAAATTTTGTGACCGTAGTCACCATATTCCGTTGGTGAGACCGAAGTCAACACCTTCTTCCCCTTTCACATAGATCCCGTATGCCCCATAAATTTTATATCATGCATAACATATTAAATTCTCATTCATGCTACTAATCATATGTTTAAAATATATCATATACATAATCCTATCAGAAGTAGGAAACGTACCTGGGTACTCTTACACATCTGTGGTACTTAGCCACATTCACATTCTTATGCATATTCATATATTAAAATAATTGACATATGATATATCGAAAGTTAATGTGAGTACACACCTGATTCGTTTAATAGGTTCCTTGAGATCCCGAAAATCCCGATCTAACTTTAGATCTGTTAATTCCTATATTCGGCCCATCATATAAAAACACATTAATAACCTTTTCTCTTTTAAAACCAAATCCTAATAGGAATGGTATTACTAATATTTACCTTGTTTGCCGATTTGATTGGTGATCAAATCCCGAAGATTTGTGTTCTTCTCCCTTGAAATCGGCTAACCATTAAATCCATTGATTTGATTAGTCTCTGGTTAAAACAAATAGATCTAAACATTTAAGAGAGAACCTTGGCCGATTATAACCACTTACCTTATGATGAGATTCCTAAAATCGATTCCTTGCTCCCTTAGTGATGTCGAAATTCCTAAAATTCATATGTTAGATATGATCTAACTTTAATAAATAAAATTTGGCCTTTGGCCGAATGTGCCTCACCTTAAATTCCTTGAATCTGAAATCCCGAAACTCTTCCTTTGATATTCGGCCAAGAGACATAAAAGGGGTTATTTCCTAGATCTTGATTAAAAGAATTAGAAGAACAAGAATTAATTGTTCTTACCTTATATCCTTAATCCTTGTTTTCAACAATCGTAGAAACCTGATAGACCCCTTGAAGATTCGGCCATAAAACAAGAATAGGGATTAGACCCTTTTCTTTCGGCAAAATAGAAAAGAAAAGAACTTGAACCTTA
Organism: Gossypium australe; assembly: GCA_005393395.2. Classification (NCBI taxonomy): domain Eukaryota; kingdom Viridiplantae; phylum Streptophyta; class Magnoliopsida; order Malvales; family Malvaceae; genus Gossypium; species Gossypium australe. The sequence continues at coordinate 100,783,912 of CM016623.1, forward strand.
CCTTTAACGCTTTGAATGATTGCGTCCTTGCCTAGAGTCACAGAGATTCAGCTATGGAGTTTTAATTAGAGATCAAAAGGTTTTGGTTTGACAGATGAAGAAAAGAGAAGAAGAAAAGATGGAGTTTTGCCTGGGAAAAAATTTCGGCAGAGAGAAAAAGGGCTAGGGAATTTTCGGCAGACCTAGGAAAAAGATGAGAGAATAGCCTAACTCTCATCCTTTAGCCGAAATTACTAGGCCAAGAGTCCTTGACTTGGCCACCAATCTTTCTTGTGATAACATTATCTCTTTTATTTAAAATAAAAGTGTTTAATCCATCATTTATTTCCTCAATTATCTTATTAAAAGAAAATCCTTTATTTATCACTTATTATTCACATATTATGAGAATAAAACACCTCTATTTCTAGAAACCAATGCCGTCCACCTCAGCCTTCTGGAAGCAAAAATAAAACCTTCATTATTTGCTTTCCAAGTGACTCGAACCCAGGCCCATTTCTCTTGCATATGGCGCCATTTCTCTAAGCCCTAAGTGACATCTTCAGGCCACTTTTCCAAGCCTGTTTGTGTGTCAAAATTCTCCAACTTTTTCTTTTAAGGCCCTCTTGCCCTTATTTCCTATTTTAAACTTTAAAATTTGACATTTCTGCATCATTTCTAAGTTTCCTAAAATTTTTGATCGGCTCTGTAAACTTGCCATTTTCTTACATTTTCCAAGTTTCCAGAAATGTTTACTTTCCATTTTTGAATCATTTCCAAAAATGTTCAGGTTTCCAAAAATGTTCAGGTTTCCAAAATGTTCAAGTTTCCAAAATGTCAAGTTTCCAAAAATGTTCATTTCCATTTCTAGGTTTCCAAAAGTATCAAAAATTTATTCATAGTACTTGAGACTTGACATTTCGTATAATTAAACTGAAAATGCATAGACCCTTTTCAGGATGTTACAGTTCTACCCCCCTTAAACAAAATTTCGTCCCCGAAATTTCCTAACTAAAATAGTTGAGGGTATTGTTGTCGTATTGTCTCCTCCGGCTCCCACGAAGCTTCTTCCGCTCCATGATTGCGCCATAACACCTTGACTAGAGGAACAGACTTCCTTCGTAGTACTTTCACATCACGTTCTAAGATCCGAATCGGTTCTTCCTCGTAGGATAAGTTTGGCTTTAGCTCCACCTCTTCAACCGGTACTATATGAGACGGATCCGATCGGTAGCGACGTAGCATGGATACATGAAATACGTCGTGCATTTGCTGCAATTCTGGTGGCAACTCTAATTGGTATGCCACTGGCCCAACTCGCTTCAATACTCGATAAGGCCCTATAAACCTTGGGCTTAACTTCCCTTTTCGACCGAACCTCATTACCTTCTTCCAAGGCGAGACTTTCAAGAATACTTGGTCTCCCTCTTCAAACTCTATTTCCTTCCGCTTAAGATCTGCGTACGACTTCTGCCTATCAGAGGCTTCCTTCAACCGTGCCCGAACTAACTCAACCTTCTCTTCAGTTTCTGCCACCAACTCTGGACCCAAAACTCGGCGTTCTCCTAACTCGGTCCAACAAGTAGGTGTTCCACACTTCCTTCCATACAATGCTTCGTATAGTGCCATCCGAATGCTGGCCTGATAGCTGTTGTTGTAAGCAAACTCAGCTAAAGGCAAGTAATCTTCCCAACTTCCTCGAAAATCCACCACACAACCTCTCAGCATATCCTCCAACACTTGTATAACCCGTTCAGACTGCCCGTCTGATTGTGGATGAAAAGCCGTAGTGAAGTCCAACTTAGTGCCTAAAGCTTGATGAAGTGCCTTCCAAAATCGAGACGTAAACCTTAGGTCTCTTTCAGAGATGATTGACACCGGTACTCCATGTAACCTTACGATTTCTGCCACATATAACTTAGCCAATTTCTGAAGAGAATAATCAACTCTTACTGGGATAAAGTGCGCGGATTTGGTCAAACGGTCCACTATCACCCATACCGAGTCCTTCTTAGTAGGCGTAAGGGGAAGCCCACTAACGAAGTCCATGGTAATTCTTTCCCACTTCCATTGGGGAACTTCGATTGGTTGAAGCAATCCTGATGGAACCTAGTGTTCAGCCTTAACTTGCTGACACGTCAAACATTTCCCCACAAATTCAGTCACCTCTCGTTTCAGATCAGACCACCAAAATTATTCCCTTAGATCTCTATACAGCTTGATGCCTCCGGGATGCATAGCATAAGGGCTACCATGCGCTTCCTGAAGAATCCTTTGTCTCAACTCCTTATCTTTCGGCATACAGACCTTTCCCTTGTAGCACAATACTCCTTCATCATTGACACCATAGTCCTTTAATCCTCCTTGCTGCACTTGCTGTAACTTAGTACTTAAGTCCTTATAAGCCAACTGTCCCTCTTTCACCTCCTTCAGCCATGTGGGCTTAACTTGCAATTCTGCCAACAGGCTTCCATCGTCATACAGACTTAAGTGAGCGAACAAAGCCCGTAGATCCGACACAACCTTCCTACTCAGGGCATCGGCTACCACATTCGCCTTGCCCGGATGATATTCTATCGAACAATCGTAGTCCTTCAGTAATTCTACCCACCTTCGCTGCCTCAAGTTTAACTCCTTCTGAGTCAACAGATACTTAAGGCTCTTGTGATCTGTGTAGATAACTGACCTTTCTCCATAAAGGTAGTGCCTCCAAACCTTAAGGACAAAAACCATTGCTGCTAGTTCCAAGTCATAAGTTGGGTAGTTAACCTCATGCGGCCTTAACTGTCGTGACACATAGGCGACCACTTTTCCATCTTGCATTAGCACACAGCCTAACCCCGTATGCGAAGCGTCACAGTACACCACAAAATCTTTTCCTGCCTCTGGCTGAATTAACACTGGAGCTTTCGTCAACACCCTTTTAAGCTTTTCAAAGCTCTCCTGCTGCTTATTAGTCCATTCGAAGGGTACTTCCTTCCTTAGCAACTTTGTTAAAGGCGCGGCTATTGACGAAAATCCTTCCACAAACCTTCTATAATAGCCTGCCAAGCCTAAGAAACTTCGGATCTCAGCCACGGACCTAGGTGGTTTCCAATCCAACACTGCTTCAATCTTCCTAGGATCTACTCTTATTCCTTCTGCGGATACCACATGTCCTAAGAATGCCACCTCCTTAAGCCAAAATTCACACTTGCTGAATTTGGCATAAAGCTTCTTCTCCCTTAACACTTCCAACACAACTCGAAGATGCTTATCATGCTCCTCTTCCGACTTCGAGTACACCAAAATATCATCGATGAACACAACGACGAACCAGTCCAAATAGGGTTGGAAAACCCGATTCATCATGTCCATGAATGTGGCTAGAGCGTTCGTCAACCCAAACGGCATCACCACAAACTCAAAATGGCCTTATCTTGTCCTAAAAGCGGTCTTATGGATGTCAACCTCCTTCACCTTCAACTGATGATATCCCGACCTTAAGTCGATCTTTGAAAATACTGCGGCCCCCTTCAGCTGATCGAACAAATCATCGATCCTTGGCAAAGGATACTTGTTCTTAATGGTCAGCTTATTCAACTGACGGTAGTCTATGCACATACGCATAGTTCCGTCCTTCTTCTTTACAAATAGGACCGGTGCTCCCCATGGAGACACACTGGGTCTGATGAACCCACGATCCAACAACTCTTGGATTTGAGCCTTAAGCTCCACTAACTCCTTTGGCGCCATTCGGTATGGGGCGGTTGACACAGGAGCTGATCCTGGTAGCAAATCTATCCCAAATTCCACCTCCCTATCTGGGGGTATTCCTGGTAATTCCTCTGGAAATACATCCACGAAGTCCCTTACCGTCCTAACTCCATTAATACCTTCTTCCTTCCCATCTATCGTACTAATGAAGGCTAAGAATGCCTTACACCCCTTCTTAATCATCTTCTCGGCCTTCAGCGCCGAAACTACGTTAGACAAGTAGTTCCTCCTTTCTCCGATCATTGCTACCACTTCATCCTCCGGGGTTCTTAGTTCCATACGTTTAGCCGCACAATCCAACACGGCTCGGTGTTCTACTAACCAATCCATTCCGAGTATGAGTTCAAATTCTCCGAAGGGTAACTCCATTAAGTCAGCCCAAAAATTCACTCCCTGAATCTCTAGGGGTACATTTTGAAAGATCTTGTCTACCACAATAGTTTGACCTAATGGGCTTACTACAGTCATCTGTCTATCAGAAAGTTCAGAGTCTAGGCCTAGTGTTTCCACTACACTACATGCAACATAGGAATGGGTCGAGCCCACATCAATCAGAGCAAAATAGGGTTTGTCAAAAATAAAGAACGTACCGGTTATTACATCCGGTGCGTCACCATCTTCCCTTCGGCGAACAGCATAAACCAAACCCGGTTGTCTTGCTTCTGCATTAGCAGTACCTCGGCCCTGTGTTCCACGGCCTCTGCCAGCACCACTACCTCGGTTACCCGAACCACGACCCCGTTGAGGCTGCTGTCCGCCTCTACCAGTCTGGCTAGCATTCTGAACTGCCGGTCGGCTCTCATCTGGTTGCTTGGGACAATCCTTAAGCATATGGTCCTTGGACCCACACTTGAAACATCCTCCCGTCTTTCTCCAGCACTCTCCCAAGTGCCCCTTTCCACAATGCTCACAAGGGCGATACTACCAGCCCGTACCAGCTTTTTGATTTCGTGGCCCGTCAACCCTAGGCCTCTTGTGACCCTTTCCAGATGGCCCAAAACCTCTTTTGGGCTTATTCCTATCCACAGTCTGCTTGGTAGCGTCCTTAATCCCCTCGGCCACCTTGGCCTTTTCCACCAAAGCAAGGAATTCCCGCTCCTGATGCGGTGCTATCAACAGTCTCAGATCGTCCCTCAGTCTGTCCTCAAAACGGACACAACGTTCATGCTCAGTTGCCACTACCCCTCGAGCATAGCGGCTCAACCTCAAGAATTCCGCCTCATATTCTGCGACAGACTTACTTCCTTGTACCAACCCTAGAAAAGCCTTCCTTTGTTCATCCGTATACCTGATTCCCACATACTTCCTCTGAAATGCTTCTTTAACATATTCCCAGGTCAGATCCTCCGCCGTGGCACCATCTCGAACAGTTAGCCACCATTGATACGCTTCATCGCGTAACAACGCCACCATCCCTTTCAACTTTTCCTCAGGAGTCAGATCGAGCTCATCCATGATACGCTCCGTTGCTTCCAACCAGTACTCAGCCGTACTGGGTGCTACTCCAGACACTCCACGAAACATTTCCGCTCCATTAGCTCGGAGCCGTTCAGGTACAGACTTTTGATTTCCTCCATTTCCTCCTGCACCAGGCACCAATTCCAGAACTCGCAGCACAACCTGCGACACAGCATCTTCCCCCGTCTGAGCTTGCTGCTCAACATTAACAGCTGGGGGTGGCGGTGGCGGTATTTCATTATCAGACCCTTGACCCGATCTGACGGGTTACGACACGGTCATCCTTCCTCTGCCTCGTCCACAGTGACCACGTCCTCTAGAGCTCATTTTCTAGCGTCGAGATCTGATTAAGGAATTCTATGGATTAGTCATTGTTCCACCTATTTACCCGCGAAGGAGTTTTATGAAAAGGAATTTAGGAGTGGTTCTTTCGTATTCATACAAACACATAGTCTTTTCCAGTCATTCATTCATCTATCAGACAAGTATGAACTTTCGTTCATTCAGAGAAACGTTGTAGTTTTCGTTGTTGTTATTTTCCACTACCCAGGGGTATTTTCGTAGTTTTGTCCTACAGGGGCATTTCCGTAATTTTTAGGAGAAAACGTTCCTTGGTGTTTTCGTCAAAAGTATTTTGGAAATTTCAAAGTCTCGGGGTAATTTGGAAAATTTTCAAAATCCGGGGGTATTTCGGTAATTTTTGACCTCAGGGGTATTTTGGTAATTTTTTCACAAATCAGGGTGAATTTGTAAATTTAATAAATTAGGGATATTTCAAAAGTTGTAAAACTTTGAGGGTTCTTCTTGAAAATTGTTCCTTCAAAAATGGGGATGTTGCAAAAATTTTGGAAATCAGGGTCATTTTGGTAATTTTGTAAGTTAGGGGCAATTTTGTAATTTCCCAAAATCAAGGTGTTTTGATGTTTTACAAATTAGGGGTTTTGAATATTTATAAAATAATGAAATTTTGGTGAAGCTGTTGAGTAGTTGAACATTTTATAATCCAAGGGCATTTTGGTAATTTCACCACTGAGGGCATTTTTGTAATTTTCGCAAATCAGGAGTTTTTCAGAAAATATTGTAAAATAATTTTTCTCAGATTTAGAAGAAAATTTTAAAAGTTTGAAAAACTAGGGTTTGTTGTTTTGTTTTTTTTTTTCAAAACGGCTAGTTCCCTTTTTGGGTTTTAGTCATCCGTTTAGCCTATAACCGAGCCCTCTTGGTCAGGGTGAACCAAAGCTACGCACCAGGCAAGATTCGAGTGGACGCGGACTGCTTAAATACCAAGCTCCCACTGAAACCATTCCTAGACATGCGCACAGAGGTTGCCACACCACTGAGCCCTCTGAGTTAGGGTGAACCGAAGCTACGCACCAGGTAGGATTCCTGCGAAGAGGAGGTGAGTCACTAGGACTGCTTAAATACCAGGATCTTCCGGATCCAATCCTAGACATGCATACAGGGGTTACCACACCCTAGCTCAGTGACTTAGCCATAGGTTTGTTTACTGCATTAAATCTTATGTGGTTTTATGTTTGAGTAGTCTAGTCCTAAAGTTCAAGTTCCTATCATTCTATTCTACGTTCCATGCCTGTTCTACCCTTACACAGTTCATAAATCACAGAATCACACATAAAGTTAGGGGTACTTACCTGGTGGACTGCGGGTCGGAGACTTAGGTGCCATGCCATAAAACCTGCTTATTTTCAAAGAAAATCCTTTGGGCTCGAATTCAAAACGTTTTGGGCCTTAGCCCACAGGCCGAGAGTTTTAAACTGGGCTCTGATACCAAGCTGAAACACCCCACACCCAGCCCACGAGCCCGGACCGAGTCTGGTATGTTCCTTAAGTAAACCGGTTTTCAAATTCTTTGTTACTTAGAGAAATTTTGTAAAATTTTAGGAAATATTGTTTTGGAATGGGCTTAGGTTGGGAAACCCATTTAATTAATTTAAAAATCCAATTTTAATAAGGTGACAAAATAATTTTTAGGGTTTGTTTTTAAAGAAATCATTCTTGTACTTAACTTTAATCAAAATAGTTCGTAACACAATAATTAAAAGTAAAGCAAAAATAAAGAAAATCCATCTGGGCCTTATGGCCTTATTACATCAAGTAAAATCCAATAATAAAATTAAAGGTACTAAAAAGAAATAAAGTCCAAATTAAATAAAATCTTCAAATGGAGCATGGCCACCTCAAGGTCTACCGTCCCGATCCGTCACTGTTCATCACCTGAAAATAGTTCCCACAACGGGGTGAGTCAACAGACTCAATGTGTACACAACATTAACATTCAACAAATCAGGCATACAAGTTCATATCAAGTTCATGTTCATATAAAATAAATGATGCAACCCATACCCAAGCCTAATGGTCCATCCGCTACACACCACCCGTACCTGCCAGTCACACCGTGGGGACTACTAAGTCAACCCTCCATCCGCTACACACCATCGAAGGCAGTCGCTGCAGTCGACGTGCTCATCGCCCATATAATTTGTGTCATTAGACACCATATTCAAATAATGTAACCGAAGTTACCAAATTCAGATAATGTAACCGGAGTTACCATATTCAAATTTTGTGACCGTAGTCACCATATTCCGTTGGTGAGACCGAAGTCAACACCTTCTTCCCCTTTCACATAGATCCCGTATGCCCCATAAATTTTATATCATGCATAACATATTAAATTCTCATTCATGCTACTAATCATATGTTCAAAATATATCATATTCATAATCCTATCAGAAGTAGGAAACGTACCTGGGTACTCTTACACATCTGTGGTACTTAGCCACATTCACATTCTTATGCATATTCATATATTAAAATAATTGACATATGATATATCGAAAGTTAATGTGAGTACACACCTGATTCGTTTAATAGGTTCCTTGAGATCCCGAAAATCCCGATCTAACTTTAGATCTGTTAATTCCTATATTCGGCCCATCATATAAAAACACATTAATAACCTTTTCTCTTTTAAAACCAAATCCTAATAGGAATGGTATTACTAATATTTACCTTGTTTGCCGATTTGATTGGTGATCAAATCCCGAAGATTTGTGTTCTTCTCCCTTCAAATCGGCTAACCATTAAATCCATTGATTTGATTAGTCTCTGGTTAAAACAAATAGATCTAAACATTTAAGAGAGAACCTTGGCTGATTATAACCACTTACCTTATGATGAGATTCCCAAAATCGATTCCTTGCTCCCTTAGTGATGTCGAAATTCCTAAAATTCATATGTTAGATCTGATCTAACTTTAATAAATAAAATTTGGCCTTTGGCCGAATGTGCCCCACCTTAAATTCCTTGAATCTGAAATCCCGAAACTCTTCCTTTGATATTCGGCCAAGAGACATAAAAGGGGTTATTTCCTAGATCTTGATTAAAAGAATTAGAAGAACAAGAATTAATTGTTCTTACCTTAGATCCTTAATCCTTGTTTTCAACAATCGTAGAAACCTGATAGACCCCTTGAAGATTCGGCCATAAAATAAGAATAGGGATTAGACCCTTCTCTTTCGGAAAAATAGAAAAGAAGAGAACTTGAATAATGCTTAACCTTACCTTTAACGCTTTGAATGATTGCGTCTTTGCCTAGAGTCACAGAGATTCGGCTATGGAGTTTTAATTAGAGATCAAAAGGTTTTGGTTTGACAGATGAAGAAAAGAGAAGAAGAAAAGATGGAGTTTTGTTTGGGAAAAATTTCGACAGAGAGAAAAAGGGCTAGGGAATTTTCGGCACACCTAGGAAAAAGATGAGAGAATAGCCTAACTCTCCTCCTTTAGCCGAAATTACTAGGCCAAGAGTCCTTGACTTGGCCACCAATCTTCCTTGTGATAATATTATCTCTTTTATTTAAAATAAAAGTGTTTAATCCATCATTTATCTCCTCAATTATCTTATTAAAAGAAGATCCTTTATTTATCACTTATTATTCACATATTATGAGAATAAAACACCTCTATTTCTAGAAACCAATGCCGTCCACCTCAGCCTTCTGGAAGCAAAAATAAAACCTTCATTATTTGCTTTCCAAGTGACTCGAACCCAGGCCCATTTCTCTTGCATATGGCGCCATTTCTCTAAGCCCTAAGTGACATCTTCAGGCCACTTTTCCAAGCCTGTTTGTGTGTCAAAATTCTCTAACTTTTTCTTTTAAGGCCCTCTTGCCCTTATTTCCTATTTTAAACTTTAAAATTTGACATTTCTGCATCATTTCTAAGTTTCCTAAAATTTTCGATCGGCTCTGTAAACTTGCCATTTTCTTACATTTCCAAGTTTCCAGAAATGTTTACTTTCCATTTTTGAATCATTTCCAAAAATGTTCAGGTTTCCAAAAATGTTCAGGTTTCCAAAATGTTCAAGTTTCCAAAATGTTCAAGTTTCCAAAATGTTCAAGTTTCCAAAAATGTTCATTTCCATTTCCATTTCTAGGTTTCCAAAAGTATCAAAAATTTATTCATAGTACTTGAGACTTGACATTTCGTACAATTAAACTGAAAATGCATAGGCCCTTTTCAGGATGTTACAGGCCGGGTTTGGGGTGTTACATTTTTGTTTCAGAGCCCAGTTCAAAGCTCGGGCTGTGAAATGGGCCTAGTAATGTTTTGTAAAGTTGATGTGAATCTGGAAAAAAAAATTTGGAAGAAGATATGGCCTTCGAGTCTACCGGCACCCGATCCACGCAGGTAAGTATTCTAACTCTTGATGTGATATATATGTTGGGTTTGATGGGCTTGATGGACGTAGAATAGTATGTTAGGCATTGATGGACTTTAGGGTTAGTTTAAACAACTCCTTAAACTCATAAGACTTAATCAATCCAAACAAACCCGTGAACAAGTCGCTGGGTTAGGGTGTGGCAACAGGCATACGCATGTCTAGGATTGGATTCAGGGAGAGCTTGGTACTTAAGCAGTCCTAGTGACTCACCTCCTCTTCGCTGGAATCCTACCTGGTGCGTAGTGACTGTTCACCTTAGCCATGAGGATTTGTTGACAAGCCAAAATCTATAATTAAAACCCGAAAGGGACCAGCCACCCTATTTCACAATCAAAATACCCCTAAGTTTTGTAAAATTTCCAAAATACACTTGATTTGTGAAAATTTCCCAGAATACCCCAGAATTGTAAAACTACCAAAATTTGAGAAATTACCAAAACACTCCGGTTGGCAAAATTTCCAAAATACCTTTGGTTTGTGAAAAGTTTCAAAACGACCTTGATTTTATGAAATACCCATGTTTTACAAATTTACCCAAAAACCCCTATATTTATAAGAGTAACCCGGTTTGCGAAATTAAATTTTCCAAAGTACTCCTGCTTTAAAACAAAAAAAAACAACAACAACAACATCAGAATATCTCTATTTCGGGAACAAAACCAAGATACTCTATTTTGAGGAAATTACCAAAATACCCTCGTGTTGTTTTAAAAAAAGAAACTTGTTTTCCAAAAATACCCTTGCTTTAAAAAAAATATGTACCAAAGTACCTCTAATTCGAAGAAAATCACCAAGATACTTTATTTTGGAAAATATTCTGTAGGGCAAAACTACGGAAAAACCCCTGGGTAGTGAAATGAGAAAATACTCTTTAAGTGAATGTGAGTTCACGGATGTTATATGTATGTTGGTGTGTGGTGATTGAATGTATGTGCTTCTTAGAACTAGGAGATGTGAACTTGAGACTGAATTGTAGATATAACTGCGAATTCGAAAGAACTACCCTTAAAACTACTATTCATAAGACTGTTCGGGGTTAATCAGTGGAAGAAAACTAATAATTCATAAAATTCTAATCAGATAAACGCGAATCGGTAGAATGAGTACAAGGGGACGAGGACGCTCTAGATGCGAATATCGGTGCGTACTCTACCATAGTATACTAAGTGTTTCTTTTGGCTTTAGAATTAGAGTGTGCAGTGAAAGCGTAGTGGTGAGACTTGGGTAGTACGATTAATAGTTAGTTGGAAATTTCGAGGACGAAATTTCTTTAAGGGGGTAGAACTGTAACATCCTGAATTTTTGGGCCTATGCGCTTAATGGGTGAACATGTGTAATGAGTTAATTTAAGTGTTAGGGGTCCAAATTGGGCTCAGGCTTAGGCAGAGGCCTTGGTTAAAATTATCTGTTTGGGCATTATAGGGTTTAAAAGGTAGTATCTGTGTTTAAAACATCAAAATGGGCTTGTGGCCCAGTGGTCAGTGGCGCCACTTAGGGAGCAAGAAGGTGACGCCATACAAGGGAATAAGGGGCCCAAATTTAAGTTTCATGGAGCAAATGAAATGTTAGATAACATGGTGATCGGTGGTAGAAAACCCACCTAATGAAATGTTAGATCACATGGTGATTGGTGGTAGAAAACCCACGAAATGAAATGTTAGGTCACTTGGTGATCGGTGGTAGAAAACCCACGTTAAAATTCCTGGTTGATAGGAATAGGCAGTACGACTGTCGTTTTGGTGTGTAGCAGATGGAGGGTTGATTGTAGAAATCCCCAAGGTGTGATGGTTGGTACGGGTTGGTGTGTAGAGGATGGAATTCTAGGATGGGTTGGGCTTTGCATCATTTATTATCTGTCATGTGATTATGATTGTTGCCATTGTGTATGGGCCAGGGCTCATAATGTGTTTGTGGGCCCAAGCCTTTTATGTGTTTTCGGGATTTACACACTGAGTATTGGTGACTCACCCTATTATTTTTCCCTACATTTTCAGATGAGCAGTAGATCGTGGACATGGGAGCCGAGACGGACTCGAGGGGCCATCAAGTTTTTATTTTTATAGATTATTTCGGCTTTTCTTTAAGTTTTAATTTTTGGAATATTTATGTAGTAAGGCCCCATAGTTTATATTTCATTGCTTAATTTTTAATATTTGCAACTTATGAAATTTTGTCAAAAGGTTTAAATATTCAAAATAATAATAATACAAGTTTTTTTTCAGAAGGTCACCTATTTATTCAAATATTGTCTAATTAACTTACAACTTCTAAAACCAATGAAGCAAAAGTTTTCAATGTACAACCCGTAGCATACCAGATCCGGTCAAAACTTATGGGCCGGGTTTGGGGTGTTACAGGATTATCTCAAAACACTTACCTTCCTTACCTTCCATCTTGGGTTATTCAACTTTACCCTTTTCAATCATGCGAAAACGTCGCTTGTCAGGAAGGTATTGCAATTGAAGGTCATCGTGCAATATGTCCGAAACCTGAAAAGAAGTAACAGAAGAAGAACAAACTTTAAGAGTGTTAGTTGAAAAATTACTTTCTTTTTCTTGCTCATCTTGTTCTCGCGTTTCTTTTTCCAACTCCGTTTCTTTTTCAACGCTCTCTTTATTCTCAATCTCGATTTTCTTTTCTTATTCTTCTTTTTTAATTTCTTCCTTTTTTATTTTCTCGAGTTCGTTCCATATTCGCTCGTTTTCTCTCATGATCTTCTCTTGCCTTTCTTTTCTTTTTAGTTCTTTTTCTCTCTTCCTTTCATTAAAATAAGAAGAGGTTACAAAAGAATCAAAATGAGTAAAATTTTGTTCAAGAGAAGGGGGTAGCATTCTCATAGATATCTCGATAAGTTCTTCGGGAACGTTTTTCCAATAGAGACTTAGAAGAGGAATAACTTGTTCCTTCTCGTTTGTTGCCTCGAAAGGATTTGAACTCGTATATTTCTTCTCTCTGTCTCGAAAGCCTCGACGAACATGAGTCTTGATAAGAGCCTCTTCACGAATATTTTCAGGATGTACATCGCTGTGAAGAACTTGACTCCGTTCTCTGACTTCATAAAATCTTCCAATCAAACATACTTTCCATTTCGCTCAACAAGTATTGGAAGTCGGCGGCTGAGAACCCTTCTTGCGGCATTTTTGTTGCTGAAAAAAGAAACTGTTATAAAGAAGAGAATTAAACAGACAAAAATTAAAGTATCTTACCACAAAAACCTCACAAGGCACTCACAAAGAAAATTTCGCTCACACTCGTGTTTCACTCGTATAAGGCCTTTTCGTTGATGAATACACTCGTGCCTTTTATCGATATTTCTCACTCTCACAAATTCGTATTTCGTTTCGAAAGACTTATTGTGGCTTGAGGGTCGGCTTCAAAGTGGGTAACAAAGGATTGATGTCAAGCATAAGGTACGCTAAAACAAAGGAAAAAAAATTTGGGGGGGTCAGATAGAAGGAAGATTTCGTTGGTCGGGGCACGGAATAGAAAAGATAAAAACAAAAACTTGAATATTCACTTTTTTTTTGTGAACTTTTTTTTTATAACTCGTATTTTTTTTTTGAATTTTCATTTTTTTTTTACTCTTGTTTTTTCACATACAATATAATGTAAGACAAGAAACGAAAATTACAACTTGAAATTTTTTTTTTGATTTTTTTAACCCTTTTTTTAACTTACGAACCTAATTTCGGCTTCTCGTATGTTCTCAAAATTCCTCATTTTATAGCTCTGATACCAGATGATACGAACCGGCTCGAGATGAGTCGAGACGTATGCGGGTTGCCCAATCGTCTACGAGGAGGAATCAAGCCTTTGGAAAATAATCAGAAAATATAATTGAGTTGCGGAAGCTTAAGTGAATAAAATAAGAGATGGTTCGGTTTGATGGAACAAAAATAAAAAATAAAATAAAATAGATAAAAGGATAATTTGATGGAGATGGATAAAAGAACTTAAACAAGAAACTATTCAACACTAAAGAGTGTCAACTCGGATTCTATAATGTTTAAGGTGGAAAATGGTAATCGATGATGGAAACGGAAATACGAACTTAACTTAAGAAAGATTCAATACTATATAACAGTGTCACCCCGTTTCTTATATCGTTAAGGTGAAAAGATGGAATTCGATGATGGACAAAGCCCCATTATCTAAAAAGATAAGAACCTATGTATAAATAAATGGATGAGAAACGACTGACGCCACAAGCAAAGCTTGATTAGTCGGAATTGAAACTTGTACGAAAGATAGAGAGGAGATAAACTCACTCAAATGAAATATTCATTCATTCAGAAAATCAAAAGTCTCCCTACAATTGAAAATTGACAAGCTATTTATAAGCCTAAGGTAGCTTGTTGTGGCTGAAACATCAACATAAAAATTAAAAATCAAATCCTAGCACAAATGCTCCTTAATTTGTCGTGGAAGCTTGGTTGTCCAACCATGGAAAAATAATTCCCACGTGGTTACAATAACCATGGCATATATAATTCTTTTAATCTCACTTTGGCCTTGCCGTCCATGCACTTTGTTCATACATCCATTATCTTGATTAAAGAATTTCAAGACCCCATAATATTCCAATCATGCTCATGTATTTTTAAATTCCACATGCTCTCTATCATGCTCTTGCCGTCCATCCATAGATGAGTGTTTCATTGTGCTTTGTATTATTTTATCCATCATGGCTCCCAATTGTTGTTTATTTAATTCAAGACTCCCATTTATGCTTGCCGTCCACTATTTCCACAATCAACACATCTTTTTAGGCTCCAATCAATTCACCAATTATTTTATTCATCCCAACACCAATGCGCCACCATGCCATCCATACACATGCCATCCACCCATTTTCTAATTTGTTTGATTTAATAGTGCTTGGCCGTTCATGCATCCAATTCCCTTTTTAATGTGCTTGCCTTATCCCTTTAAAAAAAATTCCCACATTTGCCATATGTCGCCGTCCATGTCTCCTTAAAAAGGGAATTTGAAAACTTCTATATTGCCATTCTTGAAGAGTCTAAAGAGTGATGGCCGAATGTTTAAAGACATTAATGTGCAGCAACTTGAAGAGCTCCATAATGTGGCCGAATATCCCAACTGTAACATCAAAGTGCAGCAAATTAAAAATAACCCATTGGCTCATAAAAATCAGCAATGAACATCTAGACATATTAACTCGGTAATCACTAATTAAATTAATTAGTGACACATCTTTTATTGACAAAAGTTAATGCATGAAAGAAGACAAATTAATTAAAGCTTGGACAAATTAATTTAGTCACTAATTAAATTATTAGGCGGCATTAATTTGATGTAGGAAATAATTAATTTGAAGATGCAATTTATTTAAAACATTAAATTAAAAACAATCAGCTGGATAACAATTAAAATAAAACTAACACACACTAATTGACACATAAACTAAACTAAACAAATTTAATAAAGTCTTAAATAAGACATATTAGATTCAACTATGGCTAACACAAGCATATTAAAACACGCAATCACTAGCACATATTAAATTATTTAATTAACTTAAACTAAATTAATTAAATTTCATTCCAGCAATTTAATTAACTTAAATTAAGTTAACTAATTTTTTATTCCAAAAATTAACTAATTAAAATGAGCTAAGAGTGAGCTAATAACGAGCTCCATAAATTTAAAAGAAAAGTCGTTGGTGTCCCGGGTGTGTTCGTATCAGCAACTCTATACTAAGCCAAACACCCCCACACTTTGAAATAATCTAAGTTTGGCATCTGACCCTTCCATAACTCATATGGAGATACTTTGAATTTTCTCGATGGTATTCTGTTAAGAATATAACACGTAGTCAATAATGCTTCACCCCATAGATTATATGGAAGTTTAGCGTTTACATCATTGATTTAACCATATCTACTAAAGTACAGTTCTTTCTTTTTGCCAAACCATTTTGTTGTGGAGTATAAGGCGCGGAACACTCATGTACCACATTTTGTTCCTCACAAAATATATTAAATTCATTTGAAAAATATTCACCACCTCTATCACTATGAAGCACTTTGATTTTCTTACTAAACAAATTCTCAACCTCATTTTTAAAAAGTTTAAACATATCAAAATCCTCGTATTTACTTCTTCTGAGATACACAAAAGTAAATTTAAAGAAGTCATCTATAAAAGTGATAAATATCATTTTCCACCTCTTGTTAGTGTTCCATTTAATTTACAAACATCCGAATGAATTAAATCTAACACTTGTGAATTCCTTTCACACTTATTAGGAAACGACTTCTTGGTAATTTTTTATTAAATACAAATTTCACATTTATCCTCAAACTCATCATTACTTAGACTTATATAACCATTCTTTTGAATATACTGTAAATTAAAATTAAATTGTGCTAAAAGCATATGCCATAAAGGATAAGATTCAACAATATAAGCAGAAGAATTAATTTTATTCATATCAATGCTCAACTTGAACATACCCTCGTTACAATATCATTTTCCTACATATATATCACCCTTAAGCAAGACAAACTTTCGGATTCCAAGATAATCATGAACCCTTTATTACATAGAATACTTGCAGACATTAAATTCTTTCTCACATCAGGAACATGCAACACATTAGTCAAAGTCAATTTCTTCCCAGATGTGAAGCTGAGTTCCACTGTCCCTTGACCGAGCACCTTAACCGATTGATAGTTGCCCATAAGCACTTCACATTTTGCCACTAGTTTATAACTTTTGAATTGTTGTCGGTCATTACACACATGGACAGTATCTCCAGAGCTGAGCCACCAATTACAGGACTTAGTAGTCATGGCTATGTTAAGTTCAGTAATCATACCAATCTCCAATTTTTTTATCCCTTTCATAACAATGGCCACTAAGTCTATGCCCTCCACCATACTGGCTTTGGAAGTTGTGGCATCTTGCTTCTTTTTGAGAAGTCTGCAATCCTTAATATAGTGTCCTTTCTTATTGCAATTATAACAATTGCGAGTTCTTTTCTTCTTGTTTTGCATGTCCTTGGTCTCGGATGTGGCCTTTCATTTACCATTTTGAGAGTTCTTGGACTCGCTCACATGGTTCACTTTAGAACTTTAGGGAAGATATGCCACATCACGCTTTCGAGTTTCCTCTTAAATACGCAAATGCCTAAGTATTTTCTCCACAGTGAAGTCCTCTACCATATGCAGAAGTTTCTTCCGATAATTTTTCCAAGACGAGGGCAACTTTGAAATGATAGCCCCAACTTGTAACAATTTCGAAATAACAACTTTCAAGTCATGAAGCTTACTTACAAGGACTTGTAATTCATGGACTTGATCCATGATCGGGATAAAATCGAGCATTTTGAATTCGAAATACTTCATCATTAAAAATTTATGAGCACCTTATCGCTCGGTGTTGTATTTCTCTTCAAGAGCTTTCCATATTTCCACAGGGGATTGCATCGACATGTAAAGATCATACAATCGATCAAAAAAGGTGTTGAGGATATGTCCTCAACATGTGAAATTGTCTTATTTGCGCTTCTTCTTGAGTTCAGCCACTCTTGCAATTTCCTCGGAATTTGCATTGTGGGCGGGATCCTGCACTACTTGTAAATTTGGATCCAGAACGTACGCCACATTTAAGACTGTAACACCCCAAACCCGGCCTAGAAGTTAAGCCCAAATTTGGCGTGTCACATGGAAGTGTTTTTCAAAACCATCTTTGTAATTGTTAAAAACTTGTTTGAGAATTACAGCCTCTTTGTTAAAACCTAAAACACTTAAGCAATTATGTCTACGTGAAAACATAATTATCTTTAATAAACCTTTTTGGTTGCAAAAGCATATTTGAAATAAGCGATTTACGAAAAAGTGACGTTTGAAATAGAGTTGCAAAAACAACTTGAAACATTGCGGAAACGTTGATAAAATACAAGTATTTTTGAAAGATTGATTGATGAATCACAAATCAAGGAATTGAACTTTAAATCCGTGACTTTTGAAAATGTCGTTAATAATTCGAAAGAAAGTTTGAGTTAAATCATATTTGTAAAAGTTTATTTTGAAATCCATTTGTTAACCGATTGTTGGAAAACCTTTATTTACGTTTTTTTTTAATTCTCCTTTTAAACAATTTAAGAAAAATAATAAAAACATCCCAACCATAAAGCAAAAATATAAACAGTTCAGAGGCCTTATTACAACTTAAACCAAAATAGCAAAATAATAAAATAAACAGAAATAGAAATTTAAAATTCAACAACACCATTTCTGAAGTATGGCCTCCACCGAGTCATCCATGGCCCAAGTCCACGTTACTGAGCATCACCTACAGGGATTAAGAAAAGAGGGGGTGAGTTACAAGAACTCAGTGTATAATCCCCTTACCCTCATCCACTGGGTCGGAACACACATAGCAATATTTTGGGCCTAAGCCCATTTACAATCATAGCATAATATCATATATATAACATGCATGTGTTATGCAATTTCCCAACCAAACCTAGTTTTCCATCTCTACACACCACCCGTACCAACCAACACACCTGTGGGGATCAAGTCAACCCACCCCGCCAACACACCAATCGCAGGCATAAAGCCATTTAAAATGTTTGTGGCAGAGCCACCGAACTAGATTGTGGCAGAGCCACCAGAACTTCTCTTCAATTTTTATCCCAACCCATGCAATCATGTATGCATAAACAAAGCATAACAATATTCATATAACAAATTCAACATAAGGCCCATACTACAAGTTGGCCCATTAAGCAATCTAGCAATTTGGCCCTTTAAGCATACTAGCAATTTGGCCCATTAATCGATCTAGCAAATTTTGGCCCAATAATCGATCTAGCAAATTTGGCCCATTAATCGATCTAGCAAATTTGGCCCATTAATCAATCTAGCAAATTTGGCCCATTAATCACATGAGGCCCTTATATCAATTTTTAACACACGGCCCATAAAACAACATATCACATTTGGCCCATAAAGGGTATTTTCGTAATTTGGTCCTTAGGGACATTTCGTAATTCGACCCGTAAGGGCATTTTCGTAATTCGGTAATCGTACCCACTAAGGGTAATTCGGTAATTTACCCTCTAAGGGTATGATGGTAATTTTCGCAACCTAGGCTTAATTACTAATTTGGGGCATAAAAATCGAAACTGTCCATCTGCGTACTATAACTCGAGTTAGAAAACTCAAAATCTAAATCCGTAAATTTTCCTTGAAACTAGACTCACATATCTTTCTCCTATAATGTTTACAGAATTTTTAGCTTAACCATTTAGTACAGTTTATTCCTTAAATTCCCCTTGTTTCACTATCCAACGATTCTGACTTCACTTACCTTAATCTCAAATATCTTACTGTACGCTTCTCATATACTTCTTCCACTTGTTTCTATTGAAAATAGGTTCACTAAGGAATCCATACATATCAATTATAACTCTTAATTCACTTTGTACAATTTTATACGATTTTTCCAAGATAGAACAGAATACCCCAAGGTCATTCAGAACTAGTCTCACTAAAATTAACATATTTCAGAATATAATATTCCTTTTCCTTCTCCGTTTCTTTCATATTAAAATAGACACAGTAAGCTTTAATCTGATATCTTACTCACTTTGTAATTCCGATTATCCAATTTTTCGCGATTTTTCAAATACACGCCACTGTTTCTGACAGAAACTATTTCATTAAAAAACATGATTACCACTACGAGCATACGCACATCCGAGTGATCACGGATGCCGGTTATCGGTTTTCTTTAGTATTTCTACCGAATCACAGAATATTTCATGTAAACTTTCAGAGAGATGTGAGATTTACTCACCATTTCAAACATATATTTGGAAGGGTACGGGATTACACACCTTATTCGGAATCCGTAACACGATACTCTCCGCGGCACCTAAAGATACAATTGGTCAACAATTAATCCCAAAACCGAATTTACTACTTCAACCAAATATTGTGATTGATAATCAATCTATCACTTACCAACGATTCGAGTCTCTTATTACGAGGGATAGGTGTTTGATCGGCCCTCTGATATAGTACTTCGAGTCCTTAGAAGTGATTAACACAAAAATAATGTTAGCTACACCTTATTCGGCTTGAGAAAGAATCACCACAATACACCCCCTTCACCTATATACGGCTTGGAAGAAAAAGAAAATGAAATGAAAAGAGGAATGTACAATCACTTACCGATTTGATTAAGAAGAGATTGGATGGAAGAAGAGTGCCTTGGTAATTTCGGCTATCAAAAGGGGAATGAACAATAGATGAAAATCTTGATCAAACAAAAGAGCAAGAAAGTGCACAATTGTGCTAGGGAAATTCGGCCAAAGTAAAAAGAAAGAAGAAAATATGGTCACCAAGGCTTGTAATTTCGGCACAAAGTAAAGGAAAAGAAAAGAATTTGAGAGGAAAACAATGCACTATTGTACTACTATGATATGGTAAGGAGGGTTGCAAAATTGAGAGAAATGACACAAAGTTGTCAAAAAGGTTTTTGGCCAAAACAAAGCTAGGACTTTACCAAATGCCAAATAAAATTTTTCAGCCACCTATCTTGAAACACCCCACACCCAGCCCACGAGCCTTGACCGGATCTGGTATGTTCCCCGGTGTAAACCGTCTCAAATCCTTTAGCTTTAGGTGACAAAACGTTTAGGGTTGGTTTTGATAATAAATTTACTTAATCTTTCAATTAATAAATATTTGTAACATAATAAATCAAAGTGAAGTAAAGAAATTCAACTATGGCCTTATTACATCAAATAATCCCAAAATTAAAATTTAAAATACTTGAAATAAAATAAAAGTCCAAATCGTAAATTTCTTGCTGTGCATGGCCATCCCTAAGCTTCTGCCGAGCCCGGTCCATTACAGACTCAATGTGTAACCAACACTAAGAATCAACATTTCAGGCATGCATTATCATATCACATACATATTCATATAACAAGTAAAAACAATGATGCAAACCCAAAACCCAAGCCTAGTTAGCCATCCGCTACACTTCCCCGTACCAACCTGTATGTAACATCCTAAAATGGGGGCTATTTGTGATTGAATTATTTTTGTTATGTGCTTGAGCTGCTGTGTTATTAATTATGGTGCAGTAAGGCTTAATTATGGATTTTTAGTAGGCTCGAGTAGTGGGAAAAATATTATTTTTAAGCTTTAAAGGTGAGGAGACTTAGCAAGTAGGGGTTACAAGAATAAATAAGGGATTTATTGTCATAAAATGAGCCTAGGATAAGTGGCAAAATGAGGGCCACTTGGGAGCTGCAAGTGACGCCACATTGAGCAAGGAAGAACCAGTGATCGAGCTGCAGAAATCCCCTTTTTGCACCTTGATATGGACGGCAATAAGAGAGAGAGAGTTTTCCTCTCTTTAATCTCTTTTAATTATCATTTAGATAATAGGATAATAGGAGATAATCAAGGATTTTATTTGATTAAAAAGGGATATTATTTGGATATTAAGGATATTAGTGGATTAAATGGATTATTTGATTATTAATTGGGATTAATTCAAATTATTTGAATTAAATCAAATTAGTGGCCATGAGAAAAACAAGGAGTTGGCTAAAGCTTGAACTCCTTGGACGGCAAGCATTAGGGGGGAGGGGGTGCCGAATGCCTATAAAAGCACCAAGTGACCACCTTGCTTTTCTTTTTCCATTTTGCCTAGCCGAAATTTCTAACCCCTTTCCTTCTCATTCTTCTTTCATTTTTCCATCTTCTCAAACCCCTTTAGCTGAAACTCTTAGCACCTTTCTTCCCCATTATTTTCTTCCTACCCTTGGCCGAATACAGTCCCTTGGAAGTGCCGATTTCCTTTCCTCCTATTAACTCACTTTGGCCGAATAGTATAGTGGCATAGACACTTCGGGATTTCACTGTTATTCAATCAATTATGAAGGTAAGTATGGTTGGCCAAATGCCTATGTTCCCTTTCCCTATCTTTGTCGACTTTTTAAGGATTAAGGGCCGATGTCGGCATTTATTTGCAAGGTGCTAAGTATCTGTTTTGAAAACCGAATCTGTCTAGGTGTTCCGGGATTTTGGAGATCGACAAAGCAAGCCGTCATTCGGGATCAATCGGGTGGTAAGTGGTGGTAAGGATCGATTTTCATAAGATTTAACTTTCAAGGATTTAGGCCGAAGGCTATTAGCTTTATTTACTAACCGATGGAAGTTGGTGAAGCAGACTCAGGAATCAAGTGCTGTGGTTAATAGCTAAAAGGGTAAAGGTAAGGATTCGGGTTCAAAGATGACCCCTTTAAATTATTTTGGGATGGTCGAGTAGGCCATAATACTAATCCTAAGGTTGGCCGAATATAGGTACAGAGAGATCTAGGGAGGCCGACTTCTCTTTTCGGGATTTAGGACTTTCATCGACATCAGGTGTGTACATACACATGTTATGACTTATTAACTGTATTAAATGTTGTGAATGCTAACTCTGATGGATGTAGCATTGGATTTAATACCCTATTGGTATAAGTGACGATTCAGGTAAGTACCTGTTAATGTGAATTACTATTAATGCTTCTGGGAAGCATGGCATGACTTTTAGTTGTAACTTAAATATCTGATGGTATGAGATTTGTTATATAATGATGTGATATGGGTTGATGAGTGGAGGGGGCAGAGATATTGTGTCGACGGACACCAGTGTTTTGGTAACACACTGTGACTACGGTCACCAGAGGTTTGGTACCTCCAGAGGTTTGGCACCTCATAGCGTCTTGTCCCAGTGGCTTAGCACCACAGTGGGTTGGCCCCACAGATGATAATACGGGATCGACGCCAGTGATTTGGCATCACACGATGGGTTGACCCCATCAATCGATTTGTGTCTTCGGACACCAGAGTTTTGGCACCTCCAGTGATTTGGCATCACATCTGTGACTATACGTCACCAGTGGTTTGGTACCACACGGGGTAGAGAAAGGTGATATGGATGGTTAGGTTGGGTATATGATTTGATGCATGTTAATTGCTATACATTGTGTATGAAATTGCTTAAACCGGGGGAAGGGTTACATATTGAGTCTTGGTGACTCACCTTCTCCTTTATATTTTTCAGGTGACATGTAGATTGCGGATGTGGACCGGATGGACTCGAGGTGGCCATGCAGTGGACATTTGATTTAAATGAACTTTCAATTTTAGTTTATTTTATTTTATTGTTGGTTAAATTTTAATTGGGTTGTAATAAGGCCTCCAATAACTCCTTTTATTATTTTGTTACCTGCTTTGAATATTAGTTTATACCATTTAATTATAATAATAATAAGTTCACACGTTTTTGTAAACCAAAGCAAAAATATTTTTAGTACCCTCGGGTACATCTTAAAATATATATATAATAACTTGATTTAATAAATATTTTCAAAATAAATCTAAGTATGGGTTTTATACACCTCAACTGTTTTAACAAGATGCTATCTTTTATCAAGCGCTTAAATCGGTTTTAAAAAGGTTTCAAAATGTTTTCTCCGTAACAAACCAAATTCGGTCGTAGCGTTTGGGCCGGGTTTGGGTTGTTACACTGTACACCGTGGGGACTACTAAGTCGACCCTCCTTCCGCTATACTCCATCGAAGGCAGTCGCTGCAGTCGACGTGCTCATCGCCCTTATAAAATTCGTGGTCTTAGGTCACCACATTCAGATTTCGTGGTCTTAGGTCACCACATTCAGATATCGCGGTCTTAGGTCACCGCATTCAGATTTCGTGGTCTTAGGTCACCACATTCACTTCCCCTTTTCAATAACCCATATGCCCAAATCATATTATGCATTAACATGCCAAAGTTCACATTCTTATCATTATTCTCATGTTTATAACATATTTCATAATCCTATTGGGAGTAGGAAACGTACCTGAGTACTTTGTACCATAGCATGGTACTTAGCCATATTTTCACATTCTTAATATTACATTAATTTAAACATAGCCATGAACATATCAAAACTTAGGGTAGGGTACACACCTGATTTGCTTTAGTAAGTTCACTCCAAATCTCGAAAAGCTTGATCTAATGCCTTAGATCTTAAATCTCTACATTTAATCAATCATTTAATACTTAGTAAAGAGCCATTCGGCCATAAGTCCAAATCCTAGTAGGATTAGTACACTAAAACCTACCTTGTTGTCGATTGACTTAAGAATCAAGTCCCGAAACTTTGTAGTATTCCTTCTTGTATTCGGCCAAACATTAAATCACATCCCAGGTTAGTTTCGGCTTTTTAAACAATTATGAAATAGATCTAGATATCAAAATAAGCCTTGGCCGAATGCTATAGACACTTACCTTGTGGATTTTAAATCCCGAAACTTACCGAATAACTAGGGAACACGCGGCCTATGGTGTACCTTCGGGAAAAGAACTTCTCCTTCCTTGTAGTCGACACTTAGTAAATCTCGAAAGATCTCTTCGGCAACAGATATTAAGGGTATTAGAATCTTAATTTCGACAGCCTTAAAAGAAATAGAATGAGAATCTAACCTAATCTTATCCTTACTGAAGAATTTGATGGAACTCTTGCTTGAACCCTTAGCAGTATTCGGCTATGGCTTTGATGTGGATAACAATTTCGGCTCTTGAGGCTTAGTGAGAAATCGGCTAGGGCTATTGGCATCTTCAGCTTTTGATTGTGTTTGTAATAGAAGAAGAAAAAAGAAAAGAGAAAAAGAGAATAATGGCAGAGAGAATTCGGCAGAGAGAAGAGGAGAAACTTTAGAGAATTTCGGCAGAGGTTTTCTTGAAGAGAAAAGAATGAATGAAGAATAGCCTTACTCTTCCTTTTGTAGCCGAAATTACAAGGCTAGAGTCCCTTACTTGGCCACCACTATTCTATTTTGATAGCTTTATCCCTTGGATTATCACAAAATAAAAGAATTTAATCCAACAATTATCTCTTGAAAATAATCTAAAATAAATCTATTATTTATCCATCCTTTAGCCGAATTTTAAAGAGAATAAAACTCCCAAAATATAGCCTTGTGCCGTCCACCTCTCTACTCCTTGTAGCAAAATAAAATTTCTTTTATTTGCTCCCCAAGTGACTCGAACTCAGGCCCACTTGCATAGCTGGTGGCGTCACCTACCTGGGCCTTAAGTGATATCTTCAGGCCACTTTTCCAAGCCTGATTGTGTGTCAAATTCCTCCTATTAATTTTCTTAAGGCCACCTTACCTTAGTTTCCTCTTTTTAAACTCTAAAACTTGACATTTCCTTACATTTCCAAGTTTCCAAAAATGTTCGTTTGCCTCCTTTAAACTGAACATTTCTTACATTTCCAAGTTTCCAGAAATGTTCACTTTCCTCTTTTGAACTTAACATTTCTTACATTTCCAAGTTTCCAGAAATGTTCACTTTCCTCTTTTGAAACTTAACATTTCTAAATCATTTTCTTACATTTCCAGGACAAGACATTTCCTTACATCTTAGGGTTCCTAAAACTCCTCAGAACACATCCAACACACCCACTGAGCCCACTATCTCATGAATTACGCACGAACGCATAACCCCTAATCTAGGATGTTACATATCTACCCCAAAACCATCCACATGCATCCCTCCTAGGATAAGAGTTTGGCCACCCAAGCTTTCCAAAACATCACCCATGGAATAAGCCTCATGTCCCCCTTTTTTTCCTATTTCTCTTGATTCCTTTCCCCAACTTCAACCTTGCCTTTTTCTCTTAGCCATCTTGCCAAAAATAAGAAGTCCACTGTAACACCCCAAACCCGGCCCAAACACCACGGCCATGCTTGTGTGTTGGGCTGTGTGTTTCACACGTCTGAGACACATGCCTGTGTCTCTGACCGTGTGATCAATTCTGAGCATTCTATTTCTAAAATTTTAAGATGCAGGGGACACACGACAAAACCACACACCCGTGCGTATGGCCATGTGACACACACGGTTGAGACACACGCCTGTGTGCCTACCTGTGTGGACAAAATAAGGCCATTTCCAAGCCTTATTTCTCATCCAAATTTTGCATTGTACCTAGATTAATACTTGCATACATATACCAACCAATTCAAGATGTTAAAACCAACCCAACATTAACATTATATTTGATATATCATCTCATGTATTCAAACTTACCTTTTGAAAGACATATATGTTTACCATAATTCAATCTAACCATACCAAGCACACATATATTAACCATATTATAACCTTAAATATATATTCACAAAATATACCATTACTAGACATTCCAATGGCTAGATTACAAACAACCATTTACATGCCAATATTGGCCAAGTTAGCTTATACATGCCATTATACCAAAATAAGTTTGCTATTTATACCAAAACGTGCTCAAGGATAGTGTGATGATGCTCCAAACAATACCAACCTTTACGAGCTTTCGAGCATTATAAATAGAGAAAAGAAAACAACGTAAGCATTTAATGCTTAGTAAGTTTGCATAACAGGAATTTAACGTACCATACATTTACATTTAAGGTAAGCATATAAAGATGCATCCAAGCAATTTGGCTAATAGCCTAAAATACACAACTTCATCAAACATATTAGTCATTATTCCACATAAATTTCAAGTATCAAAGATGAGCTCATTATAGAGAAATTCTCGTAACCATGTTCTTTTCATACCATATTTCCATATAACATGTGCGTTTCCTTAAATAATCATATTAAGTTCATTTTAACCATGTCAGAACTCTTTCCATTGAATTTATTTGGAATATCGATGAATACACATGTAGTACACTTGAAGTGTACAAATCTGTAACCTGTTAACTCATAAT
Organism: Gossypium australe; assembly: GCA_005393395.2. Classification (NCBI taxonomy): domain Eukaryota; kingdom Viridiplantae; phylum Streptophyta; class Magnoliopsida; order Malvales; family Malvaceae; genus Gossypium; species Gossypium australe. The sequence continues at coordinate 100,810,659 of CM016623.1, forward strand.
CAGGGGTACCCAATTAAGGCACATAATCAGGAAGCACTCTCTCGAACCTTATATCAGGATACTCATGTAAGGCATGTAACAGGAAGCTTATTCGGGCTAAATCAGGAAACTTAGAAGAGTTTTGAACAGGAAGCTCATTGAGCTTAACAGGTAACTCCAACGAGTTATTATCAGTGAGCTATGGATAGCCATAGAACAAGATGTTCAAGCAAGCCATATCAAGAAGCTTAAAAAGAGCCTATATTATGACACTCATAAAGAGATACATTTGTGTCCGAAATATATGCAGGATCACAACAGGACGCTCACAAAGAGCTGCGCTAGTCCGTAACACATGCAGGATCACTACCGATTAGGATGCTCGTAGGAAACATGTAACAGGAAGCTCGAGAGGGCTTATAATAGGATGGTCATTCGAGCTAAGGTGTATCTGCAACATATGCAAGACCACAACCAATCGGGAAATTCTGTATCCATTGAATTCCATCTATTTAAACGAAACTTATTATTTATTGAGCAATATCAGACATGTGAGTGATTTTATACATTAAAAATTTATACAATTCACACATATTCAAGATTCGATTCCAAACATATTAAGATACATAATCTAGTTACACGAACTTACCTCGATAAACGTTCGTATACAAGGATCTACTAATCTGATACTTTTTGTTTTCCTCGATCCTGTAACACCCCTAACCCGTACCCGTCGTCGGGCTAGGGTTAAAAGGCATTACCGATCATTCCCAAACATTCCATATCATTTCACATCCAAACATAACAGTTCATATTCAATGAGTCCCTTAATGAGGTCTACGAGACCTTAATCACATGCTAGAAAGGGGTCGGGACTAAATCAAACACATACGAAAATTTTCAAAATTTAAATATTTTTCTAAGTTACAGAGGTCATGTAAAAGTCTGATTTAGGGGCTAGTTGGAATAGTGATCTCAGGATCACTAATCCAAGGATAGAGAAAATTATCTCTATGATATTTTATGAGTTAGAGTGTGATGGTATAAGTGTATGAAAATTTTGGTGCTTTAATTTTATTGATTTCTTGCTTAATCGCGAAAAAAGACTAAATCGCACAAAGTGTGAAAGTTCAATTTTATAAGCTAAAGGTGTTCAGTAGCTAAAGTACATTAATTGGAGGTCTTTAAAAGGCAATTAGACCCCCAAGAATTAGAGTGGCAGACCATAGGAGACAAATATTGTCAAATTGGTCAAAGTTGTTGATAATAGGTGGACTAAATTGGTGTTTATATTAAAATAAAGAAAAAAAAAGATATCATCTTTTTCTCTCTTCTTCTCCACCGAAAATTGGCAGCAAACTAAGGGGTTTTAGAGCTCAAATTTTCAGCAAGCTTCTCTCCTTGCCAGTAAGTATTATAGTGATCATTTCTTGATAAAAATTGTACTTTTGGGACCCATAAAGCTTAAGCTTTCTAAAGAGAAGACTATCTTGCAATTTGATGAAAAGTTTAGGGTTTTGCCATGAGAGATTTTATGTTGTTTGCTGCATTTTTATGGAAGAAAATGAGTCTTAGTTGTTAGATAAACAACTTTTGTGAAGGGTGTTGCCATGAAAACACCTAAATGGACCTTGTTGTAAAGATTATAAAGTTTGTAGTAAATGTATGAAATGTTGGGTTTTGATGATAGCCATAAGAGGAATAAATGTTCAACTAGGCTTGTAGAAGGTAGAAATTTGATTAGAATTTATTTCCGAGCCTAGAGGTAAAAAGGTCATTTTGCCAAAGTCTAAGGGCAAAATAGTAATTTTGCCAAAGCATGATTATTAAAATGCTTTTATTGATGTGATGATTAAAGTGAGCTAATTTGCTATCATAGAGTAAGAAGAACCAAGAATCCACCTCGATCGGGGAAAGAATAAAGTCTCGGACTAGGTCAACGATCTAGCTTATTCTGAAATCGAGGTAAGTTTGTGATAAATTCAACGTTATGTTAGCACGTTTGAGAATATTTGGTATTATATTGATAAATGATGTTCTACTAAATTGAGTATTTGATGTTGAATGAGTAAGTTGAGATGTTGAAGTCCTAGTGGACTATAATGAATGTAAAAATGCTATCATCGAGACATGAAATGGATAAGGTCCCTATAAGACCATGCTCGGGACATGGCCTCGGCATCGAATTGAGATCCTGTATAAGACCATATCCGAGATATGGCTTCGGTGTTGAATATGAGAATCGTATAAGACCATATCCAGGATATGGCATCGATACTTGATGTGAGATTCCGTATAAGACCATATCCGGGATATGGCATCGGCACTCATAGGTGACCCCATGTAAGACCACATCTGGGGTGTGGCATTGGCTTTGTACTTATATTAATGACGATGAAAATGCATCTTTGAGTATCCCTAATGATTAATGGGATAAATAGATGAGTTTGGAAATAGAAATGAAATTAGTACTAAAGACATATGAATGAGTGGATACAGGTACTCGTGAATGATTCACGAAGAAATGATTACGACATGTGGCATGGTATGTGCTAAATAAGGGCAAGTATGAGTAAGTAGGGCAAGTAGCCTATAACCTTGTGTATGGTTAATTATTGTCATGGATGGATTTTATCATGAGCTTATTGTTGCTATTTATTTCCATGCAAACTTACTAAGCTTTATGCGTACCCCTTTTTATTGCCCTTTTTCCTTGTATTGCCAAGATAACTCAAGGAACGTGGAACGTCGGAGTTCGAAAATCACACTATCGACATCACTTTGGTATAATAATTTAGACTTATTTTGAGTATGACATGTATAGGACTTGGGTATTTTGTTAGGTCGTAATTGTTAGCCAAAGTGTTGGCTATGTATGTTATTAAAGTCATTTTGTAAATGGTCATTGGAATTGGGTCAATAGTAAATAAGTATATATATTCTATGAGGATGAAATTATGAAGTTTATGCTTGTAGGAATGTTTTGAATTGAGTTATTGGATGTGCCTTTGGGTTATGAGTTGTGTTGATATGAGTTGGAGTAAGTATGTTTGCAATGCAGGGTGGCAATTGGCTTGGAATACAACCTTTTTAATGTCCACACAGGTAGACACAATGGCATGTGTCGAGGCTGTGTGAGACACATGGTCAGCCCCATAGGCGTGTTGATCAGTCGTGTGTCCCCTTGCATGCTAAGCTTACAAGTCAGTATGCTCAGTAGTAAACACACGGGCAGAGACACAGCCGTGTGTCTCAGCCGTGTGGGAGGCACAGCCTAAGACATGGGCGGGTGCCTAGGCCGTTTGAAGTTTGCACTTTAAATGTCGATTATAATTCGACACATGGCCTAAGGACACGGACGTGTGCCTTGGCCGAGAATGAGCAGAATATGGGTTTATATGGAAACTCTTTTTGGTCAAAAAAGAAATTTTATAGCCTAATGTGATATGTTTCAGCAAGTTAAGTTAGGTAATGCCTGAAATCCGGTTCCGGCTTCGAACACGGGTAAGGGGTGTTACAGGTCACACGCCCGTGTGCCTCACCCGTGGTCGACACTGACTTGCATCACATGGCCAGTCACACGCCCGTGTGCCTAGCCCGTGGTTGCTACTGACTTGATTCACCCGGCCAGTCACACGTCTGTGTGCCTTGCTCGTGGTCGAGCCTGGCTTATATCAAATTACAAATTCGAATGACACGGTCGAGCCACATGCCTGTGTGCTCGACCGTTTGGGCAATTATAGGCCATTTTCAAGGCTAAATTACCATCCATACTTTGAAATCACCTACAAGCTTCAAATCTCGTGCATTTATACCCCAATTGGCAATCAAAACATACCATTATATGCACCAAATAATCATCATCAACATCATCTATTTCTATACTCAATATCATCACAAATAAGTCCATCCAAAGTACCAAATGTACTCCTTCAAACATATAAAACAAGCATCATGCAATCCATACCATAAGTTCACATTTAGATCACAATACTCATCAACTAATTCAAACATAAAATATACCATTTCCATCCTCACTAATTCATACCACTTTCATCATTTTCAAAGTCTACATATATAAGCTTATATCATTCAACATCCAAGCCATATCACATGGCAAGGTTCAAACATCCCAAAATCACTAGCCAATACATGCCATATACCACATATATCTACAACTTTCAAAATACCAAAATAGATGGCTGATAGTGTGGTTGAGTCGCTGACGATCCCCGGATCCAAGCTAGCTTAACTGACGCTGTAAAACGGAGAAACACATCACACATTAAGCTTTTAAAGCTTAGTAAGTTCGTAATATAATACATACTACTCAATAATGCAACATCAATACATAATTAAATCATCACATAGATAGATGCACAATTAGTTACATTATCATCCTCAACCATATGCTCAAATATCCATTCATTCAACCATTAAAACTATCATCAACCACATAGGTTCAAACATACCTTTGCCAACACTTAGTTAATAAACATTCTTGATATTCGATGCTTGATACCATATCTCATTCACTGCTTGATATCTTTTCAGCTCAATTGCACACTTAGTGCCCAAATCATAGTCGAAGATTAATTAACATCGCACACTTAGTGCCTAGATACAAAAGTGAACTTAATTCGGTATCGCACACACAGTGCCAATCAGGAAAGTTGAAGCTTCCATTACTTCGCACACACAATGCCATTCAACTCTGTCTCAATTCAATTACGCACACTTAGTGCCTCATTTCTCAATCTCACATATATTAAATTTCTAGTTCAATATCTATCATTCAATTCATATCACATAGATAATAAATTAACAACTTGTACTATATCCGAACTTACCTCGGACGTCGAAATATCAAAATTAGCCGATTAATCGAGTACTTTGTCTTTGCCTCGATCTCGATCTGAATCTCTCCTTTCTTGGTCTATACATATTCAAATTTAGCTCATTCAATCACCAATTCACTCAATTTAATACACACACACACACACACACACATATTTAGGGCATTTTACAAAATAGCCCTCACATTTTCACATTTCGACATTTTAGTCCTTATTTCACAAAATCATCAAATTCACATAATTTCACTTAGCATATCTCTAGCCAAATTCTCCTCTAGCCTATACAAGCCCACACATTTCATTTATTTTACATTTTAGTCCCTTAAAATATTATTTTCACAATTTAGTCCAAATTACTGAATTTCACTAAAACTTCAAAGACAAAACATGTTCATCCTTCACATATCTTCCATATTTCATCATCAACTATCACAAAGCTCAAACATTCATCAATGGCATATCTCAAAATCACCATCAAATTCTAAAATTAAAGCATGGGTTTCCTAGAACACTAAGCAACAATCACAAAAACGTAAAAATTATCAAAAACCGATCAAAACACATGCCTTGATTAAGAACAACAATGGCCGAATGTTTCAAGCCCTAACTCTTTATTTTATTCTTCAATTTTGATGGAAAGATGAACACTCTTCCACTAACTTTTGTTTTATTTTGAGTAACATTAACTTATTTCATGTTTTACTATTATACCCATTTTAATATAACATAGAAATCATGTATTTTAATGTCTTAACCGTCCATGCATTCTTCAAATAGTGTAATTTCAGTTTAAGCACTCCACACTTAATAAGCCATGAAAATCTAGCACTTAAACAATCAGTACTCAGGTTTTACATTTTATGCGATTAAGTCCTTTTTCTTAATTCGACACTCAATCGATAAAATTTTCACACAGAAATTTCACACATGCTTAATTACAAATTAGAAACACCAAAAATAATATAAAAGTGTTTTTTTCGACCTCGGATTTGTGGTCTCGAAACCACTGTTCCAACTAGGGTCTAAACCGAGCTGTTGCAAATCCAACTCCATACTAGGTCTATCCAGATCTATATAAATGAATTTAACATCAATTTAATCCATTTGATACTCAATTTAATTCAATTCACACCCTAGGCAAAATTATAATTTTGCCCCTATACTTTTCATAATTGACGATTTCGTCCATTGGCTCGAAAAGTGAAATTCGTGCAATTTCATTGTAACACCCTAAACCCGACCTAGAAGTTTAGAATTAATTTCGGATGCTACATTGATCACCGAAGTGATTGTAGGTAAATTTTACAAAATAAGTTATTACGTTAAACCAGAATATTTAATCGCCTAATTTAGTCAGCAAAAATTACATATAAGTTTATTATAAAACCAAAAATAAATGAACGAATTAAAGGTAAAACGGAACTCCTTCCACAATTTTATAAAACCTTATAATTCAAAAACTGAATAACTTTCACTATATTATTCTCCAGGACTGTCCGAGATCTCCACATACCGAGTCCAATAACAAAATTCTAAAATATACCTAAAAGGGAAACAGAGAGGGGTGAGCTACACGAGCTCAGTGATTTCAAAACCAATCTAACTACAGAAACATAGAATAGGATGTCTAATAGCCGTTCAATAAAGAAACGTACTCACAAAGGCAAACAGATCCAAGAAAGATGTACGGTCTAATGAGGCTACTACGAAATATTTACTCATGGGTGGGGCAAGCTCTTTTATTCTGGTTCATGGTTTCTCTTGGCTATATGGTTCATCCGGGGGAGAGATCGAGCTTCAAGAAATAGTGAATGGTCTTATCAATACACAAATGTATAACTCCCCAGGAATTCCAATTGCGCTTATATTCATCACTGTAGGAATTGGGTTCAAGCTTTCCCCAGCCATCTCAAAACTAAATAACAATTCGAGCACACTAAATCACACTCACAGGCACACTATCATATGTACTAGTCAGTCAAATAAAAATAGACAGAGAATTCCATACGCAAAACACTCAAATAGATGTATATGTATGCAGTCTGACATTAAAAGAACCCACCTATAACACCCCTTACCCGTATTCTACGCCGGAACAGGGTACGAGGCGTTATCGGATTTATACACAAGCAATCATACAAAACCAAGACATGAATTTCCATTCAAATTTAAAACTTTTTATATACATTCATATCGTCCCTATTATGAGCCTACGAGGCCCAAAACATACATCGAAAGTTGTTTGGGACTAAACCGAGAACTTTGGAAACTTTTGGGAAACTTAGAAATTTTTTAATATATAAGGGGTCACACGCCCGTGTAGGCTCGGGACACGTCCGTGTGACCCTAAGACAGGCATGTGCTTCAGGCTGTAACACCCCAAACCCGGCCTAGAAGTTAGGCCCGAATCTGGCGTGCCACATGGAAGTGTTTTTCAAAAACAATCTTTGCAATTGTTAAAAACTTGTTTGAGAATTATAGCCTCTTTGTTAAAACCCAAAACACTTAAGCAATTGTGTCTACGTGAAAACATAACTATCTTTAATAAACCTTTTCGATTGCAAAAGCATATTTGAAATAACAATTTACGAAAATGTGACGTTTGAAATAGAGTTGCAAAAACATTTTGAAACATTGCGGAAACGTAGATAAAATACAAGTATTTTTGAGAGATTGATTGATGAATCAAAAATCAAGGAATTGAACTTTAAATCCGTGACTTTTGAAAATGTCGTTGATAATTTGAAAGAAAGTTCGAGTTAAGTCATATTTGTAAAAGTTTATTTTGAAATCCATTTGTTAATCAATTTAGGAAAACCTTTATTTACGTTTTTAGAAAAATTCTCGTTTTAAACAATTTAAGAAAAATAATAAAAACATCCCAACCATAGAGCAAAAATAAAAATAGTTCAGAGGCCTTATTACAACTTAAACCAAAATAGCAAAATAATAAAATAAACGGAAATAAAAATTTAAAATTCAATAACACCATTTCTGAAGTATGGCCTCTACCGAGTCATCCATGGCCCAAGTCCACATCACTGAGCATTACCTGAAAGGGTTAAGAGAAAGGGGGTGAGTTACAAGAACTCAGTGTGTAACCCACTTACCGTTATCCACTGGGCCAAAATCCATTAAGCAAATATTTGGGCCTAAGCCCATTTACAATAATAAAAATTGAATCGATTATAATATGCATATGACATGCAATTCCCAAACCAAGCCTAGTATTTCCATCCGCTACACACCACCCGTACCAATCATCACACCTGTGGGGAGCTTTAGTCACCCACCCCGCCAACACACCGAACTGGGCATTAAGCCATATATCAAACTGTGGACAAGCCACCAGAATTTTGTAGCAAAGCTACCAGAACTTCTCTTCATCATTATCCCATCCCATGCAAATCATGTATATAATGCATAACAAATCAAAATAATTTATTTGGATATTTATTACAAGATTATGGCCCATTACCTCAATTAATCAAAAGGCCTATCAAGCAACATATCAAATTTGGCCCATTTAGCAAAATATCAGATTGGCCCGTTAGCAAAATATCTATCGGCCCATATAGCAAATATTAAACGGCCCATATAGCAAATTATCAATCAGCCCATATAGCAAAAATATCAAACGGCCCATATAGAAAATTATCAATCGGCCCATATAGCAAATATCAAACGGCCCATATAGCAACATATTTCAATTTGGCCCATGAAGGGTATTTTCGTAATTTGGTCCATAGGGACATTTCGTAACTCAGCCCGTAAGGGCACTTTCATAATTCGGTAATCATACCCACTAAGGGTAATTAGGTAATTTACCCTCTAAGGATATGATGGTAATTTCGCAACCTAAGCTTAATTACTAATTTGGGGCATAAAATCGAAACTGTCCATCTGCGTCATACTGACTAAACTGACTATAACTCGAGTTAGGAAACTCGAAATCTAAATCCGTAAATTTTCCTTGAAACTAGACTCATATATCTTTCTACTATAATATTTCCAGAATTCTTAGCTTAACCATTTAGTACAGTTTCTTCCTTAAAGTTTCCCTTGTTTCACTGTCCAATGATTCTGACCTCTCTTACCTTAATCACAAATATCTTCCTGTACGCTTCTCATCTACTGCTCCCACTTGTTTCTATTGAAAATAGGTTCACTAAGGAATCCATACATATCAATTATAACTCTTAATTCACTTTGTACCATGTTATATGATTTTTCCAAGATAGAACAGAATACCCCGAAGTCATTCAGAACCAGTCTCACTAAAATTAACATATCTCAGAATATAAAATTCCTTTTCCCTCTCCGTTTTGTCCATATTAAAATAGACACAGTAAGCTTTAATTTGATATATTATTCACTTTGTAATTCTTTTTATCTTATTTCTCGTGATTTTTCAAATATACGTCACTGTTTCTAACTGAAACTATTTTATTATAAAATACGTTTACCACAACGAGCATACGTACGTCCGAGTGATCACGGATGCCGGTTATCGGTTTTCTTCGGTATTTCTATCGAATCACAGAATATTTCATGTAAACTTTCAGAGAGATGTGAGATTTACTCACCATTTCAAACATATATTCGGAAGGGTACGGGATTACACACCTTATTCGGAATCCGTAACACGATACTCTCCGCGGCACCTAAAGGTACAATCGATCAACTATTAGTCCAAAACCCAATTTACAACTTCAACCAAATATTGCGATTGATTAACAATCTATCACTTACCAACAATCCGAGTCTCTTATTATGAGGGATAGGTGTTCGATTGGCCCTCCGATAAAGTACTTCGAGTCCTTAGAAGTGATTAACACAAAAACAATGTTAGCCACACCTTATTCGGCTTGAGAAAGAATCACCACAATACACCCCCTTCACCTATGTACAGCTTGGAAGAAAAAGAAAAAGAAATGAAAAGAGGAATATACGATCACTTACCGATTTGATTAAGAAGAGATTGTCCAACACGAACGGAAAAGAAATGGTGAAGAAGTAGGGCGGTAATTGGTTCGGCTATAGAGGGAATCGAACAATGATATTCGGCTATCAAGAAGGGTGGAATGAAAATGAGTATGTGACCAAACAAAAGAGAAAAGCAATGCACTATTGTGCTAATATGTTTCGGCAAGGAGGGTTGCAAAATTGGGAGAAATGACACAAAGTTGCCAAAGGGAATTTTTGCCAAAACACTACTAAGTCTTTACCAAATGCCAAAATAAAAAAATTCAGCTACCTATTCTCCCCAAAACCGTCCACATGCATCCCCCCTAGGGTAAGAGTTTGGCCACCCAAGCTTTCCAAAACATCACCCACGAAATAAGCCTCATGTCCCCCTTTCTTTCCTATTTCTCTTGATTCCTTTCACCAACTGCAACCTTGCCTTATTCTTTTAGCCACCTTACCAAAAATAATGAAGTTCACCCTTGCCATAAATACTCCTTGACCGACACATTAAGAAAGGGAAGCAAAAATAAAAGTCAAAATGCACACAAAGTGATTCGAACCACTTCCCTCAAGGTCCATCACTTGATGCCATAACCTCTTTACTAATTGCTCATTTATGCTAACAAATTACTCATCTATTTCCATAAGCCTTGATGCCACTTACAAACTCTCCTTAATAGGCATAATCACAAAATTTTACAAGGCCCAACTCGAACCCAGAACTTCATAGAAACCTCGAAACCTTCCAAATTCACTTAACTAATAAGTCCAATTTGCAATAACACCATTCTCATATTCTCGAAAATTTTAATCACTCCTAAGCCCAAGGCTCAATGGGCCTAATCCTACTAGGCCCAATTTCGGGATGTTACACAGGCCGTGTTCAAAATAGGAAGCATTCTATTTATGATGTCATCATCAAACTAAGGCCACACAGCCAAGTCACACGCCCGTGTTCTTAGACCGTGTGATCGATAATATTTTCATTTTTTATAAAATAAGTGTATACTTCACACGGCCAGGGAACACGCCCGTGTTCAAGACCGTGCCGTCCAGAAGGCTGAGACACACGCCCGTGTCTCTACCCGTGTGCTCATTACTTGGCAATCTGTTTTGCAACAATTAAGGTGCAGGGGACACACGGCCAGAACACACCCCCCTTGGGCAAGCCTTGTGTCACACACGGCCTAGACACACGCTTATGTGTCTACCCATGTGGACAAAAATAAAGCTATTTACCAAGCCATTTTGCCACCTTTTCTTGCTCCAACCTATACAACAACAAGTAACACAAATTTAAGTATATATACAACCAATTCAACCACAACCAAGTCATCCACACATCAATTACATGCTATTTCCTATCACACACAACATCTCATACTTATCATTTTAAACCATTCAAAATCCACATTCATGAAAGACATCTTCACATTCATATATACTTAACCAATATTAGCCAATTCCAATGGCCATTTACAAAATGAATCATCAACCAATATAAGCCAACACATTTGGCCAAATCAATTATGGCAGATAACAAAAAGACCAAGTCCCTATACATGCCATAACTCAAAATAATGTAATCATAAGTTCCAAAATATTAAGTTGATAGTATGAATGGATCTTCGGCAGTCTTCGATCCCCGTGCTGGCTTGGCGTCACTGTAAGACAAGGGAAAAAGAAAGGGAGTAAGCTTTAAAGCTTAGTAAGTTCCTATGCAAATAATAAGCATCATAAACACACTTTAACATATACTCAAACTGAAATAAATTAACATAAATGCCATTGTAAATCTCATAGTCAAAGTTGGCATAGATGATATTAAAACCTTAATATCGTAACTTACTCAATCAAACCAAACTGAGCATTTATCACATATCGAGCTCATTAAGCATGAGTTTTATGTACATACCTGTACTAGCTTGTAACTTACTATGATCTTTCATAACATACTATAGTCTCTCTCAACTTTAACATTACCGTTAAGTTTCCCGTTGAACCACTTGGAATACTAAAGGATACTCAAGAAATCTCACACACAGAGTACCATACCACTGCCATATCCCAGATATGGTCTTACATGGGATCTCATATCGATGCCAATAGCCCAGCTATGGTCTTACACGAAGTCTCATATCGACGCCATATCCCAAATATGGTCTTACACGAAATCTCATAATGATGCCATATCCCAGATATGGTCTTACACGTAATCTCAATAACCCTAATGTTATGACATTTGTATCCTATCTATTCCTAAGGTTGAACCGGGACTTTCTCGCTTATCGTACTTTGTCGAATTCAGTCAAAGAGTAAATTACAATTCATATAGTAATAATACAAGTAAAACATAAATAATAATGCATCATTTACATATGAACTTACCTCGGTACAAAAATAGTAGAATAGAGATTTAATCGTCAAACACCTTATTCTTTTCTCGATCAAGGTCCGAACCTCGTTTATCTTGATCTATAATAGCAAATTTAGCTTATTTACTGATTACATTTCTCAATTCAATCCAAAAGTCATATCATGGCAAAATTACATTTTTGCCCCTAAACTTTGACATATTTACATTTTGCCCCTAGACTCGGAAAATGAAATCTATTCAATTTCTTCGATTCCCAAGCCTAGCCGAACCTCTTTTATACTTATAGTAGTCCCTATTTTTCATTTAATCACACTTGCATAATCTACCATTAGACATTAAAATACATGCATGTCATGCATGGATAAATTTTTAAACATGAACCATACTTCAAAATAATAGTAGAAATAGGTAAACCAGGTGATAACGATCTCAAAAACATAAGGAGCATTAAAAACGGGGCTAGGATGCACTTACAATCAAGCTTGAAAGTTGGAAAAAACCCAAGCTATGGCTCCTTAGAATTTTTGACACAAGCATGGAGAAGATGAGCAATTTTTTTGACATGATTTTCCCTTTTTAATCTTTTAATTACTAAATGACCAAAATGCCCTTAATGCCTTTCTTTGAAATTTTACCTATCTATGTCCATTTTTCTCCATAAAAATAGAAATTGGTCAAATTGCTATTTAAGACCCTCTGATTAAAAATCCATGGAAATTTCATGCTCAAATATTCTAGATTGTATATTTTGCAACTTATTCAATTTAGTCCTAAACTTTGAATTAGTCACTTTATGCATAAAATTTCTTCATGAAATTTTCACACAATCATGCAATCATGCTATAGATCTCAAAATGTTCATAAAATAATTATTTCTACTTTGGATTTGTGGTCTCAAAACCACTATTCTGACTAGACCCAAAATCGGGATGTTACAACTCTCCCTCCTTAGGGATTTTTGTCCCCGAATATCTTACCAAAAAAGAGGTTTGGGTATTGTTTTCTCATGGTTTCCTCAGGTTCCCACGTAGCCTCTTCTACCCCATGTCTTTGCCATAATACTTTTACAAGGGTTATACTTTTATTTCTCAACTGTTTAACTTCTCGTGCTAAGATCTTAATCGGTTCTTCACCATACGTCATATCCGGTCAAATCTCAATCTCTGTCGGAGAAATCACATGTGAAGGATCAGAATGATATCGTCGCAACATCGACATATGAAACACGTTATGAATTCTCCCCAACTCTGTCGGCAAAGCTAACTGATATGCCACTGGCCTTATTCTTTCAATAACTTCATACGGCCCAATGAAACGTGGACTCAACTTGCCTTTACGGCCAAATCTCAGAATCTTCTTTCACGGAGATACTTTCAAAAATACTTTATCACCAACCCAAAACTCAATCTCTTTTCTTTCAAATCTGCATACGACTTTTTTCGATCTAAAGTTGCTTTCAAGCAATCACGAATTACCTTTACTTTTTCTTCGGTTTCTCTAACTAAGTCTACCATGTGAATCTGTTTCTCACTGAGTTCGGTCTAATACAATGGTGTTCGGCACTTGCGACCATACAATGCCTCATAAGGCGCCATTTTTATACTCGAATGAAAACTGTTATTATAGGCAAAGTCGACAAATGGTAGATATTTTTCCCAAGTACCCTCGAATTCTAGAACACAACATCGAAGCATATCTTCAAGCACTTGAATCGTTCTCTCAGGTTGACCATCAGTTTGTGAATGAATCTCGGATCTCTATCCAATATGATCGAAATAGGCACTCCATGCAATCTAAAAATTTCACCAATGTACAAATCAACTAACCTATCAAGCGAATAATCAGTACGTATCAGAATGAAATGTCTCGATTTAGTCAATCTATCAACAACTACCGAAATGGCATCTTTTTTCTTTGGAGTTAATGGCAAACCCGTTACAAAACCCATGGTGATTCTATCCCATTTCCACTCGGGAACCATCACGGGCTGAAGTAATCCTCAAGGCACTTGGTGCTCAGCTTTCACTTGCTGACAAATTAGACATTTCGACACAAACTCAAAAATATCTCTTTTCATACTTGGCCACCAATACATCTTCTTCAAACTGTTATATATTTTCGTACTACCCAGATGCACAGATAAACAACCATTATACGCCTCATGAAGAATTTTCTGAATAAGTTCTTCATTTTTCGGTACACAAACTCTACCTCAGAACATCAAACAATCATCGGATCTGATACGAAAATTTGAATCACTAACCGATTCACAATGAATTCTCTTGGCTTTCAAATCACTGTCACAATTCTGAGCTTCACAAATCTGTTGAATAAATATCGGTTTAGCTCTCAACTCAGCTAGAATAGAACCGTCATCAGATAAAGTCAATCTCGAGTTTATTGCTCTTAAGGCAAATAAGGATTTCCTACTCAAGGCATCAGCGACTACATTCTCTTTACGCGGGTGATAGTCAATCACCAACTCATAGTCTTTCAGTTACTCAAGTCATCTTCGTTGCTGTAAGTTCAAATCTTTTTGAGTCATCAAATACTTTAAACTCTTATGGTCAGTAAAAACATGGCATTTCTCACTGTACAAATGATGTCTCCAAATCTTTAAATCGAACACAATAGCGTCTAATTCCAAATCATGCGTCGGGTAATTCTTCTCATGTGGTTTCAATTGTCTCGAGGCATAGGCTATCATTTTGCCCTCTTGCATCAATACACATCCTAATCCATTCAGTGACGCGTCACTATAAATTATAAATTCTTTTCCCGGTTTAAGTTGCACTAAAACCGGTGCATCAGTCAATATTGCCTTCAATTTCTCAAAACTTTGTTGACATTTTTCGGACCATTCAAACTTAACGTCTTTTTACAACAGTCTCGTCATAGGAGTAGCAATCATCGAAAACCCTTTGACAACCTGCCGAAATCTTACTTGGATAAACCTGAATACCATCACCTGAGACAATATGTCTTAAAAATCTGACTTCTCAGAGCCAAAACTCACTTTTACTGAACTTAGCATACAACTTCTTATCTCTCAAAGTCTGCAAAACACTTCTCAAGTGTTTGGCATGCTCGGACTCATCACGAGAATAAATCAAAATATCATCAATAAACACAACCACAAACTTGTCCAAATACGGTCTAAAGATTCGATTCATTAGATCCATAAAAATTGCATGAGCATTCGTTAATCCAAAAGGCATAACGAGGAATTCGTAGTGCCCGTTTCTTGTTCTGAAAGTCTGACTCTTTTACTATCAATTGGTAGTAAGCAGATCTCAAATCTATCTTTGAGAACACTGTCCCACCTTTCAGTTGGTCAAATAAATCATCAATCCACGGAAAAGGATACTTTTTCTTTATAGTTACCTTATTGAGTTGTCGGTAATCTATGCAAAGTCTCATAGATCCCTCTTTCTTCTTTACAAACAATACCGGAGTACCCCAAGGAGAATAACTCAGTCTCACAAAACCCTTATCTGTTAACTCTTGCAACTGAGCCTTTAGCTCTTTCAATTCAGTTGGGGCCATCCTATACGGAGCAATAGGTATTGGTGAAGTACCAAGAACTAACTCAATGCCAAACCCAACTTCTCTAACTGGAGGTAACCTAGGTAACTCTTCTGGGAACACATCCGGATATTCAAACACTATCGGCACTGATTCAATTTTTAATTCAGACTTTTTTGTATTCAACACATAAGATAGATAAGCTTCACAAGCTTTTCTTACATATCTTTGGGCAGTCATCGAAGAAATTACAATAGGTAACTCACCCAACTCATCTGAATCAATTCGAAGAATTTTAACATTTTCACGTTTCAATTCAATAATTTTGCTTCCACAATTTACTACCACATCATAAATAGTCAGCCAATCTATACCAAGTGTTACATCAAATTCATCGAATGGAAAAAGCATCAAATTAGTCGGAAAATAATGACCTCGAATCATCAAAGGACAATTCTTACAAACATTGTCCACCAGCACATACTAGCCTAAGGGGTTTGACACTTTTATCACAAATTTTGTAGACTCAACAGGCATATTCATACTAGACACCAATTTCATGCAAACATAAGAATGGGTTGATCCCGGATCAATCACAGCAACAACATGAGTATCATAGAGAGAAAAAGTACCCGTAATCACATCAGGAGATGAAGCCTCTTCACGAGCGCGAATGACATAAGTCCTTGCAAGTGTTTTACCCTCGGATCTCACAGTCGGATCTCTAGGTGCACTCTTGCTACTTGCTCCATTTCTCGGATTTCTCTGTGGCCTTCCTCTAGGAGCAGTATTATTAGATCTTGTACTCTGAAATTTCTTTTTTTCAGCCATCTCAAGGCAATCTCTAATGAAATGATCTTTGGAACCACACTTGAAACAAGTTTGACCATTCACTCGGCACTCACCGGGGTGACGTCTACCGCAATGCGGGCATTCAGGTCAATTAGTTCGAGCATTACCCACACTCGCTATCGAAGTAGTCTAAACCTTATGTCCTGAATACTGTTTCCAATGGTTTTTGTTTGAAAACCCAGCTAAAGCATTCGGTCGAGTATTAAACTCTCTCAATTTCTTAGATGAGGACTGGAATGACTTACCCATTTTTTTTCCACGAGTCTCAAGACTCAAACTCAGCTTTTCCTTTCTCTTTTGCAAACTCTTCAGCCTTACAAGCTCGCTCGACAAGTACAACGAATTCTTTTAATTCTAGAATGCCAACCAACAATCTAATGTCTCCGTTTAGTCCGTCTTCGAATCTCTTACACATGATAGCTTCAGTCGAAACACATTCCTAAGCGTATTTGCTAAGTCTTACAAACTCACGCTCATACTCCGTCACTATCCTTCGGCCCTGTTTTAACTCAAGAAATTCCTTTCGTTTCTGATCGATAAACCATTGGCTAATATACTTCTTACGGAACTCTTCCTGGAAGAATTCCCAATTAACTCGCTCTCTTGGTACTATCGACACAAGAGTGTTCCACCATTGATAGGCCGAATCTCTTAGGAGTGACACAACACATTTCATACATTCTTTAGGTGTGCAGGACAACTCATCGAAAACCCTGATGGTGTTCTCAAGCTAGAACTCAGCTTTCTCAGCATCATCATCAGAATTAGCTCAGAATTCTTCGGCCCTGTGCTTTCAAATTTTATCAACCGGAGGTTTGTTCAATCTTATAGAGCCCATACCTTGAGGCGTTACGGGAACTGGTTGAGGAATAGGTGGGGGTGGAAGGGGTTGAGCATTCGGGTTCGTTCGAACAAACTCCGTATATCATGCATTCATCATATGTAGGAAGGATTCTCTAGCCCCTTCTCCTCCTCCCTGACTCACAGTTACGGGTCTACTTTCAACTGGCACTGCCCCTTGAGTAGGAGTCGGCGCATTACTTTCGACTTCATTAGCCCTAGCTCGATTGGGATCCATTACTATATGAAAACACCATTTACAGTTGTCAATAGTCATCACACTATCATAGTTCACTTATGGCATGTATAGCTAAACTCTTACACATGCTACGTTAGCACGAGAATCGACTAAACCATAGCTCTGAAACCTTTAAATGTAACACCCCTTACCGTATTTTATGCAAAAAAAGGGTACGAGGTGTTACCAAATTTATACGCAAGCAATCATACAAAATCGAGACATGAATTTCCATCCAAATTTAAAACTTTTCATATACATTCATATCATACCTATTACGAGCCTAAGAGGTCCAAAACATACATCGGAAGTGGTTTGAGACTAAACTAAGAACTTTGGAAACTTTTGGAAAACTTAGAAAATTTTTCATGCAAAAGGGGTCACAAGCTCGTGTGGATTCGGGACATGCCCGTGTGACCCTAAGACATGTCCGTGCTTCAGGCCCTGTTCAAAATAGGGAGCATCCTATTTATGACATCATCAAACTAAGGTCACACGGCCAAGTTACACGCCCGTGTGCTTAGGCCGTGAGATCAATTATATTTTCATAATTTTTTTATAAAATAAGTGCAGACTTCACACGTCCAGGGAACACGCCCGTGTTCAAGACCGTGCTGTCCACACGGCTGAGACACAGCCCGTGTCTCTACCCGTGTGCTCATTACTGAGCATTCTGTTTCGCAACAATTGAGGTGCAGGGGACACACGGCCAATACACACGCCCTTGGGGCAAGCCTTGTGTCACACACGGCCAATACACACGCCCTTGGGGCAAGCCTTGTGTCACATACGGCCTAGACACACGCCCATGTGGCTATCCATGTGGAAAAAAATAAGACTATTTACCAAGCCATTTTGCCACCCTTTCTTGCACCAACCTATACAACAATAAGCAACACAAGTTCAAGTATATATACAACCAATTCAGCCACAACCAAGTCATCCACACATCAATTACATGCTATTTCCTATCACACACAACATCTCATACTTATCATCTTAAACCATGCAAAATCCACATTCATGAAAGACATATTCACATTCATATATACTTAACCAATATTAGCCAATTCCAATGGCCATTTACAAAATGAATCATCAACCATTTTAAGCCAACACATTTGGCCAAATCAATTATGGCAGATAACAAAAAGACCAAGTCCCTATACATGCCATAACTCAAAATAATGTAATCATAAGTACCAAAATGTTAAGTTGATATTGTGAATGGATCTGCGACAGTCTTTGATCCCCGAGCTGGCTTGGCGTCACTATAAGACAAGGGAAGAAGAAAGGGAGTAAGCTTCAAAGCTTAGTAGGTTCCTATGCAAATAATAAGCATCATAAACACACTTTAACATATACTCAAACTGAAATAAATTAACATAAATGCCATTGTAAATCTCATAGTCAAAGTTGGCATAGATGATATTAAAACCTTAATATCGTAACTTAATCAAACCAAACTGAGCATTTATCACATATCGAGCTCATTAAGCATGAGTTTTATATACATACCTGTACTAGCTCGTAACTTACTATGATCTTTCACAACATACTATATTCTCTCTCAACTTTAACATTACCGTTAAGTTTCCCGTTGAACCACTTGGAATACTAAAGGATACTCGAGAAATCTCACACACACAGTACTATTGTAACACCCCAAACCCGGTTAAAACGCTACAACCAGATCTAGCGTGCCACGGAAAGAAAATGTTTTGAAAAATCGATTTGTGGCCTTGTTCAGAGAGAAAATCGTTGTAAATTTTTTTTAGAAAACGTTGTTGTACTTCGTAATGTGTAAAACATGTTGATGCTTGGTTTAGAAAAACTTAATTGCCATACTGTTGCTCCGTATTGATTACTTAATTGGTGAACATTTTGGAAATCGAGTATTTTATTAGGTTTCAAGAACAACCCATTCATAACGTTTAACTATGCTTTAACAGAAATCAAAGAACCAATAAAACATCCCAAAAATAAAATTTAAGCGGCCTTATTACAGTAATGAAAACCAAAATTTAATAAAATAACTAAGTCTGAACGGAAAACTCTACAACAAATCACTTGCTGTGCATGGCCACCTTGAGTCCATTCCGGCTCCATATCCACGATCTAGGTCTGATCCGCAAAATGTAATAGAAGGGGTGAGTCACCTAGACTCAGTGTGTAAATCCCCATCCCAAGAGAAAATATGCTCTTACACAGATTCAAATACAAATATCCATGTCATGCAACCCATCAGCCTAGGTATCCATCCATGTCTCCCAAATCTACCCCTTGTGGTACCAAACCACTGGTGATGCCAAACCACTGGTAACCGAAGTTACAAAAAGAGACAACATATGTGGTACCAAACCACTGGTGGTGCCAAACCACTGAGACTTAGTCACAATTTTTATAATATGTGGGGCCAACCCACTGTGTGATGCCAAATCACTGGTGACAGTCTGATAGATCATACTTCCCCTCCTCTCATCACCCATGGCATATACTCATGTAACCAATATCAGTATGACCATGCTTAACATATAAAACTACGTTTACAGAATAACATGCTTTCACAGATCACAATCAACGCGAGCAATAATAACAACTTACCCGGCATCCTCGCTTATACCCACAAGGGTATTTTAGTAACCTTTGCCATCTTTCCGGCTTTTAATAACACATAACATTAACATATCAAGTATAGAAAGTGTGTAAGAGTTACACACCTAGTTTTCGTACTAACGCTTTCACTACTTCTACGCTACTTTGGCGTCGGGTTTACAGATCCAACCCCTCCTACTGCTTGACTGTTATTAGCGTCCACAATAACCCTTTGGTCACTAAACCAATCAAACCGATAAGATCTAATACATAAACATAGTGTTTAAACGAAACTCTTACCTAACTGTCGGATCCCAAAAGCCTTTATGACCACGCCACCACACTACCTACATTCGGCCATTACTAAAGTATTAAATCCATCCCTTAAACGCAACCAATTTGGCCCATATGACATTCAGCCAAATGACAAATGAACAAGAAAGGCCATTCGGCTGAACCTACCATCAACCACCTACCTTCAGCCTCTTCCCAAATCAGCACAGGGGACTTTAATGAGACAGATTCGGCTTCTAGGGGCAGAGAGTGAAATCGACAAGGCCTTTGAACAAGTGATTCGAGTTAGAACTTAATAAAAATAGAGAAATCGCAAAGAAGAGAAATCTCGAAACTCACCAGATTAAAGAGGAGTATGCGGCTTATGGTGCACCTTCGAGAAAAAGAAATCTCACCAGATGGTTCGGCTATGGGAGAAAGGGATATGCACAGGGGAATTCGGCTTTTAGAAGTATAATAGAGAGGAGAAAAGTGATAGGGAGTTTCGGCTAGAAGGGAGAAAAGTATGAGAAGAGGAAAGAAAGGAATTTCGGCGAGGGAGAAAAGATGAGGAAGAAAAGAGGAAAAAAAATGAAAGAAAGATGGACACTTTGGCCTACAAAATTCGGCTACACATGCACACACCTCAGAGTTGGAGTTTTGGCCAACTCTCCCCTCTCCTGATAGCCTTTACCCCTTATCTCATCCATCTATCAACACATCCCTTATCTTACCTTTAGAAGAGCCTACCTTAAGACCACCTCTTCCCTTTTAATTATCAGCTTTTAATCACTAAAATAAAAGGAAATAAAGCTCCTAAATTCTAGCCATTGTGCCGTCCACCCCTTCCCCCTTGAAGTGCCGAAATTTGACCCATCAATTTGGGCCCCAAGCGGCCACACTAGGCCCAAACTCTTTCCCCCTTGTGACGCCACCTTAATGCCCACTTAAAGCACCTCCCATTTTTGGGCCACAAGCCCAACTGGCTACTAAACTTAATAATTTAAATTAAATTATAAACTAACACTATTTATCAGCCATTTAACCCAGGTTTTAAAGCCCAAACCCGAGCCCAATACACACCTTAAAGCCTTAGCCTACTAATTTAGCCATGCAATATACCAAATGCATAGACCCACAAAATCAGGATATTACAGTTCTACCCCCTTAAAATAAATTTCGACCTCAAAATTTACCTGGTTAGAAGAGTTAAGGGTATTGCTGTCGCATAATATCCTCCGGCTCCTATGTCGCTTCCTCCGATCCATGGTTCCGCCATAACACCTTTACCAAAGGAACTGATTTTCTACGTAAAACCTTAACATCCCGATCCAGGATCTGTACCGGTTCCTCCTCAAAAGACAAGTCTGGGCTCACCTCAATCTCCTCCATCGGCACGACATATGACGGATCTGAGCGATAGCGTCTAAGCATAGAAACATGAAACACATCATGGATTTGACTCAACTCTGGTGGCAACTCAAGCTGGTAAGCTACTGGTCCCACTCGCTTCAATACCGAATAAGGCCCGATAAACCTAAGGCTCAACTTGCCTTTCCTACCGAACCTCAGAACCTTCTTCCACGGCGACACCTTCAGGAAAACCTTATCACCTTCCGCAAACTCTATATCCTTCCGTTTAAGATCGGCATAAGACTTTTTCCTATCCGAAGCTTCTTTCAAACGAGCTCGAATCACCTTCACCTTATCTTCTGTTTCAGCAACCAACTCCGGACCCAACAACTGCCGCTCCCTCAACTCCGTCCAACATGTAGGTGTTTGACACTTCCGACCATATAACGCTTCGTATGGTGCCATCTGAATACTTGGCTGGTAGCTATGTTGTACGCGAATTCTGCCAACGGTAAGGATTCTTCCCAACTGCCTTTGAAATCCAAGACACATCCCCTTAGCATATCTTCCAAAACTTGAATCACCCTCTCCGACTGTCCATCAGACTGGGGATGGAACACTGTACTGAAATCCAACCTTGTACCCAATGCCTGATGCAAAGCTTTCCAGAACCTTGACGTAAATCTAGGGTCTCTGTTCGAAATAATCAACACTGGCACCCCGTGCAACCTTACAATTTCTGCTATATATAGCCTCGCTAACTTCTGAAGAGAATAATCCACTCGTACAGGAATGAAATAAGCAGACTTCATCAGATGGTCCACAATCACCCAAACCGAATCCTTTTTGGTAGGCGTAAGGGGGAGTCCATTCACAAAATCCATTATAATCCTTCCCCACTTCCACTGCGGAATCTTAATCGGTTGTAACAAACCTGACGGCAACTGATGTTCAGCCTTGACTTCCTGGCATGTCAGGCACTTACCCACAAATTCCGTTACCTCATGCTTAAGGCCCGGCCACCAAAACTGCTTCCACAAATCCCGATACATCTTACTACCTCCCGGATGCATAGCATAGGGACTGCTATGTGCCTCCTGCAAAATTTTCTGCCTTAACTCGATATCCTTATGCATACACACCTTTCCTTGGAAACACAACACTCCATCGTTGCTCAAGCTATACCCCTCTAATCCATCATTCTGCACTTGCAAACATCTTGCGCTCAAAACTTCATCCACCAATTGTTTCTCCTTAACCTGCTCTACCCACGTCGGCTTCACCTGCAACTCTGCTAACAGGCTTCCGTCATCATACAGACTAAGGTAAGCAAACATGGCTCCTAAATCTACCACCACCTTACGGCTCAAGGCATCTGCTACCACGCTAGCCTTTCCCGGATGGTACTCAATCGAGCAGTCATAGTCCTTCAACAACTCGATCCACCTCCTCTGCCTTAAATTTAACTCCTTCTGCGTAAGAAGGTAATTCAAACTCTTGTGACCCGTATACACAACAGACTTCTCCCCATACAAGTAATGTCTCCAGATCTTTAGAGCGAAAACCACTGCAGCCAATTCTAGATCATGTGTTGGGTAGTTCACCTCGTGAGGTCTCAACTGTCGAGAAGCGCACGCTACTACTTTCCCCTCTTGCATCAGCACACATCCTAAACTTGTAGGCGACGCATCACAATAAACCGTAAACTCCTTTCCTGCTTCAGGTTGAATCAACACCGGAGCTTCCATCAAAATCCTCTTTAATTTCTCAAAACTTTCTTGTTGCTTGTCTGACCACACAAACGGAACTCCTTTTCTTAACAACTTGGTTAATGGCATTGCAATCAGAGGGAATCCTTCCACAAACCTTC
Source organism: Gossypium australe (assembly GCA_005393395.2). Taxonomy (NCBI): domain Eukaryota; kingdom Viridiplantae; phylum Streptophyta; class Magnoliopsida; order Malvales; family Malvaceae; genus Gossypium; species Gossypium australe. The sequence continues at coordinate 100,834,385 of CM016623.1, forward strand.
GGTAATATCCTGCTAAGCCCAGAAAACTCCGAATCTCCGCCACAAACTTCGGTGGCTTCCAGTCCAATACAGCCTCAATCTTCTGAGGGTCCACTCTAATCCCCTCGGCTGACACCACATGACCCAAAAAGGTAACTTCCTTCAACCAGAACTCACTGTAACAGTCCGAATTTGACCCTAATCAGAACGGTGGTTTCGGGACCACAAATCCGAGTCCGATAAATTTCTAAATATTATATTTTGTGTTTATTATATGTGAATTAATGTGTGTGAAAGTTTCGTAGAAAAAATTTATTGTTTAAGTGCTTAATTTGATAAAAAGGACTTAATCGCGTAAAGTGAAAAAGTGGCAGACTAAAGTGAAATGTGCTTAATTGATCATGGATTTTTAATGTGAGATGTTAAATGGGTAAATAACCCATTTTTAAGTTAGTGGATGCTATATGACAAGATTAACCTTTAGTTTATTATTATATAATTTTATAACATAAGGTTAAATTAGTAATTAGATTAAAACCATAATATATGTTAATAATAAAATATGAAATAATGGTTGTCTTCATCCTTTGGCTACCGAAATAAGAAAAGAAAAGATAGGTTTGAGAGCTTAAGCATTCGGTCATGGAGTTGGCTTGAATTAAAGGTTAGTTTTCAATCGGTTTTCGATAATTTTTACGTTTTTGAGATCGTTGCTTCGATCGGTTGCTGACCCATGTTAGAATTTTTAGATTTGAGCATGTTTAATATTCGGCTATGGCTAAATGTTGATGTTTTATGATGTTTGATGGAAAAATATTAAAGTTATGTTAGAAATTTACAAGTTTTGAAATTGAAATTTTAGTAATTTTGAATGATTTGGTTTAAATTGCAAAAATAAAAATTAGTAGGGACTTATTTGCAAAATAAATGAAAAATATGGACTTGTATAGTACTTATGGATATTCGGCCCTTGAGTTGATTAGTGAAATTTTGTGTATTTTGAGTTTTATGCAAATAGGACTAAATTGCAAAATTATGAAATAGTGGGGGTAAAATGGTAATTTGCCCATTTATGTGTTTTGGGACTAAATTGGAATGAAATGTACTTGAATGAGCTGAATTTTAATGTGTTTAGATCAAGAACAAAGAAAAACGGATTTGGATCTGAGAAAGACGAAGGTTATCGAATAGCCGGTCTACGCGGTCCGTCGACGGTCGAGGTAAGTTCTTAAGCAAATATACCATAAAGACTTATTTATGAACATAGCAAATGATGGAATTTAGAAGTTTAAATATAAATGTGAATGATAGCCGAATTGAAGGGGGGTTAATATTGTGTTGAAATTCATTTTATTATTTGTACTGTAAATAAGCTTATTCGGTTTGAAATGTGGAAGTGAAATGAATTATGCATAATGTTTATGACTTATAATTTAATAATGTGTATTGAAATGTTGAAAATGTTGATATTCGGGCTTCGAGCCTAGCAGGCCTAGTGCTGGTGACTTATTTCGGGCTTCGAGCCTAGCAGGTCTAGTGCCGGTGACTTATTTCGGGCTTTGAGCATAGCAGGCTTTATGCCGGTGTTACATATCCGGCTTTGATGCCTAGCAGGCTTAATGCCGATGATACTTTTTAAACGGAGAAACCATAAATCATTTGAGGTGAAACATAGTCAATGTATTGAGTTAAAAACTCAGGTAAGCATAAGTCCCTTTTGAATTTATCAGAAGTAAGGTAAGTTGTGTTTAATACCACTTGAGTTGGAATAATATGATAACAACGGTGTTGTGAGCAATTGAGCTTATAATCGATGTGTATGAATATTATATAACAGAATTTTGAGTGTGATAATATAGTTGATATGAATGTTGTACTTATATGATTAAAAGTATGTGATTCATGTAATATATGTACTTTGTACTTTGATGAGATGTAGGTTGATGGTAATGAAGTGCCATTACTTGGGTTAATATACTACTAGTATTTGTCCCTGTATAAATCGCATATTGAAATGTTCATATCTAATGCCCTAGATTTAATGATTAAAAATGTTCAAATGCTTGATTATTGTATTATCATTTGCTTGAAACTTACTAAGCTAGTAAGCTTACTCTCTGTGTGTTTATTATTCTGTCTTATAGATTTTGATCAGGCTACGAGCTCCGGGGATCGTCACTGAAGTCACTCACACTATCGACTCACGTTGGTACTTAAAATGTTTAGCTTTTGTTCTTAAGGCATGTATAGACTAGTATTTATTTTGGATTAATTTTGAAGTTGTATATATAAATTAAGCCATGCAAATATGGCTTGATTATCTTATATATATATGTTGGCTTTAGTATATTCGATCATGGTTTAAGGTTGTTTTAGAAGTGTGTTTTATACTATAAATTGTGAAATGGATGTATGTTTGTTTTGGAAATGTGAAGTAATAAGTATGATAGAATAATGTGAGTTGATTATATAGGTTTGGTTATGAATGGATAATTGATAAAAGTGTTTTAGGTTCATTTTGCTAACCAAATTGATGAAAAGCCATTTGGATTTGTGTGATATTTTGGTACAATGCATAATACATGTAATAGACATGATTTAATTCGACTTTGTACTTATTAAATTGAGTTTCATGAATCATATTATAAATAGGTTGTATTGGTTCTATGATTACTTATTAAGTCAATTAAATGCATGGTTATATTCGACTGGTGACATTTATTTTTAGCTATGCCTACGAATTCAATGGTTGTGGAATGATTCACTTTGTTGTGTTTAGGAAGTGGCATAATTTGTACTTGCTATGTGGATAACTTGGATAGTCGAGTTAATAAGGTAATGAATTTGCTAAGTATGTATAAAGTTTGATATGGCGGTTAGCCTATACTGTTTTTATGGATAGCTTTGCATTTAAATTTATTATTGATTTGGTATAAATAAATATTAGATACAGCTTTGACATTAGCAAATGTGCATATGGTATAATGATATACTAAGTATGTATGGTCATATTTTATGTCACCAATGTTGTGTAAATGAATGGGCAATTTAGTAGTGAAATATGATTTGATTGAAGTCTAAATTTTACATGTGCGAAAGCTTGTTAATAATGGATTGTTATACAACTATTGAAAGAGTTGTTTCGTTATATGTTCTGTATATGATATGTTTTGATATATGTTAGAATATGTTTTAAATATGAAGTGTTATGATTGCTATGTTTTGGTAAACTCGATAAATTTGATTAAGTTATGAGCTTTGAGATGATTAAATTCGAGTTAGGAAAGCAATGATTTTCTGTATGAATTATGATATGACCGGTAATGCCCCGTAACCTTAATTCGGCGATGGATACGGGTTAGGGATGTTACATTTAATTGGTATCAGAGCTTACGGTTTAGTCGATTCTAGGACTACTGTAGTGCGTAAGAGTCTAGCTATACATGCCTTAAATTGTATATACGATAGTGTGGTGACTTCTGACATTTTCAATTGTGTTTTATATAGTAAATGGATTCCGATCCTGATAGAGCTGTAGCCGATGATGTAGAGAGCGTCGCGCCTCGTCCCGCACGCGGATCAGCGCCATTAGACTCTTGACCAGTTTCAGCTAGCCATGAGGGGAAGGCTAAGCAAGCCTTCAACCAGATGATGAACGAATGGTTTACCCAGTTTATTCAGACTAATCCGGCTGTACAACAACCTCCACCCCCGAATAATCCAACTCCGGTACCTTCAGCACCCCCGATGATAGATCTGATGAGATCTAGTAGGCCTCCCGTTGATAAAATCAGGAAATATGGGGCCGAGGAATTCAAGGCCAATGATGATGATGACACAGAGCGAGCCGAGATGTGGCTTGATAACACTATTCGGGTACTCGATGAGCTATCCTGTACTCCAGATGAATGCCTAAAGTGTGCTATATCTCTATTTCGGGACACTGCCTATCATTGGTGGAACACACTAGTATCAGTGGTTTCGAAAGAAAAAGTAACTTGAGACTTCTTCCAAATTGAGTTCCGTAAGAAATATATCAGTCAGAGATTCATCGATCAGAAACGAAAAGAATTTCTGGAATTAAAACAGGGTCACATGACTGTGACGGAATATGAGCGAAAGTGTATATCTACTGAAGCCATTATGTGTAAAAGATTTGAAGACGGATTTAATGAAGACATAAAGTTACTTGTTGGCATTCTTGAAATCAAAGAGTTCGTGACACTAGTCGAGCGAGCTTGTAAAGCCGAAGAGCTCGGAAAAGAGAAAAGAAAGGCTGAAATAGAAGCTAGAGACACTCGTAAAAGATCATCGAGTAAGACTTTTCATTCAGTGCATAAGAAGTTCAGAGATGACTCCAACCGACATAAAGTTACTCCAGACTTGTCTAGACGTGATCGACCTCTAGTGAATTCCCGAGCCACTTCGATGGCTAGTGTTGGTAATGTTCCACAGAACCGGGCTGAGTGCAAACATTGTGGGAAATGCCATTCTGAGAGTTGTAGAGTTAGTGATTGATCCTGCTTTAAATGTAGATCGTCGGACCATTTTATTCAAGAGTGCCCGATGTTAGCTGAACAGAATACGACTCAGAACACTAGACCGAGCAGAGCACCAGCACGGGGCAGACCACTCAGACATTCAGGCAATGTAGGTGGCAGTCAGAGAGGGACGAAAGACACTGCAGTATGATCAGAGGCTAGAGCTCCAGCTAGAGCTTATGCTACACGAGCTAGAGAGGATGCTTCTTCCCCAGATGTCATTATCGGTACTTTCACCCTTTATGATACTACTGTGATTGCATTGATTGATCCTGGTTCGACTCATTCATATGTGTGTGAAACTCTAGTATTCAGAAAGACTCTACCAGTTGAGTCTACTGAGTTTGTGATTCGTGTGTCCAACCCTTTGGGTAGATGTGTACTCGTTGATAAAGTGTGTAGAGGTTGCCCGTTGATGATTCGGGATTTTTGCTTTCCAGTCGATTTAATGTTGTTGCCTTTTGATGAGTTCGATATAATTTTTGGAATGGACTGGTTAACTTCGCATGATGCAGTGGTGAATTGCAAAATAAAGCTTATTGATTTGAGATGTCAGAATGGTGAGATCATCAGAGTTGAATCCAGTGATTTAAGTGGGTTACCTACAGTAATATCTTCGATGTTAGCCCGAAAGTATGTGAGAAAAGGGTGCGAAGCTTATTTGGCCTATATATTGGATAATAAAGTGTCTGAAAAACAGATTGAATCTGTACCGGTTGTGTGTGAATACCCAGATGTGTTTCCTGAAGAATTACCGGGTTTACCACCAGTACGAGAGATTGAGTTTGGCATTGAATTAGTACCGGGAACGACTCCGATCTCGATAGCTCCGTATCGGATGGCACCTACTGAGTTAAAAGAGTTGAAAGCACAGTTGCAAGAGTTAACAGATAGGGGCTTTGCATGACCGAGCTTCTCTCCTTGGGGTGCACCAGTTCTTTTTGTGAAAAAGAAAGATGGAACGATGCGAATGTGTATTGATTATCGGCAACTGAATAAGGTAACTATAAAGAATAAGTACCCGTTACCTCGGATTGATGACTTGTTTGATCAGTTGAAAGGGGCTTCAGTATTTTCGAAGATAGATCTGAGATCGGGTTATTATCAGTTGAGAGTCAGAGATACAGATGTGCCAAAGACTGCATTCCGGACGAGGTACGGACATTTTGAGTTTATGGTTATGCCTTTTGGGCTTACTAATGCACCTGCTATTTTTATGGATTTGATGAATCGGGTTTTTAGACATTTTTTGGATCGGTTTGTAGTAGTGTTTATTGATGATATACTGATCTACTCCAAAGATGAAATTGAGCATGCCGAGCATTTGAGATTAGTGCTACAAACTTTGTGAAATCAGCAGTTGTGTGCGAAGTTTAGTAAGTGTGAGTTCTGGATGAAAGAGGTCAGCTTTTTGGGACATGTTGTTTCAGCATCAGGTATTCGAGTTGATCCGAACAAAATCTCGACTATACTTGATTGGAAGCCACCAAAAAATGTTTTCGAGATTCGAAGTTTTCTGGGACTTGCGGGCTACTACAGTCGATTTGTGAAAGGTTTTTCTGTAATAGCTACGCCTTTGACAAAGCTGCTACAGAAAGATGTCAAGTTCGAATGGTCAAAAAATTGTCAGAAAAGTTTCGATCAGTTGAAAGCCCTTTTGACGGAAGCTCCAGTGTTAGCTCAGCCTGAATCGGGTAAAGAATTTGTTGTGTATTCTGATGCTTCCTTAAGTGGTTTGGGCTGCGTATTGATGCTGGAAGGCAAAGTAGTAGCCTACGCTTCGAGACAATTGAAGCCGCATGAAAGAAATTACCCGACGCATGATTTAGAGCTTGCCGCCATTGTGTTCGCACTGAAGATTTGGCGTCATTACTTATTCGGCGAGAAATGTCATGTTTACTCGGATCACAAAAGTCTGAAGTATTTGATGACTCAAAAAGATCTGAATTTAAGACAGCGCAGATGGTTGGAATTGCTAAAAGATTACGAATTGGTAATTGACTATCATCCGGGAAAAGCTAACGTTGTTGCAGATGCACTAAGTCGAAAATCATTGTTTGCTCTTCGTGCGTTGAACGCACATATCGTTATGTCTGGTGATGGTTCGATCATAGCTGAGATGAAGGCTAGACCGTTGTTTATTCAGCAAATTAGCGATGCACAGAAAGTTGACAAAGATATGATTTCTAGACGAGCACAGTGTGAAAATGATACAGAGTCAGAGTTTTGAATTGATAAAAATGACTGTTTGAACTATAAAGGCCGATTGTGTATACCGAGGAATGCTGACTTGATTCAGATGGTATTGGATGAAGCTCATAATAGTCAAATGTCGATACATCCGGGTAGCACAAAGATGTATAATGATTTGAAACAGTTCTATTGGTGGCCGGGCATGAAACGGGATATATCTGAATTTGTTTCGAAATGCTTAGTTTGTCAGCAAGTAAAAGCTGAGCATCAAGTGCCATCCAGACTACTTCAGCCAATCATGATACCTGAATGGAAATGGGATAGAATTACAATGGATTTTGTATCCGGTCTCCCTATGACACCGAGTAAGAAAGATGTCGTCTGGGTTATAGTTGATAGACTGACTAAATCAGTTCACTTTGTGCCAGTTCGTACAGACTATTCACTTGATAAACTTGCTGAATTGTATGTATCACAGATTGTGAGATTGCATGGTGTACCGAGTTCCATTGTTTCAGACAAAGACCCGAGATTCACATCGAGGTTTTGGAAGAAGTTGCAAGATGCTTTAGGTACTAAACTTCATTTTAGTACAGCCTTTCATCCGCAGACAGATGCTCAATCTGAGAGAACTATTCAGATACTTGAGGACATGTTGAGATGTTGCGTTCTCAAGTTTGAAGGTACATGGGAACGATACCTACCTTTGATTGAATTTGCTTATAATAATAGCTTTCAATCTAGTATCAAAATGGCGCCCTACGAAGCTTTGTACAGTCGCAAATGTCGAACACCATTGTATTGTACTGAGCTCAGTGAAAACAAAATACACGGGGTTGATTTGATCAAAGAAACTGAACAAAAAGTGGCTGTGATCAGAGATACTTTGAAAGCTGCCTCAGACTGACAAAAGTCTTATGCTGATTTAAAACGTAAAGATGTTGAATTTCAAGTCGGAGATCGAGTATTCTTGAAAGTTTCTCCGTGGAAGAAAGTACTCCGATTTGGTCGGAAAGGCAAAATTAGTCTGAGATTCATCGGACCTTATGAAATCACTGAACGTATTGGGCCTGTTGCTTATAGATTGAAGTTGCCCTCTGAGTTAGAAAAGATACATGACTTATTTCACGTTTTGATGCTTCGTAAGTACAGATCAGATTCATCACATCTGATCACACTGTCAGAGATTGGAATTCGATCCGATATGACATATGATGAAAAACCGATCCGTATCTTAGCTCGGGAAATGAAAGAGTTGAGAAAAAAGAGGATTCCATTAGTGAAAGTATTATGGAATAAGCACGGAGTTGAAGAGGCTACGTGGGAGCCTGAGGATTCAATGAAGCAACAATATCCAACCTTGTTTAACGGTAAGATTTTCGGTGACGAAAAACCTTAAGAGGGGGAGATTTGTAACAGTCCGAATTTGACCCTAATCGGAATGGTGGTTTCGGGACCACGAATCTGAGTCCGATAAATTTCTAAATATTATATTTTATGTTTATTATATGTGAATTAATGTGTGTGAAAGTTTCGTAGAAAAATTTTATCGTTTAAGTGCTTAATTTGATAAAAAGGACTTAATCGCGTAAAGTGAAAAAGTGGCAGACTAAAGTGAAATGTGCTTAATTGATCATGGCTTTTTAATGTGAGGTGTTAAATGGGTAAATAACCCATTTTTAAGCTAGTGGATGCTATATGACAAGATTAACCTTTAGTTTATTATTATATAATTTTATAACATAAGGTTAAATTAGTAATTAGATTAAAACCATAATATATGTTAATAATAAAATATGAAATAATGGTTGTCTTCATCCTTTGGCTACCGAAATAAGAAAAGAAAAGATAGGTTTGAGAGCTTAAGCATTCGGTCATGGAGTTGGCTTGAATTAATGGTTAGTTTTCAATCGGTTTTCGATAATTCTTATGTTTTTGAGATCGTTGCTTCGATCGGTTGCTGACCCATGTTAGAATTTTTAGATTTGAGCATGTTTAATATTCGGCTATGGCTAAATGTTGATGTTTTATGATGTTTGATGGAAAAATATTAAAGTTATGCTAGAAATTTACAAGTTTTGAAATTGAAATTTTAGTAATTTTGGATGATTTGGGTTAAATTGCAAAAATAAAAATTAGTAGGGACTTATTTGCAAAATAAATGAAAAATATGGACTTGTATAGTCCTTATGGATATTCGGCCCTTGAGTTGATTAGTGAAATTTTGTGTATTTTGAGTTTTATGCAAATAGGACTAAATTGCAAAATTGTGAAATAGTGGGGGTAAAATGGTAATTTGTCCATTTATGTGTTTTGGGACTAAATTGAAATGAAATGTACTTGAATGAGCTGAATTTTAATGTGTTTAGATCAAGAACAAAGAAAAACGGATTTGGATCTGAGAAAGACGAAGGTTATCGAATAGCATAAAGACTTATTTATGAACATAGCAAATGATGGAATTTAGAAGATTTAAATATAAATGTGAATGATAGCGGAATTGAGGGGGGGTTAATATTGAGTTGAAATTCATTTTATTATTTGTACTGTAAATAAGCTTATTCGGTTTGAAATGTGGAAGTGAAATGAAGTATGCATAATGTTTACGACTTATAATTTAATAATGTGTATTGAAATGTTGAAAATGTTGATATTCGGGCTTCGAGCCCAGCAGGCCTAGTGCCGGTGACTTATTTCGGGCTTTGAGCCTAGCAGGCTTAATGCCGGTGATACTTTTTAAACGGAGAAACCTTAAATCATTTGAGGTGAAACATAGTCAATGTATTGAGTTAAAAACTCAGGTAAGCATAAGTCCCTTTTGAATTTATCAGAAGTAAGGTAAGTTGTGTTTAATACCACTTGAGTTGGAATAATATGATAACAACGGTGTTGTGAGCAATTGAGCTTATAATCGATGTGTATGAATATTATATAACATAATTTTGAGTGTGATAATATAGTTGATATGAATGTTGTACTTATATGATTAAAAGTATGTGATTCATGTAATATATGTACTTTGTACTTTGATGAGATGCAGGTTGATGGTAATGAAGTGCCATTACTTGGGTTAATATACTACTAGTATTCGGCCCTGTATAAATCGCATATTGAAATGTTCATATCTAATGCCCTAGATTTAATGATTAAAAATGTTCAAATGCTTGATTATTGTATTATCATTTGCTTGAAACTTGCTAAGCTAGTAAGCTTACTCTGTGTGTGTTTATTATTCTGTCTTGTAGATTTTGATCAGGCTACGAGCTCCAGGGATCGTCACTGAAGTCACTCACACTATCGACTCACGTTGGTACTTAAAATGTTTAGCTTTTGTTCTTAAGGCATGTATAGACTAGTATTTATTTTGGATTAATTTTGAAGTTGTATATATAAATTAAGCCATGCGAATATGGGTTGATTATCTTATATATATATATATATGTTGGCTTTAGTAAATTCGATCATGGTTTAAGGTTGTTTTAGAAGTGTGTTTTATACTAGAAATTGTGAAATGGATGTATGTTTGTTTTGGAAATGTGAAGTAATAAGTATGATAGAATAATGTGAGTTGATTATATAGGTTTGGTTATGAATGGATAATTGATAAAAGTGTTTTAGGTTCATTTTGCTAACCGAATTGATGAAAAGCCATTTGGATTTGTGTGATATTTTGGTACAATGCATAATACATGTAATAGACATGATTTAATTCGACTTTGTACTTATTAAATTGAGTTTCATGAATCATATTATAAATAGGTTGTATTGGTTCTATGATTACTTATTAAGTCAATTAAATGCATGGTTATATTCGACTGGTGACATTTATTTTTAGCTATGCCTACGAATTCAATGGTTGTGGAATGATTCACTTTGTTGTGTTTAGGAAGTGGCATAATTTGTACTTGCTATGTGGATAACTTGGATAGTCGAGTTAATAAGGTAATGAATTTGCTAAGTATGTATAAAGTTTGATATGGCGGTTAGCCTATACTGTTTTTATGGATAGCTTTGCATTTAAATTTATTATTGATTTGGTATAAATAAATATTAGATACAGCTTTGACATTAGCAAATGTGCATATGGTATAATGATATACTAAGTATGTATGGTAATATTTTATGTCACCAATGTTGTGTAAATGAATGGGCAATTTAGTAGTGAAATATGATTTGATTGAAGTCTAAATTTTACATGTGCGAAAGCTTGTTAATAATGGATTGTTATACAACTAATGAAAGAGTTGTTTCGTTATATGTTCTGTATATGATATGTTTTGATATATGTTAGAATATGTTTTAAATATGAAGTGTTATGATTGCTATGTTTTGGTAAACTCGATAAATTTGATTAAGTTATGAGCTTTGAGATGATTAAATTCGAGTTAGGAAAGCAATGATTTTCTGTATGAATTATGATATGACCGGTAATGCCCCGTAACCTTAATTCGGCGATGGATACGGGTTAGGGGTGTTACACTCACACTTACTAAACTTGGCGTATAAACGCTTTTCCCTTAAAATCTGCAACACCACCCGCAAATGCACGTCGTACTCCTCCTCTGATTTCGAGTACACCAAAATATCATTAATAAATACTACGACGAACCGATCCACATACGGCTGAAACACCCGATTCATCATTTCCATAAACGCTGCCGGTGCGTTCGTCAACCCGAACGGCATAACCAAGAATTCATAGTGCCCGTATCGAGTTCGAAACATCGTCTTATGGATATCCGTCTCCTTTACCTTAAGTTGGTGATACCCCGACCTTAAATCTATATTGGAGAAGACCGCTGCTCCCTTAAGCTGGTCGAACAAGTCATCTATCCTAGCCAACAGATACTTGTTCTTAATCGTCAATTTATTCAAATGACGGTAATTTATACACATTCGCATTGACCCATCCTTTTTCTTAACAAAGAGCACAGGCGTTCCCCACAGTGACACACTTGGCCGAATGAAACCCCGATCCAATAACTCCTGAATTTGCGCTTTCAACTCTACCAATTCCTTTGGCGCCATCCTATATGGAGCAATAGACACTGGTGCTGTTCCCGGTAAAAGATCTATACCGAACTCCACTTCGCGATCTGGGGGCAAACCCGGAAGCTCTTCCAGAAAAATATCAACAAACTCTTTCACAGTCCGAATACTTCCTATAGCCGGTTCCTTACCTTCCAAAGCACAAACATAAACCACAAACGCTTCACATCCTTTCCTTACCATCTTTTCCGCCATCAGCGCGGACACCACATTAGATAGGTAATTCCTTCTCTCCTCTATCATCACCACTTCTTCATCCTCAACCGATTTTAGCACCATGCGCTTAGCTGCACAGTCCAGCTCTGCCTGGTACTTTACCAACCAATCCATTCCTAAGATTAAATCGAACTCCCCGAAGGGTAGTTCCATCAAATTCGCTTGAAACACAACCCCTTGAAGTTCTAGGGGTACTTCCCTATACAGTTTGTCTACCACCACAGAGTGTCCCAGAGGGCTAACTACAGTCATCTTCCTAGCAGCAGTCTCACTAACTAAGTTCAAAGTTTCCACTATACTACTAGCAACATATGAGTGTGTCGAACCAAAATCAATCAAAGCAGTATAAAATAACCCAGAAATTAAAAACGTACAGGTTATAACATCCGGTGCGTCGCCCTCCTCTCGGCGTTTGGCTGCATAGACCAACCCAGGCTGTCTAGCCTCAGTACCTCCAGCACCTCAGCCAGGTGCTCCTCGGCCTCGCCCGTTACCATTACCACCCCTAGCTGCACCTCGACCCCTCTGTGGTTGCTGACCATCCCTCCTGAATTGACCACGTCCTTGACCCTCAGCTTGAGTCCTAGCTAACTTTCGCGGACAATCCCTTACCCGGTGCTTCATTGACCCGCACTCAAAGCATCCTCTATTACCAGCCCAACACCGAATGAGACTTCCCACATCTAGCACACTGAGGTGGCCACTGAGCAGCAGCAAGCTTTGCGGCTCGACCCTGTCCATCAAATCTAGCCATTTTCTAAGCACTTCCACCAGACCCTGATGGCCCAAAACTCCTTTTATCCCTGCCTCTATCCTGATTCCGTTTCTCGGTTCCCTTCACCTCCTCAGCTATTTTGGCCTTTTCCACGAGAACGGTGAATTCCCTTTCTCGCTGAGGTGCAATCAACACCCGCAGCTCATCTCTTAGGCCGTCCTCGAACCTAACACAGCGCTCATGTTCTTAGCCACCATACCCCGAGCATACCTACTCAACTTCAAAAATTCAGCCTCGTACTCAGGTACCGACTTATTCCCCTGAACCAAATTTAAGTATGCCCTACGTTGCGCATCAGTATAACCAGCCCCCACATACTTCCTCTGATAGGCTGCCTTAAAATAATCCCAGGTGATATCACCGGCCACTGCACCATCCCTGACCTTGAGCCACCACTGGTAAGACTCATCCCGGAGAAGAGACACTATCCCCTTTAACTTCTCCTCAGCCGAGAAGTCCAAATCATCCATTATACATTCGGTCGCCTCTAACCAGTACTCAGCCGTGTTGGGAGCCACTCCAGAAACTCCCCTAAACACTTCTGCTCCGTTAGCCCGGAGTCGCTCAGCTCGGGCAACTCTTTCCAAAACTCGCAGTACCGCCTGAGATACCGCATCGTTACCACCAGTCTAATCCTGGAACCCAGCTTCCGCCACCGGCAGATCCGGCATCACATTTCCAGACCCATGGCCAGACTCTGCTGGCTCTGACAAGGCCATCCTACCTTTACCACGGCCACGCGGCGGACGTCCACGACCTCTTGTACTCATGCTTCTCGTTCGCGTTTATCTGGTTAAGAATTTTATGAATTATTAATTCTGTTCACTATTTATCCACGAACAATTTTATGGAAGATAGTTTTATAAGTGATTCTTTCGAATTTGATTCTATCTAAAGTTTGAGTTCCAGGTTTATCCCCTAGTTCGAAGTACATTCACCACACAAACAACATCCACAGACCACATTCAACATGTAGGGGTATTTCCATCATTCCACTACCCGGGGGTATTTTCGTAATTTTAACCTATAGGGGTATTTTCGTAATCTTCCAAAATAAAGTTTTTGGTGTTTTTCTAAAATAAGGGTATTTTGGTAATTTCGTGAAGTAGGGGTATTTTGGTAATTTTACAACTCGGGGGTATTTCGGTAATTTTGTAAGTCAGGGGTAATTCAGTAATTTTGTAAATCAGGGGCAATTTAGTAATTTTACAAACCAGGGGTACTGGTCTTTTTCTTCAAATCTAAGGTAGTTTTTACAAATCCAGGGGTGATTCCAAAACTAGGGTTTTTACAAAAGAGTGTGGCTGGTCCCGTTCGGGTTTTATTTATAAGGTTTAGCCTGTGAACAAGTCCTCATGGTTAGGGTGAACAGTCACTACGCACCAGGTAGGATTCGAGCGAAGAGGAGGTGAGTCACTAGGACTGCTTAAATACCAAGCTCTTCCTCAATCCAATCCTAGACATGCGCATGGCAGTTGCCACATCCTAACTCGGCGACTTTCTCACAGGTTTGTTTACTTAGGCTTAAGTCTTATGTAATTATAAAGTTGTGTAAACTAACCCTATAGTCCAACAATACTATCATGCCTAACTACGTCTAAAGCCCACAAAGCCCAACATAGAAATATCACACCAAAGGTTAGGGTACTTACCAGGGTGGATCGGCGTCGGATACTCAGGTGCCATGCTTTCCGGAAAAATAATCATTTCACAAACTCTTAAAACATATTTTGGGCCTTAAACCCACAACCGAGCTTTTGAACCTTGCTCTGATACCAAAATGTAACACCCCAAACCCGGTTAAAACGCTACAACCGGATCTAGCGTGCCACGGAAAGAAAATGTTTTGAAAAATTGATTTGTGGTCTTGTTCAGAGAGAAAATCGTTGTAAATTTTTTTTAAAAAACGTTGTTGTACTTCGTAATGTGTAAAACATGTTGATGCTTGGTTTAGAAAAACTTAATTGCCATACTATTGCTCCGTATTGATTACTTAATTGGTGAACATTTTGGAAATCGAGTATTTTATTAGGTTTCGAAAACAACCCATTCATAACGTTTAACTATGCTTTAACAGAAATCAAAGAACCAATAAAACATCCAAAAATAAAATTTAAGCGGCCTTATTATAGTAATGAAAACCAAAATTTAATAAAATAACTAAGTCCGAATGGAAAACTTTGCGATAAATCGCTTGCTGTGCATGGCCACCTTGAGTCCACTCCGGCTCCATATCCACGATCTAGGTCTGATCTGCAAAATGTAATGGAAGGGGTGAGTCACCTAGACTCAGTGTGTAAATCCCCATCCCAAGAGAAAATATGCTCTTACACAGATTCAAATACAAATATGCATGTCATGCAACCCATCAGCCTAGGTATCCATCCATGTCTCCCAAATCTACCCCTTGTGGTACCAAACCACTGGTGGTGCCAAACCACTGGTAACCGAAGTTACAAAAAGAGACAACATATGTGGTACCAAACCACTGGTGGTGCCAAACCACTGAGACTTAGTCACAATTTTTATAATATGTGGGGCCAACCTACTGTGTGATACCAAATCACTGGTGACAGTCTGATAGATCATACTTCCCCTCCTCTCATCACCCATGGCATATACTCATGCAACCAATATCAGTATGACCATGCTTAACATATAAAACTACGTTTACAGATTAACATGCTTTCATAATCACAATCAACGCGAGCAATAATAACAACTTACCTGGCATCCTCGCTTATACCCACAAGGGTATTTGAGTAACCTTTGCCGTCTTTCCGGCTTTTAATAACACATAACATTAACATATCAAGTATAGAAAGTGTGTAAGAGTTACACACCTGGTTTGCGTACTAACGCTTTCACTGCTTCTACGCTACTTTGGCGTCGGGTTTACAGATCCAACCTCTCCTACTGCTTGACTATTATTAGCGTCCACAATAACCCTTTGGTCACTAAACCAATCAAACCGATAAGATCTAATACATAAACTGTAACACCCCAAACCAGGTCTATGCGTTAAGACAAGATTTGGTTTGTCACACAGATCGAACATCCATTAAATTCTCTAATGATTTAGGTAAAACAATTCTACAAAACCTTTTGAAAATGAAGTTTAGTAAAAATTAAGAAAAATGATTTAAAATCGATGAATTAAGAAATACTAGTTTGAAATTTTATCATTTAGTATTTAATTGTCAAAAACCTTAAAGTAGTTTTTAAAGAGACTAAAAGAATTTGAAATCAATAATAGTTAAAGTATCTCAAATGTTTTAAAACAAAATTAAATCCATCCACACATAAAAATCCATAAAAATATTAATAAAGGCCTTATTACATCATACCCAAAATAGTAATTAAAAGTAATCACTTAATAAAAGTTCATAGTTTATTAAACCCATATTCGCAGTATGGCCTCCACGATATCATCCTCGGCCCAAGCCTCCGTCAATTGCCATTACTTGAGATGTATAATTAAACAGAGTGAGTTACTCAGAACTCAGTGTATAACTCACTTACCACATTCATTGGGCCAGATCATCAAGATATTATTTTGGGCTTGAGCCCATTTACGAATTTAACAATATAATAAATGAAATGCATGTAAAATGAAATTTCCCAACAAAACCTAATTTCCATCCGCTACACACCACCCGTACCAACCAACACACCTGTGGGGATCAAGTCAACCCACCCCGCCAACACACCAATCGTAGGCATAAAGCCATTTTTAAATAATATTGTGGTGCACCACCGAACTAGATTGTGACAAAGTCACCGAACTAGAGGCATTAAGCCATTAAAAAATTTTCTGGCAAAGCCACCGAACTAGATTTTGGCAACAGGCCTTTCTTCTCTTCATCAATTATCCCAACCCATGCAATCATGTATGCATAACAATCTATATCCATATGATAATTTAACAAGAAGCCCATAAAACATGTGAGTCTATATTTCAAATTTTCATTTTGGCCCATAAGACAAAATAGCATTTAGCCCATTCCATTTAACGATCTAGCAGTTTTTGGCCCATTTAATGATCTAGCAGTTTTTCGGCCCATTTTAACGATCTAGCAGTTTTTCGGCCCATTTTAACGACCTAGCAATTTTCGGCCCATTTAACGATCTAGTAGTTTTTCGGCCCATTTAACAATCTAGCAGTTTTTCAGCCCATTTAACGATCTAGCAGTTTTTCGTAAATTTCACGACTTTAACTGTTTTCATGCATTTACACAAAAATGTTAATTACTACGTATTTTTCGATTTTGCCATCTTTACGATTTTATCCCAATACTTACGGCATAGTATCTAACCCGAGATAAGTGTGAAGTTACACACCTGATTACCGTGAGAACTAGACTTTCCAGCTCGTCGATACCTAAACGCATCACAATAAATTAGATCATTATAATTTATTTACAAATCGAATCTTAGAAATAGCGATCTAGACTTTTTACCCTCAGAATTTCGAACTACTTCTCTTTGCGGTTTCTCCTCGATTATTGGTTCGTTAGCCGATGAAAATCCACGAACAAACAAAGGTTCGGGAGTACGAACGACTTCAAACAACTGATTCTCCTCGGATGAGCGTCCACAACCCGGTGGAAAATCTCAGATTCCCGAAACAGCCCTTCGCTTAAACTTAGGGGGAATAGCAGAACCACCCCTCTTCCGAACACTATTCACCGCCCTTTTCGTCCCTATCACAAATATCCTTGTTCCACAATATGTAAGTCGAGCGATAATGTCCCCTAAATCGAAATCGATTAATAATCCCTCTATATCAATATGATGAGTAATATGAGAATCCTTGAATAAACTCCTTACCTTAACTCTTTAGATCGATTCCAACGATTCACGATGCTCACGAACACTTGAGAAAATCGCACTAAAAATTTGTGGCAGAGCCACCGAACTAGATTTTGGCAACAGGCCTTTCTTCTCTTCATCAATTATCCCAACCCATGCAATCATGTATGCATAACAATCTATATCCATATGATAATTTAACAAGAAGCCCATAAAACATGTGAGTCTATATTTCAAATTTTCATTTTGGCCCATAAGACAAAATAGCATTTAGCCCATTCCATTTAACGATCTAGCAGTTTTCGGTCCATTTAACGATCTAGCAGTTTTTCGGCCCATTTTAACGATCTAGCAGTTTTTCGGCCCATTTAACGATCTAGCAGTTTTTCAGCCCATTTAACGATCTAGCAGTTTTTCGTAAATTTCACGACTTTAACTGTTTTCATGCATTTACACAAAAATGTTAATAACTACGTATTTTCTGATTTTGCCATCTTGACGATTTTATCCCAATACTTACGGTATAGTATCTAACCCGAGATAAGTGTGAAGTTACACACCTGGTTACTGTGAGAACTAGACTTTCCCGCTCGTCGATACCTAAACGCATCACGATAAATTAAAACACTATAATTTATTTACAAATCGAATCTTAGAAATAGCGATCTAGACCTTTTACCCTCAGAATTTTGAACTACTTCTCTTTGCGGTTTCTCCTCGATTGTTGGTTCGTTAGCCGATGAAAATCCAAGAACAAACAAAGGTTCGGGAGTACGAACGACTTCAAATAACTGATTCTCCTCGGATGAGCGTCCACAACCCGGTGGAAAATCTCAGATATCCGAAACAGCCCTTCGCTTAAACTTAGGGGGAATAGCAGAACCACCCCTCTTCCGAACACTATTCACCGCCCTTTTCGTCCCTATCACAAATATCCTTGTTCCACAATATGTAAATCGAGCGATAACGTCCCCTAAATTGAAATCGATTAATAATCCATCTATATCAATATGACGAGTAATATGAGAATCCTTGAATAAACTCCTTACCTTAACTCTTTAGATCGATTCCAACGATTCACGATGCTCACGAACACTTGAGAAAATCGCACTAAAAATTTGTGGCAGAGCCACCGAACTAGATTTTGGCAACAGGCCTTTCTTCTCTTCATCAATTATCCCAACCCATGCAATCATGTATGCATAACAATCTATATCCATATGATAATTTAACAAGAAGCCCATAAAACATGTGAGTCTATATTTCAAATTTTCATTTTGGCCCATAAGACAAAATAGCATTTAGCCCATTCCATTTAACGATCTAGCAGTTTTCGGTCCATTTAACGATCTAGCAGTTTTTCGGCCCATTTTAACGATCTAGCAGTTTTTCGGCCCATTTAACGATCTAGCAGTTTTTCAGCCCATTTAACGATCTAGCAGTTTTTCGTAAATTTCACGACTTTAACTCTTTTCATGCATTTACACAAAAATGTTAATAACTACGTATTTTCTGATTTTGCCATCTTGACAATTTTATCCCAATACTTACGGTATAGTATCTAACCCGAGGTAAGTGTGAAGTTACACACCTGGTTACTGTGAGAATTAGATTTTCCCGCTCGTCGATACCTAAACGCATCACGATAAATTAGAACACTAAAATTTATTTACAAATCGAATCTTAGAAATAATGATCTAGACTTTTTACCCTCAGAATTTTGAACTACTTCTCTTTGCGGTTTCTCCCCGGTGGTTGGTTCGTTACCCGATGAAAATCCACGAACAAACAAAGGTTCGGGAGTACGAACGGCTTCAAACAACTGATTCTCCTCGGATGAGCGTCCACAACCCGGTGGAAAATCCCAGATTCCCGAAACAGCCCTTCGCTTAAACTTAAGGGGAATAGCAGAACCACCCCTCTTCTGAACACTATTCACCGCCCTTTTCGTCCCTATCACAAATATCCTTGTTCCACAATATGTAAATCGAGCGATAACGTCCCCTAAATCGAAATCAATTAATAATCCATCTATATCAATATGACGAGTAATATGAGAATCCTTGAATAAACTCCTTACCTTAACTCTTTAGATCGATTCCAACGATTCACGATGCTCACGAACACTTGAGTTTCGGCCCTCCAAGATCGCACTAAAATATAACGAAAGGAAACGTTTAAGAGAATGAACGATGATTTCGATCAAAGAGATTCTCCCTATCATCAATAAGATTCAGCCAAAGCAACTAATAACCAACATAAACTAAAAAGAAACTCTTACCTATTGTCCACAGTTGAAAAAGAAATGATTGAGAAGAATACTTATGTATAATGGAAGATTCGGCTATGAATAAACAAAGAAAAGAAAAATGGTTCGGCTATGGAGTAATCCAACATTCGGCCATGAGAGAAAAATAATGAAGAAAATATGGTTGAAAAGAAAATAAAAGATAAAAGAAAGATGATGATGATGATGATTCGGTTTTCAATAGGGAAAAGAGAAAGAAAAGAGATGAATTTAGGAGCAATATGCATTCGGCATTGGGGAGGAAAAAGAGAAGAAAAGAAAATGATCTTGGCTTTGGTATTTCGGCATAAAGAGAAAAGTGTCTTGAGATGCTAAACAAAAATGTGCCCAAATGGTAACATGAAAATGAAATGGTCAAAAGAGCAAGGCTTACCAAAAGCTCAAATTTCGCTAAGAGAAAAGGTTGAGAAGAGAATTGCAAATTTTGCACAAAAATGCTAGGAATGACCAAAAGCTAACTCCTAATCCTAGCCAAGCTACTAACACATTCGGCCAACCCCTTTAGTCCACAATGCCGTCCATGTTCATGGTCAAAATGGCCATGAAAAAGTTACCAAAACATCAACCTTGATTCAAGCCTTGCAATCCTCCTTCCTAAAGTTTGAGAATCCTATCCCCAAAATCAAGCAATTCCATCCCTAAAATCATGCTTGCCATAAACTTTAGTCTTCTTACCAAAAAAAAAAAAATAGTCCATTTTATCCATGAATGATGCTTGGCCGACACATGCTAGGAAAAAGCAAAAATAAAAGCTCCCAAGTTGCATGCTAGGAGATTCGAACCTCTCCCCTCAAGTCCAACTTATGGCGCCATCACCACTTTGCCAATTGCTCATCTTATGCCATCTTTTATCACTTAATTAACTTAAACTTCAAGGTCACCTGATTCCTCTACAGTAAAGTACTCTTTACTAAAATTTATTCTAACTCCAATTAAACCCGAGCCTTCTCAAGACTATATTAAGCACACAATAAAATCATACCCGAGCTAACACAAGCAACATAATGATACTCAAATTTTTAGGATGTTACAATTCTACCCCCTTAAAGAAAATTTCGTCCTCGAAATTTACCTGATTAAAAGAGGTGAGGATATTGTTGCCGAATTGCATCCTCAGGCTCCCACGTAGCTTCCTCCGTTCTGTGATTACGCCATAAAACCTTGACCAACGGCACGGTCTTCTTTCTTAGCACCTTAACATCTCGGTCTAAGATTTCCACTGGTTCCTCCTCGAAAGACAAATCTGATCTCAACTCCACTTCTTCTACCGGTACTATGTGAGACGGATCCGATCTATAGCGCCTCAGCATGCAAACATGGAAAACATTATGAATTTGACTCAACTCCGGAGGTAATTCAATTTGATAGGCCACTGGACCAACACGCTTCATCACACGATATGGTCCAATGAACCTAGGGCTCAACTTGCCCTTCCTTCCAAATCTAAAAATCTTCTTCCAGGGTGAGACTTTCAGAAAAACCTGATCCCCCACAGCAAACTCGATATCCTTACCTTTCAGATCTGCATACGACTTCTGTCTATCCGAAGCTTCCCTTAACCATGCTCGAATAACTTTTACCTTTTCTTCCGTCTCAGATATCAACTCAGGACCCAACATCTGCTGTTCGCCCAATTCAGTCCAGCAAGTAGGAGTACGACACCTACAACCATACAATGCCTCGTAGGGTGCCATCTGAATGCTAGACTGATAGCTGTTGTTATACGCAAATTTTGCCAACGGTAGAAAATCCTCCCAACTACCTTTGAAATCAATCACACATCCCCTTAACATGTCTTCCAATAACTCAATTACTCTCTTCGACTGACCATCTGACTGAGGATGAAAAGCCGTACTGAAGTTTAACTTTGTTCCCAAAGCTTCATGCAGAGCTTTCCAAAATCGTGATGTAAACCTAGGATCCCTATCTGATATAATAGACACTGGTGCCCCATGTAACCTCACGATTTCAGATACATAGAGCTTAGCCAACTTCTGTAATGAGTAATCCATACGAACTGGTAGAAAATGAGCAGTCTTCGTCAATCGATCAACTATTACCCAAACGGAATTTTTCTTAGTAGGTGTTAAAGGTAACCCACTAACAAAATCCATTGTTATCCGTTCCCATTTCCAAAGAGGAATCTTTACCGGTTGTAATAAGCCTGACGGCAATTGATGCTCCTCCTTCACTTGTTGACAAGTCAAACATTTTCCTACAAACTCAGAAATCTCACGATTCAACCCTGGCCACCAATTCTGTTCACAGAGATCTCGATACATCTTATTTTCTCCGGGGTGCATAGCATAAGGGCTACTATGCGCCTCCCGCAGAATCATTTGTTTCAAATCTGAGTCCTTAGGCATACAAACTCTTCCACGAAAACATAGCACTTCATCCGTGTTTATACCAAAATCCCCTATTTCACCACTTTCAACTTGTTGAATTAAGGGTCCCAACTTTTTATCTGATATCTGCTTTTCCTTGATTTGTTCTAACCACAGAGGCTTCACCTGAAGTTCCACTAACAGACTATCATCCTCATACAAACTCAGATGAGCAAACGTTGCTCTCAAATCAGATACCACCTTACGACTTCACGCGTCAGCTACCACATTAGCCTTTCCAGGATGATACTCGATTGAGAAATCATAATCCTTTAACAGTTCTACCCATCTTCTCTGTCTCAAGTTTAACTCCTTCTGAGTAAGAAGATACTTAAGACTCTTGTAATCCGTATAGATGATAGACTTCTCACAGTAGAGATAGTGCCTCCAAATCTTTAAAGCAAACACTACCACAGCTAAATCCAAGTCATGAGTAGGGTAGTTTACTTCATGCGGTCTCAACTGACAAGAAGCATAAGCCACCACTTTTCCATTTTGCATCAGCACACAACCTAAACCTGTGTGAGACGCATCACAATAAATGATAAATTCTTTTCCAGCCCCAGGCTGAATCAAAACTGGTGCTTCCGTCAGAATCTTCTTCAATTTCTCGAAACTCTCTTGTTGTTTTTCAGTCCATATATACGGTACTCCCTTCTGCAACAGCTTAGTTAGGGGTGTAGCAATCAGCGAAAACCCCTCAACAAAGCGTCTATAATAACTAGCCAAACCCAAGAAACTCCGAATCTCAGTTACTGACTTTGGTGGTTTCCAATCCAGTACAGCCTCAATCTTTCGAGGATCCACCCTTATTCCTTCAGCTGATACCACATGACCCAAGAAAGTCACTTCCCTTAACCAGAATTCACATTTATTGAATTTGGCATAAAGTTGTTTATCTCGAAGTAACTGCAATACTATACGCAAATGCGAGTCATGTTCATCATCATTCCTTGAATATACCAAAATGTCATCTATGAACACTACCACAAACCGGTCTAAATATGGTTGAAAGGCCTAGTTCATCATGTCCATAAATGTAGCTGGTGCATTGGTCAACCCAAACGGCATCACCAAAAACTCATAATGTCTATAACGAGTTCGGAATGTCGTCTTATGAATATCTGCTTCTTTCACCTTAAGTTGGTGATAACCCGATCTCAAATCAATTTTGGAGAAAACTGAAGCTCCTTTCAATTGATGAAACAGGTCATCAATTCTCGGCAAAGGATACCTATTCTTGATCGTTAATTTATTCAACTGCCTGTAATCAATGCACATACGCATCGACCCATCCTTCTTCTTATCAAACAAAACCGGTGCTCCCCACGGAGACACACTTGGTCGAATAAAACCCCGATCCAGCAATTCTTGAATTTGAGCTTTAAGCTCCGCCAACTCCTTCGGTGCCATTCTATAAGGAGCAATGGACACTGGAGCCGTTCTAGGCAAAAGCTCAATACCAAATTCTACTTCCCGATCTGGAGGTATACCAGGAAGTTCTTCAGGAAATACATTTGGAAATTCCTTCACCGTTCTCACATCTTCCACTGATAACTCTTTGGCATCCAAAGTACTAATAAAAGCTAAGAATGCTCCATACCCTTTCCGCACCAACTTTTCTGCCTTTAACGCAGATACCACATTTGCCAAGTAATTCCTTCGTTCGCCTATCATTACTACTTCCTTATCATCCGAAGTCCTTATTGACATCCGCTTTTCAGCACAATCCAAATGCGCCCGGTGCTTAACCAACCAATCCATGCCCATAATGAGATCGAACTCGCCGAAAGGCAATTCCATCAAATTTGCCAAGAATATTTCTCTTTGGATTTCTAAGGGCACGTCTCTAAACAGTTTATTTACAATTACCGACTGTCCTAAAGGACTAATTATCGTCATCTCACTATCGGTAATTTCAGATTCTAGATTCAAGTTTCCAGATATGGCACTAGCAACATACGAGTGGGTAGAACCAATATCTATCAAAGCAGTATTAGGTACATCAAAGATGAAGAACGTACCAGTTATCACATCAGGTGCATTGCCATCCTCGTGGCGTCTAAGTGCATATACCAATCCTGGCTGTCTTGCATCCGCGTTACCTCTAGAACCATTGCCTCGACCCGGTGCACCTTGACCACGTCCAGCCCCATTACCACCACGACCTGATCCACGGCCTCTCGGTGGCTGCTGAGTTCCTCTGGCCGGCTGTGCATCAAGATTACGAGCTTCCTGAGTCATATCCATCCGTCGAGGGCAATTCTTATATTGATGATCCATTGAACCACATTTATAACAAGCACCAGTTTTCCTTCAGCACTCTTCAGAATGTCGTTTCCCACATTCAGTACAGTCTCGACTTTGATTAATAGCTACAGGTGCTCTACCTTGAGCTGGCTCATCATTCCGAGGCCTCTTCTGAAACCTTTTTGAAGAATCCGAATACTTTATATCTCTCTTGCCTCTAACTCTTTCCCGATTCTGACGTTCTGAGCTTTTAGCCTCTTCGGCTATCTTGGCTTTCTCCACAAGCGTGGCAAAAGTTCTAACTTGTTGTAGGGCTATCAGAACCCGCAACTCATCATTCAACCCATCCTCAAAGCGTACACAACACTCATGATCCGTTGGCACTATTGTCCGAGCATAGCGACTTAAGCGTAAAAACTCAGCCTCATACGCTACCACCGTCTTATTTCCTTGAACCAAATTCAGAAATTCCTTCCTTCGGGCATCCACATAACTTGTTCCTACATATTTCCCCTGAAAGGCAGCTTTGAAGAATTCCCAAGTAACTAATGCAGCTCCAGTGCCTTCTCGGACAGTAAGCCACCATTGATATGCTTCGTCCCTTAATAAGGACACCGATCCTCTTAGTTTCTGTTCTACAGTGCACTCTAGGTCGTCCATAATTCGCTCCACCGCCTCAAGCCAATATTCAGCAACATTTGAAGCTACACCTGAGACACCTCTGAAAAACCTCAGCACCACTTGATTTCAGTCGCTCCGATATCGACCCACGAGCTGCTGGCCCAGCTCTAGTTCCAGCGACCCTTTCAAGGACTCGCAACATTGCTCGTGTCAAAGCATTATCTTCTCTCCTATTCTCTTGTGATTCATTTTCCGACACTGGTGATGCCGCTGCATCCATTTCCGGAATATGTCCCGATTCCGCAGACACAACTTTAGCTCCTTGGCCTCTACCACGGCCACGTCTACCACGTCCGCGTCCTCTGGCGCTCATACTGACTAACTCGTTTTAATCTGATTACGAATTTTATGAATTAGAAAACTGTTTCAATGTTTATTAACGATATTTTATGAGATTCAAGAGATAAAGTTTTTTTTCGCAAACACATCCTATAGTCTCAATCTCTACGATTTTAAACATCTAAAACTAGAAGTTCTAGAGTGTTCCTATGATCATATCATCATAATAATCATTCAATAGTGAATACTTACTTGACTTGGTGCCGGATGCTTGTGGTGCCATACTAACTTTAAAACATAATTAAAATAATTTCATAAGGAAGTTATTTATTGAACCCAACCACAGCCGAGTTTTGAAACTGGCTCTGATACCATTAAATGTAACATCCCAAACCAGGTCTATGCGTTAAGACAAGATTTGGCTTGTCACAGAGATCGAACATCCATTAAATTCTCTAATGATTTAGGTAAAACAATTCTACAAAACCTTTTGAAAATGAAGTTTAGTAAAAATTAAGAAAAATGATTTAAAATCGATGAATTAAGAAATACTAGTTTGAAATTTTATCATTTAGTATTTAATTGTCAAAAACCTTAAAGTAGTTTTTAAAGAGTCCAAAAGAATTTGAAATCAAGAATAGTTAAAGTATCTCAAATGTTTTAAAATAAAATTAAATCCATCCACACATAAAAATCCATAAAAATATTAATAAAGGCCTTATTACATCATACCAAAATAGTAATTAAAAGTAATCACTTAATAAAAGTTCATAGTTTATTAAACCCATATTCGCAGTATGGCCTCCACGAAGTCATCCTCGGCCCAAGCCTCCGTCAATTGCCATTACCTGAGATGGATAATTAAACAGAGTGAGTTACTCAGAACTCAGTGTATAACTCACTTACCACATTCATTGGGCCAGATCATCAAGATATTATTTTGGGCTTGAGCCCATTTACGGATTTAACAATATAATAAATGAAATGCATGTAAAATGAAATTTCCCAACCAAACCTAATTTCCATCCGCTACACACCACCCGTACAAACCAACACACCTGTGGGGATCAAGTCAACCCACCCCGCCAACCCACCAATCGTGGGCATAAAGCCATTTTTAAATAATATTGTGGTGCACCACCGAACTAGATTGTGACAAAGTCACCGAACTAGAGGCATTAAGCCATTTAAAAATTTTGTGGCAGAGCCACCGAACTAGATTTTGGCAACAGGCCTTTCTTCTCTTCATCAATTATCCTAACCCATGCAATCATGTATGCATAACAATCTATATCCATATGATAATTTAACAAGAAGCCCATAAAACATGTGAGTCTAAATTTCAAATTTTCATTTTGGCCCATAAGACAAAATAGCATTTAGCCCATTCCATTTAACGATCTAGCAGTTTTCGGCACATTTAACGATCTAGCAGTTTTTCGGCCCATTTAACGATCTAGCAGTTTTTAGGCCCATTTAACAATCTTGCAGTTTTTCGGCCCATTTAACGATCTAGCAGTTTTTTGTAAATTTCACGACTTTAACTGTTTTCATGCATTTACACAAAAATGTTAATTACTACATATTTTCTGATTTTGTCATCTTTACGATTTTATCCCAATACTTACGGTATAGTATCTAACCCGAGATAAGTGTGAAGTTACACATGTAACACCCCTTACCCGAGACCATTGTCATAGTCGAGCACGAGGTATTACTAAACTTAACTAAATTTTTTTTTCTTTTTTTTTTTCATACTTATATATATACACAAAACCAAATCAACCAAAACCACAACCAAACATGATAATCAAACCAAAATATAAATTCCAAGATTTAACAAGATGGACAAGCCATTTTCGCATGGCTTTACATATATATACAACTTCAACCATATTCAAAGAGTAGTATAGCCTATACATGCCATAAATTTCTAATTCAGCTTTTAAACACCGAAAGCAGTCGATAGTGTGATAAACTTCGCTAACGATCCCCGAGCCTGCAACTAGCCTCCAAAATCTATAAATAAAGGTAAAAATACACACACAGGGTAAGCTATCATAGC
Organism: Gossypium australe; assembly: GCA_005393395.2. NCBI lineage: Eukaryota > Viridiplantae > Streptophyta > Magnoliopsida > Malvales > Malvaceae > Gossypium > Gossypium australe. Next base: position 100,861,920 of record CM016623.1, read on the forward strand.
TTAGTAAGTCATAAGCAATTAATAACTCAATAACAATAATAATCTAATAAAACATAACCAAACCATACTTGTAAATTCAAATATCCACATGTAACTAAACATGAAATAAGTTTTGTCCAAACAAGCATCCGTTTGACCGAACACATACTATCATAATACATTTATACAATTCACATTTCCTTAGTCATAATCTCACATTCAATTACCTTCTAGACAAATGCACATATAAACTTTGGCATGAATATGAATTTCGCATTTCCATATCATACATATATTTATATCATTAAACCGAATATAACCAATCATATGCTTAAACATATGGTTTCATTCACTTAATTCATAGCTTAATTTAATTCAAATATTACCTCAATGGCATTGATAATTTATTAAGGTATAAACAATCCATACTTATGAAATTTAACTACCAAACATTTATCTACAGCTAAATTATAACATTTCCAACCACACATTGATCATTAATATGTTTAATATCCCATAGACCTTATTTTTGCAATATATATATATATATATATATCCCTATAAACACGTTAAAGGTTCACATTTGAAATACCTACTAATCGAAGGCACATAAATCTTTTAATATTAATATAAATTTTACATTTCAATTTATTCCTCATGTAACATTAGGCCGAATATAAGCTCAAAAATCAAACATTAATATCACATATTTATGCATTAATCCATATATAGCTTTTCATATACACATTCACTACCATTAACGTCATTTTTAACTTGTATCACATATCAAATAATCAACTTACCTTATTTCTAAAAGGGAAATAAATTGTTACTTACCTGTTCACTTTAACTCATTTAGCACATTTGATTATTTTTAGTGTTGCTCAAGTAAAATTTGCTAGGCATAAAGCATAATGTAATACACCGGCACAGAGCCTGCTAGGTAGTAAACTTGATATAATTCACCAGCATAAAGCCTGCTATTATACACCAAATCATTTTATAACCTTAATAAAATCACATAGTACAATTTGATCATCTTAGCCGAATACCACCAATTTAATAAGTACCATATACAACTTAACTCCATACAATCGAAAGTACATATATTTATATAAGTAATTCCACATGTCCGTATGTATATCCATAAAATCTCCATATGGCCGAACTTATTTATGTATAAATACTCATACATCCATTGAATACTCTAATGTTGCAAGTAAACAACATCAAATCAATATCATATTATCCACATATCCAAAAATATCGAATACACAAACACATTATCTATCAACTTACTTAATCAACAAACATCACATATAATTTATACTTAAGTCAATACATACCTTATGGCCAAGTAATCAAATTCACTTGAATAAGCTTAAGCTTGCTCATTTGCCACCATAATTAAATCATTTCGTAAGCATAAGCTCGTATTATAAGTCACCGGTATAAAACCTGCTAGGCATAAGCCTGAATCACACACCGGCACTAAGCCTGCTAGACCCAAGGTCTGATATTCATTCACCGGCAATAAGCCTGCTAGGCATAAGGCCCGATAAAATCACCAGCCCAAGGCTTGCTAGGCTCATAGCCTGAGTAGTAATACTTCAAATTTTCTCCCCTGAATCATTTCATATATCGAATCTTTTACGCATTTCGAACTCATTATACGAACATTCGATAGCACATATCACACAAATAACTTAACCGAACCAATTTTATACTTAGCTAAATTCGGCTAATTCACATATAATTACAAAAATTCCAAATTTCAGCATATGCAAATTTACGAAAATAATATACGATGATTATTTGCTTAGAGACTTACCTGACACTTTCATTTACCTTTATTAGGTATTTTGGTCCTTGAAGAAATGAAAACGATAACTCACACACCCAGTGCTTGGAAATAAATCCGCACACACCGTGCCATTCTACCGATCTCGCACACACAGTGCTCGGTAAATAAATCCCTTCCTCAACCACATAAACATATATATATATATATATATATATATATATATTCACTATCCATATTATCTATGCCCCAATAAAACATCTATTAATCGTGGTTCATGCCTCCATCTTAATCCACCATATTCGGCAACCATCAATACATATACAACTATAATTATATATCAAAGTAACTCTCGTTCATTATTGATTTCCATCACATTCGGCTAACATATAATATAAAAGCCAAATCGTCGATTTCAATACAACCATAATCCTTCTCTATTTATTTCCATATATACAATCTCCAAATATAAATATACATATATGTGCATACTTATATTAAACCCAAATTAAATTAAACTTACATATGCATATATATATATATATATATGTATATATCATTAGCTCATTCAGCTTATGATTAATAATATAGATAAAAGAAAATTTAATTGCTTATAACTTACCTCAAGCCATAGATGATTATTCCACGACCTTCTCTTTTCCCCGATTTATAATCGATCTAATTGTTTCACGATCAAAGCATAAAAATAAATCAATATATTAACTAACTCAAATATCAAATCAAGTTCAAACTCAAACCATCCTATTATTTAATTACAATTAGTAAAAAAAAATATTTATTCCTCACAAATGGTCGACACAGACAACCATTATCCAATTCATTTCAATTTGGACAACATGAATACAGCAGGAATTTATATTAGTTCATGAAACTTAAAGTCTAAAGATTTACATATTTGGATAGCATTAAGATACTCTTTAATAAACAACATTAATATACAAAAATATGGCAGTACAATTAAATACTTAATACCAATTCAGATAGCATTCAAATCCTGCATGATAGCAGCCCAATTAATCCGCAAAAACCAACTTTAATAATAATTAACAGCTAACTTATTGAAGCAGTACATAATAATTTCTAATCACACTCTTCAATAGCTTATTCTGACATCAATTTAGACAACATTAATTAACATTAATTAATAGCCCACAAATAGCCCAAGCAATATAAACATACTGCTATTATCACCATATAACTAACTCATTAACTAACACTTAAGACATAAATTTTTGTAGCAGTAAATTGGTCTTTTATTACCTTCTCAGCTACAATAAAGGCAGCATCAAACACTCCTTTTCTCAAATTTCAGAAATAATAAATACATCATTATTTATTTATTTGCAACTTCGACCATTATTAACATAATTTAAAGTCATTCAGACCACATTTATTGACATCTAAATATCAAATAAATCAAAATCATATATCATTTTGACCTTATCATAATCGACACATCATGCATTTTCATTCAATTTACCTAAACTTGACCGAATTTAATATAAGTATCATTATACTTCTATATGCTACCTAATCATTTAAGCCCAAATAACAAAACCAATTTACTAAATACACATACATCCTTCTTGTTTTATTATAACACAGGTTACTATTCAATTGGTCAAAACCCAAATACAAGGGCCAAATATGAACATGCTAAATTCATATGTTTTAGTAAATATCTATTTTCATTTTACTAAATCACATCTCATGCATATAATATTGCTTAGTACCGAACCAAAATATATCAATCCATAATTTTCATTTTATAACAAGCTTATCACAAGTATATATATATATATATATATATATATATAACATGACCGAATTTAAAATAGGTTTAAAACATCAATCATAACTGATTCATTATGTACTTATCAAACACCTATTAACTAAACCATATATTCATACCATATCATCAAAATTATGCCAACACATAACTATTAAATTCTTGGTTCTTCTCCATGGCCGAATATCAAACAATTTGTAACCATTATTTAGATTTAATATCATAGCCAAACACCTTCATTAATCACATATGTCTTTAACATTTTTACCAAAATAAACTCATTCAATATCAACCACACTAAACCTCAAACATTAGTAAACCACATCAACTTCATTTCATCTATATGCCATAACCGAATTCACTTAAATACCAAATCATATAACAATACCTTAACAAAGCTTATCAAACAAGATTGACATATATTTACGTATGAATAAACCATAACCGAAACACCAAGACCAAAACCAAACATATCACACATATCATATATATATGACTCATAACCGAAATTAACTAAGCTTGAATATCATTCCTAGCCATTTTTGAAGCATCAATACCACAATCGAACAGTAGAAATAGAGCACCAATTAACAATATTAATGGAGGTAAAATTTGGACTGCAATTTAACAAAATTTCAAAAATTATCAAACACTAAAGAAAAAATTTCAAGGAAAGCTTGCTAATTTTTTTCCCGACACCATTTATAACAATTCAATTTGTTCTTTCCCTCAAAATTAAATCACCAATTTAACCAGAATTTATCAATAAAAAGCTATGGGTAATGAAAATTTTAGAAAAATTACCCTGCCACTTCAAAATTTTAACTTCTAAACAAACAATTTCATGGTTTTTCCACTGCATGCAGCCGTCCTTTTTTTCTAGCTTCTATATTCTCCTTTTCTTGCTTATTCGGTTGAAGATAAGGAAGAAAAGATGAACATTTATGTGGCTTTGTTTTATTATAATAAGTTTATAATATTTCATTTATTATTATGATAATAAACTTAACATATAAAATAAACATATAAAAGCATTATCAAAACATGTTGTCATCCACTACTCTTGTAATTATAAACTTAACATATAAAATAAACATATAAATGCATTATCAAAACATGTTGCCGTCCACCACTCTTGAAAAAGGGTAATTTGCAACATAAAACCTCCTCATTATAAAAACACATTAATTTAACCACTCAATCAAGAAAATAACTACTTTCACCACTTATGCACTTTAGTCCCTTTTCTTAAATCGAACACACAAACGGACAAGTTTGCCTACGAAATTTTAACACATGCTCAAACATATATAATTAACACGCAAAATAATAGAAATATTTTTCTAACTCGGACTCGTGGTCCCGAAACCACCGTTCCGATTAGGGTCAAATTTGGACTGTTACAACACACCTGGTTACTGTGAGAACTAGACTTTCCCGCTCGTCGATACCTAAATGCATCACGATAAATTAGAACACTAAAATTTATTTACAAATAGATTCTTAGATATAACGATCTAGACTTTTTACCCTCAGAATTTCCAACTACTTCTCTTTGCGGTTTCTCCCCGATTGTTGGTTCGTTACCCGATGAAAATCCACGAACAAACAAAGCTTCGGGAGTACGAACGACTTCAAACAACTGATTCTTCTCGGATGAGCGTCCACAACCCGGTGGAAAATCCCGGTTTCCCGAAACAGCCCTTCGCTTAAACTTAGGGGGAATAGCGGAACCACCCCTCTTCTGAACACTATTCGCCGCCCTTTTCGTCCCTATCACAAATATCCTTGTTCCACAATATGTAAATCAAGCAATAACATCCCCTAAATCGAAATCGATTAATAATCCATCTATATCAATATGACGAGTAATATGAGAATCATTGAATAAACTCCTTACCTTAACTCTTTAGATCGATTCCAACGATTCACGATGCTCACGAACACTTGAGTTTCGGCCCTCCAAAATCGCACTAAAATATAACGAAAGGAAACGTTTAAGAGAATGAACGATGATTTCGATCAAAGAGCTTCTCCCTATCATCAATAAGATTCGGCCAAAGCAACTAATAACCAACATAAACTAAAAAGAAACTCTTACCTATTGTCCACAGTTGAAAAAGAAATGATTGAGAAGAATACTTATGTATAATGGAAGATTCGGCTATGAATAAACAAAGAAAAGTAAAATGGTTCGGCTATGGAGTAATCTAACATTCGGCCATGAGAGAAAAATAATGAAGAAAATATGGTTGAAAAGAAAATAAAAGATAAAAGAAAGATGATGATGATGATTCGGTTTTCAAGAGGGAAAAGAGAAAGAAAAGAGATGAATTTAGGAGCAATATGCTTTCGGCATTGGGGAGGAAAAAGAGAAGAAAAGAAAATGATCTTGGCTTTGGTATTTCGGCAAAAAGAGAAAAGTGTCTTGAGATGCTAAACAAAAATGTGCCCAAATGGTAACATGAAAATGAAATGGTCAAAAGAACAAGGCTTACCAAAAGCTCAAATTTCGCTAAGAGAAAAGGTTGAGAAGAGAATTGCAAATTTTGCACAAAAATGCTAGGAATGACCAAAAGCTAACTCCTAATCCTAGCCAAGCTACTAACACATTCGGCCAACCCCCTTAGTCCACAATGCCGTCCATGTTCATGGTCAAAATGGCCATGAAAAAGTTACCAAAACATCAACCTTGATTCAAGCCTTGCAATCCTCCATTTTCCTAAAGTTTGAGAATCCTATCCCCAAAATCAAGCAATTCCATCCCTAAAATCATGCTTGCCATAAACTTTAGTCTTCTTACCATAAAAAAAATTAGTCCATCTTATCCATGAATGATGCTTGGCCGACACATGCTAGGAAAAAGCAAAAATAAAAGCTCCCAATTTGCATGCTAGGAGATTCGAACCTCTCCCCTCAAGTCCAACTTATGGCGCCATCACCACTTCGCCAATTGCTTATCTTATGCCATCTTTTATCACTTAATTAACTTAAACTTCAAGGTCACCTGATTCCTCTACAGTAAAGTACTCTTTACTAAAATTTATTCTAACTCCAATTAAACCCGAGCCTTCTCAAGACTATATTAAGCACACAATAAAATCATATCCGAGCTAACACAAGCAACATAATGATACTCAAATTTTTAGGGTGTTACATAAACATAGTGTTTAAACGAAACTCTTACCTAACTGTCGGATCCCAAAAGCCTTTATGACCACGCCACCACACTACCTACATTCAGCCATTACTAAAGTACTAAATCCATCCCTTAAACGCAACCAATTTGGCCCATATAACATTCGGCCAAATGACAAATGAACAAGAAAGGCCATTCGGCCGAACCTACCATCAACCACCTACCTTCAACCTCTTCCCAAATCGATACAGAGGACTTTAATGGGACAGATTCGGCTTCTAGGGGCAGAGAGTGAAATCAACAAGGCCTTTGAACAAGTGATTCGAGTTAGAACTTAATAAAAATAGAGAAATCGCAGAGAAGAGAAATCCCGAAACTCACCAGATTAAAGAGGAGTATGTGGCTTATGGTGCACCTTCGGGAAAAAGAAATCTCACCAGATGGTTCGGCTATGGGAGAAAGGGAGGCTTTTAGAAGTATAATGGAGAGGAGAAAAGTGATAGGGAGTTTCGGCTAGAAGGGAGAAAGTATGAGAAGAGGAAAGAAAGGAATTTTGGCTAGGGAGAAAAGATGAGGAAGAAAAGAGGAAAAAAATGAAAGAAAGATGGACACTTTGGCCTACAAAATTCGGCTACACATGCACACACCTCAGAGTTGGAGTTTCGGCCAACTCTCCCCTCTCCTGATAGCCTTTATCCCTTATCTCATCCATCTATCATCTCATCCCTTATCTTACCTTTAGAAGAGCCCACCTTAAAACCACCTCTTCCCTCTTAATTATAAGCTTTTAATCACTAAAATAAAAGGAAACAAAGCTCCTAAATTCTACCCATTGTGCCGTCCACCCCTTCCCCCTTGAAGTGCCGAAATTTGACCTATCAATTTGGGCCCCAAGCGGCCACACTAGGCCCAAACTCCTTCCCCCTTGTGACGCCACCTTAATGCCCACTTAAAGCACCTCCCATTTTTGGGCCACAAGCCCAACTGGCTACTAAACTTAATAATTTAAATTAAATTATAAACTAACACTATTTATCAGCCATTTAACCCAGGTTTTAAAGCCCAAACCCGAGCCCAATACACACCTTAAAGCCTTAGCCTACTAACTTAGCCATGCAACATACCAAATGCATAGACCCACAAAATCAGGATATTACAACTATACCAATGCCATATCCCAGATATGGTCTTACATGGGATCTCATATCAATGCCAATAGCCTAGCTATGGTCTTAAACGAAGTCTCATATCGACGTCGTATCCCAAATATGGTCTTACACGAAATCTCATAACGATGCCATATCCTAGATATGGTCTTACACGTAATCTTAATAACCCTAATGTCATGACATTTGTATCCTATCTATTCCTAAGGTTCAACCGAGACCTTCTTGCTTATCGTACGTTGTCGAATTTAGTCAAAGAGTAAATTACAATCCATACATTAAAAATACAAGTAAAACATAAATAATAATGCATCATTTACATATGAACTTACATCGGTATAAAAATAGTAGAATAGGGATTTAATCGTCAAACAACTTATTCTTTCCCCGTTCAAGGTCCGAACCTTGTTTATCTTGATCTGTAATAGCAAATTTAGCTTATGTAATAATCACATTACTCATTTCAATCCAAAAGTCATATCATGGTAAAATTATTTTGTTGCCCCTAAACATTGACATATTTACATTTTGCCCCTAGGCTCGAAAAATGAAATCTATTCAATTTCTTCGATTCTAAAGCCTAGCCGAACCTCTTTTATACTTATAGCAGTTCCCATTTTTCATTTAATCACACTTTTACACACATTTTGAAACCTTTTTACAAGTAGGTCCTTTGGTCAATTTTCACCAAAATCATCTAGCAAAAGTTGTTTATTTAACATTAAACTTGTATAATCTACCATTAGACATCAAAATACATGCATGTCACACATGGGTAAATTTTTAAACATGAACCATACTTCAAAATAATATTAGAAATAGGTAAACCGGGTGATAACGATCTCAAAAACCTAAGGAGCATTAAAAACGGGGCTAAGATGCACTTACAATCAAGCTTGAAAGTTGGAAAAAACCCTAGCTATGGTTCCTTAGAATTTTAGCACAAGCATGGAGAAGATGAGCAAATTTTTTACTTGATTTTCCCTTATTACTCTTTTACTTACTAAATGACCAAAATGCCCTTAATGCGTTTCTTTGAAATTTTACCTATTCATGTCCACTTTTGTCCATAAAAATAGAAATTGTTCAAATTGCTATTTAAGACCCTCTAATTAAAAATCCTTGGCAATTTCATGCTCAAAGCTTCTAGAATGTATATTTTGCAACTTATTCAATTTAGTCCTAAATTTTGAATTAGTCACTTTATGCATAAAATTTCTTCATAAAATTTTCACACAATCATGTAATCATGCTATAGACATCAAAATGTTCAATAAATAATTATTTCTACTTCAAATTTCTGGTATCAAAACCACTATTCCGACTAGACCCAAAACCGGGATGTTACACCACCCATCCAACTAAACACACCTCTCCGTCCTCCAATCACACCTTGTAAGAGCTGCTTGAGCTAATCCAACCAAACACACCACATAGAACCAAGTAGGCCCATCCAACCTTACACACCATATAAAATCATCCCGGGTTGCTCGGCAACAATGACTCGCCACCCTGGATTGCCCGGCAACGATGACTTATCAATATGCAGTTGAACTGCCAGATCAAATATATATACATAGCATAGCTGACGTATATACGGTACTGTGCTATGCGGTAAACCACTGTACCAGTAATTTGCAGTTAAACTGCCAGATCACATATATATACACAGCAAGGCTGACGTATGTGCTGTACAGTGCAGTGCGGTAATCTGCAGTACAGACAAATTGTAGTTTGAACTGCCAGATTAGATCAGAATTAGACTCCCTTCTCTTCAAAACCCATCCCAAAATATTTTATGCAAGTGCATGTATGCATACAATCTCACAGAGTAGAGACACAATATCAGACAATCAGACAGAACAACTATGCACACACACCCAACAGAACAGATTCAGATTCAAACATCTCTCATGACAGTCACAGATACACTCAAGCCGAAGCCCAAATCACATAATTCTTAGCCACCTTGACTAAAGATCGGCTAAGGCAAAACACATAGACAAATGATCAGATCAAAACACACAGAATCAAAATAGGTGACTTAGAGCCACACGGCCGTATAATGTATACAATTGAATCAAAATGAAAGTTTCATATATACATATGAACCACAATTTAAGTTTCATGTGTATAATTGCACCAAATCAAAGTTAATATATCAAATTGCACATTAAAACAAAGTTCATATATAAATTTGATATTTATTCCAAAAACTAACTAGTAGCTTTAAATTGTTGTTGCCTATTTTTTTAGCAATTGGATTATATTTTAATGCAAAATGGAATTATAGCAAAAACTTTAGACTGGAATTCTATCTATGTTTTCAGATAAGCGGATCCTTGATATTTTTCGACTTTCAACCAAATGATCTTCTTCGTATTCTCGTACCACGAACTACTTCGAGTGTAGGCTTGAACCAATTGAATCAAAATACAAAACTAGAAAATGTTTTCTTTTCCTTTTGGGGTGAAAACCAAAATTCTCTCTTCTTTAATAGAAACCGGTAAAATTGTTATTCTGGAAAAAATATATTTAATAGTTAAGAAAAATTCTCTCTATTTTTTGGTAGAGTAACGATATCTTAATGTCGTTGTAAGTAGCTCTACTGGTGTCATCTATTTATAGGAAGAGTAAGTAAAACCTTTATTGAAATGTAGAGGTTTATTTCAAATAGAAAAACAACTTCCTAGTCCAACTAGGAGAGAGAGGGATGCTAATAGGGCGTGGTTCCCCTCATATGTATTATGATAGGGATTCAAGCCTCTCATTATATTGGGCCCAATTATATGTGCTTTTTGAACTGTTAACCCAACACTTTATAATTTAATCCAACCCAATATTTGTTTTTTTATTTCCCAAAAATAAACTTCAATATATTTATAATCAATTAAATAAATTTTCTCATCCTAATTTTACCCCTAGTAAATTATGATGATTTTACCCCTAGTAAAATTTATAAGGAAATATATTTAATATTTTTACAACTCAACTTGTTCATTATGACCGAATGGTTTAGTTTTATTTCTGGGCTTTAAAATAGCTCAAAAACATAAACTCATTCTCTCGATCATTTTTAACTAATTCATCCATATTTGCAAATGAATTATTTATCATTTCCATTTCCATTTCCATTTCCATTTCCATTTCCATTTTGAGAAAACCACATTCATTTTCAAATGATTTCATTTCTCCATTTCGAAGAAAACCATAATCATTTCTGAATGTTTTCCTTTTTTTCTTTTTCTATTCATTTTGTTCATTTTCGATTCAACACATAATTCATTTATGGTTTCAATGAGCTAACGAATGGATTGATTGGACATATGTAATTAGGGCTCAAATGATTTATTAAATTCTAGTTTTTCGCTTATTAATTATAAACTCATTTAGTCACAAAGTCATTTCACTATAGTATCGTGACCAAGTTTGTAACGCCCCAAAATATATCTGACCAAATTGCTTGTTTGCTTCAATGGCTAATTTTTTTGGGCATGTTTTAGGAATTTTAGGAAGCCTAGGTTCAAGTATGGCCTTTGGCAAAATTTTGATTTTTGCTCCTTTGGAACCTGGATGTTAGCTTATAGGACATATATATTAAGTGTGCTTGACATGTGACACAATGAGTCTACTGGTAGAGGTGCTAAATGGAATGTGGAGTGTTCTAGTGGTTTGAGGTTCGAAACCCATGGAATGCAAATGGGAGGTTTTATTTTATGACCCTGTGGCGTGAGAGGTAGAGTCTGATTCAAACTCTGCAGAGGTGGTTGGAGACTTGGTCATCAAGTTTGAATAAGTTTGAATGGGGGTGTGGAGTGAATTAAGGAGCATTCAGTGGAGATTTTTAGGGAATTTGAATGAGAAGGAAGTCTTGGCCGAATGGGAGAGCTTGAGTAGGGGGATTTCGGCTAAGGGAGTTTATTTGTGCAATTTTGGCATTGAGGTGAGTGTAGAAGCCGAATTTCCTCTTTCGTATTTCGAGATTTTTCACTTTTTCGTTTCGGGTTTTTCCTCTTTTGGTTTCATCTCGCGCAACATTTTTGACCATTCGGGTCTTTCTTTCTTCAACCTTCTTTTTCTCTCAATTGTCATTCATTTTTGCCAATCAAAATAGCAATTGCCAATTGCCGAATCCTCCATTGAAGCCTTCCCTTTTCTTCTGCACATCTTCTTTCTGCCGATTGGCATTCTACTTCTTCTTCCTTTGTTTCGCGAAATCAAAGTAAGTCTTCTGCTCCTCTCTTCTCGTGAATAGCCGAACACCTTACATTCTCCTCACTTCTTCTAAAACTCTGATAAGTCGATCACTGCCTAGACCTTCTCAAACGTTTATTTTGTTGCAAGTCTAATATTACTCTTTCTCCTTGTTACCAAAGCTGATTATTGGGGTGAGCAAGTGGGTTGTCTCTTGTTACTTTGTTGGTTTCTCTTTTAGGATTATCGTTATTGCTAATCTATAATCTTCTTTCGGGTTACTCACTCTTAGGTTGAACGCAATATTCCATCCGCGTGTGCCACTCCTTTAAGGTAACTTTTGGTTCTGAGGGATTCGGTAAGTGTTCCCTATTTTGCTCAAGTTTTTGTGATGGGTGTAGATTGTATCCTTGTTCAACCCTCTAACAGAATTTATGGTTATGCAGTGTGGGGTAAATCATCAATTGTGGGAGTCTGGCCAAGCGATTTTAAGGTTAAAGGCTATACTCCTGTTTACTAAGGTTAGGGCTGTTGGATTTTCGCGAGAGGTGTAATCGTACACCCAATATTGTTACTATAAAAACGATGGATGAAGGTGTGTATTCACACCCATGTTTGACTGTGAATCGGCAAAAGCCGAAAAGCCGAAAAGTCAAAAAGCCGAAACTTCGGCATCTGAGGGCTCACAAGCGTGCGAACGCTCATAGGGATAAATCAAACCACAATCATTAGCAATAGACAGTAGATGCAGCCAAAAACGATCTTGTTGGCTTATGTCGTAATGGGCCTCGTTGGGCCGAAATGGGCCATGTGGGCCCAATGGGCTCATGGGCCCCACATGGTTAAAATCCACGATAAGCGAATAATAATGGATTGGGCAGCAAAATTCGTATAGCCGTAATGGAATTTTGGCTGAACGGGCCACACGAGCATGTGGGCCCACTTGAGCTAAGTTTTGGGCCTTGGGCCCAATTACACTGTTTTGGCCATATTAGTTATCCGAGTCGTTCGAGATGACGGTAGGCCTTTGGAAAGGTCTACACTATACCGAGACCCCTAGGGAGTAAAATTACTGAAATACCCTCGAAGGGTAAAATTCCAGTATACCCTCAAAGGGTAAAATTACAAAAATACCCTCAATTTGCAAAATTATCGAAATACCCCCAGTTTACAAAATTACCGAAATACCCTCGGTTTGCAAAATTATCGAAATACCCTCAGTTTGCAAAATTATTGAAATACCCTAAATTTGCAAAATTATCGAAATAGCCTCAGTTTGTAAAATTATTGAAATACCCCCAGTTTGCAAAATTACCGAAATACCCCCAGTTTGCAAAATTTCTAATATACCTTTGTAGGGTAGAATTACTGAAATACCCCTATAGGGTAGAATTACCGAAATACCCTTAAAGGGTAGGATTATCGAAATACCCTTATAGGGTAAAATGATTGTTTTGCCCCCGTGGGTAAATGATTGTTTTATGCTATGTTTTGACTGACTTGAGCTATGATTTGTCCGTCTTTCTAGAGTATGTCATATAATTTATATATATATGCTTTGCATACATGGCATACTGCATGGGATTGGGATTTTGTAATTAGAGGAAGCGGTTGATCTGTTAGGGTCTCACGGGTCGCCCGAGACGATTGTGGACCCACTGATTTGATTGTTAGGGTTGCACGGGTCACCCGAGACGATTGTGGACCCACCGATTTGATTGTTAAGGTTGCACGGGTCACCCGAGACGATTGTGGACCCACCGATTTGGTTGTTAGGGTCGCACGAGTCGCCCGAGACGACTGTGGACCTACTAACAGCTTTAAGCCGCTCATATTCTGGCAGCTCTACTACGATATCGGTTAGTGCTGCAACCGATGCTAACATTGGTGTGCTGGCTGGATGGGTCGATTTTATCCCCACATGGTGTGTTGGTTGGTACAGGTGGTGTGTTGGCTGGATTGGGGTGGGGTGGGGTGCATTCTTACACTATTGCATTTTTGTTTATGAGAACTGATATTGATATGGGCTAGGCCCAAACGATTCTGTTATGGGCTGGGACCCAAACGATATGGCAATAGGCTTAGGCCCACTAAAACTGTACTGTGACTGAATAGGGCTCAAGCCCAGTCTGCTTCTATATTCTGTTTATTTGACTGATTGTTTTTATATTAGGGGATTACACACTGAGTTTTCGTAAACTCACCCTGTTTTTAACTGTACTAGTAATCCCCAGCATTAGGAGGATCAGTGCTACGAGGGACTCAGAGTTGGCCACACGACTACCTTTGGACTTTATTTATGCTTTAGTTTCCGTTTTGGGTTTTGATTTTTGTAATAAGGCCTCTTTAAGGTTCTGGATTTTAACTTGGGGTTTTTATTTACTTTGAATTATATCCGTTTGAAGTAAATCACGATTTTCCAAAATGTTAACTGTTTTTAAAACAACACTACGTTTTCGCAACATTTTCAAAATGGTTTTGTGACTTAATCTTTTTCGTAAATTGATTACTCTCAAAATTAGCTCCCGCAACCAAAAAGATATTTTGGGAATAAAATTAATAATTTTTCAATGTACCACGTTTTAAAAATAAACTAACGTAACTAGGATTTTACTTAAGCTTTTAAACAATAAGGGTTTTCAATGAAAACATAGTTTTCGAAAAACACTTTAATGTGACACGCCAGATTCGGGCCTAACTTTTCCCTGATGACATACCATTATAAAGCAACTACTCAATGTTCGTCCAATGAACTTGTCATAAGTCTGTTACCCTCATAGGATATCCTTGATCTCTTTAAGATAATATCCACTCTCCCAATATGATCCTATTTTATCTCATGGTAACCATTACATCTTGTTTCATGAAAAGTCAATCACTATAAAATAATAATCAAGTCATTTATCACAAAGACGAAAGATCCATGGCCACATTTACTTTTCATCAACCATGTAATGCCAATGAGAGGATATCATTTACCGTGTCTCATGCTGTGAATTCCACTATTGTGAATTACGTGGCATACTGCAGAAGTTGTACACCCAACTCACCAGCTTTCAGTTCCTTATCTATTCAAGCATAGGCTTTTACTTGCATCAAAGTGTACGACTCACGCATACATAGTCTTTCACCCACTCGGGATTTAGGTATGCCACACTATGAATGTCACAAGTGAATAAATCCATAAATGGATTCATGATCTATTCTACTTGGGTCTTGTCTGATATACTATCAGTCCTCAGTCACATCTATGTCTTTATTGTAGTATCCTTAAATAGGGGTTATTATGTTTGAACAGTTTGCATGTGTATGGCTTGGTTGTGATATTAATTGAGGTGTTCTAGGGTCTAGGTATAAGCTAAGGGTAGGCTCGAGCTATAGGAAAAATTTTGTTTTTAAGCTTTGGTTAAGGGGAGCTGAAGGAGCTAGGGGTTAAATATATTTTGTGGTAAACTTTAACACAAGAAATGCCTTGGTAAAGTGGCAAGGAGGCGCCACTTAGGGCCTTGGGAGGTGACGCCACAAGCAGGGGAAGGGAGCTCAGGTTCGAGCAGCGGAGATCCCATTTTCTGCTTACCATTTTGACGCCAAGGAGGGAAGAGTTGTGCTCAGCTCAAACTCTGTCAGATAACTGTTGATTAAGTCAAACTAGTTTAAACTTGTGGAGAAAAGAGAATTTAGGAGCTTGTGAAATTCAAACTCATTCGAGTTAGTGGCCACGAGAATTTTGAGGTGTTTGCCGAATTTTGAATTGTGAAGGAGGAGTGTTCAGTTGGGGAGCTTGCTAGGTGTGCCGTCCCTCCATAGTCAACTTAGGAGGACATTTTTCGGCTAGTCTAGGCTATAGTGCAATCGGTTGTAGGCTAAAACTGAAACCTCATTTGGCACTTGTCGATTTCCCCTTAATGCACCAAAAGCCGAAATCCCTTATGCACCTGTCAAATTCTCTTGAAAGCACCTAGCCGAATGCCCATTTTTAGTTCTATTTCTTTTTCTTCTTTTTCTCAAGTGCTTTGGCCGAATCTCCTTCTCTCCCATCTCCCTCTTTTCTTTCTCTCATATTTGTTCAAAACTGCATCAACATCTCTTCTTCTCAAATCAACAACTTTCTTTTCTCTTCATTCTCTCTTGTGCCAAAACCTTCTTCTTTTTCCTCCTTTTGCCGAAACTCCCTTAATCTCTTTTCTTTAAACCAAAGCCGAGTACCATTCATCTTTCTCCCATTCTCTCCTTCCACTTTGGCCGAATCTCAATTGCGTTTTCTTAAGCCATAGCTGAATTTCCTTTGTTTGCCCTCCACCATTGCCAAAATCTCTCAAACTCTCCCCTTCTCATTATTGGCCGAATATCAATCTAGCAGAGATCTCAATTGATTTCTTCTCTAATCGGTTTGGTATAGGTAAGTCTGTCATGACCGAATTTCCTCTATTCTCACTTACTTTTCTCTGGCGACATGAATAGAACAAAAGCCAAATTTCGGCATTTGTTTTGACTTTTAGTCAACCATGCAATCGGTTTCTTTTAGGATCTCCGGGATTTTGAAGCAGTAGACCGGAGTCATCTTTTCCCTGTCAATCGATTTCAGTAAGTCAGTGGTACGGTTTCATGCTGATTTAATCTATCTCTTAGCTATTTGAAAAGCCGAAGGCTATTGAGATTAAGTGTTAACGTTGGCTGATTGTAGGGGAAAGATTAGTCTCGCATATCTCGAGTTATGGCTAGTATTCGAAAAGCGTTAAGGTAAGGATTATGGTTGTGCGTTAACCCTTCGGGATGTGCTAGTATAACTGAATGGCCTTTGTTAATGATCTTAGTTTGGCCGAATGTAGGAAGAGGGGATCTAGTGCGTTAGATCGGGATCTTCGGGATTCAGTAATCGCGTTAGTAACTAGGTGTGTATCTTACACACTTCATAACTTATGTAAATGCGCTAATAACCTAAACTATGTTAAAAGCCGAAACTGTGTAGATTTCGATATAGTACCCTTATGGGTATGAGCAAGGATTTCGGGTAAGTCCGTTTGATGAGTTAAGATACTTGATTCTGATGATATCGCATATGTTATGTTTCACTATATGTTTAATGATTAAGCATGTTGGCATGATTTATATACGTATTGCATTATTACGGGTGATATAAGAGGAGGCAGAAGATTGATATCTGTGACTTTGGGTCACCAGTGGTTTGGCACCACCAGTGGTTTGGCACCTCATAGCGACTCGTCCTAGTGTCTTAGCACCACAGTGGGTTTGCCCCACATTTGATAATCGGGATTGTCGCCAGTGATTTGGTATCACAACGTGGGTTGGCCCCACAATTGGATTGTTCGTGACTTTGGGTCACCAGTGGTTTGGCACCACAATTATATTGATATCAGTGACTTTGGGTCACCAGTGGTTTGGCACCACCACTGGTTTGGTACCACACGGGGTAGAAACAGGAGTTATGGATGGCTAGGTTGGGTGCATGAAATACTTACTTGGTTATGACTTGTGTGAGACTGTTGCTATAATTGGGAGGAGGATTATGCACTGAGTCTTGGTGACTTACCTTCTCCCTTATCTTTTCAGTTGATTCGTAGATCGCGGATGAGGAGCTGGGTGGACTCGAGGTGGCCATGCGACATCTGTTTTCGGTTCTACATGGACTTTTGATTTGGGTACTTTACTTTAAATTTCGGTTTTCATTTGGATTGTAATAAGGCCATTACCTGTTTTTATTTTGGGTTTCTATTTTATCTGCTTTAAGTTTTTCAAACATGACTAAGTAAATTGCTTGACTTGTTTTAATAACCTGAAACACAAACCTTTCTAAACTATAATACGAAATGGGTTTCTAAACTTTGCCATCGGGCAATACAATTCACATGATAACAAAGCCAACTTAAATGATATTCAAATCTAAGTTTTCCAAAGCTCAAATACAAGTGGTTTTAATTAATCAAGTTAATTTTACTCGATTTTTAATAAACATGAGTGTTTTAAGTAATGAATCGCAAAATGTCTTAAAAGAGAATTATTTTCGGGTTTTCCAAGACAACAAAACGTTTTCACTATACATACACAGGATTTCTCCAATACAAAGCAATAAAAGAGTTTTTCGCTGAAATTAAACCGGCAACTTGTTTTCTTCGAAACGTTTTCACTCTGTGACATGCCAGATTCGGTCGTGGTGTGTTGACCGAGTTTAGGGTGTTACAATTTTGGTATTAGAGCCAAGTTTAAAGGCTCGGCTGTGGGCCCGAGGCCCAAATTGTTTTAAGGTAGGGTTTTAAAAAGTTTTGCTGGAAAATACATGGTCTAAAAAGCATGCCACTGAGTCTCCGGCACTAATCCGCCCAGGTAAGTACCCCTAACTATTGGTTGTAAATGATTATGATGATATATGCTATGATATGAGTAGTATTAGTGGACTACCCTAGGGACTGAAACACCCAGGATTATGTGAACTTGCGAAAACAAAACTCTGTAACAAAATTGGTCATAAGACTGTGCCTTAATAATAGTGGAAGAAAGACTGACGCATAAAACTTTTAAATCAGATAAATCAGGAACGTTAGTCATGAGCACTTGAGGACGTGGTCGTAACACACGTGGACGCGGTCGAGGTAGGATGGCTATGTCTGAACCAGTGGGGTCTGGATAGGGGTCGGAAAATGAGATACCACCACCACCAGCTGCGGGTGGTGAGTTTCAGGATCAGACGGGGGATGACGTAATGTCGCAGGCAATGCTGCGGGTTCTTGAGAGAGTAGCTGGAGCAGGTGGAGGTGCGGGAGCTCAGAAATCTGTATCTGAGCGACTCCGAGCCAATGGAGTCGAGGTATTCCAAGGTGTTTCTGGTGTGGTGCCCAATACGGCTGAGTATTGGTTGGAGGCGACGGAGCGAATCATGGACGACTTGGATCTGACTGCTGAGGAGAAACTGAAAGGGATAGTGTCGCTCCTTCGGGATGAGTCATACCAGTGGTGGCTCACGGTTTGGGGTAGTGCTGCAGCGGATGATCTCACGTGGGACTACTTTAAGGCAGCTTAACAAAAGAAATATATTGGATCTAGCTACATTGATGCGCAGCAGAAGGCGTTTCTGAGATTGGTTCAGGGGAGTAAGTCCGTATCGGAGTACGAGGCAGAATTTTTAAGGTTGAGCCGGTATGCTCGAGGTATCGTGGCTACGGAGCACGAGCGATGTGTCAAGTTCGAGGACGGATTGAGGGATGAGCTGAGGCTGCTGATTGCTCCACAGCAAGAGCGGGAGTTTGTGGTGTTGGTAGAAAAGGCTAAGATAGTCGAGGGAGTAAAGGAATCTGTGAGGCGGAATCAGGACAGGAATAGACATAAAAGAGGTTTTGGATCATCTGGGTCGGTCGGGAATTCTCAGAAGAGGGCTAGGCATGGTGGGCTGAATCAATCTGGGAGGTCTGTTGCTGCTAATCAGGGACCAGCGCAGTGGACTCGGTGTGGAAAATCTCATTAGGGAGAATGTTGGACTGGTGGAAAAGAATGCTTTGAGTGTGGGTCGCTGGATCATCGTGTGAGAGATTGTCCACGTAAGTTAGCCAGGATTCACTCTGAGGGTCAGGGCCGTGCTCAGTTCAGGAATGAGGGACCGCAACCACAGAGGGGTCGTGGTACTGGTAGAGGAGGTAATGGTTCTGGTCGGGGCCGAGGAGCACCGGCCAGAGGTGCAGGCAACACTAAAGCAAGATAGCCTGGATTGGTCTATGCAGCGAGGCGTCGAGAGGAGGGCAACGCACCGAACGTCATAACCGGTACGTTCTTAATCTTTGGATTACCATATACTGCTTTGATTGATGTGGGTTTGACGCATTCGTATGTTGCTAGTAGCATAGTAGAGACCATGAACTTAGACTTTGAGATTACTTCTAGGGAGATGACAATAATTAGCCCTCTAGGTCACTCTGTAGAAGTAAATAAGCTGTATAGGGATGTACCCCTAGAGCTTCAAGGGGTCGTTATTGGCTGATCTGATGGAACTGCCGTTTGGGGAGTTCGATCTGATTCTTGGGATGGACTGGCTGGTGAAGTACCAAGCAAGTTTAGATTGCGCGGCTAAGCGCATGGTTTTGAAAACGGTTGAGGGTGAAGAAGTAGTGATGATAGGTAATAGAAGAGATTACCTATCCAATGTGGTGTCTGCTCTGAAAGCTGAGAAGATGGTCAGGAAGGGTTGTGAGGCGTTCGTGGTTCATGTGTGTGCTTTGAAAGCCAAGGAGTCAGCTGTAGAGAATGTCCAAACGGTGAAGAAATTTGTCGACGTATTTCCAGAAGAACTTTCAGGTCTGCCTCCGGATCGTGAAGTTGAATTTGGTATCGATTTGCTACCCGGAACTGCGCCAGTGTCGATTGCCTCGTATAGGATGGCGCCGAAAGAATTGGTAGAACTGAAGGCTCAGATTCAGGAGCTGTTGGACCGGGGTTTTATCCGGCCAAGTGTTTCGCCTTGAGGAGCACCTGTGCTCTTTGTTAAGAAGAAAGATGGTACAATGCGGATGTGTATAGACTACCGCCAGTTGAATAAGCTGACGATCAAGAACAAGTATCCGTTGTCGAGGATAGACGACTTGTTTGATCAACTTAAGGGGGCATCGGTTTTCTCAAAGATTAATTTAAGATCAGGGTATCATCAGCTAAAGGTGAAAGAGGCTGATATCCATAAGACGGCGTTTCGTACTCGGTATGGGCACTACGAGTTTCTGGTAATGCCGTTTGGATTGACTAACGCACCGGCAGCATTCATGGACATGATGAATCGGGTGTTCCAGCCGTATCTGGACCAGTTCGTCGTGGTGTTTATAGACGACATTTTGGTGTACTCAAGGTCTAAGGAGGATCATGATGCGCATTTGCGGGTAGTTTTGCAGATTTTGAGAGAGAAGCAGTTATTCGCCAAGTTCAGTAAGTGCGAGTTTTGGCTTAGGGAGGTGACTTTCTTGGGGCACGTGGTGTTAGCTGAAGGGATTAGAGTGGACCCTCGAAAGATTGAGGCAGTGTTGGACTGGAAACCGCCTAAGTCAGTGGCAGAAGTTTGGAGTTTTCTAGGTCTGGCAGGGTATTACCGAAGATTTATAGAGGGATTTTCTTTGATCGCAGCACCGTTGACCAAGTTACTTAGGAAAGGAGTTCCATTTGTGTGGTTTGAGAAACAACAGGAAAGTTTCGACAAGCTAAAGAAGATTCTGACTGAAGCTCTGGTTTTGATTCAGCCTGAGGCCAGAAAGGAATTCACGGTATATTGTGATGCATCACATACTGGCTTGGGATGTGTGCTGATGCAGGAAGGGAAGGTAGTGGCAAATGCATCTCGACAGTTGAGACCGCATGAGGGTAACTATCCGACACATGACTTGGAATTGGCTGCAGTGGTTTTTGCCTTGAAGATTTGGAGGCACTACTTGTACGGAGAGAAGTCGATAGTCTACACGGATCATAAGAGTTTGAAATACCTTCTGACTCAGAAAGACTTGAATTTGAGACAGCGGAGATGGATTGAGCCGTTGAAGGATTACGACTGCTCAATTGAGTATCATCCGGGCAAGGCCAACGTGGTGGCAGACGCATTGAGCCGTAAGGTGGTATCGGATCTGAGAGCAATGTTTGCTCATCTTAGCTTGTATGATGATAGGAGCTTATTAGCGAAATTGCAGGTTAAGCCGACTTGGGTAGAACAGATTAAAGAGAAACAGTTAGTGGATGAGGGTTTGAATGCTCGGAGGTTACAAGTTCAGAATGGTGGTTTGGAAGGTTATAGCTTGACCAATGATGGAGTGTTGTGTTTTCAGGGGAAAGCTTGTATGCCGAAGGACGTCGAGTTAAGGCAGAGGATTCTTCAGGATGCACATAGCAGCCCATACGCTATGTATCCTGGGGGTAGCAAGATGTACCGGGATTTGCGAGAGCAGTTTTGGTGGCCAGGATTGAAGCGATAAGTAACTAAGTTTGTGGGTAAATGTTTGACGTGTCAGTAGGTCAAAGCTGAACATCAGTTGCCGTCGGGTTTACTTCAGCCGGTGAAGATTCCACAGTGGAAGTGGGAAAGGATCACTATGGACTTTGTCAGTGGGCTACCCCTTAGCCAAGTAAGAAGGACGCAGTCTGGGTGATTGTAGACCGTTTGACTAAATCAGCTCATTTCATACCAGTAAGGGTTGATTACTCGCTTCAGAAGTTAGCTAAGCTGTATGTGGCAGAGATAGTGAGGTTGCACGGTGTGCCAGTGTCGATTATCTTGGATAGGGATCCCAGATTCACGTCAAGGTTCTGGAAAGCGTTGCATCAGGCGTTGGGTATGCGGTTAGATTTTAATACAGCATTTCATCCACAGACAGATGGACAATCAGAAAGGGTGATACAAATCTTGGAAGATATGCTGAGGGGCTGTGTTTTGGACTTCAGAGGTAGCTGGGAAGAATTTCTACCATTAGCTGAGTTTGCATACAACAATAGTTATTAGGCAAGCATTAAGATGGCACCATATGAGGCATTGTATGGTAGGAAGTGTCGTACACCTACATGCTGGACAGATTTGGGTGAGCGGCAGATGTTGGGACCAGAGTTGGTTGCTGAGATCGAGGATAAAGTCAAGTTGATTCAGGCTCGCCTGAAGGAAGCTTCAGACAGGCAGAAGTCATATGCCGATCTTAAGCGAAGAGATATTGAGTTTGCAGTAGGTGACAGGGTTTTCCTGAATGTTTCGCCATGGAAGAAAGTGCTGAGGTTTGGAAGGAAAGGCAAGCTAAGCCCAAGGTTTATTGGCCCATATAAGGTGTTGAGACGAGTGGGACCGGTAGCTTATCAACTCGAGTTGCCAGCAGAGCTGAGTCAGATACACGATGTGTTTCACGTCTCCATGTTTAGGCGCTATCGTTCAGACCCATCGCATGTTGTATTATGGCAAAATCATGGCGTGGAAGAAGCTACATGGGAACCAGAGGATGTGATGAGGCAGCAATACCCTCAACTCTTTTGACCAGGTAATTTCGAGGCCAAAATTATTTTAAGGGGGTAGAACTGTAATATCCTTAAATAGGGGTTATTATGTTTGAACAGTTTGCATGTGTATGGCTTGGTTATGATATTAATTGAGGTATTCTAGGGTCTAGGTATAAGCCAAGGGTAGGCCCGAGCTATAGGAAAAATTTTGTTTTTAAGCTTTGGTTAAGGGGAGCTGAAGGAGCTAGGGGTTAAATATATTTTGTGGTAAACTTTAGCACAAGAAATGCCTTGGTAAAGTGGCAAGGAGGTGCCACTTAGGGCCTTGGGAGGTGACGCCACAAGCAGGGGAAGGGAGCTCAGGTTCGAGCAGTGGAGATCCCATTTTCTGCTTACCATTTTGAAGCCAAGGAGGGAAGAGTTGTGCTCAGCTCAAACTCTGTCAGATAACTATTGACTAAGTCAAACTAGTTTAAACTGGTGGAGAAGAGAGAATTTAGGAGCTTGTGAAATTCAAACTCATTCGAGTTAGTGGCCAGGAGAAATTTGAGGTGTTTGCCGAATTTTGAATTGTGAAGGAGGAGTGTTCGGTTGGGGAGCTTGCTAGGTGTGTCGTCCCTCCATAGTCAACTTAGGAGGACATTTTTCGGCTAGTCTAGGCTATAGTGCAATCGGTTGTGGGCTAAAACCGAAACCTCATTTGGCAATTGTCGATTTCCCCTTAATGCACCATGTTGAAGCAAAAGCCGAAATCCCTTATGCACCTGTCAAATTCTCTTGAAAGCACCTAGCCGAATGCCCATTCTTTAGTTCTATTTCTTTTTCTTCTTTTTCTCAAGTGCTTTGGCCGAATCTCCTTCTCTCTCATCTCCCTCTTTTCTTTCTCTCATATTTGTTCAAAACTGCATCAACATCTCTTCTTCTCAAATCAACAACTTTCTTTTCTCTTCATTCTCTCTTGTACCGAAACCTTCTTCTTTTTCCTCCTTTTGCCGAAACTCCCTTAATCTCTTTTCTTTAAACCAAGGCCGAGTACCATTCATTTTTCTCCCATTCTCTCCTTCCACTTTGGACGAATCTCAATTGCTTTTTCTTAAGCCATAGCCGAATTTCCTTTGTTTGCCCTCCACCATAGCCGAAATCTCTCAAACTCTCCCCTTCTCATTATTGGCCGAATATCAATCTAGCAGAGATCTCCCTTGATTTCTTCTCTAATAGGTTTGGTATAGGTAAGTTTGTCATGACCGAATTTCCTCTATTCTCACTTACTTTTCTCTGGCGACATGTATAGAACAAAAGCCGAATTTCGGCATTTGTTTTGACTTTTAATCAACCATGCAATCGGTTTCTTTTAGGATCTCCTGGATTTTGAAGCAGTAGACCAGAGTCATGTTTTCCCTGTCAATCGATTTCAGTAAGTCAGTGGTAAGGTTTCATGCTGATTTAATCTGTCTCTTAGCTATTTGAAAAGCCGAAGGCTATTGAGGTTAAGTGTTAATGTTGGCCGATTGTAGGGGAAAGATCAGTCTCGCATATCTCGGGTTGTGGCTAATATAATCGAATGGCCTTTGTTAATGATCTTGGTTTGGCCGAATGTAGGAAGAGGGGATCTAGTGCATTAGATCGGGATCTTCGGGATTCAGTAATCGCGTTAGTAACCAAGTGTGTATCTTACACACTTCATAACTTATGTAAATGCGCTAATAACCTAAACTATGTTAAAAGCCGAAACTGTGTAGATTTCGATATAGTACCCTTATGGGTATGAGCAAGGATTTCGGGTAAGTCCGTTTGATGAGTTAAGATACTTGATTCTGTTGATATCGCATATGTTATGTTTCACTATATGTTTAATGATTAAGCATGTTGGCATGATTTATATACGTATTGCATTATTACGGGTGATATGAGAGGAGGGGGAAGATTGATATCTGTGACTTTGGGTCACCAGTGGTTTGGCACCACCAGTGGTTTGGTACCACAGTTGATTTCGTGACTTTGGGTCACTAGAGGTTTGGCACCGCATAGCGACTCGTCCCAGTGGCTTAGCACCACAGTGGGTTGGCCCCACATTTGATAATCGGGATTGTCGCCAGTGATTTGGTATCACAACGTGAGTTGGCCCCACAATTGGATTGTTCATGACTTTGGGTCACCAGTGGTTTGGCACCACAATTATATTGATATCAGTGACTTTGGGTCACCAGTGGTTTGGCACCACCACTGGTTTGGTACCACACGGGATAGAAACAGGAGTTATGGATGGCTAGGTTGGGTGCATGAAATACTTACTTGGTTATGACTTGTGTGAGACTGTTGCTATAATCGGGAGGAGGATTATGCACTGAGTCTTGGTGACTCACCTTCTCCCTTATCTTTTCAGGTGATTCGTAGATCGCGGATGAGGAACTGGGTGGACTCGAGGTGGCCATGCGACATCTGTTTTCGGTTCTACATGGACTTTTGATTTGGGTACTTTACTTTAAATTTCGGTTTTCATTTGGGTTGTAATAAGGCCATTACCTGTTTTTATTTTGGGTTTCTATTTTATCTGCTTTAAGTTTTCAAACATGACTAAGTAAATTGCTTGACTTGTTTTAATAACCTGAAACACAAACCTTTCTAAACTATAATACGAAATGGGTTTCTAAACTTTGCCATCG
The DNA here is from genome assembly GCA_005393395.2 of Gossypium australe. Taxonomy (NCBI): domain Eukaryota; kingdom Viridiplantae; phylum Streptophyta; class Magnoliopsida; order Malvales; family Malvaceae; genus Gossypium; species Gossypium australe. The sequence goes on from CM016623.1 coordinate 100,887,625, forward strand.
GGCAATACAATTCACATGATAACAAAGCCAACTTAAATGATTTTCAAATCTAAGTTTTCCAAAGCTCAAATACAAGTGGTTTTAATTAATCAAGTTAATTTTACTCGGGTTTTAATAAACGTGAATGTTTTAAGTAATGAATGGCAAAATGTCTTAAAAGAGAATTATTTCCGGGTTTTCCAAGACAACAAAACGTATTCACTATACATACACAGGATTTCTCCAATACAAAGCAATAAAAGAGTTTTTCGCTGAAATTAAACCGGCAACTCGTTTTCTTCGAAATGTTTTCACTCTGTGACATGCCAGATTCGGTCGTGGTGTGTTGACCGGGTTTGGGGTATTACATTTATCTTCTGTGAGTCATCTATTTCGACGCCCAAGACAAAGCATCTCCCCACTTGGACTTGATAGATGACATATTAATCTTTCAATCGGTTTGCTCATTTTCGATTAGACTAAGGAAATGTTTAGGTTCATTTACTAATACAAGTTGTCTTTTCATATTACGATTCGGCCACGTAATATCGCATAATATTAGTTAAAAATTAAACAACTAGTAAGCAACATTTCCTTCCACTTTACTTTGCATGCAAAAACCATGTAAGGACAATATACAAAATATTAATGTAATTCATGAATAATTTTATTAATCAATTTGTTCGAAAAAATTACAAGTGTACTTAGACGAAAATACTACACTTAGGGCACTAGATCTAACAGAGACCGCCCAAAAAAATCTGAGGACTTTTCAAGCTTATCAAGTAATCTCTTTCCTTGATTTTATTATTTGCACATTAGGGACAATGTGTCAACTAAAGTGTGAGGGGTAACATAGAAAAAAAATTAAAATTTTATTATTTATGCTTTTTTTTAATCTATTTTAGTAGTTTTTTTTTTCTATTGTGTGTTTTTCTATGTGCTTGAGCTTGTAGAAATACAAGTGTTAGGCGAGGAGTATGTACATAGGTTGATTGTTTAAATTATAAATCTAACCTGAAAATAAATAATTTATGTTGTTTATATTTAGACTAATTAGTTCAATTTATTAAACTGTAAATAGGAAAAAGAAATTAAATATACCAAGTGATAAAGGTAGATATGAATAGGTATTTATGTTTGCTTAATCAGAGGATGTTTGAATTAAAATATTCAACACATAAATTCATGGTTATTGAAACGGTGTAGTATAATAAGTATAATCGTTACAAGCCTGTGCTTAAATTAAAATAAATTGGGGGAACAAAAGCATTGTGAGTGCGATAAAACATAGAATGGGATCAGAGCCAAGACAATGTTGAGTGTTCATAGTGAAATAAAAATGTGAGAAATTGAGAAAAATCTCACTCATATTGACACAAAAACTTGTAAGTGCTTATGCTTATAAATATTGCATTAGAGTTCAAAGCATGGATAAAAAGCTGAGTAGGAAAATTTTGAACTAAATATATTTTTCAAATATATATGCTATATTCGTGTATACATTTTGATGGAGTTATATGTTTAATTTTCTTTAACTTGTTTACTTTGTAATTTGTTGAACTAACCTGTTTGAGTATAAATAATTGTAAAATGTTTAATTTTCTAGCTAGAGTTATTTGTTTAAGTAATTCTTCCTGGTGTTAATGCTCCAATCCAATCTCGTGTACCAAGATTGCTCAGGTACATTTTTGATCATGTTTATTTTTTATCTTTTATTGTTTCGTTTGCTTGAGGACAAGCAAAAACTTAAATGTGAGGGTATTTGACCTGCCGCCAAATGTGGTGGTAATTTTAGTACAGTTCGACACTTAGGGGGCTTATTTTCTGGTCGTTTTAAGTTTAATTATTGCCTTTTCAACTTTTTTTAATCTAAGTTTAATTGTTTGCAAAATAAGCATTTTTACACAAGAATTGATGTTTGTTGACCTATGAGGCCAATTTAAGACTTAGGTAGTTTTAATATGTTGAATTGAGCGTGCAAGATGTGTATTTAGCAGTCAGACAACCTTATGGATGACACCCGAGTGTAGCACAAGTTTCCCGAGATGTAACACGTGAAATTGGAACTCTGGCCTCAAGAAACCAGTGTTATGTCATGACACATTTTCGTTGTGTCACGACACAAGCTTGAATGTGGGGCACAAGACTCGACAAGGCTAAAATCGTCCTCACAATCAATATTTTCTAGGATTATGGCATGTAATAGACCTAATTAGGGTTTTTTAATATCATTATAAATAGAAAGGTTATTGCTAATAGGCAAGCAAGCCCTTAGGAGCCGTAGTTAATAGATTTAGGTTTTAGCTCATTTTATAAACACTTTATTCTTTTCGACTAGGTTCGATTTGAACCTAAGTATTTTCTATAAAATTATTTAGTAGTTTATTTTATTATTCTTTTGCAAACATCAAGATCAGTTAACGGTCGAGAGATTATGCAGCTCTGAGCACATCTGATTTAATTTATTTAGCAATTTCTTAGCCCTTTCTCTTACTTAATTTTACTTGTGTTCTTTTGCATGTTTAAATTAAATCTAAGAGTTATAACATCTATATCCATGAGAGGCTAAGTCTCTAGGGAGATTAACAAGTAGATGTGGGAGTAACTAATGCAGGAATGCAAGTTTCCCATTGAAATTAACTAGTTTTAAATTATGTGTGCCAAAACCCTAGGATTGACGACCTTAGGAAGTAATCTAGGTTAAACTAGGTCAAGATATAAGCAAGTACCTGTCTATTAGTTAATTAGTAAAGGTCAGGAGGTAATACTAGTTAATTAATATTTAATTCCATTTAAACCTAATTTTTGAAGTTAACTACAACCATTGAAGTGAGTTAATCTTCTGCCTGTTAAGCTGATTTAGTTGTTTGTTTATTTCATTTTTATTTAATTTAGTTTATGCTTGTTACCAATTTTTTTGTAATATAATTTTTAATTACTACTATTTAGACTTATTATTGTAGAAGTAGGTTTATGATTTAATTCCTCCTCCCTTGTGTACGATCTTCGAAATACTTCCTTGTGTTCTATTGTAACACTTTACTATATTATAATTTGACCCATATACTTGCGGACATCACTGTTATATTTGTATATCTTTTGTTGTAATATTTTCTGATCAAACATTTGCACGTTTGGTGGCGGTTACAGCTTGAACCCGAAGATCGAGTCGAGTATGGGGTGTTACAATGTTTGACTCATATAAGGAATCAATTGTATTAAGTGGGACTTATGTGTAATGATGTTAATAATTATGAATAAAGGGGGCATATGTTTAATTAAAACCCAATGAGCTCTCCATAAGAGTCAAATGTTTGAAATCAATAATGCAAATGGCTAATAAATTATTAATATGCAATTTGAACCCATATGATTCTGCAATAAGGGTTAGAACCATTAGTAACACTAAAATGTGGCATGATTGAATTTTGTAATAAATACTTTTAAGGGGCTCAACACTAATAAAATATAGGATAAGTGTAACATCCCAAAATTGGGCTTAGTAGGATTGGGCCGATTGGGAATTGGGCTTTAGGAAAATTAGAATATTATTTATTTTTGTGTTGGCTTGGATATGAATTTTGTGTGTTAGCATAGTCTTGTGAAGGCTAGATTTTAATTAGGAAGTTAGAATAAATTTTAGTATGGTTTATTTAATGAAGTGGATTAAGTGAGCTTACCACTTAAGTTAATTTAAGTGTTCATTTATAGCACAAGAGGAGTAAGTGGTTAAGTGGTTATGGCGTTTGAAAGGTGGCTTGAGGTTAGAGGTTCGAGTGGTATGTTTAGCATTTTGAAGGTTTATTTTTATGTATTAGCATTGATGGCCGGTCAAACTTATTTATGATAGGTGGACTAATAACTTTTGGTAAGTTGAATTTTTGTTTAAGGAAAGCTTAAGCTATGGGATAAGATTTTTAAGGTTATGGAAGGATATCTTAAAGTTATGGTATATTGAGGGGACAAAGGCATGGAATAAGGAGGATGTTTTGGAAAATAATCCTAGGCTTTAGTGGATGTATGTGGACGGCATGGGTGTCTAGGGGGGTGGCCGAATTTTGTTAGGTAGCTTGGGGGGGGAATAGTTGGCCAATTCTCCTTTTGAACATCTTTTGCATTTTTGTTTTCCCTCTCCAAAAATCCTTTGTTTGGCCGAATGAGTATTTTACATTTTGTGCAAGTTTTGCTTTTGGTTAGCCTTCATTTTGTTTGAACCAAAATTTATATTTTCTTTCTCTCATCTTTTCCTTTGAAACCGAAAACATCTTTTGCACTTTTGTGCACTCTTTCTCCCATCTCTCTTCCTCTTTTCTTACTTTTGGTATTTGCTCAACATCACTTTTTCCTTTTTATTTTCTTTTTGACCGAACCTCTTTCTTCCCCAAATCCTCTTTTCTTTTCTTTTCTTCCATTATTTCTAAAATCGAATCCTCTCCCTCTCATTCTTATTTTCTTTGCTACTCACATACTCTATTTCTTTTTCTCCATAATATCTTTTGTTATCTTCATTCAAAACCATAGCCGAATCTTCTACTTCCTTGTTAGTATTATTTTTGTTGGCCGAATATTCAAAGGGTAGGCATTCATTTTTGGGTTTTCTTCAATCGGTTTTGGAAGATAGGTATGTGTTTATGGCTGTTTTTCCTTTCTTTTTTTTATGTCGTTTTCTTGAGGGCGTAGGCCACTTTCTAATGTTTTTGGTATAGAGGCCGAAACTAATATGATTCCATTTAGGGATTTCGGTAGAGTTCTTAATCAAGTGACGTTTTCGGGATTTGATCGTTTGTGCATTAGCAGGTGCGTAGTTATCGTACTATTTCTCCTGTTTTGTGTATTGATATATATATTCTTGTATGATGTGTGATAGCCGACAACAAAGGCTAAAGTGGTGAAAACCCATGATTGGGGTAATTGGTTAACAGGTCAGTAATATGTGATATTAAATTATTTATGGTGACTGTGTAATATGATAATGAGCATGTGATGTATGTTCATTCTATATGTTGATTTGGCATGATACATTAACATATATGCATGGGGATTGGATTTGATCAAGGAAGGACGGGTGTACATATTTATGTACGTGGTCTAATGTTAGCCTCGTGCTACATTAGCGCTTGATGATCAGCTGTGTGCTACATCAAGGGAGGTGTTGGCTAGGTGTCCATCTCGGCGGTTGATGGCTGTGTGCATCACCGTAGACGAATTAATGTTGGGATCACTTATGTGATCGATGGCTTAGCCACGGCCTTGAGCAGCAAGTCTGCCAAGGTAAGATATAAGGATCACTATTTGATCGGTGGATTAGCCACGGCCTTGGACGGCAGGTGTGCCGGGGTTGGTGTAATGGATGGAATTAGGTTGGGTTGGGCTTCACTTTGCATATTTATGTATGTGAACTGTGTGGATTTGGGCCAAGCCCATATGTGGAGGCATGTGTGATGATTATGCACTGAGTCTGTGGACTCACCCAATTTTTCTCAACCATTTCAGGTGATGCGTAAGCGTTGGACCGGGTTTGGAGTGGATACAAGGTGGCCCATGCAGAAGAAGATATTTTAATTATTTTAAGCATTTTAATATTGAGTATTTTGTTTTAAGTATTGGTTGTAATAAGGGCCATTTAACCAATTTTTGATTATTATTATGTTTTAAGTTGGTTTGTTGAATATATTGTTATTTGCAAATGTTTATTTGGGATTTTAATTATACAATGTTTTAGTAAAGACAACAAATTTTTATGTTTTTACTTTTAAGTTAAAATCTTTTCAAACGTTTTCCGCAGTGGCATTCTAAATTCGGCCGTGGCGTATGAGCCGGGTTTGGGGTGTTACAATAAGTGTCGCGTGTGAATGTGTAATGCGAATGTGCAAGTATACACGTCGAATCATGTAATAAAGTGATGAGTGAATATTGTCTCCACAGGGATCGAATTTGACTAAAATAATTGGTTATGCTATTACTACGAAACTGACTAATTAAACTGTGCAAAAAGAACAGGTGATTAATTGATAAAGAGATGTAATGAAGGATTAATAAAATCAATTATAACAAAAAAAATATGCTAGGGCAATTAAAATGTTATGGCAATTCTCAAAGAATAAACGCGGAAGAGTTTGTACTGTTGAATGATGAAGGTTGGAATCATTTGGTTTATTTTTATAATATAATAATGCCATGGCAAAATCTTGACTATTCTTCTGTTCAGGGAATCACTACTGTAGTCTTCTTCTTTCGAAAGCCAGACTTTGAGCTATCATTCTAAGTTTTTGTATGTCTATAGAACTTAAAAATGATATCCAGATTTTTCTCCCTTTCCCTGTACAGATCGCAACTTCTATGTCTAGAGTGCTACAAATATTCTTCCGAATACTTGCCTTTATCATCCGATTATAATCCAATCTAATTAATCTTTTTAGAATTAAATCAAATGTAATAACATGCTACACAATCATCTATGTCTAGAGCTTGAATGCATGCATTAAAAATAATCACAAACCGAATGAAACAATATTCAACTCAAAATCAAACCATAGTCATTAGAGATAATAAAAATTCTCCCAAAATAATTCCAACCCAAAGAAAATTAGCTCGTGAGTTGAACATTTGAATCCATAATAAAATCATTCAACATCATTATTTAAATTCAGGACTCACAAGTTCAAATAAAAAAATAAAGACAGAACTGCAGGAAGCTTTCACTACTCTAGCTTTAACTCTAATAATGAGATTTGATGCAAAACCCAGGGCAAATTTCTCTTCCCCGTCCTTGCGTCTATAATTCTTCTGCTCTGTAAGTTGCTACCCTCTACACTCTTTCTGAGAATTCACGAGAATCTGATACAGTGAGATAAAACCATTTTTCTCTCTTTTTCTCTCTCCCCGATCCTCCCATTTTTTATCTGGTACAAGTACAGCTGGCTGAGAGTGACGAGGACTGAGTGTTGTGTCAGCTTCCTGGAATTGTTGTGGCATTCGTGTTAGCAATTTAACCAACATTTTGTCATGGCAATATTTTACTTCCTTCATTTTCCTATCATTTTTCTCTTCTCTTCTTCATCCTACACTTGCTACCAACCACAAACAACACCTTTCTTCCCCAATAATAGAAGTAACAAATAATTACATGTATAGCACAATCCAAGTTTTTTTATGTAATGTTCTAAAAATGCAAACATATTTACTTAATTACAAATAATTAATTCAATCTAGAGGCTTGAAATAAACTCTTTTCAAGAGTTATCAATAAGTAGTATTACCCTTGTGTACTTACTGAGCTCTTTAAGCTCATGAATTAGTTGTTTAAACACGTAGGTTAAGGATTTCCTAAGAAACTTTAGATTTTGATGTGGGTGCATCTACATCACCATTCAAGTTTTGAGGTTGAAATTCATTTATTTTGGTTGTAATTAGTATTAGAAACTTGGAATGTACTTAAAAACTTAGATTGAATTTGTAAATTGTAATTTTGAATTGTAAATAAACCCTTTTGGGTGTTCTTAATAGAGAATTGATTGGTTACTTAAATCGAATGCATTTTTTATTTGTATTTTGAGTTTAAATGGGCCCAAACTTGTCCTACAATAATTTGAGACTTGTTGACCTGGTGTGGGAATATTTGGATATAAATGTGGGTGCTTTTGGACTATTTTGTTAGCTTTAAAAGTACTTGTATTAAAAGTACCGAAACATTAAACATCAATAGCTAAATAGCTACAATTTCTAGCCAAAATATTAATACATAGGACATATGTATCGATATCTTGCCTAGGGTATCAACACATGGGGTATATGTATCAACACATAGCCCCTTAATTTTGTACCTCTACATTATTTTAAACATTTTGAGCCCACCGAAGCTCAGAATTAACCCTAGACACCTCCAATCACCCGCTAAATGTTTCTAAATAGTTTTAAAATGATTTTAAATACTTCAAAACTATTTTTATCTAAATTTTTATAAATTAATTACATTATTTCAAAGTTTTTTTTCTTAAATAGTTTTCGAGATTTCTGTGATATATGTGCTCCAATAGTATTAGACACTTGGACGATGAGGGGTGTTACATGTTATAAGCTAATTTTTCTTCCTATTTTGAAAATGTGTTTTATATTTATAAATAATTTAAAAATTGTTTTATATTTGTAATTATTTTGTTTTTTTAAACAATCAAAGATTTTAGATGGACAATTATCTTATTTCTTATCAATTAAAAAATTTTACAATTGGATTAGAAACTTGCATTTATTGTTTGTGGAATTTATTTGTAAAACGTCACACCTTGTAACACCCCATACCCGGCCTAGAAGTTAGGCCTAAGTCCGGCATGTCACATTGAAGTGTTTTTGCGAAAACCTTGTCTTCATTAAAAACCCTTCTAGAGAAATGTTAAGTAAAATCTATTTTGCTTTCAAAACGAGGTGTAGCCAAAAACTATTTCCTTGTTACTATGTAAAAGTTTTCTTTGATAGCAGAAGCTCGTTCTTAAAACATCATTATTTTCAAAAAAAAAAACTTGAAATATGCTTAAAAGAAATAAATCCAGGTTCATGTTTCAAAATTTCAATGCATAGTGGAAATAATGGAATAATATCTAGAGGGAAAACCTTATTACAATTCGAAATAAAATAACTTAAAATAAATAACTCAAAATCTAGAATTTAGATATTAATAAAAACAAGTCTAATCGTCTTGCTAGTTGGCCATGTAACATCCTAGATTAGGGGTTATGCGTTCGTGTGTAATTCATGAGATAGTGGGCTCAGTGGGTGTGTTGGATGTGTTCTGAGGAGTTTTAGGAACCCTAAGATGTAAGGAAATGTATGGAAATGTAAGGAAATGTATGGAAATGTAAGGAAATGTCTTATCTTGGAAATGTAAGGAAATGATTTAGAAATGATTCAAAAGAGGAAAGTAGACATTTCGGGAAACTTGGAAATGTAAGGAAATGTTAAGTTTAAAGGAGGCAAACGAAAATTTTTGGAAACTTGGAAATGTAAAGAAATGTCAAGTTTTAAGGTTTAAAAAGAGGGAATTAAGGCAAGGTGGCCTTAAGAAAATTAATAGGAGGAATTTGACACACAAACAGGCTTGGAAAAGTGGCCTGAAGATATCACTTAGGGCCTCTGGAAATGGCGCCACATGCAAGGGTGTTGGGCCTGAGTTCGAGTCACATGGGTAGCAAATAAAAGAAATTTTATTTTTGCTTCCAAAAGCACAGAGGTGGACGGCAACAAGGCTCTTAAAAGGGGAGTTTTATTCTCTTTAAAGTTCGGCTAAATAGGGGATAAATAAGGGATTTATTTATCATTATTTTCAAGAGATAATGGTTGGATAAAATTCTTTTATTTTGTGATAATTAAAAGGATAAAGCTATCAAATAGAAGAGTGGTGGCCAAGTAAGGGACTCTAGCCTAGTAATTTTGGCTATAAAAGGAAGAGTAAGGCTATTCTTCATTCATTCTTTTCTCTTCAAGAAAACCTCTACCGAAATTCTCTAAAGTTTCTCCTCTTCTCTCTGCCGAATTCTCTCTGCCATTATTCTCTTTTTCTCTTTTCTTTCTAATCCCTCCAAAAGCCGAAAGTAAGCCTTTTAAGGCCATAGCCGAATATCTTAAGTGGTTTCAAGCCTAGGTGCTATCGATTTCCTCAAAGGTAAGAACAAGTTTGATTTCTATTCTTTTCTTTTAGATTTGTCGAAATCTAGGACTAATCCCATCAATATTCTTGTTGCCGAAACCTTGAAGAGATCTTTCGGGATTTACTAAGTGTCGACTACAAGGAAGGAGAAGTTCTTTTCCCGAAGGTACACCATAAGCCGCATGTTCCCTAGTTATTCGGTGAGTTTCGGGATTTAAAATCCACAAGGTAAGTGTCTATAGCATTCGGCCAAGGCCTATTTTAGTAGTTAGATCTATTATTATGTGTTTTAAGCCGAAAACTAACAGATTCAAGGGATCTAGTGAGTAGCCGATTTCAAAGGAGAAGAATACAAGTTTTCGGGATTTGACTATAGTCAATTCGACAACAAGGTAGGTTTTAAGAATACAAATCCTACTAGGATTTGGTTTTATAGGCTTTATGCTAACATATTAAGGTTACCAAATGTAGGAATTGAGATCTAAAGCAATAGATCGGTTTTTTCGGGATTTCAAGGAATTCCTTAAGCAAATCAGGTGTGTAATCCCCACTATCTTTTAATACGTTTTATGGCAATATTTAATATAAGTATGTATAAGAATGTGAATATGGCTAAGGTACCCTAATGTGGTACAAAGTACTCAGGTACGTTTCCTACTCCTACTAGGATTACGAAATATGTTATATTTTAACATGTGAAAAGTGACATGAATGTGAATTTAAGTATGATATGCATGATATGAATAATATGGGGCATTCGGGTTATATGAAAAAGGGGAAGTGAATGTGATGACTTCGGTCTCACTATCTGAATGTGGTGACTTCGGTCACATTATCTGAATGTGGTAACTTCGGTTACATTATCTGAACGTGGTAACTTCGGTTACATTATCTGAATGTGGTGTCTCATGACACAATTATCTGAATCTGGTGGCTATGCCACGAATTTTATATGGGCGATGAGCACGTCGACTGCAGCGACTGCCTTCGATGGAGTGTAGCGGAAGGAGGGTTGACTTAGTAGTCCCCACGGTGTGCAGGTTGGTACGGGGATGTGTAGCGGATGGCATCTAGGTTTGGGTTTGGGATTGCATCATTATCTTGAAATATTATGTGAACACGATATGTATGGTATGCCTAAATCTATTAAATTTTAGTGTTGGTTGCACATTGAGTCTGTTTGACTCACCCCGTTGGGGAATATTCTTCAGGTGATGAGCAGTAATGGACAGGGTCGGCAGGAGCTTAGGGATGGCCATGCCCAGCAAGAAATCTATGATTTGGACTTTTATTTTCTTTAAGTACTCCGGTTTTAAATTTGGGTTATATTTGATGTAATAAGGCCATAGTGAACTATTTTATTTCTATCTTATTGTTTAATTATGTTTACAAATTTTTATTAAGTTAAAGATTAAGTAATTTATTTTTTTGGATATACTCTATATGTTTTATCAATTAAAAATTAAAAAGGGTTTTCAATATAAAATCGAATTCGTTTTCAACTCAAGCCCAACCCAAAACAATATTTTTTTAAACATCGTACAAGTTTTTCCTAAGTAACAAACGAATTTTGAACCGGTTTACTTCGAGGAACATACCAGATCCGGTCAAGGCTCGTGGGCCGGGTTTGGGGTGTTTCAGTTTGGTATCAGAGCCCAGTTTTAAACTCTCGACCTGTGGTCTAAGGCCCAAAACGTTTTCAAATCGAGCCCAAATGAGTTTTATGAAAATATTTTTTGGAAGTAAGCAGGTTTTCTGGCATGGCACCTAAGTCTCCGACCCGAAGGCCACCAGGTAAGTACCCCTAACCTTTGGGCGATTTATATTGTGATCTGTAGAAGGGTAGAAATAGAATGGAACGTAGATTAGTATGATAGGTACTTGAAGTATAAGGTTAGCTTACCCCAACAGTTACATAAGACTTAAATGCTTAATAAAACAAACCTGTGTCTAAGTCGCCGAGTTAGGGTGTGGCAACCATTGTGCGCATGTCTAGGATTGGATCCGGAAGAGCCTGGTATTTAAGCAGTCCTAGTGACTCACCTCCTCTTCGCAGGAATCCTACCTGGTGTGTAGCTTTAGTTCACCCTAACCAAGAGGACTTATTTATGGGCTAAACCCCTAACTAAAACCCGAAAGGGATTAGCCACATTTTTATGTAAACCCTAGTTTTAAAACTCTTAAAATTACCCTTTTGAATTGCAAACACGATTTTATAAAATTCTCTCAAATATTCTTGATTTGTGAAAATTACTAAAATACCCCTATTTGCAAAATTACGAGAATGCCCTTGGTTTTAAAAAAATTTACCATTGATTTCAATAAAATTTTCTTATTTTGTAAAAGTATTTAAAAATCCTATTTTGCAAAAGTCCAAAGTACCCTAATTTGGGAAAATTTACGAAATTGCCCCTAACTTACAAAATTACCAAAATGACCCTGATTTCCAAAATTTTTGCAACATCACCGACTTGGAAAATAGATGCTCAAAAAGAACCCTCAAGTTTTGCAAATGTTGAAATACCCTTGATTTAGTAAGATTTACAAATTTACCCTGGTTTATTACCAAAATACCCCCGAGTTCCAAAATTACCGAAATACCCCTGTAATTTCAAAATTTCCGAAATACCCCTAGGATTTCAAAAATTACCAAAATAACCTTATTGACAAAACCACCAAGGAACCTTATTTTGACAAATTACGAAAATACCCCTGTAGGGCAAATTACGAAAATACCCCTGGGTAGTGGAAAAACAGCAACAATGAAAACTACAACATTTCTCTGAATGAACGAAAGTTCATAATTGATTGATGAATGTATGAATGTAAAGACTGTGTGCATGTATGAATACGAAAGAACCACTCCTAAAATTTTTCTCATAAAACTTCTTCGCGGGTAATAAGTGAAACAAGGACTAATGCATAAAACTTTGTAATCAGATTAAATCGCGACGTTAGAAATAAGTTCTAGGGGACGTGAACTTAGAGATTGTGCCTAGAAAGTATGATGGTTCTATTAAGATCAGAGTGCGCAGCGTAAGCATAGTGCGGTGAGAAGGATTGTACGACTGTTAATAAGTAATTTCGAGGACGAAATTATTTTTAAGGAGGGTAGAACTGTAACATCATAGATTAGGGGTTATGCGTTCGTGCGTAATTCATGAGATAGTGGGCTCAGTGGGTGTGTTGGATGTGTTCTGAGGAGTTTTAGGAACCCTAAGATGTAAGGAAATGTATGGAAATGCAAGGAAATGTATGGAAATGTAAGGAAATGTCTTGTCTTGGAAATGTAAGGAAATGATTTAGAAATGATTCAAAAGAGGAAAATAAACATTTCGGGAAACTTGGAAATGTAAGGAAATGTTAAGTTTAAAGGAGGCAAACGAAAATTTTTGGAAACTTGGAAATGTAAAGAAATGTCAAGTATTAAGGTTTAAAAAGAGGGAATTAAGGCAAGGTGGCCTTAAGAAAATTAATAGGAGGAATTTGACACACAAACAGGCTTGGAAAAGTGGCCTGAAGATATCACTTAGGGCCTCTGGAAATGGCGCCACATGCAAGGGTGTTGGGCCTGAGTTCGAGTCACATGGGTAGCAAATAAAAGAAATTTTATTTTTGCTTCCAGAAGCACAGAGGTGGACGGCAACAAGGCTCTTAAAAGGAGAGTTTTATTCTCTTTAAAGTTCGGCTAAATAGGGGATAAATAAGGGATTTATTTATCATTATTTTCAAGAGATAATGGTTGGATAAAATTCTTTTATTTTGTGATAATTAAAAGGATAAAGCTATCAAATAGAAGAGTGGTGGCCATGTAAGGGACTCTAGCCTAGTAATTTTGGCTATAAAAGGAAGAGTAAGGCTATTCTTCATTCATTCTTTTCTCTTCAAGAAAACCTCTGCCGAAATTCTCTAAAGTTTCTCCTCTTCTCTCTGTCGAATTCTCTCTGCCATTATTCTCTTTTTCTCTTTTCTTTCTAATCCCTTCAAAAGCCGGAAGTAAGCCTTTTAAGGCAATAGCTGAATATCTTAAGTGGCTTCAAGCCTAGGTGCTGTCGATTTCTTCAAAGGTAAGTACAAGTTTGATTTCTATTCTTTTCTTTTAGATTTGTCGAAATCTAGGACTAATCCCATCAATATTCTTGTTGCCGAAACCTTGAAGAGATCTTTCGGGATTTACTAAGTGTCGACTACAAGGAAGGAGAAGTTCTTTTCCTGAAGGTACACTATAAGCCGCGTGTTCCCTAGTTATTCGGTGAGTTCCGGGATTTAAAATCCACAAGGTAAGTGTCTATAGCATTCGGCCAAGGCCTATTTTAGTAGTTAGATCTATTATTATGTGTTTTAAGCCGAAAACTAACAGATTCAAGGGATCTAGTGAGTAGCCGATTTCAAAGGAGAAGAATACAAGTTTTCGGGATTTGACTATAGTCAATTCGACAACAAGGTAGGTTTTAAGAATACAAATCCTACTAGGATTTGGTTTTATAGGCTTTATGCTAACATATTAAGGTTACCAAATGTAGGAATTGAGATCTAAAGCAATAGATCGGTTTTTTCGAGATTTCAAGGAATTCGTTAAGCAAATCAGGTGTGTAATCCCCACTATTTTTTATTATGTTTTATGGCAATATTTAATATAAGTATGTATAAGAATGTGAATATGGCTAAGGTACCCTAATGTGGTACAAAGTACTCAGGTACGTTTCCTACTCCTACTAGGATTACGAAATATGTTATATTTTAACATGTGAAAAGTGACATGAATGTGAATTTAAGTATGATATGCATGATATGAATAATATGGGGCATTCGGGTTATATGAAAAAGGGGAAGTGAATGTGATGACTTCGGTCTCACTATCTGAATGTGGTGACTTCGGTCACATTATCTGAATGTGGTAACTTCGGTTACATTATCTGAATGTGGTAACTTCGGTTACATTATCTGAATGTGGTGTCTCATGACACAATTATCTGAATCTGGTGGCTATGCCACGAATTTTATATGGGCGATGAGCACGCCGACTGCAGCAACTGCCTTCGATGGAGTGTAGCGGAAGGAGGGTTGACTTAGTAGTCCCCACGGTGTGCAGGTTGGTACGGGGATGTGTAGCGGATGGCATCTAGGTTTGGGTTTGGGATTGCATCATTATCTTGAAATATTATGTGAACATGATATGTATGGTATGCCTAAATCTATTAAATTTTAGTGTTGGTTGCACATTGAGTCTATTTGACTCACCTCGTTGGGGAATATTCTTCAGGTGATGAGCAGTAATGGACCGGGTCGGCAGGAGCTTAGGGATGGCCATGCCCAGCAAGAAATCTATGATTTGGACTTTTATTTTCTTTAAGTACTCTGGTTTTAAATTTGGGTTATATTTGATGTAATAAGGCCATAGTGAACTATTTTTTTTCTGTCTTATTGTTTAATTATGTTTACAAAGTTTTATTAAGTTAAAGATTAAGTAATTTATTTTTTTGGATATACTCTATATGTTTTATCACTTAAGAATTAAAAAGGGTTTTCAATATAAAATCGAATTCGTTTTCAACTCAAGCCCAACCCAAAACAATATTTTCTTAAAAATCGCACAAGTTTTTCCTAAGAAGCAAAAGAATTTGAACCGGTTTACTTGAGGAACATACCAAATCTGGTCAAAGCTCGTGGGCCGGGTTTGGGGTGTTTCAGGCCACCTCTGAGTCCCTCCATCCGTCGAACCGCCTACTGAGGATCACCTAAGAAAAATAAAAGAGGGAGTGAGTTTTCAAAAACTCAGTGTGTACGACCCTCGTCAAACAAACAACATACATATCATAATAATAACATAATAATATCATACATGCAATGCAATGCAAACCCTCCCCAAATAATCCATTCGGTACACTTCGTCTCCGTCCAACCGAAACGCTTCTGTGGGGATTTCTAAATCGACCCACCCATCCGATACACTTCAAAGGTAGCCCGGTTGCAGTACTACCTAATGTTGCGGCAAAGCTACTTATCATATATTAGGCTTAGAAAACTATCGGTGGATCCACAGTTGTCAAGCAACCATGCGATCCTCATATACTTCCTTCGTTCCATAATTGCCACCCATATGCATCCAAAACAAAATATCATATGAATGCAGCAAATGTACATGTAACATCCATAAGTCTTACATTCAACACATAGGGGCATTTTAGTCATTTCACAAATCAAGGGCATTTCGGTAATTTTGCAATTCAGGGGTATTTCTGTAATTTTGCAATTCAAGGGTATTTCAGTATTTCTTAATAGTATGGGTTTGAACTTTTGCCCTATCAACATGTCCTCGTTGGCTAAAGTGAATAGACACTATGCACCAGGTAGGATTCCAGATAAGAGAAGGTGGGTCACTAGGACTGCTTAAGTAACAAGCTCTCCCTAGATCCAATCCTAGACATGCATATGTCCATTGCCACACTCTACCCTAGCAACTTTTCCATAGACATGTTTGATTATTAACTTAATTTTTATGTTGTTTAAGAATTCATCAGAACTAAGCCTACAGTCCATTAAAACCCTAGCATGCATTTCTAAAATCCCATAAGGCCCGCTAAGCCCAATCATGTCCATATAGCCCATTAAGCCAAATCATATACATGAAGCCCATTAGGCCCGATCATAATCAAATCATACAACCATCCATATCAATCCATCATTCAATTTCACATATCAACTCTTGCCGATTTGGGCCCACAAGCTCAGCAGGCCCATTTAGCCCCTTCTAGCCCGGTTGGCCAAATAGTGGCCCGAGACCATGAGATCGCTTCTTGGTCTCAGTAGTTGTATCGGTCTTCCCACACGAATTTTCGCACGCTCGTACAGTTGTCGGAGCCAACCTTTCGACGTTTCGGCTTTTCGGCATTCTGGTTTTTCAGTATTTCGGCTTTTGCCAATTTGTCGTGTGTGAAGTGTATGTACACACCTGGTAAATGAGACGTGTCACACTATCCTCAGCCTTGAACCTACAACCAATACCAACCTCCAATCAATCACACACTTAATCACAATATTTACCAAAAACCGAAGCCTTACCTTAACCTTACCGTGTGCCACCAGTCCTAATAGCCCTTCTTTAGCTACTACTCACGAATATCCCCTAGATCTGCATCAATCTTAATCATTAAAGACAAAATAATAGGTGACTTGTATCCACTTAAGTCACCCTTTTTCCCTTACTATAGACTATTCGGCCAACACCTAAACTAAAATAGAGAATACTTACCCAAGAAGTAATCGGCCGAAGAGGTATTCAACTTTTGAGATTAGTATAGTGAAAGAGGTTATTCGGCACAAATAGGAAGAATAAGAGAAGAAGGAATCGGCTAAAACCAAGGGTGTATCAAAAGAGAATTTGAGAAGAAAAAGTATGGAAGATCGGCAAGCAAAGAAGAAATTCGGCTTCTGAGCACTTAGAGAGAAAAGTGTTTTGGCAACTCAAAAATGAGGAATTCGGCTAAAGGGAAAAACAATTTTGGCATTAGCCTAAAACTCCAAAATCGACACCTATTTATAGCCTAAGCCGAATTTCCTATCCCCAAATTCCCAATTCGGCTCAACCTCTTCTACATATCTCGTCTCCTAATTTTTCTCCATGATAACTCCCCAATCCTTTTCCTAAATTTTCTCTTCTGATCACTCTCCTTAGAGTCCCTCATCACACCACGTCCAACCTTCTAGAAGGCCAAAATTAAACTCCAAACAAAAAAATACTAAGCTAGGATTCGAACCTAGGATCTCCTTGCTAGCCCATAACTCCACCTTCCTATACCCTAAGTGGCGTCACTTAGCCACTCCACCACAAGGCTCTTTGATGTCATTTTTCCCTATTTTTATTTAAAAGCCCAGCTACTCACCGCCTCCTCAAAGTTCAAACCCAAAACTTCTCCAACACCCCTAGACACTCCAAGTTTATTAAACCCTTAAAGCCAACATGTCATTTATCATTTTCTTGTTTAAAAAAATTTTATGAGACCCAAAGCCCAAAACCCAATTCATCTAGGCCCAAAATTCAGGGTGTTACACACCTGCCTCATAATAATTATATTGCATATATTTATAATCCAAGTTTCTTAAGTTCTTATGTCTTCACACTATAAAAAATTTATCATAGAAGAAAAAACACATAAATTAAACAAATACAATTCTTAGTGCCATAACACCTAGCATCAATACCAACCTAATCAAAAAGCGTCACTGGAGGAGAATAAAAAAAAAAAACCAACATCTCCACTTCCCATATTGAACATGAGCCAAAGAGTCCAGAAAACCCAACAATCCATTCTCCATTCCAATCTCGTATAACACCCTTACAAGCAGACACACCAGTAGATGGCTTTTGAGCACCATCAATGTACCATCCCAAAATAGGTTTCCTCTAGCTAACCAAGTGCACATTCTTCAAGCAACTGCTTATGATACTCTTATCAGCATTCTCCATCGCACCAATACATTGTTGTTGTAGTTACAAACTCCTTTCTAATACCGATCCAAGCTCTACAAAATTACTATAAAAAAAAAAATCTATTCCTATGCTTCCATAGGGTCCAACATAATTGTAATGGGCCTAATTTTCCCGGGCCCGATTAAAACCAAACCAAATAAATACAACACAAAAAAAAACAAAATAAAATTCCAAATACAAAAAAACAGTCCAGTTTTTATTAAAGCCCAAACCCAACTAACCCAAACCTAGCCCAAACTAACAAAACCCTAAGCCCAACTACCCTAGCCCACTAACCTAAACCTAAACATTAGAAAAACAAAAAAAACCACTAGCCGCAAGCCTTCAACTGCCGCTCCTCCCACGTCAGCCTCCGTACGCTGCCACAGCTGGCCTCCGACCTGCAAGGACGGTAACAGCACAGCAAATAGAGAATAACAAAAAAAAGAAAAAAACGATGTATTTTTTGAATACTTTTGATTTCGACTTTAAAAATCGGAAGAAAACGATTGTATATTTTTTTTACGAACACACAGACACGAAATCAATAAATACAACAATCAAAAAGTTTCTAAAGGTCTCTTTTATTCGGCTTTCCTTTTTATTATATTTTATTTTTCGTTGCTTTATTTCATTCTTTAAGGAGTAGAACAGAAAACAAAAGGAAAACATACCTTTGTTGTGGACGGAACCGAAGGGCTTCTCTTTTCTTTTTTACTTTCGGTTGGTTTTTTAGGCATTTTCACCTCGGATCTAGACTCGGGAGGTCAAATGGCTTAAAAAGGGGATCTTTAGTTTTTCGGCCACCGTGGGCTACGGCGCCGTCACCGGTGACCGGCGGCAGCCACGGTGGTCCGGCGTCAGAGCCCTCGCCAGAATTCGGGCCAAAAGGAGGGTGTTTTGAGAGATAGCTATGAATTTTTTTTGATGAAGAAGAAAAATGAAGTTTTTTTAAAAAATTTTGGGTTTTATAACACATCAAAACGGCGTCGTTTTGGGGTTGAGAACCCAGGTGTCAAAATGACGCCATTTAGGCTCCAACTCGCGCACGCGACCCGACCTGCAAGGAGAATCTGCGCGTTTTTAACAATTGGGTTATTTACCCTTTCAGTCCTTCCACTTTTTTATTGGTTTTAATTTAGTCCTATTACTATTTTTATTTATTTATAAATTTGACCGCAAAATTTGTTGTGTGTTTCAAATTAGTCCCTGGCTTATTGATGCGCTAGGGACATGTGTCCAGGGATTGGGGGTTTTTCCCATTTGGTCCTCGCGTGTTATTTGCGCATGCAAATTAGTCCCTTTCTTCTTTTAATTTTTTTAGATTTGCCCCAAACTTTTGTTTTAAGTTCAATTTACCCCTTTTTTATTTCTTTTGTTATTTTGACGATTTTATTAATTTATTTAATATTCTTATTAACATTATTATTATTATTATTATTATTATTATTATTATTATTATTATTATTATTACTACTACTACTGCTACTACTATTACTGTTACTTTTTTTATTTTTTACAATTAATTATCACTATTATTATTATATACTATTATTATTATTTTATATATTTTTTTTTTTTTTATTTTTCTTCTAGAATTTCAAAATAGGCTCGTATTTTCAGTTTATTGTGTTCTTTATTATCATTATTATTTGTTTCGTTGTTAATACTATTATCAGCACTAATTGTTATTATTATCATCACTAATATTTTTTTTAGTAATGTCGTTATGGTATGCATATTTGTTATTTATTAATACCATGATCCTGTGCTTTATTGGTTTATTAAATTTATGTCGCATAATTGTTCTTTAGATATGAGATTTTCACGTTTAGCCATACCCGAATATGAGATTTTTTTTTTGAAATAAGCAAACACTCCGCAATTGAAGATTCGAAAGAAATCGTACCCTAACTTACTGGGTTTCTATTTTTCTCATCGAGTCTAAAGAATTAATTATTTTTTTAAATCAAAGCGTATGGGATAAATAAAAATCTCTCTTCGGGAATTCAAAAATGTTGCATCCTAACTCACTGGATGTGACATTTTGTTATCTCGAGGTAAGGATTTCTAAAAATAAACGCAATATTCTGTATTTGGATTTTGAGAAATTGTGCCTTAAATTACTGGGTTCCGATTTTTTTTATTTGACCCAAATGACCGAATATCCTTTTTGAATTTAAAAGCCCTTGTTTTAAAAGTCAAAAGACAAGCTTAGTTTCGAGGATTCGAAACGTCGTATCCTAACTCACTAGACATGACATTTTACTTCTTCGAAATAAGCGGGTCTAAGCATCCAATTTAATTTATTCAAGTTTTTTCTAAACAAAGAGGACCATATTTTAAAATCTTTTCAAATTTTCAACATTAAGACGTTAATCGATCAATTCGGTACCAATTTTGGGCGTTACGAGGATGCTAATCCTTCCTCATGCACAACCGACTCCCAAACCCTTTTTCTCGAATTTTGCAGGCCAAAACCATCATTTTAATAAATTAAATGTATTATTAAAATGACCAAATTACGAGGTGATCCGATCACACCTCATTAAAAAGGATTGGTGGCAACTCCATTTTCATTTTTAAAGTCGACCCCGTTTTCTAAAAAAATGGTTTCAATAGCTTGGCGACTCCACTAGGGACAATAAGAGAGTCAAGCCGTAAAATTGATTATTTTCTGTCTTGTTGTCGAAAATTGAAACTCTGATATGAAAAATTATGATCCTTCTATTGCATCTGTTTGTGTTATATGATTGCTGTGAGTTGAGTCCCGTAGAATATTTTCGCATCATATTGCATAAGGACCGTTTGGTCTTACCCCTTTTGAAGTGGGAGTGAGAAGCTACTCTTTTGGGATACATCCATACCTATGCCTTCGTGAGATTTTCATCTCCGTGCAGCCATAGAAAAATGTATTCCCCTGAACTGAACTCGGTCTGTATGAGCCTATAATGGGTGAGGATCGAGGAATCTACTGGTTCGGGTACCTTAACTTTAGAACCTAACCACATGTAGAAGACCCTAGGAGCCCACCCTAGATAGTACTGCGAGAAACCCTAGCGGTTACCTAGATAGGTGTTCGATTCTCTTTTATTTACTTTGAGTTTTGTTTTTTTATGTTGTACTGACTTATTGTGTTTTGCCATGTTTGCATGTCATTTCATATTCGAAACAGAGTCGATTCAAGTTCGATTACTAAATTATAGAGCTTATCATGGAGAACGAATTTCTTGATAAAGTGGAAGATAACGTGGCCGTCCGTATTTGGTCAAAGAAAGCTCAATTAAAGAAAGGAGATAGTCTAGCTGAGGGGTACGTGTTAGAATTATGGGATTACACCCGTACCAGTATGACACAAAATAGCCTTCAAAAATTAAAAGAAATATGGGATCAGTGGAACGATAAGACCAAGCAGTTGTTCTACTATAATTATGGGGACTTGTCATATCTACTCGACATCAAGGTAGACGAAGCATTTGTTCCGGGCCATCACTCAGTATTGGAACCCTGCTTACAGTTGCTTCACCTTTGGGAGGGTCGATTTAGTGCCTACTGTGGAAGAATATACAGCCCTACTGCGCTGTCCAAAGGTTCAAGTCGATAAAGCCTATTCCAGAGCCGCTTGTGTCCCAACCTTTTGGAAGAAATTGATAAACATTACCGGAATGAGTGAACTAGGATCAAGCAAAAAGGCGAATGTAAGTGTATCCCATGGAAGAATTTGAGAGATTTGATTCTAGTGCATCATGATAAGAAGAAGAGAGTCGATGTTATTGCTTTGAGCATTTACAATTTAATGATCTTCCCTAGGGAATTAGGGCATGTAGATGAGGCGGTCTCGGATCTCTTTGACCGACTCAATAAAGGGGTCACACATGTTTCTATAATATTGGCTGAGACATTTAGATCTTTGAATGCATGTAGGAGGTCCGGTGAAGGCAGATTTATAAGTTGCGCTCAGTTGTTGTTAGCTTGATTCCACAGTCATTTCTGGAAGGTGGATAAGGTTTCTTATCGGGTTTTCTCCGGGAATTAGTCCCTATTAAAGGAGATAGTGGCCACATCAAAAAGGTACGACATATCAGAAAAGAATTGGATAGCACTCCTCCAAAATCTCCAGGAAGAAGACGTCGAGTGGAGAGCTCCTTGGTTGATTCCTGACGAAATTCTTTACTGATGTGGAAGTTTTGGCTGGGACCCATTGCTTGGGATTTGGGGAGCAGTAGCTCATTTGCTCGTATTGATTCAGTACAGATCAAGACAATTCATACTGGCAACACACGAGCTAGCTCAATGTGAGTTTTCGTACCGGGGAGACAACTACAAGAAAAGGGTAAAGGAGATTTCTAACGCTTGGAATCAGACTCGTCGAATGAAAAGGCTGGCCGTAGGATCAATGACGACTCCCGAGTACAGTGGATGGTGGAGTAAAAGGGTTAATGATAATATCCCTGGGCCGAATTTAGAAGGCGCTCGACCGATGGAAGAGTACTTACAAGTGATCCCGCCAGAACTAGAGATCATAAAGCAAGACTTCGAGAGGAGGAATTCAGAACTTGAAAAGAGGATAGAACGATTGGAAGAAGAAAAGATGCATGTAAGGTTAGATGCTGATGTTCAAAAGGATCATTCCCATACAAAAGGACTTCTGAGGAAAGTGGATGTCAAATTGGGAAGGACCTTATGTGGTAAAGAAAGCCTTCTTTAGGAAGTGTCAATGTTGACAGAAATGGATGGCAAGAGCTTGCCTAATCCTGTGAATTCAGATTCAATCAAGAAATACTTCATTTTTTAAAAAAAATATAAAAGAAAAGAAAAGAAAAAGGAGAGGCCAAGGCAAAAACCTGCAAAGGGCACTTTGAGACCAAAGGGGTTTTGAATTGAAAACCCGCGAAAGGGCAATTCAAATTTTGATCAAAATATGGGGCATGTGGTAGTCTCGATTTATCCGAATTAATAAGAAAGAGAGATGTTACGCCTTGAGACCAAAGGGGTTTTGAATTGAAAACCCATAAAAGGTAATTCAAATTTTGATTAAATGAGGGCATGCGGTAGTCTTGCGATGCCTGAATTAACAGAGAATAAGTATGCTACATCTTGGGGCATCGACAAAGCACTCTTGATCTCCTAAACACATGTTGAGCTCAAAACGGTCCTCAAGAAGTTCGTGCAGAGAAGCTCATGCTGCGATATTTGGGGCACCTATTTTCCTCTCACTTATTTCAGCAATGTTTGCTTTCTTTGATTAACCCATTCTTTTCAGATTTTGCTCCTGATAAATTTTAGTTTTGTCCATCATTATGATCATCTTCAAGCACTTTGCGTTGAAATAACGATTAATAGACTATTCACAAAAGGAGTTTTGCATATTACTCTGGAAGCTTTTAAATAGTACAAGAACCTGAAACAGGACTATTACTTAGAACTCACCAAACCTAAGGGTTAGAAATATTCAAGAAAGAAGAGTCTGAATTGTGACTATTTCTTCAAATTTTCTATCAAGGATATCAGCTACAAACTGGCAGATCTCATCTACCTGAAGTGCAGTGGAACAGATTGAAGCAACCAAACCTTATCTCCCTGAAGTTACAGTGGAACGGGTTGAAATTACCAACTCTTATTTTCTTGAAGTTCCAGCGGAGTAGATCGAAGCTACAAAACTCTTCTCCCTGAAATTACATTCGAGTGGAACGAAGAACCAATGCCCCTGAAGATGCAATGGGATGGAATAAAGCTACTCGAAGAAGAAAGACACTAAAACAAGTAGAGACTCAGCGAGGCCGGGCAAAATTGGCCCTTTTAAAGTCTTTGCTCTATTCCTGTTACATGACAATAAGCAAAGAGGGGCAGTTGTAATGGGCCTAATTTGCCCGGGCCCAGTTAAAACCAAACCAACTAAATACAACACAAAAATAAAATAAAATTCCAAATACAAAAAAACAGTCCAGTTTTTATTAAAGCCCAAACCCAACTAACCCAAACCTAGCCAAAACTAACAAAACTCTAAGCCCAACTACCCTAGCCCACTAACCTAAACCAAAACATCAGAAAAACAAAAAAAACACTAGCCGCAAGCCTTCAGCCGCCGCTCCTCCCACGTCAGCCTCCGTACGCTGCCACAGCTGGCCTCCGTACCTGCAAGGACAGTAACAGCACAGCAAATAGAGACTAACAAAAAAAGAAAAAAACGATATAATTTTTTATTACTTTCGATTTCGACTTTAAAAACCGGAAGAAAATGATTGTAATTTTTTTTTACGAACACACAAACACGAAATCAACAAATACAACAATAAAAAAGTTTCTAAAGGTCTCTTTTATTCAGCTCTTCCTTTTTGTTTTATTTTATTTTTTGTTGCTTTATTTCCTTCTTTAAGGAGTAAAACAGAAAACAAAAAAAAAACATACCTTTATTGTGGACAGAACCGAAGGGTTTCTCCTTTCTTTTGGTTTTTTTGGGCATTTTCGCCTCGGATCTGGACTCGGGAGGTCAAATTGTAACACCCCAAACCCGGCCCACGAGCCACGGCCGAATTTAGGATGCCACTGCGGAAAACGTTTGAAAAATATTTTGACTTAGAGTGAAAACATAAAAATTTATTGTCTTTAATAAATTGTAACACCCCAAACCCGGCCCACGAGCCACGGCCGAATTTAGGATGCCACTGCGGAAAACGTTTGAAAAATATTTTGACTTAGAGTGAAAACATAAAAATTTATTGTCTTTAATAAAACATTGGATATTTAAAATTTCGACATAAATTACAATGTTTCAAATTCTTCGGTTAAAAACTTTATCATATATTTTAAAAGGAAAGTTACTAAAGATAAAACATTTTCAGATAGTAATATAATCGATAGTCCAACTTATAACATAATAAAAATCCTTAAATACTTTAGGAGGCCCTTATTACAATAAATAAATACTTAAAATACTGAAACATAAATTGTATAAAGAAAATCCTCTTCTGCATGGGCCACCTCGTATCCACTCCAACCCGGTCCAAGCTTTATGCATCACTTGTAAGGTTTGAGAAAAATTGGGTGAGTCACACAGACTCAGTGTATAGTTATTTCACAAATATGGGCACACAGACTCAGTGTATAGTTATTTCACAAATATGGGCTTGCCCATATTTGTGAAATAACTATACACTGAGTCTGTGTGACTCACCCAATTTTTCTCAAACCTTACAGGTGATGCATAAAGCTTGGACCGGGTTGGAGTGGATACGAGGTGGCCCATGCAGAAGAGGATTTTCTTTATACAATTTATGTTTCAGTATTTTAAGTATTTATTTATTGTAATAAGGGCCTCCTAAAGTATTTAAGAATTTTTATAATGTTATAAGTTGGACTATCGATTATATTACTATCTGAAAATGTTTTATCTTTAGTAACTTTCCTTTTAAAATATATGATAAAGTTTTTTATTAAAGACAATAAATTTTTATGTTTTCACTCTAAGTCAAAATATTTTTCAAACGTTTTCCGCAGTGGCATTCTAAATTCGGTCGTGGCTCGTGGGCCGGGTTTGGGGTGTTACACAAATGGCTTAAAAAAGAGGGGTCTTTAATTTTTCTAACCACCGTGGACGGCGGCGCTGTCACCGACGACAGGCGGCCGCCAAGGTGGTCCGGCGCCGGAGCCCTCGCCGGAATTCGGGCCAAAGGGAGAGTGTTTTGAGAGAAAGCTCTGAATTTTTTTTTTTTTTGTGGAAGAAGAAAAATAAAGTTTTTTAAAAAAATTTTGGGTTTTATAACACATCAAAACGGTGCCGTTTTGGGGTTGAGAACCCAGGCGTCAAAACGACGCCGTTTAGGCTCCAAACCGCGCGCGCGACCCGACCCGTAAGGAGGATCCGCGTGTTTTTAACAATTGGGTTATTTACCCTTTCAGTCCTTCCACTTTTTTATTGGTTTTAATTTAGTCCTTTTACTATTTTTTATTTATTTATAAATTTGACCTCAGAATTTGTTGCGTGTTTCATATTAGTCCTCGCATGTTATTTGCGCATGCAAATTAGTCCCTTTCTTCTTTTAAATTTTTTTTAGATTTGCCCCAAACTTTTTGTTTTAAGTTCGATTTACCCCCTTTTTTATTTATTTTGTTATTTTGACGATTTTATTAATTAATTTAATATTCTTATTAACAGTATTATTCTTTATATTATTATTATTATTATATTATTATATTATTATATTATTATATTATTATATATTATTATTAAATTGATATTTTTAATATTGAATATTTATTTTTGTTTATTTTTTAATAGATCTTACTTATTTATTTTTTTCTTTTATTATTATCACTTTCATTATGATATTTTATTCGTTATTTATTTTTTATATGTTTTCAAATGTTACATTATTTATTTCATTATTTTTGTTATTGTTATTAACATATTATTATTATTATCATTTTCATTATTTTTACCCTAATTCTATAATAGTTTTACTAATTAATTTATTTTTTATATTACTTATAAAATAGTTAAATCTAATATCATATATTTGTTTCATTTACTCACTTATTCATTATTTATTTTTCTCATTAATTGTTTATTATTTGATTATATATATATATATACTTTTTTTTTATTTTTTTTCTTCTCGAATTTCAAATTAGGCTCGTATTTTCGGTTTATTGTGTTCTTTATTATCATTATTATTTGTTTCGTTGATCAGCACTAATTATTATTATTATCATCACTAATATTTTTTTTTAGTAATGTTGTTATGGTATGCATATTTGTTATTTATTATCATGATCCTTGTGCTTTATTAGTTTATTAAATTTATGTCGCATAATTGTTCTTTAAATATGATATTTTGACGTTTAGCCATACCCAAATATGAGATTTTTGTTTTGAAATAAGCAAACACTCCGCGTTTATGATTCGAAAGAAATCGTACCCTAACTTACTGGGTTTCGATTTTCTCATCAAGTCTAAAGAACTAATTATTTTTTTAAATCAAAGCGTATAGGTTAAATAAAAACCTATATTCGAGAATTCAAAAATGTTGTGTCCTAACTCACTGGATGTGACATTTTGTTATCTCGAGGTAAGGATTTCTAAAAATAAATGCAATATTTTGTATTTGGATTTTGAGAAATTGTGCCCTAATTTACTGGATTCCGATTTTTTTATTTGACCCAAATGACCGAATATCCTTTTTGAATTTAAATGCCCTAGTTTTAAAAGTCAACAGACAAGGTTAGTTTCGAGGATTCGAAACATCGTATCCTAACTCACTGGACATGACGTTTTACTTCTTCGAAATAAGCAAGTCTCAGCATCCAATTTAATTTATTCAAGTTTTTTCTAAACAAAGAGGATCGTATTTTAAAATCTTTTCAAATTTTTGACATTAAGACGTTAATCAATCAATTCGGTACCAGTTTTGGGCGTTACGAGGATGCTAATCCTTCCTCATGCGTAACCAACTCCCGAACCCGTTTTCTCGAATTTTGTAGGCCAAAACCATCATTTTAATAAATTAAATGTATTATTAAAATGACCAAATTACGAGGTGATCCGATCACACCTCATTAAAAAAGATTGGTGGGGCCTCTATTTTCGTTTTTAAAGCCGACCCCATTTTCTAAAAAAATAAAAATGGTTTCGACAATAATACTCCAAAAAGAACATCCCAACCAACAACATCTCAAGCAAAGTAACTGGGATTAGAAATATTCTTGTTCACCCATTCAGGAATTTGCATAGTTAAGAATTCAATGAATTTCTCCTCCCAAACCAACCACTTCCAGATGACCGACTGTAACACCCCAAACTCGGTTAAAATGCTACAATCGAATCTGGTGTGCCACGGGAAGAAAACATTCGAAAACTGTTTTGTTGACTTGTTTTAAGAGAAAGTTGTTGTATTTTGCAATGTGTAATACATGTTGATACTTGGCTTTAGAAAAACTTGATTGCCTTATTGTTTCCTTCGTATCTATTACTTAGTCATGGTATATAACAAAAACAAGTATTTATTAGTGTTTGAAAACATCCATTTCATAAATTTATCAATGTATTGAGTAAGAACTTTAGAATCTACTAAATAATAAAAGATAACCCGTAATAAAACTTCAGCGGCCTTATTACATAACTGAAAAACCATAATTTAATAAAATAACTAAGTCCGAGTTGAAAACTCTGTAATAAACCAAATGCTGTGCATGGCCACCTTGAGTCCACTCCGGCTCCATACCCACGATCTAAGCCTGATCTGCAAAATATAACGGAAGGGGTGAGTCGCCTAGACTCAGTGTATAAATCCCCAACCCAAGAGAAAATAGACTCTTACACAAATTCATACAATAATATGCAAGTCATGCAACCCATCCAACCTAAGTATCCATCCATGTCTCCCAAATCTACCCCTTGTGGTACCAAACCACTGGTGGTGCCAAACCACTGGTAACCAAAGTTACAATAATAACATATGTGGTACCAAACCACTGGTGGTGCCAAACCACTGAGACTTAGTCACAATTTTTATAATATGTGGGGCCAACCCACTGTGTGATACCAAATCACTGGTGACAGTCTGATAGATCATACTCCCCCTCCTCTCATCACCCATGGCATATACTCATGCAACCAATAGCAGTATGATCATGCTTAACGTATAAAACTACGTTTACAGAATAACATGCTTTCATAGATCACAATCAACGCAAGCAATAATAACAACTTACCCGGCATCCTCGCTCATACCCACAAGGGTATTATGGTAACCATTGTCGTCATTTCGGCTTTTAATAACACACAATATTCACATATTAAGTCGGAAAGTGTGTAAGAGTTACACACCTGGTTTTCGTACTACCGCTTTTACTGCTTCTACGCTACTTTGGCCTTGGGTTTACATATCCAACCCCTCCTACTGCTTGACTGTTATTAGCGTCCACAATAACCCTTTTGGTCACTAAACCAATCAAATCGATACGATCTAATAGATAATAATAGCGTTTAAAAGAAACCCTTACCTAACTATCGAATCCTGAAAGTCCTTACGAACTCGTCACCTTCCAACCTACATTCGGCCAACATCCATTTATTAAATTAATCCCTTAAACGCAATCAGATGAGTACCATAACACATTCGGCCAACCACAAATAAACAAGAAAGCCATTCGGCCAAACCTACCATCAACCACCCACCTTCGGCTTTCCAAGAATCGGCACTTCTGGCTATAGCAAGACAGGATTCGGCTTCTAGGGGTAGAGAGGGGAAATCGACAAGCCTTAGAACAAACGATTCGGATTAGAACTTGATAAAAATAAAGAAATTGCCGAGAAGAGAAATCCCGAAACTCACCAGATTACAGAGGAGTATTCGGCTTATGGTGCACCTTCGGGAAACAGAGATCTCACCTGATGGTTCGGCTATGGAGGAAGAAGATGTGCACAAGGAGTATTCGGCTTTCAAAGGGTTTTCGAGGGGAGGAGAAACACTAGGGAGTTTCGTCTAGAAGAGAAAATTTAAGGCAAGTGGGTGAGAAGAGTTTCGGCTAGAGACGAAAAAGTGTGGAAGAAAGAAAAAAATAAAAGAAAAAGATGATATCCTCCTACTAAATTCGGCACACACACAACCACCCACAGAGTTGGAGTTTCAGCCAACTTTTTGCCTCTTGATAGCCTTTATCCCTTATCTCATCCATCTATTATCACCTCCCTTATCTTACCTTTAGAAGAGACCACCATCAGACCAACTCTCTCCTTCCTTTTATCATCTTTTTATCACTTAAAATAAAAAGAATTAAAGCTCCTAAAATGTAGCCTCTATGCCGTCCACCCCCTTCCCTTCTTAGTGCCGAAATTTGACCCAACAACCTTGGGCTCCAAGCGGCCATACTAGGCCCAATTCACCCTCCTAAGTGACGCCACCTTAATGCCCACTTAAAGTACCTCCAATTCTTGGGCCCCAAGCCCCAACTGGCTACTAAACATAATAGTTTCAATTAAATTACTACTAACTCTATTTTTAATCAATTTAACCTAGATTTAAGCCCAAACCTGAGCCCAATCCACACCTCAAAGCCTTTACCCACTAACTTAGCCATGCAACGCACCAAATGTACAGACCCACAAAATCAGGATATTACACCGACGCTACTATACATCTACGAAGCACATGGTCCAAAGTTTCATCCTCTATTTTGCACACTTCACACCTCGCACTGATGGTCATGTGCCTTCTCTTCCTTTCATTGTTTGTTAACAATTTATCCAAGCACATTAAAATTTTGATATATGGCAGAGAAATAAAGTATTTTTGGAGAGAAAATTGTAATATAAATCCCTCCTGTAAGAGCCCAAATCTGCCCGGGCCCATTCATTAACCAAAAAAAACCAAAATTAAATGAAAAAACCAATAATAATAGTCATAATAGTAGTCCATTATTACAAGCCCAATGCCTAACTAAACCAAACTCTAGCCCAATACCCAGACGGCCCAAATGGCCCAAACAAGTTGGGATAATAGAAACCTAGGGTTCCCCTACCAGCGCCGCGCGCGTGCCTCCACACGCCCCTCCGTACCGCCAGCAAGCCTCTGTACACCAGCCTCGTGCTTCCACGTCGCCTCATACCTGCACAAGAAACACCAAACAACCAGCAAGAAAAAGAGAACAAAAAAATAGTTGTAATATTTTTCTTTTTTTCTTCTTTTCTTTTCGGTTATATAGAAGACCGAAGAAAATTTGTGAGGGAGGATTATTTTTTTACAGAGAATACACAAAATCAAAAAAACAGATTGAAAGCAAAAATTTAAAGGTTGATTTCCTTTTTATTTTACATTATTATCTACTGTCGTTCTATTTTCTTTATTTTCGAATCTTTGTAAACAAATAACAAAAAAAGAGGGAAAGAGAAACATTACTGGAACCCACAGACGCGTAGCCGAAGAGCTATAACACCCCAAACCCGGCCCAAACACTACAACCGGATCTGGTATGTCACTAAGGAAATTTTATAAAAAGGTGTGGCACTTTGGAAAAACAACTATCAGGTTTTAAGTATTTATATCGAAAACTTAATAATTTATTAAGTCATATAAGATATAAAGTTATAAAATGCCTTGGTGAATTTTAAATAAGTATCGAAATTTTATACATGTCTTAGCTTAATTTAAACATAAAATGTAAATGCCCAGTAATAAAAGCCCAACTTAAAACCAAAACATAACTAATAGTCTAGTGGCCCAAGGCCTTATTACAACGAAATTTAAAACCCTTAATCAAAAATATTAAAAACAGTATTCTAAGTAAAATCTTCTGCTGGATCAAGTGCTCTCTCGCATGGCCACCTCACACTCGTCTCCAGCCCGGTCCGATGCACTAGGTGCTACCTGAAATTGTTAAATAATAGGATGAGTCGCGAGACTCAGTGTGCAACACTCATACACCATCAGACTGGGCCTTAGCCCTACAGAACAGATATCAAAACATGAAATAACAGAAATTATACAAAGCCAAACCCAATCCAAGGATTCCATCCGCTACACACCACCCTTACCTGCCAGTCACACCATTGGGGATTTCTACAATCAACCCACACTGCTACACACCATCGATGGCAGTCATGCTGCAGTTAGCTGCTCATCGTCAGATCATGGCAATAGCCACTAAAACAGATCATGGCAAAAAGCCACTACAACAGAACACTTCCCCTTTCATCAATCACCCAACCCCGTGCAATCACAGAAATCAGCATACATATATATATATATATATATATATATATCAGATCATATCAATAGAACCATTCACTTAAGAATGACAGAGACCACTAACCTGGTGATTTGCCTTTACCCTCTTCGGCTTTTCAACAGCCATGCCGGTATTTCGGCATTTAACAGAGTATAAGCAGATTTAATAACACATATTAGTAGACAATCTAAATGGTGTGAGAAGTTGCACACCTGATTAATGCGTAGGACTACCCTCTATGCTGATACCCTCGCTAATCAGATCTACTGCCTTCTATCTACAACTTTGCTCAAAAAGCCGGAATAATGCGAAGATAAGGCCTCTCCTATATTCGGCCAAGGGTTAGTGTTTTACCCGATTTATGTGTTTAAATTAACAGATCTCCTTACCTTGAAATCCCGAAAACAATACGACCCGAATGCTACTGAACTCTGGCTTAGACATCTAAGCGATTGAATCCCCTTCAAATCCCGGAATGCCGCAAATGAAAGAAAACACGAGATTAATCTACCATGTAGCCATTCGACTATGGTTTCTAAAAGCCGGAATAGATTGAAAGAATAACGTATTCAACACTTACCTCTTCAGAAGATATCGGCTACCCCTTGCAGGAAAATTTGGCAAACACAAGAGAAGAGATCTAGGAATTTCGACTTTTAAGAAAATCCTGAAAAAGTATGAACAAGAGAAGGCTGAAGTGTTTTTCAGCTTTTTAGAAGAATTGAATGAGGAGTTTCGACTTTTAGTGAATGGGAGAAGAATAACAATAGAGATCAGAAGATTCGGCTAAAAGGAAATTTCAAAGAAAAAGAAAGAAAGGGTGAGGGAGGTGGTGATTTTCGGCTTTTGAAAGAGAAAATATGAAAAAAGAAAACAAGTGAGATGGCCTTCCAATTTTCAGCACAGGAAGAGAAGAAAGAGTAGGGTTATAATGCTAGAATTGATTAGCTATCCCCCCTATTTATAGAAATTTCGGCACTTACCTAACCTTGCAGGTAAATCCTATCTTTTCTCCTTTATCTTAATCTACTAACTCATCCAAAAGAGACTTGATTAGCTCCAACTCCTCCCTCATTTATCAGATTTTTATCCATAAATTAAAAACATTAAAATTTTCCTAAATTATAGCCTTCTGCCTTCCCCCTAGCTCCTCTTTAAGTGCCGAATTTGGCCCAAAAACATGGGCTTCAAGTGGCCAAAACTTGGGCCTCCTAATTTGCCAGTGACGCCAAGTCCCTTCCCTCTTAGTGGCGCCATTTGCCACTGGGCCACAAGCCCAACTTGATATTTTAAACTATAGGTACAATATTTTAAGCCCTAAAGTGTCTAAACAAAATATTTAGCCAAGACCTCGGGCCATTCTTGAGCCCAATTTGCACCTCTAACAGTTAAATTAACACTTTAAACATATCCACACACTAAATGCATAAGCCCAAAAATTCAGGATGTTACAGTTCTACCCCCTTAAAGAAATTTCGTCCTTGAAATTTCCAACTAACTATTAATCGTACTACCCTAGTCTCACCACTATGCTTTTGCTGCACACTCTAATTCTAAAGCCAAAAGAAACACTTAGTATACTATGGTAGAGTACGCACCGGTATTCGCATCTAAAGCGTCCTCGTCCCCTTGGCGACGTGCTGCATAGACTAAAGCTGGCTGCCTCGCCTCAGCATAACCTGCACCCCCACGACCATGTTCTGTGCCATTGCCACCATTGACTTGACCATGGCCCCTTAGTACTGGCTGACCACCTCTCCCAACCTGATCAGAACCTCGTCCAACTGGCTGCACCTGATCCTTCTGTGGACAGTCCTTTATCATATGCTCCATGGATCCACACCTGAAGCATCCACCAGTTCTCCTCCTGCACTCCCCATAATGTACCTTCCCACACGAAGGACATGATCGATTCTGACCCTCAGTAGCAGATGTCGTAGCACGAGCTGGTCCATCAGACCTAGGCCTTTTCTGAAAACTTCTAGATGATCCCGACGGCCCAAAATTCCTCTTATTTCCATTTCTATCCTTATCCTTATTCTGTTTTTCAGTCCACTTAACCTCCTCAGATATCATAGCTTTCTCAACCAAAACCGCAAAATCCCTTTCCAGCTGCGGTGCTACTAATACCCTCAGCTCATCCCTTAGTCCATCCTCAAACCGTACGCAACGCTCATAGTCAGTCGCTACAATCCTTCGAGCATAACGGCTCAACCACAGAAATTTCGCCTCATATTCGGATACAGACTTACTTCCCTGCACCAAATTCAGAAATGCCTTCCTATGGCCGTCCACATAGCTGGCCCCAACATACTTTCCTTGAAACGTTACCTTAAAGTAATCCCAGTCAATCTAATCTGCGGCAGTACCCTCCTTTACCGTGAGCCACCACTGATAAGCCTCGTCTCGAAGAAGAGACACGACTCTCTTCAACTTCTCTATAGTGAAGTCGAGGTCATCCATTATACGCTCAATCGCTTCCAACCAATACTCAGCTGTGTTAGGGGCTACGCCAGAGACACCCCTAAACACTTTCGCTCCGTTGGCTCGGAGTCGTTCAGATACCGATTTTCGAGCTCCTGAACCCGTGCCTACCCCAGCAACTCTTTCGAGTACCTGCAACATCGCCTGAGATACCACATCATTTCTGGCCGCCTGATCCCGTAACTCTCCCTCCACAGCTGGAGGATCCGGCATTTCGTTTCCTGACCCGTGGCCAGACCCTACTGGCTTAGACAAAGTCATCCTACCCCTACCGCGTCCACGCGGCGGACATCCTCGACCCCTTGTACTCATTCTTCCGATTGGCGTTTATCTGATTAAGAATTTTATGAATCATTTATTCTTTCCACTGATTTAACACGAACAATCTTATAAATAGTAATTTTAAGAGTAGTTCTTTCGAATTCGCAACTATATCTACACTTCAGTCTCAAGTTCACATCTCCTAATTCTAGAAACTACATACATTCAACAATCAACATACAGACAACATCCATGCACCCACATTCAACACATAGGGGTATTTTCGTTATTCCACTACCCAGGGGTATTTTCGTAATTTTATCCTACAGGGGTATTTTCGTAATTTTCAAAATAGAGTTCCTTGTTGATTTCATGAAATAAGGGTATTTTGGTAATTTTTGCAATCCAGGGGTATTTCGGTAATTTTATGATCCAAAGGTATTTTGGTAATTTTGTAATCTGGGGGTATTTTGGTCATCTTACAAATCGGGGTATTTTGGCCACTTTACAAATCAGGGGTAATTTGGAATTTTTACAAATCAATTTTTTTTTAAAATAGGGATATCTTGGAGGATTTGATTTCAAAAGAAAATAGTAGTGTTCAGGCGTTTGTGAGTTTTTTGTTGTTGTCGTGTGTTGAGTGAGTTTTTTTCTAAGGAAAAATTTTGTTGACTTTGTAAATCGGGGTATATTTACAAATCTTGGTATTCTACCAAAATAAGGGTATTTTAGCAATTTTGTAAAAATAAGGTGGCTGGTCCCTTTCGGGTTTTAATTATAGATTTTGGCCCGTCAACAAATCCTCGTGGCTAGGGTGAACAGTCACTACGCACCAGGTAGGATTCCAACGAAGAGGAGGTGAGTCACTAGGACTGCTTAAGTACCAGGCTCTTCCGGATCCAATCTTAGACATGCGCATGCCTGTTGCCACACCCTAGTCTTGCGACTCGTTCACGGGTTTGTTTAGTGAAATTATGTCTTATGAGATTCAAGGAGTTGTTTAAGCTAAGCCTAGAGTCCATCAAGTTCTAATCTAAATAGTCTACGTCCCATAAAGCCCATCAAGCCCACGTACATATATAACACACAGGGAGTTCAGAATACTTACCTGGCAGACTTGGACCGGAGACGCAGGTGCCATGCTGAGAAGACCATTCTATATCAGTTATAAATATGCATGTTTCAAAAACCCATTTTCAGAAAACGTTTTGAGCCCAAAAACCCCCAGAGCCGAGTTTAGAACCGGGCTCTGATACCAATTTGTAACACCCCAAACCTGCCCAAACACTACAACCGGATCTGGTATGTCACTAAGGATATTTTATAAAAAGGTGTGGCACTTTGGAAAAACAACTATCAGGTTTTAAGTATTTATACCGAAAACTTAATAATTTATTAAGTCATATAAGATATAAAGTTATAAAATGCCTTGGTGAACTTTAAATAAGTATCGAAATTTTATACATGTCTTAGCTTAATTTAAACATAAAATGTAAATGCCCGGTAATAAAAGCCCAACTTAAAACCAAAACATAACTAATAGTCTAGTGGCCCAAAGCCTTAATACAACGAAATTTAAAACCCTTAATCAAAAATATTAAAAACAGTATTCTAAGTAAAATCTTCTGCTGGATCAAGTGCTCTCTCGTATGGCCACCTCGCACTCCTCTCCAGCCCGATCCGATGCACTAAGTGCTACCTGAAATTGTTAAATAATAGGGTGAGTCGCGAGACTCAGTGTGCAACCCTCATGCACCATCAGACTGGGCCTTAGCCCCACAGAACAGATATCAAAACATGAAATAACAGAAATTATGCAAAGCCCAACCCAATCCTAGGATTCCATCCACCCTTACCTGCCAGTCACACCATTAGGGATTTCTACAATCAACCCACACCGCTACACACCATCGATGGCAGTCATGTTGCAGTTAGCTGCTCATCATCAGATCATGGCAATAGCCACTACAATAGATCATGGCAAAAAGCCACTACAATAGATCATGGCAAATAGCCACTACAACAGATCATGGCAAAAAGCCACTACAACAGAACACTTCCCCTTTCATCAATCACCCAACCCCATGCAATCACAAAAATTGGCATACATATATATATCAGATCATATCAATAGAACCATTCACTTAAGAATGACAAAGATCACTAAGCTGGTGATTTGCCTTTACCCTCTTCGGGTTTTCAACAGCCATGCCGGTATTTCAGCATTTAACAGAGTATAAGCAGATTTAATAACACATATTAGCAGACAATCTAAATGGTGTGAGAAGTTACACACCTGATTAATGCATAGGACTACCCTCTATGTCGATACCCTCGCTAATCAGATCTACTGCCTTCTATCTACAACTTTACTCAAAAAGCCGGAATAATGCGAAGATAAGCCTCTCCTATATTCGGCCAAGGGTTAGTGTTTTACCCGATTTATGTGTTTAAATTAATAGATCTCCTTACCTTGAAATCCCAAAAACAATACAACCCG
This sequence comes from Gossypium australe, assembly GCA_005393395.2. NCBI lineage: Eukaryota > Viridiplantae > Streptophyta > Magnoliopsida > Malvales > Malvaceae > Gossypium > Gossypium australe. The sequence continues at coordinate 100,924,687 of CM016623.1, forward strand.
AATGCTACTAAACTTTGGCTTAGAGATCTAAGCGATTGAATCCCCTTCAAATCCCGGAATACCACAAATGAAAGAAAACACGAGATTAATCTACCATGTAGCCATTCAGCTATGGTTTCTAAAAGCCGGAATAGATTGAAAGAATAACGTATTCAACACTTACCTCTTCAGAAGATTTCGGCTACCCCTTGCAGGAAAATTCAGCAAGCACAAGAGAAGAGATCTAGGAATTTCGGCTTTTAAGAAAATCCCGAAAAAGTATGAATAAGAGAAGGCTGAAGTGTTTTTCGGCTTTTTAGAAGAATTGAATGAGGAGTTTCAGCTTTTAGTGAATGGGAGAAGAATAACAATGGAGTTAAGAAGATTCGGCTAAAAGGAAATTTCAAAGAAAAAGAAAGAAAGGGTGAGAGAGGTGGTGATTTTCGGCTTTTGAAAGAGAAGAGATGAAAAAAGAAAACAAGTGAGATGGCCTTCAAATTGTCGGAACAGGAAGAGAAGAAAGAGTAGGGTTCTAATGCCAGAATTGATTAGCTAGCCCCTCTATTTATAGAAATTTAGGCACTTACCTAACCTTGTAGATAAATCCTATCTTTTCTCATTTATCTTAATCTACTAACTCATCCAAAAGAGACTTGATTAGCTCCAACTCCTCCCTCATTTATCAGCTTTTTATCCACAAATTAAAAACATTAAAATTTTCGTAAATTATAGCCTTGTGCCGTCCCCCCTAGCTCCTCTTTAAGTGTCGAATTTGGCCCAAAAACATGGGCTTCAAGTGGCCAAAACTTGGGCCTCCTCCTTTGCCAATGACGCCAAGTCCCTTCCCTCTTAGTGGCGCCATTTTGCCACTGGGCCACAAGCCCAACTTGATATTTTAAACTATAGATACAGTATTTTAAGCCCTAAAGTGTCTAAACAAAATATTTAGCCAAGACCTCGGGTCATTCCTGAGCCCAATTTGCACCTCTAACAGTTAAATTAACACTATAAACATATCCACACACTAAACGCATAGGCCCAAAAATTCAGGATGTTACAGGAGCCCATTCCGTCGTCGTAGTTGGGTTCGAAAACAGAGCATCAAAGGTTCCTCTCTGCGTGACCTCGACCACCGAATACGATGGTGGTGCGACAGAACGCCAGGGAGTTCAACCGTCGGGCATGAGAGGGTTGAGAGGAAATGAAGGGGGCGGTGGCTGGTGTGTTTAAAAGAAATTAGGGGAAATGTGTTAAAACAAATTTTAGGGTCTTTTAAAATGAAACGAAACGACGTCTTTTGCCAAAGGGAACATGTGTACATCCCTTAAAAGGGATAATTGCGTACTAGGTCCTTCCTTTTTGCGGCGCAGGTTGATTAAGTCCCCTTTTCTTTTTTAAAATCTTACCCTATTATTCCCATTGCGCTTTAATCTAGCCCCTGTTCGCCTTTCTTTGATTTATTGCGGTTTCAGCCCCCTGATCTTTATTTCGATTTCAATATAATCCTCAACCCGTTTAATGAATTTATTTATTTACTTATTTTCCTTAAAAATTATATTATTATTGTTATTATTATTTATTTTAAGCTTTTATGCACTGCTTTTTTTTACTTATATATATTGTTTATTTTAAGATTTTTATATACGTTATTTATTTCAAAATCTTCTATATATTATTTATTTTAATTGATTTATTATTTATTTTAAGTTTTCTTCACATTATTTTCCTTTATACTTTATATATATAGATATATATATATGTATATATATGCACTATCTTGTTTAAAGTTTTTTTTATACATCATCTTTTCAAAAAAAATTATTTTGTATATTACTAATTTAAAAATCCTTTTTTACATTATTAATTTTAAAGTAACTCATTGTCATTTCAAATTATATGTTTGATATTTAATTTATATCAATTTGCCTTTGATTATTGATGTTAATATTTAAATAGTGCACATTATACGATTGCCATCTTTGTATGTATTATAGTTTGTTATTTTGTATTTTCGTACCATTGTTGTTCATTCGTATAGCATCTTATTATTGTATTTTTGTTCTATGATTGTTTCTATTTTTATATTATGCCATTGCATTGTGCACTAAATCCAGATGTATTTATCCAACTTAAATTGTCGTATTTTACTTCAAAACAAAATAAATGTATGCTTTTACATGTTGTATTCACTGTTATTTAAAAATCTGAAAATTTTCAAAATAAGGCAAGGCTCATGTTTAGAGGTTTCGGGAAAATCGTGCTCTAACTTACTGAGTTCCGATTCTCTTCGCTCAAAACCCAGCAATCGAGTATCCTTTCTCTCTTAAATCAAAATACATAATAAAAAACTTATTCTTGGGATTTTTGAGATATTGCGCCCTAACTTACTGGGTGTGATATTTTATTATCTCGAGATAAGATTTTTCAAAGAACAAAGGCAATAATTCGTATTCCGGAATTTTGAGAAATAGTGCCCTAACTTACTGGGTTGCGATTTTTCATTTGACCCAAATAATGGAATATCTTTCTTTGTTTTTAATGTACAAGTATGGAATGTCGAACGATAAATCCAACTTCGAGAATATAAGATGTTATGCCCTAACTTACTGAGTACGTCATTTTATTTCTCCGAAATAGGGAGCTTTCGCAACCAATACGGTTTTGTCCAAATACATATATATATATATATTAAATAAATGGATCCTAATCGGGAACCTTTTCAAATTTTCGGCATTAAGACATTAATTTATCAATTAGGTACCAATTTTGGGCGTTACGGGGTGCTAACCCTTCCTCGTACGTAACTGACTCCCGAACCTGTTTTCTTGAATATTCGTAGACCAAAATTATTGTTTTAATAAAAATATTTTATTAAAATAATACATCTCAAGGTGATCTGATCACACCTCGAATAAAAGATCAGTGGCGACTCCATTTCCATATTTTAAAGTCGATCCACGTTTTTTCAAAACACGATTAAAAATTGGTTTCGACAGCTTGGCGACTCCACTGGGGACTGGTTGAGAGTCAGGCCATAAATTGATTAATTTCTGTCCTTTTGTTGAAAATTGAAAATTTGATTTGAAAAATTACGATCCTTTTATTTCATTTGCCTGCATCATTTCGTTTGATTGCTATGGTTCGAGTCTTGTAGAATACCTTTGCATCATATTGCATGATAGTTGGGTCACACCCCTAAGTGGGAGTGAGAAACTACTCCTTCGTGAGGTTTTCACCTTCGTGCAGGATAGTGAATCGCTTCTGGGATACATCCGTACCTATGTCTTCGTGAGATTTTCATCTCCGTGCAGCCATAGGGAAATGTATTCCCCTAAACCGAACTCGATCCATATGAGCCTATAATGGGTGAGGATTGAGGAATCTGCTGGTTCAGGTACCCACAACTTTAGAACTCAAACCGCATGTAAAAGACCCTAAGAGCCTACCCCAGATGGAGTTGTGATAAACCCTAGCGGTCACCCGATAGGCACTTGAATGTTTTATGTGCTTTGAACTTCATTTATATCGTACTGACTATTCGTTTCCTTTTTGTTGCTTTGCATGCATTTTCATATTAGAGAGGAGTGTCGATTCGGGTTCAGTTGCTAAACTAGGGAGCTCGACATGGAAAACGACTTTCTTGATAAAATGGAAGACAATACGGATGTCCGTATATTTGTAATCCGCTTTATGTAAAGAGCTTTGTTTTCAAATAAAGTTTCCTAAATGGAATTGAATCAGAATCAGCTCTTTTCGTATTGCATGCATCCACATAGCATTACATCGCATGCATTAAATTTCATGAGAGGACCCTGATTGGTTGAGATTATTTCAGCATTAACCTGGACACCAACAAAACCAAACATCCTTACGGTACCCAAACTATGACGAAAGATATGGATCAGAGATTGGAGAAGCTTGAGCAACTCCAAAGGGAGATGCAGGATAAATTTCAGCTGCAAATGTAAGAGCAGCTTGCTAAGATCCAACAAGATATGATAGACCGAATGATGGAATCACAAAAGAGTATGATGACTCAATTAACTCAACTACTGGCGGGAAGAGTGGACAAAGGAAAAGCCCCTATGGTTAGCACTGGTGAAAATAGTGAGGAACGACCCTATCCTCCGGTTTTTACCCCAACACATCCTGAGGTACACCTACGAAAGACATCCGTCACAATTAAACCTCAATAATTTCAAGAGGATGTTTCGATACCGGTCAACCTTCAAATGGGATCGGGTTCTAACTTAGGGGAGCGTCCAATTAATGCTGATATTCCCGACTTTGATGAGGTAGCAGAGAGAGAAAGGGCAAGGGCTGAATTGCCAAAGCAGTTAGAGGACCGATATAAATGGCTGGAAGAAAGATTCAGAGTAAGGGAAAACACTGATAATTATAGAGGATCGATGCTAAGGATCTAAGCTTGGTTTCGGACCTTATACTTCCCCACAAATTCAAAATGCCGGAGTTTGAGAAGTACAATGGAAATAGTTGTCCCGAAGCTCATATCACTATGTTCTGCAGACGTATGACTGGGCATGTCAACAATGATCGATTACTGATCCACTGCTTCCAAGACAGTCTAATTGGGGCAGCATCTAGATGGTATAACCAATTGAGTCGTACCAAGATTAGTTCATAGAGAGATTTAGCTCAAGCTTTCATGAAGCAGTATAGTCATGTAACAGATATGACCCCTGATAGAATCACTTTGCAGAATATGGAGAAGAGGACAAATGAGAGTTTTCGACAGTATGCTCAAAGATGGAGGGAAGTCGCTATACAAGTCCAGCCGCCTTTAACGGAAAAAGAAACCACGATGCTCTTCATTAATACTCTGAAGGCTCCGTTCATTAACTATATGTTGGGAAGCGCCGCCGGGAGTTTTTCAGATATGGTAATGTCCGGTGATATTATTGAGAATGCTATAAGAAACGGAAAAATAGAAGTGGGAGAAAGCACCAAAAGATCAACTTCAAGAAACAAGGAAAATGAGGTAAATAGCTTGAGAACGTATCAAGGCTCTTAAAGGCAGGAACCCCAATCCGAGGTCAAGTACCGAAAGGCCCCAGTTCACACCCATCCCAGTAACATATAAAAAGTTGTATCAGAATCTTTTTTATGAACATGTAGTGTCTCCGTTCTATGTGGAACCTGTGCACCGTACCTAAAATGGTATAATGAGAATGCCTGATGCGAGCACCACGCGAGAATAACGGGACATTCAATTGAAAACTGTACTACATTTAAAAAGTTGGTTGAAAGGCTCATTGAAAGGGGAGTAGTGAAAGTTGATGATTCCTTAGAATTCAATCACTCGGATATGGTGGTTGAAAGTGGAAGCAGAAAAGTTACAATTCCTTGAAGAAGTCAAAGGGAATCTGAACATTAATATCAGAAGAGAGAACCAAAGTTTCCAAGCCCTTACATACTGGGGAAGATTTTAAACAATGGGACCGTGGAAGGGACCCTTGTATTTTTAGAGATGATCAAGAGTAATATCCAAAACGCACTTGTTGCTTTAAAATTAGAAACAATAAGAATCTTTTTGTGAAATGGGCTCATGTCCAGAATTTTTATTTCAATAAAATGCATCTTTTTAAGTAAATATTTTTTCATCCCGTATATTTTATACTGTACATTCTTTTGTTCTTTAGAATATTCTTTCATTCTTTATTCATGACCATACCATATAAATAATCATCCTTAGAATTATTTATTCTTTGGATTGCCTTCGTACCTAGGTACCTAGGTATCAATGACGTGAGCGATGTTGTTACTGACTCCCTTTTTGAATGAAATATGGGTCTAAGGGATCTCAAGACTTTGAAGATGACAGAAATTGTAACTTATCTTCTGATTTGTTAACACTGGATGAAAAACAAATCCTACGTCGTGAGCCAAGGAAGGAGATAAAGATCAAAGCCTAGCTCAATCCAGAAATAAGATTGCTTATATGTGGGGCATGGATCTTGCCAAGCCAGTCTCATCAAAAGCTTCTAGCCAACATCGATTCATTTTTGTGGATGTCGGTTACTTCACTAAGATAGGAAAAGTCACTTCATATGCCAATATTACAAAGTCGATAGTCATCAGAACAAGAAAGAGAAAAAGAAAAAATAATACCGACCAAAAAAAAGGGGATGTCGAAAGGATCATATTTAACCACACAATGACAAAAGTTTGCAGTCTGTTCAAAGATTAGGCTCCACATCAGTGCAACAAAGGCAGCCGAAAAAAAATAAAAAAACAAAAACAAGAGATCGTAAAAAAAAGGGGGTCAAGACTTGTAAAGATTGGCATACAGAAGTTACTATTTACCCTCTATACTTATCAAACGTTGGCCAATACTATCACGGGGGCAACACATTTCTCATTGGTTTTGCCCAGGGGAGTCGAAATTCCATCAAAGCTGAAATAGGATGAGACAGAATAGATCCAATATGATCAGTTGATGTTAAAAGCCATCTGTCACGGTCAGGTGATGTGAGCTCACAACAAAAATGATTCACCCTAGAAAAAAAATCAATCAAATCAAAAGAATAAAAAATAAAAAAATTCAGCAAAAAAAAAGAAGAAAGAAAAAAGAGAGGCCAAGGCGAAAACCCGCAAAGGGCGCTTTGAGACCAAAGGGGATTTGAGTTGAAAACCCGAAAAAGGCGGCTCAAATTTTGATCAAAGGGGGGCATACAGCAGTCTTGCCATGCCTGAATTAACAATGAAGAAGTATGCTACGTCTTGGGGCATCGACAAAGTACTCCAAATCCCCTAAATACATATTGAGCTTAAAATGGTCCTTAAGAAGTTAGAAGAGAGAAGCTCAGGATGCGATATCTGGGGCACCTAGTTTCCATTTTGCCCATTTTAGATTTGTAGTGATTATACTATTCTTTTAAAAATATGTTCACAATAAATTTCATTCTTAACTGTGATTGCTATCTTTGCTTAGCTTACTTGTTTCGAGCTATGCTCCTAATTAATTTCCTTATTGTCCATGGTGATGATCTTGTTCAGGCATTTTGCATTGAAATAACGATTAATGGACTAATAATATTTTTATAAAATGAGTTTCGCATATTACTCTGGAAGCTTCTGAATAATACAAGAAACTGAAACAGGACTATTGTTTAAAATCCACCAAGTTTAAGGAAGAGTCCAGATTAAGGTTATCTCTTCAGATTTTTGTTGAGCAAACAACAAGATATTGCGTCAGTGGGCATCGTTAACCCAAGTATAAAATGGGGATCATTCTCGAAGAAAAATTTGATATTTTGCATTCATGCGAGCATCATGCATACACATCTGATTGGGTCATCCGAAGAGTGATCGGCTGATAGAACAAGCTACAGACCTTATACCCCTGAGTTATAGTGGGATAGATGGAAGTTGATACAGATCCTATACCTTCGAATAACAATGGGATGGATTGAAGAAGAAACAAATCCTACATTTTGAAATCGTAATGGGGTGGATGGGAAAAGATTTAGACCCTATACCCCTAAGTCATAATAATATGAACCCTGAAGTTACAGTGGGGCAAGTCTGCTGAGCAAGATATTGGTTTTCTCGGGTCTTCTGTCAAGAATGCCAGTCGGACAAGAGGGCAGCATATTACCTTGATGAACAATGAACGAGAACACCTTAAGCAGGGATCATTCTCATGACATTCTGCATTCATACAAATGTCATCCATAAGACACATCTATTTAGGGGCATTTGATTCATTCCGATCATTGCATCATAATCATTGTAAGAAATTATTCTCATGACATTCGACATTCATACAAATGTCATCCATAAGACACATCTATTTAGGGGCATTTGATTCATTCCGATCATTGCATCCTAATCTTTGTAAAATGACCATTCTCATGACATTCTGCATTCATACAAATGTCATCCATAAGACACATCTATTTAGGGGCATTTGATTCATTACGATCATTGCATCCTAATCTTTGTAAAAAAACCATTCTCATGACATTCTGCATTCATACACATGTCATATGTACTACATTTAGTTAGGAGCATTAGATACATTCTGATCATTGCATCCTAACCACTTTGCATAAGCATAAACACGAAACTGATTTTACAGCACAGGTCCCCTAGAAGACGTTGTCGCAGCATCAGTAAATTCGAAGATCTTGCCTTCCTCAGCGAAGCAGATCGAAGACAGCAGATCTGGTAATCCTAAAGTTGCAGGAACGGATCGAAGCCATAACAATTTCTATCTCCTCAAAGTTCCAGTGGAGTAGGTTTAGGCTACAAATCCCTCCTCCCTGAGTTTACAATGAGGATCGGTCAGTGTTTCTCTGAAGTTTCAGTAGAGAAGATTGAGGTTACGAATCTCTTCTCCCTAAATTTCTATCTTCCTCGAAGTTCCAGTGGAGTAGGTTGAGGCTACAAATCCCTCCTCCCTGAGTTTACAATGAGGATCGGTCAATGTTTCTTTGAAGTTTCAGTAGAGAAGATTGAGGTTACAAATCTCTTCTCCCTAAATTTCTATCTTCCTCGAAGTTCCAGTGGAGTAGGTTGAGGCTACAAATCCCTCCTCCCTGAGTTTACAATGAGGATCGGTCAATGTTTCTTTGAAGTTTCAGCAGAGAAGATTGAGGTTACGAATCTCTTCTCCCTGAATTTCTATCTCCTCGAAGTTCCAGTGGAGTAGGTTGAGGCTACAAATCCCTCCTCCCTGAGTTTACAATAAGGATCAGTCCATATTTCTTCGAAGTTTTAGCAGAGAAGATTGAGGTTACGAATCTCTTCTCCCTAAATTTCTATCTCCTCGAAGTTCCAGTGGAGTAGGTCGAAGCTACAAATCCCTCCTCCTTGAGTGTATTGAGGATCAACCTTTATTTCCTAGAAGTTTCAATGAGAAGATCGAAACTACAAATCTCTTCTCTCTGGATTCTTATCACCTCGAAGTCCCACTGGAGCAGGTCGAAGTTACAAATCCCTCTTCCCTGAGTGTATTGAGGATCAACTTTCATTTTTGAGAAGTTTCAGTAGAAAGATTGAAGCTACGAATTCTTCTCTCTGAATTCTCATCTCCTCGAAGTTCCAGTGGAGTATATCGAAGTTACAAATCTCTTCTCCCTGAAATTACATTGGAGCAGATCAAAGCGCTAGTTCCTATGCCCTTGAAGATGCAATGGGATATAATGAAGCTACTTGAAGAAAAGAAGTGCCAAGAAGTCAAGATTTGGTGAGACCGGGCAAATTTGGCCCTATTTAAAGTCTTTGCTCCATTCCCGTTACACGACAATGAGCAAAGAGGGGCAGCTGTAAGAGCCCAAATCTGCCCGGGCCCATTCATTAACAAAAAAACCAAAATTAAATGAAAAAACCAATAATAATAGTCCCAATAATAGTCCATTTTTACAAGCCCAATGCCTAACTAAACCAAACTCTAGCCCAATGCCCAGACGGCCCAAATTGCCCAAACAAGTTGGGATAACAGAAACCCTAGGGTTCCCCTACCAGCGCCGCGCGCGTGCCTCCACGCGCATCACCGCCCACGCCTCCACGCGCGCCTCCGTACCACCAGCAAGCCTCCGTACGCCAGCCTCGTGCTTTCACGTCGCCTTGTACCTGTACAAGAAACACCAAACAACCAGCAAGCAAAAGAGAACAAAAAAATAGTTGTAATATTTTTCTTTTTTTCTTCTTTTCTTTTCGGTTATATAGAAGACCGAAGAAAATTTGTACGGGAGGATTTTTTTTTTACAGAGAATACACGAAATCAAAAAAAGAGATCGACAGCAAAAATTTAAAGGTTGATTTCCCTTTTATTTTACATTATTATCTACTGTCGTTCTATTTTCTTTATTTTCGAATCTTTGTAAACAAATAACAAAAAAAAGAGGGAAAGAGAAACGTTACTTGAACCCACAGACGCGTCGTCGGAGAGCCCATTCCGTCGTCGTAGTTCGGTTCGAAAACGGAGCATCAAAGGTTCCTCTCTGCGTGACCTCAACCACCGAATACGATGGTGGTGCGATGGAACGCTAGGGAGTTCAACCGTCCGGCATGAGAGGGTTGAGAGGAAATGAAGGGGGCGGTGGCTGCTGTGTTTAAAAGAAATTAGGGGAAATGTGTTAAAACAGATTTTAGGGTCTTTTAAAATGAAATGAAACGACGCCGTTTGCCAAAGGGAACATGCACACATCCCTTAAGAGGGATAATTGCATATGGGTCCTTCCTTTTTGCGGCGCAGGTTGATTAAGTTCCCATTTCTTTTTTAAAATCTTACCCTATTATTCCCATTGCGCTTTAATCTAGTCCCTGTCCGCCTTTCTTTGATTTATTGCGGTTTCAGCCCCCTGATCTTTATTCCGATTTCAATATAATCCTCAACCCGTTTAATGAATTTATTTATTTACTTATTTTCCTTAAAAATTATATTATTATTGTTATTATTATTTATTTTAAGCTTTTATGCACTGCTTTTTTTACTTTATATATATTGTTTATTTTAAGATTTTTATATACGTTATTTATTTCAAAATCTTCTATATATTATTTATTTTAATTGATTTATTATTTATTTTAAGTTTTCTTCACATTATTTTCCTTTATACTTTATATATAGATATATATATGTATATATATGCACTATCTTGTTTAAAGTTTTTTTATACATCATCTTTTAAAAAAATTTGATTTGTATATTATTAATTTAAAAATCCTTTTTTACATTATTAATTTTAAAGTAACTCATTGTCATTTCAAATTATATGTTTGATATTTAATTTATATCAACTTGCTTCATACTTGTTGTAAATTGTTACATATGTTGTTTAATTTATTTGCCTTTGATTATTGATGTTAATATTTAAATAGTGCACATTATACGATTGCCATCTTTGTATGTATTATAGTTTGTTATTTTGTATTTTCGTACCATTATTGTTCATTCGTATAGCATCTTATTCATGTATTTTTGTTCTATGATTGTTTCTATTTTTATATTATGCCATTGCATTGTGCGCTAAATCCCGATGTATTTATCCAACTTAAATTGTCGTATTTTACTTCAAAACAAAATAAATGTATGCTTTTACATGTTGTATTCGCTGTTATTTAAAAACCGAAAATTTTCAAAATAAGGCAAGGCTCGTGTTTAGAGGTTTCGGGAAAATCGTGCTCTAACTTACTGAGTTTCGATTCTCCTCGCTCAAAACCCAGCAATCGAGTATCCTTTCTCTCTTAAATCAAAATACATAATAAAAAACTTATTCTTGGGATTTTTGAGATATTGCACCCTAACTTACTGGGTGTGATATTTTATTATCTCGAGATAAGATTTTTAAAAGAACAAAGACAATATTTCGTATTCGGGAATTCTGAGAAATAGTGCCCTAACTTACTGGGTTGTGATTTTTCATTTGACCCAAATAATGGAATATCCTTCTTTTTTTTTTAATGTACAAGTATTGGATGTCGAAGGATAAATCCAACTTCGAGAATATAAGATGTTATGCCCTAACTTACTGAGTACGGCATTTTATTTCTCCGAGATAGGGAGCTTTGGCATCCAATACGGTTTTGTCCAAATACATATATATATTAAATAAATGGATCCTAATCGGGAATCTTTTCAAATTTTCGGTATTAAGACATTAATTAATCAATTAGGTACCAATTTTGGGCGTTACGGGGTGCTAACCCTTCCTCGTACGTAACCGACTCCCGAACTTGTTTTCTCGAATATTCGTAGACCAAAATTATTGTTTTAATAAAAATGTTTTGTTAAAATAATACATCTCAAGGTGATCTAATCACACCTCGAATAAAAGATCAGTGTCGACTCCATTTCCATATTTTAAAGTCGATCCCCGTTTTTTCAAAATACGATTAAAAATTGGTTTCGACACCTCCAATTTGCTTATATTTTCATATAATTTTTAATTATGTTTTGCTAGTTATATTTTCATAATAATCCTTCCAATTTACTTATATTCAATAATTCAATTTACAACCTTACATAATAATCCATTATAAATATATAAAACCATTTAAAAAGGTTATTTTTAAGTTTATAATTATTTTTACAAATTAAACACACTGTTAAGATTAAAATAGATATTTAAACATATAAATAATGTTACAAAAAGAATTATTCAATGGTCACAATATTTAAACTTAATTAATAATTTACATTGTCTAATTAATAATTAAAATTAAGTTAGAAAACATAAAAAAAGAATTTTTCACCATGTACTATTATAATATTTATATTTTAAAAATAATTTCATCATATTGTTTAGTTAAGTTTTGCCTAATATCAATTATCATGTATTTAAAATAAAAATTATATATTATTATATTTTAATTTCGTAATTATATTATTAATAAAATGCTATAAATTTTATAAACAAATTATAAAAATTAAATATAATTTAATTAATATATGTAATTAACTCTTGTATGGCATGATAAATAAAACTAATTATATAATCCCAAAACTATTTTACAGAAACTATTACTTTGGGATCCAATATATGCCTCAGATCCAATTAAAAACAGAAGCCTGTTTGGGCCATTAGTCTTCTATTCTTTTTGTTATATGATGGGGGCATGGGTACCGGTCAAATCAAAGACAAGAAAAGTGATTGGGCTAATGTTAACCAGTCATCGTGATGAGCTTGTGGTTGAGATTGTGATGCTAAAATCAAGGATATATAGCTATGGTAAAAATTGAATGATTTAAAATTTTATTTCAATGTGTAAAGATGAAAGGAAAGAGGATGGCATGTTATAATTTTATTGATTGGATCTCTATTTTAGGTGATAAAAACTGTATAATTTTATAATTGCTTATAGGTTGATTTAAGTTTTAATATATGAAATGTTTGTGTAGTTTTAAAATTTAAGATTTAGTTTCTATGGTTTAATTTTGAGAAATTAAATTATTTTTTTATTTAAAAATTTTTGTCTTTTCGTTTATTTTTGTTGCTATAGTTAATGACATTAAAAAGTAAAATAAGTTTTTAGCCTTCAACATTTACAATTTTTTGCTAATTTGGTTTATACCTTTTAAAAGTACATAAAAAAATTAAAAAGTAAATTTTTTTTCCATATTTTAAATAAATAACATAGGCATATAAAAATTATAATTTTTTTAAAAAAATAAAAAATAATATGAAAATAATTTAAAACTCTTTAAAATCAAAGAAAATAAAAATAAAAATTATTTTAAAATATTCAAAATTCAATATTATCTAAATTAAATTGGCCCAACCAGTTAGACCGATTGGACTAGGAACTAATTGGAGTATCCACTCAATGAGAGGTAAAAAAATCAATTGACTCATGAACTGGTACGGATTGATTGAACTAAGATAAAAAAAAAAATTAGTTGAATCGACTGTTGAGTTGATTTTGAATTGGTCTAACCAATTGGTTCCCATAACGATTAGTCCGACTAGTTCAAAGCAAATAAATTATATAAAAAAATAATTAAAATTACAAAAATCAGTTAATTTTTTAGCCAGGTTCAATCAGTCTGTATTGGTCCATAGGCCAACCAGTTTTTTTATTGTAACACCTTGAAATTTCTTATTAGACATGTGGTGCTATGTCAATGTCGAATAAGTGAATTCATAAGAAAATTTGGAGAACAAGTAAAATATTATTATAATGGGAATAAATTTTATTTTGGATAATGGAATTAATGGAAAGAATTTTAGAAGTGAGAAGGGTGATTTAAGAACTAGATCACAAAATTTGAAAATTTTGAGGACTAAAGTGCAAATTTAATAAGAAAGGGACATTTGAGCTATTAGTGACTAAATGGGATAAGAATAAGTTGGATTATATGTAAGTGTGAAAAAAATCACTTTTGGGACCAAATTGGGAAGAATTGGTAGTACATGGACTAAATTGTAAATTTTCCAATTTTATTGAGAGAAAAATGTAATTTTCATAACCTATGGATTTATTTTAAATATTATAAGTGAATTATGAGATTTGGGGTCGATAATTGACTATCACTAAGAATAAATCATGCCTTGAGATAAAAGGGGGCAAAATGATAATTTTACCATAAAAGGGTAATTTGGTCATTTCACAAGTATATTATGATCAAAATATTATTTGAAAAATATATTTGATATATGGAAGTTATTTATATGGAAATCGGTAGGGGCGAAGCTAGAAATTTTTTTTAAGGGCGCCGGATGAAATTTTAATTTTTAATAGTCTATATCTTTTTAATTTTTAAAGGATTAAATCAAATTTTTATAATTTTAGGGGGGCAAAGTTGATACATGCACGGATGGGGTGAAATTTATTAAATTCCAATCACTAAAGCTGTCAATTTTCAGGCTTGGGAAATTAGCAGACTTGTGATGACTTTTTGGATGAGATCCTGGCATTTCTGGGTTGAGATGTCTTCATGGCGTTTGAAGATCTATCTCTTAGCTTCGAAACACATTTTGAATCACTCGATTTTGAGTTCAAAATCTCAAGTTATGACCGTTTTAGTGAAGATTGTGCTAGCAGAATTTCTGAACAGGATAATAACGGGAATTACGAATTTCGGGCTTTTAATTCGAGTTTAAATCATATTGGGTTCGGGTTTTAGGCTTAATTTTTATTATATATGAGACCAATATGGTATTTATCAGCTCTGATTATTTTATTCCGAATTTTTGATAATTATTAAGTATTTTAGGTTATTTAGGAGTTTTATGTTAACAAAAAAGTTTAGTTTAAAACTACTTCTTGTTTAGATTAAATTAGAGTTCTAGTATAATTAAGAGTTTTATTTAGATTTATTTAGCTAGCCTATATATAGGCCTTTGCATTGTACACAATTGATTCAATTCTTTATTATTCAACTTCTCTTTTGAATTTATAAATTCTCTTTGAGTTTTCTTTTTTTAAGAATTTCTCTTAAGTTTCTTTTAGAAGAGTTTTAACAATATTTTTATATTGTGGGAATCATCTTCAAACTTTTTCATGCCAAGTTTTCTTTATTGAAGGGGAAATTAGAGCCGCTTGAAGGGGGTTGTGGATTCTTCAAGTTTCCAAGGCTTCTTAGGACTTCTACATACCACTTTCTATCTTTTCATTTATCTTTTTTATTTTCTTCCTTATTGTTCTAATCATAGATTTATTATTCTATTTTAATTATCTTAGTTATTTATTTTAATTGTTTTATCTAACTCGGATTTGATTGTGTTTGAGGTTGTGTAAAAAATTCAAGATTCTTTTCGAACGTTTAGAGCCCTAAATTAAATCCACGACTTTGACAAACTTTACGATCCGTTTTCGCATTCATCCGTCTCAGTATTTTATCAAAAGTGCAATTTTACCTTTATTAATTTAAAATTTAAAAAACAAATAAAGGGCCTAAATAGAAATTTACCATTTTGGGGGGGGTCGGGGCCCCTGCCAACCCCTTAGATTCGCCCCTGGAAATCGGGCTTCAATTAGTGAACTTGGCCTTGAAATTTTTGTGTGTGGGCTTGGAAGCGTATTTGTATGATGTTCAAAGAAAAAAAAATAGAGAAAAATAAACCTCCATCAACTCGTACAATCTAAGCTCACCCATGGAGGTTCTTTCCATTCTTTTTTACAATTGTTTCCAAGTTTTTCTTTCAATCCCTTCAAAAATCTCAACACCCATCTTGAGATTTTGCTAAAATCTTCTTTTAGAAGACTATTCCATAAGATTGAATCTTCTTATAAATCATCATCTTTAGCAAGGGTTTTTTTGAGTCTAGAGAAAGTTAAATCTTAAAAGAAAAAGCTTACACCACGTTGTGGATGAACCACTGATCGTCGCATATGAACTGCTAGTAATAAAAATAGTAGATGAACCATAAGGGTTTTTGATAAAAAGTTTGCAAACAAGCTGCTAGTATGGTGTGGATAAACCACTTATCGGTGCAGATAAAAGCTGCTAGTACATTGTGGATAAACCACTCATTGGTGCAGATAAAAGCTACTAGTATGTTATGGATAAACCACTCATTGGTCTAGATAAATCACTCATCGGTGCAAGTAAATTGCTCACACTTCCTTTGTTCATATCGTCGCACCCCATGCAATGTAATATGACATGCTTATAACATATTAATTCAGTAGCAAGGGACATGCTTATAACAGATCAATACTGATAAAGAATGAGGTAGATGAACGCGAAAGCAGATCGTAAAGTTTATTCAAGTGGTGGATGTATCCTAAATCTCTAGACGAACGTAAATGGAAACTAGAAACAACGAAAATAGATTAGTTGTCACAAAGAAGAATCATACAAACTTAAAACAAAAGAAAGATGAACCGGCTTGTAAAAGGTCCAATAGAGAATGAATTAGGGTTTCTTGGATGGAAAGAAATCATCCTTGGACCTTAAGAAATCACCCCAACCAGATCTGGAAAACAAAACACGAAACAGATTTGTTAGAAGTGATTTGAAAGACAAAAGCAAACTATTTTGTGCAAGAATGTTTGAAACAACAAGAAAATATTAAAACTCCTAATTTTGATGTGTTTCTTGATGAAACAAGATAGGAGAACGTCTCTCTTGAAACAATTTTAACCTAGAATGAAAATAAATAAAATCAGTAAACCAAAACAGCAAGAACTAAATTAAAATAAACAAGAAACGATAAATTAATGCTAGAAAAGAAAATATAACATCCTAAGAAGCCTTGGAAACATTAAGAATCCACAACTCCTTTCAATGGCTCTAATTCCCCTTCCAAGAAAGATATCTTGACAAGAAAAAACTTGAAGATGATTCCCACAACCTAAAAGGCTGTTAAAACAGCTTCCAAAAGAAACTCAAGAGCAATTCTTGAAGAAAAACTCAAAGAGAATTATTATTAACTTAAAAAAACAAAAATCAATTGTTCATTTATAAGGGTGGACGTCCATGCTACTTATAAGCCCCAAAAATAAGTTCTCCTAACCTTAATGGAATAACTGACATGACAACTCATCAAGTAAAAAAAACAAAATAATTCTAAGTGTGGACTTTTAATGGGAATTCGGTCAAAGGAATTAAATGGGCTCCTTGGGCTGAATTCTTACATGATAATCTACCTATTAAAATAAAATTGGACCTATAGTTTAAATATTTTACAATTTGGGTCACTTTGATAATTTGGCCTAATATTTAAATAAATTACTTTCCAAACTTTAGGATGGGATTATAGACATCTTATTGTGCCATTTTTTTCAAGAACTTGGTCTTGTGATCTGTTTGCTCTCAAAATGGGCTTGTTCAAGCTTGTACATGAAATCCAATACACCTTGGCTGCAAGATCCAGTTTCTCATATCAAGATTTCCAGGATTTAAAATCTTGATTTTCTTGATTATTGAAATTGTCTGAAATAACAAAATTGGACCAAGATTCAGTTTCTCAATTTTCTTGAAAATAAGAAAGTGAACCTTGATTTTCTTTTTTAGTCGTGTGCGCATCTAGGGCCTTGGTAATGAAGTCTTGGATGGTCCTATTCAATCTTGCTCGAATTCGTTTGGCTTTTGACCTTATTATTGGGCCTTGAGAAAATTTGAGCCCATCACATTCATGAGCCTGATTTTGGGCCTTGTGACTCATATCAAATACGGTAGCAATAGACATGCTTATATCACATATCAATACGGTAGCAAAAGACATGCTTATCATGTATTCAGTTTAACGGTATCAAAAGACATGCTGAACATGCAATCAGTAATACAAATACAATAGACATGAATTGTTCACATATTATGCATATAACAGTAGTAATTCAGTCACTCAGATCATGGATTCCAATATACATATTATCAGGGATTCAATTGGGTGAAATAAAACTCTAAAAATAGTTCGAGGACTATACAAAGACTAAATAGAACAATTCACAAAATTTTGGGGAAAATTGTAAAACAGAGGTTACACGGCCATGTGGCTAGGCCATGTAAGACACTAAAGGTCGTATAGAAGTGTTACACGATCATGTGGCCAGACCGTGTAACAGACTATGGTCGTGTAGTAAACATTAAAATTACCCTACAGGATAGGCATGGTCATGTGGCAAGCCGTGTGGATGGTTCTTTGTCGTGTGAAAATCGAAGTACCCTAACATAACAGTAGCACATGGCCGTGTGGTGCCCGTGTGGTCTACATGCTTGTGTAGAGGACTGTGTTGCCCTAAACCTACACACGATTTGCCCCGATCCACTTGGTAAGGAAAAGGCACCTTTTACCGGGGGTCTGATTGACATTCCTCACGCTTTCTTTTAGTCTGATTCACCTAAATCTGGTCCTTCAAACTACATTTACACGTGAATTAATGGTTGGTTTCAAGATTTGACCAGATAATCAATGTAACACCCCAGACCCGGCCTAGAAGTTAGGCCCGAATCCGGTGTGTCACATTGAAGTGTTTTAGTGAAAACCTTGTTTTCATTGAAAACTCTTTTAGAGAAAAGTTAAGTAAAATCCATTTTGCTTTCAAAACGAGGTGTAGCCAAGAACCATTTCCTTGTTACTATGTAAAAACAAATTTCCTCTGACAATGGAAGCTCATTCTTAAAACACAATTATTTTAAAAAAAAAACTTGAAATTCGCTTAAAAGAAATAAATCCAGGTTCCGTTTCAAAATTACAATGCATAGTGGAAGTAATGGAATAATTACAATCCAAAATAAAATAACTTAAAATCTAGAATTTAGATATTAAGAAAAGCAAGTCTAATCATCTTGCTAGTTGGTCACCTCTGAGTCCCTCCATCTGTCGAACCGCCTACTGAGGATCACCTGAGAAAAATAAAAGAGGGAGTGAGTTTTCAAAAACTCAGTGTGTACGACCCTCGTCAAACAAATAGCATACATATCATGTTATTAACATAACAATATCATACATGCAATGCTATGCAAACCCTCCCCAAATAATCCATCCGGTACACATCATCTCCGTCCCGCCGAAACAAATCTGTGGGGATTTCTAAATCGACCCACCCATCTGATACACATCAAGGGTAGCCCGGTTGCGGTACTACCAAACGTTGCAGCAAAGCTGCTAATCATACAATGGGCTTAAAAAGCCATCGGTGGATCCACAGTTGTCAAGCAACCATGCGATCCTCATATACTTCCTCCGTTCCATAATTCCCACCCATATGCAACCTAAACAGAATATCATATGAATGCAGCAAATGTACATGTAACATCCATAAATCTTACCTTCAACACATAGGGGTATTTTAGTCATTTCACACATCAAGGGTATTTCGGTAAGTCTACCTTACAGGGGTATTTCAGTAACTCTTAACAGTATGGGTCTTAATTACGAACCTTGGCCTGTCAACAAGTCCTCGCGGCTAAAGTGAACAGACACTACACACCAGGTAGGATTCCAGAGAAGAGGAGGTGGGTCATTAAGACCGCTTATGTACCGAGCTCTCCCTAGATCCAATCCTAGACATGCATATGCCCGTTGCCACACCTAAACCTTATGACTTGTTCACAGTCGCACTTAATAAATTATTAAAGTTTTATGTAAGGTTAAAAAATTTACCAATCCTAGACATGCATATGGCCCATCTGGCCCAATCACATTCATAGGGCACATCTGGCCCAAATCAATTCCAAGCCATGTAACCAGCATGACTAGTTCATCACTTATTACCAAACCATCAAATTCACCTATTTTGAGCCTACGGCCCATCAGGCCCATTTTGCCCATTCTGTCCCGATTGGCCAAAACACGGCCCAAGTCCATGAGGTTACTTATGAGGCCTCTAATAACGTATCGATTTTCCCTTACGAGTGTTCGCACACTAGCAAGACTACCGTAGCCAAAATTTTCGGCTTTTTGGCATTTCGGGATTTACCGATCTAATGTGTGTGTAGTGTATGTACACACCTTCGGCTTTATATTAAACTGTCGAATCGTAGGGTAGAAGTACACACCTGATAACAAAACGCGCTGCGATCTCCTTAGCCATGATCCTATAAACGATATCACTCAAAGATTAATCACAAATACTTATCGAATACTTTACCAGAAGCCGAAGCTTCACCTTAACCTTACCTGAAACACCAAGCCTTATTAGCCCTTCTTTGATCACTAGTCACGTGTATCTCCTAAATCTGCATCATTCTTAACCATTAAAAATAGAATAATAGGTTACTTCCATCCAACACAAGTCCCCCTTTCCCTATCTATGACCATTCGACCAACACCTAAACCATAATTGAGAATACTTACCCAAGAAGCAATCGGCCCAAGAGGTATTCGACTTTTAAGATTAGTATATTGAAAAGGGTGATTCGACACAAATAGAAAGAAGGAGAGAAGAAGGAATCGGCTAAAACCAAGGGTGTATCAAAAGAGAATTTGAGAAGAAAAAGTATGTAAGATCAGCAAGTAAAGAAGGAATTCGACTTCTGAGTACTTAGAGAGAAAAAGTGTTTTGGCAACTCAAAAATGAGAAATTCGACTAAAAGGAAAAATAATTTTGGCATTAGCCTAGAACCCCAAAATCGACACCTATTTATAGCCTATAGCCGAATTTCCTATCCCCAAATTCTCAATTCGGCTTAACCTCTTCCACATTGTAACATCCTAAATTTATGGCCTTGTGCATTTTGTGTAGTGTATGCTTAAAATATCAATTTAAGGATTTGAGGTGCAAATGGGGCTCAGGTTTGGGCTGAGGCTATGATTAAATATTTTGTTTAGACACTCTAGGGGCTTAAATTAAAGTTTTAGTAGTTTAATTGACATATTGGGCTTGTGGCCCAGCAACTAGGGGCACAGTAAGGGGGAGCTATAAGTGGCGTCACCAGTGCTTGAGAAGGGCCCAATTTTTCTTTACTTGAAGCCCAAGTTAAAGGGCCAAATTTCGGCACTTAAAAGGGGACTAGGAGGGGACGACACAAGGCTAATTTTTAGGAATTTTATTATGTTTAAATTATGAGGATAATAAGAAGATAATGGATAGAGGAGTTGGTGATAATTAAGGCTATTTTTGAGGAGATAACAGAGTAAGATAAGGGAAAAGGATAGGAGCTATCATATGTTGGAGTGTTGGCCGAAAATCAATCTCTGCTAAGGGGAGGAATCGGTTTTCTATATAAAGGGGGGATGCCGAAATTTACTGCTAAAGCTCTCATCTTTTCTCTTTTCTCTGCCGAAATTTCTACTCCATTCTTCCTCTCTTCTCTTCTTCTTCGGTTAGCCGAATCTTCAAGCCTCTCCTTGCTCTCTTTTCTCTTTTCTTTCTAGCCGAAACCATATCAGTTCATCCCTCCGGGATTTTCATAAAAAGCCGAAATCACTAAGATCTCACCTCCTGAAGTTGCCGAATCTTCTTTAATGGAGTCTACTTATGCCAAAATCTGAAGGAAACAATAGGTAAGTGTTGATTTCGGGATTTCAATGTTCTTTCGGCTTTTCAAAGTCCTTAGCCGAATGGCTATTAGAAACTAATATCTTATTTCACTCTTATTTTCAGCATTCTGGGATCTGAAGAGGAGTCAATCGTGTAGATCTCTAAGTCATAAGTTCAGTAATACTCGAATCAAGGTATTTCCGAGATTTCAAGGTAAGAAAGTGTATTGATGTTAGTATGTAAAAACGGATAGAACACTAACCATGGCCGATTATAGGAGAAGGCCTATTTTTCATATCTTTCCGGCTTTTTGAGCAAGTTGTAGATCGGTTAAGCAAGAGTATCGACACTAATAAGGTGTGTAACTACTCACACCATTAGATTGATTGCTAAAATATATGTATGTAATAAATCTGTTATACTGTGTTAAATGCCAAAATTCCAGCATATCATTTGGAAACCCGAAAAGGGTAAAAGCTAAGTACGAGGTTAGTGATTTCTGCCACCCATCAGTGATTGATTCTGTTAAATGATATGTGATATATGTCGATTGCTATATATATGCTTGGGGTTGGGAAATTAATGAAAAGGGGAAGTGATCCGTTCTGGTGGCTCATGCCATTTCACCCTGGTGACTCTGTCACAACTCTGTTTCTGGTGGCTATTGCCATTTCAGCCTGGTGACTCTGTCACAACTCTGACGATGAGCAGCATGACTGCCATCAATGGTGTGTAGCGATGTGGGTTGATTGTAGAAATCCCCAACGGTGTGACTGGCAGGTAAGGGGTGTGTAGCGGATGGAAACTTAGGATTTGGGTTGGGCTTTGCATGTTAACTTTTATATTAAGTTTTATATTTTGATCTGTGGGGCTAAGGCCCAAATTTAATGGTGCATGAGGGTTGCACACTGAGTCTCGCGACTCACCCTATTATTTTAACCATTTCAGGTGACACTTAGTACATTGGACCGGGCTGGAGGAGAGAGCAAGGTGGCCTTGCGAAAGAGCATTGAGAATTCGGCATAAAGACTTAGTTTAATATTTTATTTTCTTTTAATTAATGGGTTTAAATTTCCTTGTAATAAGGCCATGGGCCACTAGACTATTATACTTTGTTTTGGGCTTTTATTTTGGGTTTTTATTATTGTCTCTTAAACTTCAATTGAACTAAGGCATGTATTAAGATTTTGGTTTCTATTCTCAAATCAACAAACTAAATTTATATTTTATTTAAATTTACCAAGCATTAAGTTTTCCCCCAACAAAAAAAAATTAAATACTGTAATTTTTGTAGGAATATTTCCCGAAACCGCGACATCTTTTACGAAATCTTTCTAGTGACATACCAGATCCGGTTGTAGTGTTTGGGCCGGGTTTGGGGTGTTACACACATATCCCATCTCCTAAATTTTCTCCACGATAACTCCCCAATCCTTTTCCTAAATTTTCTCTTCTGATCACTCTCCTTAGAGTCCATCATCACACCACTTCCAACCTTCTAGAAGGCCAAAATTAAACTCCTAAAAAAAATACTAAGCTAGGATTCAAACCTAAGATCTCCTTGCTAGCCCATAACGCCACCTTCCAATAACCTAAGTGGCGTCACTTAGCCACTCCACCACAAGGCTCTTTGATGCTATTTTTCCCTATTTTTATTTAAAAGCCCAACTACTCACTGCCCTGGTTCCTTTAATATATAATTAGAAATTCCTTCTCCTCAAAGTTCGAACTCAGCACTTCTCTAACACCCCTAGACACTCCAAGTTCATTAACTCTCAAGGCCCACATGCCAATTGTCACTTTCTCTCTCACTTAAAAATTTTCTAAGACCCAAAGCCCAAAGCCCAATTCTTCTAGACCCAAAAATTTGGGGCGTTGCAACTCTACCCCTTTAAAGAAATTTCGTCCTCGAAATTTTCAACTAATTATTAATCGCACCGCTCAAGTCACACCTCTATGCTTTCGCTGCGCACGCTGATCTTAATAACACTAGCACACTTTAACTCTAATTGAACCCTCTTACACTTACCAAAAACCTACCCACTGGAGCAGATACACATTGCATGCATACAGTTTCTATACCCAAAATATCGCATCACCTCCTCTGCTACCTTTGCTATTTCAACCAACTCTGAGAAACCTCGCTTTCTCTGAGGAGCAATCAACACCCTGAGACTATCCCTAAGACCATCCTCAAACCTTACGCAACGCTCATAGTCCGTTGTCACCATAACTCTTGCATACCTACTAAGGCGTAGAAATTCCACCTCATACTCCGTCACAAATTTGTTCCCCTAGATCAAGTTCAAAAACTCCTTCCTCCTAGCATCAACGTAGCTTGCACCTACGTACTTCCCTTGAAACAAAGTTTTGAGAAACTTCCAAGTAATTTGCTCAGGTTGGGTGCCCTCCTTCACCGTCAACCACCACTGATAGGCTTCTTCCCTAAGCAATGACACTGCTATTTTCAATTTTTGCTCTGATGTGCAGCCAAGTCATCCATTATCCTCTCCGTGGCCTCCATCCAGTATTCGGCCACGTTAGGAGCCACGCCAGCAATACCCTTAAAGACCTCAGCCCCATCGAAGTCGCTCCGGAATTGCCCTCCGATTTCCAGTACCATTATTGGGCCCAGCGACCCTTTCCAAAATCCTCAGCGTTGCTTGTGACAATGCCTCTTCTCCAACAGCCCGATCATTCAGCCCCATTTCAGCCACAAGTGAGGTCGGAGCCTCTTCTACTTTAACATTGAACATATGGCCTAATACCAACGACTCAGCCCTAACACTTCCGCGACCTCGGCCGCGACCCTTTGCACCTCTTCTAGCGCTCATTATCTGTATTAAAAATTTTATGAAGTTTTAGTTAGTTCTAGTATTTACGCCGATGTCTTATGAGAGTGTTAAGTAAAGCATTGTTTTCGCAGTCGTAAATCCTCTACAGTTTTAGTTCCCTATGGGCTTTAGTTTTACTCTAGGCATATTCTAAAAGTAGCCCACTATCTACGGTATAACAGTTCAAAATAACTAAGTATCAAGAGAACTTACTTGGTTCGACGTCGAAGACTCGGTGTGCCATCCAGCAAGAATTTCCAAAGTATTCTACTAAAAATATTTAAAATCAATAATAAGGCCTATTTTCAAAGCCCGAGCTTTGCAACCGGGCTCTGATACCACTAAATGTAACACTCCAGACCCGGCCTAGAAGTTAGGCCCGAATTCGGCGTGTCACATTGAAGTATTTCAGTGAAAACCTTGTTTTCATTGAAAACTCTTCTAGAGAAAAGTTAAGTAAAATCCGTTTTGCTTTCCAAACAAGGTATAGCCAAGAACCATATCCTTGTTACTATGTAAAAATAAATTTCCTTTGACAGCGGAAGCTCGTTCTTAAAACACAATTATTTTCAAAAAAACTTGAAATTCGCTTAAAAGAAATAAATCCAGGTTCCGTTTCAAAATTACAATGCATAGTGGAAGTAATGGAATAATTACAATTCGAAATATAATTACTTAAAATCTAGAATTCAGATATTAAGAAAAGCAAGTCTAATCGTCTTGCTAGTTAGTCACCTTTGAGTCCCTCCATCCTTCGAATCGCCTACTGAGGATCACCTGAGAAAAATAAAAAAGGGAGTGAGTTTTCGAAAACTCAGTGTGTACAACCCTCGTCAAACAAATAGCATACATATCATATTATTAACATAACAATATCATACATGCAATGCTGTGCAAACCCTCCCCAAATAATCCATCCGGTACACATCATCTCTGTCCCGTCGAAACACATCTGTGGGGATTTCTAAATCGACCCACCCATCCGATACACGTCAAGGGTAGCCCGGTTGCGGTACTACCAAATGTTACAGCAAAGCTGCTAATCATATAATGGGCCTAAAAAGCCATCGGTGGATCCACAGTTGTCAAGCAACCATGCGATCCTCATATACTTCCTTCGTTCCATAATTCCCACCCATATGCAACCTAAACCGAATATCATATGAATGCAGCAAATGTACATGTAACATCCATAAATCTTACCTTCAACACATAGGGGTATTTTAGTCATTTCACACATCAAGGGTATTTCGGTAATTCTACCCTACAAGGGTATTTCAGTAACTCTTAACAGTATGGGTCTTAATTACGAACCTTGGCCCATCAACAAGTCCTAGCGGCTAAAGTGAACAGACACTACACACTAGGTAGGATTCCAGAGAAGAGGAGGTAGGTCATTAAGACCGCTTAAGTACCGAGCTCTCCCTAGATCCAATCCTAGACATGCATATGCCCGTTGCCACACCTAAACCTTATGACTTGTTCACAGTCGCACTAAATAATTATTAAAGTTTTATGTATGGTTAAGCAATTTACCAAATACTAAGCCCAAGACCCCTTACAAAGCCCAAACAAATTCATATACGTTCATATGGCCCACCAGGCCCAATCTCATTCGTATGGCCCACTAGGCCCAAATCACAATCATATGGCCCATCTGGCCCAATCACATTCATAAGGCACATCTGGCCCAAATCAAATCCAAGCCATGTAACCAGCATGACTAGTTCATCACTTATTACCAAACCATCAAATTCACCTCTTTTGAGCCTACGGCCCATCAGGCCTATTTTGCCCATTCTGGCCCGATTGGCCAAAACAAGGCCGAAGTCTATGAGACCGCTCATGGGGCCTCTGATAACGTATCGATTTTCCCTTATGAGTGTTCGTACACTGGCAGGACTACCATAGCCAAAATTTTCAGCTTTTCAGCATTTCGGCTTTTCGGCATTTCGGGATTTGCCGATCTAATGTGTGTGTAGTGTATGTACACACCTTAAGCTTTATATTAAGCTATCGAATCATAGGGTAGAATTACACACCTGATAACAAAACGCGTTTCGATCTCCTCTACAAACGATATCACTCAAAGATTAATCACAAATACTTATCGAATACTTTACCATAAGCCGAAGTCTCACCTTAACCTTATCTGAAACACCAAGCCTTATTAGCCCTTCTTTGATCACTAGTCATGCGTATCTCCTAAATCTGCATCATTCTTAATCATTAAAAATAGAATAATAGGTGACTTGTATCCACCACAAGTCCCCATTTCCCTATCTATGACCATTCGGCCAACACCTAAACCATAATTGAGAATACTTACCCAAGAAGCAATCGGCCCAAGAGGTATTCATCTTTTGAGATTAGTATAGTGAAAGGGGTTATTCGCCCCAAGTAGGAAGAAGGAGAGAAGAAGGAATCGGCTAAAACCAAGGGTGTATCAAAAGAGAATTTGAGAAGAGGGAGGGGGACTCGAACTTCGGTCTAGAGAGGATCTAGAACTTTAACCATTGAGCCTATAACTCATTATTGCCTAATTTAGGCATTCAATTTTATATAGTTTAATTTTTAAGAGACTTGTCAAATTCCCAAAATAAAAAAGAGGGAGGGGTTTGAACTTGGGGCCTTAAAATAGATGCTCTAACTCTTTTACCATTAAGCCTTACGCTCATTTCTTACTTAATTTTATTTTCTAATCGTATATATTTATTTTGAGGTGCGCAATTGGATTGCCGAAAATAATAAAAATATTAGAATGAGAGAAGGCTCGAACTTGGATCTCTAGGGTGGATCCTCCAACTCTCAACCACCAAGTTCAATATTATTTTCTTGTTTAATCTAGATTCTTACCCATATACATATATTTTGGGGTGTGACTTTACCCTAGTTTGCCAAAAATAATAAAATGTGATGAAGGGAGCTTAAACTTAGGATGTCTAAGAATAACTACATTACTTAACCACTAGGCCAAATACTCATTTTTTTTTAAACTCTTACAACATTTATTCTTAAAATGAGGCGTGACACTTGCTAGGGTTTAGAGCAAAAATGCACAAAATAAAACTGATGCGAGGGAAAAGATTCAATCTTAGATTTCCAGGACACATTCACTAACACTTAACCATTAGGCCAATAACTCATTTATTTTCAAACACACAAAGATAACCTTTATAAATCAAGGTGTGACCACTCTTGGTTTCACAAGCCTTGATTCTACTAACCCCCTTTTTGGAATGTGGCAAGAATGATATAAACAATCTTCAAATTTTATAACTTTTATTTTTTTTTAATAAATTGAATAAGTTAGTGACATTAAATAAATTAGACTACTTTTTAGTGACATTAAATAAATTAGACTACTTTCTACCTCAGGTGCCCTAGTAAACTTAAAGAAATAGTTAGAATATTATTGGCATGTCAATGGGGATTTATGTGTACCTAGAGTTCTTTTGCCTTTGGGCTTAGCACTTCAGTGCTCTCTTGTGTGTTCGGAGGGATGTGTTCCATTACCTTCGGATCTAGCACTCAATGCTCATTTGTGTGTCTAGCGATTTGGCACTTGGTGCCCTTTAGTATGTTTAGGAGGGACATGATTTCGTACCTAGTACCATGTGCTTCTTGGTATGTTTTGGAGGGAGTCTCATGTATCAGAGTCATTTCCCTAGTATTTATGATGGGATATTTGAATCAAAATATTGATAATAAGATATGCCTAAGACTATAAATTTCAAATGTGCTCTAAACTAGAATATGTTAATGGATTAACAAGTTAAAAGACAATATGTTTATAATAGGGTTACATAGGAGCCATAAGACATGGAATTATGTTTATAATAGGGAAAAAATGAGGAAAAAATTGACTTGCATAATGAACTCATAGCCATAAGTGGAACTCACATGTGGATAAGTTAGAAAGTTAAGATAAAAAAGGCTATAGACTTAGATTAGACAATATTGGTAATCTTGAACATGAATTCTCCATGCGGATTTTTAAAGAAGCAAAAACTGATGAGTTGAGCTCCATAATTTAGTAATTGAACTTGAATTTGCTAAAAATAGCTAATTATGATAAAAAATGAACTTTGAATAATGCATGCTAAGGGGCTCAACATGTAAATTAGGATGGGATAAGTAGGCTTATCATTGAATACTTACTAAGCTTTTTAAGCTCATGCATTGGTGGTTTAAGATGTAGGTAATGGGTTCGGTAAGAAGATTAAGGTCCGAGCTTGGAATCTTCACATCATATTACGATTGAGGTTGTAATATATTTATATTAGTGTTATGTACAATTATTCTGGCATGTACATACAGGGTTTAACCTGAATCTGGTATTTGAAAATTTTGATTTGAAATTCAAGTCGTTCTAATGTAATTATTTAAGCTTTTTTTTTCATCAATTGAATAGAATGTATTTATGCTTTTTATTTAGATTTTAAATGATTTTGGAAAATGATTTTAATGTTTTGGAACATATGGAGATATTATGGACATGTTTATGGATGATTTTAAGTGTTTTTGGGCTGATTTTAAGTTTCTAGAGCCTAAGGTTCAACGCACTTGCCAATGGTATGCACCCCAATTTGGCAGAATGCCAAAGTCTACAGTAAAGAGCCCTAGGTATCGATACTTAGACTCTAGGTACTAATACATAGGCCCTTTGATAGGGCCACTACATTGTTTTAGCTGTTTTGAGCCCTTTAAGGCTCGTAATTGACCTTGGGCACCTCCGATCACCCAAAAAACATTTCTAAATGATTTCAAGTTTATTTTTAAATCTTAAAAAATAATTTTATATTATTTTTTACTATTTATTCAAATTATTTGAAAATTTAACTCTTGATAAAACATTTGTTTTTCTTAACTTGAATATCCTTGCTTTAAGCTAACGAGCTTCAGCAGCTATTGTATGATTTGGATGTGTCCTCGTAAGTATGAAATGACCAATAATTATTCCAAATCATATTTGATTCTTTCTTAAATTGTGGAAATTGTTTTGGAAAATGAAGTTTAGATTTCAAAATTTTAGCTTTGAAATTTATGATTTATGAATTCATTATTTCCAAATTCTTTGTTTTTTAAATACAAATATTTGAAATTCTAGATAATGAATCATTTTAAACTGATTGTTTAGATTATTCAAATTTGGATTTGGATTTTAACTAATTCTATGTCTTAAAAACTTTTGAAATTAAATTATTCAAGAGGATTTTGAACATGGTTGTTTGAACCAAATAAAACTGATCGGTCGGACCAAGAATTAATCAAGGTACTGGTCCAAGATTTGATGTGACCATTGCCCAAGGCCAACTCAAAACTACAGTGGAACCTATGGAGCTACCAACGGGGCCGATTACCTGAGCTCGAGCTAGAAGGTTCAAAGAAGCTGTTGCGGGTTTAATTGACTGAGTTTGGGGTGAAACCATTGCGAGATTTATCGAACGATCATGGACAAGCAATCCATGCGTGCCTTGCAACCTGATTCAAGCTTATTTAGCTCAACTTTAGCTCTTTTCAGTCTTGTGCATTTTATTTGCTGGAATAAACAATTAAGTCGATTTTGGTTAATTTAGTTTAATTAGTTTAAGTTATTAATTAAGTCATAATTTAGACAACTTTAATATGAGTTTAATTATGTCATAATCTGAACATTTTAAATACAAGTTTTAAATATGTCTTAATTTAGACATCTTTAAAACATGTTTTAATTCAGAAAAATTAAATTTGTCTAAGTTGTGTTTAATGTGTCTTGTAGGAGTTTACATTGGCTGCTGATTATTCAAGCATTTGGGGATTTAATGGACGACATTAAAGGGGGAGCATGCATTAGGACGTTCATGCATGAAGGAGTTACTGATTGTTCATGTACTTGATGATTCATGGACGTTTGGCAACATGGGAGAATAATTTCTAAACACTCAAGTTGTCCATTCAAGTATTCAAGACATATTAAAGCCTTAATTTAAGTTGGTACAAATCCCATGCTATATACATTCGGCCAAGGGAAGTGTAGGAGAATTAAAAGCTGCACATTCATGGAATTATGACTTTCCTTCAAGGTTAAGCATGCATGAACGCACCAAGTGAAGCAATATGATTATTCGGCCAATTCATGCACCATCTTTAGGCATGCACTGAATTTTAATGCTATGTGTGTGAACATGTTAAATACAAGTGTCAATAGACATTTTAGAGTTTATAAATAGTTGTGTAACTGTCATTTGAGGGGACTTTTGATCTTTTATGAACTTTATAATATTTTGTGAGTGTTCAATGTTGGAACGCCGGCACCCCCATGGCGCAGCAAAATAAAATTAATCCCGGCAATCCAAACCACGAATCCATGTGTGAGGAACGAATCAGGGTGAAATAAAGGTTTCGAAGTTACCAAAATTTCAATCTGAGTAGACAGCGACGCCTCGGCAACAAGAGTTCTGATCTACTGTAGAACCAAGCCGCAACCTTTACGATGTCGGCCTCTACGTAATCCACCCGGTTTGACTATGAACGGCAGAAATCTCTAAAACTGTTTTAGAGGTTTTTTTTTATTTACTTGACGGCTGCTAGACTTTTTCAAGCAAATTCTTAGGGTTTTTTTTAATAAGTTTTTTATCACTTTTTACCTTTTATAATCGGTATGTCTTTTATGAATTATAAAATTAAATAAATATAATAATGTTTTAACCGAAAACTATAATTACATTAATTATACCGAAAAAGTTATAATTACATTAATTATAACATGGATTTCGGTAAACTATATTTATTTAAATTTATATACGAACTAAATTCATATATTAATTCTCATTATGTGTACAACATCCTTGTACATATAATATATTCAATATTTGATTGCCCAATTAAATTAATTCTTTAATTAATTTAATTCATGTGACAATCAAACACAATACCAACTATGTTTTATTCCGTTCATTTCAACCATAGGGTGTGACCCTGTAGGTTCTTGTAACGTTAGCAGTAATACTAGAACGATTCTAATGTCACAAAAAATGAGTGGCATCTAGCAATGCATCATTGCTACCTAAGTTACAAGAAGTCATGATTCGACATAACTTTTTGTGATTAACCTTTCATGCATTAATCCTTAAGTCCTTTATCTCTGAAATGGACACAAGTCATGGAATAGTCACACTTGTATAGTCCATCCCATGTTTCTTGATATCTTGAGTAGACTATGATATACAAATTAGTATGACATCTCATGTCAACTTGTTTGAGCATGGCCATGCATTTCTAGTCTCACTCAATCAAGTGGCCTATGATATTACTCCCATTATGTGGGAGGGACTTATCCTATATTGATCAACAATATTCCTCTACATAGATTGTGGAATATCCAACATCAGCATTTATAGGACAACCAGTTACGGTGTACGTTTGACTATATCAAAATATACGACTCACGATGTTGGGATAATGATTATCTCAAGTCTAAGGATCATATACATATTAATCACTATGAGTAATGTTGTGACAATTACATAATAATCCAAGAATCATACTCATAGTGGGTTAGTCCAATATGTTGTTCTCTAACACACATATTCATGCATTGATTTTGACACTCCATATCAATGACAACTCTTTATCATCAATCAACTACATGTTAGTCTTAATACATTATTGTTGTCCTAGTCAACAATAATACTTGGCTAAGGATCTTTTAAGAATAATCATATTATTCTCAGGACATTATTATAAAACAGTTTATTTGTACACACAGAAGGAAAAACTGAAATAATAATGACAACGCTTTATATTAATAAACGTGGTAAATCAAGTATGTTGTTACAACCATCTCATGGTTGATCTTTGGGCATACTCTTACATTCAACTCTCTTTGTTCTCTTTTGACTTAATTGACTTATCAAGTCTATCTTGTGGCGTCAATTTTGTTCCTTTTCTGAACTTATCACTTCATCGATGTGTGGCGTTCAACCTATACCGTTTTGGTTCCTATCTCCACATAGATAGTGGGTCACGATTTTATCTATCTACACCATTTTCAGCTTAAACGCTATTATAAGATTCGGGTCAATTTTACCATATAATATTGGTTCTTTTTTTAGCCTTAAACCGAACCTATCCTTGCTATTTTTTTTTTTAAAAACACTTTAACCCTTTGTTTTTCAAGCCAATTTGTTCGTTTTACAAACCTGCCCAAGAACGATGCCATATTACTTGATTTTACAATCGGGAAAATTCGTAGCTCGATTCTTCAAACGAACACAAGATCGCATCAGGATTCTCAGCTCGAAGAAAGGCATTAGATCGATTGGTCTAGGAACTAGCATGATTGGATCAAACAAAAAATCAGTTGATTCGACAATTGAACCAATTGAACTAGAATTTCTTCATTTTTTACTTTTTTATTTTTATTTAATGTAACTGGGCAGATTGGTCAAACCAATTGTCCCAATCGAACCAATCGTATAGTTGGACTAACAAATTGATAGCTTAACCGATTCAATCCTCTTTCGGTTATGAAAACTGTGAATTTAAATGAAAATTATTTTTTCTATTTTATTATGAACAATTTACTATGGAATTAATTGCTTCTGTATATTCTTTCAAGGAGTTTTTTTATTATAGATTACACATTGCCCAATAGAGTGTAACTTTCCCATTTTATATTTTTCATAAATTTTTTGGTTAAAATATTAAAAAGAACTTTCTATTTCAAACTTCGAGTTGAACAAATCGAGTTATTCGAGTGAACTCGAATTTTTTTTCTAATTTCGAGTTCGAATTGAGTTTAATTTTCAAATTCGAATAACTCAAATAATTCGAATAAACCGAATACCAAACTGTAATATTTTACATTTTAACCTCAAACCCCAAACCTTTTTACTTTCCCCCCAATACTTTTACTCCCTCACACTTTCCCCGCAATACTTTTACTCCCATCCCACCCCTAGTACTCCAAACCCATTTTCCCCCCAATTTTTTTTTTGAATATTTCCCCTTAAACATTTACTTTCCTCTCAAAATTTTACTCTCTTAACCCTTAAAATTTTTAACTTTCCCCGTAAACATTTACTTTTCACCCTGTACCCCTAAATAAAAAATCATCTAAAAAAATTCTTAAACCTAAATAGTAATAAATTTATTTATATCTACTATTTATATCATTAAATTAATTTTCACATTTTTTACTATTTATATTATTGAATTGTTTAATCATATTAAATTTTTATAAATTTCTGTTAAAATTGAATTATTCATGATGCCATAACTTTTATTAAAAAATTACATTTTTTATATTTAATATATTGTTTTAATTTCAAAATACATAATAACAAAACTCAGAAGATAATTGAAGCAACTAAGCAAGCAAAAAAGTTAACTCGTATATAAAAGATTAATAAATAAATTATGAGGATATGTGTAATACCCCAAACCCGACCTAGACGTTATGGCTGAATCCGGAGATGTCACTAAGAAGAGTTTTGAAAACGGAATCAATACGATAAGTCATTCCAACTTAATAACTCATATTCTCTTATATTTGTTTGTCAAAAGCGTTGCTTAGTTATTTCATTTGCCAAAACATGATTTACAGTAGGAGTTTAATTAAATCGATATATTTTGGAAATCCAACTCATATCTTTAGAAAAACCTTTGTTTGTGTAAAACTGTCGTTTTCTTAAAACATTTTGACAAACCATGCAATTTAACCAGCAAACGAAACCAAAACCAAGTTAAAAACCATATAGTTTAAAGAGTCCCAGAAATTACAAACTCTCAAATAAATCTAGAAATTTTAAATAAAAACCATAAATTACTAAGAATAAATAGTTCTCGGTCCCGTAGTCAAAGCTAAGTCTCCGTTGCATCGATCCGCCTAAGCCCGTGGATTACCTGAACAGAACAGACAAACGGATGTGAGTTTTCGTAAACTCAGTGTGTAACCCAACATAATTAGACATGCAACTTATACAGATATCACATACACAGTCAAATTTAGTTTCAAATTCAGACTTAAGTCCTTTACAGATGCAGATACAGATATACAGAATAGATATACAGAATCTTATGCCCATCCTCTACACACCAACTCCGACCATCCCATCACACCATGTGGGGTTAAAAATACCCACCCATCCTTACACACCACATTGTGTCATTATGACACATATTAGATAATATGTAGTCATGCTGCCAGAATATAGGTGAAGGTTGCTATACAGAACACTTCCTCCACATATACAAACCCACCCCAGTCACAAATAAAAATATACAAATACAGTAATCCCGTGCATAACATGCTCATATACAAGTGTCATATATATACATATAATTAATAGAATAATCAGTCATTCATTTCAGTGTCCAAATCAGAAAAGAGTATTAGATCACATAATTTTAGGGTTTGGTTAGCCCTTACCGACCCTACAGTAGGCCCAAAATCGATCGGAACGACCCGTGCGACCCTAGGGAAAATTTTAGAAATAGGGCCCACACGCCCGTGTGGCCCACACGCCAACATGGCTTAGCTTGTGTGGCCCAGACGGCCACATCCATACCATCACACGGCCGTTTCTAGTGCACGGCCATGCCCTCGTCAACCACACGGCCGTGTCTCGCATACAGCCAACTACACAGGTGACCACACGCTCGTGTGGCGTCGACAGTGTACACTTCCGGCTTTCGCCGAAACTTGTATTTCACGCGTAAGGGGTATACACCTACTTCAATTTTGATGCAAGAACACACCCGAGATCACCAGAAGCTAAAAGAAACAAACCAAACACCAAATTTAGTCTTAATTCACGATTAATCCGAAACTACGAAACCAACAAAAGTTCGATTCAACTGTTCATCACTTACCCAACACCCCGAACGATTTGGACTACAAATCTGCAAGAGGAGAGCCCTGTTCTTCACAATTCACCGAAGCAAAAACAGAAAGTAAGGCTCCAATCGGCAATTTGGAAAAACGAAACAACAGAAACGCTAGATCCTCACTTACCGAACAATGAAAAGAAAACAGAACAGCAAGATTCAAAGATTCGTTGACAGATCGAAACAAAATAGAAGGAAGTAACAAAATAAATTAGGAACAAAATAGCAAAGAAAAGTAAATGAAAATTGACGTCAGTTTTCCTAGAAAGAGAGAGGGATTTGTTTTTTGAAAAATAAAAATAAAAATAAAAATAAAATATATTAAAATCCCTTAAATTCCTCCCTACTAACTCACTATCAACAACTAACTCAGAATCCCAACTCCACCGAAACTCTCTCATACAACTGAGCAAAAAATAACGTCCACACTCGCGCAGGGATTCAAACACAAGACCTCTTACACTCTAACTCTCTTCCCGCTTGAACCAACTTGCTCATTCTGATATAAATTAACAGACAATTTTATACAAGCCCACCCAACAGGGGTAAGGCTTAGATTTAAAATAACAAAATTTAGCAATGATGAAACTTGAACCCAAGACATCACACACACCTAGGACACTTAACTACTGAAGTAGATACACATTTGTATTAGATATTTACAGAAACAGAAATAAATTATTCAGGGCGTTACAAGATGAAAGTTAATAACAAATTTGATTACGGTGGGTGGCATTTTACAAAGACCCAAAATCATTTTTTTTAATTTAACTCGAACAAATATATTCGATTCAAATTCCATCTCACTCGAATCGATTCGAGAAAATTTCAAATCGAGTTAGGATGATAAAATAGGATTAGTCAATTCGATTAACTCAAAATTTTTTCATTTGATTCGATTGAACACTCACCCTTATTTTACAATTTAATAAAATCATATGAGTTTCTCTGTATTTAAATAAGTTGCCTTACTTAGGTGCAAATTAAAAGTCATGGGTGTATAAATTAAATATCAAGGGTTTATAAATTAAAATTGTGGAAATTATGGTATAAAATAGAATTTTGAATATTTATACTATTTTAAATTTAATGCATGAAACTTCATTATTGTTTTTATAACCAAACTAGATCGACTGGTCAGGCCGGTTGGATTGGAAACTGATCGAGGTGCTAGTTCGGAATAAGGGGCTAGACTGGCTGACCTTTGAACCGATTGGACCAATCGAATCAATTGAACTGGTTTTCTCAATTTTTAATTTTTTAATAATTTATTCAATCAAATCGGTTGGATCAGTCAAACTAGAAGAACCGAAAATTAGTGGTCTAATCGGTTCGCCCACCGATCTAGTCTAAAAACCTTGAGTTTCGTTGATAATATATTATAAGTAAAATTAATTACTTATTGTTTGGGTTTTGAAGGACATATAAAAGAAGAGAGAATAAAAAGGTTCCCGTGTTTTTTAATCAATTTGAAAATTTGAAAATTTCAAGTTCTAAAATGGATTTTAGAACGGAAAATTTAACTCTTATGAAATTGGACTTGGATTTGCCCAAATTCAAATCTAATTTTTTATTTGTTATCCAAATAAAGAATTTAGATTTTCAAATCCAAATCCAAAGTTTTTTTTTACCCAAATTATGATTTCCAAACAGACCATCAATGAATTTTATAAAGTAGTAAAATAGTTTTTATTAAAAGAAATTTTTTTATTTAAATATGAAGTGTTTCATTAGCACTTCCTACTCGTATTGTATGTCAACACAGATAAGAGGTGTTACATTTACTTTTCACTTGACTAATACCTCAACTTATTCTTGATCCAACCAGTCTGGTCCGGTTTTTAGATAACATTGAATTTTGAATTTTTTTATTTTAAAAAATTCCTTTTTGTTTTTTTTGAAATTTAAAGAGTTATTAATTTTTCATAAATTTTTTAATTTTTCGTTAAAAATATGAAAAAAAATAATTTTAATTTTTTAAAAGAAAATTTACATACTTTTAAGGAGTATAAACCAAATTGACAAACGTCAAATGTATATGTTGAGAGCTAAAAGAGTTTAAAAATTATAAAAATCAGTTAATCCACGAATCGGTATGAACTGGTTGAACTGTGTTAAAAAACTAGTTGAACTAGTAGTTGAACCAATTTTTTTGCTATAAACAAATCGAGCCACTCCTTTTGAGAACCAAGTGATCGAACTAATTTGAAATTGTTATCGGTTCAATCAGTTTTTAGTTCGGTTCAACTAGTCAGTGTTGGCTTGCAAGTCAATCGATTTTTTATCTCTCCTTGAACTGATACCATCTAGTTTCAGTCCAACTGGCCGGTCCAGTTTGGTTTATATAACATTGAATTTTAAAATTCTTTATATTTTTAAACCATTTTATTGATTTTTATTTTTTTGGAATTTGAAAGAGTTTTTTTTCAGAATTTTATTTTTTAAAATTAATTTTTTATATTTTAAAAATGATAAATTTCTAAATTTTATGTTGTTATTTTAAGTATGAAAAGAATTATTTTTTAAAATCTTTTATGTACTTTAAATGACAATGACTAAACTAACAAAAAACTGTAAATGCTAAGAGTTAAAAAGTTAATTTTCCTTTAATATCATTAACTTTAACAATAAAATTAGATGAAAGGATGGAAATTTTTAAATAAAAGAATATAAAATTTCAATGTCTCAAAATTAAAATATAAATTAAATTTTAAATTTCAAAAAATAAAAAAATTTAACAGATTTAAACCTTGATTTTAAATCTGCAATTCGCGGGCAATTTACCTAAAATACCGAAAAAATAATAAATTTCCGGAAAATGGCCATTTCCCCACAAAACGCGTCCACGTCAGCGCGTTTTGTGGGGAAAAAGGGCGCGCTTTCCTGCTGCAACGGTCAAAAATCTTTTGACCGTTGGAGGCCAACAGTAAAAAAAAAAACCTATAAAACCCCCCAACCCTTTTGTTTTTTTCACACATTAGTCCTCTATCATCTTTCTCTCATCTTTCTCTCAACTTTCTCTCAAATTCCTCTCAAAATTCTCTTAAAATCCTTGAAACTTACTCTCAATTTCAAAATAGTCCTTTAATATTTACAAAAAAGCCCTTTTTAAATTTTTTAAATATATTTGTTTGATAAATTATAAAATTTTCGATCGTATTACCAATGGCCAGGGAATTAATTCGTCTGGACGATAAGCACATCTCCGTCGATCAAATGCAAATGGTAAGTTTTAATTTTAATTTTTCAATACTATTTAATATTTTTTAGGTTTATGCAATTTTAATTAATTTCTATTTTATAATTTTTTAAACAGTCTGTAGATCGGGTGTTGCAATGCTATATTCACAATATGCATGGTCCCCCATCGCCGTTGATCGAGAATTACCTGCGAGAAGCAGGTTTTTGGCACGTGGCCACGATAGGCCGGTGGTGCAAGTTGGAGTCGAACTTAATCAGTGCGTTGATAGAGAGGTGGAGACCCGAGACGCACACTATCCATCTTCCATGCGGAGAGTGTACTATCACTCTGGAAGATGTGCAGTTGCAATTGGGATTACCGGTGGATGGGTCCGTAGTCACCGGGTCCGCAACTTCTACCGATTGGACCGCCATATGCTACGAGCTTTTGGGTGCCATTCCGGATAACATTCATAGAGGTTGGATCGAGATGGCCTGGTTACGAAACACATTCCCGGAGCCGAATGATGGTTCAACCGAAATAGAAAGAATACAGTATGCTCGGGCATACATTCTTGAGATAATTGGAGGCTATCTGATGTTGGACCTGTCTAGAAACCTCGTACACTTGAGATGGCTGCTGAAACTTGTTGATTTTAGAGCAGCCGGTGAATTGAGTTGGGGGTCTTCCGTGCTATAAAAGTTGTATCAGGAGATGTGTGGGGCGATACGGCCGAGTAAAGCGAAAATCGGAGGTTGCCTATCACTACTGCAGTCATGGGCACGGTTTCAATTTCCATTTTTACGTCCTCGACTCGACCACCCATATACATTCCCACTGATAACGAGGTAAATTTAATGTTATATTTTACAATTATTACGTAGATTTATAGTATAATTGTATGCTAAAAATTTATTTAATTAGGTGGAACCATTCGGCGAGTTATGCTGGAATACCTACCTCGCTTGAAGATATACGGCTTCTATTAGACCAACGGTCGGAATCACAAGTAAGTTTCGAATTTCGTATTTATAATTTAGTATTTCGTATTTAGTGTTTAGTATTATGTATATAACTAATATTTTGTTCATGTTAATATAGTTTCAATGGACACCGTACGAGGATCCGGTAATTCGGGCAGCAATTCTGGAGGAGTTCTTGCAAAATCCAAACATTTGGCATGTGAAGGTCCTATTGATCAACTATGCCACCGTGGAGATGCACCAGTCAGATCGGGTTCTGCGACAATTTGGATTCCGACAACTGATTCCCGTGCCACCTGAGGTGGTCGATAATAAGCACAAAGTCGACTTACGGCAGTTGCACACGGATTGACCAAGATTTTGGTCAGCATATATTGAGATGTGGGAGAACTGGTATGATTATTTACCTATTCAGGAACCGATCGTCGTTCCTGAGTTAGCGTGCGTGCCGGAATACATGTCATGGTTTAGGATCCATGGTAAGCCGTATTTGTTGTCAGAAGAGGAGAGGCGACGGCAACTTCGTGAACAAAGGGAACGACGGGGCCCTTTAAATCCAAGGAGAAGGGGTGATGAGATGAGACCATCAACAGCGCCGACATAGTCACCGGGCCCATCAACAGCACCCATACAATCACCGGGCCCATCACTTCAGCCGACGACACCGACATCACAGCCTTTGGCCTTTATGCCAGGTGCGTACCCTAGCCCTTATATGTATCCTAACCCATATATGTTTCCTTTTCCCAGTCCCACCCCAGGTTGAAATGCATGGCCCGGTTTGAGTCCGTTCCCGACTACTCCGACTGGCCAGCCGATCTTGAGGTCACCGTCGCGTGAGAGATCACAGGAGGCGCCGTCGAGGAGCACTTCTTTTTACCAGTCTCCTTCGCCTTACGGGATTCAGATACCCCCGCCATGGTTTATGCAAACACCTCCGCAGTCGTTATTTTATCAAGGTGGGTCATCCTCCCAACACCCACAACCAGACCCACTGCCAGAGGAACCAGAATCCCCGCCCGAGGTTCCACGACCCCCGCCGGAAGCTAAAAGAAGGAGGAATCCAGCGCGTAACCGCCGACCACCCTCGCGTGGCACTGATTCCGACCGGCATCAACATTGATTCGAACCGACTTTTTTATTTTTTAATTGTAATATAATTTTTTTATTTTTTTAATAAAATAAAAGTTATTTTTTATTTATGGTTGTAATTTAATTTTAATATCTTCAATAAAATAGAAGTTGTTTATTTTTTTATGATATTTAGTAAAATAAAAAGTTGCTTTTATTTTTATCTTTTGTAATTTACTTTTAATATATTTAATAAAATAATAGTTGTTTGATTTTTTTGTAATTTAATTCTAATATCTTTAATAAAATAGAAATTGTTTATTTTTTAATATGTAATTTAACTTTATATATTTAATAAAATAAAAAGTTGTTTTTTATTTTTTATTTTTTGTAATTTAGTTTTAATATATGTAATAAAATAATAGTTGTTTAATTTTTTTTGTAATTTAATTTTAATATCTTCAATAAAATAAAAGTTGTTTATTTTTTTATATGTAATTTAGTTTTAATATATTTAATAAAATAATAGTTGTTTAATTTTTTTTGTAATTTTTTAATATCTTTAATAAAATAGAATTTGTTTAGTTTTATTTTATTGTAATTTAATTATAAAAATAAAAATCCAATATTTGTTTTTATTGTAACTTAAAGTTTTTTTTTTCCAATTAGTCCTTCTACAAAAGTTCACCGTTTTCATCAACAAATAAATAGAATTTACATAGACACCAAGAGACAAAAAAAAGTTAAGAAGACTATCAACTATTCCGATTTGGACACGAGCGAGATGTATGGCCTGGGTTCCTACACCATCCGCACAACCTACGTTGGTTGGCCGTTTCTCGGATATCCATATTGTTGCGTATTCTAGTCGAGCAAGGTTGACCTTTTGGTTTGCGCCTCAGTTGTCTATCCGGCAATAGCTTATACGGTGCAAGCGATACCGACGGCCACTTACGTTCATCTGGGACTGGTGGGAATACGTGTCTCCACACGTTGTACATGTTTTCTATTTTATACACTTCGTCGACATAGCTCATGGAATCAAGACGGAGATTTTGACAAGCCGCAAGTACATGAGCGCATGGGTAACGAAGTGCATCAAAAATCCCACAGTTGCAGGTCCTATTTATCAAGTGTACACGATACTGCCTGCCAACAATACCTTGGTTCGGTCTGTCAAACTCCGTCACACGAAACCATAAGTTGTCACGATCGTGACACACTGTGTGCATGGTGTTGGCCCGTGCCTTCCCCCTGTTAATTTCTTGTAAGACCTTCGCACACCATACATGGCTTCCTTGCATTTGGCCTTTATAACTAGCTGATTGCTTCGGAAATAGTGCTGCTAAACGAAAATATGTCTCTCGCACAACCGATGTTATCGGCAAATGAAGCGTTCCTTTTAGAACAGAATTTATGCATTCGGCCAGGTTTGAGGTCATATGACCATATCGTAGGCCGCCGTCGTATGCTTGTGTCCACTGTTCGAAAGGAATATTGCACAGATAGTTTGCGCCTTCTTCGTTAACTGATCGCAAACTTGCCAACATCTCCTGAAAGCGATCCTTATTGATCTCGTACCCTACCAATATACGTTGATAGCGAATATTACATACCACTGTTCAATTAAGAATAAATTGAATATTACAAATGAAATTATATTAATAGATATTACATACCCATATTGGTCACTTGCCGTCGTTGACTTGTAGATCGATGTTGCCCATGGTAGTTGGACGCAACATGCCTTAGGCAATATCGATGGTGTGTACGATGCCACAGACTTCCCTGTCGCTCTATTACGGCTAGTATTCCAGGGCCCCGATCTGATATAACGCAAATATCAGGTTAGGGGCAGACATGCCTTCTTAACCTAGATAGGAAGAAATCCCAGTCATCAGCTGACTCCCTCAGTGTTATTGCAAATGCAATCGGAAGAATTCTCCCACTACCGTCCTGTGCCACAGCTAGCAATAGCCGATGCATATATCTACCATACATAAAGGTACCGTCAATTTGTACCAATGGCTTACAATATATAAATGCATCTCAGCATTGCTTAAATGTCTAGAAAAGACGCTTGAACACTACGCATCCATGGAGCAAACGATCGTTGTAGTTTGCCGGTTCCGTTTCAATGTCTGTTATGCTGCCTGGGACATATCTCTCCAGCACCTGACACCACTGCCACACTTCATTATATGAAGCGTCCCACCGACCATGCAACTTTTCCAACGTCTTCTACTTGGCTATCCAAGTCTTCCTGTAAGATGGCATTACCCCAACTGGCTAAGAATATTGCCAATTAAGGCCGGCACTATAGTCTTGGGATCAGCCTTCACAGTCGGTATTATTAAGTCAGCCAACATCTCTGAATCCATCTTCGGATGATCTTGTGTAACACCTGTCAACGAAGTATGTTAAATAATGCAACATTACGTAATATTAGTATTATTCAAAAACATTGAACACATAGTGATATTGTACCGGCAAGACATGTATGTGGACCTTTGTACTTTTTGATCTCCCACAAGCCTGTTCTTTTCTTGAACGAGGCCATTATTTTCCATGAACATGTACCGTCTTGCACTGCCCACTTCACCTCGTACTTATCGAGCTTTGATTTAACCATGTGGTAGTTAACCCCATTCTTGATGTTGTATTGTTTCAATGCACGAAGAAAAGCATCCTTGTTGGAAAACTCGTTACCAACTTCTAATTCACCCGAATCCAACGACGAACTTGTATGATCACGCTTCTGGTGTGGTAGTTCAGGAAACTCCAATGCATCGTCTTGAGATAGATCGACATTATGTATGTGGGCTGGAGGCGAGTACGCCCTGAATAGCGGATCTTCTTCTTCTTCGTCTGAACCGCCCTTAACATCTTCAGGTACTGTTAGAACAGGCTCCGGTTCAGAAAATAATCTAGCTTCTGCACCATCAGGCCTGGGCTCTCGAGGTGGATCCACATCAGACTCATTATCCGGCCCACCATAATCTGCAACGAATGAGGACCCATCGCCGGTGAATGTCGTGGGGAGTACATTATCCCTCCTTAAACATCTTTCGTAACGTTCCCAATTATATGTAGATTGCCAACCACTAGAAGTTGATGACGTTCCCCAATACGTATTTCTATCATCGGATGTTGAAGGAAGGATATGCATGTCTCATCCACCAACCGAGTGTCGTGCAGGGGTTATGTTTTTCATACTACCACCAAACAAGGGCACTTCCGTATTCTGTCTCCCACTAACAGAGTGTCAGCTTGGGGTCGTGTATTCCCCTCAAACAGAAGTAGATGTTGAGGTCGAAGGAAGATCACTTGGCATTGAAAATTGTACATATACCTCAAGATAGGGTGATCCACTAGCAATATGAGTCTCCACCATTGCCCCAAAGCTCCGAAGACCTTTGATGTCGAATGATTCATATCTCACCGGATCAACTGAAGCGCAAAATCTATACTTAATAGACTGAACTTTCATTGGCGTTGTTCCAAAAATTTTACACCTAATTTTTTTGCGAAGTTCTAACAAATCTATGTTCCGATTAAAACCCAGTCGCGCTGTGTTCTCCGATAAAAAAACAACACCATTTTTGGTGTCACAAACCTCACCATCGTAGTAAATAACAGCATTAATACGTTCACTCATTTTCAGTTTTTATTTTTCTTTTGCCTCAATTTCTGTTATGCATCCTGAGAATGAAATTTGGCTAATTTATAGTCATAATTTTACCGGAGACTACTGTAGCAAAAGAGTGTCCACGTGGGGAGCTCTTTTCAGTACTCTTGCTAACAGTGCATCCTGCTTGAAGCGTTTTGGGCACTATTTGTTCAGAAACGTCTTCTCAAAATTATTTTACCGGAGAGTACTGTAGCAAAAGAGCGTCCACGTGGGAGCTCTTTTCAGTACTCTTGCTGACAGTGCATCCTGCTTGAAGCGTTTTCGGCACTATTTGTTCAGAAACGTCTTCTCAAAATTATTTTACCGGAGACTACTGTAGCAAAAGAGCGTCCACGTGGGAGCTCTTTTTAGTACTCTTGCTGACAGTGCATCCTACTTGAAGCGTTTTGGGCACTATTTTTTCAGAAACATCTTCTCAAAATTATTTTACTGGAGACTAC
The DNA here is from genome assembly GCA_005393395.2 of Gossypium australe. Taxonomy (NCBI): domain Eukaryota; kingdom Viridiplantae; phylum Streptophyta; class Magnoliopsida; order Malvales; family Malvaceae; genus Gossypium; species Gossypium australe. The sequence continues at coordinate 100,969,077 of CM016623.1, forward strand.
TGTAGCAAAAGAGCATCCACGTGGGAGCTCTTTTCAGTACTCTTGCTGACAGTGCATCCTGCTTGAAGCGTTTTCGGCACTATTTGTTCAGAAACGTCTTCTCAAAATTATTTTGCCAGATGCAACTGTCAAAAACAATTTAAATAATTTTTATTTTGCTAATATATTTTGCCCAAAACCCTAAACATATTTTTACTAAACCCTAATTAACCCTATAATCTACTCTATTAGTTTTCCCCTAAAACCCTAAATCTAAAGACCCTAAAAAATCATAAACCCTAGCCCTGAAACCTTAAAATTTCATACCCTAACACTAAAAACAACTGAAAATCAAACGGGAAAGGAGGGCAAAAGGGCGCGCTTTCCTGCTTTTTCCCCATAAAACTCGCTGACGTGAACGTGTTTTGTGGGGAAATGGCCATTTTCCGTAAATATTCCAAATTTCGGCCCTTTTCCGTAAATTTATTATTTTTCAGTATTTTTAGGTAAATTGCCAGCAATTCGCATGCAAATGATTTATTTATTAATAATAACGTATTTAAACTTTAAATTTTATCATCTTGTATTTGCTTACAGATTTATTTAGTATTTTTAATTAACTTGCTTGAGAAAAATTTTCAGGTTATATATTTAAAATTATTAGTCTAGTTAAGAATCCATATAATCAATTGAAGATTCTCCACTAATTTTAACCAATTATTATAAATTTAATTTATATAAATAAATTTTTAATATATAATTATTATATAATAAAATTTAGTTGGAAATTAATTTTTATTATTAATGGAATAAATTAGAAGAAAAATTTTGAAAACCCCAGCGTTAGTGAGGGTATTTAATTCTAGTGACGAATTATCTAAACAGAAAGGAAGTTGCACAATAGTTGTACTATTCTAAAGTCGAAAACGAAAAGCATATCTTATAACCTTGGATAAAATTATTATGGAATCCCTTATATTAATAATTGAATTATATTTTATTTTTTATATTAAAAATTGAATAAATTAATCTCTACATATTAGATTAAATAATAAATTAATTTTTCTGTTAAATTTTTTTATCTATATACAGTTAAAATTGATCCCTATATGTTTGCATAAAGTGCAAATGACACATTATATATTATTATTTAGTTATTTGTTAATCATGCCAATTTTTAATTGTAAAAATGAATGAATTTTTAAAAAGAAAAGATTAATTTACTCTTGATCTAATTAATAGACTAATTTACTTACTTTTTGAATAAAAGGAACAGAGAAATCTAATATATTAGAGTCTGTTTGTATATTTACCCATCAAATTGTGGTTTCATAAAAAGTTGCAGGCAAAGCAAAGGCAACTCATAAAACCTTGGGTGGTGGTAGTGGATATTTGATGGCATTCTTAACAAGTTTTCTTGAAGCAGCATCACCAAGATCAATGCCACAAATATCAGACAATCTAATGAGGTACAAAAGTACATCTGAAAGTTCTTCCCCAAGATGTTCTTTTTCTGATTCCTCCCAATTTGGCAACCCTTTGTCCACTTCTCCTCTCCATTGGAATATCTCTGATAGCTCCCCTACTTCTCCAACCTACACATCCATAATTGAAAAAAAAAAAAAATCATTATTCGGACTGAGGTGAGTGTTGGGCTCAGTTGTTTTTTTTTTTTCTGTCGTATACCTTGTTTTTTTTGTCTATACTAGATTTTTAACTTCCAGTTTTATTCTTATTTTTTAAGAACTTAGCATAGAATCTCACTAAGGTTAAAATGATAAAATATATTTTTTAGATTCTAGACGTTTTCGATAAATTTCATGAACCCCTTTAGGTTAAACGAAAATTTGAGACTAAAACCGAGCATAGACATCCTGGAAATAATACAAACAATTCGAGATCCGAAGCAACTACTGAGAAGATAAACTTCAAATACTTCTCTCAATAAAAAAAGTCAATTCCCCCTCAACATAATTTGTGTGTCAAAAAAAAAACAAGAGTTTTGGGTTTCAAGAGCAAAAAGAGACTTTTACATGAGCATGTTGCTTTGAGACATTCTAACATGTTGAGTATGAAAAAGGAAAAGGAAAAGAAAAAACTCTAAACCAAACATGTTTATCAGTGTCTCCAATAATGAAATGGCATCCACCTTGTTGTTTTTTAAGTACTTTAACAGCAGATAATGGCCTAAAGCATAGCCATATCTATGTTCATGGATATTGAAGTGGGTTTGATATTGTTTTATAGATGAAATGTAGTAACTAAATAGGAGTGGTAATGAAGTGATTACCATAGCAAGAAGTAGATTCCTAGGACTGTGGTATTTCTCCCAATCTCTGACCCTGGCAAATTCCTCAAGCTTCTTTGAGAGATCCTTGAGACTAATGTCAACCACTCTCTCTTGTGCATTCTCTTTCTCTTCTCCCATGCTTTGCTTTCCCTTGTTTCTTCTTTTTTTTTTTTTTTTTTGGCTTCTTATGGTTTAAGATGGGTGTTTTATAGCTTTGAAGGTGGAAGTTTCGGTACAATTGTGTTCTCAAGTACTATTTTGTGCACAACTAATTTGCATTTTCAAATTGAAAAGCAAAAATGCTTCATTCATGGTTTAAACATGAGATTCGTTGCTGCCCCACGATACACAAAATGGCCAACTTCACACTACCTGAAATTATAGTTAGAATATTCCCTTTTAATCATTTCTTAAAACATTTCTATTTTATTTTGTGAATGAAAAAAAAAATTATCTTGGAATAAATGGAAATTGAAAGCAAGGCTTTCCTTTCTCACAATCTCTTCTGATCATTAGGTTTAAAGATATGTAAAAGAAAAGTAGATGCTATATTCTGATGCATCCATGAACGTTTATAGCCAAAACCCTTGAGCAAATGACATCAAGTCCCAATAAACTCTACTATAAACCAAAGTTTATATATATTCAAATTTGGAGAAGGGGTTGATTTCACAGGGTTTGAACTCTAAATTTAGATGCGACCGTCAAATTCCCTTTTTACCGCACCGACAGGTTGTCGGCAATGTTTATCTCAATTGGTTTTATCCATCAAATGCGAGTAAAAATACGTATTAACCATTTTAGGCTTGTCATTACAATCAGGAATCATCCCTATGAATTCAAGGTTATCACTTTAAATCATTCTACATTCTTCAAATCTGGGCCATCCATTAAGTTTGCCTACAACCCTAATGACGTGGAATCCTTTCAAGACTGAAACCAAGCCCTTCTGTTCTCCCATCTCCAGCTCTTTACTTACGAGTTTTGAGTTTAACCTCCACTTCAAGCATCAATTTGGGTATTCCTTAACCAAGAGTTGTAATCTTCGGTTTCGATAAAGTTGTGAAGCCATTTAATGGTGGTGTTTTGGAAGACTATTTGTCAACTGAAGTGGTGGATTTGCCTGCTATAAATGACTTTAAATTCGAGAGGTATTGAGTGATATTAGTTGGGTTTGATAGGAATTATATATAATAATGCAATTCCATTCTCATTTTTTGATATTGAGTTTCTAATTTTGAAAATTTAAATTTATTTTGATAAAATAAAATTGATTTGATAAAGCTCCAAAATCTTTATCATTAATATTTTTAAACAATGAACAAAAAATAATCAATAACTTTTATATAGTATCTTTTTGGAAAATATATTTTATATAGAACTCTAACTTATTTTCACTAAATTAAATATAAAATATTTATTTTTATATCATAAAAATTAAGTATATGCTATGAGTAACTCCTCAGCGGCTAGTTAAAAAGAGAGTTAGTTAGTTGTTAAACTGAATTAGTTAACAGTTAGTTAATTAGTTAGCAGTTAGCTACTCTCTTCATGTATTAAATACACAGTTCTTTTCCATCAATAATAACATATGAGGTCAGAAACGTTATTCATAACTTCTTATTGATCTTTACATGGTATCAGAGCTAAGGTTTTTCCTGGCATAGCTATTTTTTTCTCTTCTTTTCCGTCTGTTTACATGGCTACTAAAGTTGTACTTCCGGTTGATACACCTCGACACTCATCTAACACTGGGGAAGTAGTTCATTCGCAGGGTCCTGGCATTGCTTTACAGACTATTCATTACTTCTCCAAACATGACACAATCAAACTTGGTCAGCATAATTTTCTCTTATGGAAGCATCAAATCTTGTTAATTCTTGAAGGATACGACCTTGAAGGGTTTGTGCCAGGCATAGTTCCTGTTCCTACCCCTCTCATACCTAATAATGACGGTCAGTTAGTTGATAATATTGCTTTTCTTGTTCATAAGAAGTAGGACAAGTTCCTAGCTTCTTGGTTGTTGTCTACAGTCATAGATGATGTCTTGGTACACCTCACGGCGGCCAAGACTAGTTTTGATATCTGGATGATCAGTGAAAGGAGGTTTGGTGCCAAATCCAATATCAAAATCTCGAGTTTGCGCCACGCTCTATACTCTCTCAAGAAAGTGAATCTTACCATCAAAGAGTATTTGTCCAAAGTAAAGAGGTTGAATGATAATCTCATTGTTGCTGGTAGTGTGGTTACTGAACAAGAACAAGTGAACATTATCTTGGCTAGTCTTTCGATCGAATATGAGTCCATTCGTGTGATTGCCTCAGCCATTCCAATGTCTCTTGACTTATTGACTGAGATGCTTCTTGATTGTGAAGCATGACAGATGGCTTTGTTGACAGAGGGTCATTTGCAAGAAAATTTGGCATCCCACCAGAAATAGGAGACTGCCGATAGCTCGAAACATGATGGTGCTCCCAACAGCTATCAGCAGGAGTTTAAGCATCGCCAAAGAGGGCACGGACGAGGCTGGTCTTGTGGCAGGGCTCGTGGCAATGGTCGAAGCTTGTCACGTTGTAGACCACAGTGCCAGTTATGTGGCAAAATTGGTCATTTGGTTTAGACATGCTATCACATATTTGATGAAACATTTTTTGGTGTTAGTCCCAACCATTCAATGACAGTCAATTACCATCAACTCAATGGTTAGGGTTTCTGAGCACCTACACCTACTTGCTCTTCTATATCCCACTGTTATGGTTCCTTTTTCCAGCCTTCTACTTCATCCAATCAACCACCTCCACGACCTTCTTCCTTGGCTGTTCATGATCAGGCCTGGTATCTAGACTCCGGGGCTACAAATCACATCACTCCTGACATTACTAGTCTTACAACTGTTTCTCTCTATACAGGTACAAGTCAGGTGTCTATGGGAAATGGTGACTCTATCTCTATAGCTAACATAGGCTCTTCTACTTTATTGGCTGGTTCTAGGCTCTTGTGCCTTAAGAATGTTCTCTGTGTTCCTACTGTGTACAAGAATTTATTGTCAGTAGGTTAGTTTGCAAGGGATAATGCGGTTTATTTTGAATTTCACCCATTGTTATGTTTTGTGAATGATATTTAGACAAGGAAAACCCTTCTAGTGGGCCACATGAATGATGGCCTCTACAGATTTGATGTCTCTCGTCCTACTTCCAGCAAACCTATTGCTACTCCACAGTCAAGATCATCACTCTTATGCACGGCTCAACTTGCTTCTTCTCCTGCACTATGGCATAACAGACTTGTCCATCCTTGTACTAGCGTTCTTGTTGATGTTTTGCGTGGCTGTAATATTTTTTCAACCGCAACAATTTATCTCATGTTTGTTCAGCTTATTAGTTAGGCAAAGCTCACAAGTTGCCTTTCAGTTTTTCAAAAACTTTGTATTTATTGCCTTTTGAACTAGAGGAATCTGATGTTTGGGGACTCGTACATGTAAAATCCAATGGCTTCACCTATTTTGTATCTTTTGTTGATCTGCATAGTAGGTACACTTGGATGTATTTTCTTAAGTCCAAATCTGAGGTTTTTAAGTGCTATCTTCACTTTCATCGAATGGTTCAAGTTCAAATCGGTTGTTCTATCAAAAAGCTTCAGACTGACTAAGGGGAGAATACCGGTCGTTGTCAAAGGAGCTTTCTCGACTTGGCTTCCAGCATAGGGTCACATGTCCTCACACTTTAGAACAGAACGGGGTTGCTGAAAAGAAGCATAGACAGATTGTTGATATGAGTCTGACTCTCCTAGCTCAAGCATCCCTACCTTTGGAGTTTTGGTCCTATGCTTTTGCTCATGCTGTCCATTTGATCAACAGGTTACCTACTCTCGTTCTACAGAAGAGTAACCTTTATGAGATGCTTTACAAAGTTAGACCTGCCTATTCTCAACTAAAGGTATTTGGCTATGCCTGTTTTCCTTATTTGAGGTCGTTCCATCAGCACAAACTTCAATTTCGATCCAAACATTGTGTTTTTCTTGGAGTTGGAACAAATCAAAAAGGCTACAAATGCCTTGATAAAGATGGTCGAATATTTGTCTCTCGACATGTTATCTTTGATGAGACACAGTTCCCTTTTCAGAATGGTTTCTCCTGACACTCTAATTCAGACTCCATCAGGTCTGTCCATCAAAAGTCCCATTTTTCAATGGTGGTAGCTACTACCCCCTCAGCTCATACTTCTTCTTCTTCTTCAGAGCCAATTATAACCTCTCATGTGGAAGGGTTGTAACATCCGGGTTCTAGAGGTTATGCATTTAGTGCATAACTCAAGTGATGGTAGGTTTATTGTGTGTTTGGACGAGTTTTAAGGGGTTTGGAGAACCATAGAAGGTAGGAGAAGGCTTAAGGAGTTAGTGAATTTTTAGTGTTAAGAAGGGGAACTGGGCTATAGAGGTCTTAAGAGAAATTTTTGGAGAAGATAAGGCACAAGTACTAAGCTGGCAGAGTGGCAAGGGAGGCGCCACTTAGAGCATGGGAAGTGACGCCTCAAGGAGCAAAAGGGAGGACAGGGTTCGAACTGCAAAGGCAGCATTTTGGCTTTTGTTTTTGCGTTAGGAGAGGGGGGAGGTGTTGGATTCGGCCATGGCACTAAAAAGGAGGACTTTGAAAGGGTCAAATTGTTCTAAATGTGTGGCTAAGAGAAGATATGAGTGGTTTTAATTTGATTTTGTTTGAAAGGAGGGTGTAGAGTAAAACTAGGAGGAAATCAAGGGTTTGGGTATGGGGAGAGGAGTTGGACGGCTAGGGGGGGTTCTCTTGAGGTCATTTTCGGTCATGAAGGTTAGGGGGAGTAGCCGAATCCTATTTAAGGGTGGTGTGCCTTCCTTTAGCCGAATTTTAGCCCTTTACTTCTAAGCCTTCACCCTTTTTCTTCTCATACTCTACCAACACCAAAAACACCTCTTTTTTCTTCACTTGTTCACTTGGCCGAAACTTCAAGAGACCATTGAGGTCACTTTTCCTTCCATTTTTTTCTTCTTCATCAAACTTTTTCCTAAACCGAAATCTCTCTCCATTTCCTATTGCCGAAGCACCTCTTCAAGCCCCATCAACATTCCTTCTCTTGTTTCTTCAAAGCCGAAAGTACTCTTAGCCGAAACCTTTCATTTTTCTTGACATTTTGCTAAAGCCGATTCTTGAGGCCGTCAAGTACTCTCTCTCTCAGTCTCTGCAAGCGTGTGTAGCCAAAGGAAGGAAGCGCTAAGGATCTTTTAAGGTTCGGGTTGCATAAGGTAAGGGCTAGTTTTGGACAAGGGGTTTTTCCTTATGTAATCTTGTGTTAGAGCCGAATCTAACATGGACCATGTAGGGTTTTCGACAGACCTTTTTAAGCAAGCGGCAGTTTCAGGTTTTGGTTAAGCAAGTAAGGGGGCAAATCGGCAGAAGCATATAGTAGCCTCCGGGATTCAAGTGTGTTTTGGTAAGAAATACTTAGTAAGATTCGGTACTTAGATTTATGACTTGGGTGATTAACCGTTTAATCTGATTAAGTGTTTTGATGGAGGCGAATACCAGTCAAGGAGGGCAAGGGAAAGTCCCTATCCCGAAGTTTAAGAAAAGAGCTGTCTCGGCGGTTCGGGATTGGCCACCGGGGTGTGGGCCAGCAGTAGGAGAAAACTATAGGCAGATAGCCGTAGTCTCGCTTAGCGATAGCGTAGGGATCGAGAGTTTAGAACTTCAAGTAATAAGGTGCGTAATTATCGCACTGGTTCTCCTGATAATTGTGTATTGATTTGTATACTTGTGTATGATGTGTGGTAGCCATCAATAATGGCTTAAGTGGTGGATACCCATGTTGGGGTAATCGGTTAACAGGTTAATAGTCTGTGTTATTAAATTATTTATGGTGTATGTGTGATATGGTAATAAGCATGTGATGTATATTCACTCTATATGTTGATTTGACATGGTACATTTACATATATGCATGGGGATTGGATTTGATCGAGGAAGGACGGGGTGTACATATTTATGTATGTGGTCTAATGTTAGCCTCGTGCTACATTAGCGCTTGATGATTAGCGGTGTGCTTCATCAAGGGAGGTGTTGGCTAGGTGCCCATCTTGGCGGTTGATAGCTATGTGCGTCACCGTAGACGGATTAATATTGGGATCACTCATGTGATCGGTGGCTCAGCCACGGCCTTGAGCAGCAAGTCTGCCAAGGTAAGATATGTGGATCACGATGTGATCAGTGGTGGATTAGCCACGGCCTTGGGCAGGGAGTCTGCTAAGGTTGGTGTAGCGGATGGACTTTAGGTTGCGCTGGGACGCATGATTGCATGACTGGTTACGTGTACTGTGTGGATATGGGCCAAGCCCATACGTGGGGAAACATGTGTAATGATTATGCACTGAGTCTGTGGACTCACCCAATTTTCCTTAACCATTTCAGGTGATGCGTAAAGTTTGGACCGGGTTGGAGTAGAGACGAGGTGGCCATGCAGAAGAAGATGTTTTAATTATTATAAGCATTTTAATATTAAATACTTTGTTTAAGTATTGATTGTAATAAGGGCCTTATTATTATTTTTGGTATTATTTTAATTATGGCTTGATTAAGTGGAATTACTATGTGAAGATGATTTTATTTTATTTTTTGCAACCTATTTACTTATATACACTAAAGTTTTAATTCGGATAATTTTTTTTTCAGCAAAGTTTTACTTATAATTTCAAATGGACATGGTTTTCAAAAGATGACAAATTTTAATGTTTAATGTTAAGTGAAAAATATTTTCAACCGTCTTTCCGTAGTGACATACCAGATCCGGTCAAGGCTCGTGGGCCGGGTTTGGGATGTTACAAATTGGTATCAGAGCCAGGTTCAAAACTCAGCTTTGAGGTTTTGGGCCCGAAAACAGTTTTTTTTTTAAAAATGGGTTTTTCAAAATGTGGACTTTATTTCAGGTTATTCTGGCATGGCACCAGTATCTCCGGCCCGAAGTCCACCAGGTAAGTATTTCTAATTAGGGAAATGATTTGTTTATGTGAACTGTTATGGGCTTATTTGGGCTCGTAGATTAGAATATTAGGACTATTGAACCCTAGGACTAGTCTACTCAAACACGTGCATAAGACTTAAGGACTATTAAACAAACATGTGAAGTAAGTCGCCGAGTTAAGGTGCGGTAACCATTGTACGCATGTCTAGGAGTGGTATTCAGTAAGAGCTTGGTATTTAAGCAGTCCTAGCGACTCACCTCCTCTTTACTCGAATCCTACCTGGTGCGTAGCTACGGTTCACCTTAACCAAGAGGACTTGTTCATAGGCTAAACCAATTATTAAAACCCGAAAGGGATTAGCCTTACTGTTTTAAAACCCTTAGTTTTAAAATTTTCAAACTTACCCCTTTGGTTTGTAAACCCTAAATCTGATTTGGAAAGACGTTTTCTCGATTTACAAAACTACCCAAAACGACCTTAGTGGCAAAATTACAAAAAAGCCCCTGTATTGTAAAATTACCGTACTACCCTCAACTTTTGTTAAAATTACTTTACAAAAATACCAAAATCTCGAGTTTTCAAAATATCAAGGTACTCTGGTTTGGGGAAATTTACGAAAATACCCCTGGTTGATAAAATTACCAAAATGCCCTTGGGTTCTAAATTTTCATATTACCCTCGACTTTTATTAAAATATTCTTATTTTACAAAATATCAGAAAACTCTATTTTGCAAAATATTGAGATATCCAGATTTGGAAATTTACAAGAATACCCCCGATTTACAAAATTACCAAAATAACCCCCAATTTCTGAAATTTCAGCGACACTTTTTAATTTGGAAATTTTCAAAATACCTTTAAGTTTTGAAAATTTTGAAAAGCCTCTGATTTGTAAAGATTTTCAAATTGATCCCGGTTTATTACCAAAATACCCCTGTAGGAAAATGACGAAATTACCCCTGGGTTGGGAATGCTCAAGAAAGTGACGTGGATGAATGAATGTGTCCTTAGTGAAGAATGTGAATGTTTGAATTAGAATAGCGAACTTGGAATGAAACTTTGATTGATTGAAAGAACCACTTCCAGAAACTTCTTTTCATAAAATTTGCTCGTGGATAAACAGTGAAACAAAATTTCTAATGCATAAAACTTTTTAAACAGATTAAGTCGTGACGATAGATATGAGTTCTAGGGGGCGTGGCCGCAATACTCGTGGACGTGGTAGAGGCAGGATGGCAGTATCGGAACCGGTTGGGTCTGGCCATAGGGCAGAGAACGATGTGCCGCCACCACCAGCTGTTGAGGTTGAACATCAGGATCAGACAGGAGAAGATGACGCAGTATCGCAGGCTATGCTGCGGGTGCTTGAGTGAGTGGCAGGAGCCAATGTGGGCAATGGGACTCGGAAGTCAGTGCCCGAAAGACTTAGGTCGAACGGAGCTGAGGTTTTTAGGGGAGTGTCTGGGGTAGCTCCAAACGTGGCAGAATACTGGCTTGAGGCAGTTGAAAGGATTATGGATGACTTAGACTTAACTACAGAGGAGAAGCTTAAGGGTGCTATTTCGTTGCTACGGGATGAGGCCTACCAGTGGTGGCTCACTGTTAAGGAAAGTACCCCTGCCGATCGAGTGGACTGGGGTTACTTTAAGATCAAGTTCGAAGGGAAGTATATCGGAGCGAGTTATGTGGACGCTCAGAGGAAGGCGTTCCTCAATTTGGTGCATGGTGGCAAGACAATAGCGGAGTACGAGGCTGAGTTTCTGCGTTTGAGCCAGTATGCTCGGGGCATCGTGGCTACCGATTATGAGAGATGCGTCAGATTTGAGGATGGACTGCGGGATGAGCTACGGGTTTTGGTTGCTTCGCAACGAGAAAGAGACTTCGCCATTTTAGTGGAGAAAGCTCGGATAACTGAGGAGGTCAAGAGGACTGAAAGGCAGAATAGAGATAAAGAAAGAAACCGGGATAAGAGGAGTTCTGGATCACCAGAATCGTTTGAGAGATTTCAGAAAAGACTGAGGGTTGAGACTCCTGCTCGTATTTCTAAGTCAACTACGGGGAATTCGGACCGTCCGTGTGCTCGGTGTGGAAGGTATCATGTTGGCGAGTGCTGGAATCGGGATCGAGAATGTTTTAGGTGTAAGTCCAAAACTCATCTGATTAAAGATTGTCCCCAGAATCCGAATAGGACTAGGACATTAGGCCAAGGTTATGTGCAGCCGGGCAGAGGTGGTCAGCAGGCGACAAGGGGTCGTGGTCCGAACCATGGAGGGAATGGTTTCGGCTGAGGTCGTGGAGCATTAGGCCGCGGTAATGGTGGCACTGAGGCAAGACAGCCAGGTCTGGTTTATGCAGTCCGTCGGAGGGAGGATAAGGATGTGCCAGATATGTCGGCAGGTAAGTTTCTTATGTCTGGAGTATTTTGATTTGTTTTGTTGCTATAGTGGCAGTTTGTTTTACTGATAGTAAGTATCTATAACCTTGAGTGTGGACTTGGATCTGTACCTAGAAAATATGGTAGTTTCATAAGATCAGAGTGCGCAGCAATAGCGTAGTGTGGTGAATTAGGATGTACGATCGTTAGGCAACCAAGTAATTTCGAGGACGAAATTATTTTAGGGAGGGTAGAACTGTAACATCCGGGTTCTAGGGGTTATGCATTTAGTGCATAACTCAAGTGATGGTAGGTTTATTGTGTGTTTGGACGAGTTTTAAGGGGTTTGGAGAACCCTAGAAGGTAGGAGAAGGCTTAAGGAGTTAGTGAACTTTTAGTGTTAAGAAGGGGAGCTGGGCTATAAAGGTCTTAAGAGAAATTTTTGGAGAAGATAAGACACAAGTGCTAAGCTGGCAGAATGGCAAGGGAGGCGCCACTTAGAGCATGGGAAGTGACGCCTCAAGGAGCAAAAGGGAGGACAGGGTTCGAACTGCAAAAGCAGCATTTTGGCTTTTGTATTTGCGTCAGGAGAGGGGGAGGTGTTGGATTCGGCCATGGCACTAAAAAGGAGGACTTTGAATGGGTCAAATTGTTTTAAATGTGTGGCAAAGAGAAGAGATGAGTGGTTTTAATTTGATTTTGTTTGAAATGAGGGTGTAGAGTAAAACTAGGAGGAAATCAAGGGTTTGGGTATGGGGAGAGGAGTTGGACGGCTAGGGGGGGTTCTCTTGAGGTCATTTTCGGTCATAAAGGTTAGGGGGAGTAGCCGAATCCTATTTAAGGGTAGTGTGCCTTCCTTTAGCCGAATTTTAGCCCTTTACTTCTAAACCTTCACCCTTTTTCTTCTCATACTCTACCAACACCAAAAACACCTCTTTTTTCTTCACTTGTTCACTTGGCCGAAACTTCAAGAGACCATTGAGGTCACTTTTCCTTCCATTTTTTTCTTCTTCATCTCACTTGTTCCTAAACCGAAATCTCTCTCCATTTCCTGTTGCCGAAGCACCTCTTCAAGCCCCATCAACATTCCTTCTCTTGTTTCTTCAAAGCCGAAAGTACTCTTAGCCGAAACCTTTCTTTTCTCTTGACATTTTGCTAAAGCCGATTCTTGAGGCCTTCAAGTACTCTCTCTCTCAGTCTCTGCAAGCGTGTGTAGCCAAAAGAAGGAAGCGCTAAGGATCTTTTAAGGTTCAGGTTGCATAAGGTAAGGGCTAGTTTTGGACAAGGGGTTTTTCCTTATGTAATCTTGTGTTAGAGCCGAATCTAACATGGACCATGCAGGGTTTTCGACAGACCTTTTTAAGCAAGCGGCAGTTTCAGGTTTTGGTTAAGCAAGTAAGGGGGCAAATCGGCAGAAGCATATAGTAGCCTCCGGGATTCAAGTGTGTTTTGGTAAGAAAAATTTAGTAAGATTCGGTACTTAGATTTATGACTTGGGTTAATCTGATTAAGTGTTTTGATGGAGGCGAATACCAATCAAGGAGGGCAAGGGAAAGTCCCTATCCCGAAGTTTAAGAAAAGAGCTGTCTCGGCGGTTCGGGATTGGCCACCGGGGTGTGGGCCAGCAGCAGGAGAAAACTATAGGCAGATAGCCGTAGTCTCGCTTAGCGATAGCGTAGGGATCGAGAGTTTGGAACTTCAAGTAATACGGTGCGTAATTATCACACTGGTTCTCCTGATAATTGTGTATTGATGTATATACTTGTGTATGATGTGTGGTAGCCATCAATAATGGCTTATGTGGTGGATACCCATGTTGGGGTAATCGGTTAACAGGTTAGTAGTCTGTGTTATTAAATTATTTATGGTGTATGTGTGATATGGTAATAAGCATGTGATGTATATTCACTCTATATGTTGATTTGACATGGTACATTTACATATATGCATGGGGATTGGATCTGATCGAGGAAGGACGGGGTGTACATATTTATGTACGTGGTCTAATGTTAGCCTCGTGCTACATTAGCGCTTGATGGTTAGCGGTGTGCTTCATCAAGGGAGGTGTTGGCTAGGTACCCATCTCGGCGGTTGATAGCTATGTGCGTCACCGTAGATGGATTAATATTGGGATCACTCATGTGATCGGTGGCTCAGCCACGGCCTTGAGCAGCAAGTCTGCCAAGGTAAGATATGTGGATCACGATGTGATCAGTGGTGGATTAGCCACGGCCTTGGGCAGGGAGTCTGCTAAGGTTGGTGTAGCGGATGGACTTTAGGTTGGGCTGGGACGCATGATTGCATGACTGGTTACGTGTACTGTGTGGATATGGGCCAAGCCCATACGTGGGGAAACATGTGTAATGATTATGCACTGAGTCTGTGGACTCACTCAATTTTCCTTAACCATTTCAGGTGATGCGTAAAGTTTGGACCGGGTTGGAGTAGAGACGAGGTGGCCATGCAGAAGAAGATGTTTTAATTATTATAAGCATTTTAATATTAAGTACTTTGTTTAAGTATTGATTGTAATAAGGGCCTTATTATTATTTTTGGTATTATTTTAATTATGGCTTGATTAAGTGGAATTACTATGTGAAGATGATTTTTTTTTTTGCAACCTATTTACTTATATACACTAAAGTTTTAATTCGGATAATTTTTTTTTTCAGCAAAGTTTTACTTATAATTTCAAATGGACATGGTTTTCAAAAGATGACAAATTTTAATGTTTAATGTTCAGTGAAAAATATTTTCAACCGTCTTTCCGCAGTGACATACCAGATCCGGTCAAGGCTCGTGGGCCGGGTTTGGGATGTTACAAGGGTCGATTTAGTCTGCTTCTACCATGAGGTCTCCTGTTGATCATTCTTCTTTTACGAGTCCACGTGTAGACTCCTCAGCAGCTAATCAGTCTGCTCATCGTGGAAGGGCTGATTCTTTTGTGAATGCATATCCAATGCAAACTCGGTCAAAAAGTGGTATATTCAAGCCTAAGATGTTCACCTCGGTTATGACAGAAAAGGAGCCTACATCTATTATAGAAGCATTTCAAAGTCCAACTTGGATTGTAGTTGCACAAGCTGAGTATAATGCCTTGCTCACCAATCACACTTGGGACCTTATGCCTTTACTTGCAGGTCATAGGGCTGTAGGGTGCAAATGGATTTTTAAATTCAAAAGAAATGTTGATGGCTCTGTGGCTCGATACAAAGGCATGTTAGTTGTCAAAGGGTATCTTCAAGAGGCAGGTATTGACTTTCAGGAGACATTAAGTCATGTGGTCAAACCAACGATGATTCGAGTGGTTCTGGCACTAGCTGTTTCCTTGGGATGGTCTCTCAGACAAGTAGACATTAATAATGCCTTATTGAATTGTGATTTGTAGGAGGAAATCCACATGGTGCAACCACCAGGTTTTGAACAACAAGGGAATGATGGTCAACAATTGTTCTGCAAGTTGAGAAAGGCTTTGTATGGCCTTAAGCAAGCCCCTCGGGCCTGGTTCCACAAGCTAAAGGACTTTTTTTTAGCGGCAAAATTTGAAGTTTCAAAAGCTGACAATTCTCTTTTTGTTCATCATTCGGGTCTCAAATGATCTATGTTCTAGTATATGTCGATGACGTTATTGTCACTAGAACTGACTCTCAAGCCATAGATCAGTTTGTTAAAGAGTTTGATATTCAATTCTCCTTGAAAGACTTGGGAAGGTTGAATTATTTTCTGGGCATTGAAGTCAACTACACTCCAAATGAGATTTTTCTTAGTCAAAAGAAGTACATACTTGATCTCCTTCGAATGGCATCCATGGAAAAGTTGAATGGCTCACTTACACCAATGATAACAACTTGTCTTTTATCAACTCATGAAGGTAGTCCTATTGAAGATGAATATTTGTACAGAAGCATAGTTGGTGCTCTGCAATATGTCGTGATTACAAGATCAAGCATAGCTTTCTCTGTCAAAAAAGTTTTCTAATTCATGCACAAGCCATTGGACTTACATTTTAAAGCTGCCAAAAGAATCCTATGTTATTTGCAAGGGACCTTGGATCATGGGTTAAAGTTTACTCGAAGTTCAAAGTTCTTGCTTGAAGTGTTTTCAGATGCCAGTTGGGGGTCAGACACTGATGATCGTCGATCAACATCCGGTTTTGTGTGTTTCTCGGAGTAAATCTAGTCTCTTGGAGTTCTAGAAAGCAACAAGTGGTCTCCAGGTCTACAGCTGAAGCAGAGTATAGAAGCCTTGCCCATGTCACTGCAGAAATGGTCTGGATTCAGTCCTTGTTGTCTGAACTATGTGCTTCAGTTAAGAGCAAGGCATTGGTGTGGTGTGATAGCTCAGCTGCTGTGGCAGTAGCAGGAAATCCTGTTATGCATTCGAAATTCAAACATGTTGAGTTGGATTTATTTTTTGTGCGAGAGAAAGTTGCAAGCGGATCTTTTCAACTGGGTCATGTACTAAGTCAAGAACAGATTGCAGACATACTGGCAAAACCGTTATCAACAAGGTTATTCAATAAGTTCAGGAGTCAACTCAAAGTTGTCACCAATGGTAATGAAGTTATAGGAAGAGAGTCAATAAGTACGGGGCATGTTATGAGTAACTCTTTAGCAGCTAGTTAAAAAGAGAGTGAGTTAGTTGTTAAACTGAATTAGTTAACAGTTAGTTAATTAGTTAGTAGTTAGCTACTCTCTTCATGTATTAAATACACATTTCTTTTCCATCAATAATAACATATGAGGTCAGAAACGTTATTCATAACTTCTTGTTGATCTTAACAGTATAAATTAAATAAAAATATAATTTGATTCAGTTTTAAGTGATCATGAGTTTTTTAATTAATATTTCATAAATCATCCAAACGCTTCAATTCGAGTTATTTTTTTTATTTTCATTGCTCAATCCTAGGTATTTCGATGGAAATTAGAGGTGGCGTGGAAGTAGCAGTGATAGTGACAATGAGGAAGTAGAGGAGAAAAAACATTAACCTTTATGTATTTTTTGTGTTTATTATAATTATTATAAATTTTAAATTTTTTTTGAATGGTAAAAATGCCAACATGGCTTTACAAACAGACAAAAACTAGGAGTTGCACAAGTGTTGTAATAGAGGTAGAGCGTAAATTTTATATGAAAATTAAATTAATATAATACGTAAATTTGAGAGTTAAATTTATTATTATGTGGCATTTAAAATTATATGTTTTTTATTA
This sequence comes from Gossypium australe, assembly GCA_005393395.2. Lineage (NCBI taxonomy): Eukaryota > Viridiplantae > Streptophyta > Magnoliopsida > Malvales > Malvaceae > Gossypium > Gossypium australe. Next base: position 100,985,924 of record CM016623.1, read on the forward strand.
TTTTATTAATAGAAATTTATTAAAAATTAAAAAATTAAATAGTTGAGTAATGTTTTGTAAATTTTTATAGTTAAATGATCAAAAATAAATTTACTAATAATCAAGTAATTAACAATGTAATATTCCAAAAATAAATTACGTATAAATGGAAAAATAAAATAAATTATATAAATTCCCTTGAGATAAGAAAGGACGGCCCCACGATTTATGTGGTGAAATGGGTGAGGAATTTACATCAAACATAATTCGGGAATCTTATGCCTTTCTGTTTATGGTTTAACCTTTTTCTTAGTTTACAACCCTTTTCTTGATAATGGCATCTGAACTGGAGCTGAATTTATTGTTTTTATTTTTTGGCAACTTGTTAGTATTTACTACTTTCAATCAAAGCAGAGATTCTGATCAATTAAGATAGCTTGGAATTTTAGTATTCCTTCCCGACCATCTTCTATTATTCAAACTTCTACTTTCTCATTAGATTTTTTAAGAGCTTTCGGTAAGATTCAAAGCTTTCAATTGTATGTTCATTTCATTACCAAATATTTCTTCTTAATATTTTCTTTTAATTATTGAAACTATTAAATCTTTTATTACGAGTGTTGATAAAAATGTTTAAAGGTTAAATTATCTGTTTAAATATGAAATTTTGTGTAAAATATTATGCAGCACAAAAAATGAGTTAAAAAAATTTATTTAAAATATTGGTCAATTTTGATTTCCAACATTCAAAGTTTGAGCTCGGTCTGATTCGTCTAATTTTCTAACTATGTAATATTTTATTTTATTTTTATGTATAATGTTATTTATATCACATAAAAAATAAATCTACTATAATATATAGTATTATAATGCTAAGAAAAAAAATGTAAATTTCTCTATCTTTAAATATATTAAGTTATTACCTTTATTAATTAAAATTTGAATTAAAAATAGAGGAGCGAATTTAAAATAAGTTTGATTAGTCCTTCACAAATATGAGTAAATTTAGATAAAATTTAGAGTATATACTTTGAATTGAGTTGGATTTAAATAAGTATAAAATATCTTAATATCATACATAAATCTAATCGAAAATTGATTCAACTCGAAGTACGATAACCTCTAAAATGAATTTTAATTTATATCCATAGGAATATGTTTAAATTTTTTTATTTTACAATTTTTAGATATTTTAAATTTTTTTTACAAGAAAAAGTCGGAATTACGTTAACGAGAATCTGATGCTATCATTAAGTGGCTAATTAAAAGGAACAAAGCGAGTCATAATTCATAATACTAAAACCATGACATAGTGGAACGCAGTCTAATCGCAGCTTAGATTAACTAAATACTTTCGGCAAGATTCAAGGTTCTATAGTTAGATTAAAAACATTATCTGAGGTCAAGTGTATATCCTTTTGTTATTAAATTTTATATTTTCAATTATTAAACCCTCAAATCTTCGGTATCTGACATGGAGGACACGCGTCAAAACACATGTAATATAAGTAAATTTTTTCATATGACAATTGTTATCATATTCTTATATCCACATCTAAATTTATATTAACATTTGATGATGCAACTAAAATCAGATTCTTTGCCGTGGTTAATTAAAAATAAATAAATTATTTTAAAGGGGATCATATGCTATTTGTAGATATTCAGTTGGTACAAGGTGGTTTTATATAAGAGGTTGGAGGCAGTTCACATAGAGTGTCGAGGAGTTGTTTCATTAAGTTTTAGGTTCTTTAGGGTCTTCTTGGAGATGAGATAAGCTTGGTGTGTGAGGTAGGTAGGAGGTCCATGGAATGCTATAAATAGGGTCGTGGAATGCCCTACTTGGATGTGATAATATGTGGCCCAACTAATTTTTATAGATTTAGCAGTAGAATCTTGGGAGATTTAATGGGATATGATAGGAGAAGTCTCAAAGTGGACCTTGAAGTGATCTGGTGGCAGCCTATGTGATAAGCACATGGGAATCTTTAGTTGTGCGAGCTCATTTGTGAGCAAGTTACTTTTAGGTTAAAGCAATTGCCTTAGTGGGATGGTTAGGTATAACAATTGCTCTCCCTCCTCCTTAATTGTAAGGGAGGTTATAATGTGATCTTTCCTAAGAAGAAATATTTCGAGAAGGTGTCTCGTTTGGAGGAGATGTAATATACTATTATTGGGTGAGCTTGAAAAGGAGAGCTAAGAGCAATAAGGCCAAAAATGGCAATAGTGAACTTAAAAAGGCAAGCTTGTAAATATGATTCTTGAAAAGGAAAATAGTTGAAAAAGGTAGAACCCTAATATTTGCAAGGGAGATATCGTTTTGGCGTAGATTTTAACACTTAAATTTTTTTTTTCAAAACTTCTTCTTTTGAGAATGGTTATTGAATAGTCGCTTGTGGTGCTTCTGGAGTACACACGATGTAATCAACTCCAAGAATATAGGGTTCGAGGAACTTTGCATTAATGAGGGATCTACATGTTGCAATTTTATTGGAGAGTAAAGCTGCAAGTTAATGGGTGTTTTTCGATATATTGCAAGTTGATTGCCTAAAGATACCCATGCCTTTCTAAACTTATTGGGCATGACTCATTTGATGTGTATAAATAACACTTTGTGATTGTGCAAAATTTGAAGAAGTTTTTGTTTGGGTAACTTTCTTTTGCTCTTACTTCAATGTGTTATCTTCGTTCTTTACTATATTGACATTTCTTATTCTCATCATGTTGTTTTGGTTACTATTTTTGTTTTAAGTTAAGAGTTTTCTGTCATTGTTTTTTGTTGTTGTTGTTTTATAGTTATAGTTTTCTTTTAGTATAATGGCTGGTAAAGGGAAGGAGAAAGGAAATGGTCAAATAAATAAGAAGAAGAATTGACAACCCTCAATTTTATGGAGTTTGATAGTATGATAAAGGGTAATTCATTGGAGTGCATAATAGAGATGAAAAAGATGATGAATATGCTAAGTCATAGGGGAATCTAGATACCTTATTATTGATTGCCTTGGGCAATTGATAGTGTATTCCATATAGGCCTTCATAAGTTTCCTCCTAGATTGCAGTATAATGAACGAGTCTTCCATGCTTATGTTGGGTTTTCAGAGCACCAGCAACATAGTTAAAAAAAAATCTAGTAAACTCACACCATGAATCCATGTGCGAGGCAACAAATTTGGGATAAAAGAGAGGTTTGAAATTATACCTTCTATGATTCGAGGTAAGGTCAAATCGTAGCTGTAACAGACCGAATTTGACCCTAATCGGAACGGTGGTTTCGGGATCACTAATCCGAGTCCGAGAAATATTTTTATAGTATATTTTGTGTTTATTATATGTGAATTACTGTGTTTGAAAGTCTCGTAGAAAAATTTTATTGTTTGTGTGTTTAATTTAGAAAAAAGGACTTAATTGTGTAAATTGTAAAAGTGGCAAACTATAGTGAAAAGTGCTTAAGTGTTAATGGCTTTTTAATATGAAGTATTAAAAGGGCAAATAGCCCATTTTATGACTTAGTGGACGGCAAAGGTCAAGTTTGACCTTAAGTTCAATGTTATTTTTTATTTCATTAAGTAAGGTTAAATTAGTAATTCATTAATAACATAATATAAGTAATAAAACATAAAGAAATGGCCATTATCATCTTTAAGCTTTTGCATGGCCGAATGTTGAGAAAGGAAGGAGGGTTTCATTTCTTTGAAATTTCAGCACTTTGAAGCTAAAATTCAAGGTGAATTTTTAGTTAGTTTTCGATAAATTTTACGTTTTTGAGATCGTTGCTTCGAACTGTAATTGACCCATGTTAGAATTTTTGAAAATGAGCATGTATGAGGTTCGACCATTGCTATGTTCTTGTAATTTTTGGTGTTTTATGATTTTATGTAAATGATATGTTAAAGATTAGTATATTTTGCATTGGAAATTTTAGTAAATTTGAGTTTTTAAGGCTAATTTGTAAAAATAAAAATTTGAGAAGGCTTAAATGCAAAATAAATGAAAGAAATGGGCTTATACAGTCATTATACATATTCGGCCCTTGAGTGTTGTATTGAAATTTTGTGTAATTTGAGTTTTGTGCAAATAGGACTAAATTGTAAAGATGTGAAACCCTAGGGGTAAAATGGTAATTTGCCTATTTATGTGCTTAGGGACTAAATTGAAATGAAATGTACTTGAATGAGCTCAATTTTAATGTATTTAGATCAAGAACAAAGAAAAATGGATTTGGATCGGGGAAAGACGAAGGTTATTGAATAGCCGGTCTACGCGGTCCGTCGACTGCCGAGGTAAAGTTCTTAAGTTAAAGTCATTAAATGAATAATTATGAAAATGTGAAATGAAATTATTTGATTAAATTGAGTAAGATATAGGTGTTAGCCGAATGTGTATATTCTATTTTGGGATGATTATGATTTGCAAGACACTATGATTTAGTATATTTGGCTTGACAAGTGAATTGGTTTTGTGAATATAAATTGATAGTGATGTATGTATTACGAAAGGTAACATTATTGAATTGATTTGGTAAACATGTTCGGGCTTATTGCCTAGCATGCCTCGTGCCGGTGACATATTCGGGCTTATTGCCTAGCAGGCCTCGTGCCGGTGACATATTCGGGCTTATTGCCTAGTAGGCCTCGTGCCGGTGACATATTCGGGCTTATTGCCTAGCAGGCCTCGTGCCGGTGACATATTCGGGCTTATTGCCTAGCAGGCTAAATGCCGCTGTTTTAAGTTACGGATTAAGTCTCGTAGGCTAAGGGCCAGTATGTGAAGTTCAGCTAAGGCTTAGTAGGTAATATACCGGTGAGTGTTAAACTTTGAATTTCATGTATAAAATAATGAGATCATGAAATGAATCTAGTAAATTTGGTGCTTGAAAGGGGAAAACGGTAATTCAGCAATGAGGTATGAGATTCATGTATATGTACTATGATAGTAAGTAAATGAATTAATGGAAGGTAAATATTTCATGTGCTTGGTTGTGACATTGTATGTATATGCAATGTAATTTGCCATATGGATGCTTAGAAATGTGAAAGCTTGTGTAAGGTTAAGATGGGTTCTTGCAAGTATGTTCATTCAATGAATTTATGTAATCAACTATGTATGTAATCGGCAATTGATATTATAGGTATAGTAGTTAAAGTTACAAGTAATTTAAGTATGAGAAATTGTTATGTTAAGTTTTGGTGTAAGTCATAAGTGCTTTCAGTTGTATTAAATCATTGCTTAAGACTTACTAAGCTAACAAGCTTACATTAAGTGTGTTTGATGTGCTATTTTTCTAGATTTTTGATCAAGCTGCTAGCTCGGGGTTATAATCCGTCAGCAAGCCTACCGCACTATCAACCTTTTGGTACAACAATAGCTTGGTTTTACTTTGATAAAGGCATGTATAGGGTGTTTAATGTCTTTGTTTGAGTTGAATACTTGGGCAATATATGTATTATAGCCATACGATATGGCTTATATCCCTTGTCAATATGGTATTAATGTATGCTTGGTTAATGATCGGTTGGAGTGTATTTATATGTCGTTTTGGATGCAATTGGTGGTATGGACATTAGGTTAGTTTATACTAGTCTATAGCACTTGTACTTATGATAAGCATATTGTGGTTTTGTGGTCTAAGATAATGATTTGAGGAAGTATAAGCTAAGTTAGGTGTTTCGGATGGTTTAAAGTTTAGTTGAGTATTTTATAGCAAGACTTGTAAATAGAAAATGTTTATTTGCGATTCGGTGATGTATGCAAAACGTTACACATGATTTGTGCTTAAATTTTGATTGGTGTCTTGGTTATATGTTTGTAATTTAAGTATGGAAATTGATATGTGAATTGAGTACACTATTAGTTGTTATGCGTTCTCAAAATGGTTTAAATTAACATGGTCATATGCGCATGGCCTTGTAAATAGAAAAGAGGTATGTTTAGTCTTTAATAATTGTGCCAAGTTTATTTGTTCATAATGACCATTTCCAATACCGTATATGATATTGGATATTAAACTTTGTGAAATGTTTTGTTTGGTTTATTAAGTTCATGTATATATTCATGAGAATAAGTGATTAATAGTTATTAAAAATTCGAATGTCATTATAATGATAAGCTCATGATTTATGTATGTATTTTAAGACATTTTGTGTGACTTTAAGACATGTATATTGACTTACAAATATGATATATGTAAGTAATGAATTCGATTGAACTTTGAGATATGATTCGTATATTTGGTGTGATTAATAATTTAAGGCTAATATTTAATTAGCAATATGTTATATATATTTGTCGAATATGTTCTATGTGATTATGTGAACATACGAAAGCTGTATTTTCTTTGATAATGCCTCGTAACCCTAATCCGGCGACGGATACGGGTTAGGGGTGTTACATTTTATTGGTATCAGAGCTTACGGTTTAGTCGATTCTAGGACTACCGTAGCGCGTGAGGGTCTAGCTATACATGCCTTTATTGTATATTTGATAGTGTGGTGACTTATGACATTTTGAACTGTGTTTTATATAGTAAATGGACACTGATCCTGAAAGAGCCGTAGCGGATGATTTAGAGAGTATAGCGCCTGACCGTGCACACGGATCAGTGCCGGTAGACTCTCGACCAGTTTCGGGTAGCCACGAGGGGGAGGCTAAACAAGCCTTCTATCAGATGATGAACGAGTGGTTTACCCAGTTTATTCAGGCTAACCCAGCTGTACACCAACCTCCACCCCCGAATAATCCAACTCCGATACCTTCAGCACCCCCGATGATAGATTCGGTGAGATCTAGTAGGCCTCCAGTTGATAAAATCAGGAAATTTGGGGCCGAAGAATTCAGGGCCAATGATGATGATGATGCAGAGCGAGCCGAAATGTGGCTTGATAACACTATTCGGGTACTCGATGAGCTATCTTGTACTCCAGACGAATGCCTGAAGTGTGCTATATCTTTACTTTGGGACACTGCATATCATTGGTGGAATACACTAGTATCAGTGGTTCTGAAAGAAAAAGTGACGTGGGATTTCTTCCAGAATGAATTCCGCAAGAAATATATCAGCCAGAGGTTCATCGACCAGAAACGTAAAGAATTTCTTGAACTAAAACAGGGGCAAATGACCGTGACTGAATATGAGCGAAAATTTGTCAGATTGAGCCGATATGCCCGAGAGTGTGTATCAACTAAAGCCATTATGTGCAAAAGGTTCGAAGAGGATTTGAATGAAGATATAAAGTTGCTTGTTGGCATTCTTGAAATCAAAGAGTTTGTGACACTAGTCGAATGAGCTTGCAAAGCTGAAGAGCTCGGGAAGGAGAAAAGAAAGGCTGAGACAGAAGCTAGAGACACTCGTAAGAGATCGTCGGGTAAGACTTTCCATTCCACATCTAAGAAGTTCAGAGATGACTTCAACCGACATAAAGCTACTTCAGATTTACCTAGACGTGATCGACCTCCAGTGGGCTCCTGAGCTACCTCGATGACCAGTGTTGGTAACGCTCCATCGGATCGAGTTGAATGCAAGCACTGTGGGAAATGGCATTCCGGGAGTTGTAGATTCCATGATCGGTCTTGCTTTAAATGTGGATCGTCAAATCATTTTATTAGAGAATGTCCGATGTTAGTTGAGCAGAATACAGTTCAGAACATTAAGTCGAGCAACACGTCAGCGCGAGGCAGGCCACCCAGACATTCAGGCAAGGTAGGTGATAGTCAGAGAGGAACGAAGAACACTGCAGTTCGATCCGAGGCTAGAGCACCAGCTAGAGCTTATGCTGTACGGGCTAGAGAGGATGCTTCGTCCCCATATGTTATTACTAGTACTTTCACACTTTATAATACTACCGTGATTGCATTGATTGATCCTGGTTCGACTCATTCATATGTGTGTGAAACTTTAGTATCCAGTAAGACTCTACCGGTTGAGTCTACTGAGTTTGTAATTCGGGTGTCCAACCCTTTAGGTCGCTGTGTACTTGTTGATAAAGTGTGTAAAAGTTGCCTGTTGATGATTCGAGATTCTTGTTTCCCCGCTGAGTTAATGTTGTTGCCCTTTGACGAGTTTGATATAATTCTGGGAATGGATTGGCTAACTTTGTATGATGCGGTGGTGAATTGTAAAACAAAGATCATAGATTTGAGATGCCAAAATGGTGAGATCATCCGGGTTGAATCCAATAATTTGGATGGGTTGCCTACAGTAATCTCCTTGATGCTAGCCCGAAAATATGTGAGGAAAGGGTGTGAAGCTTATTTGGCCTATGTATTCGATAATAAAGTGTCTGAGAAACAAATTGAATCTGTATCGGTTGTGTGTGAATACTCGATGTGTTTCCTGAAGAATTACCGAGTTTACCACCAGTGCGAGAGATTGAGTTTGGTATTGAATTAGTACCGGGGACGACTCCGATTTCGATAGCTCCGTATCGGATGGCACCTACCGAGTTGAAAGAGTTGAAGGCACAGTTGCAAGAGTTGACAGATAGGGGCTTTGCACGACCAAGTTTCTCTCCTTGGGGTGCACCGATTTTATTTGTGAAAAAGAAAGATGGGACTATGCGAATGTGTATTGACTATCGACAACTAAATAAGGTAACTATAAAGAATAAGTACCCATTACCTCGGATTGATGACTTGTTCGATCAGTTGAAAGGGGCCTCAGTATTTTCGAAGATAGATTTGAGATCGGGTTATTATCAGTTACGAGTCAGAGATATAGATGTACCAAAGACTGCTTTCGGACGAGGTACAGACATTTTGAATTTTTGGTAATGCCTTTTGGACTCACTAATGCACCTGCGGTATTTATGGATCTAATGAATCGGGTCTTCAGACGGTTTTTGGATCGGTTTGTAGTAGTGTTTATTGATGATATACTGATCTACTCCAAAAATGAAACCGAGCATGCCGAGCATTTGAGATTACTGTTACAAACTTTGAGAGATCAACAGTTGTATGCGAAGTTTAGTAAGTGTGAGTTCTGGATGAAAGAGGTCAGCTTTTTGGGACATGTTGTTTCCGCATCAGGTATTCGAGTCGATCCGAACAAAATCTCGGCTATACTTGATTGGAAGCCACCGAAAAATGTTTCCGAGATTCGAAGTTTTCTGGGATTTGCGGGCTATTACAGACGGTTTGTGAAAGGTTTCTCTGTGATAGCTACACCTTTGACAAAGCTACTACAGAAAGATGTAAAGTTCGAGTGGTCGGAAAATTGTCAGAAAAGTTTCGATCAGTTGAAAGCCCTTTTGACGGAAGCTCCAGTATTAGCTCAGCCTGAATCGGGTAAGGAATTTGTTGTGTATTCTGATGCTTCCTTAAGTGGTTTGAGCTGCGTATTGATGCAGGAAGGCAAAGTAGTAGCCTACGCATCGAGACAATTGAAGCCGCATGAAAGAAATTACCCGACGCATGATTTAGAGCTTGCAGCCATTGTGTTCGCACTGAAGATTTGGCGTCATTACTTATTCGGCGAGAAATGTCATGTTTACTCGGATCACAAAAGTCTGAAGTATTTGATGACTCAAAAAGACTTGAATTTAAGACAGCGCAGGTGGTTGGAACTGTTAAAAGATTACGAATTGATAATCGACTATCATCTGGGAAAAGCTAACGTTGTTGCAGATGCACTAAGTCGAAAATCATTGTTTGCTCTTCGTGCGTTGAACGCACATATGGTTATGTCCAGAGATGGTTCGATCATAGCTGAGATGAAGGCTAGACCATTGTTTATTCAGCAAATTAGTGATGCACGGAAAGTTGACAAAGATATGACTTCTAGACGAGAACAATGTGAAAATGATACAGAGTCAGAATTTCGAATTGATAAAAATGACTGTTTGAACTATAAAGGCCGATTGTGTGTACCGAGAAATGCTGATTTGATTCAGATGGTATTGGATGAAGCTCATAATAGTCAAATGTCGATACATCCGAGTAGCACAAAGATGTATAATGACTTGAAACAGTTCTATTGGTGGCCGGGCATGAAACGAGATATATCTGAATTTGTTTCGAAATGCTTGGTTTGTCAGCAAGTAAAAGCTGAGCATCAAGTGCCATCCAGACTACTTCAGCCAATCATGATACCTGAATGGAAATGGGATAGAATTACGATGGATTTTGTATCCGGTCTCCCTATGACACCAAGTAAGAAAGATGCCGTCTGGGTTATAGTTGATAGATTGACTAAATCAGCTCATTTTGTGCCAGTACGTACAGACTATTCACTCGATAAACTTGCTGAATTGTACGCATCACAGATTGTAAGATTGCATGGTGTACCGAGTTCCATTGTTTCAGACAGAGACCCGAGATCCACATCGCGGTTTTGGAAGAAGTTGCAAGATGCTTTGGGTACTAAACTTCATTTTAGCACAGCCTTTCATCCGCAGACAGGCGGTCAGTCTGAGCGAACTATTCAGATACTTGAGGACATGTTGAGATGTTGCGTTCTCGAGTTTGAGGGTACATGGGAACGATACTTACCTTTGATTGAATTTTCTTACAATAATAGCTTTCAATCTAGTATCAAAATGGCACCCTACGAAGCTTTGTACGGTCGTAAATGTCGAACACCGTTGTATTGGACTGAGCTCAGTGAAAACAAAATACACGGGGTTGATTTGATCAAAGAAACTGAACAAAAAGTGGCTATGATCAGAGATACTTTGAAAGCTGCCTCAGACCTACAAAAGTCTTATGCTGATTTAAAACGTAAAGATGTTGAATTTCAAGTCGGAGATCGAGTATTCTTGAAAGTTTCTCCGTGGAAAAAAGTACTCCAATTTGGTCGGAAAGGCAAACTTAGTCCGAGATTCATCGGACCTTATGAAATCACTAAATGTATTGGGCCTGTTGCTTATAGATTGAAGTTGCCCTCTGAGTTAGAAAAGATACATGACGTATTTCACGTTTCGATGCTTCGTAAGTACAGATCAGATCCGTCTCATGTGATCACACCGTCAGAGATTGAAATCCAATCCGATTTGACATATGATGAAGAACTGATCCGTATCTTAGCTCGGGAAATGAAAGAGTTGAGAAATAAGAGAATTCCATTAGTGAATGTACTATGGAATCGTCACGGAGTTGAAGAGGCTACGTGGGAGTCTAAGGATTCAATGAGGCAACAATATCCGACTTTGTTTAACTGTAAGATTTTCGGGGACGAAAATCCTAAAGGGGGGAGAGTTGTAACAGACCGAATTTGACCCTAATCGGAACGGTGGTTTTGGGACCACGAATCCGAGTCCGAGAAATAATTTTATAATATATTTTGTGTTTATTATATGTGAATTACTGTGTTTGAAAGTCTCATAGAAAATTTTTATTGTTTGTGTGTTTAATTTAGAAAAAGGACTTAATTGTGTAAATTGTAAAAGTGGCAAACTATAGTGAAAAGTGCCTAAGTGTTAATGGCTTTTTAATATGAAGTATTAAAAGGGCAAATAGCCCATTTTATGACTTAGTGGACGGCAAAGGTCAAGTTTGACCTTAAGTTCAATGTTATTTTTTATTTCATTAAGTAAGGTTAAATTAGTAATTCATTAATAACATAATATAAGTAATAAAACATAAAGAAATGGCCATTATCATCTTTAAGCTTTGCATGGCCGAATGTTGAGAAAGGAAGGAGGGTTTCATTTCTTTGAAATTTCGGAACTTTGAAGCTAAAATTCAAGGTGAGTTTTTAGTTAGTTTTCGATAAATTTTACGTTTTTGAGATCGTTGCTTCGAACTGTAATTGACCCATGTTAGAATTTTTGAAAATGAGCATGTATGAGGTTCGGCCATTGCTATGTTCTTGTGATTTTTGGTGTTTTATGATTTTATGTAAATGATATGTTAAAGATTAGTATATTTTGCATTGGAAATTTTAGTATATTTGAGTTTTTAAGGCTAATTTGTAAAAATAAAAATTTGAGAGGGCTTAAATGCAAAATAAATGAAAGAAATGGGCTTATATAGTCCTTATACATATTCGGCCCTTGAGTGTTGTATTGAAATTTTGTGTAATTTGAGTTTTGTGCAAATAGGACTAAATTGTAAAGATGTGAAACCCTAGGGGTAAAATGGTAATTTGCCTATTTATGTGCTTAGGGACTAAATTGAAATGAAATGTACTTGAATGAGCTCAATTTTAATGTATTTAGATCAAGAACAAAGAAAAACGGATTTGGATCGGGGAAAGACGAAGGTTATTGAATAGCCGGTCTACGCGGTCCGTCGACTGTCGAGGTAAGTTCTTAAGTTAAAGTCTTTAAATGAATAATTATGAAAATGTAAAATGAAATTATTTGATTAAATTGAGTAAGATATAGGTGTTAGCCGAATGTGTATATTCTATTTTGGGATGATTATGATTTGCAAGACACTATGAATTAGTATATTTGGCTTGACAAGTGAATTGGTTTTGTGAATATAAATTGATAGTGATGTATGTATTAAGAAAGGTAAGATTATTGAATTGATTTGGTAAACATGTTCGGGCTTATTGCCTAGCAGGCCTCGTGCCGGTGACATATTCGGTCTTATTGCCTAGCAGGCCTCGTGCCGGTGACATATTCGGGCTTATTGCCTAGTAGGCCTCGTGCCGGTGACATATTCGGGCTTATTGCCTAACAGGCCTCGTGCCGGTGACATATTCGGGCTTATTGCTTAGCAGGCTAAATGCCGGTGTTTTAAGTTACGGATTAAGTCTCGTAGGCTAAGGGCCAGTATGTGAAGTTCAGCTAAGGCTTAGTAGGTAATATATCGGTGAGTGTTAAACTTTGAATTTCATGTATAAAGTAATGAGATCATGAAATGAATCTAGTAAATTTGGTGCTTGAAAGGGGAAAACGGTAATTCAGCAATGAGGTATGAGATTCATGTATATGTACTATGATAGTAAGTAAATGAATTAATGGAAGGTAAATATTTCATGTGCTTGGTTGTGACATTGTATGTATATGCAAAGTAATTTGCCATATGGATGCTTAGAAATGTGAAAGCTTGTGTAAGGTTAAGATGGGTTCTTGCAAGTATGTTCATTCAATGAATTTATGTAATCAACTATGTATGTAATCGGCAATTGATATTATAGGTATAGTAGTTAAGGTTACAAGTAATTTAAGTATGAGAAATTGTTATGTTAAGTTTTGGTGTAAGTCATAAGTGCTTTCAGTTGTATTAAATCATTGCTTAAGACTTACTAAGCTAACAAGCTTACATTAAGAGTGTTTGATGTGCTATTTTTCTAGATTTTTGATCAAGCTGCTAGCTCGGGGTTATAATCCGTCAGTAAGTCTACCGCACTATCAACCTTTTGGTACAACAATAGCTTGGTTTTACTTTGATAAAGGCATGTATAGGGTGTTTAATGTCTTTGTTTGAGTTGAATACTTGGGCAATATATGTATTATAGCCATACGAATATGGCTTATATCCCTTGTCAATATGGTATTAATGTATGCTTGGTTAATGACCGATTGGAGTGTATTTATATGTCTTTTTGGATGCAATTGGTGGTATGAACATTAGGTTAGTTTATACTCGGCTATAGCACTTGTACTTATGATAAGCATATTGTGGTTTTGTGGTCTAAGATAATGATTTGAGGAAGTATAAGCTAAGTTAGGTGTTTCGGATGGTTTAAAGTTTAGTTGAGTATTTTATAGCAAGACTTGTAAATAGAAAATGTTTATTTGCGATTCGGTGATGTATGCAAAACGTTACACATGATTTGTGCTTAAATTTTGATTGGTGTCTTGGATATATGTTTGTAATTTAAGTATGGAAATTGATATGTGAATTTAGTACACTATTAGTTGTTATGTGTTCTCAAAATGGTTTAAATTAACATGGTCATATGCGCATGGCCTTGTAAATAGAAAAGAGGTATGTTTAGTCTTTAATAATTGTGCCAAGTTTATTTGTTCATAATGGCCATTTCCAATACCGTATATGATATTGGATATTAAACTTTGTGAAATGTTTTGTTTGGTTTATTAAGTTCATGTATATATTCATGAGAATAAGTGATTAATAGTTATTAAAAATTCGAATGTCATTATAATGATAAGCTCATGATTAATGTATGTATTTTAAGACATTTTGTGTGACTTTAAGACATGTATATTGACTTACAAATATGATAATATGTAAGTAATGAATTCGATTGAACTTTGAGATATGATTCGTATATTTGGTGTGATTAATAATTTAAGGCTAATATTTAATTAGCAATATGTTATATATATATATTTGCAAATATGTTCTATGTGATTATGTGAACATACGAAAGCTGTATTTTCTTTGATAATGCCTCGTAACCCTAATCCGGCGACGGATACGGGTTAGGGGTGTTACGGTAGCCACACTTATATCGCTCCAACCTCTGCCTGTATCCACCTGACGACAATGATCAAAATTTCTTTCTCAAATTTTCAAAAAGCCCTCACAAATATTTCTTGTGTGCTAGATTGAGATATTCAAGATAACCAAAGAAGGAAGGGAATGATTGATTGTATCTCTCATTCAAACCCTCTTGATTGAGCACCAATCAAGAAGAGGGTTTCTAGGAAATCCTATTAAAATATGATATCTTTCTTTCTATAAAACCTAAATAAGTTTTAATGAGAAATGTTTTATTATCTCATTAACAAAAATTTTAAATACTCAGCTTAATAATTTCAGTAAAGTAGATTTTTCCTAGTTGAAATTCATGAAATAAATTTCACATTATTTTAGTTAGACCTTTTATAAATATATGTATGTTAAATACACACATACATATTGCAACTTATTTTTAATCATGCCAAATTAAATTAACTATAAGAAATTTTATATGAGTAATTTAACTAGTGTGGCATGTTCAAATAAGCCTAACTTTCTTTGGATTTTGATCATTCTAACCATAAGTTGTGACCTTGTAGGATCATATAATGTTGACAGTAATATTAAAACAATTCTAATATTAGAAAATAAATGCATCATTGCTACACAAGTTGTAGAAGCCATGTTTCAACATAACAATTTTTTTTTTGATAATATTATCATGTAATATATCCGTTTTGGCTACGATATTTAAATTGAACACAAATCATGGAACAATCACACAATTTTAGCACACCTTTAGGCATTCTCATAAAGGCGATACTTCTCAAGAAGTCTTTGAGTAGACCTTAATGTGATTGATAGTACTAGAAAGAACATATGTTTTCTCCTTATTTATTGCTTAAATTGTCCCTATTTAGTTATCTTTAGGACATATTTTAGCATTTTTAGTTCAGTAAATTGCATTTTATAACTCAGTGGATCTTAGCCTATTTATTCTTAATTTTGTCATGTTTTGGTACAAATGTCGTTGCATGAGTATTTCTAGATTGCACTCAGAATTGTCACCGCACCTGACAGCTGTTCGGATAAGAAAAAAAATATATGAGCTGTCCAATCTAGAACAACCAACTTGTATGTACAGAGGCAGCATGATTCTAATGAAAGGACACCTGTGCTATTTGGAAGAATATAAATATTCACGTGAGAAGGAAAAAGAGAGGTTTTTTTGGGGTATAATCTTTTTCAACATATCTTTTGAAGCTTTTCGGCTATGGCGGCTTAAGTCTTATACGAGTGAACTGACGTGAAAGGGATGCACATTAGCTCTTGACGAGGAGCCCTGAGTGCGACACAAGAGGGAGTTGAGAGATCAAGTCGAGATTTTCTAGGAATAGTACTCTCCACTTGTTTCTTTTATTTTTCTTTTCTAAACGCTAGTGATTACTTTCTATTTCATGTTTGTACAGAAGTGTTCATCATTTTCGGGTTAAATGTTGTTTTATTCAATCTTGCTTCTACAGTTTAATCTTTGGGTTTGAATGTTTTTAGCATGAAAGTGTTATTGTGGTCACTAATACTGGAAAGAGCAGCGACAGTTCAAGCTAACAAGCATGACAACGGAAGTTGCTCGAGGATTAGAGGAATTTAATCCACTTGTTCTTAATAGTGTTCCATTGCCATCATTGGAAGGTGTGGTGAATGTGCATGTTTAAGTCTTAGATTAAATATAGAAGTTAAGCTTGGTAAGATATTCATTGCAATTTAATGCATTGACAATCACCTATCCTTTTATACCTTGTAAGCACTTAGTATTCTGTTGAATATTCACGTCGGGGATCCCAGTTTATCATTATCATATTTTATCTTATTGTTTTCAAGTTATTTCTTCGGTAACTACTCTCACAATTTATCTCATTTCTATCTATTTATTGCACTGGCATTGATAGACAAAAGACAACCATCCTCGTGGGATCGATATCCGATAGACTCATATCTCTCTACTATACTTGCATCGATATTGTACGCTTGCACATTATTGCTATGAAGTTAAACAGCTGATCAATGATCTAATAGTGATTCATATGATAAACATATTAACATATATTAGCAAAAAGGTCATTGCTAAGAGCAAAAGGTACCGGTTTCATGCCTAAGTTGGTGGGCACTCCTCCTAGCACTAAATGAAAAATAGTAAACACACAAGACACAAGGAGATGGTTACACAGTCTAGTTTCTCTACCTCTATGGAGCCTAGCTTTGTGAGAAATATGCACTCTCTTCAACAATTACAAAGTTGAACATACTAAATCACACACACCGTGATCATTTCCCTCACTCTTGCACTTCGAAGATACAATACTCTCACCACTATGATCACCCCCTGTGATCACAAGTAAAACCACATGTTTTACTATAAAAATAGCACTCTTACAAAGGTATTCTCTCAAGAACAAATTAGGTGATTTGGGGAATTTCGATCCAATCCATTGCCAATATTTGTATTCCTAAGTAGAATGATCTTCCATTATGGGCTAGATATTCACCATGTAATCAGCATATATAAGATTTAATAAATTGTTAACACCTAAATATAGAAATTGTCTCCACATATATTTAGTAGGAAAAGGAGTAGACACTCCCTTTGGCACCAAATTTCCATTTTTATATTTTTCAAAAATCTTCCCCTTTGGCAATTTTTTGAACAAAACACACAAGGGATGAATCATGAATCATCAATCAACATACGCTTGCCCTCAACATAAACTCATTAACTCAATCTAAATTAACTTAGAAAATAATTAAGCACTCAATCATCAATGTAAGGATAAGTTTGCATCAATAACTAACCAACAATAACTTTAACTAAGCAAGTTAAGAAAGAAATGTTAAATGCATAAACAAAACCAAATATCCAAAAGAAACTTCCAAGTTCAACACCGTTAAAAGTAACAGGTATCTCAAAGCAATATAGAGTAGCAACAAACATCATACAGACATCCAAAAAACTATAAAAATAAAGAAGTTCAAAACAAACAAAAAAAATCTCTCCCTAAACTGAGTATCTAACAAAAGCAGGAACACCAACATTTCACTTTATCTCATTTCTCTCCCTTTTTTTGTTCTACATAATTGCCAAATTAAGAATCATCTAAGGCTTGAAGACCTGCTATCAAGACCTTCTATTTATTAATAATCTTCTTAATGGTCTTTGCTTCTGCCCGTAGTTTATCACAATGTTTTTGAAGAACATCAACAAAGGCTTGGAGATCTACAACAATCTTAGCTTTCATGTCATTTAAAATAGGAATGGTGCCTGTGGGAGCTGGCACCTTTAGATCACCTTCTTCCTCCTTAACAGACTCTTCCTCAAAAGCTTGAACTTTTTTAGACCATTCTACACATGTTTTCCCTCCAGCCATTTATGAGAAAATTTTAATTCAAGAATAATTTTCTCATAAGTTTCCTTGTCTTGACAAGCTCTGAGTCTTGGAGAAAAAAACTTTGAAGATAAGAGATGGAAAAAGCAACAAAAACTTATTATAGTAGGAAGCAAAAAAATTAGTAATCACATAAAAATCAACTAACCTAAGTCAAATTCCACAATTTCTACTACTTTCCTATGAAGTACAACCATTCTTTTTGTAAACGAGTCCTTTTTCCTATCAGGGAGCCAGTTCCTAGTTGCAATAACATAACGATCAACATACGCAGGATCAAGTGAAGAGACTCGAAGACTACCTTTTTCAGGCCATGTTGGATGAATATGATTTGTTAGAGTAGTAGCGGTGGCATCTATCGACTCATCCAACTCGAGATTTTTGGTGAAAGGACAACACAACAACTTTCAAATTTGTTCATGTCTAAACTTGAACCATCTACCATGTACAAACACCTTGTGGTAAAATTTTCTTGACTCATCTGTCATGACATGATTGAGATTGCATAAAATTCATATACAACCCTTTTAAAAAAGGGCTACACATAACACACTGTGTAACAACCCGTTTTTTAATGGTGTCGAAAATAGTGGTTTTGAGGCCACAAATCCAACGAGGGAGTTCGTAAATATTATTATTTAATATTTACGAATCAAAAAGAGTATTAGAATAAATTTTTATTTGATAATTTATGTTATTTGAACGAATAATTATGTTCAAGTGGTATATCTCTAAAGTCAAGTGGTTTTGGAAAAGGAGATATTGGGACCTCGTTTCTATAAACCGAGCCTATAAAATTTTATTAAATATTTACGGGGTGTTATTAGGGTCATATTAAAATTTAGTTAAGAAATTTTAACGTTTAAATAGTTAATTAGGTAAAAAGGACTAAATTGAAAAAGTTGCAAAAGTTAACAAGTATAAGCTTATTTGCATTAAATAGGTGTAAAAGAATGAAATAAAGGCCTTAAGTAATAAATCTACCTATTTTAAATATAGTGGATGAATATGGCCTGGCATGTGATAAAGTTTGGTTTAATTTTAAAGGTTAGTAATTAGGCAAATTTTAAAAAATAAAATAAAAGATGTTAAAAGAAATAACATCATCTTCTTTCCTTTTTCATTGTTTGGAAACCGAATAGAAGCCATAGCTAAGGAGAAGCACTCGACGATGCTTGAGTCCATTGCACGGTATGTTATTTTGTTTCTCTTTTAGTAATTTTTATGTTTTTGAGCTTATTTTAGCTTAATCTAGCTAATTCGGGGGTTAATTTGTAAAACTGTTAAAATTTTAGGGACTTAACATGAATTATTTTTGGGTGATTGTGAATTTATTTGATAGAATATTAAGCTTGGTTGATAAATAACCTTATTTTGTTAAGTGATTTCTAATGATTTTTGATGTTTAGGAATTAATTTGTTAAAATAGTAAGACTTCATGTAAATTGGGAAATGATAATAGATTTGGCTGTTTTTAAATCATATGAAATTTGGCTAGCTAGTATTTTGATTAAATGTGGATAATTCGTGAATTTTGGGATTTAAGACTAAATTGCGTAAAAGGTTAAAACATGTAAGGTAATTTAGTACGTTCACATGGATAAGGGTTATAGGCTTGAATTAATTATTTTAAATTCTGTAATGAGAGTAATTAAATAAAATATTTATCTAGATCAAGAAACATGTAACACCCCAAACCCGGCCCAAACGTTACGACTGGATATGGTATGTCACATGGAAAGGTTGTTTTAAAGAACTTGAAATTTAACAGGGAAACATTTTTTCCGCTGTGTTAACATTTTGAAATTCAAAGTGAGTTTTAAGGTTTCCTTGCAAAAATTTTATTATCACTCTCAACAGTTGAAAACAGGTTTTGTGATACGAAAACCGAGAACTAGTGGTATTTCGAAACGTGATATTTTGAAAATAGTTTTGGTAGGTTTAAGAAAAATTTCCGAATTTAATTAATTAATCGCTTGTCATCTTTTGTTAACACTTGAAAAATAATGATTGTTTATATTTTTATTTTAGAAAACTCCATATTTGACATCTCATGAAATATGTAATAACAGCGTAAAATCCAAAACTCAAATTAAAGTTACGGAGGCCTTACTACAACAAAATCCAAAATTAAAATAAGTTTAAATAAAGAAACGAATTTACGTAAGAAGTAATGCATGGCCACCTCGAAGTCCACCTCGGCTCCAAATCCGCAACTAGGAGTTATCTGCAAAGTTAAGCAGAGGGGTGAGTCACCAAGACTCAGTATGTAATTCCCCTTACGATCGTAATTTGGGCCTAAGCCCTAACAACATGGCATATCAAAGAGTTTATGCAATGCAACCCAGCCCAACCTAGTTTTCCATCCTCTACGTCACCTGAATCGGCCAAATACCTGTGGCACCAAGCCACTGCGGTACCAAACCACTATGGTACCAAACCACTGTGACAGAGTCACTAATAAATGTATATGTGGGGCCAACCCACTGTGGTACCAAACCACTGTGACAGTTACTGATAAATTTATGTGGGGCCAACCCACTGTGGTACCAAACCACTGTGACAGTCACTGATTAATATATATATGTGGTGCCAAACCACTGTGGTACCAAACCACTATGACATAGTCACTGATGAAAATATGTGGGGCCAACCCACTGTGGTACCAAACCACTGTGACAAAAGTCACTGCATTACACTTCCCCTTTCAATCATATCCCAATGCCCATGCAACATATTATCATTTGTGATGAATGCAATCATAACAGATAATCAAATCATGTATACATTTAGGCTATGTCATTCGAAAGACAGAATCATAAAGGTACTTACCCGGTGTCTCCAACCTTACCCACAAGGGTATCTCGACTGTCTATACAGTCGTTTCGGCTTTCAGCCAACACAATCATTAACAATAAAATAATAAAGAAAAGTGTGAGCATTACACACCTGATTACGTGAAGAACTAAACACTCATTGACACTCTCACTAGCAGGAATAACAGCGATTTGCCTATCCCAAGCCGATGTCGGCTCTCTACCACAACCCGGTGGAAAATCCCGAACCGCCGACACAGCACGTCGTTTGAACTTAAGAGCAGAGACTACGAGTCCACTCCCCTCCTTAGATTGGTTAGCACTCGCATCCATGAAGAAAAATCTTGATCAATACAGTACTATAGCGAAACAGCGATTTCCTCAACAAGGGGTTTGATTATGGCAGAGTAAACGAATAGAGGCTGATCACAAAGAACAAAAGAGGAACTCCTTACCTTGGTTAATAAGAAGTCGCACCACACCCGATTTGGCTAAAGATTCTAATCCGACACGAACATGCCACGTTAAGAGGAGAAGAGAATAGCCGCAAACTAACATTAAGAACAAAATAGCCATTTCGGCTATGCCCATCTAAGACCGAAAGATAGAGAAAGAAATAAAAGAGTTTCCCTTACCTTGCACAAACCGAAACTGATTGACAAGGAGACCTTTGGTAACCAACTAGCCCTTTGATTCTTAGGATTCGGCTACATAACATATAATGAAAGAAACAGTTACAAAGGATGGAGTAACCAACTTTGGAAGAGAAACCATACTCGGTTTGTGATCAACAATAAGTGGTCGGTTTCCTAAGAAGAAGTAAGGAGGTAATAAGAATAAGAGAAAAGTTCTTTACCTTCAACAAAAAGAAACCGAATGGAGTCTGAGAAGATTCGGCACAAGCAGCAAATGTCAACAGGGTTTTGGCTAAAGAGAAAAACAAGAGAGGGGCGAAAAGAAAAGTGAAGAAAATGGCCACTGGGGTTAGACTAACGAAACAAGAAATAAGGAAGGGAGTTTCAATTTTAATAAAGAAAGTAGAGAAGAAAAGGGAAGGGGTGAAGGTTCAGCTATGATGAATGGTATGGAAGAAGATAAACAAAGAGAGAATGGGGAGAATTATGTTTTGGCTACAAGAATAAAACAAGAAGAAACGAAGTGAAAAGAAAAGCAAATAAGCAAGCTGAGGTTCGGCTATTGAGTTTGTTGGAATAGAGAAGATATGCAAAAAGGAAAAAGAAAAGGGTGGTGAGTTCGGCACAGCTATATGGAAGAGAAGAAAATAGTTTGATAAAAAAAATAAAGCAATAGCCGAAAATAAAAAAGAAACCAAATACACCTAAAGGTTTCGGTTTTACTCTTCTTTCAAAAGGTACTTGGAAAAACGGCACCCCATTACTCCCTTATGACTGAATGTTGAAACAAAATGCCTAAATGAACCAAAAGAAAAACGGCACACACCTTCCCTAACTCAAAACTGAAAATGCCCCATTAGCACTACCCACATTCGGCCAAACACACCACACACCCACACCCCACGATTCTCTCCTTGATTTGCTCATTGCTTCACTCTCTATCCACCATTTGAATTAGTTGACCCATTCAAACTCCATAAGCTCCTCTTGTCTACCCATTCAAATGCATTTGACCCATTCAACAACCACCTTGAAGAGTCCCGGCCGAATGCCACTTCTTCCTCTCCTGGAGCACAAAAATAAAGTTCCACATGCTGCAGATGAAACTCGAACTCTTTCCCCCCTCCTGCTCCCTTGTGACGCCACTCTCTTGCTCCTTAAGTGGCATCACCTTGCCACCACACCACACTCCTTTTTTGTGTCAACAAACACACGTAAATATTCTTAAAGCCTACTTCTACTAGCTCTCCCCCCTAAAGCGCTCAAAAAGCAAAATTTTTCTAAAGTTCTGGCTCGAACCCGAGCCTCCCCAGGACCCCCAAACACACCAAATAACATGCTAAACAAGCCAAACACCTAGAATAGCATAAAATGTAGAACCCCTAATTCTAGGATGTTACAAAACAACTCGAACAGACACAAAATATGGAAAAGCCAAAGTAGTGGATTAGTGGTCGGTTCGTGTTAGAAGTCATTTTTGAGTACATGTAAGTTCGTATAGAGATTAAAATTGTCATTTTTTATTTTGGATGAGTCACTATGAATATTTATGTGAATTGTAATCTTGATTTGTAATTTATTTGGTAATTGAAATTGTGAATTAAGTTGTAAGGTTAGTTTACTTAAAGTTTGTAATTGAGAAGAAATTCATGAAAATATACTGAAATGTAATAATGAAATGGAAATAAAGGATTAGAGATGTAAAATCCCTGTTTGAATCTCGTGAATACTTAGGATACAAATGACATGTCATTAGGGTACGATTTCGGGTGCTGGTCTTGGATGTCTTATCAATGGCTGAGGTCTTGCATTTGTTGCTGATTCTCCATAGCTCGTGTGAGCAACATCAGGTAGCTAACATCCCGACCCACAACTCTTGTAAGTAGTCCCATTTCACAACTCGTGTGAGCATTACAGATACAATTACAGTTACATGTACAGGCACACTGCGTGTGAGCATGGTTCCCGAGTATTCGATGTTGTTCATTTGGTTCAATGAGTAAATAAAGCCTTTATAAGTATATGAATACATGATATAATTCACGATTTTGGGAAATGATATGAAATTTTGATATGAGTTTATGAAAAGGGAAGTATGTGTATTGAAAGTATGTGATGGATGATGTATATTGTAACACACCTCACCCATATTCAATGCCGAAATAGGGTTACGGAGCATTACAGGACTTACAGCACATTTTAAGAAACTTTTCTCATACATTTAATCAATACATACAATTATCAATCAATCTCAATCAATATGTCCCTAATACGAGCCTACGAGGCCTTACACATGCATTAGGAGTGGTTCGGGATTAAACCAATAACTCGGGAAATTTTTCAACACTTATAAAATGTTTCTCTAATACAGGGGACACATGCCCGTGTGACCAGGCCGCGTGTCTCACACAGCCACCAGACACGCCCGTGTCACAAGTCGTGTGGACATTCGAAATGGGAGCACATGGCCGTGTCCCAGCCCGTGTCCTACCCTGTGCCCAAACAAGTGAGGTTACTGACTTGGGTCACACGACCAACCACACGCCCGTGTCTCTAGCCCGTGTGCCCTTCGAAGTGGCCACACACGCCCATGTGCCAGGTCGTGTGCTAGGCCGTGTCAAACCTATAGGGTATACTGACTTATGCAACACGGCCAAGTCACACGCCCATGTGCTAGGCTGTGTGCCAATTAGGGGGTATACTAACTTGTGCCACGCGGCCAATCACACGCCCGTGTGTGAGACTATGTGGAGCATACTGACTTCATTTCAATATCAACACCAGGGGACACACGGCTGTGTAACATAACTGTGTGTCAGACACGGCTGAGACACACACTCGTGTCTCCGCCCGTGTGGACAAAAATAGGCTATTTACCAAGACATTTAGCCACCCATTTTGCACATACCTAAACGAGCTCAAATGGTACCAGTTCAAGATACAAATATGCAACCAAATATCATCAACCAAGGTTCAAATCATACCAATTCTTTACCATCAATATAAATCACAAATATACCACAATTTGCCATATAATTTCATAACTAATTCACATATATCATTCAATTAACTAAACCATTCCAGACATGCAATATCCATTCAACCTCAATCACTCATTACAGGTCAATTATCTAACTCAAAATAATACCATTTGCACATTTATAAACAACATAAAAATTCACCATCACAAGCCAACTCAAATGGCCTAAATACATGTTCATCAAACATACCAAAATGACTCAAGCCTATACATGCCATATACCATATATACACACATCAAAAGTACCAAAATAGATGTCCAATAGTGTAATGAAGTCACTGACGATTCCTAGATCTGAGCTAGCTTTGAAATACTATAAAACATAGAAGAAAATAAACAAAGTAAGACATAAAGCTTAGTAAACCTGTATAATTCAAAATAAACTTACCATTTATACATGATAAAGACAATAAATAAGTATACTCAATTCAATTACCAAATGCCTAAACATAAGCATTCATCAAGAAGTTAGTCACATAAGTGCATATAATCATCCATTTTCTCAATTTAATACTCAACACATTGTATCATATCAAATTCATATATCACGTACATCATTTGTAACCTTTCACTCTCAATCATATAAACAATAATTCATTCGATAATAGTAACTCATCCGTTTAAATAGTAATTCATCCATATAAATAGTAATTCATCTGTATAAACACATAGCTTTTTCACATAACCAATAACAAAATTTATGCCCGTTGAACCTATTAGAATATTGAGGGATACTCGGGTGATATACATTACGTGTATAAATCAGTAACCCGTCAATTCATTATCATTTCCGCTTGTTCGAGCTCTGATCAGTAAGCTTCTCCAGAGCTGATGGACAGTAAGCACTATTGAGTTGTAACAGTAAGCTTTGACGAGCTAAAAACAGTAAGCTCTTACGATCTAATATATTGGTAAGCTCATATGAGCTGTGGTGAGTCCACAACACATGTAGGATCTCGACCAAAACAGTAACCCTAGTGACATGCCACTCGTATCCTATGACTTTCCACGGTTAAAATGGGACTCGGTATTCAATAATTCTATCAATTAGGCATTCGAACTCAGTAATACCATTTACTCAATTATACTTTCATTTCAAATAATTTACAAGTATTTAAAAATTATATTCTAATTATACAAACTTACCTTGAGTTGCTCGGATGGAAATAATCGACTATTCGTCCACTTTTCCTTTTCTCCGATCTAATCCCAATCTCGACTTATCTTGATATTGCACAAATGAGCTTGGCCGAATCTTGAAACCATTTTCATGGCTTTCTTTGCCCTAACATTCGACTATGAAGATGATGAATGGAAGAGAATATATTTTTGTTTTATTTTTTATACCTTAATTACTATATACCAATTTTAACCTTAAAAATATTTAATAACTACACCAAATACCACTCCACTGTCATCCATTAACTCTCAAATGGGTTAATTACCACTTAAGGACCTTTACTTTAAGGTTTTATAGCTATTTAATACATTTAGCTAATAGAACAACACTTTTGCATTTTACACGATCTAGCCCTTTTTACCTAATTAAGCAATCAAATGCTAAAATTTCTTAAAGAAAATTTCACATAATCATATATTCATGTTGCAAAAAATAAAATAATAATAAAATAAATATTTTGACTTAAGATTTGTGGTTCCGAAACCATTGTTCCGATTTGACTAAAAATGGGCTATTACAACTCTCCTCTTTAGGTATTTTCGTTCCCGAAAATATTACCAATTAATAGGTTAGGGTACTATTTTCTCATAGCTTCCTCGGGTTCCTACGTAGCTTCCTCGATCCTGTGTTTATGCCAAAGAACCTTCACTAGGGCTATGTGTGTAACACCCCTTACCCAGGTTCAATATCGGAACCGGATATGAGGCATTACCGAGCTTAACTGACTTAACATACAACATCGGGCTATAAAATTTCATTCCCACTTAAGAATTTTTCATTCATGAACATAACTTCCTTATTACGGGTATACGAGGCCCGAAACATACATTTGGAATAGGTCGGAATCAAACCAGAAACTTTAAAGCACTTAGAAAATTCTTACTTAAAACAGGGCCACACGCCCGTGTGGAAGAAGGGACACGCCCGTGTAACATATAACACGCCCGTGGTCGACACTGACTTGCATCACACGGCCAGTCACACATCCGTGTCCTCTGACCGTGTGGCGAATTAAATTCCAAATTCAGGAGGAGACCTCGCACGGCTTGGGCACACGCCCATGGCCAAGGCCATGCCTCCCACACAGCTGAGACACACAGTCGTGTCTCTGTCCGTGTGTTTACTACTGAGTATTCTGACTTTGTAACCCTAGCATGAAGGGGACACACGGCCAATCAACACGCCTATGGGGCTGGTTGTGTGTCACACACGACCTAGACACACGCCCGTGTGTCTACACGTGTGGACATTTGAAAGGTTATCTACCAAGCCAAATGCCACCCTACACAGCACCCATACTTATACCAATTCAATCCAACATATATTATGACCATAAAGCACTTATAGGGACTCAAAATCAAGTCATCCAATCATGCTTACACTTCATGAGTTTCATCATCATTGAATATATATATACTTGTCAAATATTGGCCCATTTCCCATGACTACTTACAAAATGAATTTGTTAATGTTAATAGCCAACACTTTGGCTAACCAATATGATATAACAAAAGAGACCAAATCCTATACATGCCATACTCAAAATGAATCTAACTTTGCTATACCAAGAGTAGTCGATAGTGTGATTTCCAAACTCCAACGTTCCACGAATTCTCGAGCTAACTTGGTAAAACTACAAGGAAAAGGGAAATGAGAGGGGTAAGCATAAAGGTTAGTAAGTTTGTATGAAAATAAATAGCAACATAAAGCTCATAATGTCGTTCATCCATGGCATTGGATAAAAACACAAAGTCTTAAGCACTTCGCCATAACTTATTCGTACTTGTTCTTATCGAATCATACTATGCCATATATCGTAAACATTTCTCGTGAATTACTCACAGGTACCTGTATTCACTCAATCACGTAGCTTTAGCACTAATCTCATTTCTATTTCAAACTCAACTATATATCCCACTAAATCACTTGGGATACTCAAAGCTACATGTTCATCATCATCCACTAAATACAAAGCCAATGCCACATCCCAGATGCAGTCTTACATGGGGTCACCTCTAATGTGCCGATGCCATATCCCAGGTATGATCTTATATGGGATCTCATATCAATTATCGATGCCATATCCCAGATATGGTCTTATACGATTTTCATATTCAATGCCGATGCCATATCCCAGAAATGATCTTATACGGGATCTCAATTCGGTGCTGAGGCCATGCCCCGGACATGGTCTTACACGGGACCTTATCCATCTCATGTCTCAATGATAGTATTCTCACATTTACTATAGTCCAACTAGGACTTCAACATCACAACTTTCATCATTTTTCTCATTCAACACCATCACTCAATTTTATAGAAATATTATGCATCATTATAATATCAAACATTCTCAAACGTACTAGCACAATGTTGAATTTATCACATACAAACTTACATCGATTTCAAAATAGGCTAGATTGCCGAACTAGTCCGATACTTTGCCCTTTCCTCGCTCGAGGTTAATCCTTCATTCTTTTTTATCTATAATAACAATTTATCTCATTTAATAACCATATTATTCAGCACATATCAATAATCATACTTTGGCAAAATTACCATTTTGCCCTTAGACTTTCACAAAATGACCATTTTACCCCTAGGCTTGGAAACCAATTCTAATCAAATTTCTTTGTTTAATGAGCCTAGGTGAACATTTATTACTCTTATGGAAACCCTCAATACTCATTATTTCACACATTTACCACATATTTTACAACTTTTATAAAAGGGTCCTTTTAGGTGTTTCCATGGAAACACCTTTCACAAAAGTTGTTTATCTAACAACTACGACTCATTTTCTTCCATAAAAATGCAGCAAAAAACTTAAAAGCTCACATGGAAAAACTCTAAACTTTAAAGCATTTTGCAAGATAGTCCCCTCTTTAGCTAGCTTAAGCTTTAGGGGTTCCAAAAGTAGAATTGTTATCAAGAAATTATCACTAAAACACTTACTTGTAAGGAGAAGAGTGTGCTGAAACGTTTTGAGCTTTCAAACCCCCATTTGCTGCTAATTTTTGGTGGAGAAATGAAGGAGAAAAGATGATATCTTTTCTTTCTTTATTTGAATCTAATTCATCAATTTAATCCACCTACTACACCAACTTTGACAAATTTTGACTCCTTTGTCCCCCTATGGCTGACAATGACCTTTAGAAAGGTCTAATTGCACATTAAAGGCCTCTAATTAAAATTCTATGGCTATTAGGCACCTTTAGCTTATAAAATAGAACTTTCGCACTTTACGCGATTTAGTCCTTTTTCGCGATTAAGCAAGAAATCGCTAAAATTAAAGCACTAAAATTTTCATGCACCTATATAATCATGCTATAATTCATAAAATAACATTAGAATAATTTTCTTTGACTCCAGATTAGTGATCTCGAGACCACTGTTCCAACTAGCCCCTAAATCGGGCTATTACGTCAAATCAGTCTGTATGTCAACATCTACCGAAGAAATCACACGTGATGAATTGAATTTGTATCGATTTAGTATAGAAAAATGAAAGAAATTATGAATCCTTTCAAGTCCTGACAGTAAAGCCAGTTGATACGTTAAAGGCCCTATTCTTTTTGACGATCTCATACGACCCGATAAATCGCAGACTTAGCTTTCCTTTATGGCCGAATCGAAGAACCTTTTTCCATGGTGACACCTTTAAAATAGTTGGTCCCTAACTTGAAACTCAATTTCTTTACGTTTCAAATCCGTGTATGATTTCTGTTGATCTGAAGCTGCTTTTAAATTGTTGCGAATCGTTTTCACTTTTTCTTCAGTTTCTCTGATTAATTCAACCCCGTGAATCTTTTTCTCACTTAGTTCAGTTCAGTATAATGGAGTTTGACATTTGTGACCATATAAAGCTTCGTACGTTGCCGTCTTTATACTTGTCTGAAAACTGTTGTTAAACTCGAACTCAATCAACGGTAAGTATTTTTCCCAAATGCTCTCAAACTCTAAAATACAACATCTCAACATGTCTTCAAGAATCTAAAAAACTCTCTCAGTCTAACCGTCAGTCTGAGGATGAAAAGCAGTACTGAAATTTAACTTTGTTCCCAGAGCTTCTTGTAGTTTCTTCCAGAATCACGACGTAAATCTCAGATTTCTATCAGAAATAATAGATAGTGGCACCCCGTGCAATCAAACAATCTCAGAAATGTACAATTCAGCTAGTCTATTAAGTGAGTAATCAGTACGTGCTAGTATGAAATAGGTAGATTTCGTTAGTCAATCAACGACAACCCGGATAGTATCTTTCTTTTTCGGAGTTAGGGCCAATCCTGACACAAAATATATTGTAACTCTATCCTATTTCCACTCGGGAATCATAACAGGCTGCAGTAAACCCGATGGTACTTGTTCAGCTTTGACTTGTCGCCAAATCAAACATTTAGAAATGAACTCTGAGATATCTCGTTTCATGCCTTGCCACCAATAAAATTATTTCAAATCGTTGTACATTTTGGTACTCCCCGGATGAACAGATTAGCAGCTATTGTGCGCTTTGTGCAAAATCTTTTGAATAAGCTCTGAATTTTTCGGTATTGAAATTCTATTCCAGAACCTTAAACAATTATCGGCTCCAATCTGAATCTCTAAATTAGGGATAGTCTCACATTGAATTCGTTTAACTTGCAATTCACAGTCATCTTTCTGAGCTTCATAGATTTGTTGAAGAAATACCAGTTTAGGTTTTAATTCAGCTAAAATAGACCCATCATCACAAATCATCAACTGGGTATTCATTGCTCGTAATGCAAACAAAGATTTTTGGCTCAGGGCATTAGCAACAACATTAGCTTTTCCCGGTTGATAATCAATCACAAATTCACAATCTTTCAATAACTCAAGCCATCTTCGTTGTCACAGATTAAAAAATTTCTGTGACATCAGATATTTTAAGCTTTTGTGATCCGTAAAAATGTGGCATTTTTCACCGTATAAGTAGTTGTGCCAAATTTTCAATGCGAACACAATTGTAGCCAAATCTAAGTCGTGTGTCAGATAGTTATTTTCATTCGTTTTCAATTGTCGGGAAGCATCAGCTATAACTTTTCCTTCTTACATCAGAACACATCCTAGACCGTTTAATGACGTGTCACTATAAATACAAACTCTTTCCCCGATTCAGATTGAAATAGAACTAGTGCATCTGTTAACAGTACTTTCACCTATTCAAAACTCTTCTGACATTTTTCTGACCATTCGAATTTCATATCTGTAACACCCTTCACCCGTATTCGATGTCGAAATAGGGTTATGGATTATTACTAGACTTACAACACTTTTAAACATACATTTCATATACAATTTATTAATTTGAATACAACTCATTCATACTCAATCATATTGTCCCTTAAACGTGTAACAACCTGATTTAGGGCTTAGTCGAAATAGTAGTTGCGAGACCACAAATCCTAAGTAAAAATATGTGTTTTATGATTTTTATGAGGCTTATGATATGTTTACATGATTGTGTGAAATATTTATGAGGAAATTTTATTTATTAGTGATAAATTGTCCATTAGGACTAAATTGCAAAGATTAGAAAATATGAAATTCTAGAAGATTTAAGTATGAAATAGAATTATAAAAATTACTAGAGGTCCTTACTTAGCAATTAGACCATTATATGTTAATATGGACAAAAGTAGACATGGGAAGGAAAAATCTCAAGAAAGGGGCCTTACGGGCAATTTGGTCATTTGGTTAATTAATGAATTAAAAAGGGAAAATAAGTAAAAAATGGTGTCCATCTTCAGCAAGCTTGGCTGATAACAAGAGCACCATAGCTAGGGTTTCTTCAATTTCCAAGCTTGATAGTAAGTCCATCCTAGCCCCATTTTTAATGTTCTTCGTATTTTTGAGATCATCGTAGCTCGATTTAGCTATTTCTATCTATATTTTGAGCTAGGGTTTATGTTCAAAAAATTACCCATGTATGACATGCATGTATTTTGGTGTTTTATGGAAGAATATGAAAGTTTGATGTATGATAGACATCTTTTTCTAAGTGATTTTCATGAAAAATGCATAAAAGGACCAAATTGTAAAAGTTATAAAAATGGTCATACATGAGTGAAATAGTGGAAATTGTGGGCTGTTGTAGTTAAGAAAATAATTCGGCTAGGCTTAAAATACAAGAAAGTTGAATAAAAATCATTTTACGAGCCTAGGGGCAAAAGTGTAATTATGTGAAAGTTTAGGGGCAAAATTGTAATTTTTCCAAATTATGATTCATGAGTTAATTTAGTCAATGTGAGTATTATACAAGTGAAATTGCTATTATAGATCAAGAAACACGAAGCCTGGACCGAAACTGAGGCAAGAACAAAGTGTTGGACTAAATCGTACATCTACACCTATTTTGAGTACCGAGGTAAGTTTGTGTGAAATTAAAGCTTCATAGTATTTTTATATATTAAATTTCTTGATATTATGACAACGCATATCACATCTATGAAAATCGATTAATGATTCCTCGATGAGAAAATGATGAGAACATGTCAAGTTGAAGTCCCGGTTGAAGATTCGGAATAACGAGGATACCTATGTCATAACATGAGATAAGGAAGGTCCCTTATAAGACCATGTTTGGGACATGGCATCGGCACCAAATGTAGGTCCCGTATAAGACCATGTCTGGGACATGGTATCGGCACTGAAAGTAGATCCCGTACAAGACCATGTCTGGGACATGGCATCGGCATAGAATAAGGAAGGTCCCGTATAAGACCATGTCTGGGACCTGGCCTCGGCACCAAAGGAAGATCTCGTATAAGACCATGTCTAGGACATGGCATCGACATCGAGTTAAGAGATCTTGTGTAAGACCATATCTGTGATATGACATCGACATCAAGAGGTGATCCCATGTAAGACAATATCTGGGATATGACATTGGCATCGTGATACATGTATGATGAGATTGAGTATCCTCCGATATTCCGAGTAGTTCAACGGGCAAAAGAGCTAAGTATGTAAAGATGATAAAGAGCTAAGTTATACAAGGATGACAAAGAGTTCCATTTAAATTAAGGATGATAATGATGTAAGTTTATTTTCAAGATAGCATAAGTGCTAAATTATGGGTTGAAGTGATACATGTGCCATGAGTAAAATACGAGTTATGAAAACTGTAATGTGATATGTGATAGGTAAGAATAAGTATGAGTAAGTATGTCAAAGTACTTGAGAACTTGTGCTGTTATTGTTTTGTGAGATGAATGAATTTTACTATGAGCACTTATATTGCTATTTGAATTCATGCAAACTTAGTAAGCTATATGCATACCCCTCTCTTTTCCCACTTCCTTGTAGTATCACCAAGCTAACTCGAGAATCGTAGAATGTCAGAGCTCGGATCACACTATCAATCATTCTTTTGGGTATAGTAAAGTTGTTTTATTTTAGGTCTGCCATGTATAGGAACCTGGTCATTTTGTGTTATGTCATATTTGGAAGCTGAAGTGTTGGCTAGTAAGGTTACTCATTCATTTTGTAAATGACCATTAGGAATTGGCAAGTATTTGTCAAGTTTCATATTTTTAATGATGATGAGTTTTATGATGAGAAAGTTCATGCAATTATTGGAGTAAAATGTGAAGCGTATGAATGATAATTTGTGATACTTCATAGTGTATTATTGCCATGTTATGTGTTGCTTGTGTTGGCATATGTGTCTTTATGCTTCAGGGTGGCAATTGTTTTGGAAAATAGCCTTCTAATTGTCCACACGGGTAGACACACGGGCATGTGTCTAGGCCGTGTGTGACACATGGTCAGCCCCATGGGTGTGTTGATGGGTCGTATGTCCCCTGTATCAAATTGCTACAATTTGATTCGTCACACGGGCCAACACATGAGTGTGTGACTAGGCCGTGTGCCCCTTAAGAGTTTCCTGACGTCATAAATAGAATGCTAAGGTTTTCACACACGGGTGAGGACACGGGCGTGTCTAGGCCATGTGAGGGACATGGGGCAAGGACACGAGTGTGTGTCCGGCCGTGTGAAAATCCCTGTAGGTTCAAATTGAAAAATAAATTCCACACGGGCTAAGGACACGGGCATGTGTGACCCCACGACCTACCCATACGGGCGTGTCCAATTTTGCACGGGCTTGTGGCCCTGTTTGGGCAAGAAAATTCTAAGAGCGCAAAAGTTTTAGGATTAATTCTGAAACCTCCCGTATGTATGTTTTGGGCCTCGTAGGCCCATAATAAAGATGTTATATATATAAATAAAAAGTTTTATGTTAGAACAAAATTTCATGGCCCAATGTTGTATGTGTAAACAAGTTAAGTCTGGTAATGCCTCGTATCCTGTCCCGGCGTCGGACACGGGTAAGGGGTGTTACATTTAGTGGTATCAAAGCTACGATTTAGTTGATTCTCGGACTAACGTAGCGTAAGCATGAGTCTAACTTTACATGCCATACACATGAGTATTTACATAATGATAGTGTGACGACTCCTGACGATTTAAATTGTGTTTTCATATAGTAAATGGATCCCGATAGAGCTGTGGCGGATGATGTAGAAAGTAACGTGCCGACTCCCGCTGAAGGGATGGTGTCAAATGAAAATGAGAATAGTCCAACGACCATGAGTCAAAAAGGAGAAGAGGATACGGAAGCCTTTCTCCACATGATGTTTGCATGGTATACAGAGTTCGTTCATACGAACCCGAATGCACAACCCCTCCACCCCCACCTATTTCTCAACCTATCTCTGTAGCTCCCCAAGTGGTAGAAGAGAAAAGCCTCTGGTTGATAGTATCCAGAAACAAGGAGTCGAGGAATTCCAGGCTAGTAAATTCGGAAAGGGGAATTCTAGCTTGAAAATACCATTAGGGTATTTGATGAGTTATCTTGCACACTTGAAGAGTGCATGAAGTGTGTAGTGTCTTTTTTGGGAGATTCTGCTTATCAGTGGTGGAACACCCTTGTGTCAGTTGTACCAAGGGAAAGCATTACATGGAAGCTTTTCCAGGAAGAATTTTGGAAGAAGTATATTAGCCAAAGATTTATTGATCAGAAAAGAAAGGAATTCCTTGAACTGAAACAAGGTAAAATGACAGTAACTGAATATGAACGTGAATTTGTAAGGCTCAACAAGTACGCTCGGGAGTGTGTGTCCTTTGAATCCATCATGTGTAAAAGGTTTGAGGACAGATTAAATGAAGATATCCGATTATTTGTTGGTGTCCTAGAATTGAAGGAATTTGTTGTGCTAGTAGACAGGGCTTGTAAAGTCGAGGAGTTGGTTAAAGAGAAAAGAAAAGCTCAGATGGAGTCTCGTGATTCAAGAAAGAGACAAATGAACAAGTCGTTTCAATATTCATCCAAGAAGTCAAGAGACTTCCCTACCCGATCAACTACTTCAGCTGGGTTTTCGAATAGAAGTAAGAGTAAACAATACTCGGGGATTAAAGCTCAGACTACCTCGGTTGCTAGTGTTGGGAACACTAGACCTAATAGATCGAAATGTCCACAGTGTGGCAGACTTCATCCTGGTAAGTGCCGAGCCCATGAGAGAGCATGTTTTAATTGTGGTTCCCAAGACCATTTTATTAGAGAATGCCCCGATATGGTTGAAAAAGAGAAAATTCAGAGTGCAAGATCGGGAAGTACTACTAGAGGGAGACAACAGAGAAACCTAGGAAGTGGAACGAGTAGTAAAAGTACACCCAGAGAGCAGACTGCAAGATCTAAGGGCAGAGCACTTGCGAGGACTTATGCCATTCGTGCTCGTGAAGAGGTGTCATCCCCTGATGTAATTATAGGTACATTTTCTTTCCATGATACTAATGTTGTTGCTTTAATTGATCCGGGATCTACCCACTCATATATTTGCATGAAACAAGTATCTAGTATGAGCATGCCTGCAGAGTCTACAGAGTTTGTGATAAAAGTGTCCAATCCTTTAGGCAAAAGTGTATTAGTTGATAAGGTATGAAAAGATTGCCCATTGATGATTAGAGGTTATTATTTTAAGGTAAATCTCATGCTATTGCCATTTGATGAATTCGATATAATTCTTGGTATGGACTGGTTAACCACTCATGATGTGATAGTAAATTATGGAAATAAATACATTGAAATGAGATGTGAAAATGGGGACACTCTTTGTGTTGAATCAGATGAACAGGAGAGGTTGCCTGTAGTGATCTCTCATATGTCCGCCCAGAAATATGTAAGAAAGGGATACGAAGCATATCTTGCCTTTGTGATGAATGCCAAATAAACTGAATTAAGAATTGAATCAGTACTGGTAGTATGTGAGTATCCAAACGTATTCTCAGAAGAATTGCCAGGTTTGCCTTCTGTTAGAAAGGTTGAATTTGGCATTGAGTTAGCTCCTGATACTACACCTATATCAATTGCTCCATACAGAGTGGCTCCAACCGAGTTGAAGAATTGAAGGCACAGTTGCAAGAGTTGACGGACAAAGGCTTTGCAAGACCAAGTTATTCTCTGTGGGGTGCTCTAGTATTATTTGTGAAAAAGAAAGATGGTTCTATGAGATTATGTATAGATTGCCGGCAACTTAATAAGGTTACCATGAAGAAAAAGTACCTATTGCCAAGGATTGATGATTTATTTGATCAATTGAAGGGAGCCACTGTGTTTTCCAAGTCGGGATATTATCAGTTGAGGGTAAAAGACTCAGATGTGCTGAAAACTGCATTTCAAACGAGGTATGGGCACTACGAATTTTTAGTTATGCCTTTTGGTTTAACAAATGCCCCTGCTGTGTTTATGGATTTAATGAATCGTATCTTCCGACCGTACCTAGATAAATTTGTTGTGGTTTTTATTGATGATATACTGACATATTCTCGTGATGAGAATAAGCATGCCGAGCACTTGAGAACGGTTTTACAGATTTTACGAGATAACCAATTATATGCCAAGTTTAGCAAAAGTGAGTTTTGGCTCAAAGAGGTTGGATTTTTGGGGCACATTGTCTCGGGAGATGGAATCTGAGTTGACCCGAATAAGATTTCAGCTATTGTTGATTGGAAACCGCCGAGGAGCGTATCGGAGGTTAGAAGTTTTCTGGGTCTAGTTGGCTATTACAGACGGTTTGTCAAGGATTTTCTATGACAGCTACTCCGATGAAGAGGTTGTTACAGAAAGAGGTGAAGTTTGAATGGACAGAAAAGTGCCAACAAAGTTTTGAGAAACTAAAGGCATTATTGACTAAGGCTCTAATTCTAGTGCAACTTGAACCGGGAAAAGAATTTGTGATCTACAGCGATGCATCCTTGAATGGATTGGGTTGTGTGCTTATGCAAGAAGGCAAGGTGATAGCCCATGCCTCTAGACAGTTAAAGCCACATGAGAAGAATTACCCGACACATGATTTAGAGTTGGCTGCCATTGTGTTCGCATTGAAGATATGGAGACACCATTTGTATGGTGAAAGATGTCGGATATTCATCGATCGTAAGAGCCTAAAGTACTTGATGACTCAGAAGGAATTGAACTTAAGGCAGCGAAGATGGTTAGAGCTGATAAAGGATTATGAGGTAGTCATTGACTACCACCCGGGAAAGGCGAATGTGGTCGCCGATGCTTTGAGTAGAAAATCCCTATTTGCATTAAGGGCTTTGAATACACGGGGTGCCTTTGTCGATTATATCGGATAGAGATCCGAGATTCACATCCCGATTTTGGAAAAAAAGTTGCAAGAGGCCTTGGGCACAAAGTTGAGTTTTAGTACGGCTTTTCACCCCAAACCGACGGACAGTTGGAGAGGCTAAAATAAACACTTGAGCATATGCTCCGATGTTGTGTTCTTGAGTTTCAGGGCAACTGGGAAAAGTATCTATCGTTGGTAGAGTTTGCTTATAATAACAGTTTCCAGTCAAGTTTGAGAATGACGCCTTATGAGGCTTTGTGTGGGTGTCGAACACCTTTGTATTGGACTGAACTCAAAGAAAATCAAATTCATGTCGATCTGGTTAAAGAAACCAAAGAGAAAGTAAAGATAATTCATGATTGTTTAAAAGCTGCTTCTGATAGACAAAAGTCCTACTCGGGCTTGAAATGAAAAGAGATTGAGTTTCAAGTTGGTGATAAAGTATTCTTGAAAGTGTCACCATGGAAGAAAGTTCTCAAAATTGGTTGGAAAGGCAAATTGAGTCCGCATTTTATCGGACTATATGAGATTACCGAGAGAATAGGGCATGTAGCCCAGAGATTGGCTTTGCCGTCTGAATTGTAAAATATTCATGATGTATTCCACGTGTCTATGTTGTGACGCTACCAATCAGATCCTTCGCATGTGATTACACTGACAGAGGTTGAAATTCAACCCGGCATGACTTATGGCGAAGAACCGTTTAAGATTCTAGTACGAGAAGTTAAACAACCAAGGAATAAAAATATAGCTCTTGTGAAAGTATTATGGCAAAGACATGGGGTAGAAGAAGCTACATGGGAGCCCGAGGAGGCTATGAGAAACCAACACCCAAACCTTTTTGTCGGTAAGATTTTCAGGAACGAAAACCCTTGGGGGGAAATTGTAACAGCCCGATTTACGGCC
Organism: Gossypium australe; assembly: GCA_005393395.2. NCBI lineage: Eukaryota > Viridiplantae > Streptophyta > Magnoliopsida > Malvales > Malvaceae > Gossypium > Gossypium australe. Next base: position 101,023,884 of record CM016623.1, read on the forward strand.
TAGTTAGAATAGTGGTTGCGAGACCACAAATCCGAAGTAGAAATATGTGTTTTATGATTTCTATGAGGCTTATGATGTGTTTTCATGATTGTGTGAAAATTTTATGAGGAAATTTTGTTTATTAGTGATTAAATTGTCCATTAGGACTAAATTGCAAAGATTAGAAAATATGAGATTCTAAAAGATTTAAGTATGAAATAGAATTATAAAAATTACTAGAGGTCCTTATTTAGAAATTAGACCATTATATGTTAAGATGGACAAAAATAGACATGGGAAGGAAAAATCTGAAGAAAGAGGCCTTAAGGGCAATTTGGTCATTTGGTTAATTAATGAATTAAAAAAGGAAAATAAGTAAAAAACGGTGTCCATCTTCTCCAAGCTTCGTCGAAAATAACAAGAGCACCATAGCTAGGGTTTCTTCAACTTCCAATCTTGATGGTAAGTGCATCCTAGCCCTATTTTTAATGTTCTTCGTATTTTTGAGATCCTCGTAGCTCGATTTAACCATTGCTAGCTATATTTTGAGCTAGGATTTATGTTCAAAAATTTACCCATGTATGACATGCATGTATTTTGATGTTTTATGGAAGAATATGAAAGTTTGATGTATGATAAACATCTTTTTCTAAGTGATTTTCATGAAAAATGCATAAAAGGACCAAATTGTAAAAGTTATAAAAGTGGTCATACATGAGTGAAATAGTGGAAATTGGGGGATGTTGTAGTTAAGAAAATAATTTGGCTAGGCTTAAAATACAAGAAAGTTGAATAAAATTCATTTTACGAGCTTAGGGGAAAAAGTGTAATTATGTAAAAGTTTAAGGGCAAAATTGTAATTTTATCGAATTATGATTCATGAGTTAATTTAGTCAATGTGAGTATTAAACAAGTGATATTGTTATTATAGATCAGGAAACACAAAGCTCGAACCGAAACCGAGGCAAGAACAAAGTATTGGACTAAATCAAACATCTACACCTATTTTGAGTACCGAGGTAAGTTTGTGTGAAATTAAAGCTTCATAGTACTTTTATATTTTAAATTGCTTGATATTATGAAAAAGAATATCACATCTATGAAAATCAATTAATGATGCCTCGATGAGAAAATGATGAGAATATGTCAAGTTGAAGTCCCAGTTGAAGATTCGAAATAACGAGTATACCTATGTCATAACGTGAGATAGGGAAGGTCCCATATAAGACCATGTCTGGGACATGGCATCGGCACTGAATGTAGGTCCCGTATAAGACCATGTCTGGGACATGGCATTGGCACCGAACGTAGATCCCATATAAGACCATGTCTGGGACATGGCATCGGCATCGAATAAGAAAGGTCCCGTATAAGACCATGTCTGGGACATAGCCTCGGCACCAAAAGAAGATCTTGTGTAAGACCATGTCTGGGACATGGCACCGACATCAAGTTAAGAGATCCCGTTTAAGGCCATATCTGGGATATGGCATCGACATCAAGAGGTGATCCCATGTAAGAGTATATCTGGGATATATGGCATTGGCATCGTGATACATGTATGATGAGATTGAGTATCCTCTGATATTTCGAGTAGTTCAACGGGCAAAAGAGCTAAGTATGTAAAGATGATAAAGAGCTAAGTTATACAAGTATGACAAAGAGTTCCATTTAAGTTAAGGATGATAGTGATTTAAGTTTATGTTTAAGGTAGCATAAGTGCTAAATCATGTGCTGAAGTGATACAAGTACCATGAGTAAAATACGAGTTATGAAAACCGTAATGTGATATGTGATGGGTAAGAATAAGTATGAGTAAGTATGTCAAAGTACTTGAGAACTTGTGTTGTTATTATTTTGTGAGATGAATGAATTTTGCTATGAGCACTTATATTGCTATTTTAATTCGTGTAAACTTACTAAGCTATATGCTTAACCCTTTTTTTTCCCTCTTCCTTGCAGTATCGCCAAGCTAACTCGGGGATCATAGAACGTCGAAGCTCGGATCACACTATCAATCATTCTTTTGGGTATAGTAAAGTTGTTTTATTTTGGGTATGACATGTATAGGAACTTGGTCATTTTGTGTTATGTCATATTTGGAAGCCAAAGCATTGGCTAGTAAGATTACTCATTCATTTTGTAAATGGCCATTAGGAATTGGCCAATATTTGTCAAGTTTCATATTTTTAATGATGATTAGTTTTATGATGTGAAAGTTCATGCAATTATTAGAGTAAAATGTGAAGCGTATGAATGATGATTTGTGATACTTCATAGTGTATTATTGTCATGTTATGTGTTGCTTGTGTTGGCATATGTGTGTTTATGTTTCAGGGTGGCAATTGGCTTGGAAAATAGCCTTCTAATTATCCACATGGGTAGACACACGGGCATGTGTCTAGGCCGTGTGTGACACACGGTTAGCCCCATGGGTGTGTTGATGGGCCGTGTGTCCCCTGTATCAAATTGCGAGAATTCGATTCATCACATAGGCCAGAACACGAGCGTGTGAGTAGGCCGTCTGCCCCTTAGGAGTTTGCCGATGTCATAAATAGAATGCTAAGGTTTTCACACACGGGTGAGGACACTGGCGTGTCTAGGCCGTGTGAGGGACACGGGCCAAGGACACGAGAGTGTGTCCGGCCGTGTGAAAACCCCTGTAGGTTCAAAATGAAAAATAAATTCCACATGGGCTAAAGACATAGGCGTGTGTGACCACACGGCCTGCCCTACGAGCGTGTCCCATTTCACACGAGCGTGTGGCCTTATTTAGGTAAAAATTTTCTAAGAGCGCAAAAGTTTCCAGATTAATTTCGAAACCTCCCGTATGTATGTTTAGGGCCTTGTAGGCCCATAATAAATATGTTATGTGTATGAATGAAAAGTTTTAAGTTATAACAAAATTTTATGGCCCAATGTTGTATGTTTAAACAAGCTAAGTCTGGTAATGCCTTGTATCCTATCCCGGCGTCAGACACTGGTAAGGGGTGTTACAAAACGAGCCTACGAGGCCTTGAACATGTATTGGGAGTGGTTCGGGACTAAATCGATAAGTCGAGAAATTTTCAACACTTAGTAAATTTTTCTTCAAAACAGGGGACACACACCCGTATTGCTAGGTCGTGTGTCTCACACGGCCACCAGACACGTCCGTGTCACAGGCCATGTAAACATTCGAAACGCAAACACATGGCTGTGTCTCAGCCCGTGTCGTACCCGGTGTCCAAAAAGCGAGGTTACTGACTTGGGTCATATGGCCAACCACACGCCCGTGTGTCTAGCCCGTGTGCCATTCGAGTGGCCACAAACGCCCGTGTGCTAGGTCATGTGCTAGGCCGTGCCAAACTTGTAGGGTATACTGACTTATGCAACATGGCCAAGCCACACACCCGTGTGCTAGGCCGTGTGCTAATTTAGGGGTATACTGAGTTGTGCCACACGGCCAATCACACGCCCGTGTGTGAAATTGTCTAGTGTATACTGATTTCATTTCAATTTCAACACCAGGGGACACATGGCCGTGTAACATGACCGTATGTCACACACGGCTAAGACACGCACCCGTGTCTCTGCCCGTGTGGACAAAAATAGGTTATTTACAAAGCCAAATTGTCACCCAAATTGTGCTCACCTAAACCAAATTCAATGGCACCAAAAACATAACACTTAAAGGCATTATACAACCTCAATCATACATCATTCATGCCAAAACACATATATTAATCAACTCATTAATCCTTTACCCAAAATACAACACTTTGCAAGAATTCACAAACATAACCAATCTCAATTCATCAACCATTAGCTATCTTGAGAATTATATTAAACCAACAATTTTCACTCGTATAAAAGTAACACCCTTCACCCGTATTCGACGTTGGAATAGGGTTACGGAGTATTACTAGACTTACAACACATTTAAACATACATTTCATATAAAATTTATCAATTTGAATACAACCCAATCGTAATCAATCATAGTGTCCCTTAAACGAGCCTACGAGGCCTTAAACATGCATTAGGAGTGGTTTGGCTCGATAAATTTTTCAACACTTAGTAATTTTTTCTTCAAAACAGGGGACACACGCCCGTGTGGCCAAGCCGTGTGTCTCACACGGGCACCAGACACGCCCGTGTCATAGGCCGTGTGAACATTCGAAAGGGAAACACATGGCCGTGTCCCAGCCCGTGTCCTACCCCGTAGCTAAACAAGCAAAGTTATTGACATGGGTCACACTGTAACGCCCTGAATTTAGGCTTAGAAGAATTGGGCCTATTGGGCTTAACGTCTCATAAAATTTTTAAGTGAGCAAGAAAATGACAAATGACATGACGACTTTAAAGGTTTAATGAATTTGGAGTGTTTAGGTGTGTTGGAGAAGCTCTGAGTTCTAGTTTTGTGGTGGAGGATTCTTAATTTAACTAATTAAGGAATTAGGGTTATGAGTAGTGGGATTTTAAATAAAAAATAAGTGAAAAATGGTACAAAGAAGTCTGTGGTGAAGTGGCTAAGTGACACCACTAGGTTGTAGAGAGGTGGCGACATATGCATGCAGGGAGGTCTGAGGTTCGAGTGCTAGCTTAGTTTCATTTTGAGTTTAATTTTACGCTTCTAAAAGGCTGGAAGTGGCGTGTAGAGGGACCCTAAGGAGAAGTGATTAGTAGAGAGAATTTAGGAGAAGGATAAGGGATATATCATGGAGAAAAATTAGGAGATGAGCAGTGGATAAAGTGGTGCCGAATTGGACTCTAGGGGTGGCTAAGTTTCGGCTATAGGCTATATAAATGTATGTGTGCCGAATTTGGGGTCCTAGTTAATGCCGAATTTTCCATTCTTTTTATTTTCTTTGCCGAAACCTTATATTTTCTACAACTGAAAATACCTTGCCTTGTTGCCGAAATCTCCTATAGCCGAATCCCTTTTTGCCAAATTCTCTCATAGCCAAACTCTTTTATTGCCGAGGTATTGTCATCTTCTCTTGCCGAAATCGCTATTAGTGTCGAATCTTTGTTGTTTTCCTCCATCACAAATCGATTGTTACCTACTTTTAGTCAAGTGTTAAAAGCCGAATCTCGTTCAGTAGCTATCTAGGCCGCAGGATCAAAAGTGGATTCGGTAAGTATTCAGTTAACCCCTTAGTGTGTTTCGTTAAAAGGCGAAGGGCTATCTAACTTCTCATTGTCATTAATCTTGTATTAACAAGGTTAAGGTTCAGAGATCGCAAGTGTGGTAAGGATCGTTAGCAAAGTGTAAGTGTACTCAACTCGATTATGGTTTAAGTAAATGGCCGAATGTGAGTATGATCTATAGGGGTGACTTGTGTGGATTATGAGTCACTCGAAGTTTGATGGTGTATGTGTTAGTGTAGATCTAGGGGATACTCATGATTAGTAGCTAAGGAAGGGCTATTAGAACCCGGTGCCACACGGTAAGGTTACGATAAGGCTTCGGCTTTTGGTAAATATTTTGATTAAGTATGGGTGATTGACTGAAGGTTGGTTAGTTGTAGGTTTAAGGCTAAGGATAGTATAGCACGTCGCAATAACCAGGTTTGTATAAACACTACACACACATGATATCGGCAATGCCGAAAAGCCTAAAGTGGCTAAATGGGCCCGGTGGGCCCTGAGGCTAAGTTTGATGAAATTGATTGATTTGGTTTTATGAATTGAGTTAGTCAAGCATGTTACATGATCTGGAATTGTTTTAGGCCTAATAGGCCATATGAATGAGATCTGGGCCTAATGGGCCATAAGGATGTGATTTGGGCTTAATGGGTTATGAACGTGAAATGGGCTTGATGGGCTTTATGGGGACATTGAAAAGTATGCTAGGGTTTGATGGACTTTAAGCCTAGTTCTGAACAACTCTTAAACCGCATAAGACTTAATTTAATAATCAATATGTCCAGGGACAAGCCGCTGGGTTAGAGTATGGCAACGAACATATGCATGTCTAGGATTGGATCTAGGGAGAGCTTGGTACTTAAGCGGTCCTAATGGCCCACCTCCTCTTCTCTGGAATCCTACCTGGTACATAGTTTCTGTTCACTTTAGCCGGAAGGACTTGTTAATGGGCCAAAGTTCATAACTAAAACCCGAGAGGGACCAAATACCCTTGATTTGAAAATTACCAAAATATCCTTAGATTTGCAAAAATTACTAAAATACCCATAATTTGTAAAATTACTAGAATACCCTTGATTTGCGAAATTACCAAAATATCCCTGATTTACAAAATTTCCAAAATACCCATGTTTTGCAAAATTAACTAAATACCCCTGTAGAGTAAATTTACAAAAATATCATTGGGTAGTGAAATGACTAAAATACCCCTAAGTGCCGAATGTGTGAAAATGTGTATGTTGCATTCATGAAATAAATGTTGCACTTGGGTTGGTTTTGATGATACGAAGGAAGATTTGAGGATCGCATAGTCGTTTGACGAACGTGGATCCACCGGTGACTTTAAGCCCATTATAGCAACTTTGCTGCAACGTTGAGTAGTGCCGCTGTTGGTGCTACCTTTGGAGTGTAGGGATGGGTGGGTTGATATTTATATCCCCACAGGAGTGTAGGGTTGGAAGGGAAATAGAGTGCAGGGTTGGATTTGGGATGGGTGCATTGCATTCATGTGATACCGATGTGATATGAGGTCATTGTGGGCTAAGGCGTAAGACCACCGTTTTTGATAGGGCTTAGGCCCAATGTGATAATTGTATGTTGATTGGATTACCAAGGGTCGTACACACTGAGTTTTGAAACTCACCCTCTTTTTATTAAATGTTCCAGGTGATCCTCAGTAAACAGCTCGACGTGGGAGAGAACTCGGAGATGGCCACACTATAAGATACTTAGAAGTTTTATTTATTTGTCTCAAAAGACATGATTTTAATTACTTATTTTCGTTGGATGTAATAAGGCATTGTACTCCGTTTTGACTTTGGATTTTGAGTTTTGTTGTTTCAACTATTTACTTAATTATTAAACCCGAGTAAATTTCTTATGTTTAAATTTGGTTTTCGGAATACTTAAAATAATTAAATGGTATTTTATCATTAGTTAACAAGACTCAAGGATTTTGGGCTTTTGGGCCTTAAATTTTAACTTCGCAAAATCGCTTTGAATTATCCCTTTGATGTGACATTCCCGGATTCGACCATAACGTCTGGGCCGGGTCTGGGGGTGTTACACACACGGCCAACCACACGCCCGTGTGTCTAGCCTGTTTGCCCTTCGAAGTGGCCATACACACCCGTGTGCTAGGCCGTATGCTAAGCCATGCCAAACCTGTAGGGTATACTAACATATGCAACACGGCCAAGTCACACGCCCGTGTGCCATTTAAGGGGTACACTGACTTGTGCCACACAGCCGATCACACACCCATTTGTGAGACCTTGTGGTGCATACTGACTTCATTTCAATTTCAACACCAAGGGACACATGGCCGTGTAACATGACTGTGTGTCACACACGGCTGAGATACACGCCCTTGTCTCTGCCCTTGTGGACAAAAATAAATTATTTACCAAGCCAAATTGTCACCCAAATTGTGCTCACCTAAACCAAATTCAATGGCACCAAAAACATAACACTTAAAGGCATTATACAACATCAATCATACATCATTCAAACCAAAACACATATATCAATCAACTCATCAAGCCTTTACAAAAAATACAACACTTTGCACTAATTCACAAACATAACCAATCTCAGTTCATCAACCATTAGCTATCTTTAGAATTATATTAAACCAACCATTTTCAATCAAACATGAACCACATCACTAAGAAGTATTAACACACACACACACACACACACACACATGTATATGCATATCACATAATAGCCAAAATAAGCCAAATCACATGGCCAACATACAACCAAATATGTAATATAAACAAGCCAACACAAATGGCCAAAATCATGCTACAATACCAAAATAACTTAAAGTCCCTATACATGCCATATGACCAAACCATAAGTTCAAAAGTACCAAAATGATGGTTGGAAAGTGTGACGATGTCTCCCACGATCCCCGAATCCGAGCTAGCTTTGAATTCACTAAAAAACACGGGAAAAATAAACAAAGTAAGCTATAAAGCTTAGTAAGCTCGTATTAAGTAAAATCTACAATTCATAATAGATAATTCATCAATTCGAACTAGTTAACATATAATTCATGATATCAAGCAAAACTTCTTGATACTTACTCATATGCTTATATACAAATTCATAACTTCTTCTATTCAAAGCTCATATTTTCCATGCACATACCTGTACAAATTTCATAACAAGTTCATACCTATTCGGGATACTGTTGAATACTCGATATTTTGCACACTAAGTGCCAACACATAGCTGAAGCTACTTTAATCTCGCGCACTAAGTGCATTACATAGCCGAAGCTATCTCGACCTCGCACACTAAGTGCCATATATAGCCAAAGCTATTTCGAATCGCACACTAAGTGCCATATATAGCCGAAGCTATCTCAAATCGTACACCAAGTGCCATATATATACTCGAACCATCATAAAAAATGACTATAATCTCGTATACACAATTTATGCAATATCAAAGTATTTTAAGCATAATTGTAACAATGCTTATTACATACGAACTTACCTCATATGTAAAAACGATAATGCAGTTCAACTAATCCGACACCTTGTTCTTCCTTTGATCTAAGTCCGTATTTCGCTTTTCTTGATCTATATAATATCAAATTCAAATTATTTAATCATCTATTTATTCAATTTAGTCCAATTTTCACTTTAAAGCTTTTCTACACAATTGCCCTTAATATTTCGCATCTTCTACAATTTAGTCGTTATTTCATAAAATCACAAATTGATGCAATATAATCCAGTCACATGCTAGCCGGATTTCCCTAATACACATATCAGCCCATACACTTCATTTATTTCACATTTTAACCACAAAGTTTCAATATTTCTCAATTTAATCCCTATTTTGCATTTTCACTAAAAATCACTTAATAAAACTTGTAATACTCATAAAAAATATTCATAATCTATCATCAAACATCAATACTCATACATATTCATCAATGAAAACATTCAAAATCTTTAACAGTTTTGCAAATTAGTCCCTGGGCTAGCTAGTACTAGCTGCAACGATATCAAAAACATAGAAATCATTAAAAATGGGATAAAAATCACTCACCAATTGACCTACTATGCTTGGCTGAACATATCCATGGCTTTTCTAGGTTAGAATCGGTTGGAGGAAGATGATAGGCTTTTATTTTTATTATAATTAACTATATTTACCAAATACCAAAAATAGCCTTATTACTAATTCAATATTTCAATTATGCCAAGCCATTATCATCCACTATCAAAATAATGGTCTATTTACCACTTAAGGACCTGAACTTTAAGGTTCTATAGCTATTAGACACCTTTAGCTAATAGATCGGCACTTTTGCATTTTACCCGATTTAGCCCTTTTATCAAATTGACCATTCAAACGATAAAATTTCTTAACGAAATTTACACACAATCATTCAATCATGCTGTAAACATTAAAATAATAATAAAATAATATTTTGACCTCAGATTTGTGGTTTCGAAACCACTATTTTGATTTGACTAAAAAGGGGCTATTACATCTCTCCCCCTTAGTGATTTTCGTCCCCGAAAATCTTACTAGTGAATAGGTTAGTGTACTGTTTTCTCATAGCTTCCTCAGGCTCCCACGTAGCCTCTTCGATTCCGTGCCATTGCCACAAAAATTTCACTAAAGCTATGCTTTTATTTCTCAACTCTTTGATCCCTCGAGCCAAAATTCTGATTGGTTCTTTGTTGAACGTCATATCAGGTTGAATCTTAATCTCTGACAGAGAAATTACATGTGAGGGATCCAATTGATATTGACGCAACATCGAGACGTGAAAAACATTGTGGATTTTCTCTAACTCAATTGGTAAAGCTAGCCGATATGCCACTGGACCTATTATTTCGATGATCTCATACGGGTCGATGAATCTCGGACTCAATTTGCCTTTACGACCAAAACGAAGTATTTTCTTCCACGGAGATACTTTTAAAAACACATTGTCACCAATTTGAAATTCATATCTTTTCATTTCAAATCCACGTACGATTTCTGACGATCTGAAGTTGCTTTCAAATAGTTGCGAATTAATTTCACTTTCTCTTCAGTTTCTCTAATCAAATCAACCCCGTGAATCTGTTTCTCATTAAGTTCAGTCCAGTATAATGGAGTTCGGCATTTACGACCATACAATGCTTCATACGGAGCCATATTTATGCTCGATTGAAAGCTGTTTTTATATTTTCCCAATCACCTTAAAACTCTAAAACAAAACATCAGAGCATATCTTCAAGAATCTGAATTACTCGTTCAGACTGTCTGTCGGTTTGCAGATTAAAAGCTGTACTGAAATTCAACTTTGTACCCAAAGCTTCTTGCAATTTCTTCCAAAACTGTGATGTAAACCTCGAATCTTTATCCAAAATAATTGAAACTAGCACCCTGGGCAATCTAACGATTTCAGCAATGTACAATTCAGCTAATCTATTGAGTGAAAATGTGCTGATTTCGGCAGTCGATCAACGACAACCCAAATTGCATCTTTGTTTTTCGGAGACAAGGGTAATCCCTATACAAAATCTATAGTCACTCTATGACATTTCCACTCCGGTATCATCACAGGCTGAAGCAAACCTAAAGGTACTTGATGCTCGGCTTTCACTTGCTGACAAATTAAACACTTTGATACAAACTAAAAAATAACTCGTTTCATACCAGACTACCAATATGATTTCTTCAAATCATTATATATGTTAGTCTCCCAGGATGAACGGATAAACAATGACTATGTGCGTCGTATAAAATTCTCTAAATCAACTCTGGATTTTTCAGTACACAAATTCTATCTTGGAACATTAAACAATCATCGGATTTGATTTTGTAATCTGAATCACTAGTCGACTTGAATTGCACTCTTTTGGCTTGCATATCACTATCACATTTTTGAGCTTCGTAAATTTGCTGTAGAAATACTGGTTTAGCATATAACTCAGCTAAAATCGAATCATCATCCGATAATGTCAACTGTGTATTCATTGCTCTCAAGGCAAACAATGATTTTCTACTGAAAGCATCCTTGACTACATTTGCTTTCCCCGGGTGATAATCAATCACTAACTCATAATCTTTCAATAGCTCAAGCCATCTCCGTTGTTCCAAATTCAAATCTTTCTGAGTCATAATATACTTTAAACTTTTATGATCGGTAAATATGTAGCATTTTTCACCGTACAAATGATGAAGCCAAATTTTTAGTGCACACACTATAGCGGCCAACTTTAAATCATAAGTGGGATAGTTCTTTTCATGCGGCTTCAACTACCTAGAAGCTTAAGCTATCAATTTTCCCTCTTGCATCAACACACAGCCCAAACCATTCAGTGACACATCGCTGTAAATCACAAATTCTTTACCCGACTCAGGTTGAGCCAACACTGGTACCTCAGTTAACAATGCCTTCAATTGATCGAAACTTCGTTAAAATTTCTCAGACCATTAAAAATTTACATCTTTCTATAGCAGTCTGGTCATTGGTGTAGCAATCATCGAAAACCCTTTAACGAAGATTAGATAGTAACCAGCCAATCCCAAAAAGCTTCTGACTTCAAATGCATTTCTAGGTGGTTTCCAGTCAATAACTGCGGAAATCTTGCTCGGATCAACTCGAATGCCATCCGCCGATACAATATGTCCCAAAAATCCAACTTCCTGGAGCCAAAATTCACATTTGTTGAATTTTGCATACAATTGCTTATCTCTCAAGGTTTATAACACAATCCTCAAATGCTCGGCATGCTCAGACTCATCTCGTGAATAGATCAAAATGTCGTCAATGAATACAACAACAAATATGTCTAGATACGGTCTAAAAATCTGATTCATCAAATCCATTAAAATAGTAGGAGCATTAGTTAGTCCAAAAGGCATAACAAGGAATTCAGAATGTCCGTACCTTGTTCTGAATGTAGTTTTCGGCACATCTGAGTCTTTAACTTGCAACTGATAATAACCAGATCTCAAATCAATCTTTGAAAACATTGTTGCACCTTTCAATTGATCAAACAAATCGTCTATTCTCGGCAACAAATACTTATTCTTTATCGTAACTGTGTTGAGCTGTGTATAGTCAATACACATTCTCATTGACTTGTCTTTCTTCTTAACAAACAATACTGGGGCACCCCGAGGTGAAAAACTCGATCGTGCAAAACCTCTATCTATTAACTCTTGCAACTGATCTTTCAACTCTTTCAACTCTGTCAGAGCCATTCTATACAGAGCTATAGATATCGGTGAAGTTGCTGGCATTAATTCAACAGAAAATACAACCTCTCTAATAGGTGGCAACTCCGGTAAATCTTCTGGAAATACATCCGAATATTAACAAACTACAGGCAATGATTCAATCTTCTTTTCAGATACTTTGGTATCTAAAACATATGCTAGATGCACATCGCAACCTTTTCTTACATATCTTTGAGCTGACATCAATGAAACTACTATAAGTAATCAACTCGACTCATCATATTCAATCCGAAGAATTTCATTATTCTTTCACTTCAATTCTATAGTCTTTCGTCTACAGTTCACAACAGCATCATGTAGAGTCAACCAATCCATACCCAAAATCATATCGAACTCATCAAGTAGTAAAAGCAGTAAGTTAGCCAGAAAACAGTAGCCCCGAGTCATTAAAGGATAGTTCTTGCATACTTGTTGGCTAAAACATACTTGCCTAGGGGGTTCGACACTTTAATCATAAATTCAGTAATTTCAACAGACAATTTCTTACTAGACACTAAATTCTCACAAACATACGAATGTGTCGATCTAAGATCAATTAAAGCAATCACATCAGTGTCATAAAGAGAGAAGGTACCGATAATAACATCTGGTGACGACACTTCTTCACGAGCGCAAATAGCGTAGGCTCTTGAAGGTGCTCTAACCTCAGATCTCACAATGGAGTCCCTTGTTGTCCCTCGAATACCACTCACATTCCTAGCATTTCTTGGTGGTCTTTCTATAGTCGACATATTATTCGGTCTTGCATTCTGAGATTTATCTTTCTCAACCATCTTAGGATAGCCTTTAATAAAATGATCTCGTGAACCACAACTGTAACAAGCTCTATTATTATATTTCACCCAACAATCTCCAAAATGTCGTCTTCCACAGTGTTGACACTCGGGCTTGATGTCTTTTATGTTGCCAACACTTGATACTGACGTGGCTTGAGCTTTAAGGCTGGAGTATTATTTTCTGCGATCTCTATTGGAATATCCCGCTGAAGTGGTCAATCATTTAAAATAATCTTTTGATTTCTTCGATGCTGAATGGTAAGGTTTACTCATCGATCTCTTCCTTGAATCTCTTGCTTCTGAATCAGGCTTTCTCTTTTCTCGATTAAAGTCTTCAGCTTTGCAAGCCCGATCGACTAACATAACAAACTCTTTCAAATCTAATATTCCAACCAGAAGTTTAATATCTTCGTTCAACCCGTCAACAAACCGCTTGCACATAATCTCTTTGGTATAAACATGCTCTCGAGCATTTTTACTTAACCGTATAAATTCTCTTTCATACTCTGTCGCGGTCATTCGGCCCTGTTTCAACTCTAGAAACTCTTTGTGTTTTTTAATTAAAAACCGTTGACTGATGTATTTCTTCCAGAACTCGACCTGAAAGAACTCCCAGGTGACTCTCTGTCTCGGCACCACTGATATTAATGTATTCCAGCACTGGTACACAGAGTCTCTTGGAAGGGAAATAGCACACTTTAAGCATTCAACCGATGTACAAGAAAGTTTATCAAACACTCGGATTGTATTTTGAAGCCAAAACTCAGCTCTCTCAGAGTCATCATCAATACTAGCTCTGAACTCTTCAGCCCCGTGTTTACGAATCTTATCAACTAGAGGCTTATATAATCTTAAAAGCTCAACTTCTTGAGGAGCTACAGGACCCAATTTGGGATCAGGAGGGGGTGGAGGTTGTTGAGCAGCCGGGTTTGTTCGAATATATTGAAGAAGGCTTCTTTAGCCTCTCCTCCCTGGCTGCCCGTTATGAGTCTAGAATCAGATGGCGCTGTCCCTTAAGCGGGAGCAGGTGCATTACTTTCAACCTCATCAGCTATCGCTCGATTGGGATCCATTTGCTATATAAAAACACATTTTCAAATGCCAGGAGTCATCACACTATCACAGTTTGTATATGGCATGTATAGCTAGACTCTCACATACGCTACGTTAGTCCTAGAATCGACTAAATTGTAGCTCTGATACCAATAAATGTAACACTCTTCACCTGTATCTGACACTAGAATAGGATTACGTAGTATTATTAGAATTACAAAACTTTTAAACATAAATTTCATATAAAATTTCAATTTGAATACAACACAACCATATTCAATCATAGTGTCCCTTAAACGAGCCTACGAGGCCTTAAACTCGAGAAATTTTTCAACACTTAGTAAATTTTTCTTCAAAACAGGGGACACACGCCCGTGTGGCCAGGCCGTGTGTCTCACATGGCCACCAGACACGCCCGTGTGAACATTCGAAACAGAAACACATGGCCGTGTCCCAGCCCGTCTCCTACCCGGTATCTAAACAAGCGAGGCTATTGACCTGGGTCACACTGCCAACCACAAGCCTTTGTGCCCTTCGAAGAGGCCACACAGGCCAGTGTGCCAGGCCATGTGCTAGGCCGTGCCAAGCCTGTAGGGTATACTGACTTATGCAACACGGCCAAGTCATACGCCCGTGTGCCATTTAAGGGGTATACTGACTTGTGCCACACAGCTGATCACACGCTTGTGTGTGAGACCGTGTGGTGCATACTGACTTCATTTCAATTTTAACACCAAGGGACACATGGCCGTGTAACATGACCGTGTGTCACACATGGCTGAGACACACGTCCGTGTCTCTGCCTGTGTGGACAAAAATAAGTTATTTACCAAGCCAAATTGTCACCCAAATTGTGCTCACCTAAACCAAATTCAATGGCACCAAAAACATAACACTTAAAGGCATTATACAACCTCAATCATACATCATTCATGCCAAAACACATATATCAATCAACTCATTAAGCCTTTACCCAAAATACAACACTTTGCACTAATTCACAAACATAACCAATCTCAATTCATCAACCATTAGCTATCTTTGGAATTATATTAAACCAACCATTTTCAATCAAACATGAACCACATCACTAAGAAGTATTAACACGCACACCCTCACACACACACACACACACACATATGTATATCAAATAATAGCCAAAATAATCCAAATCACATGGCCAACATACAACCAAATATGTAATATAAATAAGCCAACACAAATGGCCAAAATCATGCTACAATACCAAAATAACTCAAAGTCCCTATACATGCCATATGACAAAACCATAAGTTCAAAAGTACCAAAATGATGGTTGGAAAGTGCGACGATGTCTCCCATGATCCTCGAATCTGAGCTAGCTTTGAATTCACTAAAAAATACGGGAAAAATAAACAAAGTAAGCTATAAAGCTTAGTAAGCTTGTATGAAGTAAAATCTACAATTCATAATACACAATTCATCAATTTAAACTAGTTAACATATAATTCATGATATCAAACAAAACTTCCTCATACTTCCTCATATGCTTATATAAAAATTCATAACTTCTTCTATTTAAAGCTCATATTTTACATGTAGATACATGTACAAATTTCATAACAAGTTCATACCTATTCGAGATACTGTTGAATACTCGATATTTCACACACTAAGTGCCAACACATAGCTGAAGCTACTTTAATCTCGCGCACTAAGTGCCTTACATAGCCGAAGCTATCTCGACCTCACACACTAAGTGCCCTATATAGCCAAAGCTATTCCAAATCGCACACTAAGTGCCATATATAGCCGAAGCTATCTCTAATCATACACCAAGTGCCATATATATACTTGAATCGTCATCAAACATGACTATAATCTCGTATACACAATTTATGCAATATCAAAGCAGTTTAAGCATAATTGTAACAATGCTTATTACATACGAACCTACCTCGGATGTAAAAATGATAACGATAACACGGTTCAACTAATCCGACACCTTGTTCGTCCCACAATCTAAGTTCGTATTTTGCTTTTCTTGATCTATATAATATCAAATTCAGCTCATTTAATCATCCATTTATTCAATTTAGTCCAATTTTCACTTTAAAGCATTTTTACACAATTGCCCCTAATATTTCACATGTTTTACAATTTAGTCGTTATTTCATAAAATCACAAATTGATGCAATTTAATCCAGTCACATGCTAGCCAAATTTCCCTAATACACATATCAGCCCATACTTTTCATTTATTTCACATTTTAACCACAAAGTTTCAACATTTCTAAATTTAATCCCTATTTTGCATTTTCCCTAAAAAACACTTAGTAAAACTTGTAATACTCATAACAAATATTCATTATCTATCATCAAACATCAAAACTCATGCATATTCATCAATGAAAACATTCAAAATCTTTAACAATTTTGCAAATTAATCCCTAGGCTAGCTAGTACTAGCTGCAACAATATCAAAAATATAGAAATCATTAAAAACGGGATAAAAATCACTCACCAATTGAACTAATAAGCCTGGCCAAACATATCCATGGCTTCTCTAGGTTAGAATCAGTTGGAGGAAGATGATAACATCAAAATATGGCTTTTGTTTTTATTATAATTAATTATATTTACCAAATACCAAAAATTGTCTTATTTCTAATTCAATATTTCAATTATGCCAAGCCATTATCATCCACTATCAAAATAATGGTCTATTTACCACTTAAGGACCTTAAATTTAAGGTTCTATAGCTATTAGACAGCTTTAGCTAATAGAATGACACTTTTGTATTTTACGCAATTTAGTTCTTTTTATCAAATTGACCATTCAAATGATGAAATTTCTTAACGAAACTTTCACACAATCGTTCAATCATGCCGTAAACATTAAAATAATAATAAAATAAATAATTTCACCTCAAATTTGTGGTCTTGAAACCACTGTTTTGATTTGACTAAAAACGGGCTGTTACAACATCTTTCTAGAGTAGTCGTCTCACTGGTGTCGCAATCATCGAAAATCCTTTCACGAACCTTTGGTAATAGCCCGCTAAGCCTAGATAACTATAGAATTCAGACACATTTCTCGTATGTTTTCAGTAAACAATAGCAGAATTCTTTCTCAGGTCAATTCTAATACCTTCGGCTGAAACGATATGCCCTAGAAATCCAAACTCTCGGAACCAAAACTCACAATTACTGAACTTTGCAAACAATTTCTTATCTCTCAAGGTTTGTAACACTATTTTCAAATGCTGGGCATGCTTGGATTCATCTCGAGAATAAATCAGAATATCATCAATAAATACAACAATGAAACTGTCTAAATACGGTCTGAAAATCTGATTCATCAAATCCATAAAAATAGCAAGAGCCTTAGTTAATCTAAAGGGCATAACAAGGAATTCATAATGTCTGTACCTTGTTCTAAACACTATCCTTGGCACATCTGAGTCTTTAACTCTCAATTAATAATAACCAGATCTCAAATAAATCTTTGAAAACACTGTTGCACTTTTCAACTGATCAAATAAATCATCAATTCTCAGTAAAGGATATGTATTCTTTATTGTCACTTTGTTAAGTTGTCGATGGTCTATACACATTCTCATAGAATCATCCTTTTTCTTTACAAACAACACTGGTGCACCCCAGGGTGAGAAACTCGGTCTTGCGAATCCTCTATCAGTTAATTCTTACAACTGAGCTTTCAACTCTTTTAACTCTATCGGAGCCATTCTATACGGAGCTATCGATATTGGTGAAGTTCCCGGTACTAATTCAATACCAAATTTAACCTCTCTGATCGGTGGAAAACCCATTAATTCTTCTAGAAATACATCTGAAAACTCGCAAACAACAAGTACATATTCAATCTTTGATTCAGACACCTTTGTATCCAGTACGTAAGCAAGATATGCATCATAGCCCTTTTTCATACATTTCTAAGCTAACATAGAAGATAACACAGTAGATAATTCACTCGAATCATAGGACTCAATCTGAAGAATTTCACCGTTCTGACATGTCAATTCGATGATCTTTCGTCTAGAATTCACAACTGCATCAATTCTAAATTTTGTTTTTATATAGTAAATGGATCCTAACCGAGCGGCTGTTGATGACGCTACTAGTAACGCGCCGACCCCCGTACAAGGGACTGCGCCTGTAGAGTGTAGAACCGAGACTATGGGTACAGGAAAAGAGGCTCGGAAAGCCTTTCTCCAAATGATGAGTAATTGGTACATGGAGTATGTACGAGCGAACCCTAATGCTCAATCTCCTCCACCCCCTCCTATACCCCAGCCAGTCCCTGTGGCTCCTCAAGGTATAGATTTGGTGAGAGTGACCAAACTCCCGGTAGATAAGATTCGGAAGCAAGGGGCCGAGGAATTTGGAGCTAATATTGATGATGACCCCGGAAGGCGGAGTTCTGGCTTGAGAACTCAATGAGAGTATTTGATGAACTCTCCTGCACGCCTGATGAGAGCTTGAAATGTGCCGTGTCATTGCTAAAGGACTCGACATATCGTTGGTGGAAAACGTTGAAGTCAGTGGTTCTAAGGGAGAGAGTAACGTGGGACTTCTTTTTGGAAGAGTTCTGAAAAAAGTATATAAGTCAGAGATTTATGGACCAGAAACGGAAAGAATTCCTTGAGTTGAAGCAAGGTAAAATGACTTTGGCCGAGTATGAACGCGAGTTTGTTAGACTTAGCAAGTATGTACAAGAGTGTGTGTCTACAGAAGCTATCTTGTGCAAGAGGTTTGCAGATGGGCTGAATGAGGATATCAAACTTCTAGTTGGAATCTTGGAATTGAAAGAATTTGTGGTGTTGGTTGATAGGGCATGTAAGACTGAGGAGCTGAATAAGAAAAAGAGAAAAGCCATGAGTGAGGCTTGAGATGCAAGAAAAAGGCCAATGAGTAAATCATACCAAATTCAATCAAAGAGGTCTAAGGAAATGAACCCTCAGACGACTGTGTCAGTTGGATATTCACATCGACATCGAGGTAATACATATTCAGGCTCAAGAGTTCAAGCCACCTCGATGGCAAGCGTAGGAAATCGAAAGCCTAATAAACTGGAGTGTCCAAATTGTGGTAGGCAACACACTAGGGAGTGTTGGGGAAATAGCCGTAATTGTGAGGTCGGAGGGTCGAGCACCTGCAAGGACTTATGCCATTCCCGCTCGCGAAGAGGCATCGTCTCCAGATATGATAACGGGTACCTTTTCTCTTCATGATATTTCTGTTGTTGCTTTGATTGATCTGGGGTCTACCCATTCTTACATTTTCATGAAATTGGCTTTTAGCATGAGTATGATTGTAGAGTCTATGAAATTTGTAATAAAAGTGTCCAACCCATTAGGCAAACATGTGCTAGTTGACAAGGTGTGTAGGAATTGTCCCTTGACCATTAGTGGTCATTATTTTTTCGGCAAATATCATGTTGTTGTTGTTTGATGTATTTGACTTGATTCTTGGAATGGGTTGGTTGACTGCTCGTAATGTTTTAGTGATTTGTGGTAGTAATTTTATTGAATTAAGATGTGTAAATGGATGTAACACCCCAAACTCGGCCTAAAAGTTAGGCCCGAATCTGGCATGTCACATCAAAGGCATAATTCAAACGATTTTGCTAATTAAAAATGTAAGGCCCAAAACCCTTGAGTCTTGTTAAGTAATGAAAAAAAAACCCATTTTATAATTGTATTTCAGAAACCAAGTTTAAACGTAAGAAATATACTTAGGTTTAATAATTAAGTAAACAGTTAAAACTACAAAACCCAAATTCTAAAGTCAAATCGGAGAACAAGGCCTTATTACATCCAACGAAAATAAGCAATTAAAACTATATTTTGAAACAAATAAATAAAAATATAAACATCTTGTAGTGTGGCCATCTTTGTGTCCTCTCCCACGTCGAGCCATTTACTGAGGATCACCTGAAACATTAAATAAAGGGTGTGAGTTTCGAAACTCAGTGTGTACAACCCTTGGCATTCAATTCATTATATAATTATCACATTGGCTTGAGCCCTATCAAAATCGGTGGTCTTGGGCCTTGGCCCACAATGACCTCATATCATATCATATGCAAAACAAGGTAATGCAAAACCCTCCCCAAAAATCCATCCGCTACACAACATTTCCCTTCCAACCCTGCACACCTGTGGGGATTTCTAAATCAACCTACCCATCCTCTGCACACCAAAGGTAGCACTCACAGCGGCACTACTCAACGTTGCAGCAAAGCTGCTAATCATATAATGGGCTTTAAGCCACCGGTGGATCCATGGTCGTCAAGCGACTATACGATCCTCAAATCTTCCTCCGTACCATAATTCCCATCCATATGCATCCTAATCAGAATATCATATGAATGCAACATGCACATGAGTAACATCCACAAAACTCATACTCATCACATAGGGGTATTTTCGTCATTTCACAACCCAAGGGTATTTTCGTAAATCAACTCTACAGGGGTATTTGGGTAATTTTGCAAAATAGTGGTACTTTGGAAATTTTGTAAATCAGGGATATTTTGGTAATTCTGCTAACCAAGGGTATTCTGATAATTTCACAATTCGGGGCTATTTTAGTGATTTTGCAAATCTAAGGATGTTTTGGTCAATTTTTTCAAATCTGGGGTATTTTAGTAATTTTACAAATCTAGGGGTGTTTGGTCCCTCTCGGGTTTTAGTTATGAACTTTGGCCCATTAACAAGTCCTTGCGACTAAAGTGAACATATACTATGCACCAGGTAGGATTCTAGAGAAGAGGAGGTGGGCCGCTAGGGCTGCCTAAGTACCAAGCTCTCCCTAGATCCACTCCTACACATGCATATGCCCGTTACCACACTCTAACCTAGCGACTTGTCCATGGACATGTTTAATTATTAGAAAGTCTTATGCAGTTTAAGAGTTGTTCAGTACTAAGCCTAAAGTCCATAAAACCCTAGCATACTAGTCTACGTCCTCATAAAGCCCATCAACCCATTTCACGTTCATATAACCCATAATGGCCACATCACATTTTTATGGCCCATTTGGCCCAAATCTTAGTTACATGACCTATTAGGCTCAAAATCTAGATCACGTAACATGCATGCCTAACCCAATTCATATAATCAAATTAATCCATTTCATCAAACTTAGCCTCAGGGCCCACCAGGCCCATTTAGCCACTTTCGGCCTTTCGACTTTCCGGCGTTGTCGGTATGTGTGTGTAGTGTTTGTACACAACTGGTTACTGTGACGTGCTATTCTATCCTTAGCCTTGAACCTACAACCAACCAACCTTCAATCAACCACTCATAATTAATCAAATATTTACTCAAAAGCCGAAACCTGACCGTAACCTTACCGTGTGCCACCGGGTTCCAATAGCCTTTCATTAGCTACTAATCAGGAGTATCCCCTAGATCTGCACTCACACATACACCATCAAAATCCAATTGGCTCATAATCCAAACAAGTCATCCCCTATAGATCACACACATATTCGGCCATTCACTTAATCCACCATCGAGTTGAGTACACTTACCCTTGCTAACGATCCTACCACGCTTGCGATCTTTGAACCTTATCCTTGTTACCACAGAGTTAATGACAAGCCAGTTAGATAGCCTTTTGGCTTTTAGCAAAACGTACAAGAGAGGTTAACTGAATTCTTACCAAATCCACTTTCGATCTTGTGGCCTAAATTCGGCTTTTGAGATTAGTATGGTGACAGAGACAATTCAGCACCAATAGGGAGAAGAAGAGGAGAAGTGATTGGCTAGAAATAAAGGTGAATAAGAGAAGAAATTTAAGAAGAGAAGGTATGGGGAATTCGACTAGAGAGAAAACCAAAATTTTGGCAAAAGAATGATGGTTTGTTTTTTCGGCAAATGGAAGAATTTGGCTAAGGGGGAGAAAAAGAAATGTAATGGAACCCAAGGAACCTCTCAAAGGAATTCGGCACCTCCTTTTATAGCCAATAGCTGAATCCTACCTTCCCCCATAGTCCAATTCGGCACCAACTCTTCCCACCTCTCATCTCTTAAATTTTCTCCATGATATCTCTCTTATCTCATCCGAAATTCCCTCTCACAAGACCAATTCAAACACTTCATCAAAAGAGTCCAAATTCCACACAACTCTGGTCATCCACTATGCAAAATAAACACTCCAAAAACACCTTACCCCTACTCGAAACTTGGACCTCTTCACGCCACCTTGTAGCTCCCCCCAGTGACGCCACCTTGCCACTGGACCATAAGCCCATTTGTGTCCTATTTTCCCCTTAATCTACTTAAGAGGCCTAATGCCCGAGACTAGGGTCCACTAAAGCAAGAAAAATAAATTTTTCCCTATGGTCATCCCTATCTCTAAGACTTCAAATAATCCCGATAATACCTTAAAATTAATATTCTAAGTGCTACTCATACATACCAACCTCAATGCATAGAAATTTAAAGTTTCGGGATTTTTGGGGCATTACAACCTAATAGGCCCAAATCTACTTGGCCCAATTTTGGGGTGTTACAATGGAGATGCCATTCGGGTTAAATCAGGTAGATCAGATAGTATGCCTGTGATAATTTCATCTATGGTAGCCGAGAGATACTTGAGAAAATGATATGAATCCTATCTCGCCTTTGTGCTGAATACTCAAGAGTCCGAGGTAAAGATTGAATCAGTGCTGGTGGTATGCGAGTATCCAGATGTGTTCCCGGAAGAGTTACCCAGATTGCCTCCAGTTAGAGAGGTCGAGTTTGGGATAGAGTTAGTTCAGGGTACGGCACCTATTTCGGTTGCTCCTTATGATGGCACCATTAAACTTGAAAGAATTGAAGCTTTAGTTGCAAGAGTTAACGGATAAGGGTTTTGGAAGACCAAGTTATTCACCGTGAGGGTGCTCCGGTACTTTTTGTGAAGAAGAAAGATGGGTCGATGAGATTGTGCATAGACTACAGATAGCTCAACAAGGTGACAATAAAGAATAAGTATCCTTTGCAATGATCAAGATGTGCCTAAGACTGTATTTCAAACGATGTATGGCCATTATGAGTTTCTGGTCATGCCATTTGGCTTAACGAATGCTCCTGCGATTTTTATTGATCTAATGAACCGTATCTTCTGACCGTATTTGGATAAGTTTGTAGTTGTCTTTATCGACGACATACTGATTTATTCTCGGGATGAGAGTGAACATGCAGAACACCTGAGAATTGTTTTGCAGACTCTAAGAGACAAGCAGTTGTATGCTAAATTCAGCAAGAGTGAGTTTTGGCTCCAAGAGGTCGAATTCTTAGGACAAATTGTGTCGGGTGATGGCACTAGATTGATCCGAGTAAGATCTTGACTATTGTGGAGTGGAAACCGCCAAAATATGTGTCAGAAATTAGAATCTTTTTGGGTTTGGTGGGTTACTACAGACGATTTGTCAAAGGGTTTTCTATGATTGCTATACCGATGACGAAGCTATTGCACAAGGATGTTAAGTTTGAAATGACTGAGAAATGCCAATAGAGTTTCAAGAGATTGAAAGCATTGTTGACTAAGGCGTCAATTTTAGTACAACCTGAGTCGGGGAAAGAGTTTGTGGTCTACAGTGATGCGTCATTAAATGGTCTCGGCTGTGTGTTGATGCAAGAGGGTAAGGTAGTAGCTTACGCCTCGAGACAGCTAAAACCGCATGAGAAGAATTATCCGACCTCATGATTTTGAGTTGGTTGCGATCGTCTTCGCTTTGAAGATTTGGGGTCATTATTTATATGGTGAGAAGTTTCGAATCATCACTGATCATAAGAGCTTGAAGTACTTTATGGATCAAAAGGATTTGAATTTACGACAAAGGCGATGGCTCGAATTATTAAAGGATTATGAGTTAGTAATCGATTACCATCTAGGGAAAGCGAATGTGGTTGCGGATGCCTTGAGCAGAAAATCCCTGTATGCTTTGAGAGCTATGAGTACGAGCTTAGCTTTGTCTGATGATGGTGCTATATTGGTCGAGTTAAGGGCTAGACCGTTATTTATTCAGTAGATTTGTAAAGCTCAAAAGAATGACGATGAGATGCAAGCTAGGAGAGCTCAATGCGAATCGAGAAATGACTCTAATTTTCAGATGAGTTCAGATGGTTGTCTGATGTTCCATGACAGGATTTGTATACCTAGGGATGATGAGTTGATCCGAAAAATTTTACATGAAGAGCACAGTGGTTGCTTGTCAGTACATCTAGGCAGTACGAAAATGTACAATGATTTGAAGAAATTGTATTGGTGGTCGGGTATGAAAAGAGTCATTTTCGAGTTTGTTACAAAATGTTTGATCTGTCAACAAGTGAAACCCGAGCATCAAGTACCCTCGAGGTTACTTCAATCAGTGATGGTTCCAGAGTGGAAGTGAGATCGAATCACAATGGATTTCGTAACGGGGTTACCTATGACTTCAACAAAGAAAGATGCTATGTGGGTTATTGTGGATAGATTAACGAAGTCAGCTCACTTTAAACCGGTGTGTGTTGATTATTCACTTGATAAGTTTGCTGAATTATATATTGTCGAGGTGATGAGATTGCATGGAGTACCTATATCTATTATCTCGGATAGAGATCCGAGATTTACCTCGAGGTTTTGGAAGAAGTTGTAGAAAGCCTTGGGTACAAGGTTGAATTTTAGTACTGCGTTCCATCTTCAAACCGATGGCCAATCCAAAAAAGTGATTCAAGTTCTGGAGGATATGCTCCGGTGTTGTGTGTTAGAGTTCGAAGGTAGTTGGGAAAATATCTACCTTTGGTCGAGTTTATGTATAACAACAGTTATCAGTCGAGTATATGGATGGCACCGTACGAAGCTTTATATGGTCGCAAGTGTCGGACTCCCTTGTATTGGACCGAGCTTAGTGAGAAGCAAATTCACGGGGTCGATCTAGTTAAAGAGAACAAAGAGAAAGTGAAAGTGATCCGTGATAGTTTGAAATCTGCTTCAGATTAACAAAAGTCATACGCGGATTTAAAAAGGAAAGAAATCGAGTTTCAAGTAGGCGACAAAGTATTTTTGAAAGTATCCTCGTGGAAGAAAATATTGAGATTTGGTCGAAAGGGAAAAATGAGTCAGCGATTCACAGGGCCGTATGAGGTTATTGAAAAGATTGGACTAGTAGCATACCAGTTGGCTTTGCAGATAGAGTTAGAGAGAATACACAACGTGTTTCATGTGTTGATGTTGCAGTGATATTGTTCTGATCCTTCGCATTTGATTCCTTTAACAGAAATTGAGATACGACCAGACATGACTTATGAAGAGGAACCAATTAAGATATTGGCTCGAGAGGTTAAACAATTGAGGAACAAAAGCATAACCTTAGTAAAAGTGTCATGGAAAAAACACGGTGTGGAAGAGGCTACATGGGAACTGGAAGAAACCATGAGGGAACAATACCCAAACCTTTTTATCGGTAAGATTTTCGAGGACGAAAATCTCTAAAGGGGGAAGAGTTGTAACAGCCCGATTTTGGGGCTAGTTCGAACAGTGGTTTCAGCACCGCTAATTCGAGGTTGAAGAAAATTATTTTGATATTATTTTATGTGTTATATAATGTTTATAAGGATGTATGAAAAGTTTGGTGCTTTAATTTTAGCAATTGTATGCTTAATTGTGGAAAATGACTAAATCGCATAAAGTGCCAAAGTTCTATTGTATAAGGTAGAGGTGACTAATAGCCATAGAATGTTAAATTGGATGTCCTTAAAGTGTAATTAGGCTATTAAGAGGGTGTGGCCAGCCATAGGAAACATGGAGACAAGGGCATTAAATTTTGGTCAAATTTTGGTGAAATTAGGTGATAAAAAATGAATAAAATAAGCTAAATAGAAGATATATCATCTTTTCACTATTCATGCTTCTTCTCCACCAAAAATTAAAGGAAATTAGAGGATTTTGGAGTCGAAACTTTTAGCCAAGCTTCTCTCTTACAAGTAAGTGGTTTTAGGGGTCTTTCTTGATAATTTTTGTACTTTTGGAACCCCCAAAGCTTAAGCTAGCTAATGAAGGGACTAATTTTCAAGATGGTTGAAAGTTTAGGGACTTTCCATGAGAGTGTTTGTGTTGTTTGCTTAGTTTTTATGGAAGAAAATGAATGTTAGTGAGCTAAGGAACAACTTTTGTGAAAGGTGTTACCATGATAACACCTAAAATGGACTTAGTTGTAAAAGTTGTAATTTAGTAATAAATGCATGAAATAATTGGTTTTTTTAGTTGTTGTAAGAGAAATAAATGTTCAGCTAGGCTTGGTTAATGAGGAAATATGATGAAAAACGATTTACGAGGGCAAAATAGTAATTTTGCCAAAGTATAAGGGCAAAATAGTCATTTTTGCCTAAGTAGAAATTTAGATGTATACTATAAAGTGAATAAATGAGTAAATTTTATTATTATAGATCAAGAAGAGCATAGAAACAACCTTGATCATGGAAAAGGCAAGGTTACGAATTAAGTCGTCGATTAACACATTTTGCACCAAGGTAAGTTTATGTGTAAATGATACATATTTAATACATGTGTTGTTACTTATTGGTGTATTGTATGAAGGAGACAAATTATGATTGAAATTGATAGATAATGAGTAGTCCTTGTATGAACCTCGGAATAGATACGTAAGCGCGGAAAAATATCCGTAATGATTAATTGGTGAGCTGTGTGCAATACCACCGTAATCATCCTTTTTGGTGGGCTGTGTGCAATACCACCTTATTACTTACTCACAATGGGCTGTGTGCGATACCATCGTTTATATTATCATTTGGTGGGCTATGTGCGAAACCACCTTAATTACTTTTGTTTGTGGGGTATGTGCGATACCACCCTATTACTGATTAACAGTGGGTTGTGTGCGAAATCACTGAGTAAATAGTATTATTCCGAGGGGTTCATCGAGAAATGGTATAAGTAAATGTTTCATGTTGCTTTGTGGTGATGAGTGCAGGGAATGTGTACTAGTAATTATGAGCAATATAATTGTTATGTGATTGGAATGTGGTAAGAGATGAGATGAGTAAGCAAGACTATGGAAATGTGAATTGTTCTTGCTTAGTATGTGATGTTATTGATTGATTACTATATGTGATGAAGCTTATTGTTTACATGTAAACTTACTAAGCTTGAAGCTTACTCCCTTTCTTTTTCCCTTGTTTTATAGTGTCAAAGAGCTGGTTCGGGATACGAAGATAATTTGAAGAGCATCCACACTATCAGCTCATCTCGGTATATCTAGACTTAGCATTTTGTGTATGGCATGTATAAGAGATAGGCTTAGTGATATGTCTTGATATCTTGGTCAAGTGTGTTGGCTTCTTAAAAGAAGAACCTTTGTAAATAGCCAAAGTTGATGGCTTATTGTTATTAATATATGAAAAGATGAGGTTATTCATGAATGTGTATGATACATGATTGAGTTGCTTGGTAAATGGTTGAATGTGATTAATGTTGTATGAGTTAGGGTGATAAAAAGAGCTTGGCAAAAGACGGGTGTGTATCTAGGCTGTGTGTGATGCACGGTCGGTCCCGTGGGTGTGTGACCAGGCCATGTGTCCCCTGCATGTTAGTGTTGCAAGTTAGTGTCGACCACGGGCTAGACACACGGGTGTGTGCCTAAGCCGTGTGCCCTTTATTTGGTTGCTGACATCACAAACTAAATACCCAGGTTTTCACACACGGGTGAGGACACGTGCGTGTCTAGGCCGTGTGGATGACAAGGGCAAAAGACACGAATGTGTGTCCGGACGTGTGAAAACCCCTGTAGGTTCAAATTAAAAATAAACTCGACACGAGCTAAGGACATGGGCGTGTGTGACCACGCTGCCTGCCCACACGGGCGTGTCCCATTTCACACGGGCATGTGGACTTGTAAAGGTAAAATTTTTCTAGTTTACAAATGATCTCGATTTGATTCCGAGGCCCTCTGTTAGCATGTGTAACGCCTCGTAGGCCCATAATAAGATTGTTATGAATATTAATGAAAGATTTTAAATTGGAGTGAAATTTGATAGCCCAAAGTTATATGTTCAAGCGAAACAAGTCTGGTAATGCCTCATACTCGGTTTCAGCGTTGAATACGGGTAAGGGGTGTTAGAGGCTACATTTGTAGCAAGTGTTGGTAGTGTCAGAGATGTTCGGCCCGAGTGCAAGCACTGTAAATGACCACATTATGGCGAGTGACGATTAAGTAACAGAGCGTGTTTCAGTGTGTTTCTTAAACCACTATTTTAGAGATTGCCCAGAGAAATTCGAGAAAAAGAAAGTTTAGACTACGAGGCCGAGCAACACTACTGTGAGAGGTAGACCACCTCATAATCCTGAAAATGTGAGTGGTAGCCGTGGTGTAAAAACCCCTCTACTGTGAGATCCGAGGCACGAGCACCAGCTAGGGCTATTGCTATTCGCGCACGAGAGGATGCTTCGGGATCAACCCATTTTTATGTTTGCACGAATTTAGTATCTAGTGAGAATTTACTTGTTAACTCCACTGAATTCGTAGTTAAAGTATCAAACCCCGTAGGTCAGTATGTGCTAGTTGATAAAGTCTGCAAGAATTATCCTTTGATGACTCGGGGTTACAGTTTTTCAGCTAATTTAATGTTGTTACCATTTGATAAATTTGACGTGATTTTGGGCATGGATTAGCTAACTCTACATGATGCTATTATAAACTGTAGACAAGAGCTTATTGTATTGTAATGTCAGGATGGTGAGATACTTTGTATTCAATCAGATAGTGTGAATCGGCTCCCTATTGTTATATCAGCTATGTTAACGCAGAAATATGTGAGAAAAGGTTGCAACACTTACCTTGCATATGTGTTGGATAATAAAGTGTCTGAATCGAAGCTTGAATCAGTGCTAATAGTTTGCAAGTATCCTGATGTGTTTCCAAAGGAATTACCTGGTTTACCGCCAATCATAGAGGTTGAATTTGCTATTGAACTTGTACCAGAAACATCGTTCATATCGATAGCACCTTACAGAATGGCTCCTACAGAGTTAAAAGAGTTGAAAGCATAGTTGCAAGAGTTGACAGATAGGGGTTTTGCTTGACCCATTTTTTCACCTTGGAGGGCACCGATTCTATTCGTTTAGAAAGAGGACAAATCTATGAGATTTTGTATTAATTACCATCAGCTTAACAAGGTTACAATCAAGAATAAATATCCACTACCTCGAATTCATGATGTGTTCGATCAGTTGAAAGGTGTCACAGTATTTTCGAAGATTGATCTTCGATCTAGATACTATCAGTTACGAGTTAAAGATTCAAATATGCTGAAAACTGCATTCAGAACCAAGTACGGACACTATGAATTTCTTGTGATGCCGTTTGGTTTAACTAATGCACCTACAGTATTCATTGATTTAATTAACAGAATATTAAAACCATATTTAGATAGATTTGTTGTGGTATTTATTGATGATATTCTAATAAATTCACGAGACGAGTCCGAACATGCCAAGCATTTGAGTATTGTGTTGCAAACCCTGCGAGATAAACAACTATTTGCTAAATTTAACAAATGTGAGTTTTGGCTCTAAGAAGTCAGTTTTTTGAGACATATAGTATCGGCTGAAGGCATTAGAGTTGATCTGAGTAAAATTTCAGCAATTGTTGACTGGAAACCACTGAGAAATGTATCCAAAGTCAGAAGTTTTCTGGGATTAGCTGGTTATTACTGAAGGTTCATCCAAGGCTTCTCGATGATAGCTACACCAATGACGCGACTCTTACAGAAGGATATGAAATTTGAATGGTCCGAAAAATGTCAGTAAAGTTTCAATCAATTGAAAGCATTATTAACCGAAGCACCAATTTTGGTTCAGCCTGAATCAGGTAAAGAATTTGTGATTTTCAGTGATTCATCTTTAATGGTTTAGGCTATGTTTTCATGCTAGAAGGTAAAGTAATAGCTTATAATTCCAAACAGTTAAAGCCGCACAAAAAGATTTATCCGACACATGACTAGAGTTGGAAGCTATCGTGTTTGCATTTTAAATTTAGCGACACCAATTGGTCAGCAAAAAATGTCATATATTTACGAATCACAAGAGTTTGAAGTATCTAATGTCGTAGAAAGATTTAAATCTGAGACAACGTAGATGGCTCGAACTATTAAAAGATTATGAGTTGATCAATGATTATCATTCGGGAAAAGCAAATGCAGGTGCTGATGCTTTGAGTAGAAAGTCTTTACTTGTTCTACGACCGATGAATATGCGATTGACATTATCTGTTGATGGTTCGATCTTAGCTGAGTTGAAAGCTAGACTGATGTTTTTACAGCAGATCTGTGAAGCTCAAAAATGTGACATTGAGTTGCTAGCTAAACGGGCACAGTGTGAGTTGACTTCTGATTTAAAATTTCAGATAGGATTCGATGGTTGTTTATTATTCAAAGTTAGAATTTGTGTACCGAAGAACACTGAGCTCATTCAGAGATTATTGCACGAAGATCATAGTGGTAGCTTGTCTATTCATTTGGGAAGTAATAAGATGTATTGTGATTTGAAACAGATGTACTGGTTGGCGAGAATGAAACGCGAGATTTTTGAATTTGTATCTAAATGTCTAGTATATTAGCAAGTTAAAGCTGAATATTAGGTACCTTCTGGATTATTAGAACTAGTGATGATACCGGAGTGGAAATGGGATCGAGTTACTATGGATTTCATATCGGGTTTACACCTATCTTTGAGAAAAAAGGATGCCATTTAGGTTGCTATTGATCGGTTGACGAAGTCAGCACATTTTATTCTGATACGTACAACTTACTCCCTTAACAGATTAGCTGAATTATATGTTTCTAAGATTGTCAGATTACACAGGGTGCCAGTTTCTATCATTTCGGATAGAGATCTGCAGTTTACATCGAGATTTTGGAGAAAGTTACAAGAAGCTCTTGGTACGTGATTACATTTTAGTATTGCATTTCATCCTCAAACCGATGGTCAGTCCAAGCGAGTAATTCAAATTCTCGAAGATATGTTTCGTTGCTGTGTTTTAGAATTTGAAGGCAAATGGGAGGAATATTTACCATTGGTTGAATATGTGTATAACAACAGTTTTCAGTCAAGCATAAAAATGGCACCGTGTGAGGCTTTGTATGGTCATAAATGTCGAACTCCGTTATACTGGACTGAGTTGAGTGAGAAAAAGATACATGGGTTGATTTGATTCTTGAGACTGAAGAAAAAGTAAAAGTAATCCGAGATAGTTTGAAAGCCGCTTCAGATCGTCAGAAATCATATGCGGATCTTAAACGTATAGACATAGAATTTCAAGTCAACGACATAGTATTCTTGAAAGTATCGCCCTGAAAGAAAGTTCTTCGGTTCAATCGTAAAAGAAAGTTAAGTCTGCGATTTATCTGGTCATATGAGATTACTGAAAGAAATGGACCTGTTGCGTATCAATTAGCTTTACCATCAGAACTAGAAAAGATTCATAATGTCTTTCATGTGTCTATGTTACGATGGTATCGATTTGACCCTTCACATGTTATCTCCCCGACGGATGTCGAGATTCAGCCAGATATGTCATACCGTGAGGAATCAATTAGAATTCCTACATGATAGCTGAAAGGATTAAGAAACAAGAACATAGGTTTAGTAAAATTTCTTTGGAAACGACACGGAATAGAAGAAGCCACCTGGAAACCCTAGGAAGTTATGAGAAAGTAATATCCGAACCTCTTTCTGGTAAGAATTTCGGGGACGAAAATCTCTTTAGGAGGGATAGTTGTAACAGCCTGTTTTCAATGAAACAGGAACAATGGTTTTGAGACCACAAATTCAAAGTCAAAAAAATTATTTTATTGCTACAGTATGATAGTAATACCGTATAAAAATTTCGTTAAGAAAATTTACCGTTTACATGCTCAATTTTATAAAAAGGACTAAATCGCTAAAGTGTAAAAGTTGTGTTCTAATAGCTAAAGGTATTAAATAGCTATAAAATTTTAAAGTGGAAGTCCTTATATGGTAATTAGACCATTAGAGTTGATAATGGATTTTAATGGCTTGGCAATTGTGTAATTAGTAATGATTTTAAAGGTTAATTAAGTAATTAGTAAATAATGTTAATATTAAATAAAACAAAAGTTAAAGTTATCATCTTTAACCTTTGTTCAACCGAAAATTCAAAGACAAAAAGAAAGATGGAATCTTAACCTTCGGCCATCCTTATATGCTCAATTAGGTATGCATTTTTGTCCCATTTTTGATGATTTCTATGTTTTCAGGATCGTTGTAGCTTAATTAAGCTAGCCCAGGGACTAATTTGTGACACTGTTAAAATATTAGTGTTTTGCCATTGATGCATGTACATGAGTTTTGAAGTTTGGTGATAGAAAATGGATGGTTGTTATTAGATAAACAACTTTTGTAAAGGGATTTTTGGTGAAATTATCAAATAGGGGCTAAAATGAAAAATAAGAAATATTACATGGTGAAATTGTGAAATAAATGAAACATAGGGCATGCTAGGGACCTAATTGATATTCGGCCATAGTGGGTTGTGGTGGAATTTCATGAATTTCCATTTTTATGAGCTAGGGAATAAATTGCAAAAAAGTACAAGTACAAGGGTAAAATGGTAATTTTTTAAAAATATGATTTTGGGCTAAAATGAATGAGTTATAAATTAAATTGAGTTAAATTTATCCGTATAGATCAAGTCAGACCTTGTACATAGTTAGATTGGGCAAATAGAAAGTCTTGGATTAATCGCCTCAGTATCTACGTATACTCGTCGAGGTAAGTTTGTGTAATTAAATCGTGTTTAAATGTTTTAAATTGAATTATACATGTGTTATGAAATGTCGTATATATATATATATATATATCGATTGCATATTGTAATAGTCCGGTTTATACCCTAGTCGGAACAGTGGTTTTGGAACCACGAATCCGAGCCTGAATAATATTTTAATATTATTTTCTGTGCCATTAACATGTGACTAAGCATGTGGTAAATTTCCGTAAGTGAATTTGTCTGTTTGTGTGTTTAATTTGACAAAAGGAAGAAACTACAGTAAGTGTGAAAGTTACTTGCTATTTGTCAAGGTATTAAAGTGTTGTGTCTTTTTAAATGTGAGGACTTATGTGGCAAATAAGCCAATTTTATTGATAGTGGACGGCAATGAGTGATGATATGTATATATTATATGTTTATTATATTTACTTTAATAGTTTATAAATATTATTATGTTATATGTTATATTATTATAATGAAAACAAAAAGCAAGCCATTATCATCATTTTTTTATCACCTCATTGCCGAAAAACACCAAAAGAAAAGAAAAAAAATTGAGCTAAGCATTCGGCACTTGCAAGCAAAAATTAAGGTGAGTTTTGTCTTCGGTTTTTGATAATTTCTACGTTTTTGTAATCGTTGCTTTGAGAGCTATCAAACCCATGTCTCAATTTGATGAATTGATAATGTTTATGTGAGATGCCATTGATGATATGTTAAGCTTTTTGATGATTTTTGGTGTTAAATGAAAGATATGAGTTAGATGAACATACTTTGTTCTTGAATTTTTGATGAATTTAGCTAAATAAGGCTAAATTGAGAAAATGGTAAATTGAGGGACTAAATTGTAAATTTGATGAAAAATGTGGGCTTGTATGTGATGTATATGTATTCAGCTAAGCATGTGTATGTGTGGATTTTGTGAATTTGATGTTTTGAGAAAAACGGACTAAATTGATAAAGTGTGCAAAAATGAGGGTTAATTTGCAAATAGCCCTAAATGTGCGTCCATGGATTGAATTGAATGAATTAGTGAATAAAAGCGTTAATTCTTAATATGTTTAGACCAAGAACCGAGGAAAACAGATTTAGATCGCGGGAAAGCGAAAACAACCGAGTAGCCGTTTTAATTCCGATAAACCGAATCCGAGGTAAGTCATTATAACGTACTTGTATGATATTATAATTGTTCATGTGATTAATGTTGATTATGGATACTTATGAGAAGTTATGCTTATGAATTACGAGAAAAGTCCGATATGGTAACTAAGTCCGAGAAGTCCCGTGTGGACCTAGGAGTAGATAGGATTAGCTATGTCATGACATAGGTATCTATTCCGTTTTATCATGTAAGACCACGTCTGGAACGTTGGCATTGATTTGAGACTCATGTAAGACCACGTCTGGGACATTGCATCGGTAGAAGTTTTACGAGTAAGACCACATTTGGGACGTTGGCATCGATATGAGCTTGACGTGTAAGACCATGTCTGGGACATCGACATCGTATTGATTCGTATAAGACCCTGTCTGGGACAGTGGCATCGATATCTGAATGCATGTAAGGCCTCGTCTGGGACGTTGGCATTGTACGACTTTTCCGAGCTTTCTGAGTATCCTACTAAATTCCTTACGGTTCAACGAGCAATTTTGTAATCCGAATGGCTATGTAAATAGAGAATCCGTTCCAGGTACATTGATTCATACACCAAGTGTGTATATGAGGTAAGTATTTATATGATCTTTTCTTGATGAATATATATGATGGAATAATGAAATGATATGTGGATATGGGCATGAAAGAGTCTATTATTGGTAAGATTTTTGAGTAATGAAAGTGGCAAGTATGGCCATGTAGATGAAATCATGCATTATGTGATAGATGATTATGATATTTGAATGAACCCAAGTACCCATGTGCTCATAAATGTCTTTTATGTATAGTTTATTTGTATATGACTTACTAAGCTTTTAGAAAGCTTACTCTGTGTGCTTTTTCTCTGTTTTATAGGTCGTCAAAGCTACTGAGGGCTCGGGACCGTCACAGATCGTCATCACACTAATAAATTCATTTTGGTACACTTTGGAAATGTATAATGTTAGATATGGCATGTATAGGCCAGCATTTGGGTATAGGCTAGTTTTGGTTATAAGTTTTGCTATGTGAATTGACCTTGTGTTTTGGCTAGACATGAAATGGAAATATGCATGAAAGACTATGTTATGTGGAGCTTGTTTTAGCATGATGAATTGGTCCATGATATGGTTAAGTTTTTGGGTAAGCAAATGCATGAATTATGCTTGTGATGAGATAAGTTTTGGTATTGAATTTGTTATGGTTGGAATTGTTATTGATTGTATTTATTGATTGGACAAATTGGTATGTTTTTGGTTGCCATATATGCATAATATGTTTTGGTATGTATTGCTTGTAGGTCAGACCTAAAAAGGGTGGCATTTCGGCCTTAAAAATGGCCTATAATGTCACACGGCCATGGCACACGGGCGTGCCTAGAGACCGTGGGACCAAGTCAGTAGCTAACATAAGAGCACACGGCCATGGCACACGGGTGTGCTTAATGGCCGTGGTGGTGAAGTCAGTATGTGGCCTAAGAGTGCACGGCCTCAGTGCACTGGCGTGCTCAGTGGCCGTGGAGGGTAAGTCAGTATATGAACACAGAGAAGACACACGGGGGTGTCCAGCAGCCGTGGAGGGCACACGGTCCTCTCCCATGGGCGTGTACCCCCTTGTATCTTAGAAAAGTTTTTATTTTTCATGAAATTTTGTATGTGTTTCGGTTTAGTCCCGACTCAATTTGTATGTATGCTTAAGGTCTCGTTGACCGTTATAAGGGACATCATACTTGAGAATGATGAATGAATGTGTGAATTTATGTTAATGCTTTCCAATATGTCCGGTAACGCTCCTAACCCTAATTTGGCGACAGACACGGGATAGGGGTGTTACACATATCCAATGACGTAAGACAATTACTGAGCCCCATTTGAACCTTAGGAATTCTTAGGATACAAATGACATGTCATTAGGGTTTACATGATTCTGGTGCTGGTCTTAAACGTCCTACCGACAGCTGTTGTGAGCATACCGATTTACAACTCGTAAGTGTATACCAATCTACAGCTCGAGTGAGCATACTGATTCACAGCTCGTGTGAACATACATGAACAGGATTTGACGAATTACAGTTATGTGAGCTAGCACACTATGTGTGAGCTACCCTGGGTATGCAACGGTATTCCAAACGGTTTAATAGGCAATGTTCTGATATGAAATGATAAGAATTTGATACGAACTATTATAGGTATACACATGAATTTCATGGAAATGTTGTTACACGGTATATGGAAACTTGAATTGGTTGACACATGTAATTTGGAACTTGATCCATTGTTGTATTCGTCCAAGTTTATTGGCTAATATATGTGTTTACATGGCTAACATGGTTTGTGAATATGTGCTTAGGCATTTGGCCAAATTGTGTTGGGATATGTTTGGTTTACTTACCTATTATATGACTAAATGGTAATTTATATTCTATGTTATACGAACTTACTAAGCTTAAATGCTTACTCCGTGTTATTTTTCGTGTTTTATAGTGAATCGAAATCTCGTTCGAGTTCGAAGCTTGTCGGATCTATATCACACTATCCATCGGCTCTTTCGATACTTTCGAATGTTTAATTTCGGTTATAATGGCATGTATAGGTATTTTTGGCTAATGTTGGCCATGTGCTTTGATTGTTGAAATGGCCATGTTGGCCATGTGTTTTGATTGTTGAAATGGCCATTTTGCTTGGCTTGTGTTTTGGCATTTTTGTTGGTGAAGTGGTATATTTGGATATGTATATAAGTAGCCTTAAAATGGTTGATGAATTACTTAATATGGTTGAATGATGGAAGATGAAATAATAGATGAATATGCATAATATATATGCCTTATGACTTGTTGAGATTGGTACTTTGTTTGAATGGCTTATATAACTATTGATGTTATTTGTTGAATGGTATATTTGGCACCATTTGGTATGTTTTGGTAGGAAATTCAATGGTATGTATTGATGCAAACTTAGTTAGAAGTTAGTTAATCATTTTGGCCAAATTGATTACATGGTTAGACATGTTTATATTTTATCATTTGAAGTGTCTATGGGCATATTGGTTGTATGTGAATATGCCATATGTATGAAGCTAGAATATGCATGACTTTGGTGCCTTGTTATGGCTTGTATATATGTGCACTTTTGGTTGTAGGTACATGCCTAGTTGGGTGAGAAAAATGGCTTGTAAAATGGCCTATTTTCGTCCACACGGGCAGAGACACGGGCGTTTGTCTTAGCTATGTGTGACACACGACCAGGATATACGGCTGCGTGTCCCCATAGCTTTCAAAGAGTTGCAAGTCAGGCTACTACATGGCCTAGCACACGGCCTGGCACATGGGTGTGTGAGGTTATTTCGAATGGTACACGGCCTGGCACAATGGCGTGTGGCTTGGCCGTGTGACCTAAGTCAGTGAGTTACACGGGTATGGACATGGGCTATG
The DNA here is from genome assembly GCA_005393395.2 of Gossypium australe. Lineage (NCBI taxonomy): Eukaryota > Viridiplantae > Streptophyta > Magnoliopsida > Malvales > Malvaceae > Gossypium > Gossypium australe. The sequence goes on from CM016623.1 coordinate 101,061,434, forward strand.
ACACGACTGTGTGTCCCTATTTCGAATGCACACATGGCCTGAGACACGGGCATGTCTCTTGGCCATGTGAGTCATACGGCCGTGTGACCCCTGTAGTGTTGAAAATTTTCAATATTTCTGAAAACTTCTCTGAGTTTCCGATTTAGTCTTGACTTGTTTCCAGCGCATATTTAGGGCCTCGAGGGATTGTATAAAGGAAAATATGTATGATTTGACTTGGTTTAAATATGTTTATTGCTATGATATGAAATATTTCAAATTTCTGTCCCTTTAAATTGTAAACTCCAGTAATGCTCCGTAAGCCTATTCCGGCGACAGATACGGGTTAGGGGTGTTGCACCATGACTATTGGTGCTGTGCCTAGTTGCTTTTTCAATTCCTTAAGTGCTTGTAAGCACGACTCATCAAAATTGAAAGATTTGTTATGTTCTAACAATGTACATAAGGATTTGGATATTTTCGAAAAATATTTGATAAATCGTCGATAGAATCTTGAACAGCCGAGAAAATTGCGAATACCTTTAACTAGGGAGGGTGGTGGAAATTTTTCAATAACCTCAATTTTTGCTTTGTTGATGGCAATCCCTTGTTGTAAAATTTTATGTCCCAAAACAATACCTTTATAGACCATGAAGTGGCATTTCTCCCAATTGAGAACAAGGTTGGTTCTTCACACCGACAAAGAACTAACTCCAGATTTTTTAAACAGTCATCAAAAGTACTGCCAGACACTGAGAAGTCATCGTAAAAACTTCTAAAAATTCTCCACCATGTCCGAAAATATTGCCATTATGCAACGCCAAAATGTTGCAAGGGCATTGCATAATCCAACAACATTCTTCAGAACGTAAAAGTTCCATAAGGACATGTGAATGTGGTCTTCTCTTGATCAGTAGGAGCTATGGCAATCTGGTTGTACCCCAAATAACCATCTAGAAAACAATAGAAGGCTTTCCCCACTAATCTATCTAACATTTGGTCGATAAATAGTAGAGGAAAATGGTCCTTTCTTGTTGCTTTCTTTAGTTTTTGATAGTTCGTACAAACTCTCCATCCCGTGATAGTATGAGTAGGAATGAGCTCGTTGTTATCATTGCTTACCACGGTGACACCCCCTTTTTTAGGTACACATTGAACAGGGCTCACCCAAGAACTATCAGAAATCGGGTATATAATTGCAGCATCCAGCCATTTGATAATCTCCTTTTGGACAACATCCTTCATAGTGGGATTCAGTCTTCTCTACCACTTGATAGATTTGCCATGGCAATCCTCAAGTAATATCTTGTACATGCATATTGCTGGACTAATTCCTTTGATATTTGAAATCGTCCACCCCAATGCCTTCTTAGATTTCTTTAAAACTTTCAACAATTGAGCCTCTTAATCTAATGTCAATACTACAGAGATAATTATTGGCAATGTGTTGTTATCTCTCAAGTAAGCATACTTCAGATGTACTGGGAAAGGCTTCAATTCCAACGTAGAAGGATCTTCTATGGATGGTCGAGGAGGTTTAAAAGAACAGTTAGATAAAACCAAGCTCTTCAATCATTTATGCTTCAATTAACTCAAATGAGTTTGCATCATCATTAGAATTGTTGTGATAAAATTCTACAAATTCTTCCTGAGCTATTGTGTTAACAATATCAACAACGTGACATTCGTCATCTATATCTGCACACTTCGTAGCATCAAAAACATTAAAGGTTATCTTCTGATCTTTAATTCTCATTGTTAATTCACCTTTTCGTACACCAATTAATGTTCTACTAGTTGCTAAAAAAGGTTTTCCAAGTATGATTGGTACCTCTTTATCAGCCTCACATTCTAGAATAATAAAATCTACTGGAAAAAATAAATTTGTCAACACTTACCAACACATATTCGATTTTACCTTCTGGATGTGCATATGAACGATTAGCTAATTGCAATGTGACAGTTGTAGGTCTCGCCTTCCCTATACCCAGCTTCTTGAAAATAGACATAGCATTAGATTTATACTTGCACCTAAGTCGCATAATGTTTTGCCTACATAATGATTTCCAATAGAGGAAGGTATAATAAAACTCCCTAGATCCTTTAGCTTTGGTGGCAATTTGTTTTAATAGCATTGTTGTGCACCCGTCAGTGAGAGCGTCAATTTCGAACTCCCCAACCTTCTCTTCTTTGATAAGATATCTTTCATGAATTTTACACAGTTGGGCATTTGTTCCAATGCTTCCAACCATATGTTGATATGAAATTGCTTTAGGACATCTATGAATTTCTTAAATAGAAAATCTTGCTTAGATTTTTGGAAACTCTGAGGAAAAGGTGGTGGTGGCCTTTCTTCCATTTGTTGCGGTTGTTCTGTTATGGAATTTTTATTGGAAATACAAGATGAATCTAATTCAACATTTTTCTTCTTGCTATTTTCTTTTGTAGCTTGCTCCACTACTTGTTTTGAATTCTTCTTATTTGTGAAATTCGAACTACCTTCTTTAATAGTGGTATCATTAACAACTCCTGGTAGTTGCGTACCACTTCTGAGCGTAATGGCTTTACATTGTTCCTTCCCTTGAGATCATGAATTTTCGGTATCACTCTACAGTTCTCCTTGCGACCTTGAGCTTAATGCTTTGGCAATTTGCCCCACTTGATTTTCTAAAGTTTTTAAAGATGCAGCTTGACATTGAATGATAGCATCATTCTTGGCCATGTATTCCTTCAATAGAGCTTCCATAGATGAAGAAATCGAAGCTAAATTTTACTGAGCATTTTGCCGTGGCATGGGCTGATTGTATCCAGGTGGTGCACTAACATTCTACCAAATAGCATTGCTGGAATTTCCCACCCCTTGGTTACTCCAACTAAAATTGGGATGTTGCTTCCACCCTGAATTATTTGTGTTGGAATATGGGTTGTTGTTCTTGAGATTAAAATTTCACATATAATAAACTGAGGCTGTGTTCGATGGGCATTCATCAAAAACATGATCTTCTCTGCAATAAACACATGCTAACTTAGCTGCTTTCATTTTCTATACTGCAGCTGGTTTTTTCAGTGTTTTAATCATATTCGTTAAAATGATACCTGAGCTATTAGGGAAGTTATCACATCAAGTTCCATTGCTCCAGCAACTCTTCTGCCAGTCCCTACTCTTGTAGTGGGGTATTGATAATCGTTGTTTGCTATCCTCTCTAGAATTTCATATGCCTTAGCATATGATTTATCGAGCAAAGTCCTATTGGCAAATGCGTCAACCACCATCCTTGTATGCGTATTCAATCCATTGTAAAACATTTCCATTTGCGTCCAATGTTGAAAACCATGCATTTGGCATTTTCTAATTAACTCATTGAATTACTCTCATGCTTCATATAATGTTTCGTCATCAGATTATCGAAAGGACGTAATATCGTTCATCAATTTGGTATTCATGTTTGGAGGATTATATCTTAGCAGAAGCCTCTAACAAAGTACATTCCAAGATGCCACTACACCTGATGGTAATGCATTTAACCATGCTCTGGCACGATCTCATAATGAATAAGGAAATAACTTCAATCTCTGGGCATCTTCAGGAACACCCAGCTACCTAAATGAATCGCAGACTTCCAAAAATAGTCTTAAGTGCAATCGTGGATCTTCAGTAGGCAATCCGCTAAACTGGCCTATAGTTTGTAACATTTGAAACATCACCGGCTTTAACTCGAAATGTTGAGCTTGAATATGTGGCTTGACAATTCCTAGTTTCAGCTCATCCAAGATCGGCAATTCATGTTCTCTTGTGGGTCTGTCTCTGTCATCTATTATTCGAGGAATATCAGCATCCTTTCCATTCTGATGTAATGGCTATTCTCTAACCTGATCATTTCTAATTCTTTTCATTTCTTGCAATTCTTTTCTCCTTATTCTCAAGGTTCTCTCAATTTCTAGATCAAAAGAATACTCTTCAAGTGCAGAAATATCTCTACTCATGCACCAACAAAAATCCTGAAAAATAAAAATCAAACAACTAATTAAGCTAAACTACCAAAATTAAAGAGGTAATAGCACACCAAATTTTCACTAATATTGCCAATCCCCGGCAACGGCACCAAAAACTTGTCTCGTGTGTATGTGTAATGTGAATGTGCAAGTATACACATCAAATCAAGTAATAAAGTGATGAGTGAGTATCGTTTCCACAGGTATTGAAATTGATAGAAAAAATGGTTATGCTATTTTTATGAATTTGACTAATTAAACTATACAAAAGAAACATATGACAAATTGATGAAGATAATTAATAAATGGATTAATAAAATCAATTATGAATGAAAAATGATAGGGCAATTGAAATGTTGTGGCAATTCTCAAAGAATAAGTGGGGAGGATTTGAACTATTGAATGATAAAGGTTGGAATTACTCAGGTTTTATTCTTATATCATAATAATGCCATGGCAAAATCTTAACCATTCTACTGTTCAGGGATTCACAATTGCAGTCTGCTTATTTCAAAAGCCAGACTTGAAGCTATCATTTAGAGTTTTTGTCTGTCTACAGAACTCAAGAATGATATCCAAATTGTTCTTCCTTTCCCTGTACAAATCACAACTTCTACGTCTAGAGTGCTACGAATATTCTTTCAAATACTCACATGTATCAATCGATAATAATCCAATTTATATAATCCTTTTAGAAATAAATCAGATCTAACAACATACCATACAATCATCTATGTCTAGAGCTTGTATGCATGCTTTTAAAATAATCACAAATCGAATGAAACAATAATTTACTCAAAATTAGACCATGGGCATTAAAGATAGTAAAAATTCACCCAAATAATTCCAACCCAATGGGATTTAGCTCATGGATTGGACATTCAAATCCAAAATAAAACCATTCAACATCATTATACAAGTTTATGAATCACAAAGTTGAAATCAAAAAAAAAAAAAAAGAAGAACTGTAGTAAGCTCTTGCTACTCAGCTTTCACTTTAATACTGAATTTGATGCAAAACCCACGGCAGATTTCTTTTCCCCTCCTTGCATCTGTGATTTTTGCTCTATAAGCTGCTACCCTCTCCTCTATTTTCTCTGAAATTTTCCACGAGAATTCAATACAGAGAAAAAGTGCTCTCCAATTCCTCTCTCCCCAAAATCCTCGTCCTCTCTTTTCTTTTCCCTTTCCTTCTTTATTGGGTAGGTCATTTCCTCTCAGCACACACCTTTTGCTTCCTCTTTTTTAGGGTGGTTTATCTGGTACAAGTACAACTGGCTGAGAGTGACGTGGACTGAGTGTTGCGTCATCTTCCTAGAATTTCTATGGCATTCTTGTTGGCAAGCTAACCAACATTTTGCCATGGCAATATTTCACTTCATTCATTTTCTTTCTCCTTTCTCTCTTCTCTTCTTCATCTGGAACACACTACCAACAATAACCAAAACCTTTCTTCCTCAGTAACAAATAATGACATTTATAGCCCAACCCAAGCTTGGTTATGCAATCTTCTAAAAATACCCTAAAAATGCAAACATATTTACTTAATTAAAAATAATTAATTCAATCTAGAGGCCTGGAATATAACTCCTTTTTAGAGTTATCAATGGGTCTGCTCGATACTTTCTTAGCATAGACACATGAAACACATCATGAATTCAATTAAGCTCTAGTGGCAATTTAAGTCTATAAGCCACTAGATGAATCCTTTCCGTCACTCCAAAAGGGCTAATGAACCTAGGACTTAGCTTCCCTTTACGCCTAAAAGTTAGCACCTTTTTCCATGGAGATACCTTAAAGAGCACTTGCTCGCCCTCCTAATACTCAACATCTCACCTTTTCAAATCAGTGTAAGACTTTTGCCTATCTGAAGCAGCTTTTAACCTTTTACAACTCATCTTCACCTTGTCATCTGTTTCGTGAACCAACTCAGGTCCAACGATTCATTTTTTATCTAACTTTTCCCAAAATAGAGGAGTTCGACACCTTCTTCCATATAATGCTTCAAAGGGTGCCATTTGAATTCTTGCTTGGTAATTGTTGTTATACGCGAATTATGATAGAGATAAGTAATGTTCCCAACTTCTTGTGAATTCCAACACACAACTTCGTAACATGTCTTCCAACACTTGTATCACTCATTCTAATTGCCCATCTGTTTGTGGATGGCATGCCGTACTGAAATTAAGCTTCGTTCCCAAAGCTTCTTGCAAACTCTTCCAAAATCTTTATGTGAATCGTGGATCATGATCGACGACAATGGAAATTGGTATGCTGTGAAGTCTCACTATCTCAGCGATCTAAAACTCTGCCAGTTTTTGCAATGTATAGCTTGTACGAATAGCTTGGAAATGTGCACCCTTCGTAAGGTGATCCACAATCACCCATATTGCATCCTTCTTAGTTAGACCTTGTGGCAAGCTTGACATAAAGTCCATGGTGATCATTTCCCACTTGCATTCAGGAATTTTAAGTGGTTGAAGTAATCTTGACGGATATTGATGTTTTGCTTTCACCTTGTGGCAGGTTAGACACTTCACCACAAATTCTATGAAATCTCGCTTCAATCCAAGCCACCAATATAATTCTCGAAAATCACGATACATCTTGTTATTTCCTGATTGCATTACATTAGGACTATTGTGAGCTTCACTAAGAATCACATTTTAAAGCTTTTTGTCTTTGGGCACACAAAGTCTTCCACGAAAATAGACTATTCCTTCATCATTCACTACAAAGTCCCATTGTACACCTTGTCCCACTTAGCGAATCCTCTTCACCAACTCTTTATCTAAATTTTGCTTTTCTTTGATTTCTTGTGATAGGGTCGATCTTACTTGTAACTCTGCAAGTATTCCTCCATCACTTTCTATACTCATTCACATGAATAGTGCTCATAGCTCACTTACTATCTTTCTACTTGGGGCATATGCTACCATATTCGCCTTGCCAGGGTGATACTCTATCACATTGTCGTAGTCCTTCAGTAGCTCTATCCATCTTCTTTGACACAAGTTTAATTCCTTTTGTGTCTCTTATGGTCTGTATAAATAGTATACCTTTCACCATATAAGTAGTGTCGCCAAATCTTGAGTGCGAACACCACAAATGCTAGCTCTAGATCATGGGTTGGATAGTTTAACTCATGAATCTCCAGTTGTCTTGAATAATAAATCACAACCTTTCCTTCTTGCATCAGCACGCATCCCAAACCCGTGTGTGATGCATCACTGTAGATTACAAAGTTTCTCTCTTGTTCTTGTTGAATCATAACAAGTGCTCTAGTGAGTATTGCTTTGAGTTTATCGAAGCTTTCCTACCTTTCTACAGTCCATACGAACTCTACATCCTTCTAAATAAACTTTGTTAAGGGCACTGCTATGGTGTATAATCCCTCAACAAATCTGCGACAATACCTTGCAAGCCTTAGAAAACTTTGTACTTCGGTAACATTCTTTAGCGGTCTCTGTAACACCCCTTACCCGTATTCAATGCCGGAACCGGATATGAGGCATTACCAAACTTAACTTGCTCAAACATACAACATCAAGCCATAAAATTTTGTTCCAACTTAAAACTTTTTCATTCATATTCATAATGTCCTATTATGGGTCTACGAGACCCTAAACATACATATGGAATGGTTCGGGACTAAACTAAAAACTTTTGCACATTTATAAAATTTTTGATTAAAATAAGGTCACACGTCCGTGTGGGCAGGCCGTGTGGTCACACACGCCCATCTTCCTAGCCTGTGTGGATTTTATTTTTCATTTCAAACTTACAGGGGTTTTCACACAGCCTGGCACATGCCCGTGTCTATGGTCCGTGTCCCTCATACGGCCAAGACACACCCATGTCCTTACCCGTGTGTGAAAACCTTGGTATTCTATTTATGACGTCAGCAAACACTTAGGGGCACATGGCCTAGTCACACGCCCGTGTGACGAATTGAATTTTTGAAATTTTGATGCAGGGGACACACGGCCTATCAACAAACCCATAGGGCTGACCGTGTGGACAATTGTAAGGCTATTTACCAAGCCAATTGCCACCCTGAAAAGTAAACACACTTATAACTTCACAAGTAACACATAACATAGCAATAATACACTATGAACAATCACTATTTCATTATGCATACACTTCACACCTTACTCAATTAATTGCATGAGCTTGCACTTCATGAATCTCATCATCATTGAATAGATATAAAACTTAACAAGTATTGGTCAATTCCCAATGGCCGTTTACAAAATGAATGAGTAACAATAATAGCCAACACTTTAGCTAATAAATATGACATAACAAAATGACCAAGTTCCTATACATGCCACACCCAAAATAAATCAACTTTACTATACCAAAAGAATAGTTGATAGTGTGATCCGAACTCCGACGTCCTACGATCCCCGGGCTAGCTTGGCGATACTACAAGGAAAAGGGAAAAGAGAAGGGTAAGCATGAAGCTTAGTAAGTTTGTGTGAAATAAATAGCAACATAAAGACTTATGATAAAATCCATTCATCTCATTAAATAATAGCAACACAAGTTCTCAAACACATTAACAAAACTTATTCATGCACAATCTTACCAAATCACACATCACATTTTGCATTTATATCTCGTAAGCTACTCATGGGTACTTGTATCACTTCATCACACAACTTTAGCACTTTTATTCTCTTAAACATAGACTTAGCTCTTTGTTATGTGTACATACACTTAGCTCTTTGCCCATTGAACTAATCGGAATATCGAAGGATACTCAACCCCATCATACATGTATCATGATGCCAATGTCATATCCCAAATATGGTCTTACATGGGATCAAATCTTGATGCCGATGCCATATCCCAGATATGGTCTTACACGGGATCTCATATCTCGATGTCAATGTCATATCCCAGATATGGTCTTATACGAGATCGTATATAGATGTCGATGCTATGTCCCAGACATGGTCTTACATGAGATCTTTCTTTGGTGCCGAGGCCATGTCCCAGACATGGCCTTATAGAGGACCTTCCTTATTTGGGGTCGATGCCATGTCCCAGACATGGTCTTATACGGGACCTCCTTTATTTGGTGCCGATGCCATGTCCCAGAAATGGTCTTATACGGGACCTTCCTTATCTCATGTTCTGACACAGGTATCCTTGCTATTCCGAATGTTCAACCGGGACTTCAACTTAACATAATCTCACTATAATTTTGTCGAGGTATCATTAATCAACATCATGGAAATGATATACATTTCTCATAATATAAAGTAATCAAAAACATAATAACATTATGTAGCTTTAATTTCACATAAACTTACCTCGGTACCAAAATATATGTGGAATTGTTCAATTTAGTTTACGACCTTGTCCTTGCCTCAGTTTCGATCCAGATTCGTGTTTCTTGATCTATAATAGAAATTTCACTTGTTTAATACTCACATTGACTAAATTAACCCATGAACCATACTTTGGAAAAATTACAATTTTGCCTCTAAACTTTTACATATTTACACTTTTGCTCCTAGGCTCGTAAAATGATTTTCATTCAATTTCTTTGCATTTTAAGCCTAGCCAAATCATTTTCATAACTACAACAGCCCCCAATTTTCACTAATTCACTCATGTATGACCATTTTCACGACTTTTACAATTTAGTCCTTTTTATGCATTTTTCATGAAAATCTCTTAGAAAAAGATGTTTATCATACATCAAACTTTCATATTCCTCCATTAATCATCAAAATACATGCATGTCATACATGGATAAATTTTTGAACATAAACCCTAGCTAAAAATATAGCTAGAAATAACTAAATTGAGCTACGAAGATCTCAAAAATACGAAGAACGTTAAAAACGGGGCTAGGAGGTACTTACAATCAAGCTTGAAAGTTGAAGAAACCCAAGCTATGGAGTCCTTGTAATTTTCGGCTATGGAGGATGACGATGGACATGGTTTTTAACTTATTTTCCCTTTTAATTCTTTTATTAACCAAATGACAAAAATGCCCTTAAGGCCCCTTTCTTGAGATTTTTCCTTCCCATGTCTATTTTTGCCTATCTTGACTTATAATGGTTTAATTGCTAAATAAGGACTTCTAATAATTTTTATAATTCTATTTCATACTTAAATCTTCTAAAATCTCCTATTTTCCAATCTTTGCAATTTAGTCCTAATAGACAAATTGTTCACTAATTTATAAAATTTCTTCATGAAATTTTCACACAATTATGCAAACATGCTATAGACCTCATAAAAGCCATAAAACACATATTTCTGCCTCGAATTTGTGGTCTCGCAACCACTATTTTGACTAGTATCATGTTCCTTTTTGACGAATAAAACAGGATATCGTCTATAAAGACCACCATACATCGATCTAAGTACTCATGGAACACTCAAATCATCAAACCCATGAATGTGACAGGTGCATTTGTCAACCCAAAGGGCATAACAAGAAACTCATAGTGCCTATATCTTGTTCTAAATGTTGTCTTTAACACATCTGGCTCCGTTACTTTGAGTTGGTAGTAACCAGATCGCAAATATATTTTGAGAATACTACGAAAGCATGCAATAGGTCAAATAGGTCGTCAATTCTTCGTAAAGGGTACTTATTTTTTACAGTCAATTTTTTAATTGTCTATAGTCGATGCACATCCTTAAGCTTCCATCTTTCTTCTTTACAAACAGCATAAGTGGTCCCTACGATGATGTACTTAGTCAAATGAAACCTTTGTAAAGAAGCTCTTGAAGTTTTATCTTCAGTTCATTAGGTATCGTCTTAAATCAACTGAGTCTTCCCTCAAGTTATTTCCCAATTCATTCTTTTTGTCTTTGCGTCTATAGCTTAGTAGTCGTTAGATCTAAACAACTTCACTTATTTTAGGCTAGATAATAAAAAGAAGGTTAGTATTAGTACTTTTAGTTCCTTTGGGTTCGACAATCCGGCCTTGCCTAAGCTATACTACTGTTCGATAGGTACACTTGCCTTTAATCGTTGTCAGAGTTAGTTTGCAGGCTCGATCATTCTCTTTATAAGTTTTAAGACTCTGATCACAGCGATCAAGTTTTTGGCACCGTTGCCGGGGAACTAAAGTATTAAGAAAGCTCTATTTTTATTACTTTAGCCATTATTTTTATTTTTCGCAATTTTATTTTATTTTTAGGTTAAATTTTGGTTTGTGCTAAATTTTCTTTCTTTTCTAGCAGGTACCTCTAGTTTATGACTAGAAGGAACCCGAGAGGACCTTTAGTATACGACAGTGATATTGAAGCTACCGCAGAGAAATTAGGTGAGCCCTGAATTACACAGAGGAAAATCAAGAAGGCAGATCCAATCCTACTGAAGGGATGGACGAGAATAATCCACAACCACATGATGTGGGAGAAAACAATGCTCCACGTACTATGTTTGATTATGCTAAACCGCATTTAACAAGAGCGGAATTGAGTATTGTTAGGCCTGCTATAGCTGCTAATAATTTTGAATTAAAGCCTAACACAATACAAATGATTCAACAATTTTATCAATTTGATGGTTTACAGGACGAAGACCCAAACACTCATATAGCTAATTTTTTAAAGTTCTGTGATACCTTCAAAATAAATGGCTTTTCTAATGATGCCATACGTCTTCGGTTATTCCCCTTTTAATTAAGAAATAAAGCCAAACAATGGTTAAACTCGTTACCACGAGGGTCAATCATTACATGGGAACAAATGACCGAAAAATTTCTTTTAAAATATTTCCCACCGGCCAAAACAGCCAAATTACGGAATGATATCTCTTCTTTTGTGCAGATGGATTTAGAGACATTATACGATGCATGGGAGAGATACAAAGATCTCTTGAGAAGGTGTCCACATCATGGTTTACCCTTATGGCTCCAAGTCCAAACTTTCTACAACGGTGTAAACCCCTCAACGAGGCAACTAATTGATCTAGTTGCCGGTGGAACTCTAAACAACAGAACTCCTGAAGTAGCCTACGAGTTCATTGAAGAGATGTCATTGAATAACTATCAGTGGCAAGTTACAAGGACTAAACCGACAAAATCAGCTGGAGTTTACAACCTCGATGCAGTGACCACATTATCAACACAGATAGAGATGATAAATAAAAAGGTTCATAGTTTGTGTTCTTCGTAGGTGCACCCAGTCATGCAGTGTGACGCAAGTGGAACTGCGGTGAATCCTGAGTACCCACCCTACCAACCGGGCACATAGAGCGAACAGATGAACTATATAGGTAATAATTTCAGATCCAATAATAATCCTTATAGTAATACTTACAATCCAGGTTGGAGGAACCACCCAAATTTTTCATGGGGAGGTAAAGGAAATCAAGGAAATCAAAGACAACAACCTCCTTAAAATTTCCAAAATCAGCCATATCCAAAATAGAAAAAGCCAAACCTTGAAGAGATGCTGACAAAATTTATGGCAAGCAGAGAAAATCATCTCCAAGATACCGAGAAAACACTTAAAAGCCAACAAACATCAGCTGAGGAGACCAAGAACCAAATCGGGGAACTTACTAAGCCAGTAGGGGAAGTCACTAAAGCAGTCAGACAACTTGCAAAGTTAATGTCTGAACGACCGCAAGGACGTCTACCGAGTAACACTGAGATTAACCCAAAGGAACAAATCCAAGCCATCATAGTTCATAATAGCATAGGGTAGACGAACCTAATCCAATACAAAAGAACGAGGTAGATGAAGGAAAAGTTGAGGCAACACAGGGAAAGCCAAAACCAGAAATCAAAGAATACCAACCTCGCATACCTTACCCCGAAGCAATGAAAAGAGATTATACAGAAGAACAGTTTGGTAAGTTCCTTAAACTTTTAAAGAAATTACATATTAACTTACCTCTTCGTGAAGCCCATTTTCATATGCCAGATTCGAGGAAATTTTTAAAATAGCTCTTAACGAACAAACACAAATTAGATGAAGAGCCATATGTGGAATTGAACTCAGCAATGTTATAGAATAGACTATCGCAGGAAGCAAAAAGATCCAGGGAGTTTTACTATTCATTCTTTAATTGGTAGACTAAATGTTGATAATGTGTTAACTGATTTAGGGGCAAGTATAAATGTCATGCCTTATACATTGTTTAAACGACTAGGTCTAGGGAAGCCCAAACAAACTAGGATAAGTATTCAATTAGCTGATAAAACTGTTAGAATTACTAGTGGCATTATCGAAGATGTTCTTGTTAAAATTGACAAATTCGTTTTCCTAGTAGATTTTGTTGTCTTAGACATGGATGAGGATAATTCAATCCCCTTAATTTTAGGAAGACCCTTCCTAGCAACTGCCAAGACTAAAATTGATGTTGCAACCGGAGAACTTATACTTTGTGTAGGTGACAAATCAATCAGTCTTCAAGCTCTTGACTCGGCCAGGACAACAATCGATGACGGTAAGAAAGTCAATTCAGTTGATATCAATTTGTGCAACCTTCATCGCAGGAAACACTACAAGGATACAAACCTGAGCCAAATCATGAACAAAGAAAAATTACATAAAGAACGAAGCCTTAAGGTTGACAATTCAGAAGAGCAAGAAACACAAATCAAAGAGGAACGAGAACGAAACGAAGTAAAACCTAAGGAGCCCCCAAAAGAGCTCATAAAAACATCAAACCACGTCAAAATAGGAGACCGGGTACTGTTAGACAAAGCCGACCCTCACATCACCACATCAGGCCTAAAAGTAAACGACGAAATTCCTCTTAAGGTACACAATATCTTCCCAAACGAAACAGTCGAGGTAAGCAATCCAACATTCAACACTTTTAAGGTAAACACCTCTCAACTTAAATTTTATCAAGAAAGTAGAACTGTAAGCATGAGGGAAGATATTCAAACCTTTAAACCTCCCTGATTTTTCTTTCAAATACAAAGAAAGTCTAGCTTAAGACTATAAACGAGCGCTCCTCGGGAGGCAACCCGAGCACTAACCCTATTTACTTTCACATTTATTTTTTAGTTTCTTTTCTTTTCTTACTTCTGAAAAAATAGTTTTTAAACTAACACAAAAGTACAGATTTCTAAGCCACACGGCCTTGCACACGGCCGTGCCCGTGGCCGTGTGGACCACCAAAATCTCCATACTAACATAGTAGAGGTGGTACGAATCAGTCCCAACCAACTTTTGAATTCACAGACTCAACCACTCCCTCACAGGCACTAACAAAGTGGCACGGTCGTGCCCTACGACCGTGTGAAGCTACTGACTTGCAAGCCACGGGCAGAACACGCTCGTGCCTTAAAACTGTCCCAACATACTGACTTGTGCCCTACGGGCGTGGCCGGCTAAAAAATGGGCATGGAGAAACAACACGCCTAGACACACGGCCGTGCTAAGTGGCTGTGTGCATCGACACGCCCTCACACCACGGGCATGGGAACGTACCAGATTTGAACCTCTATTTAAACCCAACCTCCCTTCCCCATTCTTTCCACTGTTCACTTCTTTTCTCTCTCCCCCCTTATTTTCATATTTCCCTCTCCATAACAGGTCTCCATAACTCTTGAGCTACACCAAAACCATGCCGAAGAAGAGGAAGAAGCCAAGCATAATCTCACCAAGGGTGACCCCTATACATAAGCTCATGCCGGCCGCTTCATCCAAACAACAAGCCAAGGGTCTTTGAGACCATTTAGTTTTTATTTTTCTTTTCTCTTTTGCTTCAATTTCCTTCTCATTGACAATCTTATGCTTAATCTAGTTTAATATATTTTAATTTCTTAGTGTGAGGTTGTAAAGGCTGCTTGGGAATTACGCCACTTTCGCCACCGCCAGCACCTCCGTCACCCTATAAGTCACACTCACCTCACGAACCATCTACCAATAAGGATTCTCAAGCCCTTTTATCTTCCAATCTTAGTTTATTTTCCTTCTTAGTCTCCTTTCCTTTTTCTTTCTTGTTTTTAGTTATATATTTCGTTTATTTTAAATGTGTCTTACTAACTCCTGGCTAACTATTTACGAGCTCCCTAATTTCTTCATCTAGCTCAGGATCGTCATCCAGACCGACTCCTCTAAAGAAAGTATCTAACTTTCTGCATTATTCTCAAAACCGGCCTAACTTTTTTCATTATTCTCAAAATCCCTGAATTTAGTCTTGTTTTTAAGTAATTTCCTCATATTACTAATTAGAATGAAATTTCTGATGGTCTATGATTTTTATTGATATGTTTTAGATTAAGTCATAGTTAATTGTGCATTGATGATTAAATTAGAAGAATATTAGAGAATCGAGCATGATAAGTCTATTTTTTCAAAATTAAAATCTTTGCTAGGTTGTTGAGCTGAACCTGAATATTATCTGGAAGCTTGAAATTTACAAGGTTGATGTCAAAACACCGATAATTTTTGTGAGATTTTGAACCTATTAGAGCATATATTCTTTTCCATGCTCACTTTATTGATTATGAGTGTGTCAACTATGAACTATTATTCTAGAACTTGCCTCGATTATACATGTTGAGACCACATCTATGATTTGATATACAGAGATGATAAAGGCACCTAGGATTTAACCCACTCACTCCACTAAAAAGCCTACCTCCATAATTAACCCTTAGTGAACCCCATTGATCCTAACAACCATTTTTTGACTTACCAGCTAATATTAACCCAAAACCCCTTTTTATTTATTATCACCATTCCTTTTGACTACCCTCATATCGAGGTTTGATTTGATGTGTTGCCTAGCTGATTGTCTTTATTTTAAGTAATAGATTCATTCCTTATTATGTAGTTCTCTCGTTCTTAAAAAAAATGAAGTATATTCATTATTAGTTCTATAATTAAATGAGCTTACATGTTGAAATTTCCAATCTTGAAGAAAAAGCTCGTATTATTAGTTTTCAATTGATGTAATTATTTAGGATTAGTTCAATTTTTTTAGTTAGGCAATTTGTTAGGTCAGTCTCGATTCTAACCTTCTAATTCAGCCTTTACCCACATCTTTAACCCTAGCCCCGTTACAACCCTATTAAAGACCTTTTGATTTGTATATCGTCTCATATTACAGTGGTGGAGATTTGATTTTTAGGCAAGCCTATGGGATTAACTTTTCAAGTTCGACTTCTGAAAGCTTAATTTTGAACCTTAAACACCTCTGGTGATTTGAGTGAATCTTTAGTGAGGATGTCAATCCTTGTCGATTTTGAATCAAAGATAATTATTTAGATAAGGGGAAACATCTACGTTTTTATGCTACAATTATATGACTTTGACTGTTTGAATCTTTAAGACTCTTCAAATTAACTCATCCATGTATAAATTATCTATGAATTATGATGAGGCATTATTGATAGGAATTATGAATCATGGAAAGTTTGTTTTAATTGTAAGTTGAGAATTTTGCTTGAGGACAAGCAAAAGCTTAAGTGTGGGGGTATTTGATAAACCATAAAAGCAACATATTTTAATCCCACATTTAGTATGCTTTTGGATGATTTAAGCCTCGATTGACATAAAAAGGTGCTCTTAATCCTTTCTTTTCATGACTTATACCCAGGAAAGCACCCGAGGACGAAAAAAACATAAAACGGGCCCAAAACAAAGTAAATGGGCCATATTACGAAATCCACACGGCCTGGACTTAAGCCCACACGGCCGTGCCACATTGATCATCTAGAACACGGCCTTACCCCCGAGTCACATGGCCGTGCCTCATTAAAGAAGTCCGAACACGGCTTGAAGAATAGTCACACGGGCGTGTGACATGGTCGTGTCCCTATCGTGGCAAAAAGAGATTTCATTCAGATTTGGATACTTTGGGGCAAAGAAACACATTCCAAGAGCCTATACAAACCCCCTAAGTGTTACTTGAAAGGAGGGTGGTTAGCTAGGCCAAGGAGCCAAGTCGAAAAGGTCAGAGTTGTGGGAATCACTCCAAGATAGCCAGTTGATCCATCTCTAGAAGCCAGAATTGTACTCAAGACGGCGGATCTCTCCTTCAATTCCTTTAGGGAGTTTTAGGGATTTCTTATGTTTAGTTTTATCTTTTCTTCTGAGATGTTTTCTTTATTTGTTATGAACTAAACCCCTTAGATACATGAAGGGGATGAAACCTAGATGAATCTTGTTATTATTTCTGAATTATAAGATAAATACTTGATTTGTTCTTAATTGTGTGTGCTTAATTCTTGTGTTAATGTTTCCGGGATAGTAATCAAGTATGATGTGCTTAGGTGGTGGAGCAAAAGTCCCTGCCTATTCATAGATCTAGCATAATTAAAGCGGAGTCGTTCGCGCGCCTAGAGATAGGGTGACGAGATTTTGCCGGTTTAGGGTGAAACCTAATATGGGAATCCATAGATTGATTTACTGCTATTCTAGTGGGTTATTAAGTGAGAAAGAGATTTCCATTAATTAACCTAGGGTTAGACGTTATTCACCTCGAGAGAGGGTTTAATATACGTTAGGGAGTCCTACGGATCAAGTCAAGTGAATAAATCGTATGGTTCAGTGTTAGATAACAAGTGAAGTCTAGGTGGATTCTTCCTGAGGGTATTGTCTTAAATCAACTGAGTCTTCCCTCAAGTTATTTCCTAATTCATTCTTTTTGTCTTTGCGTCTTTAGCTTAGTAGTCATTCGATCTAAACAACTTCACTTATTTTAGGCTAGATAATAAAAAGAAGGTTAGTATTAGTACTTTTAGTTCCTTTGGGTTCGACAATCCGGTCTTGCCTAAGCTATACTACTGTTCGATAGGTACACTTGCCTTTAATCGTTGTCAGAGTTAGTTTGCAGGTTCGATCATTGTCTTTATAAATTTTTAGACTTTGATCACAGCGATCACGAACTATCTGTAATGTTTAGAAAAAAGTCTGTAACCTCTTGTGAACTTAGTGAATATACAAGAAAGTATAACCACATAGTACGCACAAAACATGATTTAAAGAAAAGCTTTGACAAAGTCGCTAAATGGCGAACTGGGTTCACCATACTGATGCGAAGTCTGGTTCGCAGTTACTCACATTCAGTTAGCTTAAAAACAATAAAACATAATATTTTGAAAAACACAATCTTATTAACATGTACTTTACTGTTGGATAAATGAATCTCATTATACCTCCTCACTTTGACTCAAAGAGTCTTATCATGTCCTATAAGTGTAGCATAAAGCTAAGCACTCACCAAACACACTAGCATGTCCCAGTGAATGGAGTTTAGCTTGACATTCCCTTATTTCTCCAACCTATCCCAAGGCCTCTTGCTCAAAACATAAAACATAAAGGTGAGTACTCACTGTAACACCTGAAACTCAGCCTAAAAGTTAGGCCCGAATCTGGCGTGTCACATGGAAGTGTTTTTTTTTTTCAAAACCATCTTTGTGATTGTTAAAAACTTGTTTGAGAATTATAGCCTCTTTGTTAAAACCCAAAACACTTAAGCAATTGTTATCTACTTGAAAACATAATCATCTTTAAAAAAAACTTTTTGGTTGCGAAAACATATTTGAAATAAACAATTTACGAAAATATAACGTTTGGAAATAGAGTTGCAGAAACATTTTGAAAACATTGCGGAATCGTAGATAAAATACAAGTATTTTTGAGAGGTTGATTGATGAGTCAAAAATCGAGGTTGTGAACTTTAACCGTGACCTTTGAAAATGTCGTCGATAATTTGAAAGAGAATTTCTGAGTTAAATCATTTGTAAAGTTTGTTATGAAAATCATTTGTTAATCAATTTTTGGAAAACAGTTATTTATGATTTTATAAAAATCCCAATTTAAAATAATGTAGAAAAATAATAAGTACAGCTAATCATAAAACCAAATAAAATATCCCAGAGGCCTTATTACAACTTTAAAACCTGAATAGTAAAAGCAACGAAATAAACGAAAAAGGAAATTTAATAAAGTTAGAACCAATTCTGAAGTATGGCCTCCCTTGAGTCATCCATAGCCCAAGTCCATATCATCAAGCATTACCTACAAGGGTTAAGAGAAAGAGGGGGTGAGTTACAAGAACTCAGTGTGTAACCCACTTACCGTTGTCCACTGGGCCAATATTCATTAAGCAAATATTTGGGCCTAAGCCCATAAACAATAATGTAATGAATAACATGAATATGAAATGCAAGTCTCAAACCAAGCCTAGTATTCCATCCGCTACACACCACCCGTACCAACCAACACACCTGTGGGTGATCTTGAGTCAACCCACCCCGCCAACACACCAAACGTAGGCATTAAGCCATTTATATCAAATTTGTGGACATGCCACCAGATTAACAGAATTTACATGGCATTGCCATTTTTTAGATTTGTGGCAGAGCCACCAGATTTATGTAGCAGAGCTACTAGAACTTCTCTTCATCATTATCCCATCCCATGCAAATCATGTACTTAATGCATAACCCTTTACAACAATTTATTCAGATTTTTCTTACAAAAATTATGGCCCATTATAACAATTTATCAAGTTGGCCAATTAAGCAAAATATCATCTTGGCCCATATCGCAATTTATTTCAAATCAGCCTATATAGCAAATATCAAACAGCCCATATAGCAAATTATCAAATCGGCCCATTCAGCAATCTATCAAAATGGCCCATTAACACATTTCAATTTCGGCCCTTTAAGGCAATATAACAAATCGGCCCATTAAGGCATTTCCATAGTTCGGCCCATAAGGGCATTTTCGTAACTCGGCCCGTAAGGGCATTTTTGTAATTCGATAATCGTACCCGCTAAAGGTAATTCAGTAATCTCGCAACCCAGGGGTATTTCGGTAATTTACCCTCTAAGGGTATTTTGGTAATTTCGCAACTTAGACTTAATTACTAATGTGAAGCCTAAAAATTGAAACTGTCCATCCGCGTCATACTGACTAAATTGACTATAACTCGAGTTAGGAATCTCAAAATCTAAATCCATAAATTTTCCTTAAAACTAGACTCATATATCTTCTTACTATAATTTTTCCAAAATTTTTGACTTAACCATTAAGTACAGTTTATTTCTTAAAGTTTCCCTTGTTTCACTGTCCAACAGTTCTGACCTCTCTTACCTTAATTTCAAATATCTCACAGTACGGTTTTCATATACTGCTCCCACTTGTTTCTAATGAAATTAGGCTCACTAAGGAATCTATATATATAAATTATAACCCATAATTCACTTTGTACAATTTTATACGATTTTTCCAAGACAGATTAGGGAACCACGAAGTCAATCAGAACCATTCTT
The DNA here is from genome assembly GCA_005393395.2 of Gossypium australe. Taxonomy (NCBI): domain Eukaryota; kingdom Viridiplantae; phylum Streptophyta; class Magnoliopsida; order Malvales; family Malvaceae; genus Gossypium; species Gossypium australe. The sequence continues at coordinate 101,081,641 of CM016623.1, forward strand.
ACTAAAATTAAGATATCTCAGAATATAAAAATCCTTTTCCTTCTCCGTTTCTTCCATATTAAAATAGACACAGTAAGCTTTAATCTGATTTCTTATTCACTTTCTAATTCCCTTTATCCTATTTTTCGTGATTTTTGAAAAACACATCACTGCTTCTAATTGAAACTATTTTATTACAAAATACGATTACCACTACGATCATACATACGCCTGAGTGATCACGGATGCTGATTTTTGGTTTTATTCGGTATTTCGACCGATTCACAGAATATTTCATGCACATTTTCAGACAAGTGTGAGATTACCCACCATTTCAATCATATATTCGGAAAGTACGGGATTACACACCTTATTTTGATTTCCTAATGAACCACTCGTCGTTGACTTAGAACAATACCAACCAAAAGTTAGCCTCGGATTTCCAAAATATTTCGTATCACTTACACTTGATTCACTTACCACTAGATCTGAAGGTAGAAACATATTGAGTGATTTGTCTCTAAAACATATAATCGATTAGTCGAAACTTCAATTTGGTTTGCAACATAGCCAAATAGAGATATAACGAAAAATCCAAAAAAATGAACCCCCTTACCTTATCGATATTGGATCCAATTACCACCGTTTGACTTCGGCTAGAACAATACACGATCTCCTACTTAAAACACGATTGATTAAGGAATGAATAATAAATAATGAAAAGGTTTCAGTTATGGAGAAAAATGAACAATGATATTCGGCTATAGAGGGTATGGATTTTGAGAAGAAAAGAAAGGTTGAAAATTTTTGTGAGAAGGAATAGAAAGATGAAAAAGGTGTATTTTTAGGGTTTCGGTTCTTCCAAAGGATAAAGAGTGAACAATTTGTCTCAATGGTTTAGATGCATTCGACAATCAATAAGAAAGAAGAAGAATTTGCCTATAATCCACTTGAAGTTTCGGCTATCAAGGAAGATGGACAAAAGGTGAATATGTGACCAATACAAAGAGAAGAAAAATGCACTATTGTGCTAGAAGATTTCGGCAAAAGGGAATAGTAAATTGGGAGAAGATGACACTAAAGTTGCAAATGAGATTTTTGGCCAAAACAATAGCAAGACCCTACCAAATGCCAAAGTAAAAATTTCAGCTACCTATCTACCCCCAAAACCGTCAACATGCATAGCCATAAGGGTCAAAATTTTGCCAACCATACTTTCCATAGCATTCTCCATGAAATAAGCCACTTGTTCCCCTTACTTACCTTTTCCTTTTGATTCCTTTCTCCAACCTCAACCTTTCATTAATTCCTTAGCCACCTTACCAAAAATAAAGAAGTCAAACTTGCCATATATACCTCTTGGCCGACACTTAAGGAAAGAGTGCAAAAATATTAGTCAAAATTTACACACAAAGTGATTTGAACCTCTTCCCTCAAGGTACTTCACTTGATGCCATAACCTCTTTACCAATAGCTCATTTATGCAAGCACATTACTCATTTATTTCTATAAGTCTTGAAGCTACTTACCATCTCTCCTTAAAGTGCTAAAATACCAAATTTTTCCTAAGGCCCAATTAAACCCGAGACTTCATAGAAACCTCGTAACCTTCCAAATTCACTTAACTAATAAGTCCAATTTGCAATAATGCCATTCTCTTGTTATCAAAATTTTAAACACTCCCACACCCAAGGCCCATTGGGCCCAATCCTACTAGGCCTAATTTTGGGATGTTACACTCACAATCTTATGGCTTGTCATTATATCCAACGATTTTAGAAGATTATAGTGTCAAAAAATATATTTAAATATAGAACTTGCAAATTATGAGGAGCTCGCAGATCATTGTTCATATCTAGCTCACAGAATTGAGCTCACATTTCACTGTTCATAAAAACACATTTTTAACATATTCACAAAACATATTTTAGAAAAGACTTATGCTTGAAACTTAAGATAAAACCGTAAGCTTTTAATTAACACTATGGTTGACACATGTATGTGGTGATCCCTGAACACTCACCAATTTGCTGAAAGCTTTAGACAAGCTTCACTTCTCCCTTATCTTTGCTTTTAGATGGTTCTATCAAGTTTGCAATTTCACAAACATATACAAGTCACTAATGGCAAAAAGTGCATTATAACTCAAACATAAACACAAGCGAACCTAGGTTCACACATACCAATCTTTTGGCCAACCTAATTTCCTTTGTTGCAAAACTTTCCTAATTACTTCTAAACATCAACACAACAGAGAAACAAAATCTTACCTTAGATCCTAAGAGCTAGGTTATGGGTTTTTATTCTCGTATAACTTGACAACAAGATAATTGATAAAAAGACTTAATAGAATTTTTTCGTTTCCAAAGAATATGATTAGGGGAATTTTCTTGTTTCAAAAGACTTTCTCCTTGCAAGCTACAACTTCTATTGGTTCTTCATCATATGTAAGGTTAGGCCACACCTCAATTTCATCTACTAACACAGCATGGAATGGGTCTACATGATATTTCCTTAACATGGACACTTGGAAAACAACATGGATTTGCTCAAGTTTTGGTGGCAACTTGAGTCGATAGGGCACTGGTCCAATCCTTTCAACTAATTCATATGGACCAATGAATCTTGGACTTAATTTTCCTTTTCGCCCAAATCTCATAACCTTTTTCCATGGCGAGCCTTTAAGAACACTTGCATGCCTACTTGATACTCAATATCTCATCGTTTTAAGTCAGCACAAGATTTTTATTTGTCAAAAGCATTTTTTAGTCGTTCGCATATCATCTTTCAATTTTCCTCTATTTCATAAACTAACTCTATTCCAACTATTCGTCTTTCACCCAGATCTGCCCAACACAATGGGATTCTATATTTTCTTCCATATATTGCTTCAAAGGGTTCTATTTGGATGCTTGCTTGGTAACTATTGTTATATGCAAACTCGGCTAGAGGTTTCTCAAACCTAACCATAAACTATAAACCATGTTATCACACAAACCATAAACCATAACTATTGTTAATATTTTGACATGTCAGCAACCAACTGGCCAAGGAAGTTGCTGCAGTGCAAGGTTTTCTTTTATTTCCTATCTTTACAACTCCTAAGAAGTGAAGAGATCTCTTATAAGTATTCTTGAGAGAGGAGCTTCAATTTTGTGTTCTTTTTATTGATTTTAGGTTAGATTCCAAATGTTTTTAAGTTTAAAACAACATTAGAACAAAGAATCATATTTGAGAAAGAGCGATTTCTCAAAGCTTTAGGTGAGTTGTAGAGTGAGAGAGTGCTGAGATTTTTGATGGTTCTTGATGATTTTTAATAGAGTTCAAATGTTTTTTAAGCTCCAAATCTTAATTATAATTTAGATTTTAGTTTGGGTAAATATAGATTCAAGATTAGATAGTGTCTCACTCCATCAAATTGCATCATTTTCTAGTTTGTTTTATTGATTTGATGTTGAAAATGAAACTAAAGAAGATGAAAGTTTGAAGGCGAAAGCAAAAGAGAAAGTAATGGAGGCTTAGTTTTAGTTTTTGCATTCTAATTTTCGTTATACTTTATGTTATGTTTTCATCTAAATTAATTGTTTAGGAACTGATTTTATGTTGTATGTATTGAATGATTGTTTTGGTAAGCATCGTGTTATGGGTTAAGTACAAGTTAAATAAATAGAGAATTGTGTGTGTGATGTTGCTCATAGTGAAGCCTTGAATGGTGAAATGATAAATAATGTTGCTGCTGGAATGTTGATATGTGTTTGGTTGATAAATAATTGGAAATACACGTTCAAATTTTTGAATAATCCTATTAAATGATTTTGGATAATTCTCGTGTATAGTTGATATGTCATAGGATATATAGAGTTCTATAAAGTTTTTATATGATGCAAGTTTGCTTAATGTGCTTGAGAGATTTGTTTTATAACACTTTTGAACATTCTTGAGGAATAGGTAGAATAAGTCGTGTTACACATGCACTGAAAGTTTGTTATAGTGTGCCATATTATTGAGCTTTTGCAGTACTTTTAGAAGATTTGGTTGAATATCTATGTACCAATATACAATTCCAAATTTGATTATTTGGGGAAATGCTTTAATAAAAATGTTTAACAGAATTTTTGTTATGAGGAAGTGAAACTGAATGACTATGCTTGCTTCAATTATGTAATACAACTATGTATGCAACAGTGCTGTGAGAACTTGGATATACTTGATAGTTAAATCAATCTTTCAGTATGGTTTTTATGTTTATGATGCCACTAGTATTGTAACATCCTGAAAAGGGCCTATGCATTTTCAGTTTAATTGTACGGAATGACAAGTCTCAAGTACTATGAATAAATTTTTGATACTTTTGGAAACCTAGAAATGGAAATGGAAATGGAAATGAACATTTTGGAAACTTGAACATTTTTGGAAACCTGAACATTTTTGGAAATGATTCAAAACTGGAAAGTAAACATTTCTGGAAACTTGGAAATGTAAGAAAATGGCAAGTTTACAGAGCTGATCGAAAATTTTAGGAAACTTAGAAATGATGCAGAAATGTCAAATTTTAAAGTTTAAAATAGGAAATAATGGCAAGAGGGCCTTAAAAGAAAAAGTTGGAGAATTTTGACACAAAAACAGGCTTCGAAAAGTGGCCTGAAGATGCCACTTAGGGCCTAAGGAAATGGCGTCACATGCAGGGGAAATAGGCCTGAGTTCGAGTCACTTGAGAAGCAAATAAATAAGTTTTATTTTTGCTTCCAGAAGGCTGAGGTGGACGGCATGGGTTTCTAGAAAAGGAAGAGTTTTATTTGCATAAATATGTGAATAATAAGTGATAAATAAAGGATTTTCTTTAATTGGATTATTTGAGGAGATAATTGATGGATTAAAGGCTTTTATCTTTTAAATAAAAGAGATAATATTATCAAAAAGAGGAGTGGTGGCCAAGTAAGGGACTCCTAGGCTGATAATTTCGGCTATAAAAGGAGGGCAGGAGGGCTACTCATCAACTTTTGTTTCCTCTTCCTCTCTGCCGAAATCTTCCCTAAGCAAAACTCTCTCTCTGCCGAATTTTCTCTTCATCTTTTCTTCTTCTCTTTTCTTCATCTGTCAAGCCAAAACCTTTCCTGATTAAAACTCCATAGCCGAAACTCTGAGACTCTAGGCAAGGAAGCAATCGATCAAGGCATTAAAGGTAAGGTTAAGCTATTCAAATTCCTTTCTTTTCTATTTGCCGAAAAAGAAAGGCCTAATCTCTATTCTTGTTTATGGCCGAATCTGCAAGGATCTCTCAAGATCTTTTTACAATTGTCGAATACAAGGGGGAATCTTTCGGGAAATCTAAAGATCTAAGGTAAGATAAATTTATTTGATTAAAGGTTATGATGTATACGTTAGATTAAATCTAACATGAAGATTTCGACAGGCATATAAAGGAATTCTCTTCAGATTTGGAATTTGTATGGTAATTGATTTTCGGCCAAGGCTTATTTTTGATATTTGGAATTATTCTTCATTATTTCAAAAGCCGGAAACTCACATGGTTATATGATCTAGTGTTAGCCGATTTCAAGGGAAAGGGATACTAGCAATTTTTGGAACTTGATCAATCATCCAATTCAGCAACAACGTAGTAATACAAATCCTACTAGGATTTGGGTTTTTAAGCCAAATAGGTTGTTAATATGCTTTAATGTTTGGCCGAATATAGGAGATAAAGATCTAGATCGGTAGATCGTTCTTCGGGATTTCAAGGAATCTATTAAGCAAATCAGGTGTGTACTCACATTAACTTTCGATATATCATATGGCAATTATTTTAATATATGAATATGCATAGGAATGTGAATGTGGCTAAGTACCACAAATGTGGTAAAAGTACCCAGGTACGTTTCCTACTTTCGATAGGATTACGAATATGTTATATTGTTGACATGTGAATAATGAGAAATTAAGTATGTTATGCATGATATAAGATTTATGGGGCATTCGGGATATATGTGGAAGGGGAAGAAGGTGTTGATTTCGGTCTCACCAACGGAATATGGTGACTACGGTCACAAAATTTGAATATGGTAACTCAGGTTACATTATCTGAATTTGGTAACTTCGGTTACATTATTTGAATATGGTGTCTAATGACACAAATTATATGGGCGATGAGCACGTCGACTATAGCGACTGCCTTCGATGGTGTGTAGCGGATGGAGGGTTGACTTAGTAGTCCCCACGGTGTGACTGGCAGGTACGGGTGGTGTGTAGCAGATGGACCATTAGGCTTGGGTTTAGGTTGCATCATTTATTTTATATGAACATGAACTTGATATGAACTTGTATGCCTGATTTGTTGAATGTTAATGTTGTGTACACATTTAGTCTGTTGACTCACCCCGTTGTGGGAACTATTTTCAGGTGATGAACAGTGACGGACCGGGACGGTAGAACTTGAGGTGGCCATGCTCCATTTGAAGATTTTATTTAATTTGGACTTTATTTCTTTTTAGTACCTTTAATTTTATTATTGGGTTTTACTTGATGTAATAAGGCCATAAGGCCTAGTGGATTTTCTTTATTTTGCTTTACTTTTAATTATTATGTTACGAACTATTTTGATTAAAGTTAAGTACAAGAATGATTTCTTTAAAAACAAACCCTAAAAATTATTTTGTCACCTTAATAAAATTGGATTTTTAAATTAATTAAATGGGTTTCCCAACCTAAGCCCAATCCAAAACGATATTTCCTAAAATTTTACAAAATTTCTCTAAGTAACAAAGAACTTGAAAACCGGTTTATTTAAGGAACATACCAGATCCGGTTCAGGCTCGTGGGCCGGGTGTGGGGTGTTTCAGCTTGGTATCCGAGCCAGGTTTTAAAACTCTCGGCCTGTGGGCTAAGGCCCAAAACGTTTTGAATTCGAGCCCAAATGATTTTCTTTGAACATAAGCAGGTTTTATGGCATGGCACCTAAGTCTCCGACCCGCAGTCCACTAGGTAAGTACCCCTAACTTTATGTGTGATTTTGTGATTTATGAACTGTGTAGAGGTAGAACAGGCATGGAACGTAGAATAGTATGATAGGAATATGAACTCTAGGAATAGACTACTCAAACACAAACCCAGATAAGACTTAATGCACTAAACAAACCTATGGCTAAGTCACTGAGCTAAGGGTGTGGTAACCCCTGTGCGCATGTCTAGGATTGGATCCGGAAGAGCCTGGTATTTAAGCAGTCCTAGTGACTCACCTCCTCTTCGCAGGAATCCTACCTGGTGCGTAGCTTCGGTTCACCCTAACTCAGAAGGCTCAGTGGTGTGGCAACCTCTGTGCGCATGTCTAGGAATGGTTTCGATGGGAACTTGGTATTTAAGCAGTCCGCGTGACTCACCTCCTCTCCACTCGAATCCTGCCTGGTGCGTAGCTTTGGTTCACCCTGACCAAGAGGGCTCGGTCATAGGCTAAACAGATGACTAAAACCCAAAAAGGGAACTAGCCATGTTTTTAAAAAAAAAAGAACAAAACAACAAACCCTAGTTTTTTCAAACTTTTAAAATTTTCTTTTAAATCTGGGAAAAAAATTATTTTACAACATTTTCTGAAAAACTCCGGATTTGCGAAAATTACAAAAATGCCCTTAGTGGTAAATTACCAAAATGCCCTTGATTCACAAAATGTCAAACTTTTCAATGGTTTTGTCAAAATTTCATTATTTTATATACATTCAAAAAAACCCTAATTTGTAAAATATCAAAATACCTTGATTTTAGGAAATTACAAAATTGCCCCTAACTTACAAAATGACCAAAATGACCCTGATTTCCAAAATCTTTGCAACATCCCCATTATTGAAGGAACACTTTTCAAAAAAAAAAAATAACCCTCAAAGTTTTACAACTTTTGAAATATCCCTAATCTATTAAATTTACAAATTTACCCTAATTTGTGAAAAATTACCAAAATACCCTTGAGGTAAAAAAATTACCGAAATACCCCCGGATTTCAAAATTTTTCCAAATTACCCGAGACTTTGAAATTTTCAAACTAATTTTGACGAAAACACCAAGGAACGTTTTTCTTCTGAAAAAAATTACGAAAAAGCCCCTGTAGGACAAAATTACGAAAATACCCCTAGGTAGTGGAAAATAACAACAACGAAAACTACAACGTTTCTCTGAATGAACGAAAGTTCATACTTGTCTGATGGATGGATGAATGAATGGAAAAGACTGTGTGTTTGTATGAATACGAAAGAACCACTCTTAAATTCCTTTTCATAAAACTCATTCGCGGGTAAATAAGTGGAACAATGACTAATCCATAAAATTCCTTAATCAGATCTCGACGCTAGAAAATGAGCTCTAGAGGACGTGGTCATCGTGGACGAGGTAGAGGAAGGATGACCGTGTCGGAACCCGTTAGATTGGGTCAAGGGTCCGATAATGAAATACCACCGCCACCACCACCCCCAGCTGTTAATGTTGAGCAGCAAGCTCAGACGGGGGAAGATGCTGTGTCGCAGGCTATGCTGCGAGTTTTGGAATTGGTGGCTGGTGCGGGAGGAAATTCAGGAAATCGTAAGTCTGTTCCTGAACGGCTCCGAGCTAATGGAGCTGAAATGTTTCGAGGAGTATCTGGAGTGGCACCCAGTACAGCTGAGTACTGGTTGGAAGCAACGGAGCGTATCATGGATGAGCTCGATCTGACTCTCGAGGAAAAGTTGAAAGGGATGGTGTCGTTGTTACGCGATGAAGCGTATCAATGGTGGCTAACTGTTCGAGATGGTGCCACGGCGGAGGATCTGACCTGGGAATATGTTAAGGAGGCATTCCAGAAGAAATATGTGGGAACCAGGTATACAGATGAGCAAAGAAAGGCTTTTCTGGGGTTGGTACAAGGGAGCAAGTCCGTAGCAGAATACGAGGCAGAATTTCTGAGGTTGAGTCGTTATGCTCGAGGTGTAGTGGCAACTGAGCATGAACGTTGTGTCCGTTTTGAGGACGGACTGAGAGATGATCTGAGACTGTTGATAGCACCGCATCAGGAGCGGGAATCTCTGCTTTGGTGGAAAAGGCCAAGGTGGCCGAGGGGATTAAGGACGCTACCAAGCCGGCTGTGGATAGGAATAAGCCCAAAAGAGGTTTTGGACCATCTGGAAAGGGTCATAAGAGGCCTAGGGTTGACGGGCCACGAAATCAACAAACTGGTACGAGCTGGCAGTATCGCCCTTGTGAGCATTGTGGAAAGAAGCACTTGGGAGAGTGCTGGAGAAAGACGGGAGGATGTTTCAAGTGTGGGTCCAAGGACCATATGCTTAAGGATTGTCCCAAGCAACCAGATGAGAGCCGACCGGTAGTACAGAATGCTAGCCAAACTGGTAGAGGCGGACAGCAGCCTCATCGGGGTCGTGGTTCGGCTAACAGAGGTAATGGTGCTGGCAGAGGCCGTGGGACACAGGGCCGAGGTGCTACTAATGCTAATGCAGAAGCAAGACAACCGGGTTTGGTTTATGCGGTTCACCGAAGGGAAGATGGTGACGCACCGGATGTAATAACCGGTATGTTCTTTATTTTTGACAAACCCTATTTTGCTCTGATTGATGTGGGCTCGACCCATTCCTATGTTGCATGTAGTGTAGTGGAAACACTAGGCCTAGACTCTGAACTTTCTGATAGACAGATGACTGTAGTAAGCCCATTAGGTCAAACTATTGTGGTAGACAAGATCTTTCAAAATGTGCCCTTAGAGATTCAGGGAGTGAACTTTCGGGCAGACTTAATGGAGTTGCCTTTCAGAGAGTTTGAACTTATACTCGGAATGGATTGGTTAGTAGAACACCGAGCCGTGTTGGATTGTGCGGCTAAACGTATGGAACTAAGAACCCCGGAGGATGAAGTGGTAGCAATGATCGGAGAAAGGAGGAACTACTTGTCTAACGTGGTTTCGGCGCTGAAGGCCGAGAAGATGGTTAAGAAGGGGTGTAAGGCATTCTTAGCCTTCATTAGTACGATAGGTGGGAAGGAGGAAGGTATTGATGGAGTTAGGGCAGTAAGGGACTTCGTGGATGTATTTCCAGAGGAATTACTAGGAATACCCCCAGATAGGGAGGTGGAATTTGGGATAGATTTGCTACCAGGAACAGCTTCTGTGTCAATCGCTCCATACCGAATGGCTCCAAAGGAGTTAGTGGAGCTTAAGGCTCAAATCCAAGAGTTGTTGGATCGTGGGTTCATCAGACCCAGTGTCTCTCTATGGGGAGCACCGGTCCTATTTGTAAAGAAGAAGGACGGAACTATGCGTATGTGCATAGACTACCGTCAGTTGAATAAGCTGACCATTAAGAAAAAGTATCCTTTGCCACGGATCGATGATTTGTTCGATCAGATGAAGGGGGCCGCAGTATTTTCAAAGATCGACTTAAGGTCGGGATATCATCAGTTGAAGGTGAAGGAGGCTGACATCCATAAGACCGCTTTTAGGACAAGGTACAACCATTTTGAGTTTGTAGTGATGCCGTTTGGATTGACGAACGCTCCAGCCGCGTTCATGGACATGATGAATCGGGTTTTCCAACCCTATTTGGACAGGTTCGTCGTTGTGTTCATCGACGATATTTTGGTGTACTCGAAGTCGGAAGAGGAGCATGATAAGCACCTTCGAGTTGTGTTGGAAGTATTAAGGGAGAAGAAGCTTTATGCCAAATTCAGCAAGTGCGAATTTTGGCTTAAGGAGGTGGCATTCTTAGGACATGTGGTATCCGTAGAAGGAATAAGGGTGGATCCTAGGAAGATCGAAGCAGTGCTGGATTAGAAACCACCTAGGTCCGTGGCTGAGATCCGAAGTTTCTTAGGCTTGGCAGGTTATTACAAAAGGTTTGTGGAAGGATTCTCGTCAATAGCCGCGCCTTTGACAAAGTTGCTAATAAAGGAAGTACCCTTCGAATAGACTAATAAGCAGCAGGAGAGCTTTGAAAAGCTTAAAAGGGTGTTAACGGAAGCTCCAGTGTTAATTCAGCCAGAGGCAGGAAAAGATTTTGTGGTGTACTGTGATGCTTCACATACGGGGTTAGGCTGTGTGCTAATGCAAGAGGGTAAAGTGGTCGCCTATGCGTCACGATAGTTAAGGCCTCATGAGGTTAACTACCCAACTCATGACTTGGAACTAGCAGCAGTGGTTTTGGCCCTTAAGGTTTGGAGGCACTACCTTTATGGAGAAAGGTCAGTTATCTACACAGACCACAAGAGCCTTAAGTATTTGTTGACTCAGAAGGAGTTAAACTTGAGGCAGCGAAGGTGGGTGGAATTGCTGAAGAAGTGGAGCTAAGACCAGACTTATCCTACGAGGAAGAACCGATTCGGATCTTGGAACGTGATGTGAAAGTAATACGAAGGAAGTCTGTTCCTCTAGTCAAGGTGTTATGGCGTAATCATGGAGCAGAAGAAGCTTCGTGGGAGCCAGAGGAGACAATACGACAACAATACCCTCAACTATTTTAGTTAGGAAATTTCGGGGACGAAATTTTGTTTAAGGGGGGTAGAACTGTAACATCCTGAAAAGGGCCTATGCATTTTCAGTTTAATTGTACGGAATGACAAGTCTCAAGTACTATGAATAAATTTTTGGTACTTTTGGAAACCTAGAAATGGAAATGGAAATGGAAATGAACATTTTGGAAACTTGAACATTTTTGGAAACCTGAACATTTTTGGAAATGATTTCTGGAAACTTGGAAATGTAAGAAAATGGCAAGTTTACAGAGCCAATCAAAAATTTTAGGAAACTTAGAAATGATGCAGAAATGTCAAATTTTAAAGTTTAAAATAGAAAATAATGGCAAGAGGGCCTTAAAAGAAAAAGTTGGAGAATTTTGACACAAAAACAGGCTTGGAAAAGTGGCCTGAAGATGCCACTTAGGGCCTAAGGAAATGGCGTCACATGCAGGGGAAATAGGCCTGAGTTCAAGTCACTTGAGAAGCAAATAAATAAGTTTTATTTTTGCTTCCAGAAGGCTGAAGTGGACGGCATGGGTTTCTAGAAAAGGAAGAGTTTTATTTGCATAAATATGTGAATAATAAGTGATAAATAAAGGATTTTCTTTAATTGGATTATTTGAGGAGATAATTGATGGATTAAAGGCTTTTATCTTTTAAATAAAAGAGATAATATTATCAAAAAGATGAGTGGTGGCCAAGTAAGGGACTCCTAGGCTGATAATTTCGGCTATAAAAGGAGGGCAGGAGGGCTACTCATCAACTTTTGTTTCCTCTTCCTCTCTGCCGAAATCTTCCCTAAGCAAAACTCTCTCTCTGCCGAATTTTCTCTTCATCTTTTCTTCTTCTCTTTTCTTCATCTGTCAAGCCAAAACCTTTCCTGATTAAAACTCCATAGCTGAAACTCTGAGACTCTAGGCAAGGAAGCAATCGATCAAGGCATTAAAGGTAAGGTTAAGCTATTCAAATTCCTTTCTTTTCTATTTGCCGAAAAAGAAAGGCCTAATCTCTATTCTTGTTCATGGCCGAATCTGCAAGGATCTCTCAGGATCTTTTTACAATTGTCGAATACAAGGGGGAATCTTTCGGGAAATCTAAGGATCTAAGGTAAGATAAATTTATTTGATTAAAGGTTATGATGTATATGTTAGATTAAATCTAACATGAAGATTTCGAAAGGCATATAAAGGAATTCTCTTCAGATTTGGAATTTATATGGTAAGTGATTTTCGGCCAAGGCTTATTTTTGATATTTGGAATTATTCTTCATTATTTCAAAAGTTTGAAACTCACATGGTTATATGATCTAGTGTTAGCCGATTTCAAGGGAAAGAGATACTAGCAATTTTTGGAACTTGATCAATCATCCAATTCGGCAACAAGGTAGTAATACAAATCCTACTAGGATTTGGGTTTTTAAGCCAAATAGGTTGTTAATATGCTTTAATGTTTGGCTGAATATAGGAGATAAAGATCTAGATCAGTAGATCGTTCTTCGGGATTTCAAGGAATCTATTAAGCAAATCAGGTGTGTACTCACATTAACTTTCGATATATCATATGGCAATTATTTTAATATATGAATATGCATAAGAATGTGAATGTGGCTAAGTACCACAAATGTGGTAAGAGTACCCAGGTACGTTTCCTACTTTCGATAGGATTACGAATATGTTATATTGTTGACATGTGAATAATGAGAAATTAAGTATGTTATGCATGATATAAGATTTATGGGGCATTCGGGATATATGTGGAAGGGGAAGAAGGTGTTGATTTCGGTCTCACCAACGGAATATGGTGACTACGGTCACAAAATTTGAATATGGTAACTCCGGTTACATTATTTGAATTTGGTAACTTCGGTTACATTATTTGAATATGGTGTCTAATGACACAAATTATATGGGCGATGAGCACGTCGACTGCAGCGACTGCCTTCGATGGTGTGTAGCGAATGGAGGGTTGACTTAGTAGTCCCCACGGTGTGACTGGCAGGTACGGGTGGTGTGTAGCGGATGGACCATTTGGCTTGGGTTTGGGTTGCATCATTTATTTTATATGAACATGAACTTGATATGAACTTGTATGCCTAATTTGTTGAATGTTAATGTTGTGTACACATTGAGTCTGTTGACTCACCCCGTTGTGGGAACTATTTTCAGGTGATGAACAGTGACGGACCAGGACGGTAGAACTTGAGGTGGCCATGCTCCATTTGAAGATTTTATTTAATTTGGACTTTATTTCTTTTTAGTACCTTTAATTTTATTATTGGGTTTTACTTGATGTAATAAGGCCATAAGGCCTAGTGGATTTTCTTTATTTTGCTTTACTTTTAATTATTATGTTACGAACTATTTTGATTAAAGTTAAGTACAAGAATGATTTCTTTAAAAACAAACCCTAAAAATTATTTTGTCACCTTAATAAAATTGGATTTTTAAACTAATTAAATGGGTTTCCCAACCTAAGCCCAATCCAAAATGATATTTCCTAAAATTTTACAAAATTTCTCTAATATTTCCTAAAATTTTACAAAATTTCTCTAAGTAACAAAGAACTTGAAAACCGATTTATTTAAGGAACATACCAGATCCGGTTCAGGCTCGTGGGCCAGGTGTGGGGTGTTTCAAGTATACTGAATAATGATCATGCTTTGTTTCTTTAGGAATCATCTTTCTTCTAATTTTATAAAGAGGCTTATGTTTCACGCTTTATATAACAGCTTGTTGTTAATTTTGACATTTTCTTATTCTCCTTGCAAAATTATGACGCCTAATAATGTATTCTTCTGCAGGCATCTCATTAGAACGCCCTGTTTTAACTTCTTGTGGCACTGGTAACTACTTGTATTCTGGCATTGGTATTTTAGACAATTTGAGAATATACCCGACGTGCCAATCTCTTCAGGCCATTTTGATAGAGGTGAATCTAGTTCTTCTAACAGTGAAAGTGACCTTGAAATTGCAATGTTAAGGGAAACCATTGCAAATAGTTTAATGAATCAATATTTGTAAAAACAATTTTGTATCATAACCTAATTTCTAGTAATAATGAAACTTGTTATGTTTTATGTTACTATATTTTTTTTATTAAAAATCATTCGTTTAGATACTTCAAAATTTGATCCAAGTATAATATTACTATTTGTGAAAATAATATTTATCATTGTTATAAAAAATATTTAATTATAAAAAATTAAAAACAATTTTCATTTTATCTAATAAATAATTTAAATTGATTATATAATTCATTAAAATATTTATAATAAAATATTGGAAGATACATTTTACTATTTTATTAAATGAATTTATAAATTCACATACTTTAATAATTTTATATAAGTAAAATAATTTAAAAACTTCTATTATATATCAATTCTAGTCTAATGTCCTTAATAGTCATTTTTTATTTTCACCTCACCACTACAGCTGCGTTTGAATCCAAACACACACTCCACCGCTGTTTCTAATCTCACTACTACAGTGTCCAATCTCATCGCTACAGTGACTAATCTCACCGCCACCGTTGTTTTTAACCTCACCGGAGGTAGACACACCGCCCATCCAAACTAAGCCTAAGTCAGTGAAGTTCATGTTCCCAGTGGCAAACTTTGAACTAGAGGAAGCATTTTTCATGAGGATTTCCATTAACATTGGAAAAGTCTCATTGAATTGGTCTTGGCTTGATGGTGAGATGTCATTAGGATTAGGCACAGTGAAAGAAGGAATCACTTCCATATCAGAGAAAAAGTTGTGATTTGCATACCTTAACATACATGTAGATGATGATATTCCAGGACCCCAATAAATGGCTTCTTTCTGATTTGGACACTGCTTTATAATTCCTTCAATGGAAGAATTTATGCACTCAAAACAAACCCCAGAGGCAATGTCTCCTATACAAAGGGCAAGGGCATAAACTTTATCAGGGTCTTGGCCAATGGTGGTATTATAAAACCCTCCATTTTGTGAACCATTGGAGGGTAGGGTTGAAAGGATGAGATCAACGTTTTGGCTATATGTACTGTTAGTAGAGAATTTGCCACTTTCAGCAGAGCAACCATTTGATTAGGCGCTACTGAAGGAAAGGGTAAAGATAATATTAGTACAAATTACAAGAACAAAACTCAGATAACTCATTAGACTGACAACCATGGGAGAACGTTCTTCGAATTTCCAATGGAAAAGCTGCAAGTTTCACAAAAGCGTGTTTGCTGCAACTTGCAACTTGCAACTTGCAGACGAGCTAAAGGAAAGTATAGTTGAGAGCTATTTTATATAAAATATTTTGTATTAAAATAATATAATATAATTATAAATTATTCAACCCACAAACCATTATTTATGTTTGGTTGAAACTTTCTTCCAAGTAGAGGAAATTGCAATGAAATTCCCAGCATGGGTCCTGCATAGTGAAGTTAGGTCATATAGCATTTAATATAATTTACTTAGAAACAATTGACATAGTCAAAGCAACAAAAATCTATTCTATACATGTATATGAAAATAATCTCCGTAGCTTAGCATGTGTCTACACATGGCAACTCTAGTTTATGTTATTGTAGTTTTTTTCTTATTTTTTTAGTTTGTATGATTTTTTTATTTCAATTTTATCCCTTGATAATATTAAGTTGCAGTAAGTTTGTCTGCATCCATATTTTGTCAACTATGAGT
Organism: Gossypium australe; assembly: GCA_005393395.2. Lineage (NCBI taxonomy): Eukaryota > Viridiplantae > Streptophyta > Magnoliopsida > Malvales > Malvaceae > Gossypium > Gossypium australe. The sequence continues at coordinate 101,097,774 of CM016623.1, forward strand.
ATTTTGTTATAGCGGAATTTTGGTGAGAAAAATCCCAAACACACAAACAAACATAAATAATAACTCGAACAGAAATAACAAAGCAATAGGACATGGATTCAATGTGTGTATCAAGTCATTACCTTTATGGTTCTATTCGCCCCCACCTATATTCGGTGTGGAAATTAGTTTCAAGTAAATAAACCTCGAGGATATAATGAAGCACGGTAACTATTTATGTTTTGCACTGACAAAAATAATCCGCTAAACACTAAGCAAAGTATAACAAGAACATCAATTTCTATAAAGAATTTCAAAGAATTTCTACACTAATTCTTTATAGAATAATCTAAGAATAGTAAAATATGGAAGAATAATAGAAAAAACTTTTGAGAATTTTTTGATTTATTTTCCAAATGGAATTTCACTCCTATTGATAGGAATCCTTATGTCTCTTCATAGATATGCAACTTTCAATAGGCGTCTTTTCTAAACAATCACATCTTTAAAAGACACATAATAATTCAATTAATATGGCTTAAATAGATATAACTATTAAAGTAAAAGATACAATTATTCAAGTGACATCTTTTAAATAAACATAACTATTCAATTGGTATAACTCTTCGTATTTAAGAGACTTAACTTATTATTATGAATAATCATAACTTTTTACCAATAACCAAAAGATATAACTTTTAATTAATTACATTATTTCATTTATAGTTATTGGAACACTATAAATATTTGAAAATGTTTAGCAATCTCTCCCCCCCATTTTAAAAATATTTTAGTTTTCATAATTGTGTAAATCAATTTGCATAAATGAATGTGTTTTACGATTGAACATTCACTTAATGAAAACATGTTAAAGTTAATCGAAATTGCATGGTAGACTAAGCTTTGAACCAGCTATTCTATTTTATAATAGAACACATCTCGCACAATGATTTCAACGTCGGACAATGCATAGTATCTACGGACACTATTATTGGCATGTGATTATGTCCTCTTTTCATTAATGTTGTTAGAGCCAAGCCCTTAAGCTCTTAGAAGCTACCACACTTCACACCCACATAGGTAGATCCCATTTTGAGTGTTCTCATAATTATAACACTCTAACATATTTATTTTATGGGTCCATTAAGACTACATTACTCATCATTCCCTTATCATTACGGGTACCTAGCATTTTAATCTTAGGATGAATTTATTTATAATATTAACAATCACATACTAATGATGTACTTTGTCTTACTGAGCTCAAGACTTGACGTCATACCAAGAATTGAGTCAAGTTTCCATCATGGGTGACTCTAACAAATGGGCTTGAGTCCTATCCTTTTTGAGGATTTGTTGACTACATCTCTAACAAGATTTTTTGTTAAAAGATCTACCAAGTTGTCACTTGATTGCACATAATTAATAGTGATTACTTCATCAAAGATTAATTGTGGAACATAGCTATATTTTAATCCAATGTGTCTAGACTTTCCATTATATACTTGGCTATATGTCTTTACAAGAGTAGCTTCACTGTTATAACAAATAAAAAGGTGAAATTGGTTTAGGCCATAGAGATACATCATAAAACAAATTTCTTAACCATTACCTTTTTCTAAATGTAGCAACTAATGCAATAAATTGAGCTTCCATGTTGGAATCAGTAATATATGTTTATTTCTTGGAACCTCATGAAATGACACCTCCACCAAGAATGAAGATCCATCAACTAGTGTAAACATGACCTTTCAAACTTGTAATCCAAATAACATTCGAATACCCTACTAAAACTGAAGGATATCCACTGTAGTACAACCCATAGTTAATAGTTTTCTTTAAGTACCTAAGTACTCTATTCAAAACTTGCTAATGCAAACTACTTGGCTTACTTATGTACCTACTCAATTTTCGAGCATCATATGCAATATTTGGTCTTCTAGAAGTCATTACATATATAAGACAACCAAATAGACTTGCATATTTCAATTGATTAATTTTCCTACCAGCATTAGATAGTAATTTTATCGAGGATCCATGGGTGTAAATGCTAGTATACAATTGAAAAGATAAAACTTTTTAAGCACATTTTAAATGTAATGTGATTGTGATAAAAGTATAGTGCTTCCCTCTCGAGTTATTTTAATCCCAAGAATAATATCTACTACACATATACACTTCATAGCAAAGTTGCTTAACAAAAAATTCTTTGTGTTTTCTATTTGTTCCAAATCTGTGCCAAATGTGAGCATGTCATCTACATATAAGTAAATTGTGACACCTTTTCTATTTTCAAATTTGCTATATATGCACTTATCGAACTCATTTATTATATAGTCATTAGTTTGAACAACCTTGTCAAACTTTCGGTGCTTGTTTCAGCCCATATAGAGATTTAACCAGCCTACATATCTTATGCTCTTATCTTGGAATAACAAATCCTTTTAGTTGTTTCATATACACCTCCTCTTCTAATTCACCATTTAAAAATGCAGTTTTGTAACACCCCTAACCCGTATTCATCGTCAGAATAGGGTTACAGAGCATTACCAGAGTTTACATTTCAGAACTTATCAAAAATATAAATAATTTACTTCACAACATTTATCATAGCAAATTCCATCAATAGCATACATATTGTCCTTTATAAGAGCCATCAAGGCCTTAAAAACACATTAGAAACAAATCGGGACTAAATCGGAAACATTTAGAATTTTTTAGAAAAAGATGAAAATCTTCAAACTGCAGGGGTCACACGACCGTGTGGCCAGGCCGTGTGACTCACAGGCCAAGAGACATGCTCGTGTCTCAGGCCATGTGGACATTCGAAATAGGGACAAACGACCGTGTCCCAGCACATGTAACTCATTGAATTGGGTCACACGGCTAAGCCACACACCTATGTACTAGGTCATGTACCCTTCGAAATAGCCTCACACTCCCGTGTACTAGGCCATGTAACAGCCTAACTTGCAACCCTTTGAAAGCTATAGCGGACACAAGGTCATGTCGCTTGGCCATATGTCACACATGGCTAAGACACACACCCATGTCTCTGCCGATGTGGACGAAAAAATAAGCCATTTCCAAGCCATTTTTCTCACCCAAACTCATACCACTTGCACAAGCCAATTGTACCAATAATCATGCATTTAAGACACATCTAACATATGCATATACAAGCTTATACATTATAGAAACTAACCATTCAACCAATATGCCAACATGGCACCTCAATTTGAACAATTAAACTTACCTACCAATCTATCAAATTCAATCATCAATCAAACCACCAATTGAACAATTTCAATATCACATTTGCCATGATGATCGTATACCACATATATATATATATATATATTCACAACAAATACCATTTTGGCCATTTTCACATCTATCATGCACCTTACCATTTTGACCTAAAGCCAAACACATTCAAGCTACCAAACCTAGCCATTAACCATATCATGAACTACCTCAATCCATACCAATCAATAATTTATAATAGACCATATATAAAATCATACCATTTCCATCATTTAAGCACTACCACATCAAAACAACAACCACACATAATGCCATATATTCATAATATCATATCAACTAGTTCTTCATCCAAAATGACATATATACAAGCTACACATAATAGCCAATTTCATAAAACAAGACACCTATACATGTCAGTAGAACCAAGACTCAAAATTATCAAAATCTACCGATATAGCCGATGGATAGTGTGAAGGATCTCCAACAAGCTTCCAAACCGATCAAGCTTCTGATAATTTGTAAAGTAGAGGAAAAAACCACTACCTAAGCAATGAATGTTTAGTAAGCTTGTACAAACCATAAGCATAAAATTACATTTCAATAATGAAATTTATAGGTTAAATACAAGCCTATAACAATGCCTCAAGATTAATCCAACCATAATTATCAACTCACAATTGAATAAGTTCATTAATGTCGCATAAATATTAACTATTCATAACATGATAGGATTTCATGAGACATAATATATAATCATCAACCTTTATCTTTCCATTTACTTTCTTTTCATTTCGTTCCCAATGCTTACCATAAGCCTAAACAACATTATCAATTCCCAACTTAGTGTATTCATTCATAGCATAAGCAATTTGCTCACATATAATACATCATTTATCACATTAAACCTTTTATAACATCATAATACATCCCAATTATGTACTTACCATTCATTTCATTTTTCTTACCCGTTTCGTATGCATAGTACAAGCATAATCATAAACATCAATCATATCCACAAGCTTGGCATAAGACCTAGCACATCAACATCACAGTTTAGTTGATTTAAACATGATTCATATGAATTTGACATGGATAACCATTATACTTGAGTATGATTCAATTAGATTTATCATCCATCACAACGTATCATGTCTTTCCATGTATCACCATCCCACTGAGTTTTATATAAACATGTCTTGGTTCTTATTGAACACTTACCATTTCATTTGCATACACATATGACATAAACAATACATTAACCATAGCCACAAGCCAGTGATTAAACACATAACTTAACAATATCATCACATGTTAAGATATGGAACATAACATAGCATCAATTATGTCATACCTTTCATAAACATAAATATTCATACTTTGATCATTGGTATAACATACCTTTCCATATTTGTCGTAGTGAAGTCAAGCGGAACCCTTACCGGAGCTCACATAAAGTGTGCTAAACGATGGTCGTAGCCGTCCCTTTTCATATTCGATGGTTGAAAACCATCCCTTTTCATTAATCGATGGTCATCACCATCCCTTTTCATAGTTGATGGTCGTCACCATCCCTTTTCATATTCTATAGTCGAAGCTATCCCTTTTCATATTCGATAGCCGAAGTTATCCCTTTTCATATTTGATAATCGTCACCATCCCTTTTCATAATCGATAGCTGGAGCTATCCCTTTTCATATTCGATAGCCGAAGCAATCCCTTTTTCATATTCGATATGTAATAGCCTGTTTTTAGTCAAATGGAACAGTGGTTTTGGGACCACAAATCTAAAGTCAAAATATGTATTTTATTATTATTTTAATGTCTATAGAATGATAATGTGATTGTGTGAAAATTTCGTTAAGAAATTTTATTGTTTAAATGGTTAATTTGATAAAAAAGACTAAATCGCATAAAGTGCAAAATTGATGTTCTATTAGCTAAAGGTGTCTAATAGCTATATAACCTTAAAGTTAAGGTTCCTATGTCGTAATTAACCCAGTTATGAGATAGTGGATGATAATGGAGTGTTTTTTGGTGTAATTAATAAGTTTTATAAAGGTTAATTTTGTATTTAGTAAATAATGTTAATAATAACAAAAATAAACCAAAAATTTCATCCATTATCATCTTTGTTAACCAAATTTAAAGAAGTAAAAAGAAGGCAGTAGTGTTCTTCATTTGGCCAAGTTAAATTCAAGAAATTAGGCATGTGTTTTGTCCCATTTTTAATGATTTCTATGTTTTTGAGATCGTTGCAGCTTCGTCTAGCTAGCCCAGAGACTAATTTGCAAAACTGTTAAAGATTTTGAATGATGCCATTGATGAATACATATGTGTTTTGATGTTTGCTGGTAGATTTTAAATGTTTGTTGTTAATTAAACAAGTTTTGTTAAGTGATTTTTAGTGAAAATGCAAATTAGGGGCTAAATTGAGAAATGTTGAAACTTCATGGTTAAAATGTGAAATAAAAGAAAAATATGGGTTTCTAGGGGTATAATAGTAATTCAGCTAGCATGGGTATAATTGAAATTTCACTAATTTGTAATTTTATGCAATAAGGACTAAATTGTGAAAAATGTGAAATATGTGGGGCAAAAGTGTAAATGTGTTTTAAAGTATGTTTTGGACTAAATTGAATGAATGGATGATTGAATAAGTTAATTTTGAATACGTTTAGATCAAGAAAAGTGAAATTCAGATCTAGATCGGGGAAAAATGAAAGTTATTGATTAATCGACTCATTTCACCATTTTAACATCCGAGGTAAGTTCGTATGTTATAAATTCATTTCAAATGTATTTTATATGCTTTGATATAGCATGAATTGTGATATTGTGATTATGGATGAGTTCGAAAATGATTCGATGAACATTCGACAGTTGAGATCTCGATTGAACCTTAGGAATAGTTTAGGATGCTAGTGATATGTCATTAGGTATACTTGAGTTGGCTTCGGGCCATGATTTAGCACTATGTGTGCGAGATAAATCGATTTGGCTTCGGGCCATGCATATCGGCTGATTTGGCTTTGGGCCATGATATCAAAGTTTCAGATAAGTTACCTTGATTTGGCTACGGGCCATGGTATAAGTACTTATCTAGTGAGACGTTAAGTATCCGACTTTTATTCTGAATGGTTCAACGGGTAAATGAAAGATATGTTTGAGTATGAGATTAGTAGGAGATGGTACAGGTATGTACAAAAATGAATTGAATATTGAAAACTATGAAAATGATAAGTTTCTTGGTAAGTATATGAATGATCATTTGATAGCTTGAAAATTTAACAGAATTGGTGTTCATTGTTTTCCATTATATGCATTGTTAATGAATGATGTTAGTTGCTTATTGTTAACATACGAGCTTACTAAGCTATATAGCTTACTTTGTTGTTTTTCCATGTTTTATAGTGATTTCAAAGCTAGCTTGGATTCAGGGATCATCGGAGACCTCATCACATTATCCACTGACTCTTTGGTACTTTTGAAACTATGTTTTAAGTATATGGCATGTATAGGAGTTTGAGTCATGTTGATTATGTTTTGGTAATGATGTTGGCCAAAAGAATTGGCATTGTAAATATATATGTTTTGAGATGTAAAAATAACCATGAGAGTTGGCTTAATTTGGTGAATTTTGGTGATGTTCACATATGGTTGATATTAGATGTGATTTATGTTCGTGAATTGGTTCAAAATAATTTATGTTTAGTAAAGGTAGAGTTAGTTGAATTGGTATGTTTTGATGGAGTAAGGTTTGAGGTTATAAGCATGTTGATTGTTGGTATTGAGAATGGTATGAATTAGGCTTGATTATGGATGAATTGGAATGTTATTTGTGCTATGGATTGGTACCATTTGAATTGGTTTAGGTATGTGCAAATTGGGTGGCAAAATGGTTTGGTAGATAGCCTATTTTTGTCCACGCGGGCGTGTGTCTCAGCCGTGTGTGACACATGGTCATGGTACACGGTCGTGTGTCCCCTGGTGTGGAAATTGAAATGAAGTCAGTATGCTTCACATGGCCCCACACACGGGCCTGTGATTAGCCGTGTGGCACAAGTCAGTATACCCCTTAAATGGCACACGGCCTAGCACACGGGCGTGTGACTTGGCTGTGTTGCATAAGTCAGTATACCCTACAGGATTGGCACGGCCTAACACATAGGCGTGTGGTTGGCTATGTGACCCAAGTTAGTATGTACCCCCTATTTTCAAACGGCATATGACACGGGCGTGTCTGGTGGCCGTGTGAGACACACGGCCTGGCCACATGGGTGTGTGTTCCCTGATTTGAAGAAAAATTTGTTAAGTGTTGAAAATTTCTTGAGTTATCGGTTTAGTCCCGAACCACTCCCAAAGCATGTTTAAAGCCTCGTAGGCTCTTAATAGGGACAAATGGATTGAGATCAAATGATGAATGATTGAATTGAACATTTGTATATTAAATAGTTTTTTAATTGTTTCGTAAGTCCGATAATGCTCTGTAACCCTATTCTGGCATTGAATACGGTGAGGGGTGTTACATTTATTGGTATCAGAGCTACAGTTTAGTCGATTCTAGGACTAACGTAGCGTGTGTGAGAGTCTAGCTATACATGCCATATATAAACTGTGATAGTGTGATGACTCCTAACATTTTAATCTGTGTCTTCATATAGTAATGGATCTCAATCGAGCTATAGCTGATGAGGTTGAGAGTAATGCTCCTGCTCCCAAACAAGGGACAGCGCTATCTGATTCTAGACCTGTGACGGGTTGCTAGGGAGGAGAGGTTACAGAAGCCTTCTTCCAAATGATGAATGAGTGGTTCACTCAATATATTAGTACGAACCCGGTTGCTCAACAACCTCCACCCCCTCCTATTCTCCAACCTATACCCGTAGCTCCTTAAGGAGTCGAGTTTTTAAGATTGAACAAGCCTCCAGTTGATAAGATCAGTAAACACGAGGCTGAAGAATTTAGGGCTAATGTTGGCGATGATCCTAAGAGAGCCGAGTTTTGGCTTGAAAATACAATCCAAGTGTTCGATGAACTTTCTTGTACGGCGGCTGAGTGCTTAAAGTGTGTTATTTCTCTTCCGAGAGACTCTGGATATCAATGGGGCAATATGTTGGTGTCTGTAGTGTCGAGAGACTGAGTGACTTGGGAATTCTTTCAAACTGAGTTCTGGAAGAAATACATCAATCAAAGGTTCCTTTATCAAAAGCATAAAGAATTTCTAGAGTTGAAACAAGGCCGTATGACCGTAACTGAATATGAAAAAGAATTTGTACGGTTGAGCAAGTACGCTCAAGAATATGTTTCTATCGAAGAGATAAAGTGCAAACGGTTTGTTGATGAGCTGAACAAAGACATTAAACTTCTGGTCGGGATTCTAGATTTGAAAGAATTCGTAGTGTTAGTTGAACGAGCCTGCAAAGCTGAAGATTTTAGCCGAGAAAAGAAGAAAACTGATTCAGAGGTTAGAGATTCGAAGAAAAGACCGATGAATAAGCCTTATCATTCTTCATCAAAGAAATCTCGAGATTCATATAGTCAATTGAATGCATCAGTGGGATATCAGAATAGAGATCGTGGAAGTCAACATATGAATCCTAAAGCACAAGCTACTTCTGTTTTGTGTGTTGGCAGTGTGAGAAGCAATAAACTCGGGTGTCAACAGTGCGAGAGAAGACATTTTGGTGAATACTGGAATAAGAGTACTAAAGCTTGCTTTAAATGTGGTTCGTCAGATCACTTTATTCGAGACTACCCATAGTTATCCGAGAAAGAAAAAGTTCAGAATGTAAGATCGAGCAATACAATTGCGAGAGGGAGACCACCGAGAAATATGGGAAATGTATCCAGTGGTAGATGTGCTGCAAGAGATTCTGTTGTGAGACCTGAAGAACAAGCACCTGCCCGAGCTTATACTATTCGTGCACAAGAGGAGGCATCGTCCCCAGATGTTATTACTGGTACTTCTCTCTTTATGATACTAATGCGATTGCTTTAATTGACCCTGGATCGACACACTCGTATATGTCTAAACTTGGGGTTTAAAAAGAGTTTACATGTTGAGTCTACAGAGTTTGTAATTAAAGTGTCGAACCCCTTAGGCAGGTCTACTTTAGTTGATAAGATTTATAAGAATTTTCCTTTTATAACTCGGGGTTACTGTTTTCCAGATGACTTGATGCTTTTACCATTTGATAAATTTGATGTAATTCTGGGTATGGATTGGTTGACCCTACATGATGCCATGGTGAACTATAGACGAAAGGCTACAGAACTGAAATGTCAGAATAATGAAATTCTTTGGATTGAATCTGATGAGTTGGGTGGATTACCAATAGTGATTTCATCGATGTCAGCTCAGAAGTATGTGAGAAAAGTTTGCAAAGCTTATTTCGCTTATGTTTTAGATATTAAAGTGTTTGAAAAGAAGGTTGAATCAGTGCCAGCTGTTTGTAAATATCCAGGTGTGTTTCCTGAAGAATTACCGAGGTTGCCACCTATCAGAGAGGTTGAATTTGCTATTGAACTAGTACCGAGAACTTCACCAATATCTATAGCTCCGTATAGAATGGCTTCAACAGAGTTGAAAGAGTTGAAAGCTCAATTGCATGAGTTAATAGTTAGAGGTTTTGCACGACCGAGTTTTTCGCCCTGGGGTGCACTTGTATTGTTCGTAAAGAAGAAAGACGGGTCAATGAGAATGTGTTTTGATTATCGTCAGCTCAACAAAGTAAAGATAAAAAATAAGTATCCTTTGCCAAGAATTGACGAGTTGTTTGATCAGTTGAAATGTGCAATAGTATTTCCAAATATTGACTTGAGATTGGGATATTATCAGTTGCGAGTTAAAGACTCAGATGTGCCAAAGACAGCGTTCAGAACGAGGTACGGATACTATGAATTCCTTGTTATGCCTTTTGGACTAACTAATGCTCCTACTATTTTTATGGATTTAATGAATCAAATTTTTAGACTGTATTTAGACAGATTTGTTGCTGTATTCATTGATGACATTCGATCTATTCATGAGATGAGTTTGAGCATACCGAGCATTTGAAGATTGTGTTGCAAACTTTGATAGATAAACAATTATATGCTAAATTTAGCAAATATGTGTTTTGGCTCCGGGAAGTTGGATTTTTAGGACATATAGTCTCGGCGGATGGCATTCAAGTTGAACCGAGTAAGATTTCTGCAGTTATTGGCTGGAAACCTCCAAGGAATGTATTTGAAGTCTGTAGTTTTCTGGGCTTAGCGGGCTATTATCGAAGATTCGTGAAAGGATTTTCGATGATTGTGACACCGATGACACGACTGCTTCGGAAAGATGTGAAATTTGAATGGTCAAAAAAATGTCAACAGAGTTTTGAACAGTTGAAAGCATTGTTAAGTGAGGCACCAGTGTTGGTTCAACCTGAGTCGGGTAAAGAATTTGTGATTTATAGCGACGCGTCACTGAACGATTTGGGTTGCATATTGATGCAAGAGGGAAAAGTTGAAGCTTATGCCTCAAGACAGTTGAAACTACATGAAAAGAACTATCTGACGCATGATTTAGAGTTGGTTGCTATAGTTTTTGCATTGAAAATCTGGCGTCATTATTTGTACAGAGAAAAATGCCACATTTTTACTAATCATAAGAGTTTAAAGTATATTATGACTCAAAAAGATTTGAATTTGTGACAACAGAGATGCCTTGAGTTACTTAAAGACTATAAGTTAGTAATTGATTATCACCCGGGGAAAGCTAATGTGGTTGCTGATGCTCTAAGCATAAACTTATTATTTACTTTGAGTGCGATGAGTACATAGTTAACTTTATCTGATGATGGCTCGATTGTAGCTGAGTTGAAAGCGAGATCGTTATTTCTTCAGCAAATCTGTGAAGCTAAGAAATGTGATAATGAATTGAAAGCCAAACGAGTACAGTGTGAGTCGGCTAATGATTCAGAGTACCAAATTAGATCCGATGATTGTTTGATGTTCCAAGATAGAATCTGTATACCAAAAGATCTGGAGGTGATTCAGAAAATTTTACACGAGGCACATAGTGGATGTTTATCCGATCATCGGGAAGTACTAAAATGTACAATGATTTGAAAAAATTGTATTGGTGGTCGGGTATGAAACGAGACATTTCTGAATTTGTAGCGAGATGTTTAGTGTGTCAGCAAGTGAAAGCCAAACATCAAGTACCTTCAGGTTTGCTTCAGCCTGTGATGATACCAGAGTGGAAATGGGATAGAGTGATTATGGATTTTGTATTGGGATTTCCCCTGTCTCTAAAAAAGAAAGATGCTATCTGGGTTGTCGTAGATCGACTAACGAAATCTGCTCATTTCATATCGGTAGGTACAGATTATTCACTTGACAGATTAGCTGAATTGTATATTGGTAAGATTGTTAGATTGCACGGGGTGCCAGTTTCGATTATTTTGGATAGAGATCAGAGGTTTAAGTCGCGGTTTTGGAAGAAACTACAAAAAGCATTGGGTACAAAGTTGAATTTTAGTACAGCTTTTCATCTACAAACCGACGGACAGTCTGAGTGAGTAATTCAGATTCTCAAATATATGCTCTGATATTGTGTATTGGAATTCGAAGGTCATTGGGAGAAATATTTTCCACTGGTAGAATTCGCGTATAATAACAACTTTCAATCGAGTATAAAGATGGCACCGTGCGAAGCTTTGTATGGTCGTAAATGACGAACTCCATTACACTAGACCGAGCTTAGTGAGAAACAAATTCACGAGGTTGATTTGGTTAGAGAAATAAAAGAGAAAGTGAAAGTAATTCGCGACTGTCTGAAAGCAGCTTCAGATCTTCAAAATCGTACGCGGATTTGAAATGAGAAGATATTGAATTTCAAATCGGTGACAAAGTGTTTTTGAAAGTATCTCCGTGTAGCAGCCCTAACCCGTATCTGTCGTCGGATTAGGGTTATGAGGTGTTACCAGACATACTGGAAACTTTTACAGATATCTCATAACATAGCTAGGTCCATCACATCAAAGCGTCCCTTAAATAGGTCCACGAGACCTCAAACATGCTTTAGATTAGGGCCGGGACTAAGCTGAACACATACGAGAATTCTCAAAAATTTAAAACTTTTTCAATGTTACAGAGGTCACACGCCCGTGTTGTCAGGCCGTGTGCCTCCCATGGTTACCAGACACACCCAGGTGTCCTGGCCGTGCCAAAACAGAGCATGTATACTGACTTATCCACAAGGCCACCAGACATGCCCGTGTGCCATGGCCGTGTAAAATGAAGCTAGCTACTGACTTGTTCACACGGCTACCAGACACGCCTGTGTGGCACAGCCGTGTATGCAAAATAGGCCATTTGCAAGGCCAAAATGCCACCCACACTTGGGTCATACCTCCAAGCACATACAGGCGGCAACCAAATACATGTCAAATAATCAACAAATCTTCACATTCAGTCTCATTTCTAAACATGCCAATTTGCACAATCAATTCACATGTAAATTCAAGCATAATTCATCTACAACTTCACTAAATCACTATGGCATTAACCCTTTAAAGCTTACTATTCATAAGATCATTTCATTGCCATCAAGCCATAACAAAACATGCCTCATATACCACATTCACCCATGCATATTGCCAACATTTAACTAGCCAAATCACATGGCTATTTACATCTCAAACATATACCAAATGACTAGCTTATACATTCCATATTTAGTTATATACACATTCAAAAGTACAAAAGTTGAGTTTGATAGTGTACTCATGATCCTTCACGATTCCCGAGCCTTTCGTAGCTTTGACGACCTATAAAACAAAGTAAACACACACACAGAGAGTAAGCTTTTTAAAAGCTTAATAAGCCATATACAAATAAACTTAACATAAATCATCCATAAGCATAGCTATTTGAATTCATTAACATATATTCAATTCAAGCACATAAATAAACTCTTTGGCTCACTTGGTTTGCCATTGCTTACCAATTCATCACATAATTGCTCATATATCTAACATACACATATCCCAAATGTTTATTTGCATTAGTGCACATACATACTCACCTTTTCATGCTTATACAAAGCTTATATATATAACAACATACCTGAAACAGATGTACAATTCACATATCCGTTCATTTCCTGGACTTGACAGTTGAACCGTTTAGAACTAAATAGGATACTCAGAGTGCTTGGAATAGTCATACAATGCCAACATCCCAGACGTCGTCTTACATGTAATCAGATATCGATGCCACTGTCCCAAACAGGGTCTTACACGAATCAATATGATGCCAATGGCCCAGACATGGTCTTACACGTAAATCTCATATCGATGCCAACGTCTCAGACATGGTCTTACACGAAATCTTGAATCAATGCCAACGTCTCAGACGTGGTCTTACATGATATCACATAATGGACACCTATGTCATGACATATGAAATCCTATCTATTCCTAGGCTCATACGGGACTTCTCAGACACCGATAACTTGTCGATATATGCATAAACCCAGATTTCATATACACTCCATCTCAATGGATATTCATAGTAATTTACACTTCATATATGTACAAATAATTCAGCTCGAATACATTTATTTGTATATCGACTTACCTCAAGTTCAGTTTAATGGAAATGGATACGACTACTCAATTACTTTCGATTTCCCGCGATCTAAGTTCGTTTTCTTCGGTTCTTGATCTATACATATTCAAATATAACTCATTTATTCACCAAAACATTCAATTTAATCCAAAAACACATATTTAGGGCAATTTGCAATTTAACCCTCACATTTTCACATTTTGACGTTTTAGTCCTTCTTTCATAAAATCACAAAATATACCAAATTTCATGATACACATGCTTGGCCGAATATCACCCATGCTCAATCAAGTTCACACATTTCGTTTATTTCACAATTTAGTCCCTCAAAATACTATTTTCTCATTTAAGTCCAAAATACTCAAAATCAACAAAACTCTAAAGACAAAACATGTTAATTAATTACATATACATCATTTTCCACCATCAAACATCCAAGAACTTACATGTTCATCAATGGCTCATTTAAAAAACATCACCAATTCACAAAATTAAGACATGGGTTTCAAAGTACTCGAAGCAATGATTACAAAAACATAGAAATTATCAAAAATCAAAGTCAAAACTTACCTTAATCAAGCTAAAAGAGTGTCGAATGCCTTAGCTTCTTATTTCTTTTTCTTTTGTTTGATTTTCGGTGGAAGAACATGTGAAAATATACACCATCTTTTTGCTTGTTTTTATTATAACAATATTATCATTTTTTTTACCATATTAACCTTTAATAAAACATATAAAATTTATACACTTAAAGGCATAACTGTCCATTAACTAGCAAAATGGCTAATTATCACCTTAAGGACTTCTCTTTTAATAAGCCATGACAAATAGATTCCTTCTTATAAAGCATGCTAATTTAGTAACTTTCACAATCAAGTCCTTATACCAAATTAAGCATACAAACGGACGAATTAATTCACAAAAATTTAACACATGCTTAATCACGTATCAAAAGTACAGAAAATAATATTAAAATATTTTACTGTCTCGGATTTGTGGTCCCGAAACCACTGTTTTGACTAGGGCCTAAATTAGACTGTTACAATTCTCCCCCTTAGGGATTTTCGTCCCCGAAAATCTTACTGTTAAATAGATTAAGATATTGCTGTTTCATTGAGTCTTCAGGCTCCCACGGAGCCTCTTCCATTCTGTGTCGATGCCACAACACTTTCACTAACGGAATTTTCTTATTTCCCAGTTTTTTTATTTCACGAGCTAAAATACAGATCGGTTCTTCCTCATAAGTCATATTAGATCGGATTTCAATCTCAGCCGGAGTAAACATATGTGACGGATCAAATCGGTATCTACGGAGCATCGAAACATGGAATACATTATGAATCTTTTCTAGTTCAGATGGAAACATTAATCTGTACACAACTGGCCCAACACGCTCGACAACTTCATACTGTTCAATGAATCTCGTACTCAACTTGCCTTTACATCCAAATTTGAGTATTTTCTTCCACGGAGATACTTTCAAGGACACTTTGTTACCGATCTCAAATTCAATATCTTTTTGTTTCAAGTCTGCATACGACTTCTGACGATCAGACGCTGCTTTCAAACTATCTTAGGTCACTTTCACTTTCTGTTCAGTGTCTTTTATCAAATCAACCCTGTCTAGATTATTTTCACTGAGCTCAGTCCAATACAAAGGTGTTCGACATTTGTGTCCGTACAGAGCCTCATAAGGTGCCATTTTGATGCTTGACTGAAAACTTTTGTTGTATGCATCAATGGTAAAAATTGTTCCCACGAACCATTAAACTCAAGGATGCAACATCTTAACATGTCCTCGAGAACCTGAATAATCTGTTTAGACTGACCATCCGTTTGCGGATGAAAAGCAGTACTGAAATGCAATTTCGTGCCTAAAGCTTCTTGCAATTTCTTCCATAACCTTGACGTAAACCTCGGATCTCTATCAGACACAATAGACAATGGTACCCCGTGCAATCTCACAATATCAGAAATATAAAGCTTGGCTAATCTATCAAATGAGTAATCAGATTGTACAAGAATAAAATGGGTAGATTTCGTTAATCGATCAACTACTACCCAAATCGCATCTTTCTTTCTCGGAGTTAGAGGCAACCTAGAAACAAAATCCATCGTCACTCTATCCCATTTCCATTTAGGAATTAGAATCGATTGTAACAAACCAGACAGAACCTGGTGTTCAGCTTTAACTTGCTGACAGACTAAACATTTCGAAACAAAAATAGAGATATCGCTTTTCATACCAGACCACCAATAATGTTGCTTCAAATCATGATACATCTTTTTACTTCCCCGATGAATTGATAAGCGGTTGTGATGAGCTTCATTTAAAATCAACTGAATCAACTCTGAGTTTCTTGGAACGCAAATTCGATCTCGGAACCTCAAGCAATCATCATCATCCACTCGAAATTTAAAATCAGAGTTCGAATCACACTGAGCTCGTTTCGCTATTATTTCATTATCAACTTTCTGAGCATCATATATCTGCTGTAAAAAACAAATTTTTTGCTTTCAGTTCAGCTATCACTGATTGAGCATTCATAGCACGTAATGCAAACAATGATTTCTGACATAGCGCATCGGCAACAACATTTGCCTTACCCGGGTGATAATCAATTACAAGCTCGTAGTCTTTCAATAGCTCTAACCATCTTCTCTAACGCAAATTCAAATCTTTCTGGGTCATCAAATATTTTAGACTTTTATGCTCCAAAAATACATGACATTTCTCACCGAACAGATAATGACGCCAAATCTTTAATACGAATACAATCGCAGCTAGCTCAAGATCGTGTGTCGGATAGTTCTTTTCATGCGGCTTTAATTGTCTCAAGGCATAAGCTATAAATTTGCCTCTACCGCGTCCATGACGACCACGTCCCCTAGAACTCATGTCTACTTCGCGTCTTATCAATTTTTATGAAAATTTAATGCATTAGAGTCTTTTCACTTTCTTGTTTAAAGAAAATTTTATGCAACAGAGTTTTAATCAGTGGTTTTTCCGTAGAAGTACACATATACCTAGGGTCCATGTCTCTAAAGTATAGTTTCCTTAGGCTTATCAACTAAAGTATCATACATTAACATACTCACATCAATTTATCACAAAAGAACTTACCTGGAGGACCTGGGCCGAGAAGTAGGGTGCCATGCTTCCATAAAAATCAGTTTAACTAAAACTTTTCACAAAAACTCATTTGGGCTTAATTTTGAAAACGTTGTGGACTTCAAAACCCAAGGCCGAATGTTTAAAACTGGGCTCTGATACCAAGTTGAAACACCCCAAACCCGGCCCACAAGCCCCGACCGGATCTGGTATGCTTCTTGAGAAAAACTCATTTTGTCATTTTGGAAAACATGTGATTTTGTGGTAAGAGTATAGATTCGAAGTACGATATTGTTGAAAAACCGTTTTGTGATTTACATTTGTAACTTATAAAAACATTATCTTTATGATTTTATAAATCAAAAGAAGAACCGGATTTAGAATTTATGATTAAGTTGAAAACCATAGGTAATTAGGTGTCAAAACAATTTAAGATGTTCGTCAAAAATATTTAATTATTTAGTTAAAGTTGAGCGTAGCAGAATAAATATTTAAAAACGTAAAAGTAACATAGCTAATGGCGGCCTTATACTGAGTTTAATTAAAACATAAACCAAAATAAATCCCGAAATAATAAAAGAAAACGTAATAAGTTTAATTAAAAGGAAAACCGAAATACTGAGTTGAGCCATGGCCACCACGTAGTCCTCGCTGACCCGGTCCAAATCACTGTGTATCACCTAAAAATGATATCCCACAAAGGGTGAGTCAACAGAATCAATGTGTAACAATACACTAAAAGCCCAATTGATCATAGCCATAAAGCCCATTTAAAATCACATTTAGCCATAAGCCCATAATATAGAAAATCAGATATTCATATGTACATGTAAAATGAAATGCAATCCCGAGCCCAACCTAGATATCCATCCGCTACACACCACCCGTACCAGCCAATCACACCGTGGGGATTACTAAATCGACCCTCCATCCGCTACACACCATCGAAGGCAGTTGCAGCAGTTAACTTACACATCACCCTTATAAATTGTGGCATGGCCACCAGATAACTGTGACAGAGTCATCGGATTCATAATATGTGACCGAATTCACCGGATTCATAATATGTGACCGAAGTCACCGGATAATGTGGTAAAAACCACCGGAACACTTCCCCTTTATCAATATCACCCATATGCCCATGCAATAAACATATTATTTCGATATCATGCCATATACCCCCAAAATCATAACGGAATCATACACATTTCATAATCATGCTTATAGCATTATTAACGAAGTATTAGGGGTTTAACGTACCTGAATATAATATACCACTAAATGGTACCCGCAATCATTATCAAACATATTTCTTAATAACACATGCAAATATTAATACTATCGATTTATTGGAAGTTTAGTGTAGGCTACACACCTGATAATAGTGATTACGATACTACCGATACCAATGCTCTCGCTAGCAAGAATAACAATGAAATACTTATCCCTATCGAACTGCCCCTAAAAGATCATAGTCAAAAATCGGTCAACCTTAATAATCAAATATGGCCTTTGGCCGAATATTAAAACCTCCTTACCTTGATTGTCTAGATCCCGAAAATGTCTCTTGTCCTTGGAGATGTCAAAATCCCTACATGGTTTATGTTAGATTCGATTCTAACATAATGAACCAAAATACATGGCCTTCGGCCTAAGATTACACTTGCTTACCTTGGATATTTAAATCCCAAATGATCTCCCCCTAAACGTCGGCTATAAAAGAATCCCAAAAACTCCCCCTTCAAGGCCCTATCGATTTCATCCTTGCTTGGAAACACAGAGATATTCAACTACTTGGAGAGTGATGGACTTTGAAGGAAAAATAGATGAAGAAATCGGCTAGATGGTGATGTGCTTCGGCTTTGATGAATCGTGAAAAGAAGAAGTGAAGGGAAAGAGAGTTACAGCTATGGTGTTTTGGTTTTAGGGATTTGCGAAAAGAGAGAAAAGAGAGAATGATGGCTATAAGTTTCGGCCAAGGTTAACCAAAAGAGAAAGAAAGTTGATCACCACAGAATTTCGGCCTAGACAAGGTAAATGAGAAGAGAAAAGGAGAAAAGAAAGGGATGAAAAATAATAGCCTTAGTGCTCTGGTGATTTCGACACTAGAGAGGAAGAAAAGAAAAGAAAAATGGTCTTTAAGGTTTCTTGGTGTTTTCGGCAATAGGGAAAAGAAACTTGAGAGAATAGGCAAATTAAACCAAAATGGTCAAAATGGAATGGCCAATAGAAAAGAGAAAAAGAATAAAAGATGCTTACCTAATGCTAAAAATGCATTCGACTAGGAGAGGAAAGGTGAAGAGAAAGAAAATATTTGCTTTAGAGAAAACACAAAATAACCCAATTGTCAAAATGACCAACTAGCTACCAACCTACCCAAAACCTTCAATAAAATTCGGTCACCCCCCTAGGCCCCAAAACCGTCCAAATACATGGACTCCAAAGTCAAAATTTTCCACACAAAACTTTCCATAGCAATCACCTTACATCATGCCTTGTGTTCCCTCATCATTCTTTAATCAATATGATTCCTTTCCCTAAGTTCAAGCTTACCTAAACTATTAACCATCTTGCCATAAAAAATTTAAAGTCCAACTTACCAAATATAAAGCTTGGTCGACACTTGATGTAAAGATGCATAAAAATAAAGTCTCAAAAATGCACTCCATGCTATTCGAACCACTCCCCTCAAGCAACCATTCATGCGCCATTTCCACCATGCCATTAACTCCTCATGTGCTAATTTTAGACACTTAAATTAACTTAAGTGTCAGGGTCACCTGATCCACTTCACTAAATTCTCCATACTAAAAATTATTCTAAATCCAAATAATTCTAAGCCTTCACAAGACTATATTAGGCACACAAAAAAATCATATCCGAGCTAACACAATTAACAAGATGATACGCAAATTTTAGGATGTTACACCTTCAATGAAACACCACTGTAAATCACAAACTCTTTGCTTGATTCAAGCTGTACCAAAACTGGAGCTTCAGTCAACAGAGTTTTCAACTGATCCAAGCTTTTCTGACATTTATCGGACCATTCATATCTCACATCTTTCTGAAGCAATCTAGTCAACAAAGTAGCTATCATCGAGAAGCCTTTTACAAGCCAACGATAATAACCCCGAGTCACAGAAAGCTACGGACTTCGAACACATTTTTAAGAGGTTTCCATTCCAGAATAGTAAAAATCTTAATCTGATCAACTCGTATTCCAGAGGCTGATACAATATGTCCCAGAAAACTAACTTCACGTAACCAGAATTCACAATTACTGAATTTCGTATACAATTGCTTTTCTCTCAGAGTTTGTAACACAATTCTAAGATGTTCAGCATGTTCAGTTTCATCCCGTGAATAAATCAAAATGTTGTCAATGAATACAACAACAAATCAATCTAGGTACGGTCTGAAAATTCTGTTCATCAGATCCATAAAAATAGCAGGAGCATTTGTTAGCCAAAAAGGCATAACTAAAAACTCGTAATGCCCGTACTTCGTTCTGAAAGCAGTTTTTGGAATATCTGAGTCTTTCACTCTCAACTGGTAGTATCCCGATCTCAGATTTATCTTTGAAAATACAGTGGCTAGGATATTTGTTCTTTATAGTCATTTTGTTCAACTGACGATAGTCAATGCACATTCTCATCGTGCCATCTTTCTTTTTCACAAACAGAATAGAAGAACCCCAAGGAGAGAAACTTGGTCTTGTGAGTCTACTGTTAATCAATTCTTGCAACTGTGACTTTAACTTTTTCAATTCCATTGGCGCCATTTTATATAGGGCTATCGAAATAGGAGTCGTACCAGGCATCAATACCAAATTCAACATCACGTATCGGAGGCAATCTTGACAATTTTTCAGGGAATACATCAGAGAACTCACAAACAACTGGCACCGATTCAACTTTCTTTTTAGATACTTTTGAATCAATTACATAAGCAAATTATGCTTCATAGCTCTTTTTCACATAACTCTGAGCTTTCAACACAGATATCACAACAGGCAATCCGTTTAATTAACCAGACTCAATCTGAACTATTTCATCATTTTGACCTTTTAAATCAATGATCTTCCTTTTGCAATTCACAACCGCATCATGCAATGTCAACCAATCCATACCCAAAATTATATCAAATTCATCAAAAGGTAGTAGCATCAAATCAGCAGAAAAACAGATATCTCGAAACATTATCGGAAAGTTCTTGCATACTTTGTCAACCAGGACACTATTACCTAAGGGTTCGATACTTTTATAACCAACTCAGTAAACTTTACAGGCAAAGTCTTACTGAATACTAAGTTCATAGATATATACGAATGTATAGAAACAGGGTCTATCAATGCAATCATAGAAGTATCATAAAGTGTAAATGTGCCCGTTATAACATCTGGAGATGAAACTTCCTCTCGAGCTCGGATGGCATACGCTCTGGCAGGCGCTCTAGCTTTAGATCTCGCAATAGTATCTCTCGTGGTTCTCTGACTACCACTGGCATTTCTTACATTTCAAGAAGGTCTAGCTCTCACTGAAGCATTATTAGATCTTGGATTCTAAACAATCTCTAGCTCAACAGACTCTGGCAACCACGGATGAAATGATCTATTTATCCACATCTGAAACAAGCTCGGTCATTCAATCTACAACTTCCTGGATGCCTTTTTCCACAATGTTTACATTTAGGTCGCTCGGATCAAACATTTCCAACACTTGCCATTTAAGTTGCCGGAGCTTTAGAGCTCAACTGTGATCCAGCTCGATATCTACTAGAATGTCCCACATTAACTCTCGAACAACTTTGTTCATTTCTGAATTTTTTCGAAGCAGACTGAAATGATTTACCCGGAAATCTCTTTCTCACATCTCTAGCTTCAGACTCAGCTTTTCTTTTATCTTTCCCGAGTGCCTCAGCTTTGCACGCTCAGTCAACAAGCACAACAAACTCTTTTATCTCCAAAATCCCGACTAGCAAGCGGATATCTTCATTAAGGCCATCTTCAAATCTCTTACACATTATTGCTTCAGACGATACACATTCCCGAGCATACTGACTCAGTCTCACAAACTCTTTTGTATTCAGTGACAAACATGTGGCCCTGTTTCAAATCCAGAAATTCTTTCTGTTTCTGATCAATAAATCTCTGACTAGTATATTTCTTTCGAAACTCGGACTGAAAGAAATCCCAAGTGACCCGTTCCTTTAGAACCACAAAAATCAAAGTCTTTCACCACTGATAAGCTGCATCTCGTAACAGTGAAACAACACATTTAATACTTTCTTCCAGAGTCAAAGACATCTCATCGGATATTCAGAAAGTGTTTTCTAACCAAAACTCAGCTTTTTCGGCATCGTCATCACTAGTAACCCTGAACTCGTCAGCCCAATACTTACGGATTTTGTCGACCGGAGGATTATTCAACAGATTTATACCCATTACCAGATGTACAACTGAGGTCTGAGGGAGATTAGACAGGGGCGAAGGTTGTGTAACAGTCGGATTATTTCTAACAAACTGAGTGAACCACTCACTCATCATTTGGAAGAAAGCTTGTTTAGCTTCTCCCTCTTGACCGCTTGCAGCCGGTCTTGAATCAGATGGCGCAGTCCCTTGAGCGGGAGCAGACGCATTACTTTCTACATCGTCAGCTACGACTCTTTCAGGATCCATTACTATACGATAAACACATTTTACACGTCAGGATTCATAACACTATCACAGTTCAGATATATGACATGTATAGCTAGACTCTTACACGCTACGTTAGTCCGAGAATCGACTAAATCGTAGCTTTGATACCAACAAAATGTAACACCCCTAACCCGTATCTATCACCGAATTAGGGTTATGAGGCATTACCAGACATACCGAAAACTTTTACAGACATCTCATAATGTAGCTAGGTCTATCACATCAAAGCATCCCTTAAGTAGGTCCACGAGACCTTAAAAATGCTTTAGATTAGGGCCGGGACTAAGCCGAACACATACAGGAATTCTTTGAAATTTAAAACTTTTTCAAAGTTATAGAGGTCACACGCCCGTGTGATCAGGCCGTGTGCCTCCCACGGCTACCAGACACACCCAGGTGTCCTGACCGTGCCAAAATAGAGCATGTGTGCCACGACTTATCCACAAGGCCACCAGACACGCCCGTGGGCCATGGTCGTGTAAAATGAAGCTAGCTACTAACTTGTTCACACGACCACTAGGCACGCCTGTGTGCCATAGCCGTGTATGCATAATAGGCCATTTGCAAAGCCAAAATGCCACCCACACTTGGGTCATACCTACAAGCACATACAAGCCTAATTCACACACAATTTGGCAACCATATACATGTCAAATAATCAACAAATCTTCACATTCAGTCTCATTTCTAAACATGCCAATTTGCACAATCATATCACATGTAAATTCAAGCATAATTCATCCACAACTTCACTAAATCACTATGGCATTAACCCATCAAAGCTTACCATTCATAAGATCATTTCATTGCCATCAATCCATAACAAAACATGCCTCATATACCATATTCACTCATGCATATTACCAACATTTAACTAGCCAAATCACATGGCTATTTACATCTCAATCATAATGACTAGCTTATACATGCCATATTTAGTTATATACACATTCAAAAGTACAAAATTTGAATTTGATAGGGCACTGATGATCCTTCACGATTCCCGAGCCTTCCGTAGCTTTGACGACCTATAAAACAAAGTAAACACACACACAGAGAGTAAGCTTTTCAAAAGCTTAGTAAGCCATAAACAAATAAACTTAACATAAATCATCCGTAAGCATAACTATTTGAATTCATTAACATATATTCAATTCAAGCACATAAATAAACTCTTTGGCTCACTTGGTTTGCCATTGCTTACCAATTCATCACATCACAAGTATCTCATTTGCTCATATCACTAACATACATATATCCCAAATATTCATTTGCATTAGTGCACATACATACTCACCTTTTCATCATTATACAAAGCTTATATATATGACAACGTACTTGAAACAGATGTACAATTCATATATCCATTCATTTCTTGGACTTGCCCGTTGAACCGTTTGGAACTAAATAGGATACTCAGAGTGCTTGGAATAGTCGTACAGTGCCAACACCCCAGACGTGGTCTTACATGTAATCAGATATCGATGCCACTGTCCCAGACATGGTCTTACACGAATCAATACGATGCCAATGTCTGAAACATGGTCTTACACATAAATCTCATATCGATGCCAACGTCCCAGACGTGATCTTACATGATATCACATAATGGACACCTATGTCATGACATATGAAATCCTATCTATTCCTAGGCTCATACGGGACTTCTCGGACACCGATAACTTGTCGATATATGCATAAACCCGAATTTCATATAAATTCCATCTCAATTGATATTCAAAGCAATTTACACTTCATATATGTACAAATAATTCAGCTCAAATACATTTATTTGTATATCAACCTACCTCAAGTTCAGTTTAACGGAAATGGATACGACTACTCGATTACTTTCGATTTCTCGCGATCTAAGTCCATTTTCTTCGGTTCTTGGTCTATACATATTCAAAGATAACTCATTTATTCACCAAAACATTCAATTTAATCCAAAAACTCATATTTAGGGTAATTTGTAATTTAACCCTCACATTTTCACATTTTGACGTTTTAGTCCTTATTTCATAAAATCACAAAATATACCAAATTTCCTGATACACATGCTTGGCCGAATATCACCCATGCTCAATCAAGTTCACGCATTTCATTTATTTCACAATTTAGTCCCTCAAAATACTATTTTCTCAATTATGTCCAAAATACTCAAAATCAGCAAAACTCCAAAGACAAAACATGTTAATTAATTACATATACATCATTTTCCACCATCAAACATCCAAGAACACACATGTTCATCAATGGCTCATTTCAAAAACATCATCAATTCATAAAATTAAGACAAGGGTTTCAAAGTACTCGAAGCAACGATTACAAAAACGTAGAAATTATCAAAAGCTGAAGTCAAAACTTACCTTAATCAAGCTAAAAGAGTGTCGAATGCCCTAGCTTCTTATTTCGTTTTCTTTTGTTTAACTTTCGATGGAAGAACATATGAAAATATCCAACATCTTTTAGCTTGTTTTTATTATAACAATGTTATCAAATTTTTTAACCATATTATCCATTAATAAAACATATAAAAGTTATACATTTAATGACATAACCGTCCGTTAACTAGCAAAATGGCTAATTATCACCTTAAGGACTTCTCTTTTAATAAGCCATGACAAATAGATTCCTTCTTATAAAGCATGCTAATTTAGTAACTTTCACAATCAAGTCCTTATACCAAATAAAGCACACAAACGGACGAATTAATTCACAAAAATTTAACACATGCTTAATCACGTATCAAAAGCATAGAAAATAATATTAAAATATTTTACTGACTTGGATTTGTGGTCCCAAAACCACTGTTCCGACTAGTGTCTAAACCGGACTGTTACACTCCGTGGAAGAAAATCCTTAGATTTGGTCAGAAAAGCAAGTTGAGTCTGCGTTTTACCGGGTCGTACGAGATCATTGAAAGAATAAGACTAGTGGCATATCGACTAGCTTTGCCATCAGAGTTAGAAAAGATTCATAATGTGTTTCACGTATCGATGTTGCAACGTTATCGATCGGATCCCTCACATGTAATTTCTCCATCAGAGATTGAGATTTAGCCTGATATGATGTACAACGAAGAACTGATCAGGATTTTAGCTCATGAAATCAAAGAATTGAGAAATAAACGCATAGCCCTAGAGAAGGTTCTTTGGAATAAACATGGAATCGAGGAAGCTATGTGGGAACCCGACGAAGTTATGAGAAAAAAATACCCTAACCTATTCACTGGTAAGATTTTTGGGATAAAAATCCCTAAAGGGTGGAGAGTTGGAACAACCTATTTTTAGTCAAATCAGAACAATGGTTTTGGGACCACAAATCTGTAGTCAAAATATGTATTTTATTATTTTAATTACTATAGCATGATGATATGATTGTGTGAAAATTTCGTTAAGAAATTTTATCGTTTAAATGGTTAATTTGATAAAAAGGACTAAATCACGTAAAGTGCAAAATTGATGTTCTATTAGCTAAAGGTGTCTAATAGCTATAAAACCTTAAAATTAAGGTCTTTATGCAGTAATAAACTTATTTATGAGATAGTGGATGATAATGGAGTGTTATTTGGTGTAATTAATAAGTTTTATAAAGGTTAATTTTGGTATTTAGTAAAATAAACCAAAACTTTCATCGATTACCATCTTTGTTAATCGAATTTAAAGAAGGAGAAGAAGACACTAGGGTTCTTCATTCAGCCAAGATAAATTCAAATAATTAAGTATGTGTTTTGTCCCGTTTTTAATGATTTCTATGTTTTTGAGATCGTTGTAGCTTAATCTAGCTAGCCCAAGGACTAATTTGCAAAACTGTTAAAGATTTTGAATGATGCCTTTAATGAATACATATGTGTTTTGATGTTTGATGATAGATTTTGAATGTTTGTTGTTAATTAAACAAGTTTTGTTAAGTGATTTTTAGTGAAAATGCAAATTAGGGGCTAAATTGAGAAATGTTGAAAATATGGTTAAAATGTGAAATAAAAGAAAAATATGGGTTGCTAGGGGTATAATAGTAATTTGGCTAGAATGGGTATAATTGGAATTTCACTAATTTCTGATTTTATGCAATAAGGACTAAATTGTGAAAAATGTGAAATATGTGAGACAAAAGTGTAAATGTGTTTTAAAGTATGTTTTGGACTAAATTGAATGAATAGATAATTGAATAAGTTAATTTTGAATATGTTTAGATCAAGAAAAGCGTAATTCAGATCTAGATCGGGGGAAAACAACAGTTATTGATTAATTGACTCAATTCGTCGCTTTAACATCCAAGGTAAGTTCGTATGTTATAAATTCATTTCAAATGTATTTTATATGCTTTCATATAGCATGAATTGTGACATTGTGATTACAGACGAGGTCTGAAATGATTCGATGAAGATTCGACAGTTGAAATCCCGATTGAACCTTAGGAATAGTTTAGGATGCTAGTGACATGTCATTAGGTATACTTGAGTTGGCTTCGGGCCATGATTTAGCACTATGTGTGCGAGATAAACTGATTTGGCTTCGGTCCATGCATATCGGCTGATTTGTCTTTGGGCCATGATATCAGATTTTCAGATAAGTTACCTTGATTTGGCTATGGGCCATGGTATAGGTACTTATTGAGTGAGACCTTGAGTATCTGACTTCTATTCCGAATGGTTCAATAGGTAAATGAAAGATATGTTTGAGTATGAGATTAGTACGAGATGGTACAGGTACGTACAAAAATGAATTGAATATTGAAAACAATGAAATTGATAATTTTCTTGGTAAGTATATGAATGATCATTTGATAGCTTGAAATTTTAATAGAATTTTTGTTCATTGTTTTCCGTTATATGAATGTTTAATGAATGATGTTAGTTGCTCATTGTTAACATACGAGCTTACTAAGCTATATAGCTTACTTTGTTGTTTTTCCATGTTTTATAGTGATTTCAAAGCTAACTCAGATTCGAGGATTGTCAGAGACCTCACCACACTATCCACTAACTCTTTGGTACTTTTGAAACTATGTTTTAAGTATATGGCATGTATAGGAGTTTGAGTCATGTTGATCATGTTTTGGTAATGATGTTGGCCAAAAGAATTGGCATTGTAAATGTATACGTTTTGAGTTGTAAAAATAGCCATGAGAGTTGGCTTAATTTGGTGAATTTTGGTGATGTGCATATATGTGCATATATGGTTGATATTAGATGTGGTTTATATTTGTGAATTGGTTCAAAATAATGTATGTTTAGTAAAGGTAGAGTTAGTTGTATTGGTTTGTTTTGATGGAGTAAGGTTTGAGGTTATAAGCATGTTGATTGTTGGTATGAGAATGGTATGAATTAGGCTTGATTATGGATGAATTGGAATGTTATTTTTGCTATGGATTGGTACCATTTGAGTTGGCTTAGGTATTTGTAAATTGGGTGGCAAAATGGCTTGGTAAATAGCCTATTTTTGTCCACACGGGCAGAGACACAGGCGTGTGTCTCAGTCGTGTGTGACACATGGTCATGGTACACGGCCGTATGTCCCCTAGTATGGAAATTGAAATGAATTCAGTATGCTCCACACGGGCTCACACACGGGTGTGTGATTGGCTGTGTGGCACAAGTCAGTATACCCCCTAAATGGCACACGGCTTAGCACACGGGCGTGTGGTTAACCTTGTAACCCAAGTCAGTATGTACCCCCTGTTTTCACACGGCCTATGACACGAGCTGTCTGGTGGCCGTGTGAGACACACAGCCTGGCCATACGGGCGTGTGTCTTGTAACACTCCAAACCCGGACAAGACACCACGTCCGAATCTGGTATGTTACGGGGAAACATTTTTGAGTAATCAGATTTTTCTTTTAAAAACGGGGTGAAAACATAGTGAATTTGAGGAAAATTGGAGTAGGCTTGTTTGATTAGATTTTGAAAACTTATCCAAAGTATATAGTTAAAAACGAGTTGATTTCATTTAGTAACTCCAACAGTTCCTTAGTGCTACTCTAAAACATTTTTGACTTAGTAGAAAAATCGAGTGTGATTTGAGAATCATTTGAGTTTACTTTATAACAAAACATAGTGAGATACCCGATGGTATTATTTAAAACACATTGCGTTATAGATTTTGAAAACATTATCGTTCCAAATTTTAGTAAAATTTATACCAAGTTGTTTTGTTAAAGCATGGTAAAAATCTACCTTAAAGCATAACCATCATAAGACATAAATTAAAGGCCTTTTACAACTCCAAATTAAATCCCAAATAAAAGTAAATAAGCTAAAGTACCCAATTTGATTAGTCTGAGCAAAACTTTTATTAAAGCATGGCATGTGCACCCCGAGACCGAATGTACAACCCCAAAATTCACAATGAATTTCGGCACATCTTTCCCCCCAACACCAAGCCGTCCACCTTCCCCCAAACACTCCTAATTTTCGGCCACATCCCCCACAATACTCACATCCACACATTTCAAATGTGTTTACCAAGTCACACTCCACTATTTGCTCTCCACCATCCAAGTCACCACTTGACCAAGTCCAAGGAGGAATTTGAACTCCATCCAACTCCTCCCTCCTTTGCCGTCCAAAAAGAGCCAAAATGTGAGGTCTTTGCAACTCGAACACTAGACCTTCACCCCATGTAGATGATGCCACACTCAGCTCCAAGTGGCGCCTTGCTCTGCCACTTTGCCAGCTCTTCATTTATGCAACAAAACAACAAATTATTTTCTTAAACCCCAGCTCTTCCAACTCCCTACACCTAAGGCCAAAAACAAAAATTTCCCCATTCGCTCTGGCACACTTCTAGCCTACCACTAAGCCCCTAAAACATAGAAATAGCAACACAGCACACTACATACATGCAATATCATGCAACCACAAAATAGCCCCTAACCCGGGATATTACAGTTCTACCCCCCTTAAAAATAATTTCGACCTCGAAATTACCTGGTCAAAAGAGTTGCGGGTATTGCTGTCTCATCATATCCTCGGGTTCCCACGTAGCTTCCTCCACGCCATGATTCCGCCAAAGTACCTTAACCCAAGGCACAGACTTCCTACGCAGAACCTTCACATCCCGATCTAGAATCTGCACAGGTTCTTCTTCCATAGTCAAGTCTGGATTCACCTCGATCTCTTCCACTGCTACCACATGTGACGGATCTGAACGATAACGCCGAAGCATCGAAACGTGAAAAACATCGTGAATCTGGCTAAGCTCTGCTGGCAACTCAAGCTGATACGCTACTGGTCCAACTCGTCTCAATACCTTATACGGCCCAATAAACCCCGGACTTAGCTTGCCTTTCCTTCCGAACCTCAACACCTTCTTCCAAGGCGAGACCTTCAGGAAAACTCGATCCCCCACAGCAAACTCTATATCTCTCCGCTTAAGATCGGCATAAGACTTTTGCCGGTCCGAAGCTTCCTTCAATCGAGCCTGAATCACTTTAACCTTGTCCTCAGTCTCAGCTACCAACTCGGGTCCCAACAACTGGCGTTCACCCAACTCCGTCCAACACGTAGGTGAGCGACACTTCCTACCATACAACGCCTCATACGGTGCCATCTTAATGCTCGCTTGGTAACTGTTGTTGTAGGCAAACTCAGCTAATGGTAGAAACTCCTCCCAACTACCTCTGAAATCCAGAACACAACCTCTCAGCATATCCTCTAAGATCTGAATAACCCTTTCTGATTGACTGTCAGACTGCGGGTGAAAAGCCGTGCTGAAATCCAAACGAGTACCCAGGATCTAGGATCCCTGTCCGAAATTATCGAGACTGGCACACCGTGCAACCTCACTATCTCTGACACATACAGCTTCGCTAGCTTCTGAAGTGAGTAGTCAACCCTCACCGGAATAAAGTGAGCTGATTTAGTCAGACGATCCACCACTACCTAAACTGAATCCTTCTTGCTTGGCGTAAGCGGTAACCCACTGACGAAATCCATGGTTATCCTTTCCCACTTCCACTAAGGAATCTTCACAGGCTGAAGCAAACCCGACGGCAACTAGTGTTCAGCCTTGACCTACTGACAAGTCAGACACTTACCAACAAACTCTGTCACCTCTTTCTTCAAGCCAGGCCACCAAAACTGCTCTCTAAGATCCCTATACATCTTGCTACCTCCAGGATGCATAGCATAAGGACTGCTATGTGCGTCCTGAAGAATTTTCTGCCTCAGCTCAACATCTTTAGGCATACAAGCCTTACCCTGAAAACACAACACCTCATCGTTAGACAAGCTGTAACCTTCCAAACCACCATTCCACACTTGTAACCTCTGCGCACTCAGAACCTCATCCTCTAGCTGTTTCTCCCTGATCTGCTCCACCCAAGTAGGCTTAACCTGCAGCTCCGCCAGAATACTCCCATCGTCATACAAACTCAAATGGGCAAACAAAGCTCTTAAGTCCGAAACAACCTTACGGCTCAACGCGTCTGCCACCACGTTAGCCTTGCCCGGATGATACTCAATCGAGCAGTCATAATATTTTAGCAACTCAACCCATCTGCGCTGCCTCAAATTCAAATCCTTCTGAGTCAGGAGATACTTTAGACTCTTATGATCTGTGTAGACTATCGATCTCTCCCCGTACAAGTAATGCCTCCAAATCTTTAAGGCAAAAACTACAGCTGCTAGCTCCAAATCGTGCGTCGGATAGTTGACCTCATGTGGCCTCAGCTGTCGAGAAGCGTAAGCCACAACCTTACCTTCTTGCATCAGCACACAACCCAAACCCGTATGTGATGCATCGCAATAGACTGTGTATTCCTTACCAGCCTCAGGTTGAATTAAAACCGGAGCCTCAGTCAAAATCTTCTTTAACTTATCGAAGCTTTCCTGCTGCTTCTCAGTCCATACAAACGGAACTTCTTTCCTCAGTAATTTGGTCATCGGCGCTGCTATCAACGAAAAACCCTCAACAAACCTTCGGTAGTATCCGGCCAAACCCAGAAAACTCCGAATCTCAGCCACTGACCTAGGTGGCTTCCAATCCAATACTGCCTCAATCTTACGAGGATCTACTCGAATCCCCTCAGCCGACACTACATGACCCAAGAAAGTCACTTCTCTAAGCCAGAACTCGCACTTACTGAACTTAGCATAGAGTTGCTTCTCCCTCAAAATCTGCAGCACCACTCTCAAATGCTTATCATGCTCTTCCTCTGTCCTTGAGTACACTAAGATGTCGTCTATGAAAACCACAACGAACCGATCCAGATACTGCTGAAACACCCTATTCATCATATCCATAAACGCTGCCGGTGCGTTAGTTAACCCGAACGGCATTACCAGAAATTCGTAGTGCCCATACCGAGTCCGAAACGCTATTTTATGGATATCAGCCTCCTTAACCTTCAACTGATGATACCCAGACCTCAAGTCGATCTTCGAGAATACCGCAGCACCCTTCAGCTGATCAAACAAATCATCTATCCGTGGCAACGGATACTTGTTTTTAATCGTCAGCTTGTTCAACTGGCGGTAGTCTATACACATCCGCATTGTGCCATCCTTCTTCTTAACAAAGAGTACCGGCGCGCCCCATGGCGAAACACTTGGCCTGATGAAACCTCTATCCAATAACTCCTGGATCTGAGCCTTAAGCTCCACCAACTCCTTTGGCGCCATCCTATACGGAGCAATAGACACTGGCGCAGTCCCGGGTAACAGATCAATCCCGAACTCCACCTCTCGATCTGGCGGCAAACCCGGAAGCTCCTCAGGAAACACATCAGCAAATTCCTTAACAGTACGAACCTTCTCTACAGCAGACTCCTTAACCTCCAAGGCATACACATGAACCACATACGCTTCACAGCCTTTCCTGACCATCTTTTCCGCTTTCAGAGCAGATACCACATTTGATAAGTAATCTCTCCTATTACCTATCATAGCCACTTCATCACCATCACCCGTATTAAGAACCATGCGCTTGGCCGCGCAATCCAACCTCGCCTGGTACTTGACCAACCAATCCATCCCAAGAATCAGATCGAACTCCCCAAACGGCAGTTCCATCAGATCAGCAGCAAACACTACCCCTTGGAGTTCTAGGGGTACCTCTCTAAACAGTTTATCTACTACTACAGAGTGACCTAGAGGGCTAATCACAGTCATCTGCCTAGAAGATATCTCAGAGTCTAAGTCCATGGTCTCTACTATACTACTGGCAACATAAGAGTGCGTTGAACCCACATCAATCAAAGCAGTATAAGGAGAACCAAAGATCAAAAACGTACCGGTTATGACGTCCGGTGCGTCGCCCTCCTCTCGGTGCCTCGCAGCATACACTAATCCAGGCTGTCGTGCCTCAGAACTACCCGCACCTCTGCCCGGTGCTCCACGGCCCCGACCAGAACCATTACCACCTCTGCCATTACCACGGCCCCTCTGCAGTGGTGGTCCATTACCTCTGAACTGATTACGACCCTGACTCTCAGACTGAATCCTGTCCAACCTACGCGGACAATCCCTCACACGGTGCTCTAGAGAACCACACTCGAAGCAACCTTTTCCTCCAGTCCAGCAGCCACCCCAATGAGATTTCCCACACTGATTACACTGCGACGGTCCCTGCCTAGCAGCAACAAACCTACCAGACTGATTCGGCCCACTCGGTCTAGCCCTCTTCTGCGGATTACCCAATGATCCAGAAGACCCAAAGCTCCTCTTATTCCTATTTCTGTCCATACCCTGCCTCACTGACTCCTTAACACCCTCGGCTACCTTAGCCTTCTCAACTAAGACAGCAAACTCGCGTTCCTGCTGAGGAGCAATCAGCAGTCTCAACTCGTCTCGCAGGCCATCCTCGAAACGAACACACCTTTCATGCTCCGTGGCCACAATGCCCCTGGCATACCTACTCAACTTCAGGAACTCGGCCTCGTACTCAGAAACAGATTTACTCCCCTGAACAAGCCTCAGAAATGCCTTTCGCTGGGAGTCGATATAACTAGCTCCGATGTACTTCTTTTGATATGCAGCCCTGAAATAATCCCATGTCAAATCCTCTGCTGCCACGCTGTCCCGAACCGTGAGCCACCACTGATATGACTCATCTCGGAGAAGCGATACGATGCCCTTCAGCTTCTCTTCAGCTGTCAAATCCAGATCATCCATGATCCGCTCAGTTGCCTCCAGCCAGTATTTAGCAGTGCTGGGAGCAACACCAGATACACCTCGGAAGAATTCGGCCCCATTTGCCCGGAGTCGCTCAGGAACAGATTTCCTAACTCATGCACCACCACCTACACCAGCTACTCTTTCCAATACTCGCAGCATCGCCTGTGACACTGCGTCATCCCCGGTCTGATCTTGGAACTCACCACCTCCAGCTGGTGGCGGAACCGGTATCTCATTTTCTGACCCCTGACTAGATCCTACGGGCTCAGAAACTGTCATCCTACCCCTACCTCTACCACGAGTATTACGACCACGTCCGCCTCGAGTGCTCATGACTAATCTTTCTACGTATCTGATTAAGAATTTTATGCATCAGTATTTATTCCACTGTTTTAAAGCAAGTCTTATGAATATTTAAAGAGGATTTGTTCTCGCGAGTTCACAGAATCCTATCAGTCTCAATCTCTAAAGTAGCATACTATTGCTAATCATCAAATCATATCACATCCAACCAAATCACAAACAACAGTACGGGGTACTTACCTGGGCGAACTGGTGCCAGAGACTCGGTGCCATGCCTTTCAAACCATACTTTAGGAATAAAGACTAACAAAACAATCTTTTGAAACCATTTTGGGCCTCAGGCCCACAGCCGAGCCTTTGAACCTGGCTCTGATACCACAATTGTAACACCCCAAACCCGGACAAGACACCACGTCCGAATCTGGTATGTTACGGGGAAACGTTTTTGAGTAATCAGATTTTTCGTTTAAAAACGAGGTGAAAACATAGTGAATTTGAGGAAAATTGGAGTAGGCTTGTTTGATTAGATTTTGAAAACTTATCCAAAGTATATAGTTAAAAACGAGTTGATTTCATTTAGTAACTCCAACAGTTCCTTAGTGCTACTCTAAAACATTTTTGACTTAGTAGAAAAATCGAGTGTGATTTGAGAATCATTTGAGTTTACTTTATAACAAAACATAGTGAGATACCCGATGGTATTATTTAAAACACATTGCGTTATAGATTTTGAAAACATTATCGTTCCAAATTTTAGTAAAATTTATACCAAGTTGTTTTGTTAAAGCATGGTAAAAATCTACCTTAAAGCATAACCATCATAAGACATAAATTAAAGGCCTTTTACAACTCCAAATTAAATCCCAAATAAAAGTAAATAAGCTAAAGTACCCAATTTGATTAGTCTGAGCAAAACTTTTATTAAAGCATGGCATGTGCACCCCGAGACCGAATGTACAACCCCAAAATTCACAATGAATTTCGGCACATCTTTCCCCCCAACACCAAGCCGTCCACCTTCCCCCAAACACTCCTAATTTTCGGCCACATCCCCCACAATACTCACATCCACACATTTCAAATGTGTTTACCAAGTCACACTCCACTATTTGCTCTCCACCATCCAAGTCACCACTTGACCAAGTCCAAGGAGGAATTTGAACTCCATCCAACTCCTCCCTCCTTTGCCGTCCAAAAAGAGCCAAAATGTGAGGTCTTTGCAACTCGAACACTAGACCTTCACCCCATGTAGATGACGCCACACTCAGCTCCAAGTGGCGCCTTGCTCTGCCACTTTGCCAGCTCTTCATTTATGCAACAAAACAACAAATTATTTTCTTAAACCCCAGCTCTTCCAACTCCCTACACCTAAGGCCAAAAACAAAAATTTCCCCATTCGCTCTGGCACACTTCTAGCCTACCACTAAGCCCCTAAAACATAGAAATAGCAACACAGCACACTACATACATGCAATATCATGCAACCACAAAACAGCCCCTAACCCGGGATATTACATGTCTCCTGATTTAAAGAAAAAAAATTAAGTGTTGAAAATTTTCTGAGTTATCGGTTAAGTCCCAAACCACTCCCAAAGCATGTTTAAGGCCTCGTAGGCTCTTAATAGGGACAAATGGATTGAGATCAAATGATGAATGATTGAATTGAGCATTTGTATATTAAATAGTTATTTAATTGTTTCGTAAGTCCGATAATGCTCCGTAACCCTATTCTGTCGTTGAATATGGGTGAGGGGTGTTACATGATTATCGCCGATACATCGTTGGATTTATGTTGTTTCATAACACGACAAATTGTATAATAAATTATATATATTGATTCACTTCCAATAAAAAAATCATATAATAACATTCAATTTAACCAACATTATACATAATACAGTTCACACGAACTTATCTGGCTAATTTGTAGAAATGACAAAGTACAAGGGCATTTTGGTAATTTTCCATTCCCCTCGATTATCCACTCGATCTAGATCTAAATTAATAATTTAATTAAATCTATTAATTTAGATAGTATAAAAATGTATTTTATTCAATTTAGTCATTTTTTCATTTTTATAAAATTACCCCTAAATTTTTACTTTTATTCAATTTAGTCCCTAAGCCCAAAACATGCAAATTAACCATTTTTACCCAAAATCGAGCATAGCCAAATGTTCACGATATCCATAACAGCCCATTTACGCAATAATTTCACATTAAATCCTTCTACTTTTATTAATTTAACAATTTAGTCCCTAATCGATAAATTTATCAAAAAGTACTTAACAAAATACTTTTAATTATCAATCAACATTCCAAACTCATCAATCACAAGATTCATCAATGTTGACATTCAAAATCTTTAACATTTTCAAAATCGAAGGTATAGGCTAGTTGCACCTTGTTGTAGTGATCTCAAAAACATAAAAATTATTGAAAACGTGGCTAAAACAGTCTTACATGCATCGTCCAAAGCTAGGCCGAAGCTTGAAGCTTCTCCATTTCTTTCTTTCCATGGCCATTCATTGTTAAAGAAGATGATGGCTTACATTTTAATTTTATTAACCTTTTTTTATTCATTATTTTATCTTTATCATATAATCATAATATATAAAACATTATAATAAAAAGAAATTTAAGCATCCAACCGTCCTATTATCTTTAGGATGGATAATGTACTCAATAAGTCCATCCAATTATAATTCTTGAATCAATTAACACCTTTAAACTAATAGTGATTGACTTTTTTAACTTTTACGATTTAGTCCTTTTCGCTTAATTAACTATCGAAACGTTAAATTTTTTCAACGAAATTTTAATACCACCTTAATTACACTTCGGAAATATTTATAAAAATATTTACAGCTCGGTTTATAGAAACGAGGTCCCGATAGCTCATTTTCTAAAACCACTTGACATTAGTGTCTTACCACTTGAACTTAATAAATTGCTTATAAAACAAAAATCACTATATCAAAAATGTTTTCAAAGTCACAATTAACTCGTAAGTATTAAATATAATATTTACAAACTTAGTCATCGGATTTGGTGGCCCCGAATTCACTATTTCTGACACCACTAAAAATATGCAAGTTTTAACATCCATTTGGTGAGTAATGAAATTATACATTGATGTAAGTGATATTAAGAGTCTAATAATAGCAATTCTAGCTACTGAAGCATAGATATGAAAGTACTCAATACCTTGGTTTTAAGTAAAACCTTTTGCTAACAACCTTGCTTTAAATTTATTAATGCTTCCATCAACCTTCATTTTCTTTTTGAAGATCCATTTACAACCTATTGGTTTGGAACCCAATGGAAGATCAACTAAAGTCCCCATTATTGAATTCATCTCATCATCTATGGTTTCTTTCCAAAAAGTGTTAGTGCACTCATTTTGAATATGACAACAACCAAGACATTCATGACATTGGATGTCATTCTTCTTTTCTTTCTTAGTCTTCTCCTTAACAACAACACCTCTACACTTGATCCTAGGAGTGTTCTTTGATGATTCGAATTTCTTTGACCTCTTAGCTTCCTTCTTAAATGTTTTATTGAAGTTTTGAGCAAGTAAAGCGATATGCTCTTAGAGTTTTTCTATTCCAAAGGCATTGAGAATCGACACTTCATCAACTACTTGGATGCAATACTTCTTTCTCCCTTAAACTTAACCTTTTTAGATTCATCCAAGTTCAGCTCAAAAGTTTGTAAATACCTTATCAACTCAACAATCTTCAAACTCTCCAAGTCTTTAGCCTTTTAAATTGCAGTCACCTTAATTGAGAATCTTTAAGGTAGTTACCTCAAGACCTTTCTCAGAAGTTTGAAGTTGAAGTACTCTTCAACAAGTGTGAATGCCTGATTAGATAGGTCACACAATTTAGCATCAAACTCTCTTATTGTCTCAGAATCTTACATTCTTAAAGTCTCAAACTTGGTGGTCAACATCTGTATCTTGGATTTCTTGATAATACTAGTTCCCTTATGAGTAGTTTGCAGAATCTCCCAAGCTTACTTTTCAATAGTGCAGTTAGAAATAATTTTGAACTCTTGCATATCAATATCATAGAATATGGCATATAGAGCTTTAGAGTTTGTATTGGCAACTCTCTCTTCTTTAATTTCCCATTAAATTTTAGGTCTAGGAACTTTTCTAGCATTAAAATCGACAGTAGGAGCTTGTCAATCAATGAGTACAAACCATCATGCCCTCTTCTTAGCAGACTAAATGTAGGCTTTCATCTTAGCCTTCCAGTAAAGATAGTTACCATTCTCCAACATAGGGGGCAAGTAATTGAAGAACCTTCTATTGTCAGCAAACAATAACACCAGGATTCACCATTAGATACATGAAGTGTCTACTTTAATACAAACTTTTATTACCTAAAGTTGTCATTCACTGAATATTAAAATAGTTCATGGAAGTGCTTAACTGCAATGGCCACTGTGGCTTGCCATTACAAAAATCGTGCAAACAAAAACACAAATAACACCAAGGTTTGTTTACGCAGTTCAATTTCTTTACATCTGTGAAGCTTAGTTTAATGAGTAATTCCACGATCTTTGATCCATAATACAACAGGTGATTCATACTCTATCACTCTCCAAGTATAGAGATCCCACTTTTGTACCTATAGCCTAGAACACTCACCTCCAATTTCTCCCCTGAGAACTTGGGCAATAAACACTCAATGATTACAAGTGAAATTACACTTACTTGCAAAACAGTTCCTCAATGAACAGATTGCGACATGGAAAATTTGAACCAACCAGATTGGTGGAATTTAGCATATGTCATGACACATCAATTAAATTCAACTTTCCTTTTTTCCAGCCCGAACAAAATCTTTCAAGATTTCACGAAGACTATATGTCAAAGTTGCCTTAAAAACACTTATAAATTCTATTTGATCAGCAGCCAAAGTCCCAAGCCACCCTGAAACGCCAAAAAAACTCCTTAGCTAATTTTTTCGTACAATTGTTTGTGCTTTTCATCCTCGAAAACATGCACAGCCATATTCCTGACAATGAATCCCATTATGACAACTTCATTCAAATTAAAGAAAAAAAAAGGAGTTCAAAAGTTATCTCTAGGAGATCATCAGAAAAACACCTCTTCAAGAAAGAGGTTTCGAATCCTTACTCGCGCTAAACGATAATACTTGAGAAATAGTTCCTTACCATAGATGGGAAAATTTTTGTAGACTTCTAATCAAATTTGCAAGCATCTTGGTTGTTCAAGAGTTCCATGCCGTACTGAAAGAAGTTGATTTAAAGCAATCGGGAGACGCGTTATGGTCGTGGATAATAGTTATGGGACTCATAATTTTTGTTTCCCCGCCAGAGATTTCTAAATATTATAATGTTCCTTTGTTTTTGTACAATTTTGTGCAATGAACTTATTTGACATTTTTTCCAGAATATTGACATGGACAAGATTATCGAAGTTTTAACCGATGGAAGCAGTGAATGGAAACACCATCTAGGGACAGATTATCGGACATCATTCCCGCAAATAGAACTATCTCCAAAAGCAAGTTTGTAGTTACAATTCATCAGCAATCGAATTTTCCTTATGGTAGATATATCTAACATTAATACTTTTTCAGGCTACTTTATTATATGCAATTTTACAGATAGAAAGAATCTATGTGTTAACATGGATTTAACAGAGTATGATTAGTTGGGTTTGAAAAGAAAAGGTAGAACTACTCTTCCCCGATCTAGTGACAGTATTATGCAAACGAGCGAAGGTACCAATAAGATGTTTAAGACGTGTTTTGCAACCCATGAAGAATTCGATAAAACAACCCAGTATGACGCACCTTGTGGAAGACCAGAAGCACAAACGAGACAAACACGCCAAACCAAATCAAGGTGCAAGTGACATCCCTTAGTCGGAGTGGATAATTGGTTGGATGCAAGAAGCAGGACCTATTTACAAAGACCATGCAAGGAGGAATAAACTAGGGATACCACAATTTCTTGTCGTTACATACCATGCTAAGACTGTTGAGCCTATATGTCATTTCTTACTTAATCTTATTTCTTAACCATATATATTTATTTTGGGGTGTGACTTTACCCTAGTTTTTCGAAAATAATAAAATAAGAGGAAGGGAGCTCGAACCTTGGATCTCTAAGGATAGCTACATTACTTAATCGCTAGGCCAAATACGCAATTTTGTTTAAACTCTTACAACATTTATTATTAAAATAAGGCGTGACACTTATTAGGGTTTGAAGCAAAATTGCACAAAATAAAACTAATGCAATGGAAGGGATTCAAACCTAGGTTTCAAGGACAAATTCTCTAACACTTAACCATTAGGCCATTAACTTTCTTTTTTAACAAATGCACAATGATAACTTTATAAATCAGGGCGTGACCACTCTCAGTTTCACAAATTTGACCAAATGTGCGCCCCGAATCTGCCCGGGACAAATCAACCTAAATCCAGAACGTTACGTTAGTCACTTATGTGACCTTCGTACAACCACAAATCACATCACACAAATCTATATACATGCATGTTCATCAATCATATAGTTCAAGGTAAACATACAATTCTAAAAAACATGCTTTTGCAGCGCTACTCTTGATCAGACCAACATCATGGGTGAAATAGTCATTTAACATACGACATAAGTAACATTAGTAATTCAATAACTAAATCATATGTATAATAGAAAATAATTTAATAAGGACAATAATTGAAAGAAAATACCAGAATTGATAATCAAAATCATTTAATTTTTTCAAAGCAAAGTTTAAGGACTAATTCATAAATTTAGTAAAATATTTAGTTAAACCTTTTTTGAAAAATCGAGAGTGTAACACCTCTTACTCGTGTCTGATGCCTGGATAGGATATGAGGCATTACTAGACTTAAACATAAAAAATTATACAAAACCGGGACATAAAATTTCATTCAATTTAAAATTGCTCATTCACATGCAAATCGTCCCTTTTATGGGCCCATGAGGCCCAAAATAATCATTGGGAACTGTTCGGGACTAAACCGAGGACTTAATAAACTTTAAGAAGACTTAGAAAATTTTTCATCAAAACAGGGGTCACACGCTCGTGTGGCTTGGGACACGCCCGTGTGGGTAGGCCATGTGATCACACACGCCCATGTCCTCAGCCGGTGTAACTCTTTGTTTATGACGTCATCAACAAAATAGGGTCACACGACCAAGTCACACGCCCGTGTGCTTAGGCTGTATGGAGAATTAAATTTCAAAAAATAAATGCAGACTTCACATGCCTTGGGCACATGCCCATGTCCCGGGGTCGTGTCCTCCACACGACTGAGACACACGGCCATGTCTCTACCCGTATGGCCACGAAAAATTTACCAAACCATTTGGCACCCTCATTTTCACATACTTAAACACAACTTTCACATCACATGAAACCTTTAGCATAAGCACACACACATATAAATAGGCATTACAACTCATTAACAAATATGAGCCACATCTCTTTGCCGTACACAAAATGAATCATATAATCATTATGAACCCACACATTTGGCCAAATCAAATGACACATACACAATTGACTAAGTCCCTATACATGCCATAAACTTAAGAGGTATGTACTCACTTTTACCCCACAATGACAGCTTGATAGTGTGATAGTATCTCTAGCGATCTCTAACTCGAGCTGGCATAAAACCCTATAAGATATAAGAAAGGAAGGGGAGTAAGCTACAATGCTTAGTAAGTTTGTATGAAAATAATAAGCAACTTATTAAGATTTTTTTCACTAATTCTCACAATATGTTCTCAAGGTAATACATTCATAAATGCATAAAATTTCACCATTCATTTACGGCTATATTGAGCTGTCTACTCGCATTACAGTCACTAAATTAATTTTATCTGGAGCTACAGAACTCAAAATTAAGATCTGCTAATTTTCCTTGAAACTAGACTCACATATATTCTTACCATAAAATTTCCAGAATTTTTTGCTCAGCCAATCAGTACAGTTTATTCTTTACAGTCTCCTCTGTTTCACTGTCCGACAGTTCTGACCCCTCTTTACTAAAAAAAATATTTTCTCATGATACAAAACTCGAATTATGTTCCCGTTTATTTATCTTGAAAACATACTCATTAAGAAATTCAAGCATATAAGTTTTATTCTTTGATTATTTTTGTACAATTTTTAATGAAATTCCCAAGTCAGAACAGGGGATTACAAAATCACTCTGACCCTGTCTTATAAAAATTAAAATATCTCATAATATGAAATTATTTTGCTTGCACCGTTTAATTTATAAAATAATAAGCTTTAATTTCATACCTTATTTAACTTCTAATTCAATTTCCACCATTTTTGGTGAATTTTCAAATTGATACAACTGCTGCTGTCCAAACTGTTTTGTTGCTAATTTTACTCTATCATGTTTTCTTTGTATTAATTCTCATGTACACACATATAACACTAAAGTATATCCATGGTTAGCCATGCTCATAGCTAGTCATCATCAAATGTTTATAAGCCATTCATTGGCCGATTTAACCTATACATCTACAACAAAGACTTGAATATTTCATTTCTCAATTTAATTTGGCTTAAAAGCCTCACACATGACCATCAATCACATTTCCCACTTATTCATACATCATAAGCATGGTCTTATAATTAAAAGGTCATTCTCATATGTATAACATACTCATTTACCTTCTTAACAAAATTTGATCACATCCTGAGCACATTCCTCATGAGTGTATACATACATATACTTGCACTTAATCGTCACATGTCACATATCGGACTCATTTCTCGTGAGGTACTCATGGGTACTTGTATCACATCATCACATAACTTTAGCACTTTTATACTCTTTAAAGATTGACTTAGCTCTTTGTCAACTATATATAAACTTAGCTTTTTGCCCTTTGAACTAATCAGAATATTGAAAGATACTCAATCTCATCATACATGAATCACGTTGCCAATGCCATATCCCAGATATGGTTTTACATGGGATCACATCTTGATGCCGATGCCATATCCCAGATATCGTCTTACACGGGATCTCATATCACAATGTTAATGCCATATCCCAGATATGGTCTTCTACGATATCGTATATAGATGTCGATGCCATGTCCCAGACATGGTCTTACACGAGATTTTCCTTTGGTGCAGAGGCCATATCCCAGACATGGTCTTATACAAGACCTCCTTCATTTGGTGCCGATGCCATGTCCCAGACATGGTCTTATACGGGACCTCCTTCATTTGGTGCCGATGCCATGTACCAGACATGGTCTTATATGGGAACTCCTTCATTTGGTGCCGATGCCATGTCCTAGACATGGACTTATACGGGACCTTCCTTATCTCATGTTGAGATATTAGTATCCTTGCTATTTCGAATGTTCAACCGGGACTTCAACTTAACATATTTTCATCATACTCTCATCGAGGCATCATTATTCGATTTCATAGAAATAATATCCATTTCACAAATATCAAGCAATTGAAAATATAAAAACATTATTTTAGCTTTAATTTTACACAAACTTACCTCGACTTAAAATGGCGAAAAGGACCGAGTCGTCCAATATTTGTCTTTCCCCCCGTTCTAAGTTCGAAACTCGTTTTCTTTTTCTAAAATATCACATTTGACTTATTAAGTTATTATACTATTCAATTCAGTCCAAAAATCATATTATGGAAAAAATACATTTTTGCCCCTAAAATTTGTCATATTTACACTTTTGCCTCTAGGCTCGTAAAATGATTTTTATTCAATTTCCTTGTATTTTAGGCCTAGACGAACCATTTTCATAACTATAGCAGTCCAAAATTTACATTCATTCACACATTTTCATACATTTTTCAACTTTTACAAACTAGTCCTTTTTATGCGATTTCATCAAAAATCACTTAGTAAAAGTCGTTTGTTACACACCGAGCATTCATATTCTACCATTAGACATCAAAGAACATGCATGTCATCCATGGCTAAATTTTTAAACACAAACCCTAGCTCAAAATAATGGTAGAAATAGCTAAACCGAGTTACGGGGATCTCAAAAATGTAAAGAACATTAAAAACGGGGCTTGGATGCACTTACTATTGAGCTTGAAAGCTTGAAAACCCTATCCATAGCTTCACCCATGCTAAATTCGGCCAAACATGAAGATGGACAAGGGTTTTTGGCTTTTATTTTGTCTTTTAGTCCATTTAATTACCAAATTACCAAATTTCCAAAATGCCCCTAACTTAAAAATATCCTATTTCACTTATCTCATGTCCATTTTTGTCCAACAATTTAACCAATGGTCCAATTACCATTTAAGGACCTCCAATTTAAAATTTCATAGAAATTGGA
This sequence comes from Gossypium australe, assembly GCA_005393395.2. Classification (NCBI taxonomy): domain Eukaryota; kingdom Viridiplantae; phylum Streptophyta; class Magnoliopsida; order Malvales; family Malvaceae; genus Gossypium; species Gossypium australe. The sequence goes on from CM016623.1 coordinate 101,142,232, forward strand.
CACTTCTAACATGTGGAACTCAACTTTTGCACTATTTACAATTTAGTCCTTTTGACTAAATTGAGTGCCCAAACGTCGAAATTTTCGAACGAAATTTTCCCAAAATCTTTCCGTGAAATCGTAGACCATAAAAATATAATAAAAATAATATTTTTCTTGGCAGATTTGTGGCCCCAAAACTACTATTCTGACTAGGCCCAAAATCGGGCTGTTACAATTCTCCTCCTCTTTAAGGATTTTTGTCCCTAAAAATCTTACCAGAAGAAGTTGCCTTCAAATATCCTGAAACAGTTCCTCTAATCTTCTCAAAATTACAAATCGATTTAATTCCATATATCTCTGCCCAATATCCTTTAAACTTTAGTACACAGTGCCGAAGTACACCGTCAAAATCTGAACTACTCTTTTAGACTTATCATTGATATAAAAACAAATTATTGTTCCAAAATGCAACTGCATACTCAGAGTTTCCTATGGCTCATCCCATAATTGTGATGTAACCTCCGGATATCTATCCGACATAATGGAACTGGCACTCTGTATAATCGAATAACCTCAGAAACATATTACTCGACTAATCTGTCAAATAAGAAATCTGTACATAATAAAATGATTATACGGATCTTTCTTTGTCAAATGATCAACCATAAACCAATTGAAATCTTCTTTTTCAGGAATAATGGCAATCCCAGTATGAAATCTATCGTAACTCTACCTCATTATCACTCTCACACAAGCACTGACTGTATTAGTCTTGAATACACTTGATTTTTGACTTTATCTGTTAACATATCGTCATCTGAATATGGATCCAAGATATCATGTAACATACGCAATCATTAGCACATCTACTTTATATGATTGCACAGTTTATTACTCTTGGATGAACCGACGAGATACTATTGATTCTCGTACAAAACTTTTGTAAAAATTCTAGATTACCCAGTACGCAAATTCTATCTCAGAATAATAATAATAACAGGAATCAGGTTCAACTTGAAATTTGGAATAGAAAGTTGTTTCACACTGTACTCGTTTAGTTCACCACTTCTATCACATTTCTGAGCTTCTCAATTCACAAAGAAATCATCGTTTAAACTTTTAACTTAGCTAGAACTAGTCCATCATCAAATAAGATCAATCAAGTAACCTGTACTCACAAAAATAAAAAATGATTTTTCATTCAAGCATTTGTAACCATACTTGCTTTCCAAAAAGGTAAGTCGATAATTACTCACACTCATTTAACATCTCAAAACATTCACGTTGTCTTAATTTTAGATCTTTCTGCGACATTAGATACTTTAACCCATTAGGATCAGGAAGCATATGACATTTTTCGTCAAACATACAAAATCGTCCAATTCACAACACAAATATAAAAGTGGCCATCTCTAAATCATTAGTCTAATAGTTCTTTTTCATGTGAATTTAATCGTCTAAATGTGCAAACAGCTTCTTTACATTCTTGTATCAAAACATATCCCGATGTTCAATAGTACATCATTGAAAAATCGCAATTTCCTTACTCAATTCAAACTGAACTCAGAACTAGAGCTTCAGTTAATAATATTTTCAACTATTTAGAACTTTGCTAACATGCATAGATCATTCAAAATTTCATAAATATGATGACTTTATCAATTGGTACATCTTTAAATCATAATAACATCATTCGATTAGAATAATCCAATAGGTATATCCTGTATCCTACTTTCTAGAATATAATTTTCTCATTCAGACTATCCGTCTATATACTCGTGAATGCACAAAATTCATTACTATACTTGAGGATACTTTAAATACACATAACTCAATTGAGTCGAATAGCCAAGACTAGCTTCTTCTTTATATGTGACATTGCATAATCTATGCAATCTTTAAAACATTCTGATACTTCTTCTAAAGCTGTTTTCACTTTCCAAACTATTTTCATCTCTGTATACATTACTATTTATTTCATCAATGAACTCTTTAGTTTCACACTTATGAACTTATTCAACATGGTTCTCGTAAAATTTCGTCATAAAGCATCACTGGTAAGGGGGTGAGGTCGTAAAGCCTCTAACTTGACTCTCATAAATACACACATATGACTTAGCATTCATCATTAACGTAATATCATCACAATTATTGTAACGCCCCAAAAACATAGGGTCTTTAATTTTACATGTTCTGACACAAATTGCTTGTTTGCTTTAATGGCTAAGTGATTTGGGTGTGTTTGGGAGTGTCTGAGAAGTCCTGGGTTCAAGCCTTCGCTTTTGCAAAATTTTTGGTTTTTCTCTTAAGTGCACCTTGGCTTTAGCATGTTGGCTTTAAGAATATTGTGTTTAAAATATGACACACAAAGATCATGTGGGACAGTGCTTGTGGCGTTACAAGTGTGGCAATGGGTCTGAGGTTCAAGTCTTGGGATGAGCAATGGTGTATTTTATTTTGTAGCATGGATCGGCCAGTGGTTGTGTTACAGTGAAATTCTGATGGAGGAGTTGTGGAGAGATATGAAGAGGGAGTCAAGGAGCGATATGAGGAGGGATAGGGGGAGAGATTTGTGGAGAAAAGTTAGGAATTTGAAGTGTGTGGGATGTGTAGTACCGATTTGGGAGTGCTGCAACTCAGAATTTCAGCAAAGGTGGGTTTTGAAGAGTAGTTTTGCTTTCGATTTTCTTTCTTTTAGGCACTTTACTTCATTTGTATTTCCTTCTTGCCGAATGGCTGTTGTTTCTTGGTAACGTAAAATCATTTTGGTTAATTCCTGGTAAGCAAGTGCCTTTCTATACCTTTTGGGTTTCTTTCTTCTACTATTCTCACTTTGCCGTAAGTGTCAATTATCGAAGCCTCTCCTTTTCTCTCCTTATTCCCGTATTTCCCCTTTACCAAAACTATTCTTCTCCTCTTAGTTCTCCTTCATTTTTCCCTTTTAGACGAATATAGTCTCCTTCTTCCCAAATATTCTATTCTTCATTCGGTCTTCTCTGAGCCCACAATCCATTCTTCTTCCCTTTTGGTTTCTTTTCTACTACTCGGTGTTTGGTGGATCATTTCGGTGCGCTGGGGTGGTGGTTCGGTCTTGTTGAAGTTTTAACAAATCGGTATGTAGTTGCAAAGTTTCTTCTTTATTTCATTGTCAATTTTTCATGCGTTGTATCCTTCTTTTTCTATCATTTTTGAAAGCCAAACATTCCTTTATGGTTATTGATCGTGATTTCTATTCCCTCCACGCAAGGTGGGGTGCGTTGGGGTAAAAGATCTGAGCGAAGTAGGGCAAAGATTATCCAAGTCATCAAACTCTGTCTCTCGTTAAGGGTAAGATCACTATCATACTCTTGGATTAGGCCGAATATTACAGTGGTTGCTAAGTTAGCATTTCTAGATTAAGGCCACATATTTGATCACTGTGTTGGTTAATAAAATCTGTTTTGATACAGATATTCAGCATAAACGTGTGATCTGTAACAACCCAAACCCGGCCCAAACTTTATGGCCGAATCTAGCTTATTACAGTGGAAAACATTTTTGAGAAATTCGTTTTTCTAAATCGATTTAAATTATTGAAAATCTTTTTGTTTGATTGTTTTGTAAAAGCTTTACTCAGTGCTTATTCGAAAAATTTATTTAAGCCGAGTTATATTGAAATTACAAGTGTGCCCGATGACACGATAAAACATTTTCGTGTTAATTTAGGAAAACATGTGGTTTTAATTTAATTTTAATAATATAGTTGTAAACAAAATATCCAACATATGAGAAAAATAACAAAAATAAAGTATAAGGAGGCCTTATTACATCCAAAATAAAATAAACCCTTAATAAAATAAAATATCTAAATTTGAAGTTCAATTAACTCAAGTCCACTGCATGGCCACCTCGAGTCAACCCAGCTCCATATCCGCGATCTACGTGTCACCTGAAAAATGTAAAGGAGAAGGTGAGTCACCAAGACTCAGTATGTAACCCTTCCCCCGTTTTAAAAACATTTTCATACACAACATATAACAATTAATATGCAGAATATCATGTGTCCCAACCTAGCCAGCCATACGCCACTGTCTACCCCGTTGTGGTACCAAACCACTGGTGGTGCCAAACCACTGGTGACATATAGTCACAATGTGTTACCAAAACACTGGTGTCCGTAGACACAAATCGGGTGATGGGGCCAACCCATCGTGTGATACCAAATCACTGGCAGACGATCCCGTATCTCAAGTGGGGCCAACCCACGGTGGTGTTAACCACAGGGACAAGTCGCTTTGAGGTACCAAACCTCTGGAGGTACCAAACCTCTGGTGACCGTAGTCACGGTGTGTTACCAAAACACTAGTGCCCGTCGGCACGAATAACACTGCCCCCTCCACTCATTCAACCCACAATAGTCAAATAGTCATGAATAGATCTCATTCATTTATCACATGTAACATATAAACCATGCTCCCCAAAAGCATAATAATCTCGTATTAACAGAGACTTACCTGAATCGTCACTTATACCAATAAGGTATATTTTTCAATGCTACATTAAGTTAGCATTCACAATATTCAGTATATATATAATAAGTTATACGTGTGTATGTACACACCTGTCACCCCTGAATCGTCTAAATCCCGAAAGAGGAGTCGGCCACCTAGATCTATCTGCACCTATATTCGGCCAACTTTTAGGATTAGTATTATGGCCTATTCGGCCAAACCAAACCATTAACAGGGGTTCCTTATGAACCCGGTATCTTACCTTTCCTCGCTTTGGCTACTAACCACGGCACTCGATACTTGAATCTGTTTTTCCAAAATAATCGATTAGTCACTATTACTCATAACCAAAGCTTTCGGCTTTTGAATACTAACATAGGCCTTACCCACACTTACCAACTTCGGTTGACAAAGGATGGAGGCTTAGATCGAATACCTTAAAATCCTGGCACCTAAACATAATCGATACTACATTAATTAGCCACCATGATAATTCGGCTTTTCCCTTTTTACCAAGTCGACATAGGGAGATAATAAGATGAAAGATTTTCGGCATACTTACCCCTTGCTAATCGGTCTGAAGAGGAAATCCCGAGGAACCCTTATGACTTCCTGATATTCGGCCAAAGTGAGTCTTAACAGGAGAAGAGGATTTCGGCAACAGAGGAATGGATATTCGGTCAAAAGAATAGAGGAGAAATAATGGTAGAAAACTAATGGAGAGGAGAAGATGGTGAGAGTTTTCGGCTAGTAGTGTTTGAAAGAAAAGAAAGGAGAGAAAATAGATGGGAGGTTTGAGAATTTCGGCAGTTTGCCAAGATGGAAAAAAACAAAACAAGTGCTAGGCTGATGCTATTTATAAGCATTCGGCCCCCCTCCTTAAGCTTGCCGTCCACCATTGGCAACAAGGAGTTCAAAATCCATTTAATCTCCTTAAATTATTCTTGGCCACTTGTTTAATTAATTCAAATAATTTGAATTAATCCTAGATAATAAATCAATAATCCCTTAATAATCCAATTAATATCCTTATTTATCCTTAGAATAAAATCCCTTTAAAAAGCTCATTTTATCCTATTATCTAGATAATTAAAAAGAATTTAAGGAGAGAATTTCTCTCCCCTTGTGCTGTCCAAATAAAGAGCAAAAAGGGAGGATTTCTGTGACTCGAACCAAGGTTCTCCCTTGCTCCTTGTTGGCGTCACACTAGCTCTTAAGTGGCCTCACTTTTGCCACTTATTCTAGGCTTATTCTTATGCCAGAAATCCCTTATTTATTCTTATAACCCCCTCCTGCTAAGGCTCCCTGCCTTTAAAGTTAGAAACTGAAATTTTTGCCAAATCGAGCCTACTCAAGGCCTTTGATTAAACCATATATTTTCATAAATAATCTCACAGCAGTTCCAACATACCAAATAATTATTCAATCACAAATAGCCCCTAATTTGGGATGTTACAGTTCTACCCCCCTTAAAATAAATTTCGTCCCCGAAATTACCTGGTTAAAAGAGATGGAGGTATTGCTGCCGCATCACCTCCTCGGGCTCCCACGTAGCTTCTTCCACACCGTGGTTCCGCCATAGCACCTTCACCAAGGGCACTGACTTCCTACGTAGAACCTTTACATCTCTGTCTAAGATCTGAACTGGTTCTTCGTCAAAAGATAAATCTGGATTAACCTCAATCTCAGCCACTAGCACGATGTGCGAGGGATCTGACCGATACCGTCTCAACATCGATACATGAAATACATCATGGATCTGATTCAGTTCTGCCGGCAACTCCAGCTGATAAGCTACCGGTCCTACTCGCTTAATCACCGTATAGGGCCCGATGAACCTTGGGCTTAGCTTCCCTTTCCTACCAAATCTCAACACCTTTTTCCAAGGCGACACCTTCAGGAAGACCTTGTCTCCTACCTCGTATTCCATTTCCTTACGCTTCAAGTCAGCATAAGACTTCTGCCTATCTGATGCTTCCTTGAGACGAGACCGAATCACTTTGACTTTGTCTTCAATCTCTGTTACCAATTCTGGACCCAGAACTTGTCGTTCCCCCAACTCCGCCCAACATGTAGGAGTACGGCATTTTCGTCCATATAGGGCTTCATATGGAGCCATCTGAATACTCGCTTGATAACTATTGTTATAAGCGAATTCCGCTAATGGTAGGTACTCCTCCCAACTACCACTAAAATCCAAGACACATCCTCTTAACATGTCCTCTAAGATCTGTATCACCCTTTCCGATTGTCCGTCCGTTTGTGGATGGAAAGCCGTACTGAAATCTAACCGTGTACCCAAAGCTTGATGCAATGCTTTCCAGAACCTTGACGTGAATCTGGGATCCCTATCTGAGATGATCGATACTGGCACACCATGCAATCTCACTATTTCCGACACATACAACTTAGCTAGCTTCCGAAGAGAAAAATCCACTCTTACCGGTATGAAGTGTGTTGACTTAGTCAGACGGTCCACAATCACCCAAACTGCGTCCTTCTTGCTAGGCGTCAGGGGTAGCCCACTGACGAAATCCATAGTGATCCTCTCCCATTTCCATTGAGGGATCTTTACCGGTTGAAGTAGCCCTGATGGCAATTGGTGTTTAGCCTTCACCTGCTGGGACGTCAGACCTCTTCCCACGAACTCAGTTACTTCACGCTTCAACCCAGGCCACCAGAACTGTTTCCGTAGATCTCCATACATCTTGCTTCCTCCCGGATGCATAGCATATGGGCTGCTATGTGCATCATGGAGAATTTTCCGCCTCAACTCTTCATCCTTCGGCATGCATGCTCGCCCTTGGAAACATAGCACTCCATCACTAGACAGACTGTATCCTTCCAAACCACCTTCCTGAACTTGTTCCCTCTTAGCGTTCAAGCCTTCATCCACTAACTGCTTTTCCTTAATCTCCTCAATCCACGTTGGCTTAACTTGGAGTTCCGCCAATAGACTCCCATCATCATATAGACTCAACCGAGCAAACATCGCTCTTAGGTCCGTCACAATCTTCCGGCTTAACGCGTCAGCTACCACGTTGGCCTTGCCCGGATGATACTCGATTGAACAATCGTAGTCCTTTAATAGTTCAATCCACCGACGTTGTCTCAGGTTTAGATCCTTCTGGGTCAGAAGATATCTCAAACTCTTATGATCCGTGTAGACTATCGACTTCTCCCCGTACAGATAATGTCGCCATATTTTCAGAGCAAAGACGACTGCCGTTAACTCCAAGTCGTGCGTTGGGTAGTTAACCTCATGCGGTCTTAACTGACGGGATGCATAGGCTACTACCTTCCCATCCTGCATCAACACACATCCCAAACCAGTATGGGATGCATCACAATAGACGGTGAACAACTTTCCTGCCTCAGGCTGTATCAAAACCGGAGCTTCCGTCAAAATTTTCCTTAACTTATCAAAGCTCTCTTGTTGCTTCTCTGTCCATACAAATGGAACACCTTTCCTTAGTAACTTAGTTAACGGCGCTGCTATTAGAGAGAATCCTTCCACGAATCTCCGATAGTACCCCGCTAAACCCAGAAAACTTCATATTTCAGCCACCGACCTAGGTGGTTTCCAATCCAATACTGCTTCTATCTTGCGAGGGTCTACTCTAATTCCTTCCGCCGACACTACGTGCCCTAAGAAAGTCACTTCCTTCAGCCAAAATTCGCACTTACTGAATTTGGCATATAACTGCTTCTCCCTCAACACTTGCAGAACTATCCGTAAATGCTTGTCATGCTCCTCCTCCGACTTTGAATAAACTTTATCGTCTATGAATACCACGACAAATTGGTCCAAGTACTGCTGAAACACCCTATTCATCAAGTCCATAAACGCTGCCAGCGCATTGGTCAACCCAAATGGCATTACGAGGAACTCGTAGTGCCCATACCGAGTTCAGAATGTCGTCTTGTGAACATCAACCTCTTTCACCTTAAGTTGATGGTAACCCGACCTAAGGTCTATTTTCGAGAACACCGACGCACCCTTCAACTGGTCAAATAAGTCGTCGATCCGCGGCAACGGGTATTTGTTCTTGATCGTTAGCTTGTTTAACTGACGGTAGTCGATTGACATCCGCATAGAACCGTCCTTCTTCTTGACAAACAACACAGGTGCTCCCCACGGAGATATGCTTGGTCGGATAAACCCTCTATCCAAGAGCTCCTGAATTTGAGCCTTCAGCTCCACCAATTCCTTTGGTGCCATTCGATACGGTGCTATAGACACCGGTGTCGTTCCGGGTAGCAAGTCTATACCGAATTCAACTTCCTGATCTGGAGGCAGACCCTGAAGTTCTTCTGGGAACACATCAGCAAATTCCCCAACCATTCGGACCTTTCCAACTACTGACTCCTTAGCTTCCAAAGCACAGATTTGAACCAAAAATGCCTTACAACCCTTCTTGACCATCTTCTCAACCTTCAAGGCAGACACCACGTTGGATAGGTAATTCCTCCTATCACCTATCATAACTACTTCATCACCTTCAACTGTCTTAAGAACCATGCGCTTAGCCGCGCAATCCAAATTCGCCTGATACTTAACCAGCCAATCCATTCCAAGGATCAAATCGAACTCCCCAAACGGTAGTTCCATCAGATCAGCCACAAATACTACCCCTTGGAGTTCTAGGGGTACGTCTCTATAAAGTTTGTCTACCACTACAGAGTGACCTAAGGGGCTAACTACAGTCATCTCCCTAGAAGCAGTTTCAGAGTTTAGGTCCATAGTTCCTACCACACTACTAGCAATGAACGAGTGCGTCGAGCCCACATCAATCAATGCAACATAAGGAAGACCAAAAATTAAAAACGTACCGGTTATGACATCCGGTGCGTCACCCTCCTCGCGACGCCTTGCTGCGTAGACTAAGCCAGGCTGCCTAGCCTCTGTGTTGCCTGAACCTCTGCCCTGAGTCCCACGACCTCGGTTAGAACCGTTGTTTCCTCTGCCATTACCACGACCCCTCTGTGGTGGTCCAACATTTCTATCCTGAGCACGGTTCTGTCCCTCTGGCTGATTCTTAGCTAGTTTCCGAGGACAATCTCTGACCCGATGCTCCAAAGACCCACACTCAAAACATCCTCTATCGCCGGTCGAACAACTTCCCCAATGGGTCTTTCCACAGCGGTTACACTGAGTCGGCCTCTGATTAGCAGTCACGGGCCTTGCCGCCTGATTTGGTCCACTTGGCCTAGCCTTTTTCTGGACACTACCACTGGATCCAGCTGACCCAAATCCTCTCTTCTGGTTATTCCTACTATAACTTTGCCTCACAGCCTCCTTGATCCCTTCAGCTACCTTAGCCTTTTCCACTAGAGATGAGAACTCACGAACCTGCTGCGGGGCAATCAGTAACCTCAAATCATCTCGGAGTCCGTCCTCAAAGCGGAAACAGCGCTCATGCTCAGTAGACACGATGCCTCTAGCATACCTACTCAGCCTTAAAAACTCCGCCTCATATTCCGCTACTGACTTAGTTCCTTGCACTAGCCCTAGAAAAGCTTTTCTCTGCGCGTCAATGTAGCCGGTGCCCACATACTTCTTCTGATAGGTGGTTTTGAAATAATCCCAAGTCAGATCATCTGCCACAGCACCATCTCGAACTGTCAGCCACCACTGATACGCTTCATCCTTTAGAAGCGATACGGCCCCTTTCAATTTTTCCTCCTCCGTCAGGTCAAGATCATCCATGAACCTTTCAGTTGATTCTAGCCAGTATTCCGCTGCACTGGGTGCTACTCCTGACACACCTCGGAACACTTCAGCTTCGTTAGCCCGAATTCGCTCGGGAACAGACTTCCGAGCTCCTAGATTTCCACTAGCCCCAGCCACAATCTCCAAAACTCGCAGTACTGCTTGCGATACTGCCTCACCACCGATCTGATCCTGCTCCTCAGCTCTAAAAGTAGGAGGTGGTGGTGGCGGTGGTACTTCATTCTCAGAACCCTGTCCCGACCCAACAGGTTCTGACACGGTCATCCTACCCCTACGGCGTCCACGGCGTCCACGTCCTCTAGAACTCATTCTACCTACTGCGCTTTTAATCTGATTAAGAAAATTTTATGCATTAGTAATTTGTTACACTTGATTATCCGCGAAGAATTTTATGGAAAGTTTACTAGGGATTCTTTCGATCAAACAATGTTTTAAGTCTTCTACCCTAGTTCACACAAAAGGGTACATACATCCATTCCCTAATACTTTCCATGCCTATTCGCTCTTCGGACATTTCTGCCCATTTCTATCCCAGGGGTATTTTCGTCATTTTCCTATAGGGGTATTTTTGTAATCAAATCCGAGAAATTTCTAAAACTTTAATAAAACAGGTCACTTTGAAATTCTTAAAATTGAAGAGTATTTCTGAAAATTTGTAAAATTTGAAGTTATGGCATCATTTCGGAAACCAGGGGTATTTTGGGAATTTTGTCAATCAGGTGTATTTTTGTAAATTTTGCACATAGAAAATGTTTTTAACAGTTGTAAAACTCTGAGGGTCCTTTTTGAGAGTTTTCTTTCTTAAAACGTTGTTGTTCGCAAAAAGTTCAGAAGTAACGGTCATTTTGGTAATTTTGCAATTGGAGGGCGTTTTCGTAATTTTCCAAAAACCAAAGTATTTTATTGATGATTTTCAAAGCAGGGTTGAATATTTGAGAAGTAGTTGAAATTTTTGGACAAAATCATTCAGTCGATATTTTATGAACCAAGGGCATTTTCGTAATTTTACCCCTAAGGGCATTTCTGTAATTTTTTCACAAATCAAACTTTTCGGGGAAAACATTGTAAAAAGAGTTGTGCTTTTGGTTGAAAGAGTAATTGCAAAAATTTCGAAAACATTATGGTTCTTGTTGTTTCGTTCCTTTCAAAGCATGGCTAGGTCCCTTTCGGGTTTTAGTCGTTAGGTTTAGCCTATGACCGAGCCTTCTTGGTCAGGGTGAACCAAAGCTACGCACCAGGCAGGTTTCGAGTGGAGAGGAGGTGAGTCACGCGGACTGCTTAAGTACCAAGCTCCCACCGAACCTTTCTAGACATGCGCACAGAGGTTGCCACACCACTGAGCCCTCTGAGTTAGGGTGAACCGAAGCTACGCACCAGGTAGGATACCTGCGAAGAGGAGGTGAGTCACTCGGACTGCTTAAATACCAAGCTCTTCCGGATCCACTCCTAGACATGCGTACAGGGGTTACCACACCCTAGCTCAGTGACTAAGTCATAGGTTGGTTTAGTTCTTTAAGTCTTATGTCTTGTTTGTGTGTTTGAGTAGTCTAAACCTAGGGTTCAAGTTCCTACAAATCTATCTACGTTCCATGCTTCCTACCCTTCTACAGAAGATAATCCACAAAGAAGTTCAGATGTACTTACCTGGGCGGATCGGTGCCGGAGACTCGGGCCATGCTGCTTAAAACCCAAAAACAATAAAAAAACCTACTAAAACTATTTTGGGCCTTGGGCCCCCACAGCCGAGCTTTGAGCTGGGCTCTGATACCAATTTTGTAACAACCCAAACCCGGCCCAAACTTTATGGCCGAATCTAGCTTATTACAATGGAAAACATTTTTGAGAAATTCGTTTTTCTAAATCGATTTAAATTGTTGAAAATATTTTTGTTTGATTGTTTTTAAAAGCTTTACTCAGTGCTTATTCGAAAAATTTATTTAAGCCGAGTTATATTGAAATTACAAGTGTGCCCGATGACACGATAAAACATTTTCGTGTTAATTTAGGAAAACATGTGGTTTTAATTTAATTTTAATAATATAGTTTTAAACAAAATATCCAACATATGAGAAAAATAACAAAAATAAAGTATAAGGAGGCCTTATTACATCCAAAATAAAATAAACCCTTAATAAAATAAAATATCTAAATTTGAAGTTCAATTAACTCAAGTCCACTGCATGGCCACCTCGAGTCAACCCGGCTCCATATCCGCGATCTACGTGTCACCTGAAAAATGTAAAGGAGAAGGTGAGTCACCAAGACTCAGTATGTAACCCTTCCCCCGTTTTAAAAACATTTTCATACACAACATATAACAATTAATATGCAGAATATCATGTGTCCCAACCTAGCCAGCCATACGCCACTGTCTACCCCGTTGTGGTACCAAACCACTGGTGGTGCCAAACCACTGGTGACATATAGTCACAATGTGTTACCAAAACACTGGTGTCCGTAGACACAAATCGGGTGATGGGGCCAACCCATCGTGTGATACCAAATCACTGGCAGACGATCCCGTATCTCAAGTGGGGCCAACCCACGGTGGTGTTAACCACAGGGACAAGTCGCTTTGAGGTACCAAACCTCTGGAGGTACCAAACCTCTGGTGACCGTAGTCACGGTGTGTTACCAAAACACTGGTGCCCGTCGGCACGAATAACACTGCCCCCTCCACTCATTCAACCCACAATAGTCAAATAGTCATGAATAGATCTCATTCATTTATCACATGTAACATATAAACCATGCTCCCCAAAAGCATAATAATCTCGTATTAACAGAGACTTACCTGAATCGTCACTTATACCAATAAGGTATATTTTTCAATGCTACATTAAGTTAGCATTCACAATATTCAGTATATATATAATAAGTTATATGTGTGTATGTACACACCTGTCACCCCTGAATCGTCTAAATCCCGAAAGAGGAGTCGGCCACCTAGATCTATCTACACCTATATTCGGCCAACTTTTAGGATTAGTATTATGGCCTATTCGGCCAAACCAAACCATTAACAGGGGTTCCTTATGAACCCGGTATCTTACCTTTCCTCGCTTTGGCTACTAACCACGGCACTCGATACTTGAATCTGTTTTTCCAAAATAATCGATTAGTCACTATTACTCATAACCAAAGCTTTCGGCTTTGAATACTAACATAGGCCTTACCCACACTTACCAACTTCGGTTGACAGAGGATGGAGCCTTAGATCGAATACCTTAAAATCCTGGCACCTAAACAGAATCGATACTACATTAATTAGCCACCATGATAATTCGGCTTTTCCCTTTTTACCAAGTCGACATAGGGAGATAATAAGATGAAAGATTTTCGGCATACTTACCCCTTGCTAATCGGTCTGAAGAAGAAATCCCGAGGAACCCTTATGACTTCCTGATATTCGGCCAAAGTGAGTCTTAACAGGAGAAGAGGATTTCGGCAACAGAGGAATGGATATCCGGTCAAAAGAATAGAGGAGAAATAATGGTAGAAAACTAATGGAGAGGAGAAGATGGTGAGAGTTTTCGGCTAGTAGTGTTTGAAAGAAAAGAAAGGAGAGAAAATAGATGGGAGGTTTGAGAATTTCGGCAGTTTGCCAAGATGGAAAAAAACAAAACAAGTGCTAGGCTGATGCTATTTATAAGCATTCAGCCCCCCTCCTTAAGCTTGCCGTCCACCATTGGCAACAAGGAGTTCAAAATCCATTTAATCTCCTTAAATTATTCTTGGCCACTTGTTTAATTAATTCAAATAATTTGAATTAATCCTAGATAATAGATCAATAATCCCTTAATAATCCAATTAATATCCTTATTTATCCTTAGAATAAAATCCCTTTAAAAAGCTCATTTTATCCTATTATCTAGATAATTAAAAAGAATTTAAGGAGAGAATTTCTCTCCCCTTGTGCCGTCCAAATAAAGAGCAAAAAGGGAGGATTTCTGTGACTCGAACCAAGGTTCTCCCTTGCTCCTTGTTGGCGTCACACTAGCTCTTAAGTGGCCTCACTTTTGCCACTTATTCTAGGCTTATTCTTATACCAGAAATCCCTTATTTATTCTTATAACCCCCTCCTGCTAAGGCTCCCTGCCTTTAAAGTTAGAAACTAAAATTTTTGCCAAATCGAGCCTACTCAAGGCCTTTGATTAAACCATATATTTTCATAAATAATCTCACAGCAGTTCCAACATACCAAATAATTATTCAATCACAAATAGCCCCTAATTTGGGATGTTACATGATCAATCCTGATCGGTGGTCTTAATAGATTAAAGTCAGTCGTTAAGCAAGGTTGGTACTTGGAGATTTCTCGCGTGATTCCACAAACAGGTGTGTATCTGTACACCATAAATCATTACTGTCGTAAAGCCAAAAAAAAAGTGTGTAACCACACTATCTCCGTTATGAATCTGCAAAAGCCGAAAAGTCAGAACTTCGACATTTGAGGCCTTACGAGCGTGCGATCGCTCGTGGGGAAAAACTGAGCCCACAGCCGAGCGTGGTAGACTGAAGAGGCCACTACGAGTGTTTTCATGCACTTGGGCCGTTATGGGCTTCGTTGGGCTAAAATAGGTAGTGTGGGCCCAAACACGGATAAAATTTGTGAAAAGTGGCAGAAACTGGATTGGGCTATGTAGATCACATAGCCGTGATTGAACTTGGGCCAAATGGGCCACACGAGCGTGTGGGCCCACACTGCACTGTTACTGAATAGGGCTTAGGCCCAGACTGTTACTGCATGATAGGGGATTACACACTGAGTTCTCGTAACTCACCCTTTTCTTTTAACTGTATAGGTAATCCCCAGCCTTAGATGATTTGTAGCTGCGAGGGACTCGGAGGTGGCCACACGTTCGCTATTATTTAAATTTTAGACTTAGTTATTTAATTTTTATATTGGGTTGATGTTTATGTAATAAGGCCTCTGGTGATTTTATTTTCTCTTAACTGGGCTTTAAATTCTTATTTTGAAACTGCCAAACGGACACAAACAAGTTTTCAAAAATAATAACGGTTTTAAAAGATAAACACATATTTTCAAACTTCAAAATTACATTAATTAGAGTAGCTTCCGCAGGGTTTTAACCAACTAAGAAGCCAACAGTAACAAACATGACTATCATTTTAAAACAAATTTCTCTCAACAAGCCTGATTTCGAAAAACACTTCGATGTGACACATCAGATTCGGTCGTAACGTCTAGACCAGGTTTGGAGTGTTACATTTAGTGGTATCAGAGCCTGGTTGCAAAACTCGACTATGGAATGGGATTTGAAAAGTTTTTTTGAAAGTAGATTTTTAAGATTTGAAATGTTTTTGAAAGATGTACAAGTTTGGCACACCGAGTCCCCGGCGCCAAATCTGTAATTTCTATAACTCTGATTACTGCTATAATGTGAAACTCTATATAGAGGAAACTGAGACTATAGGACTGTAAACTGTAGTGAAACCTCGATCTGCGAAAAGATAAACCTCTAATGATTGTTTTTCATAATACATTTGTTAATAATTAATAAAAATATAAGCTGATACATAAGACTTTTTAATTAGATAAAGTGCATATTGAAATCAGCACAAGAGGTACTCACGGAAGGGGTACACAGGGCCGCGATAGAGGCCGAGTAAGTGCTTGGGCCGGATCGTCGGCATTGGGCTATATGCTTGCTAGGGAGGCACCAGCCTCACTTGTAACAGAGACGGGGTCTCATGATCGAGTAGCTGGGGATGATGCTCTATCCCAAGCAATGCTCCGCGTTTTAGAGAGGGTTGCTGTAGCTAGTACTGGAACAGTGGGTCGAGGATCAATTTCAGAACGACTCTAGTCTAACGTAGTGAAAATTTTAGAGGAATCTCTGGAGTAGCCCCAAATGAGGCAAAGTACTGGTTAGAGGTGATTGAACGAATAATGGACGACTTTGACTGTACTACGGAGTAGAAATAAAAAGGGGCAATGTCTTTACTGCGAGATGAGCTTACCAATAGTGGCTCACTATGAGAGAGGGTATGCAGGCTGATCGTTTGACGTGTGATTCCTTTAAGGTGGCATTTCAAGGAAAGTACGTGGGCGCAAGTTTTGTGGACACCCGACAAAAGGAATTTCTAAGCCTGACCCAGGGGAGTAAGACAGTGGAAGAATATGAGGCAGAATTCTTGCGGTTGAGTCAGTATTCTCGGGGGATAGTAGCAACTGAGTATGAATGCTGTGTGCGTTTTGAGGATGGCCTTCGAGACGAGTTAAGGGTATTGATAGCTCCGCAGAGAGAGCGAGATTTTGCTACTCTTGTAGAAAAGGCAAAGATTGCTAAAGAAGTGAAGCGCTCGAAGCACCAGAACCGTGAAGAAGATAAGGCCAGAAATAAGAGGGATTTTGGGCCCTCAAGTTCTTCTAGGAGGCCTTTAGGAAGGCTACGTTTGATGGGCCGATTCAGATTGGAGTTCCTGTTACTATTGTTAGGCTCCAGCCTTGTGCTGATTATGGGAGATCTCACCAAGGTGAGTGCTGGAAGAAGATTGGGGCGTGCTTTAGATGATGGTCCATGGATCATCAGGTTAAGGTTTATCCTCAGAGGCCGGTGCAGATACAAGCTGTAGGACCGGGTCATGTTCAGGCAGTGAGAGGTGGTCAGCAACCACCAAGAGGCCGTGGGTAGGCCAGAGGTGGAAATGGTATGGGACAAGGTTGTGGAGCCCCAGGCAGAGGTACTGGTAACACTAAGGCGAGGTAGCCAGCTTTAGTCTATGCTGCTCGTCCTCGAGAGGATGGTGACACTCTTGATGTCCTAACTGGTACGTTCCTAATTTACAATGTACCTTACACTACTTTAATTGATATTGGGTCTACACATTCATACGTCGCATGCACTTTGTTGAGAACTTTGGGTATTTAGTTCAAAAATACTCTTAGTGAGATGACTGCGATAAGTGCACCGGGTTAGTCAGTTAGGGTAAATAAGTTATTCAAAGATGTGCCCCTTGAGGTCCAAGGAGTAATTTTTCTAGCGGATTTGATGGAACTGTCGTTTGGTGAATTCGACCTTTTTTTGGGTATGGATTGGCTGGTGAAACACCGAGCTAGTTTGGACTGTGCTGCTAAGCGTATGGTGTTGAAGACTACTGAGGATGAAGAGGTGGCTGTGATTGGGGAGTGAAGGAATTATGTATCTAATGTGATCTCAGCATTAAGGGCCGAGAAACTGATTTGCAAGGGTAGTGAGGCGTTTTTAGCCTATGTTAGTATTTCTGATTCTGAAGGTCCTTCTATCAGAGATATTAGAACTGTTAAGGATTTTCCTGATGTATTTTCGTATGAGCTCCCTGGGTTGCCTCTGAACTGCGAGGTCGAATTTGGTATTGAGCTCTGACCTGGAACAGTTCCGGTGTCCATCGCCCCATATAGGATGGCAATGAAGGAGCTGGTGGAGTTAAAGGCTCAAATTCAAGAGCTTCTAGACCGAGGATTCATTCGACCGAGTGTGTCTCCGTGGGGAGAACCAGTGTTATTTGTAAAGAAAAAGGATGGATACATGCGTATGTGCATCAACTATCGGCAGTCAAACAAACTGACTATCAATAACAAGTATCCCCTGCAAATAATTGACGATATTTTTATCAGCTACGAGGAGCTTCTGTTTTTTCCAAGATAGATCTTCGCTCTGGGTACCATCAGCTTAGAGTTAAGGAGGCTGATGTGTATAAGACTGCGTTTAGGACCTGGTATTACGAGATCTTAGTAATGCCGTTTGGGCTGACGAATGCACTAGCTACTTTCATGGACATGATGAACCGAGTATTCTAGCCCTACCTGGATCGGTTCGTGGTGGTATTTATAGATGATATCTTGGTGTATTCGAGAACTGAGGATGAACATGATGCACATCTCCGAATTGTTCTGCAGATTTTAAGAGAGAAGCAACTATACGCTAAGTTCAGCAAGTGTGAATTCTGGCTGCGAGAATTGACATTTCTTGGTCACGTGGTATCTGCTGAGGGGATTAGGGTGGATCCTCAAAAAATTGAAGCCGTACTGGATTGGAAACCACCGAAGACTGTATCTGAGATTCGAAGCTTTCTGGGTCTGGCAGGGTATTACAGACGTTTTGTTGAGGGGTTTTCCTTAATTGCTGCACCTCTGACTAAGTTGTTACGTAAAGGGGTACCATTCAATTAGATTGATAAGCAGCAAGAAAGTTTTGAGAAACTAAAGAAGGTTCTGACTGAAGCCCCTGTCTTGATACAACCAGAGTCTGGGAAGGAATTTACTGTCTACAGTATTGCAACACATATCGGATTGGGTTGTGTGCTAATGTAGGAGGGTAAGGTTGCTGCTTATGCGTCCCATCAGCTTAACCCTCACAAGGCGAATTACCCAACTCATGACTTGGAGTTAGCCGCGGTGATATTCGTACTGAAAATTTGGAGGCATTATTTATACGGCGAGAAGTGTATTATCAACACAGATCACAAGAGCCTCAAGTACCTCCTTACCTAGAAGGAGCTGAATCTTAGGCAGCGAAGATGGGTAGAGCTGCTTAAGGATTACGACTTCTCGATTGAGTATCACCCTAGTAAGGCTAACGTGGTAGCTGACACACTGAGCTGTAGGGCTGTATCTGATTTGAGAGCAATGCTTGCTCGTCTCAGCTTGTATAATGATGGTAGGTTGTTAGCTGAGCTTCAAGTGAGACCGGCATGGACTGAGCAAATTAAGGGGAAACAGTTATTGGATGAGTCACTGGTTCATCGTTTCTGATAGGTTGAGAGGGGTGAAACTTCAGATTTCGGGCTGAATAGTGAAGGAGTACTGTGTTTCCGTGGAAGAGTGTGTGTACCGAAGGATTCTGATTTATGGTAGTCTATACTGCTAGAGGCACATAGTAGTCATTACACTATGCATCCTGGCGGGAACAAGTTATACTGAGATCTTCGTGAGTTTATTGATGGCTAGGGCTGAAACGCGAAGTTACTGATCTTGTGAGGAAGTGCTTAACATGCAAGCAAGTCAAAGCTGAGCATCAACTGCCTTCAGGGTTACTACAGCCAGTTAAAATTCCACTTTGGAAGTGGGAGAGAATAACCATGGATTTTGTGAGTGAGCTGCCCTTAACGCCTACTAGAAAGGATTTGGTATGGGTCATTGTAGATCGGTTGACTAAATCTGCCCATTTTATACCAGTCCGCACGGATTACTCATTGCAGAAGTTGCCAAAGTTGTATGTGGCTGAGATTGTGAGACTGCATGGGGTACCGGTTTCCATCATATCTGACAGAGACCCTCAATTCACGTCTCGGTTCTCGAAGAAATTACACGAGGCTTTGGGTACTAGGTTAGACTTTAGTACTGAGTTCCATCTTCAGACAGATGGTCAGTCAGAGAGGGTGATTCAGATACTAGAGGACATGTTAGGAAGCTGTGTTATTGATTTTCGAGGCAGCTGGGAAGACTATTTGCTACTGGCAGAGTTTGCTTATAATAATAGCTACCAGTCCAGTATTCAAATGGCACCGTACGAGGCATTGTATGGTCGTAGGTGTCGCACCCCTTGTAGGTGTCGTACCCCTACCTGTTGGACTGAACTGGGTGAGCGACGAGTTTTGGGGCCGGGGTTGGTTTCTGATACTGAAGAAAAGGTAAAATTGATTCGAGACTGGTTGAAGGAAGCGTCTGATAGGCAGAAGTCTTACGTAGATCTTAAACGCTGAGAGATTGAGTATTCTGTGAGAGACTTGGTGTTTCTTAAGGTTTCACCGTGGAAAAAGATACTGAGGTTTGGGCGAAAGGGTAAGCTTAGCCCTAGGTTCATTGGGCCTTACCGTATATTGAAACGTGTGGGATCGGTCGCCTATCAACTTGAGTTGCCTCCGAAATTAGACCGGATTCATGATGTGTTCCACGTCTCCATGCTGAGGCGTTATCGCTCTAATCTCACACATATAGTATCAGTCGAGGAGATCGAGGATAGGCCAGATCTGACTTTGAGGAGGAGCCAGTGCAAATATTGGACCATGAAGTTAAGGTACTAAGGAAGAAATCAATCCTACTGTGTAAAGTGCTTTGGCGGAATCACGGTGCCAAGGAAGCCACATGGGAGCCTGAGGAGGTGATTCAACAATAATACCCTCACCTATTCTGACCAGGTAAATTTCGAGGCTGGAATTTCTTTTAGGGGGTAGAATTGTAACGCCCCAAAAATATAGGGTCTTTAATTTTGTATGTTCTGACACAAAATTGCTTGTTTGCTTTAATGGCTATGTGATTTGGGTATGTTTGAGAGTGTCTGAGAAGTCCTAGGTTCAAGCCTTGGCTTTTGCAAAATTTTTGGTTTTTTTCTTAAGTGAACCTTGGCTTTAGCATGTAGGCTTTAAGAATATTGTGTTTAAAATATGACACACAAAGAGCTTGTTGGTACAGTGGTTGTGGCATTACAGGTGTGGCAATGGGTTTGAGGTTCAAGTCTTAGGATGGGCAATAGTGTATTTTATTTTGCAGCATGGTTAAACCAGTGGTTGTGTTACAATGAAATTCTGATAGAGGAGTTGTGGGGAGATACGAAAAGGGATTCAAGGAGCGATATGAGGAGGGATAGGGGGAGAGATTTGTGGAGAAAAGTTAGGAATTTGAAGTGTGTGGGATGTGTAGTACTGATTTGGGAGTGCTGCTACTCAGAATTTTAGCAAAGGTGGCTTTTGGAGAGTAGTTCTGGTTTCTGTTTTCTTTCGTTTAGGCACTTTACTTCTTTTGTGTTTCCTTCTGGCCGAATGGCTGTTGTTTCTTGGTAACGTAAAATCATTTTGGTTAACTCCTGGTAAACAAGTGCCTCTCTGTACCTTTCGGGTTTCTTTCCTCTGCTATTCTCATTTTGCCGAAAGTGCCAATTACCGAAGCCTCTCCTTTTATCTTCTCATTCTCGTATTTTCCCATTACCGAAACTATTCTTCTCCTCTTAGTTCTCCTTCATTTTTCCCTTTTAGCCGGATATAGTTTCCTTCTTACCAAATATTCTATTCTTCCTTCAGTCTTCTACGAGACGACCATCCCTTCTCTTCCCTTTCGGTTTCTTGTTTGCTACTCGGTGTTTGGTAGATCATTTTGGTGCGCTGGGGGTGGTGGTTCGGTCTTGCTGGAGTTTTAACAAATCAGAATGTAGTTGCAAAGTTTCTTCTTTGATTCATTGTCAATTTTTCATGTGTTCTGTCCTTCTTCTTCTATCATTTTTGAAAGTCGAACGTTCCTTTATGGTTATTGATCGTGATTTCTA
Organism: Gossypium australe; assembly: GCA_005393395.2. Taxonomy (NCBI): domain Eukaryota; kingdom Viridiplantae; phylum Streptophyta; class Magnoliopsida; order Malvales; family Malvaceae; genus Gossypium; species Gossypium australe. The sequence continues at coordinate 101,163,702 of CM016623.1, forward strand.
TTCCCTTCTCGCAAGGTGAGGTGCGTTGGGCTAAGAGATCCTGAGGAGCAAAGTAGGGCAAAGATTATCCAAGTCATCAAACTCTGTCTCTCGTTAAGGGTAAGATCACTACCATACTCTTGGATTAGGCCGAATATTCCTATGGCTGGTAAGTTAGCATTTCTGGATTAAGGCCACATATTTGATCACTGTTTTGGTTAATAAAATCTATTTCGATACAGATATTTGGCATAGGCATGTAATCAATCCTGATCGGTGGTCTTAAGAGATTAAAGTCAGTCGTTAAGCAAGGTTGGTACTTGGAGATTTCTCGCGTGATTCCACAAACAGATGTGTGTCTGTACACCGTAAATCATTACTGTCGTAAAGCCAAAAAAGTGTGTGTAACCACAGTATCTCTGCTATGAATCTGCAAAAGCCGAAAAGCCATAACTTTGGCATTTGAGGCCTCACAAGCGTGCGATCGCTCGTAGGAAAAAACTGAGCCTGCAATCGAGGGCGGTAGACTGAAGATGCCACTACGAGTGTTCTCGTGCACTTGGGCATTTATGAGCTTCGTTAGGCTGGAATAGGCAGTGTGGGCAAAATGGGCTCATGGGCCTCACACGGATAAAATTTGCGAAAAGTGGCAGAAACTGGATTGGGCTATGTAGATCACATAGACGTGATTGAACTTGGGCCAAATGGGCCACACGAGCGTGTGGGCCCATTTGGGCCGAATATAGGGCTTTGAGCCCATTTACACTATTTCGACCAAATGGATTATCTATGTCACTCGAGTCGACTTTAGGCCTTCGAAAAGGCCATTAACTGTACTGAAAACACTTAGGGAGTAAAATGACTAAAATACCCCTAATGAGTAAAATGACTAAAATGACCAAAATACCCTTAAAGGGAAAAATTACCATTTTACCCCTAATACATGAAAATGACTATTTTACCCTTAGAGGTAGATTGACTGATGAAAATATGTACTGTATGATTTTACTGAGTAGGACATGTTGCATACAAGAAATATTGATGACATGGCATACTGCATGGGGTTAAGACTCTGTTACGGAGGAAGTATTGTTACTGGTGGCTCTACTATACATACTTATACTAGTGGCTCTGCCACAATTACTGTTACTGGTGGCTTTGCAACATATATTGTACTGGCAGCTCTGCTGCGTTATTATTACTGGCAGCTATGCTGCAATATTGGTGTGAGGGATGGGTGGGTCGACTTTGTCCCCACATGGTGTGTTGGGTTGGTAGAGATGGTGTCCTGGTTGGATTAAGGTGGGTTTGCATACTTGCACTATGCTGATACTGTATCAGGCTTAGGCCTCCACTGTTTTTATATTGGGCTAAGGCCCATACTGCACTGTTACTGAATAGGGCTCAGGCCTAGACTGTTACTGCATGATAGGGGATTACACACTGAGTTCTCGTAACTCACCCTTTTCTTTTAACTGTACAGGTAATCCCCAGCCTTAGATAATTTGGAGCTGCGAGGGACTCGGAGGTGGCCACACATTCGCTATTATTTAAATTTTAGACTTAGTTATTTAATTTTTACATTGGGTTGATGTTTATGTAATAAGGCCTCTGGTGATTTTATTTTCTCTTAATTGGTTTTAAATTCTTATTTTGAAACTGCCAAACGGACACAAACAAGTTTTCAAAAATAATAACGGTTTTAAAAGACAAACACTTATTTTCAAACTTCAAAATTACATTAATTAGAGTAGCTTCCGCTGGTTTTTAACAAACTAAGAAGCCAACAGTAACAAACATGGCTATCGTTTAAAAACGGATTTCTCTCAACAAGCCTGATTTTGAAAAACACTTCGATGTGACACATTAGATTCGGTCAAACGTCTAGGTTGGGTTTGGGGTGTTACAATTACATAATTCACTTCAGACAATTTAATATACTTATTCATTTTATGAATGTTTTCTTCCATCCACAATTTCTAACAATGAATTTAGTTACTAACATTTGTAAAATTATAAAACGCTTTACGGCTGTGAGTACGTCGTTTACTTAATGCCATAGTCCAACTATGGTCTTACACGTACACACATGTACTGCCATGGTCCAACCATGGTCTTACGTCCACAATGCCATAACCCAGTTATGGTATTTTCACTGAAATGCCATAGCCCATCTATGGTCTTACATTCCATACTTTGCCATGGTCCAACCATGGTCTTATCCTTCAATTCATCATTGAACAATCACACTCATTTCCTGCGTTTTACTCAATTTGATCTTTCCAAATCAATTTTCATACTATTATAATATTCATGGTTCAATAACAAAGACGTAAAGCATAACATCATATTATCTCTAATTTAATAAGTGAACATAAAATTCAACCACATTAACATACTAATTGCACTTATTCAAACAAGTGTACATAAACACACATTCCGTCAATTTGTGTAAGTGTACTTATCATATTCACTTAATCAAATAGATTGGGCACATAACATCATATGCATGCCAAGCAAACATGAATGGGCTTATCACCACATAAACTTTCATTTTATTCCACGTTTCCACATTTCTCAACTCATGGTTATCTCACTTCGTACATTAAGACATACATATCATGAACTTCTATTCATACCTTTCTAAGTTTCGTCTCATCACAAACACATTTCAATCACCTCAATATCATTTTTTCAGCATTATCAAAAAATAGTTCAGTTGGAAGTCATCTCTGTCTTAACAAAACAATTTCGTTAGAGCCAGGATATATCACACTATCACGAGTAGTAATATGGCATGTATAGGTAGATTTACATACGTTAGGTTACTCCGAGAATCGACTAAACCATAGCTCTGATACCACTAAATGTAACACCCCATACTACCAGTGTCCGACGCCTGGACAGGATACGAGGCATTACCGGACTTAAACATAAAAATTTATACAAAATCAGGCTATAAAATTTCATTCAATTTAAAATCGCTCATTCACATACAAATCGTCCCTTTTATCGGCCCACGAGGCCCAAAACAATCATTGGGAACTCTTCGGGACTAAACAAGAACTTAGTAAACTTTAAGAAGACTTAGAAAATTTTTCATCAAAACAGGGGTCACACGCCCGTATGGCTTGGGACACGCCTCGTGTGGGTAGGCCGTGTGATCACACACGCCCATGTCCTCAGCTCATGTAACTCTCTGTTTATGACATCATCAACAAAATAGGGTCACACGGGCAAGTCACACGCCCATGTGCTTAGGCCGTGTGGCGAATTAAATTCTGAAAAATAAATGCAGACTTCACATGCCCTGGGCACACGCCCATGTCCCGGGGTCGTGTTCTCCACACGGCTGAGACACACGGCCGTGTCTCTGCCCATATGGCCAAGAAAATGGCTATTTACCAAACTATTTGGCACCTTCATTTGCACATAATTAAACACAACTTCCACATCAATTGAAACCTTTAGCATAAGCACACACATATAAATAGGCATTACAACTCATTAACCAATATGAGCCACATCTCTTTGCCGTACACAAAATGAATCATATAATCATTATGAACCCACACATTTGGCCAAATCAAATGACACATACACAATTGACTAAGTCCCTATACATGCCATAAACTTAAGAGGTAAGTTTTCACTTTTACCCCATGATGACAGCTTGATAGTGTGATAGCATCTCCAGCGATCTCCAACTCCAGTTGGCATAAAACCCTATAAGATATAAGAAAGGAAGGGGAGTAAGTTACAATGCTTAGTAAGTTTGTATGAAAATAATATGCAACTTATTAACATGTTTTTCACTAATTCTCACAATATGTTCTCAAGGTAATACATTCATAAATGCATAAAATTTCACCATTCATTTATGACCATCTTGAGCTGTCTACTCGCGTTATAGTCACTAAATTATTTTTATTTGGAGCTACGGAACTCCAAATTAAGATCCTCTAATTTTTCTTGAAACTAGACTCACATATATTCTTACCATAATATTTCTAGAGTTTTTGGTTCAGCCAATCAATACAGTTTATTCTTTAAAGTCTTCCTTATTTCCCTATCCAACAGTTCTGACCCCTCTTTACTAAAAATTTATTTTCTCGTGATACAGAGCTCAAATTATGTTCTTGTTTATTTCTATTCAAAATATACTCATTAAGAAATTCAAGCATATAAATTTTATCCACTGATTATTTTTTACAATTTTTAATGAATTTCCCAAGTTAGAACAGGGGATTACAAAATCACTCTGACCCTATCTTATAAAAATTCAAATATCTCATAATATGAAATTCTTTTGCTTGCACCGTTTATTTTACAAAACAATTAGACTCAATAAGCTTTAATTTCATATCTTATTCAACTTCTAATTCAATTTCCATCATTTTTGATGAATTTTCAAATTGATACAACTGCTGCTGTCCAAACTGTTTCGTTGCTAACTGTACTCTATCATGTTTTCTTTGTATTAATTCGCATTTACACACATATAACACTAAGGTATATCCATAGTTAGCCATGCTAATAGCTAGTCACCATCAAATGTTTATAAGCCATTCATTGGCCAATTTAACCTATACATCTATAACAAAGACTTGAACATTTCATTTCTCAATTTAATCTGGCTTAAAAGCCTCACACATGATCATCAATCATATTTCCCACTTATTCATACATCATAAGCATGGTCTTATAATCACAAGGTCATTCTCATAGGTATAACTTACTCGTTTACCTTCTTAACAAAATTCGATCACATCCCGAACACATTGCTCATGAGTGTATACATACATATACTTGTACTTAATCGTCACATATCACATATCAGACTCATTTCTCGTGAGGTACTCATGGGTACCTGTATCACTTCATCACATAACTTTAGTAGTTTTATACTCTTTAATCATAGACTTAGCTTTTTGTCATATGTATATAAACTTAGCTCTTTACCTGTTGAACTACTCGGAATATCGAAGGATACTCAATCTCATCATACATGAATCACGATGCCAAAGCCATATCCCAGATATGGTCTTACATGGGATCACATATTGATATCGATGCCATATCCCAATATGGTCTTACACGGGATCTCATATCTCGATGTCGATGCCATATCCCAGATATGGTCTTATACGAGATCTTCCTTTGGTGCCGAGGCCATGTCCCAGACATGGTCTTATACGGGACCTCCTTCATTTGGTGCCGATGCCATGTCCCAGACATGGTCTTATACGAGACCTTCCTTATCTCATGTTGTGATATTAGTATCCTTGCAATTCTGAATGTTCAACCGGGACTTCAACTTAACATATTTTCATCATACTTTCATCGAGGCATCATTAGTCGATTTCATAGAAATAATATCCATTTCACATAATATCAAGCAATTGAAAATATAAAAACATTATGTAGCTTTAATTTCACACAAACTTACCTCGACTTAAAATGGCGAAAGGGATCGAGTCGTCCAATATTTGTCTTTCCCCCCGTTCTAAGAACATTAAAAACGGGGCTTGGATGCATTTACTATTGAGCTTGAAACCTTGAAAACCCTAGCCATGGCTTCCCCCATGCTAAATTCAGCCAAACAAGAAGATGGACAAGGGTTTTTGGCTTTTATTTTGTCTTTTAGTCCATTTAATTACCAAATTACCAAAATGCCCCTAACTTAAAAATATCCTATTTCACTTATCTCATGTCCATTTTTGTCCATAAATTTAACCAATGGTCTATTTACCATTTAAGGACCTCCAATTTAAAATTTCATAGAAATTGGACACTTCTAATATGTGGAACTCATCTTTTGCACTATTTACAATTTAGTCTTTTTGACTAAATTGAGTGCCCAAACATTGAAATTATCGAACGAAAATTTCATGAAATCTTTCCATGAAATCGTAGACTATAAAAATATAATAAAAATAATATTTTCCTCGTCGAATTTGTGGCCCCAAAACTACTGTTCCGACTAGGCCAAAAATCGGGCTATTATAGAGAGTAAAATTATGAAACTATCCATATAAGACTTAATCATGCAAATTTTCAAGTCATTTCATAGTATTTAAGGACTCTAATTGCATAGCATAAAAATCAGGACTCAGTTGCAAAGATAACAAAACATGTCCAAAACTTACATATGACACCTATCAACACATATTATTTTGTGTTTTCCTGTAACATCCTGAATTTATGGGCTTGTGCATTTTGTGTAGTGTATGCTTAAAATATCAATTTCAGGATTTGAGGTGCAAACGGGGCTCAGGTTTGGGCTGAGGCTTTGATTAAATATTTTGTTTAGACACTCTAGGGACTTAAATTAAAGTTTTAGTAGTTTAATTGACATATTGGGCTTGTGGCCCAGCAACTAGGGGCACAGTAAAGGGGAGCTATAAGTGGCGTCATTAGTACTTGAGAAGGGCCTAATTTTTGGTTGCTTGAAGCCCAAGTTAAAGGGCCAAATTTCGGCACTCAAAAGGGGACTAGGAGGGGACGGCACAAGGCTAATTTTTAGGAATTTTATTATGTTTAAATTATGAGGATAATAAGAAGATAATGGATAGAGGAGTTGGTGATAATTAAGGCTATTTTTGAGGAGATAACAGATTAAGATAAGGGAAAAGGATAGGAGCTATCATATGTTGGAGTGTTGGTCGAAAATCAATCTTTGCTAGGGGGAGGAATCGGTTTTCTATATAAAGGGGGGATGCCGAAATTTACTGCTAAAGCTCTCATCTTTTCTCTTTTCTCTGTCGAAATTTCTACTCTATTCTCCCTCTCTTTTCTTTATTCTTCAGTTGGCCGAACCCTCTGACAGATTCTTTTCTCATCTCCTTCAGGCACTTTAGCCGAATCTTCAAGCCTCTCTTTGCTTTCCTTTCACTTTTCTTTTTAGCCAAAACCACAACAGTTCATCTTCTTCGGGATTTGGATAAAAGCCGAAAGCGTGAGATCTTGTCTCCTGTGATTGCCGAAATCACTCTGAAGTATCTGTTTGTGCCGAAATCTGAAGGGAATTTTAGGTAAGTATTGATTCGTGGGATCCAAATCTTTTCCGGCTTTTCAAAGTCCCTAGCCGAATGGCTGTTTAGAAACTAATCCCTTATTTTTCTATTATTTTTGGCATTCCGAGATCTGAAGTGGGGCCAATCGCATAGATCTCAAAGTTATAGTTCGGTAACACTCGAATCGTGTTACCTTCAGGATTTCAAGGTAAGGAGATTTGTTAATTTTTAAATATATGAAATTGGGTAGAACACTAACCATGGCCGAATATAGGAGAGGCCCTATTTTCACATCTTTCCGGCTTTTTGGAGCAAAGTTGTAGATCGATTTAGTAAGGGTATCGACATTAATCAGGTGTGTAACCTTTTTCACTATTAGATTGGGTGCTAATATATATGTATAAATCTGCTATACTCTGTTAAATGCCGAAATCCCGACATTATGATTGAAAACCCGAGGAGGGTAAAGGCTAATCATCAGGTCAGTGATTTCTGTCCTTCTTCAGTAATATGCTTTGTATACCGATTTCTCTGTATGCTTGGGGTTGGGAAATTGATGAAAAGAGGAAGTGATCTGTTCTGGTGGCTTATGCCATTTCAGCCTGGTGACTCTGTCACAACTCTGTTTCTGGTGGCTTATGCCATTTTAGCCTGGTGACTCTGTCACAACTCTGACGATGAGCAGCTAACTGCAGCATGACTGCCATCGATGGTGTGTAGCGGTGTGGGTTGGTTGTAGAAATCCCCAATGGTGTGCTTGGCAGGTAAGGGTGGTGTGTAGCGGATGGAAACCTAGGATTGGGTTGGGTTATGTATGTTACTTGCTATATTATGTTTTATATTCTGATCTGTGGGCTGAGGCCCAATCTAATGGTACACAAAGGTTGCACACTGAGTCTCGCGACTCACCCTATTATCTTAACCATTTCAGGTGACACTTAGTGCATCGGACTGGGCTGGAGAGGAGAGCAAGCTGCCCATGCGACAGGGCATCGAGTATTCAGCAAAAAGACTTCACTTTATTTATTTATTTATTTTTAAGAAATTTATCTCAAGAGGGTTTTAAGTTTCGTTGTAATAAGGCCATGGGCCACTAGACTATTACACTTTGTTTTGGGCATTTATTTTGGGCTTTTATTACTGACACTTAAACTTTAATTAAACTAAGGCATGTATTAAGATTTTGGTTTTTATTGATAAATCAACAAATTAAATTTATATCTTATTTAAACTTATCAAGTTATTAAGTTTTCCCGAACAGAAGACTAAATACAAGAAAAATATTTCCCGAAATTGCGACATCTTTCACGAAACTTCCTTAATGACATACCAGATCCGATTGTAGTGTTTGGGCCGGGTTTGGGGTGTTACAAATTGGTATCATAGCCCGGTTCAAAACACGGCTCTGGGGGTTTTTGGGCTCAAAACGTTTTCTAAAAATTGGCTTTTGAAACATGCATGTTTTTAAATGATAACAGGTTTGTTAGCTCGGCATGGCACCTGCGTCTCCGGCCGAAGTCCGCTAGGTAAGTATTCTAAACCATGGTGTGAAGTATATGTGGGCTTGATGGGCTTTATGGGACGTAGATTAGTTAGATTAGAACTTGATGGACTTTAGGCCTAGCTTAAACAACTTTCTAAAAGCTCATAAGACTTAATTTCACTAAACAAACCTGTGAACGAGTTGCAAGACTAGGGTGTGGCAACAGGCATGCGTATGTCTAGGATTGGATCCGGAAGAGCCTGGTACTTAAGCAGTCCTAGTGACTCACCTCCTCTTCACTGGAATCCTACCTGGTGCGTAGTGACTGTTCACCCTAGCCACGAGGATTTGTTGACGGGCCAAAACCTATAATTAAAACCCGAAAGGGACCAGCCACCTTATTTTTACAAAATTGCTAAAATACCCTTAGGAAAAAAATTACTAAGATACCCATGATTTGCAAATATATCCTGATTTACAAAGTCAATGGAATTTTTTCCTTAAAAAAACACACACACACACACACACAACACGCAACAACAACCCAAAACCCACAAACACCTGAACACTACTATTTTCATTGAAATCAAATTCTCCAAGATACCCCTGTTTGAAAAAAATTGAAAATATCCCTGCTTTGAAAAAAATTACCAAAATACCCTCGGACTCCAAAACTACCGAAACACCCCCGGATTTTAAAATTACCGAAATACCCCCGGACTCCAAAATTATCGAAATACCCTTGGATTGCAAAATTACCAAAATACCCTTATTTCACAAAATCACCAAGGAACCCTATTTTGAAAAAAGTTACGAAAATAACCCTATAGGAAAAATTACGAAAATACCCTTGGGTAGTGAAACAACGAAAACACCCTTACGTGATGAATGTAAGTGCTTGGATGGTATTTGTATGTTGATGACTGAATGTATGTGTTTCCTAGAATTAGAGGATACGGACTTGAAACTGTATTGTGAATGTGAATTCGAAAGAACTACTCTTAAAACTATTATTCATAAGACTGTTCGTGGTTAATTAGTGGAAGAAAAATTAATGATTCATAAAATTCTTAATCAGATAAAAGCCAATTGGAAGAATGAGTACAAGGGGTTGAGGACGTCCGCCGCGTGGACGCGGTAGGGGTAGGATGACCTTGTCTGAGCCAGTAGGGTCTGGCCACGGATCAGAAAACGAGATGCCAGATCCGCCAACGGTGGAGGGAGAGTTACGGGATCAGGTGACCGGAGATGATGCTGTATCTCATGCGATGTTGAGGGTTTTAGAGAGGGTTGCTGGAGTAATCATGGGCACAGGAGCTCGAAAATCGGTGCCGGAGTGGCTTAAGGCCAATGGGGCAGAAGTGTTTAGGGGAGTTTCTGGCGTAGCCCCTAACACAGCTGAGTATTGGATGGAAGTGACTAAGCGCATAATGGATGACTTAGATTTCACAGTGGAGGAGAAGTTGGAAGGGGTCATATCTCTTCTTCAAGACGAGGCTTTTCAGTGGTGGCTCACGATGAAGGAAGGTACTACCACAGATCAGATTGACTGGGATTTCTTTAAGGAATCATTCCAGGGAAAGTATGTTGGGGCCAGCTATGTGGATGCGCAGAGGAAGGCATTTTTGAATCTGGTGCAGGGAAATAAATCTGTGGCTGAATATGAGGCGGAGTTTCTGTGCTTGAGCCGCTACGCTCGAGGAATGGTAGCAACCGAATATGAACGTTGTGTTCGGTTCGAGGATGGTTTACGGAGTGAGTTAAGGGTTTTGATAGCACCACAGAGAGAGAGAGAGATTTTGCGATTTTGGTGGAGAAGGTTAAGATAGCTGAGGAGGTAAAACTGACCGAGAGACAGGAAAGAGATAAGGAGCGAGGAAGGAATAAGAGGAATTTTGGGCCGGAAGGAGCATCTGGAAACTCGCAGAAAAGGCCTAGGTCTGATGGGCCAGCTCGTGCACCAACATCTGCGGCTGGGAATCAGAATCGGTCATGTAATTGGTACGGGAAAGCACATTCCGGGGAGTGTAGAAGAAGAACCGGTGGATGTTTCAGGTGTGGATCCATGGAGCATATGGTTAAGGACTGTCCACAGAAGGATCAGGCACAGCCCACTGGACGTGGTTCTGATCAGGTTATGAGAGGTGGTCAGCCAGTACCAAGGGGCCGTGGTCAAGTCAATGGTGGAAATGGCACAGGACATGGTCGTGGGGGTACAGGTTATGCTGAGGCGAGGCAGCCAGCTTTGGTCTATGCAGCACGTCTCCAAGAGAACGAGGACGCTTTAGATGCGAATACCGGTGCGTACTCTACCATAGTATACTAAGTATTTCTTTTGGCTTTAGAATTAGAGTGCGCAACGAAAGCATAGTGGTGAGACTTAGGTAGTACGATTAATAGTTAGTTGGAAATTTCGAGGACGAAATTTTCTTTAAAGGGGTAGAACTGTAACAGCCTGAATTTATGGGCTTGTGCATTTTGTGTAGTGTATGCTTAAAATATCAATTTAAGGATTTGAGGTGCAAACGGGGATCAGGTTTGGGCTGAGCCTTTGATTAAATATTTTGTTTAGACACTCTAGGGGCTTAAATTAAAGTTTTACTAGTTTAATTGACATATTGGGCTTGTGGCCCAGCAACTAGGGGCACAGTAAAGGGGAGCTATAAGTGGCGTCACCAGTACTTGAGAAGGGTCCAATTTTTGGTTGCTTGAAGCCCATGTTAAAGGGCCAAATTTCGGCACTCAAAAGGGGACTAGGAGGGGACGGCACAAGGCTAATTTTTAGGAATTTTATTATGTTTAAATTATGAGGATAATAAGCAGATAATGGATAGAGGAGTTGGTGATAATTAAGGCTATTTTTGAGGAGATAACAGATTAAGATAAGGGAAAAGGATAGGAGCTATCATATGTTGGAGTGTTGATGAAAAATCAATCTCTGCTAAGGGGAGGAATTAGTTTTCTATATAAAGGGGGGGATGCCGAAATTTACTGCTAAAGCTCTCATCTTTTCTCTTTTCTCTGCCGAAATTTCTACTCTATTCTCCCTCTCTTTTCTTTTTCTTCAGTTGGCCGAACCCTCTGACAGATTCTTTTCTCATCTCCTACAGGTACTTTAGCCGAATCTTCAAGCCTCTCTTTGCTTTGCTTTCCTTTCACTTTTCTTTTTATCCAAAACCACAACAGTTCATCTTCTTCGGGATTTGGATAAAAGCCGAAAGCGTGAGATCTTGTCTCCTGTGATTACCGAAATCACTCTGAAGTATTTGTTTGTGCCGAAATCTGAAGGGAATTTTAGGTAAGTATTGATTCGTGGGATCCAAATCTTTTCCGGCTTTTCAAAGTCCCTAGCCGAATGGCTATTTAGAAACTAATCCCTTATTTTTACCTTATTTTCGGCATTCCGAGATCTGAAGTGGGGCCAATCGCATAGATCTTAAAGTTACAGTTCGGTAACACTCGAATCGTGTTACCTTCGGGATTTCAAGGTAAGGAGATTTATTTATTTTTAAAAATATGAAATAGGGTAGAACACTAACCATGGCCGAATATAGGAGAGGCCCTATTTTCACATCTTTCTGGCTTTTTGGAGCAAAGTTGTAGATCGATTTAGCAAGGGTATCGACATTAATCAGGTGTATAACCTTTTTCACTATTAGATTGGGTGCTAATATATATATATAAATCTGCTATACTCTGCTAAATGCCGAAATCCCGGTATTATGATTGAAAACTCGAGGAGGGTAAAGGCTAATCATCAGGTCAGTGATTTCTTTCCTTCTTCAGTAATATGCTTTGTATGCCGATTTCTCTGTATGCTTGGGGTTGGGAAATTGATGAAAAGGGGAAATGATCTGTTCTGGTGGCTTATGCCATTTCAGCCTGGTGACTCTGTCACAACTCTGTTTCTGGTGGCTTATGCCATTTCAGTCTGGTGACTCTGTCACAACTCTGACGATGAGCAGCTAACTGCAGCATGACTGCCATCGATGGTGTGTAGCGGTGTGGGTTGATTGTAGAAATCCCCAATGGTGTGCTTGGCAGGTAAGGGTGGTGTGTAGCGGATGGAAACCTAGGATTGGGTTGGGTTATGTATGTTACATGCTATATTATGCTTTATATTCTGATCTGTGGGCTAAGGCCCAATCTGATGGTGCACGAGTGTTGCACATTGAGTCTCGCGACTCATCCTATTATTTTAACCATTTCAGGTGACACTTAGTGCATCAGACCGGGCTGGAGAGGAGAGCAAGGTGGCCATGCGACAGGGCATTGAGGATTCAGCAAAAAGACTTCACTTTATTTATTTATTTATTTTTAAGAAATTTATCTCAAGAGGGTTTTAAGTTTCGTTGTAATAAGGCCATGGGCCACTAGACTATTACACTTTATTTTGGGCTTTTATTTTGGGCTTTTATTACTGACACTTAAACTTTAATTAAACTAAGGCATGTATTAAGATTTTGGTTTTTATTCATAAATCAACAAATTAAATTTATACCTTATTTAAACTTATCAAGTTATTAAGTTTTCCCGAATAGAAGACTAAATACAAGAAAAATATTTCCCGAAATTGCGACATCTTTCACGAAACTTCCTTAGTGACATACCAGATCCGGTTGTAGTGTTTGGGCTGGGTTTGGGGTGTTACATTTCATGCCAATTCTCCTATTCTGACATATCATAAAACATACATAGATTATACAAATAATGCTCAGTTACACTAAAACATACATGAACATACTTTAACACTTTAATCAGTTAGTTATACTAGCATGCAAAGCTAAGTCACAATTCATATTACTTAACATGTTAAATTTACGTCTTATACATTTCTAAGTGCATTATAGGTTCACACCTTAGGTACGATCCTCAAAATACTTCTCTGTGTTTTGTTGTAACAATTTACTATATTACAATTTGACTCGTATACTTGCGGAGACCGCTTATTTAATTTTATATATTTTGGTGTGGTATTTTCTAGTCAAACGTTCGCACGTTTAGTGGCTGTCAGTAAGGTCGTAACCAAATAGACCAATGGTAATTCTATTTTTTAATAAATAAGTAAAATAAATAAAAGGGGGTTTAAAATTAAAATTAAAGAAAAAAAAGTAAAAACATTGTTGGAACGCCGGTACCCCATGGCGCAGCAGAATAAAATTAGATCCGGCGATCCAAATCATGGACCCATGTGTGAGGAACGAATCAGGGTGAAATAAAGGTTTCGAAATTACCAAAACTTCAATCAGAGTAGACAGCGACGCCTTGGCAACAAGAGTTTTGATCTACTGTCGAATCAAGCCTCAACCTTTTCCGATGTCGGCCTTTACGTAATCCACCCGGTTTGACTATGAACGGAAGAAATCTCCAAAACTGTTTTGGAGGCTTATTTGCTTGACGGCTGCTAGACCTAACAAGCAATCACTTAGGGTTTTCATGTTGAGTTTTGTCTCCTTTTAATACCTTTTTATAATGGGTGCCTTTCTCATTGGGCCTTTTATAATAGGTATCCTCTTAATTGGGTGTAACATCCCAAAATTGGGCCTAGGAGAATTGAGCCCAATGGGCCTTAGGCGTAGTAGCGTTTAAATTTTTTGGAGAACAAGAGATCGGCTTAAATGCTAGTTAGACCCATTGGATAAGTGATTTTGGGAGGTTAGAGGGCTTCTATGAAGTCCCGGGATCAAATATTGGCTTTGGGGAAATTTTGGTTTTAGGTGAAAAAAAACCCTGGAAGTTGGCAGATAGGCCTTAAGAATAAAATATGGAGAAAAATAACAAGAGGAGTGTGTGGTGTAGTGGCAAAGTGACGCCAATTAGGGGACAAGGGAGTGACGCCACAAGGGAAGGAAGGAGGTCCAAGGTTCAAGTCTTGGCTTTTGCATTTTGGTTTCTTTTTGCTTGGACCTTAGAATTTGGCCCATAGTTTATATTTAGTTGCGCATGGTTTAAGACACAAGAGGAGCTTGTGGCCAAGTGGTTAGCAGCGTGGATTATGTTGCAAGGGAGCCTGGGTTCGAATCTCATGAGAAGCAAGGGAGTATTTATTTTGCGGATTGGACGGCAAGAGTTTCAGTTGAATTTAAACTCTACTGAGGAAGGGATCCCACATCGGAAAGACACAAAGAATGAAGGTGAAGAGCTAGCTATATAAAGAGCATTCCAGGAGGAGAGTTAACACATCTTGAAGGGCGTTTGGGCACAAGAGTGGTCGGAGCGCGGATTAGCCCAGAGTCCTATTAGGTGTGTAACTCTCTCTACTCTAGTTGTAGAGCGGCAAATGCCGAAATGCCGGTTACACGGCATTAGTAGCCACACGAGCGTGCGAGCGCACGTGTGGGGCTTCGACGCGATAGTTGAGGCCATCAGTAGTATTCTCGTGGGTTGGGGCTGCTTGGGCCTCGATGGGCCGAAGTGGGCCCATATGAGTAAATTGCATGATTGGTTAGTATATGTTGAACTAGACTAGGTGGAAGTTATATACGTGGCTAGATTCGTGTTAGGTGGGCCACACGAGCGTGTGGGCCCGGATGGGCCGAAATCGGGTTTTAGGCCCAATCGTCCGGTACAACCGGAAATGGTAGCTGAGTCGCTAGTGGCGACATCAGGCCTTCAGAAAGGCCATTGCAGGTGTGAATTTACGAAAATACCCTTAGTAGGTAAAATTACGATTATACCCTTAGAGGTTGATTAGCATGATTATGTTGTTTAGTTCTGGCCGATTGTAGGGGAAGGCTTGATCTCGCATATCTCGGTTTGTGGCTCGTGCTCAAAAAGTGTTAAGGAATGGGGGATCTAGTGCGTTAGATCTTGATCTACGGGAGTTGATAGTCGCATTAGTAACCAGGTGTGTACACACACACACTCTTCTAGTAATTTATGTGCTTATTATATTGTGTACACATTTACACACTTATCTGTTATTGTATCTATATATATGATGTGTGTGTTTGGATCCATGGAAGGTGGATTGAATATCATTATGGTATGAGGCAAAGGGTCAGGTAAGTCCCTGTTGTGATGCTTTTGGTAAGCATGCTGTATCTGCTATGAGTTGTCATGTTGATGCTTTTGGTAAGCATAGTATATCCAATATGTGTGCTATAATACTTGATTGTGGATAAACAATATGTATGTTGCTAAATAAGCATGATGTATATTTCTGTTAAAATTCATATTAGTGGTTGATGTGGGTTGTACGAGTGGAGGGGGCAGTGATATTTTGTGCTGACGAGCACCAGTGTTTTGGTAACACAACTTTGTGACTTTGGGTCACCAGAGGTTTGGCACCTCCAGAGGTTTGGCACCTCAGCGTCTCGTCCCCGTGGTTTCGTACCACAGTGGGTTGGCCCCACAAGGCGGTATTGAGGGATTGACGCCAGTGATTTGGTATCACACGATGGGTTGGCCCCATCAATTGATTTGTGACTTCGGTCACCAGTGTTTTGGTAACACACTTTGTGTCTTTGGGACACCAGTGGTTTGGCACCACATTGACGGATATCGTGTCTTCGGACACCAGAGGTTTGGCACCTCCAGTGATTTGGCATCACATCTGTGACTACACGTCACCAGTGGTTTGGCACCACCAGTGGTTTGGTACCACACGGGGTAGAGAAAGGTGTTGTGGATGGCTAGGTTGGGTGCATATTAATTGGATGCATGATGATCATGGTTATGTTTGTATATGATATTTTGCTAATCCGGGAAAAAGGGTTGCACACTGAGTCTTGGTGACTCACCTTTTTCCTTTAACCATTTCAGGTAGTGCATAAAGCTGGACCGGGATCGGAGAGGACAAGGTGGCCCATGCCGAGGATGATGTTTAATTATTTCATGCTTGATTTTGACATAAGTACTTTATTTGAATTGTTGGGTTGTAATAAAGGCCATTTTATGTTTTTGGTATTACTTTAACTATGGTTATTTAATTTAAGTTGCTAGGTGGAAATGATTTATGGGTTGCATCCTATTTATTCAAACCGGTTTTCATATACTAAAGCTTTAAAAATGCATAAGTTTTAATAATAAAGTTTTACTCAAAAGCTTCAATGGATAAGTTTTCCAAAATTCAACAAACTACAATGTTTTATCTTAAATTAGAAAGATTTTCAACCGTCTTTTCCCAGTGACATAACCGGATTCGGTCGTAGTGAATGGGCCGGGTTTGGGGATGTTACAGTTTGGTATCAGAGCCCGGTTCAAAACTCGGCTTTGAGGGTTTTGGGCCCGAAACAGTTTTCAAAATGGGCTTTTCGAAATGTGGGCTTTTATAAAGAAAAGTTTTTCAGGTTATTCTGGCATGGCACCTGTGTCTCCGGCCCGAAGTCCACCAGGTAAGTACTTCTAGCTCTTAAAGTGATTTGGTTGTGTAATGTATTATGGGCTTAGATTGGGTTCGTAGATTAGAATATTAGGACTATTGGACCCTAGGATTAGTCTACTCAAACATATGCATAAGACTTAAAGCTCTTAAACAAACCTATGAAGTAAGTCGCCGAGTTAAGGTGTGGTAACCACTGTACGCATGTCTAGGAGTGGCATTCAGTAAGAGCTTGGTATTTAAGCAGTCCTAGCTACGCACCTCCTCTTTACTTGAATCCTACCTGGTGCGTAGCTACGGTTCACCTTAACCAAGAGGACTTGTTCATAGGCTAAACCGGTTATTAAAACCCGAAAGGGAATTAGCCTTGCTGTTTTTAAAACCTTCTATTTTAAAATTTTCAACTTTACCCCTTTGGTTTGTAAAACTCTAAATCAGATTTTGAAAGATGTTTTCTCGGTTTACAAAATTACCAAAATGCCCTAGTAGGAAAATTACAAAAATGCCCCTGTGTTATAAAATTACCGTATTACCCTTAATTTTTGATAAAATGCTCTTTACTTTGTAAAATACCAAAATCTCAGAATTTCAAACATTAAGATACCTTGGTTTGTGAAAATTTACGAAAATACCCCAAGATGATGAAATTACCAAAACGCCCTTGGGTTTCTAAATTTTCAGATTTTACTCAACTTTTACTGAAATATTCCTATTTTAGCAAATATCAGAAATTACATTTTGTGAAATATTGTGGAATTATGATTTGGAGAATTTACAAAAATGCCCATGATTTCCAAAATTACAAAAATAACCATGCTTTCTGAAATTTTTGCAACACACTTTGTTTGAAAAACAAAATTTTCAAGATGACTCCTGAGATTTTGTAAACTTTGAAATATCTTTAATTTGAAAACTATTTTCAAATTGACCCTGAGTTATCACCGAAATACCCCTATAGGAAAATGTCGAAATTACCCCTGGGTTGGGAATGCTCAAGAAAGTGACATGGATGAATGAATGTGTCTTTAGTGAAGTATGTGAATGTTTGAATTAGAACAGAGAACTTGAGATGAAACTTTGATTGCTCGAAAGAACGACTTCCAGAAACTTCTGTTCATAAAATTTGCTCTTGGATAAAAAAATGGAACAAAATTTCTAATGCATAAAACTTTTAATCAGATTAAATCGCAACGCTAGATATGAGTTCTAGGGGACGTGGTTGTCACGGACGTGGTCAAGGTGGAATGACAGCTTTATTAAGATCAGAGTGCGCAGTAAGAGCGTAGTGTGGTAGGTTAGGATGTGCGACTGTTAGTTAGTTGGAAATTTCGAGGACGAAATTTCTTTAAGGAGGGTAGATTTGTAACATCCCAAAATTGGGCCTAGGAGAATTGAGCCCAATGGGCCTTAGGCGTAGTAGCGTTTAAATTTTTTGGAGAACAAGAGATCGGCTTAAATGCTAGTTAGACCCATTGGATAAGTGATTTTGGAAGGTTAGAGGGCTTCTATGAAGTCCCGGGATCAAATATTGGCTTTGGGGAAATTTTGGTTTTAGGTGAAAAAAAACCCTGGAAGTTGGCAGATAGGCCTTAAGAATAAAATATGGAGAAAAATAACAAGTGGAGTGTGTGGTGTAGTGGCAAAGTGACGCCACTTAGGGGACAAGGGAGTGACGCCACAAGGGAAGGAAGGAGGTCCAAGGTTCAAGTCTTGGCTTTTGCATTTTGGTTTCTTTTTGCTTGGACCTTAGAATTTGGCCCATAGTTTATATTTAGTTGCGCATGGTTTAAGACACAAGAGGAGCTTGTGGCCAAGTGGTTAGCAGCGTGGATTATGTTGCAAGGGAGCCTGGGTTCGAATCTCATGAGAAGCAAGGGAGTATTTATTTTGCGGATTGGACGGCAAGAGTTTCAGTTGAATTTAAACTCTACTGAGGAAGGGATCCCACATCGGAAAGACACAAAGAATGAAGGTGAAGAGCTAGCTATATAAAGAGCATTCCAGGAGGAGAGTTAACACATCTTGGAGTGCGTTTGGGCACAAGAGTGGTCGGAGCGCGGATTAGCCCAGAGTCCTATCAGGTGTGTAACTCTCTCTACTCTAGTTGTAGAGCGGCAAATGCCGAAATGCCGGTTACACGGCATTAGTAGCCACACGAGCGTGCGAGCACACGTGTGGGGCTTCGACGCGATAGTTGAGGCCATCAGTAGTATTCTCGTGGGTTGGGGCTGCTTGGGCCTCGATGGGCCGAAGTGGGCCCAATGGGCCCGTGGGCCCATATGAGTAAATTGTATGATTGGTTAGTATATGTTGAACTAGACTAGGTGGAAGTTATATACGTGGCTAGATTCGTGTTAGGTGGGCCACACGAGCGTGTGGGCCCGGATGGGCCGAAATCTGGTTTTAGGCCCAATCGTCCGGTACAACCGGAAATGGTAGCTGAGTCGCTAGTGGCGACATTAGGCCTTCAGAAAGGCCATTGCAGGTGTGAATTTACGAAAATACCCTTAGTAGGTAAAATTACGATTATACCCTTAGAGGTTGATTAGCATGATTATGTTGTTTAGTTCTGGCCGATTGTAGGGGAAGGCTTGATCTCGCATATCTCGGGTTGTGGCTAGTGCTCGAAAAGTGTTAAGGAATGGGGGATCTAGTGCGTTAGATCTTGATCTATGGGAGTTGATAGTCGCATTAGTAACCAGGTGTGCACACACACACTCTTCTAGTAATTTATGTGCTTATTATATTGTGTGCACATTTACACACTTATCTGTTATTGTATCTATATATATGATGTGTGTGTTTGGATCCATGGAAGGTGGATTGAATATCATTATGGTATGAGGCAAAGGGTCAGGTAAGTCCCTGTTGTGATGCTTTTGGTAAGCATGCTGTATCTGCTATGAGTTGTCATGTTGATGCTTTTGGTAAGCATAGTATATCCAATATGTGTGCTATAATACTTGATTGTGGATAAACAATATGTATGTTGCTAAATAAGCATGATGTATATTTCTGTTAAAATGCATATTAGTGGTTGATGTGGGTTGTACGAGTGGAGGGGGCAGTGATATTTTGTGCTGACGAGCACCAGTGTTTTGGTAACACAACTTTGTGACTTTGGGTCACCAGAGGTTTGGCACCTCCAGAGGTTTGGCACCTCAGCGTCTCGTCCCCGTGGTTTTGTACCACAGTGGGTTGGCCCCACAAGGCGGTATTGAGGGATTGACGCTAGTGATTTGGTATCACACGATGGGTTGGCCCTATCAATTGATTTGTGACTTCGGTCACCAGTGTTTTGGTAACACACTTTGTGTCTTTGGGACACCAGTGGTTTGGCACCACATTGATGGATATCGTGTCTTCGGACACCAGAGGTTTGGCACCTCCAGTGATTTGGCATCACATCTGTGACTATACGTCACCAGTGGTTTGGCACCACCAGTGGTTTGGTACCACACGGGGTAGAGAAAGGTGTTGTGGATGGCTAGGTTGGGTGCATATTAATTGGATGCATGATGATCATGGTTATGTTTGTATATGATATTTTGCTAATCCGGGAAAAAGGGTTGCACACTGAGTCTTGGTGACTTACCTTTTTCCTTTAACCATTTCAGGTAGTGCATAAAGCTGGACCGGGATCGGAGAGGACAAGGTGGCCCATGCCGAGGATGATGTTTAATTATTTCATGCTTGATTTTGACATAAGTACTTTATTTGAATTGTTGGGTTGTAATAAAGGCCATTTTATGTTTTTGGTATTACTTTAACTATGGTTATTTAATTTAAGTTGCTAGGTGGAAATGATTTATGGGTTGCATCCTATTTATTCAAATCGGTTTTCATATACTAAAGCTTTAAAAATGCATAAGTTTTAATAATAAAGTTTTACTCAAAAGCTTCAATGGATAAGTTTTCCAAAATTCAACAAACTACAATGTTTTATCTTAAATTAGAAAGATTTTCAACCGTCTTTTCCCAGTGACATAACCAGATTCGGTCGTAGTGAATGGGCCGGGTTTGGGGATGTTACAGTTTGGTATCAGAGCCCGATTCAAAACTCGGCTTTGAGGGTTTTGGGCCCGAAACAGTTTTCAAAATGGGCTTTTCGAAATGTGGGCTTTTATAAAGAAAAGTTTTTCAGGTTATTCTGGCATGGCACCTGTGTCTCCGGCCCGAAGTCCACCAGGTAAGTACTTCTAGCTCTTAAAGTGATTTGGTTGTGTAATGTATTATGGGCTTAGATTGGGTTCGTAGATTGGAATATTAGGACTATTGGACCCTAGGATTAGTCTACTCAAACATATGCATAAGACTTAAAGCTCTTAAACAAACCTATGAAGTAAGTCGCCGAGTTAAGGTGTGGTAACCACTGTACGCATGTCTAGGAGTGGCATTCAGTAAGAGCTTGGTATTTAAGCAGTCCTAGTGACTCACCTCCTCTTTACTTGAATCCTACCTGGTGCGTAGCTACGGTTCACCTTAACCAAGAGGACTTGTTCATAGGCTAAACCGGTTATTAAAACCCGAAAGGGAATTAGCCTTGCTGTTTTTAAAACCTTCTATTTTAAAATTTTCAACTTTACCCCTTTGGTTTGTAAAACTCTAAATCAGATTTTGAAAGATGTTTTCTCGGTTTACAAAATTACCAAAATGCCCTAGTGGAAAAATTACAAAAATGCCCCTGTGTTATAAAATTACCGTATTACCCTTAATTTTTGATAAAATGCTCTTTACTTTGTAAAATACCAAAATCTTGGAATTTCAAACATTAAGATACCTTGGTTTGTGAAAATTTACGAAAATACCCCAGGATGATGAAATTACTAAAACGCCCTTGGGTTTCTAAATTTTCAGATTTTTCTCAACTTTTACTGAAATATTCCTATTTTAGCAAATATCAGAAATTACATTTTGTGAAATATTGTGGAATTATGATTTGGAGAATTTACAAAAATGCCCATGATTTCCAAAATTACAAAAATAACCCTGCTTTCTGAAATTTTTGCAACACACTTTGTTTGAAAAACAAAATTTTCAAGATGACTCCTGAGATTTTGTAAACTTTGAAATATCTTTAATTTGAAAACTATTTTCAAATTGACCCTGAGTTATCACCGAAATACCCCTATAGGAAAATGTCGAAATTACCCCTGGGTTGGGAATGCTCAAGAAAGTGACATGGATGAATGAATGTGTCTTTAGTGAAGTATGTGAATGTTTGAATTAGAACAGAGAACTTGAGATGAAACTTTGATTGCTCGAAAGAACGACTTCCAGAAACTTCTGTTCATAAAATTTGCTCTTGGATAAAACAGTGGAACAAAATTTCTAATGCATAAAACTTTTAATCAGATTAAATCGCGACGCTAGATATGAGTTCTAGGGGACGTGGTTGTCACGGACGTGGTCAAGGTGGAATGACAGCTTTATTAAGATCAGAGTGCACAGCAAGAGCGTAGTGTGGTAGGTTAGGATGTGCGACTGTTAGTTAGTTGGAAATTTCGAGGACGAAATTTCTTTAAGGAGGGTAGATTTGTAACATCCCAAAATTGGGCCTAGGAGAATTGAGCCCAATGGGCCTTAGGAGTAGTAGCGTTTAAAGTTTTTGGAGAACAAGAGATCGGCTTAAATGCTAGTTAGACCCATTGGATAAGTGATTTTGGAAGGTTAGAGGGCTTCTATGAAGTCCCGGGATCAAATATTGGCTTTGGGGAAATTTTGGTTTTAGGTGAAAAAAAACCCTGGAAGTTGGCAGATAGGCCTTAAGAATAAAATATGGAGAAAAATAACAAGTGGAGTGTGTGGTGTAGTGGCAAAGTGACGCCACTTAGGGGACAAGGGAGTGACGCCATAAGGGAAGGAAGGAGGTCCAAGGTTCAAGTCTTGGCTTTTGCATTTTGGTTTCTTTTTGCTTGGACCTTAGAATTTGGCCCATAGTTTATATTTAGTTGCGCATGGTTTAAGACACAAGAGGAGCTTGTGGCCAAGTGGTTAGCAGCGTGGATTATGTTGCAAGGGAGCCTGGGTTCGAATCTCATGAGAAGCAAGGGAGTATTTATTTTGCGGATTGGACGGCAAGAGTTTCAGTTGAATTTAAACTCTACTGAGGAAGGGATCCCACATCGGAAAGACACAAAGAATGAAGGTGAAGAGCTAGCTATATAAAGAGCATTCTAGGAGGAGAGTTAACACATCTTGGAGGGCGTTTGGGCACAAGAGTGGTCGGAGCGCGGATTAGCCCAGAGTCCTATCAGGTGTGTAACTCTCTCTACTCTAGTTGTAGAGCGGCAAATGCCGAAATGCCGGTTACACGGCATTAGTAGCCACACGAGCGTGCGAGCGCACGTGTGGGGCTTCGACACGATAGTTGAGGCCATCAGTAGTATTCTCGTGGGTTGGGGCTGCTTGGGCCTCGATGGGCCGAAGTGGGCCCAATGGGCCCGTGGGCCCATATGAGTAAATTGCATGATTGGTTAGTATATGTTGAACTAGACTAGGTGGAAGTTATATACGTGGCTAGATTCGTGTTAGGTGGGCCACACGAGCGTGTGGGCCCGGATGGGCCGAAATCGGGTTTTAGGCCCAATCGTCCGGTACAACCGGAAATGGTAGCTGAGTCGCTAGTGGCGACATTAGGCCTTCAGAAAGGCCATTGCAGGTGTGAATTTACGAAAATACCCGTAGTAGGTAAAATTACGATTATACCCTTAGAGGTTGATTAGCATGATTATGTTGTTTAGTTCTGGCCGATTGTAGGGGAAGGCTTGATCTCGCATATCTCGGGTTGTGGCTAGTGCTCGAAAAGTGTTAAGAAATGGGGGATCTAGTGCGTTAGATCTTGATCTACGGGAGTTGATAGTCGCATTAGTAACCAGGTGTGTACACACACACACTCTTCTAGTAATTTATGTGCTTATTATATTGTGTGCACATTTACACACTTATCTGTTATTGTATATGATGTGTGTGTTTGGATCCATGGAAGGTGGATTGAATATCATTATGGTATGAGGCAAAGGGTCAGGTAAGTCCCTGTTGTGATGCTTTTGGTAAGCATGCTGTATCTGCTATGAGTTGTCATGTTGATGCTTTTGGTAAGCATAGTATATCCAATATGTGTGCTATAATACTTGATTGTGGATAAACAATATGTATGTTGCTAAATAAGCATGATGTATATTTCTGTTAAAATGCATATTAGTGGTTGATGTGGGTTGTACGAGTGGAGGGGGCAGTGATATTTTGTGCTGACGAGCACCAGTGTTTTGGTAACACAACTTTGTGACTTTGGGTCACCAGAGGTTTGGCACCTCCAGAGGTTTGGCACCTCAGCGTCTCGTCCCCGTGGTTTCGTACCACAGTGGGTTGGCCCCACAAGGCAGTATTGAGGGATTGACGCCAGTGATTTGGTATCACACGATGGGTTGGCCCCATCAATTGATTTGTGACTTCGGTCACCAGTGTTTTGGTAACACACTTTGTGTCTTTGGGACACCAGTGGTTTGGCACCACATTGACGGATATCGTGTCTTCGGACACCAGAGGTTTGGCACCTCCAGTGATTTGGCATCACATCTGTGACTATACGTCACCAATGGTTTGGCACCACCAGTGGTTTGGTACCACACGGGGTAGAGAAAGGTGTTGTGGATGGCTAGGTTGGGTGCATATTAATTGGATGCATGATGATCATGGTTATGTTTGTATATGATATTTTGCTAATCCGGGAAAAAGGGTTGCACACTAAGTCTTGGTGACTCACCTTTTTCCTTTAACCATTTCAGGTAGTGCATAAAGCTGGACCGGGATCGGAGAGGACAAGGTGGCCCATGCCGAGGATGATGTTTAATTATTTCATGCTTGATTTTGACATAAGTACTTTATTTGAATTGTTGGGTTGTAATAAAGGCCATTTTATGTTTTTGGTATTACTTTAACTATGGTTATTTAATTTAAGTTGCTAGGTGGACATGATTTATGGGTTGCATCCTATTTATTCAAACCGGTTTTCATATACTAAAGCTTTAAAAATGCATAAGTTTTAATAATAAAGTTTTACTCAAAAGCTTCAATGGATAAGTTTTCCAAAATTCAACAAACTACAATGTTTTATCTTAAATTAGAAAGATTTTCAACCGTCTTTTCCCAGTGACATAACCAGATTCGGTCGTAGTGAATGGGCCGGGTTTGGGGATGTTACATTGGGCCTTTTATAATCGGTATCTATTGAATGTATTACAAGATTAAATAAATACAATAAAGTTTCTAACCGAAAATTATAATTACATTAATTATATCTGAAAATTATAATTACATTAATTATAATAAGGATTCCGGTAAACTATATTTATTTAATTTATATATGAATCAAATTCATATATTAATAAAATTATGTTATCATTATGTGTACAACATCCTTGTACATATAATATGTTCAATATTTGATTGCCCAATTAAATTAATTCTTTAATTAATTTAATTTATGTGACAACCAAGCACAATACCAACTATATTTTATTCCGTTCATTTCAACCATAGGGTGTGACCCTGTAGGTTCTTGCAACGTTAGCAGTAATACTAGAACGATTCTATTGTCACAGACAATGAGTGGCATCTAGCAATGCATCATTGCTACCTAAGTTACAAAAAGTCATGATTCGACATAACCTTTCGTGATTAACCTTTCATGCATTAATCCTTAAGTCCTTTATCTCTGGAACTGATACAAGTCATGGGATAGTCACACTTGCATAGTCCATCCCATGTTTCTTGATATCTTGAGTAGACTATGATATACAAATTAGTATGACATCTCATATTAACTTATTTGAGCATGGCCATGCATTTCTAGTCTCACTCAGTCAAGTGGCCTAAGATATTACTCCTATTATGTAGGAGGGACTTATCCTTTATTGATCAACCATATCCCTCTACATAGATTGTGGTATATCCAACATCAGCCTTTATAGAACAACCTGTTATGGTGTACGTTTGACTGTATCAAAATATACAACTCATGATGCTGGGATAATAATGATCTCAAGTTTGAGGATCATATACATATTAATCACTATGAGTAATGTTGTGACAATTACATAATAATCCAAGAAACATACTCATAGCGGGTCAATCCAATATGTTGTTCTCTAACACACATATTCATGCATTGATTTTGACACTCCATATCAATGACAACTCTTTATCATCAATCAACTACATGTTAGTCTTAATGCATTATTATTGTCGTAGTCAACAATAATACTCGACTAAGGATCTTTTAAGAATAATCATATTATTCTCAGGACATTATTATAAAAACAGTTTATCTATACACACAGAAAGAAAAACTGAAATAATAATGACAACGCTTTATATTAATAAACATGGTAAATTAAGTATGTTATTACAACCATCTCATGATTGATCTTTGGGCATACTCTTACAAACATATCATAGAATAATATGAAAGAAAATCAATAAGGAAAAGCTCTAGCCAAAGGTGAAATCTCTATTTGATTCGTAGTTCAATCATCGATGTAAGGATAACTTTAATGCTTTTAATAAATTAGTTCCATTTTTTGGCTCAATGTTGGGCAACCAATCTCTCCTTATTTATTCAGTAACCAAGAGGCAACTCATTTGAAATTACTTTCCTAACAAATAAATAAGCTTGTAAATCAATACCCAAGATTTAACTTATCGACAGCATTAAGAACTAGAGAGACCTAATTCTAACAAAAAGAACTCACCTCAACTATATTCGTTTAAGCTAGATCACACATCCACACCACATAATCGTAAACTAAGACATAATCAATATATGCAGTTCGTCACTAGTATTAGAATAAATTAAACAACTATAAACTTAATTATTCTAATTGACAAGGAAGCCATTCTAAGATATCAAGCACCGACCAAATATTTAATAAACATGAACAATTATAATTAAAATAGAAGATGCATGAATTCCAAAGAACAAAGAAGAATTAACGAGCAAATTAAGTCTCACGAATATATTGAATCAAACTTTGATTAACCTTCGACTAGAAGAAGGAGTTTAGAAACCCATAAAATAAATAAAACTAAGAATGGCTATTGTTGAGCCTCCTCCCATCATAATCTAATAATGTCTATTTATAGGCCAAAATAATATAATAGAGAAAATACAAAAGTGCCCTTAATTACATAATGTAGAATTTTCCTAGGTTTCTTGGCAATTTTTGCATCAAACTTTCAATTCACTTTGGGTGCCTTCCTTACACTTTTGGGCTTAAGTTGTGCAATAAATATAGTTAGATTTTTCAACTCCCTTCGAATTGGTATATTATGGGTCCAAACCAAAGATTTATAACTTAAGTTATGGTCAAAATACTGAAGTTGCGCTGGAGTGAAAGTTCAAATTGCAAAAACTTGCCAAAAATAAACTTTAAACTCATTTTTCTCCAATTATTTCCTAAATCAATAATAAATAAAATATAAATACTAACGATATAATTAATGACATAAATAGCATAATTCAAGGGGGAAAATATCACAAATAAATAAAGAACTTAAGCACTTATCAATAGTCATCCTCGTAGTACCATGCTTTTGTAATAAGAAAGTGTTGTAAACAAACATAATTTCATTAATTTCTCATTTTTTTTTGAAAATAAAACATTAAAATTGCTAGTATGTAGGGAAAAAAATAAATTTATGAGAAATTAACTGCAAGCTTCAAGGCGTGTAACCATTCCAGCATCTTTAAGGTTCTATTCGACTCCACCTATATTTTGGTGAGTGAAAAAGTTATTAGCAAATGAACCTCAAGGATATAAATGAAGCTTAATGATTATCCACATTTTGTACTTACGGAAAATAGTCCACTGAGTATTGAGTGGAGCATAGCAAGAAAATCAAATTCTATAAAAAAAACTTCTGGAGTAATTCTTTATCAAACAATCTTAAATATAAATGACGATGAAAGAACAAATAGAAAATTTGTTTTTATGTTTTTCGTTGTGCCAAGCAAACGAAAGTCAACTCCTAGTTATATATGTTCTTATGTCTCTTCACAAAAACATAATTATCCAATATACTTATCTGAAAACTCAAATCTATTACCAATAAACTTAATATTCAATAGATATACACATTTGAATAGTTATATAATTCTTTATTACTTATTCAATTGACATGAATATTTAACTTTCGATATTTAAGAGATATATCCTATTACTATAAATAGTGACAACTCTTGATTAATAATAAAGTGATATAATTTTGGTATACTTATAATAATGATTGAAACATTATAAATATTTTGAAAATGTTTAAATAATTTACGGTGATGGTTATCAAATTTAGTCAAGAGAATGTAAGACAAATTAAGCTTAAAGTTCAATGCTTGCAAGACTTTGTCGCGATTGATCTCAAAATAATGTCTTGTTGGATTTGCCTTTACATAATGGGGTTTGATATTATAATATGGTTTTGAACCATAAATGATTGATTTTTTTTCTAATACCGAAATCTAATTTAGTACTAGTTAATTTTATTTCAATTTAGAACAATACAAGTAAAGAGCTCACTCTTAAATTTACTTAAATAAATTAATTGAATTAACTTAATTCATTTTTAAATGAACAACGAGTCTGCTATTAGCTTTAACACACATCTTTATTCATCTAAAGTAGTGGCAGCCTGCAATGTTAATACAAATCTCAGGTGAGGAAAATTTCGAACACACGAACAGAACTCGAACAGAAAAAGAAAAAATAGGACAAGGCTCCAAGGCATGTATCAAGCCACTCTCTTTAAGGTTATATTTGCCCCGACATATCTTCAATGTGCAAATGAGTTCCAAGCAAATTTACCTCGAAGATACAATGAAGCCAATGACTATTTGCATTTTGCACTAACGAGAATAGTCCACTAGGCACTAAGCAATGTCTAGCAAGAAAATCAATTTCTAAAAAGAATTTCTGCAGTAACTCTTTATAGAACAATCTAATAATATTAGAAAATGAGGAAGGATGGAAACAACTTTTAGACTTTGTTGGTGTAATTTCTAAATGAAATCTCATTCCTATTTATAGAAATTTTCATGTCTCTTCATGGAGACATCTTTCAATAGATGTCTTTATGAATAAATAAATAATTATTGTTTTTCATATAATTTTATAACTATTCAAATAATATTGTTTAAATAGTTATAATTCTTTTTCAAAAATCAAATGATATAACTTTTGACTAATGATCAAAAAATTCTCTTTTGATTAATTACACCCATTCATTAATAGGTATTGGAATACTATATATATTTGAAAATGTTCCAACAATCTCCCCCCCTTTTCAAAATATTTAGATTTTGATATTCTTAGAAATCAATTTGCATAAATGAAGGTGTCTTACGATTGAACCTTCACTTAGTGAAAATATGTTAAAGTTAATCGAAATTGCATGGTAGACTAAGCTTTGAACTAACTATTCCATTTGATTAACCGAACACATCTCACACAATGATTTCAACATCGGTCAATGCATAGTATCTAGGGACACTATGTAATGCCCCAGATTTTGAGCTTGGAAGTTTTGAGGTTTGGTGGTTAGGGTTACAGAGAAGGGTGTGCTTTTGTGTTTATTCTCACGTTTAAGTACCAGAATGGGCTTACTAGTATGATGGTTGAGTGAGTGTTAGTGAACCTTTGGGTTTTGGGTTCGAGTCACTGAGTGCGTATTTTGGAAGTCCTATTATTTTATTTTATTTTTTGAGTGGTCATAATTATTTATTTTATTTTTTATTATTTTTATTTTTAATTTTTAGTCTGGAACGTGCTTTTGGCTTTTCTATCTGGGTTTCTATTTTTTTTACGGTGGTTGTGGTTTTCTTCTCGTTCCTCTAGGAACCGGGTTTTACTGCATGTAAAACTAAGAATCTTGCTCTATCATCGTCGAAACAGATGTGGGATTCGAAAATTCTTTATTTTATTTGCAAAACTAATGAATTGCTGTGGGATTTTGGAAATCTTTTAACATGTTGGTAATTGGGCATTTTAGGCTCGTGTTGATTGATATTGTCTGGAAGGTAGTGCGTTATGGTTGGTTCTAGAAGTGGCGTGACTGAAGGTCATTTTAGTGACCGAAAAACTTGGTTTTTTAGGTTGTTTAGGGGTGGTTTCGTGGCCATTGGAGTTTCCACACGGGAGTGTGCCAGTTCACACGACCGTGTGTTTTTGGGTATTAGGGTTTCTGGGTCAATTTTGGTGCCACACGGTCGTGTGGCTGACTTAGGGATTTTATTGTTTCTCACACGGCCGTGTCCCTCGAGCACATGACCGTGTGAGATTGGGGATTGGGGTTTAAGTGATTTGGTGTCACACAGCCTGGCCACACGACTGTGTGACTAATTTGGGAATTAGGGATTCCACACGAGCGTGTGTTTTGGGACACAAGGCCGTGTATGGTGGGCACACGGGCGTGTGAGACCCTCACACGGTCATGTCAGCCCTATACTCAAATTTAGTGCAAATGTACAGAGACTTACACGGCCTGATCCTACGACCATGTCCTTGGTCTAAACAGGGGTGTGCCTTAGTCACACGGGCATGTGCCTTAGTCACACGGGCGTGTGCCTTAGTCACACGGGCGTGCGCCTTAGTCGCACGGGCGTGTGCCTTAGTCACACCGACTTTTGATCTCCTAAACGGCCAAAGCACACGGGTGTCTGGTCTTAAGTCACTTGTATTGATTTTGTATGCATTTCTAATCTGAATATGTGTTTGTGTGTGTGTTCTGAACCTTAGCTAAGTTCAACAAGGGTGTTCAAGACTTGATATCTGTGATGGTTGTGTGTGATGTATGATTTTGAATTTGGTCTGAAGAGTGTGCTACGTAACTGTTCTGTCTGACTTTCTGATATTGTGTCTCTGTTCTGTTAGCTTGAATGCATTACAGATTTTAGGCTTGAGCCCATTACAGATTTAATAACAAAATAATACAATTGCATGTAGAATGAAACTCCCAACCAAACCTAAATTTCCATCCGCTACACACCACCCGTACCAACCAACACACCTGTGGGGATCAAGTCAACCCACCCCGCCAACACACCAATTGCAGGCATAAAGCCATTTTAATAATTTTGTGGTGCACCACCGAACTAGATTGTGGCAAAGCCACCCGAACTAAGTTTTTGGCAACAGGCCTTTCTTCTCTTCATCAATTTTTCCAACCCATGCAATCATGTTTATAAATGAAACATAATAATATATTCATATGATAAATTTAACAAAAGGCCCATATTACAAGTTGGCCCATATTTCAATTTATCAATTTGGCCCACTAGGCAAAATAGCATTTTAGCCCATTTAACGATCTAGCAGTTTTTGGCCCATGTATCAATATAGCAGTTTTTGGCCCATATATCGATCTAGCAGTTTTTGGCCCATATATCGATCTAGCAGTTTTTTTGGCCCATATATCGATCTAGCAGTTTTTGGCCTATATATCACAAAAATCTAACTAGTTATCAAATTAACCCATCAAGGGCGATTTTGTAATTTTCACAACTTATAACCCGATTTCATGCATTAACACAAAAGTGTTAATTATGCCGTATTTTTCCATTTTTTCCATCTTTACGATTTTTATCCTAATGTTTACGATATAACATCCAACTCGAATTATAAGAGTGAAGTTACACACCTGATTACAGTGAGAACTATACTTTCCCTTTCGTCGATACCTAAATACGCATCACGATAATTTAGAACACTAATACTATTTATAAATCTATTCTTAGAAATAACGATCTAGACTTTTACCCTTGGAATTTCGAACAACTTCTATATGCGGTTTCCCCTGATCGTTCGTTAGCTACCCGTTGAATAACCACGAACAAACAAAGGCTCAGGAGTACGAACGACTTGAAATAACTGGTTTTCCTCAGATGAGGGTCCACAACCCGGTGGAAAATCTCGGATTCCCAAAATAGCCCTTCGCTTAAATTTAGGGGGAATAACGGAATCGCCCCTCTTTTGAACACTATTTACCACCCTTTTCGTCCCTATCTTGATTACCTCCATTGACAAAAGATCATTAGTCCGACTAATTAATATATCGGAATTTATGACTAACGATTTTAAGGGTGAGATTGGCTTACCACAAAATATCCTTGTTCCACAAGATGAAAAACAAGCGATAACGTCCCCTAAAACGAAATCGATTAATAACCCATCTATATCAATATGTCGAGTAATATGTAACTCCTTGATAAGAACCCTTACCTTGAAAGATATGATCCGTACTTAATAACTTCAAGATGACTTTGATGAGATGGTGATTCGGCACTCCTCTATCACACTATTGCTTAAACGAGGATTGAAAGAATAATCAACAAGACAATATAGATGAATAGAAGATTCGGCTTTGATGGAAAATTGGAGAAAATGGGATTAGTACCATTCGGCCATGGGGAGAAAAAGATGGAGAAAGTGTTTGAATGATAAATAAAAATGGAAAAGAAAAGAGAATGGAGAGAAGGTGTTATAATTCGGTTTTCAAAGAGAAGAAAAGAGAAGGAGAAAAGAGATGAGTGTAACACCTCGGTTTTAGGGGTTATGCACCTAGTGCATATCTCGGGTGTTGGTAGGCTATTTGTGGGCTTAGGCATGTTTTTAGGGGGTTTGGAGAACCCTGGATGGTAGGGGAGGCTTTAAGAAATTTTTGATTTTTTTTAGGGTGTAAGAAGGGAGCTTGGCTTTTGGGGGTTTTAAAAGAATATTCAGGTGGGTTGTGTCACATAAGATGGGTTAGCAAAGTGGCAGGTGGGACGCCACTAAGGCCTGGTGTGTATGGCGTCATTTGTAGGAGGGGAAGGTCTTGGGTTCAAGCTGTGGAATGCTCCCATTTTGCATTCTTTTTGGACGGCATGGAGGGAGGAGTTGGTGGCAATTTGAACTCTGTTAATGACCTAGTCAAATGGTGGAGTGTAGGGTGGAGAGTGATTTGTGGAGGAGGACTTGGTCAAGGTGATTTGAAATGGTGGTTTGGAGTGTTTAGGGGGATCTTGGCCGAATGGTCATTTTTCCTCTCTTTCGTTCTATGTGTTGTGGTTTAGATTAAGGCTGATTTTTGTTATTTGTTGAAGGATATTAATCTCTTGAGGATAATCGATTTATCCAGGATTCGAAGCAGTCAAGCGTAGCCTCGGTTCTTTGGTCGATCTTTGGGTAAGTGATGGTAAGAAGTTGGTTGATGGATTATTCTCTAGTTTTGTTAGGTCTAAAAGATAAGAGACTAATTGTTTAAGGGTGGCCGATTGGTGTTAGTGCTTATGTTTGTTCGGCTGATTGTTTTAGGTGCAAGGTTATCGAGGGTCGTAGTTGGTTCTTCGATTAAGGCTTTCAGGTGTGTACATACACACTCGTTTCTATTGATAAATGTGGTTATTATGATATTGTGTATCTATATACACTTCGCTGTTATTGTATCTTTATACATATGATATGTATGTTGAATCCATGGAAGATGGATGAGATACCATTAAGGTATGTGGTAAAGGGCCAGGTAAGTCCCTATTGTGATGCTTATGGTAAGCATGATGTATCTGGCATGTGATATATTGATTGGTTGATGATTAAACCTATGTGCGTTACTAAACATTCATGACGATATATTTTGATACATGTGCATGATTGATGTGGGTTGTACGAGTGGAGGGGGCAGTGATATTTTGTGCTGACGAGCACCAGTGTTTTGGTAACACAACTTTGTGACTTTGGGTCACCAGAGGTTTGGCACCTCCAGAGGTTTGGCACCTCATTGCGACTCGTCCCTGTGGTTTGACACCGCCGTGGGTTGGCCCCACTTGAGATATAGGATCGTCTGCTAGTGATTGGGTATCACACGATGGGTTGGCCCCATCATTGGATTTGTGACTATGGTCACCAGTGCTTTGGTAGCACATTTGTGTCTTTGGGACACCAGAGGTTGGGCACCTCATTGCGACTCGTCCCTGTGGTTTGATACCACCGTGGGTTGGCCCCACATGAGATATGGGATCGTCTGCTAGTGATTGGGTATCACACGATGGGTTGGCCCCATCATTGGATTTGTGACTTCGGTCACCAGTGCTTTGGTAGCACAAACGTGTCTTTGGGACACCAGTGGTTTGGCACCACATTGACGGATATTGTGTCTTTGGGACACCAGTGTTTTGGTAACACATTATGAGTATATGTCACCAGTGGTTTGGCACCACCAGTGGTTTGGTACCACATGGGGTAGAAAAGGTGAATGGATGGTTAGGAGTGGGTGCATATTAATTGTATGCATGATGATTATGTTATGTTTGCATATGACGTTTTGCTAAACCGGGAAAAAGGGTTGCACACTGAGTCTTGGTGACTCACCTTTTTCCTTTAACCATTTCAGGTATTGCATAAAGCTGGACCGGGATCGGAGAGGACAAGGTGGCCCATGCCGAAGATGATGTTTAATTATGTTATGCTTGATTTTGATGCACTTATTTTATTTTAAGTATTGGGTTGTAATAAAGGCCATTTTATTATTTTGGTATTATTTTTAACTATGGTTTAATTTAATTTAAATTGCTATGTGAAAATGGTATATGGTTTTATCCATTGATTCAACTAAATTTTTAATCCCCTGAGTTTTCAAAATAAAACATGAGTTTTCAAACAATCATGCCCAAGATTTCTACAAGAATAAAATTTACTAGAAGATTTTCAACCGACTTTCCCAGTGACATAACCAGATTCGGTCGGAATGAATGGGCCGGGTTTGGGGATGTTACAGTTTGGTATCAGAGCCTGATTCAAAACTCGGCTTTGAGGGTTTTTGGGCCCGAAACAGTTTTCGAAATGAGCTTTTTGAAATGTGGGATTTTATAACAAGTTTTTCAGGTTATACTGGCATGGCACCTGTACCTCCGACCCGAAGTCCACCAGGTAAGTACTTCGGACTTTCTTGAAGTGATTTGTTTGTATGAATTGATTTGGGCTTAGTTTGGGCTCGTAGAATAGAATAATAGGATTTGTTGGACCCTAGGACTAGACTACTCAAACATGTGCATAAAACTTAAAATTCCTAAACAAACCTATGAAGTGAGTCGCCGAGTTAAGGTGTGGCAACCACTGTACGCATGTCGAGGCTTGGATCCAGAAGAGCTAGGTACTTAAGCAGTCCTCGAGACTCACCTCCTCTTCGCAGGAATCCTACCTGGTGCGTAGCTCCGGTTCACCTTAACCAAAAGGACCTGTTCATAGGCTAAACTGATTATTAAAACCCGAAAGGGAAGTAGTCTTGCTGTTTTCAAAACCCTTCGTTTTAAAAATTTTCAACTTTACCCTTTTGGTTTATAAACCCTAAATTTGATTGTTGAAGGACGTTTTTCGATTTACAAAATTACCAAAATACCCTAGTGGCAAAATTACAAAAATACCCCTGTCTTGTAAAATTACCATACTACCCTCAGCTTTTGATAAAATGATCTTTACTCTGAAAAATACCAAAATCTCGAGTTTTCAAATATTGAGGTTCCTTGGGTTGCGAAAATTTACGAAAATACCCCCGGTTGATAAAAATTACCAAAGTGCCCCTGGTTTCTAAATTTTCAGATTTCTCACGATTTTTGCCGAAATATTTTTATTCTGCCAAATGTTAGGAAAAACTCATTTTGTGAAATATTGTGAAATTACGATTTGAGGAATTACGAAAATGCCCCTGATTTCCAAAATCACAAAATAACCCCGATTTCTGAAATTTTTGCAACACATCTGGTTTGAAAAACAAATTTTTTCCAAGATGACCCCTGAGATTTTGTAAACTTTGAGGATTGGAAATCTATTTTCAAAATTGACCCAGAGTTATTACTGATATACCTCTATAGGAAAATGACGAAATTACCCCTGGGTAGGAAAGGAAACTTGATTGCTCGAAAGAACTACTCTTGAAAACTTCTTTGCATAAAATTGCTCGTGGATAAACAGTGAAACCCAATTTCTAATGCATAAAATTTTTAATCAGATTAAATCGAGGCGATAGAGATGAGTTCTAGGGGGTGTGGTCGTATTCCTCGAGGACGTGGTAGAGGTAGGATGGCAGTCTCGGAACCGGTTGGGTCAGAAAGTGTTGTGCCATTACCAGCGGTGGAGGCTGAGCAGCAGGATCAGATAGGAGGAGACGACGCGGTGTCGCAAGCTATGCTGCGGGTGCTCGAGCGGGTGGCAGGAGCCCATGTGGTCGGTGGAATCACTATTTTCGTGGAAGAAGCTCCGATAGCTGAGGAAGTCAGAAGGGTTAGAGATAGGATAAGGAATCGGGATGAGAGGAGCCCGGGATCATCGGAATTGTTTGAGAGGTCTCAGAAAAGACCAAAGGTCGAGGCATCTGTTCGTGTTGCTAAGTCAGTTGCTGGGAATCCAGATCGTCCGTGTGCTCAGTGCAGAAGATATCACGTTGGCAAGTGTTGGAATCGTATTCGTGAATGTTTCAGATGCCAGTCCAAGTCTCATCTGGTTAAGCATTGTCCCCTGGATCCGAAAAAGGACTCGGACAGTGGGTCAAGGCTTTGCGCAGCCTGGCAAGGATGGTCAGCAAGCGCCGAGAGGTCGTGGTCCGAACCATGGAGGAAATGGTTCTGGTCGAGGTCGTGAAGCTCTGGTTCGTCAGAAAGAGGATAGTGATGTGCCGGATGGGTCAGCGGGTAAGTTTCTCTTGGTTGGAATTTCTTTATTGTTCTGGTTACTGTTTTGGCAGTGGTTATATTGTTAGTAGAGTATCGGGAACGTTGGGTTTTTGGTGGCTGTTGTTTGGTTGCTAGTAAGGTATTTGGAACCTTAGGTATAGACTTAGAAAGTACGCCTAGAAAGATGTTAGCTCTTGGAGATCAGAGTGCGCAGCGATAGCGTAGTGTGGGAATTAGTATGTGGACCGTGAGTCTAGCCAAGTAATTTCGAGGACGAAATTATTTTAAGGAGGGTAGCATTGTAACACCCCGGTTTTAGGGGTTATGCACCTAGTGCATATCTCGGGTGTTGGTAGGCTATTTGTGGGCTTAGGCATGTTTTTAGGGGGTTTGGAGAACCCTGGATGGTAGGGGAGGCTTTAAGAAATTTTTGATTTTTTTTAGGGTGTAAGAAGGGAGCTTGGCTTTTGGGGGTTTTAAAAGAATATTCAGGTGGGTTGTGTCACATAAGATGGGTTAGCAAAGTGGCAGGTGGGACGCCACTAAGGCCTGGTGTGTATGGCGTCATTTGTAGGAGGGGAAGGTCTTGGGTTCAAGCTGTGGAATGCCCCCATTTTGCATTCTTTTTGGACGGCATGGAGGGAGGAGTTGGTGGCAATTTGAACTCTGTTAATGACCTAGTCAAATGGTGGAGTGTAGGGTGGAGAGTGATTTGTGGAGGAGGACTTGGTCAAGGTGATTTGAAATGGTGGTTTGGAGTGTTTAGGGGGATCTTGGCCGAATTTTAGGAGTTTTGGGGGGGAGTGTGGACGGCTTGGTATGGGATTTTGGGTGTGCCGAATGTCATTTTGACATTTTGGGTATCTTTGGTTAAGGGTTAGCAAGCTAAAGCTCTCTCTTTTTGTCTTTTGGTAGCCGAAACTTCAAGAGAATGTTCTCTCTTTTTCTTCATTCTTTTTGAAACCAAAATACCAAACTCCCATAGTTGGCCGAAATCCTAAAGAGCTTTATCTCATTTTCTTTTTGGGACCAAAAGTTCAAGTAGCCTATTGCCGAATCTTGCTTTGTGTTCTTGGTAGCCGAATGTTCTTCTCTTCATTTCTTCTCTTTTGTTCGTTTGTGTAAGCCATAACCTAATGCACTCTTTTCTCATATTTTCATTCTTCTACAACTCTTGTGCCGAATCCATATCTCCTTTTTAGTCAAAACTTCTAATTGTTTTTATCATTTCATTAAACCGAAACCTTATCATCTTGTTCCCTTAAACCTTCATTTTATTTTCTTTCTTTTCTCTATACCCTTAGCCGAAACTTTACCTATTTCTCATCTTGTCTCTTTGCACTTAAAGCCGAATGCCTTTCTTTCTTGAGAAGCTTTGAGCGAATCTATTTCTTCTCTCCTAGTGGTGTGGTTGGCCGAATATGGTTGTGTTGGGGTTGGTGTTCTCAATCGTTTGGAGTTGGGTAAGGACTTGGCCAAATGGTCATTTTTCCTCTCTTTCGTTCTATGTGTTGTGGTTTAGATTAAGGCTGATTTTTGTTATTTGTTGAAGGATATTAATCTCTTAAGGATAATCGATTTATCCAGGATGCGAAGCAGTCAAGCGTAGCCTCGGTTCTTTGGTCGATCTTTGGGTAAGTGATGGTAAGAAGTTGGTTGATGGATTATTCTCTAGTTTTGTTAGGTCTAAAAGATAAGAGACTAATTGTTTAAGGGTGGCCGATTGGTGTTAGTGCTTATGTTTGTTCGGCTGATTGTTTTAGGTGCAAGGTTATCGAGGGTCGTAGTTGGTTCTTCGATTAAGGCTTTCAGGTGTGTACATACACACTCGTTTCTATTGATAAATGTGGTTATTATGATATTGTGTATCTATATACACTTCGCTGTTATTGTATCTTTATACATATGATATGTATGTTGAATCCATGGAAGATGGATGAGATACCATTAAGGTATGTGGTAAAGGGCCAGGTAAGTCCCTATTGTGATGCTTATGGTAAGCATGATGTATCTGGCATGTGATATATTGATTGGTTGATGATTAAACCTATGTGCGTTACTAAACATTCATGACGATATATTTTGATACATGTGCATGATTGATGTGGGTTGTACGAGTGGAGGGGGCAGTGATATTTTGTGCTGACGAGCACCAGTGTTTTGGTAACACAACTTTGTGACTTTGGGTCACCAGAGGTTTGGCACCTCCAGAGGTTTGGCACCTCATTGCGACTCGTCCCTGTGGTTTTACACCACCGTGGGTTGGCCCCACATGAGATATGGGATCGTCTGCTAGTGATTGGGTATCACACGATGGGTTGGCCCCATCATTGGATTTGTGACTTCGGTCACCAGTGCTTTGGTAGCACAAACGTGTCTTTGGGACACCAGTGGTTTGGCACCACATTGACGGATATTGTGTCTTTGGGACACCAGTGTTTTGGTAACACATTGTGACTATATGTCACCAGTGGTTTGGCACCACCAGTGGTTTGGTACCACATGGGGTAGAAAAGGTGAATGGATGGTTAGGAGTGGGTGCATATTAATTGGATGCATGATGATTATGTTATGTTTGCATATGACGTTTTGCTAAACCAGGAAAAAGGGTTGCACACTGAGTCTTGGTGACTCACCTTTTTCCTTTAACCATTTCAGGTATTGCATAAAGCTGGACCGGGATCGGAGAGGACAAGGTGGCCCATGCCGAAGATGATGTTTAATTATGTTATGCTTGATTTTGATGCACTTATTTTATTTTAAGTATTGGGTTGTAATAAAGGCCATTTTATTATTTTGGTATTATTTTTAACTATGGTTTAATTTAATTTAAATTGCTATGTGAAAATGGTATATGGTTTTATCCATTGATTCAACTAAATTTTTAATCCCCTGAGTTTTCAAAATAAAACATGAGTTTTCAAACAATCATGCCCAAGATTTCTACAAGAATAAAATTTACTAGAAGATTTTCAACCGACTTTCCCAGTGACATAACCAGATTCGGTCGGAATGAATGGGCTGGGTTTGGGGATGTTACAATGAGTTTAGGAACAATATGCATTCGGCAATGGGGGAGGAGAAAGAAAATGGAATGGCTTTTTGTGTTGGTAGTTTCAGCACTAGGAGAAAGACACACAATGGGATACTAGAGTGATAAGAAAAAATGACCAAATGGTCAAAAAGAAAATGCCTAAATGAAACCCAACAAAGTTGTTTTCTCCAAGCTAAAGACACATTCGGCTATGAGAGAAAAGAAATGAGAGGAAAGATGTTTTGGATGAGCAAAAATTATGACTAAAAGAATTCTAACAAGCTACCATCCTACCCCAAACTAACCACCAAATTTCGGCTCCCCCTTTTGTCCATAACGCCGTCCAAATACATGGTCAAAATGGCCATGCAAAAGTTTCCAAGACAACTTCCTTGTATCATGCCTTGTGATTCTCTACTTTCCAAAGCTTTAAAATCCTATCCCCAAAATCAAGTTAATTCTATCCCTTAATTCAAGCTTGCCATAACCTTTAGCGACCATACCATAAAAGAGTTTGTCCAACTTATCCATAAATGATGCTTGGCCGACACATGCAAGGAAAAAGCAAAAATAAATGCTCACAATTTGCATGCTAGGAGATTCGAACCTCTCCCCTCAAGACCATACATGTTGCGCATATCCACTTTACCAATAGCTCAACTTATGCTATCTTTTATCACTTAATTAACTTAAACTTCAAAGTCACCTGATTCCTCTACAGTAAATTCTCTTTACTAAAATTTATTCTAATTTCAAATAACCACGAGCCTCCTCAAGACTCTAATAGGCACACAAATAAAATCATTCACAAGCTAAACACCAAAGACGTGCAACATATCGATACTCAAATTTTTAGGATGTTACAATTCTACCCCCTTAAAGAAAATTTCATCCTCGAAATTAACCTGGTTAAAAGAGGTGAGGATATTGTTGTCGAATTGCATCCTCAGGTTCCCACGTAGCTTATTCCACTCCGTGACTACGCCATAGGACTTTAACCAATGGCACAGTCTTCTTTCTTAGCACCTTAACATCTCGGTCTAAGATTTCCACTGGTTCCTCCTCAAAAGATAAGTCTGATCTCATCTCCACTTCTTTTACCGGTACTATGTGAGACGGATCCGATCTATAGCGCCTCAGCATAGAAACATGAAAAACATTATGAATCTGACTTAACTCCAAAGGTAATTCAAGCTGATAGGCCACTGGGCCAACACGCTTCATCACACGATATGGTCTAATGAACCGAGGGCTCAACTTGCCCTTCCTTCCAAATCTGAAAATCTTCTTCCAATGTGAGACTTTCAAAAAAACCTGATCCCCTACAGCAAACTCGATATCCTTGCGCTTCAGATCTACATACTACTTTTGTCTATCCTAAGCTTCCTTTAACCGTGCTCGAATAACTTTTACCTTTTCTTCCGTCTCAGATATCAATTCAGGACCCAACATCTGTCGTTCACCCAATTCAGTCCAACAAGTAGGAGTACGACACCTACGACCATACAATGCCTCGTAGGGTGCCATCTAAATGCTAGACTAATAACTATTGTTATACGCAAACTCTGCCAACGGTAGAAAATCCTTCCAATTACCTCTGAAGTCAATCACACAACCCCTTAACATGTCTTCCAAAATCTGAATTACTTTTTCTGACTGACCATCTGACTGAGGATGAAAAGCCGTACTGAAATTTAACTTTGTTCCCAAAGCTTCATCCAAAGCTTTCCAAAATCATGATGTAAACCTAGGATCCTTGTCCGAAATAATAGACACTGGTACCCCATGCAACCTCACGATCTCAGATACATACAGCTTAGCCAACTTCTGTAATGAGTAGTCCGTACGAACTGGTAGAAAATGAGCCGTCTTTGTCAATCGATCTACTATCACCCAAATGG
Source organism: Gossypium australe (assembly GCA_005393395.2). Classification (NCBI taxonomy): domain Eukaryota; kingdom Viridiplantae; phylum Streptophyta; class Magnoliopsida; order Malvales; family Malvaceae; genus Gossypium; species Gossypium australe. The sequence continues at coordinate 101,205,131 of CM016623.1, forward strand.
AATCTTTCTTAGTAGGTGTTAAAGGTAACCCACTAACAAAATCCATTGTTATCCGCTCCCATTTCCAAAAAGGAATCTTTACCGGTTGTAATAAACCTAACGGTAATTGATGTTCCGCCTTCACTTGTTGACAAGTCAAACATTTCCCTTCAAACTCAGAAATCTCACGCTTCAACCCTAACCACCAATACCATTCACGGGGATCTCGATACATCTTATTTCCTTCGAGGTGCATAGCATAAGGGCTACTATGCGCCTCCCGCAAAATCATTTATCTCAAATCTGAATACTTGGGCATACATACTTTTCCACGAAAACACAGCACTCCATCATTGTTCATACCAAAATCCCCTATTTCACCACTTCCAACTTCCTGAATTAAGGGTCCCAACTTTTCATCTGATATCTGCTTTTCTCTGATCTGCTCTAACCACAGAGGCTCCACCTGAAGTTCCGCTAACAGACTACTATCCTCATATAAACTCAGATGAGCAAACATTGCTCTTAATTCAGATACCACCTTCCGACTTAACGCGTCTGCTACCACGTTAGCCTTTCCAGGATGATACTCAATTGAGAAATCATAATCCTTTAACAACTCCACCCACCTTCTTTGTCTCAAGTTTAACTCCTTCTAGGTAAGAAGATACTTAAGACTCTTACGATCCGTATAGATGATAGACTTCTCACCATAGAGATAATGCCTCCAAATCTTCAAAGCAAACACTACCGTAGCCAATTCCAAGTCATGTGTAGGGTAGTTTACTTCGTGCGGTCTCAACTGACGAGAAGCATAAGCCATCACTTTTCCTTTTTACATCAGCACACATCCTAAACCCGTGTGTGATGCATCACAATAGACGATAAATTCTTTTCCAACCTCAGGTTGAATCAGTACTGGTGCTTCCGTCAAAATCTTATTCAATTTCTCGAAACTCTCTTGTTGTTTATCAGTCCATACATACTGTACTCCCTTTCACAACAACTTAGTTAGGGGTGCAGCAATCAACGAAAACCCCTCAACAAAGCGTCTATAATAACCAGTCAAATCTAAGAAACTCCATATCTCAGCTACTGACTTCGGTGGTTTCCAATCCAGTACAGCCTTAACCTTCCGAGGATCCACCCTTATTCCTTCAGCTGACACCACATGACCCAAGAAAGTCACTTCCCTTAACCAAAATTCACATTTACTGAATTTGGCATAAAGTTGCTTGTCTCGCAGTAACTGTAAAACTATACGCAAATGTGAGTCATGCTCCTCTTCATTTTTCGAATATACCAAAATGTCATCTATGAACACTACCACAAACCGGTCTAAACAAGGTTGAAAAACCCGGTTCATCATGTCCATAAATGCAGTTGGTGCATTGGTCAACCCAAACAGCATCACCAAAAACTCATAATGTCCATAACGAGTTTGGAATACCGTCTTATGAATATCTACCTCTTTCACTTTGAGTTGATGATAACCCGATCTCAAATCAATTTTGGAGAAAACTGAAGCTCCCTTCAATTGATCAAACAGGTCATCAATTCTCAACAAAGGATATCTATTCTTGATCATCAATTTATTCAACTGCCAGTAATCAATGCACATACGAATCGACCCATCCTTCTTTTTAACGAACAAAACCGGTGCTCCCCATGAAGACACATTCGGTCGAATAAATCCCCGATCCAACAATTCTTGAATTTGAGCTTTAAGCTCCGCCAACTCCTTCGGTGCCATTCTATAAGGAGCAATAGACATTGGAGCCGTTTCGGGCAAAACCTCAATACCAAATTCTACTTCCCAATCTGGAGGTATACCAGGAAGTTCTTCGGGAAAGATATCTGGAAATTCCTTCACCGTTCTCACATCTTCCATGATAACCTTGGCATCCAAAACACTAATAAAAGCTAGGAATGCTCCAAACCCTTTTCGCACCATCTTTTCTGTCTTTAACGCAGATACCACATTTGCCAAGTAATTTCTTCGTTCGTCTATCATTACTACTTCCTTATCATCCGAAGTCCTTATTGACATCCGCTTTTCAGCACAATCCAAATGTGCCTGGTGCTTCACCAACCAATCCATGCCCAGAATAAGATCGAACTCACCGAAAGGCAATTCCATCAAATTTGCCAGAAATATTTCTCTTTGGAATTCTAAGGGCACGTCTCTAAACAGTTTATTCACAATTACAGACTGTCCTAAAGGACTAATTACCGTCATCTCACTATCGGTAGTCTCAGATTCTTTATTCAGGTTTCCAGATATGGCACTAGCAACATACGAGTGGGTAGAACCAATATCTATCAAAGCAGTAACAGACACATCAAAGATGAAGAACGTAGTTATCACATCAGTGCATTGCCATCCTCGCGACGTCTAACCGCATAGACCAACCCTGGCTGTCTTGCCTCCACGTTACCTCTGGAACCATTGCCTCGACCCGGTGCACCTTGACCACGTCCAGCCCCATTACCACCACGACCTGGTCCACGGCCTCTCAGTGGCTGCTGAGTACCTGAGTCGTATCCGTCCGTCGAGGGCAACTCTTATATTGATGGTCCTTGGAACCACATTTATAACAAGCACCAGTTTTCCTCCAGCACTCTCCGGGGTGTCGTTTCCCACATTCGACACAGTCTCGACTCTGATTAATAGCCACAGGTGTTCTTCCTTAAGCTGGTTCATCATTCCGATGCCTCTTTTGGAACCTTTTAGAAGAATCTGAATACCTAAAGTCCCTCTTGCCTCTGACTCTTTCCCGATTCTACATTCTGAGCTCTTAGCCTCTTCGGCTATCTTGGCTTTCTCCACAAGCGTGGCAAAAGTTCTTACTTGTTGTGGGGCTATCAGTCCCGCAACTCATCATTCAGCCCATCCTCGAAGCGTACACAGCGCTCATGATCTGTTGGCACTATTGTCCGAGCATAACGACTCAAGCGTAAAAATTTTGCTTCATAAGCTGCAACCGTTTTATTTCCTTGAACCAAATTAAAAAATTCCTTCCTCCGAGCATCCACATAACTGGTCCCTACATATTTCCCTTGAAAGGCAGCTTTGAAGAATTCCCAAGTAACGAATGCAGCTTCAGTGCGTTCTCGAACAGTAAGCCACTATTGATATGCCTCGTCCCTTAGCAAGGACACCGCTCTTCTTAGTTTCTGCTCTATAGTGCACTCTAAGTCGTCCATAATTCGCTCTACCGCCTCGAGCCAATATTCAGCAACATTCGGAGCTACACCCGAGACACCTCTAAAAACTTCAGCACCACTTGATTTCAGTCGCTCTGATATCGACCCACGAGCTGCTGGCCCAGCTCTAGTTCCAGCGACCCTTTCAAGGACTCGCAACATTGCTCGTGTCAAAGCACTATCTTCTCTTCTATGCTCTTGTGAATCATTTTCCGACGCTGGTGATGCCGATGCATCCATTTCCGGAATATGTTCTACTTCCTCAGACACAGCTCTAGCACCTCGACCATTACCACGGCCACGTCTACCACGTCCACGTCCTCTGGTGCTCATACTGACTAACTCGTTTTATTCTGATTACGAATTTTATGAATTAGAAAACTATTTCAGTGTTTATTAACGATTTTTTATGAGATTCAAGAGATAAAGTTGTTTTTCGCAAACACATCCTATAGTCTCGATCTCTAAAATTTTCAACACTTAAAACTAGAAGTTCTAGAGTGTTCCTATGATCATAATAATCATAATAATCATTCAGTAATGAATACTTACTTGACTTGATGCCGGATGCTTGTGGTGCCATACTACCTTTAAAAATTAAATTTCTATAATTTCAAAATAATTCCAATACAAAAATTATTGTTGAACCCAACCACAGCCGAGTTTTGAAACTGGCTCTGATACCATTAAATGTAACACCCAAAACCAGGCCTATGCGTAAAGACGAGATTTGGTTTGTCACACAATACAAACATCCATTTAAATTAGTTAATGATTTAGATAAAACTGTTCTACAAAACCTTTTTTTTGAAAGTGAAAATTTAGTAAAAACCAAGAATTTGATTTAAAATCGATGAATAAGGAAGTACTTGTTTGGAATCTTAAAATTTAGAAATTTATTTGTTAAAAACTTTAAAATAGTTTTTAAAGAGTTCAAAAGAGTTTGAAAACAAGAATATTTAAAGAAACATTATTAAAAATAATATTAGCCCAAATTAAGTGTCTAAAGCATAATTAAATCCATCCACCCATAAAAGTCCATAATATAATAATAATAGAGGCCTTATTACATCATACCCAAAATAGTAATTAACTAAATATACTTAGTTGAAATTCATAGTTTATAAAATCCAGACTCGAAGTACGGCCTACACGAAGACATCCTCGGCCCAAGCCTCCAGCAATTGTCATTACCTGAGAAGGATGAGAAAACAGAGTGAGTTACTTAGAACTCAATGTGTAACTTACTCGTCAATTCCACTGGGCCAAGTCATCAAGACATTATATTGGGCTTGAGCCCATTACAGATTTAATAACAAAATAATACAATATCATGTAGAAAGAAATTCCCAACCAAACCTAAATTTCCATCCGCTACACACCACCCGTACCAACCAACACACCTGTGGGGATCAAGTCAACCCACCCTGCCAACACACCAATCACAAGCATAAAGCCATTTTAATAATTTTGTGGTGCACCACCGAACTAGATTGTGGCAAAGCCACCCGAACTATATTTTTGGCAACAGGCCTTTCTTCTCTTCATCAATTTTCCCAACCCATGCAATCATGTTTATAAATGAAACATAATAATATATTCACATGATAAATTTACAAAAGTCCCATATTACAAGTTGGCCCATATTTCAATTTATCAATTTGGCCCATTAGGCAAAATAGCATTTTAGCCCATTTAACGATCTAGCAGTTTTTGGCCCATGTATCAATATAGCAGTTTTTGGCCCATATATCGATCTAGCAGTTTTGGCCCATATATCGATCTAGCAGTTTTTTTTGGCCCGTATATCGATCTACCAATTTTTGGCCCATATATCACAAAAAATCTTACTAGTTATCAAATTAACCCATCAAGGGCGATTTTGTAGTTTTCACAACTTATAACCCGATTTCATGCATTAACACAAAAGTGTTAATTATGCCGTATTTTCTGATTTTTTCCATCTTTACGATTTTTATCCTAATGTTTACGATATAACATCCAACTCGAATTATAAGAGTGAAGTTACACACCTGATTACGGTGAGAACTATACTTTCCCGTTCGTCGATACCTAAATACGCATCACGATAATTTAGAACACTAATACTATTTATAAATCTATTCTTAGAAATAACGATATCGACTTTTACCCTTGGAATTTCGAACAACTTCTATATGCGGTTTCCCCCCGATCGTTGGTTCGCTACCCGTTGAATAACCACGAACAAACAAAGGCTCAGGAGTACGAATGACTTCAAATAACTGGTTTTCCTCAGATGAGGGTCCACAACCCGGTGGAAAATCTCGGATTCCCAAAACAGCCTTTCGCTTAAATTTAGGGGGAATAACGGAACCGCCCCTCATCCGAACACTATTTACCACCATTTTCATCCCTATCTTGATTGCCTCCATTGACAAAAGATCATTAGTCCGACTAATTAATATATCGGAATTTATGACTAACGATTTTAAGGGTGAGATTGGCTTACCACAAAATATCCTTGTTCCACAAGATGAAAAACAAGCGATAACGTCCCCTAAAACGAAATCGATTAATAACCCATCTATATCAATATGTCGAGTAATATGTAACTCCTTGATAAGAACCCTTACCTTGAAAGATATGATCCGTACTTAATAACTTCAAGATGACTTTGATGAGTATCACACTATTGCTTAAACGAGGGTTGAAAGAATAATCAACAAGACAATATAGATGAATAGAAGATTCGGCTTTGAAGGAAAATTGGAGAAAATGGGATTAGTACCATTCGGCCATGGGGAGAAAAAGATGGAGAAAGTGTTTGAATGATAAATAAAAATGGAGAAGAAAAGAGAATGGAGAGAAGGTGTTATAATTCAGTTTTCAAAGAGAAGAAAAGAGAAGGAGAAAAGAGATGAGTTTAGGAACAATATACATTCGACAATGGGGGAGGAGAAAGAAAAAGGAATGGCTTTTTGTGTTGGTAGTTTCGGCACTAGGAGAAAGACACACAATGGCATACTAGAGTGATAAGCAAAAATGACCAAATGGTCAAAAAGAAAATGCCTAAATGAAACCCAACAAAGTTGTTTTCTCCAAGCTAAAGACACATTCGGCTATGAGAGAAAAGAAATGAGAGGAAAGATGTTTTGGATGAGCAAAAATTATGACTAAAAGAATTCTAACAAGCTACCATCCTACCCCAAACTAACCACCAAATTTCGGCTCCCCCTTTTGTCCATAATGCCGTCCAAATACATGGTCAAAATGGCCATGCAAAAGTTTCCAAGACAACTTCCTTGTATCATGCCTTGTGATCCTCTACTTTCCAAAGCTTTAAAATCCTATCCCCAAAATCAAGTTAATTCTGTCCCTTAATTTAAGCTTGCCATAACCTTTAGCCACCATACCATAAAAGAGTTTGTCCAACTTATCCATAAATGATGCTTGGCCGACACATGCAAGGAAAAAGTAAAAATAAATGCTCACAATTTGCATGCTAGGAGATTCGAACCTCTCCCCTCAAGACCATACATGTTGCGCATATCCACTTTACCAATAGCTAAACTTATGCTATCTTTTATGACTTAATTAACTTAAACTTCAAAGTCACCTGATTCCTCTACAGTATATTCTCTTTATTAAAATTTATTCTAATTCCAAATAACCCCGAGCCTCCTCAAGACTCTAATAGGCATGCAAATAAAATCATTCACAAGCTAAACACCAAAGACATGCAACATATCGATACTCAAATTTTTAGGATGTTACATGAAGAGTTCAGGGCCGCTTGTGATCATGATGCTGAGAGAGCTGTTTTCGCTCGAGAACACAATTCGAGTGTTCGATGAAATGTCATTGACTCCTGATGAATGTGCGAAATGTGTTGTTTCCTTGTTTCGAGATGCAGCTTATTAGTGGTGGAAGACTTTGATTTCTGTTGTTCCAAAAGAACGGGTTACATGGGATTTCTTTTAGTCTGAGTTCCGAAAGAAATATATCAGCCAGAGATTTATAGATCAAAAGCAAAAAGAGTTTTTGGAATTGAAACAGGGTCGCATCTCCGTCACTGAATATGAGCGAGAATTCGTGAGATTAAGTCAATATGCCCGAGAATGTCTTTTGCCAGAAGAAATAATGTGTAAAAGATTTGAAGATGGCCTGAATGAAGATATCTATTTACTAGTTGGATTCTGGAAATAAAAGAATTTGTTGTGCTTGTCGATCGAGCGTGTAAAGCTAAAGCACTCGGGAAAGATAAAAGAAAGGCTGAGTCTTAAGCCAGAGATGTGACAAAGAGATTTTTGAGTAAATCATTTCAGTCTGCTTCAAAGAAATTCAGAGATGAGCATAGCCGTTCAAAAACTAAATGGGACATTCAAACAGAGATCGAGCTAGATCGCAGTCAAACTTCAAAGATCCAGCAACTTCAGTGGCTAGTGTAGGAAATGCCCGTTCCGAGTGACTTGAATGTAAGCATTGTGGTAAAAGACATTTGGGTAATTGTAGATTTAATGATCGAGCATGTTTTAGATGTGGATCATTAGACCATTTCATTCGAGATTGTGCTGAGTCTGCTAAACAAGAAATTGTACAGAATCCGAGGCCAGATAATGTTTCAGCTAGAGGTAGACTTTCTCGAAACACAAGAAATGCCAGTGGTAGTCAGAGAGCTACGAAAGATACAGTTGCAAGATCTGAAGCTAAAGCACCAACCAAAGCTTACGCCATTCGAGCTCGTAAGGAAGCTTCGTCTCCAGTTGTTATTACGGGTACATTTACTCTTTATGATACTTCTGTGATTGCATTGATAGATCCAGGGTCCACTTATTCGTATATATGCATGAACTTAGTATCCAGTAGGACTTTTCCTGAGTCTACTGAATTTGTTATTAGAGTATCGAACCCCTTAGGTAAATGTGTCTTGGTTGAAAAAGTATGCAAGAACTGCCCGTTGATGTTTCGAGATGTTTGTTTTTCTGCTGATCTGATGCTATTACCTTTTGATGAGTTTGATATAATTTTGGGTATGGATTGGTTAACATGGCATGATGCTATTGTGAATTGCAAATGAAAGACAACAGATTTGAGATGTCAGAACGATGAAATAGTTCGGATTGAATCTAATGATTTAAATGGGTTACCGACTGTGATATCAGTGATAAAAGCTCAGAGTTACGTGAAAAAGGGTTACGAAGCTTATTTTGCCTATGTGATTGATTTGAGAGTGACTGAAAAGAAAGTTGAATCAGTGCCAGTTGTCTGTGAATTCCCTGATGCATTTCCTGAAAAACTACCGGGATTACCTCTGATACGTGAAGTTGAATTTGGTATTGATTTACTGCCAGGAACAATTCCTATCTCTATAGCTCTGTACAGAATGGCACCAACAGAATTGAAAGAGTTGAAGACACAATTGTAAGAGTTAACCGATAAAGGATTGGCATGACTGAGTTTCTCACCTTGGGGTGCTTCCGTTCTATTTGTGAAAAAGAAAGATGGCACGATGAGGATGTGTATCCATTACCGTCAGTTGAACAAAGTGACTATAAAGAACAAATATCCTCTGCCCAAAATTGATGATTTGTTTGATCAGCTAAAAGGAACTACCGTGTTTTCAAAGATATACCTGAGATCGAGATACTATCAGTTACGAGTAAAAGATTCAGATATTCTGAAAACTACTTTCAGAACGAGGTACGGGCATTATGAGTTTTTAGTTGTGCCTTTCGGACTAACAAATGCTCCTGCTATTTTTATCGATCTGATGAACAGAATTTTCAGATCGTATTTAGATCAATTTGTTGTTGTATTCATTGATGACATTTTGATTTATTCGTGTGATGAAACTGAGCATGCTGAACATCTGAGAATTGTGCTACAAACTCTGTGAGATAAGCAATTGTATGCAAAGATTAGTAAATGTGAGTTCTAGTTGCGTGAAGTTAGTTTTCTGGGACATATTGTATCAGCATCTGGTATACAAGTTGATCCGAGCAAAATTTCAGCTATTTTGGAATGGAAGCCTCCGAAAAATGTGTTTCAGTTCGCAGTTCTCTGGGACTTGCTGATTATTATCAAAGGTTCGTAAAAGGCTTTTCGATGATTGCTACTCTGTTGACTAAATTGCTTTAGAAAGATGTGAAATTTGAATGGTTCGATAAATGTCAAAAAAGCTTTGATCAATTGAAATCCCTTTTGACTGAAGCTCCAATTTTGGTATAACCAGAATCTAGTAAAGAGTTCGTGATTTATAGTGATGCTTCGTTGAATGTTCTGGGATGTGTTTTGATGCAGGAAGGCAAAGTTATAGCTTATGCCTCGAGACAGTTGAAACCGTATGAAAAGAATTATCCAACGCACGATCTTGAGTTAGCAGCTATTGTGTTTGCTTTGAAAATTTTGTGTCATTATCTTATAGGTGAAAAAAGCCATGTATTTTCGGATCATAAAAGTTTGAAATATTTGATGACTCAAAAAGACTCGAATCTACGACAAAGAAGATGGTTAGAACTGTTGAAAGACTTCGAGCTTGTGATAGATTATCATCCAGGAAAAGCAAATGTTGTTGCTAATGCATTGAGTCGAAAATCGCTATTTGCATTACGTGCGATGAATGCTCATTTAGTCTTGTCTGGTGATGGTTCAGTTTTGGCTGAATTGAAAGTGAAACTGTTTTTTATACAACAAATATGTGATGCTCAGAAAGTTGATAATGAAATGTTAATGAAATGAGCTTAGTATGGTTTGAACCCCGATTCTGAATTTCGACTTGATGTTGATAATTGTTTGAGATATCGAGATCGGATTTGTGTTTCGAGGAATTCAGAGCTGATTCAGTCGATATTGAAAAAAGCACATAACAGTCGCCTATTTGTTCATCCGGAAAGTACAAAGATGTACCATGATTTGAAGCAACATTTTTGGTGGCCTGGTATGAAGCGAGATATCTCAGATTTTGTATCGAAATGTTTAGTTTGTTAGCAAGTTAAAGCTAAACATCAAGTGCCATCTGGTTTGTTACAACCGATAATGATTCCTAAGTGGAAATGGGATAAAGTAACAATGGATTTTGTTTTAGGGTTGCCATTAACTCCGAGAAAGAAAGATGCAATCTAGGTTGTAGTTGACAGATTGACGAAATCAACTCATTTTATTCCGGTACGAATTGATTACTCATTTGATAAGTTAGTTGAGCTTAATATTTCCGATATTGTGAGATTGCACGGGGTGCAACAATCTATTGTGTGTGATAGAGATCCGAGGTTTACTTCACGATTCTGGAAGAAACTACAAGAGGCTTTAGGTACTAAATTGCATTTTAGTACATCTTTTCACCCACAGACGGATGGTCAATCTGAGCGAATTATTCAGATACTTGAGGATATGTTGAGATGTTGCATTCTTGAGTTTGATGGTACGTGGGAGCAATATTTTCCATTGATTGAGTTTGCGTACAATAACAGTTTTCAGTCGAGTATCAAAATGGCACCTTACGAGGCTTTGTACGGACGTAAATGTTGAACACCTTTGTATTGGACTGAGCTAAGTGAAAGTAAGATACACAGGGTTGATTTGATAAAAAAAAATGAACAGAAAGTGAAAGTGATTCGTGATAGTCTAAAAGCCGCGTCAGATCATCAGAAATCTTATGTAGACTTGAAATGAAAAGAGATTGAGTTTGAGATTTGTGATAAAGTGTTCTTGAAAGTGTCTCTGTGGAAGAAAATACTTCGTTTTGCAAGAAAGGCAAATTGAGTCTGAGGTTCATCGGACCGTATGAAATTATTGAGCGCATTGGACCTGTTGCATACAGATTGTTATTGCCACTGAAATTAGAAAAGATTCATATTGTGTTTTACGTATCAATGCTTCATCGATATAGATCTGACCCATCACATGTGATTTCTCCGTCTGAGATTGAGATCCGATCCGATATGACATACGAGGAAGAACGGATCCAAATTTTAGATCGCAAGGTGAAAGAATTGAGAAATAAGAAAATTTCATTAATAAAAGTACTGTGGCATCGACACGGAGAGGAAGAGGCTACATGGGAGCCCGAAGACGCAATGAGAGAACGTTATCCTAACCTATTCGTCGGTAAGATTTTCAGGGACAAAAATTCCTAAGGGGGGAGAATTGTAATAGTCCGGTTTAGACCCTAGTCGAAATAGTGTTTTTGGGACCACAGATACAAATTAGTAAAATATTTTAATATTATTATCTGTGTTTGCAATATGTGATTTAGCATGTGTGAAAGATTTGTGAATTAATTTGTCCGTTTGTGTGCTTAATTAGAGAAAAGGACTAAATCGTATAAAAGATAAAAGTGACATTCTACATGTTAATGCGTTAAATTGAATTTGGTTTTTCAATTTGAAGGCCTTAAAATGGAATTAGACCATTGTAATATGGCATGGACGGTAGTGGACATGTATTTTAAGTATGTTATAAAGTTTCATTAAGGGTAAAATGGGAAATGAATAATAAATATGATAATTAATAAAACAAAAGCTTAAATTAAGTCATTATGGGTGATCATCCACCGAAATTAGAAAAGAAAAAGAAAGTTTGAAGCTTTGTGGTGTTCGGCTATTACAAGTCTTGATTAAGGTATGTTACTTGTTCGATTTTTGATAATTTCTACGTTTTTGTAATCATTGCTTTGAATACTACAAAACCCATGCCTTAATTTTAGAATTTGATGATGATTTTGAAATGTGCCATTGATGAATGTTTGAGCTTTGTGATGTTAGTTTATGAAATATGAAATATATATGTTAGATTAACATGTTTTGTCTTTGGATTTTTGGTGAATTTGAGTAATTTGGACTAAATTGAGAAAATAATATTTTGAGGGACTAAAATGTGAAATAAATGAAATGTATGGACTTGTATAATTATGATGAAAATTCAGCTAAGCATGGGTACAAGAGAATTATGTGTATTTTGTGATTTTGTGAAGTAGGGACTTAAATGTCAAAATGTGAAAATGTGAGGGCTAATTTGTAAATTTCCCTAAATGTGTATTTTTGGATTGAATTGAATGATTTGGTGAATAAATGAGTTACATTTGAATATGTATAGATCAAGAACCAAAGAAAATGGACTTAGACCGAGGAAAATCGAAAGTGATCGAATAGTCGAATCTGTCCGTCTATATCTGTAACACCCCTTACCCGAAACCTTTGCCGGAGTCGAGTATGTGGCATTACTAGACTTGACTACTAATTTGGGGCATAAAAATTTAAAGCTGTCCAACTGCGTCATGCTGACTAAATTGACCATAACTCGAGTTACAAAACTTGAAATTTAGATCCGTAAATTTTCCTTGAAACTAGACTCATATAAATTTCTACCATAATTTTTCTAGAATTTTTCATGTGGCCAATTAGTACAGTTTATTCATCAAAGTTACCCCTATATCACTGTTTGATAATTCTGACCTATCTTTACAAAACCTTAGTTATCTCATTGTACAAAATTTCAATAATGTTCTTGTTTATTCCAATCAAAAATAGACTCAGTAAGGCTTCTAAACATATAAACTATGCTCCTTAATTATTTTTGTACAATTTTTAACAATTTTTCCAAGACAGAACAGGGTATCACGAATTCATTCAGAACAAGTCTCACTAAAATTTAAATATCTCATAATATAAAATTTCTTTGCCTACTCTATTTCTTTCATATGAAAATAGACACAATAAGAGTTAATTCTATATCTTATTCACTTTCTAATTCAATTTATCCTATTTTTGGTGATTTTTTAAAATCACATCACTGCTGCTAACTAAAAACTATTTCATTGCAAATTATGATTAACTAGTTTATAACCGAACATACCCACATACAACTCATACTGTCCATGCATTTTAATCATTTATGCAAATTAACTTATACCTAAAACATTCGTAATATCCTAACATCATCGATTTATTAACCAAACACAACTATGGTTCCATAAATCGAGTGTACCATTGGTTACTTACCACAATACCTAATTCAAAGGTTCATTTCGTAAACATACATTTCCTTATCAAAAACGATTAAACTTCGATTAAAAATGCACAAACATTACCATCATAAACCGACTTTTGTATCAAACGCACAAAAAGCATACTTAACTAAAAATTTAGCCATATTCGCATGGCTATTATATACATGAACCAAAAGTTTTCATCAAAACAAAGTCAAAGTCTTCCTATACATGCCTTCATTCGAAAACCAAAATGAAAGAGTACCAAAATAGTTTGATAGTGTGGACGACTTTCTGAACGATCCCGACGAGCTTGTAGCTTGCACCTAATCTATAAAATAGAGGAAACATTTCGCACAAATAAGCTTACTAGCTTAGTAAGTCCTAAGCTCCTAATAATATAGTATTCAACATTAAACATTTAAATTAAAAATAATTCAACTTGTATGTTTGTAATCACATTTACTCCAAATCGTATAAATAAAGCATTCGTATCAACCGTACTATCGTACTAAAATTTCCTTTACTTTTAACATTTCTATTTGAAGACCGAATTTCCATAATGGTGCATTCAACCTCGAAATCCATCATATCATACCCATCAATATTAGCTTCAAACACATATAACAATTCTCATAATATTAATTCGACTCAAGTAATATTAGCATAACATACCTTACATGCTTACCTGAGCCATTAACTCAAAAATTAGCTTTAATTTGCCTTGAACAAAAATTCGATTTCTCTTTTGTAAACACATCACCGGCATCAAGCCTGCTAGGCGAAAAGCCCGATAAGTGACACCGGCACAAAGCCTGCTAGGCGTGAAAGCCCGAAAAGTAACACCGGCACAAAGCCTGCTAGGCGTGAAAGCCCGAAAAGTAACACCGCACAAAGCCTGCTAGGCGTGAAAGCCCGAAACATATCTATGTAATTTAAACGTTCCAACACACTTCATAACTATTTATGTATAAGTCCAATTCAATTGAGCTTGCTCACAAACCAATAAAATCATTATATCATTATACAATCCAACAATTCACATCACATAACCAACTTTAATCATCAACCTAGTATACCTATATAATTAATTCTTTGCATATTTTAGCTAAAGGACTTACCTCGGTTGTCGATAGTCCGTGCGAATCGACTATTCGAGAACCTTCGTCTTTCCCCGGTCTAATTCCGTTTTTCTTTGCTCTTGATCTAAAACACATTAAAATTTAGCTCATTTAATTACATTTCATCTCAATTTAGTCCCAAAACACACAAATGGCAATTTACCATTTTGCCCCTAATGTTTCCCATTTTACAATTGGTCCTATTTACACAAAACTCAAAATATGCAAAATTCTAACACCATAGCTAGGCCGAATCTTCCCCATAGCTATGTGTGTCCATGCATTTCATTTATTTGTCATTTTAACTCTTCACAAATTTATTTTTTTCAATTTAGCCCTATTTACTCAAAATCACCAAAACTTCAATACAAAACTTGTAAATCTTTAACATATTTAATCTAAATCCATCAAATATCAAAACCATCCAAGCATGTTAATGGCCGAATCCTATACATATATTTTCAAAAATTTAGGCATGGGTCGGGTAATATACGAAGCAACGATCTCAAAAACGTAAAAATTTTCAAAAATAAAACTAAACTAACATATAATTTGTAATTGGAGTGGCCCATTGCCGTTCCTCTTTGTTTATATGGTATTTAATTATTTTAACATATTTAAAAACACATAATTTATACTTTATAATAAAACTACTAACATATAATTTGTAATTGGAGTGGCCCATTGCCGTTCCTCTTTGTTGTATATGGGCTTTGCCCTTTTAGAACATCCACTTAAAAAGCCACAATCAATTTAGTACCTTTCACCTTAGCATGCAACTTTTACGCTTTTCACGATTAAATCCTTTTTATCAAATTAAGCACTTAAACGACTAAATTTTTCTACGAAACTTTCACACTCACTAAATCACATATAATAAACACAAATATAATATTAAAATATTTCTCGGGCTCGGATTCGTGGTCCCGAAACCACCGTTCCGATTAGGGTCAATATTGGTCTGTTACAACTCTCCCCCCTTAAGAATTTTCGTCCTCGAAAATTTTTTACCGTTAAACAATTTCGGGTATTGCTGCCTCATTGAATCTTCAGGCTCCCACGTAGCCTCTTCAGTCCGTGTCTATTCCATAGTATTTTTACTAGTGGAATCTTTTTATTTCTCAACTCTTTCAATTCCCGGGCTAAGATACGGATTGGTTCTTCATCATATGTCAAATTGGATCGAATTTCAATTTCTGACGGTGTGATCACATGGGACAGATCCGATCTGTATTTGTGAAGCATCGAAACGTGATATACATTGTGTATCTTTTCTAAGTCAAGGGGCAATTTCAATCTATAAGCAACAGGCCCTATACGCTCGATGATTTCATACGGTCCGATAAATCTCGGACTCAACTTGCCTTTCCGACCAAATCGGAGTATTTTCTTCCACGGAGAAACTTTTAAGAACACCCGATCTCCGACCTGAAATTCAATGTCCTTACGTTTCAAATCAGCATAGGACTTTTGACGATCCGAAGCAGCTTTCAAATTACTCCTAATAACAACCACCTTTGTTCTGTTTCTTTAATCCAATCACCCCGTGTATCTTATTTTCACTGAGCTCAGTCCAATACAACGGTGTGCGACATTTTCGCCCGTATAAAGCTTCATAAGGTGCCATTTTTATACTAGATTGGAAGCTATTATTGTAAGCAAATTCAACCAAAGGTAGGTATCATTCCCACGTACCTTCAAATTCGAGAACGCAACACCTCAACATATCCTCAAGTATAAAAATAGTTCGTTCAGACTGACCGTCTGTTTGCGGATGGAAGGCTGTACTAAAATGAAGTTTAGTACCTCCATCTTGCAATTTCTTCCAAAACCGCGATGTGAATCTCGGGTCCCTATCTGAAACAATGGAACTCGGTACACCGTGCAACCTTACGACGGTATCTGATGCTTAGCTTTTACTTGTTGACAGATTAAGCACTTGGAAACAAACTCAGAATATCTGATTCATGCACCCAATGAACTGCAATCAAATTTTATCACTTTCTGTGCTATCATCAAATCATCGGTATCAAATCTGGTCTTGGAACAACATTCGAAATCAAACAATATTTGCGTTCATTACACGAAGAGCAAACAATGATTTTCGACTTAACGCATCTGCAACAATGTTAGCTTTTCCTGGATGGTAGTCAATCACTAATTCATAGTCTTTCAGCAATTCTAACCATCTGCGTTGTCTCAAATTTAAATCTTTCTGAGTCATCAATATTTTAGACTTTTATGATCCGAATAAATGTGACATTTCTTGCCGAATAAATAGTGACGCCAATTTTCAATGCGAAAACAATGGCCGCTAGTTCCAGATCGTGAGTCGGATAATTTTTCTCATGCGGCTTCAATTGTCTCGAAGCGTAGGCTATAACCTTGCCATCCTGCATTAAAACGCAACCCACCCATTCAAGGAAGCATCACTAAAACAACAAATTCTTTACCCGATTCAGGCTGGACTAACACTGGAGCTTCGGTTAGAAGGGCTTTCAACTGCTCAAAACTTTTCTGACACCTTTCCGACCACTCAAACTTGACATCTTTCTCTAGGAGTTTCGTCAAAGGTGTAGCTATTACAGAAAAACCCTTTACAAATCGTCTGTAATATCCCGCCAGGCCTAGGAAACTTCGGACCTCGGAAATATTCTTTGGGGGTTTCCAATCGAGTATAGCTGCTATTTTGTTTGGATCCACCCGAATACCTGATGCTGAAACAACATGGCCCAAAAAGCTAACTTCATTCATCCAGAACTCACACTTACTAAACGTCGCATACAGTTGTTGATCTCTCAAAGTTTGTAGCATTAATCTCAAATGCTCAGCATGTTCGGTTTCATTTTTGGAATAGATCAGTATATCGTCAATAAACACTACAACAAATCGATCCAAAAACTGTCTAAAGACTCGATTCATTAGATCCATAAAAATAGCAGGTGCATTAGTGAGTCCAAAAGGCATAACCAAAAACTCAAAATGTCCGTACCTCATTCGGAACGCAGTTTTTGGTACATCTGTATCTCTGACTCGCAACTGATAATAGCCCGATCTCAAATCTATCTTCGAAAATACTGAAGCCCCCTTCAACTGATCAAACAAGTCGTCAATCCGAGGTAATGGGTACTTATTCTTTATAGTTACTTTATTTAATTGCCGATAGTCGATACACATTCGCATAGTCCCGTCTTTCTTTTTCACAAATAAAACCGGTGCACCCCAAGGAGAGAAGCTCGGTCGTGCAAAGCCTCTATCTGTCAACTCTTGCAACTGTGCTTTCAATTCTTTTAACTCAGTAGGTGCCATCCGATACGGAGCTATCGAAATCGGAGTCGTCCCCGGTACTAATTCAATGCCGAACTCAATCTCTCGTACTGGTGGTAAACCCGGTAGTTCTTCAAGAAACACATCGGGGTATTCACATACGACTGATACAGATTCAATTTGTTTCTCGGACATTTTATTATCCAGTACATAAGCCAAATAAGCTTCACACCCCTTTCTTACATACTTCCGGGCTAACATCGAAGATATTACTATAGGAAACCCATTTACATCACAGGATTTTATTCTGATGGTCTCACCGTTTTGACATCTTAGATCAATAAGCTTTCTTTTACAATCCACTACTGCTTCATGTTAAGTTAACCAGTCCATACCCAAGATTATATCAAATTCGTCAAAGGGCAACAACATTAAATCAGCTGGGAAGCAATAATCCCGAATCATCAACGGGCAACCTCTACACACTTTATTAACAAGCACACATCTACCCAAAGGGTTGGACACACGAATCACAAACTCGGTAGACTCAACTAGCAGAGTCTTACCGAATTCTAAAGTTTCACACACATATGAATGAGTCGAACCAGGATCAATTAGTGCAATCACAGTAGTATCATAAAGGGTGAAAATACCGGTAATGACGTCGGGGGAGGAAGCATCCTCTCTGGCTCGTTCAGCATAAGCTCTAGCTGGAGCTCTAGCCTCAGATCAAACTGTAGTGTTCTTCGTTCCTTTCTGACTACCACCTACATTGCCTGAGTATCTGGATGGTCTGCGTCGCACTGTCGTGTTGCTCGGCTTAATGTTCTGAACTGTATTCTGCTCAGCTAACATCGGACATTCTCTAATAAAATGATCTGACGATCCACATTTAAAGCAGGACCGATCATGAAATCTACAGCTCCCAGATTGCCATTTCCCACAGTGCTTGCATTCAACTCGATTCTGTGGAACGTTACCAACACTGGCCATCGAGGTAGCTCGGGAGCCCACAGGAGGTCGATCCCGTCTAGGTAGATCTGTAGTAGCTTTATGTCGGTTGTAGTCATCTCTGAACTTCTTGGATGTGGGATGAAAGACCTTACCCGAAGATCTTTTACAAATGTCTCTAGCTTCTGTCTCAGCCTTCCTTTTCTCTTTCCCGAGCTCTTCCGTTTTGCAAGCCCGCTCAACTAGAGTCACAAACTCTTGAATTTCAAGAATGCCAGCAAACATCTTTATATCTTCATTCAGGCCATCTTCAAATCTTTTGCACATAATAGCTTCAGTAGAAACACACTCTCTAGCATATCTGCTGAGCCTGACAAATTTCCGTTCATATTCCGTCACGATCATTCGCCCCTGTTTCAGTTCAAGGAATTCTTTTCATTTTTGATCAACGAATCTTTTACTGATGTATTTCTTACGGAATTCATTCTGGAAGAAATCCCATGTCACTTTTTCTTTCGGAACTACTGATACTAGCGTATTCCACCAGTGATATGCAGTTTCCCGCAGTAAAGATATAGCACACTTCAATCATTCATCTGGAGTACAAGATAGCTCATCAAGTACCCGAATAGTGTTATCAAGCCACATTTCGGCTCGCTCTGCGTCATCATTATCATTGGCTTTAAATTCTTCGGTCCCAAATTTTCGGATTTTATCAACTGGAGGTCTACTAGATCTCATCTGATCTATAATCGGGGGTGCTGGTGGAATCGGAGTTGCATTATTCGGGGGTGGAGGTTGGTGTACAGCTGGGTTAGTTTGAATGAACTGGGTAAACCACTCATTCATCATGTGATAAAAGGCTTGTTTAGTCTCCCCCTCGTAACTACCCGAAATAGGTCGAGAGTCTACCGGCGCTGATCTGTGTGCACGGTCAGGCGCTACACTCTCTACATCATCTGCTATGGCTCTTTCAGGATCAGTGTCCATTTGCTATATAAAACAAAATTCAGGCTGTCAGAAGTCACCACACTATCAATATATGATAAAGGCAAGTATAGCTAGACTCACACGCGCTACAATAGTCCTAGAATCGACTAAACCGTAGCTCTGATACCAATCAAATGTAACACCCCTTACCCGAAACCTTTGCCGGAGTCGAGTATGTGGCATTACTAGACTTTACTACTAATTTGGGGCATAAAAATTTAAAGCTGTCCAACTGCATCATGCTGAATAAATTGACCATAACTCGAGTTACAAAACTCAAAATTTAGATCCGCAAATTTTCCTTGAAACTAGACTCATATAAATTTCTACCATAATTTTTCCAGAATTTTTCATGTGGCCAATTAGTACAGTTTATTCATCAAAGTTACCCCTATATCACTGTTTGATAATTCTGACCTATCTTTACAAAAACTTAGTTATCTCATTGTACAAAATTTCAATAATGTCCTTATTTATTCCAATCAAAAATAGACTCATTAAGGATTCTAAACATATGAACTATGCTCCATAATTATATTTGTACAATTTTTAACAATTTTTCCAAGACAGAACAGGGTATCACGAATTCATTCAGAAC
Source organism: Gossypium australe (assembly GCA_005393395.2). Classification (NCBI taxonomy): domain Eukaryota; kingdom Viridiplantae; phylum Streptophyta; class Magnoliopsida; order Malvales; family Malvaceae; genus Gossypium; species Gossypium australe. The sequence continues at coordinate 101,225,211 of CM016623.1, forward strand.
AAGTCTCACTAAAATTTAAATATCTCATAATATAAAATATCTTTGCCTACTCTGTTTCTTTCATATGAAAATAGACACAATAATCTTTAATTCTATATCTTATTCACTTTCTAATTCAATTTATCCTAGTTTTGGTGATTTTTGAAATTCACATCACTGCTGCTAACTAAAAACTATTTCATTGCAAATTATGATTAACTAGTTTATAACCAAACATACCCACATACAACTCATACTGTCCATGCATTTTAATCATTTATGCAAATTAACTTATACCTAAAACATTTGCGTAATATCCTAACATCATCGATTTATTAACCAAACACAACTATGGTTCCATATAATCGAGTGTACCATTGGTTACTTACCACAATACCTAATTCAAAGGTTCATTTTGTAAACATACATTTCCTTATCAAAAACGATTAAACTTCGATTAAAAATGCACAAACATTACCATCATAAACCGACATTTGTATCAAACGCACAAAAAGCATACTTAACTAAAAATTTAGCCATATTCGCATGGCTATTATATACATGAACCAAAAGTTTTCATCAAAACAAAGTCAAAGTCTTTCCTATACATGCCTTCATTCAAAAACCAAAATGAAAGAGTACCAAAATAGTTTGATAGTGTGGACGACTTTCTGAACGATCCCGACGAGCTTGTAGCTTACACCTAATCTATAAAACAGAGGAAACATTTCGCACAAATAAGCTTACTAGCTTAGTCAGTCCTAAGCTCCTAATAATATAGTATTCAAACATTAAATATTTAAATTAAAAATAATTCAACTTGTATGTTTGTAATCACATTTACTCCAAATCGTATAAATAAAGCATTCGTATCAACCGTACTATCGTACTAAAATTTCCTTTACTTTTAACATTTCTATTTGAAGACTGAATTTCCATAATAGTGCATTCAACCTCGAAATCCATCATATCATACCCATCAATATTAGCTTCAAACACATATAACACAATTCTCATAATATTAATTCGACTCAAGTAATATTAAGCATAACATATCTTACATGCTTACCTGAGCCATTAACTCAAAAAATTAGCTTTAATTTGCCTTGAACAAAAATTCGATTTCTCTTTTGTAAAACACATCACCGGCATCAAGCCTGCTAGGCGTAAAAGCCCGATAAGTGACACCGGCACAAAGCCTGCTAGGCGTGAAAGCCCGAAAAGTAACACCGGCACAAAGCCTGCTAGGCGTGAAAGCCCGAAAAGTAACACCGGCACAAAGCCTGCTAGGCGTGAAAGCCCGAAACATATCTATGTAATTTAAACGTTCCAAACACACTTCATAACTATTTTATGTATAAGTCCAATTCAATTGAGCTTGCTCACATTAAACCAATAAAATCATTATATCATTATACAATCCAACAATTCACATCACATAACCAACTTTAATCATCAACCTAGTATACCTATATACATTCGGCCATGTTATAAATAGGTACTAAAATTCATCAATTCTTACTATTTAATATAATCATAATTAATTCTTTGACATATTTTAGCTAAAGGACTTACCTCGGTTGTCGATAGTCCGTGCGAATCGGCTATTCGAGAACCTTCATATTTCCCCGGTCTAATTCCGTTTTTCTTTGCTCTTGATCTAAAACACATTAAAATTTAGCTCATTTAATTGTATTTCATCTCAATTTAGTCCCAAAACACACAAATGGGCAATTTACCATTTTGCCCCTAATGTTTCCCATTTTTACAAATTGGTCCTATTTACACAAAACTCAAAATATGCAAAATTTCCTAACACCATAGCTAGGCCGAATCTTCCCCATAGCTATGTGTGTCCATGCATTTCATTTATTTGTCATTTTAACTCTTCACAAATTTATTTTTTTCAATTTAGCCCTATTTACTCAAAATCACCAAAAACTTCAATACAAAACTTGTAAATCTTTAACATATATTTAATCTAAATCCATCAAATATCAAAACCATCCAAGCATGTTAATGGTCGAATCCTATATACATAATATTTTCAAAAATTTAGGCATGGGTCAGGTAATATACGAAGCAACGATCTCAAAAACGTAAAAATTTTCAAAAACTAAAAACCGACCATACCTTAATCAAGCTCCCTAAGTTGCCGAAAATAAAGCTTCAACAATGGAGTTTTCTTCCTCCAACATTCGGCCAAGAAGAAGAACAAGGTATGTTCTCTTTCTTCCCACTTGTTTTTATTATTTAATGTTGTATTTAACATATATATATATTAACATTATTTATAAATACACTAATATAACTTTATAATAAAACTAAACTAACATATAATTTGTAATTGGAGTGGCCCATTGCCGTTCCTCTTTGTTGTATATGGGCTAATTGCCCTTTTAGAACATCCACTTAAAAAGCCACAATCAATTTAGTACCTTTCACCTTAGCATGCAACTTTTACGCTTTTCACGATTAAATCCTTTTTATCAAATTAAGCACTTAAACGACTAAATTTTTCTACGAAACTTTCACACTCACTAAATCACATATAATAAACACAAAATATAATATTAAAATATTTTTCAGGCTCGGATTCGTGGTCCCGAAACCACTGTTCCGATTAGGGTCAATATTGGTCTGTTACAATATCCATACGAGGTAAGTCCATCTATGAATAAACGTATTTAAGTTGAATTTTTTATGTTCATTTGATATTGAATTGTGATGAATGGCTTTGGATGATATACTTGAGAAATTTGAAAAAAAAAAGTATCGACAATGTGTCAAGGTTCAAAAAGTCCCGTTCGAACCTTAGGAATAGATAGGATTCATATGTCATGACATAGGGATTCTGATATGTGATATCATGTAAGACCACATCCGGGACGTTGGCATTGATTTGAAATTTACGTGTAAGACCATGTCTGGGACATTGGCATCGTATTTGATTCATGTAAGACCCTGTCTGCGACAGTGGCTTCGATATTTGATTACATGTAAGACCACGTCTGGGACGTTGGCATTGTACGAGTATTCCAAGTATCCTATTTTATTCTGAATGGTTCAACGGGCAATTCCGAGAAATGAAAGGATATGTGAAATGTGTGACCGTTTCAGGAATGTTTGAAGTGTATGGTATGATTGTGTATAAAAGGTAAGTATATGTGAATGTGTACAAGTGAGATATGTGAATAAACTTGTTGATACAAATTGTGATATATGTATGAATGTGCTATGAATAAAAGAGATAATTGGAGGTATGACTTGTTGGTAAGTAATGGCTAAACAAATGAGCCAAGGAAGAATTACGAATTTGCATATGAGATATATTAATGATCTTGTATTTGATATGATTATGAATGTTGATATGTTAAGTTTATTTGTATATGGCTTACTAAGATTTTGAAAGCTTACTCTGTGTGTGTTTGCATTGTTTTATAGATTGTTAAAGCTACGGAAGGCTCGGGGATCGTCGAGGATCGTCACCACACTACCAACTCATATTTTGGTACCTTTTGAAAGTGTATATATTGAAGAATGGCATGTATAGTCTAGAAAGTTTTAGTTATGTTTTGAAAGGTGTAAAAATAGCCATATCACATGGCTTGATAATGAATATGATGTGAATGAGTATTTCTTCCTATATGTTGCATAATTTGGTATGGTTTGATGGCTAATGGTTGGGCTAATGAGATGACCAAAATTTATGATAAGTTTTATGACGCAAAGTTGGTATATTATAGATGAAAAGATGTCATAATGAATTTGTAAATTTGTGGATGAATTTTTCTTTGAAATGCTTGTGATTAGGTTGAGATAAATGGTACCTAAGTTGGTATGTTTGATGTGCTCTTGAATGGTTAATAAAAGTTGATCATTTTGGTATGATTTGGTTGCTTTTGATGTTTGGAATGGTGGTTATTTGTGCTTGTAGGTATAATCCAAAGTGTGGGTGGCATCTTGGCCTTGCAAATAGCCTATAATTGCCCACACGGTTGAGCACACGGGCGTGTGGCTCGATCGTGTTCCTCGTGGTTGCATTTCAAAACAAGACAATTTCGACCACAGGCTGGACGCACGGGTGTGTGACTGGCTATGTGGTGCAAGTCAGTGTCAACCACGGGGGAAACACACGGGAGTGTGTCTCAGGCCGTGTGGACAAGTCAGTATGTATGTCCTGTTTTGCCTCGGCTTAGACACAAGGGCGTGTCTGAGGCCGTGTGAGGCACACAGGTTTGTCTGAGGTCATGTGTAGCACTCCTTACCCGTGTCCGACATCGGGACCGGATACGAGGCATTACTATCCTTGACCTTACTTAAACAGGTAGTAACGGGCTATAAAATTTCGTTCCAATATAAAATCTTTTCTTTCTTAGTCATCTTATGGGCCTACAAGGCCTTAAACAAACATTCAGAATATTTCGAGGTTCAACCGAAAACTTTTACACTCTTTGAAAATTTTTGCCTAAACAGGGGTCACACATCCGTGTGACTTGGGACACGTCTATGTGGGCAGGCTGTAACACCCCTCACCCATGTCCAACTCCAGAACAGGGTTCGAGGCGTTACCGTACTTCAACATTCACAATCATACAAAACCGGGTTACCAAATTTCGCCCAAAATTTAAAACTTTTCAAAGACATGCATTTGACATTGCCATCTATTTAATCACTTATACCACATAACAAGACATTAACACATACCATGGACAAATAGGCTTATAAGCCAAAATCATTATAAGCCACATCTCATGACCATAATCAACAAATCACTATATGCCATTACATTTGGCTAATCACAACAACATCCATCATAGAAAAACTAAGTCCCTATACATGCCACTCACTTGAAAACATTTAACATACACATACCAATACTCCAAGGATAATGGCCCGATAGTGTGATACTGCCTCCGACGATCTCCAACGCTGAGCTGACCTGAAAAAACTAAAAGAAATGGAAAGGAGGGAGTAAGCTTTACGCTTAGTAAGCTCGCATGAAAATAATAAGCAATGTGATAACATGTTATTTTCATATTCTTCCTATTTATTCAAATTCCAATTAAGCTGTTTTCTTGAGTCACAGTCATTAAATTACTTATATTTGGAGTTACGAAACTCCAAATTAAGATCCGTAACTTTTCCAAGAAATTAGACTCAAATATCTTTTTACCATAAAAGTTTCAAAATTTTTGGTTTAGCCAATTAGTACAGTTTATTCTTCAAAGTCTCCCCTGTTCTGCTGTCCGACAATTCCGACCATTCTTTGCTAAACTTTAATTATCTTTTTGTACAGAATTCAAATGATGTTCTAGTTTGATTATTCTAAAAATAGACTCAATAAGGAATCTAATCATATAAATTATGTGCCAATATTATTTTTGTACAATTTGAAATGATTTTTCCAAGTCAGAACAGGGGATCTCGAAATCACTCCGAACCAGTCTCACAAATATCTAAATATCTCAAAATATACCAATCCTTTGCTTTCTCTATTTCTTATATATAAATATAGACTCAATATGATTTAAATAAATGTCTCATACAACTTATAATTCAATTTATACAATTTTTGATGATTTTTCAAATTCACCTCACTACTGCTGTCCAAAACAGTTTTATTGTAAAATTTTGCTTTCTCTCACTTTAGTTGTGTTCATCACTTGCCTATACCAATCTTTCCAATTTCCGATTACATATCGAGCATATTGTTCATACGTACATTTGCCACATTTCTCAATTGGTCACATTCACGCTTGCACTTATTCATAACATGATTGCACCAATCATCATTAGTAAATTATCTCGTTGAACCCCTTCGGAAAACACCCGATACTCGGTGGTCTCAGCACATAGCTCCACCCACACATAATTCGGCTTTCTTGTACACATGGTGAAGAATCACCCATGTGACCTAGCCATTCCATCTCGTAGCTCTCTCGTCTATATGATGTCCAACACTAGGAACCACTCATGTGACCTAGCTACTCATAACCTGTAACTTTCTTGTACACATGGTATACACACAGTATTACACATGTGACCTAGTTACATATGAAACTATTATCCTATAGCTTTCTTGCACACATGGTGAAAATCCCTTATCATCCATGTGGCCTAGCTACATATCAAAATTTGCCATCTTGTAGCTTTCTTGTGCACACAGTGAAGTTCTCTTCTCACTCATGTGACCTAGCTACATATTGTTCGTATCTCTCGATTTTCCGAAGGTTCAATCGAGAATTTCGCATTCCATACATTTTCATATTGTAGTTATCACCCAATGATTTCCATAATATCTAGCAAAATAATTATTGAACAAGTAAAATAAATGCATTATTTACATATAAACTTTCCATTTCACATAATAACCATAGTCATAGAAAACACCTTTAAGCACAACATTTCAACCCATTTTCCATGTCACCTATGTCACCTTTTATCATAAACATATTATTAAATCAATTCACCAACATAATATATTAAACATGTAATTCAGAAAAATTAATTTAATACCACAATTTAGGTTTCAAATATACATTACGACATTATTGCATTATTATTAACACACCAACTTACCTCGAATGCCGAAACGACCATTTTACCAACTTTCCCAATTTTTGATTTTCCTCCAATTCTAGGTCCAAATCTCTTTTTTTCGGGGTCTAAAACATCACATTTCACTTATTTAATTAATGTACTATTCAAAACAGTCCTTAACTCAACTTTTGCAAAATTACAATTTTGCCCCTAAACTTTTACATATTTACACTTTTTTCCCAATACTCGAAAATTAAACTTCAGCGCTTATTCTTATGTTTTATAACATGCTGATCATTTTTCTCTTCTATGGCAACATCAAATTCTCACTCTAACATGTACTTATGAACATTAGGTATTTTTACCGATTATGGCGTTTTACTCGTTTTCACGTAAAACCGCTTAGTAAAAGTTGATTAACATAATTTCAGCCTTCATATTCTATCATAAAACATCAAAATACACACTTTCACCTATGGGTAATTTTCCAAAGATGAACCCTAGCATGAATTATTGGTAGCATAAGCTAAATCGAGCTACCGGGACTCCAAAACCGTAAATAACTTGAAAAACGGGGCTAGAACGGACTTACCATGAGCTTGGAAAGTTGAGAAAACCCTAGTCATGTCTTCTCTTGGTAAATTTCGTCTATATGAAGAAGATGGACATATTTGGCATTTAAATTTTGTTTTTAATTCATTTAATTCACTAAATTACCAAAATGCCCCTTAAAAAATTCTTTTGAAACATACCCATCCATGTCCATTTTTGTCCACCAACTTAACCAATGGTATAATTATCATTTAAGGACCTCCAATTTAAAATTTCATAACAATTGGACATCTCTAACATGTAGAACTCAACTTTTGCACTTTTTATAATTTAGTCCTTTTGACTAAATTGAGTGCCCAAACGTCAAAATTTTCTAATGTGATTTTCACGAAATCATTCCGTAAAATTGTAGACCATAAAAATATAAATAAAATAAATTTCTCAACATCGGATTTGTGGTCCCGAAACCACTGTTCCGTTTAGGCCTTATTTCGGGATGTTACACAGGCTGTGTGGTCTCGCACGCCCATGTCCCTAGCCCGTGTACAATTTATTTTTATTACAAACCTACAGGGGTTTTCACACGACTTGACACACGCCCGTGTCAATGGCCCGTGTCCTTCACACGGCCTAGACATGCCCGTGTCCTCACCCGTGTGAAAAATTAGGGGTATTCTGTTTGTGACGTCAGCAACCCCTTAAGGAGCACACGACCTAGGCACACGCCCGTATGGCTAGCCCGTGGTCAACACTGACTTAAAACACTAACATGTAGGGGACACACGGCCTGTTGACACACCCATATGGGTTGACCGTGTGTCACACACGGCCTAGACACACGCCCGTGTGCCTACCCGTGTGGACACTTAAAGGCTATTTTCCAAGCCAATTGCCACCCTGAAATCAAGATCATTCATATATTCAATCCAACCACTCAAATACTTCATCAAAAACATGAATAAGGATGCATAACTCATCATCAATTGATGTATAAACTTAGTAAATATTGGCCAATATCTTTAGCCATATACAAAAAGAATAATAACCTTAATAGCCAACACCTTGGCCCCTCTTAGGACTTACATCAAGATGAAATAATTCCTATACATGCCATAGTTAATGAAAACAACTTGGCTATACCAAAATAGTGATTGATAGTGTGCTTCGAGCTCCGACGTCAATGATCCACGAGTTAGCTTGGCAAGACTGCGAGAAAAGAAGAAGGGAGAGAGGTAAGCATATAGCTTAGTAAGTTTGCATGAAACTCATATAGCAATATATTAACTCATTATAACTCATCTGTTTCTAGTTAAGAACAACACAAAACTCAAGTGCATGGCTTACTTACTCCTCACATGATACTTAATAATTTCATACTTGCATTATAATCATGGTACCTGTGTCACTTGATCACACAGATTAGTACATTTTGCTGATGCAAAAGTAAACTCAACTTTCATCTTTCTTAACATGAAAAATGCTTTATATTAACCTTGTATAACTTAATTTAGTTGACTTTCTTGTTGCCTCTTTCATATTTTGCTCTTTTACCCGATGAATTTCCTGAAATAATTGAGGTTACTCAATCTCATCAAACATGTATTTCGATGCCAATGCTATGTCCCAGACATGATCTTACATGGGATCGCCTCATGATGCCAATGTCATATCCCAAATATGGTATTATATGGGATCGCCTCATGATGCCAATGCCATATCCCAGATATGGTCTTACACGGGATCTCTTAACTTGGAGTCGATGCCAAGTCCCAGACATGGTCTTATACGAGACCTTCATTGTGTGTCTCTTAAAGGAACTTACAATTGCCATGTCTTGACATGGTCTTACGTGGTATCCTTGCCTTATGAAACTTATCAATGCCATGTCTTGACATGGACTTACATGACATCTTTGCCTTATAAATTCTCTAATGCCATGCCTTGGCTTGGACTTACATGGAATCCTTTCCTTATGCCGATGCCATGTCTTGACATAGTCTTACACGAACTTTCCTTGTCTCATGTTGTGATATTAGTATCCTCATTATTCCGAGACTTCAATCGGGAGTTTCTTATACATATTCTCATTTACTTTTCTCATCATAATATCAATAATTTAACTTCATAGTAATAATGTACATTACACAACATAAAAAGTAAATAATTGAGAATACATGTAAAACTTTAATTCATACAAACTTACCTCGGTATTCAAAATGTATGTAAAGATGTAAGTTAGTCCTCGACTTTGTTCTTGCCTTGGTTTCGATCCGGGCTTCGTGTTTCTTGATCTATAGTAACAATTTCACTTGTTAAATTCTCACATTGACTAAATCGACTTATAATTCATATTTTGGCAAAATTATAATTTTGCCCTTAGACTTTGGCAAAAATAACCATTTTGCCCATGGGCTCGGAAATAAATTCTAATCACATTTCTACCTTCAACAAGCCTAGTTGAACATTTAATACTCTTATAGCTATCATCAAAACTCAACATTTCACATAATTACTACATATTTGTAACCTTTTCATCAAGGTCCAATTAGATGTTTCCAAGACAACACCTTTCACAAAATTTGTTCATCTAACAACTAAGACTTAATTTCTTCCATAAAAATGCAGCAAATAACAATGATAGCTCTCATGGAAAAACTCTAAACTTTTCAGATAGCTCTCATGGAAAAAATCTAAACTTTTCACCGTATTGCACAATAGTCCCTCATTTGAAAGCTTAAGCTTTAGGGGTCTCAAAAGTACAATTATTATCAAGAAAGATCATCAAAATCACTTACTAGAATGGAAGAGAGCTTGCTGAAAATTTTGAGCTTTCAAACCTCTATTTTTCTTGCTAAAACCAGTGGAGAAAGATGGAGATCACTGTTCCGACTAGCCCCTAAATCGGTCTGTTACATCGTGTGAGGCACACAGCCTGCCCACACGAGCCACACGAGCTTGTAACCTCTGTAGCTTTGAAAAATGTTTAATTTTCGAAAATTTTTGTATGTGTTCGATTTAGTCCCGACCTCTTTCTAATGCATGTTTAAGGTCTCGTAGACCTGTTTAAGGGACTCTTTGATTTGATTGGTTGAATTCTGACATGTAATGTTTGTATAAGATCCGATTTGTCCGGTAATGTCTTTAACCCTAGACCGGCGATGGTTACGGGTTAGGGGTGTTACACTCTTAGTGTTTCTTTTCAGGTACCCGTTCTAAATTTGGATGATAGACTCAGTATGCGGAGGTCTCGGATAGTCTCAGTGGAAAATAAAGGATTATAGATTTATATTTCTAGTTATATGTGGTTAAACGATTTTTGGAATGTAAGATTTTTAAAAAGCTTTGGTACAAATTAAGTTTTAAGTTTTATTCATTTTTATTCTGTTTATATAAACATATATTTTAATTGAATTTTTTTTCAGACCGTATTTTAAACGATTAAATGTTCACTTATTTTGTAAAAATTCACCTACAATTACTTCTGTGGTCAATGTGACATTCGGGATTCGCTCCAAACTTCTAGGCTGGGTTTCGGGTGTTACACACTATTATGGTCATGTGTGTCCTCTTTTCATGAGTGCTGTCAGAGCCAAGCTCTTGAGCTCAGCGGCTACACTTCCACTCACATAGGTACATCCCATCAAGAGTGTTCCTGTAATTATAACACTCTAACATAATTATGTTATGGCTCCATTAATAGTACATTACTCGTCCTTCCCTTATCATTACGGGTACCTAGCACTTTAATCTTAGGATGGATTTATTTATAGTGCTAACAGTCACGTACTAATGATGTGCTTTGTCTCATTGAACTCAAGACTTGACGTTATACCAAGCGTTTAGTCGAGTTTCCATCATGGGTGACCTAATTAATGGGCTTGAGTCCTATCCCTTTTGAGGTCCTTTTTACTGCATCTCTAGCAAGACTTTTTGTCAAAGTATCCTCCAAATTTTCACTTGACCTCACATAATTAATAGTGATCACTCCATCAGAGATTAATAGTCGAACATAGCTATGTCTTAATCCAATGTGTCTAGACTTTCCATTATATACTTGGCTATATGCCTTTGCTAGAGTAGCCTCACTATCACAACAGATAGAAATAGGTGAAATTGGATTAGGCCATAAAGGTACATTATAAAGAAAATTTCTTAACCATTCAGTTTCTTTAATGCAGCGGCTAATGCAATAAATTTTGCTGCCCTGGTGGAATCAATAATACATGTTTGTTTCTTGGAACCCTAAGAATGAAGATCCATCCACTAGTAGATGTATGATCTTCCAAACTTGTAATCCAACTAGCATCCAAATACCCTTTTAAAGCTGGAGGATATCCATTATAACACAATCCATAGTTAATAGTTTTCTTTAAGTACCTAAGTTCTCTATTTAAAACTTGCCAATGCAAACTACTTGGATTACTTGTGTACCTACTCAATTTACCAATAGCATATGCAATATCTGGTCTTGTACAAATCATTATGTCTATAAGACAACCAATTAGACTTACATATTTCAATTGATCAATTTTCCTACCAGCATTAGATACTAATTTTATTTGAGAATCCATGGGTGTAGATGCTGGTATACAATTGAAGAGATCAAACTTTTCAAGCACCTTTTCAATGTAATGTGATTGTGATAAAGCTATAGTGCTTTCATCCCGGGTTATTTTAATCCCAAGAATAACATTTGCTATACCCATATCCTTCATACAAAAGTTGTTTGACAAGATTTTCTTTATGTTTTCTATTTGTTCCAAATCCGTGCCAAAAATGAGCAAGTCATCTACATATAAGAAAATTATTACACCTTTTCAATTTTCAAATTTGCTATATATGAACTTTTTGGATTCATTTATTTTATATCCATTAGCTAAAACAACCTTGTCAAACCTTTGGTGCCATTGTTTTTGTAATAGCCCAATTTAGGTGAAATCGAAACAGTGGTTTCGGGACCACAAATCCGAGTTAAAATAAAACTTATTTTTATTTTATCTTATGGTTCGTAATATGATAGAAATTTCATGTGAAAATTTTGAAAAGAAAATTTTATCGATTATGTAACACCTCTTACCCGTATTCGACATCGGAATCGGATACGAGGCATTACCGAACTTAACTTGTTCAAACATACAACATCGAGCTATAAAATTTCATTTAAAACTTGAAACATTTCATTCATATTCACAAAATCCTTATTATGGGCCTACGAGGCCTTAAACACACATCCGAAAGGTTTTGGAATTAAACCAAAAACTTTTGCGCGCTTAGAAATGTTTTGCCTAAATAGGTCCACACGCCCATGTGAAATGGAACATGCCCGTGTGGGCAGGTATGTGATCACACATGCCAATGTTCCTAACCCGTGTGGAATTTAATTTTCATTTTGAACCTACAAGAGTTTTCACACAGCTGGACCCACACCTGTGTCCATCATACAGACTAGACACGCCCGTGTCCTCACCTGTGTGTGAAAAACCTGGGTATTCTGTTTGACATCAGCAAACTCTTAAGGGCACATGGCCTAGGCATACGCCTGTGTTCTGGTCCGTGTGATGAATCGAATTCTGGCAATTTGATGCAGGAGACACACGGCCTATCAGCACACCCATGGAGCTACCCGTGTGTCACACACGGCCTAAACACACGCCCGTGTGTCTACCCGTATGGACAATTTGAAGGCTACTTTCCAAGCCAATTACCACCTTGAAACATAAACTCTCATATGCCAACACAACCAACACATAACATAGTAATATTACACTATGAAGAATCACTAATCATCATTCATACACTTCACATTATTACATCAATTGCATGAACTTTAACTTCATAACACCCATCATCATAAAAATATGAAACTTGGCAAATGTTGGCCATTTACAAAATGAGTGTATAACATTAGTAGCTAACACTTTGGCTCTCAAATATGACATCACACAAGACGACCAAGTTCCTATACATGCCATACTCAATATAAATCAACTTTACTATACCAAAAGAATGATTGATAGTGTGATCCGAGCTCTGACGTTCTACGATCCCTGAGCTAGCTTGTCGATACTACAAGGAAAAGGGAAAAGAAATGGGTAAGCATATAGCTTAGTAAGTTTGCATGGATTAAAAATAACAACATAAGTACTCATGGTAAAATCCATTCATCTCATAAAACAATAACAACACAAGTTCTCAAGTACTTTGACATACTTACTCATACTTACGCTTACCCATCACATATCTTATTACGGTTTCATAACTCGTATTTTACTCATGGTACCTGTATCACTTCATACATAATTTAGCACTTAAGCTATCCTGAATATAAACTTAAATCATTATCATCCTTAACTTAAATGTAACTCTTTGTCATCTCTGTATAGCTTAGCTCTTTGTCATCTTTGTATACTTTATCCCTTTTGCCCATTGAACTACTCGGAATATTGAAGGATACTCAATCTCATCATACATGTATCAAGATGCCAATGCCATATCCCAGATATGGTCTTACACGGAATCTCTTAGCTCGATGTCGATGCCATGTCCCGGACATGGTCTTATACGAGATCGTACATAGATGTCGATGCCATGTCTCTAACATGTTCTTACACAAGATCTTCCGTTGGTACCATGGTCTTATACGGGACCTTCCTTATTTGGTGCTGACGCCATGTCCTAGACATGGTCTTATATGGGACCTACATTAGGTGCCGATGCCATGTCCCAGACATGGTCTTATACGGGACCTTCCTTATCTCATGTTGTGACATAGGTATCTTCGTTATTCCGAGTCTTCAATCAGGACTTCAACTTAACATATTCTCATCATTTTCTCATCGAGGCATCATTAGTCGATTTCCATAGATATGATATTCTTTGTCATAATATCAAGAAAAATTTAAAGTATAAAAATACTATGAAGCTTTAATTTCATATAAACTTATCTCGGTACTTAAAATAGGTGTAGATGTTCGATTTAGTCCACAACTTTGTTCTTACCTTGATTTCAATCTGGGCTTCGTGTTTCTTGATCTATAATAACAATTTCACTTGTTTAATACTCACATTGACTAAATTGACTCATGAATCATACTTTGGCAAAATTATAATTTTGCCCCTAAACTTTCACATAATTACACTTTCGATCTGAATAGTCTTCAGAAGTTTTCAATATCTCCTTTAGTACTATCTTCATTTGCTGATTCATTCTCTTTTCTGACCACATTAGTAATCTTTCAAACACTAATCTCTGTAACTCCACACTCGTGAGCTTATTCATCCCAAAATCTTACAGATTTCATTTTAACATTTTATTGATAAGGGGGCGAGGGTAGTAAAGCCTCAAATTTAACTGTCACATAAATGTACATAACACATACTATCAACGATAGCCAGTTCATTACTAAATTCACATTCTTAAATCATTTAATAAACATTTGCTTTTACTCACTTTTGTACTTATCACATATTTCATATGCCAACAGAAATCACTAATTCAAAATCAAATCATTTCATATAGTAAGCATAGGCCACATATCACAACTCATATACTCATATCATTACCACATTTATCAATAACAACATGCCATATAATTTGATGCATACCTTTATGAGTGAGTTACCTCGACTGTTCCGTATGGGAAGATATTACGTACCTCAAGAGGAATTTCATTTTCTGTCTTCAGGTTGGATGCGGTGATTCTAGGGTCTCCTTTATTTAACAGTACCCGATCTCCTATTTTGAAGTGATTTGATGTTCCTATAAGTTCATCTAGGTGTTCCCTCGGTGTTCCTTCATGTGGTTGTGATTTATCTTTTAAATGTGTTTTCCACTCGTCTAGTTCATCGTCGTGAAGCCATCATTCCTCGTGTGATTCTGTGGTGCTTCCTGCAAAGAGGGTTTAGCGGAAAGCTTATCAATAGAATTTATGTTCTCAGCTTTGTCACTCATTGTCCTAGCAGAGTATGAGTTCACCTGCGTCGACATCAATTTTAGTTCTGGGAGTTGCTAAAAATGGTCGCCCTAAAATTAGGGGGATCGTGTTGTCCTCATCCATGTCTAAAATGACAAAATCTACCGAGAATACGAATTTGTCAATCTTTACAAGCACATCTTCAATTATACCCCTAGGAACTCTAATAGTTTTATCAGCTAGTTGAATGCTCATCCTAGTTTGTTTGGGTTTCCCTGGACCTAGTTGTTTAAACAATTTATAAGGCATGACATTTATGCTTGCCCCTAAATCAACTAACGCGTTATCAATAGTTAAACTACCAATTAAGCATGGAATTGTAAAACTCCCTGGATCTTTTAATTTCCGTGGTAGTTTATTTTGCAATATTACTAAGCATATTGTGTTCAGTTCCACATGTGATTCCTCGTCTATCTTCCGCTTATTTGTAAATAGCTTCTTTAAAAATTTCTTGGAATCTAGCATCTGTGAAAGAGCTTCAAGAAACGGTAAGTTAATATGTAATTTCTTTAAAAGTTTAAGAAACTTACCGAACTGTTCCTCTATGTCGTCTTTCGTTAATGCTTGGGGATATGGTATGCGAGGTTTGTACTCTTTGATTACCTATCTCGGCTTGTTATTGACCTCAACTATATCTTCTTCTACCACCTTCTTTTGTTCTAAATTAGGCGTGTCTAACCCTTCACTATCTTGAGCTGTTATGGCTTGAACTTGCTCCCTTGGGTTAGTCTTGGTGTTGCTCGGTAGTCTTCCTTGTGGTCTCTCAGAAAACTGCTTAGCAAGTTGCCCGAATTGATCCTTGAACTCTTGTGACAATGGCTCATGTTTTGTTTCTACCTTTTGGAAACATGTTTCTGAGGCTGTTATGAAGTTTGTTAACACCTCTTCAAGGTTCGGCTTCTTTCCCTGTGGGTAAGGCTGTTGTTGGAAGTTTTGGGAAGGTTGTTGCCTTTGATTTCTTTGACCGCACCATGAGAAATTGGGGTGGTTCTTCCAACCTGGATTATAAGTATTACTATAACGGTTATTGTTAGATCGAAAATTATTACCCATATAGTTCATTTGCTCGCACTCCATGCCCTGTCCGTAGGGTGGGTACTCAGGATTCGCCACTCATTCACTTGTCTCGCACTACATTACTTGATGTGCCTGCGAAGAACCATAGAAGCTATCAAATTTTTTATGTAGCAATTCTACCTGATTTGATAGCATGGTTACTGCATTAATGTTGAAAACTCCGGCTGCTTTGGCTGGCCTTGTCCTTGTAACTTGCCACTAATAGTTATTCAGTGACATCTCCTCTATAAACTCGTCGGCTGCTTTAGGAGTTTTGTTGTTCAGGGTTCCGCCGGTAGCTGAATCAATTAGTTGTCGTGTTGAAGGGTTCACACCGTTGTAAAAAGTTTGGACCTGTAGCCATAATGGTAATCCATGGTGTGGACACCTTCTCAACAAATCCTTGTATCTCTCCCATGCGTCGTAAAGTGTCTCTGAATCCATCTGCACAAATGAAGAGATATCATTCCTTAACTTGGCCATTTTGGCCGGCGAAAATATTTCAATAAAAATTTTTCGGTCATTTGGTCCCATGTAGTGATTGATCCTCATGGAAGAGAATGTAACCACTGTTTGGCTTTATTCCTCAGGGAAAAGGGAAATAACCGAAGATGGATGTAATCATCAGAAACACCATTTATCTTGAAGGTATCACAAAATTCTAGAAAATTCGCTAATTGTGTGTTAGGATCTTCATCCTACAAACCATCAAACTGAACAAACTGTTGTATCATCTGTATAGTGTTAGGTTTCAGTTCAAAATTATTTGCACCAATAGTAGGCCTAACAATACTAGACTCAGTCCTGTTAAACTAGGTTTAGCATAATCATGCATGGTGCGTGGAGCATGATGTTCGACCATCTCTGGAGGTGGCGGATTATTCTCTGCCATCTCTTCAGTAGTATTAATTTTGGCTTCTTGCTCTTCTTCTATGTAGTTTACGCTTCGCCTTATCTCTCTGCGATTTCTGCGAACGGTACCTTTAATATCACTATCGTAAAGTAAGGGTCCTGTCGGGTTCCTTCTAGTCATAAACTAGAGGTACCTGAAAGGAGTGAAAGAAAGAAATTAGAAAAAATAAAAATAGACTAAAAAAATAAAATTAAATTGCAAAAAAAAAAATGGCTAAAGTAATAAAAATTGAGCGTTCTTAATATTTCAGTTCCCCGGCAATGACGCCAAAAACTTGATCGTGTCTGTCGAGTCTTAAAATTTATAAAAAGAATGATCGAACCTGGAAACTAACTCTGACAATGATTTGAGGCAAGCGCACCTATCGAACAGTAGTATAGTTTAGGCAAGACCGGAATGTCTAACCCAAAGGAACCAAAAGTACTAATACTAACTCTCTTTTTTATTATTTAGCCTAAGAATAAAGGGATTTATTTATCTAATCTAAATTAATTAACTACTCAATTAAAGATGAAAAGACAAAGAGATAGAGTTTTGGAAAATAACTGAAGGAAAAATCAATTGATTAAGACGACACCCAAGGAAGAATCCACCTAGACTTCACTTGTTATCTATTTCTGAACCAGACGATTTATTCATTTGACTTGATCCGTAAGATTCCCTAACGTATATTAATCCCTCTCTCAAAGTGAATAACATCTAACCCTTCTAATTAAAACCTCTAGAATCGCATTAACTATATCTATGGACTCCCATATTAGATGTAATATCCGGGATTTATGGCTTATGCATTATTGCTTAATTTTATGAAGTAGTATGCCTATGTGTGCTGTGAACGTGTTCTATGAATTTTGTGAACCTTAGTGTGTAGGTGAATGTCTTAAAAATTATTTGATTTTTAAGTTTAAAAGGGGAGCTAAGCCTGATAGGCCTTAAGGAAATTTGTAAGGGAAATTTGACATAGGGTTGGGCTTGGTAAAGTGGCTACAAGGCGCCACTTAGGGCCTTAGTAAGTGACGCCACAATCAAGGGGAAAGGACCTAGGTTCGAGTCACAAGGGGAGCATATAAAAGAATTTTATTTTGCTGCAAGGAGCAAAGGAGTTGGACGGCACTAAGACATTAAAAGGATGAGCTTTAGTTGGGATTAAAATCTTTTAATAATTTCGGCTAAGATAAGAGATTAATGTTGGATTATTTTTATTAATTTGAATAAGGTGTTAAAGAGAGAAAAGAGGAGAAAAATGAGGAAGTTGATAAGGGGATGTGTGTGGTCGGCCAAGGGACTCTTTGGTGATCAAATTTGGGTCATAGCCGAATTCCTAAAGAGAGGTTTAGAGGTTCTTTTCGGTTCTCCTTTCTTTCTCTAGTGAAGTGCCGAAATTTTCACCATTTTCTTTCTAGACCAAAGCCAAAAGTTTGGAACCATTTGAGCATCTTCTCCTTTCTTCTTTCGCATCATATTTCTTTTTCACTCACTTCCTCAAACCCGAAACTTACTCTCCCATCTTCAACAAGGCCGAAACCTCCCTACCAATCTTCATCATTGCCGAATTCTCCTAGTTAACTTCTTCTCCTTCTCACGTTTTCCATTTAGTCTACAAAGCCGAATCTCTTCGGGACTTCAAGCAAAGGTGCTGTCGACTTCTATAGTAGGGGGTAAGATCAAATGCTATTCGGTTTCCTCTTTTTTTTTTCTTTTTTCCGAAAGTTAAGGACTAATCCCATTAATATTCTTGTTTGCCGAAACTAGGAAGGATCTTTCGGGATTCCTAGTGTAGTCGACTATAAGGAGGATTATTCGGGATTTCAAAATCCAAGGTAAGGGAAGTATGATATGAGGCCGAAGGCCATTTGCTTTAGTTCAATAAATGTTAGAATTAAATCTAACATAAGGCTTGTAGGTGTTTCGACATCTCCATCGCCAAGTGACCGTTTTCGGGATTTAAGATTCACAAGGTAAGTGAATATAAGATTCGGCCAAGGCCATATTTTAGTATTTAGATCTGTTTCTTACTTGTTCCAAAAGCCGAAAACTAATCAGTTAGGTGATTTAGTGCTAGCCGATTACAAGGAAGAAACACTACAAACTTTCGGGATTTGACTAGTAATCAAATCGACAACAAGGTAAGATTTTGGTTGCGATAAATCCTTCGGGATTTGACTTTATAGCCGAATGGCCTTTAGCTAAAATGTTTAGTGTTGGCCGAATGTAGGAACTTGAGATCTAGAGGATTAGATCGGGATTTTCGGGATTTCAGTGAACTTGCTAAGAAAATTAGGTGTGTACCCCACGCTAATTCTTAATGGATTTACGGTTTAAGTTATTATATGTATGAATAAGAATGTGAAAGATATGGCTTAAGATACCATTCAATGGTATGGCATATTCAGGTACGTTATTCTGTAAAGCTATGTTAATAATGTTACGAGTACCTGTTACGACACATATGTGAATATTGATAAGAATGTAGAATTAAGAATAGGGTATATTCTTTGCATGATTTGTATGACATGGGCTTATGGGTGATATGTTAAAGGGGAAGTGATCTGGTGGTTTTATACCACAATATCTGAATGTGGTGACTTATGTCACAAAATTTGAATGTGGTGACTTACGTCACAAAATATTATCTGGTGGCTATGCCACGAATTTATAAGGGCGATGTGCCAGTCGACTGCAGCGACTGCCTTCGATGGTGTGTAGTGGATGGAGGGTTGACTTAGTAGTCCCCACGGTGTGATGGTTGGTAAGGGTGATGTGTAGCGGATGGTATATAGGATTGGGTTCGGGTTTGCATCATTATGTTTAATTGCTATATGTATATGTATGATTTGATATGCCATAAACTGTTGGGACTTAGTGTTGGTGGTTATACACACTGAGTCTATTTGACTCACCCCATTGTGGGATATTTTTCAGGTGACGCTCAGTGATGGACCGGGTCGGCAGGAGCTTAGTGTTGGCCATGCTCAGCACGAAATTTATTTTATTTGGACTTTTTATTTATTTTAAATACTTTGGATTTATTTTGGGTTTTGTTATTGATGTAATAAGGCCGCTAGTATGAACTGTTTATGCATGCACTTGAATTATTCTATTATGACACGATTCTTATCAAATTAAAGTTAAGTAATTTTTCTTAAAAATAAATCCTGAAATGTTTTGACACCTAACACAAATGGTTTTCAGTTTAAATAAGTACACTCTCAGAACTCGACAACGTTTTCAACTTATGGTTTTGAAAATAAAGTTTTATCAAAATCTAGACTTAAAAAAAAATAAACTCGTTTACAACTCGAACACAACACGAATCAAATCTTCTTCAAACCAACCAAAGTTTTCCAAAGAAATAAACAAGTTTTGAACCGTTTTACTCGAGGAACATACCAGATCTGGTCGAGGCTCATGGGCCAGGTTTGGGGTGTTTCAACTTGGTATCAGAGCCAGGTTTTTAAACTCTCGGCCTTGGGTTTAAAGCCCATAACGTTTTCAAAATTGAGCCCAAATGAATTTTGTGAAAATTTTTGTGAAATGAACAGGTTTTCTGGCATGGCACGTAAGTCTCCGACCCGATGTCCACCAGGTAAGTACCCCTATCTATTGTGTGATTTATAGTATGAGTTGTAGAAGGGTATAGATGGAACGTAGATTAGTATATTAAGTACTTGAACTATAGGACTAGTTTACCCCAACAATTACATAAAACTTTAATGCCTAATTAAACAAACCTGTGACTAAGTCGCCGAGTTAGGGTGTGGCAACCATTGTGCGCATGTCTAGGATTGGTTTCGGTGGGAGCCTGGTATTTAAGCAGTCCTGGTGACTCACCTCCTCTCTACTCGAATCCTACCTGGTGCGTAGTGACGGTTCACCCTAACCAAGAGGATTTATTCACGGGCTAAACTCAATAACTAAAACCCGAAAGGGACTAGCCATATTTTTATAAAACCCTAGTTGTAAAATCCTCAAATTACCCTTTTTATGTGTAAAAACTATTCTATAAGATTTTTTCTGAAATATTCCCGATTTACAAAATTACCTAAATACCCCTGGTTGAAAAAATTACAAAAATGCCCTGGGTTTCTAAAATTACCATACTACCCTCGACTTTAATAAAATTTTCTTAGCAGAAGTATCTAGGAACCCCTATTTTTGCAAAATAATAAGATACCCTGATTGAAAAAATTTACCAAATTACCCTTAGTTTACGAAATTACCAAAATAACCCCGATTTCCAAAATTTCTGCCATACCGTTGATTTGAGAAAATTTTCAAAAATACCCTAGAGTTTTGAAATTTCAAAGTGCCTTGATTTATTAAGATTTCTAAATTGACCCCGATCTATTACCAAAATACCCCTGTAGGAAAAATGACGAAAATACCCCTGGGATAGGAACAGACAAAAAATGTTTGAAGAGTGAATGTGTATGGTAGATACTACTGAATGGATGTGTTTCTGTGAATTAAGGTAGAAGACTTGAAACTTTGATTGATCGAAAGAACTACTATTAAGCTCTTTTCATAAAACTGTTCGCGGATAAACAGTGGAACAAATACTAATACATAAAATTTCTTAAATCAGAGTAAAGCGCGATCGTAGACATGAGCTCTAGGGGACGTGGTCGTAATGTGCGAGGACGTGGTCGAGGCAGAATGACTGTGTCGGAACCCGTTAGGTCAGGTCAAGGGTCTGAAAATGAGGTACCACCACCACCCCCACCACCGGCTGTTGGTGTTGAGCAACAAGATCAGACGGGGGATGATGCTGTATCGCAGGCGGTGCTGCGAGTTCTGAAGATGGTGGCTGGAGCAGGTGGAAATATGGTAGCTCGAAAATCTGTACCCGAGCGACTTCGAGCCAATAGAGCTGAGGTGTTCCGTGGTGTATCTGGTGTAGCACCCAGTACTGCTGAGTATTGGTTGGAGGCGACCGAGCGAATAATGGATGAGTTGGATCTGACGGCTGAGGAGAAAGTGAAAGGAATGGTGTCGCTTCTTCGCGATGAGTCATATCAATGGTGGCTTACAGTTCGGGATGGTGCTACGGCTGAGGAACTCACTTGGGAATATGTTAAGGCGGCATACCAGAAGAAATATGTTGGTACTCATTATATAGATGCGCAGAGGAAGGCATTTCTGGGGCTGGTTCAAGGGAACAAGTCCGTGGCAGAGTACGAGGCTGAATTCCTAAGGTTGTGCCGGTATGCTCGAGGAATCGTGGCTACGGAGCATGAGCGATGTGTTCGGTTTGAGGACGGACTGAGGGATGATCTGAGGTTATTGATAGCTCCACAGCAGGAGCGAGAGTTCGCTGTGTTGGTAGAGAAGGCAAAGGTAGCCGAAGGAATCAAGGACTCTGTGAGGCAGAGCACCAATCGGAATAGGTAGAAGAGAGGTTTTGGGCCGTCAGGGTCATCTGGGAATGTTCAAAAGAGGCCTAGAGTTGATGGGCCGCGAGGTCAGCAGGCTGCGACAGGAGGGCAGTATCGTACCTGTGACCAATGTGGAAAGAAGCATCTAGGAGAATGTTGGAAGAAGACAGGAGGATGTTTCAAGTGTGGGTCCAAGGATCATATGATTAAGGACTGTCCTATGAAACCGGATGGGAACCGACCAGGAGCTCAGGGTTTTAATCAGGCTGGAAGAGGCAGACAGCAGCCTCAGCGAGGGCGTGGTCCGAATGGTAGAGGAAACGGTGCTGGAAGAGGACGTGGAACACCTGGCAGAGGTGCTGGTAATACAGAGGCAAGACAGTTGGGCTTGGTATATGCAGTTCGTCGTAGGGAAGATGGAGACGCGCTGGACGTCATAACTGGTACGTTCCTTATATTTGGCAAGCCTTACTTTGCTTTGATTGATGTTGGCTCTACCCATTCCTATGTTGCATGTAGAGTAGTTGAAACTCTAGGCATAGCCTCTGAACTATCTGATAGGGAGATGACTGTAGTAAGCCCATTAGGTCAAACTGTAGTGGTGAATAAGATGTTTCAGAAAGTACCTTTAGAGATTCAAGGAGCAGTATTCCCGGCTGACTTAATGGAATTACCCTTCGGAGAATTTGATCTCATACTTAGCATGGACTGGCTAGTGGAGCATCGAGCTATATTGGATTGTGCAGCTAAGCGAGTGGAGTTAAGGACCCCAGAGGATGAAGAAGTAGTTATGATAGGAGAAAGAAGAAACTACTTGTCTAATGTAGTTTCAACATTAAAGGCGGATAAGATGGTTCAGAAAGGGTGCAAGGCATTCTTGGCCTTTGTTAGTGCATTGGATGTGAAAGAAGGAGGAGTTAGTAGAGTTAGAACCGTAAGGGAATTTGTGGATGTCTTCCCGAAGGAATTACCTGGAATACCCCCGGATAGGGAGGTGGAGTTTGGAATTGATTTGCTACCTGGTACAGCTCCTGTGTCAATCGCCCCGTACAGAATGGCACCCAAGGAGTTGGTTGAGCTCAAGGCTCAAATCCAAGAGTTACTTGATCGTGGGTTTATTTGACCCAGTGTGTCTCCATGGGGAGCACCGGTCTTGTTTGTGAAGAAGGACGGAACTATGCATATGTGCATAGATTACCGTCAGTTGAATAAGCTGACTATCAAGAACAAGTACCCTTTGCCGAGGATTGACTACTTATTCGATCAGCTTAAGGGGGTAGCGGTTTTCTCGAAGATAGATCTAAGGTCTGGATATCATCAGCTTAAGGTGAAGGAAGTGGATATCCATAAGACAGCTTTCTGAACAAGGTATGGGCATTTTGAGTTCGTAGTAATGCCGTTTGGATTGACGAATGCCCCAGCTGCGTTCATGGATATGATGAACTGGGTTTTTCAACCTTACTTGGATAGGTTCATCGTTGTGTTCATCGACGACATTCTGGTGTATTCCAAGACTGTGGAGGAACATGATGAGCATCTTCGAATAGTGTTGCAAGTGTTAAGAGTGAAGAAGCTCTATGCCAAATTCAGCAAGTGTAAATTTTGGCTTAAGGAAGTTGCGTTCTTAGGACATGTAGTGTCTGCAGAAGGAATAAGGGTGGATCCTAGGAAGATTGAGGTGGTGCTAGATTGGAAACCACCTAAGTTTGTGCTGAGGTTCGTAGTTTCTTGGGATTGGCAGGTTACTACAGAAGGTTTGTGGAAGGATTCTCATCGATAGTCGCACCTTTAACGAAGTTGTTGAGAAAAGAAGTACCTTTCGTATGGATAGAAAAGCAACAGGAGAGCTTTGAGAAGCTTAAGAGGGTCTTGACTGAAGCTCCGGTTTTGATTCAGCCGGAGGCAGGGAAGGATTTTGTGGTGTATTGCGACGCTTCTCATATCGGATTAGGGTGTGTTTTGATGCAAGACGGGAAAGTAGTCGCTTATGCGTCTCGACAATTAAGACCACATGAGGTTAACTACCCGACGCATGATTTTGAATTGGCGGCAGTGGTCTTTGCTCTTAAGGTGTGGAGGCACTATCTTTATGGAGAAAAGTCAGTGATCTACACAGACCACAAGAGTCTTAAGTATCTGTTGACTCAGAAGGAGTTGAACCTAAGATAGCGAAGGTGGGTTGAATTATTGAAGGATTGCGATTGTTCAATAGAGTATCATCCGGGCAAAGCAAATGTAGTGGCGGATGCCCTAAGTCGGAAGGTAGTGTCGGATCTGAGGGCGATGTTTGCACATCTGAGCTTGTATGATGACGGAAGTGTGCTGGCAGAGCTGCAAGTTAAGCCGACGTGGTTGAATGAAGTGAAAGAGGGACAGTTGGTTGATGATGATCTAAGTGCTAAGCTACGGCAAGTGCAGAGTGGGGAGTTGGAAGATTATGGTATTAATAACGAGGGAGTATTGTGTTTCAAGGGTAAGGTCTGTATGCCTAAGAATGAGGAGTTGAGGCAGAGGATTCTTCAGGAATCGCATAGTAGCCCTTATGCTATGCATCCTGGAGGTAGTAAGTTATATCGAGATCTAAGGGAACAGTTTTGGTGGCCTGGTCTTAAGAAGGAAGTTACCGAATTCGTAGGGAAGTGCTTAACGTTCCAGCAAGTTAAGGCTGAACACCAAGTTCCGTCAGGATTGCTTCAGCCAATAAAGATTCCGCAGTGGAAGTGGGAGAGAATCACCATGGACTTCGTTAGTGGGCTTCCCCTTATGCCTACTAAGAAGGACTCAGTGTGGGGGATAGTGGATCGATTGACAAAGTCCGCGCATTTCATTCCAGTGCGGGTTGATTATTCCTTGCAGAAGTTGGCAAAGTTATATGTGGCGGAAATTGTGAGGTTGCATGGAGTTCCGGTATCGATAATTTCGGATAGGGACCTAAGATTTACGTCTCGGTTCTGGAAAGCATAATCAAGCTTTAGGCACCAGATTAGACTTCAGTACGGCATTTCATCCACAGTCGGACGGTCAGTCTGAGCGAGTAATCCAAGTGTTAGAGGATATGCTGAGAGGTTGTGTGATAGACTTCAGAGGAAGTTGGGAAGAATATTTGCCTTTAGCAGAATTTGCATACAACAACAGCTATCAGGCTAGCATTCGGATGGCACCATATGAAGCGTTGTATGGACAGAGGTGTCGCACTCCTACGTGTTGGACGGAGTTAGGGGAACGTCGAGTTTTGGGTCCAGAGTTAGTGGCGGAATCTGAAGAGAAGGTTAGTGTGATTCAAGCACGGTTAAAGGAGGCATCTGATAGATAGAAGTCGTACGCAGATCTCAAACGAAAAGAAATAGAATTTGATGTGGGGGATCAAGTGTTTCTTAAAGTGTCGCCTTGGAAGAAGGTAATGAGATTTGGTCGCAAAGGGAAGTTAAGTCCAAGGTTTATAGGACCTTATCAGGTATTGAAGCGAGTTGGACCAGTGGCATACCAGTTAGAGTTGCCTTCAGAATTGAAGCAGATGCACGACGTATTCCATGTTTCCATGCTACGTCGTTATCGATCGGATCCATCTCATGTAGTACCGGTTGAAAAGGTGGAGCTAAGACCAGATTTGTCCTACGAGGAAGAGCCGATTCAGATTTTGGAACGAGATGTGAAAGTGTTACGGAGGAAGTCAGTTCCTCTAGTCAAAGTGTTATGGAGAAATCATGGATCGGAGGAAGCTTCGTGGGAGCCAGAAGAAGCAATGCAACAGCAATAACCTCACTTATTTTTGCCAGGTAATTTCGAGGACGAAATTATTTTAAGGGGTGTAGAACTGTAATATCCAGGATTTATGGCTTATGCATTATTGCTTAATTTTATGAAGTAGTATGCCTATCTGTGCTGTGAATGTGTTCTATGAATTTTGTGAACCTTAGTGTGTAGGTGAATGTCTTAAAAATTATTTGATTTTTAAGTTTAAAAGGGGAGCTAAGCCTGATAGGCCTTAAGGAAATTTGTACGGGAAATTTGACATAAGGTTGGGCTTGGTAAAGTGGCTGCAAGGCACCACTTAGGGCCTTAGTAAGTGATGCCACAATCAAGGGGAAAGGGCCTAGGTTCGAGTCACAAGAGGAGCAAATAAAAGAATTTTATTTTGTTGCAAGGAGCAAAGGAGTTGGACGGCACTAAGACACTAAAAGGATGAGCTTTAGTTGGGATTAAAATCTTTTAATAATTTCGGCTAAGATAAGAGATTAATGTTGGATTATTTTTATTAATTTGAATAAGGTGATAAAGAGAGAAAAGAGGAGAAAAATGAGGAAGTTGATAAGGGGATGTGTGTGGCCGGCCAAGGGACTCTTTGGTGATCAAATTTGGATCATAGCCGAATTCCTAAAGGGAGGTTTAGAGGTTCTTTTCGGTTCTCCTTTCTTTCTCTAGTGAAGTGCCAAAATTTTCACCCTTTTCTCTCTAGACCAAAGCCGAAAGATTGGAACCATTTGAGCATCTTCTCCTTTCTTCTTTCGCATCATATTTCTTTTTCACTCACTCCCTCAAACCCGGAACTTACTCTCCCATCTTCAACAAGGCCGAAACCTCCCTACCAATCTTCATCATTGCCGAATTCTCCTAGCTTACTTCTTCTCCTTCTCACGTTTTCCATCTTGTCTACAAAGCCGAATATCTTCGGGACTTCAAGCAAAGGTGCTGTCGACTTCTGTAGTAGGGGGTAAGATCAAATGCTATTCGGTTTCCTCTCTTTTTTTTCTTTTTGCCGAAAGTTAAGGACTAATCCCATTAATATTCTTGTTTGTCGAAACTAGGAAGGATCTTTCGGGATTCCTAGTGTAGTCGACTATAAGGAGGATTATTCGGGATTTCAAAATCCAAGGTAAGGGAAGTATGATATGAGGCCGAAGGCCATTTGCTTTAGTTCAATAAATGTTAGAATTAAATCTAACATAAGGCTTGTAGGTATTTCGACATCTCCATCGCCAAGTGACCGTTTTCGAGATTTAAGATTCACAAGGTAAGTGAATATAAGATTTGGCCAAGGCCATATTTTAGTATTTAGGTATGTTTCTTACTTGTTCCAAAAGCCGAAAACTAATCAGTTAGGTGATTTAGTGCTAGCCGATTACAAGGAAGAAACACTACAAAGTTTCGGGATTTGATTAGTAATCAAATCAGCAACAAGGTAAGATTTTGGTTGCGATAAATCCTTCGGGATTTGACTTTATAGCCGAATGGCCTTTAGCTAAAATGTTTAGTGTTGGCCGAATGTAGGAACTTGAGATCTAGAGGATTAGATCGGGATTTTCGGGATTTCAGTGAACTCGCTAAGTAAATCAGGTGTGTACCCCATACTAATTCGTAATGGATTTACGGTTTAAGTTATTATATGTATGAATAAGAATGTGAAAGATATGGATTAAGATACCATTTAATGGTATGGCATATTCAGGTACGTTATTCTCTAAAGCTATGTTAATAATGTTACAAGTACCTGTTACGACACATATGTGAATATTGATAAGAATGTAGAATTAAGAATAGGGTATAGTCTTTGCATGATTTGTATGACATGGGCTTATGGGTGATATGTTAAAGGGGAAGTGATCTGGTGGTTTTATACCACAATATCTGAATGTGGTGACTTATGTCACAAAATCTGAATGTGGTGACTTACGTCACAAAATATTATCTGGTGGCTATGCCACGAATTTATAAGGGCGATGTACCAGTCGACTGCAGCGACTGCCTTCGATGGTGTGTAGCGGATGGAGGGTTGACTTAGTAGTCCCCACGGTGTGATGGTTGGTACGGGTGATGTGTAGCGGATGGTATATAGGATTTGGTTCGGGTTTGCATCATTATGTTTAATTGCTCTATGTATATGTATGATTTGATATGCCATAAACTGTTGGGACTTAGTGTTGGTGGTGATACACACTGAGTCTGTTTGACTCACCCTGTTGTGGGATATTTTTCAGGTGACGCTTAGTGATGGACCGGGTCGGCAAGAGCTTAGTGGTGGCCATGCTCAGCACGAAATTTATTTTATTTTGACTTTTTATTTATTTTAAATACTTTGGATTTATTTTTGGTTTTGTTATTGATGTAATAAGGCCGCTAGTATGAACTGTTTATGCATGCACTTGAATTATTCTATTATGACACGATTCTTATCAAATTAAAGTTAAGTAATTTTTCTTAAAAATAAATCCTGAAATGTTTTGACACCTAACACAAATGGTACACTCTAAGAACTCGACAATGTTTTCAACTTATAGTTTTGAAAATAAAGTTTTATCAAAATCTAGACTTAAAAAAAAAATAAACTCGTTTACAACTCGAACACAACACGAATCAAATCTTCTTCAAACCAACCAAAGTTTTCCAAAGAAATAAACAAGTTTTGAACCGTTTTACTCGAGGAACATACCAGATCTGGTCGAGGCTCGTGGGCCGGGTTTGGGGTGTTTCATTAGGTTTCACCCTAATCCGGTAAAATCTCGTCACCATATCTCTAGGCGCGCAATCAACTCCGCTTAATTATACTAGATCTAATCTTAGGCAGGGACTTTTCCTCCTCCACCTAAGCACATATTACTTGTATTAATATTCCGGAAATATCAACACAAGAATTAAGAACACATAATTAAGAACAAGTCAAATATTTATCATATAGTTCACCAAACGATAACAGGATTCATCTTAGGTTTCATCCCCTCGGGTATCTTAGGGTTTAGTTCATAATAATGAAAGAAAACATCTCAGAAGAAAAGATAAAACAAAACATAAGAAATCCCTAAAACCCCCTGAAGGAATTGAAGGAGAGATCCTCTGTCTTGAGTATAACTCCGGCTTCTTGAGATGGATCAACTGGTTATCTTTGAGTGATTTCCACAAATCTGACCTTTCTGGCTCGGCTCCTTAGCCTAGCTGACCGCCCCTTGACTAAAGCCTTGGGTTCCCCTTTTTCTGGTCATACTTAGGGTGTTTATATAGGCTTCGGAATGTTTTTTTTGCCCCTAAGTATCCAAATCCAAGTGAAATAGCTCTTTTCCATGACAGGGGTACAGCCATGGCACACGCCTGTGTGAGTCATCTTTAGGTCGTGTTCAGACTTTTAATGAGGCACGGCTGTGTGGTCTTGGGCCCAGGCCGTGTCGATTTCTATTTTGGCCCAATTTGGTCTGTTTTAAGCCCGTTTCTCGTTCTTTTCATCCTCGGGTGCTTTCTTGAGTATAAAACATGAAAAATGAAGGATTAAAAGCACCTTTTTACATAAATCAAAGGATAAATCATCCAAAAGCATGCTCAATGTGGGCTTAAAATATGTTACTTTTACGGTTTATCAAAAGGGGAAAAAGAGATTTCGGCAGAAGAAGTCAAATTTTGGGAAGGAAGTTAATTTCTACAGCACTACTCCCCACTTCCCTTGATCCACTCCTCAAAAATCTCCTCGAATCTCTCAACCCTCAAATTCAAATTCCACTCAAACTCTTTAGTGTTTCGGCTAAGCTAGAACACTCACACGATACTGGCAGCAAAATAAAACTTTCCCTTGCGCATACCAGGACTCGAACTCAAGACCCCCAGCACTTTTCCACTCTACTTATCCACCAGACCAGCAGGCCCATCCTGACATATTTTACTAACATTTAATTATAAGCCTACAGGCTAAAAATAGGGGTTTATTCAATAAAAACAAAATTTTTCCCAAGCTAAAGCTTGAACCCAAGACTTCTCAAACACTCCCAGAACACTTAACCACTGAAGTAGACAGATATTTGTGTCACAACATACAAAAATAAATATTAACGATTTTTGGGGCATTACAACTGATACGACCTTAGCCCGGGATGTCTCTACTGAATCCATTGAGCTCAACGAAGGCCTATAACTCGATCACGAGTTAAGAGATTTCAAGACGCATTAGCAAGCTATGTGGATCGAGTTTGGGATGGACAAGAAGCCGAATATCTTCGACAAGCATGGATTAACCCAATAGGCGTCACTTGTAATTTATTGCAAGTTGAATTTAAATTTTAATAAACTCATCTTAGATTAATAAATGAGTTGCTGGTTATTAATTCAACTCATCTTAGTTTTAATAATTAAGTTATTATTGAACTTCATTTAATAGATGCTTCTTTAATTAATCTAGTTACTAGGATAATTTATTGATGCATGAGTTTAAGCTTAATTAATTATGCTTCATTTAATTAAACTAGTTGCTGGAATAATTGATGAATAAGTTTTAGTTCATTTATTGAAGTTAAGTGTTTAATGTGTTTGAGTTTAATTAGTGTTTAATTGTGTTTAATAAGCTCATTTTAATGTGTCTATTGCAGGAGTCTCTTCAAGTCATAACCGTTACAAATTCAAGGCTGTTACAAATTAAAACAAGTGGCTGTTCAAGTCATTTTCGGTTACAAGCAAGGGGTTGTTACAAAGAAGGTTTAACACATCATTTAAAATAGTTTAAAGAGTGGATTATTGCTTCTTTAAATTCGACAGCAAGCTTTTCAACTACCAACTGTTTTTTATGCTTCAAAAGAATTAATTCAAGCATTCAAACACCATTAAGCTGCTGGTGACTTTTCAGCTAACCAAAGGACATTTCAAGAGTCACTTTTCAAAGCATTCAAGGTCAATTATGCAACTGAATTGAAGTGAATTAAACGGTGGAGTTATTTGGTTCAAGAATTCCAAGAGACTTGAGCTTTATTTCAACTTTTATGCTGAATATTTGTGACCATTCAGCTAGCCTTTTCCTAGCCTTATAAATATGTGTGTAATCATCCTTTTGAAAGGACTTTTGGGACATTTTAATGAAATTCTGTTCATTTGGTGAGAAATACTTTTCTCCGATTTTGTACAAAGACTTGTTAGCTTATCAACAAAGCTAGTGGCGTCAACCTGTTCTTTGTTTTATTCTGAACTTATCACTTTCATAAGTGTAGCGTTCGAACCCTATACCGAGGTTCCTATCTTTCTAGATAGTGGGTCGAGGTTTTTGAATGAGTTTTCAATCCAACTCATAAGCTTATAAGTGTTGGGTCGACACTTACTAGTGTTGGTTCTTGCTTGCTTTTTGAGCCGTTTCCTTCTATCATCTTACCATAACCGAATACATCCAATTAGCCATTTTAGAACCTTGTTGTTTTTAAACAATATTGAGCCTATTTCACCAATTTTTATTAACTACCCATCCATTTGATCCTTACTTTACCGTAGACGATCGGCCAACACAAATACGACTCAACTCATCACCAAGGCGGATCGTATCATTTGGTATCAGAATCGTTAAAACGAGAAGTACGGGCTTCCGAAGACAAGCCAGAATAGGTTAGTGAAGTGAAAAAAAATCAAATAAAAAAATTCGAAAAAATTCAGAAGTTTCTCATTATACTTATTTCGTGTATTTGAAGTATTGAAAAAAAAAATGAAAATTCAAAATATATATATACGAGTTTTAAAAAAAAATAAAGTGAAGTTTTTTTAAAGGTTCTTGAATTTTTTCTTTTGTTCTCATTTAGATTGGTTCCTGATCATCTATTTTCCCATCTACCATTTCTTCTACCCCAACGCCACACTTAAAACCCTTTCCATATTTTCTTTCAGCCTACCATATCCCTTTTCATTATTTCCTTTGTTTACCAATTTGTGACCGACCCCTAAGCCTACGATTAAGCCTTGGCAAGTCTGCTTACGAAGTCACGAGAAAAGAAGGAGTGGAAAAAGGCACGAGAGTGTGAGCACAATAGAGGGGAGGTAAAAGCCAACATACGAGTGCAAACAAGAGTGTGAGTGTTTTCAATTTCTTTCTTTCCGAGTGAACATAAGGTTTGTTTTGAGGTTTCAATTATTATTTTTTTCTTCAGTTTTGATTTGATTTTTGTTTTATGTCACAAAAACTTGATTGAAATATGGAGGAACGACAAGAACGACAACCTGCTAGAAATGTTCTGGACCTTAATCTTCAAGCTATGCTTCGAGAGGTGGAGTGACTCTTTGACCGAAAGCTCGAGCCTATACAAGAAAGGTTGGACTTAGTTGAACAAAGAGCACGTCGAAGAAGGACACCTCAAAGTCTCCCTAGAAATCGTGGCCAACAACAACTTAATGAAGATAATCCGTTTGATCCTATTGAGGCCGAGAGTGACCAAGGGTCCAATGTGAGTGTTCAACGAAGGGAACAACAGAATCATGGCCAAAGAGATCAGAGATGAGAAGATGATGATCTCAAGAATATAAAGCTGTCAATATGTCCCTTCCAAGGCAAATCCGACCCGAAGGCATACCTAGAGTGGGAGAAAAAGATTTTAGAGAGAACTTACAGGAT
Source organism: Gossypium australe (assembly GCA_005393395.2). NCBI lineage: Eukaryota > Viridiplantae > Streptophyta > Magnoliopsida > Malvales > Malvaceae > Gossypium > Gossypium australe. The sequence continues at coordinate 101,257,938 of CM016623.1, forward strand.
CGGCGTCGGAGACTCGTTGTGCCACACCTTCAGTAAAATATTTCAAAACACTTCAAATCATTTAAAAGCAATTCTTTAGAATTTCAAGTTTTAAAACCCAATACACAGTCGAATTTTGCAACCTGGCTCTGATACCACTAAATGTAACACCCCAAACCCAGCCTAGACGCTATAGCTGAATCTAACGACGTCACATTGAAGTGTTTTTCGTAAAGTGTGATATCGATGAAAACCCCCTTTTCTACTTAACCACTTTGTATTATTTTATGATAATTCTAAGACGTGTCATTCATTTTCAAAACGTGAGTCATTATCAAAAATTTATTCACTTTTAAAATGTTATTAATTTTCAAAATAGCAGGGTGAGTTTGCGAAAAATTAGTGTCTAATCATATATAAACAAACAGACAGAAAACAAACACAGCCTTGGCCTAACCCCTGTTCAGTATTAGTGTCAGTATTAGTTTGGGCTTTACCCCATCTCAATACAGAACAGTCATGTGTTTGGGCCCTGGCCCATTACAATATCAATGATCAGTACAGTAACAGATTTAAACAATACACAAGTGCTACCCATACAACCTCTACACTCCATCTCCGTCCAACCCTACACTCCATGTGGAGATGTAATCAACCCACCCATCCCTACACTCTAGAGAGTACCGAATGCGGCACTATACAGTAATATGCAGTTGGGCTGCCAGTAATTTAAGCTCGAATCCTTTCAGTACACTTCCTCCAATCAATGTAAAACCCATCCCCATGCAATGCATCATGTAATCATGCCATGACATACCATGGTATCATACATGTATTCAGTACAATTTAAATAGCATACTAAAATATAGTCATACATGTACATATATATATACATCACACAGGGGTATAACAGTCATTCAGTCAATTAGGGTCTAAGTGAGCTTACTAACCTAACAGTAGGTCCACAGTCGTCTCGGACGACCCGTGAAACCTTAGCAGACAAACAGTGAAAATGGGCCCTTGAGCCTATGTTGCTGGCCCATGTGGGCCCACACGCCTAACTGGTCCAAACAACCCAAAATGGCCTTAACCGTGTGGATTACATGGCCTAGCCCAATAATTTCAACACGCCCGTGTGGTTTACTCGTGTGGGGCCCACAAGCCAGTGGAGCCCACACGGCCAAGTTTGGCCCGGCCCATGAAATTGCACATATCCTGCCTTGTGGACTATACGCCCATGTTCGATCACACGGGCTGCCACACGGGCGGCCACACGCCCGTGCGGTATCGACATATTCACTTTTCGACTTTTCGTTGCTTTTCGATTGTAGAACAGTGTTTACACACCTAGTTTCGATTAGCCACGAACAGCCGCTCGAGCCTTCACGAACCTAAATCTGACCAATCAACCACCACAATCAATCCTACTTTACAATTAAAAAGGAAACCTGAAATAAACAATCGATCTATAGAACAGTTTAGAGTTACCTTCAATCGAACAACTGTGATTCCCACGAATCTTAATCTCCAGCGATTGATTAGGAGTTTCCTAAATCCATCCTTAATTGTCATAACAATTGCCATTAGTCACCAACTTAAGGGTAGAAGAAGAAAGGGAATAAGGATTTCGTCTATAAGACATACCAAAAGAGAGCAAGATAACCGAATGATGGAAGAAATTTGGCACTAGTACAACCCCTCACCCCCAATTCACAGCTGTCAAAAATAGTTAAACAAAAACCCCAATTTAACAACTTAAAAACTGAGACTTCAAGCAACATTATCACTTACCTAAAGAGTGTGATTAACCGCTGAACAAAATGGAGGCTCAAAAACGTATAAAAGAAAGGAGCAAAATCAATTTGGTAGAGGAAGAGGAATGGATTTTCGAAACAAATGAGAAGGGAAAAGGAACTTTCGGCAGTGACCAGAATTAAAACATTGGTAGCATAGGGCTTGAGGGAGAGAAAGAAAAGGGAAAGGAAAATGAAAAGGGAAAAAAGAGATTTCGACAGAAGAAGCCAAATTTTGGGAAGGAAGTTAATTTCCACACCACTACCCCCCACTTCCCTTGATCTACTCTTCAAAAATCTCCTCCAATCTCTCAACCCTCAAATTCGAATTCCACTCAAACTGTTTAGTTTTTTAGCTAAGCTAGAAAACTCACACGGTATTGGCAGCAAAATAAAACTCTCCCTTGCGCATAGCAAGACTCGAACTAAAGACCCCCAGCACTTTGCCACTCTAGTTATCCACCAGACCAGCTGGCCCATTTTGACATATTTTACTAACATTTAATTATAAGCCTACAGGCTAAAGATAGGGGTTTATTCAATAAAAATAAAATTTTACCCAAGCTAAGGCTTGAACCCAAGACTTTTCAAGCACTCCTAGAACACTTAACCACTAAAGAAGATAGATATTTATGTCACAACATACAAAAATAAATATTAAAGATTTTTGGGGTATTACAGTAATCCTAGAACCGACTAAACCATAGCTCTGAACCAAACTGTAACACTCATAACCCGTATCTGTTTCTTCGGACTAGGGTTAAGAGGCATTACCGGACATATCAGAACATTTTACGCTCATTTCACAACATCAATCATACAACATCATTTCATAATAATTCATACTAATAGAGTCCTTTTATAAGGTCTATGAGACCTTAAACATGTTTTAGAGAAGGTTCGGGACTAAACCGATCTCATTTGGAAACTTTGCGGAACTTAGAAAATTTTCTTTCAAAATAGGGCACACGCCCATGTGGCTATGCCGTATGCCTCACACGGCCGTGCCTTGGACCATGTCTCAGCCCGTGTACAACACTGACTTGGGTCACACGGTCTGGCACACGCCCATGCCTCTTGCTCGTGTAGCATCCTAACTTGCTTCAAATTGCAACCTTGAAAGACACGGTCGGGACACACACCCGTGTGGGCAAATATAAGCCATTTGCAAGGCCAATTTGCCACCCAAAATTTTGGTCATACTTACAAGCATCAAACAAGCATCAATTCATGTCACAAAGACAGCTAAGAACATACCAAATCATGCACAATTTTACCCGTAACAACTTCATTCATTTACATATACAAATCCAACTCAAACAAACCAATTCAAAATACAAACTTCACATCAAAAACATGTAATTCATACATCATATTAATCCATTTCAATTCATATCATTTTTCATCATATTAATTTCCCAAATCAACCATGAAACTTACCAAAATTGACCATTTCTATTGGCCATTCATGAGCACATCAAAACATACCAAATTTTGCATCACATAGCATGCACTAAATTTACTCCATCATCACATTCATTATCAAGCCAAATCAAATGGCTATATTTACTGAAATCAGAATAAACCATATTAAAACTAGCTTATACATGCCACATAACCAAAACTCAAAGCATTTATTTTCCTAGTGAAAACTGGATAGTGTGATGATGTCTCCTACGACTTCCAACCTGAGCAAGTCTCCAAAACTCTATAAACATAGGAAAAACACACAGAGTAAGCTTTGAAAGCTTAGTAAGCCATAAGCAAATAAATTATCTTAATGTTATTTATAATTCAATTTAACTAGGCCGAATTTAGCAAATTTCAACCACATACACATCCATCAGATTCGTAAATTCTTATGACCACATTAAGTAACTTCGCTAAGCTTATTTATCGATGAACATATAAACCATGCTTTCAAATTCAAATAACAACCATTAGCTAATTCATATAAATTAAGCTTGCACAATTTCATTACATAACCAACCGAAACATGGTCATTTATTACCTTTCATGCATAAAAATATATCAATTTCTTTTTATGCACTTCCAAACCCGAATAACCATAACAAATCACACATCAAAACCATGTTTCGTGTTTCATAATTCTCATGTATGAAACATAGGACCACAATTTCATATGACGAGCATATATAACACATTATTCATTATCATATATTTCACATATCGTCATTTGAATCATACTCACATTTCATATCAGAATTTCATATACAAATCACATGCACCTGAATCATATATGGCAAAACACAATTACAATTCCACATTTCTCATATAATTCATTTGATCATAGTTCACTTACTAATATCCACATCTCATTTTCACATAGATCAAATATTCACTGATCATAATCATACTCACTTTCATTGCTCAATTTCATATACATCGCAACATACCTAATTCGGATGCACATTCATATACTCATTTATTTCTCGGAATGCCCGTTGAACCGTTCAGAACCAATAAGGATACTCGTATAACTCTGGAAGCTCGTACACTGCCAACGTCCCAGACATGGTCTTACATATAATCAAATATTGATGCCACTGTCCAGACAGGGTCTTACACAAAATCAAATACGATGCCAATGTCTCCAACATGGTCGTACACGTAATCTCTGATCGATGCCAGTGTCCTAGACACAGTCTTACACGATATGCCAATGTCCCAGACATGATCTTACACGAAATCATATCTCAGAATCCTATGTCATGACATATGTATCCTCTACTATTCCTATGGCTCGTACGGGCTTTCAGACATCGTAATTCTATCAATTCAAGCTCGTAACTAATTCTCCAACTCTCAATTCAATTCGGCATATGCACATATATTTATTATAAATCAATTTAGCACATATAACACATATACATTCAAATTTAACAGCATTTATTTACTTATGAACTTACCTCGTTTGGAGGTGAACGGACATGAACGACTAATCGATTACTTCCGATTTTCCCGATCCAAATCTGATTCTTGATCTAATTCAATACAAATTTAACACTTTGATTTACCAAATAATTCAATTCAATCCATATATGTAACATTCGAGATTTAGGGGCTTTGCATTTATTGAGTTTTTGTGTATTGGTATGCCTTATTAGTTAGTCTGCTATGTTAGGGGGGCTCGAGAAGGCTCGGGGTTGAGCGGAAGCCTTGGTAAATTTTAAGTTTTGGTACTTTAAAAGAGGAAACTGGTTGGGTCTGGCTTCAAGGGTTGTTGCTGGTGGTTGATGACACAAGAGATGCAGTAGTAAGGTGGCAAGGAGACGCCACTTAGCATGCAGAGGGGTGGCGTCACAAGAGAAGCTGAGGGGGTAAGGGTTCGAAATCTCTCAAGTAGCGCAAGGGAGTATTATTTTTGGCTCAGGCAAGGGAGGTGGTTGAATGGTAATCAAACTCTGGAGGAGAGAGGGAAGACTTGGTCAAGAAATTCAAGTAAGTGGTGGAGAGTCATTTGGGGGGGGTTTGAAATATTCAAACTAAATTGAATGGGTGGAGGAGAGGGAATTTAGGAGAAAATCAAGGAGGAAGCATGGGGAGTGAGGTGAGTAGGGTGTTAGTCGAAATTTTAAGTAGTGTAGGGGGTTTAGGCATTCGATTGATGGGGAGTATAGGTGCCGAAACTTTGGTGAGTTTTAGCAAATTGTGTGCGTTAAGGGTTCCATTTCCGGTTTTAGTGTGCTCTTCATTTAGCATATTTTCCTTCTCTGTGTGCCGAAACTCCTAAAGCTGCTACATGAACATTTCTTCATTGGTGAATCGAAATCTATTTGGGCATTCTTTCTCCTATTTTCTCCTTATTTTCTCAACTACATAATTTTTCCTCAAGTTTCCAACCCTTGCCGAATTCTCACAAGTCTCTTTTCTTTTCCTTTTGTTTTGTTTCCTCTTTTACTCAAAGTCGTAGCACCATTGTTTCTCCTCTCCCCTTTTTCGTGCTTTATATTTCTTCTATCTGTTCTTCATAGCCGAAAACCCACCTTTCATTTCTTTACCTTGAGATTGTTTTAATAGTCACTAAAGCCGAACTCCATCCCTCATTTCTTTCTCTTGACCGAATCATCACCTATTATCATTTCTTCTCTTCGATTTCTTTTCCTGCTTTAGCCAAATCTGCACCCTTCTGTCGACCCTGTTGTTAGCCGATTATAGAACTCCTAAGCGGTACACTTTTATTCGGTAAGGGATCTTCTTCACTTTCTTTATCGCTTTCACTTCTCTTTCTTTTGTTATGGCTAATCGAAGGCTTTGATTCGTATCCATGGACATTGGTCAGTGGTAGAAGGACGTGTCTGCATCATATTTTTTTCTTTGGGTGGCCTGTTTTCAAAAGGGTGTCGGTAAGTGTTGTTAGCCGAATAGGCCATAAGGGGTTTCTGTTTGTTTGGTTGGCCGAAAGGTCACTTCTATGGATCCATTTCTTCTTGGAGAACCAATTCTTACATGGTATTCATATAGGTACTGATAACGGTCCGTCTCGGGTTAGGAGGAGAATCGTAAATGTTGCCCGATCGTAAATTAGGTAGTTTCTCTTTTAATTATCAAAAGGGTTAATTTTATTGGAAATGATATTTTTGAAAGGTAAAGATAGGTGAGAGGTTGAAATGGATACGTATTTGAAACAAGAAAGAACCTTTAATAAAAATTAAAGACCCGAATCTTATAGGTTTCAAATTGATGGAATGAATTGTGAAATAAAACCGAGACCCACTATCTAGCGAGATAGGAACCAACGGTATAGGTAGATGAACGCCACACTCGTTAGGATGATAAGTTCGAAAACAAGGAAAGAACGACGCCACTAGAAAACTAGATAAGTCAATTCAACCTTGAGAATCAGGAGAGTGAATACTCACTAAAAGAAAATTTTCTTTCATTCAAATTCAAGTTCTGTCCTTACAAAATGAAATGTGCAAAATATTTATAGGCTCTTTTCTAATGATAGCCGAATAGGGAAAGGAAAGAGGGCTTCAATCTCTATTTTGTGCGCTCAAGTAGTTGACTTGGTGGGCATTTGTGAGCATTCGGCCAAGAGAAAGGATGGCCACTTGCAATTAAAATAAAACACTTGAGTTATGTGGTCGTTCAACCTAAACTCCACCAAAGTTTGCTGCCACTTTCATTTGCCATAAAATTATCCTAATTTAAAAGCTTAAGTCGTCCACTATGCTTGCTTTCACCGTCCACTATGCTTGCTTTCTCCTTGGCTTATTATTAATTTATGCACACATGGCTTAATGGTCTTCACTTCACATGCTTAATTCATTTTATAGCTCCCACTAAGTATTCAATTCATGTGCCGCATGCTTTCTTATCCTCCATATGCTTCATATTGCCGTCCCCCTAGGTGAGTGTTTGTGCAATCCATGGCTTTTAATTATCAATTAATATCCCACTTCTTCATGCCATCACTTTGTTTATTCTAAGTCACTCACGCCTGCTTCCCTCCACCATGTATCAAGTAATTCAACATGTTCATTTATTTATTCCAAGCCGCCCATGCACTTCAACATTTATAATTCTATTTTGACTTTGCCGTCCACTAACATCAATCCCATGATGGTTTTTGCACTCCAATGTTTTTAAGCATTGCCGTCCAACAAAGCACCAGCCATACATGTTCTATTTAATATTCCACTAGCACATGCTTAATTAGCCGTCCAAGCCTTCATGCTTTGTCATCCAATTGTACTTGCTCCAATTTTAAGAATTTCTATAATTCTTTAATTCCTCCATGGTGTTTCATGCTTTGCCGTTCAAGATGCCCTTAAATAATACATGTTTAATTCATCATGTTTCATTCACGCATATGCATGCTTTAAAAATTCAGCCACCATTAAAATATTGCTCCATCAAGCATCATTCAAGAGTTTAAAATTCATGAACCATGCTCCATGTAAGCTGTCCGTCCATCATCCATAATATTCCTTCACCATTGAACATTCGGCAATTGTTCAATCATCCATTAATCTCCCACCTGTACAATTAAATCCACAAATTTATTTCATAAATTGGGCAGCAAGTTGCATTTAATCCGACTAAAAAAAACATATTAAAATAATGTAATAACTTTAAAACACAATTAAACACATGCAATAATTAACACACATTAATACTCGGAAAGTAAAATGTCCAATTTTATTAACACATTTATTTAATTAATTATTTAAGCAGAATTTAACTAACTAAATAAATAAATTTATTCAGCCAATTAAAATGCATGAAATAAAATAAATGCAAATCAAACTCAATAAGCTAAAACAAACTCAATGAGCTGAAAATAAGCTCATTTTGGGACGTGCACCAAAAGGCACACTAATTCCTTGGTTTTGATCCGAGCTGTTGAGTTGAAAAAAACGTTGACGTCCCGGGTTCCCGCTCTACGGTACAGCCACTCAAAGGTTGTGTCTTAGAGAGTCTTTCCGATAAGCCTCCCCGAGGGAGGTATGGAGGGGTAACGTTCTGTTGTTAGTGTAGTTATGTTGTTGTTACCCTGTTGTTTGCACGGACTTCCTTTAAGCCTCCCCGAGGGAGGTTTGGAGGGGTAACGTCCGTATCATCCCCTCCCTCTTCAAGATGATTCGTCCTCGAATCGACCCGTTGGTTGTTCGAATAAAACTCCTTGTTCGTCTTCCCTCCATCAAACGAGACGGATGATAAACGCGATACCTGAAAAAGGTAACCAAGAATTAGTAAGATTGGCTTCAAACAATCTTGCAAACCAACTATGGACACCATCAAACAAGTAAACCGCATGAGATCGGGCAGCGCTAAATTATCGTACAAAAGAAGTAACGCCTTGTCAAACCTTTGCAACAAAATTGAAAAGATATCAAGGCGTGCATATGATCTTCTTGGAATCCAAAAATTATGCTTATCATGCGAATGGTAAATTAAATGATACACATAAGCATCACAAGCAAATAGATGACAAAATTCAAATGGAACACATAATTGAACAACCAAACCTTGCATTGTTCGATATGTGGGCTCTCTAATACACACAAGAATCCGTTTGTCGACCATTAAAACAAATATATCATTAACAGGTAAAAGAGGACAATTATTCATAACATGATCTAAATGTTTGGCAAAAACAAAGTTAGCAACACAAAGCTTATCGTAATCCGAAGAGAGTAACAACGCATCAACAGTTTCAGAAGACTTACCCTTATACTCAGAAAGATCAGTCTTACCTTGATCGAGTATTACAAACCTTCTCTCCACGGTCAAGTAGTGTAATCGAAGCTTCGCGTTCAACTCAACCATTTTCAAATGGAAAGTGAATTTCAAATACAGCCTTAAAAATTGTTTAAGGAACGAAAAAAATTAAAAACAAAATTGACAAAATTCGTTACCTTATTCAAAAACCAAGTATCGAAACAATAGGAATTTCTCACACATATTTGATGATATTTGAGTTCTCCACAAAACAAATCGAAACATATGCCCGATTTATGGGACTTAGGTTCCGAAAAATTAATCATGTTAGACCAATAGGAATTATGTACGTTCAAGATAAAGCGATCAAAACTCTTAACATATTTCAAAATGTATTTACAAATACTCAATGATTTTATGTTAGACAATGAATTAATCTCGTAATATCTACAATCAATCAAATTGGGGTTAGAAGAAAAATCATATTTATACAAAGAATTTGATGCTTCAAAACACTTACCTTCCTTACCTTTCGACTCGGGAGGTTCAACTTCACCTTCAACTTTACCTCTTTCAATCAAAGAAATACGTCGCTCTTTCGGGAGGAGTTGAAGTGGTAGGCTTTTGTGCGATATGTCGGGAACCTGAAATGAAGAAGCAAAAGAAGAACATACTCCAAATGAGTTAGTTAATTCAACACTCTCTTCTACTTGTTCATCTCATTTTATCGTTTCTTTTTCACGCACTTTTTTATTTTCTCTCTCTTTTTCTTGCTCTTTTTTAGCGATCTTCTCAATGGCCTTTTCAACCCTTCTCAAAATTTGCTCATCGTCTCTCTTTCTTGCCTCTTTTCTTTTTATTTCATTTTCATTTTCTTTTTCTTTGTTTTTATTACATGAAGTTACAAAAGAATCACAATAATAAGAATTTCTAAAAGAAGAAAAATTATTTACGGATGAATCACGATAATTTCTTCGGGAAGAGCACTCCAAAGACGTTTTCTTGGAAGTTTCTAAATGAATATATCGATCAACTCGCGTGTTTTCTTGGAGGGAATAAGAATCAGAATATGTACCACTTCGAGAATAATCTTTCGTGGGTGAATATTGTCTCGAACTTCTTGAGGAATAAAAATTTCGATTACAGTCTCTTCTCGTATATTCTTCTAAAGTGTGTCCTCGGGATGATCTTGACTCCGTCCTTCGACTTGAAGAAAGTCGATCTTGTTGGTCTCGTTCCTCGATCCGATCCAAGTGCTTTTCAAACTTGTTTAGGGCTTTTCGCATTTCGTTCAACAAGTATGGGTAATCATTGGATGAGAACTCTTCTTGAGACATATTTGTTGCTGAAAAGAAACTATTATAATAAAGGGAAATAAACCGACAAAATTAAATATCTTACCACAAAAATCTCACAAGTCACTCACAAAGAAATTTCGCTCACACTCGTGTTTCACTCGTATAAGTTTTTTTTATGAATACACTCGTGCCTTTTACCGCTCGAATTCACTCTTCTAGATTCTAGAAGGTTGTCTTCGACTTACTAGTAACTCGGAGGTCGTTTCAAGAGTTTAAAAGGTAAGATTAGTTTCGGAAATGGGTAGGCTTAGACAGGATAGAAATGTTGATAGGTGGTGGGTCGAAAAACAAGGCTTGATAGTATAGGTGGTGAAAAATGAAGAGTTTAAAAAAAAATATCCAGACACTACGATAATTTTTTTTTGTCTCGAATTTTTTTTTGAAACTTACTCGGAAAAACTCAAGACGATCAAAACGTGCCTAATTTAATTGGCTCTGATGCCAGATGATAATGGTCTGTCTCGGGTTAGGAGGCGAATCGTAAATGTTGCCCGATCGTAAATTAGTTAGTTTCTCTTTTAATTATCAAAAGGGTTAATTTTATTGGAAATGATATTTTTGAAAGGTAAAGATAGGTGAGAGGTTGAAATGGATACGTATTTGAAACAAGAAAGAACCTTTAATAAAAATTAAAGACCCGAATCTTATAGGTTTCAAATTGATGGAATGAATTGTGAAATAAAACCGAGACCCACTATCTAGCGAGATAGGAACCAACGGTATAGGTAGATGAACGCCACACCCGTTAGGATGATAAGTTCGAAAACAAGGAAAGAACGACGCCACTAGAAAACTAGATAAGTCAATTCAACCTTGAGAATCAGGGGAGTGAATACTCACTAAAAGAAAATTTTCTTTCATTCAAATTCAAGTTCTGTCCTTACAAAATGAAATGTGCAAAATATTTATAGGCTCTTTTCTAATGATAGCCGAATAGGGAAAGGAAAGAGGGCTTCAATCTCTATTTTGTGCGCACAAGTAGTTGATTTGGTGGGCATTTGTGAGCGTTCGGCCAAGAGAAAGGATGGCAACTTGCAATTAAAATAAAACACTTGAGTTATGTGGCCGTTCAACCTAAACTCCACCAAAGTTTGCTGCCACTTTCATTTGCCATAAAATTATCCTAATTTAAAAGCTTAAGCCGTCCACTATGCTTGCTTTCGCCGTCCACTATGCTTGCTTTCTCCTTGGCTTATTATTAATTTATCCGCACATGGCTTAATGGTCTTCACTTAACATGCTTAATTCATTTTATAGCTCCCACTAAGTATTCAATTCATGTGCCGCATGCTTTCTTATCCTCCATATGCTTCATATTGCCGTCCCCCTAGGTGAGTGTTTGTGCAATCCATGGCTTTTAATTATCAATTAATATCCCACTTCTTCATGCCATCACTTTGTTTATTCTAAGTCACTCACGCATGCTTCCCTCCACCATGTATCAAGTAATTCAACATGTTCATTTATTTATTCCAAGCCGCCCATGCACTTCAACATTTATAATTCTATTTTGACTTTGCCGTCCACTAACATCAATCCCATGATGGTTTTTGCACTCCAATGTTTTTAAGCATTGCCGTCCAACAAAGCACTAGCCATACATGTTCTATTTAATATTCCACTAGCACATGCTTAATTAGCCGTCCAAGCCTTCATGCTTTGTCATCCAATTGTGCTTGCTCCAATTTTAAGAATTTCTTTAATTCTTTAATTCCTCCATGGTGTTTCATGCTTTGCTGTTCAAGATGCCCTTAAATAATACATGTTTAATTCATCATGTTTCATTCACGCATATGCATGCTTTAAAAATTCAGCCACCATTAATATATTGCTCCATCAAGCATCATTCAAGAGTTTAAAATTCATGAACCATGCTCCATGTAAGCTGTCCGTCCATCATCCATAATATTCCTTCACCATTGAACATTCGGCCATTGTTCAATCACCCATTAATCTCCCACCTGCACAATTAAATCCACAAATTTATTTCATAAATTGGGCAGCAAGTTGCATTTAATCCGACTAAAAAAAACATATTAAAATTATGTAATAACTTTAAAACACAATTAAACACATGCAATAATTAACACACATTAATACTCGGAAAGTAAAATGTCCAATTTTATTAACACATTTATTTAATTAATTATTTAAGCAGAATTTAACTAACTAAATAAATAAATTTATTCAGCCAATTAAAATGCATGAAATAAAATAAATGCAAATCAAACTCAATAAGCTAAAACAAACTCAATGAGCTGAAAATAAGCTCATTTTGGGACGTGCACCAAAAGGCACACTAATTCCTTGGTTTTGATCCAAGCTGTTGAGTTGAAAAAAATGTTGACGTCCTGGGCGTGCCCGTATCAGGTACTCAATCGATCTCTTAACAAAGCCGGAAGCTTTCAGTATTTTGTCAATCTAGGTAAGAAATCTCTTCGTTTGAGCGTGTGTTCTCATTTCCATATTCTTCAACGCCTTAACCTAGTCTTCTGACCAAGATTTGTTTCATGGAATCAAATGCTAGACAAGGGAAGGAAGGGGTTGGACCCGTAGTCCCAACCCCTAAGTTCAAAAAACGCGCGGTGTCTACTGTTCGAGACTGGCCACCGGGTTGTGGACCGGCTTCAGAACAGAATAGTAGGCAGATAGCAATCGTCCTGGCGAGCGATAGGGTCGATATAGAGAGCATTATATTACGTGTTATCAGGTGTGTAACTTCTCACACATTTGCTCGTTGTTTTGTTAATTTATGTATGTGCTATTAAATGCCAAAATCTTGGTATTGGTCATTGGATTACCCATGAAGGGTAAATACGAGATAACAGGTTAGTGACTTCTATTTATGTTAAATAAATGATGACGATGAGATGATTAAATATACACTCTGAATATCTTATACATGCATGCTGAAACATTTTGCATCTATACATTAGGATTTTATGCTTGCATGGGGTTGGGCATATGCTATTAAATGAAAGGGGAAGCGTTCTGGTGGCTCTGCCACAATCTGTTCTGGTGGCTCTGCCACAATCTGTTCTAGTGGTCATGCCACATAATCTGGTGGCTCTGTCATGATTCTGACGCTGAGCAGCTAACTGCAGCATGACTGCCAGCGATGGTGTGTAGCGGTGTGGGTTGGTTGTAGAAATCCCTATTGGTGTGTTTGGCAGCTACGGGTGGTGTGTAGCAGATGGAAATTTTAGGTTGGGATGGGTTCTGCATCATTTTTCATATGTGATTCTGCTATTCTGTACTGCAGGGCTAAGGCCCAATCTGATGGTGCTCGAGAGTTGCACATTGAGTCTTTTGACTCACTCCGTTGATTAACATCTTTGTAGGTAGCACATAGTGCAGTGGACCGGGCCGGAGAGGACTACGAGGTGGCCATGCACGGTTTCCTTCTCTTCAATTAAGAACTCTATTTATATTTAATAATTGGGTTTTACTTTCATTGTAATAAGGCCACTGTTAAATTGGTTTTAAATTTTCGGTTTTAAGTTTTAAACGCTCTAAATATAAGACTAATAATATGTCATTTTTTTGAAATAAAGGACATCAAAGTTTCATACAACAAAATTAACGAGTTCATCAAGAGGATTTCTTTTACGACAAAATCTCTGGCTATTTCAATGTAATAATATGAGTTTTCAGAGCTCACTTGATTTTAAGACTTGGCTGATTAAAGAGAAAAGAATTCCTAAGTTTTCTAATAAACCACCAAGCTTGGAGTTGTAATAAGAAAATTAACCTAAAATTTTTCTAGAATTGCGATGTGTTTTATAATTCGTCTCAAGTGACATGCCAGACCCGGTCGTGGTGTATGGGCTGGGTTTGGGATGCTACAAATTGGTATCAGATCCTAGTTTCAAAAGCTCGGCTTTGGGTGTTGCATTCAAAACGTTTTCCAAAAATGGTTTAAAATACATATGTACATGATTTTCAGAAGCATGTACCTGAGTCTCCAGCCCAAGTCCGTAAGGTAAGTTTGTAATAGATAAGTGATTTGCATGAAATGAATGTGCTATGTAAGTATGTTGCAGTAGATGTTAGAATTAAGAAACTACTTAATTAAATTCTCATAAAACTACTCGTTAATAAACAGTGAAAAGAAATACTAATGCATAGAATTTGTAAATCAGATTAAGACGAAATGATAGTTATCAGCGCTAGAGGACGTGGACGTGTTGCACGTGGCTGTGGTAGGGGCCGAAGTGTGGAGGTTGAGTTCTCGGAAGCTGGGAATGAGCCTGAGGTTGCAGCGCCAGCATCACCTGTGGTAGAAGCGGGAACGCAAGATAGAACTGGAGGGGATGATGCCCTGTCCCAAGCAATGTTGCCTGTGTTAGAGAGAGTTGTTGGGGCAAGCACTGGGATAGTATCTCGGAGGTCTATTCTTGAGTGACTTCGAGCAAACGGAGCTGAAACGTTCAGGGGTATTTCTGGAGTATCTCCAAATGTGGCTGAGTATTGGCTGGAGGCGGTCGAAAGGATTATGGATGATCTAGACTGCAAGGCAGAGGAGAAGTTAAAAGGAGCGGTGTCTCTTCTTCGGGATGAAGCATGTCAGTGGTGGCTCACCGTAAGAGAGGGTACTCCGGCAGACCGAATTGATTGGGATTTCTTCAAGACGACATTTCAAGAGAAGTACGTTGGGGCTAGTTATGTGAATGCTCAGAGGAAAGCATTCTTGAATTTGGTACAAGAGGGAAAATCTGTGGCTGAATGTGAGGCGAAATTTCTGCGTTTGAGCCGTTACGCCCGAGGTATAGTGGCGACTGACTATGAGCGCTGCGTATGGTTCGAGGATGGGCTGCGGATGAATTGAGGGTATTGATAGCTCCGCAGCGAGAGAGAGACTTTGCCGTTCTGGTTTAGAAAGTTAAAATAGCTGAAGAGGTAAAGCGGACGGAGAGACAAAATAGGGATAAGGATCAGGGTAAGAATAAGAGAATTTTTGGGTCGTTGGGATCATTTGGGGGATTTCAGAAAAGGCCTAGGTTTAATGGACCAGCTCGTGTTTCGACGCCTGCTACGGGGGGTCAGTTTTGATCTTGTGTGCTGTGTGGGAGATGGATTTTGGTGAGTATAGGAGGAGAACCGGTGTATGTTTCAGGTGCAGATCTATGGACCATATGGTGAAAGATTGTCCACAAGTGGATCAAGTGTAGCCAGCTGGACGGAGTTCTGACCAGTTCAGGAGGGGTGCTTAGCCACCACCGAGGGGTCGTGGCCCAGTTAGAGGAGGAAATGGGTTCGGTCGGGGTCGTGGAGCACCCAGCAGGGGTGCTGGTAATGCAGACACAAGATAGCCGGGTTTAGTCTATGCAACTCATCGGCGAGATGATTGTGGCGCACCAGACGTCATAATCGGTACGTTTCTTATAGCTGATAAGCCATTTCTTGTTTTAATTGATATTGGATCGACCCACTCTTTTGTTGCATGTGTTGTAATTGAGACTTTAAGTATATAATCTGAAATTGCTGTTAGAGAAACGACTGTAGTTAGCCCATTAGGACAATCGGTAGTGGTGAACAAGTTATTTAGAGATGTGCCTTTAGAGATTCAATGAGTGGTGTTTTCGGCTAATTTGATGGAATTACCTTTCGGGGAGTTTGATCTCATATTAGGCATGGACTGGTTGGTTAAACATCGTGCTAAATTGGATTGCGTGACTAAGCGGATGGTGTTGAGAACCCCAAAGGACGAAGAGATAGTTGCGATAGGTGAAAGAAGGAACTATTTATCTAACGTCGTTTCTACGTTAAGGGCTGTTAAGATGGTTTGGAAGAGACGTAAGGCATTTCTAGCTTTTATCAGTGCATTGGATGCAAAGGAAGTGACTGTTAATGATGTTAGAATAGTAAAGGAATTCGTGGATGTCTTCCCTGAGGAGCTTCCAAGGTTACCTCCGGATCGTGAGGTGGAGTTTGGGATTGAACTATTTTCGGGTATGGCTCCAGTATCAATCGCTCCTTACAGGATGGAGCCAAAGGAGCTAGTGGAACTCAAAGCTCAAATCCAGGAGCTGTTGGATCGTGGTTTTATCCGACCAAGTGTGTCTCTGTGGGGAGCGCCGGTACTATTTGTGAAGAAGAAGGACAAGTCCATATGTGCATTGACTATTGCCAGTTGAATAAGTTGACAATTAAAAACAAATACCCACTGCCAAGGATTGACGATTTGTTTGATCAACTTAAGAGAGCTTCAGTCTTTTTGAAGATAGACTTGAGGTCGGGATATCATCAGCTAAAGGTCAAGGAAGCGGATATTCATAAGACGACGTTTCGTACTCGTTATGGTCACTATAAGTTCCTGGTGATGCCATTTGGGTTGACGAATGCACCAGCGACATTTATGGACATGATGAACTGGGTGTTCCAACCCTACCTAGACCGGTTTGTTATGGTGTTCATAGATGACATCCTGGTATATTCCAAGTCGGAAGAGGAGCATGATGCGCATCTTCAAGTGGTTTTGCAGATTTTGAGGGAAAAGCAGCTGTATGCCAAATTCAGTAAGTGTGATTTTTGGCTGAAGGAAGTAACTTTCTTAGGGCATGTGGTCTTTGCGGAAGGAATTAGAGTTGACCCACGGAAGATAGAAGCTGTGGTGGATTGGAAACTGCCTAAGTCGGTGGTGGAAAAACGAAGTTTTCTAGGATTGACTGGTTACTACAGAAGGTTTGTTGAGGGATTCTCCTTAATTGCGGGACCCTTAACTAAGTTGTTGCGAAAAGGGGTATCATTTTTTTGGACTGACAAGCAGCAGGAAATTTTGAAAAGCTGAAGAGGATTTTAACGGAGGCTTCGATTTTGATTCAGCCTGAGGCCGGAAAGGAGTTGGTGGTTTATTGTGACGCTTCACACACGGGATTAGGGTGTGTGTTAATGCAAGACGGAAAGGTGGTTGCGTATGCGTCCTGGCAGTAAAGACTACATGAGATAAACTATCCCACGCATGATCTGGAATTGGCGGCGGTGGTGTTCACTCTGAAAATCTGGAGACATTACCTGTATGGGAAGAAGTCTATCATCTACACCGACCACAAGAGTTTGAAATACCTTCTTACTCAGAAGGAGTTGAATTTGAGGCAACGACGGTGGATAGAATTACTGAAGGATTACGATTGCTCGATAGAATATCATCCGGGTGGAGCTAACATAGTGGCGGACGCATTAATTCAGAAGGTAATATCGGATTTAAGAGCAATGTTTGCCCATATCAGTTTGTATGATGATGGAAGCTTGTTAGCTGAACTCCAAGTGAAACCAATGTGGGCAAGCCAGATTAAAGAGAAGCAATTGTTAGACAACGTCTTGAGTGCTCGATTCCTGCAAGTGCAGAATGGTGGAGTAGAGGATTATAGTTTGAACAGTGATGGAGTTTTGTGTTTTCGAAAAAGGGTTTGCGTGCCAAAGGATGTGGAATTCAGACAGATGATTCTTTAGGAGGCGCATAGTAGCCCTTACGCTATGCATCCTGGAAGCAATAAGATGTACCGGGATCTACATGAATAGTTTTGGTGGCCTGATTAAAATGGGAAATTACGGAGTTTGTGGGAAAGTGTTTGATGTGTCAGCAGGTGAAAGCAGAGCATCAGTTGCCTTCGAGGTTATTGCAGCCGGTGAAGATTCCACAGTGGAAATGGGAGAGAATGACGATGGACTTTGTTAGCGGGCTACCTCTTACGCCTACTAAGAAAGATTCGGTATGGGTGATTGTTGATCGGCTGACGAAGTCCGCCCATTTCATACCTGTTCGTGCTGACTATTCTCTATAAAAATTGGCTAAGTTTTATGTGGCAGAAATTGTGAGGTTGCATGGGGTACCAGTATCGATCATATCGGGTAGAGACCCTAGGTTTACGTCACGTTTTTGGAAGGCGTTGCATCAGGCATTGGGTACAAGACTAGATTTCAGCACAGCTTTTCATCCACAGACTGATGGACAGTCTGGGAGAGTAATCCAGATCTTGGAGGATATATTGAGAGGTTGTGTCATTGACTTCGGGGGTAGTTGGGAAGAGTTTTTACCTTTGGCGGAATTTGCGTACAACAACAGCTACTAATCTAGTATTCAGATGGCACCCTATGAAGCGTTGTATGGATGGAAGTGTCGTACTCCTACTTGCTAGATAGAATTAGGGGAACGTCAAATGTTGGGTCCGGATTTGATTGCAGAGATGGAAGAGAAAGTTAAGTTAATTCGAACTCGGTTGAAGGAAGCGTCTGATAGGCAGAAGTCATATGCAGATCTGAAATGGAAAGAAATAGAGTTTGCAGTGGGTGACCTAGTTTTTTTGAAAGTTTCACCTTGGAAGAAAGTGATGAGGTTTGGGCGGAAGGGCAAGCTAAGTCCCAGATTTATCGGGCCTTATCGAGTATTGAAGCATGTGGGACCAGTGGCGTATCAGCTTGAATTACCTTTGGAATTGCAACGGATACATGATGTGTTCCATGTCTCGATGTTGAAGCGGTACCGTTCAGATCTGTCTCACATTGTACCGATAGAGGAAACTGAGGTGAGACCAGATTTGTCCTTTAAAGAGGAACTGGTGCAGAGCTTAGATCGAGGCATCAAGGTTCTGAGAAGGAAATCTGTCCCTTTGGTAAAAGTTTTATGGCGGAATCACGGTTCAGAGGAGGCCACGTGGGAACCAGAGGAGGTTATGTGTAACAGTCCAATTTCAATAGTGTCGGAACAGTCATTCGAGATCACTAAATCTGACGAAAAAGTTAGAAAACTTTGTTAATCAATAATTATAAGTTAAGTGTGATTTTAGAAATATTTTTGAAATAGTAAATTTTGTAATTTAAAAAGATAAATTGGGTCGAAAACGAGGTATCTAGACCTCGATATTATAAATTGAGGTGTAAATATTTTTATAAATATTTATGAAGTTAGTTGTGTGTTTAATTAAATGTTGATTAGGTGAATTTGACTTAATTAGGAGAAATTAAAAAAAAGGATTAAATTGCAATAGAGGTAAAAGTTTAATTATAGATTAAAGAAAAGCTAAAGGGACTAAAAAGGAAATTATGCCATTCTCTATAGTTGAGGCGGCATACACATAAAAATATCAAAGATTTTTACGATTAAAATATATATATGATTACTTAATAAATTAAGAATATTATTATTTATATTATATTATATATATTATTATATTATATTATATTATATTATTATATAAATAGGTAAAACAAAAGGAGGGAAAAAAAAGGAAATAGAAACAGAAACCCAAACGAAGCAGAGAGCAGGGGAAGGAAAGAAAGAAAAAGAGAAGAGAAAGAAGAAAAGGGGCAAAATTGGAAAAATTGCCAAAATTAGCTAAATAAAAAGGGTTTAAATTGGAATATCTAGAGTTTTTCTTCATTTCTCTTCATTTTCATTAGCTGAAAAACAGCCATGGAAGAGGGCTTAAGCCGGTTTTCATACTCTGGCTTCATGTAAGTTTAATTCTTGCTTTCTCCTTGAAATTTCTATGTATTTAGATTTTTACAATTGGGTCCAACTTATTAATTCATTAGTTTTTTATTCTATGGCTAATTTTTAAAGTTGATGTGGGTTAGTGATGGAAGAATATGGTGAATAAATATTGAATTGAAGCTTTAATTTTGTTATATGATGATTTTATCAAGTAAAATTGATGGAAATAGGTTTTAGGACCTAATTGTGAAAAAGTTGAAATTAAGGCCTAGTGTTAAAATTCTGATTTTCAAAGGTTATGAAGTAGTTTAAAATGATAGAGAAAAGTATTAAATGAGAAAATTATCTCAATTGATGGGTTAATTGAGCAAGGACTGAATTGTATGACTTGTGGAATTTGGGGCAAAATAGAAATCAACATGTTACACTAAAGCAGTTTTGGACAGCAGCAGTTGTCTAACTTTGAAAAATCACCAAAAGTGGGAGAAATTGAATTATAAGTTGAGTCTATTTTCATATAAAAGAAACAGAGAAAGCAAAGGATGTTTACATATTGAGATATTTAAATTTTTGTAAGACTGGTTTAGAACAACTTCGTGATCCCCTGTTCTTACTTTAGAAATTCACTAAAAATTGTAGAAAAAGAATTATGAGTTATAATTTATATTTTTGTATTCCTTAGTGAGTTTATTTTCATTAGAAATGATCAGAAACACTATATGAAAATTGTACTATGAGATAATTGATTTTTAGTGAATAAAGGGTCAGAGCCATCAGACTGTGTAACAGGGGAGAACTTTACTAATAAACTGTACTAATTGGCCACACCAAAAATTCCGGAAAAATTATAGTACGAAGATATGCGAGTCTATTTTCAAATAAAATTAGCGGATCTTAATTTCGAGTTCTGTAGCTCAAGATATAAATAATTTAGTAACTATGACTCAAATGGACAGTTTTGAATATACATATGAGTAATTAGTGAAATTATTGATAATGTTACTTATAGCATGTTATATACATTAAGGATGTGGAATGGAGAGGAGGAGGAGGAAAATATGTATGAATATTCAACTAGCATGGCTAATTTGTAATGTTTTAGGCTCAGGGACTAAATTGAATAAAAGTAAAATTTTATGATTAGTTTTATAAAAAATGTTGGAAATGATCAATTTGCATGAAATATATTATTATTTTTTATTTAAAATTTCAAAATTGAATGAAATTATTAATTTAGATTAAGATCGGTTGAAAAATCGATGAAAATAGAAAATTTCCAAAATACCCCTGAATCTTGATATTTCTACAAATTTAGCCAGGTAAGTTCGTGTAACTTAATTATGTGATATAAGGAAATATGAGTTGATGGTACGTGAAATATTGATATGATGAATTAACTGATTTATGTTTATGAAGAAGAGACAAGTGAATGATATTTATCATGATATGTAAATATGTGATTATCTTTAATATGTTAATACAAGGTAATTAAGTATGTTGAGACGAGTAATAAATTTAAGTAAGACATGACGAGAAAAATAAATATGTTTAAGGGACAATATGTTTGATTTTGATTGGTTTCAAATATAAATGCTAAATGAAATAAAATGTCTGATAAATAAATTTGTAATTCTGGTAATGCCTCGTACCCTATTCCGGCGTCGAATACGGGTAAGGGGTGTTACATTTAGTGGTATCAGAGCTATGGTTTAGTCGGTTCTCGGACCAAATATAGTTTATGTAGAGTCTAGAAATATATGCCATTATTAATATATAACTTGAGATAATGTGATATCTTCTAACTTTGATGATATTTGTATCATTATAATTCAAACTTTATCATTATTATGTGTGTAATTTACTAATTATTTGTGGTAAGTATTTTAAGGTAAGTGTTTAGTAAAATGATACTGAACTGAATTATGGAATACTGAATATTATTTTGAGTACTGAACTAAATTGTGAAGTTACTGAATATTGTTATGTGCATTGCATTAAGCTATGAAATTACTGATGTAATGAATTATTACAATACTATGAAACTGGTCGAAATAAGAAGTGAAAATAGAATGAATTGGAAATTAAAAGTTATTTAAATTACGTAACTGAATTATGAATTATGTGAATATTTGAAGGTATATTAATAGAAAATTAAAAGTGATTTGAATTGAATCAAATTGAATTAAATAAAGAAAATATGTGAGTAATTGAAATGTATATTGATTGAAAAGTAATTAGTGATTTTAAATTTGATTGAACAATAAACTAAAATTACGAATCGAAAAAAATGAATTAAATTATGAATATGTGTAAATATATGAATCGTGTATTGATTGAAAAGTGGTTGGAACTGAATTGAAGTATGATTATATGTGAATATGTGAAATATGTATTGGTATTGAATTGTATACTGATTAGAAAATGAAAAAGTGAATTTGAAATAGAAAAAAAAAATGATTTGAATACCCTATTAACTTATCAGACTAGATTGGATACAAATGGCATGCCATAGGATTTGTGATGTGATGAGGAGATTTGAGGCTCGGCCGAGGTGACAATTCTGTATTATATTCTTCGGTTTATCCAAAGAGGCATTTAATGCATTATTGGTGTGTTTTGGAGGATATGATATATTGGTGTGTTTGGGAGGATATGATATACTGGTGTGTAATGGAGGATTTCATTATTTTGGTGTGATTGGTTGGAATCCGCGTATCCGCCAAAGTCCGAGTCTTGTTAATAGGGGTAGATATGAATATTAAGTGAAATTAAAATGAGAATTGATTTCTCTATTAACTTGTCGGACTAGTCGGATATATTTGGCATGTCATAGGATTTGGAAGAGTATGGGATTTATCGGCTTTACCGAACAGGCACTTTATGTGTCGTATTTCAGGCACCTCGTGTGTCGTTTCAGGCACTTTATGTGTCGTATCAGGCACCTCGTGTGTCGTATTAGGCACTTTATGTGTCGTATTTTAGGCACCTCGTGTGTCGTATACTGATCAGGTACTATGTACCGTTTTAGGCACAATGTGTCGTACTGGTGTGTTTGGGTTGGAATCCGTGTATCCGTCAAAGTCTGGATTGTTAATAGGGTGAATAACTGAAATGAGAAAATTAAATAAATTTGATTGATCGTACTATTAAAAATATGAGAAAGACATTATGAGTTGAATTGTGAATTGAATTGAAATGTGAGATTTGCAGCTTAACTTAAGGTTCATGAATTTGCTAAAATATCGAATTATTGATATTGAAATCTGTTGAATAAACGAAATGAGAAAATTGATTGAATTTGATCGGTTTGAACTATTGAAAGTATGGAAAGTGGAATTAGGAATTGAAATGTAAATTGAAATTGAGATATGAGATTGAAAACTTGAACCAAAGGTTTATGAATTGATTAAAGATAATATAGATGATATATGATGTCATGTGATGAAATACTATGTTGAGATATGAAATTAAAGCATAAACTAACACATATGATTATATTGTTACATGTTTGATATTTATTATTTATTATTTATTATAATTTTTATAATTTGAATTATGGTAATACCACTGAGTATAGATATAGACATGCTCAACATACGATTGTATTATTATAATTCAAATTATTTAATATTAAATGTTAAATTTAAATTATGCGTATAGTAAGTGAAGTATGAGGTAAGTGTTATTGTTGAATTAAATGGAAATTGAATTAAGTGATGGATAAATATTAGTATTGAATTGTATATTGATGAGAAAGTGAAATTAAATTTAGTTGTGAATAAATTGAAAATGAAATTGGAATTGAAAAATGATATGTGAAGTACATAATAAGAATTATTAGTAAATTAAGAATGACTAGTAAATTTTGAAATATGTTACATATAATAAAGAAAGAAAAGATATAAACATATAGGTTTTTAGCACAATGATTAAATTGTAAAGTATGTAAAAGTATTATGCTAAAAGTGTAAAAGTGATATGTGTGCATAATGTAATTTGCCCAAGTAAATGAGATTAGATCTACTAGGATATCTGTGGTATACCACTAAGGGACTCTAGCGTATTCTCTGATAATAACACTTTGGTACTCATCAAGTGCCATCTGATTAATAGTACATAATAATACACTTCTATATTTGTTTCGTATATCCTAAGTGTTCTGTTTAATCTACTGGGCCTCTTATAAAAAGGTAAGTAATTTTCGTTATAAGGTATGTTCGTAATATTGAATTAAAAATAAATTGCGAACTGAAAGGAAATGGAATGGATATAAATGATAAACTAGATAAATGTGCACAAAAGAGCGATAGAATTATAGAAATAATGAAGTTCATGATCAAAATAACAAGGAAATTTCGAGGACGAAATTTTTTTAAGGGGGGAAGAGTTGTAACAGTCCAATTTCAATAGTGTCGGAACAGTGATTCGAGATCACTAAATCTGACGAAAAAGTTAGAAAACTTTGTTAATCAATAATTATAAGTTAAGTGTGATTTTAGAAATATTTTTGAAATAGTAAATTTTGTGATTTAAAAAGATAAATTGGGTCGAAAACGAGTTATCTAGACCTCGATATTATAAATTTAGGTGCAAATATTTTTATAAATATTTATGAAGTTAGTTGTGTGTTTAATTAAATGTTGATTAGGTGATTTGACTTAATTAGGAGAAATTAAGAAAAAAAGGATTAAATTGCAATAGAGGTAAAAGTTTAATTATAGATGAAAGAAAAGCTAAAGGGACTAAAAGGAAATTATGCCATTCTCTATAGTTGAGGCGGCATACACATAAAATATCAAAGATTTTTATGATTATATATATATATATATATATATATGATTACTTAATAAATTAAGAATATTATTATATTATATATTATATATTATAAATAGGTAAAACAAAAGGAGGGAAAAAAAAGGAAATAGAAACAGAAACCCAACGAAGCAGAGAGCAGGGGAAGGAAAGAAAGAAAAAGAGAAGAGAAAGAAGAAAAGGGGCAAAATTGGAAAAATTGCCAAAATTAGCTAAATAAAAGGGATTAAATTGGAATATCTAGAGTTTTTCTTCATTTCTCTTCATTTTCATCAGCTGAAAAACAGCCATGGAAGAGGGCTTAAGCTGGTTTTCATACTCTGGCTTCATGTAAGTTTAATTCTTGCTTTCTCCTTGAAATTTCTATGTATTTAGATTTTTACAATTGGGTCCAACTTATTAATTCATTAGTTTTTTTTCTATGGCTAATTTTTAAAGTTGATGTGGGTTAGTGATGGAAGAATATGATGAATAAATATTGAATTGAAGCTTTAATTTTGTTATATGATGATTTTATCAAGTAAAATTGATGGAAATTGGTTTTAGGACCTAATTGTGAAAGAGTTGAAATTAAGGCCTAGTGTTAAAATTCTGATTTTCAAAGGTTATGAAGTAGTTTAAAATGATAGGGAAAAGTATTAAATGAGAAAATTATCTCAATTGATGGGTTAATTGAGCAAGGACTGAATTGTATGACTTGTGGAATTTGGGGCAAAATAGAAATCAACATGTTACACTAAAGCAGTTTTGGACAGCAGGAGTTGTCTAACTTTGAAAAATCACCAAAAATGGTATAAATTGAATTATAAGTTGAGTGAGATATAGAATTAAATCTTGTTGAGTCTATTTTCATATAAAAGAAACAGAAAAAGCAAAGGAAGTCTACATATTGAGATATTTAAATATTTGTAAGACTGGTTTAGAATAACTTCGTGATCCCCTATTCTTACTTTAGAAATTCACTAAAAATTGTAGAAAAAGAATAATGAGTTATAATTTATATGTTTGTATTCCTTAGTGAGTATATTTTCATTAGAAATGATCAAAAACACTATATGAAAATCGTACTATGAGATAATTGATTTTTAGTGAATAAAGGTCAGAGCCATCAGACTGTGTAACAGGGGAGAACTCAACTAATAAACTGTACTAATTGGCTACACAAAAAATTCCGAAAAAATTATAGTAAGAAGATATGTGAGTCTAGTTTCAAATAAAATTAGCGGATCTTAATTTTGAGTTCTATAGCTCAGGATATAAATAATTTAGTAACTATGACTCAAATGGACAGTTTTGAATATACATATGAGTAATTAGTGAAATTATTGATAATGTTACTTATAGCATGTTATATACATTAAGGATGTGGAATGGAGAGGAGGAGGAGGAAAATATGTATGGATATTCAACTAGCATGGCTAATTTGTAATGTTTTAGGCTCAGGGACTAAACTGAATAAAAGTAAAATTTTATGATTAGTTTTGTAAAAAAATGTTGGAAATGATCAATTTGCATGAAATATATTATTTTTTTATTTAAAATTTCAAAATTGAATGAAATTATTAATTTAGATTAAGATCGGTTGAAAAATCGATGAAAATAGAAAATTTCCAAAATGCCCCTGAATCTTGATATTTCTACAAATTTAGCCAGGTAAGTTCGTGTAACTTAATTATGTGATATAAGGAAATATGAGTTGATAGTACGTGAAATATTGATATGGTGAATTAACTGATTTATGTTTATGAAGAAGAGACAAGTGAATGATATTTATCATGAAATGTAAATATGTGATTATCTTTAATATGTTAATACAAGGTAATTAAGTATGTTGAGACGAGTAATAATGTAATATCCCGGATTTAGGGGTTATGCGTTCGTGCATAATTCGAGTGATAGTAGGCTTGGAGTATGTTTGGGCATGTTTTAAGGGTTTCGGGAACTTTAAATTATAAGGGAATGCTTTGGAAAAAAAAAATTTGGGTTTAAGTGTAAAATAAGGGAAACTGGGCAAGAAGGCCTTAAAAGAATTTTGTGGAGTTTAAGACACAAGAAATGAGTTGGCAAAGTGGCTTGGGCGCTATGTGCAAAGGGAGTGCCAAGGGGGAAGGGGTTCGAATAGCATGGGAAGCAGTTGGGCTTTTATATTTTTTGTAGCGCCAGAAAGGGGGTTGGGCTAGGAAGGCTTTAGAGGAATTTTTGTAGGCATTCTTAGCATAAGGAAGGCGTTGGTAAAGTGGCTCCATGTGCTGCTTAAAGGCTTGGTGGTGACGCTAATGAGGGCCTGGGTTCGAATCCAGGCAGCTGCAAGGGTGTTTTATTTTTTTGGGTTTGGCGTAGAGACAAAGGAGCTAGGGAGTGAGGTGTTAAAAGAAGTTTTGGGTGGGTTATATCACAAATAGCGCATTGGCAAGTTGGCTGGGACGCTAGCTGAATTTCATGGTTCTTGGAGGTCGCTGGTTCGAAGCTCAGTGGCAGCAGAAGGGGTGTTTTATTTTTATTTTCATTTTGCAGCAGATTGGAAGGTGTTGGACGGCACATGGGACCTTCACTTGGGATAGAGATTAAGTTAACTTTGTTTAAAATTCGGCTGGATGAGGGAATAATCATTAAATTATCTTTTTATTTTTTTATTTTTTTTATTTTTTTGTTTTTTGATAAGGGATAATAAGGATAATATTAGCTTTTAATTTGATTTTATTAATCTCTATTAAGTGGCAAGGAGGAAAAATAGGCATTTGAGTGTTCAAATTATTTTGAATAATTTTAAATTAGTGGCCAAGAGAAATTTTAGGTAGTGGCCGAATTCTATAAATAGTGGGGGAGTCAAGTGCCGAATTTTTTCTTTTTAATGGGCAGCCTTCTTCATGTTTTCTTTTAGACCCTTTGTCGAATCCTTCTACTTTCTCCCCTTATCCATCTTTTCTTTTCTTTCTCCCAACCCCAAGTCTATACTTTCTTCTTGTATAGCCGAATATTTCACCCCTATTTGGAAGCCATAGCCGAACCACTATAGCATTCACCTATTCTTCTCGTGACTTGTTTAAAAACTGAAAGTGGTAAGTGCTTCTTTTCTTTTTTTTTTATTTGCTTGCTAAAGCCGAAATATTCCTTTTGATCCCCATTACCGAACCTTTCAGTCTTTCATCCTCTCCATTATTTTTCAAGTCATTGAAGCCAAATCTCAATTCTAGTGTGGGCCGAATCCTTGTTAGCCGAAGGGATCTATTGTTAAGCCAGCGTGTTGGAGCACTTGGGGGCTGTTTGAATTCGGCTACTCATCAAGGTAAGGTGGTGGTAAGTATTCGGCCAAGGGGGCTATACTCTTATATTTTTTTTAGTAGTAGCCGATTCTAATAGTTGTATAACAGGGGTTACGACAGTTCAGGAGCAAGTACAGCTTTCGGGATTTCGGTAAGTAAGGTAAAGGGACTTGTGATATTCGGCCACAAGGCTGTATTGGGTATATATTTGATAGCTGTTTCGAACTGTGACCATTTAAGAGTTTTGGCAGTGATTAAGGAGCTTCTGGGATTTCAAGACTTTTTCGGTAAGTAGGTTAAGTTTTAGATATTTAGTTTAAGATTGCGTATATTGATAGTTAACGAAGTGTTCTGATTAAGTGCCGTCGATGGATGCGAATACCAGTCAAGGAGGACAAGGGAAAGCCCCTATCCCGAAGTTTAAGAAAAGAGCTATCTCAGCGGTTCGGGATTGGCCACCAGGGTGTGGGCCAGCAGCGGGAGAAAACTATAGGCAGATAGTTGTAGTCTCGCTAAACGATAGCGTCGGGATCGAGGGTCTAGAGCTTCAGGTTATAAGGTATGTAGCTAGCCTACTGTTTCTGGGATTTATATTTGCATGTGTGATGTGATTACTAACAAGTGCAGTGATAAGTGTGATATTGATACCCTTCAAGGGTATGAGGGTGATCAGGTTAGTATCAAAGCTGTTGAAATGTGATCATTGATTTGTATATGTTAGTATGCCGATGATTATGAGTAAACATGTGCATGCATTATCATGACTGTATTTTATGTTGCATGTGCATGGGTGGGCTATGAAAGAAGGTACGGGTGTACTTCGAGTACGTGGTTGATGAGTAGCTATGTGCCTCATCGTGATTGATATCGGCTATGTGCCATATCGTGGATGGATGAGTGACTATATGTCCCATCGTGATTTTGGTGTTAGCTACGGCTACATCGTGGATTGGCGCTGACTGAGGTCGCGTTGTGGATTTTGTGTGCTTAATTGCACGTAGATGGCATTGAATGCCTTTATGGAGTTAAAAGGAGAGGGTGATTTAAATCCCCTGGTGTGTGGTAGGCTGGATAAGGGGGTGTGTAGAGGATGGACCTTAGGCTTGGGTCGGGATTCATTATTGCATAATTGTGGTATGTGAATACATGTGATTGTGGACTTGAAAAAGAAATGGGCTAAGCCCAGTATGCGGATGGTATGTGGCTAATTACCTGGTTACGTGATAAGTGTTATGAGTAAGGGCCAAGCCCAGAATGTGTTATGATCTGAATATGATATATGATATCTAATGCATGGGTTATTATGTGGTTAGCATGTGGGTGGAATTCAGTGGTTAATTACACACTGAGTCTGTGTGACTCACCCAATTTTTTTAACATCGCAGGTGATTCGTGATTTTAGACCGGGTTGGAGGGGATACGAAGGTGGCCATGCAGAAGAAGATTTTCATGCAGAAGTTGTTTTTCTTTATTTAATAGAATTTATCATTTTCAGTATTTTAGGTATTTGAATAAGTATTTATTGTAATAAGGCCCAATTAAATTATTTGAGTATTTATATTATGTTAAAGCAGAATGACGATTAAATTGTTATTTTGAAATCAGTTTATTTTCGACGAACTAAAACTTAAAACATAAATTAAGGTTTTAATTCGGATATTTTATATCAAACTTATATTATTCAATAATTTTTATACGGACATGGTTTTTGAATAAGTGCAAAATTTTCAAGTTCCACCACAAGTAAGAATATTTTTAAACGTTTTTCTGCAGTGAAATACCGGATCCGGTCAGGACTTGTGGGCCGGGTTTGGGGATGTTACAGTTTGTCAAGTGCCGAATTTTTTCTTTTTAATGGGCAGCCTTCTTCATGTTTTCTTTTGGACCCTTTGCCGAATCCTTCTACTTTCTCCCCTAATCCATCTTTTCTTTTCTTTCTCCCAAACCCAAGTCTATACTTTCTTCTTGTATAGCCGAATATTTCACCCCTATTTGGAAGCCATAGCCGAACCACTATAGCATTCGCCTATTCTTCTCGTGACTTGCTTAAAAACCGAAAGTGGTAAGTGCTTCTTTTCTTTTTTTTTTTTCTATTTGCTTGCTAAAGCCGAAATATTCCTTTTGATCCCCATTACCAAACCTTTCAGTCTTTCATCCTCTCCATTATTTTTCAAGTCATTGAAGCCAAATCTCAATTCTAGTGTGGGCCGAATCCTTGTTAGCCGAAGGGATCTATTGTTAAGCCAGCGTGAGGGAGCACTTGGGGGCTGTTTGAATTCGACTACTCATCAAGGTAAGGTGGTGGTAAGTATTCGGCCAAGGGGGCTATACTCTTATATTTTTTTTAGTAGTAGCCGATTCTAATAGTTGTATAACAGGGGTTACGACAGTTCAGGAGCAAGTGCAGCTTTCGGGATTTCGGTAAGTAACGTAAAGGGACTTGTGATATTCGGCCACAAGGCCGTATTGGGTATATATTTGATAGCCGTTTCGGACTGTGACCATTTAAGAGTTTTGGCAGTGATTAAGGAGCTTTCGGGATTTCAAGACTTTTTCGGTAAGTAAGGTAAAGGGACTTGTGATATTCGGCCACAAGGCCGTATTGGGTATATATTTGATAGCCGTTTCGGACTGTGACCATTTAAGAGTTTTGGCAGTGATTAAGGAGCTTCCGGGATTTCAAGACTTTTTCGGTAAGTAGGTTAAGTTTTAGATATTTGGTTTAAGATTGCGTATATTGATAGTTAACGAAGTGTTCTGATTAAGTGCCGTCGATGGATGCGAATACAAGTCAAGGAGGACAAGGGAAAGCCCCTATCCCGAAGTTTAAGAAAAGAGCTGTCTCAGCGGTTCGGGATTGGCCACCGGGGTGTGGGCCAGCAGCGGGAGAAAACTATAGGCAGATAGCTGTAGTCTCGCTAAACGATAGCGTCGGGATCGAGGGTCTAGAGCTTCAAGTTATAAGGTGTGTAGCTAGCCTACTATTTCCGGGATTTATATTTGCATGTGTGATGTGATTACTAACAAGTGCAGTGATAAGTGTGATATTGATACCCTTCAAGGGTATGAGGGTGATCAGGTTAATATCAAAGCTGTTGAAATGTGATCATTGATTTGTATATGTGAGTATGCCGATGATTATGAGTAAACATGTGCATGCATTATCATGACTGTATTTTATGTTGCATGTGCATGGGTGGGCTATGAAAGAAGGTACGGGTGTACTTCGAGTACGTGGTTGATGAGTAGCTATGTGCCTCATTGTGATTGATATCGGCTATGTGCCATATCATGGATGGATGAGTGACTATGTGTCCCATCGTGATTTTGGTGTTAGCTACGGCTACATCGTGGATTGGCGCTGACTGAGGTCGCGTTGTGGATTTTGTGTGCTTAATTGCACGTGGATGGCATTGAATGCCTTTGCGGAATTAAAAGGAGAGGGTGATTTAAATCCCCTGGTGTGTGGTAGGCTAGATAAGGGGGTGTGTAGAGGATGGACCTAAGGCTTGGGTCGGGATTCATTATTGCATAATTGTGGTATGTGAATACATGTGATTGTGGACTTGAAAAAGAAATGGGCTAAGCCCAGTATGCGGATGGTATGTGGCTAATTACCTGGTTACATGATAAGTGTTATGAGTAAGGGCCAAGCCCAGAATGTGTTATGATCTGAATATGATATATGATATTTGATGCATGGGTTATTATGTGGTTAGCATGTGGGTGGAATTCAGTGGTTAATTACACACTGAGTCTGTGTGACTCACCCAATTTTTTTAACATCGCAGGTGATTCGTGATTTTGGACCGGGTTGGAGGGGATACGAAGGTGGCCATGCAGAAGAAGATTTTCATGCAGAAGTTGTTTTTCTTTATTTAATAGAATTTATCATTTTCAGTATTTTAGGTATTTGAATAAGTTTTTATTGTAATAAGGCCCAATTAAATTATTTGAGTATTTATATTATGTTAAAGCAGAATGACGATTAAATTATTATTTTGAAATCAGTTTATTTTCGACAAACTAAAACTTAAAACATAAATTAAGGTTTTAATTCGGATATTTTATATTAAACTTATATTATTCAATAATTTTTATACGGACATGGTCTTTGAATAAGTGCAAAATTTTCAAGTTCCACCACAAATAAGAATATTTTTAAACGGTTTTCCGCAGTGACATACCGGATCCGGTCAGGACTTGTGGGCCGGGTTTGGGGATGTTACAGTTTGGTATCAGAGCCTGGTTCAAAACTCGGCTTTGAGGGTTTTGGGCCCCAAAAACATTTTCAAAATGGGCTTTTCAAAATATGGGCTTTTGTGAATTATTTTTCAGGTTATTCTGGCATGGCACCTGTATCACCGACCCGCAGTCCACCAGGTAAGTACCTCTATTTGTTGAAGTGATTTGTATATGTGAATATTATGGGCTTTTACGGGAACGTAGAGTAGTGAACTAGGATCTGTTGAACCCTAGGACTAGTCTACTCAAACACATGCATAAGACTTAAGGTTACTAAACAAACCTGTGAAGTAAGTCGCCGAGTTAAGGTGTGGCAACCACGGTACGCATGTCGAGGATTGGTATTCAGTAAGAGCTTGGTACTTAAGCAATCCTAGCGACTCACGTCCTCTTTACTCGAATCCTACCTGGTGCGTAGCTAGGGTTCACCTTAACCAAGAGGACTTGTTCATAGGCTAAACCAATTATTAAAACCCGAAAGGGATTAGCCTTACTATTTTAAAACCCTTAGTTTTAAAATTTTCAAACTTACCCTTTTGGTTTGTAAACTCTAAATCTGATTTTGAAAGACGTTTTCTCGATTTACAAAATTACCAAAATGCCCTTAGTGGCAAAATTACAAAAATGCCCCTGTATTTGTAAAATTACCGTATTACCCTCCACTTTTGCTAAAATGATTTTACTTTGCAAAATACCAAGATCTTTAGTTTTCAAATATCAAGATACTCTGATTTGGGGAAATTTACGAAAATACCCCTATGTTAAAAATTTCCAAAATGCCCCTAACTTTCAAAATTTCCGGTTCAACCCCAAGTTTAATAAAATTCTCTTACTTTGCAAAAGTATCCAATTTTCTGTATTTCAAATAATACCCTGACTTTGGAAATTTACAAAATTACCCTGATTGACAAAATTACCAAAATACCCCTGGTTTTCAAAATCCTGTTATACCTTCAATTGGCAAAATTTTCAGAAATACTCTTCAGTCTTGGGAATTTTAAAAAAGATCCTGACTTATTAAAGTCTTCGGAATCGCTTTGATTTATTACCGAAATACCCCTATAGGAAAACGACGGAAATACCCCTGGGGTAGAAACGGGCAGAAATGTCCGAATAATGTTGTGTGTGATAGATACCACTGAATGTGCCTCTACTGAGGAAGGAATGTGGCTTCATTGTGAAATGAAGGTGGCTCTATTGATGAATGTGAATGTGATTCTCTGAATTAGAATAGCGAACTTGAACTGAAACCTTGTGTGATCGAAAGAACCACTTCTAGAAATTCTTTTCATAAAATTGTTCGTGGTTAAACAGTGAAACAAATACTAATGAATAAAACTTTCTAATCAGATTAAATCACGACGATAGAGATGAGTTCTAGGGGGCGCGATAGAGGTAGAATGGCAGCATCGGAACCGGTAGGGTCTGGCCATGGGTCAGAAAGTGAAGTGCCGCCGCCAGCAGTGGGCGCGGAGGAGCAAGATCAGATAGGAGAAGATGACGCAGTATCGCGGGCCATGTTACGAGTGCTAGAACGTGTGGCAGGAGCTAGTGCGGGAAATGGAACTCGAAAGTCAGTGTCGGAAAGGCTTAGATCGAACGGAGCTGAGATCTTTAGAGGAGTGTCAGGGGTAGCTCCGAATGTGGCGGAATATTGGCTGGAAACAGTCGAAAGAATCATGGACGATTTGGACTGTACCAATGAAGAAAAGATGAAGGGTGCTGTTTCGTTGCTTCGCGATGAAGCTTATCGTTGGTGGCTCACTGTCAAACAAGGTGTACCGGCAGATCGACTGGATTGGGATTACTTTAAGGCCAAGTTTGAAGGAAAGTACGTAGGAGCCAGTTATTTGGACTCGCAAAGGAAAGCGTTTCTAAATCTAGTACAAGGGAATAAGTCAGTAGCGGAATATGAAGCTGAGTTTGTGCGACTAAGTCAGTACGCCAAAGGAATCGTGGCTACTGATTATGAAAGGTGTGTTCGATTCGAAGATGGGCTGCGAGATGAGTTGCAGGAGTTGATCGCTCCGCAGAGAGAAAGGGACTTCGCCATTCTGGTAGAGAAAGCTCGGATCACTGAAGAGGTTAAGAAGACTATAAGAGAAAACCGAAAAAAGAATAGGAACGAGAATAAGAGAAGTTTTGGACCATTAGCATTATTTGGTAATGCCCAGAAAAGACCAAGGATCGAGAATCCTGTACGTGCACCAGTTGATGGGAGTCGGAGTCGGAGTCATTCATGTGTTAAGTGTGGGAGAACTCATTCAGGAGAATGTTGGGGAAATAGTAAGAAATGTTTCCGGTGTGGGTCGAAGGCCCATTTGGTTAAGAATTGTCCTCAGGCAACGAGAGGTTGAGGTTCAAGCCATGGGGGAAATTGTACCGGCAGAGGTGCTAAAGGATCGGATGCGAGTCAGCCAAGGACTTGATATCAGGTACATTCTTTATTTTGGGGCACCATTTATTGTCTTGTTGATGTGAAGTTAGCTCATGCTTGTGTGGCTAGTAAAGTGTAGGAACTTTGGATGTGAACCTTAAGACTGTGTCTAGAAGGCAGGATAGATTTGTTAAGATCAGAGTGCGCAGTAGAGGTGTAGAGTAGTGAGTTAGGATATACGGATGATCGTTAGTAAGTAATTTCGAGGACGAAATTTTTTTAAGGAGGGTAGAATTGTAATATCCCGGATTTAGGGGTTATGCGTTTTTGCATAATTCGAGTGATAGTAGGCTTGTAGTATGTTTGGGCATGTTTTAAGGGTTTCGGGGACTTTAAATTATAAGGGAATGCTTTGGAAAAAAAAAATTTGGGTTTAAGTGTAAATAAGGGAAACTGGGCAAGAAGGCCTTAAAAGAATTTTGTGGAGTTTAGGACACAAGAAATGAGTTGGCAAAGTGGCTTGGGCGCTATGTGCAAAGGGAGTGCCAAGGAGGAAGGGGTTCGAATAGCATGGGAAGCAGTTGGGCTTTTACTTTTTTTGTAGCGCCAGAAAGGGGGTTGGGCTAGGAAGGCTTTAGAGGAATTTTTGTAGGCATTCTTAGCATAAGGAAGGCATTGGTAAAGTGGCTCCATGCGCCGCTTAAAGGCTTGGTGGTGACGCTAATGAGGGCCTGGGTTCGAATCCAGGTGGCTGCAAGGGTGTTTTATTTTTTTGGGTTTGGCGTAGAGACAAAGGAGCTAGGGAGTGAGGTGTTAAAAGAAGTTTTGGGTGGGTTATATCACAAATAGCGCATTGGCAAGTTGGCTGGGACGCTAGCTGAAGTTCATGGTTCCTGGAGGTCGCTGGTTCGAAGCTCAATGGCAGCAGAAGGGGTGTTTTATTTTTATTTTCATTTTGCAGCAGATTGGAAGGTGTTGGACGGCGCATGGGACCTTCACTTGGGATAGAGATTAAGTTAACTTTGTTTTAAATTCGGCTGGATGAGGGAATAATCATTAAATTATCTTTTTATTTTTTTATTTTTTTTATTTTTTGTTTTTTTGATAAGGGATAATAAGGATAATATTAGCTTTTAATTTGATTTTATTAATCTCTATTAAGTGGCAAGGAGGAAAAATATGCATTTGAGTGTTCAAATTATTTTGAATAATTTTAAATTAGTGGCCAAGAGAAATTTTAGGTAGTGGCCGAATTCTATAAATAGGGGGGAGTCAAGTGCCGAAATTTTTCTTTTTAATGGGCAGCCTTCTTCATGTTTTCTTTTAGACCCTTTGCCGAATCCTTCTACTTTCTCCCCTTATCCATCTTTTCTTTTCTTTCCCCCAACCCCAAGTCTATACTTTCTTCTTGTATAGCCGAATATTTCACCCCTATTTGGAAGCCATAGCCGAACCACTATAGCATTCACCTATTCTTCTCGTGACTTATTTAAAAACCGAAAGTGGTAAGTGCTTCTTTTCTTTTTTTTTTTTCTATTTGCTTGCTAAAGCCGAAATATTCCTTTTGATCCCCATTACTGAAACTTTCAGTCTTTCATCCTCTCCATTATTTTTCAAGTCATTGAAGCCAAATCTCAATTCTAGTGTGGGCCGAATCCTTGTTAGCCGAAGGGATCTATTGTTAAGCCAGCGTGAGGGAGCACTTGGGGGCTGTTTGAATTCGGCTACTCATCAAGGTAAGGTGGTGGTAAGTATTCGGCCAAGGGGGCTATACTCTTATATTTTTTTTAGTAGTAGCCGATTCTAATAGTTGTATAACAGGGGTTACGACAGTTCAGGAGCAAGTGCAGCTTTCGGGATTTCGGTAAGTAAGGTAAAGGGACTTGTGATATTCGGCCACAAGGCCGTATTGGGTATATATTTGATAGCCGTTTCGGACTGTGACCATTTAAGAGTTTTGGCAGTGATTAAAGAGCTTCCGGGATTTCAAGACTTTTTCGGTAAGTAGGTTAAGTTTTAGATATTTGGTTTAAGATTGCGTATATTGATAGTTAACGAAGTGTTCTGATTAAGTGCCGTCGATGGATGCGAATACCAGTCAAGGAGGACAAGGGAAAGCCCCTATCCCGAAGTTTAAGAAAAGAGTTGTCTCAGCGGTTCGAGATTGGCCACCGGGGTGTGGGCCAGCAGCGGGAGAAAACTATAGGCAGATAGCTGTAGTCTCGCTAAACGATAGCGTCGGGATCGAGGGTCAATTGAATCATGGAAGATCATCTTTATTAAATATTTTCTAAAAACAAATAATAAACACATGTGTAACATATACTATATACTAGATCCAAATCATACACAAAAGAATCATCGATGAACATAATTCATCATACAGTGTAAATTACGTCAATATCACATAACCAAGCAGATTTCATGAAAATTCATAAATGTCTAAACTTCTTATAGCATAAAGACTTAGTTACAAATAAACTGATGCATGCAACCATTACACATCAATTGTACACCCACTTAATTGGCCAAATATGCATGGTTTCATTTATAGCATTTCACGCACATTACCTAGCACAAACCGAGTTTAGCGGTTTCATGCACTCAATTAAAACAAGCAATTTAACAAGCCAAATACATATATAAATATATATATACATGTAGATGCGTATATCTCAATTATGCACTCTTTTTCATATTCGACTATGCCTAAACTATTGTAAACATTTTAACCACATTTGCAAAGGTCACCTAGGTTTGGCCGAATACACATACACATTTTATTCAATATAATTCATCTTATTTAAAACAAACAAAACTGATACATATCTAGATACATACCTCACAAGCATATAACTCAATATCATATTCATATCAACTTCTTGATATTCAAATACCTAACATATCCATAAATAAATAAACTTATAACAATTTCATGAGATCAACTCAATAGTACCATTTTATAACCAAATGCGTACCTAAGCATAGCAAGTCTTCACAAATAATCATCCAAAATAAAGTAGTCACATTTCTATATATTTATCTATCACATATACATATGAATAAGATGCAACCTTAAACTATCAAGTTGTCTATCACATGTCAATATATATATATATATATTATATACTATTTCATATAATGCCTATCACATCTGAACACCAACGAAAATTTATAGCATGAGCAAACCATATCATCGAAACACAAAAAAAAAAACAAAGTTCAACCAAGATAGATAGCCATTTACGCATGGCTAAGTATATTTACACGATTACAAATCATTAGTTATACTGCTTAGTCTAACCTATACATGCCCTTTTTAGTTTAAAACTAAGTTATTCAATACCAAAAGAAAGTCGATAGTGCGGTTGACTTCTTCCCAGATCCTTCGAGTCCGTAGCTTGAACCAAAAATCTATAAAATAAAAGTAGACAAAAACACACAGTAAGCTGGCTAGCTTAGCAAGTCCTAAGCAATACTAATATCAATATGATG
Source organism: Gossypium australe (assembly GCA_005393395.2). Lineage (NCBI taxonomy): Eukaryota > Viridiplantae > Streptophyta > Magnoliopsida > Malvales > Malvaceae > Gossypium > Gossypium australe. The sequence continues at coordinate 101,295,881 of CM016623.1, forward strand.
GTAAAACACTTAAACATCCAACTCATGACTTTAAATAAATGTTTCTTATCTTATACATATATATATACATTATAGATGAATATGTATATATATATGTAACACCAACTTGTACATTTCTTTATACCATTATAGTTATCTAACCTCTTATGCTTTCATTTAATCAATCTTTCTTATCATTTGACCTTTCTTTCTCTCAATAGCATCACTTGTATACATCTATAAATACATATATGCACATTCATAGTTCACTTAAATATGAATAACACATACCTTACAATCGAATTATAATTTCACTACTAAATTCTTAGGCAAACCTGATTCATTAGCTAGAACCTACTAAACATTACCTGAATCTCACACACCGGCACGAAGCCTGCTGAACTCGAGGTCCGAAATTATAACACCGGCACGAGGCCTGCTAGGCATAAAGCCCGAAACATATCACCGGCACGAAGCCTGCTAGGCATAAAGCTCGAAACATATCACCGGCACGAAGCCTGCTAGGCATAAAGCCCGTAACATATCACCGGCACGAAGCCTGCTAGGCATAAAGCCCGTAACATATCAATGTGGTCAATCATTCCACACACATTTCATAACTATATTACATATCCAATTCAACTAAGCTTATTCACATTAAACAAATAAAATCGTTACGTCATTGTACAATCCCACAATTCACATCGAGACACTTATTCATATCACATTATCAGATTATGCAATCAATCTAATATACTTATATACATTCGGCTATGACATAAATATGTACTAAAATTTATCAAACATTATCATTTAATATGTTCATAAATAATTCTTTGATATATTTCAGCTTAAGGACTTACCTCGACTGTCGGCGGACCGCGTAGACCGGCTATTCAATAACCTTCGTCTTTCCCCGATCCAAATCCGTTTTTCTTTGTTCTTGATCTAAACACATTAAAATTTAACTCATTCAAGTACATTTCATTTCAATTTAGTCTCAAATCACATAAATGGGAAAATTACCCTTTTACCCCTAAGGTTTCACATTTTTACACTTTAGTCCTAATTACACAAAACACAAAATACACATTATTTCAATACCACAATCAAGGGCCAAATATGTATAAGGACTATATAAGTCCATTTCTTTCATTTATTTTACAATTAAGCCCTCTCAAATTTTTACTTTTACAAATTAACCCAAAATACTCAATTTTACTAAAATTTCAAATGCAAAATATACCAATCTTTAACATATCATTACATAAAATCATAAAACACCAAAAATCACAAGAACCTAGCAATGGCTGAACCTCATACATGATCATTTTCAAAAATTCTAACATGGGTCAACAATAGTTCAAAGCAACGATCTCAAAAACGTAAAATTTATCGAAAACTAACTAAAAACTCACCTTGAATTTTAGCTTCAAAGTTCCGAAATTTCAAAGAAATAGAACCCTCCTTCCTTTCTCAACATTCGGCCATACAAGAGTGGAAAAGATGATGGCTTTGTTTATGAAACACCCCACACCCGACCCACGAGCCTGGACCGGATCTGGTATGTTCTTCAAGTAAACCGGTTCAAAGTTCTTTTGTTTCTTAGGAAAAACTTGTGCAAATTTTAAAAAAATATTGTTTTGGGTTGGGCTTGTGTTGAAAACCAATTTATCTTATATTGAAATCCATTTATTTAGAGTGACAAACATTTAGGGTTTGTTTAAAATAATTTTATTTAATCCATTAATTAATAATAGTTCGTAATCATAATAAATAAAAGTAAAAATAAACAAGTTCAGCTATGGCCTTATTACATCAAATATTCCCAAAACCAAAATTTTAAAATACTTAAAATAAAATAAAAGTCCAAATTATAAAAAAAATTCCTTGCTGTGCATGGCCACCCCTAAGCTTCTGCCGAGCCCGGTCCATTACTGTTCGTCACCTGAAAATAGTCCCACAACGGGGTGAGTCAAACAGACTCAATGTGTAACCAACACTAAAATTTAATAGATTTAGGCATACCATACAAATCATGTTTACATAATATTTCAAGATAATGATGCAATCTCAAACCCAAACCTAGATGCCATCCGCTACACATCCCCGTACCAACCTGCACACCGTGGGGACTACTAAGTCAACCCTCCTTCCGCTACACACCATCGAAGGCAGTCGCTGCAGTCGACGTGGTCATCGCCCATATAAAATTCGTGGCATAGCCACCAGATAATTGTGTCATGAGACACCACATTCAGATAATGTAACCGAAGTTACCACATTCAGATAATGTGACCGAAGCTACCACATTCAGATAGTGAGACCGAAGTCGTCACATTCACTTCCCCTTTCTCATATAACCCGAATGCCCCATATTATTCATATCATGCATATCATACTTAAAATTCACATTCATGTCACTTTTCACATGTTACATATAACATATTTTGTAATCCTAGTATGAGTAGGAAACGTACCTGAGTACTTTGTACCATATTAGGGTACCTTAGCCATATTCTCATTCTTATTCATACTTATATTAAATATTGCCATAAAACGTATTAAAAGATAGTGGGGATTACACACCTGATTTGCTTATCAATTCCTTGAAATCCCGAAAAACCGATCTATTGCTTTAGATCTAAATTCCTACATTTGGTAACCTTAATATGTTAGCATAAAACCTATAAAACCAAATCCTAGTAGGATTTGTATTCTTAAAACCTACCTTGTTGTCGAATTGACTATAGTCAAATCCCGAAAAACTTGTATTCTTCCCCTTTGAAATCGGCTAATCACTAGATTCCCTGAATCGGTTAGTTTTCGGTTAAAACAAATAGATCTAACTACTAAAATAGGCCTTGGCCGAATATTCAAAGTTACTTACCTTAAATCTTTAAATCCCGAAACTCTCTTCCTGATTAATGGAGATGCCGAAATACCTTAGATCTGAAATCCCGGAATCACCTTCCATAGTTTCGGCCAAAATACAATATGAGGGATTAGTCCCTAAATTTCAACAGGCTTAAAAAGAAAAGTAAGGAAACCGAATCTAGATCTTACCCTTACTTGGAGAAATCGATAGAACTCTTGCTTGAACCCTTAGCAGTATTCGGCTATGGAGTCTTAAAGACTAGTCGACTATGGCCTAGAGGTGTGTCAACACTTTGGATCCTTGAGGCTTAAAGAATTGACAATGAGGGATAAAGGAGTAGATTTCGGCTTGACAAAAAAAATAAAAGAGAAGAGAGAATGTTGCTTAGGAAATTCGGCAGAGAGAGAAGAGGAGAAAAATTGATGAGTAGCCCTATGTTCTTCCTTTTATAGCCGAATTTATCACTTAGAATCCCTTACTTGGCCACCACTCTTCTTTATTTGATAGCTTTATCCTTTAATTATCACAAAATAAAAGAATTTATCCAACATTTATCTCCTTAATAATTAAAGAATAATCCTTTGTTATCTCCTTGAAAAATAATCTAAAATAAAAATCCATTATTTATCCTTATTAGCCGAATTTTAAAGAGGATAAAACTCCTCTGTTGCAAGCCTTGTGCCGTCCACCTCTGTATTTCTAGAAGCAAAAATAAAACTTCTTTTATTTGCTTCCCATGTGACTCGAACTCAGGCCCAATACCCTTGTATGTGGCGCCATTTCCATAGGCCCTAAGTGACATCTTTAGGCCACTTTTCCAAGCCTGTTTGTGTGTCAAATTTCACATACTTTTTCTCTTAAGGCCACCTTGCCTCAGTTTCCTCTTTTTGAACTTTAAAACTTGACATTTCTAAGTCATTTCTAAGTTTCCAAAAATTTTCTTTTGGCTCTTTAAACTTGACATTTCCTTACATTTCCAAGTTTCCAGAAATGTTTACTTTCCTATTTTGAATCATTTCCAAATCATTTCCTAGTTTCCAAAAATGTTCACTTTCCATTTTTAAACTTAACATTTCCATACATTTTCAGGTTTCCAAAATGTTCATTTCTACATCTTTTCCATACATTTCCGGGTTTCCAAAAATATTCAAAATTTATTCATAATACTTAAGACATGTCATTTCGTACAATTAAACCGAAAATGCATAGGCCCTTTTCAGGATGTTACAGTTTATGTTATTTTAACATATATATTAAGTAATTATTCAATTACTAATTTAACCTTTAAAATGAATTAAAACTAATGTATAACTTAAGGTTAGTTATGAAAATTGCCACCCACTAACCTAGAAATGGGCTAATTTCCCTTTTAATACCCCATGTTAAGAAGCCATCATCAAATAGGCACTTTCTACTATAGATTGCAACTTTTTGACTTTACGCGATTAAGTCCTTTTTCTAAATTAACCACATAAACAATAAAATTTTTCTACGAGACTTTCAAACACAGTAATTCACATATAATAAACACAAAATATACATTAAAAATATTCCTCGGACTCGGATTCGTGGTCCCGAAACCACCGTTCCGATTAGGGTCAAATTCGGTCTGTTACAGATAGTTATTCAGTGACATCTCTTTAATGAATTAATAGGTAGCCTCAGCTGTTTTATTCTTCAAGGTTCCGCCAGCGGCTGAATCAATTAATTTCCTAGTTGAAGGGTTCACACCGTTGTAAAAGGTTTGGACCTGTAGCCATAAGGGTAATCCATGGTGTGGGCACCTTCTCAATAGATCTTTGTATCTCTCCCATGCATCGTAAAGTGTTTCTAAATCAATCTGCACAAAAGAAGAGATATCATTCCTCAATTTAGCTGTTTTAGCCAGTGGAAAATATTTCAATAAAAATTTTTCAGTCATTTGTTCCCATGTAGTGATTGATCCTCGTGGTAACGAGTTCAACCACTGTTTAGCTTTATTCCTCAATGAAAAGGGAAACAACCGAAGACGAATGGCATCATAAAAAACGCCATTTATTTTGAAAGTGCCATGAAATTCTAGGAAATTCACCAGGTGACTATTTGGATTTTCATCCTGCAAACCATCAAACTGAACAAATTGCTGTATCATCTGAATTGTGTTAGGTTTTAGTTCAAAATTATTTGCAGCAATAGCAGGTCTAACAATACTTGACTCAGTTCCTATTAAATTAGGTTTAGCATAATCATACATAGTTCGAGGAGCATGATTTTCGGCCACCTCTGGAGTTAGCGGATTATTCTCAGCCATCTCTTCAGTAGTATTAATTTCGTTCTCTTGCTCTTTTTGTATGTATTGTAGGCTTCTCCTTATTTCTCTTCGGTTTTTGCGAACTGTGCATTCAATGTCACTATCATAAAGTAGAGGTCCTGACGGGTTTCTTCTAGTCATAAACTAGAATGCCTGCCAGAAGCAAAGAAGAAAATTTAAAAAAGTAAAAAATAAAATTTAATTGCAAAAATAAAATATGGCCAAAGTAATAAAAATTGAGCGTTCTCAATATTTCAGTTCCCCGGCAATGGCGCCAAAAACTTGATCGTGTCTGAAAGTCTTAAAATTTATATAATGAATGATCGAGCCTAGAAACTAACTATCACCACAATTGAGGCAAGCGCACCTATCGAACAGTAGTATAGTTTAGTGGCAAGACCGGAATGTCAAACCCAAGGGAACCAAAAGTACTAATACTAACTTTCTTTTTATTATTTAGCCTAAGAATTAAATGAATTGTTGTTTAATCTAAAAATTAACTAACTACTAAGCTAAGGATACTAAGACAGAGAGAATGAACTAGGGAAAATACTATTAGGAAAGACCAATTGATTAGGACAATACTCGAGGGAGAATCCACCTAGACTTCACTTGTTATTTAACTCTGAACCAAACGATTTATTCACTTGACTTGATCCGTAGGATTCCCTAATTTATATTAATACTGTAACACCCCTTACCCGTATACTACGCCGGAACCGGGTACGAAGCATTACCAGACTTAACAATACATTCTACCAAATCTCGAGCCACAAAATTTCACTTATAATTTAAACTTTAACAAACACATGCATACGCAAACATTATAACTCCATGACCAATATGAGCCACAACTCGTGGCTAAATACAGAATAATCCTTATTACCGTTATGAAGCAATACGTTTAATCAAATTAATTAACACATATACAAAATGACTTAGTCAAGCCCCTATACATGCCATAACTTAAATCATTTATAAATAAATATACCCATAGATAGCTTGATAGTGTGAAGCGATCTCCGACGACCTTCAGCCCCAGCTTGTTTAATAGGACTCTGAAACATGGGAAAGAAAAGGGGGTATGCTTATAAAGCTTAGTAAGTTCACAAGTAAAAATAATAAGCATTAGCAATGAATTTAGCTTACTACTAAGCTGTCATAACTTGCATAAATAATGCTAAGTTCTTACTTTCTCAACTTACTCATTTGTAGCCTTACCAAAGCCTCAACGAGACAAATCCTTGCAACAAGTTCTCTAATTGATACAATCATTAAATCACATGCTTATACCTTATTACTCATGTTCACATTAATTTGTCTACTTGAATCGCTGTCACTAAATTATTTATTTCTTGAACTACAGAGCTCCAAATTACAAACCGCTAATTTTCTTTGAAACTAGACTCACATATCTTCAAACCATAAAATTTCTAGAATTTTTGGTCTTGCCAATTAGTACAGTTTATTCATTAAAATGTCCCCTATTTCACTGTTTCACTATTCTGACCTCTCTTCACTACGAATCAATTATCTCCTTGTACAGAATTCATATGACCTTATTGTTTAGTTTATGTGAAACTAGACTCATTCCGAATTTCAAGAATATAAATTATATCACATAATTATTTTGGTACAATTGTTAATGAATTTTCCAAGACAGAACAGGGGATCACGTAGTCATTCTGAACTAGTCTCACAAATATTTAAATATCTCAAATTATACAAATCCTTTATTTTCTCTGTTTCTTTTATATGAAAATAGACTCAATAAGATTTAAATAAATATGGCATCCAACTTATAATTCAATTTCTACTATTTTTGGTGATTTTTTAAAATCACATAACTGCTGCTGTCCAAAACAGTTTTATTTGTAAATTTTTGCTCTCACTCACTTTAGTTGTATTCATTACTTACCTATAACAATCTTTCTAATTTCCGATTACATATCGAGCATATTGCTCATACGTTACACATGCATATATCTACACTTATCACTACAAGCCACACATAATTTCACTTAATCGATTTTCCCGGTGAACTCATCGGTAACCTTACCAAAGGCTCAGAATACAAAGGGCACCTTACTTAATACTTGATAATCTCAATTACTTACAATCTCAATATTAAATAAGCCTTAAATGCATACTTGTGCTCATACCTGTACTCTTTCTTCATGTTCTCACCTTGTCATTTCTTTGACTTACTCACTGGACTACTCAGGAACCTTTTCCTTTTTGAACTTACCATTGCCATGTCTTGACTTGGTCTTACGTGGTAGCCTTGCCTTATGAACTCACCAATGCCATGCCTTGGCATGGTCTTACATGGGACCTTTGCCTTATAGTAACTCATCAATGCCATGTCTTGACATGGTCTTACATGATTTCCTTGCCTTATAGAACTTATCAATGACATGCCTTGGCATGGTCTTACATGATATCCTTATCTTACCAAATGCCATGTTCCAAGCATGGTCTTACATGGTATCCTTGTCTTACCAAATGCCATGTTCCAAACAGGGTCTTACATGGTATCCTTGTCTTAGTGCCAATGCAACATCTTGATGTGGTCTTACATGGAGTCCTTAATCAATGCCGATGCCATGTCTTGACATGGTCTTACACGGGATCCTTGCCTTATCAATGCCATGTCTTGACATGGTCTTACATGGTATCGTTAATCGTCAATTCCTCCTTAAATGCCATGATATGAACATGGACTTTTCCGTCAATTCTTCCTTAATTGCCATGGTATAGCCATGGACTGTGAGATATCAATGCCTTGTCAAGTCATAGCTGAAACATACTTGTTCAAATTCTCAAGGTTAGTCACATAACTCAATAATAACATTACTAATAACAATAATTGCATAATAATAAAATGCTACTCAACTTACTTACTTACATTCTAAATCTCATCATATCATCAACTTATTCTCATCAAACTATGCTAGTCAATACTTTCTTGTTATCATACAAGGCCATAATACAAAATATGGTCTAACATATAAATTATACAAGTTCTCTTTCCAATATCGAATTATTATCGAACATTAATCATTATATCTGAAACTCAATACTATAGTATTTATGGCCAAAATATCAATTTATCATTCAAATATGCATAATTAAATGCTTATTAAACATATGAACTTACCTCGATACCAAAACGGTCATTTTACCAACTTTCTCGATTTTTGATTTTCCTCCTGTTCTAGGTCTAAATCTCGTTTTTTCGGGGTCTAAGACATCACATTTCACTTATTTAATTAATGTACTACTCAAAACAGTCCCTAACTCAAACTTTGACAAAATTACAATTTTGCCCCTAAACTTTTGCATAATTATGATTTTTCCCCTAAGCTCGAAAATTAACCTTCATCCCTTATTCTTATGTTTTATAACATGCTAATGATTTTTCCCTTCTATGGAAACATCAAATTCATGCTCTAACATGTACTTATGTACATTAGGTATTTTTACCGATTATGTCGTTTTACTCGTTTTCACTTAAAATCGCTTAGTAAAAGTTGTTTAACATAATTCTAAGCTTCATATCCTACCATAAAACATCAAAATAAAGACATTTCACCTATGGGTGTTTTTTCAAATATGAACCCTAGGTTAAATTATTGCTAGAATAAGCTAAATCAAGTTACCGGGACTCTGAAAACGTAAAGAACATGAAAAACGTGGCTAGAATGGACTTACCATGAAGCTTGGATAGCTTGAAAACCCTATCCATGTCTTCCCACATGTTAAATTCGGCCTAAGCTTGAAGATGGACAAATTTGGCATTTAAATTTTGTTTTTAATTCATTTAATCCACTAAATTACCAAAATGCCCTTAAAAAAATATTTTGAAACATACCCATCCATGTCCATTTTTGTCCACCAACTTAACCAATGGCCTAATTATCATTTAAGGACCTCCAATTTAAAATTTCATAACACCTCTAACATGTAGAACTCAACTTTTGCACTTTTTACAATTTAGTTCTTTTGATTAAATTGAGTGCTTAAACGTCAAAATTTTCGAATATTATTTTCACGAAATCATTCCGTGAAATTGTAGACCATAAAAATATAAATAAAATAAATTTCTCAACATCGGATTTGTGGTCCCGAAACCACTGTTCCGACTAAGCCCAAAATCGGGCTGTCACAAATACCTCTTTCGAGGCTACTAACGTCTAACCCTAGGTCGACTAATTGAAATCTCTTTCTAATTAAAACCCATAGAATTGCATTAACTCAATCTATGGACTCCCATATTAGGTTTGACCCTAATCCGGCAGATTTTCGTCATCCTATTTCTAGGGTTGTGATTAACTCCGCTTAACTATGCTAGATCTACTCTTAAATAGGGGCTTTTGCTCCACTCCTAAGCACATCAATACTTGAATCAATATCTTGAAATATTAAAGCAATAATTAAGAACACATAATTAAGAACAAATCAAGTATTTATCATATAGTTCAGAAAACAATAACAAGATCCGTCTTAGGTTTCATCCCCCTCAGGTATTTGAGGGGTTTAGTTCATAACCATAAAAGAATACATCTCAGAAGAAAATATAAAACAAAACATAAGAAAAACCCTAAAACCCCCTGATGGAAATTGAAGGGAAAATCTTCCGTCTTGAGTATGACTCTGGCTTCTTGAGATGAATCAACGGGCTTTCTTCAAGTAAATCCCACAATTCTGACCTCCTTGGCTTGGCTCCTAAGCCTACCTGGACGCCCCTTCGAAGTTTGGCCTCTAGGGTGTTTATATAAGCTTTTGGAATGTCTTTTTTTGCCTTTAAGTACCCTATTCCATATAGAATAAAAACAGGTCACGGAAGGGACACGCCCGTGTGAATCAAATCCAGGCCGTGGTCGGGTCTGCTAAAGAGGCACGACTGTGTGGCTTGGGCCTAGGCCGTGTGCATTTCGTGCTTTGGCCCATTTTCTCTGTTTTTGGCCCGTTTCTCATTCTTTTGATCCTTTGAGGCTCTCCTAAGTATAAAGCATGAAATTAAAGGATTAGGAGCACCAAATTCCACAATTCAGGGAATAAATCATCCAAAAGTATGCTAAATGTGGGATTAAAATATGTATATATTACGGTTTATCAATATGCATGATTTAATAGGTTGCTTGATATGACTTATGTTGGTGCAAGTAGGGGTGGCAGAAAGGGCTTGGTAAATAGCCTTTATTTTGTCCACTCGGGTAGACACACATGCATGTGTCTAGGTTGTGTATGACACACGGTCTGCCCCATGGGCATGTGGTTTGGCCGTGTGTCCCCCTACATTCGGAGTTGGCAAAACAGAATGCCCAGTATTAACCTATAACACCCCTTACCCGTATTCAACGCTGGAACAGGGTACGAGGCATTACCAAACTTACAAGCAAGCAACCATGCGAACCGTTACATAACATTCCACCCAAATTTAAAACTTTCTGTAGACGTTCATATCATTCCTTAATGAGCTACGAGGCCCAACATATACATAAAGTGTAGTTCGAAATTGAACAGGGAACTCACAAACACTAAATTGTTTTTGCTCAAAACAAGGCCACAAGCCCATGTGGACGGGAACGCACCTGTGTGGGCAGGCCGTATTATCACACACGCCCATGTCCCTTGATCGTGCAAATGTATTTCTCAATTTGAACCTATAGGGGTTTTCACATGGCTTGACACATGCTCGTGTCCCTCACACGGCCAAGGAACACACCCGTGTCCTTAAACCGTGTGGCAAATTAAATTCCTAAATTCAGCTGCAGACTTCACACAACCTGAGCACATGCCCATGTCCTAGGGCCGTGTCACCCACACGGATGAGACACATGGTCATGTCTCAGCCCGTGTGGTTACTATTGGGCATTCTGTTTTACCAACTTAGAATGCAGGGGAACACACGGCCAACCCACACGCCCATGGGGTAGACCGTGTGTCAAACACTGCCTAGACAGACACCCGTGTGTCTACCCGTGTGGACAAGAACAAGGCTATTTACCAAGCCCTTCCTGCCACCCCTACTTGCACCATCATAAGCCACATTAAGCAACCAACTCATTCATGCATTAGTAAACCAATGAATCAACCATGCAACTTACACATTCATGAATAACATCATAATCTCATAGATTAATAAGAAAGAGCCATCAACTATGGCCTTATACAAAAGAATTCATCTCAAGACAAGCCAACACATTTGGCCAAAATAAAATGACACTTAACAAAGACTGAGTCTCTATACATGCCATACTTAAAAGAATGATCTAACTATACCAAATGCGTAGATAGTATAGGTGATCCTCCGATGGTCTCCGTATCCTGAGTTGGCTCTTCGTCACTATAAAACAATGGAAAAGAGAAGGGAGTAAGCTTTAAGCTTAATAAGTCTATATGTAAACAATGAACATCATACCACATACTTATTAATCAAGAACATTACTTACTAATCAAGAACAGTTCATATCCTCATAATTATACTTACTCATTTCAAATCTTACCACATCCCAAACACATATTATAAGACATTTCTCACATTTACATGCACTTATACCTTGCACTTATCACCACAAAGCCACATGAAATTTCACTTAGACAAAGTTTCTCGATGAACACTTTGGAATAATACCTAACACACGGTGGTTTCGCACACAACCCACCAATAATCACATGTTCATGGTGGTATCGCACACAGCCCACCAATAATAATAAAAATAGTGGTATCGCACGCATCCCACCAATAAAAATGAATACAGTGGTATCGCACACAACCCACCAATAATAACATGACCACGGATATTTATTTGTATCCTTTTTCCTATTCCGGAGGTTCATCTGAGAATTTCTTCACTTTCTATCATTTTAATAGATATCAATAATATTCATTCACATTTCACACATTGCATTAATATGTAAAAACATAAGTAAAAAGGATGTATCATTTACACATAAACTTACCTCAATACAAAATATGTCAATTTGCAATTTAGTCTGTAACCTTGCATTTTCCTCGGTCAAGGTTGATTCCACGTTCTTCCTGATCTATAATGATAAAATATACTCATTTGATCACTACATAAATCAAGACACTTTAAAATGTCTACTTTGTAAAATTATCGTTTTGCCCGTAAACTTTGGCAAAATTACGATTTTGCCCCTAGGCTCGTAAAATGAAATGTATTCATTTTTCTCACACCCAAGCCTAGCCGATTCATATTCCCTCTTATAGAAACTCAAGATTTCAATTATTTCACACATTTACCATCTATTTTACAACCTTTACAGCAAGGTCCTATTAGATGTTTTCATGAAAAATCCTTTCACAAAAGTTGTTTATTTAACAACTAAGATCCATTTTCTTCCATAAAAGTTCAGCAAAAAACATAAATGTGTTCATGGAAAAACCCTAGACTTTCACCATTTTGCAACATAGTCCACTCATTAGCTAGCTTATGATACAAGGGTCCCAAAAGTACAAAAATTATCAAGAAAGACCACCAAAATCACTTACTTGCAAGGAGGATAAATTGCTGAAAATTTCAAGCTTCCAAACCCTTATGCTTGAGTGAAAACCGGTGGAAGAAGATGATAGGAAAAAAAACAAGATGATAGCTTTCTTGCTTTTATTTTATTTTATTCATTTCATTACCTAATATCACCAAACATTGACCAAACTTAGTCTCTTGTCCCCTATGGTCGGCTATCCCCTTTAGAAAGGCTTAATTGCACTTCAAGGACCTCCAATTTAAGGTTCTATAACTATCTAACACCTCTAGCTTATAAATTAGAACTTTCGCACATTATGCAATTTAGTCCTTTTTCGTAATTGAGTATAAAATCACTAAAATTAATTCACCAAAAATTTCATGCACTCATATAATCATGCTATCACACATAAAATAATATTAAGAATAATTTCTCTGACCTCAGATTAGTGGTTCTAAAACCAATGTTCCGACTAGCCTCAAAATCGGGCTGTTACAACTCTTCCCCCTTTAGAGATTTTCGTCCCCGAAAATCTTACCGATAAAAAGGTTTGGGTACTATTTTCTCATGGCTTCTTCTGGTTCCCATGTAGCCTCTTCTACACCATGTTTTTGCCACAACACCTTTACCATAGTTATATTTTTGTTCCTCAACTATTTAACCTCTCGAGCCAAAACCTTAATTGGTTCCTCATCATAAGTCATATCCGGTCGTATCTCAATTTCTGTAGAAGAAATCACATGCTAAGGATCGGAACGGTATCGTCTCAACATCGACACATGAAACACATTGTGTATTCTCTCCAACTCCGCTAGCAAGGCTAACCGGTAAGCTACTGATCCAATCCTCTCAATAATCTCATACGGTCTAATAAAGAGCAGACTTAATTTGCCTTTTCTACCAAATCTCAATATTTTCTTCCACGGGGATACTTTCAAAAACACTTTATCACCCATCTGACACACAATTTCTTTCCTTTTTAAATCTGCGTATGACTTTTGTCGGTCTGAAGCAGCTTTCAAACTATCACGGATTACTTTCACTTTCTCTTCGGTTACTCTAACTAGATTAACCCTATGAATGTACTTCTCACTGAGTACGGTCCAATACAAATGAGTTCGACACTTGCATCCATATAATGCTTTATAGGGTGCCATCTGTATACTTGACTGATAACTATTGTTGTAGGCGAATTCGACTAAAGGTATGCATTTTTCCCAACTACCTTCGAACTCTAAAACACAACATCGGAGCATATCTTCGGGAACTTGAATCACTCTTTCAGATTGACCATCAGTTTGTGAATGGAATGCGGTACTAAAATTCAATTTCGTACCCAAGGCTCCTTGCAACTTTTTCCAAAACCTCGAAGTAAACCTCGGATCTCTATCTAAAATAATGGACACAGGCACCCCATGCAATCTCACTACTTCAGCAATATACAGCTCAGCCAACTTGTCAAGCGAGTAATTAATACGTACCGGTATAAAGTGAGTCGATTTTGTTAATCTATCAACGATAACCCACACAACATCTTTCTTTTTCGAAGTCATGGGTAGGCTTGTTACAAAATCCATCGTGATTAGGTCCCATTTCCACTTGGGAACCATCATTGGCTGAAGTAAATCCAAAGTACTTAGTGCTCGACTTTCGCTTGTTGACAGATCAAACACTTTGTAACAAACTCAGATATGTCTGTTTTCATACCCGGCCACCAATACAACTTCTTCAAATCATTATACATTTTTGTACTACCCAGATGTACTGACAAACAACCATTGTGTGCCTCATGTAAAATTTTCCGAATCAACTCATCATCCTTCGGTACACATACCCTATTACGAAACATCAAACAATCATCTGAACTAACCCGAAATCAGAGTTACATCCCAATTCACATTGAGCTCTCTTAGTTTGCATTCCACTATCATTCCTTTGACCTTTACAAATCTATAGAAAAAACAACGATCTAGCCCTTAACTCAACTAAAATTGAACCGTCGTCAGGCAAAGCTAAACTCGTACTCATAGCACTTAAAGCATACAGGGATTTTCTGCTCAAGGCATCTACGACTATATTCGCTTTCCCTAGATGATAATTTGAGCCACCTCCATTGACGCAAATTCAAGTCCTTTCGGTTCATCAGGTACTTCAAACTTTTATGATCGGTAAAGATTTGGCATTTCTCACCATACAAATAATGACACCAAATCTTAAAAGCAAAGACGATGGCAGCCAATTCCAAATCGTGCGTCAGATAATTCTTTTCATGTGGTTTTAGCTGTCTTGAGGCATAAGCTACTACTTTGCCCTTCGGCATCAACACACAACCAAGACCATTCAATGATGCATTAGTATACATCACAAACTCCTTTCCCGACTCAGGTTGTACCAAAACCGATGCTTCAGTTAATCGTGCCTTCAATTTCTCGAAACTTTGTTGACATCTATCGGTCCGTTCAAACTGAACATTCTTTTGCAATAACTTAGTCATCGGGGAAGATATCATCGAAAATCCCTCGACAAAACGTCGATAATACCCGTCTAAGCCCAAAAAGCTTCTAATCTTGGATGTATTCTTTGGCGGTTTCCAATCAATAATCGCCAAAACTTTGCTCAGATCAACCCGAATACCATCACCTGAAACTATGTGTCCCAGAAATCCGACTTCACGAAGCCAAAATTCACTTCTACTGAACTTAGCAAACAACTTCTCTTGTAGTAAAATCTGTAATACCGTTCTTAAGTGTTCAGCATGTTCAGCCTCATCTTGGGAATAAATCAATATATCGTCTATGAAAACTACTACAAACTTGACCAAATACAGCCAAAAATTTGGTTCATCAAATTCATAAACATAGTTGGTGCATTAGTTAGACTGAAAGGCATCACAAGAAATTCATAGTGTCCATACCTCATTCTAAAAGCAGTTTTTGACACGTCGGATTCTTTGACCCTCAACTGATAGTAACTGGATCTTAAATCTATCTTGGAGAACATGGTTGCTCCCTTCAGTTGATCGAACAAATCATCAATTCTCAACAATGGGTATTTTTTCTTTATAGTTACCTTGTTAAGTTGACGGTGATCAATACAAAGCCTTATTGTTCCGTCTTTCTTCTTTACAAATAATACAGGATCACCCCAGGGAGAAAAACTCAGTCTAACAAATCCCTTATTGGTCAACTCTTGTAGCTAAGCCTTTAACTCTTTCAATTAAGTCGGAGCCGTTCTATACGGAGCAATGGAGATCGGTGCCGTCCCAGGTACCAGATCGTTAGCAAACTCAATTTCTCTAACCGGAGGCAATCTAGGTAATTCTTCCAGAAATACATCTGGAAACTCACAAACTACTATCACAGATTCAAGCTTCGACTCATTCATCTCAGTATTCAACACATATGCAAGGTATGCTTCACACTCTTTTCTCATACACTTCTGACCAGACATGTACGAAATCACCACAGGCATCTTATTTGAGTTATCTGTTTCAACCCAAAGAATCTCACCATTTTCACATTTCAACTCAAGAGTTTTCTGTCTACAATTCACCTTAGCATCATGCAATGTCAAACAATCCATACCCAAAATAACATCAAACCCGTTAAATGGCAACAACAACAAATTAGCCAGGAAATAGTGACCTTGGATCGTCAAAGGACAATTCCTACAAACCTTATCTACTAACACATACTTGCCTAAAGGGTTTGACACCTTAATCACAAATTCAGTCAATTCAACAAATAATTTCTTACTATTTACCAAATTCACACAAACATAAGAATAAATGGATACGGGGTTAATTAAAGCAACGGCATTAGTATCGTCAAGAGAGAATATACCCGTAATCACGTCGGGGGATGATGCCTCTTCGCGAGCGCGAATGGCATAAGTCCTTCCAGGCACTCTACCCTCTTATCTCACAGCAAAATCTCTAGGCACACCTCGACTGCTAGGCCCACTTCTTGGATTCTTCTGTGGTCTACCCCTCGAAGGGGCATTACTCACTCTCACTTCTTGTCTTCTGTCATTCTCATCCATCTTAGGACAATTTTGAATGAAGTGGTCTACGAACCACACTTGTAGCAAGCTCAGCTGTTTCCCCAACACTCTCCAATATCTTGTCTACCACACTTATCACATTCGAGTTTATTATACTTCACATTACCCACACTTGCTATCGAGGTGGCTTGAACTCTAGAGCTTGAATATGTTTTACCATGATCTCGGTGTGAATACCCTACCAAAGTAGTCGTCCAAGAGTTCGCTTCTTTGGACCTCTTTGATTGGGGTTGGAATGATTTACTCATCGGTCTCTTCTTTGCATCTCGAGCTTTAATCATAGCTTTTCTCTTTTCTTTATTCAGCTCTTTAGCCTTGCAAGCTCTATCGACCAATACCACGAATTCTTTTAATTCTAAGATTCCTACTAACAGTCTAATATCCTCGTTCAGCCCATCTTTAAATCTCTTGCACATAATAGCTTCAGTAGATACACACTCTTGAGCATACTTACTGAGTCTAATGAACTCACATTCATACTCTGCCACAGACATTTTGTAACACCCTAAACCCGGCCTAGACATTAGGGCCGAATCTGGCGTGTCACATTGAAGTGTTTTTTGAGAACCATGTTTTCATTGAAAACCCTTCTTGAAATTTAAAACTTCTACAAAACCTCAGTTTGCATTTGTTTATTTTCTATCGTGGTTTATTAAAAAGTTATTCCCTTTTAAAACATTATTGCCTTTAAAACCTTATTTGTTGCGGAAGCTTAGTTTAAAACAAATGATTTACAAAAACGTGATATTTAAAATTGAGTTGCGGAAACATAGCATTTGAAAAACAATTATTGTTTTGGAAAACCACGATCTACTTTTAACAGATAGAAAATGTAATAAACTGAAAATCCCAAATTAATAACCAGAAATTAAAAGAGGCCTTATTACAACCCAATAAGAAAGCGGTTTGAGTAAGGTAAGCTAGACTACTAAAATTTAAAGATGTTCGTAATGTGGCCACCTCCGAGTCCTCTAGCACGTCGAACCGTTTACTGAGGATTATCTGAAAAATTAAAAAGAGGGGGTGAGTTTACGAAAACTCAGTGTGTACAACCCTCATCGGCCATAAAGCATGCATCATATCAATCCAGGCCTAAGCCCATTACAGTAACAGTGGCAATTAGGCCTTAACCCCCATCAGCCTCGGTTGGTCCTTAGCCCATATCAAATGTCACATATCACATCTATCTAGGCCTAAGCCCATCTCAATATCAGAATCAGTATATGCAATGCATTAATGCCCATACTAACCCTGCACTCTATCTCCTATCCAACGCTGCACTCCTATGGGGATTTAATCGACCCACCCATCCCTACACTCCTAATGTAGCACCAGTTGCGGCACTAACCAATATTGCAGCAGAGCTGCCAATCTCATAATTGGCTTAAAGCCATTGGTGGATCCACAGTCGTCAAGCGACCATGCAACCCTAACAGATCATATACTTCCTCCAAATCAATGATCCCATCCCCCATGCACACAATATCACATGATTGCAAACATAACATAAATGGCATACAATAACAATCATATAACATGTAAGAGTATTTTAGTCATTTTGCCCTTTCAGGGGCATAACGGTCATTTTACCCTACAGAGGTATTACGGTCAATTTACCTTACAGGGGTATTTCGGTCAATTTACAACCTTCCTAAAGGTCTACAGTCACTTCGAGCGACACAAATAACATATATGATCAAAACGGTGTAAATGGGCCCAAAGCTTAATATTCGGCCCAAGTGGGCCTACACTCTCGTTCGGCCCATCCAGCCCAAATTTAGTCACGGCTATGCGGACGTTATAGCCCAGTCAAATATTAGCCACTTATCATGGATTTATTCCGTGTGGGGCCCGCGAGCCCATTGAGTCCACACAGCCCATTTCGACCAAACGAGGCCCATAACGGCCCAAGAGCATGAAGGCGCTCATAGTGACCTTTGTTATTGTATTGACTTTCCTACACGAGTGTTCGTGCACTCGTATGGTAGCCGTTCCCTTATTTTCAATTTTTCAGCATTTCGGCATTTCGGCATTTGCCGATCTACAGTTGGAGTGGTGTGTGTACACAACTTGTTGGAGAAAAACGCAGTAGCCCACGAGTGTAGAACTTATATTCGATTAAGGTATTTGGTTAGCCATTCCATTAATAAGATTTAACAACCCATTCTAATACAGAAGCCGAACCCAAGATTAATACCTACCTTAATTGAACCGGCATATACTTCCTAAGCCGTTTGAGTTATGAATCGATCTCACCTCCATGTGGTTTATCTGTACCACAACCATTATTAAGCATCAATATCCAATAACCAAAGTTAATCAAATACTAACCTTAGGAAAACACACGGCCAACAAGAGAACTAGCCTTCGGTCAATGATTGAAAGTACAAACCACCTACCCTTAACAATCGGCCAATAGATAAATTAAACTCAGACAACCCTCAATAGAAGAACAGATTCGGCACTTCAGAGGCTACAACGGATGGAGGAAAGATTAATATTAGGTTACAAGTACAGGGTATATTCAGCTACAACATTCGGCCATAGAACCAGCAAACCTTTGACGATGCGGATTAAAGTAGATAGGGAGGAAGAGAATCGGTCAAGTACAACAATCAAATGTCGACCAAATCTGAAAAGAAGAAGAAGAAAAGATAACTAATATTCGGCCTAATTGCAAATTAACAAAGAATACTCAAAGTTGACAGAGATGAAGAATTGCAGAAAAAGGAATAAAGAGAAGGAGAATTCGGTTTTAGATAAGTGAGAAGGAGAACTTATAATGACTAAGAACGGAGGGAGAGAAGAGATTGGTTCGGTCAAATTGAGAAATAGGCAAAGCAGAAAAGTACCAAGAGGAGGAGAATAAAGAGAGAATCGGAACAAGCAGCAATTTTTGCAGAAAATAGAGAAAAGAGGTATTGCTCGATTTTGGCAAAAGGCAAAAAGATGAGCCAAAAGTCGAAATGGCTAAAACAAAAACTGCATCCCTACAACACATAGTCTAATTTCAAAGGCCAAGAAACCTATTTCGGCACAACTTCTCAAGCCTTCAAACTCCTTGAAAATCTCCACCTCCCTCTCCTTGATTTTCTCCCCTTATCCCTCCTTGATATCCTCCATGATCCACTCCTTAAATCACTCATTTGACCCATTCAAACTGTAACACCCCATACCCGAGTCCGAAGCTGGGACTGGATACGAGACATTACCACACTTAAAGGATATTTAAAGGTGTACTTACGGGCTATAAAACTTCATTTTGATTTAAAAACTTTTCTTTCTTATTCATAACGTGCATTTCATGGGCCTACGAGGCCTTAAACTTACATCTAGAAACTTTTTCAAATTTGGAAAACTTTTCATCAAAACAGGGGTCACAAGCCCATGTAAAATGGGATATGCCCGTGGGGTCAGGTCGTGTGGTCACACACGCCCATGTCCCTACCCCGTGTATAATAACTTGGATATTCTGTTTGTGTCACACAGCCTAGGAACACGCCCGTGTTCTATACCCGTGGTGAACACTGACCATCTCACACGGCCTTGACACACAGCTGTGTGACTAGCCAGTGGTCTATTCTGACTTAAAACACTAACATGCAGGGGACACACGGCCTTTTAACACACCCATGTAGGTTGACCGTGTGTCACACAGTAACACCCCTTACCCGTAAACTACGCCAGAACCGGGTACGAGGCATTACCAGACTTAACAATACATTCCACCAAATCCCGAGCCACAAAATTTCACTTATAATTTAAACTTTAACAAACACATGCATACACAAGCATTATAACTCCATGACCAATATGAGCCACAACTCGTGGCTAAATACAAAATAATCCTTATTACCGTTATGAAGCAATACGTTTAATCAAATTAATTAACACATATACAAAATGACTTAGTCAAGCCCCTATACATGCCATAACTTAAATCATTTATAAATAAAGATACCCATAGATAGCTTGATAATGTGAAGTGATCTTCGACGACCTTCAGCTCGAGCTTGTTTAATAGGACTCTGAAACATGGGAAAGAAAAGGGGGTAAGCTTATAAAGCTTAGTAAGTTCACATGTAAAAATAATAAGCATTAGCAATGAATTTAGCTTACTACAAAACTGTCATAACTTGGATAAATAATGCTAAGTTCTTACTTTCTCAACTTACTCATTTGTAGCCTTACTAAAGCCTCAACGAGACAAATCCTCACAACAAGTTCTCTAATTGATACAATCATTAAATCACATGCTTATACCTTATTACTCATGTTCACATTAATCTGTCTACTTCAATCGCTGTCACT
Source organism: Gossypium australe (assembly GCA_005393395.2). Taxonomy (NCBI): domain Eukaryota; kingdom Viridiplantae; phylum Streptophyta; class Magnoliopsida; order Malvales; family Malvaceae; genus Gossypium; species Gossypium australe. Next base: position 101,316,898 of record CM016623.1, read on the forward strand.
AAATTATTTATTTCTTGAACTACAGAGCTCCAAATTACAAACAGCTAATTTTCCCTAAAACTAGACTCCCATATCTTCATACTATAAATTTTCTAGAATTTTTGGTCTTTCCAATTAGTACAGTTTATTCATTAAAATTTCCCCTGTTTCACTGTTCAACTATTTTAACCTCTCTTCCCTACGAATCAATTATCTCCTTGTACAGAATTCATATGACCTTATTGTTTAGTTTATTTGAAACTAGACTCATTCAGAATTTCAGGAATATAAATTATATCACATTTAATGATTTTTCCAAGACAGAATAGGGGATCACGTAGTCATTCTGAACCAGTCTCACAAAAATTTAAATATCTCAAATTATACAAATATTTTGTTTGCTCTGTTTCTTTTATATGAAAATAGATTCAAGAAGATTTAAATCAATATCTCATTCAACTTATAATTCAATTTCTACTATTTTTGGTGATTTTTCAAAATCACATAACTGCTACTGTCCAAAACAGTTTTATTTGTAAATTTTTGCTCTCACTCACTTTAGTTGTATTCATTACTTACCTATAACAATCTTTCTAATTTTCGATTACATATCGAGCATATTGCTCATACGTTACACATGCATATACCTACACTTATCACTACAAGCCACACATAATTTCACTTAATCGATTTTCTCGGTGAACTCATCGGTAACCTTACCAAAGGCTTAATAGCTTGCTTACATACCTGCAACATTCTCACTTAACACATGAGTACTCTTTCATAATATAGGCATATTGCCAATCATGTCATAAAGTGGCACAAGCATAACAGAAAACTCATCACTTACTTAATACTTGATAATCTCAATTCCTTACAACCTCAATATTAAATAAGCCTTAAATGCATACCTGTGCTCATACCTGTACTCTTTCTTCATGTTCTCACCTTGTCATTTCTTTGACTTACTCATTGGACTACTTGGGAACCTTTTCCTTTTTGAACTTACCATTGCCATGTCTTGACATGGTCTTACGTGGTATCCTTGCCTTATGAACTCACCAATGCTATGCCTTGGCATGGTCTTACATTGGACCTTTGCCTTATAGTAACTCATCAATGCCATGTCTTGACATGGTCTTACATGATTTCCTTGCCTTATAGAACTTATCAATGCTATGCCTTAGCATGGTCTTACATGATATCCTTATCTTACCAAATGCCATGTTCCAAACATGGTCTTACATGGTATCCTTGTCTTACCAAATGCCATGTTCCAAACATGGTCATACATGGTATCCTTATCTAAGTGCCAATGCAACATCTTGATGTTGTCTTACATGAAGTCCATAATCAATACCGATGCCATGTCTTGACATGGTCTTACACAGGATCCTTGCCTTACCAATGCCATGTCTTGACATGGTCTTACATGGTATCCTTAACCGTCAATTCCTCCTTAAATGCCATGTTATGAACATGGACTTTTCCGTCAATTCTTCCTTAATTGCCATGGTATAGCCATGGACTTTGAGATATCAATGCCTTGTCAAGTCATAGCTGAAACATACTTGCTCAAATTCTCAAGGTTAGTCGCATAACTCAATAATAACATTACCAATAACAATAATTGCATAATAATAAAATGCTACTCAACTTACATACTTACATTCTAAATCTCATCATATCATCAACTTAACTTATTCTCATCAAACTATGCTAGTCAATACTTTCTCGTTATCAGACAAGGCCATAATACAAAATATGGTCTAACATATAAATTATACAAGTTCTCTTTCCAATATCGAATTATTATCGAACATTAATCATTATATCTGAAACTCAATACTATAGTGTTTGTGGCCAAAATATCAATTTATCATTCAAATATGCATAATTAAATGCTTATTAAACATATGAACTTACCTCGATACCAAAACGGTCATTTTACCAACTTTCTCAATTTTCGATTTTCCTCCCGTTTTAGTCCAAATCTCATTTTTTGGGGTCTAAGACATCACATATCACCTATTTAATTAATGTACTACTCAAAACAGTCCCTAACTCAAACTTTGGCAAAATTACAATTTTGCCCCTAAACTTTTGCATAATTATGATTTTACCCCTAGGCTCGAAAATTAAACTTCATCCCTTATTATTATGTTTTATAACATGCTAATTATTTTTCCCTTCTATGGCAACATTAAATTCTTGCTCTAACATGCACTTATGTACATTAGGTATTTTTGCGGATTATGTCGTTTTACTCGTTTTCACTTAAAATCGATTAGTAAAAGTTGTTTAACATAATTCTAAGCTTCATATTCTACCATAAAACATCAAAATAAAGACATTTCACCTATGCGTATTTTTCCAAATATGAACCCTAGGTTAAATTATTGCTAGAATAAGCTAAATCAAGTTACCAGGACTCTAAAAAAGTAAAGAACATGAAAAACGGGGCTAGAATGGACTTACCATGAAGCTTGGAAAGCTTGAAAACCCTATCCATGGCTTCCCACATGTTAAATTCGGCCTAAGCTTGAAGATGGACAAATTTGACATTTAAATTTTGTTTTTAATTCATTTAATTCACTAAATTACCAAAATGCCCCTTAAAAAATCTTTTGAAACATACCCATCCATGTCCATTTTTGTCCACCAGCTTAACCAATGGCCTAATTATCATTTAAGGACCTTCAATTTAAAATTTCATAACAATTGGAAACCTCTAACATGTAGAACTCAACTTTTGCACTTTTTATAATTTAGTCCTTTTGATTAAATTGAGTGCCTAAACGTCAAAATTTTTGAATGAGATTTTCACAAAATCATTCTGTGAAATTGTAGACCATAAAAATATAAATAAAATAAATTTCTCAACATCGGATTTGTGGTCCCGAAACCACTATCTCCGTGGAAGAAAGTGCTTCGATTCGGACGTAAAGGCAAGTTAAGTCCGAGGCTCATTGGGCTGTATGAAATTATTGAATGTGTTGGGCCTGTTGCATATAGATTAAGGTTGCCCTCTGATCTAGAAAAGAAACACAATGTATTTCATGTCTCGATTCTTCATAGATATCGATCCGATCCATCACATGTAATTGCCCCGTCTGAAATTGAAATTCGATCTAATATGTGTTATGAAGAAGAAGCAATCCATATCTTAGCTCGTGAAGTAAAAGAGTTGAGAAATAAGAAAATTCCATTAGTGAAAGTACTATGGAATCGACATGGAATAGAAGAGGCTACGTGGGAGCATAAAGATTCAATGAGATAGCAATATCCGAATCTATTTAACGGTAAGATTTTTGGGACAAAAATCATTAAGGGGGAGAATTGTAACAGTCACGTTTATACCCTAATCGAAACAGTGGTTTTGGGACCACAAATCTGAGTCTGTATAATATTTTAATATTATATTCTGTGTCTCTGATAAGTAATCATGCATGTGCTAAAGTATCGTAAATTAATTCGTCTGTTTGTGTGTTTAATTTGAGCAAAGGATTAAATTGCATTGACATGTAAATTACCATGCTACATGAAAAGGTGCCTATTTGCCATGTCTTTAAAAGTATGGAGGATTTATATGGCAAATTTGCCTATTACCTAATATGGTGGACGATACAAGTACTAAAATGACCTTAATTCATGAGTTATATATGTGTTATTATAAGGATAATTTTGTAATTAGATTAATAATATGTTTTGTAATAAAATAAACAAATGAAAGTGGATGCTCATCTTTATGTCTCACCACCGAAAATCAAAGAAAGAAAAAGAAGAAAACCTTAAGTTAGGTTTGGTCATTCCAAGCTTGAATTAAGGTATGATTTTGAATTGGATTTTGATGATTTTTATGTTTTTGAGATTGTTGCTTAGTCTACTATCAAGCCCATGTCTTAATTTTGTGAATTGATGATGTTTGTGAGATATGCCATTGATGATATGTTGAGCTTTGCGATGAGTTTAGTTGTTAAATGAAAGTTTTGAACTAGATGAACATACTTTGTTCTTGAATTTTTGATGAATTTAGCTAATTAGGGCTAAATTGAGAAAATAGCAATTTAAGAGGCTAAATTGCAAATTTGATGGAAAATATGGGCTTGTATGTGATGTATGAACATTCGGCTAAGCATGAGTATGTAATGATTTTGTGAATTTGATGTTTTGTGAAAAATGGACTAAATTGATAAATTATGCAAATATGAGGGTTAATTTGCAAATAGCCCTAAATGTGTGTCCTTGGATTGAATTGAATAAGTTAGTGAATAAAAGAGTTAATTCTGAATATGTATAGATCAAGAACCGAGGAAAACGGACTTAGATCGCGGGAAAGCGAAAGTAACGGAGTTGCCGTTTCCGTTTCTGTTAAATCAAATCCGAGGTAAGTCGTTCTGCAAATAAATGTATTCGTATTGAATTATGTATGTTCTTATGATTATTGTTATCAATGAATACTCATGATATGATCTGTTCATGAATTCCGAGATAAGGATTACTTAGTGACAATATCTGAAAAAGCCCCGTATGAACCTAGGAATAGATAGGATTAGCTATGTCATGACATAGGTTCTGTTTTATCATGTAAGACCTCGTCTGGGACGTTGGCATTGATTTGAGATTTCGTGTAAGACCACATCGGGGATGTTGGCATCGATATTATCTTTACGTGTAAGACCATGTTTGGGACATCGGCATCGTATTGATTCGTGTAAGACCCTGTCTGGGACAGTGGCATCGATATCTGAGCGCATATAAGACCTCGTCTGGGACGTTGGCATTGTACGACTATTCCGAGCTTTTTGAGTATCCTTCTAGATTCCTTACGGTTCAACGGGCAATTTTGAGATACGAATGGCTATGAAAATTGTTAATCCGTTACAGGTACGTGTATTATGTACACTAAGTGTGTATAAAAAGGTAAGTACCTATGTGATTTTGATTTGAATAATGTAAGAGTGGATATGAGAATGTGATTGAGTTACACGAATGGTTATGAATAAGCTATTTAAATATATATATATATATGATTCTTGGATTGATGAATGTGGCAATCATGGCCTAGAATATGGACCAAAGCATATATGTGAGAAATTTGCTATGAGTATGAATATTGCCAATGTTTCTATAAGCTTATATGCTTTACATGCTACATTTGTTTGTATTATGAATTACTAAGCTTTTAGGAAGCTTACTCTGTGTGTATGTTTTCTCAGTTTTATAGGTCGTCAAAGCTACTGAACGCTCGGAATCGTCAAGGATCGTCATCACACTACTAAACTCATTTTGGTACATTTTGGAAATGTAAATAGCTAGATATTGCATGTATAGGCTAGTATTTGATGGAAGTTTGTTATATGAACTTTTCCATGTGATTTGGCTAGTTATGAATTGAGAATTCGCTTGAATGAATGTGATATGTGTGAAGTACGTTTTTGGCATGGTTAGTTGATTCATGAAATGGTCAAATTTTGATTAAGAAAATGAATGAATTATGCTTGTGATGAGATGAGTTTTAGTCTTGTAATTTGGATGGTTATTTTGGTATGTTCTTGGTTGCCAAGTAGGCATGAGATGTTTTAATGATTTTGCTTGTAGGTAAGACCCATGTAGGTGGTATTTTTGCCTTGCAAATGGCCTATTTTGCCACACAGGCGTGCCTAGTGACCGTGGGGCTAAGTCAGTAGCTAGCATAAGAGTACACGGCCTTGGCACACAGGCGTGCCTAGTAACCGTGTGATTTTTGACAGGATCGACCATGGTCAGAGTACACAGGCGTGCTTACTGGCCGTGGAAGTAAAGTCAGTTTTGACCACGGGGAGGATACACGGGTGTGTCTAGCGGCCGTGGGAGGCACATGGCCTGCCCACACGGGCGTGCAACCCTTGAAACTTAGAAAAGTTTTAAATTTTCGAGAATTTTTGTATGTGTTCGGTTTAGTCCCGGCCCTACTTTAGAGCATGATTTAGGTCTCATTGACCAATATAAGGGACTCTTTGATTGTGAATGATGAATGTATGTATGAAATATCTGTAAAAGTTTTTAATCTGTCCAGTAACGCCTTTAATCCGATGACGGATACGGGTAGGGGTGTTACAGTAGATGCTCAGCATACTTCGTCTCATCTCGAGAATAAATCAATATGTCGTCATTAAAAAAGACCACAAATTTATCGAGGTATGGCTTAAAGATGCGATTCGTTAGATCCATGAACACTGCAGAAGCATTGGTCATTCATAATGCCCATATCTCGTTCGGAAAGCAGTCTTTGGCACATCTAAGTCTTTTACTCTCAACTGATAGTACCCGACCTCAAGTATATCTTGGAGAACACAGTGGCTCCCTTTAATTTATCGTACAAATCATCGATCCTTGGCAATGGGTACTTGTTCTTCACTGTTACTTTGTTAAGCTGCCAGTAATTTATGCACAATCTTATGGCGCCATTCTGTAAAGAGTAATAGATACCGGTACAGTACCAGGAACTAGCTCAATGCCAAACTCAACTTCTGTAATCGGAGGTAGTCCCTACAATTCCTCGGGAAAAACATCCAAGTACTCGCATACAATCGGTTCTGACTCAACCACTAACTCTGTCTCTTTGGCATTCATCACAAACGTAAGATACACCTCATACCCTTTTCTCGCATACCTCTAAGCCGACAATTGAGAGATCACTACCGGCGATCTATCTTGTTCATCTGATTCAACATAAAGGGTGTCTCCATTTTCACATCTCATCTCAATATATTTCTTTCCACGATTGACTATTACATCATGAATGGTTAACCAGTCCATACCAAGAATAATATCAAATTCATTGAATGGTAATAACATAAGATTAACCTTAAAGCAATGACCTCTAATCATCAATGGACAATCTTTGCATACCTTATCAACTAGTACACGTTTTCCTAATGGATTAGACACTTTTATTACAAACTCTGTGGGATCTACGGGCATACTAGTAATAGATACTAATTTCATGCAAATATAAGAGTGGGTAGATCTAGGATCTATTAAAGCAATAACTTTAGTATCATGAAAAGAAAAAGATACCCGTAATAACATCAGGAGAAGATGCCTCTTCGCGAGCGAGAATGGCATAAGTCCTTGTAGGTGCCCTACCCTCAGGTCTCGCAGCCTGCTCTCTGGGGTTCCCCTACTATTTGCCCCACTTCCTGGGTTCCTATGTGGCCTACCTCTAACCATGCTCCCGGATCTCGCATTCTGATTCTTCTCTTCTTTTATCATCTCAGGACAATCTTTTATGAAGTGATCATGGGAACCACACTTGAAGCAAGCATTCTCATGTGCCCGGCATTCGCCGAGATAACGTCTGCCACACTGTAGGCATTTCGGTCTATTAGATCAAATGTTCCCAACACTAGCGACTGAGGTAGTCTAAGCCTTATTCCTCGAATACTGTTTACCCTTGTTTCTACTCGAAAACCCGGTGGAAGTAGCCGACCGAGTGGAGTAATCTCTTGGCTTCTTGGATGAGAATTGGAATGACTTACTCAATTGTCTCTTCCTCGAGTCACGATACTCCATTACGGATTTTCTTTTCTCCTTTACTAATTCTTCGGCTTGTAAAGCTATTTCTACTAGCACAATGAATTCTTTCAATTCTAGGACAAGCAACAAACAATTTGATGTCCTCATTTAGTCTATCTTCAAATCTTTTTTTCATGATGGCTTCGGTGGATACACACTCTCGAGCGTATTTGCTGAGTCTTACAAACTCATGCTCATAATCAGTCACTGACATCTTGCCTTGCTTCAATTCTAAAAATTCTTTTCTTCTCTAATTGATAAACCTTTGACTGATATACTTTTTTCTGAACTCTTCTTGAAAGAATTCCCATGTGATCTTTTCCCTTGGTACAACCGACACAAGGGTGTTCCACCATTGGTAAGCAAAATCTCTTAAAAGAGAGACTACACACTTCATGCACTCCTCGATTGTGCACGACAGCTCATTAAATACTCTAATGGTATTTTCGAGCCAGAACTCTGCCTTTTCCGGATCGTCATCCTTTATGGCCCAGAATTCCTCTGCTCCATATTTTTGAATCTTATCAACTGGAGGTTTGTCTCCTCTTACCACCTCTACTACTTGAGGGGCTACTGGGATAGACTGAGGAATAGGCGGGGGTGGAGGGGGTTGTGCATTCGGGTTCGTACGAACAAACTCCATGTACTATGTATTCATCATATGGAGGAAGGCTTCTCTAGCCTCTTCTCGTCCTCTCTGACTCACCGTAGTGGGTCTATTCTCATTCTCATTAGGCATCGTCCCTTCAACGGGAGCTGGCGCGTTACTTTCTACATCATTCGCCACAACTCTTTCGGGATCCATTACTATATAAAAACATAATTTAGATCGTCAAGAGTCGTCACACTATCATTATAAAAACACCCTTATGTATGGCATGTATAGCTAGACTCATGCTTATGCTATGTTAGTCAGAGAATTGACTAAACCGTTGCTCTGATACCACTAAATGTAACACCCCATACCTGAGTCCGAAGTTGGGACTGGATACGAGACATTACCATACTTGAATCATATTTAAACGTGTACTTACGGCCTATAAAATTTTGTTTTGATTTAGAAACGTTTCTTTCGTAGTCATAACGTGCATTTCATGTTCCTACGAGGCCTTAAACTCACATCCAGAAACTTTTACGAATTTCAAAAACTTTTCATCAAAACAGGGGAAACATGCCCATGTGAAATGGGACACGCCCTTGGGGTCAGGTCGTGTGGTCACACACGCCCATGTCCCTACCCCGTGTATAATAACTTGGATATTCTGTTTGTGTCACACAGCCTAGGAACAAGCCCATGTTCTCTATCTGTGGTGAACACTGACCATCTCACATGGCCTTGGCACACGCTTGTGTGACTAGCCCGTGGTTTATTCTGACTTAAAACACTAACATGCAGGGGACACACGACCTTTTAACACACCCATGTGGGCTGACCGCGTGTCACACACGGCCTAGACACACGCTCGTGTGTCTACCCATGTGGACACTTAAAGGCTATTTTCCAAGCCAATTGCCACCTTGAAATCAATATCAATCATATACCCAATTTAACAATTCAAATACTTCTTCAAAACATAAATAATAATGCATAATTCATCAACATCGATATAAATATAAAGTTAGTAAATATTGGCCAATCTCTTTAGCCATATACAAAAGAATTATGAACTTAATAACTAACACTTTGGTTCCTCTTAAGACATAACTTAAAATGAGACGTTTCCTATACATGCCATACTTAATATAAACAACTTGGTTGTACCAAAATAGTGATTGATAGTGTGTTCCGAGCTCCGAAGTTAATGATCCACCAGTTAGCTTGGGGAGACTACAAGGAAAGAAGGAAATAAAGAGGTAAGCATTTAGCTTAGTAAGTTTTAATGTCATGCATATAGCAATATGGCTACTTAACATAACTCATCAATCATAAAAAAATAGCATCACAATTCTCAAGAGCTAGAGCTTACTTACTCTTACTTATTCATACTCTTTTCATGTTACTTACTCGTCTCATGCTTGTAATGTAAAAAAGATACCTGTATCACTTAATCATATAGATTAGTATACTTTACTAATGTAAATATAAACTCAAACTTCATCTTTCTTAACTTGAAGAATACTCTTATTCAACTTTGACTTGACAATAGCTTCACGTGCTTAACTTTCTTATTATCTCATTCATTCTTTACTCTTTTGCCCGATGAATTAACCGGAATAATGGAGGATACTAAATCTATCTTACATGTGTCTCGATGCCAATGTCGTATCCTAGATATGGTCTTACAAGGGATCTCTTAACTTGGTGTCGATGCCATGTCTTGACGTGGGCTTACACGAAGTCTTCCTTGGGTGTTCCCTTGGAAACTTACCATTGCCATGTCTTGACATGGGCTTACTTGGTATCTTTACTTAGTGAAACTTGTCAATGCCATGCCTTGGCTTGGACTTACAAGAAATCTTCCTTGGGTACTCACCAAGGTCATGCCTTGGCTTGGACTTACTTGGGATCTTTATCTCATGATAACTTTTCAATGCCATGACTTGTCATGGACTTACATAATATCTTTACTTGGAGACTCACCAATGCCATACCTTGGCTTTGACTTATATGGGTTTTTATCTCATAGTAACTCTTCAATGCCAAAACTTGTCTTGGACTTACATGATATCTTTGCTTTATTGCCGATTCCATGTCTTGACATGGTCTTATACGGACTTTCGTGTCTCATGTTGTAGATTAAGCATCCTCAGTAATCCAATTTCAATCGGGACTTTCATGTACTTAATTTCATTAATTTCCTTGCTTTAACATATTTAAACAATTTCATGGAAATAATGTACAGTAACAATATAATAAGCAATTTAATAAGAATACTCATGAAGCTTTAAAATCATACAAACTTACCTCGGTAGCCAAAATGTATGTAGATAGTCAATTTAATCCACGAGTTTCTTCTTGCCTCGGTTTTTATCCAGGCTTCATTTTTCTTGATCTATAATAATAATTTAACTCAATTAATTCTCGCATTGACTGAATTGACTCATAACTCATACTTTGGAAAAAATACTATTTTGCCCCAAAACATTTTCATATTTACACTTTTGCTCCTAAACTTTCTCATTTTTACACTTTTACCCCTAGTCTCGTAAAGTGATTTTCATTCAACCTTTTTGTATTTCATGCTTAGCTAATTCATTTTCTCAACTATAGCAATATTCAATTCTTACTATTTCACTTATGCATGACTATTTACAAAACTTTCACAAATTAGTCATTACAAGCTATTTTCATGAAATTCACTTAGAAAAAGATGTTTTTCTACTTCAAGCTTTCATAATCTTCCTTAAAACATGAAAATACATGAATGTCATACATGGTTATATTTTTGAACATGAATCCTAGCTCAACATATAGCTAAAAATAGCTAATTCAAGATATGAGGGCTTCAAAAATACGAAGAATATTGTAAATGGGGCTAGGATGCACTTACTAGGAGCTTGAAAAATTGAACAAACACTAGCTATGGAGTTCTTCAAAATTTTGGCTAAGCTTGAAGAAGATGAACATGAATTTTGACTTATTTCATCCTTTTTAATCATTAATTAGCTAAATGACCAAAATGCCATTTTTACTAAACTTTCAAAAATGACTAAGTCATGTCCATTTTTGTCCAAAAATTAGAAATTAGGAAAGTTGCTATTTAAGGACCTCCAATGAAGAATCCAAAGCTATTTCATACTAAAAGCTTCTAGAATATCATATTTTGCAACTTTTACAATTTAGTCCTAATGGACCATTCAATCACAATTTAATAGAATTTATTCATGAAACTCTCATATTATCATGCAAATATCTCATAAACCTTAAAACTCACATTTCTACCTCGAATTTGTGGTCTCACACCACTATTCTAACTAGGCCCTAAATCGGGTTGTTACGCAAACTATCCAACACAGAGTTCAAATCCAACACCAATTCTTGCCCACTCATGAGCAAAATAAATAATCCCATTTGCATGCAGAAAGACTTGAACCTCTGACCTCCTTGCCACACCTATGTCGCCGCCTTGCCACTACACCACAGGCTCTTTTGTGTCTCTTTTTAATCACAATTATTTAAAAGGCTTAAAACCAGGAGCCATGGTTCCCCTAATGCTAAAAATAAAAATTTTCCATATGACATGGCTTGAACCTAGGACTTCATAGAAGCCCATTAACCTTTCAAAATCACTCATGCAACAGATCTAATGTGCAATTGTGCCATTCCCTTGATCTCAACAATTTTAAACACTCTCATGCCCAAGGTCCAATTCTTCTAGGCCCAAAATTCGTGGCGTTACACATTTTGTCTTGCTTTAATTCAAAAAACTCTTTCCGTTTCTGATCAATGAATCATTGACTTATGTATTTCTTTCAGAACTCCTCTAAGAAGAAGTCCCATGTCATTCTCTCCCTCGGAACTACAGATGTCAGCATTTTCCACCAACGGTATGCCGAGTCCCTCAGTAATGATACAACACATTTTAAGCTCTCCTCAGGCGTGCAAAAAAGTTCATTGAATACCCATATAGAGTTCTCAAGCCAGAACTCTGCTTTCCCAGGTCATCATCTATGTTGGCTCTAAATTCCTCGGCCCCTTGCTTTCAAATCTTATCGACTGGGGGTCTAGTTAGTCTTACAAAATCAATACCTTGAGGGGCTGTCGGGGCCGATTGAGATATAGGAGGGGGTGGAGGAGGTTGAGCATTAGGATTTGCTCATACAAACTCAGTAAACCAGTTACTCATCATATGGAGAAAGGCTTCTCGAGCCTCTTCTCCTTGACCCAATGAAACACCCCAAACCCGGCCCACGAGCCTTGACCGGATCTGGTATGTTCCTCAAGTAAACCGGTTCAAAATTCTTTTGTTACTTTGAAAACTGTGTGTTTTGAAAGAAAGATTGCTTTTGGGTTGGGCTCGAGTGGAAAACAGGTTTATCTTATTTTAATAACCCTTTATTTAAGGTGACAAAACGTTTAGAGTTTATTTGAAAATAAATTTCACTTGATCTTTAATTAATAAAAAATTTGTACCGTAATAAATAAAGGAAAAAAATAAAGTAGTTCAACTATGGCCTTATTACATCAAATAATTCCCAAAAAAAAAATTAAAGTGCTTAAATAAAATAAAAGTCCAAATAATAAAATTTTCCTTGCTGTGCATAGCCACCTTTAAGCTCCTGCCGACCCGGTCCATTACTGATCATCACCTGGAAGAAAAATATTCCCCAACGGGGTGAGTCAAACAGACTCAATGTGTAACCAACACTAAAACTTAACAATTCAGGCATACAATATCATATCACATACTTATTCATTTAACAGATATAAAATAATGATGCAAACCCAAAACCCAAGCCTAGTTAGCTATCTGCTACACTTCCCCGTACCAACCTGTACACCGTGGGGACTACTAAGTCGACCCTCCTTCCGCTACACTCCATCGAAGGCAGTCGCTGCAGTCGACGTGCTCATCGCCCTTATAGTTTCGTGGTCTTAGGTCACCACATTCAAATCTCGTGGTCTTAGGTCACCACATTAAGATATCGTGGTCTTAGGTCACCACATTCAGATATCGCAGTCTTAGGTCACCGCATTCAGATTTCGTGGTCTTAGGTCACCACATTCACTTCCCCTTTTCAATAACCCATATGCTCCATATCATATTATGCATTAACATGCCAAATTTCACATTCTTATCATTATTCTCATGTTAAATATAACATATTTCATTATCCTAGTAGGAGTAGGAAACGTACCTGAGTACTTTGTACCATAACATGGTACCTTAGCCACATTCTTACACTTTCATATTCTTAATATCACATACATATATTTATTAAACATGCCATAAAACATATTAAGAATTAGTGTGGGGTACACACCTGATTCGCTTAAGGTTTCCAATCCAAATCCCGAAAAGCTTGATCTAATGCCTTAGATCTAAGATCTCTACATTTTATCAATCATTTAATACTTAGTAAAGAGCCATTCGGCCATAAATCCAAATCCTAGTAGGATTAGTACACTAAAACTTACCTTGTTGCCGATTGACTTAAGAATCAAGTCCCGAAACTTTGTTGTATTCCTTCTTGTATTCGGCCAAACATTAAATCACATCCCAGGTTAGTTTCGGCTTTTTAAACAATTATGAACTAGATCTAGATATCAAAATAAGCCTTGGCCGAATGCTATAGACACTTACCTTGTGGATTTTAAATCCCGAAACTCACCGAATAACTAGGGAACACGCGGCCTATGGTGTACCTTCGGGAAAAGAACTTCTCCTTACTTGTAGTCAACACTTAGTAAATCCCGAAAGATCTCTTCAAAGTTTCGGCAACAAGATATTAAGGGTATTAGAATCTTAATTTCGACAGCCTTAAAAGAAATAGAATGAGAATCTAACCTAATCTTACCCTTACTGAAGAATTTGATGGAACTCTTGCTTGAACCCTTAGCAGTATTCAGCTATGGCTTTGATGTGGATAACAATTTCGGCTCTTGAGGCTTAGTGAGAAATCGGCTAGGGCTATTGGCATCTTCGGCTTTTGATTGTGTTTGTAATAGAAGAAGAAAAGAAAAGAGAAAAAGAGAATAATGGCAGAGAGAATTTGGCAGAGAGAAGAGGAGAAACTTTAGAGAATTTCGGCAGAGGTTTTCTTGAAGAGAAAAGAATGAATGAAGAATAGCCTTACTCTTCCATTTATAGCCGAAATTACTAGGCTAGAGTCCCTTACTTGGCCACCACTCTTCTATTTTGATAGCTTTATCCCTTGAATTATCACTTTTAAAAGAATTAATCCAACAATTATCTCTTAAAAATAATGATAAATAAATCTATTATTTATCTCCTATTTAGCCGAAATTTAAAGAGAATAAAACTCCTCTTTTAAAAGCCTTATTGTCGTCCATCTCTCTGCTCCTTGTAGCAAAAATAAAAATTTTTGTTTTGCTTCCTAAGTGACTCGAACTCAGGCCCACTTGCACCAGCTTGTGGCGTCAACTCCAGAGGCCATAAGTGGCACCTCCAAGCCACTTAGACAAGCCCAATTGTATATCATATTTCACCCATAAATTTTCTTAAGGCCACCGTGCTTTACTTCCCTCTCTTAACCTCAGAACTTAACTTTTCCTAAAATGTTTCCTTACATTTCCTTACATTTCCAAGTTTCCAAAAATGTTCGTTTGCCTCCTTTAAACTTAACATTTCTAAAGCATTTCCTTACATTTCCAAGACATTTCCCTACATTTCCAAGACAAGACATTTCCTTACATTTCCAGGACATTTCCTTACATTTCCAAGGTTCTAAAAATGCATACAACACATCCATATCACAATAAACATGCTATTTCATAAAATTAAGCTAAGATGCATAGGCCCATTTTCAGGATGTTACACCCAAAGTCTCGGGTCTACTTTCTACTGGCGCAGTCCCTTGCACGGTAGCCGTCGCATTACTAGTAGCATAATCAGTAGCAGCTCGGTCGGGATTCATTTACTATATAAAAACACGATCTGAATTTGTCAAGAGTCACTACATTATCATTATATATTAATGGCATGTATAGCTAGACTCTATCTCACATACGCTACGGTAGTCCGAGAACTGACTAAACTATAGCTCTGATACCACTAAATGTAACACCCCTTACCCGTATTTAATGCGGGAACAGGGTACGAGGCATTACCAAACTTACAAGCAAGCAACCATACAAACCGTTACATAACTTTCCACCCAAAATTAAAAACTTTATGTAAACATTCATATCACTCTTTAAACGAGCCTACGAGGCCCAAAACATACATAAAGTGTAGTTCGAAATTGAACTGGGAACTTACAAACACTAAATTTTTTTCTCAAAATAAGGGCCACAAGCCCGTATGGATGGGAACACACCCGTGTGGGCAGGCCGTATTATCACACACGTACATGTACCTTGACCGTGCAAATTTATTTCTCAATTCGAACCTACAGGGGTTTTGACACGGCTATCCATGGTCCGTGTCCCTCACACGGCTATGACACGCCCGTGTCTTAACCCGTGTGTTAAAATCTTGACATTTTATTTCTGATTTCATCCGTGTCCTTAGACCGTGTGGTGAATTAAATTCCTAAATTCAGGTGCAGACTTCACACGGCCTGAGCACATGCCCATGCCCTAGGGCCGTGTCATCTACACGGATGAGACACACGGTCATGTCTCAGCCCGTGTGGTTACTATTGGGCATTCTATTTTGCCAACTTAGAATGCAAGGGGACACACGGGGAAACCACACGCCCATGGGGTAGACCATGTGTCACACACGGCCTAGACACACACCCGTGTGTCTACTCGTGTAGACAAGAATAAGGCTATTTACCATGCCTTTCCTGCCACCCCTACTTGCATCATCATAAGCCACATTAAGCAACCAACTCATTCATGCATTAATAAACCAATGAATCAACCATGCAACTTGCACATTCATGAATAACATCATCATCTCATAGATTAATAAGAAAGATCCATCAACTATGGCCCTATACAAAATAATTCATCTCAAGACAAGCCAACACATTTGGCCAAAATAAAATGACACTAAACAAACACTGAGTCTCTATACATGCCATACTCAAAAGAACGATCTAACTATACCAAATGCGTAGATAGTGTAGGTGATCCTCCGACGGTCTCCGTATCCCGAGCTGGCTCTTCGTCACTATAAAACAAGGGAAAAGAGAAGGGAGTAAGCTTTAAGTTTAGTAAGTCTATATGTAAACAATGAACATCATACCACATACTTATCAACCAAGAAAATTACTTACTAATCAATAACAGTTCATATCTTCAAAATTATACTTACTCATTTCAAATATTACAATTTAGAATGTGTTTTCTTTCATATAGTAAATGGATCCTGACAGAGCAGTAGCAGATGATGTCTAGAGTAATGAGCCGGCTCCCGCAGAAGAGACCACGCTAATTGAAAGTGGCCTGTGACACTGAGTCAGGGTAGAGGGCTAGAGAAGCCTTCCTCCACATGATGGATGTATGGTATTCGGAGTTTGTTCGTGCAAACCTGAACGCTCCTCGTCCTCCACCCCCTCCTATTCCCCAGCCTGCCCCTACAGCTCCCCAAGTAGTGGAAACGATTAGAAGAGATAAATCTCCAGTAGACATAATTCGAAAGCAAGGGGCTGAGGAATTCAAAGCCAATATAGATGATGACCCAGAGAGGGCAGAGTTCAGGCAAGAGAATACCATTAGGGTATTCTATGAGTTGTCTTGCACACATGAAGAGTGCATGGACTGTGTTGTGTCACTCTTGCGAGACTCGACCTACCAATGGTGGAACACCCTTGCGTCGGTTGTACCAAGGGAAAAGATTACATGGGAGTTTTTCCAAGAGGAATTCCAGAAGAAGTATATTAGTCAGAGGTTTATAGACCAGAAGAGGAAGGAATTGCTAGAATTGAAGCAAGGCCAAATGACAGTAACAGAATATGAGCATGAGTTTGTTAGACTCAACAAATACGCTAGGGAGTGCGTATCTATCGAAGCCATTGTTGGAACGCCGGCACCCCCATGGTGCAGCAAAATAAAATTAATCCCGGCGATCCAAACCATGAATCCATGTGTGAGGAACAAATCGAGGTGAAATAAAGGTTTCGAAGTTACCAAAATTTCAATCTGAGTAGACAGCGACGCCTCGGCAACAAGAGTTCTGATCTACTGTCGGACCAAGCTGCAACCTTTACGATGTTGGCCTCTACATAATCCACCCGGTGTGACTATGAACGGCAGAAATCTCTAAAACTATTTTAGAGGTTTTTTTTATTTGCTTGACGGCTGCTAGACTTTTTCAAGCCAATTCTTAAGGTTTTTTCTTAATAAGTTTTGTATCACTTATTACCTTTTATAATCGGTATGTTTTATGAATTATAAAATTAAATAAATATAATAATGTTTTAACCGAAAATTATAATTACATTAATTATACCCAAAAAGTTATAATTATATTAATTATAACATGGATTTCGGTAAACTATATTTATTTAAATTTATATACGAACTAAATTCATATATTAATTCTCATTATGTGTACAACATCCTTGTACATATAATATATTCAATATTTGATTGCCCAATTAAATTAATTCTTTAATTAATTTAATTCATTTGACAATCAAACACAATACCAACTATGTTTTGTTCCGTTCATTTCAACCATAGGGTGTGACCCAGTAGGTTCTTGTAACGTTAGCAGTAATACTAGAACGATTCTAATGCCACAAACAATGAGTGGCATCTAGCAATGCATCATTACTACCTAGGTTACAAGAAGTCATGATTTGACATAACTTTTTGTGATTAACCTTTCATGTATTAATCCTTAAGTCCTTTATCTCTGGAATGGACACAAGTCATGGAATAGTCACACTTGTATAGTCCATCCCATGGTTCTTGATATCTTGAGTAGACTATGATAAACAAATTAATATGACATCTCATGTCAACTTATTTGAGCATAGCCATGCATTTCTAGTCTCACTCAATCAAGTGGCCTAAGATATTACTCCCATTATGTGGGAGGGACTTATCCTATATTGATCAACAATATCCCTCTACATAGATTGTGGTATATCCAACATCAGCCTTTATAGAACAACCAGTTACAGTGTACGTTTGACTGTATCAAAATATACGACTCACGATGCTGGGATAATGTTAATCTCAAGTCTAAGGATCATATACATATTAATCACTATGAGTAATGTTGTGACAATTACATAATAATCCAAGAAACATACTCATAGCAGGTCAGTCCAATATGTTGTTCTCTAACACACATATTCATGCATTGATTTTGACACTCCATATCAATGACAACTCTTTATCATCAATCAACTACATGTTAGTCTATTGTTGTCCTAGTCAACAATAATACTTGACTAAGGATCTTTTAAGAATAATCATATTAATCTCAGAACATTATTATAAAACAATTTATTTGTACACACAGAAGGAAAAACTGAAATAATAATGACAACGCTTTATATTAATAAACATGGTAAATCAAGTATGTTATTACAACCATCTCATGATTGATCTTTGGGCATACTCTTACATCCATCATGTGCAAAAGATTTGAGGACGGATTGAATGAAGACATCCGATTATTAGTTGGCATTTTAGAGTTAAGGGAGTTTGTGGTGCTTGTTGAGAGAGCTTGTAAGGCCGAAGAATTAGCCAAAGAGAAGAGGAAAGCTGATACTGAGTCTCGTGACTTAAAGAAAAGACAGTTGGGGAAATCGTTTCAGTCCTCATCTAAGAAATCAAGAGAGTTCACTACTCGACCCAATACTTCAGTTGGATTCTCAAACAGAAATAAGAATAAGCAATACAAGACGTCTAAGGCCCAGACCACTTCAATTGCGAGTGTTGGTAGTGCTCGACCTAATAGATCGGAATGCTCGCATATGATAGGCGTTACTTTGAGGAATGCTGAGGAAATGAAAGAGGCTGCTTCAAGTGCAGTTCATTAGACCACTTCATTCAAAATTGTCCTGAGATGAATGAGAAAGATGGAAAATAAGAAGTGCGAGTGAGTAATGTACCTTCGAGGGGTAGACCATAGAAGAACCCGGGAAGTAGGGTTAACAGTGGAGGTGCACCTAAAGACTCCACTATGAGATCAGAGGGTAGAGCTCTTGCAAGGACATATGCCATTCGCACTCGCGAAGAGGCATCGTCACCAGATGTGATTACGGGTACTTTTTCTCTTCATGATACCTCTATTGTTGCTTTGATTGATCCGGGCTCTACCCATTCATATATTTGTATGAAATTGGTGTCTAGCATGAATGTGCCTGTTGAGTCTACAGAATTTATGATAAAAGTGTCAAACCCGTTAGGCAAGCATGTGATAGTTGACAAAGTGTGTAGAAACTGTCCCTTGATGATTAGAGGCCATTGTTTTCCGGCTAACCTCATGCTACTACCATTTGATGAATTTGACCTAATGCTTGGCATGGATTGGTTAACTATTCATAATGTGTTAGTAAACTGTGGTAGTAAATTTATTGAACTGAAATGTGAAAATGGGGATATTATTCGGGTTGAATCAGATGAATCGGATAGCTTGCCTCTAGTGATTTCTTTTTTGGTAGCTGAGAAATGTTTGAGAAAAGGGTATGAGTCCTATCTTGCAGTTGTGTTGAATACCCAAGAGTCGGAAGTAAAGATTGAGTCAGTGCATGTGGTATGTGAGTACCTAGATGTGTTTCCGGAAGAGTTACCAGGATTGCCACCAATTAGAGAAGTCGAAATTGGTATTGAGCTGGTCCAAGGTACGGCACCTATTTTGATTGCCCCGTATAGGATGGCACCGTTGGAGTTAAAAGAGTTGAAGGTTCAACTACATGAGTCAATGGATAAGGGTTTTGCAAGACCGAGCTATTCTCTGTGGGGTGCACCAGTACTTTTTGTGAAGAAGAAAGACGGGTCGATGATACTATGTATAGACTACAGACAGCTCAACAAGGTTACAGTCAAGAATAAGTATCCTTTGCCAAGGATCGACGATTTGTTTGACCAATTGAAAGGAGCCACGGTGTTTTCTAAGATAGACTTGAGGTCAAGTTATTACCAGTTGAGAGTTAAGGAACAAGATGTACCGAAAACTACATTTCGGACAAGGTATGGCCATTATAAGTTTCTTGTCATGCCCTTTGGCTTAACGAATGCTCCTGCCGTATTTATGGATTTAATGAACCGTATTATCACGCCGTACTTGGATAAGTTTGTAGTTGTTTTTATTGATGACATATTAATTTATTCTCGGGATGAGAGTGAGCACGCGGAGCATTTGAAAACTGTTTTGCAAACTTTAAGAGATAAGCAGTTGTATGGTAGGTTTAGCAAAAGTGAGTTTTGGCTTCGAGAGGTTGGATTCTTAAGACACATCGTGTCGGGTGATGGAATTAGAGTTTACCCAAGTAAGATCTCGACTATTGTTGAGTGAAAATAGCCGAGGAATGTATCAGAGATTAGAAGCTTTTTAGGCTTAGTGGGATTCTACAGACGGTTCGTCAAAGGATTCTCCATGATAGCTACTCCTATGACAAGGTTGCTACAGAAAGATATCATGTTCGAATGGATAGAGAAGTGCCAACAGAGTTTTGAGAAACTAAAAGCATTGTTGACTGAAGCTCCAATTTTCACACATATAAATTTACATACTGTAAATGCCAAAAAAATATTAAAAAATAATTTTATGACCTCGAATTTTTTGTTTCGAAACCACTGTTCCGACTAGGGTCTAAATCGGGCTGTTACACTTATGCCACACGGCCAAGTGACATGCCCGTGTGTGAGGCCGTATGGAGCATACTGACTTGATTTTAATTTCAACACCAAGGGACACACGGCTGAAACACACGTCCGTGTCTCTGCCCGTGTGGACAAAAATAGGCTATTTACCAAGCCAAATTGTCACCGAAATCTACATGTACCTACACCAACTCAATGGCACAAGTTTAAAGCATATATATGGGCATCCAAATCAACCACAACCAAATCAACCACAACCAGAACTAAAATATACCATTTCCAATACTAACAACCAACATGCTTATAATCTCATATCTTAATCAAATCATACTAAAACACATATACAAATCAACAACTAAACCTTTACCAAACATTCATCATTTTACACCAATTCACAAGCATAATTCATATCTAATATCAACCATTTAACATTTACTAATTCCATATCCACAAGCCTCATAATATAAGCCATTCACATATCCATCCATGAACTCAAAATATTAACCATATATGCACATATATGCACATAACCAAATCCATCAAATTAAGTCAACACTTATGGCCATATTTACAAACCAAAACATACGTCATCACAAGCCATTACAAATAACACAAATCACTATCAACCCATAAACAAAATGACTCAAAATACCTATATATGCCATATACTTAAAATACCAAAGTTCAAAGGTACCAAGTGATAGGTGGTAGTGTGAAACAATCTCCAATGATCCCCAAATCTGAGCTAGCTTTGATATCACTATAAAATATGGGAAAATACACAATGTAAGCTATAAAGCTTAGTAAGCTCGTATGAAATAAACTTGAATAAATCATGACACATAATTCAACAATCGATAAAAGATACATAAATTCACATCAACTAACAAACCTTTTCATTACTCATTCATGAAGTTATAAACTTTCATTATCATTTCTTCGATTTGAATCTAATATAGTTTATGCACATACATATACCAACTGGTAACAATCTCACACACATTCTTGCCTTTCATTTACCCATTGGTCCATTCGGAATAGAAGTTGTATACTCAAGGGCCTCACACGATAAGTACCTATACCATGGCCCGTAGCCAAATCAAGGTAACTTATCTTCGAAGTATTGATATCATGGCCCGAAGCCAAATCGGTATAACTCGCACCTGAAGTGCTATATCATGTCTGGAAGCCAACTCAATGTATCCCCTAATGACATCTCACTAGCATCCTAAACTATTCCTCAGGTTCAACCGGGATTTCAAATGTTGAATCGTCATCGAATCACTATCGTTCATATCCAAAGTCTCAAATTCGCAATTTATGCAATACCAAAGCATATGAATTACATTTGTATTGAAATTTATCACATACGAACTTACCTCAAATGTGGAAACCACGAAATAAGTCATTTAGTCGATAAGTTTTGTTTTCCCGATCTAGATCCAAATTTTGCTTTTCTTGATCTAAATATATTCAAAATTAACTTATTCAATCTTCTATTTATTCAATTTAGTCAAATTACACATTAGGGATGTTTTACACATTTGCCCCTAAACTTTCAACTTTTTCATAATTTAGTCCTTATTATCAAATTGACTAATCAACTGGTAAAATTTCTTAACGAAACTTTCACACAATCATATATCCATGTTGACCTTAAAATATAATAAAATAAATATTTCAACCTTGGATTTTTGGTCTTGAAACCACTGTTCCGATTTGACTAAAAATGGGTTGTTCCAACTCTCCCCCTTTAGGGATTTTTGTCCCCGAAAATCTTCC
Organism: Gossypium australe; assembly: GCA_005393395.2. Taxonomy (NCBI): domain Eukaryota; kingdom Viridiplantae; phylum Streptophyta; class Magnoliopsida; order Malvales; family Malvaceae; genus Gossypium; species Gossypium australe. The sequence continues at coordinate 101,339,576 of CM016623.1, forward strand.
CAATAAATAGGTTAGGGTACTGTGTAACACCTCTTACCTGTATTCTACGCCGGAACAGGGTACAGGGCATTACTGGACATAAACTCAAGCACTCATGCAAAACTGAGATTTAAATTTCCATCCAAATTAAAACTTTTCATTCACGTGCACATCGTCCCTTATATGGGCCCCGAGGTCAAAAACATACATTGAGGGCGGTTCGAGACTAACAAAGACTTTAGGAAGATTTTATGAAACTCAGAAAAATTTTGAGCCTTTAGGGGCACACGCCCATGTGGGTCAATGGACACGCCCGTGTGCTTAAGCCGTGTCGATTTTAGGTTGCATTCTGTTTATGACGTCAGCAACAAATGGTAGCCACACGGCCAAGTTACACGCCCGTGTCCTAGGCCATGTGGTCAAATTTATTTTCATGATGTTTCATAAATCAGGTGTAGACTTCACACGGCCAGGGCACACGCCCATATCCCAAGGCCGTGTCACTCACACGGCCGAAACACACGACCGTGTCTCAGCCCGTGTGGCCAATTCAGGACATTCTGCTTTACTATATTAAGGTGCAGGGGACACACGGCCGGATCACACACCCATGGGGGCAGGCGTGTGTCTACCCGTGTCGACAAATACAAGGTTATTTTCCAAGCCGATTTGTCACTCTTACTTGCAAACATTCATACAACATCACATGCCATAAATCATGGCATATAAATGCCTTCAAACTGAACCAAACATAATCAAGCAATAACATATCATTTACATATTCACTTCCATCATTCAAATAGCATTATGCTTTACTAATACAACTCATACCGACTTCATATTCATAAGGACATTATCATATGAATGACTCATATCCAACATTAGTCAACTTATCTAATCAACAACAGGACTACTAACCACATCCATCACATATCAAGCAAACATAAACCACATCACAAGGCATTGGCTTATGCATATGAATAATCATATAATCAACACAAGCCATCATTCATGGCTATAAACAAATTGGACCATAACCATTATAGGCCAACACATTTATGCTGACATAATTACAAAAGGCAAAGTCCCTATACATGCCATAAATTTAAAATACTTGCATTCACTTATACCTAAATGGTATCTTGATAGTGTGATTGCATCTCCGGCGATCTCCAACCCGAGATAGCTAACTTAACCTATAAAAGATAGGAAAGGAATGGGAGTAAGCAATAGAGCTTAGTAAGTTCATATGCAAATAATAAACACCTATTAAAAATCTTTTACTTTATCCATCCATAAGAGTACTATTATTACAGTTTGCATTAAATCTCAAGTTTACGACTTATTCATTCATAGTGCTTACTCTTTTAACTTATGAACACCATTTACATGTGTTGGCATTAGCCTAACCACCATAGTCTCCCTATTATAACATATCACACTATTTAACAAGTTAATTCCATCCTCTTAATAACATGCACATTAATTATGCGTAATCATAATTTCAACGTATAATTTAACCACCTTTCACTTCTCTAAGCTTGTATCTTACTATATTCTCATAATGACTTTATTCGGCAATTATGCATGTCCTTCCTTTTTCTCATATCCAACGAAACACAATTTAAGTAAATACACCATACTATACCACAATTCAATTAGGCTCATAAACCTATCACATGATCATTATCAAATCTTATCATGTATCCATTCATCTAAAGTGTAGATCAATAATCATGAGGTTATCGATATTTCTCAAGCATAACTTACTCGAATACATTTTAATAGAATGTTTATTACACACCGAGCTCAATACTCATGAGTTGTTTTACATACATGTACCATCTCGTAACATAATCACTTGCTTTCTCATCTTTGGCATACCCGTTGAACACTTGGAATATTAATTGGATACAAGGAAAGTCTTTGCACATAAGTGCCACATATGTAGCTAAAGCTACCCCATATCTCGTATCACATAAATGCTCGCTCTCGAGCTTATCACGGGCCTACTCACAGAAGTTGTCTGTCAAGATGTCACTATGCAGTGCTGCTCACACAATCTGTCAGGTATCTGCAACACATGTCGGACTACCTAGCCATTGGTACACACACGAGACCAGGACTCGGATCACATAAGCACATATATATTACATGGATCCCTAGTGACATGTCACTCGTATCCTATTCTATTGCTAAGGTTCAAACGGGATTTTTTGTAACATCCCGAATTAGGGCCTAGTCGGAACAGTGGTTTCGGGACCACAAATCCGACGTAAGAAATTTTATTTTTATGATATTTTTATGGTCTACAATTTCACATAACGATTTCGTGAAAATTTCGTTCGAAAATTTTGACGTTTGGCCACTCAATTTAGTCAAAACGACTAAATTGTAAAAAAGTGCAAAACTTGAGTTCTAGAAGTTAAAGATGTTAAATTGCTATGAAAATTTAAAGTAGAAGTTCTTAAATGGTAATTAGCCCATTGGTTAAATTGTTGGACAAAAATGGATATGGTATATGTTAGATAAGATTTTTTTTTGTAAGGGCATTTTAGTCTTTTTGTAAATTAAATGAATTAAAAACAAAATTAAAATGCCAAATTTGTCCATCTTCTTCATATGGAAGAAATTAACCAAGGGAAGACATGGCTAGGGTTTTCTTAACTTTCCAAGCTCATGGTAAGTCCGTTCTAGCCCCGCTTTTCAAGTTATTTACGGTTTTGGAGTCCAGGTAGCTCGATGTAGCTTATGCTACCAATAATTCATGCTAGGGTTCATCTTTGGAAAATTTCCCTTAGGTGAAAAGTGTGTATTTTGATGTTTTATGTTAGAATATGAAGCTTGAAACTATGTTAAACAACTTTTACTAAGCGATTTTAAGTGAAAACGAGTAAAACGACATAATCGGTAAAAATACCTAATGTCCATAAGTGTATGTTAGAGTAAGAATTTGATGTTTCCATAGAAGGGAAAAATGATCAGCATGTTACAAAACATAAGAATAAGGGCTGAAGTTTAATTTTCGAGTATTGGGGCAAAAGTGTACATATGTAAAAGTTTTGTAACACCCTGGTTTTAGGGGTTATGCATCTAGTGCATATTTCAGGTGTTGATAGGCTTCTTATGTGCTTAGGCAAGTTTTTAGGGGGTTTGGAGAACCCTGGAAGGTAGGGAAGACTTTAAGAAATTTTTGGTTTTCAGTGGGTAGGAAGAGAGCTTGGCTTTTGGGGTTCTTAAAAGAATATTTGGGATGTTTTTGTCACAAAAGATGGGCTAGCAAAGTGGCAGGTGAGACGCCACTAAGGGCTTGTGTGTGTGGCGTCATTTGCAGGAAGGAAAGGTCTTGGGTTCAAGCTGCAGTGTTCCCCTATTTTGCATTCTTTTTGACGGCATGGAGGGAAGGAGTTGTGGGCAGTTCAACCTCTGCCTTGGACCTAGTCAATAGGTGAGCTGGATGGCAAGGAGGGATTTGTGAGATTTGACTAGTTCAAACTAGTTTGAACTAGTGGCTTGGAGAGTTTCTAGGAGGTGGCCGAAGGTGGGAGTCTTCAAGTGGGGGGTGTGGCCGATTTTTGAAAGTGTTAAGGAGGGTAAATGCCGAAATTCTCTGAGGCATTTGGAGGTTTCGGTCAGCCTAGTTTTTGGTACCAAAAAGCCGAATTTCTCTTTGATGTTTTTCTTGAAACCGAAAATTCCTAAATAGCATATACTTCTAGCCGATTTTGTGTTTTGTTCCTTTTCATTCCTTTTGTTGCCGAAACTAGCTACTTTTCCCTCGTCATATTTCCATTTCTTTTCTCTTAAACCATTTGTGCCGAATCTCTCATTTGTTTCTTAACCGAATTTATTCTTCCTCCCTTTGGCATTTTCTTTGCTTCTACTCCCAAAGCTCTAGCCGATTTCTCCAATTGTTATCTCCCCATTTCTTTGTGCTGAAACCTTGCTTCACTTCTTATCTTCTCTTTTCTTTCCATTCAAACCGAATGTGGGTATGCTAAGCATCTAAAGCCGAATCCTCTTTCTTATGACTAAGGTGTTGGCCGAATCTTCTTTTCCCTTTTAGTGTTGTCCTTGGTCGATTGTTAGGAGGGGTGTAGATTACTTTTGGGGCTTTGTTTCCAATCGTTGGAGAAGGTAAAAGGTAAGGCTGAATGCCTTATGCACTATCCTCTGTTCTCTGTCGACATCTACAAGGGTAAGAGTGGATTTTTGGCATTTGTTTGGAAGGATATTAATCTCTTATTTGGTAATTATTTCGTTATAGGGTCTCCGGATTTTGGTGGCGATCAAGTGAAGCAATTATCTTTGAGTAAGCAATTGGTAGGTGGTGGTAAGAGGTTGGATGTTGGTTTATCTTTTAGTTTCGGTTTGTGAGACTAATTGTTTATGTTTTAGGGGTGGCCGTTTGTCAAGTGGAACCATTGGTTGGTTCGGGAGTTGGTAAGAAACCAAATCAATTGTGAGGTAAGGGTTAATCGATAACCCCTTTGGTTTAAAATGGTTTTAGCCGATTGGTTTGAGTGCTAATGCATGGTTGGCCGATTGTTTTAGGGGCAAGAGGATCAAGGGTCTTAGTTTGTTTCTTCGATTAAGGCTTGCAGGTGTGTACGCACACACACACTTTTCTATTAATAAATATGCTTATTATTGTGTGTTGTTTGGATCCATGAGAAGGTGGATTAAGTACCATTAAGGTATGAGGCAAAGGGTCAGGTAAGTCCCTGTTGTGATGCTTTTGGTAAGCATGCTGTATCTGCTATGAGTTGTCCTGTGATGCTTTTGGTAAGCATAGTATATCCAAAATGTGTACCATGATACTTGATTGTGGATAAACAATATGTATGTTGCTAAATAAGCATGATGTATATTTCTGTTAAAATGCATATTAGTGGTTGATGTGGGTTGTACGAGTGGAGGGGGCAGTGATATTTTGTGCTGACGAGCACTAGTGTTTTGGTAACACAACTTTGTGACTTTGGGTCACCAGAGGTTTGGCACCTCCAGAGGTTTGGCACCTCAGCGTCTCGTCCCCGTGGTTTCGCACCACAGTGGGTTGGCCCCACAAGGCGGTATTGAGGGATTGACGCCGGTGATTTGGTATCACACGATGGGTTGGCCCCATCAATTGATTCGTGACTTCAGTCACCAGTGATTTGGTATCACAATCGTGTCTTTGGGACACCAGTGGTTTGGCACCACATTGGCGGATATCGTGTCTTCGGACACCAGAGGTTTGGCACCTCCAGTGATTTGGCATCACATCTGTGACTATACGTCACCAGTGGTTTGGCACCACCAGTGGTTTGGTACCACACGGGGTAGAGAAAGGTGTTATGGATGGTTAGGTTGGGTGCATATTAATTGGATGCATGACGATCATGTTTATGTTTGCATATGATATTTTGCTAATCCGGGAAAAAGGGTAGCACACTGAGTCTTGGTGACTCACCTTTTTCCTTTAACCATTTCAGGTAGTGCATAAAGCTGGACCGGGATCGGATAGGACAAGGTGGCCCATGCCGAAGATGATGATTTAATATTTTATGCTTGATTTTGATACTAGTATTTCATTTTAAGTATTGGGTTGTAATAAAAGGCCATTTTATTATTTTGGTATTACTTTAACTATGGTTTATTTAATTTAAATTACTATGTGAAAATGATTTATGGGTTGCGACCTATTTATTCAAATTGGTTTATATACTAAAGTTTTAAAAAAGAATAAGTTTTAATAGCACAGTTTTACTCATAAGCTTAAGTGGATATGTTTTCCAAAAATTCATCAAACTACAATGTTTTATACTAAGTTAACAAAGCTTTTCAACCGACTTTCCCCAGTGACATAACCAGATTCGGTCGTAGTGAATGGGCGGGGTTTGGGGATGTTACAAGTTTAGGGGTAAAATTGTAATTTTGCAAAAGTTTGAGTTAGGGACTATTTTTAGTAGTAAATTAATTAAATAAGTGAAATGTGATGTTTTAGACCTCGAAAAACGAGATTTGGACCTAGAACGAGAGGAAAATTAAAAATCGAGAAAGTTGGTAAATTGTCGTTTCTAGATCTGAGGTAAGTTGGTGTTTAAATAATAATGCAATAATGTCGTAATGAATGTTTGAAACCTAAATTGTGGTATTAAATTGATTTTGCTGAATTACATTTTTTTGTATATTATGTTGGTGAATTGATTTAATAATAATGTTTATGATAAAAGGTGCCATAGGTGACATGGAAAATGAGTCGAAATGTTGTGCTTAAAGGTGTTTTCTATGACTATGGTTATTATGTGAAATGGAAAGTTGATATGTAAATAATGCATTTATTTTACTTGTTCAATAATTATTTTGCTAGATATTATGGAAATCATTGGGTGATAACTATAATATGAAAATATATGGAATGTGAAATTCTCGATTGAACCTTCGAAAAACCGAGAGATACGGACAATATGTAGCTAGGTCACATGAGTGATAAGGGACCTTCACTGTATGCACAAGAAAGCTACGAGATGGTAAAATTTTATATGTAGCTAGGCCACATGGATGATAAGGGACTTTCACCATGTGTGCAAGAAAGCTACGGGATAATAATTACATATGTAACTAGGTCACATGTGTAATATTGTGTGTATACCATGTGTACAAGAAAGTTACGGGTTATAAGTAGCTAGGTGACATGAGTGGTTCCTAGTGTTAGACACCATGTAGACAAGAAAGCTACGAGATGGAATGGCTAGGTCACATGGGTGACAAGAGACCTTTACCATGTGTACAAGAAAGCCGAGTTATGTGTAGGTGGAGCTATGTGCTGAGACCACCGAGTATTTTGTGTTTTCCGAAGGGGTTCAACAAGATAAATTACTAATGGTGATTGGTGTGATCATGTTATGAATAAATGCATGATTGAATGTGATCAATTGAGAAATGTGACAAATGTACGTGTGAGCAAGGGTGCATGTGACTCTGTGTATATGTGCATAATGTGTTTGATATGTGATACGTGATTGAAATTGTGGTAAGGCTGATATGGTGTGAGCACCATTATGAGTACTCGTAAATATTGGTGATGATTATTCATTTGTATGGCTAGTATTGAACATGCTTGGTGTTATGTGTGCATATATGGAAGTAATATAAAGAAAACACAGGAGAGTAAAATTTTCAGTAAAATAGATTGAAATAGCAGTAGTTATGTGATTTTGAAAAATCACCATAAATAGTAGAAATCGAACTGTATGTTTGATGAGATATTTATTTAAAGCTTATTGAGTCTATTTTCATATAAAAGAAACAGAGAAAGCAAAGGATTTGTATATTTTGAGATATTTAGATTTTTGTGAGACTGGTTCAGAGTGATTTCGAGATCCCCTGTTCTGACTTGGAAAAATCATTGAAAATTGTAAAAAACTAATTTTGGGACATAAATTATATGGTTATATTTCATATTTGAGTTTATTTTTATAAGAAACAAACTAGAACATAATTTGAATTCTGTACAAAAAGATAATTAAATTTTAGCGAAGAATGGTCGAAACTGTTGGACAGCAGAACATGGGAGATTTTGAAGAATAAACTGTACTAATTTGCTAAACCAAAAATTCTAAAAATTTTATGGTAATAAGATCTTTGAGTCTAGTTTTAGGGAAAATTATTGGATCTTAATTTGGAGTTTCGTAGCTCCATATATAAATAATTTAGTGACTGTGACTCGAGTAGACAGCTTGAGATGAACATGAATAGAAAGTGGAATTATGTGCAATTATGATTGTATTATCTTGATAATATATTGTGAATATTTATAAAAGCCTATTAATAAATCACTTATTATTTACATACTTACTAAGCTTTGTAGCTTAATTCCCTTCATTTCCCATATCTTATAGGGTTGTATGCTAACTCGAGTTGGAGATCGCCGGAGATGTAATCACACTATCAAGTTATCATCGTGGGGCAAAAGTGAATACAAACCTGTTAAGTTTATGGCATGTATAGGGGACTTAGTCATTTGTATATGTTATAATTGGTTTGGCTTAAAATGTTGGACTTTAATATTTAGCAGTTCATTTTGTATAATTTGGATGAAATTTTATGACTCAGATTAATACGTTTACAAGTGTATGTGTTTTGGTAATGCCTCGTACCCTATTCCACCGTTGAATACGGGTAAGGGGTGTTACATTTTTCATACTTATCGAAACTTGTTGATTGTATTCATAGAATTAATCATTCATTCCACACATTTACGAAGCATTTAAAATATTTAAAATACAAACATAATAATGCATTATTCACATACGAACTTACCTCGATACCAAAAAGGCAAAAAGAGACATAATCATCAATTTCTCTCTTTTTCCCCCGTTCTAGGTCTGAACCTTGGTTTCTTTGATCCATAACATCATATTTAATCTATTTATTAGTCACATTATTCAATGTGATTTAAAAATCACATTACGGCAAAATTATGTTTTTGCCCTTAAAGTTTCACATATTTACACTTTTGCCTCTAGGCTCGTAAAATGAAATGTGTTCAATTTCTTTGTAACCCAGGTCTAGCCGAGTAATTTTCATGCTTATAGAAGCCCACGTTTTCCATTAAAACACACATTTATGACATATTTTATAACTTGTACAAATTAGTCCTTTTAGGCATTTTTACTGAAAAACACTTAGTAAAAGTTATTTCTCTAACCATAAACATGCATAATCTACCATTAAACATCAAAATACACAAATTTCTAACATGGGTCAAACCCTAGACCTTCATCATATCTCAAATAAATGGTAGAAATAGGTAGATCATGTTACAAGGATTTCAAAAACGTGAAAATCATTAAAAACGGGGCAAGGACGGGCTTACTGTGGAGCTTGTAAACAAAACCCTAGCCATGGTGTCCATGGTATATTCAGCCAAGGGAGGTAGAAGATGGACAAATGTTTGGCTATTTTGGCTGTTTAATTCATTTAATTACTAAACGACCAAAATGCCCCTAACTTAAAAATATTCTATTTCACCTATTTCATGTCCATTTTTGTCCAACAATTTATCCAATGGTCTAATTACCAACTAAGGACCTCTAATTTAAAATTTCATAGCAATGATACACCTCTAGCTTCTAGAACTCAAGTTTTGCACTTTTTACGATTTAGTCTTTTTGACTAAATTGAGTGCCCAAACGTCGAAATTTTCGAACGAAATTTTCACAAAATCATTTCGTGAAATCGTAGACCATAAAAAATATAATAAAAATAAATTTTCTTACGTCGGATTTGTGGTCCCGAAACCATTGTTCTGACTAGGCCCAAAATCAGGCTGTTACAACTCTCCCCCCTTTTGGGATTTTCTTCCTCGAAAATCTTACCTGAAGAAGTTGCTTTTAACTCTCATGAAACACTTTCACTAACTTTCCATAATCACAAATTGATTTAACCTCGTATATCTCTTTCCAATAACCTTTAAACTTTATCACACAGTGTCGGAGCACATCATCAAAATTTGAATTACTCTCTCCGGAATACATATACTCAGTAATCTGCCAAATAAGAACTCTGCACATACTGAAATGATGATACGGATCTTTTCCAAACAATCAACCACAACCCAAATAACATCTTCCCTTTCGGAGAATACGAAAATCCCGATACGAAACTTATGGTAACTCTATCTCATCATCTGTAACACCCCAAACCCAGCCTAGACGTTACGATCAGATCTGGAATGTCACATAAAAAAGGTTGTTCAAAACTATGCATTTGTTAAAAACTTCGTATTCTTTTTGAAGACCAAACTTTGTTTTTTTTTTTCCTTTTTGTTTGTGGAAAAAAATCCAGGTTTTTGCTTGCAATGACTTTCTAAAAATGTTGTTATTGTTATTAGTATTATTAGTAATTATTACTATCATTATGTCTAAAAACATGTTTAAAATAGAATTCAGATTCAATGAATTTCGAAAATGTGGTATTTTGAAAATAATTTTCGACGTTTAAGAGAACCCAGAGTTTTATCAAGTTAACAATTTGGAAAATAGTTATTAATGTTTTAGGAAAACCCCATTTTTGAACATTTAGCAATAGGTAATAACCGAATTAAAAATTAAAACTAAAATAAAATCCCAAAGGCCTTATTACAAAACATAAACCCAAATTAAGGTAAAATTCATAGTAAAGTAAAATAGAATTTACTAATTTTACGATGTATGGCTACCACAGAGTCCGCCTCGGCTCCAAATCCTCAATGCTGGGGATCACCTGCAAGATTAGGCAGAGGGGGTGAGTTATGAGAACTCAGTGTGTAATCATCTGATCGGACGTTAACTGGGCCCGAGCCATTCAGATACAAACTAGGCCTTAGCTCTTACGGAAACAAACTGGGCATTAGCCCTATTAGCATGATTATACAGATAATGCGTGCAATGCAACCCAGCCCAGCCTAGTAATCCATCCGCTACACACCACACGTACCAGCCCAACACACCTTTAGGGATTTCTACAATCAACCCTCCATCCGCTACACACCTCGATGGCAGTCACGTTGCTCATCATCGAAATAGTGGCAAAGCCACCAGATTAACAGAATATACGTGGCATAGCCACCAGACAAAATGTGACAGAGTCACCAAAATATGTGGCAGAGCCACCGGATTACACTTCCCCGATCATCAATATCCCAATCCCATGCAACATATCATGACATAATAATTTAGTGCATGCATGAACGTACCAATATAGCAGATAAACAGAATACACAATCTTGCCAAATCTACCCGGAAGGGTATAATCGTAAATTTACTCACCTGGGCTATTTCCAAACTCACCCACTAGGGGTATCTCATAGCTTACCCATTAAGGATATTTCGGCTTTAGGCCAACACACAGTCTAATACATAACAAACGAATAAAGGTGTGAGATTACACACCTGTTACGAGTGTAGAAAGAATCCTCGAGATTACGCACCAAGAACGTCGGCCTCCTTGCTACGTTTGAGAGTTCGGTTCAATTCCTACAATCACAAATCGAGCCCCAACCAACTTCTGAAATCCAAGGCTAGAAGAATGGTGAGAGGTATGATAGCACTCCAATAATTCATCCTGCACAAAAAGAAACCAGAAAGATTTGAGGTAGAAGAGAATGACTTGGTTCGGCTTTAGGCCAAAGTGAGTCGAATGGGAGAAAGGAAACGGCACCTAGCAGCACATCAAGGAACCAAGTTCGGTTATGGGATTAGAAGATGAATGCTTCGGCTCTTATGAAAAGAGAGAGATGAAAAACATATGTGTCACAAAAATATAAAAGAAACCATTCCCTTGTGATTACCGAAGAATCGAATAGACAAGGTGAATCCGATGATCAAAAGAACACCCAACTTCCGGCTATTAATGTTCGTCGATTCAAAAGAGAGGTAGAAGGAGGTTCGACTAAAGTGTAGCAAAAATAAAGGAAAACTGATTCACTTGGGACAAAAAGGACTATTCAGTTTAAGGAGAGAAATAGAAGAAAGACAGTGAAGGAGAAGGAAAGTTTCGGCTATGATGAGAATAAAAGAGAAAAGAGGAGACAAAAGTTTGAAAGCATGGATGAAGGGAAAAATGCATGAGTGGTCAAACCCTATAGATTCAGCTAATACCCGAGAGAGGAGAAAAGATGAAGAAAGTGAGTTGAGAGTTTCGGCACAAGCAAAAAGAATAGGGAAAACCCGAAATGCTCAAAAGAAAGATGCACGAAAATTGGAGAAAAGAAAAAAGAATAGCCAAAAGAACCTAAAGGAATTTCGGCACACAACCTCCTCACTTGACCGAATATGCTACCTAACACCCCTAGCCGAATTTTCACCCCCTCCCAAGTTCCCATTTTCGGCCAACTATCACCACACTCCCAAATCCCCTTGATTTACTCCTTGATTTACTCCCCCTTTCATTCCCCATCACCCATTCGAATTATTTGACCAAGTCTCCCCTCTCTCCTATAGAGTTCGATCTCCATTTAGCCACCTCCCTTCCCTATGCACAAAAATAAAACCCCCAAGTGCTATTTGTGAGATTCGAACCTCACCCCCCTTGCAAGCATGCTGACGCCAACACCACTAAGCCATATGCTCATTTTGTGATAACAAAATACACTTAATTAACCTTAAGTCCTGCCTTCACTAGCTCACCCCACTAAAGTGCTCAAGAACTAAACTTTCACTAGGGCCTAGGCTCGACCTCGAGCCTTCCCAGGACCCCAGAACACACCCAAATAACAAGCTTAGCTAGCCAAACACATAAAATAGTGCAAAATGTCAAACCCCTAATTTTAGGATGTTACATCATCACTCCCATACCATCACTGACTGTATTAGTCCTACATACACTTGATCTCGGCTTACTTGCTAACAAATAGACATCTGAACATAAACTCAAAAATATCGTGATACATACTCAATCATCAGAACATCTACTCTTATAACTGCAGATTTTATTATTCTTGGATGAACAGACGTGCTACTACTAAGCCTCGTACCAAAAACATCTGCATAAGTTCTGGATTCATCAATACGCAAATTCTATCTCGAAATAACAATAATAACAGGAATCATTTCCGACCTGAAATTTAACATTAGAAGTAAACTCACTCTGAACTCATTTAGATTTCCATTCATTATCACATTTCTGAGCTTCTCAGTTTCACAAAGAAAACCTTGCCGCATTTAATATAGTTAAAATTACACGATCATCAAATAAGATCAATCGAGTAACCAATTCGCACCAATTAAACAAGGATTTTCCATTCAGACATCTGCACTATATCTGCTTTCCGAAAGGTAAATCAATAACTACACATACTCTTGCAATAACTCAAGCCATTAACACTGTCTTAAATTCAGATTTTTCTGCAACATTAGATACTCTAACTCATCAAGATTCAGGAAGCATATGACATTTTCCGTTAAACACACTATATCATCAAATTCACAACACAGACATAAAAGTGCTCATCTCTAAATCACCAGTCGAACAGTTTTTTATGTAACTTTAACTGTCTAAAAGTACAAACTACCTCTTTACATTCTTGTATTAAGACAGATTCCAATTTGTTCAATAACGCATCACTGAAAATCATAAATTTCTTACTCAATTCAAACTGAACTCAAAACTAGAACTTTCGGTTAATAATACCTTTAATTGTTTTCAACTTTGCTAACATGCAACAGACCATTCAAACTTTCATAAATGTGATAACTTTTCCAATTAGAACAACTGTAACCTGTAATAACATCATCCAGTTAGAATAATCCATTAGGCATATGTCTGTATTATGCTTTCTAGAATATGATTTCTTCATTCAAACTATCCGTCTTCATACTCATGAATACACAGAATTTATTCTATTAGTTGAGGCATACTTAAATGTGTATAACTCGAATCATATCTCAACAAATCAGTTCACTCAAATAAAAACAACTGAGTTGATTTCAACTATCGAATAATAACATATCAATATACTCTTTTCTTCATGCTGAGGATACATTTCAAAATTCTTTTAGCATGCAAATCAAAGATCTTTTAAACTGTATTAGCTAGAGGAAATAGATATCCTGACTGAACTGATTAACTTTAATCAAAATTACCTGAGGAAGAGATCCATCATACAATTTTGAGTTTGTGCTCTCATTATTTATACCTTTGATGATGACAATTCCTTACATGAAAGTCAGAGAAATCCAGATACCAAAATCACCACATTCCTATTATCGAATCCAAAAATACAATCATAATAAATGTAACATCCAGGATTTTGGGCTTATGCATTATTGCTAAATTGTATGTGGAAGCATGTCTATGTGTATGTGGAATGTGTTTTTATGAATTTTGTGAACCTTAGTGTGTAGTCAAATGCCTTAGAAATTATTTGATTTTAAGTCTAAAAAGGGGAGCCAGGTTAAGGAGGCCTTAAGAGAAATTGTGGGGGATTTATGACATAAGTTTGGGCTTGGTAAAGTGGCTTGGAGGCGCCACTTAGGGCCTTGGTAGGTGATGCCACAAGCAGGGTGCAAGGGCCTAGGTTCGAGCAACGTGGGAAGCAAATAAAAGAGTTTTATTTTGCTGCAAGGAGCAAGAGAGGTGGACGGCAATGGGGCACTAAGGGATGAGTTTAAGATGTGGTCTAATCCTTTTTAAAATTTCGGCTAAAGTAAGGGATAATTGTTGATTTATCTCAATTAATTTTGAATAAGGTGATAAAGAGAAAAAATAAGGGAGCTGATAAGGGGGGAAGTGTTGGCCGGCCTAGGGACTCCCTTAAGGTGATTTTTGGCCAAGCTAGTAAAGGGGGAATAGCCGAATTTCATTAAGCATTTTGGCCCCTCTTTCAAGTACTCCTTTCTCTCCAAAACCGTCATATTCTCTTCTTTTTCTTTTATTCTAGCCGAAACATTCTTCTCCCTAATCCACCATTGCCGATTTTCTCTAAGTCTCATACACTTTCTTCTCTTCTCCTTTTTGATTCTCCAAAAGCCGAATCTCAAGGTACCTAGCCGATTTCTTCATGGCTTCAAAAGCCGAAACTTGTTGATCACTACTTAGCCTCCATAGCCGCACATCTTTGTGGATTTAAGCAAGGGTGCCGTCGACTACAATATTAAGGGTAAGACTGAATATTATTCGATTTCCTTTCTTATTCTTTTAGCCGAAGCATAGGAACTAATCACATTAATGCTCTTTAGCCGAACCTTTAAAGGAGGATTTCGGATTTTCTGCTAAGTCGACTACAATAGAAGATCATTTGGGATTTCTAAGATCTAAGGTAAGTAAGGTGAAAGCTTAGGCCGAAGGCCATTTATTTGAATGTTAGAATTGGATCTAACATATGCCATAGTGATTTCGACAGATACCACAATCAAGTAGCACTTTTCGGGATTTAAGATTCACAAGGTAAGTCATGTATGATATTCGGCCAAGGCCATATTTAGTGATTAGATCTGTTTCTTATTCGTTCAAAAGCTAAAACTAACCAAGTCAAGTGATCTAACATTGGCCGATTGGAAGGAAGGAGTATCACGGAGTTTCGGGATTTGAGTAGTCACCAAATCGGCAGCAAGGTAAGGACTTTGGCTGCGATAAATCCTTCGGGATTTGATTATATAGCCGAATAGGCTTTTGCTAAAATATTAAGTGCTGGCCGAATGTAGGAACTAAGATTTAGAGCATTAAATCGGGATTCTTCAGGATTTCAGTGAAAGCGTTAAGTGAACCGGGTTTGGGGTGTTTCAACTTGGTATCAGAGCCCAGTTTTAAACTCTCGGCCTTGGGTTTAAAGCCCACAACATTTTCAAAATAAAGCCCAATTAAGATTTTATGAAAATTTTAGAATTAAGCAGGTTTTTCTGGCATGGCACCTAAGTCTATGACTCGAAGTCCACCAGGTAAGTACCCCTAACTGTTGTGTGGTTTATTATATGATTGATATATGGGTATAAAGGGGAACGCAGATTAGTATACTAAGTTATTGAATCCTAGGACTAGCTTACCCCAATACAGAATAACATAAAACTCTAAAGCCTAATTAAACAAACCTGTGTTTAAGTCGCCGAGTTAGGGTGTGGCAACCATTGTGCGCATGTCTAAGATTGGCTTCGGTGGGAGCTTGGTGTTTAAGCAGTCCTAGTGACTCACCTCCTCTCCAATCTTATCCTACCTGGTGCGTAGTGACGGTTCACCCTAACCAAGAGGACTTATTCACGGGCTAAATTCAATAATTAAAACCCGAAAGGGATTAGCCATGTTTCTAAAAAACCCTTAGTTTCAAATTCACCAAATTACCCTTTTGATTTGTAGAAAAAAATTACTTTTGAAAATTTTTCCAAAATATTCCTGATTTACAAAATTACCCAAATACCCCTGGTTTGTAAATTACCAAAATACCCTTGGTTTATAAAACTACCATAATACCCTCGACTTTTTTCTTACTTTACAAAATACCAAAAACTTCTATTTTGTAAAATACCAAGATATCCTGATTTGGAAATTTACCAAAATACCCTTGTAGGACAAATTTCGAAAATACCCCTAGGATAGGAATAGACAAAAATGTTTGAATGATGAAGGTGTGTGGTAGGTACTATTGAAACTTTAAAGGCTGATAAGATGGTTCGGAAAGGGTGCAAGGCATTCTTGGCCTTTGTTAGTGCATTGGATGCAAAAGAAGGGGGAGTTAGTGGAGTTAGAACAGTAAGGGAATTTGTGGATGTCTTTCCGGAGGAGTTACCTAGAATACCCCCGGATAGAGAAGTGGAGTT
Source organism: Gossypium australe (assembly GCA_005393395.2). Lineage (NCBI taxonomy): Eukaryota > Viridiplantae > Streptophyta > Magnoliopsida > Malvales > Malvaceae > Gossypium > Gossypium australe. Next base: position 101,355,829 of record CM016623.1, read on the forward strand.
CGGAATTGATTTGCTGCCGGGTACAGCTCATGTGTTAATTGCCCCATACAGAATGGCACCAAAGGAATTGGTTGAGCTCAAGGCTCAAATTCAGGAGTTACTCGATCGTGGGTTTATTCGACCCAGTGTGTCTCCATGGTGAGCACCGGTCTTGTTTGTGAAGAAGAAGGACGGAACTATGCGTATGTGCATAGATTATCGTCAGTTGAATAAGCTGACCATCAAGAACAAGTATCCTTTGCCGAGGATAGACGACTTGTTCGATCAGCTAAAGGGGGCTGCGGTTTTCTCGAAGATAGATCTAAGGTCTGGATATCATCAGCTTAAGGTGAAGGAGGCAGATATCCACAAGACAGCTTTCCGGACAAGATACGGGCATTATGAGTTCATAGTAATGCCGTTTGGATTGACGAACGCCCCAGCCGCGTTCATGGACATGATGAACCGGGTTTTTCAACCTTACTTGGATAGGTTCGTCGTTGTGTTCATCGACGACATCCTTGTGTACTCCAAGTCTGAGGTGGAACATGATGAGCATCTCCGGATAGTGTTGCAAGTGTTAAGGGAGAAGAAGCTCTATGCTAAATTCAGCAAGTGTGAATTTTGGCTTAAGGAAGTGGCGTTCTTAGGGCATGAGGTGTCTGCTGAAGGGATAAGGGTGGATCCTAGGAAGATTGAGGCGGTGTTAGATTGGAAACCACCTAAGTCTGTGGCTGAGGTTCGTAGTTTCTTGGGATTGGCATGCTACTACAGAAGGTTTGTAGAAGGGTTCTCATCAATAGCCGCACCTTTGACAAAGTTGTTGAGGAAGGAAGTACCTTTCGGATGGACGGATAAGCAATAGGAGAGCTTTGAAAAGCTTAAGAGGGTTTTGACTGAAGCTCCAATTTTGATGCAGCCTGAGGCAGGGAAGGATTTTGTGGTGTATTGTGACGCTTCCCATACAGGTTTGGGATGTGTTTTGATGCAAGTCGGAAAAGGTAGTCGCTTATGCGTCTCGACAATTAAGGCCGGACGAGGTTAACTGCCCGACGCATGATTTGGAGCTGGCGGCTGTGGTCTTTGCTCTTAAGGTGTGGAGGCACTATCTTTATGGAGAAAAGTGAGTGATCTACACAGACCACAAGAGCCTTAAGTATCTGCTGACTCGGAAGGAGTTGAACCTAAGACAGCGAAAGTGGGTGGAATTATTGAAAGACTACGATTGTTCTATAGAGTATCACCCGGGCAAGGCGAATGTAGTGGCGGATGCCCTAAGTCGAAAAGTGGTGTCGGATCTGAGGGTGATGTTTGCGCATCTTAGCTTGTACGATGATGGAAGTTTGTTAACATAGTTGCAAGTCAAGCCGACGTGGTTGAATGAGGTGAAAGAAGGACAGTTGGCAGATGAGGATTTAAGTGCTAAGCTACGGCAAGTGCAAAGTGGAGAGTTGGAGAATTATGGTATTAATGACGAAGGAGTATTGTGTTTCAGGGGTAAGGTCTGTATGCCGAAGAATAAGGAGTTAAGGCAGAGAATTCTTCAGGAATCGCATAGTAGCCCTTATGCTATGCATCCTGGAGGAAGTAAGTTGTACAGGGATTTAAGGGAACAGTTTTGGTGGCCTGGACTTAAGCGGGAAGTTACAGAGTTTGTAGGCAAGTGCTTGACGTGTCAGCAAGTCAAGGCTGAACACCAAGTTCCGTCAGGATTGCTTCAACCGATAGGGATTCCGCAGTGGAAGTGGGAGAGAATTACCATGGACTTCGTTAGTGGGTTTCCCCTTACGTCCACTAAGAAGGACTCGGTATGGGTGATAGTGGATTGTTTGACAAAGTCCGCGCATTTCATACCAGTGCGGGTTGACTATTCTTTGCTGAAGTTGGCAAAGTTGTATGTGGCGGAAATTGTGAGGTTGCACGGAGTGCCGGTGTCGATTATCTCAGATAGGGATCCGAGGTTTACATCTCGGTTTTGGAAAGCACTACATCAAGCGCTGGGTACCAGATTAGACTTCAGTACGGCATTTCATCCACAGTCGGACGGTCAGTCGGAACGAGTAATCCAAGTGCTGGAGGATATGTTGAGGGGTTGTGTGATAGACTTCAGAGGAAGTTGGGAAGAATATTTGCCTTTAGCGGAATTCGCATACAATAACAGCTATCAAGCCAGTATTCGGATGGCACCGTATGAAGCGCTGTATGGTCGGAAGTGTCGCACTTCTATGTGTTGGACGGAATTGGGGGAAAGACAAGTTTTGGGTCCAGAGATAGTGGCAGAATCTGAGGAGAAAGTTAAGGTGATTCGGGAACGGTTAAAGGAAGCATTTGATAGGCAAAAGTTGTACGCGGATCTCAAGCGGAAAGAAAGAATTTGATGTGGGAGATCAAGTGTTTCTTAAAGTGTCGCCTTGGAAGAAGGTGATGAGATTTGGTCAAAAAGGGAAGTTAAGTCCCAGGTTTATAGGACCTTATCGGGTATTGAAGCGAGTTGGACCAGTGGCATACCAGTTAGAGTTGCCTTCGGAATTGAAGCAGATGCACGACGTATTCCATGTGTCCAATTTCATTAAGCATTTTGGCCCCTCTTTCAAGTACTCCTTTCTCTCCAAAACCGTCATCTTCCTTTTTCTTTTATTCTAGCCGAAACATTCTTCTCCCTAATCCACCATTGCCGATTTTCTCTAAGTCTCATACACTCTCTTCTCTTTTCCTTTTTGATTCTCCAAAAGCCGAATCTCAAGGTACCCTAGCCGATTTCTTCATGGCTTCAAAAGCCGAAACTTGTTGATCACTACTTAGCCTTCATAGCCGCACATCTCTGTGGATTTAAGCAAGGGTGCCGTCGACTACAATATTAAGGGTAAGACTGAATATTATTCGATTTCCTTTCTTATTCTTTTAGCCGAAACATAGGAACTAATCACATTAATGCTCTTTGGCCGAACCTTTGAAGGAGGATTTCGGATTTTCTGCTAAGTCGACTACAATAGAAGATCATTCGGGATTTCTAAGATCTAAGGTAAGTAAGGTGAAAGGTTAGGCCGAAGGCCATTTATTTGAATGTTAGAATTGGATCTAACATATGCCATAGTGATTTCGACAGATACCACAATCAAGTAGCACTTTTCGGGATTTAAGATTCACAAGGTAAGTCATGTATGATATTCGGCCAAGGCCATATTTAGTGATTAGATCTATTTCTTATTCGTTCAAAAGCCGAAACTAACCAAGTCAAGTGATCTAGCATTGGCCGATTGGAAGGAAGGAGTATCACGGAGTTTCGGTAAGGACTTTGGTTGCGATAAATCCTTCGGTATTTGATTATATAGCCCATCAATGAACTTTGGAAGGAAGGAGCATCATGGAGTTATGAACTTTAGCCCATCAATGAGTCCTTGCGGCTAAAGTGAACAGACACTATGCACCAGGTAGGATTCTAGAGAAGAGGAGGTGGGTCACTAGGACCACTTAAGTACCAAGCTCTCCCTAGATCCAATCCTAGACATGCATATGTCCATTGCCACACTCTAACCTAGCGACTTGTCCACAGACATGTTTGATTATTAAATTAAGTTTTATGCTATTTAAGAATTTATTAGAACTAGGCCTAGAGTCCATTAAAACCCTAGCATGCATTTCTAAAATCCAATAAGGCCCACTAAGCCTAATCATGTCCATATAGCCCATTAAGCCCAATCATGTTTATGTAGCCCACTAGGCCCGATCATAATCAAATCATGCAACCATCCATATCAATCCATCATTCAATTTCACATATCAACTCTTGCCGATTTGGGCCCACGAGTTCGACAGGCCCATTTAGCCCCGGCTGGCCCGGTCTGCCAAATAGTGGCCCGAGACTATGAGATCCCTCTCTTGGCCCCGGTAATCGTGTCAGAGTTCCCACACAAATGTTCGCACGCTCGTGTGGTTGCCGGCGCCAACATTCAGCTTTTCGGCTTTTCGGCATTTCCATTTTTCGGGATTTTGGCTTTTACCGATTTGTTGTGTGTGAAGTGTATGTACACACCTGGTTAATGCGACGTGCTACACTATCCTCGGCCTTGAACCTACAACCAATACCAATCTCCAATCAATACATACTTAACCACGGTATTTACCCAAAAATCGAAGCCTTACCATAACCTTACCGTGTGCCACCAGTTCTAGTAGCCCTTCCTTAGCTACTATTCACGAATATCCCCTAGATCTGCACCCACACATATACTATCAAAAATCAAGTGACTCATATTCCACACAAGTCAACTCTATAAGCCACACTTAGATTCCGCCACTTACTAATCCACAATTGAGACGAGTACACTTACCACTTGCTACCGATCCTTGCAACGCTTGCGATCTTTGAACCCTACCCTTGTTAATACAAGGTTAACGACAAGGAGAAGTTAGATACCCCTTCGACTTTTAAAAAAAAACAGTAAGGAGGTTGACTGAGTACTTTCTGAATCCTACCTTTGATCCTGCGGCCTAGATAGCTACTGAACAAGATTCGGCATTTAAAACTTGATTGACAGTAGATAACAGCAACCGATTTGTGATGGAGGAAAAACAACAAGGAATCGGCAAAAAGATAGGGCTGTTCGATTATTAGGGAATATTCGGCTTTCAGAGAAAGAAAAAGAATGCAACACCAATAGGGATTTCGGCAAAAAGGAATGATGGTTTTTCGGCAATGGAAGAATTTGGCAACAGAAGAAACAGAATGAGGGGGGAAAAGAAGAGTAATGGAAAACCCAAGGAACCTCTCAAAGGAATTCGGCACCCTCTTTTATAGCCAAAAGCCGAAACTACCTTCCCCCAAAGTCCCATTTGGCACCCACTCTTCACACTTCTCAGCTCCTAACTTTTCCCCCTGATAACTCCTCAATCTCATCCTAAATTTCCTCCCCAACCATCTCCCAATACCAATTCAAACTATCCAATGCAAGAGTTCAAATCCAACACAAACTCTGGCTGTCCAATCTGCAAAATAAACACTCCAATAAAATACCATGCCACTACTCGAACCTTGGACTCCCTTGCCTGCTAATGACGCCACCTCACTGCTCCCTAAGTGGCGCCACTTTGCCACTACACCACAAGCTCTTTTGTGTCATTTTTCTTCGTCATTTAGTTAAAAGGCCTACTAACTGAAGTCACAATTCCCTTGGGGCTTAAACCAAAATATTTCCTATAGACACTCCAAATTCATTAACCCTCAAAGCCCACATGGCAATTATCATTTTCTCGCTCACTTAAAAATTTTCTGAGACCCAAAGCCCAATAGGCCCAATTCTACTACCCAAATTCGGGGCATTACACTCGTGATCAGTAAGTATGTGACATTTTTTGTCGAACAAATGATGTCGTCAAATTTTCAACACAAACACAATAGCAACCAACTCTAACTCGCGTGTCAGATAATTCTTTTAATATGGCTTTAACCGCCTGGAAGCATAAACTATCAATGTACATTCATGTACTAAAACACATCCCAATCCGTTCAATGACGCATCACTGAAAATCACGAATTCTTTACCTAATTCAGGCTGAACCAGAACTAGTGTTTCATTAACAATGCTTTCAACTATTTAAAACTTTGTTAACAAGTATCAGACCGTTCAAACTTCACAAGTGCGATAACTTTATCAATCAGAAAAACTTTAACTAATAATAACGTCTTTCAATTAAAAAAAATCTAAGAGATATTTTTCTGTATAATGTTTTCTAGAACATGAATTCTTCATTGAAACTGTCAATCTATTTACCCGTGAATCCACAAAATTATTTCCACACCTGAGGATAAACTTAAATGCATATAACTCAAATTATTCTTCAACTAATTAACCCGCTCAGATTTATAGCAACTGAATCGATCTTATCTAACAGATAATAACTTTTCAAAGTAATCTCTTCTTCATGTTGTTAGAACAACTCAAACATACAATCTTTCATAATTCCCTCAACATACTAGTTAAAGATCTGTACAAACTACATCAGCTCAACAAATCATAATATCCCGATTTAACTCATTAACCTTAATCAAGCTTACTTGAGAAAAGAAAACCATTATACAAATTTGAGCTTGAGCTTCCACCGTCTATACTTTTTTTGATGTCAACCCCTTTCACGAAAACTAGAAAAACCTGAGATCAGCATCACCATGCTCCCATGATCAGACTATAAATTATAACCATAATAAATATAATTATTTCTGATCACTGAATATCCTTTACAGATTAGCCATATTTGATACATTAAACAGTAAGAATGATAAGAAAAATGAGTTAATGAAATCCAAGATGTGAAGCCATATTGAATTTTCAAGAATACAATCCATATTGGATGATAAAGATCTCGATGATATCCCACAGAAAATTCAGAAGAAAAACACCACTCATACGAACTGGAATCAATTGTGACAAAAGCAATATAATTTCCACATATATAAAGCAGAACAACAAACAGTAGAAACAGAATACTAGCATCATATGGATTTTACCGTCAGATTTTCTACCTAATATAATGGAATAAAATACCAAAGAAAGATAAAGCACTGTCGATCATAAACTAACTAAACCCACAATGCTTTCATCTAACAATATGCTTAGTTAGCATTCTCATAGGACAAGAATCTCATCCGAAAATGAACAGCTACATATATCTCTGAGAATGAATAAACACATAGAATACCCAGAAGAGTTCGTCATAATCTACTCAACTATAACCACTGCACTCGGATATCTTTACAATGCAAACATGATTCCACTGACTATTACAGTCATCACTAATCCCACATTATTCCATTCACTAACCAAAATCAATTCAGAAGAATTTCCAATTAATACATTCTTTGGACATTACACTTGAATGAGTTGATTAGTCGAGATTAACTTCTTCTTTAATAGCATCATCGCGTAATCCGAACGATCTTCATAACAAGTTGATATCTCCTCTGGAACTGTCTTTACTTGCTAACCCTTTCTCATATCTAACTGCATTAATAATTATTCCACCACTGAACTCTTTAGTTTCAAACTTGTGAGCTTATCCAATCAAAATCTTGTGAACTTCATTGTATAACACTATACTGGTAATGGGGTGAAGATTGTAAAGCCTCAAAATTTGACTCTCATATATACACACATATAATACAACATTTATCATCAACATAATATTCAAAACTTTTATTCATACCTTTATGAGTTTCAACTTATCATAGACACATTTTTACTCAGATGCTTGAGTATCATTTTCAATATCATCGGAACTAGCTCGGTTGGAAAACATCTCTGTCTAAGTAAGGCAAATCTCATCAAAGTCAGGAGAGATCACACTATCACAGGTTATATATATATGGCATGTATAGCTAGACACACATACTCTATGTTAGTCCGATAATCAACTAAACTGCAGCTCTGATACATATAAATGTAACACCCCTCACCCGTATTTAACGCTAGAATAGGGTTACAGAGCATTACCTAACTTATAAAACATTTAAGCATTCAGTTCACATATAATTTCACATCTCATGCAAACCTTATTGAATCTCAAGCATAATGTCCCTATAGCGAGCCTACAAGGCACTAAAAAAGCATTGAGAGTGATTCAGGGCTAAATCGATAACTTTTAAAACATTTGGAACACTTAGAAAATTTTTCTCAAAATAGGGGACACACGCTCGTGTGGCCAGGCCATGTGTCTCACACGGCCACTAGACACGACCGTGTCACAAGCCGTGTGGACATTCAATATGGGAGCACATGGCCGTGTCCCAACCAGTGTCCAACCCCGTGTAACTCTCTGACTTGGGTCACACGGCCAACACACACGCCCGTTTAGATAGCCTGTATGACCTAAAAATGGCCATACACGCCCGTGTGCAAGACCGTATGCTAAGTCGTACCAGACCTGTAGGGTATACTGACTTATGCCACATGGCCAATTCACACGCCCATGTGTGAGGCCGTGTGAAGCATACCGACTTGATTCCAATTTCAACACCAGGGGACACACGGTCGTGCAACATGACTGTGTGTCCCACACGGCTGAGACACACGCTCGTGTCTCTGCCCGTGTGGACAAAAATAGGCTATTTGCCAAGCCAATTTGTCACCCAAATTTGCATGTACGTAGCCAACTCAGTGGCACAAGTTTAAAGCATATATATAGGCATCCAAATCAACCAAAACCAAAACTAAAATATACCATTTCCAATACTAACAACCAACATGCTTATAAACTCATGTCTTACTCAATCAAATCATACCAAAACACATATACAAATCGACAACTAAACCTTTACCAAACATACATCATTTTACACCAATTCACAAGCATAATTCATATCTAATATCAACCATTTAACATTTACTAATTCCATATCCACAAGCCTCATAATATAAGCCATTCACATATCCATCCATGAACTCAAAATATTAACCATATATGCACATATATGCACATAACCAAATCCATCAAATTAAGTCAACACTTATGGCCATATATACAAACCAAAACATATGTCATCACAAGCCATTACAAATAACCAAAATCACTATCAACCCATAATCAAAATGACTCAAAACACCTATACATGCCATATACTTAAAATACTAAAGTTCAAAGGTACCAAGTGATAGGTGGTAGTGTGAAACGATCTCCGATGATCCCCAAATCTAAGCTAGCTTTGATATCACTATAAAACATAGGAAAATAAACAAAGTAAGCTATAAAGCTTAGTAAGCTCGTATGAAATAAACATGATAAAATCATTAGACATAATTCAACAATCGATAAAAGATACATGAATTCACATCAACTAACAAACCTTTCCATTACTCATTCACGAAGTTATAAACTTTCTTTATCATTTCTTCGATTCGAAACTAATATAGTTTATGCACATACATGTACCAACTGGCAACAATCTCACACATATTCTCGTCTTTCATTTACCCGTTGAACCATTCGGAATAGAAGTCGGATACTCAAGGGTCTCACACGAAGTACCTATACCATAGCCCGTAGCCAAATCAAGGTAACTTATCTCCGAAGTACTGATATCATGGCCCAAAGCCAAATCAGTATAACTCACACCCGAAGTGCTATATCATGGCCTGAAGCGAACTTAATGTATCCCCTAATGACATGTCACTAGCATCCTAAACTATTCCTAAGTTTCAACCGAGACTTCAAATGTCGAATTGTCGTCGAATCACTATCGTTCATATCCACAGCCTCGTATTCACAATTTATGCAATATCAAATCATATGAAATACATTTGTATTGAATTTTATAACATACGAACTTACCTCGGATGTGAAAAAGACGAAATAAGTCGTTTAGTCGATAACTTTCATTTTCCCCCGATCTATATTCGAATTCTGCTTTTCCTATTCTAAATATATTCAAAATTAACTTATTTAATCATTTATTTATTCAATTTAGTCAAATTACACATTAGGGATATTTTACACATTTTCCCCTAAACTTTCACCTTTTTCACAATTTAGTCCTTATTATCAAATTGACTAATCAAACGGCAAAATTTCTTAACAAAACTTTCACACAATCATATATTCATGTTGTAAACCTTAAAATAATAATAAAATAAATATTTCAACCTCAGATTTGTGGTCTCGAAACCACTGTTTTGATTTGACTAAAAACCGGCTATTACATATGAAATATGATAAATTGATGTTAACTTCACTCATAAAGATCTGGATAGACCAAATTCAGAGCTAGAACTAGAAAAAGAGGAAAATTTCAGATTAGTAGTGTAACATCCCAAAAGTTAAGGGTTAGTAGTTTTGTTTAAATCAAGGTTGTGCTCCTTTGGCTTGCTATTTGAGTGTGTTTTGGGGTCCTATAGAGGCTTGGGTTCAAGTTTGAGCCTTGGAAAAATTTTGGATTTTTTGGTCTTTAGTGGAGAGGGCCTTGGAAAGTAGGACTTAATTTTAATTCCATGTGTTTAAGAGACGCAAGGTGAGCATTTGGTGGAGGGATAGGTGGGTCGATTAAATCCCCATAGGAGTGTAGGGTTGGACAGGAGACGGAGTGCAGGGTTGGTATGGGCATTAATGCAATGCATATATGGATTATATTACTGAGATGGGCTTAGGCCCAAATTTATATATATGATATGTGACATTTGATATGGGTTAAGGCCCAACTGAGGCTATTTGGGGCTAAGGCCCAATTGCCCCTATTACTTTAATGGGCTTGGGCCCAAATTGGTTTGATGCATGTTCTTATTGATGAGGGTGTACACACTGAGTTTTCGTAAACTCACCCCCTCTTTTTAATTTCTCTTAGGTAATCCTCAGTAGGTGGTTCAACGTACTGGAGGACTCGGAGGTGGCCACACTATGAGCAGCTTTGGGTTTCAGTATTCTATTCTACTTTGTTTAAACTGTTTTCTTTATTTTGGGTTAATATTTTGTAATAAGGCCTCTCTTAAATTCTAGTTTTTAACTTGGGATTTTTAGTTTTTATTATTTAAATCTGTTAAAAGATGAACCCGATTTTTCCCAAAACGATAACTGTTTTCTAAACACTACGTTTTCGTAACTCAATTTTTGAATAACGGGTCTTCGTAAATCATCATTTTAATTAAGCTTCCGCAACAAACAAATTTTGAAGGTAATAACTTTTTAATAAAAGTCAATTAATAAAAAACAAACGCAAATTGGGACTTTATTTTTTTAAAATATTAAGAAGGGTTTCCAATGAAAAACACGGTTTTCGAAAAACACCTCAATGTGACACGCCAAATTGGGCCTAACTTCTATGCCGGGTTTAGGGTGTTACATTTAGTGGTATTAGAGCCAGGTTGTAAAACTCGGGCTGTGAGATGGGCTTTAGGTTCTATTTTAAAGATGTTTACAAATGATTTTTGAAGTGGTTTTGGAAGGTTTTTGTGTGGCACACTGAGTCTCCAGCGTTGAACCAAGTAAGTTCTCCTATCTGTTTTAAATTGTTATACTATTGATAGTTACCGGGCTTGCTTTAGATGATAGACTATACTAAGACTCTTAGTTAGAGTAAGACTGTGGCCCGTAGGAGACTAAAAACTATAGTGAGCTTGCGATTTCGAAACAACTCTTAACTACTACTTCCATAAAACATTTGTTTAATTACTGGAACTATGAGCTAAATTCATAAAATTTGTAATCAGATAATACGTGAAGTGATAATGAGTGTTAGAAGGGGTGCAAGAGGCCACGATAGAGGTCGTGGAAGTGCTAGGGCTGGGTCTTCGGAGTCAGACCACATGCCCGATGTCGAGGCGAGAGAAGCACAGCTTCACCGATAACCGAGGACGGGTCGTTCAATCGAGCTGCTGGGGATGATGCACTATTGCAGGCAATGCTTCGTATTTTGGAAAGAGTTGCTGGGTCTGTTGAATCTAATACTGGTATTGGAGGTTGTGGGTCGGTCAAGGGAATTTCTGGGGTGGCCCCAAGTGTAGCGGAATATTGGCTAGAAGCTACCGAAAGAATTATGGACGATCTGGACTGCACGCCGGAACAAAAGCTAAAGGGTGCGATGTCTTTGCTGAGGGATGAAGCCTACCAGTGGTGGCTTACAGTAAAAGAGGGTACCTCATCTGATCGATTGACCTGGGAATTCTTCAAGTCTACATTTCAAGGAAAGTATGTGGGCGCTAGTTATGTCGACGCTCGTAGGAAAGAATTTTTGAATCTGGTTCAAGGCGACAAGGCTATGGCTGAGTACGAGGCAGAATTTTTGTGACTTAGTCGGTATGCTCCAGGAATTCTGGCAACGGAGTACGAACATTGTGTTTGATTCGAAGATGGCCTCAGGGACAGTCTCCGACTGTTGATAGCTCCACAGAGGGAGCGGGACTTCGCTGTATTAGTAGAGAAAGCTAAGATAGCCGAAGATGTGAAGCGCTCTGAGCGTCTAAATAGGGAACGAGAAAGGGATAGAAATAAGAGGGATTCTGAGCATTCTGATTCTGAACAGAGATTTAGGAGAAGGGCTAGAGTAGATGGGCCAGTCAGAGTTGGGCCCCTTGTTGCTACTACTGGGTTACCACCTTGTGTTACTTGTGGAAATAGGCATGTAGGCTAGTGCTGGAAAAGGATAGAGGCTTGTTTAAGTTGCGGCTCCATGGATCATCGTCTCAGAGAGTGTCAGAGGTAGGCTTTCAGTGGGGGTGATGTACAGCCACTGAGGGGTAGACAACAGCCACTTAGAGGCCGTGGGCATGCAAGGAATGGGAACGATTTGGGCCGTGGAGCTCCAAGTAGAGGTGCTGGTCATGCAGAGACGAGGCAGCCAGCATTGATTTATGCACCACGTCATCGTGAGGGCGAAGATGCTCCAGATGCGAACACTAGTCTGTGCTTTACCCATAATATGTTATTTACCTAGTTTGCAATTAGGACTAGAGTACGCAGTAGAAGCATAGTGGTGCAACCAGTATTGTGTGACTACTAGATAGTTGGAAATTTTGAGGATGAAATTTCTTTAAGGGGGTAGAATTGTAACATCCCAAAAGTTAGGGGTTAGTAGTTTTGTTTAAATCTAGGTTGTGCTCCTTTGGCTTGCTATTTGAGTGTGTTTTGGGGTCCTATAGAGGCTTGGGTTCAAGATTGAGCCTTGGAAAAATTTTGGATTTTTTGTTCTTTAGTGGAGAGGGCTTTGGAAAGTAGGACTTAAGTTTAATTCCATGTGTTTAAGAGGCGCAAGGTGAGCATTTGGTGGAGTGGTGGTGGTGTCTTTGGCAGAGCAAGGGGGAAGGAGTTAGAATCCCACTATTGGCAAATTGAAGGATTTTATTTTGTTCAGGAGGAGGCAAGAGGCTATGTTAGAATCAAACAGTGCTGGAGAAGTGCTTGAATAAGTCAAATGGTTCAAATGGATGAATGAGAGGGTTTGTAGGAGGAAAAAGGGGAGAAAATCATGGAATTCAAGTGGAGGAAGGTGTTGGTCGTATGTGGGGGTCTCTAAGGGGGAAATTTTGGCTGAAATGGGTGATTTGGTAGCACTTTCGGCCTTGGTTAGTAGGAGTGACGTTTCTTGAGAGAGCATTTCTGGGTTTTTCTTATTTAGCACATTTTTTGACTTCTCTTTGCATTTTTTTTCTTTTTCCTTCTTTTCTCTCAAAGGTATCTTTGCCGAAACCTCTAGTTACTATTCTCCTTTTTGTCTTTTTTTCATATTTTTCCTCTTATGCACATTTCAGTCGAAACTCTCATCTCTTTCACCAATTCTTCAAAAGCTGAACCATACTTCTTCTACTTCTTCTTCTTTTCTTCTTTGCTTCTTTAATTCTTTCTCCACTATTGCCGAACCCCTCCTACTTTTTAATCTTTCTTTTTTCTTTGATTGATAGCCACCATACCATTTTGATCCTTGTGGTCGTTTGCTAAGGGTGTTACTTTTAGGGCCGAATCGTTTTCCTCTAGTCGACTTTTCTTTTAGCAAAGGTAATGCCTCTATTTCTTTGTTTGTTACTCTTCCTCTCTTGACTAAATCGGATTTAAACCATCCATTGTTATTCTAAACTCTTTCTTATTCTCTTTTTGGGTAAGGGCCGTATCAAGTCACCTTTTTGTCGTCGCTCATCAATCTCTAAGCTTTGGTTCTGGAAGTTGTATGGTAAGTGGGTGTTAGGCCGAATGTGGTTGATTGTGTGGTACGGTTTGATTACTTTTTCTCTGGCCTAGAAGGATGTTAGTAACATTTGTTCTTGTGTCAACTTCTGCTAGGGTCTCGAAGTGTGTTATCAGTGGTATAGCTGAACCCCTATTCTTGTGGTGAAAGTCTCGGAGTTTTGGTAAGCGAAATAGATTGTTTGTCAATTGAAATTCTGAGTTGAAGTTGTAAAGAGGATTTTAGTCTAACTTTTAATCGAATGTACCTTTAGGTGCCTCGGGGAGAAACATGTTTCGTAGTTCGGATCAGGTGTGTACTCACACCATTCTGTTTATAGATCGACAAATGACGAAAAGCCGACAACTGTGACTTCTCGAGCGTGTGAACGCTCGTAGTGGTAATTCGAGATATGAATCGTGACGTTAAGTCATTGAGAGCGTCACGAGCACTCTCACGATACCGAGGCCGTAACGAGCCTAACCGGGCCGAAACAGGCTTAGCGGACCCAATGGGCTATTCGGCCCACATGGGCGAAATTGATGGAAAAGTGTTATGCAATAGATAACCGAATGTGAAATCTGCAAACCTGGAATCGAAACCATGAGATTTGGGCCACACGAGCGTGTGGGCCCGTTTGGGCCTAAGATGAATTTTAGGCTCAATAGCTATGTAGAGACCCAAAAAGGGTCTCAAGTCGCTCGATGCGACAGTAGGCCTTCGAAAAGGCCGTCAAAGGTGAAATTATCGAAATACCCCTGGTTTGTGAAATTACTGAATTACCCTCGATGGGTAAAATGACCGATATGCCCCTAAAGGGAAAAATGAAAAAAATGACCCTATGTGTTATATGTTATTTTTTTATACGATTTATAATTGTTATCATATGTTTAATTTTAAAACGTTGCATTCATGTGATACCATGTCGCATGGGGATGGGATTATCTGAAAGGGGAAGTACAAATAAGATCGCATGGTCGCTTGACGACTGTGGATCCACCGAAGGCTTTTTAACCACTGAGCAGCCATGCTGCACCGATAAGTTAGTGTCGTAACCTGTGCTACATAAGGAGTGTAGGGATGGGTGGGTCGATTAAATCCCCACAGGAGTGTAGGGTTGGACAGGAGACGGAGTGCAGGGTTGGTATGGGCATTAATGCATTACATATATGGATTATATTACTGAGATGTGCTTATGCCCAGATTTGTATATATGATATGTGACCTTTGATATGGGTTAAGGCCCAACCGAGGCTATTTTGGGCTAAGGCCCAATTGCCACCATTACTTTAATGGGTTTGGGCCCGAATTGTTTTGATGCATGTTCTTATTGATGAGGGTGTACACACTGAGTTTTCGTAAACTCACCCCCTCTTTTTAATTTCTCTCAGGTAATCCTCAGTAGGCGGTTCGACGTACTGGAGGACTCGGAGGTGGCCACACTACGAGCAGCTTTGGGTTTCAATATTCTATTCTACTTTGTTTAAACTGTTTTCTTTATTTTGGGTTAATATTTTGTAATAAGGCCTCTCTTAAATTCTAGTTTTTAACTTGGGATTTTTAGTTATTATTATTTAAATCTGTTAAAAGATGAACTCAGTTTTTCACAAAACGATAACTGTTTTCTAAACACTACGTTTCCGTAACTCAATTTTTAGATAACGGGTCTTCATAAATTGTCATTTTAATTAAGCTTCCGGAACAAACAAATTTTGAAGATAATAACTTTTTAATAAAAGTCGATTAATAACAAACAAACGCTAATTGGGACTTTAGTTTTTTTAAATATCAAGAAGGGTTTTCAATGGAAAACGCGGTTTTCGAAAAACACCTCAATGTGACATGCAAGATTGGGCCTAACTTCTAGGCCGAGTTTGGGGGTTACAAGTAGATTTTACGTACACAAACATTTGTCGAGGTAAGTTCGTGTAACTAAATTGTATATGTTTTTATGCTTGAATTAAATGTTGTGTTTGTGAATTGTATAAATGCCATAAATATGTGAAATGATCACATACTCGTTAAAGCCCAATAAATGATAATGCCTAATAAATGATAAATGATAAAAATGTAAATTTTATGCTTAAGTTGAATTTGAACATTTGAATTGCATAAATGCATAAATATATGAGATTGACCACCTACTTGATAATGCTTGAAAGATGTTAAATCCCATTTGAATGAATGAAAATCAATGGATATGTGATTTCCCCGAAATGAACGAGGTGTTGCGTTTGTTGTTGACGGGATTTTAGCTCGGACGAGTAATCCTATTGACCTCATTTATGAAAGGATTTAGCCCGGACAGGTAAACCTGATATAAGTCCTCACGAGCATATGTTATGGATTGGATTTAGCCCGGAAGGGTAATCTAGATCAAGCTCTTTAGAGCATATGTCATAAAAAAAGGATTTAGCCTAGACTGGTAATCCTATTTTATATATGTATGGCTCGGGGGTGTACTCTCTAAAATATTACCTTATGGGTACCACTGAATATGAATTGAAGGATCTTGAACTATACGCCTCGAGTTTACTACCTGTGTATCCATCGGTATTCCGAATAATTTCAATGGGTAACAATCCAGACATGAGAAGATATGAATAATAAAATAAGATATTACCCGTATTTGTCTGAAATACAAGAAAACGATGATACATGACAAGTGATATATGAAAGTACGAGATGATAATATTTGTACATGGAAATTTATTTGCTGAGAATTTTCATCCTTGATTATAGACTTGCACACCTTGAGTGTACTACTACTCGTGTGACCTTGATATTTCGAATGATATGAGTAAAGTTCTAACATGAAATAATCTGAACTCGAGATGAACTATTATGAAATTATACTTGTAATATAAAGAGAGATGATTTATACATGTTAAATGAACACCTGTTGTGGAAAGTATATAAATGTCTGGAAATCTGATTGTTGTTGAGCCCATAAACATATGGTTTTGATGTTATTATGGAATATATGACTAACAAGGGCAATGAGGATGTGTGTAGGGCTTGAGATCAAATTGATTGAATATGCCTTACATAGTTACCTCAAAATAGAATGAATGGTAAGTTAAGTACCATGTTATACGAACTTACTAAGCATTTTATTCTTACTTAGTTTTATTTCCCTGTTTTAGAGTAAATCGGAAGATCGTTGGATTGGAAACTTGGTGGAGATCACTCACACTATCCATCGGCCTATTTCGGTGAATATGGTAAAGCAATTATGGTTATAATGGCATGTATAGGTTATATTGGCCATATTGGCATGTAAATGTAAATTATTATTGTAATCTAGCCATTGGAATGGCTAGTGATTATTATGTTTTGGTACATGTATATATGTATTTAAGTTTATCTTATGGAGATAACATAAGCGTTTATTATTGATTGATTGAGTAAGGTTAAATGAGTATGCTTATAAAAGGTAAGATTAAAAGCATGAATGCATGTAACAATATATCATGTTAGATGATACAAATTGCTTGAATTCAATGCTTGGAATGGTTCATATTTGGATATAAGTTTGGTGTAGGATTTGGGTATGGTTTTGGGTGAGAATTGAAGCTAGGAGTGGCTTTGTTTTGTCCACACGGATAGACACACGGGTGTGTGACACACGATGATGTGATCCGACCCGGATTAAACGAGTTGTTTCACGTAGTTTACCTGGTCATCGACGAGGAGAGGATTGGGTTGACAAAAAGAGGTAAATTAGTTTATGGTTTACGAAAGCTTGACAAAATGGTTAAAGTGAATTGTCACATCCCGGTTTAGACCCTAGTCGAAATAGTGGTTCGAGACCACAAACCCGAGGTCGTAAAAGAATATTTTAATATTATTTTCTGTGCGAATATTATATGATATAGTCTGTATGAAAATTCTGTGTGATAATTTAATCGTTTATGTGTCTAATTAAGAGAAAGGATTAAATCGCGTAAAGAGTAAAAGCTGTGTGCTAATTTATAAATATCAAAGTGTTGATGTCTTTATATTGTGGAGGCCTTATATGGCAAATAAGCCATTTATGAGATAGTGGTTGATTGAATGACTAAATAACCTTAGTATAAAATTTGTCTTATATGTTTAATGGATGGATAAAATGGTAAAATGTTTAATATGGTAATATTAATGAAACAAATGAAAGAAAAGATGAATGTTATCATATTTGGTTAGTGCCGAAAATACAAAAGAAAAGAAAGAAGAAAAGCTTTGAAAATTTCGGCTAGAATTTGGCTTGATTAAGGTATGATTTTGACTCGGTTTTCGATAATTTTTACGTTTTTGTAATCTTTGCTTTGTGCTTTAGCTAACCCATGTTGTAATTTCATGAATTGATGATGTTGTGTGAGATGCCATTGATGCTATGTTGAGCTTTGTGATGTTTTATGGTGCTAAGTGAAAGATATGAGTTAGATGAACATGTGTTGTTCTTGAAATTTTGATGAATTTAGTTAATTAGGGCTAAATTGTGAAAATAGTAAATTGAAGGGTTAAAATGTGACATAGGTGAAATGTGTGGGTTTGTATGGAAAATAGTAAAATTCGGCTAAGCTTGTAGTATATGGAATTTGGTGAATTTGGTGATTTTGTGAATTAAGGTCTAAAGTGTCGAAATGTGAAAATGTGAGGACTATTATTCAAAATGCCTTAAATGTGTGTATGTGGACTAAATTGAATGAAATAATGATTGAATGGATTGAACTTTAAATGTGTATAGACCAAGAGAACAGAGGTTCAGATCGAGATCGAGGCAAAGATAAAGTGCTCGATTAATCGACCGTATCGATAGTTCGACGTCCGAGGTAAGTTCGGACATAATACCTGTATCTAGCTATGTTTAATGCTATGAAATAAATGGTCTGATATTACTACAAAATGAATTCTATGTGATAGATTGAGTCAAATGGCACTAAGTGTGCGTATTCAAAAATGTGATCGGAAATTATAGCACTGTGTGTACGGAGTAATATAAGCTCCGGCTTAGTGGTTGGCACTGTGTGTGGGATGTCGATTTAAAATCGGTTTTGGATGGATGTACTAAGTGTACAATGCTAATTAAGCTCCGGCTAATTAATTATGCACTAAGTGTGTGAATGAATCAAGGAAGAAACGAATGTGGATCGAAATGAATCGTGATTATTGATTAGCAAAAGAATTTGACAACTAAGTGTTGGCTAAGGTATGCTCGGAATCTATGTGGTTGGTGAAACTATGAATGTGGGTGTGGATGAGTTTATTGAACATATTGGTTGTGAATGGTATTATATTTGTGGTAGTAAACATTAGTCTATGTGATGCCATGTTGGTATTATGTATTATGTTATGAACTTACTAAGCTTTATAAAGCTTACTGTGTGATTTGTTTCTCTGCTTTGCAGTGTCAGTAAAGCTAGCTCGGATCAGGGGATCGTTAGCTTCTCAGTCACACTATCGGCAATCTATTTTGGGGTATTTTGGAATGATGTACCTAGTTAAAATATGGCATGTGTAGGCTGGTCATTTGGTTCATGTTTAATGTTTGTAAGTAGCCACGAGATGTGGCTAGATATGTGCTAGCTTTAACATGAATGAACTTGGTATATGTGATGCATCTTTTGGTATGGTTTATGGGTTGAGAAATTGATTATTGAATGGTAACTTTGTGTTGATCAAATGCTAGCATAAATTAGTGAAATTGAGAAGGAATGATGTTTGGTATTGAAGGTATTATGCTTGTGATGAGATAAGTTTTGCCATGGTTGGAATTGGTATTAAATGCTTTGATGGAATGGTCATTTTGGAAAGTTTTTGGCTGCCTTATGTGCATGATATGTTTTGGTATGTGTTGGTTGTAGGTTTGACCCTAAGTGGGTGGCAATTTGGCCTTGTAAATGGCCTATAGTGTCACACGGTTGTGGCACACGGGCGTGCCTAACGACCATGGGTGAATTGTAGGATGCAGTTTAGCATCACATGGCCTCGACACGGGTGTGTCATCTGGTTGTGGTGTGCAAGTCACTCGCTAACTAAAAAGTACACGGCCAAATACACGGGCGTGCTTGGTGGCCGTGGTGGGGAAGTCAGTATATGTCCTTGTAATACACGGCCATGGCACACGGGCGTGCCTAATGACTGTGTTGGTATAGTCAGTATATATACACGGATGGATACACGGGGGTGTCTAGAAGCTGTGGAGGGCACACGGTCTCCTCCCACGGGCGTGCCTCCCCTGTAGTGTAATAAAGTTTTAAATTTTTCGAGAATTCTTCATGTGATTCGATTTAGTCCCGACTTAAATGGTAAGCATGCTTAAGGTCTCGATGACTGATTTAAGGGACATTATGATTATTGTTAATGAAGGTTGTATGAAATTTTTGTAAATGTTTATAAAAGTATCCGATCTGTCAGGTAATGCCCTTAACCCTAATCTGGCGACGGATACGGGATATGGGTGTTATATTTGGTTGGTATCAGAGTTACGGTTTAGTCAATTCTTGGACTAACGTAGCGTGTATGAGTCTAGCTATACATGCCATATTTGAAATTGCGATAGTGTGATGAAATCTGACATTTGAAAATGTGTTTTTATATAGTAATGGATCCCGATCGAGCAGTTGCTGACGATGTAGAAAGTAATGCTCCTGCTCCCACTCAAGGGACAGCGCCGGCTACCTCTAGGCCGAATGATAGTAGTGAGGGAGGAGAGGCTAAGGAAGCCTTCTTCCGAATGATAAGTGAGTGGTTTATGGAGTTCGTTCGAACAAATCCGGCTGCTCCACAACCTCCACCTCTGCAAGTACCTGTTGTGCCTCAAGTTGTAGATCTGAATAGATTGAATAAACCTCCTGTGGATAAGATTCGCAAGTATGAGACCGAAGAATTTAGAGCCACTTCTGATGACGATGCTGAGCGAGCTGAGTTTTGGCCTGAGAATACAATCAGAGTATTTGATGAGATGTCACTGAATCTTGGTGAGTGCATTAAGTGTGCAGTTTCCTTGTTGAGAGACTCGGCTTACAACTGGAGGAAAATATTGATCTCTGTGGTTACGAGAGAGAGAGAATCACTTGGGATTTCTTTCAAACTGAGTTCAGAAAGAAGTATATCAGTCAGCGCTTCATTGATCACAAACGTAAAGAGTTTCTAGAATTGAAATGGGGTCGGTTGTCTGTTACTGAGTACGAGCGAGAATTTGTAAGATTGAATCAATACGCGAGAGAATGTGTCTCGACCTAAGCTACTATGTGTAAACGTTTTATGGAAGGATTAAATGAAGACATCAAGTTATTGGTTGGGATACTCGATATAAATGAATTTGTTGTGTTAGTTGAAAGAGCGTGCAAAGCTGAAGAGCTCAGTAAGGAAAAGAAGAAAGCTGATTCAGAAGCTCGTGCTGAAAGAAAGAGATCAAGGAGTAAATTTTCTCAACCTTCTACTAAGAGATATAGAGATGCAAGTAATCGTTCAAATGCTTCGTTTGGACATCCAAGTAGAGATCGTTTGAGACAGAGTACTGGTTCACGTATTCAAGCTCCGAATGAATTAAGTGTTGGCAGTGTTAAGAGTAACAAGCCTGAGTGCAGACTGTGTGGAAGACGACATGTGGGAGAATGCTGGGGCAAGTACAATAGTAGAGTTTGTTATAATCGTGGATCCCGAGATCATTTTATTCGAGATTGCCTGAAAATGGTCGAAGAGGAAAATGTTAAGAATGAAAGACCGAGTAATGTGACGGCTAGAAGTAGACCACCGAGAAATATCAGAAATGTGAATGATAGCCAGAGAGGGACAACTGATACAGCCGTGAGATCGGAGGCGAGAGCTCCTGCTCGAGCCTATGGTATACTTGCATGAGAGGAAGCATCATCTCCAGACATCATCACCGGTACTTTCACTTTATTTGATACTGATGTCATTGCATTGATAGATCCAGGATCAACTCATTCCTATGTGTGTATGAATTTATTATTGAATAAGACTTTACCTGTTGAGTCTACTGAATTCATGATTAGAGTATGGAACCCTTTAGGCAAGTGTGTTTTGGTAGATAAGGTGTGCAAGAATTGCCCATTAATGTTTCATGATATATGTTTTCCAGTCAATTTGATATTAGTTCCCTTTGATGAGTTTGACATAATTCTGGGTATGGATTACCTTACTCTGCATAATGCCATCGTGGATTGTAAAGGAAAGAGTATTGAGTTGAAAAGTTAGAATGGTGAGTTAGTTCGGATTGAGTCCAGTGATATGAAATGACTACCAGTCGTGGTATCTACGATGAAAGCTATGAATTTTGTGAGAAAAGGGTGTGAAGCTTATTTGGCATACGTGATTGATACAAAAGTGTCGGAAAAGAAAGTTGAATCAGTGCCTGTGGTATGTGAATTTCCAGATGTATTTCCTGAAGAACTGCCGGGATTTCCTCCAATCCGGGAAGTGGAATTTGGTATTGAATTGGTGCCGGAGACCACTCCCATTTCTATATCTCCATATAGATTGGCACCAACAGAATTGAAAGAGTTAAAGTCGCAGTTGCAAGAGTTGACTGACAGGGGATTTGCACGATCGAGTTTCTCACCCTGGAGAGCTCTTGTGTTATTTGTGAAAAAGAAAGACGGAACTATGAGGATGTGTATTGATTACCGATAGTTGAACAAAGTGACGATAAAGAACAAATATCCGTTGCCTTGTATCGATGATTTGTTTGACCAACTGAGAGGAGCTACAGTGTTTTCAAAGATAGATTTGAGATTGGGCTACTATCAATTTAGAGTTAAAGAATCCGATGTGCCGAAGACTGCTTTTAGGGCGAGGTACGGACATTATGAATTTTTAGTGATGCCTTTCGGACTAACAAATGCACCTACAGTGTTTATAGATTTGATGAATTGAATATTTAGACCGTATTTGGATCGCTTTATGGTGGTATACATTGATGATATTTTGCTTTATTCGTGTGATGAGACGCAGCATGCTGAACATTTGAGAACTGTGCTATAAACACTACGTGAGAAGCAGTTGTATGCAAAGTTTAGCAAATACAAATTTTGGTTGCGAGAGGTTGGGTTTTTGGGACATACTGTATCAGCTGCTAGAATAAGAGTTGATCCGGGTAAAATCTCTGCTATTTTGGAATGGAAGCCTCCAAGAAATGTGTCAGAAGTCCGTAGTTTTCTGGGACTAGCAGGATATTATAGACGATTTGTGAAAGGTTTTTCGATGATTACGACTCTGTTGACAAAGTTGTTACAGAAAGATGTTAGATTTGAGTGGTCAGAAAAGTGCCAGCAGAGTTTTGAGCAATTGAAAGTGTTGTTAACAGAAGCACCAGTGTTGATTCAACCTGAGTCAGACAAAGAGTTCATAGTTTACAGTGATGCATCATTGAAAGGTTTGGGCTGTGTGCTGATGCAAGAAGGGAAAGTCATTGCATATGCTTCGAGACAGTTAAAGCCGTACGAAAAGAAGTACCCAACGCATGATCTTGAACTGGATGCGATTGTATGCGCATTGAAGATTTGGCGTCACTATCTATTTGGGGAAAAATGTCACATTTATACTAACCATAAGAGTTTAAAGTATTTGATGACTCAGAAAGATTTGAATTTGCGACAGAGAAGATGGTTAGAGTTGTTGAAAGATTATGAACTTGTGATAGATTACCACACGGGTAAAGCTAACGTTGTAGCTGATGCCTTGAGCTGAAAATCATTATATGCTTTGCGAGCTTTAAGTAATCAGATAGATTTGTGTGATGATAATGCGGTGGTAGCTGAATTGAAAGTAAAACCATTCTTCTTACAACAGATTTGTGAAGTTCAGAAGAGTGACAATGAGTTGTTAGCAAAAAAGAGTTCAGTGTGAGTCGGATGCTGTATCAGAATTTTGGATCGATAATGATGATTGTTTGAGATTCAAAGATTGGATTTGTGTTCCAAGAAATTCAAATTTGATTCAAATGATTTTGAATGAAGCTCACCATAGTCATTTGACTGTACATCCGGGGAGTACGAAAATGTATAATGATCTGAAACAGCTCTATTGGTGGCATGGCATGAAAAGAGATATTTCTGACTTTGTGTCGAAGTGTTTAGTTTGTCAGCAAGTTAAGGCTGAACATCAAGTTCCGTCTGGTTTGTTACAACTGATTATGATTCCTGAGTGGAAATGGGAGCGAATTACAATGGACTTTGTGTCAGGTTTTCCCTTATCTCCGAGTAAGAAAGATGCAATTTGGGTGATAGTAGACAGACTGACGAAATCAGCTCATTTTGTTCCGGTGAGAACCGACTACTCTTTAGATAAGTTAGCTGAATTGTATATTGCTGAAATTGTGAGATTGCACAGAATACCGTTGTCGATAGTGTCTGACAGAGATCCGAGATTTACCTCGCGATTTTGGAACATATTGCAAGATGCTTTAGGCACAAAATTGCATTTTAGTACTGCTTTTCATCCGCAAACAGATGGTCAATCAGAGTGAATCATTCAGATTCTTGAAGATATGCTGAGATATTGCATACTCGAATTCAACAATACGTGGGAAAAGCACATATCGCTGATTGAGTTTGCTTACAACAACAGTTTCCAATCTAGCATTAAAATGGCACCATATGAGGCTTTCTACGGTTGAAGGTGTCGAACTCCATTATATTGGACTGAGCTGAGTGAGAATAAGATTCACGGGGTTGATATGATAAAAGAGACTGAACAGAAAGTGAAACTGATTCGTGATAGTTTGAAAGCAGCTTCAGATCGTCAGAGATCTTATGCAGATCTAAAACAAAAAGATATCAAGTTTGAGATTGGTGATAAAGTGTTTTTGAAAGTGTCTCCGTGGAAGAAAATACTTCGATTTGGCCGAAAGGGAAAGCTGAGTCCGAGGTTCATCGGGCCGTACGAGATTATTGAACGAGTTGGACCGGTTGCTTATAGACTGAGATTGCCATCTGAGTTAGAAAAGATTCATAACGTGTTTCATGTGTCAATGCTTCGATGGTACAGAGCAGACCGGGAATCTGAGTTAGTGAAAGTGTTATGGCACAAACACGAGATTGAAGAGGCTACGTGGGAATCTGAGAATGTTATGAAAGAGTAATATCCACACTTATTCACTGGTAAGATTTTCGGGGATGTAAATCTCTAAGGGGGAGAGTTGTAACATCCCGGTTTAAACCCTAGTCGGAACAGTGGTTCGAGACCACAAACCCGAGGTCGTAAAAAATATTTTAATATTAGTTTCTGTGTGAATATTATATGATATAGTCTGTGTGGAAATTTTGTGTGATAATTTAATCGTTTATGTGTCGAATTAAGAGAAAGGATTAAACCGCGTAAAGAGTAAAAGCTGTGTGCTGATTTATAAATATCAAAGTGTTGATGTCTTTATATTGTGGAGGCCTTATATGGCAAATAATCCATTTATGAGATAGTGGTTGATTGAATGACTAAATAACCTTAGTATAAAATTTGTCTTATATGTTTAATGGATGGATAAAATGTTAAAATGTTTAATATGATAATATTAATGAAACAAATGATAGAAAAGATGAATGTTATCATCTTTGGTTGGTGCCGAAAATACAAAAGAAAAGAAGGAATAAAAGCTTTGAAAATTTTGGCTAGAATTTGGCTTGATTAAGGCATGATTTTGACTCGGTTTTCGATCATTTTTACGTTTTTGTAATCGTTGCTTTGTGCTTTAGCTAACCCATGTTGTAATTTCATGAATTGATGATGTTGTGTGAGATGCCATTGATGCTATGTTGAGCTTTGTGATGTTTTATGGCGTTAAATGAAAGATATGAGTTAGATGAACATGTGTTGTTCTTGAAATTTTGATAAATTTAGCTAATTAGGGCTAAATTGTGAAAATAGTAAATTGAAGGGTTAGAATGTGAAAAAGGTGAAATGTGTGGGTTTGTATGGACAATAGTAAAAATTTGGGTAAGCTTGTACTAGATGGAATTTGGTGAATTTGATGATTTTGTGAATTAAGGACTAAAGTGTTGAAATGTGAAAATGTGAGGACTATTATGCAAAATGTCTTAAATGTGTGTATGTGGACTAAATTGAATGAAATGATGATTGAATGGATTGAATTTTAATGTGTATAGACCAAGAGAAAAGAGGTTTGGATCGAGATGGAGGCAAAGATAAAGTGCTCGATTAATCGACCGTATCGATAGTTCGACGTCCGAGGTAAGTTCGGACATAATACCTGTATCTAGCTATGTTTAATGCTATAAAATAAATGGTTTGATATTATTACAAAATGAATTCTATGTGATTGATTGAGTTAAATGGCACTAAGTGTCCGTATTCGAAAATGTGATCGGAAATTATAGCACTGTGTGTGTGGAGTAATATAAGCTTCGGCTTAGTGGTTGGCACTGTGCGTGCGATGTCGATTTAAAATCGGTTTTGGATGGATGTACTAAGTGTACGATGCTAATTAAGCTCCAACTAATTAATTATGCACTAAGTGTGCGAATGAATCAAGGAAGAAACGAATGTGGATCGAAATGAATCGTGATTATTGATTAGCAAAAGTAATTGACAACTAAGTGTTGGCTAAGGTACGCTCTAAATCTATGTGATTGTTAAAACTATGAATGTGGGTGTGGATGAGTTTATTGAACATATTGGTTGTGAATGGTATTATATTTGTGGTAGTAAACATTAGTCTATGTGATGCCATGTTGGTATTATGTATTATGTTATGAACTTACTAAGCTTTATAAAGCTTACTGTGTGATTTGTTTCTCTGCTTTGCGGTGTCAGTAAAGCTAGCTCGGATCAGGGGATCGTCAGCTTCTCAGTCACACTATCGGCAATCTGTTTTGGGGTATTTTGGAATGATGTACCTAGTTAAAATATAGCATGTATAAGCTGGTCATTTGGTTAATGTTTAATGTTTGTAAGTAGCCATGAGATGTGGCTATATATGTTCTAGCTTTAACATGAATGAACTTGGTATATGTGATGCATCTTTTGGTATGGTTTGTGGGTTGAGAAATTGATTATTGAATGGTAACTTTGTGTTGATCAAATGCTAGCATAAAATAGTGGAATTGAGAAGGAATGATGTTTGGTATTGAAGGTATTATGCTTGTGATGAGATAAGTTTTGCCATGGTTGGAATTGGTATTAAATGCTTTGATGGAATGGTCATTTTGGAATGTTTTTGGCTGCCTTATGTGCATGATATGTTTTGGTATGTGTTGGTTGTAGGTTTGACCCTAAGTGGGTGGCAATTTGGCCTTGTAAATGGCTTATAGTGTCACACGGTTGTGGCACACGGGCGTGCCTAACAACCGTGGGTGAATTGTAGGATGCAGTTTAGCATCACACGGCCTCGACACAGGTGTGTCATCTGGTCATTGTGTGCAAGTCAGTAGCTAACAAAAAAGTAGACGGCCAAATACACGGGCGTGCTTGGTGGCCGTGGTGGGGAAGTCAGTATATGACCTTGTAGTAGACGGCCATGCCACACGGGCGTGCCTAATGACCGTGTTGGAATAGTCAGTATATAGACATGGATGGATACACGGGGGTGTCTAGAAGCCATGGAGGGCACACGGTCTCCTCCCACGGGCGTGCCTCCCCTGTAGTTCAGTAAAGTTTTAAATTTTCTGAGAATTCTTTATGTGGTTCGATTTACTCCTGACTTAAATGGTAAGCATGCTTAAGGTCTCGATGACTGATTTAAGGGACATTATGATTATTGTTAATGAAGGTTGTATGAAATTTCTGTAAATGTTTATAATAGTATCCGATCTATCAGGTAATGCCCTTAACCCTAATCCGGCGACGGATACTGGATAGGGGTGTTACATGAATTGTAAGTTTAAAGGGATGTAGTAGGTTTGATTTATGAATAAAATAAAGGATAGATAAGTTCGGGATAAATGGGGGATATGGAAAATGAACTTAAGCGGCAAGATCAATTCGATACTATAGCGAGTATCGCCCCGGGACTTATATGGCTTAAGATGGGAAACCGAAATAGGAAGATGGGGATGGAAAGCAATCTTAACTCAAGAATGATTCAACACGATAAGTAAGTGTCACCCTGATTCTTATGTGGTTAAGGTGGTCGGATGGAGATCGTAGGATGAACGCCACACCAGCTAAGGTGATAAGTTCAGAACAAGTCGGGAAAACGCCATTAGCATGCTAGATAAGTCAACGAGACTTGTACGAAAATAAGAGAGGAGATTAACTCACTCGATAACAAATTGTTCATTCAATAATTTGGCAAAAGTCCTTTTACAAATGAAATAACAAAGTATTTATAGCCTAAGCTACTAGCTAGCCGAATGGTCAACAAACAAAGCTTAAAGACTAAGTAAATGTAGCTAGAATAAGCTAGAAAATTTCAGAATTAAAACCATTAAAATGCCATAGCAAAATTCGGCTGAATGGGGAGCTCCAATCAACAGCTTAAAGCTTAAGCAAATGTACTTGAGGAGATGAATGCATCAGAAGCCCACTGGCCATGTCTAGGTTCAGCCATGGCCTCAAATGGCTCATTGAATTGGCACCTTTTGGCTGAATGGTTAGGACCAATTAAGAAGGTCTTTGAACAACCCCAAATTTGTGAACATGAAGCTTTGAAGAGTCCTTTGAATATGAACATGACTAGCCGAATGGCCATTGGTGTGAACACCAAATGTTAACGCATAGGTGATGCCTTGGGAAGACTTTCGGCCAAGCTTGGAAAATTCATTGTGCAACTGTCCCTTGGCCGAATAGGTGATTGGGAAAGTGAAACAATCAGCTGAACATCCATTGAAGAGCTATGCATGCATCGCCATATTCATTGAATCCATCATGCATGCATCTTGCTTAATTGCACTCCCATATTCGGCTCACCTACAAGAACACATGAACTAAAATTAAATCACATAAAATTCAGCTGAATCAAACATTAATATAATATAGACACATTAAATAACAAATAATTAGGCTAGGACGAATTCAATGAAGTCAAGACACATTAATTCGGCTAGGACTAGGACATCATAAAAACATGTAATAATTTAGACTCAATTATGAGATGTAGTAATACTAACTATATTGACTTAAAAACTTAATTTATTCCAGCAAGAAAATTAATGAGCTGAAAGTAAGCATAATCAAGCTCAATGAGCTAAATGGAGCTTAACTGAGCTGAACCGCATTGATTGAAGTTTGATGAGCTGAAAGTGAGCTGAAATCAGCTTGCACCAAGGTGCACAGATGGCTGAAAGTTTAGGCCCGAGCTGGTCCTTCGTCTTCGGGATGGAATTGGCTCCAAAACTGACTCGTTAAAGCTACCACGGCCTCTTGCATTTGCTTGGCTCAAGCTCAAGTCATAGGCCTTTAGGAAGCTCGAGAGGATCTGAAAGTGAATCTTGGGTCGCCCCGGGTGTGCTCACATCATCACCCACTCTTCAAAGCAACTTGTCCTCAAGTCGAGCCATTAGTTCACTCAAAACGTTCGCGCGACTTGCCTTGGTCGAAAGGGGCGAATGGAAAATGAGTGATCTGAAATTTATAGCCATGTGTTAACAAGAAGCAATGCAAACAAACTTGCAGTCCGTGCATAATCAAAACAAGACAAGTATGACGCATGCGAATGGACAGATGCAAAACACTATTTTTACATTCATGCCAACAAAATATCTTACTTGTCAATGTCTCTTCAAATGATATAGACAAAAACAGATATGTTGTAAGACATTCAAAAATCTCAATTTGTTTCCACAATTCATGGCCTAGATGCGAGTAATGAGTCAAAAGATGTGCGTAGGTATCACAAACAGGCAAATGAAAAGATTTATAAGATTTATGGCCTTGCTTAGTTGGACATTGTAATTTCCATTTAATCACATGCTCGCCAACAAAATCACGAAGATCAAAAACAAGAATCTTTTAATCAACAACCAAAACAGATAGATCATCATCAAGTAAAATAGAACAATTAAGCACGTCACGATCTAAGTGTTTTACAAAAGTTAAATCATCAACACGGTCTTTAACACCATCCGAGGAGAACAAAAACGTTTCAAAACTTTCAAGTGTCTTACCTTTATGAGCAGGAAAATAAAGATCGTTTTTACCTCGCTCGATCAATACAAACCTTCGCTCCTCGGGGGTATAGTGTAGTCGAAACTTCGTGGTTAAGTTAACCTTTTCAGAATGAAACACGAAGTTCATGTACAACCATAGAAATGGATTAAGGAACGAATTGAAATTGAAATCAAATTTGTCAAATTTCATTTCCTTATTCAAAAACCAAATATCAAACAAATAGAAATTATTCGCACGAAATTTAAGATGCGGGTTTTTCCCACAAAACGAACCAGAACAAATTCCCGGTTTAAAAACATGAGTTTGATTACTTATGCCAAAGTGTAGCAAAGGGTTTAGTAAATCAAACATGCTGAACAAAAGGAATTTTGCATACATAGATACATACAATCAAAACTCTTTACATTCTTCGAAACAGATTTGCAAAAACTCGAGGATTTCAAACCAGGTAGTAATTGGTTCACATAATCACCACAATCAAAAAAATTGAGACGCTTATATGAAAATCCATTGTCACGCAGAATCGAGTTTTGCATTTGCCGATTAAAAACTACTTCACCTTCAAACTTGTCAATGCAAAGATTTTTTTTAACAACTTTTTTCTTACCGTTATTTAAAACATCAACTTTGATCAAGGAAGGAAAATTAACCAAATCAAGGTACGTAGCTTTTTCCAAGATGAAGTCATCGACAATAATTTTTTCAACATTCAAGGATGATAGTGGAAATTCAAGTGCTATGTGATTCTTACAGCACTTACCCTTGATCTCGTGTGGTTTGTTCTCACCTTCAAACTTACCTTTGCTGATCAAACGAAAGCATCTTTTATCAGGAAGGTATTGAAGTTGATACTCGTCACTCGGCTTTTCAGAAACCTGAAGGAACAAAACAATAACAAATTTCATATGGGTTAGTTGAAACACTCCTCACCTTTTCTTGTTTTCTTGCCTCTTTTTCTCTCGTTTCTTTCTCCTTTTCAATTTCCTCTTCTTTCTCACATTTTTGCTCAATCTCAATTTCATTTTTTTCTCACTCTCACTTTCTTTTTTGATTTCTTTTTCCTTTTCACTTGCTTTTTCTTTTTCTTCTTTTTCATTTTTATTACAACGTGAGGACGATACAAAAGAATAAAAAGGATAATTGTTTGGCTCAAAGAAAGAGAAAGTATTCTCATAGATATCTCTATCAACTCTTTGGGAGCAATTCTCCATGCGTGATGTCTTGGAAGCATACGAACAATAACTCGTACTTTCTCGTTTGGCATCTCAAAAGATTTTCGACTCGAAGTTTGTTTCTCTTTGTCTCGGAAGCCTTGTTGAATAGGAGTCTTGATAAGAGCCTCTTCTCGAGTAGTGTCGTCGTGATGATCTTAACTCCATTTCTCGACTTGGTGGAGTTTGCTTTAGTTGGGCCTTTTCATCCACTCGGTCCAACCGCTTTTGTAATTGATCTAGTTTTTCTTCAAACATCCGGCCCATCTCTTTCACCAAGTATTGAAATTCATCAGCTGAAAATTCTTCTTGAGACATGTTTATTTACTGAAAAGAACAAATGTAACATCCCCAAACCTGACCCATTCACTACGACCGAATCTGGTTATGTCACTGCGGAAAGACGGTTAAAAATCCTTTTTAAAACTTTAGAATAAACCATGAAAATTTATTCACTTTTGAAAATAGTGTTTATTTAAAAGTATGAGTAAAACTTTGTTATTGAAAAATGTCCAAATTAAAACTTTATTAACTTATATGAATATTTTAGAAATCGAGTTACCAAAAATAAAATCATCTTCGAATAGTAATTAAATCAGACCATAATTAAATAGTGCCAAAAATAAATAAAAGGCCCTTATTACAACCCAACATTTAAAACAAACTACTTAATACAGATAGGCTTAAAATAATTAAATATTTCCTTCTGCATGGGCCACCTTGTGTCCTCTCCGAACCCGGTCCACCTTTACGCATCACCTGAAAATGTTAAAGGAAAAAGGTGAGTCACCAAGACTTAGTGTGTAACCCTTTTTCCCGGTTTAATACAACATCATACACAAAGCATAATCAAGGTTAACATGCATTAAATTTAGTATGCACCCAACCTAGCCATCCGCAACACCTTTCTCTACCCCGTGTGGTACCAAACCACTGGTGGTGCCAAACCACTGGTGACGTAAAGTCACAAATGTGATACCAAATCACTGGTGACCGAAGTCACGAATAATCCATCTGTGGGGCCAACCCACGTTGTGATACCAAATCACTGGCGACGATCCCGTAACTCAAAAGTGGGGCCAACCCACAGTGATGTTAAACCACAGGGACAAGTCGCTACGAGGTGCCAAACCTCTGGTGTCCCAAAGACACAAATGTGATACCAAATCACTGGTGACCGAAGTCACGAATCAAGTGATGGGGCCAACCCATCGTGTGATACCAAATCACTGGCGTCAATCCCGTAATATCATCTGTGGGGCCAACCCACTGTGGTGCTAAGCCACGGGGACGAGACCCTATGAGGTGCCAAACCTCTGGAGGTGCCAAACCTCTGGTGACCCAAAGGCACAAAATGTGGTACCAAACCACTGGTGTCCGTCGACACGAATATCACTTCCCCCTCCACTCGTTCAACCCACATCAATCAATGATATGCATTTAACAGAGATATACCAACATGCTTGTTTAGAAACATACATGAGATTTATCAACAACCAATTATTATACCACATATACCAGATATGTCACGCTTACCAAAAGCATCATAAAAACAAGACTTACCTGAATCCTTGCTTATACCGCTATGGTATTAAGTCCACCACTACATAGATCCAATTAACACACAATATATATACATCACATTTACTAATAGAGAAGTGTGTATGTACACACCTGCGACCAACGATAGCCCTAAATCCCTGAAGAGACAATCGGCCACACAAGATTTCTCGCTCCTATATGGCCAAACATAAGGTTAGTGCCATTGACCATTCGGCCAAACCCAAAACATACCCAAAGGGTCAACACTTGAAACCCGAGACCTTACCTAAGCGCCTTTGAGTACTAGCCAACACACACCAAGTGTTTCTGCTTCCCTACAATCATCAATCATTAGCAGCCACAACAGTAGCCTTCGGCTTAATCGAATACCAAAAGAATAAAATGTTAAAACCAATCCCTTACCACCACTTAACAACTGATTAACCGATAAAGGAGGCTACGCTTGATTGCTTCCAAATCCCGGAGACCCTATAACAAAACGGTTCCAAAACAATCGCTTAACACACTTCCAATCAAATGCCGAAATCAACTCTTACCCTTGCAGAAATCGACAGAGAACAGAGGACAGAACACAAGGCATTTGGCCTTGCCTACTTACCTTCTCCAACGATTGAAAACGAAACCCCAAAGTGATCCACACCACACCTATATTCGGCCAAAGTGCAAAACAAAAAGGGGAGGGGAGATTCGGCTATAGGTGCTTAACACCACATAAGGTTCGGCTTGAGTGGTAAAAGAGAAAGAGTAGAAGTGAAAAGAGATAGGGGTTACGGCAATAAGGTTTGAGAAATGAAAATGAAGGCTTGAGGGGACAAGATGAAATGGTTTCGGCTCAAGTGAAATGAAGGGGAAACCAAATATAAGAAGAGAAAGAGATAGGAGAAGGAAAGGTTCGGCCAACACTTGAAAATGGAAAAAGAAACGAAGAAGAAAAGAGTCCACTTTCGGCTTCAAGCAAGAAAAAGATGAGAGAAGGCTCCAAAGAGATTCGGCCAAAGATTAGTGAGGGAATCGGCAAGGTATATGTTGCTTGGGGGTTTTGGTTTCAAGAAAGAAAAATGAGAGAACTTTCTGGGATATACGGCTAGGAGCAAAACAACAAGACATCATTTTGGGAACACTACACAAGGCTTGGCCGAAAAATACACCAAATGCCTTAAAGAAATTAGGCACTCTTCCCACATGAAGAAACCAAGATTCGGCCACTTCCTAGCATCCCTCCTAGCCACTAATTCAAACACATTTGAATTAGTCAAATCCCTCAATTCACTCTTTGCCCACCATTTGAAATATTGACTTGGTCCATGGCAGAGTTTGAACTGCACACACCTCTCCCCCTCCTTGGCGTCAAAATAGAAGCAAAAGGATGAGACTTCCGCAGCTCGAACATGGGACCTCCCTTGCTCCCTGAGGCGTCACCTTCCAAGATCTAAAGTGGCGCCTCCTTGCCACTCTACCAAAGCAGTTCTTGCGTCAAAACCTTCCCAAATATTCTCTTAAGACCCCAAAAGCCAAGCTCCCTTTTTAACCACTAAAAACTAAAAATTCCCTAAGGCATTTCCTACCTTCCAGGGTTCTCCAAACCCCCTAAAAACTCGCCCAAGCACACAAGAAACCTACCAACACCTGAGATATGCCCTAAATGCATACCCCCCTAGAACTAGGGTGTTACAATTCTACCCTCCTAAAAAAATAATTTCGTCCTCGAAATTACTTGGCTAAACTAACAGTCGAACATCCTAATTCCCCACACTACGCTATAGCTGCGCACTCTGATCTCCAAGAGCTACCATCTTCTAGGCATAGTTCTAAGTCCGCACCCAAGGTTCTAGATACTTTACTAACCATAGAAAGCAATCTGGCACTACAGCAAATAAAACAATAAAGAAACTCCAGCCATGAAAACTTACCCGCTGCCACATCCGGCACATCATTATCCTCTCTCCGACGAATTGCATAAACCCAGACCTGGCTGACTTGCCTCCACGCTACCATTACCGCGGCCTACTGCTCCACGACCTCGGCCGGAACCATTCCCTCCATGGTTCGGACCACGACCTTTTGTCGCCTGCTGACCACCTCTGCCCGGCTGCACATAACCTCGACCTACTGTCCGAGTCCTTTTCGGATCCAGGGGACAATCCTTAATCAGATGCGACTTGGACTTACACCTGAAACATTCTTGAACCCGATTCCAGCACTCGCCAACATGATACCTTCCACACCGAGCACACGGACGATCTGGATTCCCAGTAGTTGGGTTAGAAATACGAACAAAAGTCTCGACCCTCGGTCTTTTCTGAAACCTCTCAACCGATTCTGGCGATCCCGAACTCCTCCTATCCCGATTTCTTTCTCCACCGCTATTCTGCCTCTCAGTCCTTCCGACCTCCTCAGCTATCCGAGTTTCCCCCACTACAATGGCGATACCACTGGCCACATTGGCTCCTGCCACTCGCTCGAGCACCCGCAGCATAGCCTGCGATACTGCGTCGTCTCCTCCCGTCTGATCCTGATGCTCAGCCTCAATAGCTGATGGTGGCACATCGCTCCCTAGCCCAACCGGTTCCGATACTGACATCCTGCCTCTACCTCGTCCACGAGTACTGCGACCACGCCCCCTAGAACTCATATCTAGCTCCTCGATTTAATCTGATTAAAAGTTTTATGCATTAGTAATTATTCCACTGTTTATCCACGAGCAAATTTTATGAAAAGAAGTTTTCGAGAGTAGTTCTTTCGATCAATCAAAGTTTCATTCCCAACCCAGGGGTAATTTCGTCATTTTCCTATAAGGGTATTTCGGTAATCACTCAGGGTCAATTTGAAAATAGTTTTCAAATTAAAGATATTTCAAAGTTTACAAAATCTCAGGGGTCATCTTGAAAAATTGGTTTTCCAAACCAGGAGTGTTGCAAAAATTTCAGAAACCAGGGTTATTTCAGTAATTTTGGAAGTTAAGGGCATTTTCGTAGATTCCCCAAATTAGGATAGCTTGATACTTGAAAAAAAACAGAAGTTTTCGGTATTTTTGTAATGTAGGAGCATTTTAGTACAAGTCGAGGGAATTATGCAAATTTAGAAACCAAGGGCATTTTGGTAATTTTGTTCATCAGGGGTAATTTTGTGAATTTCAAAAGTCAGGGTGTTATTTTGAAATACAAAATTTTGAATACTTTTGCAAAGTGAGAGAATTTTATTGAAACCGGGGTAATACGGTAATTTTAAAACCAAGAGTATTTTCATAATTTTTATCAACCGGGGGTATTTTCGTAAATTCTTCCCAATCAGGGTATCTCAATATTTTGAAAACTTGAGATTTTGGTATTTTGCAAAGTAAAATTATTTTATCAAAAAAAAAAAATTGAGGGTAGCACGGAAATTTTACAATAGAGGGGCATTTTTGTAAATTTTACAATAGGGGCATTTTGGGTAATTTTATAAACCGAGAAAACGTCTTTCAAAATCAGATCTAGGGTTTCCAAACCAAAAGGGTAAAATTGAAAATTTTAAAACTAAAGGTTTGAAACGACAAGGCTAATCCTTTTCGGGTTTTAATAATCGGTTTAGCCCGTGAATAAGTCCTCTTGGTTAAGGTGAACCGTAGCTACGCACCAGGTAGGATTCGAGTAAAGAGGAGGTGAGTCGCTAGGACTGCTTAAATACCAAGCTCTTACTGAATGCCACTCCTAGACATGCGTACACTGGTTACCACACCTTAACTCGGCGACTTACTTCGCAGGTTTGTTTAATAATCTTTAAGTCTTATGCATATGTTTGAGTAGACTAATCCTAGGGTCCAGTAGTCCTAACATTCTAATCTACGAGCCCAATTAAACCTATAATAATAATAACGAATCACTTCAAAAGTCCGAAGTACTTACCTGGTGGACTTCGGGTAGAGGTACAGGTGTCATGCCAGAATAACCTGAAAAGTTTCTTAAAAGCCCATATTCTTTAAAAGCCCATTTTTGAAAACATTTTTGGACCCAAAACCCTCAAGGCCGAGTTTTGAACCGGGCTCTGATACCAATTTGTAACATCCCCAAACCCGGCCCATTCACTACGACCGAATCTGGTTATGTCACTGCGGAAAGACGGTTAAAAATCCTTTTTAAAACTTTAGAATAAACCATGAAAATTTATTCACTTTTGAAAATAGTGTTTATTTAAAAGTATGAGTAAAACTTTGTTATTGAAAAATGTCCAAATTAAAACTTTATTAACTTATATGAATATTTTAGAAATCGAGTTACCAAAAATAAAATCATCTTCGAATAGTAATTAAATTAGACCATAATTAAATAGTGCAAAAAATAAATAAAAGGCCCTTATTACAACCCAACATTTAAAACAAACTACTTAATACAGATAGGCTTAAAATAATTAAATATTTCCTTCTGCATGGGCCACCTTGTGTCCTCTCCGAACCCGGTCCAACTTTACGCATCACCTGAAAATGTTAAAGGAAAAAGGTGTGTCACCAAGACTCAATGTGTAACCCTTTTTCCCGGTTTAATACAACATCATACACAAAGCATAATCAAGCTTAACATGCATTAAATTTAGTATGCACCCAACCTAGCCATCCGCAACACCTTTCTCTACCCCGTGTGGTACCAAACCACTGGTGGTGCCAAACCACTGGTGACGTAAAGTCACAAATGTGATACCAAATCACTGGTGACCGAAGTCACGAATAATCCATCTGTGGGGCCGACCCACGTTGTGATACCAAATCACTGGCGACGATCCCGTAACTCAAAAGTGGGGCCAACCCACAGTGATGTTAAACCACAGGGACAAGTCGCTACGAGCTGCCAAACCTCTGGTGTCCCAAAGACACGAATGTGATACCAAATCACTGGTGACCGAAGTCACGAATCAAGTGATGGGGCCAACCCATCGTGTGATACCAAATCACTGGCGTCAATCCCGTAATATCATCTGTGGGGCCAACCCACTGTGGTGCTAAGCCACGGGGACGAGACCCTATGAGGTGCCAAACCTCTGGAGGTGCCAAACCTCTGGTGACCCAAAGGCACAAAATGTGGTACCAAACCACTGGTGTCCGTCGACACGAATATCACTTCCCCCTCCACTCGTTCAACCCACATCAATCAATGATATGCATTTAACAGAGATATACCAACATGCTTGTTTAGAAACATACATGAGATTTATCAACAACCAATTATTATACCACATATACCAGATATGTCACGCTTACCAAAAGCATCATAAAAACAAGACTTACCTGAATCCTTGCTTACACCGCTATGGAATTAAGTCCGCCACTACATAGATCCAATTAACACACAATATATATACAGCACATTTACTAATAGAGAAGTGTGTATGTACACACCTGCCACCAACGATAGCCCTAAATCCCTGAAGAGACAATCGGCCACACAAGATTTCTCGCTCCTATACGGCCAAACATAAGGTTAGTGCCATTGACCATTCGTCCAAACCCAAAACATACCCAAAGGGTCAACACTTGAAACCCGAGACCTTACCTAAGCGCCTTTGAGTACTAGCCAACACACACCAAGTGTTTCTGCTTCCTTACAATCATCAATCATTAGCAGCCACAACAGTAGCCTTCGGCTTATTCGAATACCAAAAGAATAAACTGTTAAAACCAATCCTTTACCACCACTTACCAACTGATTAACCGAGAAAGGAGGCTACGCTTGATTGCTTCCAAATCCCGGAGACCCTATAACAAAACGGTTACAAAATAATCGCTTAACACACTTCCAATCAAATGCCGAAATCAACTCTTACCCTTGCAGAAATCAACAGAGAACAGAGGACAGAACACAAGGCATTCGGCCTTGCCTACTTACCTTCTCCAACGATTGAAAACAAAACCCCAAAGTGATCTACACCACACCTATATTCGGCCAAAGTGCAAAACAAAAAGGGGAGGGGAGATTCGGCTATAGGTGCTTAACACCACATAAGGTTCGGCTTGAGTGGTAAAAGAGAAAGAGTAGAAGTGAAAAGAGGTAGGGGTTACGGTAATAAGGTTTGAGAAATGAAAATGAAGGCTTGAGGGGACAAGATGAAATGGTTTCGACTCAAGTGAAATGAAGGGGAAACCAAATATGGGAAGAGAAAGAGATAGGAGAAGGAAAGGTTCGGCCAACACTTGAAAATGGAAAAAGAAACGAAGAAGAAAAGAGTCCACTTTCGGCTTCAAGAAAGAAAAAGATGAGAGAAGGCTCCAAAGAGATTCGGCCAAAGATTAGTGAGGGAATCGGCAAGGTATATGTTGCTTGGGGGTTTTGGTTTCAAGAAAGAAAAATGAGAGAACTTTCTGGGATATTCGGCTAGGAGCAAAACAACAAGACATCAGCTTGGGAACACTACACAAGGCTTGGCCGAAAAATGCACCAAATGCCTTAAAGAAATTCGGCACTCCTCCCACATGAAGAAACCAAGATTCGTCCACTTCCTAGCATCCCTCCTAGCCACTAATTCAAACACATTTCAATTAGTCAAATCCCTCAATTCACTCTTTGCCCACCATTTGAAATATTGACTTGGTCCATGGCAGAGTTTGAACTGCACACACCTCTCCCCCTCCTTGGCCTCAAAATAGAAGCAGAAGGATGAGACTTCTGCAGCTCGAACATAGGACCTCCCTTGCTCCCTGAGGCGTCACCTTCCAAGCTCTAAAGTGGCGCCTCCTTGCCACTCTACCAAAGCAGTTCTTGCGTCAAAACCATCCCAAATATTCTCTTAAGACCCCAAAAGCCAAGCTCCCTTTTTAACCACTAAAAACTAAAAATTCCCTAAGGCATTTCCTACCTTCCAGGGTTCTCCAAACCCCCTAAAAACTCGCCCAAGCACATGCTTTAACACATATCATAAGCACAGAAAATAGTATTAAAATATTATTCAGACTCTGATTTGTGGTCCCAAAACCACTGTTACGACTAAGGTATAAACCAGATTGTTACAATTCTCCCCCTTAGGGAATTTAATCCCCGAAAATCTTACCATTAAACAGATTCGGATATTGCTGTCTCATTGAATCTTCAGGCTCCCACGTAACCTCTTCTATTTCGTGTCGATTCCACAGTACTTTCACTAACGGAATTTTCTTGTTTCATAACTCTTTCACTTCACGAGCCAATATACGAATCGGTTCCTCTTCATATGTCATATCAGATCGAATTTCAATTTCAGATGGGGTGATCACATGTGACGGATCAGATCGATATCTACGAGCATCGAGACATAGAATACATTGTGGATTCTTTCTAGTTCAGAGGGCAACATTAATCTATATGCAACAGGTCTAACACGTTCAATAATTTCGTACGGCCTGATGAACCTTGGACTTAACTTGCCTTTGTGTCCGAAACGGAGTACCTTCTTCCATAGAGACACTTTCAAAAATACTTTGTCACCAATCTCAAATTTTATATCTTTTCGTTTCAAGTCTGCATAAGACTTCTGACGATCAGATGCTGCTTTCAAACAATCTCGGATTTGTTTCACTTTCTATTCTGAATCTTCTGTCAAATTGACCCCGTGTAGCTTATTTTCGCTGAGCTCAGTCCAATACAGAAGTGTACGAAATTTACGATCGTACAAAGTTTCATAAGGTGCCATTTTGATGCTTGACTGAAAACTATTATTGTACGCATATTCAATCAATGGTAGGTACTGTTACCACGTATCGTTAAACTCAAGTATACAACATCTTAACATATCTTCAAGAATCTGAATATAATTCGTTCGGACTGACCATCCATTTCTGGATGAAAAGTTGTACTGAAATGTAATTTTGTGCCTAATGCTTCTTGAAATTTCTTCCAGAATCTTGATGTAAACCTCAGACCTCTATCGGACACAATAAGTAGTGGCACCCCGTGCAATCTAACAATCTCAGAAATGCAAAGCTCGGTTAATCTGTCAAGCGAATAATCAGATCTTATCGAAACAAAATGGACAAATTTCATTAATCGATCAACTACGACCCATATCGCATCTTTCTTTCTCGGAGTCTAAGGTAAACCAAAAGCAAAATCCATTGTCACTCTATCCCATTTCCATTCAGGAATCAAAATCGGTTGTAACAAACCAGATTGAATTTGATGTTAAGCTTTCACTTGTTGACAGACTAAACATTTTGAAACAAAGTCAGAAATGTTTCGTTTCATACCAAACCACCAATAATGTGACTTCAAATCATGATACATCTTTGTACATCCTAGATGGACAGATAAACAACTGTTATGTGCTTCACTCAAAATCAGCTGAACCAACTCCGGATTTCTCGGAACACAAATACGATTTCAAAATTTTAAACAAACATCAACAACTCAAAATTCAGATTCAGAATTTAAACCACACTGAGCTCGTTTCGCTAATAACTCATTATCTTATTCCTAAGCGTCACATATCTGTTGTACAAACAACGGTTTCACTTTTAATTCAGCTATCACAGAACTATCATCAGACAAATCTAACTGAGCATTCAAAGTACATAGTGCAAACAATGATTTCCTACTCAGTGCATCGACAACAACATTTGCTTTACTCGGATGATAATCTATCACAAGCTCGAAGTCCTTTAACAACTCTAGCCATCTTCTCTGATGCAGGTTCAAATATTTCTGAGTCATCAGATATTTCAGACTTTTATGATCTAAAAGTACGGGACATTTTTCACCATACAAATAATGACGCTAGATCTTTAGTGCAAATAAAATTGCAATTAGCTCAACATCGTGTGTCGGATAGTTCTTTTCATGAGGCTTCAGCTGTCTCGAGGCATAAGCTACAACTTTGCCTTCTTGCATTAAAACACATCCCAGAACGTTTAACGAAGCATCACTGTATATAATAAATTCTTTACCCGATTCTGGCTGTACTAACACTGGAGCTTCTGTTAACAGAGTTTTCAACTGATCAAAACTTTTCTAACCTTAATCATGTAACACCTCGAATATGGGCCTAGTAGAATTTGGCCTATTGGACTTTAGGCTTTGGGTCTCAGGAAATTTTTAAGTGAGTAAGAAAATGACAATTGGCATGTGGGCTTTGGGGGTTATTGAATTTCGAGTGTTTATGGGTGTTGGAAATGTTCTGGGATCGAGTAAGAGTATAGGAAAAATTTTGGTTTTAGCCTAAGGAAACTATGACTTCAGTTAGTAGGCCTTTTAAATAAATGAAGAAGAAAAATGACACAAATGGGCTTGTGGTCCAGTGGCAAGTGGTGTCACTTGGGGAGCTATGAGGTGGCGTGTTGTTAGCTGAGGAGGCCCAAGGTTCGAGCATTAGGAGTGGTATTTTTGGAGTGTTTTATTTTGCATAGGTGGACGGCCAGAGTTGTGTTGAATATGAACTCTTGCGTTGAAGTGTTTGAGTGGTAAGGGGATCTGATAATGGAGGGAAATTCGAATAAGGCTAAGGTGTTATCAGGGGGAAAAGTTAGGAGCTGAGAAGTGTGAAGAGTTGGTGCCGTTTTTGGAAGTGGAGAGTGTATAAATTCAGCTTAGAAGGGTAGGTGAGTGCCGTTTTTGGGTCTTTTAGGGGGTATTATGAATTTTCATTGTGGCTTTTGGCATTTGGAGAGTTTTGCAAATAGGGCAGTCTTTCTTTTCTTTACCGAATTCCTTTGAAAGGTTCCTTAGGTTTTCCATTACTTTTCTTTTCTCCCCCCTCATTCTGTTTCTCCCATTGCTGAATTCTTCCATTGCCAAAAAACCATCATTCCTTTTTCCTGAAATCCCTATTGGTGTTACGTTCTTCTTCTTTCTCTAAAAGCTGAGTGCTCCCTTATAATCGAATAGCCCTATCTTTTTGCTGATTCCTTGTTGTTTTTCCTCCATCACAAATCGGTTGATGTTATCTACTCTTAATCAAATTTTAAAAGTCGGATTTTGTTCAGTAGCTATCTAGGCCGCAGGACCAAAAGGGGATTTGGTAAGTATTCGGTTAACCTCTCTTGTACGCTTTACTAAAGGCTGAGAGGCTATCTAACTGTCCTGTTGTTAACTCTGTGATAACAAGGATAAGGTTCA
Organism: Gossypium australe; assembly: GCA_005393395.2. NCBI lineage: Eukaryota > Viridiplantae > Streptophyta > Magnoliopsida > Malvales > Malvaceae > Gossypium > Gossypium australe. Next base: position 101,398,335 of record CM016623.1, read on the forward strand.
CAGATCGCAAGCGCGGTAGGATCGTAAGCAAGGGTAAGTGTACTCAACTCGATTATGGTTTTAGTGAATGGCCGAATGTGTGTATGATCTATAGGGGTGACTTGTGTTGATTATGAGTCACTCAGATTTTGATGGTGTATGTGTGAGTGCAGATCTAGGGGATACTCCTGATCAGTAGCTAAGGAAGGGCTATTAGAACCCAGTGGCACACGGTAAGGTTATGGTAAGGCTTCGGCTTTTGGTAAATGTTTTGATTTAGTGATTGATTAAAGGTTGGTTGGTTGTAGGTACGAGGCTAAGGATAGTATAGAACGTCGCAGTAACCAGGTGTGTACAAACACTACACACATATACCGGCAACGTTTGAAAGCCAAAAGGCCAAAAGTGGCTAAATGGGCCCGGTGGGTCATGAGGCTAGTTTGATGAAATGTATTAATTTGATTATATGAATTGGGCTAAGCATGCATGTTACATGATCTGGGTTTGTTTTGGGCCTAATGGGTCATATGATTGAGATTTGGGCCTAGTGGGCCATAAAAATGTGATGTGGCCATTATGGGTTATATGAACGTGAAATGGGTTGATGGGCTTTATGGGGACGTAGACTAGTATGCTAGGGTTTTATGGACTTTAGGCTTAGTACTGAACAACTATTAAACCACATAAGACTTTCTAATAATTAAACATGTTCGTGGACAAGTCGCTAGGTTAGAGTGTGGTAACAGGCATATGCATGTCTAGGATTGGATCTAGGGAGAGCTTGGTACTTAAGCGGCCATAGCGGCCCACCTCATCTTCTCTGTAATCCTACCTGGTGCGTAGTGTCTGTTCACTTTAGCCGCAAGGATGTGTTAATGGGCCAAAGTTCATAACTAAAACCCGAGAGGGACCAAATACCCCTAGATTTATAAAATTAGTAAAATACCCCTAATTTGTAAAAATTACCAAAATACCCTTAGTTTGAAAATTACCAGAACATCCTTAGATTTGTAAAATCACTAAAATAGCCCTGAATTGTGAAATTACTAGAATACCCTTGGTTTGCAGAATTACCAAAATATCCCTGGTTTACAAAATTTCCAAAGTACCTCTGTTTTGCAAAATTACCTAAATACCCCTGTAGAGTAGATTTACAGAAATACCATTGGGTTGTAAAATGACAAAAATACCCCTATGTGATGAGTATGAGTTTTGTGGATGTTACTCATGTGGATGTTACATTCATATGATATTCTGATTAGGATGCATATGGGTGGGAATTATGGTACGGAGGAAGATTTGAGGATCGCATAGTCGCTAGACGACCATGGATCCACTAGTGGCTTTAAGCCCATTATATGATTAGCAGCTTTGCTACAATGTTGAGTAGTGCCGCTGTGAGTGCTACCTTTGGTGTGTAGAGGATGGGTGGGTCGATTTAGAAATCCCCACAGGTGTGTAGGGTTGGAAGGGAAATGGTGTGTAGCGGATGGATTTTCGGGGAGGGTTTTGCATTGCCTTGTTTTGCATATGATATGATATGAGGTCATTATGGGCCAAGGCCCAAGAGCACCATTTTTGATAGGGCTTAGGCCCAATGTAATAATTGTATGTTGATTGGATTACCAAGGGTCGTACACACTGAGTTTCGAAACACACACCCTTTATTTAATGTTTCAGGTGATCCTCAACAAATGGCTCGACGTGGGAGAGGACTCGGAGATGGCCACACTACAAGATGATGTTTAAATTTTTATTTATTTGTTTCAAAGGACATAATTTTAATTGCTTATTTTCGTTGGATGTAATAAGGTCTTGTACTCCGATTTGACTTTAGATTTTAGGTTGTTGTTTTCAACTGTTTACTTAAATAATAAGCCTAAGTAAATTTCGTATGTTTTAAATTGGTTTTTGAAGTACTTGATCGTTGTAAAATCAGAGTTTTAAATATTTATAAAAGAATGATCAAACCTGGAGACTAACTCTGACAACGATATTAAGGCAAGTCTACCTATCGAATAGTAGTATAGCTTAGGCAAGACCGGTTATCGAACCCAAAGGAACTAAAAGTATTAATACTCACCTTCTTCTTATTATTTAGCCTTAAAGTTAGAGTAAAGATTACTTTTTAAACTAAATCGGTGGTAGCTAGACTAAGGACACAAAGACAAGAAGACGAATTGGGAAATAACTTTTTAGGAAAAACTCAGTTGATTTTGATGATACCCTCGGGAAGAATCCACCTAGACTTCTCTTATTATCTTAACCTTTAATTATACGATTTCTTTTACTTAGCTTGATCTGTAAGACTCCCTAACCTATATTAAACCCTCTCTCGTGGCGAATAACGTCTAACCCTAGGTTAATTATTGGAACTCTCGTTCGCTTATAATAACCCCCTAGGATAGCAGTAAATCGATCAATGGACTCCCATATTAGGTTTCATCCTAATCTGGCAAAATCTTGTAACCCTATCTCTAGGCGCCCGATCAACTCCGCTTAATTATGTTAGATCTTCTCTTAGGCAGGGTCTATTCCTCCTCCACCTAAGCACATTAGATTTGGATTAAGTAAGATAATTAACAACAAACTAAGTATTTTATCATATAACTTAAAAATTAAATAATAAAATCTATCTAGGTTTCATCCCTTTCAGGTAATCGAATGGTTTAGTTCATAATGAATAAACAAAACATCGCAAGAGAAAAGATAAAACAAAACATAGGAAAAATCCTAAAACCCCCTGAAGGAATCGAAGGAGAATTCCGCCGTCTTGAGTATAATTTCGGCTTCTTGAGATGGATCAACTGGCTATCTTTGCGTTATTCCCAAACTCTGACCTTCTCGGCTTGGCTCCTTGGCCTCACTTTTGCCCCTTCAACAGGTGATACTTGGGGGATATATATAGGCTCTTGGAACGCAATTCTTTCTCCCTAAGTATCATTTTTCGACTAAAATTGCTCTTTCCAGCGTCAGAGGCATGGCCATGTCACACACCCGTGTGATTCGAGGCCTGGCCGTGTTCGAATTTCTCTTGAGGCACGGCCGTGTGTGACAGGGTTGAGGCCGTGCTCTAAGTGTTCGTTGAGTCACGGCCATGTGTGCTTTGGGTCAGGCCGTGTCGATTTCGTGTTAAGGCCCATTTACTCCGTTTTAGGCCCGTTTTGTGTTCTTTTCATCCTTGGGTGCTTTCCTGGGTATAAGACATGAAAAGAAAGGATTAAAAGCACCTTTTTATATAAAACAAGGGAGAAATCATCCAAAAGCATACTAAATGTGGGTGTAAAATATGTTACTTTTATGGTTTATTAAATACCCCTACACTTAAGCTTTTGCTTGTCCTCAAGCTAAATTCTCAACTTCCAATTAAAACGAACTTTCCATGATCTATAATTCTTATCAACAATGTCTTATCCTAATTCAGAGAAAATTCATACATGGATAGTTTGATTCAAAGCGTCCTAAAGATTCAAATGAGATAAGTCATAATTTTGTACCTTGAAAACATAGGTGTCTCCCCTCTTTTAAATAACTACCTTTTCAATTCAGAAAACCGACAAGGATTGACATCCTCACAAAAGATTCACTGCAACCACTCAAAAAGTGTTAAGGGTCAGAAGAAGATCGCTCATAAGTCGAACCTGAAAAGTTAATCCCATAAGCTTGCCTTAAAATCAAATCTCTACCACTGTAATATGAGATGACAAACAGATCAGAAGGTCTTTGTTAGGGTTGTAACGGGATTAGGGTACAAGGTGTGGTCACAGGCTGAAATTAGAGGGTTAGAATCGAGATTGACTTGACAAGTACCTACCAAATTTTTTTCCTAAACTTTATTAACTAAAAAGTAATAATCCTACTAATACGAGCTTTTCTGTTTGAAAAACAAACTTTGATTATGTAAGTTCTCTTTTCACACTACTAATATTGAATACCTTTTTTTTTTTAAGAACAAACTAACATAATAATAAGGAAGAATTTTTACAACTGAAATATAGAACATAGTTAGGAAACTTGTTCAAAATCAAATCTCAACAAAAAGGGTAATAAAAAAATTGGTGATAACAAATACAAAGGGTTTTTTGTTACAATTAGTAGATGAGTTAATAAAAAGGGTTGTTAGGCTCAACGGGGTTCACTAGGGGTTAATTATAAAGGTAAGCTTTTTAGTGGAATTAGTGGGTTAAAACCTAGGTGCCTTTATCATCTCTGTAATATCAAATCATAACTGTGGTCTTAACATGTATAAACGAGGCAAGTTCTAGAATAACAGTTCATAGTTGACACACTCATAATCAAAAAGTGAGCATGAAAAAGAATGTATGCTCTATAAGGTTCAAATACTCACAAAAATTATCGGTGTTCTGACATCATCCTTATGAATTTTCAAATTTCAAGGTAGCATTTAAATTTAGGTCAACATCCTAGCAAAATTTTAATTCTTGAAAAAATAGACTTATCATGTTTGATTCTCTAGTATTCTTTTAAATTAAACATCAATGTATAATTAAGTATGACTTATTCTAAAACATGTTAATAGTCATCACAAGTAATCAGAAATTTCATCCTAATTAGTAATATGACAACTTTGCATAAAAATAAGACTAAATCAGGGATTTGAGAATAATGAAAAAAGTTAGGTTCTTTTATTCCACTTTTACCCTCAGGGATTTGAGAATAATGAAAATGGTTTAGGTCTTTTTACCCCCCACACACTTAAGATGTACATTCTCCTCAATGTACAAAGATAGATGATGCATTTAAAATCAAAAGGGAGGGGATAGAATACTCCTTGAGGTGTGGATGTTTTCCCAGATGAGTGTCTTTGGTGGCGGTGATGGTCAGTCGAGATAACGAAGCTGCGCTAGATGAAGAAATTATGTAGCGCCTTGAGAAGTAGCTAGGCTTTATTAAGACCTAATAAAAATAAATTTAATATAAAATAATAAACTAAAGGGAAGGAAACTAAGAGGAAAACTAAAATGAAAAGAAAATATTAATGGACTGTGAAGTCCTTATTGAAGGAAGGTTCGCAAGGTGGGTGTGACTTCTAAGGGTGGGACGGTGCTGGCGGTGGTGGAAGTGAAGAGGTTATCGTGGTGGTCGGCGTGATTCCCTAGCAGCCTGGCGGACCTGATACTATGGCACTAAATGAAATTAAACTAAATTAAACATAAGATTATTAAAGAAAAGGAGAGTGAAAAGAAAGAGAAATGAAAAATAAAAACTAATTGGTCTCAAAGATCCTTGGCTTGGTGTTGGGCGACGCTGCCGGTATGAACTCATGTTAATCGTTCTTTGTTAAGGAGTCTATGTGTGGCTTCTTCCGTTTCTTCGGCATGGTGTTGATTTGCTCAAGGATATAGGGTCTTGAAGAGTCTAAGATAAAAAGAAGAGAAAATAAAGAAGAAGTCAGATGGAGGGAAGGGAAAGAGGTGGGGGTTTAAATAAAATTTCAAATTTAATGCTCCCCCACGACCGTGGTCACAGGGTGTGTCGATTTACACGGCGACCTCACACGGCCTTGTTATAGAGATTGTTTGTCACCTTATGCCTATGCTTGCTCTTCCCATGCCCGTGCTTGTGAAGTCTTTTCTTTTGGCACGGTTGTTCTCCACGGGCGTGTCTCCCCCGTGTTCGATAAGTCAGTAGCTTCACATAGTTTCCCTACACGGGCGTGGTTCTCCCGTGATGTTCGCACGGGCGTGTTCTATACGTGGTGTGTAAGTCAGTAGCTTCACACAGTTTTGGGCACGGTCGTGCCCTATCTGTCGGTGCCTGTGTGTAGGGTTGTTGGATCCATGGCGATGGGGAGGGTGGTTGGGCTGACTGCACGACCTTTGTCCTGTCAGTGTGGCGATTTAGGTGGTCCACACGGCCACGGACACGGCCGTGTGTAAGGCTGTGTGGTCTGAAAAACCTGTATTGTTGGTTAGTTTTTGAAAAGGAAAAGACAAATAAAAAAATGTAAAAAGAAATATTGTTAGTATTCGGGTTGCCTCCCGAGAAGCGCTTTGTTTATAGTCTTTAGCTGGACTTTTCCTCGTTATTTCAAAATTTTAGGGAGGTTTAAAAGTTTGATTATTTTCCCTCATACTTACTGTTTTATTCTCTTGGCAAGGTTGAAGTCGAGAAGTGTTTACTTTATAAGTGCCGAATTTTGGATTGCTTACCTCGACTATTCCGTTTGGGAAGATATCATGTACCTTGAGAAAGATTTCTCCCTTTTCCTTCAGGTCTGTTGTGGGGATGTGAGACTCGGCTTTATCTAACAGATCCTGTTTTCCTATTTTAAAGTGATTTGATGTCCCCACGAGCTCTTCTAGTGGTTCATCCGGTTTTACTTTGTGTGATTTCGGTTCTTCCTCGTGTAATTCTACTTTGTCGATATGAGTTGGCTCAGGGTTTAAGCCTTGTGCTATTTCCTGTGATGAAGATTGAATAATATGGTTATTTATTGAAGTGGCTTTCTTACCTTCATCGACTGTTGTCCTGGCCGAGTCGAGGGCTTGAAGATTGATCGATTCATCTCCTACATGAAGTATGAGCTCACCTGTAGAAATATCAATTTTAGTTCTGGCAGTTGCTAGGAATGGTCTTCCTAAAATTAAGGGGATTGAGTTATCCTCATCCATGTCTAAGACAACAAAGTCTACTGGGAAAACAAATTTATCAATTTTGACGAGAACATCTTCGATAATGCCCCTAGGAATTCTAACAGTTTTATCAGCTAATTGAATACTCATCCTAGTTTGTTTGGGCTTCCTTAGGCCTAGTCGTTTAAACAATGTATAAGGCATGACATTTATGCTTGCCCCTAAATCAGCTAACGCATTATCAATATTTAAACTACAAATTAAACATGGAATTGTAAAACTCCCTGGATCTTTTAGTTTCTGTGGTAGTCTATTTTGTAACATTGCTGAGCACGTTGAGTTCAGTTCCACGTGATGCTCTTCATCTATTCTGCGTTTGCTGGTCAAGAACTGTCTTAAAAATTTTCTCGAATTTGGCATCTGAAAAAGAGCTTCAAGAAGGGGTAAGTTAATATGTAATTTCTTTAAAAGTTTAAGAAACTTACCGAATTGTTTCTCTAAATCATCTCTTTTTATGGCTTCAGGATAAGGTATGCGAGGTTGATATTCCTTAATTACCTGTTTTGGCTTCTCTTGTGGTACCTCTATTTCACCTTCGTCTACTTTCTTTTTCGGTATTGAATTCGGTTCAGCTAATTCGTTATTGTCCTGAGCTGTAATTGCTTGAATTTGCTCCTTAGGATTAACTTCAGTGTTGCTTGGTAGACGTCCTTGCAGTCGTTCTGACATTAGTTTTCTGAGTTGTTTGACTGCATTAGTCACCTCCTTGACTGACTTAGCAATTTCATCGAGTCTTCTCTCGTTACTTTTGACTGCTCTATCAGTTTCTTGAAGATGTTCCTCGAAGGATGGTTTTTTTTTTCTTATGGATAGGGCTGATTTCGGAAGTTTTGAGGAGGTTGTTGCCTTTGATTTCCTTGGTTTCCTTGTCCTCCCCATAAAAATTTGGGTGGTTCCTCCAACCTGGATTGTAAGTATTACTATAAGAATTATTATTAGATTGGAAATTATTACCTATATAGTTCATTTGTTCATCTTCTGCTCCTGGTTGGTAGGGTGGGTACTCAAGATTCGCCACAGTTCCACTTGCATCGCACTGCATGACTGGATGTACCTGTGATGAACACAAATTATCAAGCTTTTTATTCATTATCTCTAGATGTGTTGATAGCATGGTCATGGCATCGATGTTGAAAACTCCTGCCGATTTTGTCGGTTTAGTCCTTGAAGCTTGCCGCTGATAATTGTTTAATGACATCTCCTCAATGAACTCGTAGGCTGCTTCTGGGGTTTTGTTGTTCAGCGTTCCACCGGCAGTTGAATCTATAAGTTGTCTCGTTGAGGGGTTCACACCGTTATAAAAGGTCTGAACTTGTAGCCACAAGGGTAGACCATGGTGTGGGCACCTTCTAAAGATATCTTTGAATCTCTCCCATGCGTCGTATAGCGTCTCTACATCCATCTGCACAAAAGAAGAGATATCATTCCGTAATTTGGCCGTTTTGGCCTGTGGGAAATATATCATTAAAACTTTTCGGTCATCTGATCCCATGTAGTGATTGACCCTCGTTGTAATGAGTTTAACCATTGTTTAGCTTTATTTCTTAATGAAAAAGGGAATAACCGAAGACGTATGGCATCATCAGAAACGCCATTTATTTTGAAGGTATCACAGAACTCTAGAAAGTTAGCTATGTGCGTGTTTGGATCTTCATCCTGTAAACCATCAAATTGGACAAACTGTTGAATCATTTGTATTGTGTTAGGCTTTAATTCAAAATTGTTAGCAGATATAGCAGGCCTAACAATACTAGATTCTGCTCCTGTTAAATGCGGTTTTGCACAATCGAACATTGTGCGTGGAGCATTGTTGTCACCCATATCGCATGGTGGTGGGTTGGTTTCGTCCATCCCTTCAGTAAGATTGGATCTATCTTCTTCCTCTCTCTCTACGTAATCTAGGGCTCGCCTGGTTTCCCGATGGTTCCTACGAGTGGTAGCTTCGATTTCGTTGTCGAATACCAAAGTTCCCCTCGGGTTCCTTCTAGTCATAAACTAGAGGTACATGTTTGAAAAGAAAGAGAGAAAAATTTCAGCAAAAAGAAAAACAAAAGAAAAAAATGGAAATGAAAAGAAAAATAAATTGCGAAAAATAAAAATTAGGACTAAAGTAATAAAAATAGAGTTTTCTTAATATTTTAGTTCCCCGGCAACGGCGCCAAAAACTTGGTCGCTGTAAAATCAGAGTTTTAAATATTTATAAAAGAATGATCAAACCTAGAGACTAACTCTGACAACGATATTAAGGCAAGTGTACCTATTGAACAGTAGTATAGCTTAGGCAAGATCGGTTATCGAACCCAAAGGAACTAAAAGTATTAATACTCACCTTCTTCTTATTATTTAGCCTTAAAGTTAGAGTAAAGATTACTTTTTAAACTAAATCGGCGGTAGCTAGACTAAGGACACAAAAATAAGAAGACGAATTGGGAAATAACTTTTTAGGAAAAACTCAGTTGATTTTGATGATACCCTCGAGGAGAATCCACCTAGACTTCTCTTATTATCTTAACCTTTAATTATACGATTTCTTTTACTTAGCTTGATCCGTAAGACTTCCTAACCTATATTAAACCCTCTCTCGAGGCGAATAACGTCTAACCCTAGGTTAATTAGTGGAACTCTCGTTCGCTTATAATAACCCCCTAGGATAGCAGTAAATCGATCAATGGACTCCCATATTAGGTTTCACCCTAATCCGGCAAAATCTCGTAACCCTATCTCTAGGCGCCTGATCAACTCTGCTTAATTATGTTAGATCTTCTCTTAAGCAGGGTCTATTCCTCCTCCACCTAAGCTCATTAGATTTGGATTAAGTAAGATAATTAAGAACAAACTAAGTAATTTATCATATAACTTAAAAATCAAATAATAAAATCCATCTAGGTTTCATCCTCTGCAGGTATCTGAAGGGTTTAGTTCGTAATGAATAAACAAAAAATCGCAAGAGAAAAGATAAAAACAAAACATAGGAAAATCCTAAAACCCCTGAAGGAATCGAAAGAGAATTCCGCCGTCTTGAGTATAATTCCGGCTTCTTGAGATGGATCAACTGGCTATCCTCGCGTTATTCCCTAACTCTGACCTCCTCAGCTTGGCTCCTTGGCCTCGCTTTCGCTCCCTTCAACAGGTGATACTTGGGGGATATATATAGGCTCTTGGAATGCGATTCTTTCTCCCTAAGTATCCTTTTTCTACTAAAATTGCTCTTTCCAGCGTCAGAGGCACGGCCAGGTCACACGCCCGTGTGAATCGAGGCCTGACCGTGTTCGGATTTCTCTTGAGGCACGGCCGTGTGTGACGGGGTTGAGGCTGTGCTCTAGGTGTTCATCGAGGCACGGCCGTGTGTGCTTTGGGTCAGGCCGCGTCGATTTCGTGTTAAGGCCCATTTACTCCGTTTTAGGCCCGTTTTGTGTTCTTTTCATCCTTGGGTGCTTTCCTGGGTATAAGACATGAAAAGAAAGGATTAAAAGCACCTTTTTAGATAAAACAAGGGATAAATCATCCAGAAGCATACTAAATGTGGGTCTAAAATATGTTACTTTTACGGTTTATCAGTACTTAAAACTATAAAAATGGGTTTTTGTTATTACTTAACAAGACTCAAGGATGAAAGGGCTTTTGGGCCTTAAATTGTTAATTAGCAAAATCATTTTGAATTGTGCCTTTAATGTGACATTCCGGATTCGGGCCTAACTTCTAAGTCGGGTTTAGGGTGTTACATATTAGGCCATTCAAATCTAACATCTATCTTAAGTAGTCTAGTCAATGGAGTAGCTATCACTGAAAATCCTTTCACAAACCGATGATAATAACCAGCTAAAGCTAGAAAGCTACGAACTTCAGACACATTCCTCTAAGGTTTCCAATCCAGAATAGCAGAAATCTTGCTCGAATCAACTCTGACTCTAGAAGCTGACACAATATGTCCCAGAAAACTAACCTCGTGTATCCAAAATTCATAGTTGCTGAATTTTGCATACAATTGTTTTTCTCTCAGAGTTTGCAACACGATTCTCAAATGTTTAGCATGCTCATTTTCATCACGTGGATAAATCAAGATGTCATCTATGAATATCACAACAAAACGATCTAGGTACGGTCTCAAAATTCTGTTCATCAGATCCATAAAAACAGCAGGGACATTTGTTAATCCAAATGGCATAACTAAAAACTCATAGTGCTCGTACCTCGTTCTGAAAGCGGTTTTCGGTATGTCTGAATCTTTCACTCTTATTTGATAATATCCCGATCTCAGATCTATCTTTGAAAACACAGTAGCTCCTTTTAACTGATCAAATAAATCATCAATCCTAGGCAACGAATATTTATTCTTTATTGTCACCTTGTTCAACTAACGATAATCAATGCACGTTCTCATTGTAACATATTTCTTTTCACAAACAGAACAGGAGCACCCCAAGGTGAGAAACTCGATCTAGCGAACCCTTTATCAGTCAATTCTTGCAACTGAGACTTTAACTCTTTCAACTCCATTGGTGCCATTGTATACGGAGCTATTGAAATAGGTGTAGTACCAGACAACAACTCAATACCAAATTCAACTTCACGTATCGGAGGCAAACCCAGCAATTCTTCAAGGAAAACATCAGAAAACTCACAAACAATAGACACTGATTCAACTTTCATTTCAGACAGTTTCGAATCAATCACATAAGCAAAATATGCCTCATAACCCTTTTTCACATATCTTTGAGCTTTCAATATCGATATCACGGCATGCAATCCATTTAAATCATTAGACTCAACCCGTACAATTTCATCATTCGGACATCTCAAATCAATAGTCTTTCTTTTACAGTTTACAATAGCATCCTGCAATGTCAACCAGTCTATACATAGAATAATATCGAACTCATCAAATGGCAAAAGCATCAGATCAGCAGGGAAACAGATATCTCGAAACATTAACGGACAGCTCTTGCATACTTTATCAACAATGGCACTTTTACCTAAGGGGTTCGATACTTTTATAGTAAACTCAGTAGACTCTACAGGCAAAGTCTTACTGAATACTAAACTCATGCATACATACGAATGCGTAGAACCAGGGTCTATCAATGTAATCACAGAAGTATCATAAAGTGTAAAAGTACCCGTTATAACATCAGGTGATGAATTTTCCTCACGAGCTCGGATAGCATACGTTCTAGCAGGCGCTCTAGCTTCGGATCTCGCAACAGGTACATTATCAGATCACAGATTTTGAATAGTCACTAGCTCGACAGACTCAAGGCAATCACGGATAAAATGATCAAGTGATCCATATTTGAAGCAAGCTCTATCATTTAATCTACAACTTCCCGGATGCCTTTTTCAACAATGCTTACTTTCAGGTTTCTCGGATCGAACATTACCAATACTCGCTACTGAAGTTGCTGGAGTTTTGGAACTCATTTGTGATCTAGCTCGATTTCTATTCGAATGCCCCATATTATCCCTTGAATGACTTTGATCATCTCTAAATTTCTTCGAAGCAGACTGAAATGATCTACTCTGAAATCTCTTTCTCATGTCTCTAGCTTCAGACTCAGCTTTTCTTTTATCTTTCCCGAGTGCCTCAGCTTTGCACGCTCGATCAACGAGTACAACGAATTTTTTTATTTCTAAGATCCCGACTAACAAGCGAATATTTTCATTAAGACCATCTTCGAATCTTTTGCACATTATTTCTTCAGTAGATATGCATTCCTGAGCATACTGACACAATCTTACAAATTCTTGCTCATACTCCATAACAGTCATTCAACCCTGTTTTAGTTCTAGAAATTCCTTTCGTTTCTGATCGATGAATCTCTCACTAATATATTTTTTCCAAAACTCGTTCTGAAAGAAATCCCACGTAACTCACTCTTTCGGAACAACAAAAATCAAAGTTTTCCACCATTGATAAGCTACATCTCGGAGCAAAGATACAACACACTTTATGCATTCTTCTGGAGTCAGAGACATTTCGTCGAATACCCGGATAGTATTTTCTAACCAGAACTCGACCTTTTCAGCATATCATATTTAGTAGCACGGAACTCTTCAGCCCCATATTTACGGATTTTGTCAACTGGAGGCTTATTCAACAGATTCGGATACATAACTGGTGGCACAACTGTAGTCTGAGAGGGAATAACCGAGGGCGGGGGTTGCGAAACAGTCGGGTTATTTCTTACGAATTGAGTGAACTACTCACTCATCATCTGGAAGAAAGCTTGTTTAGCTTCTCCCTCTTGACCGCTCGTAGCTGGTATCAAATCAGAGGGCGATGTCCCTTGCGTGGGAGCAGGCGCATTACTTTCTACATTATTAGCTACGGCTTTTTTGGGATCCATTACTATACAAAAATCACATTTTATACGTCAGGATTCATCACACTATTACAATTCAGATATATGGCATGTATAGCTAGACTTCGACACGCTATGTTAATCCAAGAACTAGCTAAATCGTAGCTCTGATACCAAACAAATGTAACACCCCTATCCCGTGTCTGTCACCGGATTAGGGTTAAGGGCATTACCTGACAGATCGGAAACTTTATTAGACAATTCGTAAAGTAAATCATCAATATCATTCATAAAGTCCCCTCTGTAGGTCAACAAGACCTAAAACATGCTCAGAAACAGGGTCGGAACTAATCCGGGACATATATAGAAATTTTAGAAATTTTAAAACTATTCTAAGTTTCAGGGCTTACATGCCCGTGTGGGCAGACCGTGTGCCTCCCAAGGCCACCAAGCACGCTCGCGTACCTTGGCCATGGTCGAATCTAACTTGGCTCCACGGCGACCAAGCACGTCCGTGTGCTAAGGCCGTGTACTCTTAGCTAGCTACTAACATAGCCCCACGGTCACTAGGCACGCTCGTGTGCCACAACTGTGTGTCAAAAATAGGCCATTTGAAAAGCCAATATGCCACCCACAGTAAGGTCTTACCTACAAGCAAAATTACCAATTCAATTTATGCACAATTAGTCATCGAAAACATATCAAGATACTCATTCAAACTCTATATTCAAGTTCAACTCCATTCATAACAAATTATAAGACTAAAACTCATGAATTCACAAGCATAATACATCCAAATACTTACCCAAAAACTTGACCATTTCCAAAGTCATCTAACCATACCCAGACATACATCACATATCATATTCATTAAGGCAAAATATCAACTTATAATTAGCCACATCTCATGGCTAAGTTTATACAGTAAACTTATACCAAAATACTAGCCTATACATGCCATATCTAGCTATATACATTTCCAAAATGTACCAAAACAAGTTGAATAGTGTGATGACAATCCTCGATGGTCCCCCAAGCCTTCAGTAGCTTTGACGATCTATAAAACAGAGAAAACACACACAGAGTAAGCTTTCCAAAAGCTTAGTAAGTCATATACAAATAAATTTAACATGAAAGGCATATAGGCATATAGGAACATTGGTACAATTAATTTTCATAGCAAATTTATCACATGTATGCTTTGGTCCATGTACTTGGCCACATTTTGCCACATTCATCAATTCAAAAAAAAAATCTTATATACATATAGTTCTTTCATGCATATTTTCACATATCATATTATTGTTCCAATATATATATTCATTATAGTAAGATCATATAGATACTTACCTTGTATACACACTTAGTGTATAAGTCAACGTACCTGAAGCTGATTTACAATTCACATAGCCATTTGTATCACAGACTTGCCCGTTGAACCGTTAGGAACCTAACAGGATACTCAAAAAGCTCGGAATAGTAGTACAATGCCAACGTCCCAGACGAGGTCTTACATGTACTTAGATATTGATGCCACTGTCCCAGACAGGGTCTTACACGAATCAATACGATGCCAATGTCCCAGACATGGTCTTATACGTAAATCTCGTTTCGATGCCAACGTCTCAGACGTTGTCTTACATGAAATCTCAAATCAAAGCCGACGTCCCAGACGTGGTCTTACATGATATCACAGAACTGACACCTATGTCATGACATAGCTAATCCTATCTATTCCTAGGTTCGTACGGGACTTCTCGGGCATTGTCACTATATAGATCTTATCCCAGAATTCATATACATAGCATCTCGTAAGCATTCACTGTTATCAATAGTCTTATGAATATGCACAATTCAATACAAATACATTTATTTGCATAATAACTTATCTCGGATTCGATTTAACGGAAATGGAAACGACTACTCGATTACTTTCGCTTTCCCGCGGTCTAAGTCCGTTTTCCTCGGTTCTTGATCTATACATATTCAGAATTAACCCTTTTATTCACTAACTCATTCTATTCAATCCAAGGACACACATTTAGGGTTATTTGCAAATTAACCCTCACATTTGCATAATTTATCAATTTAGTCCATTTTTCTCAAACATCCAATACACAAAATCATCACATATCTATGCTTAGCCGAATGCTTATTAACATCATACAAGCCCATATTTCCATCAAATTAGCAATTTAGTCCCTCAAATTACTATTTTCACAATTTAGCCCTATTTAGCTAAATTCATCAAAATTTCAAGAACAAAGCATGTGCATTAAACACATATCTTTCATTTAACAATTAGACTGATCATAAAGCTTACCATATCATCAATGGCACAACTCACAAATATCATCAATACACAAAATTGAGACATGGGCTTGATAGTAGACTAAGCAGCAATCTCAAAAACATAAAAATTATCAAAAACTAAAGCCAAAACATACCTAAATTTGAGCTTGGAATAGCTGAAACCCTTGAAGCTTTTGATCTTTCTTTTTCTTTTGCATTTTCAGTGGAAGAAATGGATGAATTAATGTCCATTTTCATGCTTTATTTTCATAATTTCATTAATAAACAATTTCAAATTTTAACCTTATAATATAAAATTACAAAACATAATTTCTAAGGTTATTATGGACTATAACCGTCCACTATCAAAGATAATAGGCAAATTGCCTCATAAGGCCCTTACAAATAGAAGCCACATCAATTTAACCACTTAATCAAATGAAAAGCACTTTTAAACATTATGTGATTTAGTCCTTTTGTAAAAATTAAGCAGGCAAACGGACGGATTAATTCACAGAAATTTAGCACATGCTTTAACACATATCATAAGCACAGAAAATAATATTAAAATATTCTTCAGACTCGGATTTGTGGTCCCGAAATCACTATTCTAACTAAGGTATAAACTGGACTGTTACAGTTCAAACCCTAGACCTTGATTATTTTTTAAATTATTGGTAGAAATAGATAGATTAAGTTACAAGGATCTCAAAAACATGAAAATCATTAAAAACGAGGCTAGAATGGACTTACAATCGAGCTTGGTTGCATGAAAAACCCTAGCTATGTCTCGATCTTGTAAATTTTAGCCAAGGGGTTGAAGATGAGCAAAAATTGGCTTTTAATTTTGTAACACCCCAATCCCGGCCCAAACACTACAACCGGATCTGGTATGTCACTTGAGTGATTTTATAAAATATGTGGCATTTTAGAAAACAATTGTCAGGTTTAAACACCAATACAGAGAGCTTAATAATTCATTAAAATATAAAATATAAAGTTATAGAATGCATTGGTGAACTTTAAAATAAGAGCTCAATATTTATCCATCTCTTATCGTAATTTAAACATAAAAACTTAAAAGCCCAGTAATAAAAGCCCAACATAAAACCAAAACATAAATGATAGTCTAGTGGCCCATGGCCTTATTACAAGGAATTTTAAAACACATTAATAAAAAAAAAATAAAATGAACGCCTTTTTGCTAAATCCATATGTTCTTTTGGATGGCCACCTCACGTTCCTCCCCAGCCCGGTCCGATGCACTAGGTGTCACCTGAAAGTGTTAAATTAAAAGGGTGACTCGTGAGACTCAGTGTGCAACCCTCGTGCACCATCAGATTGGGCCTTGGCCCATATCAGAATATAAAACATAATATAGCAAATAACATACATAACCCAACCCAAACCTAGGTTTACATCCGCTACACACCACCCTTACCTGCCAGTCACACCATTGGGGATTTCTACAACCAACCCACACCGCTACACACCACCGATGGCAGTCATGCTACAGTTAGCTGCTCATCGTCAAGTTGTGACAGAGTCACCAGGATGAAATGGCATAAGCCACCAGAAACAGAGTTGTGACGAAGTCACCAGGCTGAAATGGCAAAAGCCACCAGAAACAGAGTACTTCCCCTTTTCATCAATTACCCTAATTCCCAAGCATACAGAGAAATCGACATACAGAGCATGTTACTGAGAAAGGACAGAAATTATGAAACACACCAAACCCGGCCCACGAGCTTTGACCAGATTTGGTATGTTCCTCAAGAAAACCAGTTCAAATTCTTTTGTGACTTAGGAAAAACTTGTGCGATTTTTAAAAAAAAAATATTGTTTTGGGTTGGGCTTGAGTTGAAAACGAATTCGATTTTATATTGAAAACCCTTTTTAATTTTTAAGTGATAAAACATATAGAGTATATTCAAAAATAAATTACTTAATCTTTAACTTAATAAAAATTTGTAAACATAATTAAACAATAAGACAGAAATAAAATAGTTCACTATGGCCTTATTACATCAAATATAACCCAAATTTAAAACCAAAGTACTTAAAGAAAATAAAAGTCCAAATCATAGATTTCTTGCTGTGCATGGCCATCCCTAAGCTCCTGCCGACCCGGTCCATTACCGCTCATCACTTGAAAAAAATATTCCCCAACGGGGTGAGTCAAACAGACTCAATGTGCAACCAACACTAAAATTTAATAGATTTAGGCATACCATACATATCATGTTCACATAATAATTCAAGATAATGATGCAATCCCGAACCCAAACCTAGATGCCATCCGCTACACATCCCCGTACCAACCTGCACACCGTAGGGACTACTAAGTCAACCCTCCTTCCGCTACACTCCATCGAAGGCAGTCGCTGCAGTCGACGTGCTCATCGCCCATATATAATTCGTGGCATAGCCACCAGATAATTGTGTCATGAGACACCACATTCAGATAATTTAACCGAAGTTACCACATTCAGATAATGTAACCGAAGTTACCACATTCAGATAATGTGACCGAAGCCACCACATTCATATAGTGAGACCGAAGTCACCACATTCACTTCCCCTTTCTCATATAACCCGAATGCCCCATTTTATTCATATCATGCATATCATACTTAAATTCACATTCATGTCACTTTTCACATGTTAAAATATAACATATTTCGTAATCCTAGTAGGAGTAGGAAACGTACCTGAGTACTTTGTACCACATTAGGGTACCTTAGCCGTATTCACATTATACATACTTATATTAAATATTGCCATAAAACGTATTAAAAGATAGTGGGGATTACACACCTGATTTGCTTAACGAATTCCTTGAAATCCCGAAAAAAAACGATCTATTGCTTTAGATCTCAATTCCTACATTTGGTAACCTTAATATGTTAGCATAAAGCCTATAAAACCAAATCCTAGTAGGATTTGTATTCTTAAAACCTACCTTGTTGTTGAATTGACTATAGTCAAATCCCGAAAACTTGTATTCTTCTCGTTTGAAATCGGCTACTCACTAGATCCCTTGAATCTGTTAGTTTTCGGCTTAAAACACATAATAATAGATCTAACTACTAAAATAGGCCTTGGCCGAATGCTATAGACACTTACCTTGTGGATTTTAAATCCCGAAATTCACCGAATAACTAGGGAACACGCGGCTTATGGTGTACCTTCGGGAAAAGGACTTCTCCTTCCTTGTAGCCGACACTTAGTAAATCCCGAAAGATCTCTTCGGTAACAGATATTAAGGGTATTAGAATCTTAATTTCGACAGCCTTAAAAGAAATAGAATGAGAATCTAACCTAATCTTACCCTTACTGAAGAATTTGATGGAACTCTTGCTTGAACCCTTAGTAGTATTCGGCTATGGCTTTGATGTGGATAACAATTTCGGCTCTTGAGGCTTAGTGAGAAATCGACTAGGGCTATTGGTATCTTCGGCTTTTGATTGTGTTTGTAATATAAGAAGAAAAGAAAAGAGAAAAAGAGAATATGGCAGAGAGAATTCGGCAGATAGAAGAGGAGAAACTTTAGAGAATTTCGGCAGAGGTTTTCTTGAAGAGAAAAGAATGAATGAAGAATAGCCTTACTCTTCCTTTTATAGCCAAAATTACCAGGCTAGAGTCCCTTACTTGGCCACCACTCTTCTATTTGATAGCTTTATCCTTTTAATTATCACTTTCTTAAAAGAATAATCCCTTATTATCTCCTTGAAAATAATTGAAGATAAATCATCATTTATCCTTCTATTTAGCCGAATTTTAAAGAGAATAAAACTCCTCTTTTAAGAGCCTTAATGCCGTCCACCTCTCTGCTTCTGGAAGCAAAAATAAGACTACTTTTATTTGCTCCCCAAGTGACTCGAACTCAGGCCCACTTGCATAGCTGGTGGCGTCACCTACCTGGGCCTTAAGTGATATCTTCAGGCCACTTTTCCCAGCCTGTTTGTGTGTCAAATTCCTCCTATTAATTTTCTTAAGGGCACCTTGCCTTAATTTCCTCTTTTTAAACCTTAAAACTTGACATTTCTTTACATTTCCAAGTTTCCAAAAATTTTCGTTTACCTCCTTTAAACTTAACATTTCCTTACATTTCCAAGTTTCCAAAAATGTTCACTTTCCTCTTTTGAATCATTTCCAAATCATTTCCTTACCTTTCTTAGTTTCCAAAAATGTTCACTTCCCTCTTTTAAACTTAACATTTCCATACATTTCCAGGTTTCCAAAAATGTTCAAAATATATTCATAACACATAAGACATGTCATTTCGTACAATTAAATCGAAAATGCATAGGCCCTTTTCAGGATGTTACAGTTCTACCCTCCTTAGAATTAATTTCGTCCTCAAAATCACTTACTAACAGTCGTACAATCCTTCTCGCCGCACTATGCTTACGCTGCGCACTCTGATCTTAATAGAACCATCATACTTTCTAGGCACAATCTTTAAGTTCACGTCCCTTAGAACTCATGTCTACTTCACGATTTAATCTGATTAAGAAGTTTTATGAATTAGCCTTTATTCCACTGATTACCCGCGAAGAAGTTTTATGAAAAGAATTTTAGGAGTGGTTCTTTCGTATTCATACATGCATACAATCTTTACATTCATACATTCATCAATCAATTATGAACTTTCGTTCATTCAGAGAAATGTTGTAGTTTTCATTGTTGTTGTTTTCTCACTACCCAAGGGTATTTTCGTAATTTGCCCTACAGGGGTATTTTCGTAAATTTTTTTTTTCAAAATAAGGTTCCTTGGTGGTTTTGTCAATAAGGGTATTTTGGTAATTTTTGAAATACCGGGGGTATTTCGGAAATTTTGAAATTACAGGGGTATTTCGGTAAATTTTGAAACTTGGGGGTATTTTGGTAATAAATCAGAGTAAATTTGTAAAGCTTAATAAATCAAGGGTATTTCCAAAATTTGCAAAACTTGAGGGTTCTTTTTGAGAATTTGTTTTCCAAATCGGTGATGTTGCAAAATTTTTGAAATTCAGGGTCATTTTGGTAATTTTGTAAGTCAGGGGCAATTTGTAATTTTCCAAAATCAAAGTATTTTGATATTTTGCAAATTAGGGTTTTTGGACTTGTTATAAAGTAATGAAATTTTTTTTATAAGAACTGTGGGTATTTTGGAAATTTCATAAACCAAGGGCATTTTTGTAATTTTACCACTAGGGGTATTTTAGTAATTTTGTAAATCAAGAAATATTTCAGAAATATTTTATGGGATAGCTTGTATAAATCAAAAGGGTAATTTAGTCATTTTAAAACTAGGGTTTTCGTAAAAATGTGGCTAATCCCTTTCCGGTTTTAGTTATTGGGTTTAGCCTGTGGCTGAGTCCTCTTGGTTAGGGTGAACCGAAGCTACGCACCAGGTAGGATTCCTGTGAAGAAGAGGTGAGTCACTAGGACTGCTTAAATACCAGGCTCTTCCGGATCCAATCCTAGACATGCGCACAATGGTTGCCACACCCTAACTCGGCGACTTAGACACAGGTTTGTTTAATTAGGCATTTAAGTCTTATGTGATTGTTGGGGTAAACTAGTCCTAGGGTTCAAGTACTTATCATGCTATTCTACGTTCCATTCCATTTCTACCCTTCTACAATTCATACTATAATTCACAGAAATGGATAGGGGTACTTACCTGGTGGACTTCGGGTCGGAGACTTAGGTGCCATGCCAGAAAAACCTGCTTATTTCCAAAAATATTTTCATAAAAACTCATTTGGGCTCGATTTGAAAACGTTTTGGGCCTTAAACCACAGGCTGAGAGTTTAAAACTGGGCTTTGATAACAAACTGAAACACCCCAAACCCGGCCCACGAGCTTTGACCAGATTTGGTATGTTCCTCAAGAAAACCGGTTCAAATTCTTTTGTAACTTAGGAAAAACTTGTGCGATTTAAAAAAAATATATTGTTTTGGGTTGGGCTTGAGTTGAAAATGAATTCGATTTTATATTGAAAACCCTTTTTAATTTTTAAGTGATAAAACATATAGAGTATATTCAAAAATAAATTACTTAATCTTTAACTTAATAAAAATTTGTAAACATAATTAAACAATAAGACAGAAATAAAATAGTTCACTATGGCCTTATTACATCAAATATAACCCAAATTTAAAACCAAAGTACTTAAAGAAAATAAAAGTCCAAATCATAGATTTCTTGCTGTGCATGGCCATCCCTAAGCTCCTGCCGACCCGGTCCATTACCGCTCATCACCTGAAAAAAATATTCCCCAACGGGGTGAGTCAAACAGACTCAATGTGCAACCAACACTAAAATTTAATAGATTTAGGCATACCATACATATCATGTTCACATAATAATTCAAGATAATGATGCAATCCCGAACCCAAACCTAGATGCCATCCGCTACACATCCCCGTACCAACCTGCACACCGTGGGGACTACTAAGTCAACCCTCCTTCCGCTACACTCCATCGAAGGCAGTCACTGCAGTCGACGTGCTCATCACCCATATATAATTCGTGGCATAGCCACCAGATAATTGTGTCATGAGACACCACATTCAGATAATGTAACCGAAGTTACCACATTCAGATAATGTAACCGAAGTTACCACATTCAGATAATGTGACCGAAACCACCACATTCAGATAGTGAGACTGAAGTCATCACATTCACTTCCCCTTTCTCATAAAACCCGAATGCCCCACTTTATTCATATCATGCATATCATACTTAAATTCACATTCATGTCACTTTTCACATGTTAAAATATAACATATTTCGTAATCCTAGTAGGAGTAGGAAACGTACCTGAGTACTTTGTACCACATCAGGGTACCTTAGCTATATTCACATTCTTATACATACTTATATTAAATATTGCCCTAAAACGTATTAAAAGATAGTGGGGATTACACACCTGATTTGCTTAACGAATTCCTTGAAATCCCGAAAAAAAAACGATCTATTGCTTTAGATCTCAATTCCTACATTTGGTAACCTTAATATGTTAGCATAAAGCCTATAAAACCAAATCCTAGTAGGATTTGTATTCTTAAAACCTACCTTGTTGTCGAATTGACTATAGTCAAATCCCGAAAACTTGTATTCTTCTTGTTTGAAATCGGCTACTCACTAGATCCCTTGAATCTGTTAGTTTTCGGCTTAAAACACATAATAATAGATCTAACTACTAAAATAGGCCTTGGCCGAATGCTATAGACACTTACCTTGTGGATTTTAAATCCCGAAATTCACCGAATAACTAGGGAACACGCGGCTTATGGTGTACCTTCGGGAAAAGGACTTCTCCTTCCTTGTAGCCGACACTTAGTAAATCCCGAAAGATCTCTTCGGCAACAGATATTAAGGGTATTAGAATCTTAATTTCGTTAGCCTTAAAAGAAATAGAATGAGAATCTAACCTAATCTTACCCTTACTGAAGAATTTGATGGAACTCTTGCTTGAACCCTTAGCAGTATTCGGCTATGGCTTTGATGTGGATAACAATTTCGGCTCTTGAGGCTTAGTGAGAAATCGACTAGGGCTATTGGTATCTTCGGGTTTTGATTGTGTTTGTAATAGAAGAAGAAAAGAAAAGAGAAAAAGAGAATATGGCAGAGAGATTTCGGCAGAGAGAAGAGGAGAAACTTTAGAAAATTTTGGCAGAGGTTTTCTTGAAGAGAAAAGAATGAATGAAGAATAGCCTTACTCTTCCTTTTATAGCCAAAATTACTAGGCTAGAGTCCCTTACTTGGCCACCACTCTTCTATTTGATAGCTTTATCCTTTTAATTATCACTTTATTAACAGAATAATCCCTTATTATCTCCTTGAAAATAATTTAAGATAAATCATCATTTATCCTTCTATTTAGCCGAAATTTAAAGAGAATAAAACTCTTCTTTTAAGGGCCTTAATGTTGTCCACCTCTCTGCTTCTGGAAGCAAAAATAAAACTTCTTTTATTTGCTCCCCAAGTGACTCGAACTCAGGCCCACTTGCATAGCTGGTGGCGTCACCTACCTGGGCCTTAAGTGATATCTTCAGGCCACTTTTCCAAGCCTGTTTGTGTGTCAAATTCCTCCTATTAATTTTCTTAAGGCCACCTTGCCTTAATTTCCTCTTTTAAAACCTTAAAACTTGACATTTCTTTACATTTCCAAGTTTTCAAAAATTTTCGTTTGCCTCCTTTAAACTTAACATTTCCTTACATTTCCAAGTTTCCAAAAATGTTCACTTTCCTCTTTTGAATCATTTCCAAATCATTTCCTTACCTTTCTTAGTTTCCAAAAATGTTCACTTCCCTATTTTAAACTTAACATTTCCATACATTTCCAGGTTTCCAAAAATGTTCAAAATATATTCATAACACATAAGGCATGTCATTTCATACAATTAAATCGAAAATGCATAGGCCCTTTTCAGAATGTTACAAATTACTAACCTGATGATTAGCCTTTACCCTTCTCGGGTATTCAATTATAATGCCGGGATTTCGGCATTTAACAGAGTATAGCAGATTTATACAAATACATATATATATAAGTACTCAATCTAATAGTGTGTAGGGTTACACACCTGATTAATATCGATACCCTTGCTAGACCGATCTACCCTTCGCTCAAAAAGCCGAAAAGATGAAAATAGAGCCTCTCCTATATTCGGCCAAGGGTTAGTAAATCCCGAATTTACATGCTAGAAATCATTAGATTTCCTTACCTTGAAATCCCAAAAGTAACACGATTTGAGTGTTACTGAACCCTGACTTAGAGATCTAAGCGATTGACTCCCTCTTCAAATCCCGGAATGCCGAAAAGAAAACACAAGATTAGTTCCATATAGCCATTCGGCTATGGCCTCCAAACGCCGAAAAATTTAAAGAAAAAACCCAAATCGCCACTTACTTACATAAAATTTTGACTATCCTTGTAGAAAGATTCGGCAACCGTAGAAGATTAGAGATCTATGAGTTTCGGCTTTTAGGAAAAATCCCGGAAAGATGATCTGTCGTGCTTTCGGCTTTTGAAAGAACTAAAAATTGAAGGGATGACCAAGGGAGATTCGGCCAATGAATGTTAGAGACAAGAATAGATGAATGGCAGGGTTTCGGCAATTAATGAGGCTTTAGGGATTTCGGTTTCTAACAGAAGAGAAAAAGAAGAAGAAAGGATTCGAAAGAGAAAAGCTAGAGGCTAGAAAATAAGTGAGAATTCGGCACACCCTTTAGCTTTTACCAAAACCGATTTCTCCCCCCTTACTGAGTTTGATTTTCGGCCAACTCTAGCCTCTTGGATGAGCTCTCATCTTTTCCCTTATCTTGATCCATTATCTCCTCAAAAATAGCCTTAATTCCTCTCTTCATTATCTGCCTATTATCATTAAAATTAAACATAATAAAATCTCCTAAAACTTAGCCTTGTGCCGTCCCCCCTTACTCTTCTAAGTGCCGAATTTTAGCCCTAAAGCTTGGGCTTCAAGCTATCAAAAATTTGGGCCTTCCTCAAGCACAAGTGACTCCACCCTCTTCCCTCCTTGTGGCGCCTCCTACTTTGGGCCCCAAGGCCCAATTTGACATTTTTAACTTAGATGCCCTCTTTTAAACTTCATAATACCCAAACAAAATATTTTAACTGAGGCCTCAGCCCAATCCTGAGCCCAATTAGTACCTCAATTCCTCAAATTAAAGTTTTAAGCATTCAAACACATAAAATGCACAGACCCAATTATTCAGGATGTTACAAATTTGATTATTAATTCATTTAATTAGCCAAATGACCAAAATGCCCCTAACTTAAAACACGAAAATTCTCTTACTCCATGTCCATTTTTGTCCACTAACTTAACCAATGGTATAATTACCATCTAAGGACCTTCAATTTAAATTTCATAGCAATTAAACACCTCTAGCATGTAGAACTCAACTTTTGTACTTTTTATGATTTAGTCCTTTTGACTAAATTGAGTGCCCAAATGTCAAAATTTTCGAACGAAATTTTCACGAAATCATTCCTTGAAACTATAGACCATAAAAATATAATAAAAATGAACTTTTCTGCATCAGATTTGTGGTCCCGAAACCACTGCTCCAACTAGGCCCAAAATCGGGCTGTTACATTTGAACCCTGTACTATTTCATTATAACCAATTATCATATAACATTTCAATTCAATCCATACTAGTCGAACATGTTAAATCCACGATGTTCTAATTTTTGTACTAACATATATATTGGGAATCAAATGCAAAATCATACGTAACATAAAATAAAATAGTAAATTCCATATGAACTTACCTATTAAAAATGTGAAATAGTGGATATTTCAAGGACTAATCCACAATTTTAGCTTTTCCCCTATTGGCTCCAGTTTGATCCAAATCTTGATCTATAAAATTATTTTATATAACCAATCAATACGAAGCATTTTAATATCATGTCATGATATGTATGATCCTATCTAATTCCATTTTTTATTCCCCTCATATTTTACATTTTATTCAATTTAGTCCTTGAACTTGGGATGAACATAACTTTCAATTCCTATCTTCAGATTAAAATTTTGATTTCTTATATTCTCATTTGGGACCTTATAATTTCTATTTTTAACAAAATTTCATGATAGGTTTCAAATTTATTGAATTTGGCCCCTAATGTAAGAAAGTTAACTGACAAGCTAAATAACTTTACAATCTAGTCCTTTCAATATTCTAAGCTTAAAATCTATCAATTTCAAACCCAATTCTTCAAGAAATCAACAATGATAACTATTTAAAATTTTAACAGTTTCAAAAATTGGTACATGGATTAGCTAAATCAAGCTCCCATGACCACAAATCTATAAAAATTACAAGAAAAAAACTTGAATTCACAAAATCATGGCCAATGTTGCAAAGTTTTTTTAGGTTTTTCTTCTTCAAGAGATAACAAAGAAAGGATGGATGAAGAGGATGACTTCTAATCCATTAATTCATTGTTTATAGCAGGTTTAGTGCCTAATTAATTGAGATTAATTAACTTCAACATGTTTTAATTAATTTAACATAATCATTAAATTTGTTTAGTGGAAATGTCATCATCATCCGCTTAAGCCTATTGAAAAATGGTTTATTTACTATTTTAAATATTTGGTTAATTGCTATTTCAATCCCCAAGTCTTTTATCAATTATAACTTTATAGAGATTGGACTTTAAAATTTAGTCCCTTAGTCTTTAATATATTTTTATATTAACTCCATAAATACTCATATTTAATATTTTGTGAACTCGATTTACGAAAATG
This sequence comes from Gossypium australe, assembly GCA_005393395.2. Taxonomy (NCBI): domain Eukaryota; kingdom Viridiplantae; phylum Streptophyta; class Magnoliopsida; order Malvales; family Malvaceae; genus Gossypium; species Gossypium australe. The sequence goes on from CM016623.1 coordinate 101,424,843, forward strand.
ATATTTTGAAATCACATTTTTTGGTACTACTGAAAATCAAGCCGTTATAAAAATGGCACATCTCTATACCCTTGTTATAGTAAGTCTTTATATGATGTTGCACCTAAAGAAGTTTACTCCTGATGTCTTGTGAAGCCTTATCCTTGTGTATCAATGCAATATCAATAGCTTTAAGACATGAATAACCTACCACATAAGACAGTAGACAAGGTGGATCACGACCATAAATAACCTGGAAAGGAGTTGTTTGAAGCATATAGTGGTAGATAGTATTATAACAATATTCAACCCATGACACTCATACAACCCATTTCTTTTGAAAATCCTTGATGAAACAATGAAGACACATTTCTATTGTGTGGTTGACTTCCTCTACTTGTCTATCTATTTAGGATTGTAAGTAATGGGAAGCTAAAGTTTGGTCTCATTTAGACGAAAAAGCTCCTTCTAATATACACTAGTAAATACTACATTTGTATCACAAGTAATAGTCTTATATAAGCCATTAATGCTATGGATAGGAGTCTTCTTATTTTTACACATGTTCTAGTGTATGATTTAGAAATAAACTAATTTAATTGGTAATATTTAGCCACTCTCATGACTTATTTTTAGCAAAATGAAGGAAAAATTTTCGCTTATTTTGAAGAGGTCTTATTTTTTTGTAAGAGTTTTTATTTATCTTTCTAATTTCAAGTTTAAATTTATACTAACTATTTTTTATTTTATGTCTAACTATTTTAATACATAGGTCATAAATAATTTTCCCTCATGTTATTACACTGGCAACCAATCAAGGCATAAATGAAATTGTGTGTTACGATCTAGAGTTATGGATCAAGCCACTAGACGATTTTGTAGGAAAATAGTTTGACTCAGCATGGTTTTTCCCCCTTTTTTTTTGTTTCTTCCCCATGAACCTATAATGAACAAGTGGAACTCATCGAAGGGAATTCCATACCTTAGACTTGTTAAGAGAGACTCTTAAACCTCTAAATATTGGAATAAATTTTAACTTAATATTATTTCTATCAACTTGTCTCCTAAATAAAGGTTACATAAGTTTACTTACTTGAATAAAAGACTTATAAGCTAAGAAAATTTAAAAAAAGTTTCTAAATAAAGAAACAATCCTAATATCTCTTTAAAATAATTTTATTTAAAAAAAATCTCCTAAAGATATGAAATACTCATTAATAAAATATCCTAATACTTTTAATAAAATAATAAACTAATTTAATAATTAATTGACGTCTAACATTACTCCCCTTTTGGAAGAAGAGCTTGTGTGCAAGCTCAATATTGAATAGCTCATGCTTTTTTTTACGTGTTATTGCATGCCAGGATATTTTAGTTTCCCTATATATCTCTTCGTTCTACCATCTCTGTACAAGTATGGTTCATCACAATTCTAACAAGGACCCTTGTCTCTTCGTTTTGTCTTGTTAGCATTGGAGTTTTTTGCCAAACATTCTTGCCAACTTCATTTCCCAAATTAAATTTGGAAGATTTTGCATCTCTACATCTATCCGAATGGAACTTGACAACCCTGTGGTAAATGTGAACTTGTTGATTTACTCGCACTGATTTAGTATGAGATAACAACTCTTGAAATCAACATTGGTATTCCTCTACCATTGTTTTCCTCAACTCTATCGTTTCCTTAAGGGGTTATCACACATTGGCAGCCAAAATCTAGTCACACAATACTCTTTGAAGGAAACCTATGAGAGACTTGGTTCCTCCTTTTCCATCTGGTAAAATCAAACTTGTGTTTCTCCTATTACGTGGAACGTTGCCAATCCAACTTTATCAGCCTCAGCTATTTTCTAATTTAAGAAAAAAATTCTCACACTTATGCAACCAAATCAAGGGATCTTCTATACCATCAAAGGTATGAAAGTCTACCTTTGTAAATCACAACACTATTCCTACTTATTGACTCTATCATGTTTTCTTGCTTAGTCGGTTGACTACTGATTTGGTTGATGCTATTGTTTCTTCCACCAAACCCTTATTTCCTTTCATGATTCTGGTTGGAAGCCATCAATTCTTGTATTTGCAATGAAAATTATTGCAATAGCTTATTTCCTAACTTGTCAATACATTCAACCATCTTAGAATCAAGTTCTTCTAGTTTTGCATCAAATTGCTCTGAAGTTGAAATAGCCCATTGTGTTTGGATCTAAGGTCAAATTGTTATAGCCTCGAGTTGTAATATCCCAGGTTAGGGGTTATTTTGTTATGACTGTGTTTTTCATGTGTTGGTGTGTTATGTTGCTGTTTCGATGTTTTAGGGGCTTAGTTGTAAGCTAGAAGTAAGCCGGAGTTGATAGGAAATTTTAATCTTAGGCTTAGGTGAGAGGAGCTGAGGAAGCTGGGGCTTAAGGGTATTATTTGGTGAATTTTAGCACAACAAGAGAAGCTAGTGGAGTGGCAAAGTATGCGCCACTTGAAGCTTGAGGGTGGCGTCATCTGCAGGGGGAGAGTTCCTGTGTTCAAGCTGCGAAAATCCCACATTTTGGCTTTCATTTTGGCGGCATGGAGGAGAGGAGTTGTTGGCGTTCAAACTCTGCCATGGACCAAGTCAAATTATTCAAAAGAAAGGTGGAGAGTGAATTTAGGAGGGAGACTAGTTCAAAGTGTTTTGAATGGATGGTTGTGAGCAAATAGGGGTAGTGGCCGAATGTTGGGTGCTTCATGGGGGAGTGGACGGTTTTGGATGGTAAGTGGAGGAGTGTGCCGAAAATGCATTTGGCATTTTTGGGTGTTTTCGGTCAACATTTTGGCAACCCAAATTTCTCCTTTTGTCATACCAAAGCCGAAATTCTAAAGAGTTTCTTTCATTTTCTCTTTGAAACCGAAAGTTCAAACACCTAGTTGCCGAATTTGCTTTGTCTTCTTTCAACCTTCTTGGTAGCCGGATGTTCTCTTCTCTCCCACTTCTCTTTCTTTTGTTCATTGAGTAAGCCGAAACTAGCATTCTCTCCCTCTCATATTTTTTTCTTTCTTAAAAGCATTGTAGCCGAAACTTCATTCTCCAAACACCTTCTCCATTTCTTTTCTTCCCAAAATCGAAAGCACCTACCCCTTATGCATCTTCTCTCTTCTTCTCAGAACCTTGGCCGATTCTCTTCTTCTTGAACATATATTTCTTTTGCTTCACTTTTAAAATACTAGCCGAATCCCTCCCTTGTGTTGCCGAAATTTCCTTCTAGCATTTGTTCTCATTTTGGCCGAATATCAGTAGAGTGTTGGGGGTTCTTGCTTCAATCGATTGGAGTTAGGTAAGTGCTAGGCCGAATGGCCATTCTTCCCCTCTTGTGCTATATCGTTTTGGGTTTGGTTGAGAACCGATGTTGGGTTCGGTTGGGAGGAGTTAACCTTGTGTTAATCATTTCGTTATAGGGCCGTTGGATTTTGGAAGCAAGCAAGAGGAGTCTCCTGTTTCTGTTAATTGGTTGGTAAGTGGTGGTAAGGGTTGGTATTATTATTAGTTCATTCTTTTAGATTTCAATAAGTCAAGTCTTCAAGTGGATTAACTGTTCTCTTTTTAGGGGTTGGCCGATTGTCAGAAGAACCACTGCTTGGTTCGAGATTTGGTAGGAAACCAAATCAAGTATTAGGTAAGGGCTCAACATTAAACCCTTTGGTTTAGTGGTCTTGGCCGAATAATATAGATGTCTAATGCTCTTATTTGGTCGATTATAGGAGCAAGTAATCAAGGGGCTTAGATCAGTTCGTTGGGTTTAAGGCTTTCGTTTAGCAGGTGTGTAAACTAAAACACTGATTTCTTAGTAATATGTTAATAACCTGTGTTGTAATAAGTGAAACAGTTGATGATTGTTATGATACCCGATAGGGTATGTTCACGGATTCGGGTAAGTCCGTAGCATTACGAGTTCTATTGTTGATATATTAATATTATGATCTGTGCTATGTATGCTATGAGATACAATGTTGGGCATGTTGGCATGAATTACATGATATGCATATTGTACATGAGTCAGTATGACATGTATGGGTAATATGAGAGGAGGGGGGAGTATGATATCCGTGTCTTGGGGACACCAGAGGTTTGGCACCTCCAGTGGTTTGGTACCACAGACGATATTTTGTGACTTTGGGTCACCAGAGGTTTGGCACCTCAGCGTCTCGTCCCAGTGGCTTAGCACCACGGTGGGTTGGCCCCACAGTTGATTATACGGGATTGACGCCAGTGATTTGGTATCACACGATGGGTTGGCCCCATCATACGATTCGTGACTGCGGTCACCAGTGATTTGGTATCACATTTGTGTCTTTGGGACACCAGAGGTTTGGCACCTCATTGCGACTCGTCCCTGTGGTTTGACACCACCGTGGGTTGGCCCCACTTATGAGATACGGGATTGTCGTTAGTGATTTGGTATCACACGATGGGTTGGCCCCATCATTGGATTATTTGTGACCTTGGGTCACCAGTGGTTTGGCACCACATTATGGATATCGTGACTTTGGGTCACCAGTGGTTTGGCACCACCAGTGGTTTGTACCACACGGGGTAGAGAAGGTGATATGGATGGTTAGGAACGGGTGCATTAACTGTGTTGCTATGATATCTTGTGTGTTAGCATGTTGTATTATCCGGAGGGGGATTTATGCACTGAGTCTTGCGACTCACCCTCTCCTTTGACATTTCAGGTGACACTTAGACGCGGACATGGAGCCGGGATGGACTCGAGGTGCTCATGCCATGCCTAAATAAGGATTTGCTCAGACTTTTAAAATTTGGTACTTTTATTTGATTTTATTTTGGATTGTAAACGGCCTTTAAAATTATGTTTTTACTATGTTTATGCTTAAAGTGGATTTTAATATGCCTTAACAAATTAATTGGGTTAAAATTTGCTAAAACTTGGAAAGACAACGGTTTCAAAACTACAAACGATATGTTTAAAATTATACCATCGGGTATCACACTATGATTTGAGACAAAGGGAACTCAAATGTTTTCCTAACTTAAACTCGATTTTCTTCTAAATTAAAATGTTCTAGTAACAATATTAAACAACTTGGGGTTTTAAAGTGAGATAAACCTGTCTTAACTTCATAACTGATTAAGTTTTCGAAACTCCTGAGTTTTCAAACAAAACATCAGTTTTTTGAACAATCATGTCCAAGATTTCTGCAAGTACAAAATTTATCAAAAGGGTTATATCAAACTTTTAAACGGAAACTTATTTTCGCCAAAATTCGTTTTCCCCCCGTAACATACCAGATTCGGTCGTAGTGTGTTGGCCGGGTTTGGGGTGTTACACGAGTTATGGAATGAGTTAATAGAGGATTTGTAGGAAAATCAACAAAAAGAATGGAACTTTTCCCTTGTTTTTTTTTCTTCTGTGTGAACCTATAATAAACAAGTGAAACATGTCGAAGGGAATTCTAGACCTTAGACTCATTAAGAGAGAGTTTAAACCTCTAAATACTGGAATAAATTTTGATTGAATTTTACTGCTATCAATTAGTCTTTTAAAAATAGGTTACATAGGTTTACTTGTTTGAGTAAAAAACTTAAAATCTAAAAAAATTAAAATGAGGACTCTAAAAAAAGAAACACTTCTAATATCTTTATAAAATATTTGTAATTAAGAAAGATCTCCTAAAGATATAAAATACTTATAAGTAATATCTCCTAATACTTTTAATAAAATAATATACTAATATAATAACTAATTGACATCTAACATTGCGCTTAAAACTTGGGCTACTCGAACAACTGTATATAGTTGTGTTAATGGAGGAAGATGTGCGTACTTCGAAAATTGATCCACAATAATAAAAAAAGTTGATTAACCACAAGATTTGTATAATCCATCAATAGAATCCATGTAACCATCAAACCACACTTGTGTAGGAAGCTAGAGTGGTTGAAGCAAACCTATTGGACTTAAGTGGTTGGCCTTATTACGTTAACACATTAGGCAAATGACTCATGCAATAATATCAAACTTCATGCCCTTACATTAAAAATCCCCACAAATATTGTGTAAAGGTTTTTGAATACCTTCATGTATGCCACCATGGAAGGTAGATAAGATGGTAGAATAAATGAAGTGTTTGGAAGTAGATAAATACAACCCTTGGGCAACATGCCCATTATAGCCTAGTCGTTCCTTAATTCAACATTCTCAACTTGACTATGCAACTCTTTCAATGTATCTAATTCGATAATTTTCTTTCAAACTACATTACATAATAAGACTTTTGGTTGGTTGATTGCAAAAACATATATATCTTCAACTTGTGAGGTAAAAGCATGCAACACCCCAAACCCGGTCAATACGTTACGACCAGATCTGGTATGTTACAGGAAAGGTAGTTTTGAATTTTAAAGGAACACTGTAATTTAGAAAACTTTTCGTTTAGTGTTTCCATCTTGAAGATAATTTAAAATTTTGTTTGAAGGTTTCTTACCAACTCTTTATTAAAATGAACTAAAAGTCGTAAACAGTTTTGTTTTACGTAAGCCGAAATTGGGGAATTTCATAAACGTGATATTTGAAAACACTGTTGATGTTTTAAGAAAAATTCCAAATTATATAGTTATTCGCATGTCATCTTTTGTTAACATTTGGAAAAAAAAATGATTGTTTATATTTTTATTTTAGAAAAACTTCATATTTGACTTTTCATAAAATATGTAATAACAACATTAAATCAATACCCAAATTAAAGTTATGGAGGCCTTATTACATAGCAAAAAAAAAAAAAAAAAAAACCCAAAGTAAAACTAAGTTTAAATAAAGAAATGAAAATTTACGGAAGTACTAATGCATGGCCACCTCGAAGTCCACCTCGACTCCAAATCCGCAACTAGGAGTTACCTGCAAAATTAAGCAGAGGGGTGAGTCACCAAGACTCAGTGTGTTATTTCCCTTACCACGCAATCTGGGCCTAAGCCCACAGAAGCACATTGGGCCTTAGCCCTCACAACATGGCATATTAAAAGTGTATGCAATGCAGCCCAGCCCAACCTAGTTTTCCATCTTCTACATCACCTGAATCAGCCAAACACCCATGGCACCAAGCCACTGTGGTTCCAAACCACTGTGCTACCAAACCACTGTGAAATAGTCATTGATAAATATATGTGGGGCCAACCCAATGTGGTACCAAACCACTGTGAAAATTACTAATAATTAATGCCACATTAAGAGGAGAAAAGAAGAGATTAGCAGCGAACTAACACCAAGAACAAAATAGCCATTCGGCTATAACCATACAGAATCGAAAGAAAATAGAGAAAGAATCGAAAGAGTCTCCCTTACCTGAACAAACAAGAACCGATTTAAGAGAAGACCCTCAGCAACCAACTAGCCCTTTGGTTCTTCGGGGTCGGCTAAAAGGCACAGAATGAAAGAAACGGGTTTAGTTGTCACCAGGAGAGATTTGGCTTCTTTTTGGAAGAAAAGGGATGAAAAGAATGACCTTGAATAAAATAAAAGAAGAAAACCTTACCTAGAACAAAGAAAAGCCGAATGGAACCCAAGGAAATTCGGCTCTGGCAGCAATAATAGAAGACACCCCAAGTTCGGCTAGGGAGGAAACTAAACAAGAACAAAAGAAGCAGAGGTTTCGGTTTTAATGAAGAAGGTAGAGATGTAAAAGAGAAAGTTAAGGTTCGGTTATGGAGGAGAAGCAAATATTAGGAGATGAATGAGAGGCTCGGCCCTTGATGACACAAAAGAAACCAATGGCTAAGGAGAAAGAAAAGAAAAAAGACGAGAAGAGAGGTGCAAAGAAGTTTCGGCCAACACCAAATTAAAAAGAAGAAAAGATAAAGAGATGAGGCTTGAGTATTTCGGCACTAGCAGGAAAGAGTTAACAAGAAATGACCCCAAATGCTTGAGTTATCAAAACTATAAATGTAAAAAAAATACTTAATCCCAAGCAGAACATTTCAGCACACACACACTAAGAGCTCTCAGTTTTTGCTATCACCCACCATAATACCGAAATTCCTAGCCAACTACATCACATAGCCGAAGTTCTCCCCCCAAATCCCAACATTCGGCCAACACCTCCACCACACTCCAAATCCCTTATTTTACTCCACAATTTGTGTAACATCCCAAAAACGGGGCTATTTGGAAATAAATTATTTTTCTTATGTATGAACTGTTGTGTCATTATTTATGGAATAATAATGATCAATTTAAGGATTTGTGTTGGTTCGATTTGGTAGGAAATTTTAGTTTTTAACTTTTAAGATAGGGAGCCTTAGCAGGAGGGTGTTATAAGAATAAATGGGGATAATTTGGACATAAAATGAGCCTAGACTAAGTGGCAAAGTAAGCCCACTTAAGAGCTACATGTGACGCCACCAAGGAGCAAGGGAGAGCTTGTGTTCGAGTCGCGGAAATCCCTCTTTTTGTTCTTTGTTTGGACGGCACAAGGGAGAGAGATTTTCTCTCCTTAATTCTTTTTATTATCTATTTAGATAATAGAGATAATAATGAGGATATTATTATTATTTATAAAGGGTTTATTAATTAGATTTTTACTTGGATAATAAGATATTGTGAGCATTTTAATTGGTTTTTAATTCCTTAATATTAAGAAGATAAATTAAGGATATTACTATTATCATTTTAATAGTGTGATAATGTAGGATAATTAGGGGGATTATTAGATTAAAAGGGTTATTGGATATTAGTTGGATTATCAAAGGATTTATGGGATTAATTCAAAATTAATTTGAATTAATTAGAAGGGGTGGACGGCAAGCCTATAAATACATTAGTTGACCCCCTTGTTTTTCTTTTCTCCAATTTTTGCTAAGTGACGAATTTGCTAAGTCTCTTCTTCTCAATTTTCGGCTAGCAATCACCTATTACATTTTCTTTCTTTCATTTTCCCAAAACCGATTTCTACATCACCATCTTTCTCTTCTTCTACTTTTGATTTCTGACCAAAACACCTACTCTCTCTTTGCCATTATTTTTCCTTCATTTCAAGTTATAGCCGAATCTATTTTTAACGTGGGTGCCGAATCTCTCTTTCTTCTTTGAACCCATCTAAGCCGAATTTTTGAGCAGGATAGATTTCCTTGAATCTTCCTTAGCAAGCGATCAAGAAGGTAAGGTGCTTAGCCGAATACATATGGGTTTCTTTGGTATGTACTGTCGACTTTTACAAGAAAAGTGTCAATTTCGGCAGTGTTGATAAGGCCTCTAAACACTTTTCGATGATCAATTCTCTTTAGGTACTCCAAACTCGCAAGCAGTTGATTCAAGCCTCTAATTCCTAAAGTGTTCGGTTTTTGGTAAGTGAGGGTAAGATCTCTTTTAGTTAGTTATTTGATTGTCCTTTAAATTGAAGACTACTGAATGTGAGTGTGGCAATGGCCGATTGTAGGGGGGAACGAAATACATAGTTTGGTGGCTAGTACTCAAGGGCGCTAGGTAAGGCTTTCGGGTTAAATCTTAACCCTTTTGGTATTATGGTTTTGGCCGAATGGCCTAGGATACTAACCCCTGTGAATGGCCGAATATAGGGGCAAGGACATTAAGTGTGGCCGATTGGTTGTTTTCGGGATTTAGACTCCTCATTGGTATCAGGTGTGTACATACACACTTATAGCAGTTAATATGCGTGATAAATATTTGTTGTTTGTAAATCTGTTTGATATAGATACGGATTTAGTGCCTTAAATGGTACAAGCAAGAATCCCCGGTAAGTCTTTGTTTACATGAGATTATTATGATGCTTTTGGGAAGCATGAATTATTTAATACATGTGATAATGTATGAGCTCTGTGATGACTGTGATATGGGTTGATGAGTGGAGGGGGCAGTGATAATGTGCCGACGGGCACCAGTGTTTTGGTAACACACCGTGACTACGGTCACCAGAGGTTTGGTACCTCCAGAGGTTTGGTACCTCAATAGCGACTTGTCCCTGTGGTTAACACCACCGTGGGTTGGCCCCACTTGAGATATGGGATCGTCTGCCAGTGATTTGGTATCACACGATGGGTTGGCCCCATCACCCGATTTGTGTCTACGGACACCAGTGTTTTGGTAGCACATTGTGACTATATGTCACCAGTGGTTTGGCACCACCAGTGGTTTGGTACCACAACGGGGTAGATAGTGGCGTTTGGATGGCTAGGTTGGGTATTTAACATTCTGCATATTAATTGTTATATGTTGTGTATGAAAATGTTTTAAAACGGGGGAAGGGTTACATACTGAGTCTTGGTGACTCACCTTCTCCTTTATGTTTTTCAGGTGACACTTAGATCGCGGATGTGGAGCCGGGTTGACTCGAGGTGGCCATGCAGTGGATTAAATTTAAATGAACTTTAACTTCAGTTTGATAAATTTTATTTTGGGTATATTTTATTTGGTTGTAATAAGGCCTCCTGATACTTTATTTTTATTATTTTCTTATGTTGGATATTGTTTTAAACTCTGCTATTATTACTGTTGAATTTAGATCACACATTTTTCCAATTAACCACGAAAATATTTTAAAAATGCCATCGGGCACAGTTGAAATATGTTTTATAACTTGACTTAAAAAATATTTTTTTTTTTTAAAAAACACTAAGTATGATTTTTATCAAGATAATCAAATCTGGGAAGTTTTTCAACAAAGTTTAATGGGTTTCAAAATGGTTTTCAAAAAGCTTTTTCCCGTAACGATCCAGATTTGACCATAGTGTTGGGCCGGGTTTGGGTTGTTACAAAATTGGTATCAGAGCCCAGTTCAAAGCTGGCTGTGGGGGCCCAAGGCCCAAAAATGTTTTGGTAGGCCTTTTGAATTGTTTTTGGGTTTTAAGCAGCATGGCCCGAGTCTCCGGCACCGATCCGCCCAGGTAAGTACTTTTAAACCTCTTGGTGAATTATATTCTGTAGAAGGGTAGGAAGCATGGAACGTAGATAGACTTATAGGACTTGGAACATAAGACTTAAGGAACTAAACCAACCTATGGCTAAGCCATTGAGCTAGGGTGTGGTAAACCCTGTACGCATGTCTAGGATTGGATCCGGAAGAGATTGGTATTTAAGCAGTCCTCGTGACTCACCTCCTCTTCGCAGGTATCCTACCTGGTGCGTAGCTTCGGTTCACCCTAACTCAGAGGGCTCAGTGGTGTGGCAACCTCTGTGCGCATGTCTAGAAAGGTTCAGTGGGAGCTTGGTATTTAAGCGGTCCGCGTGACCCACCTCCTCTTCACTCGAATCCTGCCTGGTGCGTAGCTTTGGTTCACCCTGACCAAGAAGGCTCGGTCATAGGCTAAACCTAACGACTAAAACCCGAAAGGGAATTAGCCATGTTTTGAAAGGAACGAAACAACAAGAACCCTAATGTTTTCAAAACTTTTGCAATAACTCTTTCAAATCGGAGAACATCATTTTTTTACAACTTTTTCCTCGAAAAATTTGATTTGTGGAAAATTACAAAAATGCCCTTAGGGGTAAAATTACTAAAATGCCCTCAGTTCATAAAATATCAGTTCAATGTTTTTGCTCAAAAATTTCAATTATTTTTCAAATATTCAACAACCTAGTTTTGAAAATCATCAACAAAATATTTTGGTCTTGGAAAATTACGAAAATACCCTCAAACTGCAAAATTACCAAAATGACCTTGACTTTTGAACTCTTTGCAAACAGCAACGTTTTAAAAAAAAAATACCCTTATAGGAAAAATGACGGAAATACCCCTGGGTTAGAAATGGGCAGAAATGTCCGAAGAGCAAATAGGTATGGAAAGTATTAAGGAATGGATGCATGAACTCCTTTGTGTGAACTAGGATAGAAGACTGAAACCTTGTTTGCACGAAAGAATTTCTAATTAAAATTTCGTCATAAAATTTCTTCGCGGGTAATGAAGTGGAACAAACGCTAATGCATAAAAATTTTCTTAATCAGATTAAAAGCGCAAGTAGATAGAATGAGTTCTAGAGGACGAGGACGCCGTGGACGAGGTAGGGGTAGGATGACCGTGTCAGAACCTGTTGGGTCGGGACAGGGTTCTGAAAATGAAGTACCACCGCCACCACCACCTCCTACTTTTAGGGCCGAGGAGCAGGATCAGACCGGTGGTGAGGCGGTATCGCAAGCAGTATTGCGAGTTCTGGAGATTGTGGCTGGGGCTGGTGGAAATCTAGGAGCTCGAAAATCTGTTCCCGAGCGAATCCGGGCTAATGGAGCTGAGGTATTTCGGGGCGTGTCAGGAGTGGCGCCCAGTGCAGCAGAGTATTGGCTGGAATCTACAGAAAGGATAATGGATGATCTTGACCTGACCGAGGAGGAAAAGCTGAAAGGGGCGGTGTCGCTTCTAAAGGATGAAGCGTACCAGTGGTGGCTGACAGTCCGGGATGGAGCCACAGCTGATGATCTCACGTGGGACTACTTTAAAACTGCTTTTCAGAAGAAATATGTGGGCACCAGTTATACAGATGCTCAGAGGAAAGCCTTCCTAGGGTTAGTGCAAGGGACTAAGTCAGTAGCGGAATATGAAGCAGAGTTTTTAAGACTGAGTAGGTATGCTAGAGGCATCATGGCTACTGAACACGAGCGCTGTGTCCGCTTTGAGGACGGACTCCGAGATGATTTGAGGCTGCTGATAGCTCCGCAGCAGGTGCGTGAGTTCTCATCCCTAGTGGAAAAGGCCAAGGTGGCCGAAGGGATCAAGGAGGCTGTGAGGCAAAGTTATAGTAGGAATAATCAGAAGAGAGGATTTGGGCCAGCTGGGTCAGGTGGTAATGTCCAGAAAAAGGCTAGGCCAAGTGGGCCAAATCAGGCAGCAAGGCCCATGACTACTAATCAGAGGCCGACTCAGTGTAACCGCTGTGGAAAGACCCATTGGGGAAGTTGTTCGATCGGCGATAGAGGATGTTTTGAGTGTGGGTCGTTGGAGCATCGTGTCAGAGATTGTCCTCGAAAACTAGCCAAAAATCAGCCAGAGGGGCAGAATCGTACGCAGGATAGAAATATGGGACCACAGAGGGGTCGTGGTAATGGCAGAGGAAACAACGGTCCTAACCGAGGTCGTGGAACTCAGGGCAGAGGTTCGGGCAACACAGAGGCTAGGCAGCCTGGCTTAGTCTATGCAGCTAGGCGTCGCGAGGAGGGTGACGCACCGGATGTCATAACCGGTATGTTTTTAATCTCTGGTTTTCCTTATGTTGCATTGATTGATGTGGGTTCAACGCACTCGTACATTGCTAGTAGTGTGGTAGGAACTATGGACCTAGACTCTGAGATTACTTCTAGGAAGATGACGGTATTAAGCCCTCTAGGACACTCTGTAGTCGTAGACAAACTTTATAGAGACGTACCCCTAGAACTCCAAGGGGTAGTTTTCGTTGCTGATCTGATGGAACTACCATTTGGGGAGTTCGATTTGATCCTTGGAATGGACTGGTTGGTTAAGTATCGGGCAAATTTGGATTGCGCGGCTAAGCGCATGGTTCTTAAGACGGCTGAAGGTGGTGAAGTGGTTATGATAGGTGATAGAAGGAATTACCTATCCAATGTGGTGTCTGCCTTGAAGGCGGAAAAGATGGTCAAGAAGGGTTGTAAGGCGTATTTGGTTCGAATCTGTGCTTTGGAAGCTAAGGAGTCAGTAGTTGGAAGGGTCCGAACGGTTGGGGAATTTGCTGATGTGTTCCCAGAAGAGCTTCCGGGTCTGCCTCCAGATCGGGAAGTCGAATTCGGTATAGACTTGCTACCCGGAACGGCACCCGTGTCCATAGCACCATACCGAATGGCACCTAAGGAACTGGTGGAGCTGAAGGCTCAAATTCAGGAGCTCTTGGACAGAGGATTTATTCGACCAAGCATATCTCCGTGGGGAGCACCCGTGTTATTTGTCAAGAAGAAGGACGGTTCGATGCGGATGTGCATCGATTACCGCCAATTGAACAAGCTAACGATAAAGAACAAGTACCCGTTGCCTCGGATTGACGACTTATTTGACCAATTAAGTGGTGCGTCGGTATTTTCAAAGATTGACCTTAGGTCGGGTTATCATCAATTAAGGGTGAAGGAAGTGGATGTTCACAAGACGGCATTCCGAACTCGGTATGGGCACTACGAGTTTCTCGTAATGCCATTTGGGTTGACCAATGCACCGGCGGCGTTCATGGATTTAATGAATAGAGTATTTCAGCAGTACTTGGATCAATTCGTCGTGGTATTCATAGACGACATATTGGTCTATTCTAAGACGGAGGAGGAACATGACAAGCATTTACGGATAGTTCTGCAAGTATTGAGGGAGAAGCAGTTATATGCCAAATTCAGTAAGTGCGAATTTTGGCTGAAGGAGGTGGCTTTCTTAGGCCATGTAGTATCAGCAGAAGGAATTAGAGTAGATCCTCGCAAGATTGAAGCAGTATTGGATTGGAAACCACCAAGAACAGTGGCTGAAATACGAAGCTTTCTGGGTTTAGCGGGGTACTATCGGAGATTCGTAGAAGGATTTTCTTTAATCGCAGCACCATTGACGAAGCTGCTAAGAAAAGGTGTTCCATTCGTATGGACGGAGAAGCAGCAAGAAAGCTTTGATAAGCTAAGGAAAATTTTGACGGAAGCTCCGGTTTTGGTACAGCCTGAAACAGGAAGGTTGTTTACTGTCTATTGTGATGCATCCCATACTGGTTTAGGATGTGTGTTGATGCAGGATGGGAAGGTAGTAGCCTATGCATCCCGTCAGTTAAGATCGCATGAGGTTAACTACCCGACGCACGACTTGGAGTTAGCAGCAGTTGTCTTCGCTTTGAAGATATGGAGGCATTATCTCTATGGGGAGAAGTCGATAGTTTACACGGATCATAAGAGTTTGAGGTATCTTCTGACTCAAAAGGATCTGAACTTGAGACAGCGTCGGTGGATTGAACTTTTAAAGGACTACGATTGTTCAATCGAGTATCACCCGGGCAAGGCTAACGTGGTAGCTGACGCGTTGAGCCAGAAGGTTGTGACAGACTTAAGAGCGATGTTTGCTCGGTTGAGCCTATATGATGATGGAAGTCTCTTGGCGGAACTTCAAGTAAAGCCAACATGGATCGAGGAGATTAAGGACAAGCAGTTAGTGGACGAAGGGTTAAATGCTAAGAGAATGCAAGTTCAGGATGGTGGTTTGGAAGGGTACAGTCTATCTAGTGATGGAGTGCTATGTTTTCAAGGGCGAGCATGTATGCCAAAAGATGTGGAGTTGAGGCGGAAAATTCTCCAAGATGCTCATAGCAGCCCATATGCTATGCATCCGGGAGGAAACAAGATGTATGGGGATTTGCGGAAGCAGTTTTGGTGGCCTGGGTTGAAGCGTGAAGTAACGGAATTTGTAGGAAGATGCTTGACATGTCAACAGGTTAAGGCTGAACATCAGTTGCCATCAGGGCTACTTCAACCGGTAAAGATCCCTTAATGGAAGTGGGAACGGATCACTATGGATTTCGTTAGTGGGCTACCCCTCACGCCCAGCAAGAAGGACGCAGTTTGGGTGATTGTGGACCGGTTAACCAAGTCAGCTCACTTCGTACCTGTAAGAATGGATTATTCACTCCAGAAGCTAGCAAGGTTATATGTGGCTGAGATAGTCAGATTGCATGGTGTGCCAGTATCGATTATCTCGGATAGGGATCCGAGGTTCACGTCGAGGTTTTGGAAAGCATTGCATCAAGCTTTGGGTACACGGTTGGATTTCAGTACAGCCTTTCATCCACAGTCCGATGGACAATCAGAGAGAGTGATACAGATTTTGGATGATATGCTGAGGGGCTGTGTCTTGGAGTTCCGAGGTAGTTGGGAAGAATTTCTACCATTAGCGGAATTTTCCTACAACAATAGCTATCAAGCGAGTATCCAGATGGCACCATACGAAGCATTGTATGGACGGAAATGCCGTACTCCTACATGTTGGACGGAGTTAGGTGAAAGACAAGTCTTGGGTCCAGATTTGGTTGCAGAAACTGAGGACAAAGTTAGGGCCATTCGGGATCGTCTTAAGGAAGCATCGGATAGACAGAAGTCTTATGCTGACTTGAAGCGCAAGGAGATGGAGTATGAGGTAGGTGACAAGGTTTTTCTTAAGGTGTCGCCTTGGAAAAAGGTGTTGAGATTTGGGCGAAAAGGGAAGCTGAGCCCAAGGTTCATTGGCCCATATACAGTTGTAAAGCGAGTGGGACCGGTAGCTTATCAGCTAGAGTTGCCGGCAGAACTGAGTCAGATACATAACGTCTTTCACGTATCAATGCTGAGACGGTATCGGTCAGACCCATCGCACGTTGTGCCAGTGGCAGAGATCAAGGTGGATGCGGACTTAGCTTTCGAAGAAGAACCAGTTCAGATCTTGGATCGAGATGTGAAGGTTTTACGTAGGAAGTCAGTGCCCTTAGTGAAAGTACTATGGCGGAACCACGGTTTGGAGGAAGCCACGTGGGAGCCCGAGGATGTGATGCGGCAGCAATACCCTCACCTGTTTTGATCAAGGAATTTCGGGACGAAATTTATTTTAAGGGGGGTAGAACTGTAACATCCCAAAAACGGGGCTATTTGGAAATAAATTATTTTTCTTATGTATGAACTGCTGTGTCATTATTTATGGAATAATAATGATCAATTTAAGGCTTTGTGTTGGTTCGATTTGGTAGGAAATTTTAGTTTTTAACTTTTAAGATAGGGAGCCTTAGCAGGAGGGTGTTATAAGAATAAATGGGGATAATTTGGACATAAAATGAGCCTAGACTAAGTGGCAAAGTAAGCCCACTTAAGAGCTACATGTGACGCCACCAAGGAGCAAGGGAGAGCTTGTGTTCGAGTCGCGGAAATCCCTCTTTTTGTTCTTTGTTTGGACAGCACAAGGGAGAGAGATTTTCTCTCCTTAATTCTTTTTATTATCTATTTAGATAATAGAGATAATAATGAGGATATTATTATTATTTATAAAGGGTTTATTAATTAGATTTTTACTTGGATAATAAGATATTGTGAGCATTTTAATTGGTTTTTAATTCCTTAATATTAAGAAGATAAATTAAGGATATTACTATTATCATTTTAATAGTGTGATAATGTAGGATAATTAGGGGGATTATTAGATTAAAAGGGTTATTGGATATTAGTTGGATTATCAAAGGATTTATGGGATTAATTCAAAATTAATTTGAATTAATTAGAAGGGGTGGACGGCAAGTCTATAAATACATTAGTTGACCCCCTTGTTTTTCTTTTCTCCAATTTTTGCTAAGTGACGAATTTGCTAAGTCTCTTCTTCTCAATTTTCGGCTAGCAATCACCTATTACATTTTCTTTCTTTCATTTTCCCAAAACCGATTTCTACATCACCATCTTTCTCTTCTTCTACTTTTGATTTCTGACCAAAACACCTACTCTCTCTTTGCCATTATTTTTCCTTCATTTCAAGTTATAGCCGAATCTATTTTTAACGTGGGTGCCGAATCTCTCTTTCTTCTTTGAACCCATCTAAGCCGAATTTTTGAGCAGGATAGATTTCCTTGAATCTTCCTTAGCAAGCGATCAAGAAGGTAAGGTGCTTAGCCGAATACATATGGGTTTCTTTGGTATGTACTGTCGACTTTTACAAGAAAAGTGTCAATTTCGGCAGTGTTGATAAGGCCTCTAAACACTTTTCGATGATCAATTCTCTTTAGGTACTCCAAACTCGCAAGCAGTTGATTCAAGCCTTTAATTCCTAAAGTGTTCGGTTTTTGGTAAGTGAGGGTAAGATCTCTTTTAGTTAGTTATTTGATTGTCCTTTAAATTGAAGACTACTGAATGTGAGTGTGGCAATGGCCGATTGTAGGGGGGAACGAAATACATAGTTTGGTGGCTAGTACTCAAGGGCGCTAGGTAAGGCTTTCGGGTTAAATCTTAACCCTTTTGGTATTATGGTTTTGGCCGAATGGCCTAGGATACTAACCCCTGTGAATGGCCGAATATAGGGGCAAGGTGTGTACATACACACTTATAGCAGTTAATATGCGTGATAAATATTTGTTGTTTGTAAATCTGTTTGATATAGATACGGATTTAGTGCCTTAAATGGTACAAGCAAGAATCCCCGGTAAGTCTTTGTTTACATGAGATTATTATGATGCTTTTTGGGAAGCATGAATTATTTAATACATGTGATAATGTATGAGCTCTGTGATGACTGTGATATGGGTTGATGAGTGGAGGGAGCAGTGATAATGTGCCGACGGGCACCAGTGTTTTGGTAACACACCGTGACTACGGTCTCCAGAGGTTTGGTACCTCCAGAGGTTTGGTACCTCAATAGCGACTTGTCCCTGTGGTTAACACCACCGTGGGTTGGCCCCACTTGAGATATGGGATCGTCTGCCAGTGATTTGGTATCACACGATGGGTTGGCCCCATCACCCGATTTGTGTCTACGGACACCAGTGCTTTGGTAGCACATTGTGACTATATGTCACCAGTGGTTTGGCACCACCAGTGGTTTGGTACCACAACGGGGTAGATAGTGGCGTTTGGATGGCTAGGTTGGGTATTTAACATTCTGCATATTAATTGTTATATGTTGTGTATGAAAATGTTTTAAAACGGGGGAAGGGTTACATACTGAGTCTTGGTGACTCACCTTCTCCTTTATGTTTTTCAGGTGACACTTAGATCGCGGATGTGGAGCCGGGTTGACTCGAGGTGGCCATGCAGTGGATTAAATTTAAATGAACTTTAACTTCAGTTTGATAAATTTTATTTTGGGTATATTTTATTTGGTTGTAATAAGGCCTCCTGATACTTTTTTTTTATTATTTTCTTATGTTGGATATTGTTTTAAACTCTGCTATTATTACTGTTGAATTTAGATCACACATTTTTCCAATTAACCACGAAAATATTTTAAAAATACCATCGGGCACAGTTGAAATATGTTTTATAACTTGACTTAGAAAATATTTTTTTTTTTTAAAAACACTAAGTATGATTTTTATCAAGATAATCAAATCTGGGAAGTTTTTCAACAAAGTTTAATGGGTTTCAAAATGGTTTTCAAAAAGCTTTTTCCCGTAACGATCCAGATTTGACCATAGTGTTAGGCCGGGTTTGGGTTGTTACAATTTGCTCCCCATCACCCTTCCAAACCGATTTGACCACTTCAACTCCCCTATCACCTCTCATCCATCCATTTCAGATTCATTTGACCTATTGAAACTCATCCTAGAAGAATCCCAGCCGAATGCTACCTCCTCCTCTCATTGAGCACAAAAATTAAAGCTTTAGATGCTGCAGCAGGGATTCGAACTCCTTCCCCCTTGCTCTGCTAATGACGCCACCTCCACTTGGACACAAGCTCCTTTTGTGTCAATAAGAACACACAAATAATCTTAAGGCCTGCTTCCACTAGCTCTCCCCCCTTAAGCCAAAATACCAAAATTCCACCAAGGCTCTGGCTTGAACCCGAGCCTCCCCAGGACCCCCAAGCACATCTAAATAACAAGCAGAACAAGCCAAGCACATAGAAAACATAAAATGCAGAACCCCTAATTCTAGGATGTTACAGTTCTACCCCCTTAAAGAAATTTCGGCCTCGAAATTTACCTGATCAAAAGAGGTGAGGGTATTGCTGTCGTATCACATCTTTTGGCTCCCACGTGGCTTCTTCTGAACCTTGATTCTGCCATAAAACTTTAACCAACGGAATCGACTTTCTTCTGAACACCTTAACATCTCGATCTAAGATCTGCACTGGTTCTTCTTCAAAAGACAAATCAGGTTTTACTTCAATTTCTTCCACCGGCACTATGTGAGATGGATCTGAACGATAGCGCCTTAACATTGAAATATGGAATACATCATGTATCCGATTCAACTCCGAAGGTAACTCAAGCTGATACGCTACTGGTCCCACACGTTTCAACACTCGACAAGGCCCGATGAATTTGGGGCTTAACTTGCCCTTTCGTCCAAACCTTAAAACCCTTTTCCAAGGTGAAACTTTCAGAAAAACCTGACCACCTACTGAAAATTCTATCTCTTTACGCTTCAGATCTGCATACGATTTCTGCCTGCCGGAAGCTTCCTTCAACCGAGCCCGAATCAACTTAACCTTTTCCTCCGTCTCTGAAACCAATTCCGGACCCAACAACTGTCGCTCACCTAACTCTATCCAGCAGGTAGGAGTACGACACTTATGACCATACAACGCTTCGTAGGGTGCCATCTGAATGCTGGATTGATAGCTATTGTTGTATGCAAATTCTGCCAACGGTAAGAAATCCTCCCAACTACCCCTGAAGTCGATAACACAATCTCTCAACATGTCTTCTAGAATCTGAATTACCCTCTCTAACTGACCATCAGTCTGAGGATGAAACGTCGTGCTAAAATCCAGTCTTGTACCCAACGCTTTATATAACGCCTTTCAGAATCGAGGTGTAAACCTAGGGTCTCTGTCTTATATGATAGACACTGGTACCCCATGTAACCTCACAATCTCTGCTACATACAGGTTGGCTAACTTTTGTAGTGAGTAGTCAATACGAACCGGTATGAAGTGAACGGACTTCATCAACCGATCGACAATCACCCACACCGAATCTTTCCTAGTAGGCGTAAGAGGTAGCCCACTAACAAAATCCATCATTATCTTCTCCCACTTCCAAAGTGGAATATTCACTGGCTACAACAACCCCGAAGGCAACTAATGCTCTGCCTTCACCTGCTGACACGTCAAGCATTTAGCCATAACTCAGTAACTTCTTACTTCAGACCTGGCCACCAATACTGCTCACGCAAGTCTCGATACATCTTACTCCTACCGAGATGCATAGCGTATGGGCTACTACGCGCCTCCTGCAGAATCCTCTGCCTCAACTAGAAATCCTTCGGCATACAAACTTTTCCACGAAAGCATAATACTCAATCACTGTTCAGACCAAAACCTTCTGTCTCACCACCTTCCATTTGCTGAAGTCGAGAACTTAACAGTTCATCTGACAACTGTTTTTCCTTAATCTGACCTACACATGAAGGCTTCACTTGAAGTTCAACCAACAAGCTTCCATCTTCATACAAGCTGAGATGAGCAAACATTGCCCTCAAATCTGATATCACCTTACGACTCAACGTATGCGCCACTACGTTAGCTTTACCTTAGTGATACTCAATCGAGCAGTCATAGTCTTTTAACAATTCAATCCACCTCCGCTGCCTTAAATTCAACTCCTTTTGGGTAAGGAGATATTTCAGGCTCCTATGATCGGTGTAGATAATTGACTTCTCTCCATAAAAGTAGTGTCTCCAAATCTTCAGAGCGAACACTACCGCAGCTAACATCAAATCATGAGTCAGATAATTCACTTCATGCGGTCTTAATTGCCGAGACACATGCGCTACCACATTCCCTTCTTGCATCAACACACATCGTAACCCTGTGTGCGACGCATCACAATAGACAACAAACTCCTTTCCAGCCTCAGGCTGAATCAACACTGGTGCCTCTGTTAAATTCCTCTTCAACTTCTCAAAGCTTTCCTGCTGTTTATCTGTCCATACAAATGGTATCCCCCTTCGTAATAGCTTGGTTAATGGTGCAGCAATCAACGAGAATCCCTCAACGAACCTTCCGTAGTACCCAGCTAACCTGAGGAAACTTCAAATTTCTACTACTGACTTCGATGGTTTCCAATCCAAAACAGCTTCAATCTTTCGGGGATCAACCCTAATCCCCTTGGCAGACACAACATGCCCCAAAAAGGTAACTTCCCTCAACCAAAATTCACGCTTGTTGAATTTGGCATGCAGTTGCTTCTCTCTCAAATCTGCAGAACAATCTGAAGATGCGAATCATGCTCCTCTTCAATCCTCGAATATACTAAGATATCGTCTATGAACACTATGAAAAACCGATCTAGATAGGGTTGGAATACCCGGTTCATCATATCCATAAATGCAGTTGGTGCATTCGTCAACCCAAACGACATCACTAAGAACTCGTAGTGGCCATAACGAGTTCAAAAAGCAATCTTATAAATATCCGCCTCCTTGACCTTAAGCTGATGATAACCTGACCTCAAGTCTATTTTCGAGAAGACCGAAGTGCCTCGCAGTTGATCGAACAAGTCATCAATCCTTGGCAACGGGTATTTGTTCTTAATCGTCAACTTGTTCAGTTGCCTGTAGTTAATCCACATCCACATCGACCCGTCCTTTTTCTTAACAAATAACACCAGTGCTCCCCACGGAGACACACTTGGTCGGATAAAACCACGGTCTAACAGCTCCTGAATCTGAGCTTTAAGTTCTACCAGCTCCTTCGGCACCATCCTATATGGGGCAACGGACACTGGAGCTGTTCCCGGAAGTAGATCAATGTCGAACTCCACCTTGCGATCCGGAGGAAACCCTGGAAGCTCTTCTGGAAAAACGTCCAAGAACTCTTTCACCGTTCTAACATTCCTTACAGACAATTCTTTGGTTTCCAAAGCACTGATGAAAGCTAATAAAGCCTCACACCCTTTTTGTACCATCCTTTCCGCCTTTAATGCAGACACCACATTGGACAGGTAATTCCTTCTCCCACCTATCACCAACACCTCTTTATCCTCAAGAGTCTTCAACATCATGCGATTAGTAGCACAATCCAAGTTTGCTCGATACTTAACTAACCAGTGCATGCCTAAAATCAAGTCAAACTCGCCGAATGGCTATTCCATCAAATCAGCCGGGAAAACAATCCCTTGCACTTCTAAAGGCACACTCCTGAATAGTTTGTGATAACGGTCCGTCTCGGGTTAGGGGACGAATCGTAAATGTTGCCCGATTGTAAATTAGGTAGTTTCTCGTTTAATTAACAAAGGGATAATTTTATTGGAAATAAAATCTTTGAAATGTAAAGATAGGTGATTGGTTGAAATGGATACGTATTTGAAACAAGAAAGAACCTTTAATAAAAATTAAAGACCCGAATCTTATAAGTTTCAAATTGATGGAATGAGTTTTGAAACAAAACCGAGACCCACTATCTAGCGAGATAGGAACCAACGGTATAGGTAGATGAACGCCACACCCGTGAGGATGATAAGTTCAAAACAAGGGAAGAACGACGGCACTAGAAAACTAGATAAGTCAATTCAACCTTGAGAATCAGGAGAGTGAATACTCACCAAAAGAAAAAATTTTCATTCAAATTCAAGTTCTGTCTAAAAATGAAAAATGTCCAAAATATTTATAGACTCTTCTAATTATAGCCGAATAGGGATGAATAAACTTAAGGGCTTCAATCTCTATGATCATTTGGCTAAAATAATTTATGGAACATGACAACATAGCCACTTTGAAAAAGAAATAAGGCATTTGAAGGTAATGGTCGTTCAATCTAATCTTCAAATTGTTCCAATGCCATATTTATTTAATCCATATCTTTATGCCGTCCATGCCCATTTGCACACTTTCACCCTTTTATATTTGTTTAATCAACATGTTTTTTTTTTTACCTTTCATGCATGCACCCACATGCACATATTAAAAATTGTCCAATTAATTTAAATCCTCCATAGTGCTTCATGATTGCCGTCCACCTTAGGTGAGTGATTGTGCAATCCATATTCCTCTCTTATCTTCACGCATGCCTCATATATCCATAAAAATTATTTTATGCTCCATATTGCCGCATGTTTCTCTTGTAAAATCCACCATGCTTCTTTACTATTTTATTTATCATACACCAAGCCTCCATGCCTTGTTATTTTATTGACCCACTTTGAATTTATTTGTCTAGCCGTCCATGGTCTTGCATTATTTATTTAATTTATGCCTTCCATTGTTGTCATCCATCTTGCTTAAAAATAACGTGGAGCAAACTACAAACATATAAACCAACATTAGTAAAAATTCGGTTGAACATAAATTAGCACACATTTTTAATTACTTTATTTAAACATTAGGTAAGAACATACTAATATTCAATTTCGACAAAGACTAACTAAAAACTTGTACCATCTAAAATATGAAATACGAAAAATGAAGTCACTTCTGAAAATTAAAATTAAAACATGCGTAAATGAAAGTGTTAAATAAACTAGCAGTCAGACTAGCTAGTATATTCAACTTCAAATAAGTTTGTATGAGTTAAGCATGTTTTTGGGCTCTCTTTTATGGTCATCCCAAATTTGTGCCACCAAGACCATTGAGGCATCTTTGAATTGTTTGGCACGTGAACGTGTAATTGGTCCATTAGGTAACTTCATCGGGTCATGTTTGACGTCCGTCACAGGCTTCACAGTTGAGCTCGCATCATCCCCTCCCTCTTTAAGTTGATTCGTCCTCGAATCATCACCTACATCAAAAGGAGAAAGATCATAAACATTAAAACTCGCGTTCACATTATAGTCACCTGGCAAGTCCGATTTGTATGAGTTGTCATTTATGCGTTCAATGACTTGAAATGGACCGTCCCCTCTTGGGAGAAGTTTAGATCGCCTTTGCTTGGGAAACCTTTCTTTTCGCATATGAACCCAAACCTACTCCCCTGGTTCAAAGAGAATGCGTCTACGACCTTTGTTAGCCCGTTGGACGTATTGCTTGGTTCTTGCTTCAATATTCTCGTGCACCTTTCGATGCAGTTCCTTTACGTAATCCGCCTTTTTCCTAGCATCAGAATGGATAAATTTATCTGAAGGCAGTGGCAATAAATCAAGAGGAGTGAGAGGGTTAAACCCGTAAACAATCTCGAAAGGCGAAAATTTAGTTGCAGAATGAATAGTTCGGTTGTAAGCAAATTCGATGTGGGGCAGACAGTCTTCCCATGTGTTGAGATTTTTTTGCACCAATGCTCGCAACAAAGTTGATAGGACTCGGTTCACTACTTCGGTTTGTCCATCCGTTTGAGGATGACACGTGGTCGAGAATAGTAGTTTTGTCCCTAACTTTCCCCACAGAGTTCGCCAAAAGTGACTTAAAAATTCTACGTCCCGATCAGATACGATCGTCTTCGAAACTTCATGCAATCATATGATTTCCCTAAAAAATAAGTTTGCAATATGCACAGCATCGTCAGTCTTAGAACAAGGGATAAAATGGGACATTTTAGAGAAACGATCAACTACGACAAAAATTGAGTCCTTCCCGGTTTTTGATCTTGGTAATCCAAGGATGAAATCCATGGAAATGTCGACCCACGGAGTGTCTGGAATAGGAAGGGGCGTATATAAACTTGAGGCTGGACCCGTGATTTGGCTTGTTTGCAAGCAATGCAACGTTCACAAATTCGTTCAAAATCCTTGCTCATTCCTAGCCAAAAAAAATGTTCTTGAAGAGTGGACAATGTTTTGTCTCTTCCAAAGTGACCCATAAGGCCACCACTATGTGCTTCTATCACAAGCATGTCTCGTATAGAACCTTGCGGTATACAAATCTTGTTTTCCTTGAAAAAGAATCCTTCATGCCTGTAAAACTTATCAAAAGCACCATTCTCACAAGCATTATAGACATTGCCAAAATCAGCATCGTTAGCATGCAATTCCTTAATATGATGGAAACCAAGTACTTTAGAATCAAGAAAGGTTAATAAATTGTACCTTCGTGATAACGCATCCGCTACTACATTTTCCTTACCTTTCTTGTACTTAATTACGTACGGAAATGATTCTAAATACTCGATCCATTTAGCATGTCGTTTGTTGAGCTTGTGCTGACCTTTAATATACTTGAGTGCTTCATGATCTGAATAAATAACAAACTCTTTCGGTCTCAAGTAATGTTGCCACGTTTCAAGCGATCTTATTAGAGCGTACATCTCTTTATCATACACGGGGTAATAGAGTGCAGCTCCGTTCAATTTCTCGCTGAAGTACGCCACCGGTCTTCCATTATGAGTTAGAACGGCTCCGATCCCTACTCCTGATGCATCACATTCAATTTCAAAAGTTTTAGTAAAGTCAGGAAGGAATAACAATGGAGCTTTAACAAGACATTCTTTAAGGGCCTTAAAAGACCGTTCTTGCTCATCGGACCAATGGAAAGCTGAATTCTTCTTGATCACGCTCGTTAAAGGAGCGGCTATCGTGCTGAAGTTGGGCACGAATCGGCGGTAAAAACTAGCCAACCCATGGAAACTTCGTACTTGGCTAACCATTGTAGGACGGGGCCATTCTTGGATTGCTCTAACCTTCTCTTGGTCCACCTCTAATCCATTTGCACTTACGACGTAGCCTAAGAAAATAACCTTGTCAGTACAAAAAGAACATTTCTCGAGATTGGCGTACAATACTTCTTTCCGCAATGTTTCTAAGATCGCACGTAAATGTTGGAGGTGATCCTCCAAAGATTTGTTGTACACTAATATGTCATCAAAATAAACAACACATGATTTGCCAATAAAAGCCCGTAAAACATGATTCATAAGTCGCATAAAAGTACTCGGAGCGTTTGTAAGTCCGAATGGCATTACCAACCATTCATACAAACCTAACTTTGTTTTTAAAGCCGTTTTCCACTCATCGCCTTCTCGCATCCTAATTTGGTGATAACCACTTTTGAGGTCAATCTTTGTAAAGATTCGAGCTCCGCTCAACTCGTCGAGAATGTCACCGAGTCGGGGTATCGGATGTCAGTATTTGATGGTAATCTTGTTGATGGCGCGACAGTCTACACACATCCGCCACGAACCATCTTTCTTTGGCACTAGTAACACCGGTACCGCGCATGGACTAAGGCTTTCTCGGATATATCCCTTTTCTAGCAGTTCAGTGATTTGCTTTTGGAGTTCTTTTGTTTCTTCGGGATTGCTCCGGTACGCAGGTCGATTGGGCAGAGAAGCCCCCGGCACCAAGTCAATTTGGTGTTCTATGCCTCGAATGGGCGGTAAACCACTTGGTAACTCCTCTGGAAATATGTCCTTGAATTCCTGAATCAGAGACAACACAGAAGAAGGAAGATTCTCGGGTAAGTTGCTAGTGTTCAAAAATGATTCCTTGTATAATAAGACATACATCGGTTGTCTCACACACAAAGCTTTTCGAATATCTCTTGCTTTTGCAAAAACACTCATTTTTCCATTTTCTTTTTCTTCCTTCGTTTCCTCTTCTTTTTGTTCACACTCTCTTGTTTTATCACTTATTTTCTTGTCCCTCTTTTTTTTTTAAATTTTTCTCTTTTTCTTTCTCATTTTTTTCGCTCGCTTTCTTTTGATTTTTCTATTGATGCCTTCATCTTCAACTGATCTTCGTAAACTTGCTTGGGTGTTAGCGGAGCTAGTGTCACATTCCGGCCCAAGTATTTGAAGGTGTACCGATTAGTATAGCCGTCATGGATTGCTCGCTTGTCAAATTGCCAAGGTCGTCCAAGCAGGAGATGTCCCGCTAGCATCGGAACCACATCGCACAAAACCTCATCTTGATACTTCCCTTGAAAAGGAAACCAAAACTTGTTTTGTGACCTTAAGTTCTCCCGCGTCATTAAGCCATTGTAGCTTATACGGATGGGGATGTTTGGTGGTAGTCAATCCAAGTTTCTCTACCAATATGGTGCTGGCCACATTAGTACAGCTTCCTCCGTCAATAATGACGCAACAAATCTTCCCCTTTATTTGGCAACGCGTATGGAAGATGTTTTCGCGTTGTTGTTCATTATCGACACCTTGTAAACTAAGGCTCCTTTTTACCACCAAGATTTCTCCACTTTCGGCTTGCTCTACCTCTTCCTCATCTTGGGATGTCTCATTGACATCATCTTCCTTTTCACTTTCAGATTCGATCTCGCCATCATCTCGGATAAACATAGTGTTTCAGTTTGGACATTGACTTGCGATATGTCCTCGTCCCAAACATTTGAAACACTTAATGTCTCGGGATCGATTTGGAAGAGCTTCCATTTTGCCTTTACTTGTTTCACCGATCGACTTGTTAGACTTGGGTGCGCCACTGGTTTCTTTGGCTCGATTTGGCATGTCCCTTTTGTTGGTCACTTGCCCCCACTTAGATGTTGAAGCCTGATTGGGGTTTGCTCTAGGCGTAGCTTTTCGTTTCAGCTGTTTTTCAACTTTTATTGCCATGTGAACCATTTCGACGATATCGATGTAATGGTGTAATTCTACAATATTTGCGATATCTCGATTAAGGCCAGCGCTAAAACGTGCCATGGTGGCTTCTCGTTCTTCTTCCACATTGGCTCGGATCATGGCCACTTCCATCTCCTTGTAGTAATCCTCTACGCTTCGGTGACCCTGAGTTAGGCTTTGTAACTTTTGATGCAACTCGCGGTGATAGTAGGTTGGGATGAATCTTTTCCGCATTAATGCCTTCATTTCCGCCCATGTGGATATTGGGCGTTCACCATCCTGTCTTCGATTCGTCGTCAATTGATCCCACCAAATGAGGGCGTAATCAAAAAATTCGATGGCAGCAAGTTTCACCTTCTTATTTTCTGAATAATTATGACAGTCGAAGATTAATTCCACCTTCTTTTCCCACTCAAGGTAGGCTTCCGGATCGGATCGCCCTTGAAAAGCAGGAATCGCCATTTTAATGTTCTTCAAGTCGTCATCGGCCCATTCTCGATCCCTTCAATCACGGACTCGTGGATCTCTTCTCCGTTCATCGTGTTCGAAAGCCGGGTTGCTGTCGACTTCACTTGGTTCGTAGACTTCGTTATCACGTAACCAAGGTTGTTCTCGTCCCCTTCTCGGAATTGGAGGAGTATTTGCTCGAGGTCTTCGTTCATCTCTTTGATCTAATCGTTCACTGATTGTTCTGAACATACGTGTGATTTCTTGCATTACTGTTTGCAATTCTGGATCTCTCCCTTCAGGATCAGTCCTTCGGGGTTGCAATCTTCTTCCACCTCCGGCGGCGTCGGATGCTTCGTCACTTATTATTCGATGTTCGGGGCTCCTAGACATGTTTTTAAACAAAATTAATAAATTCTCACTACAATCCTCACTTGTTCACTCACAAAGAAAATTATCAACACTTACACTCATTTTTTTTTTTACTCAATTCTGGCTTTTTCCTTAATGTATTCACTCTTGCCTTTTACCGCTCGAATTCACTCTTCTAGATTCTAGAAGGTTGTCTTTGACTTACTAGCAACTCGTAGGTCGTTTCGAGAGTTAAAAAGGTAAGTTTGGTTGATAGCTGGGAAGCAGTTTAATGTAGAAAAGCCAAGAGATGACCAAGATATGTTGGAAGAGGTAACAATTGCGGGGAAGTCAACTATAGTTGATTCCCAACATCTTATAGAGCTAACTAATTATACAGACAAGGGCTCGTCTCAGTTAGTATATTTTGTAAAACACTGGGAATATAAGCAAGCAAATGTCGTTCGTCTTCTTAGAGAAGATCTTGACAATCTAAACAGGCCAAGGTAGGAAGAGGGTTCTTTTTTTTTTATTTGAACCTTTTTTTTATCTCTTTTTTTTTTTTTTGAATTTCAAATACAATATATGCTAAATACAATGAAAATAAAATACAGCCTTTTTTTTGAATTTTTTTTTGAAACTTATTCGGAAAAACTCAAGACGATCAAAACGTGCCTAATTTGATTGGCTCTGATACCAGATGATAACGGTCCGTCTCGGGTTAGGAGGCGAATCGTAAATGTTGCCCGATCGTAAATTAGGTAGTTTCTCGTTTAATTAACAAAGGGATAATTTTATTGGAAATAAAATCTTTGAAAGGTAAAGATAGGTGATTGGTTGAAATGGATACGTATTTGAAACAAGAAAGAACCTTTAATAAAAATTAAAGACCCGAATCTTATAAGTTTCAAATTGATGGAATGAGTTTTGAAACAAAACTGAGACCCACTATCTAGCGAGATAGGAACCAACGGTATAGGTAGATGAACGCCACACCCGTGAGGATGATAAGTTCAAAACAAGGGAAGAACGACGCCACTAGAAAACTAGATAAGTCAATTCAACCTTGAGAATCAGGAGAGTGAATACTCACCAAAAGAAAATTTTCTTTCATTCAAATTCAAGTTCTGTCTAAAAATGAAAAATGTCCAAAATATTTATAGACTCTTCTAATTATAGCCGAATAGGGATGAATAAACTTAAGGGCTTTAATCTCTATGATCATTCGGCTAAAATAATTTATGGAACATGACAACATAGCCACTTTGAAAAAAAAAATAAGGCATTTGAAGGTAATGGCCGTTCAATCTAATCTTCAAATTATTCCAATGCCATATTTATTTAATCCATATCTTCATGCCGTCCATGCCCATTTTATATTTATTTAATCAACATGTTTTTTTTTTTTTTACCTTTCACGCATGCACCCACATGCACATATTAAAAATTGTCCAATTAATTTAAATCCTCCATAGTGCTTCATGCTTGCCGTCCACCTTAGGTGAGTGATTGTGCAATCCATATTCCTCTCTTATCTTCACGCATGCCTCATATATCCATAAAAATTATTTTATGCTCCATATTGCCGCATGTTTCTCTTGTAAAATCCACCATGCTTCTTTACTATTTTATTTATCATACACCAAGCCTCCATGCCTTGTTATTTTATTGACCCACTTTGAATTTATTTGTCTAGCCGTCCATGGTCTTGCATTATTTATTTAATTTATGCCTTCCATTGTTGTCATCCATCTTGCTTAAAAATAGCGTGGAGCAAACTACAAACATATAAACCAACATTAATAAAAATTCGGTTGAACATAAATTAGCACACATTTTTAATTACTTTATTTAAACATTAGGTAAGAACATACTAATATTCAATTTCGACAAAGACTAACTAAAAACATGTACCATCTAAAATATGATATACGAAAAATGAAGTCACTTCTGAAAATTAAAATTAAAACATGCGTAAATGAAAGTGTTAAATAAACTAGCAGTCGGACTAGCTAGTATATTCAACTTCAAATAAGTTGTATGAGTTAAGCATGTTTTTGGGCTCTCTTTTATGGTCATCCCAAATTTGTGCCACCAAGACCATTGAGGCATCTTTGAATTGTTTGGCACGTGAACGTGTAATTGGTCCATTAGGTAACTTCATCGGGTCATGTTTAACGTCCGTCACAGGCTTCACAGTTGAGCTCGCATCAGTTTGTTCACCACTACAGATTGTCCTAAAGGGCTAATCACAGTCATTTCTCTAGAAGCAACCTCAGATTTTATATTCAAAGTTCCAGACATAGTACTAGCAACATATGAATGTGTAGACCCAATATCTATCAAAGCTGTAAAGGGCACACCAAAAATAAGAAATGTACCGATTATTACGTCCGGTGCATCGCCATCCTCTCGACGTCTAGCTGCATAAACCAACCTAGGCTATCTTGCATCTGTACTCCCAGCACCTCTGCTCAGTGCTCTACGCCCTCGACCAAATCCATTTCCTCCTCTAGACGGACCACGACCTCTCGGTGGTTGTTGCCCACCTTTTCCAGACTGTACATATCTCTGATCTACTGGCCGTGCCCTGTTTGGCTCTTGTGGACAGTCTCTTACCCGATGATCCATAGATCCACACCTGAAGCATCCTCTGTTACCTACCCAACACTCCCCCGAATGAAAATTCCCATATCGAGCACAATGTTGAGACCGACCAACAGTAATAGGCTTCGCAATTCGACTCGGCCCATCAAACCGAGGCCTTTTTTAGAAGCTCCTAGCAGATCCTGATGACCCAAAGTTCCTCTTATTCCTACCCCTATCCTTATCCCGATTCTGCCTCTCCAACCGCTTCAGCTATCTTTGCCTTCTCAACCAGAATAGCAAACTCTCTTTCCCATTGTGGAGCTATTAGTACTCGCAACTCATCCCTCAAACCATCTTCAAACTGAACACAATGCTCGTAATCAGTTGCGATGATACCCCGAGCGTAGCGACTTAAACGCAGGAACTCCGCCTCATACTCAGCCACCGACTTATTCCCCTGGACCAAGTTTAAAAATGCCTTCCTCTGAGCGTCCACATAACTCGCCCCAACATACTTTCCCTGGAACGCTGTCTTAAAGAAGTCCCAGGTAATACGGTCTGCTGACGTACCATCCCTCACTGTGAGCCACCATTGGTATGCCTCATCTCGAATAAGGGACACTACTCCTTTCAACTTTTCCTCTGCGGTACAGTCAAGATCGTCCATGGTTCGTTCAACCGCTTCTAGCCAGAACTCAGCTACGTTAGGAGCCACACCAGAAATGCCCCTAAATATCTCGGCCCCATTTGCTCGAAGTCGCTCAGGAATAGATTTCTGAGCTACTGATCCCGTGCTTGCTCCAGCAACCTGCTCTAGAACACGCAACATAGCTTGGGACAAAGCATCGTCCCCTCCAGATCGGTCCTGAGACCCTGCTTCCGCTACTAGTGATGCTGGCACTTCACCTTCCGGCCCATGCCCTGATTCTGAGGGTTCAGCCTCAACACCCCGGCCTCTACCACGGCCACGTATACCACGTCCATGTCCTCTAGCGCTCATGATTACGAAATCAACTTAATTTGATTAAAATTTTATGAATTAGTATATCTTCCACTGTTTATTACCGGGTAGTCTTATGAAAATATTATTAGAAGTAGTTCTTCGCAAAACATATTCCTAAAGGTCTCAATCTCTAAAATTGAATCTCTTAAACTATCAATCACAACATAATATAATCTTTTCTCATGAAATCAAGCAGTAGTCAGAAGACTTACAGTACGGATTGGTGCCGGAGACTCTAGTGCCATACTTCAAGAAAACATGTATTCTAAACCATATTTCAAACCAACTTGAAAACATTTTTTTGAACCCATTCCACAGCCGAGTTTTGCAACCTAGACTCTGATACCATAACTGTAACACCCCAAACCCGGTCAGTACGTTACGACCACATCTGGTATGTTACAGGAAAGGTAGTATTGAATTTTAAAGGAACATTGTAATTTAGAAAACTTTTCGTTTAGTGTTTCCATCTTGAAGATAGTTTAAAATTTTGTTTGAAGGTTTCTTACCAACTCTTTATTAAAATGAACTAAAAGTCATAAATAGGTTTGTTTTACGTAAGCCAAAATTGGGGAATTTCATAAACGTGACATTTGAAAACACTGTTGGCGTTTTAAGAAAAATTCCGAATTATTTAGTTAGTCGCATGTCATCTTTTGTTAACATTTGGAAAAAAATGATTGTTTAAATTTTTATTTCAGAAAAACTTCAAATTTGGCATTTCATAAAATATGTAATAAATTAAATCAAAACCCAAATTAAAGTTATGGAGGCCTTATTACATAGCAAAAAAAAAAACCCAAAGTAAAAGTAAGTTTAAATAAAGAAATGAAAATTTACAGAAGTAGTAATGCATGGCCACCTCGAAGTCCACCTCAGCTCCAAATCCGCAACTAGGAGTTACCTATTAAATTAAGCAGAGGGGTGAGTCATCAAGACTCAGTGTGTAATTCCCCTTACCATGCAATCTGGGCCTAAGCCACAGAAGCACATTGGGCCTTAGCCCTCACAACATGGCATATTAAAAGTGTATGCAATGCAGCCTAGCCCAACCTAGTTTTCCATCCTCTACATCACCTGAATCAGCCAAACACCCGTGGCACCAAGCCACTGTGGTTCCAAACCACTGTGGTACCAAACCACTGTGACATAGTCACTAATAAATATATGTTGGGCCAACCCACTGTGGTACCAAACCACTGTGACAATTACTGATAAATATATGTGGGGCCAACCCACTGTGGTACCAAACCACTGTGACAGTCACTTATAAATATATATGTGGTTCCAAACCACTGTGGTACCAAACCACTGTGACATAGTCACTGATAAAAATATGTGGGGCCAACCCACTGTGGTACCAAACCATTGTGACAGTCACTGAATCACACTTCCCCTTTTAATATCATATCCCAAAGCCCATGCAACATGTTATCATACTGAGATGAATGCGAACATATTTCCAATGTACAACAGATAATCAAATCATACATATATACATTCGAAAGTAAAATCATAGAGGTACTTACCCGGTGTCTCCAACCTTACCCACAAGGGTATCTCAACTGTTCACACAGTCGTTTTATCTTTTAGCCAACACAGTTATTAATGTGAAATAATAAAGGAGAGTGTGAGCATTACACACCTGATTACGCGTAAAACTAAACACTCTAGCTCGTCGACACTTTCACTAGCAGGAATAATCGCGATTTGTCTATCCCAAACAGACATCGGCTCTCTACCACAACCCGGTGAAAAGTCTCGAACCGCTGACACAGCACGTCGTTTAAACTTAGGAGCAGAGACTACGAGCCCACTCCCCTCCTTAGATTGACTAGCACTCGGATCCATGAAGAGAATCTTTGATCAGGAGATTGGGTTAAGGCAATCGAAAGAGAAAAAGGAATAGGTAAACCCGAATTATGAGAACTTTCTTACCTTGGTCAAAGAATGAACCGAACACAGATAAACTTGGCTAAAGATTCTAATCCGAAGTGAACATGCCACGTTAAGAGGAGAAAAGAAGAGATTAGCCGCGAACTAACATCAAGAACAAAATAGCCATTCGGCTATAACCACACAGAACCGAAAGAAAATAAAGAAAGAATCGAAAGAGTCTCCCTTACCTGCACAAACAAGAACCGATTGAAGAGAAGACCCTCTGCAACCAACTAGCACTTTGGTTCTTGGGGTTCGACTAAAAGGCACAGAATGAAAGAAACGGGTTTAGGTGTCACCAGGAGAGATTCGGCTTCTTTTTGGAAGAAAAGGGGATGAAAAGAATGACCATGAATAACAAAAAAGAAGAGAACCTTACCTAGAACAAAGAAAAGCCGAATGGAACCCAAGGAAAATCGGCTCTGGCAGTAATAATAGAAGACACCCCAAGTTCGGCTAGGGAGGAAACTAAACAAGAACAAAAGAAGCAGAGGTTTCGATTTTAATGAAGATTGTAGAGATGTAAAGGAGAAAGTTAACGTTCGGTTATGAAGGAGAAGCAAATATTAGGAGATGAATGAGAGGTTCAGCTCTTGATGACACAAAAGAAACCAATGGCTAAGGAGAAAGAAAAGAGAAAATACGAGAAGGGAGGTGCAAAGAAGTTTCGGCCAACACCAAATTGTAGAGAAGAAAAGATGAAGAGAGGAGGCTTGAGTATTTCGGCATTAGCAGGAAAGAGTTAACAACAAATGACCCCAACTGCTTGATATCAAAACTGAAAACGTAAAAAAGATACTTAATCCCAAGCAGAACATTTCGGCACACACACACTAAGAGCTCTCGGTTTTTGCTATCACCCACCACAATGCTAAAATTCCTAGCCAACTACATCACATAGCTGAAATTCTCCCCCCAATTCCCAACATTCGACCAACACCTCCACCACACTCCAAATCCCTTATTTTACTCCACAATTTGGTCCCCACCACCCATTCAAACCGATTTGACCACTTCAACTCCCCCATCACCTCTCATCCATCCATTTCAAATTCATTTGACCCATTCAAACTCCTCCTAGAAGAGTCCCAGCCGAATGCTACCTCCTCATCTCCTTGAGCACAAAAATTAAAGCTCTAGATGCTGCAGATGGGATTCAAACTCCTTCCCCCTTGCTCTGCTAATGACGCCACCTCCACTTGGACACAAGCTCCTTTTGTGTCAACAAGCACACGCAAATAATCTTAAGGCCTGCTTCCACTAGCTCTCCCCCCTTAAGCCCAAATACCAAAATTCCACCAAGGCTCTGGCTTGAACCCGAGCCTTCCCAGGACCCCCAAGCACATCTAAATAACAAGCAGAACAAGCCAAGCACACAGAAAAACATAAAATGCAGTAGGATGTTACAAAGCATCAATTGCCTTGTTAAATTGGTCAATTGGTGCACCAAGCTAAAATAAAAACCCATCAATTTACTAAGCCAATGGTGTTGTGTTGGGGTAGAAAGGCATTTCTTAAGTAAATATTTCAGACTATAGTGATTAGTTAGGATAAGAAAGAGTATCCCTACAAGTATGTCCCCCAATGTTACACTTATTTAAAAAGGCCAATAAACTCTCTTTCATAAGTCGCAAAATTTTGGGGTTGAATAACTAAGTATCTATTAAAGAATGTGATTGGGTGGTCATCTTGTTGCAAAATAGTCACTATACCTCTGGTTGAAGCATCACACTTTACGACAAGCTCAATATCAAATTAGGCAACTATAATATTGGAGTTACCAAAAAGGCTTGTTTTAATTTATCAAAAGCAACTAAGGGCAACTCAATTCACTTGAAAGAATTATTTTTAAGCATATTGGTTAAGGGAACAATCAATTATCCATAATGAATAATAAATTTACAATAATAACCAATCAACCTTAAAAATCCTTTGAAAGAAGAGATTGTGGCTGTGGCCAATAGAAGATAACTTCAATATTGATAGTATAAGCCCTTATGTAATGGACCATGGATTAAAGCCTGTAATGACTACCCAAAGAGCGTGCCATAGACGTCAATAGATTAAATGAGACTCATTCAACCTACTTGAATTAGCTTGATTTTTGGAACATGTGGAGAAGGTCGTTTACTTGAAATCTTGGTGGCCGAGTGGAAACACGAAAATTTACGTGTTTTTACATGGCCTTTTTAACTTAAAATCATGCTATTTCGATTAAATTCTTGTAGAAAAATAATTAAATATAATAAAATAATTAAATTGTACTAAAAATATGAACATGATGAATTTTAATTAATTTTATAGTTAATTTTGATTTATTTTGACTATTTTCGACAGATTCGCACAAAGGGCGAAAATTGGATCGGCTGACACTGCTCGAAAAACAAAACTGATAAGCAATTCAAAGTAACAAGGCGAATTTATTTCAAGCCCAAGATGGTCCGATTATGAATATCAAATCATAATATAATTAACTTTAATTTATTCCCAATTTAATTTGGGCTAAATAAATTATTATTAATTAATTATGGAAAAAGGGTCCAGTTAAATCACACTGGTTGAACCGAATTCAGTGAACCGAACTAGCCACCAATTGGGCAGCCCAAACCGTCCATATGCTGGCCCAAATAATCTTATTAGCTAATTAATTACGCTTTCAAAGAAGCCCTTGAAGACTTGTCAAAGTTGCATTCAACCCTCTCCACAATTAGTGGCTTTGTAGATTTGTCCCATGCCATATTTAGCAAAGTTGAAGAGATCAACTTTGCCACATAGGTGGCCGGCCATGGTGTGGCTCTTTTGCTGCTATCTTTAGCAAACTTTAGCTGCCACATTCAGTTATAAATACCACCCTTGGCTGATCATTCAAATCATCCCTCAAGCTTTCAACATTCTCATTCTCTCATCACTTCTCTTCTCCCCATTCTATCTTTATCTCCTAAAATAAAACCAAGCCTTCTTGTGCTGATTTCTCCTATTTGAAAAGAGATGTTTTCTTAGCCATTTGGAGCAGCAATTGGACTGTTCATAAGCCACCTTCATAGCCGAGGACAATGGAGAACGAAGAATGGAGCAATCAGTCAAGCCACAGAGAAACACCGGATTTGCTTCTTGTTCCCTATCTCTTTAAATTTCGTTGTTGTTTTGACAAACATGTGTATGAGTATTTATGCTATTGGAATGATTAATTTAATCAGCTTACCTTGAATTTAATTCGTGTTGGTTTGATTGCATTTCGTTCTCTTAAATTATTAAAATTGTGTTTATGCTGTTATAGGCCTCGGTAAAATGCTTGATTAAGTAAAATCATGCTTAAGTTATTCTGGCATTATAATTGTTTAGATAACTAAAGAATTAATTATTTAAACGCATTGAAATTGTAATTAATGGACACAATACTTAGTCAGTGCATGTTTAATTCTTCTAAGGTAGCTGAAGATTAAATTAGCATTGTATTTAGCGATACATATGCCTTGCATAGCTTGCAAGATTGTTGTGGTTAAACTATTTCAAGGTAAGGATACTTTGTTAGGTTGAATTAATCGTTTGAATCGACATAGGAATATGCGAGAGATTGTTTAATCTAATAAGTATGTATGTGCAATAACATGTTTACCTTTATAAATATGTTTAATCGGTCGAAATGACATAGGAATATGTACAAGAAATGAATGGATTTTTGATTTGTAAATATGTTCATAAGTTAGCAAATTACCGAGTTGTCGTGATTTATTCGTAACAAGTATGAGCATAAGTTTAATAAATCTAAGGTAAGAAATGTAATTAATCCAACACAATTATAAGTTTAATAAATCAGCTTTTGAAATCGTGCATTAGAACTTTGTTTTATTTTATTTTACTTTTTTATTTAGTTTTTAAATTTTTATTAAATCCGAATATTTTCCCTTCACCAAAGTGTTTGAAATCATTTTCATAAATAATTCTTTTACAGTCCCCGTGGGTACGATAACTTGACATTTACTTGTCACATTATTACTTGTTGCGGTTGTGTACACTTGC
The DNA here is from genome assembly GCA_005393395.2 of Gossypium australe. Classification (NCBI taxonomy): domain Eukaryota; kingdom Viridiplantae; phylum Streptophyta; class Magnoliopsida; order Malvales; family Malvaceae; genus Gossypium; species Gossypium australe. The sequence continues at coordinate 101,463,232 of CM016623.1, forward strand.
ACATTTCCACCGTTCCAAGTTTTTGGCCCCGTTGCCGGGGACTTTTTTCAAAGCCATTATTTGTGAATCTATTTTACATTTTGGTTTATTTATTTTCGTATTGAAATTTTTACTTACTCAATTTTTCTTTGATTATTTTAGGTGTTTATGAGTATTGACCAGATTATTGACTTACTCCCTGTGGACCCTGAAATAGAACGAACCTTTCGACAATGAAGAAGACAAGAGAAGGACCGAAGAAATGAACTTCGAGAATATGACCCAAGGAAATGGAGCAAACCCTGCTCAGAATCCTATCCTTATTGCTGATGATAGGGATAGAGCCTTAAGACAATATGCCGTGCCAGTATTTAACGATCTTAATTCGGCTATTAGGAGACCCGAAATCGAGGCACAACAATTTGAGCTAAAGCCAGTCATGTTCCAGATGCTTCAGACTGTGGGCCAATTCAGCGGGATGCCTACTGAAGATCCTCATCTTCACTTAAGACTATTTATGGAAGTGAGCGATTCTTTCAAGTTGGCCGGAATCTCCGAAGATGCTTTACGATTGAAGTTGTTTCCATATTCACTAAGGGACAGAGCTCTTGCCTGGTTGAACTCACTGCCACCAAACTCCATTTCTACATAGCAGGATTTAGCCGAGAGATTTCTCATGAAGTATTTTTCGCCAAGCAAGAATGCTAAGCTGAGGAACGAGATCACTGCTTTCCACTAAATGGATGACGAGTCCTTTTATGAGGCATGGGAAAGATTAAAAGAGTTATTACAAATATGCCCTCATCATGGAATCCCTCATTGCATTCAACTTGAGACATTCTATAATTGTCTCAACGCTCATACAAGGATGGTAGTGGACGCCTCTGCTAATGGTGCTCTCCTTTCTAAGTCTTATAATGAGGCTTATGAAATTATTGAGAGGATTGCCAGCAACAATTATTAATGCCAACCAGTCGTGCAGCATCAGGAAGACGAGTCACTGGAATTCATGAAGTAGACGCTTTTACTTCACTCGCATCTCAGGTATCATCAATATCCTCAATGCTTAAAAATCTTACTACTAATGGGTCTAATAGTCTTGCAGCACAACCGCCTAATCAATTTGAAAATATAGCCTGTGTTTATTGTGGGGAGGGACATTTATTTGAAGAATGTCCGTCGAACCAAGAATCTGTATACTACATGGGTAATTAGAACCACAAGCGAGGAAGGCAAGGGCTGCAATCCAACTTTTATAACCCATTGTGGAGAAACCACCCGAATTTCTCCTAGAGTAACCAAGAGGCTGGAACCAGTACCACTTACACCCAACCCAGACCAACCTAGCCGCCTAATTTTCTTCAACAAGTTCAGAAATCAGTTCAAGCTGAAGCATCCAATAGCTTGGAGAAATTGCTGTAACACCCCTATCCCGAGTCCGTCGCCGGATTAGGGTTAGGAGCGTTACTGAATAGATCAGAAAGCATTTACAAAAATTCATACATTCATTCATCATTCTCAAGCATAATGTCCCTTAAATGAGTAATCGGGACCATAAACATGCTCACAAATGGGTAGGGACTAAACCGAAACACATAGAAAATTTCATGGAAAATTTAAAACTTTTCTAAGTTTCAGGGCTTACACGCCCGTGTGGGCAGGCCGTGTGCCTTCCACGGTTATTAGACACACCCGTGTGTCCTCCCCGTGGTCTATCCTGACTATACTCCCATGGCCACGAAGCACGCTCGTGTGCCTTGGCCGTGGACTATACTGACTTGGCCCCCACGGTCACAAAGCACGCCCGTGTACCCTGACCGTGGTCGATCCTGCCAAAACCAACATGGTTATCCAGCACCCCCGTGCTAAGGCCGTGTACTACTAGGCCATATACTGACTTGCTCACACGGTCACTAGGCACGCCTGTGTGCCATGGCTGTGTGGCATTATAGGTCATTTTACAAGACTAAAATAACACCCATTTGGGTCTTGCCTACAGGCAACAATTACCAGCAAATTTCATGCATATATGGCAACCAAAAAAATACTAAAATAACCATTTAAACCATGCATTCAATACCAATTAAAACAATGACAAATTTCAAGACTAAAACTCATCTCTTCACAAACATAATTCATTCATTTACTTACCCAAAACTAGACCATTTTATGAGCCTCAAACCATACCAAAACAACTACACATTCCACATTCATCAAAGCAAAATATAAACCAATAATTAGCCACATCTCATGACCTAGTCTATACATCAACTTATATCAAAACTAGCCTATACATGCCATATCTAGTTATAATCATTTCCAAACTGTACCAAAATGGGTTTAGTAGTGTGATGATGATCCGTGACAGTCCCGAGCCCTCAGTAGCTTTGACGACCTATAAAACAGAGAAAATGGACACACAGAGTAAGCTTTCCAAAAGCTTAGTAAGTCAATATACAAACAAACTTAGAATGAATTGAACAAAACCTAATTAATAAGATGATCAATATGGTTTTCATGACAAAAATCACCTCATTCTTTCTTGAGCTCATATGCTTAACCATAACTTACCATATTTCCAAATCACATACCATATATGCATATAGTTCATCTAGTCAAGACTTTACATATCGTATCATCAATTCTGTATACATAACATCATAATATGCTCACATAGATACTTACCTTATATACTCATTTAGTATATAAGCAACGTACCTGAAACGGATATTCATTCACTTAATTTATCAAAGCTCGGATTTGCAATTCGTATCACAGACTTGCCCGTTGAACCGTAGGGAATCTAGTAGGATACTCAGAAACTTGGAATAGTCGTACAATGCCAACATCCCAGACGAGGTCTTACATGCACTCGGATATCGATGTCACTGCCCCAGACAGGGTCTTACACGAATCAATACGATGCCAATGTCCCAGACATGGTCTTACACGTAAGGATCATAACGATGACAACGTCCCATACGTGGTCTTACACGTAAAGCTCACATCGATGCCAACGTCCCAGACATGGTCTTACACGAGTCTTAAATCAATGACAACGTCCCAAACGTGGTCTTACACGATAAAAACGGAACAGATACCTATGTAATGACATAGCTAATCCTATCTATTCCTAGGTTCATATGGGACTTCTCGGACATTGTCGCTATATCGACCTTATCTCGTAATTCATATGCACAACCTCTCATAAGCATTCATTATCAACATTAGTCATATGAATAATTACAATTACATACATATACATTTATTTGCATAGTGACTTACCTCAGATTCGATCTATCAGAATGAAAACGGCTACTCGTTCACTTTCGTTTTTTCGCGATCTAAGTCCATTTTCCTCGGTTCTTGATCTAAACATATTCAGAATTAACTGTTTTATTCACTAATTCATTCAGTTCGATCGAAGACACACATTTAGAGCTATTTGCAATTTAGCCCTCACATTTGCACATTTTATCAATTTAGTCCATTTTTCTCAAAACACCAAATTCACAAAATCAACACATACACATACTTAGCCGAATGCATATACATCACATACAAGCCCATATTTTCCATCAAATTAGCAATTTAGTCCCTCAATTTGCTATTTTCAAAATTTAGCCCTATTTAGCTCAATTCATCAAAACTTCAAGAACAAAACATGTTCATCTAGCTCAAATCTTTCATTTAACAACTAAACTCATCTCAAAACTCAACATATCATCAATGGCATCTTTCACAAACAACATCAATTCTTCAAATTGAGACATGGGCTTGATAGTAGAATAAGCAACAATCTCAAAAACATAAAAATCCTCAAAAACCAAAGTCAAAACATACCTTAATTAAGCCAAATAGGTGTCGAATTTCACCAAGCTCAAACCCTTCTTTTTCTTTCAAACTTTCGGTGGATGAACACTAAATTAAAGGCTTATTTTGAGTTTTGTTTCATTATAATCATATTATTAATCAAATTACCTATTTAGCCCTTTTAATAAACATTTTATAACATATCAATAAGGCCATCAATGTCTTTTAACCATCCACTATCTAAATATTGGCATAATTGCCATATAAGGCCTCCACCTTTACAAAGCCATAACACATAGGCACTTTAACAAATATCATGCAACTTTCACATTTTACGCAATTTAATCCTTTTGTCAAATTAAACATACAGACAGACAAATTAGCATATGAAACTTTACCACATGTTAAAACATATATCAACTGCACAAAAAATAATATTAAAAATATTATTTAGACTCGGATTTGTGGTCCCGAAACCACTATTTCGACTAGGGTATAAACCAGACTGTTACAATTGTCCCCCTTAGGGATTTTCGTTCGCAAAAATCTTACCGTTAAACAGATTCAGATATTGTTGTCTCATTGAATCTTCCGACGCCCACGTTGCCTCTTCAATTCCGTGTCGATTCCATAATACTTTTACTAACGGAATTTTCTTGTTTCTTAACTCTTTTACTTCGCGAGCTAAGATACGAAGCGGTTCTTCTTCATATGTCATGTCAGATAGGATTTCAATTTCAGATGGGGCAATCACATGTGATGGATCAGATCGATATCTACGGAGCATTGAAACATGAAATACATTACAAATCTTTTCTAACTCAGATGACAACTTTAATCTATATGCAACAGGGTCGACATGTTTAATGATCTCATACAGTTTGATGAATCTTGGACTCAATTTGCCTTTACGTCCGAATCGAAACACTTTCTTCCACGGAGACACTTTCAGAAATACTTTGTCACCGATCCCAAATTCTATATCTTTTCGTTTCAAGTCTGCATAAGACTTCTGATTGTCAAATGCTACTTTCAAACAATCTCGGATCAGTTTCACTTTCTGTTCTGAATCTTTTATCAAATCAACCCCATGTAGCTTATTTTCTCTAAGCTCGGTCCAAAACAGAGGTGTACGACATTTACATCCGTACAAAGCTTCATATGGTGCCATTTTGATGCTCGTCTAAAAACTATTATTATAAGCAAATTCGACTAATGGCAGGTACTGTTCCCATTAACCATTAAACTCAAGTATACAGCACCTTAACATGTCTTCAAGAATCTGAATAATTCGTTCTGACTGACCATCTGTCTGCGGATGAAAAGCTGTACTGAAGTGCAATTTCGTGCCCAAAGCTTCTTGCCATATCGCATCTTTCTTTCTCGGAGTTAAAGGCAAACCAAAAACAAAATCCATCATCACTCTATCCCATTTCCATTCAAGAAGTAGAATTGGTTGTAGCAAACTGGATGAAACTTGATGTTCAGCTTTTACTTGCTGACAAACTAAACATTTCGAAACAGAGTCAGAAATGTCCCGTTTCATACCAGACCACCAGTAGTGTCGTTTCAAATCATGATACATTTTAGTGCTTCCCGGATGAACAGATAGACTACTATTATGAGCTTCACGCAAAATCAACTGAATCAACTCTGGATTTCTCGGAACACAGATACTATCCCGGAATCTTAAACAATTATTAACAATTTGAAATTCAGATTCAGAATTCACTTCACACTGAGCTCGTTTCGCTAGCAATTCATTATCAGATTTCTAAGCATCACATATCTGTTGTTAAAACAACGGTTTTGCTTTTAATTCAGCTATCACAGAACTTTCATCAGTCAAATCTAACTGGGCATTCAGATCATGTAGTGCATCTGCAACAACGTTCGCTTTACCCAGATGATAATCTCTCACAAGCTCGTAATCTTTCAACAACTCAAGCCATCTTCTCTGATGCAGGTTCAAATCTTTCTGAGTCATCAGATATTTCAAACTTTTATGATCTAAAAACACGTGACATTTCTCACCGTGCCGATAATAGCGCCAAATCTTAAGTGCAAACACAATCGCAGCTAACTCAAGGTCGTGCGTCAGATAATTCTTTTCATGAGGCTTCAATTGTCTCGAGGCATAAGCTACGACTTTGGCTTCTTGCATCAAAACACATCCCAGACCATTTAATGAAGCATCACTATAAATCACAAATTCTTTGCCTGATTCTGGCTGTACTAACACTGGAGCTTCTGAAGTAATCTAGTCAACGGAGTAGCTATTGTCGAAAAGCCTTTTACAAATCTGCGGTAATAACCAGCTAAACCTAGAAAAATGCGGACTTCAGATACATTTCTCGAAGGTTTCCACTTCAGAATAGCAGAAATCTTGCTTGGATCTACTCGGATTCCAGAGGCTAACACAATATGCCCCAGAAAACTAACCTCGTGTAACTAGAATTCACATTTGCTAAATTTCATATATAATTGCTTTTCTCTCAAAGTTTGAAACACAATTCTCAAGTGTTCTGCATTCTCATTTTCATTACGTGAATAAATCAATATACCATCTATGAATACCATAACAAATTGATCTAGGTATGGTCTGAAAATTCTGTTCATCAGATCTATAAAAACAGCAGGAGCATTGGTTAGTCCAAATGGCATAACTAAAAACTCATAATGCCCGTACCTCATTCTGAAAGCAGTTTTCAAAATGTCTGAATCTTTAACACTCAACTGGTATTATCCCGATCTCAGATCAATCTTGGAAAACACAGTAGCTCCTTTTAACTGATCAAATGAATCATCAATTCTGGGCAACGGGTATTTATTCTTTATAGTCACCTTATTCAATTGATGATAATCGATGCATATTCTCATCGCGCCATCCTTCTTTTTCACAAACAAAACAGGAGCACCCCAAGGCAGAAAACTCGGTCTAGCAAACCCTCTCTTAGCCAATTTTTCCAATTGTGACTTTAACTCTTTCAACTCTGTTGGTGCCATTCTATACAGAGCTATCGAGATAGGTGTAGTACCAGGCATCAATTCAATACCAAACTCAACTTCACGAATCGGAGGTAAACCTGGTAACTCTTCAGGAAACACATCAAAATACTCACATACAACAGGCACTAATTCAATTTTCTTTTCAAAGGCTTTTGAATCAATCACATAAGTGAAATATGCCTCATATCCCTTTTTCACACAACTTTGAGCTTTCAAAACAGATATCACAGCAGGCAATCCATTCAAATCATCAGACTCAATCCGTATAATCTCATCATTCGAACATCTCAAATCAATAGTTTTTCTTTTGTAGTTCACAACATCATCATGCATAAAAACCAATCCATACCCAGAATAATATCAAACTCATCAAATGGTAGAAGCATCAAATCAGCAGGGAAACATATATCTCGAAACATTAACGGACAATTCTTGCATACTTTATCAACCAAAACACTTTTACCTAAGGGGTTCGATACTTTTATAACAAACTCAGTAGACTCTACAGGAAAAGTCTTGTTGAATACTAAATTCATGCATATATACGAATGCGTAGAACCAGGGTCTATCAATGCAATTACGAAAGTATCATAAAGAATAAAAGTACCCGTTATTACATCTGGTGATGAAGCTTCCTCTCGAGCTTGGATAGCATACGCTCTGGCAGGCGCTCTAGCTTCAGATCTGACAACATTGTCTCTCGTATTTCTCTGACTACCACTAACATTTCTTACATTCTTCGATGGTCTACCTCTCACAGGTGCAATATCAGATCTCAGATTCTGAACAGTCTCTGGCTCGACAGACTCAGGGCAATCACGAATAAAATGATCAAGTGATCCACATCTGAAGCAAGCTCTATCATTAAGTCTACAACTTCTCGTATGCCTTTTTCACAATGTTTACATTCAGGTCTCTCAGATCGAGCATTTCCAACACTAGCCACTAAAGTTGCTGGAGTTTTAGAACTCATTTACGGTCTAGATTGATTTCTATTCGAATGACTTTGATTATCGCTAAATCTTTTCTGAGCAAACTGAATTTCTCACATCTCGAGCTTCAAACTCATCTTTTCTTTTATCTTTCCCCGAGTGCCTTAGCTTTACAAGCTCGGTCAACAAGTACAACAAACTCTTTTATTTCTAAAATCCCGACTAGCAAACGAATATCTTCATTAAGGCCATCTTCGAATCTTTTGCACATTATAGCTTCAGATGATACACATTCTCGAGCATACTGACTCACTCTTACGAATTCTCGTTCATACTCAGAAACAGTCATTCGACCTTGTTTAAGTTCCAGAAATTCTTTCTGTTTCTGATCGATGAATCTCTCACTGATATATTTCTTTCAGAATTCACTCTTAAAGAAATCCCATGTAACTCGTTCTTTCAGAACAACAGAAATTAAAGCTTTCCACCATTGAGAAGCCGCATCTCGAAGCAAAGATATAACACACTTTATGCATTCTTCCGGAGTCAGAGACATCTCATCAAATACCCGGATCGTGTTTTCTAACCAGAACTTAGCTTTTTTAGCATCATCATCATTAGTAGCTCGAAATTCTTCAGCCCCATACTTACGAATCTTGTCAACCGGAGGCTTATTCCACGGATTCAAATTTGCTATCGGAGGTATATAAGATGTTTGAAGGGGATTAACCGAGGGTGGGGGTAGCGAAACAGTCGGGTTATTCTTTACAAACTAAGTGAACCACTCACTCATCATCTGGAAGAAAGCTTATTTAGCTTCTCCCTCTTGAACGCTCGTAGCCGGTCTCGAATTAGAGGGCGTTGTCCCTTGCATGGGAGCAGGCACATTACTTTCTACGTCGTCAGCTACGGCTCTTTCGGGATCCATTACTATACGAAAATCACATTTTATACGTCAGGATTCATCACACTATCGCAGTTCAGATATATGGCATGTATAGCTAGACTCTGACATGCTACGTTAGTCTGAGAATCGACTAAACCGTAGCTCTGATACCAACCAAATGTAACACCCCTATCCTGAGTCCGTCGCTAGATTAGGGTTAGGAGCGTTACTGAACAGATCGAAAAGCATTTACAAAAATTCATACATTCATTCATCATTCTCAAGCATAATGTCTTTTGAATGAGTCCTCGGGACCATAAACATGCTTACAAAACGGGTCGGGACTAAACTGAAACACATATAAAAATTCATGGAAAATTTAAAACTTTTCTAAGTTTCAGGGCTTACACGGCCGTGTGGGCAAGCCGTGTGCCTTCCACGGTTATTAGACACACCCGTGTGTCCTCCCCGTGGTCTATCCTGACTATACTCCCACGGCCACCAAGCACACCCGTGTGCCTTTACCGTGGACTATACTGACTTGGCCCTACGGTCAGAAAGCACGCTCGTGTACCTTGACCGTGGTCGATCCTGCCAAAACCAACACGGTTATCCAGCACCCCCGTGCTAAGACCGTGTACTACTAGGCCATATACTACTTGCTCACACGGTCACTAGGCACGCCCGTGTGCCATGGCCGTGTGGCATTATAGGTCATTTTACAATACTAAAATACCATCCATTTGGGTCTCACCTACAAGGAACAATTACCAGCACATTTCATGCATATATGGCAACCAAAAACATACTAAAATTACCATTCAAACCATGCATTCAATACCAATTAAAACAATGACAAATTTCAAGACCAAAACTAGACCATTTCATGAGCCTCAAACCATACCTAAACAACTACACATTCCACATTCATCAAAGCAAAATATAAACCATAATTAGCCACATCTCATGACGAAGTCTATACATCAACTCACATCAAAACTAGACTATACATGCCATATCTAGTCATAAACATTTCCAAAGTGTACCAAAATGCGTTTAGTAGTGTGATGATGATCCGTGACAGTCCCGAGCCATCAGTAGCTTTGACAACCTATAAAATAGAGAAAAGACACACAGAGGGTAAGCTTTCCAAAAGCTTAGTAAGTCAATAGACAAACAAACATAGCATGAATTGCACATAACCGAATTAATAAGATGATCAATATGGTTTTCATGACAAAAATCACCTCATTCTTTCTTGAGCTCATATGCTTAGCCATAACTTACCATATTTCCAAATCACATACCATATATGCATATAGTTCATCTAGTCAAGACTTTACATATTGTATCATCAATTCCATATACATAACATCATAATATGCTCACATAGATACTTACCTTATATACTCATTTAGTATATAAGCAATGTACCTGAAACGGATATTCATTCACTTAATTTATCAAAGCTCGGATTTGCAATTCGTATCACAGACTTGCCCGTTGTACCGTAAGGAATCTAGTAGGATACTCAGAAACTCGAAATAGCCGTACAATGCCAACGTCCCAGACGAGGTCTTACATGCACTTGGATATCGATGCCACTGTCCCAGGCAGGGTCTTACACGAATCAATATGATGTCGATGTCCCAGACATGGTCTTACATGTAAGGATCATAATGATGCCAACGTCCCAGACGTGGTCTTACACGTAAAGCTCACATCAAGGCCAACGTCCCAGACGTGGTCTTAGACGAGTCTTAAATCAATGCCAACGTCCCAGACGTGGTCTTACATGATAAAAACAAAACAGATACCTATGTCATGACATAGCTAATCCTATCTATTCCTAGGTTCATACGAGACTTCTCGGACATTGTCGCTATATCGACCTTATCTCGTAATTCATATGCACAACCTCTCAGAAGCATTCATTATCAACATTAGTCATATGAATAATTACAATTACATACATATACGTTTATTTGCATAGTGACTTACCTCAGATTCGATCTATCGAAATGAAAACGGCTACTCATTTACTTTTGCTTTCCCGTGATCTAAGTCCGTTTTCCTCAGTTCTTGATCTAAACATATTCAGAATTAACCCTTTTATTCACTAATTCATTCAATTCAATCGAAGGACACACATTTAGGGCTATTTGCAATTTAGCCCTCACATTTGTACATTTTATCAATTTAGTCCATTTTTCTCAAAACATTAAATTCACAAAATCAACACATACACATACTTAGTCGAATGCATATACATCACATACAAGCCCATAGTTTCCATCAAATTAGCAATTTAGTCCCTCAATTTGCTATTTTCACAATTTAGCCCTATTTAGCTAAATTCATCAAAACTTCAAGAACAAGACATGTTCATCTAGCTCAAATCTTTCATTTAACAACTAAGCTCATCTCAAAACTCAACATATCATCAATGGCATTTTTCACAAACAACATCAATTCTTCAAATTGAGACATGGGCTTGAGAGTAGACTAAGTAACAATCTCAAAAACATAAAAATCATCAAAAGCCAAAGTTAAAACATACCTTAATTAAGCCAAATAGGTGCCGAATTTCACAAAGCTCAGCCCCTTATTTTTCTTTCAAACTTTCGGTGGATGAACACTAAATTAAAGGCTTATTTTGAGCTTTGTTTCATTATAATCATATTATTAATCAAATTACATATTTAGCCTTTTTAATAAACATTTTATAACATATCAATAAAGCCATCAATGTCTTTTAACCATCCACTATCTAAATATTGGCATAATTGCCATATAAGGCCTCCACTTTTACAAAGCCACAACACATAGGCACTTTAACAAATATTATGCAACTTTCACATTTTACGCAATTTAATCCTTTTGTCAAATTAAACACACAGACAGACAAATTAGCATACGAAACTTTACCACATGTTAGTACACATATCAACGGTACAGAAAAATAATATTAAAAATATTATTCAGACTTGGATTCGTGGTCCCAAAACCACTGTTCTTACTGGGGTATAAACCAGACTGTTACAATTGCTGAAGGCATACATGGCAAAGAATGATTCCTTAATCCAGAGCCAAGCAGCTACATTGAAGAATTTGGAGAATCAAGTGGGTCAGCTTGCTACTGAACTCAGGAACTAACCACAATGTGCTCTACCTAGTGACACAGAAAATTCGAGAAATTCGGGGAAAGAACATTACAAAGCGTTGACATTGAGGAGCGGAAAGATAGTAGAGCCCAACACTGTTGAAGTTGAAAAGGAGCAAGCTGATGCTCAAGACTCAGAAGAAGTTCAACCAAGTGTTGAAACCCCAGTTTCACTAGAACCGAAATCTGCAAAACTCGGCAAAGTAACCTCAGGTGCAGTTAATTCTGATCAACCAACAAGTTCGTTAGATGCAGAATTACCGCCAAAGGTGAATCAACCAGAATCAGTTCCAGTAATGAGACCACCACCACCCTACCCTCAAAGACTTCAGAAGCCGAAGCAGGAGATTCAATTCAAGAAGTTCCTTGACGTACTCAAGCAACTTCACATCAACATCCCGTTGGCCGAAGCACTTGAGCAAATGTCGAACTACGTCAAGTTCATGAAGGATATCTTGTCTAAGAAATAAAGACTTGGAGAATTTGAGATGGTAGCTCTGACGAAGGAATGCAGTATGTATCTTGACCAACCGTAAAAGTAACATATTTTAATCCCACATTTAACATGCTTTTGGATGATTTAAGCCTTGAATTGTGTAATTTCGTGCACTTAATCCTTCGTTTTCATGTTTTATACTCAAGAGAGCACCCAATGATGAAAAGAATAGAAAACGGGCCCAAAACGGAGTAAATGGGCCATATCACTAAATCCACACGGCCTGGGCCCAAGACCACACGGTCGTGCCTCATTTATCTACTAGAACACGGCCTGCTCACGATTTACACGGCCGTGCCCCATTCAACAGGTTCGAACATGACCTTAAGATGATTCACACGGGCGTGTGCCATGGGCGTGTCCCTGTCGCAGCAAAGAGGAGTTTTACTCGGATTTGGATACTTGGAGGCAAAGAAACACATTCCAAAGCCGATTCAAACTCCCTAGTAGGAATTCTACTTGAATTAGGATACTTAGGGACCAAGTAAGGCATCTCAAAGTCTATATAAACACCTTATGGGGCAACTTGAAGGGGAGTTCGGCAGCAGCCGGAACAGGCGGTTAGCTAGGCCAAAGAGCCAAGCCGAAAAGGTCAGATTTGTGGGAATCACTCGAAGAGAGCCAGTTGTTCCATCTCAAGAAGCCAAAATTCTACTCAAGACGGCGGGTCTCTTCTTCAATTCCTTCAGAGAGTTTTAGGGATTTCTTATGTTTTGTTTTATCTTTTCTTCTGAGATGTTTTCTTTTATTATTATGAACTAAATCCTTTAGATACCTGAAGGGGATGAAACCTAAGACAAATCTTGTTATTGTTTTCTGAACTATATGATAAATACTTCATTTGTTCTTAATTATGTGTGCTTAATCCTTGTGTTAATATTTTCGGTATATTGATTCAAGTTGGATGTGCTTAGGTGGAGGAGCAAAAGTCCCTGCTTAAGGGTATATCTAGCATAATTAAGCAGAGTTGATCGCGCGCCTAGAGATAGGGTGACGAGATTTTGCCAGATTAGGGTGAAACCTAATATGGGAGTCCATACATCGAGTTAATGCAATTCTAGGGGTTCTAATTAGAAAGAGATTTCAATTAATCAACCTAGGGTTAGACGTTATTCGCCTCGAGAGAGGGTTTAATATAACTTAGGGAATCTTACGGATCAAGTCAAGTGAATAAATCGTCTGGTTCAGTGTTAGATAACAAGTGAAGTCTAAGTGGATTCTTCCTAAGGTTATCGTCTTGATCAACTGAGATTTTCCAACAGTATTTCCCCAATTCATTCTTTTGTCTTTGCGTCTTTAGCTTAGTAATTAGTTAATTTTAGATTAAATAACAACTTCAGGCTATATAATAAAAAGAAAGTTAGTATTAGTACTTTTAGTTCCTTTGGGTTCGACAATCCGGTCTTGCCTAAGCTATTCTACTGTTCGATAGTTGCACTTGCCTCAATCGTTGTCAGAGTTAGTTTCCAGGTTCGATCATTCTAATTCTTATAAATTTAAAACTCTGAAATCTAACAATCAAGTTTTTGGCGTCATTGTCGGGGAACTAAAATATTAAGAATGCTTAATTTTTATTACTTTAGCCATTTTTCATTGCAATTTGTTTTCATTATTATTTCTTATTTTTATTTTTATTTTTTTTACTTTGCTAAATTTTCTTTTATTTGATTTTGGCTGATAGAGGAGATGGCACTAAATAACTATCAGTGGCAAGTTATGAGGACAAAAGCCAACAAAAGCAGCCGATATCTACAGCCTCGACCCAGTAGCCATGCTATCAAATTAGTTAGAGCTTTTAAGTAAGAAAATTGACATTTTATGTGGTTCCTCACTGGTATATCCAGTTATGCAGTGGGAAACAAACGGAGGCGTGGCGAATCCTGAGTACCCACCCTACGGACATGGCATGGAAAGCGAACAAGTCAACTATGTGGGTAACTATGCTAGACCTTAAAATAATTTTTATTATAACACTTATAATGCAGGTTGGAGGTACCATCCCAATTTCTCGTGGGATGATCAAAGTAGCCAAAGACAGGAACTTCATCCAAATTTTCAACAACCACCTCACCAACAGGAGGATAAGTCGAACCTTGAAGAGATGCTGGAAAAATTCATAGCAAACACAGAAACACGCCACCGAAATATAGAAACGAAACAAGAAGCATCGATTCAAAGTATCGAGGATCAGTTAGGTCAGCTCACTAAGCCGATCTTAGAACAAACACAAGAAAGCTTGCCAAGCAACACTGAAACTAACCCAAAAGAGCAAATTCAAGCCGTAACAGCTCATGACGGTGAAAGGTTAGTGGAATTTGACCTGAAGCAAGAACCTATGGTAAGTAAAGGTAAGGTTGAGGTAAGACAGGATTTACCAAACCCGGTAACTACAGAGTACCAAGCTCTTGTGCCATACCCTAATACGATAAAGAAATACCACACAGAGGAACAATTCGGTAAGTCTCTTAAACTTTCAAAGAAATTTCATATTAACTTGCCGTTTCTTGAAGCTCTTTCGCAGATGCCAGACCCTAGACCTCGTGGCGATAAAGAAGAAATTTATGAGGAACGAAGGCTGTGGATCGATGAACTAGACGAATGGAAGACACACCTCAAAGAGAAACTAAAAACACACGAAGCAAAAACGAGGCGACTCCATGACAAACTTAATAATGGGACAAGCCAGCTTAAGATAGGAGATCAGGTACTCAAAATCTCCCCATATGGAACAGTTGAGGTAACTAGTACCAAAATCAGCACCTTTAAGGTAAACACTACTTGAATTAAATTTTATATCAATAACCGAATTGATCACATGAGAAAGGATTTTCACCTCCTCAAACCACCATGACCATACGAATGAGAGGTAAAGTCTAGCTTAAGACTACAAATGAGCGCTTCTTGGGAGGTAACCCGAGCACTAACCCCATTAATTTTTACATTTTTTATTTTTTACTTTTATTTTTCATTTTAGCACCTAACTATAGACTAACCAAAGTACAGATTTCCATACCACACGGCCTTGCACACGGCCGTGGCCGTGTGGCCACCACAGGAAGATACAAGGGCGGGGCCAACTACCAGATCCATAATTTCTATTTAACCCCCTTCTTACCTTCCTTTTCCCGTTATCTTTCTTCTTTTATTTTCCATTATTTACTTTTATTTTTACTGTTACTTTTATTTTTATTTTTATTTTTATTTTATTTTATTTTCTTTATTATTTTCTTTTTATTATTCGTACCATTTAGATTTAGCTTAGGATACAATAAAATCAGGACGGCTACTTCGAGGACTCAATTTCAAACGGTTCGAGACGCTTCCCCACGTTCACCTCAAATCCTATCCGGTTTCTTTTCATTGACTTCATCCAAAATTCAGGAAGTTTCACTTCTCTACCCATCTTATGATTTTATGATTATTTTGATATTATCTATCTTTGTACATTGAGGGCAATGTACATTTTAAGTGTGGGGGGGTTAACTATAGTATTATTTGAAAATCCCTGAATCATGCCTTGTTCGAAAAGAAAGTTTCTCATATTACGATTAGAATGAAATTTCCTTTGATTTATGATTTTTATTGATATGTTTTGGATTAAGTCACTCATAATTGTGCATTGATGATTAAATTTGAAGGATACTAGAGAATCAAGCATGATAAGTCTATTTTTCAAATTTTAAATATATTTTTAGGTTGTCTACCTAAATCTGAATGTTACCTTGAAATTTGAAATTTACGAGGTTAATATCAAATACCCATAATTTCTGTGAGCTTTTGAGCCTTATAGAGGATACATTTTTTTCGTGCTCACTTTATTGATTACGAGTGTGTCAACATTGATTTGTTATTCTAGAACTTGCATCGATTGTACATGTCGAGACCACACCTATGATTTGATATACCGAGATGATAAAGGCACCTAGGTTTTAACCTACTTACTCCACTAAAAGCCTACCTTCATAATTAACCCCTAGTGAACCCCGTTAATCTTAACAAACCCTTTTTATTGACTCACCCACTAATATTAACCCAAAACCCTTTGTATTTGTTATCACCATCCTCCTTGACTCCCTTTTTTAACGAGATTTGATTTTGAGCAGTTGCCTAACTATGTTCTATATTTCAGTTGTAAAAGTTCTTTCCTATTATTATTTGACTTCTAAAAGAAAAGAAGTATATTCATTATTAGTTCTATAATTAAGTGAGCTTACATGTTTAAATTTCAAATCCTGAAGAAAAAGCTCGTATTATTAGTTTTCAATTGATGTAATTATTTAGGATTAGTTCTGTAACACTCCATACCCGAGTCCAAGGCTAGGACTGGATACAAGACATTACCATGCTTGAACTCACTTAAACATACACTTACGGGCTGTAAAATTTTGTTTCGATTAAAAAATTCTCTTTCTTAGTTTAAACGAACATTTCATGGACCTACAAGGCCTTAAGCACCTATCAGAAAACTTTCGGAACTTAATCGAAAACTCATCTTTGAAGCAGGTTCACACGCCCATGTGACTTGGAACACGCCCGTGTGCCATTAGACACGCCCATGTCTACAAACCGTGGGGAGTTACTGACTATATTCACACAGCCTTGACACGCCCGTGTCTTTCAACCGTGGGAAGTTTCTGACTATATTCACACGGCTTAGGCATACGCCCATGTCTAACCCATGTGTCTTACACGGTTGATGCACACGGCCGTGGGATTTACCCGTGGTCTATTCTGACTAATAGTAATAAGGTGCAGGGTACGTACGGCCTAGACACACGCCCGCGTGTCTAACCGTGTGGGCACTTAAAGGCTATTTACTAAGCCATTTGCCACCCTGAAATCAAGATCAACTCAACTCAAATCAATATAATTCATGAACTATACAACATGCTTCATTGGATTTAACAACATACATACTTAGTCAATATTGGCCAATCACTTAGCCATATACAAAAGAATAATAGTTTAATAGCCTATACAGTGGCCCTTTTTAAAACATGTTCTCAAAAATGAATACTTCCTATACATGCCATACTTAGTAAAATAACTTGGCTCTACCAAAATGGAGATAGATAGTGTGCTACGAGCTCCGACTCGAACGATCCACAAGTTAGCTTGGCGGGACTACATAGAAAGAAAGAATTAAAGACATAAGCATTTAGCTTAGTAAGTTTGCATGTAAAGTACATAACGATATACTTGCTTAATATAAACCATTTGACATAACAATGTTATCATATATTTCAGCTGTAAAGCTTACTTACTCATACATAATTCTTACTTGTCTCGTGATACTTAATATTCTCATACTTATAAGGTAAACAAGGTACCTGTAACACTTAATCACATTGATCAACATACTTTAATATAATAATCATGATCATTAATTCCTCATTCATAACATAATAATACTCAATTTCAACTTGATGATAGCTTTACTTTCTGAGCTTTCTTGTTATCTCATTTTAACTTTACTTGTTTGCCCGATGAACTTCTGTGAATAACCGAGGATACTAAATCTCCTACCATGCACTTGATGCCAAAGCCATATCCTAGATACGGTCTTACATGGAATATCTCTTCTTGAATCAATGCCAAGCTTACCTTGGACTTAAATGATAACTTGCTTGATAACTTGATCAATGCCAAGCTTACTTCCTTGGACTTACATGATAACTTGCTTGATAACTTGATCAATGCCAAGCTTGCTTTCTTGGACTTGCATGATAACTTGCTTGATAACTTGATCAATGCCAAGCTTGCTTCCTTGGACTTGCATGATAACTTGCTTGATAACTTGATCAATGGCAAGCTTGCTTCCTTGGACTTACATGATAACTTGCTTGAATGCCGATGCCATATTCCAAACATGGTCTTACACGGACTTTCTTATTTCATGTGGTAGATCGAGTATCCTGGTAATTCATCTTCAATCGGGACTTTCTCGTGCTTAATCTTATCGATTTCTTGGTTTAACATAGCCTTAAACATTCCATGATAATAGTGTACATTATACTAAGCAATTAAATGATAAAAATCATAAAGCTTAGAAATCATACAAACTTACCTCAATATACAAAATGTGTGTAGATATGCAATTTAGTCCTCGACTTTGTTCTTGCCTCGGTTTTGATCCGGTCTTTGTTTTCCTTGATCTATAATCATAAATAGATCATTTAATATTCATATTGACTAAATTGACTCATTACTCATACTTTGGAAAAATTACTATTTTGCCCCTATACTTTCTCATATTTGCACTTTTGCCCCTAAGCTCGTAAAATGATTTTCATACAACTTTCTTAAACTACATACTTAGCTGATTAATAGTCTCAACTATAGCAATCATCAATTCTTACTATTTCTAGTATGTATGACCAATTTTTATAGCTATTACAAATTGGTCCATACTATCATTTTTCATGAAATTCACTTAGAAAAAAATGTTTATCTAACATCAAACTCTCATAAACTTCCATAAAACAACATTTAACAAAAATATAATTCATGGTTAGATTTTTGAACATGCATCTTAGCTCATCTTATAGCTAAAAATAGCTAATTCATAATACGAGAACTTCAAAAATACGAAGAATATCAAAAACGGGCTAAAATGAACTTACTAGCAAGCTTGAAAAAAAGATGAAGAACCCTAGCTATGGAGTCTTCAAATTTTCGGCACAAGGGGGAAGAAGATGAATAGATTTTTATCATCTTTTTCCTATTTTAATCATTTATTAGACAAATGACGAAAATGCCCTTCACCTTAAAAATTTCTATTTTACCCATTCATGACCAATTTTGTCCAAAAATTAATTTTTGGGAAAATTGCTATTTAAGGACTTCTAATTATTATTCTAAAGCTATTTCATACCAAAAAGCTTCTAGAAACTCATATTTTGCAACTTTTGCAATTTAGTCCTTTTGGACCAATTGACCTCAACTTAATAAAATTGCTTCATAAAACTTTCACACTAACATGCAAACATTGCATAAACTTTAAAAACTCATAAATTCACCTCGGGTTCATGGCCTCGCACCACTATCCCGACTAGGCCCTAAATCGGGCTGTTACAATTCTCTCCCCTTTAGGGATTTTCGTCCTCGAAAATCTTACCAGCAAAAAGATTTGGATACTGGTTTCTCATAATCTCTTCTGGTTGCCATGTAGCTTCTTCTATTCCATGTCTTTGCCACAATACTTTCACTAAGACAATACTTTTATTTCTCAGTTGCTTGACTTCCCGAGCTAAAATTTTGACTGGTTCTTCACCATAAGTCATGTCGGGATGAATCTCTATCTCTGATGGGGTAGTTACATGTGAAGGGTCTGATCTGTAGCGTCGCAACATTGACACGTGAAACACATCATGTATCTTCTCTAATTCTGATGGCAAAGCCAAACGGTAAGCTACCGACCCAACTCTCTCAGTAATCTCGTAAGGTCCAATGAAACATGGACTTAACTTGCCTTTTCAGCCAAATCT
Organism: Gossypium australe; assembly: GCA_005393395.2. Taxonomy (NCBI): domain Eukaryota; kingdom Viridiplantae; phylum Streptophyta; class Magnoliopsida; order Malvales; family Malvaceae; genus Gossypium; species Gossypium australe. Next base: position 101,482,997 of record CM016623.1, read on the forward strand.
AAGAACTTTTCTCCATGGTGACACTTTCAAGAAGACTTTATCCCCGACTTGGTACTCTATCTCTTTTCTCTTTAAGTCTGAATAGGATTTCTTTCTATCTGATACTTTCACTTTCTCTTCAGCTTCTCTAACCAAAACAACCCCTTGTATTTGGTTTTCCTTAAGTTCAGTCCAAAACAAAGGTGTTCTGCACTTTCGTCCATATAGAGCTTCATAAGGCGCCATCTTTAAGCTCGATTGAAAACTATTATTATAGGTAAATTCTGTCAATGGGAGAAACTTTTCCCAACTGGCTTGAAATTCTAAAATACAACATCTGAGCATATCCTCGAGTACTTGAATTAACCTCTCTGACTGACCGTCAGTTTGAGGGTGAAAAGCTGTGCTAAAACTCAATCTTGTACCCAAAGCTTCTTCCAGCTTCTTCCAAAATTTGGATGTGAATCTCGGATCTCTATCCGATATAATCGATAAAGGAACCCCGTGAAGCTTTACTATTTCTGAAACATACAAGCTCGCCAACTTGTCGAGTGATAAATCCACTCGTACAGGTATAAAATGGGCTGACTTCGTGAGTCTATCAACTACAACCCAAATAGCATCCTTCTTGCTTGGCGACAACGATAACCCCGTCATAAAATCCATGGTGATCCGGTCCCATTTCCACTCGGGAACCAAGATAGGCTGAAGCAAACCCGAAGGTACTTGGTGTTCAACCTTTACTTGCTGACAAATCATGCACTTGGAAACAAACTCTGAAATATCTTTCTTCATTTTTGGCCACCAATATTGTTGCTTGAAGTCATTATACATCTTAGTACTTCCCGGATGTACAAACAAAAATCCGTTATGTGCTTCATACAAAATTCTTTGAATAAGCTCCTCTTTTCTCGGTATACAAACTATCTCTAAACATCATGTATCCATTAGAATTAATCCAGAAGTCGGATTCAACATTTGACTCGCATTGAGCCCTCTTGACTCACAATTCCTTATCTTCTTTTTGAGCCTCAAAGATCTCTTGAAGAAACATTGGTCTAGCTCTCAACTCAGCTAGAATAGAACCATCGTCAGATAGAGTTATCCGTGAATTCATTGCCCTTAACGCAAAAAGGGACTTCCTGCTCAAAGCATCGGCGACCACATTCGCTTTTCCTGGATGGTAGTCAATAACCAACTCATAGTCTTTTTTCAACTCTAACCTTCTCCGTTGCCTTAAATTCAATTCTTTCTGCGTCAACAAGTACTTCAGACTTTTGTGATCAGTAAAAATCTGACATCTTTCACCATATAAATGGTGTCTCCAAATCTTCAAAGTGAAGACTATGGCAGCTAATTCTAGATCATGCGTCAGATAATTTTTCTCATGAGGCTTCAACTGTCTGGAGGCATAAGCAATCGCCTTGCCTTCTTGCATGAGTACACAGCCTAATCCATTTAAGGATGCATCGCTGTAAATTATAAATTCCTTCCCTGCCTCGGGTTGTACTAAAACTGGAGCTTCTGTCAACATTGCTTTCAACTTCTCAAAACTTTGTTGGCATCTTTCTGTCCACTCAAACTTCACATTTTTCTGTAACAATTTAGTCATCGGGGTTGCAATCATGGAAAACCCCTTGACAAATCGACTGGAATAGCCAGCTAGGCCTAGAAAACTTCTAATCTCGGAGATGTTCTTAGGTGGTTTCTAATCCATTATAGCTGAGATTTTACTTGGATCTACTCGGACTCCATCTCTTGAGATGATATGTCCAAGAAATCCTACTTCCTTGAGCCAAAATTCGCTTTTACTGAACTTGGCATACAACTGATTTTCTCGAAGAGTCTGCAAAACTGTTTGTAGATGCTCAACATGCTCATTCTCGTCTCGAGAATAAATCAGTATGTCGTCAATGAAAACGACTATGAACTTATCGAGGTATGGTTTAAAGTTGCGGTTCATTAAATCAATGAAAACCGCGGGAGCATTGGTCAAACCAAAGGGCATGACTAAAAATTTGTAATGCCCATACCTCGTTCGAAAGGCGGTCTTGGATACATCTGAATCTTTCACTCTCAACTGGTAGTACCCTGACCTTAAGTCTATTTTGGAGAACACAGTGGCTCCTTTCAATTGATCGAACAAATCGTCGATTCTAGGCAATGGGTACTTGTTCTTTACTGTCACTTTATTAAGCTGACGGTAATCTATACACAATCTCATAGTGCCATCTTTCTTTTTCACAAATAAAACTAGAGCACCCCATGGTGAGCAACTTGCTCTTGCAAAGCCTTTGTCTGTTAACTCTTGCAACTGTGACTTCAATTCTTTCAACTCTGTTGGAGCCATTCTATAAGGAGTAATAGATATCGGTACAGTACCGGGAGTTAGTTCAATGCTGAACTCAACCTCTCTAACTGGTGGTAGTCCTGGTAATTCCTCGGGAAAAACATCCACGTACTCACATACTATCAGTACTGACTCAATCTTCAACTCTGTTTCTTTATCATTCATCACAAAGGCCAGATATGCTTCATACCCTTTTCTTAAATATCTCTGTGCCGTCATATGAGAAATCATTGCTGGAAAGATTACTATTTTGCTCCTATACTTTCTCATAATTGTACTTTTCCCCTAAGCTCGTAAAATTATTTTCATACAACTTTCTTAAACTACATGCTTAGCTGATTAATAGTCTCAACTATAGCAATCATCAGTTCTTACTATTTCTAGTATGTTTGACCAATTCTTATAACTATTACAAATTGGTCCATACTATTACTTTTCATGAAATTCACTTAGAAAAAGATGTTTATCTAAGATCAAACTCTTATAAACTTCCATAAAACATCATTTAACAAACATATCATTCATGGGTAGATTTTTGAACATGCATCTTAGCTCATCTTATAGCTAAAAATAGCTAATTCATAATACGAGAACTTCAAAAATACGAAGAATATCAAAAACGGGCTAAAATGAACTTACTGGCAAGCTTGAAAAAAAGATGAAGAACCCTAGCTATGGAGTCTTCAAATTTTCGGCCCAAGGGGGAAGAAGATGAATAGATTTTTATCATCTTTTTCCTATTTTAATCATTTATTATACAAATGACTAAAATGCCCTTCACCTTAAAAATTTTTATTTTACCCATTCATGACCAATTTTGTCTAAAGATTAAATTTTGGGAAAATTGCTATTTAAGGACTTCTAATTATTATTCTAAAGCTTTTTCATACCAAAAAGCTTCTAGAAACTCATATTTTGCAACTTTTGCAATTTAGTCCTTTTGGACCAATTGACCTCAACTTAATAAAATTGCTTCATAAAACTTTCACACTAACATGCAAACATGGCATAAACTTTAAAAACTCATAAATTCACCTCGGGTTCGTGGCCTCGCACCACTATCCCGACTAGGCCCTAAATCGGGCTGTTATAAGTTCATTTTTTAGTTAGGTAAACTGTCAATTCAATCTCGATTCTAACATTCTAATTCAGCCTTTATCCACACCTTTAACCCAAGCCCCATTACAACCCTATAAAGACCTTTTGATTTGTGTATCATCTCATATTTTAGTGGTGGAGATTTGAATTTCATGCAAGCCTATGGGATTAACTTTTTATGTTCGACTTTTGAGTGCTTATTTTTTTGAACCTTAAACACTTCCAGTGGTTTGAGTGAATCTTTAGTGAGGATGTCAATTCTCATCGATTTTGAATCAGAGGTAATTATTCAGGTAAGAGGAAACACCTATGTTTTCATACTATAAAAACTATGACTTTGACTGTTTGAATCTTTAGGACTCTTTGAGTTTAATTATCCATGTATGAATTATCTTTGAATTATGATGAAACATTATTGATGAATATTATGAATCGAGGAAGTTTCCTTTAATTGTAAGTTGAGAATTTTGCTTGAGGACAGGCAAAAGCTTAAGTGTGGGGGTATGTGATAAACTGTAAAAGTAACATATTTTAATCCCACATTTAGCATGCTTTTGGATGATTTAAGCCCTGAATTGTGTAATTTGGAGCTCTTAATCCTTTGTTTTCATGTTTTATACTGAGGAGAGCACCCAATGATGAGAAGAATGGAAAACGGGCCCAAAACGGAGTAAATGGGCCATATCACGAAATCCACACGGCCTGGGCCCAAGACCACACGGTCGTGCCTCATTTATCTACTAGAACACGGCTTACTCACGATTTACATGGCCGTGCCCCATTCAACAGGTTCGAACACGGCCTTAAGACGATTCACACGGGCGTGTGCCATTGGCGTGTCCCTGCTGCGGCTAAGAGGAGTTTTACTCGGATTTGGATACCTGGAGGCAAAGAAGCACATTCCAAAGCCTATTCAAACATCCTAGTAGGAATTCTACTTGAATTAGGATACTTAGGGACCAAGTAAGGCATCTCAAAGTCTATATAAACACCCAATGGGGCAACTTGAAGGGGAGTTCGGCAGAAGCCGGAGCAGGCAGTTAGCTAGGCCAAGGAGCCAAGCCGAAAAGGTCAGATTTGTGGGAATCACTCGAAGAGAGCCAGTTGATCCATCTCAAGAAGCCGGAATTCTACTCAAGACGGCGGATCTCTCCTTCAATTTCTTCAAAGAGTTTTAGGGATTTCTTATGTTTTGTTTTATCATTTCTTCTGAGATATTTTCTTTTATTATTATGAACTAAACCCTTCAAATACCTAAAGGGGATGAAACCTAAGATGGATCTTGTTATTGTTTTCTGAACTATATGATAAATACTTGATTTGTTGTTAATTACGTGTGCATAATCCTTGTGTTAATATTTCCGGGATATTGATTCAAGTTGGATGTGCTTAGGTGGAGGAGCAAAAGTCCCTGCTTAGGAGTAGATCTAGCATAATTAACTAGAGTTGATCGCGCGCCTAGAGATAGGGTGACAAGAATTTTCCGGATTAGGGTGAAACCTAATATGGGAGTCCACAAATATAGTTAATGCGATTCTAGGGGTTTTATTTAGAAAGAGATTTCAATTAATCAACCTAGGGTTAGACGTTATTCGCCTCGAGAGAGGGTTTAATATAACTTAGGGAATCTTACGTATCAAGTCAAGTGAATAAATCATCTGGTTCAGTGTTAGATAACAAGTGAAGTCTAGGTGGATTCTTCCTGTAACACCCCAAACCCGGTCAACCCACCACGACCGAATCTGGCATGTCACAGAGGAAAAACGTTTTGAAGAAAATCAAGCTACCGATTAAATTTTGTGGAAAACTCTTTGTTGCTCTATGTTTGTAGAAATCAGGTGCATGATTAGTTAAAAACCGATAGTTTACTTTGAAATCCCGGGAATAAATCTTTAAAACTTAGTTGTCGATCTATAGATTTAGAAAACCTTTTTGTCATTTTTAAAAGAAACCCAAATGATTAATTTAAAAAAAACCGTTTCTATTTGAGTTTGGAAACCTAAGTTTGGAAACCGTTTAAGTTGTCGAAAACATTTGAGTTGTCATTTATTATCAAGTGATTTGTATTACCCGATGGTAAGGTTTCGAAAACCATTACGTTTTGTAGTTTAAAAAACCTTGCGCTCACATTATTAAATTGATCAAGTAATTCATTTAACCATGATCGAAATCAAATCTAAAACATATAAATAATTCAAAACATAATTTGAAAGGCCTTATTACAAACCCAAATAATAAAAGCAAAATATAAAATGATTACCCAATTCAAAATCCAAGTAAAACCAAATGTTTTAATGTATGGGCCACCTCGAGTCCACCCGGCTCCTCATCCGCGATCTACGAATCACCTGAAAAGATAAGGGAGAAGGTGAGTCACCAAGACTCAGTGCATAATCCCTCCCCCGGTTAATGCAACAAGCTTACACAAATCATAAGCAAGCAATATATCATGCACCCCAACCTAACCATCCATAACTCCGTTTCTACCCCGTGTGGTACCAAACCACTGGTGGTGCCAAACCACTGGTGACCCAAAGTTACGAATAATCCATCTGTGGGGCCAACCCACGTTGTGATACCAAATCACTGGCGACAATCCCGTAATATCAAATGTGGGGCCAACCCACTGTGGTGCTAAGCCACTGGGACGAGTCGCTATGAGATGCCAAACCTCTGGTGACCCAAAGTCACAAAATAATCTGTGGTACCAAACCACTGGAGGTGCCAAACCTCTGGTGTCCCAAAGACACGGATATCAATCTTCCCCCTCCTCTCATATCACCCATACCAATGCATTACAAGTGCAAATCATGCCATCATGCTTTAATATGCAACATAAAGCAAATGTATCATAACTCATATTATTATGCACCATATAGCAAAACCATATCGAAACGGACTTACCCGAATCCTTGCTCACACCCATAAGGCATCATATCAAGATCTCACAGTTTTAGGCTTTTAAAACATGCTTAGGTTATTAACAAATTACCAAGTTATAGAGTGTGTAAGTTACACACCTGTCACTAACGCAAGCACTAAATCCCGAAGACCCGATCCACAGCACTAGATCTCCTTGTCCTTAGCATCGATTTGGTTTTCAACCAAATCCCGAAACTATAAGATGATCCCCCTTGCAATCGGCTACACACTATTGGCTTACCCAAAATGATTGTCAGAGAATAGGGGCTTAGATCGACTGCTTCCAAAACCCGAAGAACCTAGGAGAAATCGGTTCCTATAGATGATTAACCCAAACATCAACAAATGTCGTATGTAGGCTTTTGTTTAAACATGCCGACAAAGAAAAAAGAAAGTAAGAATGGAGTTCCGGCCAAGAAAACTTACCCTTCCACAAAACCGAATAGAGGAGAACCCAAAGAAGATCTACCCTTGCTGATATTCGGCCAAGACAAAACAAAAAGAGAATGGGAAATTTCGGCAAAATGGTTGAGTGATGAAGGGAGTTTCGACTATGGTTGATAGAAAACAAATGGATGAGATTTGGCTAGGGTGGAAAAAGAGAAAGAAAAAGAAAGTAAAATGGAAGAGAGGGAATTCGGCAAAGGAAGATGGAGGGAATTTCGGCACAAGAGTTTGAGAAAAGGAAGAAAATAAAGATGCAAGGGGAGAAGATGGATACTTTCGGCTTTGAGCAAGAATGGAAAAGAAAACAGATAGAGAGATGGGAGAGTAAGGTTTCGATTTCAAAGAAGAAAAAGAGAGAGAAAGCAAATGGAATTCGGCTCAAAGACTAAGAGAGTAAATCGACAAATACTACTTGGGTTTCGGGTTTGCTTCAACTGAAAGCACTAGGGAGAAATCGGCAATGCTAAGGGAGATTTCGGCTTGACACAAAATAAAGAATAAAGCCAAAACCAAAACAAGATTTCACCTATTGTCAATAACAGATTCGGCTAGGGAGAGTGATTTTGGAGAGAAAAGAAAATGATGCACAAAATGCTAAGGAATTTGACCAACTAGCTACCAACCTAGCAAAACCTTCAACAAAATTCGGTCGCCCCCCCTAGACCATAATGCCGTCCACATACATGGACAAGTTGGCCATTAAAAAGTTTCCAAAAACCTCATCCTTAATCCAAGCCTTATGTCCCCTTATCATTCCTTAATCAAAATGATTTCTTTCCCCAAGTTCAAGCTTACCTAAACTATTTGTCATCTTGCCATAAAAATTTAAAGTCCAACTTACCAAATATAGAGCTTGGCCGACACTTGATGTAAAGGTGCAGAAAAATAAAGTCTCCAAAATGCACTCCATGTTATTCGAACCATTCCCCTCAAGCAACTACTCATGCGCCACTTCCACTATGCTACTAGCTCCTTTTGTGCTAATTTTAGACATTTAAATTAACTTAAGTATCAGGGTCACCTGATCCACTTCACTAAATTCTCAATACTAAAAATTATTCTAGCTGCGTTAATAATTCCAAGCCTTCACAAGACTATATTAAGCACACAATAAAATCATACCCGAACTAACACAAGTAACAAGATGATACTCAAATTTTTAGGATGTTACAATTCTACCCCCTTAAAGAAAATTTCGTCCTCGAAATTACCTGGTCAAAAGAGTTGAGGGTACTGCTGTCTCATCACATCCTCCGGTTCCCACGTAGCTTCTTCCACGCCATGGTTTCGCCATAATACCTTCACTAATGGAACTGACTTCCTGCGCAACGCTTTCACATCTCGATCTAGAATCTGCACTGGTTCTTCTTCCACCGTCAAATCTGGACTCACTTCTATTTCCTCTACTGCCACGACATGCGATGGATCAGAATGATAGTGTCTAAGCATGGAAACATGGAACACATCGTGTATCTGACTCAGCTCTACTGGCAACTCGAGCTGATAGGCTACTGGTCCCACTCGTTTCAACACCTTATACAGCCCAATAAACCTTGGACTTAACTTGCCTTTTCTCCCAAACCTCAACACTTTCTTCCATGGCGAGACCTTCAAAAAGACCTGGTCACCCACGACAAACTCTATATCCCTCCGCTTGAGATCGGCATACGACTTCTATCTGTCCGATGCTTCCTTCAAACGAGCCTAAATCAACTTAACCTTATCCTCAGTCTCTGCAACCAACTCTGGTCCCAACATCTGACGCTCACCCAACTCTGTCCAGCATGTAGGTGTGCGACACTTCCTACCATACAACGCCTCATATGGTGCCATCTTAATGCTTGCCTGGTAACTATTGTTGTATGCAAATTCAGCTAATGGTAAAAACTCTTCCCAGCTTCCTCTGAAGTCCAAAACACAACCTCTCAGCATATCCTCTAAAATCTATATAACCCTTTCCGACTGCCCGTCAGACTGTGGATGAAATACCGTACTGATGTAACGCTCTCCAAAACCTCGACGTAAATGTAGGATCTCTGTCCGAGATGATCGACTCTTGCAGACCGTGCAACCCCACTATCTCCGCCACATACAACTTAGCTAACTTCTGAAGCGAGTAATCTACCCTTACCAGAATGAAATGAGCTGACTTAGTTAGACAATCCACAATTACCCAGACTGAGTCCTTTTTACTCGGTGTAAGGGGTAATCCACTGACAAAGTCCATAGTGATCCTTTCCCACTTCCACTGTGGAATCTTCACCGGCTGAAGTAACCTAGACGGCAACTGATGTTAAGCCTTGACCTGCTGACAGGTCAGACATTTACCCACAAACTTAGTTACCTCCCGCTTCAGACCTGGCCACCAAAACTGCTCTCTTAAATCCCGATACATCTTGCTACCTCCAGGATGCATAGCGTATGGGCTGCTATGTGCGTCCTGAAGAATTTTCTGCCTCAACTCGACATCCTTCGGCATACAAGCTCTCCCTTGAAAACACAATACTCCATCTCTGGACAAACTATAATCCTCTAAACCACCATTCTGAACCTGCAACCTCCGATCATTCAAACCCTCATCCTCTAACTGTTTCTCCCTAATCTGCTCAACCCAAGTCAGCTTAACCTGCAATTCTGCCAAAAGACTCTCATCGTCATACAAGCTAAGACGAGCCAACATCGATCTTAAGTCTGATACAACCTTACGGCTCAACGCGTCTGCCACCACATTAGCCTTGCCCGGATGATACTCAATCGAACAGTCGTAGTCCTTCAACAACTCAATCCATCTGCGCTGCCTCAAGTTCAAATCCTTCTGAGTCAAAAGATACTTTAGACTCTTGTGATCCGTGTAGACTATGGACTTCTCTCCGTACAAATAGTGTCTCCATATCATCAAAGCGAAAACCACTGTAGCTAATTCCAAGTCATGCGTCGGATAGTTAACCTCATGTGGTCTCAACTGTCGAGATGCATAAGCCACTACCTTTCCTTCCTGCATCAGCACACATCCCAAGCCAGTATGTGATGCATCACAGTATACCGTGAATTCCTTACCTGCCTCAGGCTGAATCAAAACCGGAGCTTCAGTCAGAATCTTCTTCAACTTGTCGAAACTTCCTTGCTGCTTCTCAGTCCACACAAATGGAATTCCTTTCCTCAATAACTTGGACATTGGTGCTGCGATCAAAGAAAATCCCTCTACAAATCTTCGGTAATACCCTGCCAATCCTAGGAAACTCCAAATTTCTGCCACTGACTTAGGCGGCTTCCAATCCAACACTGCCTCAATCTTTCGAGGATCCACTCTAATCCCCTCAGCTGATACTACGTGACCCAAGAAAGTCACCTCCCTAAGCCAGAACTCGCACTTACTAAATTTGGCATATAGCTGCTTTTCCCTCAGAATCTGCAACACTACTCGCAAATGTGCATCATGATCCTTCTCTGACTTGGAGTATACCAAAATGTCGTCTATAAACACTACGACAAACTGATCCAAAAACTGCTGGAATACCCGATTCATCAATGCTGCCGGTGCATTAGTCAACCCAAACGGCATTACCAGAAACTCGTAGTGCCCATACCGAGTACGAAATGCCGTCTTGTGGATATCAGCCTCTTTCACCTTTAGCTGATGATACCCAGACCTTAAATCAATCTTCGAGAAAACCGATGCACCCTTAAGCTGATCGAACAAGTCATCTATCCTCAGCAATGGATACTTGTTTTTGATCGTCAACTTATTCAACTGGTGGTAGTCTATACACATCCGCATCGTACCATCCTTCTTCTTAACAAAGAGTACCGGTGCTCCCCAAGGCAAAACACTTGGTCGGATAAAACCTCGGTCCAACAACTCTTGAATCTGAGCCTTTAATTCCACTAATTCCTTCGGGGCCATCCTATACAGAGCGATAGACACTAGTTTCGGGTAACAAATTTATGCCAAATTCAACTTCACGATCCGGAGGCAGTCCCGGAAGTTCTTCTGGAAATACGTCAGCATAATCCTTTACCGTTTGAACATTCCCTACAGTAGACTCCTTAGCCTCTAACGCACACACATGAACCATAAATGCCTCACAGCCCTTCCTGACCATCTTCTTAGCTTTCAACGCAGATACCACGTTGGATAGATAATCTCTTCTATTACCTATCATAACCACCTCTTCACCCTCAGCTGTCTTCAAAACCATGCGCTTAGCAGCGCAATCCAAACTTGGCTGGTACTTGACCAACCAGTCCATCCAAAGAATCAGATCGAACTCCCCAAACGACAGTTCCATCAGATCAGCTATAAACACTACCCCTTGGAGTTCTAGGGGTACATCCCTATACAGCTTATTCACTTCTACAGAGTGACCTAGAGGGCTAAGTACTGTCATCTCCCTAGAAGTAGTCTCAGAGTTTAAGTTCATGGTCTCTACTATGCTACTAGCAACATACGAATGCGTCGAACCCACATCTATCAAAGCAGTATATGGTAAACCAAAGATTAAGAACATACCGGTTATGACGTCCGGTGCATCGTCCTCCTCCCGACGCCTTGCTGCATATACTAACCCAGGCTGTCTTGCCTCAGTGTTGCCTGCACCTCTGCCCAGTGCTCCGCGGCCCCGACCAGAACCATTACCTCCTCTACCGTTACCACGACCCCTATGCGGTGGCGGTCCCTCATTTCTGAACTGAGCATGACCTTGACCCTCAGACTGATTCCTGGCTAGATTACGTGGACAATCCCTCACACGATGATCCAGCGAGCCACACTCAAAACATCATTTCCCACCGGTCCAGCATTCGCCCCAATGAGATTTCCCGCACCGATTACACTACGTTGATCCCTGATTAGCAGTAACAGGCCTCCCAGATTGATTCGGCCCACTCTGCTTAGCCCTTTTCTGAGAATTACCGGCCGACTCAGATGATCTAAAACCCCTCTTATGCCTATTCCTGTCGTGATTCTGCCTCACAGATTCCTTTATCCCTTCGGCTATCTTAGCCTTTTCTACTAGCACAGCAAACTCTCGCTCCTGCTGTAGAGCAATCAGCAATCTCAGCTCATCCCTTAGTCCGTCCTCGAACTTGACACATCGCTCGTGCTCCGAAGCTACGATACCTCTAGCATACCGGCTCAATCTTAAAAATTCTGCCTCATACTCTGATACGGACTTACTCCCCTGAACCAATCTCAGAAATGCCTTCCGCTGCGCATCAATGTAACTAGACCCAACATATTTCTTCTGATACGCTGCCTTAAAATAGTCCCAAGTGAGATCCTCCACTGCAGCACTATCCCGCACTATGAGCCACCACTGGTATGACTCATCCCGAAGAAGCGACACTATCCCTTTCAGCTTTTCCTCAGCAGTCAGATCCAAGTCATCCATGATTCGCTCCGTCGCCTCTAACCAATACTCAGCCGTACTGGGAGCCACACCAGAAACACCTCGAAAAACCTCAACTCCATTGGCTCGGAGTCGCTCAGGTACGGATTTTCGAGTTCCCGCGCCTCCACCTACTCCAGCTACCCTCTCAAGAACTCGCAGCATCACCTGAGACGCTGCGTCATCCCCCGTCTGATCCTGGAACTCACCACCTACAGCTGGTGGTGGTACTGGTATCTCATTTTCCGACCCCTGACCAGACCTCACTAGCTCGGACACAGCCATCCTACCCCTACCGCGTCCACGCGTATTACGACCCCGACCTCGAGTACTCATGTCTAAAGTCTCGACTTATCTGATTTAAAAGTTTTATGCATTAGTCATTATTCCACTATCTTTAAAGCACAGTTTTATAAGTAATTCTTATTAAAGAGTTTTGTTTTCGCGAGTCCATAGAGTCCTATAAATTTCAGTCTCTAAAGTAGTCCACTATCACTAGTCATTCAAAGTTTATAACATAAAAAAAAATCACAACCAAAGGCTAGGGGTACTTACCTTAGCGGACTGGTGCCGGAGACTCGGTGCCATGCTTTTCAAATCATATAATTTCAAACAGAAACATTTTAAGACCATATTTTAAAACATTTTGGGCCTCGAGCCCACAGCCGAGCCTTTGAACTTGGCTCTGATACCACAATTGTAACACCCCAAACCCGGTTAACCCACCACGACCGAATCTGGCATGTCACAGAGGAAAAACGTTTTGAAGAAAATCAAGCTACCGATTAAATTTTGTGGAAAACTCTTTGTTGCTCTATGTTTGTAGAAATCAGGTGCATGATTAGTTAAAAATCGATAGTTTACTTTGAAATCCCGAGAATAAATCTTTAAAACTTAGTTGTCGATCTATAGATTTAGAAAACCTTTTTGTCATTTTTAATAGAAACCCAAATGATTAATTTAAAAAAAGCCGTTTCTATTTGAGTTTGGAAACCTAAGTTTGGAAACCGTTTAAGTTGTCGAAAACATTTGAGTTGTCATTTATTATCAAGTGATTTGTATTACCCGATGGTAAGGTTTTGAAAACCATTACGTTTTGTAGTTTAGAAAACCTTGCGCTCACATTATTAAATTGATCAAGTAATTCATTTAACCATGTTCGAAATCAAATCTAAAACATATAAATAATTCAAAACATAATTTGAAAGGCCTTATTACAAACCCAAATAATAAAAGCAAAATATAAAATGATCACCCAATTCAAAATCCAAGTAAAACCAAATGTTTTAAAGCATGGGCCACCTCGAGTCCACCTGGCTCCTCATCCGCGATCTACGAATCACCTGAAAAGATAAGGGAGAAGGTGAGTCACCAAGACTCAGTGCATAATCCCTCCCCCGGTTAATGCAACAAGCTTACACAAATCATAAGCAAGCAATATATCATGCACCCCAACCTAACCATCCATAACTCCGTTTCTACCCCGTGTGGTACCAAACCACTGGTGGTGCCAAACCACTGGTGACCCAAAGTCACGATATCCAAATAAAAGTGTGGTGCCAAACCACTGGTGACCCAAAGTCACGAATAATCCATCTGTGGGGCGAACCCACGTTGTGAAACCAAATCACTGGCGACAATCCCGTAATATCAAATGTGGGGCCAACCCACTGTGGTGCTAAGCCACTGGGACGAGTCGCTATGAGGTGCCAAACCTCTGGTGACCCAAAGTCACAAAATAATCTCTGGTACCAAACCACTGGAGGTGCCAAACCTCTGGTGTCCCAAAGACACGGATATCAATCTTCCCCCTCCTCTCATATCACCCATACCAATGCATTACAAGTGCAAATCATGCCATCATGCTTTAATATGCAACATAAAGCAAATGTATCATAACTCATATTATTATGCACCATATAGCAAAACCATATCGAAACGGACTTACCCGAATCCTTGCTCACACCCATAAGGCATCATATCAAGATCTCACAGTTTTAGGCTTTTAAAACATGATTAGGGGCACCCATCAAATTTTCAAGTCAACGAAGCTCGACGCCAAATTTTAATTTTTAGTGTTTTTAAATAAATTGCATCCTCAAATTAATTATTTCTTACCCCAAATTAATGCGGCCTAATAATTTAAATTGGTGTCTAAATTAATTTGTCCAAGCTTTAATTAATTTGTTTGCATGTTTTTAATTAAATTTTAAGTTGATCCAGTTTTAAAATTTTAATGTGTTTGTGTTAGTCATAGCCGAATTTAATATGTCTTGTTTATTAATGTATCTATTAATGTGTTTTAATTATTGCATGTGTTCAATGTGTCTTAAGTTATTACATAATTTTAATGTGTTCTAACCGAATTAAAATGCAGGAATTAATGAGTTTTAGCTGCTGAAATTTTAATGTGCAGAATTTAATTGCTTGACTTAGCAATTGGAATATCTTTTTGTAATGGTGGAGACATGGACGGCACAAGAAAGCATGTAGAGATTAATTATTTGATGATGGGTGGCATTGGAAGTATGGGGCTAAAATTTAAACAATAATTTTTGTGCAACTTCATGGGAGTTCAAGGGAGCATGCGTGATTAATGGATGATTAAACAATGGCGACGATGGAGAATAATTTGGGAATGAATAAACAATGGGACTTGGAAGAAGTGTACGGCAGAAGGTGGGATGCCTTGGATTTTTTTACTTGAATTAAATAAACAAATGGAAATTGGAGCATGACATGATATGAAATAAAGCATATGGACGGCACACTTGGGGAGAGAAAGGCAAATCATGAAGTATTTTAATTAAAGCAAGGCATGGGACGGCAAAGCATGAATGCATGGCACAAAGGGGCTGAATTTTTAAAGTGAATTGCAAAGGCATGATGAATTAAACATGTGCCATAGTGGACGGCAAAGAGGTAGTGCTTGAAGGAATGGATTTAAAATTAAAAATAAATGGAGCATGGGGTTTATCCTTGAATTAAATAATAAAAAAAATGCACTTGTTATTGGGAGCCTATATGGACGGCAATGCTTGGGAATAAATAAATTGGAGTGCAGATGGAGTAGTGGAGTTTAGTGGAACAATTAGTTACTATGGAGGGCAAGCTAATGTTTGGGGAGCTTGAAATTTAAAAATATTTAAAAGACATGTGCTAAACTAAAGGTGCATAGATGGCAAGCATAAACAATGGTGGGAATGATGGTGGTGGTGGACAACATAAAGCTTTGGTGCTCAAAATATTGGACGGCAACTTCATGAAGATAATGCAAATTGAAGGCACCCACGAGAATTAAACAATTGAAGATAAAACATTTTCAAGCTTGTATTTTGGCCATTCGGCTAGTAGCTATAAATAGGATGTTTATTTTCATCTGAGGAGAGAACTTTGAATTTGAATGAAAGAAAAATTTCTTTTGGTGAGTATTCACTCTCCTAATTCTCAAGGTTGAATTGACTTATCTAGTTTTCTAGTGGCGTCGTTCTTTCCTTGTTTCGAACTTATCATCCTTTAGGGTGAGGCGTTCATTTACCTATACCGTTGGTTCCTATCTCGCTAGATAGTGGGTCTCGGTTTTGTTTCAAAAACTCATTCCATCAATTTGAAACTTATAAGATTCGGGTCTTTAATTTTTATTAAAGGTTCTTTCTTGTTTCAAATACGTATCCATTTCAACCTCTCACCTATCTTTACCTTTCAAAAAATATCATTTCCAATAAAATTAACCCATTTGATAATTAAAAGAGAAACTACCTAATTTACGATCGGGCAACATTTACCATTCGCCTCCTAACCCGAGACGGACCATACCATCTGGTATCAGAGCCAATTAAATAGGCACGTTTTTTATCATCTCGAGTTTTTTCGAGTAAGTTTAAAAAAAAAGAAAAAAGAATATTCAAGCTGTAGTTTTTGTTTCTTGTATTTCATTATAGTATATTTTTTTTTTCTTGTTTTAGCCTATTGGATACCCAAAATTTTTCTTTTGTTCAGCCTACCTTATACCCGACATAAAACCCTTGTTACCAATTTTGAAGCCGGCCCTCAAGCAGCAAATAAGTCTTTCGAGAACGAAATACGAATTTGTGAGAGTTAGAAATATCGGTAAAAGGCACGAGTGTATTCATCAAAAAAAAAACTTATACGAGTGAAACACGAGTGTGAGCGAAATTTCTTTGTGAGTGACTTGTGAGATTTCGTGGTAAGGTATTTTAATTTTGTCGGTTTATTTCCCTTTGTTATAATAGTTTCTTTTTCAGCAATAAATATGTCTCAAGAAGAGTTCTCATTCAATGATTACCAATACTTGTTGAACGGAGTGCGAAGAGCCATAAACAAGTTGGAAAAGCACTTGGATCGGATCGAGGAACGAGACCAACGAGATCGACTTTCTTCAAGTCGAAAAACAGAGTCAACTTCACAGCAATGTACATCCCGAAACAATTCATGAAGAGACTCTTGTCAAGATTCATATTCCTCAAGGTTTTTGAGACAGAGAGAAGAAAGATACGAGTTTGAATCCTTTCGAAGCGACGAACGAGAACGAACAAGTTATGCCTCGTCTAAGTCTTTATTGGAGAAACATTCCCAAAGAACTCATCGAGATATCTATGAGAACGCTAACCCTTCTCTTGAAAAAAATTTTACTTATGTTGATTCTTTTGTATCCTCTTCTTATTGTAATGAAAGGAAGAGAGAAAAAGAACTAAAAAAGAAAAGAAAGGCAAGAGAAGATCATGAGAGAAAACGAGCGAATATGGAACGAACTCGAGAGAAAAAAAAAAGAAGAAAAAGAAAAGAAAATTGAGATTGAACATAAAGAGAGTGTTGAAAGAGAAAAAGAGTTGGAAAAAGGAACACGAACACAAGGTGAGCAAGAAAAAGAGAGTGGTTTTTCTACTAACTCCTTGGAGTTATGTTCTTCTTTTGTTTCTTCATTTCAGGTGTCCAATGTATCGCACGATGATTTCCAACTTCAGTACCTTCCCGAAGAAAAGCAATTTCATTTGAGTGAAAAAGGTAAGGAAGGTAAGGAAAGAAAGTGTTCCGAGGTAATTCAATCTCCATCGAATTTTTTGTATAAAGATGATTTTTCTTCTAACCCCAATTTGTTTGATTGTAGATATTACGAGATTAATTCGTTGTCTAGTATGAAATCATTGAATTTTTGTAAATCCATTTTGAAATATGTTAAGAGTTTTGATCGCTTTATCTTGAACGTACATAATTCTTATTGGTCTAACGTGATTGATTTTTCGGAACCTAAGTCTCATAAATCGGGCATATGTTTCGATTTGTTTTGTGGAAAACTCAAGTATCATCTGGTAAGTTTGAAAGATTTCTATATTCTTGATACTTGGTTTTTGAATAATGTAACGAATTTTGTCAACTTTGTTTTTAATTTTTATTCATTCCTTAAACAATTTTTATGGCTGTATTTGAAATTCACTTTCCATTTGAAAATGGTTGAGTTGAACACGAAGCTTCGATTACACTATTTGATCGTGGAGAGAAGGTTTGTATTACTCGATCAAGGTAAGACTGATCTTTATCTTTCTGAGTATAAGGGTAAGTCTTCTGAAACTGCTGATGCATTGTTACTCTCTTTGGATTACGATAGGCTTTGTGTTGCTAACTTTGTTTTTGCCAAACATCTGGATCATTTTATGATTAGTTGTCCTATTTTACCTATTGATGATGTATTTGTTTTAATGGTCGACAAAAGGATTCTTGTGTGTATGAGAGAGCCCACATATCGAACAATGCAAGGTTTGGTTGTTCAATTATGTGCTCCATTTGAATTTTGTCATCTATCTGCTTGTGATGCTTATGTGTATCATTTAATTTACCATTCGCACGATAAGCATAATTTTTAGATTCCAAGAAGATCATATGCACACCTTGAGATCTTTTCAAATTTGTTGCAAATGTTTGACAAGGCGTTACTTCTTTTATACGATAATTTGGCGCTGCCCGATCTCATGCGATTTACTTGTTTGATGGTGTCCATAGTTGGTTTGCAAGATTGTTTGAAACCCATCTTACTAATTCTTGGTTATCTTTTTCAAGTATCGCGTTTATCATCCGTCCCGTTTGATCGAGGGAAGACGAACAAAGAGTTTTGTTCGAACAACCAACGGGTCGATTCGAGGACGAATCGTCTCGAAGAGGGAGGGGATGATACGGGCACGCCCGGGGCACCCATCGAATTTTCAAGTCGACGAAGCTCAACGCCAAATTTTAATTTTTATTGTTTTTAAATAAATTGCATCCTCAAATTAATTATTTCTTACCCCAAATTAATGCGGCCTAATAATTTAAATTGGTGTCTAAATTAATTTGTCCAAGCTTTAATTAATTTGTTTGCATGTTTTTAATTAAATTTTAAGTTGATCCAGTTTTAAAGTTTTAATGTGTTTGTGTTAGTCATAGCCGAATTTAATATGTCTTGTTTATTAATGTATCTATTAATGTATCTATTAATGTGTTTTAATTATTGCATGTGTTCAATGTGTCTTAAGTTATTACATAATTTTAATGTGTTCTAGCCGAATTAAAATGCAGGAATTAATGAGTTTTAGCTGCTGAAATTTTAATGTGCAGAATTTAATTGCTTGATTTAGCAATTGGAATATCTTTTTGTAATGGTGGAGACATGGACGGCACAAGAAAGCATGTAGAGATTAATTATTTGATGATGGGTGGCATTGGAAGTATGGGGCTGAAATTTAAACAATAATTTTTGTGCAACTTCATGGGAGTTCAAGGGAGCATGCGTGATTAATGGATGATTAAACAATGGCAACAATGGAAAATAATTTGGGATGAATAAACAATGGGACTTTGAAGAAGTGTACGGCAGAAGGTGGGATGCCTTGGATTTTTTTACTTGAATTAAATAAACAAATGGAAATTGGAGCATGACATGATATGAAATGAAGCATATGGACGGCACACTTGGGGAGAGAAAGGCAAATCATGAAGTATTTTAATTAAAGCAAGGCATGGGACGGCAAAGCATGAATGCATGGCACAAAGGGGCTGAATTTTTAAAGTGAATTGCAAAGGCATGATGAATTAAACATGTGCCATAGTGGACGGCAAAGAGGTAGTGCTTGAAGGAATGGATTTAAAATTAAAAATAAATGGAGCATGGGGTTTATCCTTGAATTAAATAATAAAAAAAATGCACTTGTTATTGGGAGCCTATATGGACGGCAATGCTTGGGAATAAATAAATTGGAGTGCAAATGGAGTAGTGGAGTTTAGTGGAACAATTAGTTACTATGGACGGCAAGCTAATGTTTGGGGAGCTTGAAATTTAAAAATATTTAAAAGACATGTGCTAAACTAAAGGTGCATAGATGGCAAGCATAAACAATGGTGGGAATGATGGTGGTGGTGGACAACATAAAGCTTTGGTGCTCAAAATCTTGGACGGTAACTTCATGAAGATAATGCAAATTGAAGGCACCCACGAGAATTAAACAATTGAAGATAAAACATTTTCAAGCTTGTATTTTGGCCATTCGGCTAGTAGCTATAAATAGGATGTTTATTTTCATCTGAGGAGAGAACTTTGAATTTGAATGAAAGAAAAATTTCTTTTGGTGAGTATTCACTCTCCTAATTCTCAAGGTTGAATTGACTTATCTAGTTTTCTAGTGGCATCGTTCTTTCCTTGTTTCGAACTTATCATCCTTTAGGGTGTGGCATTCATTTACCTATACTGTTGGTTCCTATCTCACTGGATAGTGGGTCTCGGTTTTGTTTCAAAAACTCATTCCATCAATTTGAAACTTATAAGATTCGGGTCTTTAATTTTTATTAAAGGTTCTTTCTTGTTTCAAATACGTATCCATTTCAACCTCTCACCTATCTTTACCTTTCAAAAAATATCATTTCCAATAAAATTAACCCATTTGATAATTAAAAGAGAAACTACCTAATTTACGATCGGGCAACATTTACGATTCACCTCCTAACCCGAGACGGACCGTACCAGTTATTAACAAATTACCAAGTTATAGAGTGTGTAAGTTACACACCTGTCACTAACGCAAGCACTAAATCCCGAAGACCCAATCCACAGCACTAGATCTCCTTGTCCTTAGCACCGATTTGGTTTTCAACCAAATCCCGAAACTATGAGATGATCCCCCTTGCAATCAGCTACACACTATTGGCTTACCCAAAACAATTGTCAGGGAATAGGGGCTTAGATCGACTGCTTCCAAAACCCGAAGAACTTAGGAGAAATCGGTTCCTATAGATGATTATCCCAAACATCAACAAATGCCGTATGTAGGCTTTTGTTTAAACATGCCGACAAAGATAAAAGAAAGTAAGAATGGAGTTCCGGCCAAGAACACTTACCCTTCCACAAAACCGAATAGAGGAGAACCCAAAGAAGATCTACCCTTGCTGATATTCGGCCAAGACAAAACAAAAAGGGAATGGGAAATTTCGGCAAAATGGTTGAGTGATGAAGGGAGTTTCGGCTATGGTTGATAGAAAACAAATGGATGAGATTCGGCTAGGGTGGAAAAAGAGAAAGAAAAAGAAAGTAAAATGGAAGAGAGGGAATTCGGCAAAGGAAGATGGAGGGAATTTCGGCACAAGAGTTTGAGAAAAGGAAAAAAATAAAGATGCAAGGGGAGAAGATGGATACTTTCGGCTTTGAGCAAGAATGGAAAAGGAAAGAGAGAGAGAGATGGGAGAGTAAGGTTTTGGTTTCAAAGAAGAAAAAGAGAGAGAAAGCAAATGGAATTCGGCTCAAAGACTAAGAGAGTAAATCGACAAATACTATTTGGGTTTCGGGTTTGCTTCAACCGAAAGCACTAGGGAGAAATCGGCAATGCTAAGGGAGATTTCGGCTTGACACAAAACAAAGAATAAAGCCAAAACCAAAACAAGATTTCACCTATTTTCAATAACACATTCGACTAGGGAGAGTGATTTTGGAGAGAAAAGAAAATGATGCACAAAATGCTAAGGAATTTGACCAACTAGCTACCAACCTACCAAAACCTTCAACAAAATTCGGTCACCCCCCCAGACCATAATGCCGTCCACATACATGGACAAGTTGGCCATTAAAAAGTTTCCAAAAACCTCATCCTTAATCCAAGCCTTATGTCCCCTTATCATTCCTTAATCAAAATGATTCCTTTCCCCAAGTTCAAGCTTACCTAAACTATTTGTCATCTTGCCATAAAAATTTAAAGTCCAACTTACCAAATATAGAGCTTGGCCGACACTTGATGTAAAGGTGCAGAAAAATAAAGTCTCGAAAATGCACTTCATGTTATTCGAACCATTCTCCTCAAGCAACTACTCATGCACCACTTCCACTATGCTACTAGCTCCTCTTGTGCTAATTTTAGACATTTAAATTAACTTAAGTATCAGGGTCACCTGATCCACTTCACTAAATTCTCAATACTAAAAATTATTCTAGCTTCGTTAATAATTCCAAGCCTTCACAAGACTACATTAAGCACACAATAAAATCATACCCGAACTAACACAAGTAACAAGATGATACTCAAATTTTTAAGATGTTACACTTCCTAAGGGTATCCTCTTGATCAACTGAGATTTTCCAACAGTATTTCCCCAATTCATTCTTTTTGTCTTTGCGTCTTCAGCTTAGTAATTAGTTAATTTTAAATTAAATAACAACTTCACTTATTTTAGGCTAGATAATAAAAAAAGTTAGTATTAGTACTTTTAGTTCCTTTGGGTTCGACAATCTGGTCTTGCCTAAGCTATACTACTGTTTGATAGGTGCACTTGCCTCAATCATTGTTAGAGTTAGTTTCTAGGTTTGATCATTCTCATAATTTAAAACTCTGAAATCTAACGATCATATCTTCAGGACAAGCTACCCCAAAATTGAAGGATCCTGGATGTTTCACCATACCGTGCAACATTGGATCAACATATTGTGGTAAGGCATTATGTGGCTTAGGTGCAAGTATCAACTTGATGCCTATGTCAATATTTAGGAAGTTGGGGATAGGATAAGTTAGACTAACTACGGTTAGACTTCAACTAGCAGATCGGTCCTTAACGCATCCTAAAGGAAAAATCGAGGACGTTTTGGTACGTGTAGATATCTTTCCTGCTAACTTTGTAATTCTAGACTTTGAAGCAGACAAAGAAGTGCCAATTATCCTAGGAAGACCATTCTTAGCAACTGGAAGGACCCTTATTGATGTGCAAAAGGGCGAACTGACTATGCGTGTTTAGGATGATTAGGTAACATTTAATGTTTTTAAGTCAATGCGACTTCCTGACACAACGGATGATTGTTCTGCAGTATCCGACTTAGAGGAATTAATAGTAGAGAAGGAACTTAACTGTGTTGAGGACTCACTGGAAAGAATTTTGACATCGGATCCCCCAAATGATAAAGAGGAGGATGAATACTTAGCTATGCTAGAAGCTAATCAAAAGGGATTTAATCTGCAATCCCATTTTGAATCTTTGGAATTAGAGAAAAGAGATTACATCCAGCCAAAAGCATCAATCAAGGAGCCACCTAAGTTAGAACTCAAGGTATTACCTTCACACTTAAAATATGTTTATTTAGGTAACGCCTCTACTCTACCTGTGATTGTTTTAGCAGAATTAACTACTAAACAAGAAGAGAAACTTATCATAGTTTTGAAACAATTCAAGAAGGCTATCGGATGGACCATAACCGATATTCGCGGTATTAGCCCATCTGTATGCATGCACAAGTTCATATTAGTAGATGGCGACAGAGGAACGATTGATGGACAACAGAGACTAAACCCCATCATGAAAGATGTAGTAAAAAAGGAAATTATCAAATGGTTGGATGCTGGTATAATTTACCCCATCTTAGACAGTTCATGGATGAGTCCAGTCCAATGCGTGCCGAAGAAAGGAAGTATCACAGTCGTGGAGAACGAGAACAACGAGTTGATACCAACTAGAACAATTACGGGATGGAGAATTTGCATTGATTACCGGAAGCTGAACAAGGCAACTAGGAAAGATCACTTTCCTTTGCCGTTCTTGGACTAGATGCTGGATAGACTCGCAGGAAGAGATTGCTACTGCTTTCTCGACGAATACTCAGAGTATAATCAGATTACAGTAGCACCAGAAGATCAACACAAAACGACATTCACCTGTCTGTACGGTACATTTGCATTTATACGCATGCCATTTGGTTTACGTAATGCAACAGCTACATTTCAAAGATGTATGATGTCTATTTTTTACTGACATGGTTGAGAAGTACTTGGAAGTTTCCATGGATGATTTCTCAGTATTCAGAGATACTTACAATGATTGCTTAGCCAATCTACTAAAGTACTAAGGCGATACGAAGAAATGAATCTCGTACTCAACTGGGAAAAGTGCCATTTTATGGTACGAGAAGGAATTGTTCTAGGGCATCAGATAACGAGACATGGGATCGAGGTGGACAAAGCAAAAGTAGACGTTATTGAGAAACTCCCACCTCCAACATCTGTAAAAGGTGTTAGGAGCTTTTTGGGCCACGGCAGTTTTTATCGATGATTTATCAATGACTTCTCCAAAGTGTCTAAACCCTTATGCAAGCTATTAGAGAAGGACTCGATATTCAAGTTTGATAAGGAATGCTTAAAAGCCTTCAACGATCTGAAAAGTCGATTAGTCATGGCACCCATAATCATCACACCAGACTGGGATTTGCCATTCGTATTGATGAGTGACGCAAGTGACTTTGCAATTGGAGTTGTCTTGGGCTAGCGAATGAACAAAGTTTTTCATCCCATCTACTACGCAAGTAGAACTCTAATCGGAGCTCAACTGAACTATACGGTAACAGAAAAAGAGTTACTTGCTACTGTGTTTGCTTTCGACAAGTTTCGATCCTATCTTGTAGGTGCCAAAGTGGTTGTCTATACAGACCACTCCACAATTAAGTACTTATTGGCCAAGAAAGATGCTAAGCCGAGATTGATCCAGTGGGTGCTTCTACTTCAATAGTTCGATCTAGAAATTCAAGATCAAAGGGGAGTTGATCACTTTTCTAGATTGGAGCCGCAAGAGGGAAGTTCTCACTTGTACCGATCCAGGAGACATTTCCAGATGAACACATACTGAAGGTAAATCATGTCCATAATATTCTTTGGTTTGCTGATATTGCTAACTATTTAGCTTGTGGTTTAATGCCGATTGATAAAACCTATCAACAAAGCAAAAAATTTTCTTCATGATGTGAAGTATTATTTTTGGGAAGAGCCATATTTGTTTAAAAAGTGTGCAGATCAGATGATTAGGAGATGTGTGACAGAAGATGAAATACCGAAGATTTTATACTACTATCATTCAGCTCCAAGTGGGGGACACTTCGAAGGTACACGTACAGTGGCCAAAGTATTGCAAGCTAGATTCTTTTGGCCAACACTATTCAAGGATGCATACACTTATGTAAAGAGTTGTGATCGATGTCAGTGGGTTGGAAATGTCACCAATAGAAATGAGATGCCTCGAACAAATATCATTGAGGTAGAATTGTTCGATGTTTGGGGTATTGACTTTCTTGGTCCTTTCCCACAGTCTTTTGGTCACAAGTACATATTGGTAGTAGTAGATTATGTGTCCAATTGGGTCGAGGCTAAAGCTTATCCGACGAACGATGCCAAGGTTGTGATGAAGTTCTTGCAGAAACATGCTTTCACAAGGTTCGGAACCCCAAGAGCTATTATCAGCGATGAAGGGACCCATTTTGTGGACAAGTGGTTAAAATGGTTGTTAGATAAACATGGAGTGAAACACAAGGTTGCTACAGCTTACAATCCGCAGACAAATGGGTAAGATGAGCTAGCGAATAAGGAGATCAAAGGCTTACTTGAGAAGGTAGTTTGCCCGAACCGACGAGATTGGTCCAAAAGACTAGATGATGCTTTATGGGCTTACAGAACAGCATACAAGACACCTTTAGGAATGTCACCCTATAGGTTGGTCTTTGGGAAAGCCTGTCATCTTCCTTTGGAGTTAGAGCACAAAGCTCACTGGGCTTTTCAACAACTCAATTTGGATCTTAAGCTTGCTAGAGAGAAACGGATGCTCCAACTCAACAAGCTAGAGGAATTTCGAATGTCCTCATACGAAAATGCCAAATTACTCAAAAAAAGACTCAAGAAATGGCATGACAAGCATATTTGAGTTCGAGAGTTTGAAGTAGGTCAACAAGTCTTGTTATTTAATTCCATATTGAAGTTCTCTCCAGGTAATTTAAAATCACGTTGGTCTGGTTCATTTACGATTCATCACGTCTATCCATACGGAGTTGTTGAACTCCAAGGTAAGGGAGGTAATTTTCAAGTCAATGCTCAGCGTTTGAAACATTACTACGGAGAAAGACCTGAACGGGATCAAATCTTGTTCAATTTATCTGATCCTTTAGATTTTCTTGTTTTCAATAAATTATTTAGGGTATATTTTCGGGTTTATTATGTTTAAATAAATTCTGTCAAGGAGATTGGAACTTAAGCGGGACTGCTTGTGACCCCTCCAATCTTTCCTGGGAATTGATTTTTACATAATTTCTCGAGAAATCAGCCCCTAAATGAAAAAATAAATTTTTGGTTTTCCAAATAAAAAGGTCAATTTTGACCCAAGTCTTAAATTACAACTCAATTTCAAATTTTCATTAAGTCTAGGGACTTAATTAAATTATTTTTAAAAATTTGGTTGCTATTTTCATAAATAATAAAAACTAGGTGCCTCTTGTTGTAGATATTTTTAAGAAAAAGCATTTAGAGTAAATATTTTTACTTAATATCATATTTATAAATTATTGATAAACTTTAATATATAATTATATTCACTATAATTTATATATTAATTTTTATCAACTTAGTTTAGGATTAGGATTAATTTTATTTTATGTTTATCTTAATAAATTAATAGCAATTGAATAATTACATTTGCATATTATTAATTGTTGTTAACATTGAGTAGAATTAGAATTAGAATATTTTTATTATTAAATTGCTCTAAGAGTTCTACTCTAATTCCTACTTCTCCCACTACAAATTACACCATTGCTTCTCCCCATTCATTCATAACTCAGAACCCCAAATCACCAACTCATCAAAGTGCCGCAAGTCCCTAGCCACAACATCCATTCGGCCAGCAGCCAACCTCAGCACGCCGCACGCCGCATGCCGCACGCCGCACGCCCCAGCTCCAACAGTTGCCTAGGCTGTAACACCCCTTACCCGAGTTCTACGCCAGAACCGAGCCCGTGGCGTTACAGTAATAAAACCACCTGATCGCCATTTAGGCTCATCATGACTACTCTCTAGTCACCTCGACAACCTCATTCTCGACTTACGAGGCCTCACTCATACACACAAGAGCTTTCGAGATCATATCGGAAACTCTTAAGATCTTTAAAAATTTTGTCCATCTAGACAGGGGCCACACGCCCGTGTAAGATGATACACGCCCGTGGGTAGTCACACACGTCCATGTTCACCACCCGTGGTGAACACTGACTACATACACATGGCCTCAAAGCCTAGTCACACGCCCGTGTGGCTAGCCCGTGGCCAACACTAATTAAACTCACATGGCCTATACACACGCCCGTGTGACTAAACCGTGGTCTATTTTGACTTAAATTGCCAACATGCAGGGGACGCACGGCCAAGTCACACGCCCATGGGCTGACCGTGTGTCACACATAGCCTAGACACACGCCCGTGTGTCTATCCACATGGACAAGAACAAAGCTATACGCCAAGTTCTTTTCACCCCTCTAGCATACACAACATGCACTCATTCAACACATCCATAAACAACTCATATTGAAGTGCAATCTTACATGGATAATCGCATCTTTTTCATATAATAAAGTAGCAAACAACTATGGCATTATACAAAATAGATTATCCATCTAAAGGCCAACATATCTTAACCATTTACAACAAAATTCACTAACTTGTCTAGCCCCTAAACATGCCATATACAAAACATTGAGTCTCATTACCAGAGCGTGCTGATAGTGTGGGCGATCTTCCACTTGATCCACGTATCTTGATTCAACTCCTTTACTCCATAAGACAAGGGAAAAGTAAGAGAGTAAGCTTTGAGCTTAGTAAGTTTACACATAAACAAATAAACATCATAGTATAAGCTAAACAACAATTAGCATTATACTAACATATAATGTACAACTATGCTTACTCTTTCTATCCCTTACCACATTCCCAACACATCATGAGTCACATACTCATAACCATTGAAATGCACCCCTGCATTCAATATCACATTTACACAAAATAAAACACATCATTATTTCTCGATAATACATCCACACAGCTACTTTACTCAATAATGCAACCACACAGCTAATGTCTCGGTGGTTTCGTACTTAGCCCACCACAATCAATTAATAAGGTAGTATCGCACTTAGCCTACCACAAAGGTAATCATAGTGGTTTCACACATAGCCCACTAAACAATATACCTAACGATAGCATCGTACATAGCCAGCTCATCGTCAATATGCCTTAAGATGGTATCGCACTTAGCCCACCATTTAGCATTATCACTACACATTCACATATCTAATTACTCAATCATTCATCCATTCAAAATGTCTACCACATTCATTCCACTTGAACCACATGGGTTCTCAATCATTCTCATTCATGCTACAGACTAATTAGCATTAAGAATGTGTAAGTATAATTGCATTATTTACGCATAAACTTACCTCGATACTCAAAAGTATAGAAACGTGCAATTTAGTCCACCACCTTGCTCTTGCCTCGGTTTTGATTCGGGCTTTGTCTTTCTTGATCTATAATGAATAAATCAGCTCATTCAATACACACATTGACTAAATTGACACTTATCTCATACTTTGGCAAAATTACTCTTTTCCCCTAATATTTCTCATAATTACACTTTTGCCCCAAGACTCGTAAAGTGATTTTTATTCAACTTTCTATCTTTACATGCTTAGCCGAGTCACTTACTCAACTAAAGCATTCATCAATTCTCACTAAATCACACATGTATGACCAAACTCAAAACTTTTACAAAGTAGTCCCTACATGCATTTTCATGGAAAATCACTTAGCAAAAGATGTTTCTACTACATCAAGCTTTCATATTCTTCCACAAAACATCAAAATACATGCATGTCATACATGGGTACATTTTTGAATATCCATTATAGCTCATCAAATAGTTAAAAATAGCTTCCTCATGCTACTAAGACTTCAAAAATACAAAAAATATCAAAAACAGGGCTTGGATGCACTTACTAACAAGCTTGAAAAATTTGAAGAGCCCTAACAATGGCTTCTCTAATTTTCGGCAACCTTGGAGAAGAAGATGAATGAATTTTGTCATCTTTTCTCCTATTTTAATCACTTAATTGCCAAATGACCAAAATGCCCTTTTTGACAAACTTTCTATTTTAACTCATCCATGCCCAATTTTGTGCAAAAATTAAAAATTGGAAAAATTGCTATTTAAGGACCTCTTATATATATTCTAAAGCCATTTCACAAAAATAGCTTCTAGAATCTCACATTTTGCAACTTTTGCAATTTAGTCCTTTTGGACAATTCAACTACAACTCCACCAAATTGCTTCATGAAACTGTCACACTAACATGCATACATGGCACAAACCTCAAAGACTCAAACATAGATCTCGAATTTGTGGTTTCGCACCACTATTTTGACTAGGCCTTAAACCGGGATGTTACACAGGCGGTGTCCTGCTCCTATGCGCCGCACCTGCGCACATCTGTGGCCTACCTGCCGCAAGGCCTTACTCGCTGCTGCCTGCGTGCAGCCCCTACCACGCACCCATCCACCCACGCACTCATCCGTCCGTGCACCTAGCAACCCTCCAACCCTCTTCCCATTTTGCTATCTATTTCTCCATTATTTTTTTAAGAGTTCTTTTATTCTTACAAGGAATGTGGTAAGACCAAATTTTCTCTTGAATTTAAATTTTATGCAATTATTTAATTTTTCAAGTTATTGAAATATTGGTAATTTTTATTAATTAAATTTTTGAGAAAATAATTTTTTCCATCTTATGTTCAGGTTAATCATCCCTCACAAGAGAACTCGTGCCTTCGCCCAAATTGATGAAGCACAAGATAAATTTCACTGTGAAGAAGCCAAAGTAAGATACGAAAGTATCTTCAAAAATCAACAGATGCATCCAAAGAAAGGCTTCACATTGAAGGAAAGCAACTACAGAGACTTTATGGCACGTATTCGTCAAGTTGCTGAAGCCCTCAATTGGGAATTGTTTTGTGAAAATAGACCAAGTGTGGATGAGGAACTAGTTCGTGAATTCTACGCGAACTTAACCTCAAGCGAATTGACCGAAGTTCCAGTCCAAGGAATCAAGTTCTAGGTTCTAAGTGGACTGCGTCAGAGCAAGGAATCCACATGTGTCGAAGAGAGTATTTGACACCACTTGCGAAGGTATAGTTCTATTTCATCTGTTTCAGCTTATGCCTAGTTTGCACGGGACTACAATCTCATTAGAGCAAATGGTTCTATTATACTCAATTCTAACGGGAAAGACCATTGATGTGGGCAAAATCATCTTAAGAAAAATGCAAAATTGTGCCGTTAGACGTTCTGACCCGGCCTATTTCCCCTCTACGATAACAATTTTATTCTTAAAAGCAAAACTCCTTACTGACGTGAAGAAGACAGAGTATAGTCAAGGCACAATCACCAATTGGGACCTCTACCGAGTAGCTGGAGATTCTGTTCTACAGCAACAAGTTGAAGAGAGCGAGGATCCCGAAGAAGCAGAAGATGATCCCATAGAAATCCTGCCAGAGCAATCAACTGATGTCCCTAATGAGGCAGAATCAATGGAACCAAAAGCTGAACCTGATATCGAACCCTCAATGTTTGGAGCTCCACCGCCTAGCCCCGATTGTCGTGATGAGCTGTTGAAGCTAATGGACTTAATGCAACACATGCAATGGCAGCAACAAGCCTACTGGAGATACTAAAAAATAAGAGATGACTCGATGAGGAGTGCCCTCAAGAAAGTTTATAATGACCCATTTATTTTTGTGCCTGCAGATTTCATAGAACCATGGATTTCATTATCAAAGAGGGAGCAAGGCGATTCATGCAAAGGAAATACTGATGGAGCAAAAGATGAGTCGAATTTAGAAGGATCGGCAAACAAATAAAAAAGGGGAGGACTTCAACTTTAGTTTATTTTTATTCTTAAGTATTCTAGGATTAGGTTAATTAGGAATTTTTATTTTTGCACAATAAAACAAGAGATAGGAATCATGAATAAAATCTGAACAAGTCACAAAGGCTAAAGTGTGGCAATAGATATATACATGTCTAAGATTGGATTTTAGAGAGAGCCTGGTACTTAAGCAGCCAATTTGACTCACCTCCTCTTTTCTAAATATCCTACCTGGTGTATAGTATCTGTTCACTTTAAACAATGAGGACATTGTTCACTTTAAGTAGGGGGGACCGGAAATTTGAATTAATTCCACCAAGAATAAAATTTTCTTTTAATTATGATTAGGATATATTTTGTTCAATAATTTAAAATTTTGTTAAGTATGCTGAACTTCAGTATTAATAAAGTTCTATTATTTCAATAAGTTATTATGTTAGCTTAATAATGATATGAATGTATTTTTAAATAAATCAAGCAAAGTCATACCATAAAATTTTTAATTCCCTACAAAAAAATTAGGCATGCATGAAAGTTTAAGTCTTTAGAATTGACTTAGTAATTTCTTGAGGCGAAATCCTAGGAAGCATGGAATATCGAAAATGATTTAAGCAACTATTGTTTGGACCTTTTGAGCCTTTCAAGCCGACCCTGATAAAATTATCCTTTGAAACCCAACTTTGAGACTATATGGCTTAATTTTATTTGGACCTATGCAATATTTAGCCATCAATTTTCCCTTAATTACTTTTAAAATTGTCCCAAACACTAAACTCAGTACTATTCAGAATATCGTTTGAAAATAAGTTTGGGGGAGTTGAAAAGAAGTATCAATTGCTTGAAAATTGTAGTATATGAAGCAAGTGCTCGAATTTGAGCTTGAAAATTCAAGAAAAAAAAACATGTACTTGAAATAAAATAAATGGTCGAAAGAGCATAAGTTGGTGTATCAAGGGTAAGAATTTCGAAGGTTTGATTTTAAGCTGAGTCTAGGGTTTTTAAGCCAAAAATTTGTCTATCTTTACCTACCCCTAAGCCCAGCCACGTTACAACCTTATTAAAGACCTATTGATTCAAAGTTCCAATGTTACCTACATTAGTGGAGAGAAATTGCTCTGTTCAACATATGAAGATATCAGTTAAGCTTAATGATTGCAGTTTAATTTTGAAATAAGGAATTAAAATCAAATTGGTAGTGAGTAACATGTCTTTATTAAGAAACATTTAGTTTAATTTTGCTAGTATAATAGTTGTTAGAGGTAATTTGAACGATATGTATACTTAAGTAGCATAATTATCAAAATTCTTGTTCTTGAGCAAACGTATACCTAATTCATAATTTTGGGAAGAATATTGTTCTGAATAAGTTTTTGAAAAGGTGTTTCCGAGAAATTCTTTTCAATTTGTGCGTCACTCGGGACGAGCATTGAATTAAGTTTGGGGGTGTGGAAACACGAAAATTTACGTGTTTTTACATGACCTTTTTAACTTAAAATCATGCTATTTTGGTTAAATTCTTGTCGAAAAATAATTAAATATTATAAAATAATTAAATTGTGCTAAAAATGTGAACATGATGAATTTTAATTAATTTTATAGTTAATTTTGATTTATTTTGACTATTTTCGACAAATTCGCACAAAGGGCGAAAATTGGCTCGACAAACACTGCTCAAAGAACAAAACCGAGAAGCAATTCAAAGTAACAAGACGAATTTATTTCCAGCCCAAGACGGTCTGATTATGAATATCAAATCATAATATAATTAGTTTTAATTTATTCCCAATTTAATTTGGGCTAAATAAATTATTATTAGTTAATTATGGAAAAAGGGTTCAGTTAAACCGCACTGGTTGAACCGAATTCAGTGAACCGAACCAGCCACCAATTGGGCAGCCCAAACCGTCCATATGCTTGCCCAAATCAGCTTATTAGCTGATTAATTAAGCTTGTAAGAAGCCCTTGAAGACTTGTCAAAGTTGCATTCAACCCCCTCCACAATTAGTGGCTTTGTAGATTTTCCCCATGCCATATTTAGCAAAGTTGAAGCCATCAACTTTGCCACATAGGTGGCCGCCAAGGTGTGGCTCTTTGGCTGCTATTTTTAGCAAAATTTAGCTGCCACATTCAGCTATAAATACCACCCTTGGCTGATCATTCAAATCATCCCTCAAGCCTTCAACATTCTCATTCTCTCATCACTTCTCTTCTCTCCATTCTCTCTTTATCTCCAAAAATAAAACCAAGCCTTCTTGTGCCGATTTCTCCTCTTGGAAAAGAGGTGTTTTCTCAGCCATTCGGAACAGCAATTGGAGTGTTCATAAGCCACCTTGATAGCCGAGGACAATGGAGAACGAAGAACGGAGCAATCAATCAAGCCACAGAGAAACACCGGATTTGCTTCTTGTTCCCTATCTCTTTAAATTTTGTTGTTGTTTTGACAAACATGTGTATGAATATTTATGCTATTGGAATGTTTAATTTAATCAGCTTAGCTTGAATTTAATTTGTGTTGGGTTGATTGCTTTTCGTCCTCTTAAATTATTAAAATTGTGTTTATGTTGTTATAGGCCTTGGTAAAATGCTTGATTAAGTAAAATCATGCTTAAGTTATTTTGGCATTATAATTGTTTAGATAACTAAAGAATTAATTATTTAAATGCATTGAAATTGTAATTAATGGACACAGTACTTAGTCAGTGCATGTTTAATTCTTCTAAGGTAGCTGAAGATTAAATTAGCATTGTATCTGGCGATACATATGCCTTGCATAGCTTGTAAGATTGTTGTGATTAAATTGTTTCAAGGTAAGGATACTTTGTTACCTCACATGGTCTTTTATATGCTTATTAGGTTGAATTAATCGTTTGGATCGACATAAAAATATGCGAGAGATTGTTTAATCTAATAAGTATGTATGTGCAATAACATATTTACTGTTTAATCGGTCGAATTGACATAGGAATATGTACAAGAGATGAATGGATTTTTTATTTGTAAATATGTTCATAACTTAGCAAATTACCGAGTTTCCGTGATTTATTTGTAACAAGTATGAGCATAAGTTTAATAATTTTAAGGTAAGAAATGTAATTAATCCAACACAATTATATCATCTTGATTAAAATCAGCTTTTAAAATCGTGCATTAGAACTTTGTTTTAATTTATTTTACTTTATTTTTTTAGTTTTTAAATTTTTATTAAATCCGAATATTTTCCCTTCACCAAAGTGTTTGAAATCATTTTCATAAATAATTCTTTTACAGTCCCTGTGGGTAGGATAACTCGACATTTACTTGTCATTTTATTACTTGTTGCGATTGTGTACACTTGCACATTTCCACCATTCCACCAAGTGAAGCATTTATGGAAAAGTATGGCTACCTTGATAAATATGAAAAATAATCTTAGAATATTTGTAATCTAATAAGATTTGATTTTGTAATCTTAAGAGATTTCAATCCCTCAAGAATCTCAATTGTATATAGACTTTAATCTCGATCGTCGATGTAACTCAATTTGTACCGTTGATTTTGGGAGAGCTCAATTATAGATAGATGCCTTCCCCTTCATTTGTAATCATCCCATTCTTTTTATTCTTTCTTGAGTAATAGAATACTTTGAGAGAATTTACTCAAACAGTTGGTGTGCTTTACTTTCTTGTGGCATTTTCTATTCTTCTGTTGCTCTTTTATTTTGAGTTGTTTTTGCTTTATTTTTAGTGCGTTGGAGAAATTCTATTGAGAATTCTCAATTTGCGAGAGTTAGGTTGACTTATTCGGATTTGAAACTAAGAAATTTCCCAAGGCTACACAATTTCCAGACAAAAGTTTCGAGCTAAGGTTCAAAGGCATCATTGAGATGACAAAAGGAGTAGAGGAGCAAAACATCCCGATTAAGACCCGTGTTGGGGTCAGGAAAAATAGTAGATTGAGAGATATGTTGTCGGCTTTGGGCAATTGTATGGTCTATCTTGAGGAATCCATTGGTGAAGTGAATGAAACACTTAGAGTGGTGGGGACATGCATTAAGGAGTTAGAACCGACATAGAGCAATTCAGGGAATATGTAGTAGAGGACTAGAACCGACATAGAGCAGTTCAAGGAATATGTAGTAGAGGAAAACAAATACTATTGTGGGTAATTTGACAAAAAAAGAATGACGCTCTTGAAGTTGGGATGATATCTATGAAGGAAGAAGCTGAGGCCAGACGAGGGCTTTGAGCACAAGGATTAAAGAGCTCGAGGGAAAGTTTGTTGTATGTCGAGCTGCCGTGGGTAAATGGGTGTTGAAATCAAGAGGTTGATGTCCCTAAGTCAGATAATTTTAAAGGGGCAAGGTCTGCAAAGGAAGTGGATAACTTCTTGTGGGAGATGGAGCAATACTTCTTTGTTGTAGGCATCAAGGATGATGATGCAAAGGTAAAAACTGTTGCTAGATATTTTACTGATTTCAGGCTTTTGTGGTGCAGTGTAGGCCTACAGATGAAAGGTGTGCTCAGGCCATAATTGAAACATGGGAGGAGTTCAAAAAATAGTTCAATGAGTAGTTTTAACCCCAATATACCGAGAAGGAAGCTCGAGCTAAGTTGCGTTGATTTTCGCAATACGTCACAATTCAGGAGTATGTGAAGGAGTTTAGTGAACTAATTCTCCAAATCACAAATTTGAGGTTTGGTTCGACCATGCGTGGGATTGAAGCCAAGAGGACCAAAGAGAATAAGAAGAAGCCAGTAAAGTGCTTCTTATGTTGTGGTCCACATAGGATGCGAGACTATCTAGAGCGAACTAAGTTGTCCACAGACACTAAAGAATGTGAAGTGGAGTCAGAGAGTGAGACTTTGAAGCTTGGGTCAATGATACTCAGTGTTGTTGAGGCAAGGAGGGATCATAAGTAAAAAGGGTTGATGTTTATGGACATCAACATCACATACCGAATGAGGAGTGCTCTTGTCGGTATGGGGGCATCTGATCTGTCCATTTCAAATAAACCCTAGGGTAAAACTGGCCTTTTAGTTAATTAATCAACTAATAGGATCAAGACGATTACTTCGAAATAGGTGAGAGTAGCACAAAAAGTGGACCTATAGATCAGTTATGGAAAGGCAAGAAGTACTTTGAGGTAATTCACTTGGATGATTATGACTATGTTCTTATTTTGATTTTCCTTGACAAGATTAATGCTCTATTGGTTTCTTTTGAGGATTGTATGTTTATCTTGGATACCCGACAACAACAATGTGTTGTGCTGGTAAGTCGATACATGAAATGTGGAACCAAGATACTGTCGGCAATCTAACTAGCCAAAGATGTTCATGGTGGAAAGAACATTGACTCTGTAGATTAGAAAAGTGCTATGGGGATCCCCTTGGAAATTCTATAGAGGTGACAAATCGATATGAAGCCTATTAAGTCATTAGCGGGGCTACCACCTATAAGAGAGGTGGGTTGTGCATCAAACTGTGGGAGTAAAGTAGTGATGCAAATTAGGCTATCAAATTGAGTAAATAAGACGATCGAGGTACATTTCAAACATTTATCTAATGTTTTCATTTTGACTTACCAATGACTTGGTAAGGACACAGGGGCCTTTTTAGTGTTCTAAAGCAGGTAAGTCGAGGGGCTTATAAATCGGAGTTAGTGAGAAAACTCAAGGTTAACCCTGTGTTCAATGTGGCATGCCAAAGCTTATTTGTGTGGATCAAAGGGATCCCAATCAATGCAAGTCACAATGTGGGCAAATAAAAGAGGTGGGCTCTTACGAACGAGGTGTACCAAAGAAGAGAGAAACAATTCAAGTTAGGAGATGAAAAAATCCAGAACAAGTGTTCTAAAGGGTGAGATTACCTGACAGAGAGGCTACTTAGGAATCAACCGAGGCATTGAGAAAGTTCTGAGGTGATTCAAATTGATACCATTAAGATGA
The DNA here is from genome assembly GCA_005393395.2 of Gossypium australe. Classification (NCBI taxonomy): domain Eukaryota; kingdom Viridiplantae; phylum Streptophyta; class Magnoliopsida; order Malvales; family Malvaceae; genus Gossypium; species Gossypium australe. The sequence goes on from CM016623.1 coordinate 101,519,346, forward strand.
TGCAATGAGGGTATTGTGAGAATGGGTGGGGGAGAATGTCAAGGGCCACAAATCAAAACCCCTGACTATTGCACAAAGAGTAGCCTATGGAGCTCAATCGATTAAATGAGACTTATTCGAACCACTTGAACTGACCCGATTTGTGGAACATGTGGAGAAACTCATCTACTTAAAGCCGTTGTGCCCCAGTGAAGAACTTATTGAAAATTAGGACTACTTGGTAAATATGGAAAGTAATCTTAAAATTTTGTAATATGATAAGATTTAACTTTTTAATCTTAAATGATTGAGTCAATCTGTTAAGAATCTCAATTGTATATAGGCTTTAAGCTTAACCGTTGATGTAACTCAATTTGTACCATTGGTTTTGTGGGAGCTCAACTACAAATAGATGTCTTCCCTCTCATTTGTAATCATCTCATTCTTTGTATTCTTTCTAGAGTAACAAAATACTTTTAAAGTATTTATTTAAACACTTGGTGCGCTTTGATTTCTTATGGCCTTATTTGTTCTTTTGTTTTGAGTTGCTTCCGCTTTGGGTACCTTGGAGAATTTCTAACGAGAATTCTCACTTTGTGAAAGTTAGGTTGACGTAGGTGAATTTGAAACCATGAAATCACCTAAGGCCACACGAATTGCGAGACGAAAGTTCTAGCCCTGTGAGCTTTACACCTACCATTGAAATTAAGTGTCCTAATACGCAACCTAGATTGTTCAAAAGGAAAATTTAGAATGCTTTAGATCAAGGTGATGAGCATGAAATAATTCAAATGCTATCCATACATGGTCCTCTTATGTATCTATAAATCTAAATATCATCAAAGAAAACTATCACAAAGTGATCTAAATGAGCATGAAATACCTTGTTCATGAGAGTCTAGGAGATATAATGAGCATTAGTCAACCTAAATGGCATAAAAATGAATTCAAAGTGCCTATGATGTGTGTGGAATGTTATTTTCTGAACATATGTAGGAAACATGGGTACTTAGAAGTAACTAGACATGGAATCCAAGTTTTTAAAATACCTTACCCTATATAGTTCATCAAAAAGCTCATCTATAACTGGAATTGAGAATTTATCCTTCATAATTTTGACATTCAATTCCTTGTAATGCATAAAAAACATTAAGTCCCTTCTTGTTTTTGTACTAACAAAACCGATGAAGAGAAAGGGAACTTATTAAGTTGTGTATTCCCTTGTAAAATCATTTTTGTACATTGTCACTCAATTTATCCTTCTGTGAGGATATCTATAAGGTTTGACCATTACTAGTGCAGATCTTGGTAGTACACAAATTTGATGGTCACACTGACTCAGAAGTAATAGGTCTGTTGGTTCTTGGAACAAGTAATAAAACAAGTCATCAGAATCATTTCTTGGAGTGAATTTTTTGTCCCTAATGCATAACTTGCCTCCTTCCCACTTCAAAATTCATTATGAGTGCATCTAAGTCCCAAATAATAAGTCCCAATGTAAACCATTTAATACCCAGCTCAATATCAAACCAATCCGAAGGAAGCATATAAAAGTTTGCAAAAAAAAAAATCATGAGAAACAATAGAAATGAGTAACCAAGAGCAAACCTCTTTACTTGGTACCTTCTTACCATTAGCAATTAACACATTAGCATTAGGTAAGGGTGTTACCCAAAGTGAAAAATGTAGAGCAGTTGTACCAATGAAGTTGTGCATACTTCTTGAAACTACCAAATTTAACAAAGGTTATCCTTTAATCATAACTCATAACAACATAGTCTTAATATGTGTCTAGCCATTAATTGTTGGAAAATTTGAGTGGAGACGATAGAACTGAAGACTTATATGGAAATAAACAGTAGACCTTGAGGCGCGGATGACAATTTCCAAAGAGAACTATTTGCCCCCACATAAAGTTTCTAGAGGGTTAAGACAAAGGTCCTCCCGGGATACAACGAAGTTTTGAATTTCCTTTTATTAGCAAAATTGAAGAATTCCCTAACTCTCACTCTAGTTTCTGTAAATAGGATTGATTGTAATTTTAATTTTTGAGCACCATAGACCATCTATTTATATGCGTTCAAAAGATACTATTTTGAAGAATCACAACCCTTCATGTTGGACATACTTCTTAGAAGAAATATGTCTCATGAAAATATATCCGTTGAATGATAAATTACCACTTTCTAAATGTATTTTATTGAATGATAATTTATCACTTTCCAAAATTGAATAAGTTCTCATCAAAAATTAAATTTGCAATCTATAATTTCTAACAATCCCCCACTTGATTGCTAATTCCAAAAAATATGTACACAACGATTATGCATAAAGAAGGGTGTCCGCTGATTGAACCTTCCGTTAGTGCAAACTCTCCAAGTATCAACAAAGTGAATGATGGCTAGTCACTTGAACCATCATTCTTAAAGTCAATACTGGAAAATTTTCACAAATAACCGTAAAGTATTAGAGTAAGAGTTTAATTTGCTTTAGCGTCGTTATGGCCATGTGTTCATCCCATTTCATGAACATGTACGAGAGAAAACCATAAAGAAAATCTCGTTGAAGCTGCACCACCTCATGTCCATATAGGTGGATTTATTGACAATTGGTATCCATCAATTAAGAGTAAAACTCATCCTCCTAAATATAGACACCAAATCGTGATCCTTAGTATACGTTGTCATTCGATAACTTGTTATTACCCTTTGAACCTTGAAACTAAATTTTGGCTAGAACAAGGTAGGGTTTCCATTATCAATGATGTGATTAGAATGATTTTAATCCCATCTTTGTGGTGGTACTCTTAACCAAATCCCTTGACAAACCTTTTGTCAATGGATCTGCTAAATTGTCAATTAACTTAACATAGGTAACAGTTATCACACTGTCCCTAATCAATTGTTTCACATACTTATGTCTCAAACTTTTATGTGTAGACTTTCCGTTGTACACCTTATTGTATGCTCGAGTCATGGTAGATTCACTATCACAATTTATGGAAATGGAGAACATACGTTGTGGCCACAACTTTATATCTAGTAAAAGATCTCCTAGCCATTCCGCTTCCTTGCCAGTAGCCGCCAAGGCTATAAATTTAGCCTCCATAGTTGAATGTAAGATGCAAGTTTGTTTCTTGGAGGCCCAACTAATGTCTCCACCTCCGATTGTAAAAATCCATCCCGATGTGGACTTATTATCACTTAGACTTGTAATCTAACTGCATCTGAGTAACCTTCTAATACTGTGGGATAATCACTATAGAATAATCCCAAATTTTTTGTTTTCTTAAGATAGCCAAAAATCCTACAAATTTCTTTCCACTGATTGGTACTAGGAAAATTTGTAAATCTCGCCAATTTGCACACAGTAAATGCGATAGCGGGTCTAGTGCAACGCATTGTATACATTAGACTTCCGATTGCGCTGGCGTACTTAAGTTGCGCTATAGCCTTGCCATTATTCTCACTTAATTTGAAGTTTGAATCGTATGGAGTGTTCAAATCCTTGATATTCAAGTGTTTAAATTTTTTTAATACTTTCTTGATGTAGTGAGATTGGCTTAATACAAAGACCTTTTCATGTTTTTTCACCTTTATACCTAGAATTGTATCTACCTTGTTGAGATCCTTCATCTTAAAATTCAAGGCTAGACACTTTTTGGTCTCACGATCACCTTCCATGTTCATACCAAAAATCAACAAATCGTACACATAGAGACAAATAATTACACCATATCTATAGGTGAATTTAATGTAAATACTCTTATCCACACCATTATGTAAAAAACCGTATGACAAGATAATCAAATCATCTCATGCCACTGTTTAGGCACTTGTTCTAAACCATATAATGACTTGATCAACTTACACATCTTATGTTCATTCCTAAGAAGCACATAACCTTCTGGTTGCTCCATGTTGACTTCCTCTTCGAGATCACCATTCAAAAAAGTCGTCTTAACATCCATTTGATGTACACGTAACTTATGGATAGATACAAGTGTTATAAGAATTTGAATGAAGGCCATCCTTGCCATTGGTGCCTAAGTGTCAAAATAATCTAGGCCTTCCCTTTGCCTAAATCCTTTAGCCACCAACCTAGCCTTAGAGTTTGGAGAACCCCCTGTTGGAGTATTCTTCCTTTTAAACCCTCATTTATAGCCAATAGGCTTCGATCCATGAGGAAGATCAACTAGAATCCAAGTATTGTTGGATAATTTTGAATTCATTTCATCATTGATCGCTTTTTACCAAAATGCTGCATCCCTATAAGTCATGGTCTCACCATAGGATTCTGGATCACCATTCACATTAAACATTATGAGGATCTTTTTAATTACGGATTCTCTATTTCCCTCAACAAGGAATGCTAGAGATTGTGAGGGAATGAAATCAAGACCAAAGTCCTTCACTTTTCTCACTCTTTGACTTTTCATTGGCTCCGTATCCTTATTATCACAAAAACTTCTTTTAATTTGATCACTTGAGATCATTGGTTGATATTCTTTTTCTAAATCTGTTGAATCGTATAAAACCTTATTTTCAATGAATATAACATCTCTTGTTTCAGTTATCGTATTTGACACTGAGTCAAGAACATGATAAGCCTTAAAGTGTTGGGCACATCCAACGAATGCACCCTTGACGAGTCTTGGACCTAACTTTGTTCTCCATTGGTTGGAAACTCTATAGTAAGCCAAACACCCCCACACTTTAAAATAATCTAAGTTTGGCATTCGACCCTTCCATAACTAATATGGAGATACTTTGAATTTTCTCGATGGTATTTTATTAAGAATATAACATACAGTCAATAATGCTTCACCCCATAGGTTATATGGAGTTTAGAATTTAACAACATCGAGTTAACCATATCTACTAAAGTATGGTTCTTTCTTTTTGCCAAACCATTTTGTTACTGAGTATAAGGTGTGAAATACTCATGTACCACACCTTATTTCTCACAAAATACATTAAATTCATTTGAAAAATATTCACCACCTCTATCATTACTAAGCACTTTGATTTTCTTACTAAACAAATTCTCAACCTCATTTTTAAAATGTTTAAAAATATCAAACACATTGTCTTTACTTCTTATGAGATACACATAAGTAAATCTAGAGAAGTCGTCTATAAAAGTGATAAAATATCGTTTTCCATCTCTTGTTAGAGTTCCATTCAATTCACAAACATCCGAATGAATTAAATCTAACACTTGCGAATTCCTTTCACACTTATTAGGGAACAGCTTCTTGGTAATTTTTGATTGATTAAAAATTTCACATTTATTCACAAACTCATCATTACTTAGACTTATATAACCATTCTTTTGCATATATTGTAAAGTTTTAAAATTAAAATATGCTAAACGCTCATGCCACAAAGGATAAGATTCAACAATATAAGCAGAAAAATTAAATTTATTCATATCAATGCTCAACTTGAACATACCCTCATTACAATATCCTTTTCCTACATATATATCACCCTTAAGCAAGACAAACTTATCGAATTCGAAGATAATCTTGAACTATTTATTACACAGAGTAGACACTAAATTCCTTCTCACATTGGGAACATACAACATATTGGTCAAAGTCAATTTCTTCCCAAATGTGAAGTTGAGTTCCACCATCCCTTAACTAAGCACATTAACCGATTGATAGTTGCCCGTAAACACTTTACGGTATGCCACTAGTTCATAACTCTTGAATTGTTATCGGTCATTATACACATGGACAGTAGCTCTGGAGTCAAGCCACCAATTACAAGACTTATCAGTCATGGTTATGTTGATTTTAGTAATCATACCAATCTCCAAACTCTAAATCCCTTCTGTAACCATGGCCACAAGCCCATGTCCTCCACCATATTAGCTTTGAAAGTTGTGGCGTCTTGCTTCTATTTGAGAAGTTTGTAATCCTTAATATAGTGTCCTTTCTTATTGCAATTATAACAATTGCGAGATTTTTTCTTCTTGTCTTGCACATCCTTGGTCTCAGATAAGGCCTTTCGCTTACCATTTCGAGAGTTCTTGGACTCGCTCACATGGTTCACTTTAGAACTTTGGGCAAGACACATCGCATCATGCTTCCGAGCTTCCTCTTCAATATGTAAATGCCTAAGTATTTTCTCCACAGTGAAGCCCTCTGCCATATGCAGAAGTTTCTTTCGATAATTGTTCTAAGATGAGGACAACTTTGACATGATGGCCTCGACTTGTAACAATTCCGGAATAACAACTTTCAAGTCGAAGCCTGCTTACAAGTACTTTTAATTCAAGGACTTGATCCATGATCGGGATACTATCGAGCATTTTGAATTTGAAATACTTCATCATTAAAAATTTATTAGTACTTTGTCGCTCGTTGTTGTATTTCTCTTCAAGATCTTTCCATATTTTCATCGAGGATTGCATTGACATGTAGAGGTAGTACAATCGATTAGACAAGGTGTTGAGGATGTGTCCTCGACATGTGAAATTTTCTTCTTCACTCTTCTTCTTGAGTTTAGCCACTTTCACAATTTTCTCAGAGTTTGCATTGGGGGGATCCTCCATAGGTTGTACGTTTGGATTCAGAATGTACGCCATATTTAAGACAGTAAGAAGGAACAGCATCTTGTCCTTCCAGCAATTGAAGTTTGAACCATCAAATTGGACAAGTTTCTTAAACTCTTGGTTCATCACTTTGAATGCAGTGTTAGCCTCCGTCGCCATCTCCATAATAGTTCTCTTTGATTGTTGAAAAACTTGAGTGGAGATGATAGAACCGAAGACTTATATAGAAATAAACAGTAGACTTCGAGACGTGGATGACGCTTTTCAAATAGAGCTGTTTGCCCCTACACAAAATTGCTAGAGGGTTAAGATAAAGGTCCTCCCAGGATACAACGAAGTTTTGAATTTTCTTTGATTAGCAAAATCGAGGAATTCCCTAACTCTCTCTCTCAATCTAGTTTCTATAAATAAGTTTGATTGTAATTGTAATTTGTGAACACCATAGACCATATATTTATATGCATTCAAAAGAAACTATTTTAAAGAATCAAGACCTTTCATGTTAGACAAACTTCTTAGAAGAAATATGTCCCATGAAAATATATTCGTTGAATGATAAATCATCACTTTCCAAAATTGAATAAGTGCTCATCAAAACTTAAATTTGCAATCTATAATTTCCAACATTAATAACATGTAAGGAAGTTTCAGGTTTTGATTCTTGTACTTCTTCAATATTCTCCAGTATATCTTCCAATTCTAACCATAATAACATTTTGCATTGGTGAGTGGTGGAATAGGGCTTATCACAATCATAGCATCACCCTTTAAATCTACATTATACCATCTCAACTCTTCTTAAACACCTTATGACTGAAGACACGGCTATAGTTGTTGAAAAACTAGTAACTATAGTATTTGACGTACCTGTCTGAACTAACATCTATCACAAGTTTGACAACCCAAAACTTGTTTGAGCATTTACCCATGCCCCTTGTTGATTATTAAGGACATGTAACAATTGTTGTTTTTATTCAAAAGTTCTAGCGAGACTCGTAGCCATAAAAAAATTAAAGGGTTTTGCATTTGAAAATCAAGTCGAATAGAACCATCCCGCCTAGCCAAGAATAATCCAACATTTTGATCTGACCATACATAATGACCAACCCTTGCCAGTTCTTCCTAAAGTTACGGCTAAGATCTCTATTATTCCTGTTTTCTTCATACTAATCAAGTCTCTTGAGATACTGCTACTTACCGAAGGACCAAAATGAAGGGAACAATAATTATGAAACTCTAACCAGTTCGTCATACACCCTTCCAATTTCATTTGACAATATTGTTGGTGTTATGATCAGCAATCAACAATCTCAACTGAAGCTTGAGTAGCAAGCCTCGTGACTTACAAAAGAAATAAAAGCAGAAAAAATAAACAGAAAAGAAAGCAAAGCTAAGAACTATGAAGCATATGGAAGAAAACTTCATAAGATTTTATTCAAAATGAACAATGGCATAATGCCAATACAAATACAAGTTAATGGTTGGTAATCACAAGTCAAAGATTACCTAAACTTTTACCTAACACCACTAAATACATAGAAACTTGTTGAATTAACTTGTAAACATAGCATTGCTAATTTTTCAGTCAATCAACACCTAATTACATCACAAAATGTTACCAGCTTAGTTCAACTAAAACTAAATTACAACAAGTAAAAGTTGGAGTAACAAAACTAGTCACAAATGGACAGTCTCGATAGGCTTCAGCTGCTACTTGCTTTGGTTGGTCTACATGGCCACCTTTTCTGCTAGATGAGTTGCATGGGGAGCCACCTTCAACACTCCTCCTTGGCTTCCATGTTGCAAACTCCTATTAGTTCTCTTAGCTTACAAAACCTTGACTTATTGAGAGCTTTAGTTAAGATGTCAGCAGCTTGATCTTCTGAATTGCAATGGATCAATTCAACTTCTTGAGCTTGCTCCATTTCTCGAACAACATGAAGCTTTATATTTAAAAGCTTGGTTTTGCCATGGAAAACAAGATTTTTTGCTATTACAATAGTTGATTTGTTGTCAGATCTTTGTAGCACCTCTTTGATTGAGGTTTAGATCTACTAAGATTTTCCTAAGCCATATGGCCTGGTTTACAGCTCCAGCTGCTACATCATATTCAACTTCTGCAGTTGATTGAGCTACTAGACTTTGCTTTTTTGTGCTCCAGTAAAACCTGACTGATCCAAGACTAAAAACATAACCACATGTGTTTTTCATATCATCCATTAAGCCTGCCCAATCACTGTCAGTATATCCCACTAGTTTGAGACTTTCAGCTTGAGTAAACAACATTCCATAGTTTAGAGTCCCTTTGATGTATCTCAGTACCCTTTTTGCTACTTGTAGGTGTTGCTTATTACAGCAGTGCATGAACCTTGAAAGCAAGCTTACTACAAACATGATATCTGGTCTTGTTGCAGTCAGATATAACAAACAACCAATTAAACTTCTGTAAGTACCTTCATATATCAGTTCATGATCTTCTTTTCTTGACAGCTTCATTCCAACAGCTACAGGTGTGCTTGTTGGTTTGCGATTCTCCATTGAGAACTTCTTTAGGATCTTCATGGCAAATGTTTGTTGGCCCAAAAAGATTCCTTTTTCTGTTTGGAACACCTCCATTCCTAGAAATTATGTCATTTGGCCTAGGACAGACATTTCAAACATGTCTTTCATTTTGTCTTTGAAATTAGCCAACATGACCTGGTCTCCTCCTGTCACCAGTGGGTCATCCACATAGAGTGACACAATGAGTAGTGTCTCAGCATCTTCAGTTTTGACATACAGTGTTGGTTCACTGATGCTTCTATTGAATCCTAAACTGACCAAATAGCTGCTAATTATAGCATACCAGACTCGAGGAGCCTGTTTCAGTCCATATAGGGCCTTTTTGAGCCTGTACACCATGTGTTCTTTGCTAGATAGAACAAAACCTTGAGGTTGATCAATGTAGATTTCTTCTTCAAGGAAGCCATTGAGAAATGCAGACCTCACATCAAGCTGGTGTATGCTCCATTGCTTTTGTGCTGCCAAAGCAACTAACAATCTTATGGTGTCAAGCCTGGCTACTAGAGCAAAAGTTTCCATGTAGTCCAGACCATATCTTTGACTGAACCCCTTGACAACTAGCCTAGCCTTCAACTTGTTCAGACTCCCATCTGTATTATGCTTGGCTCGATAGATCCACTTCACACCAATGGTCCTTTTGTTGGTAGGTTTTTTAGTTAGCTCCCATGTTTGAATCTTTTCGATCATCATCATTTCATCTATCATAGCTTGCTTCCAGCCTTTATGAGCTTCTGCTTCCTTAAAACTGGTTGGTTCCACTATGGCAACCTGACCTCTTTCATAGATCTCAACTCAGGGTCTGGTACCTCTGATTGGGACATCATCAATGTCCATTTCAGGAGCATCATAATCAACTTCAGGCTGATCTACTATTAGCTCCTCGGAAGAAGCCTCTGGTTCATTTCTATCCCAGTTCCAACATGCTTTTTCATCAAAGTCCACATATCTGCTGATACGGGCCAGCTCGGGGTGAGTCGAAACGTATGCGGGTTGCCCAATCGTCTACGAGGAGGAATCAAGCCTTTGGAAGATAATTGGAAAATATAAATGAGTTTGCGGAATCTTAAATAAATAAAAATAGGATTTGGTTCGGTTTTGATAAAATAAAATATAAATAGATAAAAGGATAATTGGATGGAGATGGATAAGGAACTTAAACGAGAAGCGATTCAACACTAAAGAGTGTCATCCCGGGTTCTATAATGTTTAAGGTGGATAAATGGATTCGAAGATGGAAATAGAAATACGAACTTAACTTAAGAAAGATTCAACACTATATAACAGTGTCACCCCGTTTCTTATATCGTTAAGGTGGATAGGTGAAGATAGGTTGATGAACGCCACACCAAACGAAATTTGGTGATAAGTTCAAACAAGTCGAAGATGCCACAAGCAAGCTTGATAAGTCTATCGAAACTTGTACAAAAACGAAGAGGAGATAAACTCACTCAAAATGAACAAAGTTCATAAAAATTTTCATTCATAAAAATTCTGTCTCCACAAAAGAAAATAGCAAAATATTTATAGCCTAAAAACTAGGTAGCCAAAAGTTCAAAACAAATTAAAAGAAAATTAAAGCCCATTTAAATTGTGGCCGTCCCATGCTAGGTTATTTTAAAGAAACCACTTCATGACTTTTGCTCCACCTTTGCCGTCCAAGTGGTTGACCTTCACTCACATGTTAATTGTTTATTCCAAGCCATATGCCTAGGAGAGAATTCGGCCCATGCTCCTTTGTATCATGCTTTGTATATTTTAATTTCAACCATTACCAAAAACATGCTTGTCGTCCAACATTCAAATATCCTCCACTCATCCATTTAATTTCATGCATAAAATATTCCTTCACCATGCATCATCCAACTTGCCATCCAATGCATTATGTATCAAAGACAATTAAAATTTATTTAATTTTTTTAACACATGCTTGTTTCCATGCGTCCAACCCTTGTTTCATATTTTAATGCCACCAACCTTGGTTTGCCATATTCCCATATTTTAATGCCGTCCACCATGGTTCCACTCCCTAGGATTCCAACGTCCATGCACCCAATTTAAAAGATAGAAATTCATCTCCATACTGCCGCCCACCATGGTTTCTATGCTCAATTCATGTTGAATATTTTAATGCTCCATTTCATGCTTGAATTTCCCCAATGCCATCCAAGGTGCATAATACCATGCTTATTGTCTTTTTTATTTTAATGACACTTGTTCTTTTCTCCCATTCATCCACATGCTTCCATATTTAGTATCCCAAAACTCTCCCATAATATTCCAAATAGTGCTATGCCGTCCAACATGTTTTCAAGAAGACAAATTATATTTGCTTATTTTATTCAAAAACAAGCATGCTTTCCATGGTGCCCATCTTAATTAATTTATTCCAAGTGCCAACCATGCTTCTTTATTTTAATAATCCAAAGCCTCCATGCCGTCCAAACTTCCCACCTTGTTTATTCTCCCATTATACTTTGTTTGCTTTTGGTCTTCAACATGCAGCAAATTTAAGTCAACTCATTAGTTCATTATATCAGCATTTAAAGGGAGCAACTAGCCATTATAAATTCGGCAAAATAAAGGTCATATAGACATCTTAAATTCGGCACACTAGAGGACATATTAAACACATGTTTCAACTAGGATATTTTAATTGTAACACCCCAAACCCGGCCTAAACGTTACGACCGGATCTGGCATGTCACATGAAAGGAATGTCTAAAAACTGTGCGTTCGTTAAAAAGCTCGTATTCTTTATAGTTGTTGTGAAAAATCGAGTTTAAGTAATTTTGAATAAGAAACGGTTTATTATCATCTTAGGAAAATCCCATATTGATCATTTAATAATAAGCAGTAAACAAATCAAAAGCTAAACCAAATAAAATACCAAAAATACAGTTAAAATGGCCCTATTACATAACAAAAATCCCAGTTACAAATAAGTTTATCTAAGAGAACGAGTTTACGAGAAAAACATTGTATGGCCACCACAAGTCTGCCTCGGCTCCCAAATCCACGATCTAACGATTACCTGCAAAATTAACTAAGGGGTGAGTCACCGAGACTCAGTGTGTAAATCCCCATCCAAAAGATGTTAAGCTCGTACACAAATTCATATGCAAATATGCATGTCATGCAACCCATCCAACCTATCCATCCGAAACTCCCAGATCTACCCCGTGTGGTACCAAACCACTGGTGGTGCCAAACCACTGGTGGCCCAAAGTCACTGATATCAATATAATTGTGGTGCCAAACCACTGGTGACCCAAAGTCACGAATAATCCATATGTGGGGCCAACCCACATTGTGATACCAAATCACTGGCGACAATCCCGTTATATCAAATGTGGGGCCAACCCACTGTGGTGCTAAGCCACTGGGACGAGTCGCTATGAGGTGCCAAACCTCTGGTGACCCAAAGTCACGAACATCAATAATCCAAGTGTGGGGCCAACCCACATTGTGATACCAAATCACTGGCGACAATCCCGATATCAACTGTGGGGCCAACCCACTGTGGTGTTAAACCACTGGGACGAGTCGCTATGAGGTGCCAAACCTCTGGTGACCCAAAGTCACAAAATTAACTGTGGTACCAAACCACTGGTGGTGCCAAACCACTGGTGACCCAAAGTCACGGATATCAATCTTCCCCCTCCTCTCATCATACCCATGTCCATGCCATGTTCATCAGTCATAATAATTCGTGTATGTAGTATGCCAAGTATGCAAATCATATATCAAAGATAACGCATGAAACGTATGACCATCATAATCAGAACAACAAATACGATATAACAAAGCTAATCAACCTCTAAAGGGTATAACAGTAATTTTTACCTACCAAGGGCATTTTCATAATTTACCTTTCAGAGGTATTTTGGTAATTTACCCACTAAGGGTATTTCAGTAATTTCATACCTGAAATGGCCTTTCCGAAGGCCCAATGTCGCCACTAGCGACTCAGCTACCATTTCTAGTCCTTACCGGACTATTGGGCCTAAAACCCAATTTCGGCCCATTCGGGCCCACACGCTTGTGTGGCCCACCTAGCACAAATCTAGCCACGTATATAAGTTCCACCTAGTCTAGTTCACTATATACTATATCATCATACAATTTACTCATATGGGCCCACGGGCCCATTTCGGCCTATCGTGGCCCAAGCAGCCCAACCCACAAGAATACTACTGATGGCCTCAACTATCGCGTCGAAGCCCCACACGTGCGCTCGCACGCTCGTGTGGCTACTATTACCGTGACCGGCACTTCGGCATTTGCCGCTCTACAACTAGAGTAGAGAGAGTTACACACCTGATAGGACTCTGGTATTAAACCGCGCTGCGCCCACTGCTGTGCCCAAACGCCCACCAATAACTCTCCTCCTGGAATGCTCTTTATAAAGCTAGCTCTTCACCCTTCTTCTTTGTATCTTTCCGATGTGGGATCCCTTCGTCAGTAGAGTTTAAATTCAACTGAAACTCTTGCCGTCCAATCCGCAAAATAAATACTCCTTTGCTTCTCACGAGATTCGAACCCAGGCTCCTTGTAGCATAATCCACGTCGCTAACCACTTGGCCACAAGCTCCTCTTGTGTCTTAAACCATGCGCAACTAAATATAAATCTATAGCCAAATTCTAAGATCCAAGTAAAAAGAAACCAAATTGCAAAAGCCAAGACTTGAACCTTGGACCTCCTTCCTTCCTTGTGGCGTCACCCCCTTGTCTCTTATGTGGCGTCACTTTGCCACTACATCACACACTCCACTTGTGTCATTTTCCTCCACTTTTTATTCTTAAGGCCTACCTGCCAACTTCCAGGGTTGTTTCCGCCTAAAACCAAAATTTCCCTAAAGCCTAAATTTGATCCCGGGACTTCCTAGAAGCCCTCTAACCTTCCAAAATCACTTACCTAATAAGTCTAACTTGCATTAATACCGTTTTCTAAAATTTTAAACGCTACTACGCCTAAGGCCCATTGGGCTCAATCCTACTAGGCCCAATTTCTGGATGTTACATTAATAATATGAAATAAACCTAATATATTTAATATGATACTAATTATTTGGAAAATTAATTTGCTATAGAAAATCAATTAAATAAATTAAGATGTTTAATTTATTTAATTAAATTCAGCAATTTAATTTTTTTTCAACAAATTCAAAGACTCGATTTATTTAACGCAATAAAATTAAAAATTTGGCGTCAAGCTTCGCTGACTTGAAAATTCGGTGGGTGCCCAGGGCGTGCCCGTATCATCCCCTCCCTCTTCAAGACGATTCGTCCTCGAATCGACCTGTTGGTTGTCCGAACAAAACTCCTTGTTCGTCTTTCCTCGATCAAACGGGAAGGATGATAATAACAATACCTGAAGAAGATAACCAAGAATTAGCAAGATTGGTTTCAAAAAATTTTGCAACCCAACTATGAACACCATCAAACAAGTAAATCGCATGTGATCGGGTAGTACCAATTTATTGTATAAAAGAAATAATGCCTTGTTAAACATTTGCAATAAATTTGAAAAGATCTCAAGGCGTGCATATGATCTACTTGGAGTCCAAAATGTATGCTTATCACGCGAATAGTAAATTAAATGATATACATAAGCATCACAAGTAGATAGATGACAAAATTCACATGGAACACATAATTGAACAACCAAACCCTGCATTGTTCGATATGTGGGCTCTCTCATACACGAATAATAACAAGTATCAGACACAAGAATCCTTTTGTCGACTATTAAAACAAATAGACCATCAATAGGTAATATAAGACAATTAATCATAACATGATCTAGATGTTTGGCAAAAACAAAGTTAGCAACACAAAGCTTATCGTAATCCGAAGAGAGTAACAACGCATCAACAGTTTCAGAAGACTTACCCTTATACTCAGAAAGATAAAGATCAGTCTTACCTTGATCGAGTAATACAAACCTTCTCTCCACGGTCAAGTCGTGTAATCGAAGCTTCGCGTTCAACTCAACCATTTTCAAATGGAAAGTGAATTTCAAATACAGCCATAAAAATTGTTTAAGGAACGAATAAAAGTTTAAAACAAAGTTGACAAAATTCATTACCTTATTCAAAAACCAAGTATCAAGAATATAGAAATCTTTCAAACTTACCGGATGATACTTGAGTTTTCCACAAAACAAATCGAAACATATGCCCGATTTATGGGACTTAGGTTCCGAAAAATCAATCACGTTAGACCAATAAGAATTATGTACATTCAAGATAAAGCAATCAAAACTCTTAACATATTTCAAAATGTAATTACAAAAACTCAATGATTTCATACTAGACAACGAATTAATCTCGTAATATCTACAATCAAACAAATTGGGGTTAGAAGAAAAATCATCTTTATACAAAGAATCTGATGCTTCAAAACGCTTACCTTCCTTACATTTTTTAATCAAATGGAAACATCGTTCTTCCGGGAGGTATTGGAGTGGGTATTCGTCATTTGGCTTCTCGGAAACCTGAAAAGAGGAAATAGAACAAGTACAAACTTCAAGCGGGTTAATTAATTCAACACTCATCTTTTCTCGCTCTTCTTGCTCTTTTGTTTCTTTTTCTCTCACAAGCTCTTTTCTTTTCCTTTCAAATTCCTCTTCCTCTTCTCTCTCTTTTTCTTGTTCTTTTTCAATGATGTTCTCAATGGCCCTTTCAAGCTTTCTCAAAACTTGCTCATTTTCTCTCTTTCTTGCCTCTTTTCTTTTTATTTCTTTTTATTTTTCTTTTTCTTTGTTTTTATTACATGAAGTTACAAAAGAATCACAATAATAAGAATTTTCAAAAGAAGAAAAATTATTTACGGATGAATCATGATAATTTCTTCGGGAAGAACAATCCAAAGACGTTTTTTTGGAAGTTTCTGAATGAATATATCGATCAACTCGCGTGTTTTCTTGGAGGGAATAAGAATCATAATATGTACCACTTCGAGAATAATCTTTCATGGGTGAATACCGTCTCGAACTTCTTGAGGAATAAGAATTTCGATTACAGTCTCTTCTCGAATATTCTTCGAAAGTGTGTCTTCGGGATGATCTTGACTCCGTCCTTCGACTTGAAGAAAGTCGATCTCGTTGGTCTAGTTCCTCGATCCGAACCAAGTTCTTTTCCAACTTGTTTATGGCTCTTCGCACTCCATTCAACAAGTATTGGTAATCATTGGATGAGAACTCTTCTTGAGACATTTTTATTGCTGAAAAAGAAACTATTATAACAAAGGGAAATAAACCGACAAAATTAAAATACCTTACTACAAAATCTCACAAGTCACTCACAAAGAACTTTCGCTTACACTCGTGTTTCACTCGTATAAGGTTTTTTTTTTAGTGAATCACTCGTGCCTTTTACCACTCAATCTCGTCTCACAAATTCGTACTTTATTTTGAAAGCTTATTTGCGGCTTGAGGGTCGGCTTCAAATTTTGGTACAAGGGAAAATGATGTTATGGGTTGGAGGTCGGTTGAAAAAAATTTCGGTATAGTGGTGTTAAGGTGAGGAAGGGTGGCTTGATCGGGAAAGAAGTAATGAAACAAAACTTGCAAACTTCAAAAAAAAATTTCCACACACCTTTTTTTTTTACTTCTCTTTTTTTTGTATTCGTATATATTTTTTTTATACGATTTTTTTTATTTGAACTTTTTTTATTTGTATTTTTTTTTTTGAACTTTAAATATACTATAATGAAATACAAGAAAAAAAAAATTACAACTTGAATTTTTTTTGAAATTTTTTTTTTAAACTTACGAACTAACTTCCGGCTTCACGATGGTCGTCGGCAGTCCTCGTTTTGTAGCTCTGATACCAGATGATACGGGCCGGCTCGGGGTGAGTCGAAACGTATGCAGGTTGCCCAATCGTCTACGAGGAGGAATCAAGCCTTTGGAAGATAATCGGAAAATATAAATGAGTTTGCGGAAGCTTAAATAAATAAAAATAGGATTTGGTTCGGTTTTGATAAAATAAAATATAAAATAGATAAAAGGATAATTGGATGGAGATGGATAAGGAACTTAAACGAGAAGCGATTCAACACTAAAGAGTGTCATCCCGGGTTCCTTATCCATCTCCCACAAAGATAGTTTGTTGGGGACCCCGCTAGGATGCTAGATGTTCGCAAAGATAGCTCGTAGGGAGAGCTCGCGAGGGATCCTGCTAGGGCACTGGGTGCTCGCAAAGATAGCTTGCGAGGAGAGCTTTCATAAGCCTCGCAGTAATGGGGTCACGAGCTATGTCCACAAAAGGGATCGTGAGCCCTACAAGGGACCCCCACTTGTGACCAGTAGGTACGTAGCTCGTTGGAGGTGTCATTCGCAGGATCAAAAAGGACCACGTGCACTTCAGACACACGTCTAATAAGCCAGGGGATGCCCAAGGAATATCAGCACCAGAGACAGGGAATGTCAGTGCCACCGGCCCAAGACTGAGACAAAATAGTGGGACCTATTGTGAGCTGTAATAGTAACAGTAGGAACATGTATAAATACCCCATGCGTTTCCCTTAATACGATACGAGAAAAAAATTATTCAACAATTGGTGCTGTGAACGTAAAACTACTTCCAATCGATAGATTTTCTCTAGTTTAATTCAGTTATCTTCAACCCTAAAAACCAAATGACTCACCCAAATGAGACATTTACTGTTATTTCCTCCTCTAGTCAAGCCGAAGCGTTAGGTTCCGGCCCCCGACACGATGAGACAGACTTGTTCGCTGCTTGGTTCGTCGACAGACTTGAAACATCGACAATGCGGTCTATCGAAGGCTTTCCCCTTCGCTAGACCTTCATCTTTCCTCGGGCCAGGGAATGCCCTTTTATTTTAATGAAGAACCACCCCCATAGCAGTTCCTGGCCCTCTAGGAGCAGATGAAGTTCATGAGGGAACAGATGGTCGCACAAGAAACACGGTTTGTGGAATAGTAAGCCTTCAAGTAGGAGTTACTAAGGCAGAACGAGGAAATGCGCAGAAAAGCACATACTGACAACTCGGGGTCCTAGGGAAATGCTAACACCCAAGATGATGCCCCGAGTACACATGTGAAAGACTGGTTGAACAAGAAGGATGAGCTTTGTTGCGACGTGCAAGTGTTGCACCCTGAGTCATAAGATATGGATTGATTATTTTGCTCCAACAATCCATTGGCCCCCGAAATCGCAACAGTAGGCTTGCCCCATGATTTCAAGGTACCTACAGATATGATTGAAGGAAGAAGGGAGCTACGAGCCCACCTGATGCAGTATAATGACTATATCAATGTGTTAGGAGCATCAGTCGTAGCCAAATGCAAGGCATTCTCTACAACACTGAAAACAAGTGCCAATGACTAGTATCTCTCCCTCCCACAAGGCTCAGTTTGCAACTTCTTACCATCGGGGCAAATGTTCTTGGGTAGGTTCAGGGCCCATCGAGCGATTATGAACACACTCATAGGGCTGATGTCAGTAACACAACAGGAGGGTGAGTCCTTTCAAAACTATGTAAAGAGGTTCCATGAAGGTACACTCAATACAAAATACTTGGAAGACCAATAGGTGATAAACACCTTCATTATAGGAGTGCAAAATGACCACGTAGAGTGCTTATTCACAAACAATAGGTCATACAAAAATTTTTTGAAAGTTAACATTTTTCAAACTTACAGAGATCACACGCCCGTGTGGGTAGGCCGTGTGCCTCACACAGCCTCAGACACACCATGTGTCCAAGCGTGGCAAAACGGGGCATACATACTGACTTGTCCACACAGCCAAAAACACGCCCGTGTGCCTAACCCGTGCTCGACACTGACTTATTTTGCACGGCTAGTCACACGCCCGTGTGTCCAGCCCGTGTGCGAGTCTGACTTGTTTCGATTCACAAACTTAAGAGACACAGTCGAGCTACACGCTTGTGTGCTCAACCGTGTGGGCAAATATAGACCATCTGCAAGGCCAATTTGCCACTTACAATTTGGGTCACGCCTACAAACATCAAACTATTCCAAAATCATACCTCAAATGCATCCAAAAAATACATTTTAATCATCATTTCCACCAACCAATTCAAGCATAAAGCATACATTTTCATCTTCTCTAACTCATACCATAATGATCATTTACATAACCACATTTACACATTATAACCACCATCTTCCCATATCCAAAATATACTAAAGGCATTTCACTTTCAAGCCATATCACATGGCAAGAACTATAACTCTAAAAACATACCATAATCACTAGCCCATACATATCATATACCAAATATACAACTTCCAAAAGTACCAAAATAGATGGATGATAGTGTGATTGAGTCGCTGACGATCCTCGGATCCGAGCTAGCTTTAATGACACTGTAAAACAGAGAAACACTTCACACAGTAAGCTTAAAAGCTTAGTAAGTTCGTCATATAATACATTTAACTTAACCATTTGAATTGAATATACGAAATAAACTATCACATGGTTCAATTCATAATGATATACAATTCTTATTCATAGTCATTACTCACATGATCAACCATTTATTCATATACTATATCATCAACCACATAGGTTCCATACATACATGTGCCAACACTTAGTTAACGATCACTTTTGCTACTCAATGCTCAATACCACATTTCATTCAATCTTCATTAATCAATTGATTTACTCGCACACTTAGTGCCAATTTCTTATCCGAAGCTTTAATATCATTGCACACTTAGTGTCTTTACATTAAACCGAATTTGACTTGGTATCGCACACACAATGCCAATTAATATAGTCGATGCATTCTTTATCTGACACACATAGTGCCATTCACCACTTTATCAATTTTATTTACGCACACTTAGTGCCACATCTCTTCAATCTCATATTTAGTATTACTAACTCATCATCCATATTTTCATTCATTACATAACATATAAACATAATGAAGACCATTCGTATTATACATGAACTTACCTCGGACATAGAAATAATGAAACAAGTCGATCAATCGAGCACTTTGTCTTTGCCTTGATCTTGATCCAAATCTCTCTTTTCTTAATCTTAATCATGCAAAACCCATGGCCGAACCTAGTTTGGTTTCTTTTCTTTCTTTTTCTTATTATTTTCAGCAATATGAACATGATAATTGCTTTTAATTCATGTTTTGTTTTATTTATTATACATTAATATGCCATTTACCATTTTAACCTTTGATTTAAACATTAAAAATGCACTAATTAATGTCCATAATTGTCCATCCCCACTATCAAGGGTCTAATTACAACATAAGGACTTCTTATTTAATAAGACATGACAATTAAGCACTTTAACAATTAGCACACAACTTTTACATTTTATGCGATTAAGTCCTTTTTTTACAATTCAGCACATAATCGATAAAGTTTTCACACAGAATTTTCACACATGCTTAATCACATACTATAAACACTAAAAATAATATTAAAATATTTTTTAACCTCGGATTTGTGGTCCCGAAACCACTAATCTCACTAAGGTCTAAACCGAGCTGTTATAGGTAGGGTGTTGTATGTACGAGATTCCTGATTATGCTTTAGTATTCCAAATGGTTCAATGGGAAATTCAACGGGTATGTCAAAGAAGAGAAAAAGTATGTGAGTATCACGAATTGGTACAAGTGTGTACGTAAAGTTTATAAGCATTGACTTCTTAAAATTGTGAGTTCATGATTTCCACGAGAATGATTTTATGAAAACCTTGTGATTATAAATCTATAATTGTGATGTCTGAAATACATAGTAAATTCGATTGACGATTTTGTGATTGGCTTTCAGGCTAGATTGAGTTATGACATAGCATGCTATATTCATGTAAATTGTGATTTATCGGATATGAGATAAAGGATAGATTGGCAAAATTGCCTATTAAAATGATTATGGAAGCATGGAAAGATAAGATTTTAGGCAATTGTAAGATGTAAGAGTATATGCTTGAAATGTAAATGCTCATAATTAATGTGTATGTTTTATGTGAGGTTTGAAATGGTTTGTTGATTGTGGTGTAAGTTATATTATTCATATGAGGGAGTAAGTTATGTTCATGAAGTTTAATGACCTTTATGTTAATATATGCCATGTTATTCATATGGCAATGAATAATTAATGTTGTTTATTACTTGCATATGAACTTACTAAGCTATATAGCTTACCCCCTTCCTTTCCCATGTCTTATAGGGTTAATAGGCTAGCTCGAGTTGGAGATCGTCGGAGATCCTATCACACTATCAAGCTGCCATTTTGGGTATATACAAATTCAAGTATTTTGAGTTATGGCATGTATTGGGACTAAGTCAAATGATTATATGTGTCTTTATGATTGTAGCCAATATGTTGGCTCATAATCGTCAAATGCTTGCTTGTTATTTGGCCATGTAAGTTGGCTTATGTTGGCAACATGGTTGAAAGCCTAAGTATATTCATATAAGTGTTAATGTATATGGTGATATGATTATTTTATGCATGGTGAATGTTAAATAATTGGAAATGTGATTTATGGCATGATTGTGTGATGTGGGAATTGTGACCTATTAATGAGATGAGTAAATTGAGTATAATTTGGTAACTAGATAGAAATTAAATGAAGCCAAATAAATGTGGGATTTGTATGTTTGATTTAAGGCTTAGTAAATGTAGTGAGTATGTTAGATAAACATATAAAGTTGATATGTTTCAACCATGAATGTGGATGCTTTGGTTGCCTAAGTATGTAATGTTATGTGCTTTTGAATTGATGTGAGTGTATGTGTGAATAAGGGTGACAAATGGCTTGGTAAATAACCTTTTTATTGTCCACACGGGTAGACACACGGGCATGTGTCTAGGCCATGTGTGACACACGGTCTACCCCATGGGCAATTGATCCGGTCGTGTGTCCCCTGCACCTTAAATAATTGCAAAATAGAATACTCAGTAATGAGCACACGGGTAGAGACACGGGCGTGTGTCTCAGCCGTTTGGACGGCACGACCTTGAACACGGGTGTGTGCCTTGGACGTGTGAAGTCTGCACCTATTTTATGAAAAATTATGAAAATTTAATCAATCACACGGCCCAAGCACACAGGCTTGTGACTTGGCCGTGTGACATTAATTTGATGGTGACGTCATAAGCAGAATGCTCCCTAATTTGAACACGACCTAAAGCAGGGGCGTGTCCTGAACCAACACGGGCGCGTGACCCATTTTTCATGAAAAATTTTCTAAGTTTTCCAAATTTCTCGTTTAGTCCCGAACCACTTTCGATGCATGTTTTGGGTCTCGTAGGCTCGTTTTAGGGACGATATGAATGTTTTTGAAAAGTTTTAAATTTGAGTGGAAATTCATATCTCTATTTTGAATGTTTGATTGTGAATAAGTCTGGTAATGCCTCGTACCCTATCCCGGTGTTGGATACGGGTAAGGGGTGTTACAACGAGGCTCAATACATGCTTTGGAAGTGGTTCGGGACTAAATCAGGAAGTTTAGAAAATTTTACAAAACTTAGAAAACTTTTCATGTTACAGGGCTCACAAGCACCGTGTGGTCCAAGGGACACGTTCGTGTGACCCTTAGACACGCTCGTACTACAAGCCGTGTTCAAAATAGGGTGCTCTATAACTTGTGCCACACGGCTGTTGTAACACCCCTAACCCGTAACCGTCGCCGATCTAGGGTTAAGATGCATTACCAGACAAATCGGAACTTTTACGAACATTTCACATCACAAGATATATCATTATCATATCAAAGTAAATCATATACATAGAGTCTCTTAAATAGGTCTATGAGACCTCAAACATGCATATGAAGGGGTCGGGACTAAACGGAACACATACGAAATTTTCTGAAAATTAACAGTTTTCAAAGTTACAGAGGTCACACGCCCGTGTGAGTGGGCCGTGTGCGTCACACGACCTCAGACACACCCGTGTGTCCAAGCCGTGGTCAACACTAACTTACATCACACGGCTTGTCACACGCCCGTGTGTCTGGCCCGTGATCGAAACTGAATTGCATCACACGGCTAGTCACACGCCCGTGTGTCCAACCCGTGAGCGAGCCTGACTTGAATCAAATTACAAAGTTTAGGGACATAGTCGAGCCACATCCGTGTCCCTGGCCCGTGTCCCTCACACGGCCTCGACACGCCCGTGTCTTAGCCCATGTGCCAAAACCTTGGCATTCTGTTTATGACGTCATCACTTCACTATGGCCACACGGCCAAGGCACATGCTCATGTCCTTAGGCCGTGTGTCGAATTAAATTCCACATTTAATGTGCAGACTTCACACGGCCTAGACGCACGCCCATGTCCTAGGCCGTGCCTCCCACACAGCTGAGACACACGGTCATGTCTCTGCCCGTGTGTTTACTATACGGCATATTGACTTACAATTCTAGCATGCAAGGGGACACACGGTCGATCCACACGCCCTTAGGGCTAGCCGTGTGTCACACACGATCTAGATACATGCTCGTGTGTCTACCCGTGTGGACATTAAAAAGGCTCAATTCTAAGCCAAATGCCACCCTGCATTGCACACATACTTATTCCAACTCATATCAACACAACTCATAACCAAAAGGCACATCCAAGAACTCAATTCAAACATTCGTACAAGCATAAACTTCATAATACATCATCATAATATATATATATATCAAGTATTAGCCCAATTTCAATGACCATTTACAAAAATGACTTTAATAACATACATAGCCAACACTTCGGCTAACAATTACGACCTAACAAAAATACCCAAGTCCTATACATGCCATACTCAAAATAAGTCTAAATTGTTATACCAAAGTGATGTCGATAGTGTGATTTCCGGACTCCTACGTTCAACGTTCCTCGAGTTATCTTGGCAATACTACAAGGGAAAAGGGCAATGGAAAGGGGTAAGCATAAAGCTTAGTAAGTTTGCATGGAAATAGATAGCAATGATAAGCTCATAATATAAACCATCCATGGCATTAACTAACCATACACAAATCATAGGCTTCTTGCCATACTTACTCACGCTTGCCCTTATTTAGTACATACCATGCCACATATCGTAATCGTTTCTTCGTGACTCATTCACGAGTACCTGTATTCACTCATTCACATGACTTTAGTACTAATCTCATTTCTACTTCCAAACTCGTCTACTTATCCCATTAATTACTAGGGATACTTAAAGACGCATAATATCCTCACTAATATAAGTACGAGGTCAATGCCACGTCCCAGAGGTGGTCTTACATAAAGTTACCTCTGAATGCCGATGCCCATATCCCAAATATGGTCTTATACAGAATCTCACGTCAAGTATCGAAGCCATATCCCGAATATGGTCTTATACGATTTTCATATTCATTACCAAAGTCATATCCCAGATATGGTCTTATACAGGATCTCAACTCGGTGTCTAGGCCATGCCCCAGACATGGTCTTATACGGGACCTTATTCATTTCATATCTCAATGATAGCATTTTCAATTTCATCATAGTCCACTAGGACTTCAACATCTTATTCAACATCAACTACCCAATTTAGTAGAGCATCATGCATCAATATAATACCAAGCATTTTCAAACATGCTAACATAGATGTTGAATCTATCAAATACAAACTTACCTCGATTTCCAAAATGAGTTAAACCATCGATCTAATCCGAGACTTTATTCTTTCCCCGATCGAGGTGAATTCTCGGTTCTTCTTGCTCTATAATAGCAAATTAGCTCATTTTAATCATCACATTAATAAAAGCATTTTAATAATCATGCTTTGGAAAAATTAATATTTTGCCCTTAGACTTTGGCAAAATGACCATTTTACCCCTAAGCTCGGAAATCAATTCTAATAATATTTCTACCTTCAACAAGCCTAGGTGAACATTTAATTCTCTTATGGCTATCATCAAAAACTAACATTTCACACATTTACTACAAACTTTATAGGCTTTACAACAAGGTCCAATTAGGTGTTGTTATGGCAACACCCTTCACAAAAGTTGTTCATCTAACAACCAAGACTCATATTCTTCCATAAAAATGCAACAAATAATAATGAAAGCTCTCATGGAAAATCTCTAAACTCTTCACCATAATGCAAGATAGTCCCCTCTTTAGAAAGCTTAAGCTTTAGGAGTCTTAAAAGTACAACTATCTTCGAGTAAAACCATTAAAATCACTTACTAGAATGGAGAAGAGCTTGCCAAAATTTTTGAGTTCTAAAACCCCTTGTTTGCTAAAAAGTTCGGTGGAGGAAAATGAGTAAAAGATGGATATCATATTTTCTTTATTTTAATACTAAACTATCAATTTTAGTCACCAAACTCACCAACTTTGAAAATTTTGCCTCCTATGGCCAGCCACCTTATACCAAGGGGTCTAATTTCCCTTTAAAGACCTCCAATTTACATTCTAAGGCTATTTGGCACCTTTAGCTTATAAAATGGAACTTTCTCACTTTATGCGATTTAGTCCTTTTTCGCGGTTAAGCAAGAAATCCCTAAAATAATAGCACCAAAATTTTCATGTACTTCTGAAATCATGCTCTAACACATAAAATCCCTAACCTCGGATTAGTGATCCCGAGATCACCGTTCCGACTAGCCCCTAAATCGGGCTGTTACAGTATAACGGATTATCGCATTGCACTGTACCGCATGTATGTTAGCTATGCTACGTACTATTGACTGAACTGGCAGTTTCGCTGCAACCTATCGGTATAACGGTTTACCGCATTGCACAATACAACTTATACGCTAGCTTTGCTGCGAAATATACGTGACTGGCAGTTTGTCTGCATACTGTTAGCCCCAATACCCAGAGGGTCGTGGGAAGTCCCAATACCCGGAGGGCCGTGGACAATGCTGATGACCATTGTTGTTGGGCAACCCGGGATGACATCATACGGAGTGTATGGTTGGATGGGCTTTTCGAGGTCCTATATGGAGTGATTGGTTGGATGAGCTTAATAGCTCTATTGAGGAGTGATGGGGGACGGAGAGGTGTGTTGGCTGGATGGGTGGGTTTTCTTTAACTCAAATGCATTCATATGCATCTTATTGATTGTTTTGTGAATGCGACTGTCTGTTTTACAGTTTGACTGAAAAGCATTTATGACACTGTGAAATTGTTAAACTTTGATGGTATCTGACTGACTGAATTAAAACTAGTGACTACTGAGAGTTTTGTTACTGGATTGAGTAGTGTTTGCGATTGTGTAACTCAGTGTGATTTTGATATGCTCTAAATATTGCTGTCTGTCAGTACGCCCGTTTCAAACGTACCAACTGTTTCTGTACAACTCTGTAAGTATGTTTCGTTTCAGAACTACTACTGATTTTCTGTGTCTGATTCCGCAGTTAATTGGTTTTGATCTCACACTGAGCTCGAGTAGCTCACCCCCTCTTCTGTTTCCCTTTCAGGTACATTTCAAAGTTCTAAATGCTAGACTCAGTACGCGGAGGTCTTGTACAGGCTTGTGAACAACAATTATGCACTTTTTGTTTAATGATACCATATTGGTATTTGTTTCATTTTGAACTGTATGGTTTATAAACTGTGGTACAGTTACTGTATTAAACTTTTGATTCGTACATTTATTCATGTTAAACTTGTGGACGGAATTTTAACGATTGAGCGCTTTGATTGGTTTTGGAAATGGAAAATTTTGAACGACTTGTTTTTGTAGAAATTTTCTCATGATCACTTCGGTGATCAATGTAGCATCCCAGATTCGATCTAGACTTCTAGGACGGGTTTGGGGTGTTACAAGACATCCACGACCAACACCCGAAATGGTAAGTAACCCTAATGACATGTCATTCGTACCCTAAGCATTCACGAGGTTCAAACGGGTCACATTCCATGTCCAAACCATTTAACTTATACACATTATACCATTTTAGACATACATCCATATAGATCTCATTTTTGAAACATAAACCTTAATTTAACTAATACTACAATTTAATCACATTTCCTAATTTCCATATATCAACAATTTAATTCATTCATAATGTAAATATTAGTTACCATATCATCAACAACATCAATTAACCAATTTAATGAATATACGAACTTACCTACTGAAAAATGATTACAAATGTGATGTTGTCGATTATTCTGCTAATTTCTTAATCTAAATAATAATTTGCATTCAATTAATCGTTTCAAACAACTTAAATAATCAAATTTATGCATATAAGTCATTTTATTATCAATTTACAAAATTACCCCTAAACTTCACAACTTATGTAATTTAGTCCCTAAACCCGAAACGTTTGAATTGAACACATTCAAGCTTAAACCAAGCTAGTTGAATTTTTTTATAGTTCTTGTACAGCCCATATATTTCACTACTTCAAAATAGTTTCTTGAAATTTTACTACTTTAACAATTTAGTCCTTAAACATTAAAATAACTAAAAGCTACTTTACAAAATAATCCTATTTAGCTATCAAGCTTATAAAACTATCATCAAACTTCAGAAACCTCACAAACTCAACAATGACACATTTTAAAAAGTTCAACAATTTTGCGAATTAACCCCCGAGTTTGCTAGATTAAGCTAAAACGATCTCAAACACATAAAAAAACACTAAAAATGGAATAAAAAAATCACCTACATTCAAGAACAAGGGTTGACCGAACCTGCAAGCTTGATAAAATTGGTGGTTTTTCGTTTTGGTAAGTGAAAATGAAGAAGATGATATTGTTTTTCAAATTACCCTTAAAAATAACCTTAACAATTAACTAAACAATGTCCATAAGCTTCCACTATCTATCGATATGGTATAATTACCACTTAAGTCCATCAATTCACATTTCTATAGCCATTTAACACCTTTAACTAATAGTCATTTATCACATGCGAGGGATCCGATTTGTATTGTCTCAAAATTGACACATGGAAAACATTGTGAATTTTGCTACCAACCCAATTCTCTTGATAATTTCATTCAAACCAATGAATTACGGACTAAGTTTTCCTTTTCGACAAAAATAAAGAACTTTCTTCTGGGGTGACACTTTCAAAAATACTTTATCATCAACCTGAAACTCAATGTCTTTTTTTTTTTTAAATCGGCATATGATTTCTAACGATCAGAAACAACTTTCAAAGAATCTCGTATAACATTTACTTTTTTTTTTTTTAATTTCACAAAGCAAATGATACCCAAAAGCTATTTCTCACTCTACTCGGTCTAGTATTAAGGAGTTTTGCATTTTTCAACCATACAAAGCTTCGTTTATAGCCATTTTAATACTTAACTGGTAACTTTTATTATAAGAAAATGCAAACAATAAAAGAAAATTTTCCCAGCTACCTTTAAATTCAAGAATGCAACAACGAAGCGTATCTTCGAGTATTTGAATCACTCTCTCAGACAGGTCGTCTATCTGTGGATGAAACGCTATATTGAAAGTCAAATTAGTGCCTAAAGCTTCGTATAACTTACTCCAGAATTTAAAGGTGAATCGTGGATCGCGGTCAAAAATAATTGACAATGGCATACCATGCAATTCGACTATCTCAGAAACATATAATTCTACTCATTTCTCAAGCAAAAAATCTGTGCGTACAGGTATAAAATGTGCGGATTTAGTCAAACGGTCGACAACAACCCAAATTGCATCTTTCTTTCTCGGCGATAACGGTAACCTTGACACGAAGTCCATGGTAACTCGTTCACATTTCCATTCTGAAATCATAATAGGCTGTAGCAATCCTAAAGGTACCTGATGCTTGGTTTTAACCTGCTGGCAAGTCAAACATTTCGATACAAAATCTGAGATTTCATATTTCATATATGGCCACCAATACATTTGCTTCAAGTCACTGTACATTTTATTACTACTAGGGTGAACCAAATAAACAGTGTAGTGAGCTTCCTGCATAATCTCTCATTTAACTTTAGAGTTCTTCAAAACACACAATTTGTTTTAAAAGTACAGGCTATCATCAACACCAATATGAAAATCTATATCTTGCAGTTTACCAACTTGTTCTCCTTTAGCAAACAAATCAAGATCATTTTTTTGTGCCTCATGAATCTTCTGTAAAATAAAACCATCAACAACATGTGTAAGATGCTTATTCAAAGCTTTCAAAGAAAACAATGATTTTTGACTCAAAGAATCCGCAACAATATTAGTTTTTCCCGGGTGATAGTCGATAATCAAATAGTAGTCTTTTAACAACTCCAACCATCTACATTGTCACAAGTTCAGTTCTTTCCTGGACATTAGATATTTCAAACTCTTATGTTTAGTGGAAATGTTACATTTTTCTTTGTATAAATAATGTAGCCAAATTTTCAAGGCAAAAACAATTGCTGCAAGTTCCAAATCGTGTGTCAGATAGTTTTTCTCGTGCGATTTCAACTACCGGGAAGCATAAGCTACAACTTTTCCTTCCTACATCAAAACAAAACCTAAATCGTTGAACATCACTATATACCACAAATTCTTTATCAGACTCTATTTATGTTAACACAAGGGTTTCGGTTAACATCGCTTTCAACTGATTAAAGCTCTGTTGACATTTATCAAACCAGACAAATTTAACATCTTTTTGTAGCAGTTTCGTCATTGGTAATGCAATTATCAAGAAGCCTTTAACAAAACATTTGTAATAACCGACCAAACCCAAAAAACTTCTTACTTCAGTGATATTTCTCAGAGGTTTCCAATTTAATATTGCTGAAATCTTGCAAGGACCAACTCGTATCTGTCGATACCACGTGACCTAGAAACCCAACTTATCGAAGCCAAAACTCACATTTATTGAATTTCACAAATAGTTGTTTCTCGCACAATGCTTGAAATATAATGCTCAAATGCTTGGTGTGCTTAGTCTCATCTTTCGAGTAATTTAGTATATCATTGATAAAAACAATGAACTTATCTAAATATGGCCGAAAAATCCTATTCATCAAGTCCATAAATGCAACTGGAGCATTTGTTAAACCAAACAACATAACTAAAAATTCATAATGTCCATACCTGGTTTGAAAAGTTGCTTTCTACACTTGAAACTTTAACCCGAAGCTGATAATATTTGGAAAGGATATCAATTTTTGAAAGTATTATCGCACCTTTCAGCTAATCAGACAAATATTGAATATTTGTTTTTAATCGTAACTTTATTCAGTTTTTAATAATCAATATAAAAATGCATTGACCTGTCCTTTTTCTTAACAAACAATGGCGCACCATAGGGAGATACGTTCGGCCAAACAAACCCTCCATCTGAAAATTCTTACAATTGAGCTTTTAGTTCTTTTAATTTAGATGGGGCCATTTTATAAGGAGCAATCGATATCGAAGAAGGTCCTAACACTAACTCAATAGCAAACTCAACCTCTCTAATTGGCAGTAATCTTGGCAACTCTTCTGGAAATACATAAGCAGTATCACAAACAATCAGAACTAGTTCAACTTTCAATTATAAAACTTGAGAATCTAAAATATATGTCAAATATGCCTCGTACCCTTTTCTCACAAATTTCTGAGATGACAGAGTAGAAGTAATGTTGGCAGTATTGTCAATTATATCTAATTCAACACTAATTGATTCACCGTTTCGACATTTCAATATAATATGATTTTATCTAAATTCACAATAGCATCATGCAAAGTTAACTAGTCCATGCCGAGAATAACATTAAATTCGTTAAATGGCAACATCATCAAATCAGCCGAAAAGTCACAATCCCGAACTTTCAATGGATAATTCTTACAAACTTTGTCAACTAACACATACTGACCTAATGGATTAATTACTTTGATCACAAATTCAGTTGATTCTACTGGTATTTTCTTGTCGGTTACTAATGCAATGCATATATATGAGTGAGTTGACCCCGGGTCAATCAAAGCGTAAACAGTAACATCAAAGAAAGAAAATGTACTAGTAATATTGATACGGGAACATCAGACTTATTCATGTCGGAAAAAGCTGTAAGCAAACTTGGCCTCTCAATTAGGAAATCGAATAAGAAGATCAAGACAGTAAATTTTGAGAAGGGCCTAACTGTGGGAGTAGCTCGAGGAGTGGAGCTACAAATCTGCGATTTGAAGGGAAAGGAAGATTTTGAGGTAATCCAGATAGATGATTATGATTTTGTGCTTGGCTTAAACTTTCTTTACAGGATTAAAATGGATATTTTTCCCTTTGTTGATCGCATTTATATCCATGATGATCCACAATCACCATTTGTTGCACCGATAAATCAAGATATGAAGGTTAGGACCAAGGTGTTGTCGACAATCCAACTAGTTGAGCATGTTTTGTATAGGAGGAACATTGATTTGGTAGATTAGAGTGTTGAAGAAGCCCCTTTGGAAATGCTAGTGGGGAAGAAAACAGATATGAAGCCTGTTGAGTCATCAAAAGAGCTACCACCTATAGGAGAGGTGGGTTGTGCATCAAACTTTGGGGGTAAAGTGGTGATGCAACCTGGACAATTGAGAATAATAAAAGTTGCGTACAAGGTACATCCCAAACACTTTAGTATCATTTTTCATTTTGACTTTCCGTTGGCTTTACAAAGACACATGGGCCATTTTAGAGTTTTGAAGCGGGTGGACCAAAGCGCTTACTAACGAAAGTTAGTAGCGAGACTCAAGGTTAACACGATGTTCAATGTGGGAATGTAAAAGTTGATTTGCTCAAATTAAGGGGATCCCGATCGAGGCAAGTCACAATGTGGGCGAGTAAGAGCGGCGAGCTCTTGCAAACGAGATGTACCAACAAGTGAAACGGTTAAAATTAGAAGACAACGAAAGTCAAGGAAAAGGTTTAGAGAGGTGGGACTACTCGATAGTGATACTAGTCGAGAAAGGGCCAAGGCATCGAGAAAGTTTTGAGGTGAATCAAAACAGTGCCATCCCGAGGATGCAATGAGGGCGTTGCGAGAATGGGTGGGGGAAAATGTCACGGGCCGTAGTTTGAAGCCCGTGACCAAAGTACAAAGAGCGTCCCATAGAGGCCTACATATTAAATAGGGCTCATTTGACCCACTTGAATTAGCCGGTTTAAAGAATAAGTGATGAAGCCCATCTACTTGAAGCCTTGTTGGCCCAGTGAGGCAATTATGGGAAATTAGGGCTATCTTGGTAAATAGAGAAAGTAATCTTAGAAGATATGTAATATAATAAGATTTGATTTTATAATCTAGGAGATTAGATAATCCCTTGATTGTAGATATGGTTCAATCTCGTCCGTTAATGTAACTCGATCTATATCATCGGTTTTGAGGGAGCTCAAATATAAATAGAGAGCCTCCCTCTCAGTTGTAATCACTCATTGTATCCATTGTTTTGTATTCTTTGAGTGCTAAAGAATATATTGTGAGCATTTACTCAAACACCTTGTGTGCATTGTTTTTCTATGGCTATTTTGTTTTCTCAAGCTTCTTTTGTCTTTGAGATTGCTTTTTCAATATTTTGGTGCCTTAGAGGAATTCTACAAGAATCCTCACTTTGTGAGACTTAGGCTAACTTAGGCATATTTGAAGCGAAAGAATCGCCTAAGGACGCATGGATTGCAAAACGAAAGATCTAGCCCCATGACATAATCTTGTGTTTGACATATCATATTCTCATGACACTAAAAAGCATTTATGTAATTTTTATTTTAGTGAAAAACTACTATTTTTTTAATACAATGCTTAGAATTACCCTAACTCCTACCCTTAAATACTAGTTATATGTTGGCATCATGAAGAATAATTTATAAATAACGAATTTATTTTTTTGTGTTGTCAATTTATCTTATATTTTGTATAATTTGTCCTATTAATTATATTTACTAAGTTTTTATTTGATAAATGAAAAAAAAAATGATGAAAAATTAAATATTGAACTTTTAGTATAGAAATTTACAAATATTGAATTTATATTATAAAATTGTTTGGTATATTAGTAAAGTTAAAACTACATATAATTGTAATATTTAATAATAGTAAATCTTGATTTTTGAAAATTATTTATTTTATTTTTAAAAAAAATTAGTGATAAGGAGAAGATAATTCAATGGTTTCAACACATTAAAAAATGTTATGTACAATTGTGAAAAAATATGAGTTATTAGAATTTATTTGATGTACATTTTTTAGTTATTATTTTAATAATTTTATATTTCTCTTTCGTTTAACTATATTATACATTAATTTATCAAGTATTAATATTATATATTAGTTTATATGACATTTTGAAAAGGTTTTATTTTTTTTAATTTGACTCCACACTCTAAAATTTCTAATTCCGTCATTTAGGATGAATCTCTAATCTCATCATGTTTGTATGTCATGTATAATTTAATTTTACATTATAATTATTCAAACATATATCTGAACTAATTGTAATTATGTATATACTCTATTTATAATAATAAACTTTTCTTTAAAGAAAAATGAGTAGAGCTTAATTTAATTTAATATCCTTCTACCAATGATTTCAATAGGGTGTTTAATAATTTGGTTAATGGCAAAGATGAGATATTGAGAATAAAATTTTGAAGTCCCATTATAATTAAATAGCATGCTCAAGTTCTCTCCTATTTTTATTTTAACGCTATCCGAATTTATTGAAGTTTAGATCCATATTTATTTTGATTTTAATCATGTACTAAGTTAATTTTAATTATAATTAATCAAACATACATTTATTTTTGTCTGTAATCTAATTTTAATTTTATTTGTAGTTGTAAACTCTTTTAAAAAAAATATTTTACATTTAAAATTTTAATTTAATCTGATTTCAAATTTTAATTTATTTGAACTCAAATACTATAATTATGAACGAAATAAATATGAAATAATGTAAACCAGAATTATTTTAATTAATTTAATTTAAACTTAAAAAAAATATGAAAAATAATCTTAATAAGAAATTATACAAACTCAAAATTAGCTTTAAAAATTTTTAAATTAACCCCATATAAATGGATCCCTCTAACACATTGTTGCGGTTTGCCATTCATTTTGCTTGAACCGTTTTTCCCTCGCATTCATTAAAATAAACCTTCATAAAAGGAAACAAAACCCAATATAGTGAATGCATCTAGTGGGAGAAGCTTCTTCATCTTCCCTTCTCTTCTCTTTGACTGCAAGGCCACAAGTATAATGAATTGAATGAGTTCAATCTCCTCTTCTTTGGTTTTCTTTTTTCTTTTTTGATTCTTTGGATATTTTCCCATAGTTTAGGATTATTTATCAGAAGCAAATTAATTTGTTTTTCAAACATATATGATACCATATGAATCAGTAATGTACAAAGAGATTCCAAATTTTAAGAGCTTCAGCATAACAATTTGTAGGTATGTTTTTTCTTATTTGTTTATCTCTACCATATAATCATTCCCTTTTAAATGTTTTATTTGTACTTTTATATTCAGGATTCTTGCTTTGTTTTTACTTCACCCCTGAGAAAACAAGCATATCTTTCTACTTTTGAGTGAGGAAGATTTCATATTTGCATAGCTAAAGAATCCACCATTGTTGATTACAGCAAAAATGAAGGGTCTTTTAAGAGGTTTGAAATACATTTCCCAAATTTTTGGTGAGTACCCTTTTCTTCCCCATAATTAAAATAAAAAATTGCTGCATTTATTGTACTTGTAATTGCTTAAAATATTATTTATCATCAACATTTTTTCAGAGGATGAAAAAGAACCAGAAATGCAAATTGGAAATCCTACAGATGTAAAACATGTTGCTCATATCGGTATGGATGGTCCATCCGCCAATAAACCGAGCTGGGTACGGCATGATTTTCATTTGTTTTACTTTTCGGTCGTGATTGCAGGAATAACGAATGTTATTGCAGTAAATTACGATGAAAATCGGCTGCTATTTAAATCCCAGATAATTGAGAAAAATGTCAAATTTATCCATTTTTTTATCCATACAGATGGATGAGTTCAATTCTGAGTTCTCATCAACTCCTGTAAATAGTAATCAACAATTAAAGCCTCCACCTGCAGGTTTGGTGCATTTTTGCTTTTCACCAATTAAACAGATTTCGTTAAAATCAACTTCTCAGAGCGCCAGAATAGCCAAAATCTCCTTACACATAATATTTAAATGTCAATCTTGGTGCAGGAAATCAGGACTCATTGCCACCTACTAGCAATGAGAAGCAAAAGAAGTCGAGACGCAAACAATCGGCAAGCATCGGTTCACCCGGAGGAGGTTCACCGAAAGTGTCCGAGAAGAAAGCTAGGCGCCAGCGTACATCGAACCTCTCAATGGAATCCACTAATCGAGATTCATCTTCCCGTGAAAGGCGAAACCGTCGTGCCACTGAACCATCTTCTCAAGTAGTACTACCTGACATCCCGAAGAAATCTCGGCAAAAGAAACCAAAGGAATCATGTGGATCCGATAGGTCTCCTTCGCCATCCAGGTTCGAGTATTGAAGACATCAAAGTTTAAAAGGGTGTGTTATTTGTAACGTACAGGTTTTAAACATAAACTTTTTCCAAAAAAAGAATTCATATATTTAGAGAATAATACTTTTATGTTGATTTCCAATTCCCAAGTTGAAAAAAGAAATTATGAGAAATCCGAATAACATAGATGATCATTGCATCAAAATGTAAATCTCCTATGAATGTTTACTTTAATACACAACAGTCAATTCAGTTTCCTTGTTGATCCCATAATGTTCCAAAGAGAAATCATCATCCAATGCCTTCTCACCATATAGTATTTCCTTCACCGTAATTCCTTTCTTCGATCGAATCATTTCCAGAAGTGAGAAATAGAGCTAGTAATTTTGCCTACTTCGATACGCATGATGGTCGATGATGGTGCAAGTACCATAGAAAGTGTGCTATGTTTCTGGATACGGTAACTGGCCAGATCACGTCCTCCTTCGAGTCGTTTGCCAGAAAATATAATACTCTGAAGATGAACCGGAATCTTCAGCTTCTTGAAAATCTTGTCCTTCACATCTTGAACCGTCATATTCTGCTGTACATCAAGAGTTAAGGTTCTCCCACTCCAAGTCTTGACAAACACTTGAAATAGGGGATGCAAAATTTGCAGCATAGATTCCTCTTTGATGTCATAACAAGCCAATATCTTCGAATCCTCGAGTTGCTGGCCTAAATAGAACAAACTGCCTGCTGAAGTACCCAACATGGTATCAGCAATTGCTTTGACATCGGCTACCAAAAACGTTACTTTAACCTTAAGTTTTGCAACTCTCCCGGATAATGCTTTGACATAAATCGAAAGCACATCATTTTGGCTGAAAACAACACAAATGGTGGACTCATTCTTTACATCAAGAGAGCTCAGAGTCCAATCCTCTTCAAGTAGTTTTCCTTCATATATAAGAGAGAATCGATTCAATTCCATCCCCTCTGTCACCTCGATCAATGACTTGATACTTTCCACGGTATCATTAGCCCTTGCTTCCACGACAATGGTCCTTTGCTCTGATGGTATTTTGATGTGTAGCTTCACTACGTCGAAATTCT
The DNA here is from genome assembly GCA_005393395.2 of Gossypium australe. NCBI lineage: Eukaryota > Viridiplantae > Streptophyta > Magnoliopsida > Malvales > Malvaceae > Gossypium > Gossypium australe. The sequence continues at coordinate 101,555,942 of CM016623.1, forward strand.
GGAGAAGTAAATGGAGAGTGGAGTTCCTCTGAATACCATGATCAACTAGCCTTTCATCATCATTGAGCAGTTTGCCAGCAAAGCAAAGATCCCGAATAGTCTCGGAAACGATTCCTTTTTCATATATTAATGCCTTCAGTAGGTTTAACCTTCCAGGCGACCGTCTTCACCAACTTCAAGTATACAGGTATCTACAAACAATGATAACTCGGAATAAGCAAACACTAAATCATACATTGTTGGATAAACTCAAAACCTTCGGTTACCTTTACCAACAAGGAATCATTGCCAAGATTGAAACTTAATCTCCTTGATGAACGAAAGAAGAAGCATTCAAGAACAAAATTGAACTTCATGTTTCATAAATGATGTCTATTAACAAGATTATGAAATCAAATCACAAGAATGAACACGTTTCATCATATTTAAATCTTTCTGCAATATAAATGATATCAATCAACCAAAGGCACTTTAGTATATTCATATCAGAAAAATCACAATGTGTAGCCAGCAAAAAGAATGTTTTTTATGATTAGCCATTTACATTTCCAGATGAAACTTGAACAAGAAAATTAACTCAAACTGAACAAACATACCCAGAAAGGGGGAAAAAAAGGAAAATCAAATTGGATTTTCCATTAAATTATTTTGTACAATGAAAAAAAGAAGGAAAGAAAGAAAAAACAAAAAAAATCATTCATTCTTCTTTTGAAGAAGGAAAAGGAACATAAACCTCTTCTTCAGAGGAGCCAACACGGGGTCTTTCTGCCGCTGATGGTTTCATGGTGATTCACTGATTATTAAAAAAAAAATAAAAAGCCTCCGGATTCAAATTGAAAAGAAACAAATTATTGAATACAACAGGAAAGAGAGAGAATTAGAATTAGTGAGAGAGAAACAAAGCCTGTAGAGCTTCCAGTGTAGGTAAAACAACATATGACCTCTGCCTAAGCTATAAGGCAAGCGTTAAGGAGCTCTTTCATTTATAGTATTTATTTAGAAGGTATTTGGCCTCAAACAGTTAAAATATAAAAATATACATACTTTTTACCCTTTATTTATCCCTCAAATTTTAAATTTTATGTTAAATTATCCATAAATGATGAAAAATTAATGATTTCATTAACTTTTTTAAGTGGTGGTAGACTTTGGCAGTCAGTGTTACGTCCACGTGGCAGTCTAAAAATATGCCAACGTTGATCATTAATTAAAAATTGTAAAATATATATTAAAAATTATAAAACTTTAAGATTTTATTTATTTTTGGACAAAACTTCTTTATTTACTTGAATACTTGTATTTTATTCACTCCACTTCTTCCCTTAAAAAACTTAAGAAAATTTCTAGAAGGTTCTCTCTCTCTCTCTCTCTCTTTCCTTTAAGTTGGAGTTGAAAATCTGGATCTTTTTTAGTGACTACTCCATGTTAAGGTAAGTATTATATGAGGGTTATCTTGGTTTGAGATGATAGCGGATGTTACGAACGAGTTTTAATGGTGTTTTTCTATTTTATAAGCAGTGGTTGCTACAGTTTCTTATTGGATTTGGAGTTCAACCTGTTAGCTGAGGTTGTCAAATGAGTCTCTATGCTGACTCTTGCATATGTACTGTTCATGCAAGGAGATCTGTAGAATATTAAACGAACTATGAAGCCGAGATCATGAAATGTATTGTATAGTATGTATGTAACTATATGAGTAATTACTAAAGAATATTTGTGAATGTATGATTGTTGGTTGAGGATAATATGTATAGCTGGTATGGAATCTAGTAAGTTCAAGTATATGATAAATGGTGAATAAGTAATGTAATAGCCCGTTTTCAGTGAAATCGGAACAGTGGTTTTGGGACCATAAATCTGAGTTAAAAAGAAAATTTATTTTAATGTCATTGCATGGTCTGCATTATGATAAGAAGAATGTATGAAAATTCTGATAAGAAAATTCTACAGATTATGTGTTTAATTATGGAAAGGACCAAATTGTATAAAATGCAAAAGTTGAATTCTAGTAGCTAAAAGGATCAACTAGCTATGGAATTCAAAATAAGAGGTCCTTATATGGCAATTAAACCATTAAATAAAAGTTAGTAGATATTTTTGGTGATTTATCCATGGAAAATTAGAAAAAGAAAAGGATGAAATTGGAAAGTTAAAAAATTAAAGATGATAAATAAAATAAATATCAAATAACATCATTTTATATCATCTTCTTCCCCAAAATTTCTATGGAAACCCTAGGAAAGAGAAACAAGCTTTCTTGGCTTAATTGAGTAAGTATCCTTGTCCCGTTTTTAGTAATTTTTATATTTTTGAGATCGGAATAGCTTAATTTATCTATTTTAGGGATTAATTTTAAAAGTTATCGAAGTATTAAAGCTTTTCCATGGATGAATATGCTGAAATTTTGAAATTTATGGTAGAAAATGAAAAGTTGTTGATAGTTAAACAACTTTTGTAAAGTGAATTTTGATGAAATTATGATTTAGGGACTAAATTGTAAAGATGTAAAAGTTATGGAAAAATTCTAAATTTTGTGAACTACAAGTGCTGCAAATGTTGTATGGAAATTTTGGTTAGGCTTGGAATAAGGATTAAATTGCATGAATTTCATTTTCCGAGCCTAGGGACGAAATTATCATTTATGAAAAGTATAGGGGAAAATGTTAATTTTTCCTAGGATGTAAATTGAATCCAATTGAATATGAAATATAATGAATTGATGATTAAATTCATTTATATAGATTCGGAAAGACCAAATACGGAATTGGATCGAGGAAAACAAAAAGTAACGGATTAGTAGACTTTTATACACGAACAAGTGCCGAGGTAAGTTCGTGTAACTTAATCATGTATATTTATATTTTTCAATTGAATGATGTATATGTGAGAATTGTATAAATGATTAATGTATGAAAATAATCATATGCTCGAAATTATTCGATAAATAATGAGTTCCGATTGAATAATGAAATGCGATGGATACAATATTTTCCCGTACTGATTATAGTCCTGCATATGTTGCAGACATTATAGCTCGGAGCAGCACTCTGTTAAAAGCCTTCTCTAGCATCCTGTTATATAGTTCCTACGAGCATCCTGATTGGTAGTGATTCTGCATGTGTTGCACACAACCGCAACTCTTTGTGAGCGTCCTGTTACATGATTCGATTGGTTGTGATCCAACATATAATGCGGACACAAACGCAGCACTATGTGAGCGTCCTAATATAGGCTCTTATGATCTTTCTGACATGGCTCGCTTGAACTCCTTGTTACGCTATCCGGTGCTCCCTGATAATAACTCTTCGGAGTTACCTGTTAAGCTTTATGAGCTCCCTGATTAAAACTCTTATGAGTTTCCTGTTCAGCTTGGATAAGCGTCCTGTTACATGGCTCATCTGAGCATCCTGATATATGTGGCTCGAGAATGTGCTCCCTGATTATGTGCCCTATCGGGTACTCCTAAACATGAATTGACGAATCACTGATTTGTATACCTCGTGTATACTACCTGAGTATTCATCGTAATTTCAATGATTCAACGGATAAAACTCCTGACATGAGAAAATTTCGAGATTTAAAAGAATTATATATTGATTGCTTCTAAAATACCTAAAAGTTTGTAGCATGATGAGCTTATCCATGCTTATTTGATGTAAATGTGAATTATGTGACTAACTTGCTTAATTGAGTGTATGTGACTAGGCAAATTGTCAATTTGTTGGGAAGTATGTTATTGAATGCTTATTTTAATGAATGTTATTGGTAAGTTTAATTCCTGTTATAGAACTTACTAAGCATTAAATGCTTACTAGGTTTTCTTTTCTCTGTTTTATAGTGCTCAAAAGCTCGCAAAGGTTGGAGATCGGTCGGAGCATCATCACGCTATCCACCAGCCCGTTTTGGTATAAATAGTAAATTTATTTTTATATAATGGAATTGTAACGCCCTGAATTTGGGCCTAGTAGAATTGGGCCTATTGGGCTTTGGGCTTTTGGGTATCAGAAAATCTTTTAGTGAGCGAGAAAATGACAATTGGCATGTGGACTTTGAGGGTTAATGAATTTGGAGTGTTTAGGGGTGTTGGAGATGTTCTGGGTTCAAGTAAGGGTATAGGAAAATTTTGGTTTTAGCCCAAGGGAACAGTGACTTCAGTTAGTAGGCCTTTTAAATAAATGAAGAAGAAAATGACAACAAAAGGAGCTTGCGGTGCAGTGGCAAGGTGGCGCCACTTGGGGAGCTATAAGGTGGCGTTACTATCAGGTGAAGAGGTCCAAGGTTTGAGGCTTAAGAGTGGTGAGTTTAGAGGCTTTATTTTTGTGCATGGAAGGAAGGTAGTGGCGTGGAGTTGGACTCTAATGGGACTGTTCAGAAGAGAAAAGTCAGGAAGCGATTGAGGAGCTTATCGTGGAGAAAAATTAGGAGATGAGATATGTGGAAGAGGTTGAGCCGAATTGGGAATTTGGGCATAGGAAATTCGGCAAAAGGCTATAAATAGGTGTTGATTTTGGGGTTCTAGGCTAATGCCAAATTCTTTCTTTTATTTTGCCGAAAACTAGTTTCTCTCCAAATACCTAAAAGCCGAAATCCCTTATTCTTCCTCTTCTATTTTGCACCGATTTCTTCCATTCCATATCATCAAACTCTTTTCTTTTCTTTGCTTCTAGTCTATTTCTTTTGTGCCGAATATTCTTGGTCTCTAAAGTCCAGTATTCCTTTTTTGCCTAAATCCCTATTGGGTTGCGTTCTTCTTCTTTCTCTGAAAGCCGAATACTCCCTGATAGTCGAATAGCCCTATGTTTTTGCCGATTCCTTATTGTTTTTCTTCCATCACAAATCGGTTGTTGTTATATACTCTTAATCAAGTTTTAAAAGCCGGATCTCGTCCAATAACTATCTAGGCTGCAGAATCAAAGGCTGGATTCAGTAAGTACTTAGTCAACCTCCTTTAGTGTGTTTTGGTAAAAGCCGGAGGGCTATCTAACTCTTTCTTTTCATTAACCCTATATTAACAAGGGTAGGGTTCAAAGATCGCAAGCGTGGTAAGGATCGCTAACAAGTGTTAAGTGTACTCGTCTCAATTGCGGATTAGTAAGTGGCCGAATGTAAGTGTGGCTTATAGAGGTGACTTGTGTGGAATATGAGTCACTTGATTTTTGATAGTATATGTGTGGGTGCAGATCTAGTGGATATTTGTGAATAGTAGCTAAGGAAGGGCTACAAGAATTGGTGGCACACGGTAAGGTTATGGTAAGGCTTCAGTTTTTGGGTAAATATTGTGGTTAAGTGTGTGATTGATTGGAGATTGGTATTGGTTGTAGGTTCAAGGCAGGGGATAGTGTAGCACGTCGCATTAACCAGGTGTGTACATACACACTTCACACACGATAATTCGACAAAAGCCGAAATCCTGAAAAGCCGAAAGGTTGGCGCAGACAACCATACGAGCGTGCAAAGATTTGTGTGAGAACACCGATACGATTACCGGGGCCAAGAGAGTGATCTCATGGTCTCGGGACATTGTTTGGCCGATCGGGCCAACCGGTGTTAAATGGGCCTGCCGAGCTCGTGGGCCCAAATCGGCAGAGTTGATATGTGAAATTGAATGATGGATTGATATGGATAGTTGTATGATTTGATTATGATCGGGCCTAATAGGCTACATAAACATGATTGGGCTTAATGGGCTATATGGACATGATTGGACTTAGTGGGCCTTATGGCATTTTAGAAATGTATGCTAGGGTTTTAATGGACTCTAGGCCTAGTTCTGATAAATTCTTAAATAGCATAAAACTTAATGTAATAATCAAGCACGTCTGTTAACAAGTCGCTAGGTTAGAGTGTGGCAATGGACATATGCATGTCTAGGATTGGATCTAGGGAGAGCTTGGTACTTAAGCGGTCCTAGTGACCCACCTCCTCTTCTCTAGGATCCTACCTGGTGCATAGTGTCTGTTCACTTTAGCCGCAAGGACTTGTTGATGGGCCAAAGTTCATAACCAAAACCCGAGATGAAAGAAATTATGAAAATACCCCTATAGGGTAGAACTACGAAAATACCCCTGTAGGGTAAAATTACAAAAATACCCCTATAGGGTAGAATTACAAAAATAACTCTGTAGGGTAGATTTACAAAAAAATACCCCTGGGTAATGAAATGACTGAAATACCCCTAGGTTATTAAAGTGTGAAAATGTGTATGTTGCATTCATGAGATATATGTTGCACTTGGGTGGGTTTGATGATACGGAGGAATATATGTGAGGATCGCATAGTCGCTTGACGACCGTGGATCCACTGGTGGCTTTAAGCCCATTATATTCTTAGCAGCTTTACTGCAACGTTTGAGTAGTGCCGCTGTTGGTGCTACCTTTGGAGTGTAGGGATAGGTGGATTGATATTTATATCCCCACAAAAGTGTAGGGTTGGAAGGGAAATAGAGTGCAGGGTTGGATTTGGGATGGGAGCATTGCATTCATGTGATACTAATGTGATATAAGGTCATTGTGGGCTAAGGCCCAAGACCACCGATTTTGATAACGCTTAGGCCCAATGTGGTAATCGCATGTTGGTTGGATTACCAAGGGTCGTACACACTGAGTTTCGAAACTCACACCCTTTTATTTAATATTTCAGGTGACTCTTAGTAGACGACTCGATGTGGGAGAGAACTCGGAGATGGCCACACCACAAGATATTTAGAAGTTTTATTTATTTGTCTCAAAAGACATGATTTTAATTACTTATTTTCGTTGGATGTAATAAGGCCTTGTACTCCGATTTGACTTTGGTTTTTGAGTTTTGTTGTTTCAACTGTTTACTTAATTATTAGACCTGTGTAAATTTCTTATGTTTAAATTTGGTTTTCAGAATACTTAAAATAATTAAATGGTCTTTTATCATTAGTTAACAAGACTCAAGGATTTTGAGTTTTTGGGCCTTAAATTTTAACTTAGGAAAATCGTTTTGAATTATCCTTTTGATGTGACATTCCCGGATTCGACCATAATGTCTAGGCCGGGTCTGGGGGTGTTACATTTAGTGGTATCAGAGTCAGGTTGCAAAGCTCGGGCTTGAAATAGGCCTTAGATTTCAGGTTTTTATAACAAACAGATTAAAAAGTTTCTGCAGGATTCTTGAAGTGTGGTTCACTGAGCCCTCGACGTCGAGCCAAGTAAGTTTTTTCGGTGATTACACTTGTTTTTAGATATTGGGCCACTTTAAACAATAGGTTCTTAGAGACTAAAACCCTTACGAAACTTAAGCCTGTAGTGGATTTACGACGGCGAAACAACTTTTAAATTGTTACTTGCATAAAACTTGTGCTTTAAATAGTGGAACTATGAACTAAATTCATAAAAATTTCTAATTCAGATAATACGAGAATCAGCGATGAGCGCTAGAAGAAGTGAAAGGGGTCGCGGCAGAGGCTGTGGAAGTGTTAGGGCTGATGTGCTGACTCAGCTAGTTAGGGAGGTACTGGAGGAGGTTAAAGAAATTAGTGAAACACTTCGGGTTAGGTGCGTGGACTGTAAGAAAAAAGGAGATCGCAGTTCTCTAGGGCTGTAGTCTCGTTCTGTGAAGCATGTTAAGGTACGTCCAAAATTTCTGGCTTGCGAATATTGCAGAAGGCGTCATCCGGGTGAATGCTAGAGGAAGTCAGGATCATGTTTCAGATGCAGGCCTGAGGAGCATAAGGCTCGAGGATTGTTCAATCACCATTAAGTCGGGTATGTTTTGTGTGGATGCGATATTTTTGGGTATAGAAACTGTATGCGTACAATGTTTATGTGTTATTAAATCAGAGTGCGTAGCGAAAGCATAGTGGTGTGACTTGAGCGGTGCATTTAGTAGTTAGTTGGAAATTTTGAGGACGAAATTTCTTTAAGGGGGTAGAATTGTAACGCCTCAAATTTGGGCCTAGTAGAGGTGGGACTATTGGGCTTTGGGCTTTTGGGTATCAGAAAATCTTTAAGTGAGCGAGAAAATGACAATTGGCATGTGGACTTTGAGGATTAATGAATTTGGAGTGTCTAGGGGTGTTGGAGATGTTCTGGGATCAAGTAAGGGTATAGGAAAATTTTGGTTTTGGCCCAAGGAAACAGTGACTTCAGTTAGTAGGCTTTTTAAATAAATGAATAAGAAAATGACAACATAAGAAGCCTGTGGTGCAGTGGCAAGGTGGCGCCACGGGGAGCTATAAAGTAGCGTTACTGTCAGGTGAAGAGGTCCAAGGTTTGAGGCTTAAGAGTGGTGAATTTAGGGGCTTTATTTTTGTGCATAGAAGGAAGGTAGTGGCATGGAGTTGGACTCTAATGGGAGTGTTCAGAAGAGAAAAGTTAGGAAGGGATTGAGGAGCTTATCGTAGAGAAAAATTAGGAGATGAGATATGTGGAAGAGGTTGAGCCGAATTGGGAATTTGGGCATAGGAAATTCGACTAAAGGATATAAATAGGTGTCGATTTTAGGGTTCCAGGCTAATGCCAAATTCTTTCTTTTATTTTTCCAAAAACTACTTTTCTCTCCAAATACCTGAAAGTCAAAATCCCTTATTCTTCCTCTTCTATTTTGCGCCGATTTCTTCCCTTCCTTCTTATCAAACTCTTTTTTTTTCCTTTGCTTCTAGTCTATTTCTTTTGTGCCGAATATTCTTTGTCCCTAAAGTCCAGTATTCCTTTTTGCCAAAATCCCTATTGGGTTGCGTTCTTCTTCTTTCTCTGAAAGCCGAATACTCCCTCATAATCGAATAGCCCTATCTTTTTGCTGATTCTTTATTGTTTTTCCTCCATCACAAATCGATTGCTGTTATCTACTCTGAATCAAGTTTTAAAAGCCGGATCTCGTTCAGTAACTATCTAGGCTGCAAGATCAAAGGTTGGATTCAGTAAGTACTTAGTCAACCTCCTTTAGTGTGTTTTAGTAAAAGCCGGAGGTCTATCTAACTCTTTCCTGTCGTTAACCTTATATTAACAAGGGTAGGGTTCAAAGATCGCAAGCGTGGTAAGGATCGCTAGCAAGTGGTAAATGTACTCGTCTCAATTGTGGATTAGTAAGTGGCCGAATGTAAGTGTGGCTTATAGAGGTGACTTGTGTGGAATATGAGTCACTTGATTTTTTATAGTATATGTGTGGGTGCAGATCTAGGGGATATTTGTGAATAGTAGCTAAGGAAGGGTTACAAAAACTGGTGGCACACGGTAAGGTTATGGTAAGGCTTCAGTTTTTGGGTAAATATTGTGGTTAAGTGTGTGATTGATTGGAGATTGGTATTGGTTGTAGGTTCAAGGTAGGGGATAGTGTAGCACGTCGCATTAACCAAGTGTGTACATACACTTCACACACGACAATTCGGCAAAAGCCGAAATCCTGAAAAACCTGAAATGCCGAGAAGTCGAAAAGCCGAAAGGTTGGCACCGGTAACTACACGAGCGTGCAAACATTCGTGTGGGAACACCGATATGATTACCGGGGCCAAGAGAGCGATCTCATGGTCTCGGGCCACTATTTGGCCGGCCGGGCCAGACGGGGCTAAATGGGCTTGCCGAGCTCGTGGGCTCAAATCGGCAAGAGTTGATATGTGAAATTGAATGATGGATTGAAATGGATGGTTGTATAATTTGATTATGATCAGGCCTAATGGGCTACATAAACATGATTGGGCTTAATGGGCTATATGGACAAGATTGGACCTAGTGGGCCTTATGGGATTTTAGAAATGTATGCTTGGGTTTTAATGGACTCTAGGCCTAGTTCTGATAAATTCTTAAATAGCATAAAACTTAATTTAATAATCAAGCACGTCTGTGGACAAATCGCTAGGTTAGAGTGTGGCAATGGACATCTGCATGTCTAGGATTGGATCTAGGGAGAGCTTGGTACTTAAGCGATCCTAGTGACCCACCTCCTCTTCTCTAGGATCCTACTTGATGCATAGTGTGTTTTCACTTTAGCAGCAAAGACTTGTTGATGGGCCAAAGTTTATAACTAAAACTCGAGATGAAAGAAATTACAAAAATACCCCTGTAGGGTAGAATTACGAAAATACCCCTGTATGGTAGAATTACGAAAATACCCCTATAGGGTAGAATTACAAAAATACCTCTGTAGAGTAGATTTACAAAAAATACCCCTGGGTAGTGAAATGACTGAAATACCCCTGGGTTCTTAAAGTGTGAAAATGTGTATGTTGCATTCGTGAGATATATGTTGCACTTGGGTGGGTTTGATGATACGGAGGAAGATATGTGAGGATCGCATAGTCGCTTGACGACTGTGGATCCATCGGTGGCTTTAAGCCCATTATATGCTTAGCAGCCTTGCTGCAACATTTGAGTAGTGCCGCTGTTGGTGCTACCTTTGGAGTGTAGGGATGGGTGGGTTGATATTTATATCCCCACAGGAGTGTACGGTTGGATTTGGGATGGGAGCATTGCATTCATGTGATACTGATGTGATATGAGGTCATTGTGGGCTAAGGCCCAAGACCACCGATTTTGATAGGCTTAAGCCCAATGTGATAATCGCATGTTGGTTGGATTACCAAGGGTCGTACACACTGAGTTTCGAAACTCACACCCTTTTATTTAATGTTTCAGGTGACTTTCAGTAGACGTCTCGACGTGGGAGAGAACTCAAAGATGGCCACACTACAAGATACTTAGAAGTTTTATTTATTTGTCTCAAAAGACATGATTTTAATTACTTATTTTCATTGGATGTAATAAGGCCTTGTACTCCGATTTGACATTGGATTTTGAGTTTTGTTGTTTCAACTATTTACTTAATTATTAAACCTGAGTAAATTTCTTATGTTTAAATTTGGTTTTCGGAATACTTAAAATAATTAAATGGTATTTTATCATTAGTTAACAAGACTCAAGGATTTTGGGCCTTGAATTTTAACTTAACAAAATCGTTTTTAATTATCCCTTTGATGCGACATTCCCGGATTTGACCATAACGTCTGGGCCGGGTCTGGAGGTGTTACAGGAATGTATAGGTTAACTTGGCCAATTGTTGGCTTGTAAATGGTTGTTTGTAATCTAGCCATTGGAATGGCTAGTAATAGTTGGTTTTGGTATATTTATAAGGTTAAATCATGATAAATACATATATCTTTAGTGTGTTTAATTTAGTTATGTTAAATGCATATGTTTATAAAAGGTAAGACTATATGTAACAACCCAATTTTGGTGAAATCGAAACAGTAGTTTCGGGACCACAAGTTCGAGCCGAAAATAAAATTTATTTTTATTTTATTACATGTTTCGTAATATGATAGAAATGTCATGTGAAAATTTTGAAAAGAAAATTTTATCGATTATGTGCTTAATTATGAGAAGGACCAAATCGCATAAAATGCAAAAGTTGAATTCTAGTAGCTATAAGAATTAAATAGCTATGGAATTCAAAACGTAAGGTCCTTATATGGTAATTAGACCATTAAAGAAATGTATGTAGATATTATGGTGACTCATCCTTGGAAATTTAGAAAAAGGGCAAGGGCTAAATTAGAAAGTGGAATATTGTAATTAATTAAAAGATGATAAAAAGAAATATCATCTTATTTTCTCATCTTCTTTCCCAAAAACACATGGAAACCCTAGGGGAGAGAGAAGAAACTTTCATGGCTAAACTGGGTAAGTTTCCTTGGCCCGTTTTTAGTAATTTTGATATTTTTGAAACTGGGATAGCTTAATCTATCTATTTGGGGGATTAATTTGAGAAGTTATCAAAGTATGAAAAATGGGTCATGGATGTATATTCTGAAAATTTGAAATTTATGGTAGAAAATGAAAAGTTGTTGATAGATAAACAAGTTTTACGAAGTGATCTTTGATGAAAACATGATTTAGGGACTAAAATGCAAAGTGGTGAAAATTGATGAAAAATTCTGAAATTTATAGAAAATATGTGCTATAAATTTTATGTTGGAATTTTGGTTAGGCTTGGAATAGGTAGTAAATTGCATAAATTTCATTTTCCGAGCCTAGGGACGACTAAGATGTAAATTGAGTTCACATGAATTTGAAATGTGATAAATTGACGTTAAATTTACTTGTCGAATTAGTAGATTTATGTACACACATTTGTCGAGGTAAGTTCGTGTAACTAAATTGTATATATGTCTATGCTTGAATTAAATGTTGTGTTTGTGAATTGTGTAAATTCTATAATTATGTGAAATGATCACATATTCGTTAAAGCCCGGTAAATGAAATGTGCCCGATGACAATAAAGCCTGATAAATGATAAATGATAAAAATATTACTTATATGCTGAAAATGAATGTAGAATGTGTTTATTTGAATTTATGAAGGTTATAAATGTATGAAATAATCACATGCCTGATAATGCTTGGAAAATGTCAAATTCCGTTTAAATAAATGGAAAATTCGATGGATATGTGATTTCCCGAAATGAATGAGGTTCTGCATTTGTTGCTGACGGATTTAGCTCAGATAAGTAATCCTATTGACCTCATTATTGAAAGGATTTAGCCCGGACGGGTAATCCTGTTATAAGTCCTCTCGAGCATATATTTTGGATTGGATTTAGCCTAGACGGGTAATCCAGATCAAGCTCTTTAGAGCATATGTCATAAAATAGATTTAGCCTGGACTGGTTGTAACATCCTATAATTTGAGTATTTTCTTGTGTTAGCATAGTCTTGTGAAGGCTTGATTTTATTTAGGAAGCTAGAATAAATTTTTAGTATGGTTTATTTAATGAAGTGGAGTAAGTGAGCTTGACACTTAAGTTAATTTAAGTGTTAAATTATAGCATAAGGGAGTTAATGGCATAGTGGTTAAGGAGCTTGAAAGGTTGCTTGAGGGAAGTGGTTCGAGTAGCTCGGAAAGCATTTTGAGGATTGTATTTTTGTACATTCTAGCATTGATGGACGGTCAAGCTTCACATATGGAAAGTTGGACTTTCAAATTCTTCTTTTGGTAAGTTGAATATTAGTTTAAGGTAAGTTAGAAGTTTGGGAAGGAAATCAAGTGATTAAAGGATGATGGGAGAGCATAAGGCATGATATAAGGAAGATGTTTTGGAAAGTTTTCCTAGGCTTTAGTGCATGTATGTGGACGGTATGGGTGTCTAGGGGGGTGGCCGAATGTTGTTAGGTGTTTTGGGGGGGAATTGTTGGCCGACTTTTGCATTTGTGCATCTTTGGCTTTGTTTTTCTTTCTCTCCAAAAACTTCCCACCTTGGCCGAATGTCTATTGTGCTTTTGGTGCAAATTTCTTTTGATTTTAGCCTCATTTTGTTGAACCAAATCATACCATTTTTCTTTCTTTCATTGTTCTTTTGAAACCGAAAATACAATTTGAACTTTATGCATTTTTGTGCACTTTTCTTCTTTGGCAAAATAGAGTTTGGCCGAACCTCTCTCTATCCCACATCTCTCTCTTTTTCTTCTTTGACATTGGTTCATAATCATATTTCTCATACTTTCTCTTGGCCGAAACTTTCATCTCTCCATCTCTCTTTACTTTCTTTTATTTTTATTTAAAGTCATAAACATTCCTCTCCCATTGAAATCTCTTCCATCTTCTTCTTTTGTTTTCCTTTCTCTTTCTCAACTTTAATCAAGTCCTAATTGTCAATACAATCAACCATAGCCGAATTTCTTAGACCATTTGATCATTTTGCCGAAACTTTCCCTTTCTCTTATTGTTTTGTTTTGGCCGAATATTCAAGGGTAGATTTTCCTTTGCTTTCTTCAATCGATTTTGGTTAATAAGTAAGTATTCTTGGCCGATTTTCCTATTATATCTTTTCTCCTCTCTATGTTATTTTCTTGTGGACAAAAGTCGAACCTATTGGCATTTGTTGCAAGGTTCTAACCATTCTAGGAACCGATTTCTTTTAGGCTCCTCGGGACGTTGGAAGCAATCAACCTAAGCCTCGTATCTTTGTCAATCGTTTTGGGTAAGTATAGGTAAGACTTAGTTTTACAAGTGAAACTCTTTGGGATTTTGTGGTATGGCCGAATGGCCTTTGTTCATAATCTTAGTATTGGCCGATTGTAGGACAAGGATCTAGTGCGGTAGATCGGATCTTCGGAAGTTAGTATTTGCGTTGGTGAAAGGTGTGTATCTTACACACTTTATAACTTAGTTCATATTTGTATATATGTGTGTTAAATAACTTTTCATGTTGTTAAAGCCGGAATGATGAGATTTTGGTATGATACCATGATGGTATGAATGAGGATTCGGGTAAGTCCGTTTCGATATGTTGTTAATACATGAGGATTGAAATCATGATCTACGATTTATGAGATTTTGTTATATGATTCATATCAAAGTATATTGACATGATTGGTTTATATATTGCATTGGTATGGGCAACATGAGAGGAGGGGGAAGATTGTGACTTCGGTCACCAGTGATTTGGTATCACATTTGTGTCTTCGGACACCAGAGGTTTGGTACCTCCAGTGATTTGGTATCACATTCGTGTCTTTGGACACCAGAGGTTTGGCACCTCATAGCGTCTCGTCCCTGTGGTTAACACCACCGTGGGTTGGCCCCAGTTTTGAAATATGGGATCGACGCCAGTGATTTGGTATCACACCTGGGTTGGCCCCACAACTTGATTATTCGTGACTTCGGTCACCAGTGATTTGGTATCACATTCGTGTCTTTTGGACACCAGAGGTTTGGCACCTCATAGCGACTCGTCCCTGTGATCTAGCATCACCGTGGGTTGGCCCCACTTTTGAGATATGGGATCGTCGCCAGTGATTTGGTATCACACGTGGGTTGGCCCCACAGATGGACTATTCGTTACTACGGTCACCAGTGATTTGGTATCACAATTGTGTCTTTGGACACCAGTGGTTTGGCACCACCAGTGGTTTGGTACCACACGGGGTAGAAAAGGAGTTATGGATGGTTAGGTTGGGTGCATTATTCATATATGTTGCTTTGTTATAATATGTGTAAGTATGTGGTATTTACCCGGGAGAGGGAATATGCACTGAGTCTTGGTGACTCACCTTCTCCCTTATTTTTCAGGTGATTCGTGAGTTTGCGGATAAGGAGCCGGATGAACTCGAGGAGGCCATGCAATAAAAGTTGGTTTTATATGAACTTCCATTTGGGTATTTTATTTTAATTTGGTTTTCATATTTTATGGATTTGTAATAAGGCCTGTTTAATTATGTTTTGGATTATTTATTTTTATGTTTTGAACATGTTTAAATATGGTTTATAAATTTCATGATTATTATAATAAATTGAGCATAAAGCTTTCTAAATTACAAAATGCGATGGTTTTTAAAGCGTTACCATCGGGTAACATAAATCATTTGATAATTTTAACAACTTAAGTGCTTTCGATAATTTAAAGGATTTTTAAAAAAAATTAAGTTTCTACAATCAAATGCAAATGGTTTTCAAAGTAATAATTCGAGTTTTCTTAAAATGATATAAATCTTTTCTAACTTATGATTTATTTACTTATTTTAAAGTTTTATGTAATTTCAAAGTAAATTTCAGTTTTAACTTATTTTCTACAAATAAAGAATTTCAAAGAGTTTTTCACAAAAATTTAATTGTTAATTCGATTCTTTCAAAAATATTTTCCTTAGTGACATACCAAATTCGGTCGTGGCGTATTGACCGGGTTTGGGGTGTTACAAATTGGTATCAGAGCTAAGTTCAAAAGCTCAGCTGTGGCCCGAGGCCCAAAATGTTTTAAAGTATGGTTTTAAAATGTTATTGTTGAAAATTATATGGTTTGAAAGGCATGGCCCCGAGTCTCCGGCATCAATCCGCCCTGGTAAGTACATCAAAACTGTTGATTTTGATGATATGATTATAGTGATGTTGATATGACTATATAGTAGTAGGGACTACTCTAGAGATCCAAAATTATAGGTTGGATGTACTCGCGAAACAACCACTTATAGAAACTTTTTCATAAAACTGTGCTTTAAAGAAAGTGGAATATTGATTAATTCATAAAAAATTTTAAATCAGATAAGTCGAGACGTTAGACATGAGTACTCGTGGTCGAGGTCGTGTTACTCGTGGACGTGGTCGAGGTAGGATGGATGTGTCTGAGCCAGTGAGGTCTGGTCAAGGATCAGAGAATGAAGTACCACCAGTTCCACCACCAGCGGTTGGAGTTGAGCATCAGGATCAAACGGGGGATGACGCGGTGTCTCAGGTGATGCTGCGAGTTCTTGAGAGGGTAGCTGGAGTAGGTGGAGGCGCGAGAGCTTGGAAGTCAGTACCTGAGCGACTCCGATCCAACGGAGCCGAGGTATTTCAAGGTGTTTCAGGCGTAGCTCCCAGCTCGGCTGAATATTGGTTAGAGGCGACGGAGCGAATCATGGATGATCTAGATCTGAATGCCGAGGAAAAGCTGAAAGGGATAGTATCGCTTCTTCGTGATGAGTCATATCAGTGGTGGCTCACGGTTCGGAATGGTGCTGCGGCAGAGGATCTCACTTGGGATTTTTTTAAGGCAGCATATCAGAAGAAATATATCGGGTCTAGTTACGTTGATGCGCAGCGTAAGGCATTTCTGAGTTTGGTCCAAGGGAGTAAATCCGTATCAGAGTATGAGGTTGAGTTCTTAAGATTGAGCCGGTATGCTGAAGGTATTGTGGCTTCCGAGCACGAGCGATGTGTCCGATTCGAAGATGGTTTAAAGGACGAGCTGAGATTGCTGATTGCTCCACATCAGGAGCGAGAATTTGCTGCGTTGGTTGAAAAGTCTAAAATTGCTGAAGGGATAAAGGAATCTGGAAGATAGAGCTACGACCGGAATAAGCATAAGAGAGGATATGGATCATCTGGGTCAGCCAGAAATTCTCAGAAGAGGGTTAGGCAGAGTGGGCCGAATCAGTCTGGAAGGCCTGTTACTGCTAATCAGGGACCAGCACAGTGTAATCGATATGGGAAGTTTCATTGGGGTGAATGTTGGACCGGAGGAAAAGGATGTTTCGAGTGTGGCTCGCTGGGTCATCGTGTGAGAGACTGTCCACGTAAGCAAGCCAGGAATCAATCTGAAGGTCAAGGTCGTGCTCAGTTCAGAAAGGAGGGACCAGCACCGCAGAGAGGTCGTGGTAACGGTAGAGGAGGTAATGGTTCTGGTCGAGGCCGCGGAGCATCTGGCAGAGGTGCAAGCAACACTGATGCAAGACAGCCTGGTTTGGTGTATGCTGCGAGACGACGAGAGGAGGGCGACGCACCGGATGTCATAACCGGTACGTTCTTAATCTTTGGTGTTCCATATACTGCTTTGATAGATGTGGGTTCGACGCACTCGTATGTTGCTAGTAGCATTATAGAGACCATGAGTTTAGATTCTGAGACTGCTTCTAGGAGGATGACAGTACTTAGTCCTCTAGGTCACTCTGTAGAAGTAGATAAGCTGTATAGAGATGTACCCTAGAACTCCAAGGGGTAGTGTTCGTAGCTGATCTGATGGAACTGCCGTTCGAGGAGTTCGATCTGATTCTTGGGATGGACTGGTTGGTGAAGTACCAAGCAAGTTTGGATTGCGCTGCTAAGCGCATGGTTTTGAAGACAGCGGATGGCGAAGAGGTAGTCATGATAGGTAATAGAAGAGATTATCTATCCAACGTGGTATCTGCGTTGAAAGCTGTGAAGATGGTCAGGAAGGGCTGTGAGGCGTTTGTGGTTCATATGTGTGCTTTGGATGCTAAGGAGTCTGCGGTAGGGAATGTTCGAACTGTAAAGGAATATGCTGACGTATTTCCTGAAGAACTTCCGGGACTGCCTCCGGATCGTGAAGTCGAATTCGGTATAGATCTGTTACCCGGAACGGCGCCAGTGTCTATAGCTCCGTATAGGATGGCACCAAAGGAATTGATGGAATTGAAGGCTCAGATTCAGGAGTTGTTGGGTCGAGGTTTCATTCGACCAAGTGTTTCGCCTTGGGGAGCGCCGGTACTTTTTGTCAAGAAGAAGGATGGTACGATGCGGATGTGTATTGACTACCGCCAGTTGAATAAGCTGACGATCAAAAACAAGTATCCTTTGCCGAGGATAGATGACTTGTTTGATCAGCTTAAAGGGGCAGCAGTTTTCTCCAAGATTGATTTAAGGTCTGGCTATCATCAGCTAAAGGTGAAAGAGACTGATATCCATAAGACGACTTTTCGCACTCGGCATGGGCATTACGAGTTTCTGGTGATGCCATTTGGGATGACTAACGCGCCGGCAGCATTCATGGACATGATGAATCAGGTTTTCCAGTAGTTCTTGGATCAGTTTGTTGTGGTATTTATAGACGATATTTTGGTATACTCAAAGTCAGAGGAGGAGCATGATGCACATTTGCGAGTAGTGTTGCAGATTCTGAGGGAAAAGCAGCTTTACGCTAAATTTAGCAAGTGCGAGTTTTGGCTTAGGGAGGTGACTTTCTTGGGTCACGTTGTAGCAGTCGAGGGGATTAGAGTAGATCCTCGGAAGATTGAGACAATGTTGGACTGGAAGCCGCCTAAGTCAGTGGCTGAGATTCGGAGTTTTCTAGGTCTGGCAAGGTATTACTGAAGATTTTTGGAAGGATTTTCTTTGATCGCCGCACCGATGACCAAGTTGTTGAGGAAAGGAGTTCCATTTGTGTGGATCAAGAAGCAGCAAGAAAGTTTCGACAAGTTGAAGAACATTCTGACTGAAGTTCCGATTTTGATTCAACATGAGGCAGACAAGGAATTCACGATTTATTTTGATGCATCACATACTGGTTTGGGATGTGTGCTGATGCAGGAAGGGAAGGTGGTGGCTTATGATCTCGGCAGTTGAGACCACATGAGGTTAATTATCCGACGCATGACTTGGAATTGGCAGCAGTGGTTTTCGCTTTGAAGATATGGAGGCACTATTTGTACGGAGAGAAGTCGATAGTCTACACGGATCACAAGAGTCTTAAGTATCTTTTGACTCAGAAGGATTTGAACTTAAGGCAGCGTAGATGGATCGAGTTGTTGAAGGACTACGACTGTTCGATTGAGTATCATCCGGGCAAGGCTAATGTAGTGGCAGACGCGTTGAGCCGTAAGGTTGTGTCAGACTTAAGATCGATGTTTGCTCGTCTTAGCTTGTATGACGATGGGAGTCTTTTGGCTGAATTGCAAGTCAAGCCGACTTGGTTAGATCAGATCAAGGAGAAACAGTTAGAGGATGATGGTGTGAAAGATCGAAGGTTGCGGGTTCAGAATAGTGGTTTAGAGGATTATAGTTTGTCCAGTGATGGAGTTTTGTGTTTTAAAGGGAGAGCTTGTATGCCGAAAGATGTAGAGTTGAGGCAAAGGATTCTTCGGGACGCACATAGCAGCCCATATGCTATGCATCCTGGAGGTAGCAAGATGTATCGAGATCTAAGAGAACAGTTTTGGTGGCCAGGTCTGAAGCGGGAGGTAACTGAGTTTGTGGGTAAATGTCTGACGTGTCAGCAAGTCAAGGCTGAACATCAGTTGCCATCTGGGTTACTTCAGCCGGTAAAGATTCCACAATGGAAGTGGGAAAGGATCACTATGGACTTTGTCAGTGGATTACCTCTTACGCCTAGCAAGAAGGATTTAGTTTGGGTGATTGTGGATCGTCTGACTAAGTCAGCTCATTTCATTCCGGTAAGGATGGATTATTCGCTTCAGAGGTTAGCTAAGTTGTATGTGGCAGAGATAGTGAGGTTGCACAGTGTGCCAGTGTCGATCATCTCAGACAGAGATCCCAGATTTACGTCGAGGTTTTGGAGAGCGCTACATCAGGTTTTGGGTACGCGGTTCGATTTCAGTACCGCATTTCATCCACAGTCTGACGGGAAGTCGGAAAGAGTTATTCAGATTTTAGAGGATATGTTGAGAGGATGTGTTTTGGACTTCAGAGGTAGCTGAGAAGAGTTTTTATCGCTAGCTGAGTTCGCGTACAACAATAGTTATCAGGCAAGCATTAAGATGGCACCATATGAGGCGTTGTATGGTAGGCGATGTCGCACACCTACATGTTGAACAGAGTTGGGTGAGTGTCAGTTGTTAGGACCAGAGTTGGTTGCGGAAACTGAGGATAAGGTGAAGTTGATTCAGGCTCGTCTGAAGGAAGCTTCGGATAGGCAGAAGTCTTATGCCGATCTCAAGCAGAGGGATATAGAGTTTGCCGTGGGTGACAAAGTTTATCTGAAGGTCTCGCCATGGAAGAAAGTGTTCAGATTTGGGAGAAAAGGCAAGTTAAGTCCAAGGTTCATTGGACCGTTTAAGGTGTTGAGACGAGTGGGACCAGTAGCTTATCAGCTTGAGTTGCCAGTAGAACTGAGTCAGATTCACGATGTGTTTCATGTTTCCATGCTTAGACGCTATCGTTCTGATCCATCGCATGTCGTGGCAGTAGAGGAAATAGAGGTGAATCCAGATTTGGCGGTGGAGGAGGAACCTGTGCAGATCCTAGAGCGAGATGTATAAGTTTTGCGTAGGAAGTCAGTTCCTTTAGTGAAAGTCTTATGGCGGAATCATGACGTGGAAGAAGCTACGTGGGAACCAGAGGATGCGATGAGGTAGCAGTATCCTCAACTCTTTTGATCAGGTAATTTCGAGGACGAAATTTTCTTAAGGGGGTAGAATTGTAACATCCTAAAATTTGAGTATTTTCTTGTGTTAGCATAGTCTTGTGAAGGCTTGATTTTATTTAGGAAGCTAGAATAAATTTTTAGTATGGTTTATTTAATGAAGTGGAGTAAGTGAGCTTGACACTTAAGTTAATTTAAGTGTTAAATTATAGCATAAGGGAGTTAATGGCATAGTGGTTAAGGAGCTTGAAAGGTTGCTTGAGGGAAGTGGTTCGAGTAGCTTGGAAAGCATTTTGAGGACTGTATTTTTGTACATTCTAGCATTGATGGACGGTCGAGCTTCACATATGGAAAGTTGGACTTTCAAATTCTTCTTTTGGTAAGTTGAATATTAGTTTAAGGTAAGTTAGATGTTTGGGAAGGAAATCAAGTGATTAAAGGATGATGGAAGAGCATAAGGCATGATATAAGGAAGATGTTTTGGAAAGTTTTCCTAGGCTTTAGTTCATGTATGTGGACGGTATGGGTGTCTAGGGGGGTGGCCGAATGTTGTTAGGTGTTTTGGGGGGGGAATTGTTGGCCGACTTTTGCATTTGTGCATCTTTGGCTTTGTTTTTCTTTCTATCCAAAAACTTCCCACCTTGGCCGAATGTCTATTGTGCTTTTGGTGCAAATTACTTTTGATTTTAGCCTCATTTTGTTGAACCAAATCATACCATTTTTCTTTCTTTCATTGTTCTTTTGAAACCGAAAATACAATTTGAACTTTGTGCATTTTTGTGCACTTTTCTTCTTTGGCAAAATAGAGTTTGGCCAAACCTCTCTCTCTCCCACACCTCTCTCTTTTTCTTCTTTGACATTGGTTCATAATCATATTTCTCCTACTTTCTCTTGGCCGAAACATTCATCTCTCCATCTCTCTTTACTTTCTTTTATTTTTATTCAAAGTCATAGACATTCCTCTCCCATTGAAATCTCTTCCATCTTCTTCTTTTGTTTTCCTTTCTCTTTCTCAACTTTAATCAAATCCTAATTGTCAATACAATCAACCATAGCCGAATTTCTTAGACCATTTGATCATTTTGCCGAAACTTTCCCTTTCTCTTATTGTTTTGTTTTGGACGAATATTCAAGGGTAGATTTTCCTTTGCTTTCTTCAATCGATTTTGGTTAATAAGTAAGTATTCTTGGCCGATTTTCCTATTATATCTTTTCTCCTCTCTATGTTATTTTCTTGTGGACAAAAGTCGAACCTATTGGCATTTGTTGCAAGGTTCTAACCATTCTAGGAACCGATTTCTTTTAGGCTCCTCGGGACGTTGGAAGCAATCAACCTAAGCCTCGTATCTTTGTCAATCGTTTTGGGTAAGTATAGGTTAAGACTTGGTTTTACAAGTGAAACTCTTTGGGATTTTGTGGTATGGCTGAATGGCCTTTGTTCATAATCTTAGTATTGGCCGATTGTAGGACAAGGATCTAGT
This sequence comes from Gossypium australe, assembly GCA_005393395.2. Classification (NCBI taxonomy): domain Eukaryota; kingdom Viridiplantae; phylum Streptophyta; class Magnoliopsida; order Malvales; family Malvaceae; genus Gossypium; species Gossypium australe. Next base: position 101,577,973 of record CM016623.1, read on the forward strand.
GCGGTAGATCGGATCTTCGGAAGTTAGTACTTGCTTTGGTGAAAGGTGTGTATCTTACACACTTTATAACTTAGTTCATATTTGTATATATGTGTGTTAAATAACTTTTCATGTTGTTAAAGCCGAAATGATGAGATTTTGGTATGATACCATGATGGTATGAATGAGGATTCGGGTAAGTCTGTTTCGATATGTTTTTAATACATGAGGATTGAAATCATGATCTATGATTTATGAGATTTTGTTATATGATTCATATCAAAGTATATTGACATGATTGGTTTATATATTGCATTGGTATGGGCAACATGAGAGGAGGGGGAAGATTTTGACTTCGGTCACCAGTGATTTGGTATCACATTTGTGTCTTCGGACACCAAAGGTTTGGTACCTCCAGTGATTTGGTATCACATTTGTGTCTTCGGACACCAGAGGTTTGGTACCTCCAGTGATTTGGTATCACATTCGTGTCTTCGGACACCAGAGGTTTGGCACCTCATAGCGTCTCGTCCCTGTGGTTAACACCACCGTAGGTTGGCCCCACTTTTGAGATATGGGATCGACACCAGTGATTTGGTATCACACCTGGGTTGGCTCCACAACTTGATTATTCGTGACTTCGGTCACCAGTGATTTGGTATCACATTCGTGTCTTTGGGACACTAGAGGTTTGGCACCTCATAGCGACTCGTCCCTGTGATCTAGCATCACCGTGGGTTGGCCCCACTTTTGAGATATGGGATCGTCGCCAGTGATTTGGTATCACACGTGGGTTGGCCCCACAGATGGACTATTCGTGACTACGGTCACCAGTGATTTGGTATCACAATTGTGTCTTTAGACACCAGTGGTTTGGCACCACCAGTGGTTTGATAGCACACGGGGTAGAAAAGGAGTTATGGATGGTTAGGTTGGGTGCATTATTCATATATGTTGCTTTGTTATAATATGTGTAAGTATGTGGTATTTACCCGGGAGAGGGAATATGCACTGAGTCTTGGTGACTCACCTTCTCCCTTATTTTTCAGGTGATTCGTGAGTTTGCGGATAAGGAGCCGGATGAACTCGAGGAGGCCATGCAATAAAAGTTGGTTTTATATGAACTTCCATTTGGGTATTTTATTTGAATTTGGTTTTCATATTTTATGGATTTGTAATAAGGCCTGTTTAATTATGTTTTGGATTATTTATTTTTATGTTTTGAACATGTTTAAATATGGTTTATAAATTTCATGATTATTATAATAAATTGAGCATAAAGCTTTCTAAATTACAAAATACGATGTTTTTTAAAACGTTACCATCGGGTAACATAAATCATTTGATAATTTTAACAACTTAAGTGCTTTCGATAATTTAAAGGATTTTTAAAAAAAATTAAGTTTCTACAATCAAATGCAAATGGTTTTCAAAGTAATAATTCGAGTTTTCTTAAAACGATATAAATCTTTTCTAACTTATGATTTATTTACTTATTTTAAAGTTTTATGTAATTTCAAAGTAAATTTCAGTTTTAACTTATTTTCTACAAATAAAGAATTTCAAAGAGTTTTTCACAAAAATTTAATTGTTAATTCGATTCTTTCAAAAATATTTTCCTTAGTGACATACCAAATTCGGTCGTGGCGTATTGACCGGGTTTGGGGTGTTACACTGGTAATCTTGTTGTTTATATATATGTGGCTCGAGAGAGTACTCTCTGAAATAGTACCTTCGGGTGTACTACCTGTGTATCCATCGATGTTCCGAATAAATTCAACAGGTAAAAATCTTTTCGTGAAAGGACATGAATAAGAAATGAGTTATTACACGTAGTTGTCTGAAATCCATGAAAATGGTGCTACATGACAATTGATATATGAAAACATGAGATGATGATATTTGTACATGGGATACATTTGATGAATTTGTTCATCCTTTGTTATAGACTTGTACACTTTGAGTGTACTACTACTCGTGTGACATTGATATTTCGAGTAAAATATGTAAAGTTTTGATATGAAATAATCTGAACTCGAGATGTGTTATATGAAAATATACTTGAGATATAGTAATGTGATTTATATATTTTGTGGAAAGCATATGTGCGTGGAAACTTGATTGTTATTGAGCCCCTACATGTTTTTAACATTATTATGGAAAATATGACTAACAAGGGCAATGAGGATATGTGTAAGGCTTGAGGTCAAATTGAATGAATGTGCCTTACATAGTTACCTCAAAATAGAATGAACGGTAAGTTAAGTACCATGTTATACGAACTTACTAAGCATTTTATACTTACTTAGTTTTATTTCCCTGTTTTAGAGTAAATTGGAAGCTCCCTGGATTGGAAGCTCAGCGGAGATCACTCACACTATCCATCGGCCTATATCGGTATATATGGTAAATCAATTATGGTTGTAATGGCATGTATAGGTTATCTTGGCCCTATTAGCATGTAAATGTAAATGATGTTTGAAATATAGCCATTGGAATAGCTAGTAATAGTTTATTTTGATATATTTGTAATGTCATACTATGGGAGCTACATATGTGTTAAGTAGTTGATCAAATTAAGCCTAACATATGGACTAAACCAAGGCAAAATTATGAACATGTATGCATGTAATTGTAACACCCCAAACCCGGCCCATACGTTTCGACCAGATCTGGTATGCTACGGGTTGTACATTGAAAACTTTTGCTTTGTTGGTTTTGGAAATCGCAAGTTAATTGGACAATATTTGAATAAATAAGTGACATTTGAAAAAAAAACCCTTTTATTATTATTATTTCGTATAATTAAACCTTTTGACAAAATCTCATAAGATGCAAATATTAATACTAAGCAGTGAAGTATAAACTATGGGGCCTTATTACATAAATATTCCAAAAATTAAAACTTAAAGAAAAGCCGAAAGAATCCATAAAAAAGAACTTGATGGCCCCTCGAGTCCGTCTCGACTCCCATGTCCACGATCTACTGCTCATCTGAAAGAGTTATGGAAAATAAAGGGTGAGTCACCAAGACTCAGTGTGCAAATCCCGAAAACACATAAAAGGCTTGGGCTCACAAACACATTATGAGCCCTGGCCCAAACATAAAGGCAACAATCAGAATTACATGATAAATAATAAATGATGAATGACCCAACCCAAACCTAGAAATCCATCCTCTACACACCAACCCGTACCAACCATCACACCTTGGGGATTTCTACAATCAACCTGCCAACCGCTACACACCATATCGACAGCTGTGCTGCCTGTCTTAAAGACCGATCACTGTGTGACCTATGTGGCAAAGCCACCGATCGCCATTCGACCTTAATAATACATCGTAGCATTTCGACAGCTGAGCTGCCTGTCATAAAGACCGATCACTATGTGACCTATGTAGCAAAGCCACCGATCGCTATGCGACCTTCTTCCCCTTCATCATACCCATCTCATCCCATACATGCAAAATCAATCAATGTATTACCTAAGAGATTTCAGTTTATCGGATACATCGATACACATAGAGAAGTTTCTATGATTACGTACCTGGCATCCCTTGCCTACCCTTTTTGGGTAATCCGACTGTCTATACAGCCTTTTTTCGGCTTTTAGCCCATAATATATATTTAGTTCAGATTACTATTCAACCTTTTTCCGACTTTTAGCCCATAACATACATAATACAGTTTAATTAGTGTGTTAGAGATCTACACACGACTGTTCATACAACCTCATTTTCTGGCTTTTCAGCCCCTAACAGGTATAATACAAAATAAAACTTATGTGATAAGGATCTACACACCTGATTACCGTTAGAATGAGACCCTCTAAGTCAATGCTATCCGTAGCCAACACCACCGCTATCTGCCTTGAAATCCCGAAAAGTGATATGAGATTCAGGGACTAGTGTTTCCGGCTTTTAGATCTAAGAGATCTACTTCAATTCCCGAATGTCGCCCAACAAGAGAATACATAGAACCATTAAACCATTAGCGTTTCAACTTTGTCTTCCAAAACCCGAAAGAGAAAGTGAAGAGATAGGGAAATCGGCACTCACCATAACACAAAGAATTCGACTACCCCTTAGAGATTCCGGCTTTTTGAGAAGATCAGAAGAAAAGATGATAGGAAAGATTCTATGTAGATTCGACTTTTAATGAAGGAATCGGCAGGAAGAAGAAAAGAGGATTTCAGCAAATTACATGTAGGTTCGGCTTTAGCAAAGATCAAAAGAAAAGAATGTAGAAAAAGGATTATGAGGTTTCAACTTTTAGAAGAAAGAAGAGAAAAGAACAATGGAGTTTCGGCTTTTAGGAGTAAGAAGAGAAAAATGGCTTAAGAAGGTTTTCGACTTTTTGAAAGAAAGATGTTGAGAAGATTGGGAGGTTTCAGCTTTTGAAGAAATCAAAAGAAAAGAAATTGCAGGGGAAGACTGAGAATTTCGGCACAAGGAAAGCAGAAAAGAGTAGGGTTCAATTGCCGGAATTGATGAGATATCCCCCCATTTATAGAAATTTCGGCACTTACCTATCAAAAACCGAATGTGCCCTTCCTGATAACTAAAAATTAAGCAAATAAAAAGGGAAAATTCGGCACCCCTTTGCCATAAAGAAACCGATTTCTTCCCTCCTCTAAGTGATGAAATTTCGGCCAACACCTAGCCTTGCGGGTAGCTCCTATCTTTTCTCTTTTTTTTTTTATCTTCCATATTATCAACTATAATATCTACATTATCCCATTCACATAAATCCTCCTATTTTTGAGCCTTGTTGCCGTCCACTCCACCTAACCCTAATGCTTAAAATTTAGCTAACTTAAATTAAAAGAATTGGGCTCCATGAAACTTAAATTTGGGCCCCTTACTCCCTTGTGTGGCGTCACCTCCTAAGATTGGGCCACAAGCCTACTTTGGTATTTTAAACATAGATAGTACCTTTTAAACCCTATAATGCCCAAACAAATAATTTTAATCAAGGCCTCTACCTAAGCCTGAGCGCAATTTGGACCCGTAACACTTAAATTAACACATTAAACATATCCGCCCATTAAACGCATAGGCCCAAAAATTCAGGATGTTACAGTAATGGTATGCCATGTTGAATGATAAAGTTTGCTTAACTTGAATGCTTGAAATGGTTAGCATTTGGATGTGAATTTAAGTGCAGGTAATTGGTGTGATTTTGGGTGAGAAATTAAGCTAGAAATAGCTTTGTTTTGTCCCCACGGGTAGACACACGAGTGTGAGTCTAGACCGTGTGTGACACACTGTCTGGTACATGGGCGTGTGGTTAGGTCGTGTGTCCCCTGCACCTTAAAATTGAGAAACAGAATGCTCAGAATTGAGCACACAGGCAGAGACACGGGTGCGTGTCTCAGTCATGTGGGAGACACAGCCTTGAACACAGGCGTCTGTCTTGGCCCTATGAAACCTGCACTTAATTTCGAATTGAATTAATTAACCACATAGCCTAGCACACGGGCGTGTGGCATGGCAGTGTGCACAAGTCAGAGAGTTACACGAGGTTGAGCACAACGGGCGTGTCCCTTGGACCACATGGGCGTGTGAGCCCTGTAACTTGGAAAAATTTTGAAATTTCACGAAAAAATTTTTAAAATTCCTGATTAAGTCTCGATTCGATTCTAAAGCTCATATTGGGCCTCGAGGGTCCATTTAAGGGACGTTATGAATAATCTCAGAAAATGAACAGTACTTGAAATGATTTATCTGAAAATATCCTGAAAGTTCCGGTAATACTCCATAACTCTGTTCTGGCGATGAATACAGGTTTGGGGTGTTACATTATAAACATAAATGCATGTGATAATATAATATGCTAAATGATAGAGTTGGTTTGGTTATAATGCTTGAATTGGTTGGTATATGATTGCAAGTATTGGTGAAGGTTGTTGGTAAATTTTGGGTGAGAAATAAGGATAGGAAATTACCTTATTTTGTGCACACAGGTAGATACACGGGCGTGTGTCTTGACCGTGTGTGACATACGACTTGGCACATGGGATGTGGTTTGGCCGTGTGTCCCCTACGTCTTAAAATCTAGAAATAGAATGCTTCGAATTAGGCACACGGGTGTGTGTCTCAGCCGTGTGTGACACATGGCCTAGAACACGGGCGTGTGTCTTGGCCGTCTAAATCCTGCACCTAATTTTTGAAAATTAAATTGACCATACGGCTTAGCACACGGGCGTGTGACAGGCTGTGTGGCACAAGTTAGAGAGTTACACGGGTAAGGACACGGGCTGGGAGACGGCCGTGTGCTTAGATCGATTGCCCACACGACCTGAGACATGGGCATGTCGCTCACACGGCCTACTCTTGTATATAAGAAAAATTCTGAAATTTTGCAAAAAAATGTTTGAGATCCTGGTTTAGTCCTGAATTGTTTTTAATGCTCAAATTGGGCCTCGAGGTTCCATTCAAGGGATGGTATGATTAGTTTTGGATATGAAGAGTAAATGTTATGAATTATTTGTAATTGTTCTATAAACTCTGGTAATGCTCCATAACCCTGTTCTGGCGACGGATACAGGTTAGGGGGTGTTACAAGTAATGTGATGCTGAGGTATGGTTATACATACATGTATGCCTGAAATGTGTATTGTGAGTAAGGAATGTATATGGGTGTATGTTGGTAAAATAAAATGTTAGGCTTAGACTGTATAAGTGCAAGAAGAGTTTGTCAAGAGAGTCTGTGTTTGCTCACTACGGTGATGTTCAAAGGGACCCGTCAGGACTTTAAACACGAAATATGAAATGGAAAGTCCATGACCGTGGCACCTTTCGAAAGGAACTAAAGGAATGGTGATTACCCAATAAGGTTTCTGTGTGTCCCAGTACGATGGACAAACTTCACGAGATGCGAGTCTATTCGTAAACACGTCAGGAAGGAAAATGCCCTTGTGGCAAACTCAGATGGAATAGCTTTAGTGGTGAATTTTGATATGATGGCCTTTGTGGCTCAATATGAAAGGAACACTTTTGTGGTAGATCTTGAATGAAAATCCCTTTTGGTGGATCATGAAAGATAAGCCTTTGTGAAAAACTATGAAAGAATAGCCCTTATGGCAAACAGTGGAAGAATAGCCTTATTGACGAAATATGAAGGAAAGACTTCCATGGCAAACCCTATAAGAGATGTTCTGTGGCGCACTTTATAGAAATATTCTCTGTGACAGGTTCTGTATTAAGTTAATTGGTATACACAACGTAGTCCTTAAGAGTAATTAGTAAGGTATAATATCTTTAAGAATTTCACTATAGTGTATTTTATGAAGGTGTGACTTGACTAAAATTAATGAATCGAAGAGATATAGAGAGGTAAAGGTTTGGTATTGAAAATGTGCCCTGAATAAGGATGTAAGAATTGAATGTTCGAAGAAAGAATTTGTCATCTCTGTATGTGCTCTTCTCGATTCGTGATAAGGTGATGGCTCCAAGTTTGAAGGATGTAAGGGATGTATCGAAAACATTGAAGAGAAGGAAATAGTTTCATTGGAAGGTATAATAACAGACGAGTATAAAAAAGTAAAACTAGAGGAAGTATTCATCAGAGACAAAGTTGAATGTTGAGAATGTTGGGGGGTCAAACTCAATCATAAAATGCCTTATGCAAATATGACTCAGGTAAATGATGTTTTCCCTCACTAAGTTCTTATGAACTTATATGTGTGTGTTATGTTACATTCAAGATGACGTAGGTCTATGCTAGGAGTGTAACACCCCAAATCCAGCCTAGACGTTATGGCCGAATCTGGCGGTGTCACATGGTAGTATTTTTCGAAAAGTGAGTTATCGTTAAAAAAACCTCATTTCTTTATCACTTCTTTACACTCTCTTATGCCTAATTCCAAGACGTCTCGATCAATTTCAAACGTGATTCATATTCAAAACTTATTCTCTTTCAAAACGTTATTAATTTTCAAAACGTCACTTATTGCGGAAGCTTTTTAAAATAGTTTGCATGTTTTTGCGTATTTTGTTAAAACATTTGATTCGTTTTGAAAACTTGATTATCCCTACTACTAGCAGTTGTAAAATAAACAATAGAAACCCCAAATTAAAAGTAAAAATCCAAAGAGGCCATTATTACAGTAAAATACCCCAAAAATAAAATTATAATTATAATTAAGTACTAAGTCAAATTAAATAGGTCGTGTGGCCACCGCTGAGTCCTCCGTCGCACCGATCCGCCTATGTATGGGGATTACCTGAACAGTCAAATCAAAAGGGTGAGTTTACGGTAACTCAATGTGTAATCCCATATAAAGCAAACAGGCAGAAAGAAATCACAGTCTGGGCCTAAGCCCTTTTCAGTATCAGTGACAATATCAGTTTGGGCTTTAGACTATCTCAGCATAGAAGCAATCATGTGTTTGGGCCTTGGCCCATTACAGTAGCAATAATCACTACAGTAACAAATTATACAGTGTACAGGTCCTATCCAGCCAGCCTCTACGCTCCATCTCCGTCTAACCCTACACTCCATGAGGGGATATAATGAACCCACCCATCCCTACACTCCAAAAAGTACCGATGCGGCACTAGACAGTAGTTTGCAGCCGAACTGCCAGTAAATTGGACTCGAGGCCTTTCAGTACACTTCCTCCAATCAAAATAAACCCCCAACCCAATGCAATGCAGTATACAAATATGATATGCTATATCATAATATCATGCATGTAATCAAGGCATACAGTATGAAACCAGTGGAACATCATCCTGCTTATTAATATCAGTCATACAATCATTTCAGTCAATTAGGGGTCTAGGTAAGCTTACCGACCCTACAGTAGGTCCACAATCGACTCGGGCGACCCATGCAACCATAACAGTCAAACAGTGAAATTGGGCCCACATGCCCATGTTGTCGGCCCGTGTAGGCCCACATGTCTATGTGGCCCACACGGCCCAAACCAACCCAATTCGGCCCGGGCCACAAATCGCACATGGCCAGCCTCGTCAATCACACGTCTGTGTTCAGTCACACTACCTACCACACGAGCGGCCGCACGCTCGTGTGGAATCGACAATCACCTGTTTCAGCTTTTTGCAAATTCCAATTTCAGAGTTGTGTTTACACACCTGGTTTCTATTTGTTGAGAAAACTACCCCAAGTCTCTGAAACCTACATTTGACCGAACAATCACCAATTATTCACTTAAACATTTACTCAATCAAATGCACACAAGTTGACCAAGTGTTAAACTCACAACAAAATTACCTTGGATCAAGTAATGGGGGAGGTTTCGCCCACTTAAGACGTCAATCAGAGATCTCTAGCCCTTTGGTCAACTCCAAAACAACCAACAGAAAATCCCCTTAAACCACTTAACCAAACAAAAGTTAATCAAAAGTAGAAACATAACTTACCGTACCACGAAAATGTACGCTTACTCACGAAACGAATGAACACAAGGAAGCAATTAGGAAAAGAAAATAGGTGAGAGGGGAAAGAACTTTTGGTAGCAATTTTGGCAGCAATTCGATCGCAAAGAGAATAAATTCAAAACGTCAAAAGATTAGGAGCAAACGAGATTTAGGAAAAGAAATAATTGTCATTCGGCTTAGGAAGAAAAAGAAAAAGAGGAGCACGGAAATCACAAAATTTCAGCAGTATGCGGAGGTTGGGAAGAATCGAACGACAGTAAATGAAAAAAAATAAGAAAAAGAACAAAAGATGAAAGTAGAGAGAAAAACCAAAAGCAGAAATGACAAACTATCAGAAAATTGGGGAATGAGTGAGGGTAGCCAAAATTGCCACTACTAATTTCGGTTCTATCCAAACTCTTCCATCCAAATCTCTCCAAAACACTCCCCTCAATCCCCAAATCCCTTAACAACCGAAATTCCCTCAACATCCTCCTAAAAATCAGCCACAACATCCCCACACTCCTCAAATACACAAAATTTTACCACATTTCAAACTCTTTCAGGGCACAAGTACAAAAAAAACATCCTTGCCCGCACAGGGATTCGAACTCAAGACCCCTAGCAGACTGACACTCCACTTAACCATCAGACTAGTTGGCCCATTCTGACATACTTAACCAATATATATTTGTAAGCCTACTGAATAGAGATAGAGGTTTATTCATTTAAAACAAAAAAATTCCCAAGTTAATGCTTGAACTTGGGGCCTCTCAGACACTTTCCAGAACACTTAACCACTGAAGCAGACATATAATTGTGTCTGAAACATACGAAAATAAATATATAAGATATTTTTGGGGCGTTACAAAGACGAACAATGCTGGTACTATGCCAAGAAGTGGTATATCGGGTTATTATGCATACAAAACAATTTTTGCAGCGTGTTTAAGGTCTGAAATGTCACTTGGAAATCCCTACTTTGAGGCATCTATGATGGATTAGAATTTTTATATCGTTGTAACCTATTACCACGAGTTGTAATTGTATTTACTTATTATATGTATAATGTAAATTAGTTTGAAATTTTGTAACTAAGCAATTGGTAGGTGAATGAAATTCGTATAAGTATGTTAAGGTTTTGTTTGTATATGTAGTTAAAATCGAGATATGGATTTGGAAAATTAGATTTGGTTAAGGGTGTGAAAAGTTGGTATCTGAGCGTGGTTTAGCTTGTTCTTGGACCGTGAAGATGTGAAGGGTGCCCTGTATGCACAATACACCAAACCTGATAAAGTTCCTCAAGTATTTTGAAATTATTCCATTATTTGAGAAATGTATTAATAAGAGATGATGATGAAGCAAAGAGGAAAAAAAAAGACAAATGATTATTTCATTGCTAAAGATAAAATGCATTAACAAAGAAATTAAGGAACAAAAATATACAAAGGAAATTTTAGTCCCCACCATTATTAGTCTGATTAGTGGGTGCAATTGGGACATCTTCAACTGGAAGAGGATCTTTAGGATTCTGGCCCGCAGATGTCAAACCCTTATCATGTTCTTTAGTAATGGGTGTAAGAGGAATGATAAATTCATTTGATTGTTTCCATTCCCTTCGAAATGTTCCCATTCTTTGCCTTCTAGATGATAAAAGTCAAAGTTAAATGACTTAGTAGAAATGTCTTTTAAGCAGTCAAAGCTTATACTTTTAAGATCAAGAGGACTTGCACCTACTAGCAAAGCCTCAATAAGATTCTTTTCAGTATCCTCTTGAAACTTTTTGAAAGTTTCCTTATGAGATTGGTGTAGTCTCTCCAACTCTATCGTGTGACTTTCCTCTTGAGCCTTAAGCTTCTCCTCTAAGAAAGACTTCTCATTCTTAAAGTGATTGATCTCTTCCTTCAACTAATTATTCTCTGTTTGAGCATCCCCATGCTTACCCTTCAGAGATGTGATCTGTGAATACAACTTTGCAATGAAATTGCTTGAATCCTGATATTTTTGGCGGAGTTCAAGCAAAGCATCTTCACCAAATTTCACATATTTTCTAAAGCTGTTATCATGTTGTAACACTTACTAACTTCCTTGGAAGCCCCACTCCATATACCATGTTTGATAGACATGATCTTTTAGACTTAAGACATAAGTGATTGGGAACCATAGAGGAATCAGATGCAAGGTAAGAGGAGAAAGCGTCCCTTAACTATAGAGGTAGCAAGCTTAGTTGTTGCAGAAATATAGAGTTGAGAGATGTGCGAGATGGCACTAACTCCAAAGATCGCGCCAAGAAAGACTTTTTCCTTATTCATTGGGGTAAGTATTTTGCATTTGAGGACGAGGGACAATTGATTGAGTTAGAGGAATCGTCTTTGTGGGATTCCTTGAAAATAAGGGATCAAAAATATGTATGGGAGAACCTGCTTGAGGGGCAGGCCCTTTAGGTGTTAAAAGAATCTCGAGAAGAGAAGAAATTAGAGATGAGTGGGTGGTTGCATTAACAGGCTCCGTATTTGATTTATGCTTTACTAGTGGAGAGCATTCACTGTTTTCATATTTTTGAGTGCTCTCATCTAATCTGGCCCATTTATTTGTTTTCTTTGTTATTGTCTTACTTGGTGGAGAAGCATTAGTCTTCTCTTTTCTATAAGCTCCCTTAAGAATTGAAGAAATATCCATGTCCTGAGGATAGGAATGTGATGAAGTTCCTGAACCACCAACTGGAGAATTAGCTTGATCTGAAGTAACATTTGTAACGTGATTTGTTATAATTTCCTAATTTCTTGGGTGAAAACTACAAATAGTGTAAAATTATAATCGACGCTCTCGAATGTGCCCAAATAAGATTTGTACCAGTTTTCTATATGAGTTATATGGTCAGGCTTTGAAAGTAGGCAATAAAGAGGGGTCCTTTCTCGGATTAATGGAGTTGTAACACCCCAAACCCGGCCTAGACGTTACGAATGGATCTAGCATGTCACATGGAATGGTTGTTTAAAAACTAAGAGTTCGTTAAAAAGTCGAAACTTCAAATTTAGATATTTGTTTTAAAAGCTAAGCGATTATTTAGAAATGTTGTTTGTTGAAAATGTTGCATCTGTTTTGAAAATTCTGAGTTTCGTTGTTCATTGAAGAAAACATGACTTGCTTAATGTCCATTTCTTTGGAAAAAGTTGTTATTATTTTGAAAACTATTTCCGCCATTTAAGAAAATCCAGAGTTATGTCAATTTTAGTTTGTAATCGTTTATTAACATTTTTGTAAAAACCATTATTAGTGTTTTAGAAAATCCCGAGTTTGAGCATTCAAAAATAATAAATAGTAATCGGATTAAAAGCTAAAAACCAAAATAAAATCCCAGAGGCCTTATTACAGAACATAATCCCAAAAATAAAATTTAATTTAGAGTAACGTAAAACGGTGTTTACTAACGAAACGGTGTATGGCCACCATAGAGTCCACCTCAGCTCCAAATCCTCAAAGCTAGGGATTACCTGCGAAATTAAGCAGAGGGGTGAGTTACGAGAACTCAGTGTGTAATCCCCTACACGAACATTAACTGGGCCCGAGCCCATTCAGATACAAACCGAGCCTTAGCCCTTACGGAAACAAACTGGCCTGAGCCCTATTAGCATGGTATAGCAGATAATGCATGCAATGCAACCCAGCCTAACCTAATAATCCATCCGCTACACACCACCCATTCCATCCAAAACACACCGGTGGGGATTTCTACAATCAACCCTCATCCGCTACACACCTCGATGGTAGTCACGCTACTCATCGCTGAAATTGTGGCAGTGCCACTGAAATAATGTGACAGGGTCACCGAAATATGTGGCGCAGCCACCGAAATAGTGTGACAGAGTCACCGAAATATGTGGCAGAGCCACCGAATTACACTTCCCCTTTCAACAATATCATAACCCAATCCCATGCAACATATCATGTCATAATAATTCTTGTATACATTAAAGTACCCACATAGCAGATATACAGAATACACAAACATGCTCAGCCTACCTTTAAAGGTATGATAGTAAATTTACTCACCTGGGCTGTATCCAACTTCCCCTACTAGGGAAATTTCATTAACTTACCCATTAATGGTATTTCAGCTTTTGGCCAACACACAGAAAGTTTCATAGCAAAACAAATAAAAGTGCTACCCACCGAAGCACCTGAGAACACTAATCGACTAATAGTTAGTCTTACTCCACAACATTTCCATATTTGAAATTAATTAAACAATCCACCATACTCACCCCTTCGACGGCAACTCCTTAGTATACTAGCACGCTTGACTACTCCCCTTGATTACGAAGTTGGGTTCCTAACCAAAGAACATAGTCATTACCACTGTTCCAAGTTCACAGAGGCAAGGTTATTCGACCTTAAAAGAAAACTCGGTAAAGTACCAGAACTTTCATCTCTAATCGGTCAAGGATACACTTACCAAGGTGCCACAAAAACGATAGATGCACAACCCAGATTTCGGCTTCTACACAAAAGAAAAGTGAACGAATACATAAGATGGAGAAAGTCTCAGATTCGGCCTTAACCATAAAAGCAATAAGGTAAGAGATTCGGCTTTAAGAAAATCTCAAAGAAGGAAAAGATGGAATACAAAGTTACCTTGTGCTGACAACGATGGTGAAAAGCCAAAATAGATTCGGTAGAAAATAGCCCTTCACGCCTTAGGCTACTCAGGCAACACCGATTCAAAATGGAAAGAAACAGAGGTTCAGTTAGTGAAGAAAGAAATAGAAGAGCAAAGAAGAAAAGACGAAGAAGTAGAAGAAGGGAGATTCGACTTTTGAAGAATTGGAGAAAGAGATGAATAGAAGAAAACACCACAGAAGAAAAAGGGGTTTCTACTATAATGTGCACAGAGAAAAAGATGAGAAAAAGGAGAATAGCAACTAAAGGTTTCGACAAAGAGAGTAGAAGCAATACTTTTCCAAAGTGTTAATACCGAAAATGAAAAAAGGGACAAAACTCACATAGCCACTCTTGAAACAAACGACACACTAATCTCCCACTACAGAAAATGCTACTCAGAGATCCCTTAATCTTCCTTATCCTTTGACCGAATTTTCCCCTCCAAAAGTCTCCCACTTTCGGCCAAACACCCCTTCTCACCTCAATCCCACGATTCCCTCCTTAACTTTCTCCCCACCTTACACTCCACCTACCATTTGAAATATTTGACCAAGTCTCCCCTCTCTCCTGCAGAGTTTGATCTTCATTCAACCACCTCCCTTGTCTGAGCACAAAAATAAAACCTCCAAGTGCTATATGTGAGATTCGAACCTCACTTCCCTTGCAGGCATGTTGATGCCATCACCACTAAGCCATATACTCCACTTCTGTTATCAAAACACAAACAAATATGCTTAACTCCTGCTTCCACTAGCTCTCCCCCCTTAAGTGCCCAAAAAGCAAAATTTTACCAAAGCTCCAACATAACCCTAGGCCTCCCCAGGACCCCTAATCACGCCTACACAACAACATAACAAGCACAACACATGCACTTCCCCAAATTTTACAGACCCCCTGATTTTAGGATGTTATAGTTCTACCCCCTTAAAGAAATTTCGGCCTCAAAATTTACCTGGTTAAAAGAGGTGAGAATATTGCTGTCGCATCGCCTCTTCTGGCTCCCACGTGGCTTCCTCTGAATCGTGATTACGCCACATCACTTTGACTAATGGAAACGATTTCCTTCTTAATACTTTAACATCTTGGTCTAAAATCTGCACTGGTTCTTCTTCAAAAGACAGATCAGGTCCTACCACAATTTCTTCCTCTGACATTACATGAGATGGATTTGAAGGATAGCACCTCAGCATCGAAACATGGAACACATTCTGTATCTGATTCAACTCCGGGGTAACTCAAACTGATACGCCACTAGTCCCACACGTTTCAAAACTCGATAAAGCCCGATGAATCTGGGGCTCAACTTGCCCTTCCGTCCAAATCTTAAAACCTTCTTCCAAGGTGAGAATTTCAAAAAGACGCGATCCCCCACTGAAAATTCTATCTCCCTACGCTTCAGATCCGCATACGATTTCTGTCTATCAGAAGCTTCTTTTAACCGGTCCCGAATCAGCTTAACCTTTTCCTCCATTTCTGAGATCATTTTCGGACCCAACAACTGTCGCTCACCTAACTCTGTCCAACAAGCCTACGACCATACAATGCCTCGTAGGGTGCCATCTGAATGTTGGATTGATAGTTGTTATTGTACGCGAATTCAACAAACGACAAATAATCTTCCCAACTACCTCTGAAGTCAATCACATAGCCCCTTAACATGTCTTCTAGAATCTGAATTACCCTTTCCGACTGACCATCAGTCTGTGGGTGGAACGCTGTGCTAATGTTTAGCCTTGTACCCAAAGTTGCATGTAATGCCTTCCAGAACTGTGATGTAAACCTAGGGTCCCTGTCTGATATGATAGACACCGGTACCCCGTGTAGCCTCACAACCTCTGCTACATACATCTTGGCCAACTTCTACAATGAATAGTCGGTACGAACCAGTATGAAGTGAGTGGACTTAGTCAACCGATCAACAATTACCCAAACTGAATCTTTCTTAGTAGGCGTAAGGGGTAGCCCACTAACAAAATCCATCGTTATCCTTTCCCACTTCCAAAGTGGGATCTTCACCAGTTCCAGCAATCCCGAAGGCAACTAATGTTCCACCTTTACTTGCTGACATGTTAAACACTTGCTCACAAAGTCAGTAACTTCCCGTTTCAACCCTGGCCACCAGTATTGTTCACGCAGGTCTCGATACATCTTGCTTCCACCGGGATGCATAGCATAAGGGCTACTATGCGCCTCTCGCAGAATCATCTGTCTTAAATCAAAGTCATTCGGGACACAAACTCTTCCCCGAAAACACAATACCCCTTCACTACTCAGACCAAAATCCCCTGTCTCTCCACCTTCCACTTGCTGAAATTGAGAACTTAACGATTCGTCTAACAATTGCTTCTCTTTAATCTGACTTACCCATGTCAGTTTCACTTGAAGTTCGACTAACAAGCTACCATCTTCATACAGACTGAGATGAGCAAACATTGCTCTCAAATTTGATATCACCTTACGACTCAACGTATCTGCCACCACGTTAGCATTACCCAGGTGATACTCAATCAAGCAGTCATAGTCTTTCAGCAACTCAATCCACCTCTGCTGTCTTAAATTCATCTCCTTCTGGGTAAGGAGATATTTCAGACTCTTATGGCCTGTATAGATAACCGACTTTTCTCCATACAGATAGTGTCTCCATATTTTTAGGGCGAACACCACTGCAGCTAGCTCCAAGTCATGAGTGGAATAGTTCATCTCATGCGGCCTTAATTGACGAGATGCATACGCTACCACGCATTAACAAACAACCCAAACCTGTGTGCGATGCATAACAGTACACGACAAATTCCTTCTCAGCCTCAGGCTGAATCAATACCGGTGCCTCAGTCAGAATCTTCTTTAACTTTTCAAAACTTTCCTGTTGCTTATCGGTCCACACAAACAGTACTACCTTCCGTAACAACTTGGTTAATGTGCAGCTATCAACGAGAACCCCTCAACGAACCTTCTGTAGTACCCAGCCAAACCCAGAAAACTTCGAATTTGTGACACTGACTTCGGTGGTTTCCAATCCAATACATCTTCGATCTTTCGGGGATCAACTCTAATCCCCTCGGCAGAAACAACATGCCCCAAAAAGGTCACTTCCTTCAGCCAAAATTCACACTTGCTGAATTTGGCATACAATTGCTTCTCTCTTAATATTTGCAGCACAACCCTAAGATGAGAATCATGTTCCTCCTCCATTCACGAATACACCAAAATGTCGTCTATGAACACTACCACAAATCGGTCTAGATAGGGTTGGAAGACCCGGTTCATCATGTCCATAAAAGCAGCTGGTGCAATAGTCAATTCGAATGACACTACTAGAAACTCATAATGCCCATAACACGTTCGGAAAGCAGACTTATGAATATCCGTCTTCTTGACCTTTAGCTGATGGTACTTAGATCTCAAATCTAGCTTCGAGAAAACCAAAGCTCCTCGCAGCTGATCGAACAAATCGTCAATCCTTGGTAGCGAGTATTTGTTCTTAATAGTCAACTTGTTCAACTGACGATAGTCAATGCACATACGCATCGACCCATCCTTTTTCTTTACGAACAATACCGGCGCTCCCCAAGGTGATACACTTGGTCAGATAAATCCACGATCCAATAGCTCTTGGATCTAAGCTTTAAGTTCTACCAGCTCCTTCGGCACCATCCTATAAGGGGCAATGGACACTGGAGCCGTTCCTGGCAATAGCTCAATGCCAAATCTGACCTCGCGATTCGGAGGCAATCCCAAAAGCTCTTCAAGAAAGACATCCGAGAACTCCTTCACGGTTCTGACATCTCCAACAGATAATTCCTTGGCATTAGATGAGCTGACAAAAGCCAAAAATGCCTTGCACCCTTTTCGCACCATCTTCTCGGCCTTAAGCGCCGAAATCACATAAGACAAATAATCCCTTCTTTCTCCTATCACAATTACTTCCTCATCCTTTGGAGTTCTTAAAACCATACGCTTAGCAGCGCAATCCAAATTTGTATGATGCTTGACTAGCCATTCCATGCCTAAGATCAGATCAAACTCGCCGAACGGTAATACCATCAAGTTTGCCGAGAAAATAATCCCTTGCACTTCTAAAGGCACATTCCTAAATAGTTTGTTCACTACCACTGATTGTCATAAAGGGCTAACCACAGACATCCCTCTAGCAGCAAACTCAGATTTAATGCTCAAAGTCCCAGATACAGTATAGGCAACATATGAATGTGTAGACCCAATATCTATCAAAGCTGTAAAGGGTGCGTCAAATATAAGAAACGTACCGGTTATGACATCCGATGCGTCGCCATCCTCTCGCAATCGAGCTGCATAGGCTAACCCCGACTATCTTACATCTGTATTACCAGCACCTCTGCCCGGTGCTCCACGACCTCTACCAAAACCATTTCCTCCTCTGGCCGAACCATGACCTCTCGGTGACTGCTGACCACCTCTCCTTGATTGTGCAAAACCCTCACCTAACGTCCGCACCCTATCCACCTCTTGTGGACAGTCCTTTATCAGATGATCCCTAGATCCACATTTGAAACATCCTCCAGTTCTTCTCCAACACTCCTCTGAATGTGTTTTCCCACACTGAGCACACTGTCGCAACTTACCAACAGCAACAGGCATCCCTACCCGAGCTGGCCCATCTAACCTAGGCCTCTTTTGAAAACCCCCAGAAGAACCTGATGACCCAAAACTTCTCTTATTCCTGCCCCTATCCTTATCTCGGTTCTGCCTCTCAGAACGTTTCACTTCTTCAGTGATTTTTGCTTTCTCGACCAGAATGGAAAAATCTTTTTCCCGCTGCGAAGCTATCAGTACTCGCAGCTCGTCCCGCAGACCATCCTCGAACCGTACACAATGCTCATAATCAGTTGCGACTATACCCCAAACGTACCGACTTAAACGTAGGAACTCCGCCTCATATTCTACCACGGATTTATTCCCTTGGACCAAGTTCAGAAATGCTTTCCTCTGGGCGTCCACATAACTCGCCCCAACATATTTTCCCTGAAACGATGTCTTAAAGAAGTCCCAGGTGATACAATCCGCTGGAGTACCCTCCCTCACTGTGAGCCACCACTAGTATGCCTCATCTCGTAGGAGGGACACTGCTCCTTTCAATTTTTCCTCCGTCGTGCTATCCAGATCATCCATAATCCGCTCAACTGCCTCCAACCAATATTCAGCCACGTTTAGGGCCACACTAGAAACGCCCCTAAATATCTCGGCCCCATTTGCCCGAAGTCACTCAGGTATAGATTTTCGGACCACTGTCGCGGTACTTGCTCCAGCAACCCATTTTAGGACTCGTAGCATAGCTTGAGACAAAGCATCGTCCCCCCAGTTCGGTCTTGAGACCTTGCTTCTGCTATTGGCGATGCTGGCACTTCGCCTTCCGGCACATGCCCGGATTCTGAGGATCCATCCTCAACACTCCGGCCTCTACCACGGCCGCGTGTACCACGTCCACATCCTCTGGTACTCATATTACTAAGTCAAGTTAATCTGATTAAGAATGTTTTATGAATCAGTATATAATTCTACTATTTATTAACAAATGTTTTATGAAAACAGATATAAGAGTTGCTTTCGCGAGTTGAGTTCCTAATGTTTCAGTCTCTAATCTTAGCTCTTAAAGCTAGCAGTCACAGTATCCACTAATTAACTACAATCATATCATCATCCACAATCATAAAATAAGAGGACTTACAGATTTGGTGCCGAAGGCTCGGGTGCCATACTTTCCTAAAAGACCTATGTTTTTAAACCATGTTTCAAACCAATTTTTGGAAAATGTTTTCGAACCCACTCCACAGCCGAGTTTTGTAACTGGGCTCTGCTACCACAAAATGTAACACCCCAAACTAGGCCTAGACGTTACGACTGGATTTGGCATGTCACATGGAATGGTTGTTTAAAAACTAGGCGTTCGTTAAAATGTCGAAACTTAAAATTTAGATATTTGTTTGAAAAGCTAAGCAATTATTTAGAACAGTTGTTTGTTGAAAATGTTGCATCTCTTTTGAAAATTCTGAGTTTCGTTGTTCATTGAAGAAAACACGACTTGCTTAATGTCCATTTCTTTGGAAAAAGTTGTTATTATTTTGAAAACTATTTCTGCCGTTTAAGAAAACCCAGAGTTTTATCAATTTTAGTTTGTAATCGTTTATTAACATTTTGGAAAAACCGTTATTAGTGTTTTAGAAAATCCCGAGTTTGAGCATTCAAAAATAATAAGTAGTAACCGGATTAAAAGCTAAAAACCAAAATAAAAGCCAGAGGCCTTATTACAGAACATAATCCCAAAAATAAAATTTAATTTAGAGTAATATAAAACAGTGTTTACTAACGAAACGATGTATGGCCACCATAGAGTCCACCTCGACTCCAAATCCTCAAAACTAGGGATTACTGTGAAATTAAGCTGAGGGGTGAGTTACGAGAACTCAGTGTGTAATCCCCTACACGAACATTAACTAGGCCCGAGCCTATTCAGATACAAACCGAGCCTTAGCCCTTATGGAAACAAACTGGCCTGATCCCTATTAGCATAGTATAGCAGATAATGAATGCAATGCAACCCAGCCTAACCTAATAATCTATCCGCTACACACCACCCATTCTAGCCAAAACACATCGGTAGGGATTTCTACAATCAACCCTCATCCGCTACACAACTCGATGGCAGTCACGCTGCTCATCGCCGAAATTGTGGCGGTGCCACCGAAATAATGTGACAGGGTCACCAGAATATGTGGTAGAGCCACTGAAATAGTGTGACAGAGTCACCGAAATATGTGGCAGAGCCACTAAATTACACTTCCCCTTTCATCAATATCATAACCCAATCCCATGCAACATATCATGTCATAATAATTCGTGTATGTATTAAAGTACCCACATAGGAGATATACAGAATACACAAACATGCTCAGCCTACCTTTAAAGGTATGACAGTAAATTTACCCACCTGGGTTGTATCCAACTTCCCCCATTAGGGATATTTCATTAACTTACCCATTAAGGGTATTTCGGCTTTTAGCCAACACACAGAAAGTTTCATAGCAAAACAAATAAAAGTGTGATTACACACCTATACAGATCACGGATCTCACTACCCATCGAAGCACCTGAGAACACTAATCAACTAATAGTTAGTCTTACTCCACAAAATTTCCATATTTGAAATTGATTAAACAATCCACCATACTCACCCCCTCGACGGAAACTCCTTAGTATACTAGCACGCTTGACTACTCCCCTTGATTACGAAGTTGGGTTCCTAACCAAAGAACATAGTCATTACCATAGTTCCAAGTTCTCAGAGGAAAGGTTATTCGGCCTTAAAAGAAAACTCAGCAAAGTAAGGGAACTTTCATCTCTAATTGGTCAAGGATACACTTACCAAGGTGCCACAAAAATGATAGATGCACAACCCAGATTTCAGCTTCTACACAAAAGAAAAGTGAACGAATACATAAGATGAAGAAAGTCTCGGATTTGGCCTTAACCATAAAAGCAATAAGGTAAGAGATTTAGCTTTAAGGAAAAGTTCAAAGAAGGAAAATATGGAATACAAAGTTACCTTGTGCTGATAATGGTGGTGAAAAGCCAAAATAGATTCGACAGAAAATAGCCCTTCATGCCTTAGGCTACTCACGCAACACCAATTCGAAATGGAAAGAAACAGAGGTTTGGTTAGTGAAGAAAGAAATAGAGGAGCAAAGAAGAAAAGAAGAAGAAGTAGAAGAAGGAAGATTCGACTTTTAAAGAATTAGAGAAAGAGATGAATAGAAGAAAACACCACTGAAGAAAAAGGGGTTTCGGCTATAATGTGCACAAAGAAAAAGATAAGAAAAAGGAGAATAACAACTAAAGGTTTCGGCAGCGAGAGTAGAAGCAATGCTTTTCTAAAGTGTTAATACCGAAAATGCAAAAAGGGACAAAACTCATATAGCCACTCTTGAAATAAACGGCACACTAATCTCCCACTACCGAAAATGCTACTCAGAGATCCCTTACTCTTCCTTATCCTTTGACCAAATTTTCCCCTTCACAAGTCTCCCACTTTCAGCCAAACACCCCTTCTCACCTCAATCCCATGATTCCCTCCTTAACTTTCTCCCCACCTTACTCTCCACCCACCATTTGAAATATTTGACCAAGTCTCCCCTCTCTCCTATAAAGTTTGATCTTCATTCAACCATCTCCCTTGTCTGAGCACAAAAATAAAACCTCCAAG
The DNA here is from genome assembly GCA_005393395.2 of Gossypium australe. Taxonomy (NCBI): domain Eukaryota; kingdom Viridiplantae; phylum Streptophyta; class Magnoliopsida; order Malvales; family Malvaceae; genus Gossypium; species Gossypium australe. Next base: position 101,600,238 of record CM016623.1, read on the forward strand.
TGCTATCTGTGAGATTCGAACCTCACTTCCCTTGCATGCATGTTGACGCCATCACCACCAAGCCATATACTCCATTTGTGTTATCAAAACACAAACAAATATGCTTAACTCCTGCTTCCACTAGCTCTCCCCCCTTAAGTGCCCACAAAGCAAAATTTTACCAAAGCTCCAACACGACCCTAGGCCTCCCCAGGACCCCTAATCACGCCTACACAACAACATAACAAACACAACACATGCACTTCCCCAAATTTTACAGACCCCCTGATTTTATGATGTTACAGGAATAATTTAGGTGGTAGCCATTTGGATTCAAAGTCATCAAACAATGTTGAAATAAGTTCCTAATGGATACGAACTCCACCAAATCTAGTATGTGGCCTCTTTAAAATCTTTGGTATAGCCTTTCAGCAATTTGAGCATCCTTTGACTGGCATTTGGTTTTCCAAGGGAAGGGATCATTGAATCGGGAAATCAAAACCAGAATTTAGTTTACTTACAACCCTTATATATTTATCTTTTCTTAGATGAAGACTAGAGATCCTGTTCTGAATGAGGGATGCATATCCTTGTCATGTACTAAAATGAACACTGCCAAAGAGGTTCTAGTTCTTTGTATCTTGAGTTGATAAAATTTATTGAATATACCCAACAGTGGATGCTCGTGGTGTATACAATAGTTGATGTAAAATGCCACCAATCTCTACCATGATAGGGTTGATAACTGTCAGTGTACAATCTCATAACTATTAAGTACGACATAGAAGAAGGGGTTGAGTGGCAGATGGAATCCAACCTTAACAAAATAAGCGGTAAAATGAAACCCAAAGAACTATCACTAGGATGGCAATGACGAGGAAGCTGGAAGTCGTAGGTAAAATTTGGGTTTTAGAAACCCCAAGCTCCTAAGTATTGATTCATTTATTCTCAGGTGGTACTGCAGTCGTACATCTCAATCTCTACGTGTGGTGGAGTTTCACGAGTGACAGTTCAAAGAGTCTGGTCACGGCCCCTCCCTCTAATACTAGTTCTTTCCATGTTGGGAACAAAAAGTTAAAAGACAAAAGAAGAAAGAAGAGAAGAGTTACCTTTGAGAAAAATCAGAAATGAAATATGAAGAATGCAAAAAGGTTTAGTAGAGAAAGGTAAGGGTTTCGATCAATTTTGTAAATGTAACTGATGAAGTAATTGAGTGCGTGTTTTATAGAAACAAACTCGCGTAAGAGGTTTATTTCAAGGGAACTGTTCAGTTTCTCCAATGTAATTTTTTAACATCTGTCAAACGGTTAAGTTGTAACATTCAATTTTTTTGCAGAAGTTATTGAATTATAAAGGTGCTAAACTTATGGTACGCACCTGACTTGATGGTGAGTTATCCTTTATATGTTATAGTTTTTTGAATTAGAAATTTTGAGGATAAAATTTTGTTAATGGGAGAAGACTTTAACACCCAGTTTTGGCAGGTTCTAAGTTCTGGCGAGTAGTTTGAAAGTAATCTGTGAGACACAGCCTATCCGCCAAACTGTTATGGCGTATAGATTGGGCGCATAACAGATATTAGAATATCATGTAAGGATTGAACTTAGAACATTTTATTCTATAAGGAAGGGGAGTTTGGTAAAAGTATTGAGAACGTTGTGAGTTGGAGGTATTGTCGAGGGTATTGTACACTAAGTTCATTGTGTTAATGTGCTAGTTACATTAAAAATGATTTGGTTAGAAATGGATAGAACCGATTAATGGGTTTTTATTTAGGTTCTCTCTACAGTTGTAAACCATTTATAAAAGTAGTCCTGAAAGTTCTGACACGTGTCAAGTTCCAATAAGGACCTAGGTTAAATATGTGGACATTAAGAGTAGAGATATAGAAAGTATTCATTTTTCTTCTAAAGTATTGTTATTTGAATCTGAAGGAACCAAAATGTATTTCTTTCTCCTTTAAGCTGGAGTTGAAAATCTGGATCTTTGTTAGTGACTACTCCATGTTAAGGTAAGTTTGTGACTCTGCATGTTAAAGTTATGAAAGATTTAGTCTGAATAAGTGCATGAATAGTTAAATGTAGAAATAAGGCTTTATATGAGGTTTATCTGGGTTTGAGATGATATTGGATGTTACAAACAAGTTTTAATTATTTTCTTCTATTTTTTAAGCAATGGTCGTTGTAGTTTATTACTGGACCTGGAGTTCAAGCTGCTATATGAGGTTGTCAGGTGAGTTTTTATGCTTACTCTTACATATGTACTGCTCATGAAAGGAGATCTATAGAATACTAAACGAAATATGAAGCCAAGATCATGAAAGGTACAGTATGATATGTATGTAACTATATGAGTAATTACTAAAGAATATCTGTGAGTGTATGATTGTTGGGTAAGGATAGTAAGTATAGCTGGTATGGAATCTGATAAGTTCAAGTATATAATGAATTGTGAATAAGTAATGTGATGTTAAGGTATGGCTATATATACATGCATGCCTAGAATGTGTATTGTGAGTCGAGAATGTATGTGGGTGTGTGTTGGTCGAATAAAAGCTTAGGCTTAGACTGTACAAGTGCAATAAGAGTTTGTCAAAAGAGTCTATGTCTACTCATCGCTGTGATGTTCAGAGTGGTCCATCGGGACTTTAAACATGAACTCAGAAATGGAAAGTTTATGGCCATGGCACCTTTTGAAAAGAACTAAAGGAATGGTGATTACCAAATAGAGTTTCTTTGTGTCCTGGGACGATGATGGGAAAACCTCACGAGATGTGACTCTATGCAAATCCATATCGTAAACACGTCAGGAAAGAAAATACCCTTGTGGCAAACTCAAATGGAATAGCATCTGTTTGAATTTTGATATGATAGCCTTTGTGGCACAATATGAAAGGAACGCCTTTATGGCGTAATATGATAGGTGGGACAGTGCTAGGACTACGCCTAGAAGTAGCGTATCAAATTATTATGCATACAGAGCTAGTTTGGCAGCGCTTTCAAGGTCTGAAATGCCACTTGGAAATCCCTACTTTGAGGCACCTGTAATGGAATAAAATTTTTTATATAGGTATCGTTGTAACCTATTACCACGGGTTGTAATTGTATTTACTTACTGTATGTGTATTCATGTAAATTAGTTTGAAATTTTGTAACTAAGAAACTTGTACGTGAATGAAATTCATATAATGGTTGTGTGTACATATTGTTAATACTCGAGATGTGGATCCAACAAATCAGATTGTGTTTACGGTGTTATAGTGTTAGTAAGCTTGCTTATGAATCATCTTATTACTTAATAATGCGCTATGGTAATTTTGGTTGTTATTTAATTGTTAATTACTATGATTTATTACAAGTGAATAAGTACGAAATGTGTTAATAACGAGGAAAGTGCACTTTATATTTCCTTGGGAAATTGGGTAATGAACATTTGCATTAAAATAGTTTTGGACAACAGCGGTGGTGTAACTTTGAAAATTCACTAAAAATGGTAAGAATTGAAATAAAAGTTGAGCTATATATGGCTAGAAAGCTTAGTGAGTCTAGTTCTTATTAAAGCAAACAAAACTTGTATCCGATTTCTACACTAAGAAAAGTCAATTTTAGTGAGGAAATTTCAAAATTGTTGGCAAAATCCCCTGTTTTGACTTTGAAAAATTATATAAAATGAATTAGAAAATGATATTTATATGTTTGAAAAGTGTATAGGGTATAGGTTCTAAAAAACAAACAATGTCATACAAATACTGTATTAAAATATAAAAAAATTTAAGCGAAGGAAGGTCAAAACTAGAGGAGGCAGAACAATAACGACCTTAAAAAAAATCTAGTATTTATTCATTCTTTGAAAATTTTTGAAAGTTTTTGTGGTGAAACGTCAATGAGTCTAGTTTCTAAAACATCAAATGGATATTCAAAATTTTTGGATTAAAAAGAAAATAATTTTGTGATTGCTACTTATGTAGACATCTCTTATATATATATATATATATATGAATGCTTTTAAAGTGCCGCTGTGTGAGATATGTATATATGTCAGGAACTTAAGGTACCCATATGTGATTCTGACAATGTATTGTTTAGAAAATCTTTAAACATGCTTTTGCTTGTTTGATAGTTAGTGGCCTTTACAGAAATATGCTAACTGGGAATATAAGTGCCCTAGTAAACTTAGTGATATTTTAGGATAAAACTGACATGCCAATTAAGGGTTATAGCGTGATGGATTTCTATTAGATGTTTCACATGTGTTTTATATTGCCTTCAGGTATTGCACTTATTTGCATCTTAATGTGGTGTAGTTTATACTTTTATGAGCTCTTTGGTGGGGTGGATGGATGTTATATGCTACTTTATAATTTAACACTTTGGTGCTCATTAGTGTGGTAGAGGAGTCCTGTGTATTTGAGTCAGTTTTAATAGAGTTTACTTAGGGAAATTTGAATTAAAATCTTTATAATGAGATTTGTCTATAAATATTGTAACAACCCGATTTTTCAGTGGTGTCAGAAATAGTGGCTCAAGACCACCAAATTCAACAAGTAAGTTCGTAAATTTTATTATTTAATAATTACGAGTCAAATATGGTTTTAAAAAGATTTGAGAATTAATAATTTATGTTTTATAATGAATTATTAAGTTAGAGTGGTAAAACCCTAGGTCAAGTGGTTTTAGGAAATGAGGTATCGAGAACTCATTTCTATAAACCGAGCTGTAAATATTTTTATAAATATTTACAGAGTGTCATTAAGGTAGTATGAAAGTTTTGTTAAAAAATTTTAACATTTCAATAGTTAATTAATTAAAATGGACTAAATTGAAAAAGGTGCAATACTTGTTAATTATAAGATATAAGTGATTAAATGGTCTAATTAATAAACAAGGGAGGACTTAAGGAGTAAATATGCCTAAATGGAAGGGATGAGGCGGCATAAAAAAAGAAAAATAATAAAATAACATGATTTAATGGCAAAATTGTAATTTAATTAAAATTAAACATACAAATTAGAAATTGAAAGGTTCTAGACATTTTCTTCTTCAATTTTCTGTCCAAAAATGTCATAGGAGAGCTCCTTGAGCTGATTTTGCATATTTTTGATTCATATCAATATCCCATAGATACTCGTGAGAAAGGAGAAATAGCGGAATAGTCCCTAAACGTCTACAATCATTATAATTCAATTCAGGTAAGTTTGTACGGTTAAAATTTAATATTCATATAAATTTTATGAATGGTATTATGTATTTATTCTATTATTGAAAATGCATTATTGTTGGAATTATAATATTGAATTGAATATTTGGGCTGAATGGAATGCGATATTTGAGTACATTTGTTATTTGTCGTATGACAGTATTGAAGGAATATATCAGCAAATTACCCAAGTAAACCGAGGTCAAGCATTTGTTGTAATATCCTGGATTATAGCTTATGCATTAATACTAAATTATATGAAATAGCATGCCTATGTGTGTTGTGAATGTGTATTATGAATTTTGTGAACCTTAGTGTGTAGGTGAATACTTTAGAAATTATTCGATTTTAAGTTTAAAAGAGGGAGCTAGTCTGATAAGGCCTTAAGAGAAATAGTAGAGGAAATATGACATGAAATTGGGCATGTTAAAGTGGCTGCAAGGCGCCACTTAAGGCCTAGTAAGTGATGCCACAATCAAGGGGAAAGGGCTCAAGTTCGAGCTGCATGGGAAGCAAAAAGGGAGTGTTTATTTTTGCAGCAAGGAGTGACAGAGGTGGACGGCATAGGGACTTTGTTAGATGAGGATTAGACTTGGTTAAATCCTTTCAAAATTTCAGCTAAGCTAAGGATAATTGTTGTTTAATTAAATTATTTTGTATGGGTGGATAAGAGATAAAGTAGGAGAAAAAAATGAGAGATATGATAAGAGAAGATATAGTGGCCGGCCAAGGGACTCTCTTAAGGTAATTTTCGGCCAAGTTTAGTAAGGGGATAGCCGAATTTCATAAAGCACTTTTGGCCTCTCTTTCGTTTGTGTTTTTTTCTCTCCAAACCATCACCTTTCTCTCTTTTTCTCTTTTAGCCGAAATATTCTTCTCCCTAATCCACCACTGCCGATTTTCTCTAAGTCTCATACACTCTCTTCTCTTCTCCTTTTTGATTCTCCAAAAGCTGAATCTCAAGGTACCCTAGCCGATTTCTTCATAGCTTCAAAAGCCGAAATCTGTTGATTAACATCTAGCCATAGCCGAATTTCTCTGTGGATTCAAGTGAAGGTGCCGTCGACTACAGTATCAAGGGTAAGATCAATTGTTATTTGATTTTCAATCACTCTTTTAGCCGAAATCTAGGAACTAATCTCAATATTACTCTTTGGCCGAAACCATGAAGGATTCTTTTGGGATTTTCATTATAGCCGACTTCTAGGGAGAGTATCCGGGATTTCAAAATCAAAGGTAAGTAAAGTGCGGATAGGCCGAAGGCCATTTTATTGCGATTAAATGTTAGAATTGGATCTAACATATGCCATAGGGATTTCGACAGAGACCAGGGCCAAGTGACTATTTTCGGGATTTAGATCCACAAGGTAAGTGCATGTGATATTCGGCCAAGGCCCTATTTAGTGACTTAGACCTATTTCTTATTTGTTCAAAAGCCGAAAACTAACCTGCGAAGTGATTTAGTGCTAGCCGATTGCAAGAAGAGTCATCGCAAAGTTTTCGGGATTTGTGTAGTAACCAAATCGGCAGCAAGGTAAGAAGTTGGTTGCGTTAGTCCTTCGGGATCTGGTCATTTGGCCGAATGGCCTTTAGCTAAAATGTTTAGTGTTGGCCGAATGTAGGAACTTGGGATCTAGAGGATTAGATCGGGATTTTCGGGATTTCAGTAAACTCGCTAAGTAAATCAGGTGTGTACCCCACACTAATTCTTAATAGATTTATGGTTTAAGTTAATATATGTATGAATAAGAATGTGAAAGATATGGCTTAAGATACCATTCAATGGTATGGCATATTCAGGTACGTTATTCTCTAAAGCTATGTTAATAATGTTACGAATACCTGTTATGACACATATGTGAATATTGATAAGAATGTGGAATTAAGAATAGGGTATAGTCTTTGCATGATTTGTATGACATGGGGCATATGGGTGATATGTTAAAGGGGAAGTGATCTGGTGGTTTTATACCACAATATCTGAATGTAGTGACTTATGTCACAATATCTGAATGTGGTGACTTATGTCACAAAATCTGAATGTGGTGACTTACGTCACAAAATATTATCTGGTGGCTACGCCACAATATATAAGGGCGATGAGCACGTCGTCTGCAGCGACTGCCTTGGATGGTGTGTAGCGGATGGAGGGTCGACTTAGTAGTCCCCACGGTGTGATGGTTGGTACGGGTGATGTGTAGCAGACGGTATCTAGGTTTGGGTTCGGGTTTGCATCATTATGTGTAATTGCTATATGTATATGTATGATCTGATATGCCTGAATCGTTAGGACTTAGTGTTGGTTGTTACACACTGAGTCTGCTTGACTCATCCCGTTGTGGGATATTTTTCAGGTGACGCTCAGTAGATGGACCAGGTCGGCAGGAGCTTAAGTGGTGGCCATGCTCAGCACGAGATTATTTTATTTGGACTTTTTATTTTAAGTACCTTGAATTTATTTTGGGTTTTGTTTTGATATAATAAGGCCACTTATTGAACTATTTATGCCTGCATTTTAACTATTTTATTATGTAGGAGTTTTTATCAAATTAAAGTTTAAGCAACTTTTCTTTAAAATAAATCTTCAAACGTTTTGACACCTAAATACAAATGATTTTCAATTTAAATAGTAAACTTTAACGACTCGACTTTTATCGGTAACTTATAGTTTTGAAAGATAATAATAAAGTTTTAACAAAATGAAATCTTTGAAGATAACAATGTTTTCAACTTGAACCCAAATCAAATTTTTCTCTAAAATCACTTAAAGTTTTCCAAATAAATAAACAAGTTTGAATCGTTTTTCTCGAGGAACATACCAGATCTGGTCGAGGCTCGTGGGCCGGGTTTGGGGTGTTTTAACTTGGTATCAGAGCCCAGTTTTAAACTCTCGGCCTTGGGTTTAAAGCCCACAATGTTTTTAAAATAGAGCCCAAGTGAATTTTGTGAAAATTTTTGTAAAATGAGCAGTTTTTCTGGCATGGCACCTAAGTCTCTGACCCGAAGTCCACCAGGTAAGTACCCCTATCTATTGTGTGATTTATAGTATGATTTGTAGAAGGGTATAAAGGGGACGTAGATTAGTATATTAACTACTTGAACTATAGGACTAGTTTACCCCAACAATTACATAAAACTTTAATGCCTAATTAAACAAACCTGTGACTAAGTCGCCAAGTTAGGGTGTGGCAACCATTGTGCGCATGTCTAGGATTGGTTTCGGTGGGAGCCTGGTATTTAAGCAGTCCTAGTGACTCACCTCCTCTCCACTCGAATCCTACCTGGTGCGTAGTGACGGTTCACCCTAACCAAGAGGACTTATTCACGGGCTAAACTCAATAATTAAAACCCGAAAGGGACTAGCCATATTTTTTATAAAACCCTAGTTCTAAAATCCTCAAATTAACCTTTTGATTTGAAAAAACTATTTTTATAAAATTTTTCTGAAATATTCCTGATTTACAAAATTACCTAAATACCCCTGGTTGAAAAACTACAAAAATGCCCTGGGCTTCTAAAATTACCATACTACCCTCAATTCTAATGAAATTTTCTTACTTTGCAAGAGTATCCAAAAACCCTATTTTGCGAAAATTCAAGATACCCGGATTGGGAAAATTTATGAAATTACCCCTGGTTTACAAAATTACCAAAATAACCCCGATTTCCAAAATTTCTGCCATACCGTTGATTTGAGAAAATTTTCAAAAATACCCTAAAGTTTTGAAAGTTCAAAGTGCCCTAACTTATTAACATTTCCAAATTGACCCCGATTTATTACCAAAATACCCCTGTAGGATAAATGACGAAAATACCCCTGGGATAAGAGCAGACAAAAATGTTTGAAGAGTGAATGTGTATGGTAGATACTACTGAATGGATGTGTTTCTGTGAATTACGGTAGAAGACTTGAAACTTTGATTGATCGAAAGAACTACTATTAAGCTCTTTTCATAAAATTGTTCGCGTATAAACAGTGGAACAAATACTAATACATAAAATTTCTTAAATCAGATTAAAGCGCGATCGTAGACATGAGCTCTAGGGGACATGATCTAATGTGCGAGGACGTGGTCGAGGCAGAATGACTGTGTCGGAACCCGTTAGGTCGGGTCAAAGGTCTGAAAATGAGGTACCACCACCACCCCCACCACCAGCTGTTGGTGTTGAGCAGCAAGATCAGACGGGGGATGATGCTGATCGCAGGTGGTGTTGCGAGTTCTTGAGATGGTGGCTGGAGCCGGTGGAAATATGGGAGCTCAAAAATCTGTACCCGAGCGACTCCGAGCCAATGGAGCTGAGGTGTTCCGTGGCGTATCTGGTGTGGCACCCAGTACTGCTGAGTATTGGTTGGAGGCGACCGAACGGATTATGGGTGAGCTGGATCTGACTGCTGAAGAGAAAGTGAAAGGAATGGTGTCGCTACTTCGTGATGAGTCATATCAATGGTGGCTCACAGTTCGGGATGGTGCTACTGCTGAGGAACTCACTTGGGAGTATGTTAAGGCAGCATACCAAAAGAAGTATGTTGGTACTCATTATATAGATGCGCAGAGGAAGCATTTCTAGGGCTGGTTCAAGGGAATAAGTCCGTGGCGGAATACGAGGCTGAATTCCTAAGATTGAACCGGTATGCTCGAGGAATCGTGGCTACGAAGCATGAGCGGTGTGTCCGGTTTGAGGACGGACTGAGGGATGATCTGAGGTTATTGATAGCTCCGCAACAAGAGCAGGAATTTGCTGTGTTGGTAGAGAAGGCTAAGGTAGCCAAAGGAATTAAGGACTCTGTGAGGCAGAACACGGATTGGAATAGGCAGAAGAGAGGTTTTGGGCCGTCAGGGTCATCTGGGAATGTCCAAAAGAGGCCTAGAGTTGATGGGCCGCGAGGTCAGCAGGCTGCGACAGGAGGGCAGTATCGTACCTGTGACCAGTGTGGAAAGAAGCACCTAGGAGAGTGTTGGAAGAAGACAGGAGGATGTTTCAAGTGTGGGTCCAAGGATCATATGATTAAGGACTATCCTATGAAACCGGATGGGAATCGACCAGCAGCTCAGGGTTTTAATCAGGCTGGAAGAGGCGGACAGCAGCCTTAGTGAGGTCGTGGTCCGAATGGTAGAGGAAATGGTGCTGGAAGAGGACGTGAAACACCTGGTAGAGGTGTTGGTAATACAGAGGCAAGACAGTCGGGCTTGGTATATGCAGTTCGCCGTAGGGAAAATGGAGACGCGCCGAACGTCATAACCGGTACGTTCCTTGTATTTCGCAAGCCTTACTTTGCTTTGATTGATGTGGGTTCTACCCATTCTTATGTTGCATGTAGAGTAGTTGAAACTCTAGGCATAGCCTTTGAACTATCTGATAGGGAGATGACTGTAGTAAGCCCGCTAGGTCAAACTGTAGTGGTGAATAAGATGTTTCGGAAAGTACCTTTAGAGATTCAAGGAGCAGTATTCCCGGCTGACTTAATGGAACTACCCTTTGGAGAATTCGATCTCATACTTGGCATGGACTGGCTAGGAGAGCATCGAGCTATATTGGATTGTACAGCTAAGCGAATGGAGTTAAGGACCCCAGAGGATGAGGAAGTAGTCATGATAGGAGATAGAAGAAACTACCTGTCTAACGTAGTTTCAGCACTAAAGGCTGATAAGATGGTTCGGAAAGGATGCAAGGCATTCTTGGCTTTCGTTAGTGCGATGGATGCGAAGGAAGAGGGAGTTAGTGGAGTTAGAACTGTAAGGGAATTTGTGGATGTCTTTCCAGAGGAGTTACATGGAATACCCCCGGATAGGGAGGTGGAGTTTGGAATTGATTTGCTACCTGGTACAGCTCCTATGTCAATCGCCCCGTACAGAATGGCACCCAAGGAGTTGGTTGAGCTCAAGGCTCAAATCCAAGAGTTGCTTGATCGTGGGTTTATTCGACCCAGTGTGTCTCTATGGGGAGCACCGGTCTTGTTCGTGAAGAAGAAGGACGAAACTATGCATATGTGCATAGATTATCGTCAGCTGAATAAGCTGACTATCAGGAACAAGTACCCTTTGCCGAGGATTGACGACTTGTTCGATCAGCTTAAGGGGGCAGCGATTTTCTCGAAGATAGATCTAAGGTCTGGATATCATCAGCTTAAGGTGAAGGAAGTGGATATCCATAAGACGGCTTTTCGGACAAGGTATGGGCATTTTGAGTTCGTGGTAATGCCGTTTGGATTGACGAACGCCCGAGCTGCGTTCATGGATATGATAAACCGGGTTTTTCAACCTTATTTGGATCAATTCGTCGTTGTGTTTATCGATGACATCTTAGTGTATTCCAAGTCTGAGGAGGAACATGATGAGCATCTCCGGGCAGTGTTGCAAGTGTTAAGAGAGAAGAAGCTCTATGCCAAATTCAGCAAGTGTGAATTTTGGCTTAAGGAAGTTGCGTTCTTAGGACATGTAGTGTCTGTAGAAGGAATAAGGGTGGACCCTAGGAAGATTGAGGCTGTGTTAGATTGGAAACCACCTAAGTCTGTGGCTGAGATTCGTAGTTTCTTGGGATTGGCAGGCTACTATAGAAGATTCGTAGAAGGGTTCTCATCAATAGCCGCACCTTTGATGAAGTTGTTGAGAAAAGAAGTACTTTTCGTATGGACAGAAAAGCAACAGGAGAGTTTTGAGAAGCTTAAGAGGGTTTTGACTGAAGCTCCGGTTTTGATTCAGCCGGAGGCAGGGAAGGATTTTGTGGTGTATTGCGACGCTTCTCATATCAGATTAGGATGTGTTCTGATGCAAGACGGGAAAGTAGTCGCTTATTGGTCTCGACAATTAAGGCCACACGAGGTTAACTACCCGACTCATGATTTGGAATTGGCGGCAGTGGTCTTTGCTCTTAAGGTGTGGAGGCACTATCTTTATGGAGAAAAGTCAGTGTCTACACAGACCACAAGAGCCTTAAGTATCTGCTGACTCAGAAGGAGTTGAACCTGAGACAGCGAAGGTGGGTTGAATTATTGAAGGATTACGATTGGTTAATAGAGTATCATCCGGGCAAGGCGAATGTAGTGGCGGATGCCCTAAGTCGGAAAGTAGTGTCGGATCTGAGGGTAATGTTTGCACATCTGAGCTTGTATTATGATGGAAGTCTGCTGGCAGAGCTGCAAGTGAAGCCGACGTGGTTGAATGAAGTGAAAGAGGGACAGTTGGTTGATGATGATCTAAGTGCTAAGCTACGGCAAGTGCAGAGTGGGGAGTTGGAAGATTATAGTATTAATGACGAGGGAGTTTTGTGTTTCAAGGGTAAGGTCTGTATGCCGAAGAACGAAGAACTTAGACAGAGGATTCTTCAGGAATCGCATAGTAGCCCTTATGCTATGCATCCTGGAGGTAGTAAGTTGTACAGAGATATAAGGGAATAGTTTTGGTGGCCTGGTCTTAAGAAGGAAGTTACCGAATTCGTAGGGAAGTGCTTAACGTGTCAGCAAGTTAAGGCTGAACACCAAGTTCTGTCAGGATTGCTTCAGCCAATAAAGATTCAGCAGTGGAAGTGGGAGAGAATCACCATGGACTTCGTTAGTAGGCTTCCCCTTATGCCTACTAAGAAGGACTCGGTGTGGGTGATAGTGGATCGGTTGACAAAGTCCGCGCATTTCATTTCCCGTGCGGGTTGATTATTCCTTGCAGAAGTTGGCGAGGCTGTATGTGGCAGAAATTGTAAGGTTGCATGGAGTTCCGGTATCAATCATTTCGGATAGGGACCCAAGGTTTACTTCTCGGTTCTGGAAAGCACTACATCAAGCTTTAGGCACCAGATTGGACTTCAGTACGGCTTTTCATCCACAGTCGGACGGTCAGTCTGAATGAGTAATCCAAGTGTTAGAGGATATGCTGAGAGGATGTGTGATAGACTTCAGAGGAAGTTGGGAAGAATATTTGCCTTTGGCGGAATTTGCATACAACAACAACTATCAAGCTAGTATTCGGATGGCACCGTATGAAGCACTGTATGGCCGGAAGTGTCGCACTCCTACGTGTTGGACGGAGTTAGGGGAACGTCGGGTTTTGGGTCCAGAGTTAGTGGCGGAATCTGAAGAGAAGGTTAGTGTGATTCGAGCTCGGTTGAGGGAAGCATCGGATAGACAGAAGTCGTACGCGGATCTCAAGCGAAAGGAAATAGAATTTGATGTGGGAGATCAAGTGTTTCTTAAAGTGTCGCCTTGGAAGAAGGTAATGAGATTTGGTCGCAAAGGGAAGTTGAGTCCAAGGTTTATAGGACCTTATCGGGTATTGAAGCGAGTTGGACCAGTGGCATACCAGTTAGAGTTGCCTTCAGAATTGAAGCAGATGCACGACGTATTCCGTGTGTCCATGCTACATCGTTATCGATCGGATCCATCTCATGTAGTACCGGTCGAAGAGGTGGAGCTAAGGCCAGATTTGTCCTACGAGGAAGAGCCGATTCAGATTTTGGAACGAGATGTAAAAGTGCTACGGAGGAAGTCAGTTCCTCTAGTCAAAGTGTTATGGCGTAATCATGGATCAGAAGAAGCTTCGTGGGAGTCAGAAGAAGCGATGCGACAGCAATACCCTCACTTATTTTTGCCAGGTAATTTCGAGGATGAAATTATTTTAAGGGGGGTAGAACTGTAATATCCTGAATTATAGCTTATGCATTAATACTAAATTATATGAAATAGCATGCCTATGTGTGTTGCGAATGTGTATTATGAATTTTGTGAACCTTAGAGTGTAGGTGAATACTTTAGAAATTATTCGATTTTAAGTTTAAAAGAGGGAGCTAGTCTGATAAGTCCTTAAGAGAAATAGTAGAGGAAATATAACATGAAATTGGGCTTGTTAAAGTGGCTGCAAGGCGCCACTTAAGGCCTAGTAAGTGACGCCACAATCAAGGGGAAAGGGCTCGAGTTCGAGCTGCATGGGAAGCAAAAAGGGAGTGTTTATTTTTGCAGCAAGGAGTGACAGAGGTGGACGGCATAGGGACTTTGTTAGATGAGGATTAGACTTGGTTAAATCCTTTCAAAATTTCGGCTAAGCTAAGGATAATTGTTGTTTAATTAAATTATTTTGTATGGGTGGATAAGAGATAAAATAGGAGAAAAAAATGAGGGATATGATAAGAGAAGATATAGTGGCCGGCCAAGGGACTCTCTTAAGGTAATTTTCGGCCAAGTTTAGTAAGGGGATAGCCGAATTTCATAAAGCACTTTTGGCCTCTCTTTCGTTTGTTTTTTTTTTCTCTCCAAACCATCACCTTTCTCTTTTTTTTTCTTTTAGCCGAAATATTCTTCTCCCTAATCCACCACTGCCGATTTTCTCTAAGTCTCATACACTCTCTTCTCTTCTCCTTTTTGATTCTCCAAAAGCTGAATCTCAAGGTACCCTAGCCGATTTCTTCATAGCTTCAAAAGTCGAAATCTGTTGATTAACATCTAGCCATAGCCGAATTTCTCTGTGGATTCATGTGAAGGTGCCGTCGACTACAGTATCAAGGGTAAGATCAATTGTTATTTGATTTTCAATCTCTCTTTTAGCCGAAATCTAGGAACTAATCTCAATATTACTCTTTGGTCGAAACCATGAAGGATTCTTTCGAGATTTTCATTATAGCCGACTTCTATGGGGAGTATCCGGGATTTCAAAATCAAAGGTAAGTAAAGTGCGGATAGGCCGAAGGCCATTTTATTGTGATTAAATGTTAGAATTTGATCTAACATATGCCATAGGGATTTCGACAGAGACCAGGGCCAAGTGACTATTTTCGGGATTTAGATCTACAAGGTAAGTGCATCTGATATTCGGCCAAGGCCCTATTTAGTGACTTAGATCTGTTTCTTATTTGTTGAAAAGCCGAAAACTAACCTGCGAAGTGATTTAGTGCTAGCCGATTGCAAGAAGAGTCATCGCAAAGTTTTCGGGATTTGTGTAGTAACCAAATCGGCAGCAAGGTAAGAAGTTGGTTGTGTTAGTCCTTCGGGATCTGGTTATTTGGCCGAATGGCCTTTAGCTAAAATGTTTAGTGTTGGCCGAATGTAGGAACTTGGGATCTAGAGGATTAGATTGGGATTTTCGGGATTTCAGTAAACTCGCTAAGTAAATCAGGTGTGTACCCCACACTAATTCTTAATAGATTTACGGTTTAAGTTAATATATGTATGAATAAGAATGTGAAAGATATGGCTTAAGATACCATTCAATGGTATGGCATATTCAGGTACGTTATTCTCTAAAGCTATGTTAATAATGTTACGAATACCTGTTATGACACATATGTGAATATTGATAAGAATGTGGAATTAAGAATAGGGTATAGTCTTTGCATGATTTGTATGACATGGGGCATATGGGTGATATGTTAAAGGGGAAGTGATCTGGTGGTTTTATACCACAATATCTGAATGTGGTGACTTATGTCACAATATCTGAATGTGGTGACTTACGTCACAAAATATTATTTGGTGGCTACGCCACAATATATAAGGGCGATGAGCACGTCATCCGCAGTGACTGCCTTGGATGGTGTGTAGCGGATGGAGGGTCGACTTAGTAGTCCCCACGGTGTGATGGTTGGTACGGGTGATGTGTAGCGGACGGTATCTAGGTTTGGGTTCGGGTTTGCATCATTATGTTTAATTGCTATATGTATATGTATGATCTGATATGCCTGAATCGTTAGGACTTAGTGTTGGTTGTTACACACTGAGTCTGTTTGACTCACCCCGTTGTGGGATATTTTTCAGGTGACGCTCAGTAGATGGACCGGGTCGGCAGGAGCTTAAGTGGTAGCCATGCTCAGCACGAGATTATTTTATTTGGACTTTTTATTTTAAGTACTTTGAATTTATTTTGGGTTTTGTTTTGATGTAATAAGGCCACTAGTATGAACTGTTTATGCCTGCATTTTAACTATTTTATTATGGTAGGAGTTTTTATCAAATTAAAGTTTAAGCAACTTTTCTTTAAAATAAATCTTCAAACGTTTTGACACCTAAATACAAATGATTTTCAATTTAAATAGTAAACTTTAACGACTCGACTTTTATCGGTAACTTATAGTTTTGAAATATAACAATAAAGTTTTAACAAAACGAAATCTTTGAAGATAACGATGTTTTCAACTTGAACCCAAATCAAATTTTTCTATAAAATCACTTAAAGTTTTCCAAAGAAATAAACAAGTTTGAATCGTTTTTCTCGAGGAACATACCAGATCTGGTCGAGGCTCGTGGGCCGGGTTTGGGGTGTTTCATTTGTTCCGAACTCTCGTGCTTTACTTTCTGTTAAGCTCTTACGAGCTTCTGTTCAGCTCTTATGAGTTTCTGTTCAACTGTTATGAGCTTCTGTTCAACTCTTATGAGTTTTTGTTCAGCTCTTATGAGCTTCTATTCAACTCTTATGAGTTTTTGTTCAGCTCTTACAAGCTTCTGTTCAGCTCTTATGAGCTTCTGTTAAGCTTTTATGAGCTTCTGTTAATGATGTACTCTTATCCGTAAGTTGTTCTTCGAATGGGAAAGATTTGGTAAGGTGATTTACTTATTGAAATTGAAAGACATGTTGTTTATTTTTGGTAACGACTTGAAAATGGATGTATTCATCGATTGAAGTTGTGATTGACAGGGAGTTATCGTGAATGATTTTTATTATTTGATTTATTATAGTTAGTTTGGTAAGATTTTTATTTATTCTATCGAACTTACTAAGCTTCATTAAGCTTATTTGCGTTGTTTAATGTCCTTGTAGATTTTCAGAAGGTTGAATGATTGGATCAACACTCAAGTCACACTATCCAGCTTATTCTGGTAGTTTTTGAAACGTTCAATACGGTTTATATGGCATGTATAGGCTTTTGTGTGGATTGGATCAAAGATTGGCTTGTGCAAATATCATGAATTATTTTTTGTTTATATAACCACCTTATATATATTGGTTTGAGAATGAGGCATATTAATGATGTTGGTGTGAATGATGTATGTTTGTATGTAATTATTTTGTGGTGACCCTTAGTAGAATTGTTAGATGGATTAAATAGGTAAGTTGGGATATTTTGTGGTTACCCTTAGTGAATGATATACATTTTTAAGTTATTATTTGAGGTGTCTAAAAGCATGTCGGTTGATTATGGTGATGATGAATGTTTAAGACATGATTTTAGTTTGTGTTGAATGCTTTCATATGGCTTGATAATGTATGATTTGTTGAGGCTAAGCTGGTAACAATTTGGGTGAGAAATGTGGCTTGGAAAATGGCATATTTTCATCCACAAGGGCAGAGACACGGGCGCGTGTCTCAGCCGTGTGTGACATACGGCCAATTAACACAGCCGTGTGTCCCCTGCAACTTTTAAAAAAATATTAATGTTTTCTGAAAAATTCTTTGAGTACCCGATTTAGTTCCAACCAATTTCTAATGCATATTTTAGACCTCGAGAGCTCGTATAAGGGACACTATGTTTGATTTTGATTTGTTTCTGACGTGAATGTAATATGATATGAAATATCTATTAATAAATTTGTAAACTCCGGTAATGCTCCGTAACCCTATTTTGGCAATCGATACGGGTTAAGGTGCTATATTTAATGGTATCAGAGCTACGGTTTAGTCGATTCTCAGACTAAACGTAGCGTGTGAGATGTCTAGAAATACATGCCATATAAATTTGTGATAGTGTGATGTGTATGATCCGATCTAACCTTTGTTTTCTTATAGATTGTAAAGATGTTAAACGGATCTGAACGTGCTGACAATGATGAGGTTAACAGTAAAGTACCGACTTCTAAACATGGGACGAGTAGTAATGTCCCGATCTCTTCAGCTCAGGAACGTGAACTTAAAAATTTATTCTTTGGGTATATGAATCAGTGGTTTAGCTAGTTTATGCAAGAAATAAATCTGGCTCAGCAACCTTCAGCCCCTACTGTACCACCGGTTGCACCTCCACCTCCTCCAGTGATTGAATCTAATAAACGTACTCCGATTGAGAAAGTTAGAAAGTGTGGTGCTGAAGAATTTCAGGGTAGATCAGAGGATGATCCGGTTAGAGCTGAGTATTGGCTTCAAAATATAATAAGGGTTTTCGAAGAAATGGCTTGCTCTCCTAATGATTTTCTTAGATGTGTTGTTTCTTTATTAAAAAAGGAAGCATATAGCTGGTGGTCGACAATAGTAGTTGTGGTACCAAAGGAGAAAATTTCCTGGGAATTCTTCCAGATTGAATTTAAAAAGAAATATGTCAGGAAGAGGTATTTAGACAAAAAAAAAAGAGAATTTCTTTAGTTACATCAAGGAAATAGATCAGTAGCTGAGTATGAGAGAGAATTTGTGTATCTCAGTAAATATGCTCGAGAAATTTTGCCTATTAAAGAAGAAATATGTATCCGGTTTGAAGATGGTCTGAATGATGAAATTCAAATGATGATTGGAGGCAATGAGATATGAGAATTTGTTGTCTTGTCTAATCGTGACAGAAAATGGAAGAAGTGTACAACCGTAAGATGCAACAAGGTAGACGGAATTGAGAAGTTCACAAGAGAGGTTCTTCTAAATCATTTTCGGCATCACTACCGAAAAGAGTAAAGATGATTTTAGCCGAGCTACCTTAGTGCTTGAATGTTTGAATAAAAACAAGATGATTCAACATGATTTTGGGGTACCTACTAGACCAGTTGATAGTGTGGATAGTGTACAAAATACTCCCAAGCCTAAGTGTAGATTTTACGGGAAATATCACCTTGGTGAGTGTAGAGGTAGAACGGGAACTTGTTATAGATGTGGATTAACTGATCATTTTATTCGTAATTGTTTTGAATTGTCAAAAGAGGATGAAGATCAGAAAGAAAAGCAAATGTCTACCTCTGAGAAAAGTAGACGTTCGGGCCAGAGTAGTGCTACTGAGACTACTCGTTCGAGAATGAAGGACACTGTTGTTCGGTTAGAGGCTAAAGCACTTGCTCGCACCTATGCCATTCGAGCTAGAGAGAAAACTACTACTCCAGATGTGATCGCTGGTACATTCTATCTCTTTGGTGTTATTGTGTATATGTATTGATTGACCTTACGTTTACCTATTCTTATATTTCACTGTAACACCCCTAACCCATATCCTTCGCCAGAACAGGGTTATAGAGCATTACCGGAGTTTACAGAACAAATACAATTAATTCATGTCTTTTTCTATTCATATCTAAAATAAATCATAATTCAATCATGCTATCCTTTAAATGGACCCTCGAGGTCCTATTTATACATTAGAAATAAGTCAGGATTAAATCGAGAACTCAAAGAATATTTCGCGAAATTTTAAAATTTTTCTTAAGTGCAGGGAACACACGCCCGTGTGGTTAGGCCGTGTGAGCGGCACGCCTGTGTCCCAGGCTGTATGGGCATTTGCTGTGAGGCACACGGCCGTGTCCTAGCTCGTGTTCATACCCGTGTAACTCTCTAACTCGAGTCACACGGCCAACCACACATCAGTGTGCTAGGCCGTGTGGACAATTTAATTTTCAAAAATTAGGTGCATGATTCACACGGCCAAGACACACGCCCGTGTGTTGAGCTGTGTGTTTCACATGGTTGAGACACACTCCCGTGTCTCTGCCCGTGTGACCAATTCTGAGCATTCTGTTCTCAATTTTTGAGATGCAAGGGACACACGACCAAACCACACACTCGTACGTATGGTCGTGTGTCAGACACGATTGAGACACACACCCATGTGTCTACCCATGTGGACGAAAACAAGGCCATTTCCAAGCGTTATTTGTCACCCAAATTTTGCCTTGTACCTACATTAATACTTGCATACATAAACCAACCAATTCAAGATGTTAAAACCAAGCCAACATTAACATTATGCTTGATATATCATCACATGTATTCAAACTTACCTTTTTAAAAGACATATATGTTTACCATGATTCAATCTAACCATACCAAACACACATATATTAACCACATTATAACCTCAAGTATATATTTACTAAGTATACTATTACTAGCCATTCCAATGCTAGATTATAAACAACCATTTACATGCCAACATTGGCTAATATAACCTATACATGCCATTATACCAAAATTAGTTTGCTATTTATACAAAATGTGCCAAAGGATAGTGTGATGATGCTCCGACTGATCCAACCTTTACGAGCTTCTGAGCACTATAAAATAGAGAAAAGAAAACTGAGTAAGCATTTCAAATGCTTAGTAAGTTCGTATAACAAGAATTTAACTTACCAATCATGTACATTCAAAATAAGTATGCAAACATACATCCAAATCATTATGGCCATTTGCCTAAACAAAAATGATCTCAAGAAACTTGTTAGTCATGTATATCATGTAAACATCAAAAATCAAATATGAGCTCAACATGTAATAACTTTCACAAACATGTACTTTTCATATCATATTTCCATCATGTGCATTTCCATAATCAATCATCTTAAATTCAGTTCAGCCATGTCAAATGTAACATCCTAAAATTGGGCCTAGTAGGATTGGGCCGATTGGGAATTGGGTTTTAGGAAAATTTTTGAATATCATTTTGTTACTTGTGTTAGCTCGGGTATAATTTTTATTGTGGGCTTAGTATAGTCTTGTGAAGGTTTGATTTTAATTAAGAAGTTAGAACAAATTTTAGTATGGTTTATTTAATGAAGTGGATTAGGTGAGCTTAGCACTTAAGTTAATTTAAGTGTTCATTTAAAGCATAAGAGGAGTAAGTGTCAAGTTGGTTAAGGAGCTTGAAAGGTGGCTTGAGGTTAGAGGTTCGAGTAGCATGTTTAGCATTTTAAAGAGTTTATTTTTATTTTTGTTCTAGCATTGATGGACGGTCAACCATTGTTTATGATAAGCTTGGACTTTCAATTTTTGGTAAGTTGAATGTTAGATTAGGAAAGTATGTATTTTGGGATAAGATAAGCTTGAACTTGGGGAAAGGAAATCCTAAGTTATGGTATTAAGAGGGGTCAAAGGCATGGAAGGTGGAGAATGTTTAGGAAAGAAATCCTATGCCTTAATGCATGAATGTGGACGGCATGTAAGGCTAGGGGGAGTGGCCGAATTTTTGGTAGGTAGCTTGGGGGGGATATTGGCCAATCTTTTGTTTTGTGCATCATTTTGTGTTTGTTTTTCCTCTCCAAAAAGCTCTCATTGTTGGCCGAATGTTTTAGGTACTTTTGGTGCAAAATTCTTTTGATGACAACTTTATTTTTTGTTTGAAACAAAATACCACTTTCTTCCTCTCTCAATTGTCCCTTTTAGCCAAACTACATTTTGTATTTTGTGCATTTTCTTCTTTGGTTAAAATTGTGTTGACCGAATTCCATTTCTTCCATCTCTCTTTTTCTTCCTTTGGTCAATTCTTTTTCACTCTCTTTTCAACCTTTAATCAAAACCAAAAACCATTCTTTTATTTTCTAAACTTTGGCCGAATCTCCTACACCATCATCTTCCATTCATTTCCTTTATTTTCTTCTCAAAACCGAAGCCCCTATTTCCTTTTCTTCTTAATAATTTCTTTATTAGCCGAATATACTCCTTTCGGTGTGCCGAAACTCTCTTCCATTTAGAAGTATCTTGGCCGAATTTTAAAGGTGGTAAGGATTTATTTTAAGGATTTATTCTTTCGATTATTCTAAAGCCGAAGGCTATTATATTAATGGTTGCCGATTGTAGGAAAGTGAAGCAAATTCGCGTACCGGTTGCCGTAGTTAGTACTCAAAGGCATTAGGGTCAAGATCTAGCATTGTAGATCGGCTTTTTGGGATCTAGGAATTACGATAGTAACAGGTGTGTAAGAACTCACTACACACTTTATTAATTTACATGGTTATTGTTGTTGTTATTCACCTATGTGGTAGTGATTTGCTTATGGCTAAGCATGGTTTCCGGATAAGTCCCCTAACTTGTGATTTTTGATATATGATTTGCATGCCATCACATGATGATTAAATGCTACGGTATGATTTGTAAAAATTGTTATAAAAGCATGTGATGGTGGGATTGATGAGAGGAGGGGAATGATATTATGGACTGTCGTCAGTGGTTTTGACCACAAGATGGGTTGGCCTCATCAGATTATTGTGACCTATGGTCATCAGTGGTTTTGACCACAACGATTGATTATTTGCGACTAAGTCCCAGTGGTTTGGTACCACCAGTGGTTTTGACCACATTTGTTATATTGTGACTTTTGGTCATCAGTGGTTTTGACCACACGATGGGTTGGCCCCATCATCTGATTTGTGACTCTAAGTCATCAGTGGTTTTGACCACCAGTGGTTTTGACCACACGGGGTAGAAAAGGAGTATGGATGGTTAGGTTGGGTTGCATGTGCATTATTATTAATGACTTTTGTATGAGTTACTTTACCGGGTGGGGGATTACACACTGAGTCTTGGTGACTCACCCCTTTCCCTTGACATTTTTGCAGATGAGTAGATCGCGGAGATGGAGCCGGATGGACTCAAGGTGGCCATGTAGTGAAAATTTTATTTAGATGGATTGGATTTTAGTTTATTTAATTTTAATGTTGGTTTTATTTTTGCTAAGTTGTAATAAGGCCTCCTAGGATTATTTTATTATTGCTGCATGTTTTGAATGTTTTGTTTAAACTATTCGATGATGTTAGAACGGATGCATATGTTTTCTCAAATTAAACACAAAATGTTTTAAGGTACCATCGGGTACATTTGAAATTTGTAAACAACTCGACTCAACAAATATTTTTAAATAAATTAAGTATGGTTTTTAACAAAGAAATTTTAATTTGAAAGGCATCTCAACAAATTTTAAAATCGGTCTTAAAATGGTTTTCAAAATGTTTTCTCTGTAGCAAACCAAATTCGGTCGTAATGTTTGGGCCGGGTTTGGGGTGTTACAAAATTGGTATCAGAGCCCAGTTCAAAGCTCGGCTGTTGGGGCCCAAGGCCCAAAAATGTTTTGGTAGGCCTTTTTGAAATATTTTGGTTTTGAATAAGCATGGCACCGAGTCTCCGGCACCTATCCGCCCAGGTAAGTACTTCTAACTTCTGTA
Organism: Gossypium australe; assembly: GCA_005393395.2. Classification (NCBI taxonomy): domain Eukaryota; kingdom Viridiplantae; phylum Streptophyta; class Magnoliopsida; order Malvales; family Malvaceae; genus Gossypium; species Gossypium australe. Next base: position 101,623,444 of record CM016623.1, read on the forward strand.
TGATTTATTTTCTGTAGAAGGGTAGGAAGCATGGAACGTAGATAATGATAGTATTTTGAACTTTAGGACTAGTTTACTCCAAACAAAGACATAAGACTTTGATGGCCTAATTAAACAAACCTAGGACCAAGTCGCCGAGTTAGGGTGTGGTAACCTTGATACGCATGTCTAGGATTGGATCCAGAAGAGCTTGGTACTTAAGCAGTCCTCGTGACTCACCTCCTCTTCGCGAGATTCCTACCTGGTGCGTAGCTTCGGTTCACTCTAACCAAGAAGACTCGGTCATAGGCTAAACATATTGAATAAAACCCGCAAGGGATTAACCTTGTTTTATGAAGCACTAAGTTTTAAAATCGTTACAATACTTCTTTCAATAGCAGCAAAAAAAAAATTTATTTTTGGAAAATTTTCAAAATATTTTACTTACCAAAATTTCCGAAATGCCCTTAGTGGCAAAATTACGAAAATACCCTTGGTTTCTAAAATTTCCATATTACCCCAATTTTGATCAAATTTTTATTTTACAAAAGTACTCAAAAATGTTGTATTTCAAAATAATACCTTGACTTTAGAAATTTACAAAATTACCCCTGATTGACAAAATTACCAAAATACCCCTGGTTTCTAAAATTTTGCCATATCTTTAAATTTGGCAATTTTCGAAAAGACCCTTCAGAGTTGGAGATTTTAAAATGTCTTGATTTGTTAAAATTTTAAAATTCTTCCGGTTTATTATAAAAATACCCCTGTAGGAAAATGACGAAAATACCCCTAGGATAGAAAGAGGACAGAAATGCCCGAAGAATGAATAAGTAGGTATGAAAGGTATTAGGGAATGGATATTCCTCTCTGTGTGAACTAGGATAGCGAACTTAAAACTTTGTTTGATCGAAAGAATCCCTATTAAATTTTTCATAAAATTTCGTCGCGAATAATTAAGTGGAACAATTACTAATGCATAAAATTTCTTAATCAGATTAAAGCATGATAGTTAGAATGAGCTCTAGAGGACGTGGACGTCGTGGACGTGGAAGGGGAAGGATGACCGTGTCTGAACCCGTTAGGACGGGTCAAGGTTCTGAAAATGAAGTGCCACAACCACCACCACCTCCAACTTTTGGAGCTGAGGAGCAGGATCAGATAGGAGGTGAGGCAGTATCGCAAGTTGTGTTGAGAGTCCTTGAGTTAGTGGCTGGGGCTAGTGGAAATTTGGGAGCTCGGAAATCTGTTCCCGAGCAAATTCGGTCTAACGGAGCTGAGGTGTTCTGGGGTGTGTCGGGAGTGGCACCTAGTGCAGCAGAATACTGGTTGGAATCAACAGAAAGGATCATGGACGATCTTGACCTAACTAATGAGGAGAAGTTGAAAGGAGCAGTGTCGCTTCTGAAGGATGAAGCATATCAATGGTGGCTCACCGTAAGGGACGGAACGGTGGCAGAGAACCTTACTTGGGAATTCTTTAGGGAAGCCTACCAAAAGAAGTATATCGAAACTAGCTACGTAGACGCGCAGCGAAAGGCTTTCTTGAACCTGGTTCAGGGAAATAAGTCAGTGACGGAATATGAGGCCGAGTTCCTCCGGTTGAGTAGGTATGCTCGTAGTATGGTGGGTACCGAGCATGAACGTTGTGTTAGATTCGAAGATGGGCTGAGAGATGAGCTGAGAATGATGATAGCTCCACAACAGGAACGAGAGTTTGCTGTTCTAGTAAAGAAATCAAAGGTTGCGGAGGGAGTAAGACAGCCCGTTAAGCGGAACCAAGAACGGAATTGGAATAAGAGGAGCTCTGAACCTTCAAGGTTCTCGGGTAATGAACAGAAGAGGACGAGGTTTGATGGGTCGAATCAAGCTGCTAGGCCTGCTGCTGCTACTAATCCTCAATGGCCACCACGGTGTGATAAGTGTGGAAAGTTTCACAAGGGGGAGTGTTGGAATGGTAATCGAGGGTGCTTTGAGTGTGGATCGTTCGATCACCGTGTAAGGGATTGTCCCCGGAAGTTAGCTAAGAATCAGCCAGAGGGTCAGAACCGTGCTCAGGTTAGAAATGAAAGACCACCACAGAGGGGTCGAGGTGCAGCTAGAGGTAATGATAATGGTAACGGGCGTGGCCGAGGTGCTGAAGGTGCAGAGGCGCGGCAACCAAGGTTGGTTTATGCAGTTGGCCGTCGTGAGGAGGAAGATGTGCCAGATGTGACAACGGGTAAGTTTCTTATGTTTGGAATACCTCTTTATTGTCTCGTTCGTTATAGAGCTAGTTCGTATTTGTGTTGATAGTGAAGTGGATGGAACCTTGAGTGTGAACTTTGGGACTGTACCTAGAAAGTATATTGGTTTTATTAAGATCAGAGTGCGCAGCAAGAGCGTAGTGTGGCGAGATAGAAGGTACGACTGTTAGCTAGTTGGAAATTTCGAGGACGAAATTTCTTTAAGGAGGGTAGAATTGTAACATCCCAAAATTGGGCCTAGTAGGATTGGGCCGATTGGGAATTGGGTTTTAGGAAAATTTTTGAATATCATTTTGTTACTTGTGTTAGCTCGGGTATAATTTTTATTGTGGGCTTAGTATAGTCTTGTGAAGGTTTGATTTTAATTAGGAAGTTAGAACAAATTTTAGTATGGTTTATTTAATGAAGTGGATTAGGTGAGCTTAGCACTTAAGTTAATTTAAGTGTTCATTTAAAGCATAAGAGGAGTAAGTGGCAAGTTGGTTAAGGAGCTTGAAAGGTGGCTTGAGGTTAGAGGTTCGAGTAGCATGTTTAGCATTTTAAAGAGTTTATTTTTATTTTTGTTCTAGCATTGATGGACGGTCAACCATTGTTTATGATAAGCTTGGACTTTCAATTTTTGGTAAGTTGAATGTTAGATTAGGAAAGTATGTATTTTGGGATAAGATAAGCTTGAACTTGGGGAAAGGAAATCCTAAGTTATGGTATTAAGCGGGGTCAAAGGCATGGAAGGTGGAGAATGTTTAGGAAAGAAATCCTATGCCTTAATGCATGAATGTGGACGGCATGTAAGGCTAGGGGGAGTGGCTGAATTTTTGGTAGGTAGCTTGGGGGGATATTGGCCAATCTTTTGTTTTGTGCATCATTTTGTGTTTGTTTTTCCTCGCCAAAAAGCTCTCATTGTTGGCCGAATGTTTTAGGTACTTTTGGTGCAAAATTCTTTTGATGACAACTTTATTTTTTGTTTGAAACAAAATACCACTTTCTTCCTCTCTCAATTGTCCCTTTTAGCCAAACAATATTTTGTATTTTGTGCATTTTCTTCTTTGGTTAAAATTGTGTTGACCGAATTCCATTTCTTCCATCTCTCTTTTTCTTCCTTTGGTCAATTCTTTTTCACTCTCTTTTCAACCTTTAATCAAAACCAAAAACCATTCTTTTATTTTCTAAACTTTGGCCGAATCTCCTACACCATCATCTTCCATTCATTTCCTTTATTTTCTTCTCAAAACCGAAGCCTCTATTTCCCTTTCTTCTTAATAATTTCTTTATTAGCTGAATATACTCCTTTGGGTGTGCCGAAACTCTCTTCCATTTAGAAGTATCTTGGCCGAATTTTAAAGGTGGTAAGGATTTATTTTAAGGATTTATTCTTTCGATTATTCTAAAGCCGAAGGCTATTATATTAATGGTTGCCGATTGTAGGAAAGTGAAGCAAATTCGCGTACTGGTTGCCGTAGTTAGTACTCAAAGGCATTAGGGTCAAGATCTAGCATCGTAGATCGGCTTTTTGGGATCTAGGAATTACGATAGTAACAGGTGTGTAAGAACTCACTACACACTTTATTAATTTACATGGTTATTGTTGTTGTTATTCACCTATGTGGTAGTGATTTGCTTATGGCTAAGCATGGTTTCCGGGTAAGTCCCCTAACTTGTGATTTTTGATATATGATTTGCATGCCATCACATGATGATTAAATGCTACGGTATGATTTATAAAAATTGTTATAAAAGCATGTGATGGTGGGATTGTTGAGAGGAGGGGAATGATATTATGGACTGTCGTCAGTGGTTTTGACCACAAGATGGGTTGGCCCCATCAGATTATTGTGACCTATGGTCATCAGTGGTTTTGACCACAACGATTGATTATTTGCGACTAAGTCCCAGTGGTTTGGTACCACCAGTGGTTTTGACCACATTTGTTATATTGTGACTTTTGGTCATCAGTGGTTTTGACCACACGATGGGTTGGCCCCATCATCTGATTTGTGACTCTAAGTCATCAGTGGTTTTGACCACCAGTGGTTTTGACCACACGGGGTAGAAAAGGAGTATGGATGGTTAGGTTGGGTTGCATGTGCATGATTATTAATGACTTGTGTATGAGTTACTTTACCGGGTGGGGGATTACACACTGAGTCTTGGTGACTCACCCCTTTCCCTTAACATTTTTTGCAGATGAGTAGATCGCGGAGATGGAGCCGGATGGACTCAAGGTGGCCATGCAGTGAAAATTTTAATTAGATGGATTGGATTTTAGTTTATTTAATTTTAATGTTGGTTTTATTTTTGCTAAGTTGTAATAAGGCCTCCTAGGATTATTTTATTATTGCTGCATGTTTTGAATGTTTTGTTTAAACTATTCGATGATGTTAAAACGGATGCATATGTTTTCTCAAATTAAACACAAAATGTTTTAAGGTACCATCGGGTACATTTGAAATTTGTAAACAACTCGACTCAACAAATATTTTTAAATAAATTAAGTATGGTTTTTAACAAAGAAATTTTAATTTGAAAGGCATCTCAACAAATTTTAAAATCGGTCTTAAAATGGTTTTCAAAATGTTTTCTCTGTAGCAAACCAAATTCGGTCGTAATGTTTGGGCCGGGTTTGGGGTGTTACATCAAAACTATTTCTGTTGAATTTATTTGAAATATCGATGGATACACATGTAGTACACTAAAAGTGTACAAAATTATAAACCGTCAACTCATATTCAAGGGTACCCAATTAGGGCACATAATCAGGAAGCATTCTTTTGAGCCATATAACAGGATGCTCATGTGAGCCATGTAACAAGAAGCTTATCTGGGTTAAACCAGGAAGCTTATTGAGCTTAACAGGTAACTCAGAAGAGCTATTATTAGGGAGCTCGAGATAGCCATATAATAGGATGTTCAAGCGAGCCATGTCAAGAAGTTCACAAAGAGCCTATATCAGGACGCTCATAAAGAGCTGCGTTTGTGTCTACAACACATGCAAGATAACTACCAATTAGGATGCTCGTAGGAACCATATAACGGGAAGCTTGGGAGGGCTTATAAAGAAATGCTCGTAGGAGCTGTGGTGTGTCCACAACACATGCAAGGCTACAACCAATTCAGGAAATCATGTATCCATCGAATTCCATTATTCAAATGGGACATATCGGGCTTTGTCGAATATAAGATTTATTTCTAATTCATGACAATGATACAATTCACATACATATTATTCAATTTAAAACATATAAATACACAATTTAGTTACACGAGCTTACCTTGTCACTTGTTCGTATATTGAAATCTACTAATCTGTCGCCTTTTCCTTTCCTCGATCTAACTTCGTATTTGAATTACCCGGATCTATATAAATGAATCAAATGTCAATTTAATCCATTTCCTATTCAATTTAATTCAATTCACATCCTAGGCAAAATTACTATTTTGCCCCTGTACTTTTCATAAATGTCGATTTCGTCCCTAGGCTTGGAAAATGAAATTCATGCAATTTAATCCTTATTCCAAGCCTAACCGATTTTTACATATAACATTTATAGCACATATATTTCATAAAAATCAGAAATTTTCCATGAATTTTACATCTTTACAACTTAGTCCCTGAATCACAATTTCATGAAAATTCACTTTATGAAATTTTTTTTTATCTATCAACAACCTTTTGATTCCTACCATAAAATTCAAATTTTCAACATATTCATCCATGGAAAATTTTCTATACTTTAATATCTTTTCAAATTGATCCCAAAATAGATAGATTAGGTTATTCCAATCTCAAAAAATATAAAAATTACTAAAAACGAGACATGATTACTTACCTAATTAGGCTTGCTTGATTTTCTTTCTCTTTCCTAGGTTTCCATAGAAAATTTGGGGAAGATGATGAAATAAGATGATATTAGGCTATTATCATCTTTATTTATTCTAAATTCCAATTTAGTCCTTTTCTTTTTCTAATATTCCATGGATGAATCATCAAAAATATCTACTAACTTTTCTTATTGGTCTAATTACCATATAAGGACATCAAGTTTTGAATTCCATAGCTATTTGATACTTATAGCTACCAGAACTCAACTTTTACATTTTATGCAATTTGGTCCTTTCTATAATTAAACATGAAATCGGTAAAATTTTCTTATCAAAATTTTCACAAGTCTTTCCTATCATTATGTAGACCATAAAATAATTTTAAAATACATTTTCTTTCTAACTCGGATTTGTGGTCCCGAAACCACTATTTCGATTTCACTGAAAAGGGGCTATTACAACTCTCACCTTTAAAGAATTTTCGTCCTCAAAAATCTTACCAGTAAAGAGGTTCGGATATCTCTTTCTCATTGTATCCTCTGGTTCCCAGGTAGCTTCTTTAATCCCATGTCATTGCTAAAGTACTTTCAATAGAGCTACCTTTTTATTCCTTAACTCTTTTGTTTCACGTACTAAAATTTTGATCGGTTCTTCACTGTAAGTCATGCCCGGCTAAATTTTAACTTCTATCAGAGAGATAACATGTGAAGGATCTGACCGATGCCGTCGTAACATAGATACATTGTAACAGCCCGATTTAGGGGCTAGTCAAAATGGTTTCTGAACTACTAGTCTGAGGTCATAGAAAATCATTTTTATATTATTTTATGTGTTATAACATGATTACAAGAGTGCATGAAAATGTTGGTGCTTTAATTTTAGCGATTGCATGCTTAATTGCGAAAAAGGACTAAATCGCATAAAGTGCGAAAGTTCTATTTTACAAGCTAAAGGTGCCAAATAGCTATAGAATATTAATTGAAGGTCCCTAATGTGCAATTAGGCCTTGTTTAGGGTGGTGGCCGGCCATAGGGACAAAAAAAAAGACTTTGTCAATTGGTTAGGTGAAAATTTGGTGACTAAATTGATTTTTAATCATAAAATAAAGAAAGAAAAGATATCATCTTTTCTTTTCTTCTCCTCCACCAAAAATTCATGTTGTTTGCTACATTGCTATGGAACAAAATGAGTCTTAGTTGTTAAATAAACAACTTTTGTGAAAGGTGTTACCATGAAAACATCTAAAAGGACCCTTTTGCAAAGGTTACAAAATAGGTGTTAAATGTGAGTGAAAAATGAGTATCGAGGGTTGCCATAAGAGTAATAAATGTTCATCTAGGCTTATAAAAGGAGGAAATTTGATTAGAATCAATTTACGAGCCTAGGGGTAAAATCGTCATTTTGTAAAAGCTTAAGGGCAAAATGGTAAATTTTCCAAAATATGATTATTGAGATGTATTGATTAATGTGGCTATTAAATGAGCTAATTTGCTATTATAGATCAAGAAGAACGAGGAATTAACCTTGACCAAGGAAAAGGCAAGGTATCGAAATAGATCGATAAATTGGCCTATTTTGAAATCGAGGTAAGTTTGTGTGTAATAAATTGAACATCATATTATTAAGTTTCTAATGTTTGATATTAGTGATGTTGTATAATATTTCTATGAATTTGAGTAATGATGTTGAATGAGAAAATAATGAGAATTGTGATGTAGAAGTCCTGGTTAGACTTTAATAAATGAGAGAATAATATCATCAAGACCTAAGAAGGGTAAGGTCCCGTATAAGACCATGTCTGGCACATGGCCTCGGCACTGAATTGAGATCCCGTATAAGACCATATCTGGGATATGACATCGGCATCGAATATGAAAATCGTATAAGACCATATCTGGGATATGTCATCGACAATCGATATGAGATCCCGTATCAGACCATATCTGGGATGTGGCATCGACATCTAGAGGTGACCCCATGTAAGACCATATCTGGGATATGGCATTGGCGTCGTATTTATTTAAATGATGATGATTATGTATCTTCGAGTATTCCAAGTAATGCAATGGGCTAAATAGTTAAACTTATAATAGAAATGAGATTAGTGCTAAAGCTGTGTGATGAAGTGATACAGGTATATGTGAGTAATTCATGAGAAAAGTTTATGATATGATATGTAATTGGTAAGAGCAAGCATGAGTAAATTATGGCAATGTGCTTAAGACTTTGTGTTTTATTCAATGCCATGGATGGATGACATTATGAGTCTTATGTTGCTATTTATTTCATGCAAACTTACTATGTTTTATGCTTACCCCTCTCGTTTCCCTTTTCCTTGTAGTATTGCCAAGCTAGCTCGGGAATTCGTAGAACGTCGGAGATCAGATTCACGCTATCAACTTCTCCTTGGTATAGTAAAGCTAGATTTATTTTGAATATGGCATGTATAGGATTTGGTTATTTTGTTATGTCATATTTGTTAGCCAAGGTGTTGGCTATTAATCTTGTTCAATTCATTTTGTAAATGCTCTTTGGAAATTGGCTAATACTTGACAAGTTTATCTATTCAATGTTGATGAAATTCATGAAGTGTATGCTTGTGAGGATGTCTTGATTTGAGTTCTTAGAAGTGCCTTATGGTCATGATGTATGTTGAATTGAATTGGTATAAGTATGGTTGCTTTGTAGGGTGACATTTGGCTTAGTAGATAGCCTTACAAATGTCCACACGCGTAGACACACGGGCGTGTGTCTAGGCCGTGTGTGACACACGGTCAGCTCCATGGGCGTGTTGATAGGCCGTGTGTCCCCATGTATGCTAGGTTGGCAAGTCAGTATGCTCAGTAGTAAACACACGGGCAGAGACACGACCGTGTGTCTGAACCGTGTGGGAGATATGGCCTAAGACACGGGCATGTGCCCAGGCCGTGTGAAGTCTGCATCTGAAATTAGGAATTTAATTTGACACACGGTCTAAGGATACGATGTGTGCCTTGGCCGTGTGACCTTATTGAGATGATGACATCATAAATAGAATGTCAAGGTTTTCACACACGGGCGAAGACACGGGCGTGTCATGGCCATGTGAGGGACACGGGCTATGGACACGGGCATGTGTCAGGTAGTGTGAAAACCCCTGTTGTGGAACACGGGCTTGTGATATGCCACAGGGGCGTGTCCCACCATTACAAGGACGTGTGGCCATGTTTCGAGTCAAAATTTTTTCTAAGTGTTCTAAAGTTTCCAGTTTGGCCCCGAATCATTCCGGGTGTAAGTTAAGGGTCTCGTAGACCTATAATAAGGACATTGTGGTCTCGAATGAAAAGTTTTAATTTGAAACGGAAATTTTATGGATCGATGTTGTACGATTGAGCTAGTTAAGTACGATAATACCTCGTACCCGATTCAAGTGTCGAATATGGGTAAGGGGTGTTACATACATGAAAAACATTATGAATTTTGTCAAGCTCTGGCTGTAATGCGAATCGATATGCAACAGGTTCGATTCTTTCTGTGATCTCATATGGTCCAATGAACCGTGGACTTAGTTTTCCTTTACGGCCAAACCGGAGAACTTTCTTCCAATGTGATATTTTCAAGAATACCTTGTCTCCGACTTGAAATTCCATCTCCTTTCAGTTTAAGATCAGCATAAGGCTTTTGACGATTAGAAGCCGTTTTCAAACTATCCGAATCACTTTTACCTTTTCTTCAATTTGACGGATCAGATCAACTCCGTGTATCTTTTTCTCACTAAGCTTTGTCTAGTACAACGGAGTTCTAAATTTACAACCATACAAAGCCTCACGCGGTGCCATTTTAATACTTGACTGATAGCTATTACTGAATGCAAATTCAACTAAAGGCAAATATTTTTCCCAGTTACCTTCAAATTCCAACACACAACACCGAAGCATATCTTCTAAAATCTGTATCACACGTTCGGATTGTCCATCAGTCTGAGAATGGAAAGCGGTGTTGAAATGTAACTGTGTACCTAGAGCTTCTTGTAATTTATTCTAGAATCAGGATGTGAACTGAGAATCTCTATAAAAAATAATGGAAAATGGTACCATATGTAATCTAACAATCTCAGAAACATATAGTTCTACTAACCTGTCCAAAGTGAAATCTATACGTACCGGAATAAAGTGTGCAGACTTTGTTAACCAGTCGACGATTACCCAAATTGCATCTTTCCTTTTTAGAGATAGGGTTAACCCTGATACAAAATCCATAGTTACTCTTTCCCATTTCCATTCCGGTATCGTAACTGGCTGTAATAATCCCAAAGGTAACTGGTGTTCAACTTTAACTTGCTGACATATCAAACACTTAGACACAAATTTAGAAATATCGCATTTCATTTTCGGCCACCAGTACATCTTTTTCAAATCACTGTACATTTTGTTACTTCCCAGATGAACAGACATAGTACCATTATGAGCTTCGTTCAAAATCTTCTATACATGTTCTGAATTTCTCGGTACACATATTCTGCCTCTGAATAATAGACAATCATTAGACCCACTCTAAAATTCTGAATCAGAATTCAACCCACATTGTACTTGTTTAGCTCGTAATCCATCATCACTCTTCTGAGCTTCAAAAATCTACTGCAGAAACATTGGTCTAGCTTTTAACTTAGCTATGATTGAACCATCATCAGATAATGACAATCGGGTGTTCATTACTCATAAGGAAAACAGGGATTTTATTCTTAGAGCATCTGCACCCACATTAGCTTTTCCCGGATGATAACCAATAACCAAATCATAATTTTTTAACAGTTTAAGCCACCTGCGCTATCTCAGATTCAAATCCTTTTGCTACATCAAATACTTTAAACTTTTATGATCAGTAAATATATAGCATTTTTCACCAAATCATGTATTGGGTAATTCTTTTCATGTGATTTTAGCTATCTAGAAGTATAAGCTATTACTTTACCTTCTTGCATCAAAACACAGCCTAAACCATTCAATGATGAATCATGATAAATTACAAATTCCTTACCCAATTCAGGTTGAACTAGTACGAGTGCTTCAGTTAACAAGGCTTTCAACCTGTTAAAGCTCTACTGCCATTTATCAATCCATTCAAATTTCACATCCTTCTGTAACAAACGAGTCATTGGAGAGGCTATCCTTGAGAAACCTTGTACAAATCTCCGATAGTAACCGACTAATTCCAGAAAAATTCTGACTTCAGACACATTTTTCAGTGGCTTCTGATAGTGTCTGTCGAGTCTTAAAATTTATAAAAAGAATGATCGAACCTAGAAACTAACTATGACAATGATTTTAGGCAAGCGCACCTATCGAACAATAGTATTGTTAAGGCAAGACCGGAATGTCAAACCCAAAGGAACCAAAAGTACTAGTACTAACTCTCTTTTTATTATTTAGCCTAAGAATTTAAGTGATCTTTATTTAATCTAAAATTAACTAATTACTAAACTAAAGACTCTAAGACAAAGAAGAATGAAATTGGGAAAATACTTGAGGAAAAACCAATTGATTAAGATGACACCCAAGGAGGAATCCACCCAGACTTCACTTGTTATCTAACTCTGAACAAGACGATTTATTCATTTGACTTGATCCGTACGATTCCCTAAGTTATATTAATCCCTCTCTCGAGGCGACTAACGTCTAACCCAAGGTTGATTAATTGAAATCTCTTTCTAATTAAACCCCTAGAATTGCATTAACTCGATCTATGGACTCCCTTATTAGGTTTCACCCTAATCCGGCAAAATCTCGTCACCCTATCTCTAGGCGCGTGATCAACTCCGCCTAATTATGCTAGATCTACTCTTAGGTAGGGACTTTTGCTCCTCCACCTAAGCACATCATACTTGAATTAATATCCCAGAAATATCAACACAAGAATTAAGAACACATAATTAAGAACAAGTCAAATATTTATCATATAGTTCAGCAAACGATAACAAGATTCATCTTAGGTTTCATCCCCTCAGGTATCTGAGGGTTTAGTTCATAACAATAAAAGAAAACATCTCAAAAGAAAAGATAAAACAAAACATAAGAAATCCCTAAAACCCCCTGAAGGAATTGAAGGAGAGATCCTCCGTCTTGTGTATAATTTCAGCTTCTTGAGATGGATCAACTAGCTCTCTTCGAGTAAATCTCCACAAATCTGACCTTTCTAGCTCAGCTCCTTAGCCTCACTAACTGCCCTCTTCTAGGTTATACTTATGGTGTTTATATAGGCTTTTGAGATAGGTTTCTTTTCCCCTAAGTATCCTTTTCCGAGTGAAATTGCTCTTTTCCAGGATAGGGACACGACCATGGCACACGCCCGTGTGAGTCATCTTTAGGCCGTGTTCAGACTTTTAATGAGGCACGGCTGTGTGGTCTTGGGCCCAGGTCGCGTCGATTTCTATTTTGGCCCAATTTGGTCTGTTTTAAGCCCGTTTCTCGTTCTTTTCATCTTGGGGTGCTTTCTTGAGTCGAAACATGAAAAGAAAGGATGAAGAGCACATTTTTACATAAATCAAGGGATAAATCATCCAAAAGCATGCTATATGTGGGCTTAAAATATGTTACTTTTACGATTTATCAAATACCCCCACACTTAAGCTTTTGCTTGTCCTCAAGCAAAATTCTCAACTTATAATTAAAACAAACTTTCTCGATTCATAATATTCATCAATAATGTTTCATCATAATTCAAAGGTAATTTATACATGGATAATTCAACTCAAAGAGTCCTAAAGATTCAAACAATCAAAGTCATAGTTTTTATAGTATGAAAACATAGGTGTTTCCCTTTACCTAAATAATTACCTCTGATTCAAAATCGACAAGAATTGACATCCTCACTAAAGATTCACTCAAACCACTCGAAGTGTTTAAGGTTCAAAATTAAGCACTCAAAAGTCAAACATGAAGAGTTAATCCCATAAGCTTGCATGAAAATCAAATCACCACTGTAAAATGAGATGATACACAAATCAAAAGGTCTTTAACAGGGTTGTAACGGGGCTTAGGTTAATGGTGTGGATAAAGGCTGAATTAGCGGGTTAGAATCGAGATTGACTTGATAAATTACCTAACTAGAAACAACGAACTGATAATAAATAATTATATTAACTGGAAACTAATAAAACGAGCTTCTTTTTCAAGATTTGGAATTTACATGCATAAGCTCAAAGAACTAATAATGAATATATTTTGAAATTTTCTTTTTTTTAAGAACAAGTCAAATAATAGGAAAGAACCTTTACAACTGAAATATAGAACATAATTAGGCGACTGTTCAAAATCAAATCTCGACAAAAAGGTAGTCAAAAGGAATGGTGATAACAAATACAAAAGGTTTTGGGTTAATATTAATGGGTGAGTCAACAAAAAGGGTTGTTAGGATCAACGAGGTTCACTAGGGGTTAATTATGAAGGTAGGCTATTTAATGGAGTAAGTGGGTTAAAACCTAGGTGCCTTTATCATCTCGATATATCAAATCAAAGGTGTGGTCTCGACAAGTATAATCAATGCAAGTTCTAGAATAACAAATCAATGTTGTCACACTCATAATCAATAAAGTGAGCATGAGAAAGAATATATGCTCTTATAAGGTTCAAAAGCTCACAAAAAATTATGGGTTCTTGATGTCAACCTGTAAATTTCAAATTTCAAGGTAGCATTTAGATTCAGGTAGACAACCTAACAAACTTTTTAATTTTTGAAAAAAAGACTTATCAAGCTTGATTCTCTAGTATCCTTCAAATTTAATCATCAATGCACAATTATCAATAACTTAATCCAAAACATATCAACAAAAATCATAAATCAAAGGAAATTTTCATTCTAATCATAATATGAGAAACTTACTTTTCGAACAAGGTATAATTCAGGGATTTGAGAATAATGTAGACAGTTAGCCACTTTCTTGAAATAACTATTCACCCCCACACTTAAGATGTACATTGCCCTCAATTTACAAAGATATATATGCATTTTAAGAGGGAGGGGGAGGTGAGACTTCCTGAATTTGGATGGTTTCCTGGAGTTGGAAGTCGATAGGGGTGGTAGCTACTACCGAGCTCTGCGCTAGATGAAGAAATTGGGGAGCTCGTAGAGAATTAGCCAGGAATTATTAAGACACATTTAACATAAACTAAATATATAATTAGAGACAAGAAAGATAAAAAGAAAGAAAATGGAAGTGTAAATAAAATTAGAATTAAAGATTAATGGACCAAATAGTCCTTATTGTTGGATAGTTCACGAGGTGGGTGTGACCTCTAAGGCTGCGGAGGTGCTGGCGGTGGCGGAAGTGGCGTGATTCCTAAGCAGCCTTTAGAACATCTAAGGCTACATTGAAGTGGTGGTCGTGGTTCCGGTGTGATTCCCTAGCAGCCTTTTGAACCTAACACTAAGAAACTAAAATAAAATAAACTAAATTAAGCATAAGATAGTCAAAGAGAAGGAAAATATGGTAGAAGAGCAAAGAAGAGGAAGAATTAAATGGTCTCAAAGACCCTTGGCTTGTTGTTTGGATGAAGCGGCCGGCATGAACTTATGTAGATCGGTCTTCCTCGGGGAGACTATGTTTGGATCCTTCCGCTTCTTCGACATGGTTACGATGTGGTTCAATGGTTAGTGAAATGTTAAAGAAGAAAAGTGGAGAGAGGTCTAAGAAAGAAAAGGAAAAGGAAATGGTCTGGAGAAAATGAGGAGTAGGTGATTTAAATAGAATTTCAAGTCTGACACCTCCCCACGCCCGTGGATCGTAGGCGTGTCGAATCACACGGCCGCCTCGCACGGCCGTGTAGCTGGTCGTGTTGTTTTTCCCATGCCCATGTTAGGGTAGCCATGCCCGTGTGTGAGCAAACAGTGTCGCCCAAGGCCGCGTCGCACGGCCGTGGGGTTTTGTCAGTGCCCGTGTGGTGGTGGTTGGAGTCTGTGACTCGAAGATTTGATTCGTCTGACTCTTACCGTTTCTGCCATGTTAGTATGGAGATTCGTGTGGTCCACACGGCCACGGCCACGGCCGTGTGCACCGTGTGGCCTGGAAATCTGCACTTGGTTAGCTTATAGTTAAATGCTAAAAAGGAAAAATAAAAGAAATAGTAAAATTTTAAAAAAATGTAATGGGGTTAGTGCTCGGGTTGCCTCCCGAGAAGCTCTCGTTTAAAGTCTTAAGTTAGACTTACCTCTTATTCGCCTAATTATGGTGGTTTGAAGAGTTGAATATTTTCTGTCGTACTATCAATTCTACGATAAAGTTTGAGTCGAGTGGCATTTACCTTAAAAGTGCCGAATTCAGAGTGAGTTACCTCGACTGTTCCGTATGGGAAGATATTGCGTACCTCAAGAGGAATTTCTTTTTCTGTCTTCAGGTTGGATGTGGTGATTCTAGGGTTTCCCTTATTTAACAGTATCTGGTCTCCTATTTTGAAGTGATTTGATGTTCCTATGAGTTCGTCTAGGTGTTACCTAGGTGTTACTTCATGTGGTTATGATTTATCTTTTAAATGTGTTTTCCACTCGTCTAGTTCATCGATGTGAAGCCGTCGTTCCTCATGTGAAATTTCTTTGTTGTTATGAGGTATAAACTCTGGCTTGGTTGTGTGATTCTATTGTGCTTCCTGCAAACAAGTTTAGTGGAAAGCTTATCAATAGAATTTACGTTCTCACCTTTGTCACTCGATGTCCTAGCCGAGTCGAGAGCTTGAACACTAATTGATTCGTCACCTATACAAAGTATGAGTTCACCTGCACTGACATCAATTTTAGTTCTGGCAGTTGCTAAAAAGGGCCTTCCTAGAATTAAGGGGATACTATTGTCCTCATCCATGTCTAAAATGACAAAGTCTACTGGAAATACGAATTTGTCAATTTTTACTAACACATCTTCGATTATCCCCATAGGAATTCTAATAGTTTTATCATCTAATTGAATGCTCATCCTAGTTTGTTTGGGTTTCCCTAGACCTAGTTGTTTAAACAATTTATAAGTCATGATATTTATGCTTGCCCCTAAATCAGCTAATGCATTATCAATAGTTAAACTACCAATTAAGCATGGAATTGTAAAACTCCCTGGATCTTTCAATTTCCGTGGTAGTTTATTTTGCAACATTGCTGAGCACACTGCGTTCAGTTCCACATGTGATTCCTCGTTTATGTTTTGTTTATTTGTCAATAGCTTCTTTAAAAATTTCCTGGAATCTGGCATTTGTGAAAGAGCTTCAAGAAACGGTAAGTTAATATGTAATTTCTTTAAAAGTTTAAGAAACTTACCGAACTGTTCCTCTGTGTCGTCTTTCTTTATTGCTTGGGGATATGGTATGCGAGGTTTGTACTCTTTGATTACCGGTTTTGGCTTTTTATTGACCTCAACCATATCTTCTTCGACCACATTCTTTTCCTTCAAATTAGGCTCGTCTAACCCTTCACTATCTTGAGCTGTTATGGCTTGAACTTGCTCCCTTGGGTTAGTCTTGGTGTTGCTCGGTAGTTTTCCCTATGGTCTCTCAGAAATCTGCTTAGCAAGTTGCCCGAATTGATCCTTGAACTCCTGTGACAATGCCTCAAGTTTTGTTTCTACCTTCTGGAAACGTGTTTCTGAGGCTGCTATGAAGTTTGATAGCACCTCTTCAAGGTTCGGCTTCTTTTCCTGTGGGTAGGGCTATTGTTGGAAGTTTTGGGAAGGTTGTTGCCTTTGATTTATTTGACTGCCCCATGAAAAATTGGGGTGGTTCTTCCAACCTGGATTATAAGTATTACTATAAGGGTTGTTGTTAGATCAGAAATTGTTACCCATATAGTTCATTTGCTCGCTCTCCATGCCCTGTCTATAGGGTGGGTACTCAGGATTCGCCACACCCTCACTTATCTCGCACTGTATTACTGGATGTGCCTGCGAAGAACCATAGAAACTATCAAATTTTTTATGTAGCAACTCTACCTGATTTGATAGCACGGTTACTGCGTCGAGGTTGAAAACTCCGACTGCTTTGGTTGGCCTTGTCCTTGTAACTTGCCACTGATAGTTATTCAGTGACATCTCCTCTATAAACTCGTAGTGATACAGGCACGCTTGGGGCACCAACGATTTTTAAATTTATGAAGCAACTTAATATTCAAACTTCAATCCTCTTGAGCTCAGATTCTTGCCTTTGCCTGCTTAGATTGTCAAGTTCTTCTCTAAGAAGACGAACGACATTTTCTTGCTTATATTCCCAGTGTTTTACAAGCTTCATTCGGCATTCAACTAGGCCAATGCCTTTTGGTGAACATGAAGAGACAAAGTTGCCAGGTGTCTTTTGGTGAACATGAAGGGACAAGGTTGCTGGTGCCTTTTCGAAAACCTAAGGGTTAAGGGACAAGGTTACTGGTGCCTTTTCAAAAACCTAAGGGTTAAAGGACAAGGTTACTGGTGCCTTTTCGAAAACTTAATGGTTAAGGGAAAAGGTTACTGGTGTCTTTTTGAAAACTTAAGGGTTAAAGGCCAAGCTTGTGGTTGACCTTTGTTTAGCCTATAAAAAGGTTATGTAATTATCATTCAAACGGGAGAGATTTTAATGAATATTTCTTTTGGTGAGTATTCACTCTCCTAATTCTCAAGGTTGAATTGACTTATCTAGTTTTCTAGTGGCGTCATTCTTTCCTTGTTTCGAACTTATCATCCTTTCGGGTGTGGCGTTCATTTACCTATACCGTTGGTTCCTATCTTGCTAGATAGTGGGTCTCGGTTTTGTTTCAAAACTCATTCCATCAATTTGAAACTTATAAGATTCGGGTCTTTAATTTTTATTAAAGGCTCTTTCTTGTTTCAAATACGTATCCATTTCAACCTCTCACCTATCTTTACCTTTCAAAAAAAAATATCATTTCCAATAAAATTAACCCTTTTGATAATTAAAAGAGAAACTACCTAATTTACGATCGGGCAGCTTTTACGATTCGCCTCCTAACCCGAGACGGACCGTATCATCTGGTATCAGAGCCAATTAAATTAGGCACGTTTGATTATCTCAAGTTTTTCCGAGTAAGTTTCAAAAAAAAAAATCGTAGTATCTGGATTTTTAAACTCATCATTTTTTTTTCACCACCTCTACTATCGAGCCTTATTTTTCGACCCACCACCTATCAATCTTTCTATCCTTTCTAGGCCTCCCATTTCCGAGACCAATCTTACCTTTTTAACTCTTGAAACGACCTACGAGTTGCTAGTAAGTCGAAGACAACCTTCTAGAATCTAGAAGAGTGAATTTGAGTGGTAAAAGGCAAGAGTGATTACATTAAGTAAAAAGCCAGAAATTGAGTAAAAACACGAGTTTGAGTGTTGATAATTTCCTTGTGAGTGAACAAGTGAGGATTGAAGTGAGGATTCATTAATTTTATTTAACATGTCTAGGAGCCCCGAACATCGAATAATAAGTGACGAAGCATCCGACGCCGCCGGAGGTGGAAGAAGATTGCAACCCCGAAGGAATGATCCTGAAGGGAGAGATCCGGAATTGCAAACAGTAATGCAAGAAATCACACGTATGTTCAGATTGATCAACGAACGACTAGATCGAAGAGATGATCGAAGACCTCGAGCAAACACCCCTCCAATTCCGAGAAGGGGACGAGAACAACCTTGGTTACATGACAACGACGTCTACAAGCCAAGTGAAGCCGACAGCAACCCAGCTTTTGAACACGATGAACGGAGAGGAGGTCCACGTGTCCGTGAGCGAAGGGATCGAGAATGGGCAGATGACGACTTAAAGAACATTAAAATGGCGATTCCTGCATTCCAAGGGCGGTCCGATCCGGAAGCCTACCTTGAGTGGGAAAAGAAGGTGGAGTTAATCTTCGACTGCCATAATTATTCAGAAAATAAGAAGGTAAAACTTGCTGCCATTGAATTTTCTGATTACGCCTTATTTGGTGGGATCAATTAACGACGAGTCGAAGACGGGATGGTGAACGCCCAATATCCACATGGGCGGAAATGAAGGCACTAATGCGGAAAAGATTCATCCCAACCTACTACCACCGCAAGTTGCATCAAAAGTTGCAAAGCCTAACTCAGGGTCACCGAAGCGTGGAGGATTACTAAAAGGAAATGGAAGTGGCCATGATCCGAGCCAATGTGGAAGAAGAACGAGAAGCCACCATGGCACGTTTTAGCGCTAGCCTTAATCGAGATATCACAAATATTGTAGAATTACACCATTACATCGATATCGTCTAGATGGTTCACATGGCAATAAAGGTCGAAAAACAGCTAAAACGAAAAGCTACGCCTAGAGCAAACCCCAATCATGCTTCAACATCTAAGTGGGGACAAGTGACCAGCAAAAGGGACGTACCGAACCGAGCAAAAGAAACAAGTGGCGCACCCAAGGTTAGCAAGCCGATTGGTGAAACGAGCAAAGGCAAAATGGAAGCTCTTCCGAATCGATCCCGAGACATTAAGTGTTTCAAATGTTTGGGACGAGGACATATTGCAAGTCAATGTCCAAACCGAAACACTATGTTTATCCGAGATAATGGCGAGATTGAATCCGGAAGTGAAGAGGAAGATGATGCCAGTGAGACATCCCAAGATGAGGAAGAGGTAGAACAAGCTGAAAGTGGAGAGATCTTGGTGGTAAAAAGGAGCCTTAGCTTACAAGGTGTCGAAAACGAACAACAACGCGAAAACATCTTCCATACGCGTTGCCAAGTACAGGGAAAGATTTGTTGCGTCATTACTGACGGAGGAAGCTGTACTAATGTGGCCAGCACCATATTGGTGGAGAAACTTGGATTGACTACCACCAAACATCCCCATCCGTATAAGCTACAATGGCTTAACGACGCAGGAGAACTTAAGGTCACAAAACAAGTTTTGGTTCCCTTTGCAATAGGGAAGTATCAAGATGAGGTCTTGTGCGATGTGGTTTCGATGCTAGCGGGACATCTCCTGCTTGGATCCATGACGGCTACACTAATTGGTACACTTTTATATATTTGGGCCGGAACGTGACACTAGCTCCGCTAACACCCAAACAAGTTTACGAAGATCAGTTGAAGATGAAGGCATTAGTGGAAAAATCAAAAAGAAAGACGAGCAAGGAGTTTTGTTCGGACAACCAACGGGTCGATTCGAGGACGAATCGTCTTGAAGAGGGAGGGGATGATACAGGCACGCTTGGGGCACCAACAATTTTTAAATTTATGAAGC
The DNA here is from genome assembly GCA_005393395.2 of Gossypium australe. Lineage (NCBI taxonomy): Eukaryota > Viridiplantae > Streptophyta > Magnoliopsida > Malvales > Malvaceae > Gossypium > Gossypium australe. The sequence continues at coordinate 101,643,682 of CM016623.1, forward strand.
AACTTAATATTCAAACTTCAATCCTCTTGAGCTCAGATTCTTGCCTTTGCCTGCTTAGATTGTCAAGTTCTTCTCTAAGAAGACGAACGACATTTGCTTGCTTATATTCCCAGTGTTTTACAAACTTCATTCGGCATTCAACTAGCCCAATGCCTTTTGGTGAACATGAAGAGACAAAGTTGCCAGGTGTCTTTTGGTGAACATGAAGGGACAAGGTTGCTGGTGCCTTTTCGAAAACCTAAGGGTTAAGGGACAAGGTTACTGGTGCCTTTTCAAAAACCTAAGGGTTAAAGGACAAGGTTACTGGTGCCTTTTTGAAAACTTAGTGGTTAACGGAAAAGGTTACTGGTGTCTTTTTGAAAACTTAAGGGTTAAAGGCCAAGCTTGTGGTTGACCTTTGTTTAGCCTATAAAAAGGTTATGTAATTATCATTCAAACGGGAGAGATTTTAATGAATATTTCATTTGAGTGAGTTTATCTCCTCTCTATCCTTCTTACGAGTTTCGACTCCAACTTATCAAGCTTTGCTTGTGGCGTCAGTCGTTTCTCATCCATCAAATTATACCAACGGTTCTTATCTTTTTAGATAACGGGTCTTGGTCCATCTTCGAATTTAATCTTTCCACCTTAACGATATAAGAAACGGGGTGACACTGTTATATAGTGTTGAATCTTTCTTAAGTTAAGTTTGTATTTCCATTTCCATCTTCGATTACCATTTTCCACCTTAAACATTATAGAACCCGGGGTGACACATAATTGTGTTGAATCGATTCTCGTTTAAGTTCTTTTATCCATTTCCATCAAACCTGACCATTTCTTATTTTTATTCACTTAAAGCTTCCGCAAATTCATTAATATTTTTCGATTATGTTCCGAGGGCTTGATTCCTCCTCGTAGACGATTGGGCAACCCGCATACATTTCGACTCACCCCAAGCCGGCCCGTATCATTTGGTATTAGAGCTATAAACGAGGAGTTTCGACGACCATTGTGAAGCCGGAATTAGGTTCATAAGTTTTGTTTTAAAAAAATTCAACAAGAAAAAATTCAAAGTTGTGAATTTTAATTTTCTTTGCAATTAGCATATAGTGTATTTTGTTTTTAAAAAAAAATCGTTCCTATTGTATTTGTTTTCATGTATTTGAAGTAAAAAAAATTACAAAAAAATAAAAAAAATACGAATATATATAAAAAAAAGAAAGACGAGCAAGGAGTTTTGTTCAGACAACCAACGGGTCGATTCGAGGACGAATCGTCTTGAAGAGGGAGGGGATGATACAGGCACGCTTGGGGCACCAACAATTTTTAAATTTATGAAGCAACTTAATATTCAAACATCAATCCTCTTGAGCTCAGATTCTTGCCTTTGCCTGCTTAGATTGTCAAGTTCTTCTCTAAGAAGACGAACGACATTTGCTTGCTTATATTCCTAGTGTTTTACAAGCTTCATTCGGCATTCAACTAGCACAATGCCTTTTGGTGAACATGAAGAGACAAAGTTGCCAGGTGTCTTTTGGTGAACATGAAGGGACAAGGTTGCTGGTGCCTTTTCGAAAACCTAAGGGTTAATGGACAAGGTTACTGGTGCCTTTTCAAAAACCTAAGGGTTAAAGGACAAGGTTACTGGTGCCTTTTCGAAAACTTAATGGTTAAGGGAAAAGGTTACTGGTGTCTTTTTGAAAACTTAAGGGTTAAAGGCCAAGCTTGTGGTTGACCTTTGTTTAGCCTATAAAAAGGTTATGTAATTATCATTCAAACGGGAGAGATTTTAATGAATATTTCATTTGAGTGAGTTTATCTCCTCTCTATCCTTCGTACGAGTTTCGACTCCGACTTATCAAGCTTTGCTTGCGGCGTCAGTCGTTTCTCATCCATCAAATTATACCAACGGTTCTTATCTTTTTAGATAACGGGTCTTGGTCCATCTTCAAATTTCATCTGTCCACCTTAACGATATAAGAAACGGGGTGACACTGTTATATAGTGTTGAATCTTTCTTAAGTTAAGTTTGTATTTCCATTTCCATCTTCGATTACCATTTTCCACCTTAAACATTATAGAACCCGGGGTGACACATAATTGTGTTGAATCGATTCTCGTTTAAGTTCTTTTATCCATTTCCATCAAACCTGACCATTTCTTATTTTTATTCACTTAAAGCTTCCGCAAATTCATTAATATTTTTCGATTATGTTCCGAGGGCTTGATTCCTCCTCGTAGACGATTGGGCAACCCGCATACATTTCGACTCACCCCAAGCCGGCCCGTATCATTTGGTATTAGAGCTATAAACGAGGAGTTTCGACGACCATTGTGAAGCCGGAATTAGGTTCATAAGTTTTGTTTTAAAAAAATTCAACAAGAAAAAATTCAAAGTTGTGAATTTTAATTTTCTTTGCAATTAGCATATAGTGTATTTTGTTTTTAAAAAAAAATCGTTCCTATTGTATTTGTTTTCATGTATTTGAAGTAAAAAAAATTACAAAAAAATAAAAAAATATGAATATATATAAAAAAAAGAAAGACGAGCAAGGAGTTTTGTTTGGACAACCAACGGGTCGATTCGAGGACGAATCGTCTTGAAGAGGGAGGGGATGATACAGGCACGCTTGGGGCACCAACAATTTTTAAATTTATGAAGCAACTTAATATTCAAACATCAATCCTCTTGAGCTCAGATTCTTGCCTTTGCCTGCTTAGATTGTCAAGTTCTTCTCTAAGAAGACGAACGACATTTGCTTGCTTATATTCCTAGTGTTTTACAAGCTTCATTCGGCATTCAACTAGCACAATGCCTTTTGGTGAACATGAAGAGACAAAGTTGCCAGGTGTCTTTTGGTGAACATGAAGGGACAAGGTTGCTGGTGCCTTTTCGAAAACCTAAGGGTTAATGGACAAGGTTACTGGTGCCTTTTCAAAAACCTAAGGGTTAAAGGACAAGGTTACTGGTGCCTTTTCGAAAACTTAATGGTTAAGGGAAAAGGTTACTGGTGTCTTTTTGAAAACTTAAGGGTTAAAGGCCAAGCTTGTGGTTGACCTTTGTTTAGCCTATAAAAAGGTTATGTAATTATCATTCAAACGGGAGAGATTTTAATGAATATTTCATTTGAGTGAGTTTATCTCCTCTCTATCCTTCGTACGAGTTTCGACTCCGACTTATCAAGCTTTGCTTGCGGCGTCAGTCGTTTCTCATCCATCAAATTATACCAACGGTTCTTATCTTTTTAGATAACGGGTCTTGGTCCATCTTCAAATTTCATCTGTCCACCTTAACGATATAAGAAACGGGGTGACACTGTTATATAGTGTTGAATCTTTCTTAAGTTAAGTTTGTATTTCCATTTCCATCTTCGATTACCATTTTCCACCTTAAACATTATAGAACCCGGGGTGACACATAATTGTGTTGAATCGATTCTCGTTTAAGTTCTTTTATCCATTTCCATCAAACCTGACCATTTCTTATTTTTATTCACTTAAAGCTTCCGCAAATTCATTCATATTTTTCGATTATGTTCCGAAGGCTTGATTCCTCCTCGTAGACGATTGGGCAACCCGCATACGTTTCGACTCACCCCAAGCCGGCCCGTATCATTTGGTATCACCAGATGATACGGTCCGTCTCAGGTTAGGAGGCGAATCGTAAAAGTTGCCCGATCGTAAATTAGGTAGTTTCTCTTTTAATTATCAAAAGGGTTAATTTTATTGGAAATGATATTTTTTTTTTTTAAAGGTAAAGATAGGTGAGAGGTTGAAATGGATACGTATTTGAAACAAGAAAGAACCTTTAATAAAAATTAAAGACCCGAATCTTATAAGTTTCAAATTGATGGAATGAGTTTTGAAACAAAACCGAGACCCAATATCTAGCGAGATAGGAACCAACGGTATAGGTAAATGAACGTCACACCCTAAAGGATGATAAGTTCGAAACAAGGAAAGAACGACGCCACTAGAAAACTAGATAAGTCAATTCAACCTTGAGAATTAGGAGAGTGAATAAATTTTCTTTCATTCAAATTCAAAGTTGTGAATTTTAATTTTCTTTGCAATTAGCATATAGTGTATTTGGTTTTAAAAAAAATCGTTCCTATTGTATTTGTTTTCATGTATTTGAAGTAAAAAAATTACAAAAAAATTAAAAAAAATACGAATATATATAAAAAAAAGAAAGACGAGCAAGGAGTTTTGTTCGGACAACCAACGGGTCGATTCGAGGACGAATCGTCTTCAAGAGGGAGGGGATGATACAGGCACGCTTGGGGCACCAACGATTTTTAAATTTATGAAGCAACTTAATATTCAAACTTCAATCCTCTTGAGCTCAGATTCTTGCCTTTGCCTGCTTAGATTGTCAAGTTCTTCTCTAAGAAGACGAACGACATTTTCTTGCTTATATTCCCAGTGTTTTACAAGCTTCATTTGGCATTCAACTAGCACAATGCCTTTTGGTGAACATGAAGAGACAAAGTTGCTAGGTGTTTTTTAGTGAACATGAAGGGACAAGGTTGCTGGTGCCTTTTCGAAAACCTAAGGGTTAAGGGACAAGGTTACTGGTGCCTTTTCAAAAACCTAAGGGTTAAAGGACAAGGTTACTGGTGCCTTTTCGAAAACTTAATGGTTAAGGGAAAAGGTTACTGGTGTCTTTTTGAAAACTTAAGGGTTAAAGGCCAAGCTTGTGGTTGACCTTTGTTTAGCCTATAAAAAGGTTATGTAATTATCATTCAAACGGGAGAGATTTTAATAAATATTTCATTTGAGTGAGTTTATCTCCTCTCTATCCTTCGTACGAGTTTCGACTCCGACTTATCAAGCTTTGCTTGTGGCATCAGTCGTTTCTCATCCATCAAATTATACCAACGGTTCTTATCTTTTTAGATAACGGGTCTTGGTCCATCTTTAAATTTCATCTGTCCACCTTAACGATATAAGAAACGGGGTGACACTGTTATATAGTGTTGAATCTTTCTTAAGTTAAGTTTGTATTTCCATTTCCATCTTCGATTACCATTTTCCACCTTAAACATTATAGAACCCGGGGTGACACATAATTGTTTTGAATCGATTCTCGTTTAAGTTCTTTTATCCATTTCCATCAAACCTGACCATTTCTTATTTTTATTCACTTAAAGCTTCCGCAAATTCATTCATATTTTTCGATTATGTTCCGAAGGCTTGATTCCTCCTCGTAGACGATTGGGCAACCCGCATACGTTTCGACTCACCCCAAGCCGGCCCGTATCATTTGGTATCACCAGATGATATGGTCCGTCTCGGGTTAGGAGGCGAATCGCAAAAGTTGCCCGATCGTAAATTAGGTAGTTTCTCTTTTAATTATCAAAAGGGTTAATTTTATTGGAAATGATATTTTTTTTTGAAACGTAAAGATAGGTGAGAGGTTGAAATGGATATGTATTTGAAACAAGAAAGAACCTTTAATAAAAATTAAAGACCCGAATCTTATAAGTTTCAAATTGATGAAATGAGTTTTGAAACAAAACCAAGACCCACTATCTAGCGAGATAGGAACCAACGGTATAGGTAAATGAACGCCACACCCGAAAGGATGATAAGTTCGAAACAAGGAAAGAACGACGCCACTAGAAAACTAGATAAGTCAATTCAACCTTGAGAATTAGGAGAGTGAATAAATTTTCTTTTATTCAAATTCAAAGTTGTGAATTTTAATTTTCTTTGCAATTAGCATATAGTGTATTTGGTTTTAAAAAAAATCGTTCCTATTGTGTTTGTTTTCATGTATTTGAAGTAAAAAAAATTACAAAAAAATTAAAAAAATACGAATATATATAAAAAAAAGAAAGACGAGCAAGGAGTTTTGTTCGGACAACCAACGGGTCGATTCGAGGACGAATCGTCTTCAAGAGGGAGGGGATGATACAGGCACGCTTGGGGCACCAACGATTTTTAAATTTATGAAGCAACTTAATATTCAAACTTCAATCCTCTTGAGCTCAGATTCTTGCCTTTGCCTGGTTAGATTGTCAAGTTCTTCTCTAAGAAGACGAACGACATTTTCTTGCTTATATTCCCAGTGTTTTCCAAGCTTCACTCGGCATTCAACTAGCACAATGCCTTTTGGTGAACATGAAGAGACAAAGTTGCCAGGTGTCTTTTGGTGAACATGAAGGGACAAGGTTGCTGGTGCCTTTTCGAAAACCTAAGGGTTAAGGGACAAGGTTACTGGTGCCTTGTCAAAAACCTAAGGGTTAAAAGATAAGGTTACTGGTGCCTTTTCGAAAACTTAATGGTTAAGGGAAAAGGTTACTGGTGTCTTTTTGAAAACTTAAGGGTTAAAGGCCAAGCTTGTGGTTGACCTTTGTTTAGCCTATAAAAAGGTTATGTAATTATCATTCAAACGGGAGAGATTTTAATAAATATTTCTTTTGGTGAGTATTCACTCTCCTAATTCTCAAGGTTGAATTGACTTATCTAGTTTTCTAGTGGCGTCGTTCTTTCCTTGTTTCGAACTTATCATCCTTTCGGGTGTGGCGTTCATTTACCTATACCGTTGGTTCCTATCTCGCTAGATAGTGGGTATCGGTTTTGTTTCAAAACTCATTCCATCAATTTGAAACTTATAAGATTCGGGTCTTTAATTTTTATTAAAGGTTCTTTCTTGTTTCAAATACGTATCCATTTCAACCTCTCACCTATCTTTACCTTTCAAAAAAAAATATCATTTCCAATAAAATTAACCCTTTTGATAATTAAAAGAGAAACTACCTAATTTACGATCGGGTAACTTTTACGATTCGCCTCCTAACCCGAGACGGACCGTATCACGTAGGCTGCTTTAGGAGTTTTGTTGTTCGGGGTTCCGTCAGCGGCTGAATCGATTAATTGCCTTGTTGAGGGGTTCACACCATTGTAAAAAGTTTGGACCTATAGCCAGAATGGTAATCCATGGTGTGGGCACTTTCTTAACAAATACTTGTATCTCTCCCATGCGTCGTAAAGTGTCTCTAAATCTATCTGCACAAAAGAAGAGATATCATTCCTCAATTTGGCCGTTTTGGCAGGTGGAAAATATTTTAATAAATTTTTTTTGTCATTTGGTCCCATGTAGTGATTGACCCTCGTGGAAGGGAATGCAACCACTGTTTGGCTTTATTCCTTAGGGAAAAAGGGAAATAACCGAAGACGGATGGCATCATCAGAAACGCCATTTATCTTGAAGGTACCACAGAATTCTAGAAAATTTGCTAAGTGTGTGTTAGGATCCTCATCCTGCAAACCATCAAACTGAACAAACTGTTGTATCATCTGCATAGTGTTAGGTTTCAGTTCAAAATTATTTGCAGCAATAGCAGGCCTAACAATACTAGACTCAGTTCCAGTTAAACTAGGTTTAGCATAATCATACATAGTGCGTGAAGCATGATGTTCGGCCATCTCTGGAGGTGGCGGATTATTATCTGCCATCTCTTCTGTAGTATTAATTTCGGCTTCTTGCTCTTCTTCTATGTAGTTTAAGCTTCGCCTTGTCTCTCTGTGACTTCTGCTAACGGTACCTTCAATATCACTATCGTAAAGTAAGGGTCCTGTTGGGTTCCTTCTAGTCATAAACTAGAGGTACCTGAAAGGAGTGAAAGAAAGAAATTAGCAAAAAATAAAAATAGACTAAAAAATTAAAAGTAAATTGCAAAAAAAAAAAAATATGGCTAAAGTAATAAAAATTGAGCGTTCTTAATATTTCAGTTTCCCGGCAACGACGCCAAAAACTTGATCGTGTCTATCGAGTCTTAAAATTTATAAAAAGAATGATCGAACCTAGAAACTAACTATGACAACGATTTGAGGCAAGCGCACCTATCGAACAGTAGTATAGTTAAGGCAAGACCGAAATGTCGAACCCAAAGAAACCAAAAGTACTAGTACTAACTCTCTTTTTATTATTTAGCCTAAGAATTAAAGTGATCTTTATTTAATCTAAAGTTAACTAATTACTAAACTAAAGACTCTAAGAAAAAGAAGAATGAAATTGAGAAAATTCTTGAGGAAAAACCAATTGACTAAGACGATACCCAAGGAGGAATCCACCTAGACTTCACTTGTTATCTAACTCTAAACCAGACGATTAATTCATTTGACTTGATCCGTAAGATTCCCTAAGTTATATTAATCCCTCTCTCGAGGCGACTAACGTCTAACCCTAGGTTGATTAATTGAAATCTCTTTCTAATTAAAACCCCTAGAATTGCATTAACTCAATCTATGGACTCCTATATTAGGTTTCACCCTAATACGGCAAAATCTCGTCACCCTATCTCTAGGCGTGCGATCAACTCCACTTAATTATGCTAGACCTAATCTTAGACAGGGACTTTTGCTCCTCCACCTAAGCACATCATACTTGAATTAATATCCCAGAAATATCAACACAAGAATTAAGAACACATAATTAAGAACAAGTCAAATATTTATCATATAGTTCAGCAAACGATAACAAGATTCATCTTAGGTTTCATCCCCTCAGGTATCTGAGGATTTAGTTCATAACAATAAAAGAAAACATCTCAAAAGAAAAGATAAAACAAAACATAAGAAATCCCTAAAACCCCCTGAAGGAATTGAAAGAGAGATCCCCCATCTTGAGTATAATTTCGGCTTCTTGAGATGGATCAATTGGCTCTCTTCGAGTAAATCTCCACAAATCTGACCTTTCTGGCTCGACTCCTTGGCCTCACTAACCGCCCTCTTCTAGGTTATACTTAGGGTCTTTATATAGGCTTTTGAGATAGATTTCTTTGCCCCTAAGTATCCTTTTTCGAGTGAAATTGCTCTTTTCCAGGACAGGGACACGGCCATGGCACACGCCCGTGTGAGTCATCTTTAGGCCGTGTTCGGACTTTTAATGAGGCACGGTCGTGTGGTCTTGGGCCCAGGCCGTGTCGATTTCTATTTTGGCCCAATTTGGTCTATTTTAAGCCCGTTTCTCGTTCTTTTCATCCTCAGGTGCTTTCTTGAGTAGAAACATGAAAAGAAAGGATTAAGAGCACATTTTTACATAAATCAAGGGATAAATCATCCAAAAGCATGCTAAATGTGGGCTTAAAATATGTTACTTTTACTGTTTATCAGCTTCCAATTAATAATTGCTGATATTTTATTCGGGTCAAATCTGATGCCTTCAGCATATACTATATGTCCTAGAAAACCAACTTCCTAAAGCCTAAGTTCACATTTACTGAATTTGGCATATAGTTGCTTTTCATGCAGAGTTTGTAACACAATTCTAAAATGATCAGCATGCTCATTTTCATCTCGAGAATATACCAGGATATCATCAATAAATACCACCACAAATCTGTCTAAATATGGTTTGAAAATTCTATTCCTCAGATCCATAAATTATACAGGTGCATTCATCAAACCTAACGACATCGCAAGAAACTCATAGTGCGCGTACCTAGTTCTGAAGGCTGTCTTTGGTACATTTGAGTCTTTTACCTGTTGCTGATAGTAACCGTAACAAAGATGAATCTTCAAAACTATAGTGGCACCTTTTAACTGGTCAAAAAAATCATCAATACAAGGCAATGGATACTTGTTCTTTATTGTAAGTTTATTGAGCTGTCTGTAATCAATAATAACCTCAACGACCCATCTTTCTTCTTAACAAATAAAACTGGTGCACTCCAAGGTGATGAACTGGGTCGAGCAAAACCTCTATCTGTTAATTCTTGCAACTACGTTTTCAACTCCTTTAATTAAGTAGGAGCTATAGGGTGCTATGGATATCGGTGTTTTCCCCGGAACAAGATCTATAAAAATTTCTACCTCTCTAATAGGTGGTAAACCAGGTAATTCTTCTGGAAACACATCAAGAAATTCACAAACAACCGACACTGACTTAATCTTTGATTCAGATACTTTAGTGTCCAACACATATGCAAGATAAGCATCATACCCTTTTTAAATATATTTCTATGTTGATATAATTGAGATTATATTGGACAACCCGTCCAATTTATCAGATTCAATACGAAGTAATTTGCCATTCTAACATTTTAACACAATGTGCTTCTGTTTAGAAATTATCACTGCATCATGCTGAGTTAACCAGTCCATACCCAGAATTACATCAAATTCATCAAATGACAATAACATTAAATCAGCCGGGAAACAATAGCCCCGTACCATTAATGGACAATTTTTACAAATTTTATCCACCATCACATACTGGCCTAGGGGATTTGAAACTTTAACCACGAATTCAGTGGAATCAATAAGTAAATTTTAACAGACACTAAATTCGTGCATATGTATAAATGTGTTGAACTAGGATCAATTCAAGTAATAATATTTGTATCAAGAAGAGAAAATGTACCAGTAATAACATCAAGTGCAGAAGCATCCTCACGTGCACATATAGCATATGTTCTAGATTGTGCTCGTGCTTCAGATTTAGCAGTTGAATCTTTTGTAGCACGTCGGCTGTAACAGCCCGTTTTTGGTCAAATCAGAACAGTGGTTTTGCGACCAAAAATCCAAAGTCAAAATATTTATTGCAATTTCTACAGAATGATTGAGTGATTATGTGAAAATTTTGTTAAGAAATTTTATCGTTTGATTGGTCAATTTGGGAAAAAGGACTAAATCGCGTAAAGTGCAATAGTGGTGTTCTATTAGCTAAAGGTGTCTAATAGCTATAGAATCTTAAAGTTAAAGTCCTTAGTAACTAGACTGTTATAAAGGTGGGTGGACATTTATGTGCATGATTAATGGAATTTTAATGGTTTAATATCAAAGATAAAAAGGTCAATTACAAAATAAGCTTAATTAAATAACATAAAATTAAAGTCATCATCTTTCTTAAGCTTGTTCCTCTCAAATTTTAAGAGGAAGAAAGCCATAGTTGAAGACCTAGGTTCGGCCAAAGCAATTTTGTCTATTAAGGTACAATTTTTGTCTCGTTTTTAATGATTTCTGTGTTTTTGAGATCGTTGCAGCTAATACTAGCTAGCCCGGGGACTAATTTGAAAAAATGTTAAAGATTTTGAATGTTTCCATTGATGAATATGTATGAGTTTTGATGATTTATGATAGATTTTTTATGTTTGTTGATAGTTAAACAAGTTTTGTGGAGTGATTTTAAGTATAAATGCGAATTAGGGATTAAATTGAGAAATGTGTAAAGTTAGTGGTTAAAATGTGAAATAAATGAAAAATATGGGCTGCTAAGGGCATTATGGTAATTCGGCTAGCATGTGTTTATGTTGAATTTCATTAATTTGTGATTCTGTAAAATAATGACTAAATTGTGAAAAATGTGAAATATTAGGGGCAAAAGTGTAAATGTGTTTTAAAGTGTGTTTTGGACTAAATTGAATAGAGATGTGATTAAATAAGTTAATTATGATTATATTTAGATCAGGATAGGACAAATACGGACTTGGATCAGGGAAAAGATAAAGTTATCAACTAATCGCTTCATTTCGTCGTTTACACATCTGAGATAAGTTCGTATGTGATAAATTTCTATAAAAATGTATTTAATATGCTTTGATATTGCATAAATTGAGAATATAAGACTGCGGATATGAATGATAGTAATTCATTGACGATTTGACATCCGAAATCCTGATTGAACCTTAGTAATAGTTTAAGATGCTAGTGACATGTCATTAGGGATACTTTGATGTTGGCTTCGGGCCATGAGTTGCCCGTTTGACCCAAGTCAGTAAGCTCATTTGTTTGGACACGATGTAGGACACGGGTTGGGACACGACCATGTGCTCCCATTTGACCCAAGTCAGTAAGCTCATTTGTTTGGACACAAGGTAGGACACGGGTTGGGACAAGACCATGTGCTCCCATTTCGAATGATCACAAGGCTTATGACACGGGCGTGTCTGGTGGCCGTGCGAGAGACACGGCCTGGCGATGCGGGCGTATCTAGTGGTCGTGTGAGAGACACAGCCTGGCGACACGGACGTGTGTCCCCTATTTTGAGAAAATTTTTCAAAGTTCGTAAATGTTTCTTAAGTTATTGGTTTAGTCCCAAACCACTCCTAAAGCATGTTTAGGGCCTCACATGCTCGTATTAGGGACATATTGATTGAGATTGATTGATGAATGTTTGATTGAATAATTGTATGAGAAAAGTATGTTTAAATGTGTTGTAAGTCCGGTAATGCTCCAAAACCATATTTCGGCATTGAATACGGGTGAGGGGTGTTACATTTGCTACCATTGACATTGCCAAGATGACGGGGTGGTCTACCTCTCAAGCCGGGGTTACTTGGTCTCGAAGTCTGAACAGTATCTTTTTCAAGCCTTTTTGGACAATCTTTAAGATAGTGGTCGATAGAACCACATCTAAAGCAGGCTCCACTTCTCATACGGCAATCCCCAAAATGAAATTTATTACAATGTTTACATCTAGGTTTGGTACTACCAACACTTCCAACACTTACTACTGATGGAGGTGGATGTGCTCGGTCGGCCAATACAACAAATTCTTTTAATTCCATAATCCCACCTAACAACTTGATGTCTTCATTTAATCCCTCTTCAAAGCGTTTACGCATAGCAACTTCAGCCGAGATACATTCTCTGGCATATATACTTAATCTAACAAATCGTTCATACTCTGATACTATCATATTCCCCTGTTTAAGTTCTAAAAATTTCTTCTTTTTTTTATCAAGGAATCTCTGACTAATGTACTTTTTGAATTCTGTCTAGAAAAATTCCCATGTAACATTTTCCCTCGGTACAACAGAAATTATGGTATTCTACCACTGGTAGGATGAATCTTTTAGCAAAGATACAACACATTTCAGACATTCTTCAGGTGTACAAGACAATTCATCCAAAACCCTGATGGTATTTTCTAGCCAAAATTCAGCCCTTTCCATATCTTCATCGGCAGTAGTACTGAATTCTTCTGCTCCGTATTTCCAGATTTTATCTACCGGAGGCTTACCAATTCTAACATATTCAACACCTTGTGGCATATTGGGAACCAGTTGAGGAGTAGGAGGAGGAGGTTGTTGTACAGTAGGATTGTTCTCAAGAATTCTATGAACCACTCATTCATCATTTGAAAGAAGGTTTCTTTTGCCTCCTCACCTCGGCCCTCAGATTTGGGCCTTCTACTACTACTAGATGTAGCTCTTTGAACTGAAGCTAGAGCATTGCTCTCAGCTTCCTCGGATTCAGCTCTAGCTCAGTTGGATGACATTAGTATATGAAAAACATATTTAAAATGGTTAGAACATATCACACTATCACAAATTATATAATGGCATGTATAGCTAAACTCGTACTTGCTACGTTAGTCCGAGAATCGGCTAAACGTAGCTCTGATACTAATAATTTTAACACCCCTAACCCATATCCGTTGCCATAACAGGGTTACAGAGCATTACTGGAGTTTACAGAACAAATAAAATTAAATCAGGTCTTTTTCTATTCATATCCGAAGCAAATCATAATTCAATCATGTTGTCTCTTTAATAGACCCTCGAGGTCCAATTTATACATTAGAAACAAGTCGGGATTAAATTGAGAACTTAGAGAATTTTTCTTAAAATATCAAAATTTTTCTTAGGTGCAAGGAACACACACCCGTGTGGTCAGGCCGTATGGCTCACACGGCCAAGTGACATGCTTGTGTCCCGGGCTGTGTGGACATTCGATGTGAGGTACACGGCTGTGTCCCAGCTCATGTTCATACCCGTGTAAATCTCTGACTTGAGTCACACGGCCAACCACACGCCCGTGTGCTAGGCCGTTTGGACAATTTAATTTTCAAAAATTAGGTGCAGGATTCACACGGTCAAGACACACGCCTGTGTGTTGAGCCGTGTGTTTCACACGGTTGAGACAAACACTTGTGTCCCTGCCCGTGTGACAAATTTTGAGCATTCTGTTCTCAATTTTTAAGATGCAGGGGACACATGACCAAATCATACGCCTGCACACAAGGCCGTGTGTTAGACACGATTGAGACACACGCCCGTGTGTCTACCTGAGTGGATGAAAACAAGGCCATTTCCAAGCCTTATTTCTCACCCAAATTTTTCCTTGTACCTACATTAATACTTACATACATATACCAACCAATTCAAGATGTTAAAACCAAGCCAACATTAACATTATACTTGATATATCATCACATGTATTGAAACTTACCTTTTTAAAAGACATATATGTTTACAATAATTCAATCTAACTATACCAAGCACACATATATTAACTATATTATAACCTCAAGTATATATTTACTAAATATACTATTACTAGGCATTCCAATGGCTAGATTACAAACAACCATTTACATGCCAACATTGGCTAAGTTAGCCTATACATGCCATTATACCAAAATAAATTTGCTATTTATACCAAAATGTGCTGAAGGATAGTGTGATAATGATCTGACTCATTCCAACCTTTACTAGCTTTCGAGCACTATAAAACAAAGAAAAGAAGACCGAGTAAGCATTTCAAATGCTTAGTAAGTTCGTACAACAAGAATTTAACTTACCAATCATATACATTCAAAATAAGTACACAAACATACATCCAAACCATTATAGCCATTTGCCTAAACACAAATGATGTCAAGAAACTTGTTAGTCATTTATATCATGTAAACATCAAAAATCAAAGATGAGCTTATCATGTAATAACTTTCACAAACATGTGCTTTTCATATCATATTTCCATATAACATGTGCATTTCCATAATCAATCATCTTAAATTCAGTTCAACCACGTCAAAACTATTCCCGTTGAATTTATTTGAAATATCGATGGATACACATGTAGTACACTCAAAGTGTACAAAACTATAAACCGTCAACTCTATTCAGGGGTACCCAATTAGGGCACATAATTAGGAAGCATTCTCTTGAGCCATATAACAGGATGCTCATGTGAGCCATGTAACAGGAAGCTTATTTGCGCTAAATCAGGAAACTCATAAGAGTTTAGAATAGGAACCTCATTGAGCTTAACAGGCAACTCTGAAGAGCTATTATTAGGGAGCTCTGGATAGCTATATAACAGGATGTTCAAGCGAGCCATGTCAGGAAGCTCACAAATAGCCTATATCAGGACACTCATAAAGAGTTGCGTTTGTGTCCGAAATTTATGTAGGATCACAACTGATCATATAACAGGTCGCTCACAAAGAGCTACGGTAGTCTGCAACACATACAAGATCACTACCGATCAAGATGCTTGTAGGAACCATATAACGGGAAGCTCGAGAGGGCTTATAACGGGATGCTCATAGGAGCTGCAGTGTGTTCGCAACACATGCCAGACAACAAACAATTCAGGAAATCATGTATCCATCGAATTCCATTATTCAAATGGGACTTATCATGTATCGGGCTTTGTCGGATATAAGATTTATTTCATATTAATGACAATAATAAAATTCACATACATATTATTCAATTTAAAACATATAAATACACAATTTAGTTACACAAACTTACCTTGTCACATGTTTGTATAAAGAAATCTACTAATCCGACACTTTTTCTTTTCCTCGATCTAACTTCGTAATTGAATTATTCGGATCTATATAAATGAATTTAATGTTAATTTAATCAATTTCATGTTCAATTCAATTCAATTCATATCCTAGGGAAAATTGCCATTTTGCCGCTATACTTTTCATAAATGACGATTTCGTCCCTAGGCTCAGAAAATGAAATTCATGCAATTTAATCCTTATTCCAAGCCTAACCCATTTTTACATATAACATTTATAGCACATATATTTCATAAAAATTAGAAAATTTCCATGGATTTTACATATTTATAATTTAGTCCCTAAATAACAATTTTCATGAAAATTCAATTTACAAAAGTTGTTTATCTATCAACAACCTTTCATTTCCTACCATAAATTTCAAAATTTCAGCACATTCATCTATGGAAAAATTTCAATACTTTAATTTTTTTTTCAAATTGATCCCCAAAATAAAGAGATTAAGTTATTTCGATCTAAAAAATATAAAAATTACTAAAAACGGGACATGATTACTTACCTAATTAAGCTTTCTTAATTTTCTTTCTCTTTCCTAGGGTTTCCATAGAAAATTTGGGGAAGATGATGAAATAAGATGATATTAGGCTAGTATCATCTTTATTTATTCCAAATTCCAATTTAGTCCTTTTATTTTTCTAATTTTCCATGGATGAATCATAAAAAAATCTACTAACTTTTCTTACTGGTCTAATTACCATATAAGGTGTAACACCCCAAACCCGACCTATGCGTTAAGTCCAGATTTGGCATGCCACACAATTCGAATTTACATCTAGTCATCAATGATTAAGAGAACAAAACTTCAAAAACGATTTTGGTGATGGAGTTTATCAAAAATCGAGATTTATTTAAAATCCATGATTTTAAAACGTAAGGGTTTATAATTTGATTTTCAAAGAAATAACTGATTGAAATACTTTCATAAAAAAGTTTGTACAGAAAATTTTACGAGTTATCGATATTTAAGAAAAACCCCTTTTATATGTAAGTTTAAGAAAACTTTTATAAAAAAAATTAAAATAGTTACATTTAAGTATCTAAAACATATTAAAATCCATCCACGAGATAAAATCCTTAAAACAATACTAGAGGCCTTATTACATCGCCAAAATAATAATTTAGCAAAAATACTAAAGAGTAATTTAAAGTTCATAAAAACCATCATTTGAAGTATGGCCTCCACAAAGTCATCCTCGGCCCAAGCCTCCATCAATTGTCATTACCTGAGAAGGGTAAGAAAAACAGGGTGAGTTACTTAGAACTCAATGTGTAACCCACTTACTGTGTTCACTGGGCCAAAACCATATAAGCATATATTTGGGCTTGAGCCCATTTACAAAAGTACAGAATATATATCAAATATAAAATGCATGTGATATGCAATTCCTAACCAAGCCTAAATTTCCATCCGCTACACACCACCCGTACCAACCAGCACACCTGTGGGGATCAAGTCAACCCACCCCGCCAACACACCAATCGCAGGCATAAAGCCATTTAAAATATTTGTGGCAGAGCCACCGAACTAGATTGTGGCAGAGCCACCGAACTTGATTGTGGCAGAGCCACCGAACTAGATTGTGACAGAGTCACCGAACTAGATTGTGACAGAGTCACCGAACTAGATTGTGGTAGAGCCACCAGCATTTCTATTCAATTTTATCCCAACCCATGCAATCATATATGCATATACCAAGCATAACAATGTTCATATAATAATTTCATCATAAGGCCCATAATACAAGTTGGCCCATTAAGCAATCTAGCAATTTGGCTCATTATTCGATCTAGCAAGATTTGGCCCATTTATCGATCTTGAAAATTTGGCCCATTTATTGATCTAGCAAATTTGGCCCATTTATCGATCTAGCAAATTTAGCCCATTAAACACATGAGGCCCTTTTCACAATTTTCTCACTTGGCCAATTTATCAAAAAAAATTCATATGGCCCAAAATATCACTTTTTAACAATATAGCCTATTAAAGGTAAATCCATAATTTACCACAACTTTAATACTGTTTTCATACATTCACACAAAAAGTGCTAATATACTGTATTTTCCAATTTTACCGACTTTACGATTTTTATTCTAATGCTTACGATATACTATAACGCATGAGATAAGTGTGAAATTACACACCTGATTACGGTGAGAACTACACTTTTCCGCTCGTCGATACCTAAATACGTGTCACACTTGATTAGAACATTAATACTTATATAAATATGTGTCACACTTGATTGAAGAGTTCCTTCTTACCTTGCTAGATATGATCCGAACTTAAATAACTTCAAGATGACTTTGACAAGGTGGTGATTCGACCCTCCACTATTTCACTAAAATATAACGAAAGGAAACGTTTAATAGAATGGACGATTAACGATTTAAAGGCTCTTCCTAGGCCATCCTATAGATTCGGCCAAGGTGACCAAATAACAAAAGAAATCAAGGATAAAAAAAAATGATTCTTACCGGTTGTCCAAAACTTAATGGAAGAAATGATTGAGAATAAGGTCTATGAGGAAAAAGAGATTCGGCTATGATTTAATGGATAGGGAAAATAATTTCGACTATGGGGATGGTCACAAGCATTTGGCCATGGAAGGGAAATGAAGGAAGAATGTGTTTGAATGATAAGTAAAATGGAGAAGAAAAGAGAATAGGCAGAAGAGGAAAGAGAGGAGTTTAGGAACAAATATGTATTCTGCAATGGGGAAAAAGAAGGAAAATGAAATGGCTTTTTGTGTTGAAAATTTCGGCACTAGGAGAGAAATACAAGATGAAGCACTTGAGGGGTTTTGCAAAAATGACCAAATGGTCAAAAAGAATGACCAAAAGAAACAAGCAAAGATTGTTTTCTCCTAACACAAGCACATTTGGCCAAGAGAAGAAAAGATGAGAGAAAGATGTTTTTGGGAGAGCAAAATGACCAAATGAAAATTCTATCAAGCTACCAAACTTTACCCAAAACTTACCACCAAAATTCGGCTCCCCCTTTAGTCCACAATGCTGTCCAAGTTCACGGACAAATAGGCCATTCAAATGTTTCCAAAACATAACCCTTGGAATATGCCTTGTGTCCCCCTACCTTCCATAAGCTTAGGATTTCTTTCCCCAAGTTCTGAGCTTACCTTAACCAATAGTCATCTTGCCATAGAAGAAAAAGTCCAACCTTACCATAAGTAAGGCTTGACCGACACATGCTATATAGGTGCAAAAATAAAAGTCACCAAAATGCTATCCATGGAATTCGAACCTCTCCCCTCAAGCAACACTCATGGCGCCAACTCCACCTTGCTACTAGTTCATCTTATGCTAGCTTTTGACACTTAATTACCTTAAGCATCAGGGTCACTTGTTCCACTTCAATAATGTACTCATTTCTAAAATTTATTCTAATTTCAAATAATCCCGTGCCTTCTCAAGACTATATTAAGCATACAAATTTAATCATTCACAAGCTAAGCACCAAAAACATGCAACATATCGATACTCATATTTTTAGGATATTACAATTCTACCCTCCTTAAAGAAAATTTCGTCCTCGAAATTTACCTGGTTAAAAGAGGTGAGGATAATGTTGCCGAATTGCATCCTCAGGCTCCCACGTAGCTTCCTCCACTCCGTGATTACGCCATCGAACCTTAACTAACGGCACAGTCTTCTTTCTGAGCACCTTAACATCACGGTCTAAGATTTTCACTGGTTCCTCCTCGAAAGACAAGTCTGGCCTTAACTCCACTTCTTCTGCCAGTACTATGTGAGACGGATCTGATCTATAACGCCTCATCATAGAAACATGGAAGACACTATGAATTTGACTCAACTCCGAAGGTAATTTAAGCTGATAGGCCACTGGTCCTACACGCTTCAACACACGGTACGGTCCAATGAACCTAGGGCTCAACCTGCCCTTCCTTCCAAATCTGAAAATCTTCTTCCAAGGTGAGACTTTCAGAAAGACCTGATCTCCCACCGCAAACTCAATATCCTTACGCTTCAGATCCGCATACGACTTTTGTCTATCCGAAGCTTCCTTTAACCGCGCTCGAATCACCTTTACCTTTTCTTCCGTCTCAGATATCAATTCAGGACCCAACAACTGTTGTTCCCCCAATTCAGTCCAACAAGTAGGGGTACGACACCTACGACCGTATAACGCTTCATAGGGCGCCATTTGGATACTGGATTGGTAACTATTATTATACGCGAACTCAGCCAACGGTAGAAAATCCTCCGAACTACTTCTGAAATCGATCACACAACCTCGTAACATGTCTTCCAAAATCTGAATTACTCTTTCTGACTGACCATCTGACTGAGGATGAAAAGTCGTACTGAAGTTTAACTTTGTTCCCAAAGCCTCATGTAAAGCTTTCCAAAACCGCGATGTAAACCTAGGATCCCTGTCCGATATGATAGACATTGGTACCCTATGCAACCTCATGATCTCAGATATATACAGCTTAGCCAACTTTTGCAGCGAGTAATCCGTACTAACTGGTAGAAAATGAGCAGTCTTTGTTAATCGATCAACTACCACCCAAACAGAATCTTTCTTAGTAGGTGATAAGGGTAACCCACTAACAAAATCCATCGTTATCCGCTCCCATTTCCATAGAGGAATCTTTACCAGTTGCAATAATCCCGATGCTAATTAATGTTCCGCCTTCACTTGTTGACAAGTCAAGCAGTTACCCACAAAATCAGTAACCTCTAGCTTTAACCTTGGCCACCAATACTGCTCACGGAGATCCCAATACATCTTATTTCCTCCGGGGTGCATAGCATAAGGGCTACTATGCGCCTCTCGTAGAATCATTTGTCTCAAATTCGAATCCATGGGCATACAAACTCTTCCACGAAAACACAGCACACCATCCTTGTTCATTTCAAAGTCCCCTATTATACCACTTTCAACTTGTTGCATTAAAGGACCCAACTTTTCATCTGATAATTGCTTTTCCTTGATTTGCTCCAACCACAGAGGCTTCACCTGAAGTTCCGCTAGCAGACTGTCATCCTCATACAAACTGAGATGAGTACACATTGCTCTTAACTCCGATACTACCTTACGACTCAACGCGTCTGCCACCACGTTAGCCTTTCCAATATGGTACTCGATTGAGAAGTCATAAACCTTTAACAACTCCACCCATCTCCGTTGTCTCAAGTTCAACTCTTTTTGGGTAAGGAGGTACTTAAGACTCTTATGGTCCGTATAAATGATTGACTTCTCACCATAGAGATAGTGCCTCCAAATCTTTAAGGCAAACACCACCGTAGCCAACTTCAAGTCATGAGTAGGATAGTTGACTTCGTGCGGCCTCAACTGTCGAGAAGCAAGCTACCACTTTTCCACTTTGCATCAGTACACATCCTAAACCTGTATGTGACGCATCACAGTAAACGATAAACTCATTTCGAGTCTCAGGCTGAATCAGTACTGGCGCTTCCGTCAGAATCTTCTTCAGTTTCTCAAAACTTTCTTGTTGTTTATCGGTCCACACATACGGTACTCCCTTTCACAACAGCTTAGTTAGGGGTGCAGCAATCAACGAAAACCCCTCAACAAAGCGTCTATAGTAGCAAAACCTAAGAAACTCCGAATCTCAGCCACTGACTTCGGTGGTTTCCAATCCAACACTGCCTCTACCTTCCGAGGATCAACTCTTATTCCTTCGGCTGACACTACATGACCCAAGAAAGTCACTTCCTTCAGCCAAAATTCGCATTTGCTGAATTTGGCATAAAGTTGCTTATCTCGCAAAATTTGCAACACAATGCGCAAATGTGAGTCATGCTCTTCTTCATTCCTCGAATATACCAAGATATCATCTATGAACACCACTACGAACCGGTCTAGATAAGGTTGAAAGACTCGATTCATCATGTCCATAAATGCAGCTGGTGCATTAGTCAAACCAAACGGCATCACCAAAAACTCATAATGTCCATAACGAGTTCAGAATGCCGTCTTATGAATATCTGCCTCTTTCACCTTGAGTTGATGATAACCCGATCTCAAATCAATCTTGGAGAAAACTGAAGCTCCTCTCAATTGATCAAACAGGTCGTCAATTCTCGGTATGGATACCTATTCTTTATCGTCAACTTATTCAACTGTCTATAATCAATGCACATACGCATCGACCCATCCTTCTTCTTGACGAACAAAACCGGTGCTCCCCATGGAGAGACACTCGGTCGGATAAATCCCCAATCTAACAATTCTTGAATTTGGGCTTTAAGCTCTGCTAATTCCTTCGGCGCCATTCTATAAGGAGCAATGGACACCGGAGCCGTTCCGGGTAAAAGCTCAATGCCAAACTCTACTCCCCGATCTGGAGGTAGACCCAGAAGTTCTTTAGGAAAGACATCTAGAAATTCTTTCACCATTCTCACACCTTTCGCCAATAATTCCTTGGCATCCGAAGCACTAATGAAGGCTAGGAATGCTCCATACCCTTTCCACACCAATTTCTCTGCCTTTAATGCAGATACCACATTTGCCAAAAAGTTCCTTCGCTCGCCTATCATTACTACCTCCTCATTATCCACAGTCCTTATTGACATCCGCTTTTCAGCACAATCCAATTGCGCCCGGTGCTTCACCAACCAATCCATGCCCAAAATAAGATCAAACTCGTCGAAAGGCAATTCCATCAAGTCTGCCAAAAATATTTCTCTTTGAATTTCCAAGGGCACGTCTCTAAACAATTTATTCACGATTACAGACTGTCCTAAAGGACTAATTACCATCATCTCTCTATCGGTAATCTCAGATCTAATATTCAGGTTTCCAGATATGGCACTAGCAACATACGAGTGGGTAGACTCGATATCTATCAAAGTAGTAATAGGTACATCAAAGATGAAGAACGTATCAGTTATCACATCAGGTGCATCGCCATCTTCACGACGCCTAACCGCATAGACCAACCCCGGCTGTCTTGCTTCCGCGTTACCTCTGAAGCCATTACCTCGGCCCGGTGTACCTTGACCACGTCCAACATCATTACCACCACGACCTGGTCCACGACCTTTCGGTGGCTGCTGAGTACCTCTAGCTGGCTGAGCATCAGGGTTACGAGCTTCCTGAGTCGTATCAGTCCGTCGAGGACAATTCTTATACTGATGATCCTTGGAACCACATTTATAGCAAGCACTAGTTTTCCTCTAGTATTCCCCGGGGTGTAGCTTCCCACAGTCAACACAGTCTCGACTCTGAATGGTAGTCACAGGTGCTCTAACTTGAGCTGGCTCATCATTTCGAGGCCTCTTTTGGAACCTTTTAGAAGAACTCGGGTACTTAAAATCCCTCTTGCCTCTGACTCTTTCCCGATTCTGGCGTTCTGAGTTCTTAGCCTCTTCGGCTATCTTGGCTTTCTCTACAAGTGACGCAAAAGTCCGTACTTGTTGTGGGGCTATCAGTACCTGCAACTCATCATTCAGCCCATCTTCAAAGTGTACACAGCGCTCATGATCAGTCGGTATTATTGTGCGAGCATAACGGCTCAAGCGAAGAAATTCTGCCTCGTAAGCTGCGACCATCTTATTTCCTTGAACCAAATTCAGGAATTCCTTCCTCCAGGCATCAACATAACTTGTCCCGACGTACTTCCCTTGGAAAGCAGCTTTGAAGAAATCCCAAGTAACCAATGCAGCCTCAGTGCCTTCTCCAACAGTAGGCCATCATTGATACGCCTCGTCCCTTAACAAGGACAAGGCTCCTCTTAGCTTCTGCTCGATGGTGCATTCCAAATCGTCCATGATCTGCTCTACAGCCTCGAGCCAATATTTCGCAACAGTCGGAGCTACACTAGAGACACCTCTAAAAACCTCGGCACCACTTGATTTAAGTCATTCCGATATGGATCCACGAATTGCTAGACTAGTTGTAGTCCCAGCAACCTTCTCTAGGACTCGCAACATTGCTTGAGTCAAAGCATTGTCCTCTCTCGTATGGTCATGTGATCCAGTCTCACTCCCGGGTGACGCAGGTGCATCCATTTCCGGCATATGACCCGGCGCTTCAGACGCAACCCTAGCACCTCGTCCTCTACCACGGCCACGTCTATCGCGTCCACGACCACGTCCGCTAGTGCTCATAATGACTAATTCGATTTGATTTGATTACAAGTTTTATGAATTAGAATACTATTTCAGTGTTTATTAACGATATTTTATGAGATATAAGAGATAAAGTTGTTTTCGCAATCACATCCTATAGTCTCGATCTCTACCGTTTTCAACACCTAAAACTAGAAGTTCTAGAGTGTTCCTATGATCATATCACAATAATAAACATTTAATATACAAATACTTACTTGACTTGGTGCCGAATGCTCGTGGTGCCATACTATCTTTAAAATATAAAGTCTAAAAATTTAAACAGTTTTAAACAAAAATTGTTGTTGAACCCAAACCACAGCCGAGTTTTGAAATTGGCTCTGATACCATAAAATGTAACACCCCAAACCCAGCCTATGCGTTAAGTCCAGATTTGGCATGCCACACAATTCGAATTTACATCTAGTCATCAATGATTTTAAGAGAACAAAACTTCAAAATGATTTTGGTGATGGAGTTTATAAAAAATCGAGATTTATTTAAAATCCATGATTTTAAAACGTAAGGGTTTATAATATGATTTTCAGAGAAATAACTGATTGAAATACTTTCATAAAAGAGTTTTTACAGAAAATTTTATGAGTTAGCGATATTTAAGAAAAACCCCTTTTTATACGTAAGTTTAAGAAAACTTTTATAAAAAAAATAAAATATTCATATTTAAGTATCTAAAACATATTGAAACCCATCCATTAGATAAAATCCTTAAAGCAATACTAGAGGCCTTATTACATCGCCAAAATAATAATTTAGCAAAAATACTAAAGAGTAGTTTAAGTTCATAAAAACCATCATTTGAAGTATGGCCTCCACGAATTCATCCTCCGCCCAAGCCTCCATCAATTGTCATTACCTGAGAAGGGTAAGAAAAACAGGGTGAGTTACTTAGAACTCAATGTGTAACCCACTTACCGTGTTCACTGGGCCAAAACCATATAAGCATATATTTGGGCTTGAGCCCATTTACAAAAGTACTGAATATATATCAAATATAAAATGCATGTGATATGCAATTCCCAACCAAGCCTAAATTTCCATCCGCTACACACCACCCGTAACAACCAGCACACCTGTGGAGATCAAGTCAACCCACCCCGCCAACACACCAATCGCAGGCATAAATCCATTTAAAATATTTGTGGTAGAGCCACCAATTTAGATTGTGGCAGAGCCACCGAACTTGATTGTGGCAGAGCCGCCGAACTAGATTGTGATAGAGTCACCGAACTAGATTGTGACAGAGTCACCAAACTAGATTGTGGTAGAGCCACCAGCACTTCTCTTCAATTTTATCCCAACCCATGCAATCATGTATGCATATACCAAGCATAACTATGTTCATATAATAATTTCATCATAAGGCCCATAATACAAGTTGGCCCATTAAGCAATCTAGCAATTTGGCTCATTATCCGATCTAGCAAGATTTGGCCCATTTATCGATCTAGAAAATTTGGCCCATTTATTGATCTAGCAAATTTGGCCCATTTATCGATCTAGCAAATTTGGCCCATTAAACACATGAGGCCCTTTTCACAATTTTCTCACTTTATCAAAAAAAAAATCATAGGGCCCAAAATATCACTTTTTGACAATATAGCCCATTAAAGGCAAATCCGTAATTCACCACAACTTTAATACCGTTTTCATACATTCACACAAAAAGTGCTAATATACCGTATTTTCTAATTTTACCGACTTTACGATTTTTATTCTAATGCTTACGGTATAATATAACCCATGAGATAAATGTGAAATTACACACCTGATTACGGTGAGAACTACACTTTCCCGCTTGTCGATACCTAAATACGTGTCACACTTGATTAGAACACTAATACTTCTATAAATCTATACTAAAAATGAACGATCTAGATCTTTACCCTCGGAATCTCGAATGACAACTATTTGTCGGTTCTCCCCGGTTGACGGTTCACAACCCAAAGGGAAATCCCGAACTACTAATGGCTCCGAACTACGAACAACTTCAAACAATTAATTCTCTTCGGATGAGGGTCCAGAACCCGGTGGAAAGTCTCGGATTGCTGAAACAACCCTTCGTTTGAATCTGGAGGGAATAGCGAAACTACCCCTCTTCCGATCGCTATTAACCACTCTTTTCGACCCTATCTTGTTTGCCTCCATTAACAAAGGATTATTAGTCTTAACAATATATCAGAAATTTTAAGACTAATGACTTAAAAAGGCGAACTTGGCTTACCTTAAAGTCCCGAGTGATTTCCAAAGGATTCTTATATAAAAACTTTCGATTATAATAATCCCAATGATAGTCATTGATAAAAACGAGGGTGATCGAGAATCATTGAAGAGTTCCTTCTTACCTTGCTAGATATGATCCAAACTTGAATAACTTCAAGATGACTTTGACAAGCTGGTGATTTGACCCTCCACTATTTCACTAAAATATCACGAAAGGAAACGTTTAATAGAATGGACGATTAACGATTTAAAGGCTCTTCCTAGGCCATCCTATAGATTCAGCCAAGGTGACCAAATAACAAAAGAAATCAAGGATAAGAAAATGATTCTTACCGGTTGTCCAAAACTTAATGGAAGAAATGATTGAGAATAAGGTCTATGAGGAAAAAGAGATTCGGCTATGATTTAATGGATAGGGAAAATAATTTCGGCTATGGGGATGGTCACAAGCATTCGGCCATGGAAGGGAAATGAAGGAAGAATGTGTTTGAGTGATAAGTAAAATGGAGAAGAAAAGAGAATAGGCAGAAGAGAAAAGAGAGGAGTTTAGGAACAAATATGTATTCGGCAATGGGGAAAAGGAAGGAAAAAGAAATGGCTTTTTGTGTTGAAAATTTCGGCACTAGGAGAGAAATACAAGATGAATCACTTGAGGGGTTTTGCAAAAATGACCAAATGGTCAAAAAAATGACCAAAAGAAACAAAGCAAAGATTGTTTTCTCCTAACACAAGCACATTCGGCCAAGAGAAGAAAAGATGAGAGAAAGATGTTTTTGGGAGAGGAAAATGACCAAATGAAAATTCTATCAAGCTACCAAACTTTACCCAAAACTTACACCAAAATTTGGCTCCCCCTTTAGTCCATAAAGCCATCCAAGTTCATGTACAAATAGGCCATTCAAATGTTTCCAAAACATAACCCTTGGAATATGCCTTGTGTCCCCCTACCTTCCATAAGCTTAGGATTTCTTTCCCCAAGTTCCAAGCTTACCTTAACCAATAGTCATCTTGCCATAAAAGAAAAAGTCCAACCTTACCATAAGTAAGGCTTGACTGACACATGCTATATAGGTGCAAAAATAAAAGTCACCTAAATGCTATCCATGGGATTCGAACCTCTCCCCTCAAGCAACACTCACGGCGCCAACTCCACCTTGCTACTAGCTCATCTTATGCTAGCTTTTGACACTTAACTACCTTAAGCATCAGGGTCACTTCTTCCACTTCAATAAAGTACTCATTTCGAAAATTTATTCTAATTTTGAATAATCCCGTGCCTTCTCAAGACTATATTAAGCACACAAATTTAATCATTCACAAGCTAAGCACCAAAAACATGCAACATATCAATACTCATATTTTTAGGATATTACATAAGGACCTCAAGTTTTGAATTCCATATTTATTCGATACTTATAGCTACTAGAACTCAACTTTTGCATTTTATGCAATTTGGTCCTTTCTATAATTAAACATGAAATAGATAAAATTCTATTATCAAAATTTTCATAAGTCTTTCCTATCATAATGCAGACCATGCAATTATTTTAAAATAAATTTTCTTTCTAACTCGAATTTGTGGTCCCGAAATCACTATTCTGATTTCACTGAAAACGGGTTGTTACATGCACTACATTAGTGGCGGAAAAGAAGTTGCTTGTTGAATCTACTGATTAAGATATTCAAGTTAGTAATCCACTAAGTCAAAGTGTGATAGTTAATTTAGTCTGTCGTAATTTTCCACTGAAAGTTAAGGGTTGTGAATTCCTTGCTGATTTGATGATGTTACCCTTTCGAGAATTTGATGTTATTTTGGGTATGGATTGGTTATCCTTGCATGATGTTGTCGTAAAATGTACACATAAATGGATTGATTTAAAATGTCAGACAGGAGAGATGATTTTAGTTGAGTCTGAGGATCCAAAAGATGATGTTAGAATTATTTTGGCTTTTTCTTCTCAAAGATTGATACGTAAAGGTAACAGAGAATCTCTAGCATATATCCTTGATTCCCGAGATTCAGAGTCAAAGTTAGATCAGTTACCAATTGTTAGTGGGTTTGTTGATGTATTTCCTGAAGAATTGTCGGGTTTACCTCCTAATCGTGAAGTTGAGTTTATGATTGATTTGATTCCTAGAACTTCTCCAATATCAATAACATTGCACTGTATGGCACCAGCGGAACTAAAAGAATTGAAAGCACAATTGCAAGAGTTATTAGACTGATGGTTTATTAGACTGAGCATGTCTCCCTAGGATGCATCTATTTTGTTTGTGAAAAAGAAAGACGGTTCTTTGAGACTGTGTATAGACTACATACAGTTGAAAAAAGTCACAATTAAAAATAAATACCCTTTGCCACGTATTGACGATTTATTTGATAAATAAGAAGGTGTCATAGTGTTCTCGAAGATAGATATAAGATTCGGGTATTACCAATTGAAGGTTAAAGATTGTGTTGTGGTAAAGACTACTTTTAGAACTCGTTACAATCACTACAAGTTTCTGGTAATGCCATTTGGTTTAACTAATGCCCCTGTTGCTTTTATGGATTTAATGAATCGGATTTTTCAAACTCATCTAGATAGATTCGTTATTGTGTTTATTAATGATATATTAATATATTCAAAGATAGAATCTGAGCATGCACAACATTTAAGGATTGTATTACAGACTTTGAGAGAAAAGTAGTTGTACGCAAAATTTAGTAAATGTGAATTTTGGTTTCGTGAGGTTAGATTTTTGGTTCATATAGTATCAGTTGATGGGATTCGAGTTAATCTGAGTAAAGTTTTTACTGTGATAAATTGGAAAGCTTCGAAAAATGTCTCAGAAGTGCAAAGTTTTCTAGATTTAGCAGGTTACTATCGACGTTTTGTTAAAAACTTTTCATTATTGCTTCACCAATGACTAAATTATTATAGAAAAATGTCGAGTTTGTTTGGTCTGATGAGTGCCAACAGAGTTTTGATCAACTGAAGAAAATGTTGACAGAAGCTCCAGTTTTGACTTAGCTTGAATCTGGAGTAGCGTATGTTGTTTACAGCGATGCATCTCTCAATGGTTTGGGTTGTGTATTGATGCAATCAGGAAAGGTAGTAGCTTAGGCTTCTCGACAATTAAAGCCGCATGAGAAGATTTATCCTACACATGATCTTGAGTTGGCCGCGATTGTATTCACTTTGATGATTTGGAGATATTATCTATACGGCGAGAAATGTTATGTGTTTATAGACCATAAAAGTTTAAAGTATTTGATGACTCAGAAAGAATTAAATTTGGGACATGGACGGTGGTTAGAATTATTGAAAGATTACGATCTGGTTATTGATTACCATCTTGGAAAAGCTAATGTAGTTGTAGATGCACTTACTCAAAAGTCATCCATATTTGCACTTCAAGTGTTAAACGCTTATTTAGCTCTTAATTAAGATGGTTTTGTATTAGCAGAGTTGAGAACAAAACCCCTATTTTTGCAATGAATTCGAGAATTAAAAGATGACGATCCAAAGCTGGTGTTGAGATGGTTCAAAATAATTTGAGTATAAAGTACACTGTTGATGATAATGGTATGTCGCGTTATCGCAATAGAATTTGTGTTCTGAATAATTTGGATTTGAAAAAGGATATTCTTTCTGAAGCTTATAGTATCACGTACTCTATTATTCGGGTAGTACGAAGATGTATTGCGATTTGAAACCGATGTAATTGTGGCCAGGTATGAAACATGAAATTTGTGAATTTGTAGCTAAGTGTTTGATTTGTCAGCAGGTGAAAGCAGAACATTAGGTGCCAACGGGTTATTACAACATGTTATAATTCCTGAATGGAAATGGGAATGAGTCATGATGGATTTTGTATCTGGTGTACCTATAACTCCGAGAAAGAAAGATTTGATCTGGGTAATTGTTGATAGATTGACTAAATCGATACATTTTATTCCTATCAGAACAGACTTTACATTTGAGAGATTTATATATGGGATTGTGAGATTACACGGAGTTCTGACATCTATTATTTCAGATTGAGATCCGAGATTTACATCGAGATTTTGGAACAAACTTCATGAGGCTCTATGTACTAAGCTTAATTTCAGCACAACATTTCATCCTCAGACTGACGGGCAATCAGAACGAGTGATTTAGATTTTGGAAGATATGTTCAGATGTTGTATACTCGTGTTTGAAGGTAGTTGGGAAAGGTATCTACCATTAGTTAAATTTGCATATAATTACAGTTATCAATCTAGTATAAAAATGGCACCGTTTGAAGCTCTTTATGGGAGAAAATGTAAAACACCATTGTATTGGTCTGAGCTGAGTGAATCCAAAATGGTAAGAGTTGATTTGATCCAAGAAACTGAGGAAAAAGTTTGGATTATTCGGGATAGTTTGAAATCTGCATCTGATCGTCAGAAATTGTATGTGGATTTGAAAAGAAAAGATATAGAATTTGCTGTGGGTGATCGGGTATTTTTAAAAGTCACTCCGTGGAAAAAATTGTTACGGTTCGACAGGAGAGGAAAGTTGAGTCCGAGATTTATCAGACCGTATGAAATTGTTGAAAGAATTAGCCCTGTAGCTTATAGATTAGCTTTGCCCCTGAACTCGAGAAAATCCATGTTGTGTTCCATGTATTGATGCTGAGACGACATAGATATGATTGTGGAATAAATGAGAATTTTAGCCCAAGAAGTCAAAGAATTGTGGAATAAATGAGTACCATCGGTAAAAGTCTTGTGGCAACGACATGGTTTAGAAGAAGCTACTTGGGAAACTGAAGAATCAATGAGATTACAATATCTGAATCTATTTTTAGGTAACAAATTTCGAGGACGAAATTTCCTAAGGAAGTAGAGTTGTAATAGCCTGATTTTTTAGTGGTGTCAAAAACAGTGGCTCGAGCCACCAAATCTAGTGAGTAAGCTCGTAAATTTTATTATTTAATATTTACGAGTCAAATGTGGTTTTAAAAAGATTTTTGAATTGGTAATTTATGTTTTGTAATGAATTATTAGGTTCTAGTGGTTAAACCTTAGGTCAAGTGGTTTTAGAAAATGAGGTATCGAGCCTCGTTTCTATAAAACGAGTCGTAAATATGTCATTAAGGTAGTATTAAAGTTTTGTTAAAAAATTTTAACGTTTCGATAGTTAATTAATAAAAAATGACTAAATTGAAAAAGGTGCAAAACTTGTTAATTATAAGAAATAAGTGATTAAATGGTCTAATTAATAAACAAGGGATGACTTAAGGAGTAAATATGCCTAAATTCAAGGTATGAGACAACATAACAAAGAAAAATAATAAAATAATGTGATTTAATGGCAAAATTTTAATTTTATTAAAATGAAACATACAAATTAGAAATTGAAAGGCTTCTAGACATTTTCTTCTTCAATTTTCTGTCCAAAAACGTCATAGGAGAGCTCTCCTTGAGCTGGTTTTGCATATTTTTGCTTCATATCAAGATCCTGTAGATACTCGTGAGAAAGGAAAAATAGCAGAATAGTCCCTGAACTTCTGTAATTATTACAATTCAATTCAGGTAAGTTTGTACAGTTAAAATTTAAAATTTATATAAATTTTATGAATGGTATTATGTATTTATTCTATTGTTGAAAATGAATTATTGTTGAAATTATAATATTAAATTGAATATTTGGGCTGAATGGAACGCGGGATTTGAGTACATTCGTTATTTGTTGTATGATGCTATTGAAGAAAGAAATTAGCAAATTACCCAAGTAAACCGAGATTTAGCATTTGTTGTGAACTCTCGTGCTTTACTTCCTATTTAGCTCTTACGAGCTTCTGTTCAACCCTTATGAGTTTCTGTTCAGCTCTTATGAGCTTCTGTTCAACTCTTATGAGTTTCTGTTAAGCTCTTATAAGCTTCTGTTCAACTCTTATGAGTTTCTATTCATCTCTTACGAGCTTCTATTAACGATGTACTTTTATCCGTAAGTCATTCTTCGAATGGGAAACATTAGGTAAGGTGATTTACTTATTGAAATTGAAAGACATGTTATTTATTTTTGGTAACGACTTGAAACTGGATGTATTCATCGATTGAAGTTGTGATTGATAGGGAGTTATTGCGAATGATTTTTATTATTTGATTTATTATAGTTAGTTCAGTAAGATTTTTATTTATTTCGTCAAACTTACTAAGCTTCATTAAGCTTATTTGCGTTGTTTAATGTCATTGTAGATTTTCAGAAGGTTGGATGATCGGATCAACACTTAAGTCACACTATCCAGCTTATTCTGGTAGTTTTTGAAACGTTCAATACGGTTTATATGACATGTATAGGCTTTTGTGTGGATTGGATCAAAGTTTGGCTTGTGTAAATATTATGAATTATATTTTGCTTATATCACCAACTTATATATATTGGTTTGATAATGAGGCATATTAATGATGTTGGTGTGAATGATATATGTTTGTATGTAATTATTTTGTGCTGAACCTTAGTAGAATTGTTAGATGGATTAAATAGGTAAGTTGGGATATTTGGTTGACATGTTTTTAAGTTATTATTTGAGGTGTCTAAGAGCATGTTGGTTGATTGTGGTGATGATGAATGTAACATCCCTCACCTGTATTCAACGCCAGAATAGGGTTACAGAGCATTATCGGACTTACAACACATTTATACATACTTTTCACATACATTTAATCAATTCATACAATCATCATTCAATCTCAAACAATTTTTCCATATTACGAGCCTGCTAGGCTCTAAACATGCTATGGGGGTGGTTTGGGACTAAACCGATAACTTAAGAAGCTTTTACAAAACTTTGAAAATTTTCCTCAAAACAGAGGATACACATCCGTGTGGCCAGGTTATGTGTCTCACACGGCCACCAGACACTCTTGTGTCACAAGCCGTGTGGACATTCGAAATGGGAGCACATGGTTGTATCCCAGCCAGTGTCTGACCCCGTGTAACTCTCCGACTTAGGTCACACGACCAACACAGACGCTCGTGCGACTAGCCCGTGTTCCCTAAAAATGGCCATACACGCCCGTGTGCCAGCCCGTGTCAAACCTGAAGGGCGGCCAGGTTACACGCCCGTGTGTGAGACCATGTGGAGCATACTGACTTCATTTCAATGTCAACACCAGGGGACACACAGCCATGTATCATGACCGCGTGTAACACACGGTTGAGACACTCGTCCGTGTCTTTACCTGTGTGGACAAAAATAGGCTATTTGCCAAGCCAATTTTAGCAACAAATTTTCACGTACCTTGTAACATCCCAAAAATCAGGGGTTAGTAGAACCAGTTTTGTGAAGCGAGAGAGAGTGGTTATGCCTTAATTTTTTAAATTCATCTATACATTTTTAGGAAATAAATGAGGTATTGGTTTTTTGGTTAAGTATTAGTGAAATGTTCCTTAAAACCCAAGTTGAAATCCCTTCTCTTTCACGATTTTTTATTATTTTTCAAATTTCACCTTGAACCCTAGTATGTGACATGCCTTATTTTTAAAATAAATAATGCAAAATAATTCCGAGAATGAGGAAAAACCCTAATGGTTAAAAGAAATATGAGAAAGCATGGAAATTAAATGAAGTCCCAAGTTCGAATCCCTTCCCTTGCGAAATAATTAAATTTTGCAAAATCCCTTGTTTTTTAATGTGTGTGCCATCCATTCCCCTGAACCCTAGGTATAAATATAACTTTTTATTGTATTTTTCAGCCTTTAATTCAACTTTTACCTACCCAATCCGTTCACCCTCTTCCTCTCCTCTTTTCTCTTAATTTTTTTTTCTTTCTCCTATTGTTGTCGTCGCCTACACCTAGTTTTTACCATCTCTTTCTTTTTGCCACAAGATTTGTTAACATATTCTCCACCATATTTATGTCATTTTTTTCTCATTGAAATCAGCCCCAAATCTGAAATCTTGAGCCCCAAGATTGATCCTAAACATTGCCAAGAAAGTGGCATTATTGTTTCTCTCGACTAGATTGGGTAAGATCTCTATTTTCTTCAATTTCTTGATTAATTTTTTTAATAAAAAACCTAAATTTCCAGGTCTGGAATTTTGGGGATTTTAAATTATTTCAAAGGTATTTTTTCGAGATTTTAATGAGATCTCAAACCGTTATAAAATTCAGCCCCAATTTTGGCCACCGCGAGTGGTGGTGCGTGCACCTATGGGCAAGAAAAGAGGCTGTTTTGTTTCTTGGTTCTTGCCTATGTTTTTCCAAAGTTAATTTGAGTTCTTGAACCCTCATAATCAGCTTTTAAACCCTTTTCAATTAGGGAAAAATGTTCTTGATTGATTGGTCATTCAGATCCAATAAATCGTGAAGCATAAGTGTAATTAAGGGTAACTAGTTTGTTATTTCAACATAGTTGTTGGGTAAAGATTATGATTTGATTAAATGAAGGAATTTAATCATTAATTAGCTACTGATTTTCCATTATATTATTGAATTAGGTGCTGACGTAAATGCCCCAAACCATCCGTAAAGGCGAAGAATGATTGTACGTACGGTTTGCATCGATAAACTGTAAGGAATCTAACTAGTTTGGATTCATAAAATAGTTATAATTTCAACGATTGGTTTGAACTCATAAGTGGATTCTTAGGGGCTTGTATAATGGTAAATTTATTTTATTTATGCTGAATTTTGGCTTAGGTTTGTTTAAGGAATTATTAAGGAAAACTGGAAGATTTGCTAGTGTGCTGCGAGGAAGTGAAAAATAAGGTGTGGGTCCTAAACCCATAAAATTGCTTGAAAATGTTAAATATCATGTTGTATATGATAAATTAGCTTGCTAATTGTATTGCGTCAATAGCCAAATTATTGATTTTGTGAGTGGTCGAACTAGGTATGTTTCGAGCCTTAAAACACTGACATGTTGGCAAAATTGCTAGTTTGACAGTATGAATGTTTGATTGAGTTTGTAATTGCATATTTGAGTTAAGAGATATGCGAATGTTTGACTGAATGATATAATGTTTTGAGATATTAAGCTTATGTATGATTTAAATGCTTGAGATATTTGTTATACTGTGTACTGAAAAGGGTGCTATTTATGCACAATAAAAATCTGTAAAGCATCTGACATTGAACTATATTGATTGATACCAACACAATAGTAATTTGAAAGATTGGAACAATGTTTTTGTAACATCCCAAACCCAGCCTAGACGTTATGGCCGAATCTGGTGTCCCATTGAAGTGTCTTTCAAAAATTTGACTTGTTGGTAAGACTCGTTTCCAAATTCAAACCCCTTTATTGTTATTTAACAAATCATCTAGTAAAACAATTTGTCTTATTATCAGTTATTATTATAACAGGTTGATTTAAAATCGCGGAAGCTTTTGGAAAAATCTAATGTTTAACTTTTGTGTCCTTGAAAACAGTAATTATTTTAAAAATTCGCCTTCTTCTGAACTAGCAGTTTTAAGTAAGTAAGCAAAGCCCAATTAAAAATTTAAACAAACATAAATGACCTTATTACATAAAAAAAAATCCAACATAAGCTTTAAATTTAAGTAAAAGCAACGTAAAACAGCTGCAGTAGTGTGGCCACCTCCGAGTCCCTCACAGCACCAAATCGCCTATGGCTGAGGATTACCTGTACAATAAAAAGGAAAGGGTGAGCTTATGAAAACTCAGTGTGTAATTCCCTACCAGCCAGTCAGTATGCAACATGCAGTACCAGTCTAGGCATAAGCCCTATACAGTAACAGTGTGGGCCTTAGCCCAATACAGTAACAGTACAGTGTAATAATGCAACCCATCCTAATCCAGCCAACACACCACTCCGTACCACCAACACACTATGTGGGGATAAAATCGACCCACCCAGCCAACACACCAATATCGCAGCAAAGCTGCCAGTACAGTATCGTAGCAAAGCTACCAATAATAGTATTGCAGCAAAGCTGCCAGTAACAGTATTGCAGCAAAGCTGCCAGTAACAGAATGTGGCAAAGCCACCAGTACAGTGTACTTCCTCCGTAATAGTATCCCAACCCCATGTAGTACGTCATGTCATAAATCATACGTATATGCATAATGTCATACTCAGTAATAGTCATATATAAATCATAACACATCAATCAACCTACCTTTAGGGATATAACGGTTATTTCTATCAATTAGGGGTAAAATAGTCATTTCACCCTTTAGGGGTATTTTGGTCATTTACCTACTTTGGGGTCTCCGTGCAGATATCGATCTCTCAGGAGGTCCACAGTCGCCTCGAGCGACTTCGGTAACCTAAAGGGTCATAACAGTGCAAATGGGCCCAAAGCCCATTACTCGGCCCAATAGGCCCACACGCTCGTGCGACTCGTTTAGCCTAGATTTTGCCACGGCTATGTGTCCTACATACCCCAGTCCAATATATGCCAAAAATCATGGATTTCATTCGTGTGGGCCCACGAGCCCATTGAGCCCACACTACCCATTTCAGCCCAATGTGGCCCAATACGGCCTAAGCCCATGAGAATGCTCATGGAGGCCTCTACAGTCTATCACCCATGTTTCTTGGGTTTGGCTTACCACACGAGCGATCGCATGCTCATATGGTCTCAAATGCTGTGTTTTCGGCTTTTTGGCTTTTTCCATTCTACAGTTACAATGGGGTGTTTACACACCTGTTTATGTAACCGCTCCAAGTTCCACGAGCACCAAAACCTATATTCATACAAGGTTTCCACTAGTCTCTGAACAATAGGGTTAATCCCCTTCATTTACACCCTTAACTAAAACCAAAATTAACACTTGCCTCAATAGACTAATGTGGCTTAGCCCACTTATACCACCAACGAATGTTGACTACAGTCTTTTTGACGGATATCTTCATTACAAACAGATTTTATTAAACAGGATTGTTTATTCATGTGGTTTAAATCCACACATGATAACTTATAGAATCATAGAAAGCATTCGACCTACATTTTAGAATGCTAGCCTATATACTTAACTTTGATTGAGTGATGAGAGAAAGGTTTCGATGACTTTAATCTTACCTGAAACTTTTTCACTCCTCGAGGAATACGAATCGTCAGAGAATAGTTGTCAAGCCGAAAACACAATTGAAGTGATGAAGAGGGAGAGATAGGCAATATTCGACAAATAGTTAACCAAAAAGAGGTGGAGGAAGAACTGCCCAACTCTATTCGGTCAAGGTTTGGGAAAGTAGAGGAAAGAAAAGAAACAACAAAGAGGAGAGGGGAAGAGAAAAGAGGTTTCGGCAGAGGAGAGAGCCAAAGGGTTATTCGACCAACCAAAAGAAAAGAAAGTAAAGGGAAGAGCAGAAAAGAAAACAAACCCGAGAGGTACTCAAAGTTTTAGCCAAAATTCTGCACCAAAAGCATAAGGTGAAAGGAATACCAAAGCAGATAGAGGAAAAAAACCACCCAAAAGAGCCTACTACATTCGGCCAAAGAGAGAAAAAACCAAAATGAGCAGTATCCTTTTCTTGGCCAAATTCTTGAGTGCCAGAGTCCAAATTCGGCACAACTCCCTCCCCTCTCATCTCCTTGATTTCCTCCTAAAATCTCTCCCCTTATCCCATCTTGAATCTCTCCATGACCAGTTCAAATTCCTATTAGCTATGTTTCAGTCCAACTCCACTACCTACACAGCTCAAGCAGCAAAATAACCACTTTATTGTGCAACCCAGAACTTGAACCTCAGACCTCCCAGTTACATAACACGCCACCTTGCCACTAGACCACAAGCTCTCTTTGTGTCATAACAAGCACTATTATTTATAAGGCCTACATGCCAATGTCAAGATTCATTAAAGAGCAAAATTAAAAGTTCTGCAAAAGCCAAAACTTGAACCTAGGCTTCTCAAACACTTCCAAACACACCTAAATCACTTAGCCATTAAAGCAAACAACCGACTTGTGACATATCATGCAAAAATTAAAGACTTAAATTTTTGGGGCATTACAACTCTACCCCCTTAAAGAAATTTTGACATTGAAATTTACCTGGTCAGAAGAGATGAGGGTATTGCCGACGCATCGCCTTCTCAGGTTCCTACGTGGCTTCCTCTAAACAGTGATTGCGCCAAAACACTTTGACTAGTGGAATAGATTTCTTCCTCAGTATTTTAACCTCACGGTTCAATATCCGCACTGGCTCCTCCTTAAGGGTTAGATCTGGCCTAACCTCGATCTTCTCGACTGGTACTATATGTGTGGGATCAGACCGATAATGCCTCAGCATGGAGACGTGGAACACATTGTGAATCTGGTCTATTTCTGGAGGCAACTCAAGTTGATAGGCGACCGGTCCCACACGCTTTAGTATACGGTAAGGCCCAATGAACCTATGGCTAAGCTTACCCTTTCGCCGAAACCTCAGTACCTTTTTCCACGGGGAGACCTTGAGAAATACGAAGTCCCTCACAGAATACTCAATCTCTCGGCGTTTAAGATTCGCGTAAGACTTCTACCTATCAGATGCTTCCTTCAATTGGTCTCGAATCAGTTTTACCTTTTCTTCGGTATCAGAAACTAACTCTGGCCCCAAAACTTGCCGCTCGCCCAGCTCAGTCCAATAGGTAGGAGTACGACACCTACAACCATATAACGCCTCGTACGGTGCCATTTGAATACTGGACTGATAGCTATTATTATATGCAAACTCTACTAGCGGCAAATAGTCTTCCCAGCTGCCTAAAAAGCAATTACACAACTTCTTAACATGTCCTCTAGTATCGGAATCACCCTCTTTGACTGGCCATCTGCTTGAGGATGGAACGCAATACTGAAGTTCAACTTGGACTCGTGTAATTTCTTCCACAACCGAGATGTGAATCGAGGGTCTCTGTCGGATATGATGGAAACTGGTACCCAATGCAGTCTCACAATCTCAGTCATATATAACTTTGCTAGCTTCTGCCACGAGTAATCAGTGCGGACTGGTATAAAATGGGCAGATTTAGTCAATCGGTCTATAATAACCGATACCGAATCCTTCTTAGTAGGCGTTAAGGGCAGCCCACTCACAAAATTCATAGTTACCCCCTCCCAATTCCAAAGTGGAATCTTAACTTGCTGCAGTAACCCTAAAGGAAGTTGATGTTTAGCCTTAACTTGCTGGCATGTCAAGCACTTACCCACAAAATCAGTAGCTTCGCGTTTCAGCCCTGGCCACCAGTGTAGCTCACGAAGATCTTGGTATAACTTGTTTCCACCAGGATGCATAGCATAGGGACTACTATGCACGTCCTGCAGTATAGACTACCTCAGATCAGAATCCCTTGGTACACAGACTCTCCCACGGAAACACAGTCCCCTTTACCATTCAGCCCAAAATATGAAGTTTCCCCATTCTTAACCTGTCGAAAGCGAAGAACTAGTGACTCATCCAACAATTGTTTACCCTTAATCTATTCAGTCCATGTCGGTTTAATTTGTAGTTCAGCCAACAAGCTACCATCATCAAACAAGCTGAGACGAGAAAACATTACTCTCAAATTAGATACAGCCCTACGGCTCAGTGTGTTAGCTACCACGTTAACCTTACCAGGGTGGTACTCAATCGAGCAATCATAATCCTTAAGTAGCTCTATCCATCTTCGCTGCCTAAGATTCAGTTCCTTCCGAGTGAGGAGGTACTTGAGGCTCTTGTGATCTGTGTAGATAATACACTTCTCATTGTATAAATAGTGCCTCCAAATTTTCAGTGTGAATATCACCCCGGCTAACTCCAAATCATGAGTAGGGTAGTTCGCCTTATGAGGCTTAAGCTGATGAGACGCATAAGCAACCACCTTACCTTCCTGCATCAGGACACAACCTAAACCAACGTGTGATGTGTAACAGTCTGACTCAGACCCTAGTCGGAATAGTAGTTTTGGGACCACAAATCTGAGTCAAAAAATTATTTTAATATTATTTTCCTTGCATATGATATGTGATTAAGTATGTGTGAAAGTTTTGTGATTTAATTTGGTTATTTATATGCTTAATTTGAGAAAGGAACAAATTGTAAAAGATGCTAAATTAACATGTCATATGTTAAAAGCACTTATGTGTCATGCCTTTATAAATGTGAGGTCCTAATAATGCAATTGAACCGTTTGAATTATGGATGGACAAAAATGCCATGTGTTAGTGGAAAATGAATGGTAATAAAAAGGCTAAATTTGGAATTTGATAATTAAGTTTAATTTAATGAATCAAAAGCATGAAATTAGCCATAGTTATCATCTTTTAGCCGAAATAAAAAGAATAGAAAAGCCATGGATGAGTTTTAGGGTTCGGCCATTGTTAGATTCAATTAGGTAAGCTTTTGAACTCAATTTTTGATAATTTCTATGTTTTTGTAATCGTTGCTTCGTGCTCTACAAAACCCATGCTTAAATTTTGTGAATTGATGATGAATTTGAAATATGCCACGGATGAATTCATGAGCTTTGTGAAATTTGGTGATGAAATATGAAATATATGTGTTAGATTAACATGTTTTGTCTTTGGATTTTGAATAATTTCATTAATTTGGACTAAATTGTGAAAATAATATTTTGAAGGAATAAATTGTGAAATAAATGAAATATATGAACTTGTATGAGCATGGGTAATATTCGGCCTAAGCATGGTATGTGCAAATTTTGTGTATTTTTTAATTTTGTGAAATGAGGACTAAAATGTCAAAATGTGAAAATATGAGGGCTAATTTGTAAATTTCCCTAAATATGTGTTCTTGGATTAAATTGAATGAATTGGTGAATAAATGAGTTAAATTTGAATATGTATAGATCAAGAACGAAAGAAAACAGATTTAGATCACAGAAAGTCGAAAGTGATCGAATAGACGAGTTCGTACGTTTATCCAAATTCGAGGTAAATCTATATACAAATAAATGTATATGTATTGATTTATGTATGCTCATATGAAGTTTCATTGTGACGAATGTGTACGAGATGATAATTATATGAAATCCGAGGAAGTTTCCATAATGAATAAATGTCCGAAAAGTCCCTACGAACCTAGGAATAGATAGGATTGCATATGTCATGACATAGGTTTCTGATATGTGATATCGTGTAAGACCACGTCTGGGACGTTGGCGTCGATTTGAGATTTACGTGTAAGACCATGTCTGGGACATTAGCATCGTATTGGATTCGTGTAAGACCCTGTCTGGGACAGTGGCATCGATATTTGGTTACATGTAAGACCACGTTTGGGACATTGGCATTGTACGACTATTCCGAGTGTTCTGAGTATCTTATTTGCTTTCGAATGGTTCAACGGGCAATTTCAATAAAATGAAAGGCTATGTGAAAAGTATAATCGAATCAGGTACGTTTGATATGTACACTATATATGTGTATGAAAGGTAAGTATATATATGAACTTACCTAGATGAAATATGTGCATATATTTGATGAAATAAAATGTGATATATGAATGGATGAACTATGATCTATTGAAGTACATTGTGATATGTATGTTGGTAAGCAAATGGCTAAACTAATGAGCTAAAGAAGAATTATGAACGTGCAAATGAGCTATTAGTAACCTTATATTTGATATGAATAATGAATGCTTATATGATAAGTTTATTTGTATATGGCTTATTAAGCTAAGTTTT
The DNA here is from genome assembly GCA_005393395.2 of Gossypium australe. Lineage (NCBI taxonomy): Eukaryota > Viridiplantae > Streptophyta > Magnoliopsida > Malvales > Malvaceae > Gossypium > Gossypium australe. Next base: position 101,685,173 of record CM016623.1, read on the forward strand.
GGTATGGTTTGATGGCCAGTGAAATGGTCAAAATTATGGTAAGCTTATTGATGCAAAGTAAGCATTTATTTGATGTATGGATGTTATAATGAAATGGTAGGTTGTGAATGAATTATGCTTGGATTTAGTTGTGATTTAGTTGGGATAATTGGCATACAAGATGTTGTGATGAAGTGTTCTTTATTGTGTAAAATAGATGGTCAATTTGGTATGTTTTTGGTTTCCAAATGTGTTAGATTGATGCTTGTATGTGCTTGTAGGGATGACCCAAAGTGTGGATGGCATTTTGGTCTTAAAAATGGCCTATAGTTGCCCACACGGTTGAGCACACAAGCATGTGGCTCGGCCGTGTCCTTCGTGGTTGCATTTCAAAACAAGTCAGACTCGACCACGGGCTAGACCCAAGGGCATGTGACTGGCCGTGTGGTGCAAGTAAGTAGCGACCACGGGTGAGGCACACAGGCATGCCCACGGCCGTGTGGACAAGTCAGTATGTATGCCTTGTTTTGACACGGCTTAGAAACACGGGTGTGTCTGAGGCCGTGGGAGGCACACGGCCTGCCCACACGGGCGTGTGACCTCTGTAACTTTAAAAAATTTTAAAATTTCTAAAAATTTCTGTATGTGTTCGGTTTAGTCCCGGCCCTTTTCTAAAGCATGTTTAAGGTCTCGAAGAGATATTTAAGGGACACTTTGATTTAATTCGTTGAATATTATTATGGAATGTCCATAAAAGGTTCCGTTTTGTCCGGTAATGCCTTTAACCCTAGACTAGCGATATTTACAGGTTAGGGGTGTTACAATTGATGGGTATCAGAGCTACGGTTTAGTTGGTTCTCGGACTAACGTAGCATATGAGAGTCTAGCTATACATGCCATATATATGAAATCTGATAATGTGATGAATCCTGGCGTGTAATATGTGTTTTCGTATAGGAATAGATCCCGAAAGAGCCGTAGCTGACGATGTTCAAAGTAATGCGCCTAGTCCCACTCATAGGACAACACCATCTGATTCGAGGCCGACTACTAGCGGTCAAGAGGGAGAGGCTAAACAAGCCTTCTTCGAGATGATGAACGAATGGTTCACTCAGTATGTAAGAACAAACCCGGCTGTTTCACAACCTCCACCCCCGCCTAATCCTCCTCAGACTTCTGTTGTACCTCCGGTTATGAGCTTGAATCTGTTGAATAAACCTTCGATTGATAAAATCCATAAATATGGGGCTGAATAGTTTAGCGCCACTAGTGATGACGATGCTGAGAAAGCTGAGTTTTGGCTCAGGAACACTATCCGAGTATTTGATGAAATGTCATTGAATTCTAAAGAATGCATAAAATGTGTTGTTTCTTTGTTACGAGATGCAGCCTATCAGTGGTGGAAGACTTTGATTTTTGTTGTTCTAGAGGAACGGGTTAAATGGGATTTCTTTCAGTCTGAGTTCTGAAAGAAATATATCAGTCAGAGATTTATTGACCAGAAATGAAAGGAATTTATGGAATTGAAACAGGGTCCCATATATGATAAGTTTATTTGTATATGGCTTACTTATCTTTTGAAAGCTTACTTTGTGTGTGTTTGCTTTGTTTTATAGATCGTCAAAGCTACTGAGGGCTCGGGAACAGTCGAGGATCGTCATCACATTACTCAAATCACATTTTGGTGCATTTTGAATGTGTATATATTAAGTAAGGCATGTATAGTCTAGTTGATATGGTTATGTTTTGAAAGGGTGTATGGATAGCCATGTGATATGGCTAGATAAAGACATTATATGAAAGAATAGTTATCTCTTATGATGCTAAGTTTTGGTATGGTTTGATGGCTAGTGAAATGGTCAAAATTATGGTAAGCTTATTGATGCAAAGTAAGCATTTATTTGATGTATGGATGTTATAATGAAATGGTAAGTTGTGAATGAATTATGCTTGGATTTACTTGTGATTTAGTTGGGCTAATTGGCATACAAGATGTTGTGATGAAATGTTCTTGATTGCGTAAAATAAATGATCAATTTAGTATGTTTTTTGTTTCCAAAAGTGTTGGATTGATGCTTGTATGTGCTTGTAGGGATGACCCAAAGTGTGGGTGGCATTTTGGCCTTGAAAATGACCAATAATTGCCCACACAGTTGAGCACACAGGCGTGTGGCTCGACCGTGTCCGTCGTGGTTGCATTTCAAAACAAGTCAGACTCGACCACGGGCTGGACACACGGGCATATGACTGGCCGTGTGGTGTAAGTAAGTAGCGACCACGGGTGTGGCACACGGGCATGGACACGCCCGTGTGGACAAGTCAGTATGTATGCCCTATTTTGACACGGCTTAGACACACGAGCGTGTCTGAGGCCGTGGGAGGCACATGGACGTGTGAGCTCTGTAACTTTAAAAAAAAATTTTAAATTTCCAAAAATTTCTATATGTGTTCGGTTTAGTCCCGGACCCTTTCTAAAGTATGTTTAAGGTCTCGAAGACCTATTTAAGGGAAACTTTGATTTAATTCATTGAATATTATTATGGAATGTCCGTAAAAGGTTTCGTTTTATCAGGTAATGCCTTTAACGCTAGTCCAGCGTTGGTTACGAGTTTTGGGTGTTACATGATGCATCACTATAGACAGTGAATTCCTTCCCAGACTCTGGCTGTATCATGACAGGGGCCTCAGTCAAAACTTTCTTTAGTTTCTCAAAACTTTCTTACTGCTTATCAATTTAGTTAAACGGTACCACTTTACGCAGCAACTTAGTCATAGGTGTAGCAATCAAGGAAAACCCCTCAACAAAACGTCTGCAATACCCTGCCAGACCCAGAAAGCTTTGAATCTCAGATACGGTCTTAGGTGGTTTCCAATCCATTACGGCTTTAATTTTTCGAGGATCAACCCTAATCCCCTTTACAGATACTACGTGACCCAGAAATGTCACTTCTCGCAGCCAGAACTCACACTTGCTGAACTTAGCATACAATTGTTTCTCCCTTAAAATCTGCAGAACAATTTGGAAATGTGCATTATGTTCAGCCTCGGTTCTCGAATACACTAAGATGTCGTCTATAAATACCACCAAGAACCGATCCAAGTTGGGCTAGAATACTAGGTTCATCAGGTCCATGAAGGCAGCTGGTGCATTCGTTAGCCCAAAATGAGTCCTAAACACAGTCTTATACACATCGGCCTTCTTAACTCTTAGCTGATGGTACCAATAACGAAGATCTATTTTTGAGAAAAGTGAAGCTCCTTCCAGCTGATCAAATAAATCATCTATCCTCGGCAATGGATACTTATTCTTGATAGACAGTGTATTCAATTACCGTTAATCGATGCACATGCGCATGGACCCATCCTTTTTCTTTACAAATAACACTGGTGCTCCCCATGGAGACACATTAGGTCGAATGAATCCTTGATCCAGCAGTTCTTAAATTTGTGCTTTTAACTCCACCAGCTCCTTCGGTGCCAAAGGAGCGATGGACACTGAAGCTGTTCCAGGTAGGAGCTCAATACCAAATTCCACTTCGCGGTTTGGAGGCAATCTAGGGAGCTCATCGGGAAATATATCAGAAAAATCCTTAACCAATATAGGCTAGAAATGCCTATACTGGCTAGAAACGCCTCACAACCCTTGCGAACCAATTTTTCAGCCCTTAATGTAGAGATCACATTAGACAGAAAGTCCCTTCGCTCCCCAATCACAACCACCTCCTCATCATCTCTAGTCTTCAACACCATACGCTTAGTAGCACAATCCAAACTTGCACGGTGTTTTACCAGCCAATCCATCCCCAAGATTAGTCGAATTCACCAAACGGTAGCTCCATCAAATTCGCTAGAAATATAACTCCTTGAACCTCTAGGGGCACATCTTTGAACAACTTGTCTACTCTTACTAACTGTCCCAGTGGACTTAACACAGTCATCTCATTAACAATACTCTCATACATGATATCCAAGGTGCTAGACACAGTGCATGCAATGTATGAATGCGTAGACCCTATATCAATGAGAGCAATGTAAGGTACATTATGAATTAGGAACGTACCGGTTATAACATCTAGAGCATCACCATCCTCTCGGCGATGAGCAGCATAGACCAGTGCAGGCTGCCTCGCCTCAATGTTACTAGCACCTCTGCGTGGCGCTCCACGACCTTGTCCCACACCATTTTCACCCCTGGCCTGCCCACGGCCTCTCGGTGGCTGCTGACCACCTCTTACTAGCTGAACATAACCCTGACCTGCAATTGCGTCTGAACAGGCCTCTGAGGACAATTCTTATCTTGATGCTCCATAGACCCACATTTGAAACATGCCCCAATCTTCTTCCAGCACTCACCCAGGTGATGTCTCCCACAATCAGCACAGGGTTGTGGTCTTGCAACAGGCACCCCAGCTCGGATTGGCCCATCAAACCTGGCCTTCTTTTGAGCCCTTCCAGAAGCACTTGAGAGCTTTAAATCCCTCTTATATCTGCCCCTATCCTTCTCACGGTTCTGGCGCTCAGAGCGCTTCACGTCCTCGGCGATTTTCGCTTTTTCTACTAAGGCAGCAAAATCTCGCTCCCTCTACAGAGCTATTAAGACTCGTAACTCACCTCGGAGGTTGTCCTCCAATCGCACACAGCGTTCATATTCAGTTGCCACTATCCCAAAAGCATAGCGACTCAGTCGCATAAATTCTGCCTCAATTCTGCTTATTTCCTTAGGTCAAACTCAGAAATTCCCTTCTTCGGGCGTCTACAAAACTTGCGCCTCTATACTTTCCTTGGAATGCCGCCTTAAAGAAATCCCACGTTAACTGGCCGACCTAAGTACCTCTCTCACGGTAAGCCACCACTGATAGGCCTCGTCTCGCAATAAAGACACTGCGCCTTTTAGTTTTTGTTCAGAGATGCAGTCGAGGTCGTCCATTATTCTCTTTGTGGCTTCCAACTAGTATTTAACCACATTAGGGGCTACACCAGAAATACCCCTGAAGATTTCCACTCCATTCGACCGGAGTCATTCTGAAATCGACCCACGGCCCACAGCACCAGTACTGGTCCCTGAGACCCTTTCTAGAATGCGGAACATAGCTTGAGATAGTGCATCATCCCCAACCACTTGATAGTACGATCCCATCTCAGTAACCTATGAAGCTGGTGCCTCCCTAGCCTCAACATTGGGCATGTGGCCGTATGCCGAAGACTCAGCCCTAGCATTTTCTCGGCCTCTCCCGCGCCCTCGTGTACCCCTTCTGTGAGTACCTCTAGTGCTCATATCAAATAACGTATTATCTGTTTACGGAGTTTTATGCATAACTTTGTAATTCCAGTAATTATTAATAGATGTCTTATGAAAAGTAGTAATTAGAATTTTGTTTTCGCAAATCAAGGTCTCCCTACAGTTTCCAGTTTCCTACCATCTTAGTTTACTCTAACTAAAGAGTTTCAGTAGTCCTACTATCTACAGTAGTCTCTCAGTGTATTTCAGTTCAATGCAGTCTACAGTATAAAGAAAACTTAACGGATTCGACGCTGGAGACTTGGTGTACCACACTTGTAAACCTTCCAAAACACTTCAATAAAAGTTTTCCAGAAATTCCAAATATTTTCAAAACCCATTCCACAGTCGAGTTTTCCAACTTGGCTCTGATACCACTAAATGTAACACCCCAAAACTGGCCTAAACGTTATGCCCGAATCTGGCGTGTCACATTGGAGTGTCTTTCAAAAATTTAACTTCTTGGTAAAACTCATTTCCAAATTCAAACCCCTTTATAGTTATTTAACAAATCATCTAGTCAAAATGTTTGCCTTATTATCAATTATTATTATAATAGGTTGATTTAAAATCGCGGAAGCTTTTGGAAAATTCTAATGTTTAACTTTAGTGTCTTTAAAAACAGTAATTATTTTGAAAATTTGCCTTCTCTTAAACTAGCAATTTTAAGTAAGTAAGCAAAGCCTAATTAAAAATTTAAACAAACATAAATGGTCTTATTGCATAAACAAAACCCAACATAAACTTTAAATTTAAGTAAAAGCAATGTAAAATAGCTGTAGTAGTGTGGCCACCTCCAAGTCACTCATAGCACCAAATCGCCTATGGCTAAAGATTACCTGTACAGTAAAAAGGAAAGGGTGCGTTTATGAAAACTCAGTGTGTAACCCCCTACCAGTCAGTCAGTATGCAACATGCAGTACTAGTTTGGGCCTGAGCCCTATACAGTAACAGTGTCGGCCTTAGCCCAATACAGTAACAGTGTGGGCCTTAGCCCAATACAGTAACAGTACAGTGTAATAATGCCACCCATCCCAATCCAGCCAACACACCAGTCCGTTCCACCAACACACCATGTGGGGATAAAATCGACCCACACAGCCAACACACCAATATCGTAGCAAAGCTGCCAGTACAGTATCACAGCAAAGCTATCAATAACAGTATTACAACAAAGCTGCCAGTAACAGAATATGTGGCAAAGCCACCAATACAGTATACATCCTCCATAACAATACCCCGACCCCATGCAGTATTTCATGTCATAAATCATACTTATATGCATAAATTCATACTCAGTAACAGTCACATATAAATCATGAACACATCAATCAACCTACCCTTAGGGATATAACAGTCATTTGTATCTATTAGGGGTAAAATAGTCATTTTACCCTTTAGGGGTATTTTGGTCATTTACATATTTTGGGGTCTCAGTGTAGATATCGACATCTCGGGAGGTCTGCAGTCAACTCGAGCGACTTTGGCAACCTAAACGGTCATAACAGTGCAAATGGGCCCAAAGCCCATTACTCGGCCCAAATGGGCCCACTCGCTCGTGCGGCCCGTTCAGCCCAAATTTTGCCACGGTTATGTGACCTACATAGCCCAGTCCAGTATATGCCACTGATCGCTGAAATTAGAGTTTTAAAAATTTGTAAAAGAATGATCGAACCTGGAGGCTAACTTTGACAACGATTAAAGGCAAGTGTACCTATCGAACAGTAGTATACCTTAGGCAAGACCAGATTGTCGAACCCAAAGGAACTAAAAGTATTAATATTAACTTTCTTTTTATTATTTCGCCTTAGAATTAGAGTGAAGATTGCTTTAAAACTAAATTGACAAGAACTAAACTAAGGACACAAAGACAAAAAGGACGACTTGGAAAATAACTTGAAGAAAACTCAATTGATCACGACGATACCCTCAAGAAGAATCCACCTAGACTTCACTTGTAATCTAACCCTCAATTATATAATTTCTTCACTTAGCTTGATCAATAGGACTCCCTAACCTATATTGAACCTTCTCTCGAGGCGAATAACGTCTAACCCTAGGTTAATTAGTGGAACTCTCGTCCACTTATAATAACCCCCTAGGATAGCAGTAAATCGATCAATGGACTCCCATATTAGGTTTCACCCTAATCTGACAAAATCTCATAACCCTATCTCTAGGCGTTCGATAAACTTCGCTTAATTATGTTAGATCTACTCTTAGGCAGGGTCTATTCCTCCTCCACCTAAGTACATTAGGTTTGGATTAAGCAACATAATTAAGAACAAGCTAAGTAATTCATCATATACCTTAAAAACCAAATAATAAGATTCGTCTAGGTTTCATCCCTTTCAGGTATCTGAGGGGTTTAGTTCATAATGAATAAAGAAAACATCACAAGAGAAAAGATAAAACAAAACATAAGAAATCCCTAAAACCCCCTGAAGGAATTGAAGGAGAATTCTGTCGTCTTGAGTATAACTCCGGCTTCTTGAGATGGATCAACTGGCTATCTTTGCGTTTATTTGCTAATTCTGACCTTTTCGGCTTGGCTCCTTCGCCTCGCTTTGATGCTTTTGGCTTCTGCCGAACTCTCCTTTCAAGTTGCCCCCTAAGGTGTTTATATAAACTTTGTGATGCCTTACTTGGCCCCTAAGTATCCTAATTTAAGGAGAATTCCTAATAGGGTGTTTGAATAGGCTTTGGGATGTGTTTCTTTGCCTCCAAGTATCCTTTCCTGAATGAAATTGCTCTTTCCAGTGACAGGGACACGGCCATGGTACACGCCCGTGTGGATCGTGGCCAGACTGTGCTCGGACTTTTAATGAGGCACGGCTGTGTTAGCTTTGGTCTAGGCCGTGTCGATTTCTCTCTTGGCCCAATTTGGTCCGTTTTAAGCCCGTTTCTCATTCTTTTCATCCTTGGGTGCTTTCCTGAGTATAAAACATGAAAAGAAAGGATCAAGAGAACCTTTTTATATGAATCAAGGCTTAAATCATCCAAAAGCATACTAAATGTGGGATTAAAATATGTTACTTTTACGGTTTATCAAATACCCCCACACTTAAGCTTTTGCTTGTCCTCAAGCAAAATTCTCAATTCATAATTAAAACGGACTTCCTCGATTCATAGTATTCATCAATAATGTTTCATCATAATTCAAAGATAATTCATACATGGATAACTCAACTCAAAGAGTCCTAAAGATTCAAACAATCAAAGTCATACATTTGTAGCACAAAAAAAGTAGGTGTCTCCCCTTATCTAAATAATTACCTTTAATTCAAGATCGACAAGGATTGACATCCTCACTAAAGATTCGCTCAAATCACTCGAGCTGTTTAAGGTTCAAAATTAAGATCTCAAAAGTCGAACATGAAAAGTTAATCCCATAGGCTTGCATGAAAATCAAATCTCCACCACTAAAATATGATATGATAAACAGATCAAAAGGTCTTTGTTAGGGTTGTAATGGGGCTAGGGTTAAGGTGTGGATAAAGGCTGAAATTAGAAGGTTAGAATCGAGATTGAATTGACAAGTACCTACCTATGAATACTAAAATAATATTTACATCAACTGATAATAATTCTAACAATATGAGCTTTTCTTTCTTTCTTTCTTTCTTTCTTTTCTTTTTTTTTTAAGAACAAACTAAATAATACTGAATGAATTCAGCTCGTAGCATAATATAATTCGGTAACTAATCAAATCATATCTCGATTAAAGGGTAGTCAAAAGAAAGGGTGATAACAAATACAAAGGGGTTTTTGGGTTATTAATAAGTGAGTCAATAAAAAGGGTTGTTAGGATCAACGGGGTTCACTAGGGGTTAATTATGAAGGTAGGCTTTTAGTGGAGTAAGTGGGATAAAACTTAGGTGCCTTTATCATCTCGTTATATCAAATCATAGGTGTGGTCTCGACAAGTATAATCAATGCAAGTTCCAGAATAACAAATCAATGTTGACACACTCATAGTCAATAAAGTGAGCAAGAAAAAATGTGTGCTCTATAAGGCTCAAGATCTCACAAAAATTATGGGTTTTTGATGTTAACCTTGTAAAATTCAAACTTCAATGTAACATTTAGATTCAGGTAGACAACTTAAAAATTTTAAATTTCTAAAAAATAGACATATCATGCTTGATTCTCTAGTATCCTTCAAATTTAATCATCAATGCACAATTATCAATGACTTAATCCAAAACATATCAATAAAAATCATAAATCGGGGAAATTTCATTCTAATCATAGTATGAGAAACATTACTTTTAAACAAGGCATAATTCAGGGATTTTCAAATAACACTGTAGTTAACCCCTCTACACTTAAGTTGTACATTGCCCTCAATGTACAAAGATAGATAATATCAAATAATCATAAAATCATAAGATGCGGAGAGAAGTGAAACTTCCTGAATTTTGGATGAAGTCAATGAAAAGAAATCGGATAGGATTGGAGGTGAACATGGGGAAGCGTCTTGAACCGTTTGAAATTGAATCCTTGAAGCAGCCGGTCTGATTTTATTGTATCCTAAGCTAAATCTAAATATTATAAAGAAGAAGGAGAAGAAAATAAAATAAAGTAAAAAAATAATGAAATGAAAATAAAATAAAAATAAAATAAAAATAAATAATGGAAAATGAAAGACAACTAGAAAAAGGGAGAATGAGGTTTAAATAGAGATGTAGCTCGTGTTTTGGGATTTTGAATTTTGGGCGCGTTTAGGGTGTTTGGGCACGGCCATGGGTGTACTGGCATGCCCGTGTCTTTCTTCACACGGTCATTTAATACGGGTGTGCTCCTCCCGTGTTCGATAAGTCAGAATGTTGGCATGGTTGGAAGGCACGGTCGCGTTTAGCCCGTGCTTAACAAGTCAGTAACCTCGCCCGGGCGTCGGTGGACTATTATTGCCACCCGTGTTAGGAAAAGAAATTTTTCTATGTCGTGCACGACTACTGGCACGCCCATGGTTCATCCCCTGGCTTCCACACGGCCACAGGCACGCACATGTGTAGGGCCGTGTGGCCTAGAAATATGCTCTTTTGTTAGTTTATGGTTAGGTGCTAAAAAGAAAAAGAAAAGAAAAAATAATAAAAATAAAAATACAAAATGTAAAAGTGGGGTTAGTGCTCGGGTTGCCTCCCGAGAAGCGCTCGTTTATAGTCTTAAGCTAGACTTTACCTGTTATTCGTATGGTCATGGTGGTTTGAGGAGGTGAAAATCCTTTCTCATGCGATCACTTCGGTTATGGATATATAGTTTAAGTCGAATAATATTTACTTCAAAAGTGTTGAATTTAGGATTGCTTACCTCGACTGTGCCGTATAGGAAGACATTAGGTACCTCAAAAGTGATTTCTTCATTTGTCTTGAGGTCTGAATTGGTGATTCGAGGGTCTTCCTTATTCAATAATACCTGATCTCCTACTTTGAAGTGTTTCGTTGTTCCTATCAGCTCGTCTGGAGGCTCCTTTGATTTCACTTCGTGTGGTTCCGGTACTTCTTTAAGTTTTGTTTTCCATTTTTCTAATTTGTCGACCCTAAGGCTTCGTTCCTCATACGATTCTTCTTTGTTGGCACGAGGTCTAAAATCTAGCTCAGCTAGGTGATTTCGTGATGCTTCCTGTAAAGAAGGTTGAACCAAATGATTATCAATAGAATTAATGTTCGTACCTTTATTACTCGATGTCCTAGCTGAGTCAAGAGCTTGAAGAGTGATTGTTTCGTCGTCTACACGAAGTGTGAGTTCACCGAATTCTTCCTCTGTGTGGCCTTTCTTTATTGCATCGGGATATGGCACATGAGATTGGTACTCTGTAATTGTTAGTTTTGATATATCATGGCACACCTCAACTTTACCTTCACTTACCACAGGTTCTCCCATTGGGTTTGGTTCGTCTAGCCCTTCACTATCGTAAATGGCTAGATTTTGCTCTCTCGAGTTAGTTTCAGTATTGCTTGGGAAGCTTCCTTGTAGTAGTTCTGATATTAGCTTTGCGAGTTGTTCGACTGCATTAGTGACTTCCTTGACTGACTTCGTAAGTTCCCCGACTCGGTTCTCGTTGCTTTTGAGTGTTTTCTCAGACTCTTGGAAGCGGTTTTCTGTGGCTGCCACGAGTTTTGTCAGCATCTCCTCAAGGTGGACTCCTCTTCCTGTTGCTAAGGTGGTTGTTGAAAGTTTGGAGGAAGTTCTGGTCTTTGGTTATTTTGATCATCCTACGAGAAATTGGGATGGTACCTCCAACCTGCATTATAAGTGTTACCATAAAAATTATTTTGAAGTCTAGGATAGTTACCTATATAGTGGACTTGTTCGCTCTCCATGCCATATCCGTAAGGTGGGTACTCAGGATTCGCCACGCCTCCACTTGGTTCGTACTACATAACTAGATGTAGTGGGTCGAGGTTGTAGATATCGGCTGCTTTTGTCGGCTCTGCCCTCATGAATTTCCACTGATAATTATTTAGTGCCATCTCTAAAATTATCTGCCAAAAAATAAAAAAAATTAGCAAAAAAATAAAAAAATAATAATGAAAATAAATTGCAATAATAATAATGGCTAAAGTAATAAAAATTAAGTGTTCTTAATATTTTAGTTCCCCGGCAACAGCGCTAAAAACTTGATCGCTGAAATCAGAGTTTTAAAAATTTATAAAAGAATGATCGAACCTAGAGGCTCACTCTGACAACGGTTAAAGGCAAGTGTACCTATCGAACAGTAGTATACCTTAGGCAAGACCGGATTATCAAACCCAAAGGAACTAAAAGTATTAATATTAACTTTCTTTTTATTATTTAGCCTTAGAATTAGAGTGAAGATTGCTTTAAAACTAAATTGACAAGAACTAAACTAAGGACACAAAGACAAAAAGGACGCCTTGGAAAATAACTTGAAGAAAACTCAATTGATCACGACGATACCCTCAGGAAGAATCCACCTAGACTTCACTTGTTATCTAACCCTCAATTATATAATTTCTTCACTTAGCTTGATCCGTAGGACTCCCTAACCTATATTAAACCCTCTCTCGAGGCGAATAACGTCAAACCCTAGGTTAATTAGTGGAACTCTCGTTCACTTATAATAACCCCCTAGGATAGCAATAAATCGATCAATGGACTCCCATATTAGGTTCCACCCTAATCCGGCAAAATCTCGTAACCCTATCTCTAGGCGTTCGATCAACTCCGCTTAATTATGTTAGATCTACTCTTAGGCAGGGTTTATTCCTCCTCCACCTAAGTACATTAGGTTTGGATTCAACAACATAATTAAGAACAAACTAAGTAATTCATCATATAACTTAAAAACCAAATAACAAGATTCGTCTAGGTTTCATCCCCTTCAGGTATCTGAGGGGTTTAGTTAATAATGAATAAAGAAAACATCACAAGAGAAAAGATAAAACAAAACATAAGAAATCCCTAAAACCCCCTGAAGGAATTGAAGGAGAATTCTGCCGTCTTGAGTATAACTCCGGCTTCTTGAGATGGATCAACTGGCTATCCTCGCGTTTATTTCCTAACTCTGACCTTCTCAGCTTGGCTCTTTGGCCTCGCTTTGATGCCTTCGGCTTCTGCCGAACTCTCCTTTCAAGTTTCCCCCTAAGGTGTTTATATAGACTTTGTGATGCCTTACTTGGCCCCTAAGTATCCTAATTTAAGTATAATTCCTAATAGGGTGCTTGAATAGGCTTTGGAATGTGTTTCTTTGCCTCTAAGTATCCTTTCACGAATGAAATTGCTCTTTCCAGCGACAGCGACACGGCCATGGCACACGCCCGTATGGATCGTGGCCAGGCCGTGCTCGAACTTTTAATGAGGCACGACCGTGTTAGCTTTGGTCCAAGCCGTGTCGATTTCTCTCTTGGCCCAATTTGGTCTGTTTTAAGCCCGTTTCTCGTTCTTTTCATCCTTGGGTGCTTTCCTAAGTATAAAACATGAAAAGAAAGGATTAAGAGCACCTTTTTATATGAATCAAGGCTTAAATCATCCAAAAGCATACTAAATGTGGGATTAAAATATGTTACTTTTACGGTTTATCAGCCACAAATCGTGGATTTATCCGTTGGGCCCACGAACCCATTGGTCCCACATGGCCCATTTTGGCCCAACATGGCCCAATACGACCTAAGCCCATCAGAATGCTCATGGAGGCCACTACAGTCTATCGCCTACGTTTCGTGGGTTTGGCTTACCAGACGAGCAATCGCACACTCGTATGGTCTCAAACGTCGCGTTTTCGGCTTTTGCCATTCTACAGTTACAATGGGGTGTTTACACACCTGTTTACGCAACCGCTCCAAGTTCCATGAGCACCAAAACCTACATTCATACAAGGCTTCCATTAGTCTCTGAACAATAAGGTTAATCCCCCTTTTTTTACACCCTTAACTAAAACCAAAATTAACACTTGCCTAGATAGACTAATGTGGCTGAGCCCACTTATACCACCAACAAAGTTTGACTACAGTCTCTTTGACGGATATCTGCATTACAAACAGATTTTATTAAACAAGATTGTTTATTCATATGGTTTAAATCCACACATGATAACTTATAGAATCGCAGAAAGCATTCGGCCTACACTTTAGAATGCTAGCCTACATACTTACCTTTGATCTAGTGATGAGAGAAAGGTTTCGACGACTTTAATCTTACCTGAAACTTTTTCACTCTTCGAGGAATACGAATCGTCAGAGAATAGTTGTCAAGCCGAAAACACAATTGCAGAGATGAAGAGGAAGAGATACGCAATATTCGACAAACAGTTAACCAAAAAGAGGTGGAGGAAGAATTGCCCAACTCTATTCAAGGTTTGGGAAAGCAGATGAGAGAAAAGAAACAGCAAAGAGGAGAAGGGAAGAGAAAAGAGGTTTCAGTAGAGGAGAGAGCCAAAGGGTTATTCGGCCAACCAAAAGAAAAGAAAGTAAAAGGAAGAGCAGAAAAGAAAAAGAACAAACTCGAGAGGTACTCGAAGTTTTAGCCAAAATTCGGCACCAAAAGCAAAAGGTGAAAGGAATACCGAAGCAGACAGAGGAAAAAACCACCAAAAGGAGCCTACCACATTCGACCAAAGAGAGAAAAAACTAAATGAACAGTATCCTCTTCTTGGCCAAATTCTTGAGTGCCAGAGTCCAAATTCGGCACAACTCCCTCCCCTCTCATCTCCTTGATTTCCTCCTAAAATCTCTCCCTTTATCCCTCATTGAATCTCTCCAAGACCAGTTCAAACTCCCACTAGCTGTGTTTTAGTCCAACTCCACTACCTATATAGCTCAAGCAGCAAAATAACCATTCTATTGTGCAACCCAGGACTTGAACCTCAGACCTCCTAATTACACAACACGCCATCTTGCCACTAGACCACAAGATCTCTTTGTGTCATAAAACAAGCACTATTATTTATAAGGCCTACATGCTAGTGTCCATATTTATTTACGATCAAAATTAAAAGTTTTACAAAAGCCAAGACTTGAACCCATGCTTCTCAAACATTTTCAAACACACCCAAATCACATAGCCATTCAAGCAAACAAGTTACTTGTGACATATCATGCAAAAATTAAAGACTTAAATTTTTGGGGCGTTACAATTTCCATTTACTGAAAGTATGTGATTACTAAGGACATGCTAAGCATGTCAAATGAATGTGAAAAATATTGAGATATGATTATGTATGAGATTGTGTGACATATTGCATATGCATTGGGTTGGGATTTTATGGTTGACGGAGGAGTTTCGTGAAGTACCAGAGCATATTAAGCCTGCATTATTTGTAGCCAGTGCACTGCACCTGGAGTACCGAGGGGATTGGCGATTTTATTGCATATTATATGTTATTGGCGATTGTATCGCAATATTTGATATCTGGAAGATTTTCTACATTTTTTATTATTCGATGGTTTTACCACATCGAGCTATGCTCATAATGTTTCCGAGTCTGGCAAATGAGTTCTGGGGAACTCGTGGTGTGTAGCGGATGGTATGGGTAGGAACCTTTTTGCATTGCATCATATGCACGACATATTCGAGCATTATTGATTTAGGCTACACATTATACTTTGTTGTATTGAATGGTATTGAAATTAATGATTGTTAGTCGAATGAATGATGATCTATGCTCATACACCGTTTGACATAAATTTGATAATGGCTATGTAATGACATGAAATTCCTATGATGGTTCTATTTTCTTCTGTTAATGCTAATATGTTTCACTGTGTTTGATGTTTTTGCCCGTTTAAATAATTATTAGACTCACACTGAGCTTTTCATAAGCTCACCCCCAATAGTGTTTAACTTTTTAGGTAAACCTTGAAATTAGCACCGGACTCGGCATTCGGAGAATCACCTTGGACCTCAAACTATTCTTAATAAGTATTATTAAGTCTTTATTGGTTTTGGCATGTAATTTTTAATTATTTCTGGTTTGTGGCTTGGTAACTTTTCTTTTGGGGATTTTTACATGCATGAATTACTCAAGCATAATAACCGGGTTATGCATTATATCATGCGTAAGTAAAATTAGATATTGTTCCCTAGTTTCCGCTACATTGTAAATGAACTGTTTTAGAAAAACAAATCGACAAGGAAACTAATTTTCCAAAATGACTTGAAAAATGGTTTTTCTGCTGCATTAGTTTAACATTGAGTTTTTTTTAAAGAAGACCGACAAGCAAATGGATTTTTTAAAATAGCACTATCAGTAATAAAATGAATCCTAAGCATACACGACCTAATGAATGAATGCTTTTAAGCTAACTCAAAGTACGACTACGATTTTCTCTAAAATGAGTTTTTTTAAAAGTCTTAAAAAGTAACATAAGTTAGCTTAGCCATTTCAATGGCTAATGTAGCTTTCTCAATCTAGCCATAACGTCTAGGTCAGGTTTGGGAGGTTACATACCTATACCACAAATCAAAAGCACCAACTCAAGGCATAATAAGCATTAAATCAATCTCATACCAAGCATATTCCATACCATTTCATTGCCTATCAGTACAAATCATAAATACCAAAATATGTCATCTAAGTTCATACCAATCTTTCTCTTCTCAAATCATCAAAATGACCATTTACAAATATGCATTACTTGGCCTAATTTCACAAGCATACCAACATTCACAAATCATCAATTTAACATTCATAATAACTATTATCAACAATCATCACACAACCATCAACCAACTCAATTCACAAGACATACACACACACACACATATATATATATATATATATGATTCAACATGCCAAAATAGACAAAAATATGCTATCATTCATGGCTATTCATACATACCAAAAAATATAAATTTACAAGCCAAATCATTTGGCCAAAATCATTATCAAGTCATAACCAAAATGACCAAAGTCCCTATACATGCCATGTACTTAAAATACCAAGTTCATAGGTACTAAGAGATAAGTGGATAGTGTGAAGCAATCTCTGACGATCCCTGAATCTGAGCTAGCTTTGAAATCACTATAAAACATGGAAAAGTAACAAAGTAAGCTATATAGCTTAGTAAGGTCGTATGTTAACAAGGAGCAAACATCACTATTCATTAATCATTCAAATAATAAAAAGCAATATACAACAATTCTATTAAATTACAAAGCTATCAATGATCTTTCACATAACTTACCAAGGAACTCATCAATTCCATATTTTCAATATTCAATTCATTTTCGTACATACATGTACCATCTTGTACCAATCCCATACACATTCTCATCTTTCATTACCCGTTGAACCATTCAGAATAGAAGTCGGATACTCAAATATCTCACACTATAAGTACTTATACCATGGCCAGAAGCCAAATCAAGGTAACTTATCCGAAGTACTAATATCATGGCCCGAAGCCAAATCAGCTGATATGCATGGCCCGAAGCCAAATCGGTTTATCTCGCACACAAAGTGCTATGTCATGGCCCGAAGCCAACTCAAAGTATCCCTAATGACGTGTCACTAGGATCCTAAACTATTGCTAAGGTTCAATCGGGATTTCAATACCAAATCATACTTGAATCACTTTCAATCTATTGTCAAATCATTCTCAAATCATTGTTGAACATGTCTGTAGTCTAGTTTCCACAGTTCATGCAATATCAAAGCATTTAAACACAATCATAAATAAAGCTCATTGGATACGAACTGACCTCGGTTGCTAAAACGGCGTATCGAATCAACTATTCTGTAACTTTGTTCTTTCCTCGATCTAAGTCTGTATTTCTCCTTTCTTGATCTAAATATATTCAAAATTGACTTATTTAAGCATCTACTTATTCAATTCAATCAAAAATATACATTTGAGCTAATTTACACATTATCCCCTAAACTTTTACATTTTTACAATTTAGTCCTTAATACACAAAATCACAAATTAATGCAATTCACAATATTACCATGCTAGACAAATTACTATTATGCCCCTAGCAGCCCATATTTTTCATTTATTCACACATTTAACCACACATTTTCAAATTTTCACAAATAAATCCCTATTTTGCATTTTTACTCAAAATCACTTTACAAAACTTGTTTAAGTATCAACAAACATTCAAAATCTATCATCAATCATAAAAACTCATACATATTCATCAATGGCAACATTCAAAATCTTTAATAGTTTTGCAAATTAGTCCCTGGGTTAGCTAGTACTAGCTGCAATGATCACAAAAACTTAGAAATCATTAAAAACAGGACAAAATACCTACCAAAATAGCCAAGTGAAGTTGCCAAAAATTTTAAAAGCTTTAAAATGGTTTTGTTTCCCTTCTACAATCGGTTGGAGAAGATGACGATAATATAAAATGGTTTTTTTTATTTATTTTACTTTATTTAACCAAATTACCTTTTTAACCTTAATAACATATAATAACTACACCAAATACCACTCCACTTACCACCACTATCACATAAATGAGTTAATAACCACATAAGGACCTAAAATTTAAGGTTCTATAGCTATTAGACACCTTTAGCTAATAGAACGTCACTTTTACACTTTACGCGATTTAATCCTTTTTATCAAATTGACCATTCAAATGATAAAATTTCTTAACGAAAATTTCACACATTCATTCAATCATGTTGTAACCATTAGAATAATAAGAAAATAAATATTTTGATCTCGAATTTGTGGTCCCGAAACCACTGTTTCGATTTGACCAAAAACGGGCTGTTACAACTCTCCCCCTTAGGGATTTTCATCTCCGAAAATCTTACCAGTGAATAGGTTAGGGTACTATTTTCTCATAGCTTCCTCGGGTTTTCACGTAGCCTCTTCGATCCCGTAACATTGCCACAAAACTTTCATAAAAACTATGTTCTTATTTCTCAACTCTTTGATCTCACATGTCATAATTCGGATTGGTTCTTCGTTATTTGACATGTCGACAAAATTTCAACATCTGTCGAAGAAACTATATACGAATGATCTCTTCACAAAATAAATAACTAAAACACATTATGGATATGCTATAACTTTGATGATAATTCAAGTCAATATGTCACTAGCCCTACTCCCTCAATAAACTAATACGACTCAATAAATTGCAGAGTCAACTTCCCTTTTGTGACAACATCGAAGAATCCTCTTCGAAGGTGATACTTACTAAAACACTCCGTACTCAATCTGAAATCCAATATCTTTACGTTTCAAGTTTGCATACCATTTATGTCAATCTGAAGCTGCTTTCAACTTTCACGAATCACTTTCACTTTTTCCCCAGAATCGCGAATCAATTCAACCTCGTATATCTGTTTCTCATCGAGCTCCGTCCAATATAACAGAGTTCGTCATTTACAACCACAAAAAATTTCATACAGTACCATCTTATACTAGACTAAAAATTATTATTATTATTATACATGAATTTGACCAACAGTAAACATTCTTCCCAGTTACCTTTGAATTCTAAAACATAGTAACGAATTATATCATCAAGAATTTAATCACTCTCATACTTATCATCGATCTGAGGATGAATTGTAGTGCAAAAATACAATCGCGTACTTATAGCTTCTTGTAGCTTGGTCCATAATCGCGATATAGACCTCGGATTTCCATTTGAAATAATGGAGACTGGCACTCTATATAACTTGAAAATCCTAAAAACACATAACTAAGCAATTCTGCCACGAGAGAAATCTATACATACTGGAATACATATACAGATTTCTTCAACCGATCAATAGTATCTTTCGTTTCAAAAATTAGGGTAATCTCGATACAAAGTCTATCATAACTCTATCACATTTTCCACTTCAGTATCATCATTGACTATAATAGTCCTGAATGCACTTGATATTCGGCTTTAACTTGTTGACAAATCAAACATCTAAATAAAAAATCAGAAATATCGCTTTTTGATAAACCGTAATTATAACATATTTTAGACCCACATTTAATATGTTTTTGGATGATTTATCGGTCAATTTATGTAAAAAGGTGCTCGTAATTATCATGTCTTATACCCAGGAAAGCACCCGAGGATCAAAAGAATGTAAAACGGGCCCAAAACGGAGTAAATGGGCCATATCACAAAATCCACACGGCCTGGCCCAAAGTCCACACGGCCATGCCTTAACGGGCATCTAGAACACGGCCTCAACCCCGATGTACACGGCCGTGCCTCAACTTAGAATTCCGAACACGACCTGAAGACGAGTCATACGGGCGTGTGACATGGTCATGCCCCTGTCGTGGCTTTAGACAATTTCAGTCGGAGAAGGATACTTAGGGAGAAAGAATCACATTCCAAGAGCCTATAAATACCTCTAAGTACCACCTTTGAAAGGGCATCGAGCTAGGCCTAGAAGCCAAGTCGAAAAGGTCAGAATTGAGGGAATTACTCGAAGTTAGCCAATTGATCCATCCCAAGAAGCTAAAATTCTACTCAAGACGGCGGATTTCTCCATCAATTCCTTCAGGGAGTTTTAGGGATTTCTTATGTTTTGTTTTATCGTTTCCCTTGAGATGTTTTATTTATTTGTTATGAACTAAAACCCTCAGATACTTGAAGGGGATGAAACCTAGATGAATCTTGTTATTGTTTCATGAATTATATGATAAATACTTAGTTTGTTCTTAATTATGCATGCTTAATCCAAATCTGATGTGCTTAGGTGGAGGAGGAATAGACCCTGCTTAATAGTAGATCTAGCCTAATTAAGCGGAGTTGATCGAACGCCTAGAGATAGGGTTACAAGATTTTGCCGGATTAGGGTGAAACCTAATATGGGAATCCATTAATCAATTTACTGCTATTCTTGGGGGTTATTATAAGAGAACGAGAGTTCCACTAATTAACCTAGGGTTAGATGTTATTCGCCTCGAAAGAGGGTTTAATATATGTTAGGGAGTCCTACGGATCAAACTAAGTGAATAAATCATATGGTTCAGGGTTAAATAACAAGTGAAGTCTAGGTGTATTCTTCCTGAGGGTATCGTCATGATCAACTGAGTTTTTCTTCTAGTTATTTCCCAATTTGTTCTTTTTGTCTTTGCGTCTTTAGCTTAGTAGTGTTAAATTAGATTAAAGCAACTTCACTATTATTTTAGGATAAATAATAAAAAGAAAGTTAGTATTAGTACTTTTAGTTCCTTTGGGTTCGACAATCCGGTCTTGTCTAAGCAATATTACTGTTCGATAGGTACACTTGCCTTTAATCGTTGTCAGAGTTAGTTTCCAGGTTTGAGAATTCGTTTTATAAATTTTAAAGCTCTAATTTCAGCCATCAATTTTTTGGCGTCGTTGCTGGGGAACTAAAATATTAAGAACGCTCTATTTTTATTACTTTAGCCATTATATTTTTTATTTTATTTTTCGCAATTTTATTTTTTTTAGGTTAAATTTTAATTTTGGCTAAATTTTCTTTCTTTTCCTAGCAGGTACCTCTAGTTTATGACTAGAAGGAACCCAAAAGGACCTTTGGTATTCGATAGTGAAATTGAAGCTACCGCTCGCAGGAATCGCAGAGAAATCAGGCGAGCCCTAAATTACACAGAAGAAAAGCGAGAATCCAATCCTACTGAAGGGATGGACGAGAACAATCCACCACCACGAGATGTGGGGGAACATAATGCTCCACGTACAATGTTTGATTATGCTAAACCGCATTTAAGAGGAGCAGAATCGAGTATTGTTAGGCCTGCTATAGCTGCTAAAAATTTAGAATTAAAGCCTAAAACAATACAAATGATTCAACAATTTGTTCAATTTGATGGTTTGCAGGACGAAGATCCAAACACGCATATAGCTAATTTTTTAGAGTTCTGTGATACCTTCAAAATAAATAGCGTTTCTGATGATGCCATACGTCTTCAGTTATTCCCTTTTTTATTAAGGAATAAAGCCAAGCAGTGGTTAAACTCGTTACCACTAGGGTCAATCACTACATGGGAACAAATGACCAAAAAGTTTTTATTGAAATATTTCCCATTGGCCAAAACGGCTAAATTACGGAATGATATCTCTTTTTTTGTGCAGATGGATTTATAGACATTATACGATGCATGGGAGAGATACAAAGATCTCTTGAGAAGGTGTCCACACCATGGTCTACCCTTGTGGCTACAAGTCCAAACTTCCTACAATGGTGTAAACCCTTCCACGAGGCAACTAATTGATTTAGCCACCAGTGGAACTCTGAATAACAAGACTCCTGAAGCAGCCTACGAGTTCATTGAGGAGATGTCACTGAATAATTATCAGTAGCAAGTTACAAGGATGAAACCAACAAAATCAGCCAGAGTTTACAACCTCGATGCAAACACCACACTATCAACACAGATAGAGATGATGAATAAAAAGATTGATAGATTGTGTTCTTCGCAGGTACACCCAGTCATGCAATACGACGCAAGTGGAACCGTGGCGAATCCTAAGTACCCACCCTACCAACCGGAAGCAGAGGGTGAACAGATGAATTACATAGGTAATAATTTTAGATCCTATAATAATCCCTATAGTAATACTTACAATCCAGGTTGGAAGAACCACCCAAATTTTTTGTGGGGAGGTCAATGAAATCAAGGAAATCAAAGGCAGCAATCTCCTAAAAACTTCCAAAATCAGCCCTATCCACAAGAGAAGAACCCAACCCTCGAGGAGAGGTTGACAAAATTCACGGCAGACACAGAAAAATGTTTCCAAGAAACTGAGAGAACACTTAAGGATCAACAAGCTTCAGTCGAAAAACTTACTGAGTCATTCGGGGAGCTCTCTAAGTCGGTTGGATTACTTAGTAAGATGATCTGCGAAATATGGGCAGAGTTTTTTTCTAAGGGACCAGAACAGGTAAAAGCAGTTAGCTAAGAAGTGGAAAAGAGTTAGTCGAACCAAAGAGATCACACGAAGATAACAAAACAAAAGATGAGAGGGTAGAAGACATAAATCCAATACGCAAAGAAAGTAAACCACCAATCCCGTATCCAGCAAAGTTAAAGAAAGAAAGATTAGATGCCCAATACGGCAAGTTTCTCGAACTTTTTAAACAAATACATATTAACTGTAACACCCCAAACCCGGCCCACGAGCCATGACCGAATTTAAAATGCCACTGCTAAAAACGTTTGAAAATTTTTTTTGACTTAAATGTAAAAACATTAAAATAATTTGTTGTCGTTGGTAAAACATTTCATAATTAAAATTCTAAGTAAAACCTTGATGTTACGGATTATTCGGATTTAAAACTTTAAAATATATACTTTTGAGATATAAGTTGTCGAAAATAAACACATTCGCAAATAATAGTTTAAATGTCAATCCAACTTAAACATACTAAAAATAAATACTTAAATACTCTAAGTGGCCCTTATTACAATAAATACTTAAAATAATAAATGCGTAGAAAATTAAAATATCTTCTGCATGGCATAAAAATAACTTCTGCATGGGCCACCTCGTATCCACTCCAACCCGGTCCAAGATTCACGTATCACCTGCGATATTGGTAAAATTTGGGTGAGTCAAACAGACTCAGTGTGTAATTAGTCCACTGAATTCCACCCACATATCAAACCACATATTTACTCACATATCAGATATTAATGCAACTTATTCACATGTTTTCACTTACTGGGCTTGGCCCATATCCACATCACATATTATATGATAAGGCAATCTATTCTCTAGAGTCCACATATTGGGCTTGGCCCATTTTCACATTAATCCACATCACATATTGGGCTTGGCCCATTTCCACTTTAATTCACATATCATACAGATTTATGCAAAATGCACCCAACCCAGCCTAGGGTCCATCCTCTACACACCCCCGTATCCAGCCACCACACACCAGGGGATTACTAAATCACCCTCCAACCGCTACACACCAATTTGGCAATTAATGCCGTCCACGCGAACTAAATCGCAAATAATCCACAACGCGACCTCAGTCAGCGCCAATCCACGATGTAGCCCGTAGCTAACATCAAAACCATGATGAGCACAAAGCCATCATTAACCACGATATGCCACATAGCCTATATCAACCACGTACTCGAAGTACACCCTGTCCTTCTTTCATATTCATTTCCCATCCCATGCACATGCAACATACGATAGTGACATGTTAACAATAATGCATGAGCATGTTCATCAAGCATACCATCACATATACACATTAATAACCACATTTATCAGATTTGGAACTTACCTGATTATCGACATACCCCTTAAGGGTATCCATATCTTAATGATCACTGCAATTATTAGCACATATTCGTAACACACATACAGATACAACATATACCCGGAAAACGGTGGGTTAATCACACACCTGATCACTTGAAGAACTACGCTCTCGATCCCGATGCTATCACTAAGCGACACTACGGCTATCTGCCTACTTTCCTGTTCTGACGCTGGCCCACACCCCGGTGGCCAATCCCGAACTGCAGAGACTGCTCTTCTCTTAAACTTAGGGATAGGGACTACCCCTTGTCCTCTTTGACTGGTATTCGCCTCCATCAATGATACTTAATCAGATCAAACAGTTAATCATCCATGTTATAATCTAGCAACTAAATCCAACTTACAGAGTATTCTTACCAAGATGATCTTGAATCCCGAAGGCTGGCTTACTCCTGTCGATTTGCTCTTAAGAACCATAGTACACAATCGATCATCACTTAAATACCAAATCTATGGCCTTAGGCCGAATACTAGCAACCACCTACCTATTTCTTCCAAATCCCGAAATATTCGCTTGCTCCTGAAATTGTCAAGATCCCTACTTAACCATTGTTAGAATCGGCTATACACATGAAATCTAGGAAAATGGCCCTTGGCCGAATACCATATAGGCTTACCCTGAAGAATCGAATCCAAGAAACTCCTTAATGCTTCCTTCCTTCGGCTACATACAAAAGAACACACTTAATGGCACTATGAACATTCGACCATGCTATAAAAACCAAGACCAAACACTTGGTTTCGGCACACCAATAAAAAGAACCCAAAACCGATTTCTTAAAAGGGAGATCACTTACCACCACAAAAGGGAGATCACTTACCACCACACACGTTGGAAAGATCAGAAAAGAGTAGTCGACAGCCCCTCCTTAGAGATTCGGCTTTAGAGCATAATAATGGTGTTTTGGCACTTTTATTGGTAAAGAGAAAAATACACAAAAGTAAAGAATGGGGCTATAAGGTTTCGGCTAAGGCTCCCAAATGAGGACGGAGTATTCGGCTAACACCAAATAAAAGAAGAAGCTCGGGAAGAAGTTATAGGTTTGGCCAAGAAACAAATAGGAAGAAAAGAATAAAATGCAAATGGCCCTAATGCACCTTGAAGTTTCGGTCACAAACAAAAGAGAATGGAACCCGAAACTAGATAGCTTTTTCTCAAAAAGAAAATGGCACAAATGGGAAAAGAGAAAACTAAATTTCGGCACACTCTCCTTATTAAGCTTCAAACCGAAAATACACACCAAGAGTCTCCCTTGGCCGGCCACCATATCTTCACTTATCACATCCCTCATTTTTCTCTCCTATTTTATCTCTTATCTACCCATTTAACTAAATAAAATAAAGCCACAATTATCTTCTATCTATAGCCAAAATTTAAAAAGAAAATCAAGACTTATCTTCATCTTTAAAAAGTCCATATGCCGTCCATCTCCTCCTTTCTCTCTTGACGCCAAAATGCAAAATAATAGCCACACTTCCTGCTGCCAACAAGACTCGAACCTGAGCCCTTCTCCCTTGCTTGAGGCGTCACTCACCAAGGCACTAAGTGGTGCCTTCAAGCCACTTTACCAAGGCATTTCTTGTGTCCAAATTCCCTTACAAATTCCCTTAAGGCCTCCTTAGCCTAGCTCCCCCTACTAACCTTAAAATCCAATATTTTTCCAAGGCATTCCCTTTTATCCTAGGGTTTTAGGAACCCCTAAAACACATCCAGACATACACTAAGCCCACTAACACTTGAATTATGCACCAAATGCATAATTCCTAAATCTAGGATATTACATTAACTTACCTTTTGTTGAAGCTATTTCACAGATGTCGACGTACGCAAAATTCTTAAAGGAACTCCTGACGAATAAAAGGAAGCTTGAAGAAGTATCGATGGTGGAACTTAATAAAGAATGCTCAACCATCCTCCAAAACAAGTTACCAACCAAATTAAAAGACCCAGGAAGTTTTACTATCAATTGTTTAGTTGGTAACCTGAACATTAAGAAAGCATTAGCTGATCTAGGTGCCAGTATTAATTTAATGCCTTACAAAATGTTTAAACAACTTGATCTTGGGGAACCACAACCCACTAGGATGAGTATTCAGTTAGCCGATATATACATTAAATATCCTAGAGGAGTTATCGAAGATGTCTTGGTGAAAATTGACAAATTTATTTTCCCTATTGATTTTGTTGTGCTAGACATCGATGAAGACATTAACGTTCCTTTAATTTTAGGACGTCCCTTTTTAGCTACTGCTAGAGCTGTTATCGATGTAGGTGACGGTAAACTGGTATTAAGGATAGGCGATGAGGAAATTATTTTTCAAATTTATGATGCCATGCGATACTCTAAAGAACAAGATGATTCCTATTATTTTGTTGATACTACTGACCATATCATTCAAAATTCATTACAGGAAATCATCCATGACAACATGATGGAACTGTGCCTAACTCAAGAAGAGGGGGGAGAAGATGAAGGCGAAAAGATGAACTTGAATACATCTTCATTTAGACAAATAAAAGAAGAAAGCATTGAAGATAATGACGAATTAAAACGGAAAACCTCCATTGATGAGCCACCCAATCTGGAATTGAAACAATTACCAACACACTTGGAATATGTATTCCTTGGGGAAAACTCTACGCTACCGGTTATTATCTCTGCAGAATTAAAACCCAAGGAAAAAGAGGAGTTGATTTAGGTTCTAAGAGAACATAAAAGGGCCATAGCTTGGAAAATCTCTGACATCAAAGGAATAAGCCCATCGTTCTGCACCCACAAAATTCTAATGGAAGAAGAATACAAGCCGTGTGTGCAACCCCAGAGACGGCTAAACCCCAACATGAAAGAAGTGGTCAAAGCCGAGGTAATTAAACTTCTAGATGCAGGAATAATTTATCCTATTTCTGAGAGCACCTGGGTAAGTCCTATGTAGGTAGTTCTAAAGAAAGAAGGTATGACGGTAGTGCCCAACGAAAAGAACGAGTTGATCCCACAAGAACGGTTACAGGTTTGACAGTCTGTATAGACTATAGAAAGCTAAATGATGTCACCAGAAAGGATCACTTCCCTCTACCCTTCATAGATCAAATGTTAGAAAGACTATCCGGGCATATGTACTACTGCTTCTTGGACAGACTCTCCGGCTACTTCCAAATCCCCATAGCTCCTGAAGACCAAGAGAGGACAACATTTACATGCCCATAGGGTATGCTTGCTTATCGTAGAATGCCTTTTGGATTATGTAGTGCTCCTGCTACTTTTCAGCGTTGCATGTTGGTAATCTTTGACGAACTCGTGGAAGACATCATGGAGGTATTTATGGATGATTTCTCAGTATTCGGTATTTCTTTCCATATTTGCCTTAAAAATTTAAAACAAGTTCTAATATGATGTGAGGAAACAAACCTTGTTTTGTATTGGGAAAAATGTCATTTTATGGTTAGAGAAGGGATTGTGTTAGGACATAAGATTTCTAGTAAAGGGATTGAGGTAGATAAAGCAAAGGTTGAAACCATAGAAAATTTACCTCCCCCTAGTTCAGTTAAGGCTATTAGAAGCTTTTTAGGACATGCAGGGTTCTATAGAAGATTTATTAAATATTTTTCTAAAATAGCTAAGCCGTTGATAAAATTACTAGAAAAAGATGTTCCATTCAATTTCAATTAGGAATGATTAGATGCATTTAATATCCTTAAGGATAAATTAATAAATGCTCTGATTTTAATTGCACCTGATTGGAACTTACCCTTTGAACTAATGTGTGATGCAAGTGATTTTGCAGTAGGTGCCATTTTGGTACAACGAAGAGACAAGCATTTTCAGCCAATTTAATACGCTAGCAGAACATTAACACCCGCACAAGAAAGCTACACCACCATAGAAAAAGAATTGCTAGCTGTAGTTTTTGCTTTTGATAAATTTAGGCAGTACCTAATTTTGTCTAAAGATGTCGTTTATACTGACCATTCAGCTCTGCGTTATCTTTTAAACAAACCTGATGCAAAACCTAGACTCATACGATGGACTTTACTCTTATAGGAATTTGACTTGGAAATACAAGATAAGAAGGGAGCTGAAAATCTTGCAGCAGATCACCTCTCTAGACTTGAAAATCCACATACCAAATAACTCGATGAAAGCGAGATAAACGATTCGTTTCTCGAAGAACAACTCTTTTCTTAAGACCAAAAGAGTTTGTTATTCATTCTGATCATGAAGCACTCAAGTACATTAAAGGCCAACATAAGCTCAATAAAAGGCACACAAAGTGGATCGAGTACTTAGAGTCATTCCCGTACGTAATTAAATACAAAAAGGGTAAAGAAAATATAGTAGCTGATGCATTGTCACAAAGGTACACTTTATTGACAATCCTTGACTCTAAACTGCTTGGTTTTCATCACATTAAGGAATTGTATTCTAATGATGCTGATTTTGGCAATGTCTATAATGCTTGCGAAAATGGTGCTTTTGATAAGTTTTACAGGCATGAAGGATTCCTTTTCCAGGAAAAAAAGTTATGCATACCGCAAGGCTCTATGCGAGACATGCTTGTGTTAGAGGCACATAGTGGTGGCCTTATGGGTCATTTTGGAAGAGACAAAACATTGTCCACTCTTCAAGAACATTTTTTCTAGCCAGGAATGCGAAAGGACATTGAACGAATCTACGATTGTTGCATAACCTGCAAACGAGCTAAATCACAGGATTAGCCTCATGGTTTATACACGCCCCTTCCTATTCCGGAAACTCCTTGGACTGACATCTCCATGGATTTCATCCTTGGCTTACCGAGATCTAAAATTGGGAAGGACTCAATTTTCGTTGTAGTTGATCATTTTTCTAAAATGTTCCATTTTATACCTTGTTCTAAAACTGACGATGCTGTGCATATTGCAAACTTGTTTTTTAGGGAAATCATATGATTGCATGGAGTTTCGAGAATGATCGTATCCAGTCAGGACGTAAAATTATTAAGTCATTTTTGGCGAACTCTGTGGGGAAAGCTAGGGACGAAATTGCTATTTTCGACCACTTGTCATCCTCAAACGAATGGAAAAACCGAGGTGGTGAACCGAGTCCTATCGACCTTGTTGCGAGCATTAGTGCGGAAAAATCTCAAGACGTGGCAAGATTGTCTGCCCCACATTGAATTCGCTTATAATCGAGCTGTTCATTCCGCAACTAAATTTTCTCCCTTTGAGATTGTTTACGGGTTTAACCCTTTCACTCCTCTGGATTTATTACCATTTCCTTCCGACAAATTTAACCATTCTGATGCTAGGAAAAAGGCGGACTATGTAAAGGAGCTGCATAGAAAAGTGCGCGAGAATATCGAGGCGAGAACCTAGCAATACGTCCAACGAGCCAACAGGGGTCGTAGACGCATTCTCTTTGAACCAGGGGACTGGGTTTGGGTCCATATGCGCAAAGAAAGGTTTCTCGCTCAAAGGCGATCCAAACTTCTCCCAAAGGGGGACGGTCCATTTCAAGTCCTTGAACGAATAAATGACAACTCGTACAAATTGGACTTACCAGGTGACTATAACGTGAGCGCAAGTTTTAATGTCTCTGATCTGTCTCCTTTTGATATAGGTGATGATTCAAGGACGAGTCAACTTAAAGAGGGAGGGAATGATACGAACGCACCTATGATAGACATTAACTGAGACACTCTCGAGCTGCCCAATGGACCAATTACGCGTAGCCGGGCTAAACAATTTAAGGAGCCTACTTCAGTTTTAGTGGCACAAATTTGGAACGAAGAAAGGAAGTACTTCAAGAACACGCCGAACATTTACAATTTATTTAAGACCGAATATATTAGCTAATTTGGATGCTAATTTATTATTTTATTACATGTTATTTCATATTAATTTAAGTTGTTTAGTTTAGTTTTAATATATGTCTAGTGTTTAAAATAAAGTATTTTATTTTTGGTTCAAATTAATGTGTGGTTGCGTTTTATAGGAGATAATAATGCCATAAGCATGGATGGCACACTTGAATTCCATGATGCATATCCAAGCACAAACAAATGGAAATTGAAAGTGAGTGGCAGACCATTAGCATGCAGCAATTGCTTGGAAGATTTTGATTTTTAATTTGGCAAGTTGACGCATGGAGATTGAATGAATAAACAAGGGAGTTTGAATTTTAAATGCACAATACAAATGAAGATAATATCAAATGGAGCATTGGATGATGGACGGCAATAGAGATTGGAGCATGAAAGCCAAAAAGAAAGCTAATGGGGGAATAAGTAAATCTGAGATGAATAAAATATATGGAAGCATGAGGGGAGTTTTGTTCTTATATGGAATAAACAAATGAATTGATGGCACCATAAGTAATGGACGGCAATATGGGTAAATAAACAAATTGGAAATTGCAAGTGTTGTGGGAGTATGGGATGGCCATCATGGAGGGAATATTATGGGGGGTCTTGAAAATTTTAAATTAAGAAAAAAAAAAGAGTGAAGGAAACATTGGACGGCTTGGAATAAATAATTAGCATGTGTATGGCTTTGATTTTTTTTATGGGAATTTAATTTCCCAAGTGTGGTATTTTAGCCATTCGGCTATAAATAGTTTGGTTATTTTCATTTGTAGGGGACTTGATTTTATGAATGAATATTTTTTTTTTGGTGAGTTTAATTCACTCTCCTAATTCTTCAAGTTTCCAATTGACTTATCTAGTTCCTAGTGGCGTCAATCTAACTTTGTTTCGAACTTATCATCCTTTTGGGTGTGGCGTTCATTTTCTATACCGTTGGTTCCTATCTTTCTAGATAGCGGGTCTCGGTTTATTCAAACTCCTTTCATCCGTTTGAAGCTTATAAGATTCGGGTCTTTAATATTTATTAAAGGTTCTTTCTTGTTTCAAATTCGTATCCATCTCAACCACTTAATTATTTTATTTTTCAAGCCGTTACCATTAAATTATCCCTTTGTTCATCTTTAACGAAAAACTACCTAATTTACGATCAGGAAACATCTATGAGTCATTTTCAAACCCGAGGCAAGTCGTATCAACGAGCGTGCCAGAAGCCGTGTACAAACAGAGAAGAATTTCTTTTCCCAACACGGGCTACGATACCAGTCCACGCCCGTGTCACCCAACAGTGCAAGGCTACTGACTTGTCGAGCACGGGCTACACATGCCCGTGCCCCACAACTGTGTGAAGCTACTGACTTACATACCACGGGCGTGCCCATTATCCCACGGGCGTGTCAATAACCCTGAACGCGCCTAAAATTCGAATCGCAAAAAACACGGGTAATTTAAAACAGAGCACGGGCGTGGCAACAGCCCATGCCCCCCGTATATAATAAAATCATACCGTCCCTTTCCCAAAACCTAAACGTAAAATCAAATTTCACCAGCCTTCTCCCCAAAACCACCCGAACCCACATCTTTCTCCACCCCAAAATTCTTCTCCTTCCCTTTCTTTCCAACAAATCCGTCCAAAAACTGCCCGCACGCCCGCACCACAGCCGTGCAACCGAACGCACACGCCCCTGCCACCGTCGTGTTCATGCTGCAACTTGTGCCACCGCCGTGCTCCGACCGTGCTCCGACCGTGCTCGATCCTTTTACACCATCCCTAGTTCCTTTTTCTTAACTCAAAACTTGACAAACATTATGACACTTCTCTTTATTCTTATCTTTTGTTTAGGTTTAGTATTAAAAGCATGATTTTTGTTTAGGAATCTTGTCTCAAAAATTCAATCCCCATGAATTTTTATTGGTTGTTATTTAGATTTCATGTTCATTTTAATATTTAGGAATGAATTCTTGCAATTTAAAACTAATAAGATTGATACATTCCTTTGCTCACTGCTGTCAAATAAATTCTGCTTAAGATTCTAACTTTTCAAAATTTTGATTGATTTAAGTATGACATATTCTGGCTAGATTATTGTTGAGGCTTAATAAAAAAACTTGCTTTATATGTGATTACAAATTGCAGGTACAAATGTCATCATCACGACCAAAGTGATCCTCAACCGCCCCAAGCAAGAAAAGAAAGGGGCCCGAATCATCTTCCGCAAGTGCTTCTTCCGAGCTTCGAGACCCATTCCTCAGATTTCCTCAAGCAGCTCAGGAAGAGCGGTACAAGACAATCCGA
This sequence comes from Gossypium australe, assembly GCA_005393395.2. Classification (NCBI taxonomy): domain Eukaryota; kingdom Viridiplantae; phylum Streptophyta; class Magnoliopsida; order Malvales; family Malvaceae; genus Gossypium; species Gossypium australe. The sequence continues at coordinate 101,717,273 of CM016623.1, forward strand.
GACAGACCCCTAGGCACTGCTAGGTGCATCGATTGGGATGCAATAGAACAAGTTAAAATCGAAACCGATATTCGAGCCTACCTCTCGACCGACCCGTGGGAGCAGTTCTTCTCAATCATCGAGCCCACATACTTGAGCTCACACTAGAATTTTGCACCACCTTCACATTGCAGATAGTGATGGCACAGTTCGACGATCCGGGTACCATCCAATTTCGTTTAGGGGGCACAGTACGTCGAATGAGCGTACCACAATTTGGCTCAGCACTAGGACTGTATACACCAGAATTTATAGAAGACAACCTACTCTCCGGGTTAAACCGCCAACTCCATTGCACTCCCCTCAACTGCTGGAATAACTTAGCACCCACCACGACTGTCTACGACCCCAGTCGCTCGAAGGCGATAGCCCTTCCCCCACCTCTACGGTATATTCACGCCATTCTCGCTCATACCATCGTAGGTCACCGAGAGAGCACCGGCGTGGTAAACAAACACGATGTTTACTACCTATCGTGCATGTCAGAAGGGCACGTTTTTGACCTGGCATACTTTATCGCCTATGCAATTCAACACCAGATAGAGCCGCACAGAAAAGGGATTTTATCGATGGGGCCATACATAACAAGGTTGGCTCGATACTTTGGCCTCCTCTACACTGAGGCACAGATCACCTCCCTCACACTGATCGGCAACATGGTACCTCGGGGCATCTAGATGATGCTACACATGAGAATGATCAAACACCATCGAGGGACCGACCCTCGCAGTACCGATTAGTGACACCCACAGACGAGGGGGAGGTTGAGGACATTACTGATGATGTCCCACCACCATCACAGGAGGCACCAATTTCGAGCCAGCGACCATCCCGTGCAGCATCATCATTAGTGGATATCTCTACACGGCTCGACCAGTTCGAGCTGTATTTTGCTAAAAACACTCGGTGCTTTGACGGGATAGAGGCTACCCTTCAACAAATATGCCAGCACCTCCATATATCACCACCAGAACCACCACAGGACCAGGCCGATGATGAGGACCTTTGAGTCCTTTTATCTAGATTTTCTTTTTAAGTTTTATTTTTTATTTTCTCGTTATTTTAATTCATCTTCAGTTTGAACATTTTTCATCATACATTGACAACCTTTTTTATGAGTTTCATCAACATCTAACCCTCGAGTATTCCTAACATTTATCTAATTATGCCCTCAAACGATTTCTAACTGATGACTTAGCAGTTTCAAAAACATCGCTAGGAAGCAATTCACCACTACACAAGTCACCAGACAACACGACCTCTACCATCCTCCAAGGAAATCATCCATTAATTCAGGGAGTGCCACTTTCTCCCCTCTATTTTAATTTTGCATATTGACTGTCATTATCCATCTTTGTACATTGGGGGCAATGTACATCTTATGTATGGGGGGTAAACGTGCCAAACTTTTTTCATTATTCTCAAAACCCTGAATTTAACCTTGTTTTTAAGTAAATTTCTCATAATACTAATTAGGATGAAATTTCTAATTACTTATGGTTTTTATTGACATGTTTTTGAGTAAGTCATTGATAATTGTGCATTGATGATTAAATTTTAAGATACTAGAGAATCAAGCATGATAAGTCTATTTTTCAGAATAAAAATTTTTGCTAGGTTGTTAACCTAAATTTGAATATTGCTTTGAAATTTGAAATTTATGAGATTGATGTCAAAACACCCATAATTTTTGTGAGATTTTGAGTTGTATAGAGCATATATTCTTTTTCGTGCTTACTTTTTATTATGAGTGTGTCAACATTGATCTGTTATTCTAGAACTTGCCTTGATTTTACATGACGAGACCACATCTATGATTTGATATACAGAGATGATAAAGGCACTTAGGATTTAACCCACTCACTCCACTAAAACGCCTACCTTCATAAATTAACCCTTAGTGAACCCCGCTGATCTTAACAACCCTTTTTATTGACTCACCTATTAATAACCCAAAAACCCCTTTGTATTTGTTATCACCATTTCTTTTTAACTACCCTTTAATCGAGATATGATTTGATTAGTTACCGAATTAAATCAGAGCATGAGTTGAATTCATCCAGCATTATTATTAGTTTGTTCTTAAAAAAAATTAGAGTACATCCAGTATTAGTGACGAGCTTATAGAGTTAAAGCTTATTTTTCGAAAGAAAAGCTCGTATTATTAGGATTATTATTTTCAGTACTCTTTGTATTGAACTATCTATGTATAAATTATCTATGAATTATGATGAGGCATTGTTGATAGGAATTGTGAATTATGAAAAGTTCGTTTTAATTGTACGTCGAGAATTTTGCTTGAGGACAAGAAAAAGCTTAAGTGTGGGGGTATTTGATAAACCGTGATTATAACATGTTTTAGACCCACATTTAATATGATTTTGGATGATTTATCGGTCAATTTATGTAAAAAGGTGCTCTTAATCCTTTCTTTTCATGTCTTATACCCAGGAAAGCACCCGAGGATGAAAAGAACATAAAACGGGCCCAAAACGGAGTAAATGAGCCATATCACAAAACCCACACGGCCTGGGCCAAAGTCTACACGGTCGTGCCTTGACGAGCATCCAGAACACGACCTCAACCCCGATTTACATGGCTGTGCCTCAACTTAGAAATCCAAACACGGCCTAAAGACGAGTCACACGGGCGTGTGACATGGCCGTGCCCCTGTCGTGGCTTTAGACAGTTTCAGTCAGAAAAGGATACTTAGGGAGAAAGAATCACATTCCAAGAGCCTATAAATACCCCCTAAGTACCACCTTTGAAAGGGCGTCGAGCTAGGCCTAGAAGCCAAGCCGGAAAGGTCAGAATTGAGGGAATTACTCGAAGTTAGCCAGTTGATCCATCCCAAGAAGTTGAAATTCTACTCAAGACGACAGATTTCTCCTTCAATTCCTTCAGGGAGTTTTAGTGATTTCTTATGTTTTGTTTTATCTTTTCTCTTGAGATGTTTTGTTTATTTGTTATGAACTAAACCCCTCAAATACTTGAAGGGGATGAAACCTAGATGAATCTTGTTATTGTTTCATGAATTTTATGATAAATACTTAGTTTGTTTTTAATTATGCATGCTTAATCCAAATCTGATGTGCTTAGGTGGAGGAGGAATAGACCCTACTTAAGAGTAGATCTAGCATAATTAAGCGGAGTTGATCGAACGCCTAGAGATAGGGTTACGAGATTTTGCCGGATTAGGGTGAAACCTAATATAGGAATCCATTGATCAGTTTACTGCTATTCTAGGGGGTTATTATAAGAGAACGAGAGTTCCACTAATTAACCTAGGGTTAGACGTTATTCGCCTCGAGAGAGGGTTTAATATACGTTAGGGAGTCCTACGGATCAAACTAAGTGAATAAATCTTATGGTTTAGGGTTAAATAACAAGTGAAGTCTTGGTGGATTCTTCCTGAGGGTATCATCGTGATCAACTGAGTTTTTCTTCAAGTTATTTCCCAATTCGTTCTTTTTGTCTTTGCGTCTTTAGCTTAGTAGTCGTTAAATTAGATTATAGCAACTTCACTATTATTTTAGGCCAAATAATAAAAAGAAAGTTAGTATTAGTACTTTTAGTTCCTTTGGGTTTGACAATCCGGTCTTACCTAAGCTATACTACTGTTCAATAGGTACACTTGCCTTTAATCGTTGTCAGAGTTAGTTTCCAGGTTTGAGCATTCATTTTATAAATTTTAAAGCTCTGATTTCAGCGATCACTTTTCATACCTGACCATCAGTGCTTCTACCTCGAATCACTGTACATCTTATTAGTCCCCTAATGAATAGACAAGCTACCGCTATGAGTGTAACACCCCAAACCCGGCCTAGACGTTACGACTGGATCTGGCGCGTCACATAGAAAGGTCTTTTAAAAACAGATTAATCGCGTGTTTGGTTGAAAAGTTGGAACCTTCAGTTTAGAAGTTTGTCGCAAGCGATTGTTTAGAAAAGTTGCGCGTTGAAAATGTTGCGTCGCTTTCGAAAACTCTGAGCTTCGTTTTTATTTTGAAAACAACATGACTTGTTTACGGTCTAATTTTTAAAGAAATTGTTATCATTTTGAAACTTCCTCAGTTACGAAATCCGAACTTAAATATTTGCGGAATCGTGATATTTTAAAAACGGTTTGTTAACACTTCCAAGAAACTCCCGTATTAAGCATTAGAACAATAGATATTAAAAGTTAAACAGAATTAAGAAGGGAATTTATGTCTAGAGGCCTTATTACAAAACATTAACCCAAATAGAAAAAATACTCTTAGGAAATAAAGCAAATGGAAAATTTACTAAGGTTTGCAAACGACGTTCCTAAAGCATGGCCTCCTCCGAGTCATCCACAGCTCCAAATCCTTACTGCTGAACATTACCTGCGAGGTTAAAGAGAGAGGAGTGAGTTACAAGAACTCAGTATGTAATCCCCTTACCGCCACCCACTAGGCCCGAGCCCATATAACATCAATTTGGGCTTAAGCCCATTAAACCTAATAATAATGGAAATGGATTAATGCAACCCCACCCATCCATCCATCACACCCCCGACCAGCCAATCACACCTGTGGGGATCTAGTCAACCCACCCTGCCGCTCACACAAAAATGCAGTCAAGCTGCTAAACATAAGGTACTGGTCGCTGAGCCACTAGAATCATATTTACGTAGATACATATATAAAATGTGGCCATGCCACCAGGCTACACTGCTCTTCATTCAAATTCCCATCCCATGCAATATGATAAGATTCAACATACATATCAGAGTATACAAGTGTAGAGCAGACATTCAACCTAGCAAGGTATTTTGGTATATCGGCCCAATGAGGGCATTTTAGTAAATCGACCCACTAAGGGCATTTCGGTAAATTGGCCCATCAAGGGCATTTTAGTAAATCAGCCCATCAAGGGTATTTCGGTAAATCAGCCCATCAAGGGCATTTCGGTAAATCAACCCATCAAGGGCATTTTAGTAAATTGGACCATCAAGGGCATTTTAGTAAATCGGCCCATCAAGGGCATTTTAGTAAATCGGCCTATTAAGGGCATTTTGGTAAATCAGCCCGTAAAGGGCATTTTAGTAAATCGGCCCGATAAGGGCATTTTGGTAAATCGGCCCGTTAAGGGCATTTTGGCGATTTTCGGAGATGGCATGGGTTAAGCGTGTTATTCGATTGTATACAATAATCTGGTTCATTAAACTTACGAGTAACGATGGTTCAGTTTTACCAGCATGGTAGCGTATACGAAACTAAGCAGTTACGGTGTAAGATTATACACCTAATTACGTAGAGAACTATACGCTCCTGCTCTTTGTCACCTATACCAATCATATCAGACAATCAACTATCAAAAGAGAGATCTTTAATTTGAATCTAAGCGAATGATTTACAACACTTACCCTTACTATCGCGCACAACCACTATTTGCTTATTCGCACCGGATGTTGGTTCCCTTCTACAACCCGGTGGGAAATCCCAAACTGCAGACACTGCCCTACGTTTGAACTTGGGAACAAGGATTACGGGACCACTCTCCTTAGGTTCCCCTAGCGTTACCCCCTTCGACTGATTATCACTTGCATCCATGAAGAAAACCCGATAAGTAAAGTACCACAATGAAATCGGTACACAATGGGTTTCGGCTCTTACCACTATTTCAAAACGATCACAGACCAGAGGAGAACAAGTTGTTTAATCCCTAAAACAAACAGTTAGACAAAACTGTCGATCCGATTTAGTAGAGTAACCGAACAGAGAGAAATGGAAATGAATCATATATGAACCCCCTACCTTGAGCAATTTACCAGCTTTTTCCTTTATGTCCTGACGCCACCTGCCTTCTCCCCCTTAAGTGCTCAAACACTAAAATTTTTCCTAGTCCCAACTCGACCCCAGGCATTATTAGGCCTCCCAAACATCCTTAAATAACCCGCAGAACCAGCATAACATGAAATTGCACAAATTTATAGACCCCTAGATTTTAGGATGTTACAATTCTACCCCCTTAAAGAAATTTCAGCCTTGAAATTTTACCTGGTTAAAAGAGATAAGGATATTGCTGTCGCATTGCATGTTCTGGCTCCCACGTGGCTTCCTCTGACTTGTGATTACGCCATAACACTTTGACCAACGTAATAGATTTCCTTCTCAATACCTTAACATCCCGATCTAGAATCTGCACTGCTCTTATTCAAAAGACAAATCAGGTCTTACCTTGATTTCTTCCACCGGCACTACATGAGACGGATCCAAACGATAGCGCCTTAGCATCGAAACATGGAATACATTATGGATCTAACTTAACTCCAGAGGTAACTCAAGCTGATAAGCCACAGGCCCTACATGTTTCAATGCTCGGTATGGGCCGATGAACCTGGGGCTCAACTTGCCCTTCCGTCCAAATCTTAGAACCTTCTTCTAGGGTGAGACTTTTAAGAAGACGCGATCCCCCACTGAACATTCTCTTTCTCTACGCTTCAGATCTGCATATGATTTCTGTCTATTAGAAGCTTCCTTCTACCGAGCTCGAATCATCTTAACTTTCTCCTCAGTCTCTGAGATTAATTCCGAACCTAACAACTGTCGCTCACTCAACCCTGTCCAGCAGGTAGGGGTACGACACCTACGACCATATAACGCCTCGTAGGGTGACATCTGAATGCTGGATTGGTAGTTGTTGTTGTACGCAAATTCTGCTAAAGGCAAATAGTCTTCCCAGCTGCCATTAAAATCAATTACACAGCCCCTTAACATGTCTTCTAAGATCTGGATTAGCCTCTCCGACTGACCATCAGTCTAAGGATGAAACGCTGTGCTAAATTCCAATTTGGTACCCAAAGCCTGATGCAATGCCTTCTAAAATTGAGATGTAAATCTTGGGTCCCTGTCTGATATGATTGACACTGGCACCCCATGCAGCCTCACAATTTCCGCCACATACAGCTTGGCTAGCCTCTGAAGTGAGTAGTCAGTACGAACTGGTACGAAGTGAGCGGACTTAGTCAGTCGATCAACAATCACCCACACTGAGTCTTTCTTAGTAGGTGTCAGGGGTAACCCACTAACAAAATCCATCGTCACCCTCTCCCACTTCCAAAGTGGAATCTTAACCGGTTGCAGCAATCCTGAAGGCAACTGGTGTTCCGCCTTCACTTGCTGACACGTTAAACACTTGCTCACGAAGTCGGTAACCTCCTATTATAACCTTGGCCACCAATACTGGTCACCGAGATCTCGGTACATCTTGCTTCCACCGGGGTGCATAGTGTATGGGCTACTATGCACCACCTGCAAAATCATCTGTCTTAACTCAGAATCCTTCGGCATACAGTCTCTTCTGTGGAAACATAATACCCCTTCACTGTTTCATCCAAAGTCCACCGTCCCGCCACTTTTCACTTGCTGAAACCGAGGACCCAACAATTCATCCAACACTTGTTTCCCCTTAATCTGACTAACCCAAGACGGTTTCACCTGAAGCTCTGCCAGCAAACTTCCATCCTCATAAAGGCTGAGATGGGAAAACATAGCTCTCAATTCCCACACTACCTTCCGACTTAAAGCATCCGCTACCACATTGGCTTTTCCCGGGTGGTGCTCGATCGAGTAGTCATAATCCTTCAACAACTCTATCCACCTCCGTTGCCTTAAATTTAACTTTTTCTGGGTGAAAAGATATTTTAGGCTTTTTTGATCGGTGTAAATGATCGACTTCTATCCATACAAATAATGCCTCCATATCTTTAAGGCTAACACCACCGCAGCTAGCTCCAAATCATGAGTGGGATAGTTCACTTCATGTGGCCTTAATTGCCGAGACGCATATGCCACAACCTTCCCTTCTTGCATTAGCACACATCCTAACCCTGTGTGCGATGCATCATAGTAAACAACAAATTCCTTCCTAGCCTCTGGCTGAATCAATACTGGTGCCACAGTTAAAATCTTCTTCAGCCTCTCAAAGCTTTCCTGTTGCTTATCAGCCCAAACAAACGATACTCCTTTTCGTAACAACTTGGTTAAGGGTGCAGCAATCAGTGAAAACCTCTCAACAAATCTTCTGTAGTACCCAGCCAAACCCAGAGAACTTCAGATTTCTGACACTGACTTTGATGGTTTCCAATCCAACACAGCTTCGATCTTCCGGGGGTCAACTCTAATCCCTTCGGTAGACACAACATGCCCCAAACAGGTCACCTCCTTCAGCTAGAACTCACACTTACTAAATTTGGCATACAACTGCTTCTCGCTTAAAATTTGTAGCACAACCCGAAGATGGGAATCATGCTCTTCCTCTGTTCTTGAGTACACCAGAATGTCGTCTATGAATATCACCACGAACCGATCCAGATAGGGTTGGAAGACCCGATTCATCATATCCATAAATGCAGCTGGTGCATTCGTTAATCCGAACGGCATTACTAAAAACTCGTAATGTCCATACTGATTTTGGAATGCTGTCTTATGGATATCTGCCTCCTTAACCTTTAGCTGATGGTATCTTTACCTTAAATCAATCTTCGAGAAAACTGAAGCTCCCCGCAGCTGATCAAAAAGACCGTCGATTCTAGGTAACGGGTATTTGTTCTTAACTGTGAGCTTGTTCAACTGACGATAGTCGATACACATATGCAACAACCCATCCCTCTTTTTTACGAACAACACCACACTCCCCATGGCAATACACTTGGTCTGATAAAACCCCGGTCCAACAACTCTTGAATCTGAGCTTTCAGTTCCACTAGCTCCTTCCGTGCCATCCTATACGGGGCGATGGACACCGGAGCCATTCCTGGCAACAGTTCAATGCCAAATTCCACCTCACGATCAGGAGGTAATCCCGGAAGCTCCTCAGGAAAGACGTCCGTAAACTCTTTCACTATTATAACATTCTCTACCGACAATCCTTGGTATCCAAAGCACAGATGTAAGCTAGGTACGCCTCGCACCCTTTTCACATAAACTTTTCAGCTTTTAAAGCAAAAACCACATTAGACAAGTAATTCCTTCTCTCACCTAACATCATCACTTCGTTATTCTCTGGAGTTCTTAGTACCATTCGCTTTGAGGCACAGTCCACGCTCGCACGGTGCTTAACTAACCAGTCCATGCCCAATATAAGGTCAAACTCGCCGAATGGCAGTTCCATCAAATCCGCCAGAAATACTACTCCCTACACTACTAGGGGCACATCCCTAAACAACTTATTCACTACTACCGATTGTCCTAAAGGGCTAATCACAGACATTTCTCTAGCAGCAATCTCAGATTTAATATCCAAAGTTCCGGACATAGCACAGGCAACATACGAATGGGTAGATCCAATATCTATCAAAGCGGTAAAGGGTGCATCGAATATAAAAAATGTACCGGTTATGACGTCTGGTCCGTCGCCATCCTCTCGACGTCTAGCCGCGTAAACTAGTCCTGGCTGCCTCACATCTGTGTTACCCCTGCTACCAGCACCCTTACCCGGTGCTCCCTGACCATGTCCTGTACCATTTCCTCCTCTGCTAAACCCACAACCCCTTGGCGGCTGTTGAGCGCCTCCCGCTGGCTGCGCAAATCTGTGACGAACTACCTGTGTCTGAATAGGCTCTCGAGGACAATCCCTAAACCGATGGTCCTTGGATCCACACCTGAAACACCCGCCAGTTCTTTTCCAGCATTCAGCCGAGTGAAGTTTCCCACAATCCACACAAGGCTATAACTGATTGGTAACAGCTAGAACACCCACTCGAGCTGGCCCCTCAAACCTGGGCCTTTTCTGAAACCCTCCTGCAGAACCTGAGTACCCAGAATCTCTTTTCTTCCTACCCCTGTCCTTATCTCGATTCCGCCTTTCCGAGTGTTTCACCTCCTCCGCAATTTTAGCTTTCTTCACTAACGTAGCAAAATTCCTTTCACTCTGCGGTGCTATCAGTACCCGCAACTTATCACACAGCCCGTCTTCAAAGTGCACATAGCGGTCATATTCAGTCGACACTATTCCCCGAGCATACCAGCTCAAACGCAGAAACTCTGCCTCGTACACTGCCACAGATCTACCTCCTTGAACCAGGTTTAAAAATTCCTTTCGCCAGGCATCGACATAGCTAGCCCCGACATATTTTCCCTGGAATGCTGTCTTAAAGAAATCCCAGGTAATGCAATCAGCTTGGGTGCCTTCCCGAACAGTGAGCCACCACTCGTACGCCTCATCTCTCAGCAATGACAGAACCCCTTTCAGCTTCTGCTCAGCTGTACAATCCAAATCGTCCATAATCCGCTCGACAGCCTCAAGCCAATACTCCACTACATTTGGGGCTACACCCGAAATACCCCTAAAGACTTCGGCCCCATTCGATCTAAATCGCTCCGATATGGACCCACGAGTTATCGACCCAGTACTTGCCCCAGCAACCCTTTTCAATACTCGCAGCATCACTTGGGACAGAGCGTCATCCCCTCCCATTCGGTCATGTGACCCAGTTTCAGTCACTAGTGATGCAGGTGCATCCATTTCAGGCATATGCCCAGATGCTTCGGACCCAACTCCAGCATCTCGGCCTCTACCACGACCACGTCTACCGCATCCACGTCTTCTAGCGCTCATGTTTGCTAAGTCGATTTAATCTGATTAAGAATCTTATGAATCAGTATGCAATTCAATTTTTATTAATCAATGTTTTATGAGGTGCAAGTATCAGACTTGTTTTCACGAATCGTATTCCCAAAGTCTCAATCTCTATAGTTTTAGCTCCTAAGGCTAAAAGTTCCAGTGTACTACTATCTCGCAAAATTTTCTAACTACAGTCATAATATTATAACAACAATAATCATAGAATCAGAAGACTTACAGATTTGGTGCTGGATACTCGTGGTGCCATACCTCTATTAAAGATGTGCATTTTAAAACCAAGTTTCAAACAACTCTGGAAAACATTTTTGAACCCACTCCACAGACGAGTTTTGCAACCAAGCTTTGATACCATAAAATGTAACACCCCCAACCCGGCCTAGTCGTTACGACCGAATCTGGCGTGTCACATAGAAAGGTCTTTTAAAAACAGATTAATCGCGTGTTTGGTTGAAAAGTTGGAACCTTCAGTTTAAAAGTTTGCTGGAAAAACTAAGCGATTGTTTAGAAAAGTTGAGCGTTGAAAATGTTGCGTCTCTTTCGAAAACTCTAAGCTTCATTTTTATTTTGAAAACAACATGACTTGTTTACGGTCTGATTCTTAAAGAAATTGTTATCATTTTGAAACTACCTTAGTTACGAAATCCAAATTTGAATATTTGCGGCATCGTGATATTTTAAAAACGGTTTGTTAACACTTCCAAGAAACTCCCGTATTAAGCATTGTAACAATAGATATAAAAAGTTAAACAGATTTAAGAAGGGAATTTAAGTCTAGATGCCTTATTACAAAACATTAACCCAAATAGCAAAAATACTCTTAGGAAATAAAGCGAATGGAAAATTTACTAAGGTTTCCAAACGACGTTCCTAAAGCATGTCCTCCTCCGAGTCATCCACGTCTCAAAATCCTTACTGCTGAACATTACCTGCGAGGTTAAAGAGAGAGGGGTGAGTTACAAGAACTCAGTATGTAATCCCCTTACCGCCACCCACTGGGCCCGAGCCCATATAACATCAATTTGGGCCTAAGCCCATTAAACATAATAATAATGCAAATGGATTAATGCAACCCCACCCATCCATCCATCACACCCCCGACCAGCCAATCACACCTGTGAGGATCAAGTCAACCCACCCCGGCACTCACACCAAAATGCAGTCAAGTTTCTAAACATAAGTTACTAGTGGCTGAGCCACTGGAATCATATTTACGTAGATACATGTATAAAATCGTGGCTATGCGACCAGGCTACACTGCTCTTCATTCAAATTCCCGTCCCATGCAATATGATAAGATGCAACATACATATCAGAGTATACAAGTGTAAAGCAGACATTCAACCCAGCGAGGTATTTTGGTATATCGGCCCAATGAGGGCATTTCAGTAAATCGGCCCACTAAGGGCATTTCCGTAAATCGGCCTGTCAAGGGTATTTTAATAAATCGGCCCATCAAGGGCATTTCAGTAAATCAGCCCATCAAGGGCATTTCGGTAAATCGACCCATCAAGGGCATTTTAGTAAATTGGCCCATTAAGCGCATTTTGGTAAATCGGCCCATAAAGGGCATTTTAGTAAATCGGCCCGTTAAGGGCATTTTGGTAAATCGGCCCGGTAAGGGCATTTTTGCGGTTTTCGGAGATGGCATGGGTTAAGCGTGTTATTCGATTGTATACAATAATCCGGTTCATTAAACTTACGAGTAACAATGGTTCGGTTTTACCAGCATGGTAGCGTATACGAAACTAAGCAGTTACGGACACACCTAATTACGTAGAGAACTATACGCTCCTGCTCTTTGTCAACTATACCAATCATATCAGACAATCAACTATCAAAAGAGACATCCTTAATCTGAATCCAAGCGAATGATTTACAACACTTACCCTTACTATCGTGCACAACCACGATTTGCCTATTCACACCGGATGTTGGTTCCCTTCCACAACCCGGTGGGAAATCCCGAACTGTGGACACTGCCCTACGTTTGAACTTGGGAACAGGGGTTACGGGTCCACTCTCCTTGGGTTCCCCTAGCATTACCCCCTTCGATTGATTATCACTTGCATCCATGAGGAAAACCCGATAAGTAAAGTACCACAATGAAATCGGCACACAATGGGTTTCGGCTTTTACCACTGTTTCTATGAATGAGAACAAGTTGTTTAATCACTAAAACAAACAGTTAGACAAAATTGTCGATCCTATTTAGTAGAGTAACTGAACATAGAGAAATGGAAATGAATCATATAGGAACCCCCTACCTTGAGCAATTTACCAACTTTTTCCTTTATGTCCCGACGCCACCTGCCTTCTCCCCCTTAAGTGCTCAAACACTAAAATTTTTCCTAGTCCCAGCTCGACCCCCAGGCCTTCTTAAGCCTCCCAAACATCCTTAAATAACCCGCAGAACCAGTATAACATGAAATTGCACAAATTTACAGACCCCTAGATTTTAGGATGTTACAATGAGCCTCGTGCAAAATTTTTCTGTATAAGCTCTGGATTCTTAGGTACACAAATTCTATCTCAAAATAATAATAATAATCATCAGGTCCGACCTAAAATTCAGAATTAGAAGTCTATTACAACTGTAATTGTTTCACTTCTAATTCATTATCATATCTCTGAGCTTCTCAGATTTACAATGAAAACATCGGTTTAGCTTTTAACTCAGCTAATATTGTACCATCATTTTAAGGTCAATCATGTAACCATCGTTCACAAAGTAAACAAAAATTTTCCACTCAAGCATCGACAACTATATTTGTTTTTCCTAAATGTTAATCAATAACTAACTCACAATCTTTCAATAGCTCGAGCCATCAACACTGTCTCAGATTCAAATCTTTTTGTGATATCAGCTATTTTAAACTCCTGTAATTAGTAAGTATGTAACATTTTTCGTAGAACAAATGGTGTCGTCAAATTTTCAATTCAAACACAATAGCAGCCAACTTTAAGTCACGTGTCGGATAATTCTTTTAGTATGGCTTTAACCATCTAGAAGCATAAACTACCATTTTACATTATTGTACTAAAACAGATCCCTATCTGTTCAATGACACACCACTGAAAGTCACAGATTCTTTACCCGATTCAGGTTGAACCAGAACCAGTGTTTCGGTTAACAATGCATTCAACTATTTAAAACTTTGTTAATAAGAATCAGACCATTCAAACTTCACAAGCATGATAACTTTATCAATTAGAACAACTTTAACTCAGAACAACGTCTTTCAACTAAAACAAATCTAATAGATATATTTTTGTATCATGTTTTCTAGACCATGAATTCTTCATTCAAACTGTCAGTCTATTTACCCGTCAATGTACAAAATTATTTCCATACCTGAGGATAAACTTAAATGCCTATAATTTAAATTATTCTTCAACTAATTAACCCCCTCAGATTTAAAGCAACTGAATCGATCTTATCTATCATATAATAACATTTCAAAGTAATCTCTTCTTCATGTTGTTAGAACAACTCAAACATATATTCTTTCATAATTCCCTCAACATACTAGTCAAATATCTTTACAAACTGCATCAGTTCAACGAATCATAATATCTCGATTTAACTCAATGACTTTAATCAAGCTTACCTGAGAAAAGAAAACCATTATACAAATTGGGTCTTGAGCTTCCACTGTCTATACTTTTGACGATGTCAACCTTTTTCACGAAAACTAGAAAAACCTGAGATCAGCATTACCATGCTCCCATGACCAGACTAGAAATTATAACTATAATAAATATAATTATTTCCGATCAATGAATATCCTCTACAGATGAGCCATATTTGATACAATAAACAATAAGAATGACAAGAAAACCGAGATAATGAAATCCAAGATGTAACACCCCAAACCCGGTCAACACACCACGACCGAATCTGGTATGTCACGTAGGGAAAACATTTTGAAATCATAAGTTTGTCGAGTAATTTTCCCAGAAAATCCTTCTTACAATATTGGAAATCCTTGTTTAAGATGATATTGAAATCATGTGATGAGTGTTAAAAAAAACTCATGCTCGATAATCTACTTTGTTGTTACAAAATTTATAAGAAAACGATACTTGTTCAAAACTGAGTGTAATGCGTATATTCGAGTTGAAAACCACTTGCTTCCAAAGTTGTTTGACATTTACAGTTATAAAGATATCCGAATGTGAACTTTATTACCCGATGGTAACGTTTGAAAACTCGAAGAGATATAATTTGGAAAACATTGCTTCTTTACCAGTTAACTTTATCACATTTATAAATCCAACTTGTGAAATATAAACAAAATAAAAGTAAGTAATAATAAAAACCCAAAATAAACTTAGCGGCCTTATTACAAAACCAAAACCAAATTTAAGGAAAGCTAATAAAAATTAAATAGCAGTTTAAAGTCAAAACCAAACTAAGATGCATGGCCACCTCGAGTCCTCCTCGGCTCCATATCCGCGATCTATGCCACATCTGCAAAATGTATGGGAAGGGGTGAGTCACCGAGACTCAATGTATAAATCCCCAACCCGATAGTTCATGCACTTACACAGATTATCAACAAACATGCAAATCATGCACCCCATAACCTATCCATCCAATCTCCTTTAGCTACCCCGTGTGGTCAAAACCACTGGTGGTCAAAACCACTGGTGACCGAAGTCACAAATATCAAGTGATGGGGCCAACCCATCGTGTGGTCAAAACCACTGATGACAATCCCGTAATATATCATGTGGGGCCAACCCACTGTGGTACCAAACCACTGGAACGAGTCACAATATCCATGTGTGGTCAAAACCACTGGTGACCGTAGTCACAAATATCAATCGTGTGGTCAAAACCACTGGTGGTCAAAACCACTGGGACTTAGTCACAAATCATATTAATAGTGTGGTCAAAACCAATGGTGACCGTAGTCACAAATCAACTGATGGGGCCAACCCATCTTGTGGTCAAAACCACTGGTGACAGTCCAAATAAATCATGTATCATGTTCATCACATACGTGTCATAATATCATGTATCATGCAATAGGGCATAGCATAGTATTTAACAAAGCATGATGATGCATATCAAAATCACATAGCAGGGGACTTACCCGGTTTCCAAGCTCATGCCCAAAGGGCATTATCACTGAGTACAAAGGTTTAAGCAGTAACATAATAAGTAGGTTATACTAATAAAGTGTGTAAGAGTTTACACACCTGATTAGACGTAAATCTAAGCGAAAAATTCCAAAGCTACGCGATACTACGAGATCTCGAAACGTATGCCCTCACTGCTCCTACAATCGGCCACTGCTTAGTTAGTAATCAAAAACCCTATTCGGCTTAACTAGAAATCCCAAAAAGATGTCGCCCCAAAAATAGTACTCACCTTAAGCCGATTTGGTTACCAACCAAATCTCGAACCACGTGATGATCTCTCTTGAAATCGACTAAACCTTAATACACATAGATGGTTAGCCTTCGGCTTTCGAATGATTAAGAAATAGATCTGAACATGTTAAAACCTTACCTGGACCGGCAATCAAATCCCGATGAACCACAGATTCGGGTTGAACTCCTCCCTACAATCGATTTTAACACCACACTTAGAATCCATAGGCCATTCGGCCATAGCATAAATCCAGAACTAAAAGAGTTGTCATCATCTTACCTTAATAACTGCTTTGGCCCTTGAACACCATAGATCGACACACCCCAAATGATGCTTGGGGTTTCGGCTACCAAGAGATTCGGCTATGACTCCCAAGAAGAAGAGAACCCGATTTCGGCACTTCACTAAAGGCTAGATTACGAGAGAAAAGAAGAGGATGAGACTAAGAATATTCGGCCACAAAAGAGAACAACAAGGTTTCGGCTTTCTTTTGAATAACGAAAAAGATAGAAGAAAAAGGAATCAAGATTCGACTCAAATGGTGATTTGATTCTGGAAAAATAATGAAAAGAAGAGAAGCGAAAGGTGATAGTTTTGGCAATGGTTTGAGAGAAGAGGAGGATGGAATTGAAAGGAAATAAGGAGAAGAAGATGTGAGAGTAGGTTTCGGCTTTGAACAGAAATAGGAAGAAGAAATGCACAAAAGGTGAATTCGGCAATTGACTAACCAAAGAGAACCGAAAATAAAAGGAAGAGAATGGCTACCAATTCGGCTCTTCAAGGAAAATGCACAAAAGATTCGGCCACTTACAAGAGCTACCGAAAGAAAGAAAGCAAAAGGGCAATTGGTCGTTCAGCTTTGACACAAAAATGAAAAGAGAAGACCCTCCCCAACTAGCCCAAATTCTCCCTTAAACCCCCACAACATTCGGCCACCAATACACAAGGCTCCCAAAACCGATATCACCCCTTGCCCAATGTTCAAAATTCGGCCAACACCTTCCAATGAGTTTGAAAAAATATTCAAACTCCTACAT
This sequence comes from Gossypium australe, assembly GCA_005393395.2. Lineage (NCBI taxonomy): Eukaryota > Viridiplantae > Streptophyta > Magnoliopsida > Malvales > Malvaceae > Gossypium > Gossypium australe. The sequence goes on from CM016623.1 coordinate 101,734,339, forward strand.
TTGCTCCCCTTCATCAGTTCAAATCTGTTTGAACAGGTCAAACTCCTCAAATCTCTCCTCTCCATCCATTCAAAAGAGTCCCACCTGAACACTCCTCCCCTAGCTTGTGGCGTCAAAAAGAAATAGCAGGGAGTGCAACTCCTGCTGCTCGAACCCTGGCACTCCCTCCCTGCAAGTGGCGTCATCTCCATGGTGCTTAAGTGGCGCCTCCTTGCCACCTTTCCAAATGATTTCTTGTGTCATCCTTCCCCAATAAATTCTCTTAACCCCCATCTCACCTAGCTCCTACTTCTTGAGGGCTAAAACAAAAATTTTGGCCATGACCCAGAACTAACCCGAGGTCATGCCTAGACCCCAAAACATATCAAACCAACACAATAGACATACCATCACATGCAAACACATACAAAATGCAGAGGCCCCGATTTAAGGATGTTACACAAGATGTGAAGCTATACTGAATTTTTGAGAATACAACCCATATTGGATGATAAAGATCTCGATGATATCCTAGATGAAATCTAGAAGAAAAACACCACTGATACGATCTGGAATCAATTGTGACAGAAGTAATATAATTTCCACATATATATAAAGTAGAGTAATAACCAGTAGAAACAGAATACTAGTATCATATGGATTTTAGCATCAAATTTTCTACCAAATGTAATGGAATAGAATACCAACGAAAGATAAAGCAATGTCGATCATAAACCAACTAAACCCACAATGCTTTCATCTAGCAATATGGTTAGTTAGCGTTATCATAAGACAAGAATCTCCTTCGAAAATAAACTACTACATATATCTCTGAGAATGAATGAAAACATAGAATACCCAAAAGAGTTCATCATAATCTACTCAACTATAACCACTGCACTTGGATATCTTTACAATTCAAACATGATTCCACTGACTATTACAGTCATCACTAATCCCACCGTATTCAACTCACTAATGAAAATCAATTCAGAAGAATTTCCAGTTAATACATTCTTTAGACATTATACCTAAATGAGTCGATTAGTCGAGATTAACTTCTTCTTTAACAGCATCATCACGTAATTCGAATGATCATCGTAACAAGCTGATATCTCTTCTGGAACTGTCTTTACTTACTAATCCTTTTCTCATCTCTAACCGCATTAATAATTATTCCACACTTGTGAGCTTATCCAATCTAAGTCTTGTAAACTTCATTGTATAACACTATATTGGTGGTAAATCATAAAAATTTAACTCTCATATATACACACATAAAATACAACATTTATCATCAACACAATATTAAGAACTTTTATTCATACCTTTATGAGTTTCAACTCATCATAAACTTATTTTTACTCAGATGCTTGAGTATTATTTTCAGTATCATCAGAACTAGCTCGGATGGAAACATCTCTGTCTAAGCAAAACAAATCTCATCAAAGTCGGGAGAGATCATACTATCACAGGTTTATATGGCATGTATAGCTAGACTCTCACTCACGCTATGTTAGTTCTAAAATCGGCTAAATCATAGCTCTGATACTAATAAATGTAACACCCCTCACCCATATCCAACGCCAATATAGGGTTACGGAGCATTACCGGACTTACAACACATTTATACATACTTCTCACATACATTTAATCAATTCATACAATCATCATTCAATCTCAAACAATTTGTCCCTATTACGAGCCTACTAGGCTCTAAACATGCTTTGGGAGTGGTTTGGGACCAAACTGATAACTTAAGAAACTTTTACAAAACTTTGAAAACTTTCCTCAAAACAGGGGACACATGCCCATGTGGCCAGGGCATGTGTCTCACACAGCCACCAGACACGCCTATGTCACAGGCCGTAAGGACATTCGAAATGGGAGCACATGGCCGTGTCCCAGCGCGTGTTTGACCTTGTGCAACTCTCTGACTTGGGTTACACGGCCAACACACATGCCCGTGTTACTAGCCCGTGTTCCCTAAAATGGCCACACACACCTGTATGTCAGACAATGTACTAGGTCATGTCAAAACTGAAGGGTATACTGACTTATGCCATACGGCCAAGTCACACACCCGTGTGTGAGGCCGTGTGGAGCATATTGACTTCATTTCTAAAACCACACCAAGGGACACACGACGGTGTACTTAACCGTGTGTCACACAAGGTTGAGACACATGCTCGTGTCGCTGCCCGTGTGGACAAAAATAGGCTATTTGCTAAGCCAATTTTCCCAACAAATTTTCAAGTACCTACACAACAATTCAAAGGCACCAACTCAAGGCATAATAAACATTAAACCAATCTCATACCAAGCATATTCCATACCATTTCATTGCCTATCAATACAAATCATAAATACCAAAATATGTCACCTAAGTTCATACCAATCTTTCTCTTCTCAAATCATCAAAATGACCATTTACAAATATACATTACTTGGCCTAATTTCACAAGCATACCAACATTCACAAGTCATCAATTTAACATTCATAATACCTATTATCAACAATCATCACACAGCCATCAACCAACTTAATTCACAAGACATAAACATATATATATATGATTCAACATGCCAAAATAGACCAAAATATGCCATCATTCATGACTATTCATACATACCAAAACATATACATTTACAAGCTAATTCATTCGGCAAACATCATTATCAAGTCATAACCAAAATTACCAAAGTCCCTATACATGCCATATACTTAAATACCAATTTCATAGGTACTGAGAGATAGGTGGATAGTGTGAAGCAATCTCCGACAATCCCTGAATCCGAGCTAGCTTTGAAACCACTATAAAACATAGAAAAGCAACAATGTAAGCTATGTAGCTTAGTAAGCTTGTATGTTAACAATGAGCAAATATCACTATTCATTAATCATTCAAATAATAGAAAGCAATATACAACAATTCTATTAAATCACAAAGCTATCAATGATCATTCACATAACTTACCAAGAAACTCATCAATTCTATAGTTTCATTATTCAATTAATTTTCGTACGTACCTGTACCATCTTGTACCAACCTCATACACATTCTCGTCTTTCATTTACCCGTTGAACCATTCAGAATAGAAGACAGATACTCAAGGATCTCACATGATAAGTACCTATACAATGGCCAGAAGACAAAATAAGGTAACTTATCCGAAGTACTAATATCATGGCCCAAAGCCAAATCAGCTAATATGTGTGGCCTGAAGCCAAATCAAGGTATCGCTAATGACATGTCACTAGTATCCTAAACTATTCCTAAGGTTCAATCGGGATTTCAATACCAAATCGTAGTTGAATCATTTAAAATCTATTGTCGAATCTTTCTCGAATCATTGTTGAACATGTCCGTAGTCTCGTTTCCACAGTTCATGCAATATCAAAGCATTTAAACACAATCATAAATAAATCTCATTGCATACAAACTTGCCTCGGTTGCTAAAACAACAAATCAAATCAACTATTTTGTAACTTTGTTCTTTCCCCGATCTAAGTCTGTATTTCTCCTTTCTTGATCTAGATATATTCAAAATTGACTTATTTAATCATCTATGTATTCAACTCAATCAAAAATATACATTTGAGCTAATTTACACTTTAGACCTTAAAGTTTTACATTTTTACAATTTAGTCCTTAAAACACAAAATCACAAATTAATGCAATTCACAATATACCCATACTAGGCGAATTACTATTATGCCCCTAGCAGCCCATATTTTTCATTTATTCACACATTTAACCACACATTTTCACATTTTCACAAATAAATCCCTATTTTGCATTTTTACTCAAAATCACTTTACAAAACTTGTTTAATTATCAACAAATATTCAAAATCTATCATAAACCATCAAAACCCATACATATTCATCAATGGCAACATTCAAAATCTTTAATAGTTTTGCAAATTAGTCCCTAGGTTAGCTAGTACTAGCTGCAACGATAATAAAAACATAGAAATCATTAAAAACGAGACAAAATACCTACCAAAATAGCCAAGTGAAGTTGCCAAAATTTTGAAAGCTTGAAACTGGATTTCTTTTCCTTCTACAATTGGTTGGAGAAGATGATGATAATATAAAATGGTTTTTGTTTTATTTGTTTTACTTTAATTAGCCAAATTACATTTTTAACCTTAATAACATTTAATAATTACACAAAATACCACTCCACTTACCACCACTATCACATAAATGGGTTAATAACCATATAAGGACTTAAACTTTAAGATTCTGTAGCTATTAGACACCTTTAGCTAATAGAACATCACTCTTACACTTTACGCAAATTAGTCCTTATTATCAAATTGACCATTCAAATGATAAAATTTCTTAACGAAAATTTCACACAAACATTCAATCATGTTATAAACATTAAAATAATAATAAAATAAATATTTTGATCTCAAATTTGTGGTCCCAAAACCACTGTTCCGATTTGACCAAAAACAGGTTGTTACGATGAACGTTTAAGACATGATTTTAGTTTGTGTTGAATGTTTTGATATGGCTTGATGATGTGTGATTTATTGAGCATAAGTTGGTAACAATTTGGGTGAAAAATGTGGCTTGGAAAATGGCATACTTTCGTCCACACGGGTAGAGACACGAGCGTAGGTCTCAGCTGTGTGTGACACACGGCCAGGTGACATGGCCGTGTGTCCCTATAACTTTTTTTAAAAAAATTAATGTTTTGCGAAAATTTATTTGAGTAACCGATTTGGTCCTGACTTTTTTTCTAATGCATATTTTGGGGCTCGAGGGCTTGTATAAGGGACAATATGTTTGATTTTGATTGCTTTTTGACGTGAATGTAATATGATATGAAATATTTGTTAATTTAATATGTAAACTCTGGTAATGCTCCATAACCTTGTTCTGGCGATAAATACAGGTCAAGGGTGTTACAAATATAAATTACTATATCGAACTACAGTTGTACACATTAAGGGCTATAAGCTAAAAGTTGAAAAAAATCGAATAAATGAACATACCAAGAATAAATATGTTTTGATATCATGTTCCAAAGTTTTTTAGTATAAAAGGATATTCTAATATGTTAATTAAGCCATATGAATATGTGTTTAACAATAAAGGAAATTTGTGGATCAATTCATAAGTAAATGGGCTATAAAATAAAGTTTTGATATTAAAATTTCTAATTGTGTTGCTAATGAAATATAATACTTGACTTATATATGGACAAATGAGAAAAAAAAAACTTAAAAAGGGTTTGCATGTGTTGGTTTAAATACAATGTGAGTACTCATTTAGAGTAATATATTTGAACTTTGAAATGTCATCACTAATGAACCGATTATGTAACATCCCATTTTTCAATGGTGCCGAAAACGATGATTTCAGGATCCCGTTTTCCAATGATCAAATTTGTAAATATTATTATTTATATTTTACAAGTTTAATTTAGAAGTATGTTGAATTTTGGTATAGAAATTTATTCGAATTGATAGTTGATTAAGGTTTAAGGACTAAATCATAAAAGTTGCAAAATTTAATCGTTATGAAGTTTTACTTAATTAGTAGACCAATTAAGCAATTTGGCCATTAGGGATTTGATGTACGATAGTGGAGGATGATGGAACCCACTAACTTAGGCTAATTTGGTTTAATGTTAAGTTAATTAAACTTAATTAATGTAATTATTAACTAATTAAGCTTAAACATAAGTATAAAAGCCAAACTATAATTATTTCATTAATTCATTTTTTCTCATTCTTCAGTAGTACATGCATGTTACCTTAAGGGAGAAGCCATTTTTTATTTTGAAGCTTTCAACCTTCAATTGGTAAGTGAACTCGAGTTTATTTCTTGTAATTTTCATGTTTTTGAGATCTCAAGAGTTTCATTTAGCTAGCCCAGGGATCAATTTGTGAATCTATTAAAGTTTCCAAAAGTTTCCATTGTTGAATCTTGAAGTTTTTGTTACTAAATTGTTAGGTTTTAAGCTTAAAAGTGAAAAATATTAATTTGTAAAGTGAAAGTTGTTAGTTTTGAACATAAGGGATAAAGTGTAAGTATTTGAAAGTTGATGTTAAAGTTTTGTAATTATATATATTAGAGAGCTGTAGAAGGATGAAATTGAGATCAATTTTGAAGTCGAAGCTCAAATTTAAATGTTATGACAATTTTGGTTTTAGGGGCTAAATTAAATAAAATGCAAAACTTGAGGGAATATATGATAATGAAATTGAACTGATATATATCTGTACTAACTATTAATTGATGTTTGAAATTGACAATTTAATTGAATTATGATATAAGTGAAGATTTAAACTAACCAGAGGATAATCGTGGAAAAGGGAAAATTACAGATTAGTCCCTAACACCTTATCCATTGTTGTTCTTTCTAGGAAAGTTCATATGGTGCAATTATTCTTTGATTCTTATGTATCTTATGTTGTGAGTATGTATATAAGTTTTAGTGAACTTTGAATTATGTATGTATATACATGACGGAAATTACTACGATGAAACTTCGTAAATGTATCGTACACATGGTTACAGGTTCATTTTCTATGATTTTGAGATCCACCATTTGTTGTGGACTCGAAAATACATGTGACACGGGTTTAGCTCGGAAGAATAGCGTGATGTAGTTTTATAGGTTTAGCCCGAACGAGTAACCTTACATGTATATACAGCCCTGGCCAAGCCGTTTGATGTGTCAAAAAAATTTTTTTTGCCTGGACGAGTAACCTGTCACAAATGGATATGATTAGCTCGAACGAGCATCAGAAGTGATTAGTACCATTGTATTCAAGTTCTTTTACGATGTTTCATCGGGTAACTCACAAGATGCGAAATGTGGAACTGAATTATATATTATGTGCTTAATGATCATATATAGCAAAGTGTCAGACTTAATGACTAGTTTGAGTTTATATATGTGATTGAAAGGTGGATGAATTGGAATTCAAATATATGAATTGTTACGCTTAATACTTGAAATGTTATATGATTGAATATGAATCAAGCTTACCTTGTTGTGATTGTGTTTTGTTATGTTAGCTAAATTGAGTTATACACGCTAGATTAACATATGTACCTGTTGTATGAGGTAAGATATCTGTTTATACACATATGAGCTTAAGCATTCAGTAATGCTTAACCCGTTTCCTTTCTTTTTCTTGTAGATTTTGGTTTGCGGAATGTGTCGATTGGATCCTCAAGGAGTTCACACTATCCATCTCCCGTTCGATAGTTATTTGAACATTTGACCTCGGTTACCTACAGAATGTACTTTGGATTTTTCATGTTACCTTGTAATGTTAACTTTGATTTGGAAAGTTACTTCTTATTGAACACTTATAGTAATGGCAATGTGATCATGTTCATAGTTTTGGTGTTATATTATGTGTAAACATATTTAATAACTTGTTATATGAAATGGATGATTGGTATGAAATGGTATAACTTAGATGAATGGTTTTCATGTAATCTTATTGTGGAATGATACCAAACAATGATATATTGGTTAGTTGAAGTTAGGATCTTATGATGATTGTATGTAATTGTGCTTGTAGTTATTTTGTGTAGGATTTTGAGTGTGCTCAAGGCACCATTCAAGGTAAAACTTGGTTTGTGTAACATCCCGAAATTGGGCCTAGGAGAATTGGGCCTTTTTGGCCCCGAGCATAGGAACTTTTTAAATTTTTGGGGAGCAAGAGAATGGTTTTAATGCAAGTTGGACCTATTAGGTGAGGGATTTTGGAGGGTTAGGGGGCTTCTATGAAGTCCCGGGATCAAACTTGGGCTTAGGAAAAGTTTTGGTTTTAGGTGAAAAAACCTTGGGAGTTAGTAGGTAGGCTTTAAGAATAAAATGTGGAGAAAAGTAACACAAGTGGAGTGTATGGTGTAGTGGCAAAGTGACGCCACATAAGAGACAAGGGGGTGACGCCACAAGAAAGGAAGGAGGTCCAAGGTTCAAGTCTTGGGACTTGCATTTCTTTTTATTTTATTATTTAAGTGAATTTAGACTTTGGCCCATAGGTTTATATTTAGTTGCGCATGATGTTAGACACAAGAGGAGCTTGTGGCTTGGTGGCAAGTGGCGTGTTGAGCTATTGAAGAGAGCAAAGGTTCGAATCTCATGACAAGCAAGGGAGTATTTATTTTTCGAATTGGACGGCCAGAGTTTGAGTTGGATTTAAACTCTGCTAACGGAGGGATCCCACATCTGAAAGATACGAAGAGGGAAGGTGAGAAGCTAGCTATATATAGAGTATTCTATGAGGAGAGCTAATATACCTTGGTGGGCGTTTGGGCACAGGAGTGGTCGGAGCGTGGGTTAGCACCAGATTCCTATCAGGTGTGTATTTTGCCCTACTCTAGCTGTAGAGCGGCAAATGCCGAAATGCCGGTCACACAACACTGGTGGCCACACGAGCGTGCGAGAGCACGTGTGGGGGCTTCAACGTGATAGTTGAGGCCACCATGAGTATTCTAGTGGGTCAGGCTGTGGGCCCATATGAATAAGTTGTATGATTGTGTAGTAGATGTTGGATTAGACTATGGGAATCTCATATTTGTGGTGAGATTTGGGCCTAATAGGCCGTAATGATGTGATTTGGGCTTGATGGGCTTATGGGGACGTAGACAAGTATGTTAGGGTTAATGAACTTTAGGCCTAGTTTGAATAACTCTTAAATTTCATAAGACTTAATCTAATTAAACATGTTTGTGAACAAGTTGTTGGGTTGGAGTGTGGCAATGGGTATACGCATGTCTAGGATTGGATCTAGGTAGAGCTTGGTACTTAAGCATTCGTAGTGGCCCACCTCCTCTTCTCTAGAATCCAATCTGGTGCATAGTGTCTATTCACTTTAGCCGTGAGGACTTGCTGATGGGCCAAAGTTCATAACTAAAACCCGAGAGGGACCAAATACCCTTATATTTGTGAAATTACCGAAATACCCCTGGTTTGCAAAATTACCGAAATACCTTTGGTTTGCAAAATTATCGAAATACCCCTAGTTTGCGAAATTACCGAGCTGGTTTGTGAAATTACCGAAATACCCTTGGTTTGCAAAATTACTGAAATACCTTTGGTTTTTAAAATTACCAAAATACCCCTGGTTTGTGAATTTACCGAAATACCTTTAGTGTGTAATGCTCACATTGTTCTTATTATTTGAAGTTAATAACTGTGTTGGCTGAAAGCCGAAATGACTGTACATACAGTCGAGATATCCTTGTGGGTAAGGTTGGAGATATCAGGTAAGTATCGTTATGATTGCCTTCAGTATAACGTGATTACATGTCTGATATGATTATTTGTAGTACATTGGAAGTAAGACTGTATTCATCTCAGGGTGATAATATGTGCATGGCCTTTGGGATATAATTGAAATGGGAAGTGTGATTTAGTGACTGTCATAGTGGTTTGGTACAATAGTGGGTTGGCCCCACATATTTTATCAGTGACTATGTCACAGTGGTCTGGGACCACAGTGGTTTGGAACCACGTATACATATATTTGTCAGTGACTTATCTCAGTGGTTTGGTACCACAGTGGGTTAGCTCCACATATACTTATCAGAGATCGTCATAGTGGTCTGGGACCACAGTGGGTTGGCCCCACATTTATATATTTTGTGACTCTGTCACAAGTGGTCTGGGACCACAGTGGTTTGGAACCACAGTGGCATGATGCCACGGGTGTTTGGCTGATTCAGGAGATGTAGAGGATGGAAACTAGGTTGGGCTGGGTTGCATTGCATACACTCTTTGATATGCCATGTTGGTAGGGCTTAGGCCCAAATTGCTTTTGTAAGGGGAATTACACACTGAGTCTTGGTGACTCACCCCTCTGCTTAATTTTGCAGATAACTTCTAGTTGCGGATTTGGAGCCGAGGTGGACTTTGAGGTGGCCATGCAATACTTCTTTCGTAAATTCATTTTCCTTACTTAAAATTACTTTTAATTTGGGAATTTGTTATGTAATAAGGCCTCCAGGATTTTATGATTTGGTTTTTTGATTTATTGCGGTTATTAATTATTGTGAAATGTTAAGTACGAAGTTTTTCTAAATTGTAAACAACCATTTTCCCAAAACACTAGCAAACGGTTTTCAAGATATAAACATTAAAACTCGAAATTTTTAAACAGTCGCAAAGTTTCTTTAAACAACCTTTCCCTATGACATACCAGATCCGGAAGTAGCGTTTAGGTCGGGTTTGGGGTGTTACAGTTTGAGCATGAAAAAGTACCAAATTGTGAGATTTTTTACTTCCTGGCTAAATGTATCGATATCATAGGTTGAAGTATCAGTACTTTACCAAATTATAATGTTTTAAAAGACGACAGAATACCAAAATGGTATCAATACCATTATAAAGTATCGATACTTATTCCCAAGGATCGATACTTTGTAAAGGTATTGATACAGATTGACTTGAATTCAAATTTTGAAAAATGGTAGAATGCCAAAACGGTATCAATATTGAATTTTGTATTGATACTTCTTAACAGGGGTATCAGTAACTTATTCCAAGTATCGATAGTTGTAATTTTTACATTGAATTTTGAAACATAAAAAATAAAAATGGTATCGATACATGGTCTTGGTATCGATACACATACACAGATTTTGAAAAGATTACAGTTTGGTCCTTTTACATGCTCGAGATAACTTAAGAGCTCTCGTAAGCTCGATTTAGGCTCAATTTTGATGTATATCATATTATGCTTGATATTATGACATGAATTGGTAATGGATTGAATTGATTATTATGAATTGTTTGTGGTTTGCTCCGGCAACTATGGAAGCATTCCGTAACTCAGGTTTGGTGACCAGACTGGGTGAAGGGTGTTACAGATTAATTGTAAGTTGAGGCTATGTAATTTAGTAATAATAATTAATTTCGTTAGAATCATTAAAATGTGACACAAGTGATTTCTAAATCAAACACATCTAAAGTGCTCAACCTTAATAAAAAGATAGGATAACTAGGTTTATCCTTGTTTACTTACTATGCTCATTAGGCTCACATGTTAGTTGTTTAAAACACGTAGGTAACAGATTCGTGGAGTCGAGGGTTTAACTTAGGATCTTTGCATTATCCCTTCTATTAAGGTTGTAATGTATTTATATTGGTTGTGATTAGTTTTGGAACTTGGCATGTATGTAAAGATTTAGTTTGACTATTGTATTTGTATAAATTTGAATTGTAACTAAGTCATTTGGGTGTTTTAAACCAATTTTTATTTCGTTAGTTGACTTGAATGTGTTGTAAATAACATTTTGAGTTTAAAATGAGATTAGATATTGAATTAAAATGATTTGGAACTTATTGGCGTCATATGTTAATAAGATAGGACTCTTAGTAAGAGTTCTAGTTTAAATAGGCTACTAGAAGGTTAATAGGACTACTAGAGTTTTAATATAAATATCTTACTAAAAGGCTGATAGGAGCAGTTTTTTTCAATTAATAAGATGACTTTTTATTTATTGGGAAACAAATTGAACCATTCTTACAATTACGTTGATAATTTCCTACAATTTTCTTAGCTATTCTAGTTTTCACTGTATAACACATTAGTTTTGGTAACCAAAACCTAATTACGTGCAAGGGTTTACATTAGAAATTGCTTTTAAGCCATGGTTGGATGTGTAAGAGCCAAGGCAGAGGAAATCAAAATACGCAAATAGAACTGTCAGAGATAAGGCGCATGATTGAAGAATTATCGCAAGTTGTGCAAGCTTTGCCACAATGGGTGTAGCACCCTCAACTCGACCCAAATCACTGAGTCCAAATATCGAATGTTACAACATGCAAACATTTAGTGACAATTTTAAACAATTTGCATATAATTCCTTTTCAACATAATTCGTAATATTTTTTTATTGTTCTTCTATATAAAGAGAATGATTACAACAACATATGAAACAATATACAATAATATAAATTTTTATTAAAAACAGACTCTTCTTGACATAGAGAACTATATGCCAAAATTCTAAGATGTTCCTTGTATGCATAATATTTCAACTCACCAATTTTCCAGCGCAATCTTGGCTTGGTCCCTCTTAGCGCACTCACTCACCTAACAGAACCTAAAACATAAACAAACATTTTGTAAGTTCAGTCGAACTTAGTAAGTTTTAACACAGGATACCTTGAAGTCTTTCTAGTTAAGTTCTTCACCTTGAATATTGGATTTCATCTCTATCTTTGGCGAATACTTTTATAATATCGAACTTGCACTTATATGCCGACTACTATACTAACACACCAATTCTTGCTTCACTCCTTTGCTAGATTTAGATCTTACAAATCAATATAAATCTTATTCCTTCTTAGAACAAAATAGGTTCTTCTCAGAAGGATATTTCTACAAATCATATTTTCAACGAATTCTCCTTCGAACAAACACCTAACAATTTTTCACATAATAGTCATTTTCTAATACGATTATTGAATGGATATTTACTAACTGATCTTGTATTGGACGGATTCTTATACCGAGTTTGATAACTATCAGACTGCCTTTCAAATCATATCTTGATTCAAACCTAAAACATGTTCATACTAATGATGAAACATTCCAGATCATTTAAAAGAATATCGAACGTCTATGTTACATAACATAAGAAAGCCCAAGTTGACCGACGACTTAGATTTCAAATAACCCTAGAATGAGACATGATACTATTCATATATGGAGGATATCAGATAACTCAAATCTCAACACTTCATAACGTAGATAAAATCAGACCAACGAACACTTATATTTTTCATAACTATGAATACGCCTATGTCCTATACTAAAAGATTACTATGACGGATTTCCTCTTTATAACTACAAATACATACTTTCATTCAAGAATCTCATTCAATTGTGTCACAAGATTAACCAAACAAAATTCTCATTTGATGTATTAGATCCTTATCATCGAGTTATCTATCAAAGAGATCTCAGAATTTAACCAGATCTTACCACAACGACAGATAACTAAATTCTTCCGTGTAGGCATCCTCGAATATGCCACAAAGGAACTTATAGAATACACCATAAAAACTTGAGATCGGGTTTGACTTCCCCAGTCTATGGTCCCTTCAATGGGAAAACGTTTGCCAACAAAACTAGGGGGTGGATTCTATGGTTGTTTAGGATCAATATAATCGATAAAAAGTGGGGCGTGTTGCTTAGGATCAATATAATCAATAAAAAGTGGGGCGTGTTTTGGATTTGGTACAACTTCTTTCTATTCGAAATGTTTTCCAGTATTGTGTGGAAGGGATGAGTCCCAATGGTCATCGGACACATAACCTTTTTCTATGGGCGAACTCTTATCGAGTTCCTTCAGTTGAATTAGTCTAGCCATTGAATGTCAAAGATGACATGGCATAAATCTTAGTAGGAAGGAAGAGGGAACCCCCATTTTATTTCTATGACATTTATGGCTATGCCCACGAAGCTGAAACATTATTTGTCACAGTACTTCTTCTACTCATTCACCTGAAAAGCCCAACCTTTCTATTGTTGTTGCTACTAAGTCTGGTTCTTATTCTCAATCCTTTAGCATGTCCAAATCAGTAGTTGACATGGATTTTTTGGCAATAATGGATGAAGTTCAAAAGAACAAAAGAAACATTGTGGCTCAATCTAAAACATCAACTGGTCGAGCTTGAGAAAGTCCAAAAGTAGTGACAAGAACCAAAGTTAGTGCTCCCCTAACACTGAATACTCAATGTAGGCTAAGAAAGGACTTGCTCTTGAGAAAACTACCACTTCTCATGTTCGTGTTCTTCCCTCTTCACTTATTGTACCAACTTGGTCCATCAATTCTGCAGACTCTCAAATACATGTTGTGGATCCTTTCATAACTGAGACTACACCTAAATCAAATCACCCAAATCAACTAGAAGCTTCTCTTGATTCTTTATCTAATTCAACCCTATCTGGCGAGACTGGTAATATTTTCCCATGGTTGAACATTTTCAAATCGAGACAATATCCCTTATCTCTCAATTTCATTCAATAGCAACTGAGTAACAACTTGCCTAAACAAATGAAAGAGGCTTTCCTCTCCTCCTTAACTTCGAATCCTCAATGATCCATGCTCTCCTTGTTGGCGGGATCTTCCCAAATTTTGGCAGCTGAATATGGACTCATGATTTGGGCTTTTCAAGAGACCTGTAATCAAATTGCAGCCAGAAAAAGGCCATGTAATCTGGCGAGCAATTATTGGCTCAACTGTGCCAATCCCATGAGGGTGATATCAAAAAAAGAAAAGTTGGAGTCTACCATCACCACTTGGAAAGCTATATAAGAGGATTCTAAAGCCCAAGTCAAACAAATGAAAGAAGAGAACAATCAGATGAAAGCCTAAGTGTCCTTTTGAAAGAAGAAATTTAAGGCTAAAGATTAATGCCACAAAGCTGAGTTGGAAGGTTTACGCCAAACCAGTGAGGAAGCTTTATGAAAATGCCAGGAGGATACAAAGAAGAATCTAACTGAAGCTTTGCCCAAGTTAAGATCTAACCTAGTTCTTCATGCACAAGTGGCTGCTGGCCCTCTAGATCTGATTCAAGTAGACTTCAACTTCCTTCAAAACATTTCTACCGAGTTCTTAAGTTTTAATATTTATAACCCCGAACGTGTAGACTGAGAAGATTTTTAAAAGAAGTGGAAACAAATAGTTGGCTTCTTTATTCCCAATACGCCTGAAGCAGAAGATGAAGAAGAGGACTCAGAAGACACTATTGATTTGGAGAAAGCCCTTCAGGAATGCCCATACATAGAAGAGGTCCTTGCTGAAAACCATTACCAACCTACCGAAGGAGGGAACTAAAAATTTTTCTGTTATCCATTGTGCTTAAACTTCTCTATTGTCTTCCTCACCACAATATTATAAATATAATAAGGTATCCTTCACAGAAACAAAAGTTTCAACATACTTGAAAGACTAATCCAGGTCCGACGTACCATGCATACAGGGCAGACTCTTACTTGTCAACCGAAAGATTGACTAAATCGAAAGTTTTGATACCAATTAAATTGTAACACCCTCAACCCGATGCGAATCACCAAGTCTAGATATCAGATGTTACAACTTGTAAACATTTAGCAAATATTTTAAACAATTTATGTATAATTCCTTTTCAACATATTTCATAACAATTTTATATTGTTATTCTATATAAAGAGAATGATTAAAACAATATATGAAATGTTATACATTATAAAATTTTATTAAAAATAGAATCTTCTTGATGTAGAAAACTATATGCCAAAATTCTAAGAAGTTCCCTATATGCATAATAGTCCAACTCACCAATTTGTTGGCGCATTCTTGGCTTGGTCCCTCCTGGCGTACTTACTCACCCAATAGAACCTGAAACATAAAGAAACATTTTGTAAGTTCACTTGAACTTAGTAGTTTAACACGTGATACATTGAAGTCTTTCTAATTAAGTTCTTCAGATTGAAGATTGGATTTCATCTCTATCTTTGGCGAATACTTTTCTAATATTAAACTTGCACTTGTACGCCGACTACTATACTAACATACCAATTCTTGCTTCACTCATTTGCTGAATTCAAATCTTACAAATCGATATAGATCTTATTCCTTTTTAGAATAACATAGGTGCTTCTCATAAGGATATCTGTACAAAGCTTACCTTTAATGGATTCTCCTTCGACAAGCACTTAACATTTTTCTTGCATTGATCTTATTCCTTTTAATGGATATTTACTAATTGATCTTGCATTGGGTGAATTCCTATAACGAGTTTCATAACTATCAGACTACCCTTCAGATCATATCTTGATTCAAACCCAAAGCATGCTCATATTGATGACTAAATGTTCCAGTTCATTCAGAAAAATATCAAATGTCTATGTTACATAATACAAGAAAGCCCAACAACTCAAATTCCAAATATATGGAAGATACCAAATAACTCAGATCTCAACACTTCATAACATAAATTAACTGAGACTAACGAACACTTATACTTTTCATAACTATGAATACACCCATTTCCTATACTAATAGAGTACTATGGTGGATCCCCTCCTTAGAAATACAGATACATTCTTTCATTCAGGAACCTTATTCAATTCCATAACAAGACTAACCAACCCAAATTCTCATTAGATGTATTAGTTCCTTATCATAGAATTATCGATCGAAGAGATCTTAGAACTTACTCAAATCATACCACAAAGGCGAATAACTAGATTTTGTCATGTAGGCATCCTAGAATACACAACAAAGGCACTTACAGAATATGCCACAAAGGCACTTACAATGTAACACCCCAAACCCGGTCAACCCACCACGACCGAATCTGGCATGTCACAGAGGAAAAACGTTTTGAAGAAAATCAAGTTAAGGTTAAATTTTGTGGAAAACTCTTTGTTGCTATATGTTTGTAGAAATCAGGTGCATGATTAGTTAAAAACCGATAATTTACTTTGAAATCCCGGGAATAAATCTTTAAAACTTAGTTGTCGATTTATAGATTTAGAAAACCTTTTTGTCATTTTTAAAAGAAACCCAAATGATTAATTTGAAAACCGTTTCTATTTGAGTTTGGAAACCTAAGTTTGGAAACCGCTTAAGTTGTTGAAAACATTTGAGCTGTCATTTATTATCAAGTGATTTGTATTACCCGATGGTAAGGTTTTGAAAACCATTACGTTTTGTAGTTTAGAAAACCTTGCGCTCACATTATTAAATTGATCAAGTAATTCATTTAACCATGTTCGAAATCAAATCTAAAACATATAAACAATTCAAAACATAATTTGAAAGGCCTTATTACAAACCCAAATAATAAAAGCAAAATATAAAATGATTACCCAATTCAAAATCCAAGTAAAACCAAATATTTTAATGCATGGGCCACCTGGCTCCTCATCCGCGATCTACGAATCACCTGAAAAGATAAGGGAGAAGGTGAGTCACCAAGACTCAGTGCATAATCCCTCCCCCGGTTAATGCAACAAGCTTACACAAATCATAAGCAAGCAATATATCATGCACCCCAACCTAACCATCCATAACTCCGTTTCTACCCCGTGTGGTACCAAACCACTGGTGGTGCCAAACCACTGGTGACCCAAAGTCACGAATAATCCAATTGTGGGGCCAACCCACGTTGTGATACCAAATCACTGGCGACAATCCCGTAATATCAAATGTGGGGCCAACCCACTGTGGTGCTAAGCCACTGGGACGAGTCGTTATGAGGTGCCAAACCTCTGGTGACCCAAAGTCACAAAATAAACTGTGGTACCAAACCACTGGAGGTGCCAAACCTCTGGTGTCCCAAAGACACGGATATCAAATCTTCCTCCTCCTCTCATATCACCCACATCAATGCATCACATGTACAACTCATGCCATCATGCCTTAATATGAACATATAGCAAATATATCATAGTTCATGGTATTAAGCATCATATAGCAAAATCATATTGAAACGGACTTACCGTATCCTTGCTCATACCCATAAGGTATCATATCAGGATCTACGCAGTTTTCGGCTTTTCACATATTTAGGTTATTAATATATTTACTAAGTTATGAAGTGTGTAAGTTACACACCTGTTACTAGCGAAATCACTAAATCTCGAAGACCCGATCTACCGCACTAGATCTCCCTGTCCTACATTCGGCCAAACCACAAAACCATTAACAAGGCCATTCGGCCATACCAATAAATCCCGAAGGATGAACTAACGCATAACTAACACCATCCTTACCTTTCTTCCTTAAGAATGCTAATCACAACACACGATACGCGAGACTGATCTTCCTCCTACAATCGGCCATCAAAAGCACTCATTCACAATAGCCTACGACTTTTCAAACAACTAAGAGAGTAATTGAATCAACATGGATCCTTACCATAGACTTGATGAGATCGATTGACAGAGAACAACTGACTCAGATCTACTGCTTCCACAATCCCGAAGAACCTAGAAGAAATCGATTCCTATGGATGGTTAGAATCTTGCTAACAAATGCCCAAAATTCAGCTTTTGCTCACATGAAAATCGACAGAGAGAAGAGAAAAGGAATAAAGAAATTCGGCCAACACTACTTACCCTTCTCAAAACCGAATAGAGGAGAACCCAAAGAAGATCTACCCTTGTTGATATTCGGCCAAGACAAAACAAAAAGGGAATGGGAAATTTCGGCAAAAGGGTTGAGTGATGAAGGGAGTTTCGGATATGGTTGATAGAAAACAAATAGATGAGATTCGGCTAGAGTGGAAAAAAGAGAAAGAAAAAGAAAGTAAAATGGAAGAGAGGGAACTCGGCAAAGGAAGATGGAGGGAATTTCGGCACAAGAGTTTGAGAAAAGGAAGAAAATAAAGATGCAAGGGGAGAAGATGGATACTTTCGGCTTTGAGCAAAAATGGAAAAGAAAAAAGAGAGAGAGATGGGAGAGTAAGGTTTCAGTTTCAAAGAAGAAAAAGAGAGAGAAAGCAAATGGAATTCGGCTCAAAGACTAAGAGAGTAAATCAACAAATACTACTTGGGTTTCGGGTTTGCTTCAACCGAAAGCACTAAGGAGAAATCGGCAATGCTAAGGGAGATTTTAGCTTTACACAAAACAAAGAATAAAGCCAAAACCAAAAAAAGATTTCACCTATTGTCAATAACACATTCGGCTAGGGAGAGTGATTTTGGAGAGAAAAGAAAATGATGCACAAAATGCTAAGGAATTTGACCAACTAGCTACCAACCTACCAAAACCTTCAACAAAATTCGGTCACCCCCCCAGACCATAATGCCGTCCACATACATGGACAAGTTGGCCATTAAAAAGTTTCCAAAAACCTCATCCTTAATCCAAGCGTTATGTCCCCTTATCATTCCTTAATCAAAATGATTCATTTCCCCAAGTTCAAGCTTACCTAAACTATTTGCCACCTTGCCATAAAAATTTGAAGTCCAACTTACCAAATATAGAGCTTGGCCGACACTTGATGTAAAGGTGCAGAAAAATAAAGTCTCCAAAATGCACTGCATGTTATTCGAACCATTCCCCTCAAGCAACTACTCATGCGCCACTTCCACTATGCTACTAGCTCCTCTTGTGCTAATTTTAGACATTTAAATTAACTTAAGTATCAGGGTCACCTGATCCACTTCACTAAATTCTCAAAACTAAAAATTATTCTAGCTTCGTTAATAATTCCAAGCCTTCGCAAGACTATATTAAGCACACAATAAAATCATACCCGAACTAACACAAGTAACAATATGATACTCAAATTTTTCGGATGTTACAATTCTACCCCCTTAAAGAAAATTTCGTCCTCGAAATTACCTGGTCAAAAGAGTTGAGGGTACTGCTGTCTCATCACATCCTCCGGTTCCCACGTAGCTTCTTTCACGCCATGGTTTCACCATAATACCTTCACTAATGGAACTGACTTCCTACGCAACACTTTCACATCTCGATCTAGAATCTGCACTGGTTCTTCTTCCACCGTCAAATCTGGACTCACTTCTATTTCCTCCACTGCCACGACATGCGATGGATCAGAACGATAGCATCTAAGCATGGAGACATGGAACACATCGTGTATCTGACTCAGCTCTGCTGGCAACTCGAGCTGATAGGCTACTGGTCCCACTCGTCTCAACACCTTATACGGCCCAATAAACCTTGGACTTAACTTGCCTTTTCTCCCAAACCTCAACACTTTCTTCCATGGCGAGACCTTCAAAAAGACCTGGTCACCCACGACAAACTCTATATCCCTCCGCTTGAGATCGGCATACGACTTCTGTCTGTCCAATGCTTCCTTCAAACGAGCCTGAATCAACTTAACCTTATCCTCAGTCTCTGCAACCAACTCTGGTCCCAACATCTGACGCTCACCCAACTCTGTCCAACATGTAGGTGTACGACACTTCCTACCATACAACGCCTCATATGGTGCCATCTTAATGCTTGCCTGGTAACTATTGTTGTATGCAAATTCAGCTAATGGTAAAAACTCTTCCCAGCTGCCTCTGAAGTCCAAAACACAACCTCTCAGCATATCCTCTAAAATCTGTATAACCCTTTCCGACTGCCCGTCAGACTGTGGATGAAATGCCGTACTGAAATCCAACCGTGTACCCAAAGCCTGATGTAACGCTCTCCAAAACCTCGACGTAAATCTAGGATCTCTGTCCGAGATGATCGACACTGGCACACCGTGCAACCTCACTATCTCCGCCACATACAACTTAGCTAACTTCTGAAGCGAGTAATCCACCCTTACCGGAATGAAATGAGCTGACTTAGTTAGACAATCCACAATTACCCAGACTGAGTCCTTCTTACTCGGCGTAAGGGGTAATCCACTGACACAGTCCATAGTGATCCTTTCCCACTTCCACTGTGGAATCTTCACCGGCTGAAGTAACCCAGACGACAACTGATGTTCAGCCTTGACCTGCTGTCACGTCAGACATTTACCCACAAACTCAGTTACCTCTCGCTTCAGACCTGGCCACCAAAACTGCTCTCTTAAATCCCGATACATCTTGCTACCTCCAGGATGCATAGCGTATGGGCTGCTATGTGTGTCCTGAAGAATTTTTTGCCTCAACTCGACATCATTCGGCATACAAGCTCTCCCTTGAAAACACAATACTCCATCTCTGGACAAACTATAATCCTCTAAACCACCATTCTGAACCTGCAACCTCCGATCGTTCAAACCCTCATCCTCTAACTGTTTCTCCCTAATCTGCTCAACCCAAGTCAGCTTAACCTGCAATTTTGCCAACAGACTCCCATCATCATACAAGCTAAGACGAGCCAACATCGATCTTAAGTCTGATACAACCTTACGGCTCAACGCGTCTGCCACCACATTAGCCTTGCCCGGATGATACTCAATCGAACAGTCATAGTCCTTCAACAACTCAATCCATCTGCGCTGCCTCAAGTTCAAATCCTTCTGAGTCAAAAGATACTTTAGACTCTTGTGATCCGTATAGACTATCGACTTCTCTCCGTACAAATAGTGTCTCCATATCTTCAAAGCGAAAACCACTGCAGCTAATTCCAAGTCATGCGTCGGATAGTTAACCTCATGTGGTCTCAACTGCCGAGATGCATAAGCCACTACCTTTCTTTCCTGCATCAGCACACATCCCAAGCCAGTATGTGATGCATCACAGTACACCGTGAATTCCTTACCTGCCTCAGGCTGAATCAAAATCGGAGCTTCAGTCAGAATCTTCTTCAACTTGTCGAAACTTCCTTGCTGCTTCTCAGTCCACACAAATGGAACTCCTTTCCTCAATAACTTGGTCATTGGTGCTGCGATCAAAGAAAATCCCTCTACAAATCTTCGGTAATAACCTGCCAGTCCTAGAAAACTCCGAATTTCTGCCACTGACTTAGGCGGCTTCCAATCCAAGACTGCCTCAATCTTTCGAGGATCCACTCTAATCCCCTCAGCTGATACTACGTGACCCAAGAAAGTCACCTCCCTAAGCCAGAACTCGCACTTACTAAATTTGGCATATAGCTGCTTTTCCCTCAGAATCTGCAACACTACTCGCAAATGCGCATCATGATCCTTCTCTGACTTGGAGTATACCAAAATGTCGTCTATAAACACCATGACAAATTGATCCAAAAACTGCTGGAATACCCGGTTCATCATGTCCATGAATGCTGCCGGCGCGTTAGTCAACCCAAACGGCATTACCAGAAACTCGTAGTGCCCATACCGAGTACGAAATGCCGTCTTGTGGATATCAGCCTCTTTCACCTTTAGCTGATGATACCCAGACCTTAAATCAATCTTCGAGAAAACCGATGCACCCTTAAGCTGATCGAACAAGTCATCTATCCTCGGCAATGGATACTTGTTTTTGATCGTCAGCTTATTCAACTGGCGGTAGTCTATACACATCCGCATCGTACCATCCTTCTTCTTAACAAAGAGTACCGGTGCTCCCCACGGCGAAACACTTGGTCGGATAAAACCTCGGTCCAACAACTCTTGAATCAGAGCCTTTAATTCCACTAATTCCTTTGGCGCCATCCTATACGGAGCGATAGACACTGACGCAGTTCTGGGTAACAGATTTATGCCAAATTCAACTTCACGATCCGGAGGCAGTCTTGAAAGTTCTTTTAGAAATACGTCAGCATATTCCTTTACCGTTCGGACATTCCCTACAGCAGACTCCATAGCCTCTAACGCATACACATGAACCATAAATGCCTCACAGCCCTTCCTGACCATCTTCTTAGCTTTCAACGCAGATACCACGTTGGATAGATAATCTCTTCTATTACCTATCATAACCACCTCTTCACCCTCAGCTGTCTTCAAAACCATGCGCTTAGCAACGCAATCCAAACTTGCCTGGTACTTGACCAACCAGTCCATCCCAAGAATCAGATCGAACTCCCCAAATGGCAGTTCCATCAGATCAGCTACAAACACTACCCCTTGGAGTTCTAGGGGTACATCCCTATACAGCTTATTCACTTCTACAGAGTGACCTAGAGGGCTAAGTACTGTCATCTCCCTAGAAGTAGTCTCAGAGTCTAAGTTCAAGGTCTCTACTATGCTACTAGCAACATACGAATGCGTCGAACCCACATCTATCAAAGCAGTATATGGTAAACCAAAGATTAAGAACGTACCAGTTATGACATCCGGTGCGTCGCCCTCCTCCCGACGCCTTGCTGCATATACTAACCCAGGCTGTCTTACCTCAGTGTTGCCTGCACCTCTGCCTGATGCTTCGCGGCCCCGACTAGAACTATTACCTCCTCTACCGTTACCACGACCCCTCTGCGGTGGCAGTCCCTCATTTCTGAACTGAGCACGACCCTGACCCTCAGATTGATTCCTGGCTAGCTTACGTGGACAGTCCCTCACACGATGATCCAGCGAGCCACACTCAAAACATTATTTCCCACCGGTCCAACATTCGCCCCAATGAGATTTCCCGCACCGATTACACTGCGCTAGTCCCTGATTAGCAGTAACAGGCCTCCTAGATTGATTCGGCCCACTCTGCCTAGCCCTTTTTTGAGAATTACCGGCCGACCCAGATGATCCAAAACCCCTCTTATGCCTATTCCTGTCATGATTCTGCCTCACAGATTCCTTTATCCCTTCGACTATCTTAGCCTTTTCTACTAGCACAGCAAACTCTCACTCCTGCTGTGGAGCAATCAGCAATCTCAGCTCATCCCTCAGTCCGTCCTCGAACCTTACACATCGCTCGTGCTCCGTAGCCACGATACCTCTAGCATACCGGCTCAATCTTAAAAATTCTGCCTCATACTCTGATACGGACTTACTCCCCTAAACCAATCTCAGAAATGCCTTCTGCTGCGCATCAATGTAACTAGACCCAACATATTTCTTCTGATACGCTGCCTTAAAATAGTCTCAAGTGAGATCCTCCGCTGCAGCACTATCCCGCACCGTGAGCCACCACTGGTATGACTCATCCCGAATAAGCGACACTATCCCTTTCAAATTTTCCTCAGTAGTCAAATCCAAGTCATCCATGATTCGCTCCGTCGCCTCTAACCAATACTCAGCCGTACTGGGAGCCATACCAGAAACACCTCGAAATACCTCAGCTCCATTGGCTCGGAGTCGCTCAGGTACAGATTTCCGAGCTCCCGCGCCTCTACCTACTTCAGCTACCCTCTCAAGAACTCGCAGTATCGCCTGAGACACTGCATCATCCTCCGTCTGATCTTGGAACTCACCACCTACAGCTGGTGGTGGTGTTGGTATCTCATTTTCTGACCCCAGAACAGACCTCACTGGCTCAGACGCTGCCATCCTACCCCGACCGTGTCCACGCGTATTACGACCCGACCTCGAGTACTCAAGTCTAAAGTCTCGACTTATCTAATTTAAAAGTTTTATGCATTAGTCATTATTCCACTACCTTTAAAGCACAGTTTTATGAGTAATTCTTATTAAAGAGTTTTGTTTTCGCGAGTCCATAGAGTCCTATAAATTTCAGTCTCTAAAGTAGTCCACTATCACTAGTCATTCAAAGTTTATAACATAAAAAAAATCACAACCAAAGGCTAGGGGTACTTACCTGAGCGGATTGGTGTCGGAGACTCGGTGCCATTCTTTTCAAATCATATAATTTCAAACAGAAACATTTTAAGACCATATTTTAAAACATTTTGGGCCTCGGGTCCACAGCCGAGCCTTTGAACTTGGCTCTGATACCACAATTGTAACACCCCAAACCCGGTCAACCCACCACGACCGAATCTGGCATGTCACAGAGGAAAAACGTTTTGAAGAAAATCAAGTTAAGGTTAAATTTTGTGGAAAACTCTTTGTTGCTCTATGTTTGTAGAAATCAGGTGCATGATTAGTTAAAAACCGATAGTTTACTTTGAAATCCTAGGAATAAATCTTTAAAACTTAGTTTTCGATTTATAGATTTAGAAAACCTTTTTGTCATTTTTAAAAGAAACCCAAATGATTAATTTGAAAACCGTTTCTATTTGAGTTTGGAAACCTAAGTTTGAAAACCGTTTAAGTTGTCGAAAACATTTGAGCTGTCATTTGTTATCAAGTGATTTGTATTACTCGATGGTAAGGTTTTGAAAACCATTAGGCTTTGTAGTTTAGAAAACCTTGCGCTCACATTATTAAATTGATCAAGTAATTCATTTAACCATGTTCGAAATCAAATCTAAAACATATAAATAATTCAAAACATAATTTGAAAGGCCTTATTACAAACCCAAATAATAAAAGCAAAATATAAAATGATTACCCAATTCAAAATCCAAGTAAAACCAAATGTTTTAATGCATGGGCCACCTCGAGTTCACTCGGCTCCTCATCCGCGATCTACGAATCACCTGAAAAGATAAGGGAGAAGGTGAGTCACCAAGACTCAGTACATAATCCCTCCCCCAGTTAATGCAACAAGCTTACACAAATCATAAGCAAGCAATATATCATGCACCCCAACCTAACCATCCATAACTCCGTTTCTACCCCACGTGGCACCAAACCACTGGTGGTGCCAACCACTGGTGACCCTAAGTCACATATCCAAATAAAAGTGGGCCAACCACTGTGACCAAATCACGAATAATCAATGTGGGGCCAACCCATGTTGTGATACCAAATCTGGCGACAATCCCGTAATATCAAATGTGGGGCCAACCCACTATGGTGCTAGCCACGGGACGAGTCGCTATGAGGTGCCAAACCTCTGGTGACCCAAAGTCACAAATAAACTGTGGTACCAAACCACTGGAGGTGCCAACCTCTGGTGTCCCAAAGACACGGATATCAATCTTCCTCCTCCTCTCATATCACCCACATCAATGCATCACATGTATAACTCATGCCATCATGCCTTAATATGAACATATAGCAAATATATCATAGTTCATGGTATTAAGCATCATATAGCAAAATCATATTGAAACGGACTTACTCGTATCCTTGCTCATACCCATAAGGTATCATATCAGGATCTACGCAGTTTCGGCTTTTTCACATATTTAGGTTATTAATATATTTACTAAGTTATGAAGTGTGTAAGTTACACACCTGTTACTAGCAAAATCACTAAATCCCGAAGACCCGATCTACCACACTAGATCTCCCTGTCCTACATTCGGCCAAACCACAAAACCATTAACAAGGCCATTCGGCCATACCAATAAATCCCGAAGGATGAACTAACGTATAACTAACACGATCCTTACCTTTCTTCCTTACGAATGCTAATCACAACACACGATACGCGAGATTGATCTTCCTCCTGCAATCGGCCATCAAAAGCACTCATTCACAATAGCCTACGACTTTTCAAACAACTAAGAGAGTAATTGAATCAACATGGATCCTTACCACAGACTTGATGAGATCGATTGCAGAGAACAACTGACTCAGATCTACTGCTTCCACAATCCCGAAGACCCTAGGAGAAATCGATTCCTAAGGATGGTTAGAATCTTGCTAACAAATGCCTAAAATTTGGCTTTTGCTCATATGAAAATCGACAGAGAGAAGAGAAAAGGAATAAAGAAATTCAGCGAACACTACTTACCCTTCTCAAAATCGAATAGAGAGAACCCAAATAAGATCTACCCTTGTTGATATTCGGCCAAGACAAACAAAAGGGAACGGGAAATTTGGCAAAAGGGTTGAGTGATGAAGGGAGTTTCGGATATGGTTGATAGAAAACAAATAGATGAGATTCGGCTAGAGTGGAAAAAAGAGAAAGAAAAGAAAGTAAATGGAAGAGAGGGAATTTGGCAAAGGAAATGGAGGAATTTCGGCACAGAGTTTGAGAAAAGGAAGAAAATAAAGATGCAAGGGGAGAAGATGGATACTTTCGGCTTTGAGCAAAAATAGAAAGAAAAAAACAGAGAGAGGGAGAGTAAGGTTTCGGTTTCAAAGAAGAAAAAGAAAGAAAGCAAATGGAATTCGGCTCAAAAACTAAGAGAGTAAATCGACAAATACTACTTGAGTTTCGAGTTTGCTTCAACCGAAAGCACTAGGGAGAAATCGGCAATGCTACGGGAGATTTCGGCTTGACACAAAACAAAGAATAAAGCCAAAACCAAAACAAGATTTCACCTATTGTCAATAACACATTCGGCTAGGGAGAGTGATTTTGGAGAGAAAAGAAAGATGCACAAAATGCTAAGGAATTTGACCAACTAGCTACCAACCTACCAAAACCTTCAACAAAATTCGGTCACCCCCTTAGACAATAATGCCGTCCACATACATGGACAAGTTGGCCATTAAAAAGTCTCCAAAAACCTCATCCTTAATCCAAGCCTTATGTCCCCTTATCATTTCTTAATCAAAATGATTCCTTTCCCCAAGTTCAAGCTTACCTAAACTATTTGCCACCTTGCCATAAAAATTTAAAGTCCAACTTACCAAATATAGAGCTTGGCCGACACTTGATGTAAAGGTGCAGAAAAATAAAGTCTCCAAAATGCACTCCATGTTATTCGAACCATTCCCCTCACGCAACTACTCATGCGCCACTTCCACTATGCTACAAGCTCCTCCCCTCACGCAACTACTCATGCGCCACTTCCACTCTGCTACAAGCTCCTCTTGTGCTAATTTTAGACATTTAAATTAACTTTAGTATCAGGGTCACCTGATCCACTTCACTAAATTCTCAAAACTAAAAATTATTCTAGCTTCGTTAATAATTCCAAGCCTTCACAAGACTATATTAAGCACACAATAAAATCATACCCAAACTAACACAAGTAACAAGATGATACTAAAATTTTTAAGATGTTACATACAAAATACGTCACAAAGGCATCATAGATAACCTACCTGAAAAGGCTCTATTTGGTTGCCACCAAGGCACCAGATAAACTGTCGTGTTTGCAATATGGTTTTACCTAAACTCATCATCACATGAGGTTTTCCATCATTGCCATAGGAAACACAGAAACCTTAGTAGATAGATCTGGCTCATCGGCCCTTTCTAGAATGTGTCATGGCCATAGTCTTTCCTCAAAATTGTCATACCAAAATTTTGTGTTTACTGTCCCAACGGGCTTCATTGCATACCACTGCATTGTCAAAACCTACATCACCTAATGTCCAAATACTTCGTTAAACCCCTATTTCCTTGACATTTTCAATCTCACATCGTACATCTAACATACATAGACATTCGTGTAGGCTATACTCATTTTCCTAATCAAAGCATATTGCGTTACATGTTTCAACCACATCAATATGAACATGCATTACAGTATATGTTTCGTGTACATACATGAGCAGTTAACCAATCCATACCAAAAATCACGTTTCAGTTCAATAAATTTTCTTCCACAATTTACTATCACATCATGAGCAGTTAACCAATCCATACCAAAAATCACGTCAAATTCATCAAATGGGAAAAACATGAGGTTAGCTGAAAAACAATGACCTCTAATTGTCAAGGGACAACTTCTACACACTTAGTCAACTAGTACATGCTTGCCTAAAGGGTTTAACACTTTTACCACAAATTCGGTAGACTCAAAATACATATTCATACTAAACACCAATTCTTTACGGACATACGAATGGGTAGACCCTGGTCAAAGCAACAATAGAGATATCATGAATAGAAAAAGTACCCGTTATCACATCTGGAGATGATGCCTCTTTGCGAGCGCGAATGGCATAAGTCCTTATAGGAGCTCGGCCCTCGGACCTTATAGCGGAATCTCTAGGCACACTTCTACTGCTAGCCCCACTTCTGGAGTTCTTCCGTGGTCTACCTCTAGAAGGAGCATTACTCGTTCGCACATATTGCTTTTTGTCTTTCCCATCTACCTCAAGATAGTTTCGAATAAAATGGTCTAGTGACCCACATTTGAAACAGCCTCTTTCATTTCCTCGACATTCATCAAAGTGACGCCTACCACCCTGTGAGCATTCTGGTCTATTAGGTCGGGCACTACCAACACTCGCAAATGAAGTGGTCTGAGCCTTATACGCCGTGTACTGCTTATTCTTATTTCTGTTCGAGAATCCAACAGAAGCATTGGATCGAGTAGAGAACTCTCTTGATTTCTTAGATGAGGACTGAAACAATTTCCCCAACTGTCTTTTCTTTGAGTCACGAGACTCAATATCAGCTTTCCTTTTCTCTTTGGCCAATTCCTCGACCTTACAAGCTCTTTCAACAAGCACCACAAACTCTCTTAACTCTAAGATGCCAACTAATAATCGGATGTCTTTGTTTAATCCGTCCTCAAATCTCTTTCACATGATGGCTTCAGTAGATGCGCATTCCCTAGTGTATTTGCTGAGTCTCACGAACTCACGCTCATATTTTGTTACTATCATTCGGCCTTGCTTCAATTCTAGAAATTCCTTCCTCTTCTGGTCTATAAACCTCTGGCTAATATACTTTTTACGAAACTCTTCCTGGAAGAATTCCCAAGTTATCCTTTCCCCCTGTACAATCGATACAAAGGTGATCCACCATTGATAGGCTGAGTCTTGCAGGAGTAACACAACACTCTTCATGCACTCCTTAAGTGTGCAAGACAACTCATCGAATACCCTAATGGTATTTTTTAGCCAGAACTCTGCCCTCTCTAGGTCATCATTTATATTCTCTCTAAATTCCTCAACCCCTTGCTTTCGAATTCTGTCTACCGGAGGTTTTTCACTTCTAATCGTTTCCACTACTTGGGGAGTTATAGGGGCAGGCTGGGGAATTAGAGGGGGTGGAGGAGGTGGAGCGTTCAGGTTTGCACGAACGAACTCTGAATACCAGACATTCATCATATGGAGGAACGCTTCTCTAGCCCCTCTGCCCTGACTCAGTGTCACGGGCCCAGTGGCGCGGTCCCTTCTGCGGGAGCTGGCGCATTACTCTCGACATCATCCGCCACTGCTCCGTCGGGAAAACACATTTTAAATTGTCAAGAGTCATCATATTATCATAATTCATATATGGCATGTATAGCTAGAGTAGTACACACGCTAGGTTAGTCCGAGAATCGACTAAACCATAGCTCTGATACACTAAATGTAACACCCCTTACACGAATCTGACACTGGTACAGGGTACGAGGTGTTACCTTTCTTAAAAACATGCATATAAATAATTTCGAGTTATGAGATTTCATTCAAATTTAAAACCTTTCAAACTGTCTTAAAATCCCTAATATGAGCCTATGAGGCCCAAAACACACTTTAGAAATGGTTCGGGACCGAACCCAGTTCTTTAGAAAACTTTGGAAATTTTCACTAAAAATAGGGGCACAAGCCCATGTGGCAAGGGACACGCCCATGTGTGTGGTCACACACATCCATGTCCTCAGCCGTGTGGATTTATTTCTCAATTTGAACCTACAGGGGTTTTCACATGGCCTGGCACACGCCCATATCCATGGCCCGTGTAACACCCCAAACCCGGCCCAAACACTACAGCCGGATCTGGCATGGCACTAAAAAGAATCTGTAAAAGATGTCGCAATTTCGGGAAATATTTTTCTTGTATTCAATCTTTTGTTCTGGGAAACTTTATAATTTGATAAGTTTAAATAAGATATAAATTTCATTTGTTGTTTTATGAATTAGAAAAAACAAAATCTTAGTACATGCCTTAGTTTAATTAAAAATTTAGCGTCTAACAATAATAAAAGCCCAAAATAAAACCCAAAACAAAGTATAATAGTCTAGTGGCCCATGGCCTTACTACAACGAAACTTAAAACCCACTTAAGATGAATTTCTTAAAAAAAATAAATAAATAAAGTGAAGTCTTTTTGTTGAACCCTCAATGCTCTGTTGCATGGCCACCTTGCTTTCTTCTCCAACCCGATCCAATGCACTAAGGGTCACCTGAAATGGTTAAAATAATTGGGTGAGTCGCGAAACTCAGTGTGCAACCCTCATGCACATCAGATTGGGCCTTAGCCCACAAATCAGAATATAAAACATAATATAGCAAATAACATACATAACCCAACCCAATCCTAGGTTTCCATCCGCTACACACCACCCTTACCTGCCAAGCATACCATTAGGGATTTCTACAATCAACCCACACCGCTACACACCATCGATGGCAGTCATGTTGCAGTGAGCTGCTCATCGTCAAAGTTGTGACAGAGTCACCAGGCTGAAATGGCATAAGCCACCAGAAACAGAGTTGTGACAGAGTCACCAGGCTGAAATGGCATAAGCCACCAGAACAGATCACTTCCCCTTTCATCATTCACCCAAACCCAAGCATACAGAGAAATCGGCATACAAAACATATTACTGAAGAAGGTCAGAAATCACTAACCTGATGATTAGCCTTTACCCTCATCGGGTTTTCAATCATAATGACGGGATTTCGGCATTTAACAGAGTATAGCAGATTTATACATATATATATTTATATTAGCACTCAATCTAATAGTGGAAAAGGTTACACACCTGATTAATGTCGATACCTTTGCCAAATCGATCTACAACTTTTCTTAAAAAGCCGAAAAATGTGAAAATAGGACCTTTCCTACAATCGGCCAAGGGTTAATAAATACCTGAATTAACACTTTGAAACTAATAGATTCTTCTTACCTTGAAATCCCGGAAGTAACACAATTCGAGTGTTACCGAACTATAACTTAGAGATCTATGCGATTGGCCCCACTTCAGATCCCGAAATCCAAAAATAAGAGAAAAACAACAGATTAGTCACTAGGTGGCCATTCGACTAGGGACTTTGAAAAGCCGCAAAAAAATTTGGATTTCACAAATCAATACTTACCTAAAATTCCTTTCAAATTTCGGCACAAGTAGGCTCCACTAAAGAAGACTCGGCAACTTCAGGAGGTGAGATATAAGGATTTCGACTTTTAGAAGATTTAAGAATTGAAGAGATGGCTAAGAGAGATTCGGCCAATGAATATTAAGGAGGAGGATAGAATAATAGAGTTGTAGTTTCGGCTTTTAGAGATTGGAAGAAGAATATCAATAGAGGTTAGAAGATTCGGCCAACCAAGAAATTTCAGAGAGGAAGAAAAGGTGAAGAAGATGATGGTTTTCGGCTTTTGAGAGGAAGAAGATGAGAAAGGAAAAATAACAGAGAGGCTTCAAAATTTCGGCACCCCCTCTATATATATAGAAAACCAATTCCTCCCCTTAGCAGAGATTGATGATAGCTCCTATCCCTTTTCCCTTATCTTAATCTATTATCTCCTCAAAAATAGCCTTTATCTGCTTATTATCCACACATAAAATAAATATTAAAAATCCATAAAAAGTAGCCTTGTGCCCTCCCCCTTATTGCTCCCTTTAAGTGCTGAACTTTAGCCCTAAAACTTGGGCTCCAAGCTGCCAGAATTTGGGCCTTCCTCATGCACAAGTGACGCCAACTCCTCTTTCTCCTAATGGCACCATTTCCTTTAGGCCACAAGCCCAATATGCCCATTAAACTACTAAAACTTCAATTTAAACCCCTAGAGTGTCTGAACAAAATATTTAAAACAAGGCCTCAGCCTAATTTGAGCCCCATTTGTACCTCAAATTCTCAAATTAAAGTTTTAAGCATTCAAACACATAAAATGCACAGACCCAATTATTTGGGATGTTACAGTTCTACCCCCCTTAAAATAAATTTCGACCTCGAAATTTACCTGATCAAAAGAGTTGGGGACACTGCTCTTCGCATAACATCCTCTGGATCCCACGTCGCCTCTTCTGCGCCATGATTTCGCCACAAAACTTTGACCAAAGGGACGGACTTCCTTCTCAACACTTTTACGTCTCGATCCAAGATTTGCACTGGTTCCTCCTCAAAAGATAAATCTTGCCTTACTTCAATCTCTTCCACCGGCACCACAT
Organism: Gossypium australe; assembly: GCA_005393395.2. Taxonomy (NCBI): domain Eukaryota; kingdom Viridiplantae; phylum Streptophyta; class Magnoliopsida; order Malvales; family Malvaceae; genus Gossypium; species Gossypium australe. The sequence continues at coordinate 101,766,692 of CM016623.1, forward strand.
GCGATGGATCCCAACGATAACGTCTTAGCATCGAGACATGGAACACGTTATGTATCTGCTCCAACTCTGAAGGCAACTTCAAACGATAAGCCACTGGCCCCACACGTTCTAGCACCTGATAAGGCCCAATAAACCGAGGACTTAGCTTACCCTTTCCTCCAAACCTCATTACCTTTTTCCATGGAGAAACCTTCAAAAAGACTTGGTCTCCTACTGCAAATTCCACCTCCTTCCGCTTTAGATCCGCATAAGACTTCTGCCGATCAGACGCTTCCTTCAATCGAGCCCGTATTAACTTAACTTTCTTCTCCGTTTCCAAAAGTAGCTCAGGACCCAACACCTGGCGTTCACCCAACTCCGTCCAACAAGTAGGAGTACGACATTTCCTTCCATATAACGCTTCGTACGGTGCCATCTGAATACTAGCTTGATAACTATTATTGTATGCGAATTCTGCCAAGGGCAAATATTCCTCCCAACTACCCCTAAAATCGATGATGCAACCCCTTAGCATATCCTCCAATACCTGAATTACCCTCTCAGATTGACCATCAGTCTGTGGGTGAAAAGCGGTAGGAAAGTCCAACCTTGTTCCCATAGCTTGATGAAGAGCCTTCCAAAATCGTGACGTGAACCTAGGGTCCCTATCCGATATGATCGACACCAGTACACCATGTAGTCTTACAACCTCAGCCACGTACAACCCATATGAAGTGACCAGACTTCGTCAACTGATCCACTATTACCCAAATTGAATCCTTCTTAGTGGGTGTAAGGGGTAGCCCACTAACAAAATCCATCGTGATTCTCTCCCATTTCCATTGGGGAATCTTCACCGGCTGCAACATCCCGAAGGCACTTGATGTTCAGCTTTCACCTGCTGGTACGTCAAACATTTCTCCACATATTTCGTAACTTCTCGCTTCAAACCTGGCCACCAAAATTGCTCTCGCAAACCCCGATACATCTTAACTCCTCCAGGATGCATAGCATAAGGGCTACTATGCGATTCCCGAAGTATCATTTGCCTTAACTCCACATCCTTTGGCATACAAACCTTTTTACGAAAACACAGAATTCCATCATCATTTAAACTGTAGTCCTCTCCTTCACCATTCTGCACTTGTCGGATTTGAGTACTCAGATCATCATCCAAAAGTTGCTTCTCCTTGATTTGTCTTGTCCACATAGGTCTTACTTGAAGTTCGGCTACCAAACTGCCGTCTTCATTCAGGCTAAGTTGAGCGAACATCGCCCTCAAATTCGCTATCACCTTCCTACTTAACGCATCTGCCACCACGTTAGCCTTACCCGGATGGTATTCGATCGAGCAATCATAGTCCTTCAAGAGTTCAATCCACCTACGTTGCCTTAGATTCAATTCCTTCTGGGTAAGGATATACTTCAAACTCTTATGGTCCGTGTAAAAAACCGACTTCTCCCCATACAGGTAATGCCTCCAAATCTTTAGAGCAAACACTACCACCGCCAATTCTAAATCGTGCGTAGGGTAGTTCAATTCATGCGGTCGCAACTGTCGAGACGCATATGCAACAACTTTTCCGTCTTGCATCAACACACATCCTAAACCCGTGTGTGACGTATCACAGTAGACTGAATTAACACTGGCGCCTTCGTCTTCATTCTCTTCAGCTTCTCAAAGCTCTCCTGCTGTTTCTCAGTCCATACAAACAATACTCCCTTCCTTAACAACTTAGTTAAAGGTGCCACTATTGAAGAGAACCCCTCAACAGATCTCCTGTAATACCCTGCCAATCCTAAGAAACTTCGGATTTCCACCACAGGCTTCGGCGATTTCTAATCCAATACAGCTTCTATCTTCCGAGGGTCTACCCTAATTCCCTCTGGGGAAACTACATGCCCTAAGAAAGTTACTTCCTTCAGCCAAAACTCACACTTACTGAACTTTGCGTACAGCTGCTTCTCCCTCAAAATTTACAACACCGCCCGAAGATGTGCATCATGCTCCTCCTCGGTCTTGGAGTAAACCAATATATCATCGATAAACACTACCACGAATCGATCAAGGTATGGTTGAAACACCCGATTCATCATATCCATAAATGCTGCTAGCGCGTTCGTCAAACTGAACGGCATTACCAAGAACTTCTAATGGCCGTAGCGTGTTCGAAATGCCGTCTTATGAAAGTCCCTTTCCGTCACCTTTAACTGATGATAACCCAACCTTAGATCAATTTTCGAAAAGACCGAAGCTCTTTTAAGCTGATCAAACAGGTCGTCGATTCTTGGCAATGGGTACTTGTTCTTAATTGTTAACTTATTCAGTTGACGGCAATCCACGCACATACGCATGGATCCGTCCTTCTTTTTCACGAACAGGACCGGTGCACCCCATGAAGACACACTTGATCCGATAAATCCTCGATCCAAAAGCTCCTGGATCTGAGCTTTGAGTTCCACCAACTCCTTCAGTGCCACTCGATAAGGAGCAATAGATACCGGAGCCGTACCCGGAAGTAGCTCTATTCCAAACTCCACCTCGAGATCCGGGGGTAATCCTGGCAACTCCTCCGGAAAGACATCCCAAAATCCTTGACTGTTCGAACCTCATCGACAGTCACCTCCTTAGCATCCAAAGCACTCATAAAAACTAAGAATGCGTTGCATCCTTTCCGAATCATCTTAACAGCCTTCAATGCCAATACTACGTTGGACAGATAATTCCTTCTTTCTCCTAACACAACCACCTCCCCGCCTTCCGGGATACTTAACACCACACGCTTGGTTTCACAATCCAACTTAGCACGATGCTTAATCAACCAATCCATTCCTAAAATAAGATCAAACTCTCCAAATGGCAATTCCATTAAGTTTGCTGGAAACACTACCCCTTGAGTCTCTAATGGTACATCCTTAAATAGCTTGCCCACTACCCTAGATTGTCCTAGGGGACTAACCACGATCATCTTCCTAGTAGTTGTTTCAGAGTTTATACTTAAGGTCTCAGATATCGAACATGCAACATAGGAGTGGGTTGACCCAATATCAATCAAGGCAAGTAAAGGGTTTTAGCAATGAGAAACGTACCGGTTATGACATCCGGTGCGTCACCATCCTCCTGTCGACCCGGCTGCCTTGCATCTACGTTACCTGCACCTCTACCAGGTGCTCCACTTCTGCGACCAGCCTCTTTCCCGCACCAATTACATAATCGATTCTGATTCCTCGCAGCAGGTGTCGGAGCATGAGCTGGCCCATCAGACCTAGGCCTTTTCTGCGAATTTCCAGATGCTCCTGCCGCCAAAATTTCTCTTATTCCTTCCCCGCTCCTTATCTCTTTCCTGTCTTTCATTCCATTTTACCTCCTCAGCTATCCTAACCTTCTCCACCAAAACAGCAAAATCTTTTTCTCTCTGCGGTGCTATCAAAACCCTTAACTCATTCCGCAATCCATCCTCGAACTGAACACAACGTTCATATTCGGTTGCTACCATTCCTCGAGCGTAGCGGCTCAAGCGCAGAAACTCCGCCTCATATTCAGCCACAGATTTACTTCCCTGCACTAGATTCAGAAATGCCTTCCTCTGTGCATCCACATAGCTGGCCCCAACATACTTCCCCTGGTATACCTCCATAAAGAAGTCCCAGTCAATCCGATCTGCGACAGTACCCTCCTTCATCGTGAGCCACCAGTGATAAGCCTCGTCTCAAAGAAGAGACACGACCCCTTTCAGCTTCTCCTCCACCGTGAAATCTAAATCATCCATTATGTGCTTAGTCGCTTCCATCCATTACTCAGCTGTGCTAGGGGCTACGCCAGAAACTCCCCTAAACACTTTTGCCCCATTGGCCCTAAGCCGCTCCTGCACAGATTTCCGGGCTCCTGTGCCCATCCCTACTCCAACAACTCTTTCGAGAACCCACAACATCGCCTGAGATACTGCATCATCTCCGGTCGCCTGATCCCGTAACTCTCCCTCCACGGCTGGAGGATCTGACATTTCGTTTCCTGACCCGTGGCCAGACCCTGCTGGCTCAGACAAAGCCATCCTACCCCTACCGCATCCACGCGGTGGACGTCCTCGACCCCTTGTACTCATTCTTCTGATTCGCTTTTATCTGATTAGAAATTTTATGAGTTGTTAGTTTTCTTCCACTGATTAACCGCGAACAGTCTTATGAATAGTAGTTTTAGAGTAGTTCTTTCGAATTCGCATTCACAATTCAGTCTCAAGTTCGTATCCTCTAATTCTAGTAAACACATACATTCAATCATCAACATACAGATAACATCCATGAACTTACATTCATCACGTAAGGGTGTTTTCATTGTTTCACTACCCAGGGGTATTTTCGTAATTTTTCCTATAGGGGGTATTTTAGAAATTTTTGAAATCAGGGGTACTTTGGTCATTTTGCAAATCAGGGGCAATTTAGTAATTTTTTACAAATCAGAGTTATTTCGGTCATTTCGCAAAATAAGGGTAGTTTGGTAATTTTACGAACCATAGATTTTGTTGTTGTTGTTTTTTTTTTTAAAACAAGGGTACTTTTTGTAAATCTAGTTTCATAGTCCAGGTTACTCGTGCAAACATGAGATTTTCGGGTTTGGAAATTTTCACAAATCAAATGTATTTTGAAAATTTTACAAAACTTGGGGATTTTTTTTTTCAAATAGGGTGGATGGTCCCTTTCGGGTTTTAACTATAAGGTTTAGCCTGTCAACAAGTCCTCGTGACTAGGGTGAACAGTCACTACGCACCAAGTAAGATTCTAGCGAAGAGGAGGTGAGTCGCTAGGACTGCTTAAATACCAAGCTCTCCCTGAATCTACTCCTAGACATGCGTATGCCCGTTGCCACACCCTAACTCGGCTAAGATGAACAGTCACTACGCACCAGATAAGATTCCAGCAAAGAAGAGGTGAGTCACTAGGACTATTTAAATACCAGGCTCTTACGGATCCAATCCTAGACATGTGTATGCATGTTGCCACACCCAAGCCTTGCGACTCATTTACGGGTTTGTTTAGTGAAATGAAGTCTTATGAGCTTTTAGAAAGTTGTTTAAGCTAGGCCTAAAGTCCATCAAGTTCTAATCTAACTAATCTACGTCCCATAAAGCCCATCAAGCCCACATATAGATCACATAATGGTTTAGAATACTTACCTGGCAGACTTGGGCCAGAGATGTAGGTGCCATGCCGAGCTAACAAACCTGTTATCATTTACAAACATACATGTTTCAAAAGCCCATTTTTCGAAAACGTTTTGAACCCAAAACCCAAAGCCGAGTTTTGAACCGGGCTCTGATACCAATCTGTAACACCCCAAACCCGGCCCAAACACTACAGCCGGATCTGGCATGTCACTAAAAAGATTCTGTAAAAGACGTTGCAATTTCGGGAAATATTTTTCTTGTATTCAATCTTTTGTTCGGGGAAACTTTATAATTTGATAAGTTTAAATAAGATGTAAATTTCATTTGTTGTTTTATGAATTAAAAAAAAAACAAAATCTTAGTACATGCCTTAGTTTAATTAAAAATTTAGCGTCTAACAATAATAAAAGCCCAAAATAAAACCCAAAACAAAGTATAATAGTCTAGTGGCCCATGGCCTTATTACAATGAAACCTAAAACCCACTTAAGATGAATTTCTTAAAAAAAAAAAATAAATAGAGTGAAGTCTTTTTGTTGAACCCTCAATGCTCTGTCGCATGGCCACCTTGCTCTCTTCTCCAGCCCGGTCCGATGCACTAAGGGTCACCTGAAATGGTTAAAATAATTGGGTGAGTCGCGAAACTCAGTGTGCAACCCTCATGCACCATCAGATTGGGCCTTAGCCCACAAATCAGAATATAAAACATAATATAGCAAATAACATACATAACCCAACCCAATCCTAGGTTTCCATCCGCTACACACCACCCTTACCTGCCAAGCACACTATTGGGGATTTCTACAACCAACCCACACCGCTATACACCATCGATGGTAGTCATGCTGCAGTGAGCTGCTCATCATCAAAGTTGTGACAGAGTCACCAGGCTGAAATGGCATAAGCCACCAGAAACAAAGTTGTGACAGAGTCACCAGGCTGAAATGGCATAAGCCACCAGAAACAGAGTTGTGACAGAGTCACCAGGCTGAAATGGCATAAGCCACCAGAATAGATCACTTCCCCTTTCATCATTCACCCAACCCCAAGCATACAGAGAAATCGGCATACAAAACATATTACTGAAGAAGGTCAGAAATCACTAACCTAATGATTAGCCTTTACCCTTCTCGGGTTTTCAATAATAATGTCGGGATTTCGGCATTTAACAGAGTATAGCAGATTTATACATATATATATATTAGCACTCAATCTAATAGTGGAAAAGGTTACACACCTGATTAATGTCGATACCCTTGCCAAACCGATCTACAACTTTGCTTAAAAAGCCGGAAAATGTGAAAATAGGACCTTTCCTACAATCGGCCAAGGGTTAATAAATACCAGAATTAACACTTTGAAACTAATAGATTCTTCTTACATTGAATTCCCGGAAGTAACACAATTCGAGTGTTACCGAATTATAACTTAGAGATCTATGCGATTGGCCCCACTTTATATCCCGAAATGCTGAAAATAAGAGAAAAACAATAGATTAGTCACTAGGTGGCCATTCGACTAGGGACTTTGAAAAGCTAGAAAAAAATTTGGATTTCACAAATCGATACTTACCTAAAATTCCCTTCAAATTTCGGCACAAGCAGGCTCCACTAAAGAAGATTTGGCAACTTCAGGAGGTGAGATCTAAGGATTTTGGCTTTTAGAAGATTTAAGAATTGAAGAGATGGCTAAGAGAGATTCGGCCAATGAATATTAAGGAGGAGGATAGAATAATAGAGATGTAGTTTTGGCTTTTAGAGATTGGAAGAAGAATATCAATAGAGGTTAGAAGGTTCGGCCAACCAAGAAATTTCAGAGAGGAAGAAAAGGTGAAGAAGATGACGGTTTTCGGCTTTTGAGAGGAAGAAGATGAGAAAGGAAAAATAACAAAGAGGTTTCAAAATTTCGGCACCCCCCTCTATATATAGAAAACTGATTCCTCCCCTTAGCAGAGATTGATTTTCGGCCAACACTGCCACACATGATAGCTCCTATCCCTTTTCCCTTATCTTAATCTGTTATCTCCTCAAAAATAGCCTTTATCTGCTTATTATCCACACATAAAATAAATATTAAAATCCCTAAAAAGTAGCCTTGTGCCGTCCCTCTTATTGCTCCCTTTAAGTGCCGAATTTTAGCCCTAAAACTTGGGCTCCAAGCTACCAGAATTTGGGCCTTCCTCATGCTCAAGTGACGCCAACTCCTCTTTCTCATAGTGGCACCATTTCCTTTGGGCCACAAGCCCAATATGCCCATTAAACTACTAAAACTTCAATTTAAACCCCTTGAGTGTCTGAACAAAATATTTAAAACAAGGCCTCAGCCCAATTTGAGCCCCATTTGTACCTCAAATTCTCAAATTAAAGTTTTAAGCATTCAAACACATAAAATGCACAGACCCAATTATTCAGGATGTTACAGCCCGTGTCCCTCACACGGCCATGACACGCCCGTGTCTCAGCCTGACCGCAAAAACCTTGACATTCTGTTTCTGACGTCACAAATCCAATAAGGTCACACGACAAAGGCACACGCCCGTGTCCTTAGGCCGTGCGGCAAATTAAATTCCTAAATTCTAGTGCAGACTTCACACGGCTTGGGCACATGCCCATATTCTATGGCCATGTCTTCCACATGGTTGAGACACACAGCCTTGCCTCAGCCCGTGTGTTTATTACTGGTATTCTGTTTTGCCAACTTAAGGTGCAGGGGGACACACGGCCTAACTACACGCCTATGGGGTAGACCGTGTGTCATACATGGCCTAGACACATGCCCGTTTGTCTACCCGTGTGTACAATAACAAGTCTATTTACCAAGCCCTTTCTGCCACCCTTACTTGCACCCACATAAGCCACATCAAATAATCTATTCATGCATGCATCAATATACTAAATACTCAACCATGCAATTTGCACGTTAATGAAAAACATCACCATTTTTATATATCAATTATAAGTATTAGCCATCATCCATGGCCTTATACAAAATAAATAATCCTTCAAGACAAGCCCACACATTTGGCCAAAACAATATGACACTTGACAAAGACCAAGTCCCTATACATGCCATACTCAAAACGATAAATCTAACTATAAATGTTCATATTGATAGTGTGGTCGAGATTCCGACGTCCTTTGATCCCTGAGCTAGCTTGGCGACACTATAAGAAAATGGAAAGGAGAGAGAGTAAGCATAAAGCTTAGTAAGTCGCATGTAAATAATTAACAACAATAACCATGCATTATCGTACTCATAACATATCATAAACTTGCATATAATTCTCGAATAATTAAAGGCATAACTTACCCGTTTTCACTCTTACTACTCATACAACATAATTCGAGCTCATTTCTTATGCATTTCATGTAGGTACCTGTATCATTTACAATATAGTCATAACTTTTCTCACTTTTAACACAAAGCTCTAAATTACCCGTTGAACCAGTTGGAATACCAAAGGACACCTGACAAGCATCACACAAGAGAGTAAAATGCCGATGCCATGTCCCAGACATGGTCTTACACTGGCTCACATATCGAGGCCGATGCCATGTCCCAAACATGGTCTTACACTAGCTCTCGTTTCAATGCTGGCCATGTCCCAAACATGGTCTTACACTGGCTCTCATAATGTGGCCGATGCCATGTCCCAAACATGGTTTTACACTAGCGCACATATCAGCCCAAATGTCATGGCTTGGATGTCCAATCCATTTCTAAGGTTCAACCGGGAGTATATCACATCAACTTTTGTCATGCATAATCATAGAAATAATCAAACATTTTATGCAATATCAATTGTTAAAAACATAATAACAATAGAGTTGTGTTATTCACATACAACTTACCTCGATATACAAAAAGTGGGTGACTAGATTGAGTTAATCTACTAGCTTGGTTTTCCCCCAGTCTAGGTCCAGACTCCGTTTTTCTTGATGTATAATGAAAAATTCACTTATCTAATCACTACATAATTCAAGACATTCCAAAATTCTTACTTTGGCAAAATTACTGTTTTGCCCTTAAACTTTCACAAAATTATGATTTTGCCCTTAAGCTTGTAAAATGATTTTCATCAAATTTTCTCATTAACCAAGCATAGCTGAATCTATTTCAAGCTTATAGAAACTCACAAATCTAATTATTTCACACATTAACTACCTATTTTATAACCTTTACAAAAATGTCCATTTTAGGTGTTTTCCTAAAAAATCCTTTCACAAAAGTTGTTTATTTAACAACCAAGATTCATTTTATTCCATAAAATTTCAGCAAACAACATGAATACTCACATGGTAAAACCCTAGACTCTCAACCATTTTAGATGGTTAGCGGTAAAACAGTCATTTCACCCCCTCAAGGGCATTTCGATAACTTTACCCATAGCGGGTATTTCGGTAATTTTACCCATCGAGGGTATTACGGTAACTTTACCCATAAAGGGTATTTCTGTAACTTTACCCATAAAGGGTATTTCGATAAATTTACCCATAGAGGGTATTTCGGTAATTTTACCCCTATAACGGCCTTTCTGAAGGCCTACTGTCACCTCGAGCGACAAGGATACCCTTTTTTATTGAAACGATGTAGCTGGGCCAAAGCCCAAGTTTTGGCCCAAGTGGGCCCACACACTCATGTGGCCCATTCAGCCCATTTTCGGCTACAGTTCTGCGAACCTCGCAGCCATCTATTATCCGGCACTTATCATGGAATTCGCCCCTATGGACCCATCAACCCATTGGGCCCACTCAGCCCACTATGGCTCAACAAGGCCCATTACAGCCTAAGCACACGAAAAAGTTTATGGCACTCCCAAAGGTCTATCGTCAACGTTTGTGGCTCGGTAATCACTATGAGCGCTTGCACGCTCGAGTGATCTCGGATGTCGAAGTCTCGACTTATCGATTTTTCAGCTTTTATCAGTATACAGTAGCACAGAAGTGAGAACATCATTATTCTTTGTTTGAACAGTATGGAAATAGGTGTACGATTGCACACCTTGGTTATAAACTTGCCACCAATCCCTTAGCACCGATCCTACGCTAAACAAGATCAACAGTTAGTCAATCAATTAAGGGGGTTATCCTCCTAATACACAACAAAATCGAAACCCTATTAACACCTACCCTGTTCCATCGAGTCTTGCTAAGCTCTTTCCAAATTTCAGTAAAGATTAAGAATCCCTAAAAATATCCTGTGTTACAAAGCACCCTTATTAAAAGAGTTTGAATACAGATGTGGTTAACATCTACCCTTGACAAATACCAAACCCCCTAAGCCAAATTGGTCCTCAAACCAAACACAAAGTTCGAATACTTAGTTGCTCAAGGACTTCGAGTAATGCTTCAAATGCTTCCGGACGCTTACCCCTTGTCACTCTTCGAGATAACCTAAATACCATACAACATTAGTCCAAGGATGTAACATCCTGAAATTGTGGGGCTATGCATTTTATGTGTGGTTACGTTTAATGTGAGTGTTAGGGGTCCAGAATGGGCTCAGGGTTGGGCAGAGGCCTTAATCGAATTTTCTGTTTGGACACTCTAGTGGAAAGCCTGGTCAGATAGGGCTTTAAAGATGTTATCTGTGTTTTAAAATACAAATGGGCTTGTGGCCCAGTGGCAAAGTGCCGCCACTAAAAGTGCAGGGAAGAGGTGTCAACAGGGAGGCCCAAATTCAAGTTGCATAAAGCCCAACTATTTTAATTAAAATTGGCATTAGGGTTTTTTTCTCCCATTATCTTCTTTATTTTCGGCATTTAGGGTTTTCATCTTCTCTCTTTTCCTTCTTTTCTGAATAAAAGACTAAAACTCCCTTAAGCATTCTTTCTTTTCACATTTGTATGCCATATCTGAATCTGCCCTAGCCTTATCGAAATTCTTCTTTTTCCTATACCGTTCCTATCACTTCTTTATATTTGATATTAATCTTTTCTCTCAATCATCTCCTTCTCAAAAGCCAAAACTTTATAGATCTCTTGAGATCATCTTTTCTTTTTGACCTTCTCAAAAGCCGAAACTTTATAGATCTCTTGAGATCATCTTTTCTTTTTGACCTTCTCAAAAGCTGAAATCTTCTAGGAGTTGCCGAATTCTCTGTAAAGGTAGGTGCCGATTTCTTCTGATCTATTCTTTTTCTCTTTCGGTTTTTAGAAGACAAAGCCGAAAGGCTAATGGATTGTTGGTTTCTTGTGTTTACGTGTTGGGCGACATTCAGAAATTGAAGTAGATCGCTTAGATCTAAAAGCCGGAACTGCTAGTCTCTAAACCTCATATCTCTCTTTTCGGGATTTCAAGGTAAGGGGTTTTCCTTAGATTCTCTTTAGATTCGCTATCGTAATTGTGATCTTAACCATATGTTATGATGGTAGCAACTGATAAGGTCTTTTGATGGAATCAAATATCAATCAGGCGAAGGAGGGGATTGGATCTGTAAAACCAATCCCTAAGTTTAAGAAACAAGCGGTGTCAGCAGTACGGGATTGGCCACCGGGTTATGGAACAGCTTCAGAACAAAACCTTAGACAGATAGCAGTTGTATCGGCTTCTAATAGTGTCGACATAGAAAGTCTCGTCTTGTCTGTAATCAAGTGTGTAGATCTCTAACACACTAATTAATCTGTACTAAATATATGTTATGGGCTAAAAGCAGAAAAAAGGCTGTATATTAATCTGTACTAAATATATGTTATGGGCTAAAAGCCGGAAATAGGCTGTGTGAACAGTCGTATGACCCAGAAAAGGTAGGCAAAGGATGTCAGGTATGTAATCATAGAAATCTCTCTATGTATATCGATGTATGCGATAAACTGAAATCTCTTATGTAATACATTGTTTGATTTTGCATGTATGTATGCATGGGATGGGATTGATATGATGAAGGGGAAGAAGGTCGCATAGCGATCGGTGGCTTTGCCACATAGGTCACATAGTGATTGGTCTTTATGACAGGCAGCTTAGCTGTCGAAATGCTACGATGTGTTATTTAGGTCGCATGGCGATCGGTGGCTTTGCCACATAGGTCACACAGTGATCGGTCTTTAAGACAGGCAACACAGCTGTCGATATGGTGTGTAGCGGTTGAGGGGTTGATTGTAGAAATCCCTAAGGTGTGATGGTTGGTACGGGTTGGTGTGTAGAGGATGGATTTCTAGGATGGTTTGGGCTATTCATCATTCATTATTATCATGTAATTATGATTGTTGCCTTCATGTATGGGTCAGGGCTCATAATGTGTTTGTGGGCCTTAGGTCAGTGTGTTCGGGATTTATACACTGAGTCTTGGTGACTCACCCTTTCATTTTCCTCTACTCTTTCAGATGAGCAGTATATCGTGGACATGGGAGCCGAGACGGACTCGAGGGGCCATCAAGTTTTTATTTTTATAGATTATTTCGGCTTTTCTTTAAGTTTTTAATTTTTGGAATATTTATGTAATAAGGCCCCATAGTTTATATTTCACTGTTTAGTTTTTAATATTTGCAACTTATGAAATTTGTCAAAGGTTTAATTATTCAAAATAATAAAAATACAAGGTTTTATTTTCAAAAGGTCACCTATTTATTCAAATATTGTCTAATTAACTTACGATTTCCGAAACCAACAAAGCAAAAGTTTTCAATGTACAACCCGTAGCATACCAGATCTGGTCGAAACATATGGGCCGAGTTTGGGGTGTTACATTTTTGTATCAGAGCCCAGTTCAAAACTCGGGCTGTGAAATGGGTCTAGTAATGTTTTGTAAAGTTGAGGTGAATTTGAAAAAAATTTTGAAAAAGATATGGCCTTCGAGTCTACCGGCAGCCGATCCACACGGGTAAGTATTCTACCTCTTGATGTGATATACTTGTTGGGTTGATGGGCTTCATGGACGTAGACTAGTATGTTAGGCATTGATGGACTTTAGGCTTAGCTTAAACAACTCTTTAAATTCATAAGACTTAACCTATCCAAACAAACCCGTGAACAAATCACTGGGTTAGGGTGTGGCAACAGGCATACGCATGTCTAGGATTTGATTCAGGGAGAGCTTGGTACTTAAGCAGTCCTAGTGACTCACCTCCTCTTCGCTGGAATCCTACCTGGTGCGTAGTGACTGTTCACCTTAGCCACGAGGATTTGTTGATGGGCCAAAATCTATAATTAAAACCCGAAAGGGACAAGCCACCCTATTTCGCAACCAAAATACCCCCAAGTTTTGTACAATTCCGAAATGCACTTGATTTGTGAAAATTTCCAGAATACCCCAGAATTGTAAAATTACCAAAATCTGTGAAATTACCGAAACACTTTGGTTAGCAAAATTTCCAAAATACTCGTGGTTTGTGAAAATTTCCAAAACAACCGTGATTTTATAAAATATCCATGTTTTGCAAATTTACCTGAAACCCCTAGATTTACAACAGTAACCCGGTTTGTAAAATTAAATTTTCCAAAGTACCCTTGCTTTACAAAAAAAGAGAACAACAAACAACATCAAAATATCTCTTTTTCGAAAAAACCAACATACCCCATTTTGAGGAAATTATCAAAATACCCACGTTTAAAAAAAAAACTTGTTTTCTAAAATACCCTTGCTTTAAAAAAAATGTGTACCCAAATTACCTCTAATTCGAAGAAAATCACCAAGATACTCTATTTTGAAAAATACCCTGTAGGGCAAAACTGCGGAAAAACCCCTGGGTAGTGAAGTAACGAAGATACCCTTATGTGATGAATGTGAGTTCATGGATGTTATATGTTTGTTGATGTGTGATGGTTGAATGTATGTGGTTTCCAGAATTAGGAGATAAATCTGAGACTGAAACTGTAGATAGGTACGAATTTGAAATAACTACTCTTAAAACTACTCTTCATAAGATTGTTCGTGGTTAATTAGTGAAAGAAATTAATAATTCATAAAATTTCTAATCAGATAAACGCGAATCGGTAGAATGAGTATAAGGGGTCGTGGACGTCCTGCGCGTGGTCGTGGTAGGGGTAGGATGGCTGTGTCAGAACCAGTAGGATCTGGTCATGGGTCTGGAAATGAGATGGCATACCACCAGCTGCGGAGGTGGAATTTCAGGATCAGACGACCGGAGATGATGCGGTATCTCAGGCGATGTTAAGGGTTTTAGAGAGGGTTGCTGTGGTAGGCATGGGCACAGAAGCCCGGAAATCTGTGTCGGAGCGACTTAGAGCTAATGGGGCAAAAGTGTTTAGGGGAATTTCTGGTATAGCCCCGAGTACAGCTGAGTATTAGTTGGAGGCGGTTGAGCGTATAATGGATGATCTGGATTTCATGGAGGAGGAAAAACTGAAAGGGGTTGTATCTTTCCTGCGGGACGAAGCTTATCAATGGTGGCTTACAGTTAAGGATGTTACGGTGGCTGACTGTATCACCTGGGATTTCTTCAAAATGGCGTTTCAGGGTAAGTACATTGGGACAAGTTATGTGGATGCGCAGCGTAGAGCATTTTTGAATCTGGTGCAAGGAAGTAGGTCGGTGGTTGCGTATGAGGCGGAATTCTTACGCCTTAGCCGTTATGCTCAAGGAATGGTGGCCACAGACTATGAACGTTGTGTGCGATTTGAGGATGGTTTGAGGGATGATTTGTGAGTGTTGATAGCTCCACAGTGGGAGAGGGAATTTGCTGTGCTTGTGGAAAAAGCTAAGATAGCTGAGGAGGTTAAGCGAATAGAAAAATTGAATCGGGATAGAGATAGGAGTGGAAGTAAGAGAAATTTTGGATCGTCAGGGGCAACTGGGTGTACTCAGAAAAGGCCTAGGTCAGACAGGCCGAGACGGGAGGAGAGACCTGCTGCTGCTAGTCAGACACCGAAGTGTGCTCGATGTGGTAAATTCCATGTAGGTTAGTGTTGGGCGAGCAGTGAGAAGTGCTTTAGATGTGGATCTACGGACCACCAAGTTAGAAACTGTCCGCAGCAACGGGGCAGTGAAGGGCCCACAGGTCAAGAGAATGCACCGCTGGGAAGAGGAGGTCAACAACCACCAAGGGGCCGTGGTCAAGTCAATGGTGGCAATGGCACAGGACATGGTCGTGTAGGTGCAGGTTATGCTGAGGCGAGACAGCCAACTTTGGTCTATGCAGCACGTCGCCAAAGGGACGAGGACGCTCTAGATGCGAATATCGGTGTGTACTCTACCATAGTATACTAAGTGTTTCTTTTGGCTTTAGAATTAGAGTGCGCAGCGAAAGAAGAGTGGTGAGACTTGGGTAGTACGATTAATAGTTAGTTAGAAATTTCGAGGACGAAATTTCTTTAAGGGGGTAGAACTGTAACATCCTGAAATTGTGGGGCTATGCATTTAATGTGTGGTTACATTTAATGTGAGTGTTAGGGGTCCAAAATGGGCTCAGGGTTGGGCAGAGGCCTTAATCGAGGAATGGGCTCAGGCTATGCATTATGGCGGAACCATGGATCAGAGGAAGCGACATGGGAGTCGGAGGATATCTGCAACAGCAATACCCTCAACTCTTCTGATCAGGTAAATTTCGAGGTCAAAATTTATTTTTAAGCGGGGTAGAACTGTAATACCCTGATTTTGTGGGTCTGTGCATTTGGTGTGTTGCATGGCTAAGTTGGCAATTTGAGGTTTTGAGGTGTATTGGGTTCAGGCTTGGGCATAAAACCTGGGTTAAAATGATTAAAAATAGTGCTATTAGTAATGTAATTTAAATTATTAAGTTTAGCGGTGAGTTGGGCTTGTGGCCCAAAATTTACTAATACTCGAAGTGGGTGTGAAGGTGGCGTCACAAGGGGGGAGGAGTTGGGCCTTGTGTGGCCGCTTGGGGCTCAAATGGATGGGTCAAATTCGGCACATAGGAGGGAGGGGGATGGACGGTACAAGGGCTAAAATATAGGAGCTTTAATTCTTTTATTTTTATGATAAAAATGCTGATAATTAGGAGGGAAGAATTGGAGCTTGGTGGGTCTCTCTTAAAGGGATGGTTAATGGTTGAGTTATCAGATGAGATAAAAGCTATCAGGAGATGGGAGAGTTGGCTGAAATTCCAACTGTGTGTGTGTGCTTGAGTATTGTCGAATTTAGTAGCTAGTTATCATCTTTTTCTTCATTATTTTTCTTTTCTCACCTATACTCTGAGCAAGCCGAAATTCTCTTCACCTTGGTGCCTCTACCTTTTTGTTAAAACCGAAACTCCCTAGCATTCTTCTCCTCTTCAACATATCCCTAAAGGTCGAATCCCCTTTTGCTCATATTACTTCCTCCATAGCCGAATAATCAGGTGAGATCTCTGTTTCCCGAAGGTGCACCATAAGCTGCATACTCCTTAGTAATCTGGCTCTATCGATTTCACTCTCTCCCCCTAGAAGTCGAATCCTGTCTTGCTATAGCCAGAAGTACCATTTTTGGAAAGCCGAAGGTGGGTGGTTGATGGTAGGTTTGGCCAAATGGCCTTTCTTGTTTATTTATGGTTGGCCGAATGTGTTATGGTACTCATCTGATTGCGTTTAACAGATTAATTTAATAAATGGATGTTGGCCGAATGTAGGTGGGAAGATGATGAGTTCGTAAGGACTTTTGGGATTCGATAGTTAGGTAAGGGTTTCTTTTAAACGCTACTATTATCTATTAGATCTTATCGATTTGATTGGTTTAGTGACCAAATGGGTTATTGTGGACGCTAATAACAGTCAAGCAGTAGGAGGGGTTGGATCTGTAAACCCAACGCCAAAGTAGCGTAGAAGCAGTAAAAGCGGTAGTACGAAAACCAGGTGTGTAACTCTTACACACTTTCTATACTTGATATGTTAATGTTATGTGTTATTAAAAGCCGGAATGACGGCAAAGGTTACTTAAATACCCTTGTGGGTAAAAGCGAGGATGCCGGGTAAGTTATTATGTTTTCTTGCGTTGATTGTGAGTTATGAAAGCATGATAATTTGTATACATGATACTTGTATGTTAAGCATGGCCATATGGATGTTGATTGCATGAATATATGTTATGGGCGATGAGAGGAGGGGGAGTATGATCTATCAGACTGTCACCAGTGATTTGGTATCACACAGTGGGTTGGCCCCACATATTATAAAAATTGTGACTAAGTCTCAGTGGTTTGGCACCACCAGTGGTTTGGTACCACATATGTTATTATTGTAACTTCGGTTACCAGTGGTTTGGTACCACATATGTTATTATTGTAACTTCGGTTACCAGTGGTTTGGCACCACCAGTGGTTTGGTACCACAAGGGGTAGATTTGGGAGACATGGATGGATACTTAGGTTGGATGGGTTACATGACTTGCATATTATTGTATGAATTTGTGTAAGAGCGTATTTTCTCTTGGGATGGGGATTTATACACTGAGTCTAGGCGATTCACCCCTTCCGTTATATTTTGTAGATCAGGCTTAGATCGTGGATATGGAGTCGGGGTGGACTCAAGGTGGCCATGCACAGCAATTGGTTTATTACAGAGTTTTCAATTCGGACTTAGTTATTTTATTAAATTTTGGTTTTTCAGTTATGTAATAAGGCCGCTAAAGTTTTATTTTGGGTTTCTTTATTTATTTAGTAGATTCTAAAGTTCTTACTCAATACATTGATAAATTTACGAAATGGATGTTTTCAAACCCTAATAAATACTTGTTTTTTTTTATATACCATGACTAAGTAATAGATACGAAAGAAACAATAAGGCAATCAAGTTTTTTTTTTCTAAAGCCAAGTATCAACATGTATTACACATTGCAAAATACAACAACTTTCTCTTAAACACTGAAAACCAAAAATTTCCTGAGGCCTTTCCTACTTTCCAGGGTTCTCCAAACCCCCTAAAAACTTGCCCAAGCACACCAGCAACCTACCAACACCCGAGATATGCACTAGATGCATAACCCCTAAAACCAGGGTGTTACAATGCTACCCTCCTTAAAATAATTTCGTCCTCGAAATTACTTGGCTAGACTAACGGTCCACATCCTAATTCTTCACATTACGCTATAGCTGCGCACTCTGATCTCCAAGAACTAACATCTATCTAGGCGTACTTTCTAAGTCTATACCCAAGGTTCTTAGATACTCTACTAACAATAAACAAACAACCACCAAAACGAACAAAACAACAAGGAATATTCCAACGAAGAGAAGCTTACCCGCTGACACATCCGGCACATCACTATCCTTCTTCCGACGAATCAATGCTTCACGACCCCGACCAGAACCATTCCCTTCATGGTTCGGACCACGACCTCTCGTCGCTTGCTGACCACCTCTGGCCGGCTGCACAAAGCCTTGACCCACTGTCCGAGTCCTTCTTGAATTCAGGGGACAATGCTTAACCAGATGCGACTTGGACTGGCATCTGAAACATTCTCGAACACGATTCCAGCACTCGCCAACGTGATACCTTCCGCACTGAGCACACGGACGATTTGGATTCCCAGCAGCTGACTTAGAAACATGAGCAGATGTCTCGACCCTCAGTCTTTTCTGAGACCTCTCAAACGATTCCGACGATCCCGAGCTCCTCTCATCTTGGTTCCTTATTCTATCTCTATTCCGCCTCTCAGCCCTTTTGACTTTCTCAGCTATCGGAGCTTCTTCCACGAAGACAGCGATGCCACGGACCACATTGGCTCCTGCCACTTGCTCGAGCACCCGCAGCATAGTCTGCGATACTGCGTCATCCCCTCCGGTCTGATCCGGCTGCTCAGCCTCAATAGCTGGTGATGGCGGCACAACACTCTCTAACCCAACCGGTTCCGATACTGACATCCTGCCTCTGCCACGTCCACGACCAATGCGACCACGCTCCCTAGAACTCATATCTAGCGCCTCGATTTAATCTGATTAACAATTTTATGCATTAGGAATTTGGTTCCACTATTTAACCACGAGCAAATTTTATGAAAAGAAGTTTCCGAGAGTAGTTCTTTCGAGCAATCAAGTTTCATTCCCTACCCAGGGGTAATTTCATCATTTCCTAAAGAGGGGTATTTCGGTAATAACTCAGGGTCAATTTTGAAAATAGTTTTTCCAACTTAAAGATATTTCAAAATTTACAAAATCTCAGGGGTTACCTTGAAAATTTGTTTCTCGAAACAAAGATGTTGCAAAAATTGCAGAAATTGGAGTTATCTCAGTAATTTTGGAAATCATGGGCATTTTCGTAAATTCTCCAAATCGGAATATCACAATATTTCACAAAATAGGATTTTCTGATATTTGGTAAAATAGGAATATTTCAGTAAAAGTCGGGAGAAATCTAAAAACTTAGAAACCAAGGGCATTTTGGTAATTTTATCAACCAGGGGTATTTTCGTAAATTTCCACAAACCAAGGTATCTTAATATTTTGAAAACTCGCGATTTTGGTATTTCGCAAAGTAAAGAGCATTTTATCAAAAGTGGAGGGTAATACGGTAATTTTATAACACAAGGGCATTTTTTTTTTAATTTTGCCACTAGGGCATTTTGGGAAATTTTGGTAAATCGACAAACGTCTTTCAAAATCAGATTTAGGGTTTCACAAACCAAAGGGGTAAGTTTGAAAAATTTTAAAATAGAAGGTTTTAAAAACAGCAAGGCTAATTCCCTTTCGGGTTTTAATAACCGGTTTAGCCTATGAACAAGTCCTCTTGGTTAAGGTGAACCGTAGCTACGCACCAGGTAGGATTCAAGTAAAGAGGAGGTGAGTCACTAGGACTGCTTAAGTACCAAACTTCTACTGAATGCCACTACTAGACATGCGTACAGCGGTTACCACACCTTAACTCGGTGGCTTACTTCACAGGTTTGTTTAAGAGCTTTAAGTCTTATGCAAATGTTTGAGTAGACTAATCCTAGGGTCCAATAGCCTTAATATTCTAATCTACGAGCCCAAACTAAGCCCATAATAATCAAACAAACAAATCACTTCAAGAGCTAGAAGTACTTACATGGTGGACTTCGGGCCGGAGACACAGGTGCCATGCCAGAATAACCTGAAAACTTTTTATAAAAGCCCATATTTCGAAAAGCCCATTTTGAAAACATTTTTAGGCCCAAAACCCTCAAAGCTGAGTTTTGAACCGGGCTCTGATACCGATTTGTAACATCCCCAAACTCGGCCATTCACTACGACCGAAGCTGGTTATGTCACTGCGGAAAGACGGTTGAAAAACTTTTTGACTTTAGTGTGGCACGAAAATTATTAACTTTTGAAAACCTTGTTCATTTATTTATCTTATGAAAAACTTTGAACTTATACAATGTCTGAATTAAAAACTTTATTAAACATATTCTTCATAAATAGGTTGCTAAAATTAAAATCATTTCCACAAAGTAGTTCCACTAAAATAAGCCACCATTAAAATAATACCAAATAGAATAAAAAGGCCTTTATTACAACCCAAAACTTAATATGAAATACTTATCAAAGTCATGCATCAAATAATTAAACATGATCCTCGGCATGGGCCACCTTGTCCTCTCCGAACCCGGTCCAGCTCTACGCATCACCTGAAAAAGTTAAAGGAAAAAGGTGAGTCACCAAGACTCAGTGTGCAACCCTTTTTCCCGGGTTAGTAAAATATCATACACCATCATAACACGCTTATCATGCATCCAATTAATATGCACCCAACCTAGCCATCCACAACACCTTTCTCTACCCCGTGTGGTACCAAACCACTGGTGGTGCCAAACCACTGGTGTCCCAAAGACACGATATCCGTCAATGTGGTGCCAAACCACTGGTGTCCCAAAGACACGAATGTGATACCAAATCACTGGTGACCGAGGTCACGAATCAAATGATGGGGCCAACCCATCGTGTGATACCAAATCACTGGCGTCAATCCCTCAATACCGCCTTGTGGGGCCAACCAACTGTGGTGCTAAGCCACGGGGACGAGACGCTGAGGTGCCAAACCTCTGGAGGTGCCAAACCTCTGGTGACCCAAAGTCACAAGTTGTGTTACCAAAACACTGGTGCCCGTCGGCACGAATATCACTGCCCCCTCCACTCGTACAACCCACATAAATAATGATATTCATTTTAACAGACATATGTCCACATGCTTGTATAGTAACATACATATTATTTATCATCAACCAAGTAGTATAGCACATGCCAGATACATCATGCTTACCAAAAGCATCATAACAGGGACTTACCTGACCCCTTGCCTTATACCTTAATGGTATTTAATCCACCTTTTCATAGGTTCAATCAACACACAATATAGTAAGCATATTTATCAATAGAAAAGTGTGTGTAAGTACACACCTGTAAGCCTTAATCAAAGAACCAAACTAAGACCCTTGATAGCCTCGATAACCTTGCTCCTCACAATTGATTTGGTTTCTTACCAAATCCCGAACCAACCAATGGTTCTTCCTACCAATCGGTCACACCCTAGGAATGAAAAAGGTTAATCTCTTAATAACTTGGCTTAAAGAAAACTAAACGAAACCGACTAAAAGAACTTGTTCTTACCACCACTTACCGACCGATTAACAGAGAACAGAGGCTACACTTGACTGCTTCGAAATCCTGGATACCCTATGCCAAAACGATTCCAAACAAATGATCAATACATCACCACACAAATACCAAAACCAACACTTCCCTTGAAGATGTCGACAGAGAACAAAGGCCTAACCATAAAGCATTCGGCCTTACCTAAATACCTTCTCCAAGGCTTGAAATCACAACCCAAAAGCAATCCACACCACCCTTAGATTCGGCCAAAGAACAAAACTAAAAGGGAAGGGAAGATTCGGCCAGTACTAAAATCAAAAAAAGGAAGAGAATATTCGGCTAGATCCTTTAGAGGGTTGAAACAAAAGAAAAGTGATCCAAGAAGAAAGAAGAGTCGGCAATGGAGATTAGCAATGAGAGGGAAGGTTCGGCTAAATGGTAAAAAGAAGACAAGAAGCAACCAAAAAGAAGGCTTTTGCACCCAAAGGAGCATTCGGCTATCAAGGAAAAATAGAAGGAAACCAAGTAACTTTCGGTAAAGGTAGACAAGGTATGTTTCGGCACAAAGGAAGAAAACTAAGTGGAGAAGAAAATGTCTATTTAGCATAAATGAACAAGAGAAAAAGAGATTGAAGAAAGCATTTGGCCACACAAGGTTTCGGTTTCAACAAGCAAAGAAAATGAGAGAGAGAGAGAGTTGCTAACAAAATTCGGCTTTGGTAAACACAATTAAGGCTGGCCGAAATATCACCCCCAAAATGCCTAAGAAAAACAGCATTCTCCCCCCTAACACCTTCAAAAACCGGCCACACACCCACTTGAAGACTCCAACAATCGGCCACCGCCATAATGTGTTTGTGGGCTTCAGGTCGTTGTGTGTTTCGGGATTTATACACTGAGTCTTGGTGACTCACGCTTTCCTTTTTCTCTACTCTTTCAGTGAGTAGTAGATCGTGGTCATGGGAACCGAGACGGACTTGAGGGGCCATCAAGTTTTTATTTCTACAGATTATTTCAATTTTCTTTAAGTTTTATTTTATTTCATTTTGGGAATATTTATGTAATAAGGCCCCATAGTTTTAATTCAGCTAAGTAGTTTTTAATGTTTTGCAACTTATGAATTTGTGTCAAAGGTTTTATTATACTTAATAATAATAATACTAAGGTTTTATTTTTAAAATGTCACTTATTTATCCAAATAATGTCCAATTAACTTACGATTTCCAGAACTAACAAAGCAAAAGTTTTCAATGTACAACCCGTAGCATACCAGTTCTGGTCGAAACGCATGGGTCGGGTTTGGGGTGTTATATTTTGGTATCAGAGCCCAGTTCAAAACTCGGGCTGTGAAATGGGCCTAGTAATGTTTTGTAAAGTTGATGTGAATTTGAAAAAAAATGTCTTGGATGAAGATGTGGCCTTCGAGTCTACCGGCACTCGATCCACGCAGGTAAGTATTCTAACTTTTGATGTGATATATTTGTTGGGTTGATGGGCTTTATGGACGTAGACTAGTATGATAGTATTAATGGACCTTAGGCTTAGTTGAAAAACTCTTCAATTCCATAAAACTTAATCCAACTAAACAAACCCGTGAACGAGTCGCAGGGTTAGGGTGTGACAACAGGCATGCACATGCTTAGGATTGGATTCAGGGAGAGCTTGGTATTTAAGCAGTCCTAGTGACTCACCTCCTCTTTGCTGGAATCCTACCTGGTGCGTAGTGACTGTTCAGCTTAGCCGCAAGGACTTGTTGATGGGCCAAACTTTACAATTAAAACCCGAAAGGGACCAGCCACCCTATTTCATAATAAAAAAATACACCTGATTTGTAAAAAATTCCAGAATACCCCAGAATTGTTAAACTACCAAAATTTGTGAAAATTACCGAAACACTTCGGTTGGCAAAATTTCAAAAAAAAATATGCCCCCAAGTTTTGTAAAATTTCCAAAAAAGAAAATACACTTGATTTGTGAAAATTTCCAAAACAACCGTGATTTTATAAAATACCTATGTTTTGCAAATTTACTCGAAAACCTTATATTTACAAGAGTAACACGGATTGTGAAACTAGATTTTCCAAAGTACCCCTGTTTAAAAAAACAACAACAACAACAACATCAAATTATCCTTGATTTGTAGAATTACCAAATTAACCCTGATTTGTGAAATGACCAAAATACCCTTGATTTGCAAAATTACCAAAATACCCTTATCTCACCAAATCACCAAGGAATCCTACTTTGGAAAATTACAAAAATACCCCTGTAGGATAAATTACGAAAATACCCCTGTAGGATAAATTACGAAAATACTTTGGGTAGTGAAATGACGAAGGTACCCCTACATAATGAATGTAAGTTCGTGGATGTTACTTGTATGTTGATGTTTGATGATTGAATGTGTGCTTCCTAGAACTAGAAGATACGACCTTGAGACTAAAACCTGTAGATATAATTTAGAATTCGAAAGAACTACTCCTAAACTACTGTTCATAAGATTGTTCGTGGTTAGTTAGTGAAAGATATTAATAATTCATAAAATTTCTAATCAGATAAACATGAATCAGTAGAACGAGTACAAGGGGTCGTGGACGTCCGCCGCATGGCCGTGGTAGGGGTAGGATGGCCGTGTCGGAACCAGTAGGATCTGGCCATGGGTCAGGAAGCGAGATGCCAGTTCGACCAGCTGGGGAGGCCGAATTCCAGGATCAGATGGCCAGAGATGATGCGGTATCTCAGGCGATGTTAAGGGTTTTAGAGAGGGTTGCTGGGGCAAGCATGGGCACAGGAGCCCAGAAATCTGTGCCAGAGCGGCTTAGAGCCAATGGGGCAGAAGTGTTTAGGGGAATTTCTGGTGTAGCCCCGAGCTCAACTGAGTATTGGTTGGAGCCGGTGGGACGCATAATGGATGATCTGGATCTCACGGAAGAGGAGAAGTTGAAAGGGATTGTATCTCTCCTGCAGGATGAAGCATATCAGTGGTGGCTTACGGTTAAGGATGGTACCGTGGCTGACCGTATCACCTGAGATCTTTTCAAAATGGTGTTTCAGAGTAAGTACATTGGATCGAGTTATGTGGATGCGCAGCGCAGAGCATTTCTGAATTTGGTTCAAGGGAGTAGGTAAGTGGCTGCGTACGAAGCTGAATTCTTACGCCTTAGCCGATATGCCCGAGGGATGGTGGCCACGGAACATGAACGTTTTGTGCGGTTTGAAGATGGCCTGAGGGACGATTTGCGTGCCTTGATAGCCCCACAGCGGGAGAGGGAGTTTGCGGTCCTAGTGGAAAAGGCAAAGATAGCTGAGTAGGTAAAGCGGAGCGAGAAACTGAATCGGGATAGAGATAGGAGTAGGAATAAGAGGAATGTTGGACCGTTAGGGTCAGCTGGGCGTAATCAGAAGAGACTTAGGTCAGATAGGCCGAAACGGGATGAGAGACCTGCTGCTGCTAGTCAAACACAGAAGTGTACTCGATGTGGAAAATTTCATGCCGGTGAGTGTTGGGCAGGCACTGGAAAGTGTTTTAGGTGTGGATCTACGGGCCACCAAGTTAGAAACTGTCCGCAGCAACGGGACAGTGAAGGGCCCATGGGTCGAGGGAATGCTCAGCCGGGCAGAGGAGGTCAGCAGCCACAAAGAGGTCGTGGTGCAGCCAGAGGTGGTAATAGGTCTGGTCGGGGTCATGGAGCACCAGGCCAAGGGGCAGGAAATACTGAGGCGAGACAGTTGGGGTTGGTCTATACTGTCAGACGTCGAGAGGAGGCTGACGCACCGGATGTCATAACCGGTACTTTTTTAATTTTTGGTTCGCCTTACACTGCATTGATTGACATTGGGTCGACACATTCATATGTAGCTAGTGGCATATCTGGAACTTTAAGGTTAGAATATGAGATTACCCCTAGGGCAATGACTGTAGTTAGCCCGTTAGGACAATCTGTAGTAGTGGATAAACTCTATCGGGAAGTACCTCTAGAAGTTCAGGGGATAGTCTTCCGAACGGATTTAATGGAATTAACGTTCGAGGAGTTTGATTTAATTTTAGGTATGGACTGGCATGTGAAGTATCAAGCTAATCTAGATTGTGCAACTAAGCGTATGGTGTTAAAAACCCCCGAGGGTGATGAAGTATTGGTGATAGGAGAAAGGGGGAACTGTTTGTCGAATGTGGTGACTACCCTAAGAGCGGAAATGATGGTGAGGAAAGGGTGCGAGGCAGTATAAATGTTTGTTCGAGCTCTGGAAGCTAAGGAATTAATGGTTGGGGACGTTAGGTCGGTAAAGGAATTTCCTGATGTTTTCCCTCAAGAGCTTCCGAGATTACCACCAGATCGTGAAATGGAGTTTGGAATCGATCTTTTACTGGGAACCGCACCAGTATCTATCGCTCCATATAGGATGGCGCCAAAGGAGTTGGTAGAGTTGAAAGCGCAGATACAAGAGTTGTTGGATAGGGGGTTCATTCGACCGAGTGTATCGCCTTGGGGAGCGCCAGTGTTATTCGTGAGGAAGAAGGATGGATCAATACGTATGTGCATTGATTATCGCCAGTTGAATAAGCTAACAATCAAGAACAAGTACCCGTTGCCAAGGATCAATGACTTGTTCGATCAGTTAAAGGGGGCCTCAGTCTTTTCGAAGATAGATCTGAGGTCAGGGTACCATCAGCTTAAGGTCAAGGAGGCAGATATTCATAAGACGGCCTTTAGAACTCGTTATGGTCACTACGAATTCATGGTGATGCCTTTTAGATTGACCAACGCGCCAGCAGCGTTCATGGACATGATGAATCGAGTGTTCCAACCCTACCTGGATCGGTGTGTTGTGGTGTTTATAGATGATATCCTGGTTTATTCAAAGTCGGTGGAGGAACATGACGCTCATTTGCGAGTGGTTTTACAGATTCTGAGGGAGAAGCAATTGTATGCCAAATTTAGTAAGTGCGAATTTTGGCTAAGTGAAGTTACTTTTCTAGGTCATGTTGTGTCGGCAGAAGGGATTAGGGTTGACCCTCGAAAGATTGAAGCAGTGTTGGATTGGAAGCCACCTAGGTCTGTGGCTGAGATTAGGAGTTTTCTTGGTTTAGCTGGGTACTACCGAAGGTTTGTTGAAGGATTTTCCTTAATTGCGGCACCATTGACTCAGTTGCTACGGAAAGGAGTTCCGTTTGTTTGGTCTAATAAGCAGCAAGAGAATTTTGAGAAGTTAAAATGGATTTTGACGGAGGCTCCAATATTGATACAGCCGGAGGCTGGGAAGGAATTTGTGATTTATTGTGATGCCTCACACACGGGATTAGGATGTGTGCTGATGTAAGATGGAAAGGTTGTTGCATACGTATCACGGCAGTTAAGACCGCATGAGTCAAATTATCCCACCCATGACTTGGAGTTGGCGGCGGTGGTTTTTGCTTTGAAGATCTGGAGGCATTACCTGTACTGGGAGAAATCTGTAATTTTTACCGATCATAAGAGCTTGAAGTACCTGTTGTCCCAGAAAGAGTTGAATCTAAGACAAAGGAGGTGGATCGAGTTGTTAAAGGATTACCACTGCTCGATCGAGTACCACCCGGGTAAAGCTAATGTGGTGGCGGATGCTTTAAGTCGTAAGGTAGTCTCTGACTTAAGAGCAATGTTTTCTCACCTTAGTCTATACGAGGATGGGAGCTTATTAGCTGAGCTTCAAGTGAAACCCTCTTGGGCCAGCCAGGTGAAGGAGGGGCAACAGTCCGATGAGTTGCTAAAGGGGAAACTGCAGCTAATCTCAAAGAATGGGTCAACAAAATTCAGCATGAATGAGGAAGGACTGTTATGTTTTCGAGGGAGAGTTTGCATGCCAAAAGATCCAGAGTTGAGGCGTAGGATCTTGCATGAAGTGCATGGTGGTGCATACGCTATGCACCCTGGAGGAAGTAAGATGTTTCGGGATTTGCGAGATCAGTTTTGGTGGCCGGGTTTGAAGCAAGAGGTAACTGAATTGGTGGGTAAGTGTTTGACCTGTTAGCAGGTAAAGGCGGAGCATCAGTTACCATCAGGGTTATTACAGCCAGTGAAGATTCCACAATGGAAGTGAGAAAGAATCACCATGGACTTTTTTAGTGGGTTTCCCCTCACGCCCACTAAGAAAGATGCGGTTTGGGTAGTTGTTGATCGCTTGACGAAGTCTGTACACTTCATCCCCGTACGTGTCGATTACACACTACAAAAATTGGCTAAGCTATACATAGCAGAGGTAGTAAGGTTACATGGAGTACCAGTATCGATCATATCGGTTACGGACCCTAGGTTCACCTCATGATTTTGGAAGGTGTTGCATCAAGCGTTGGGTACAAAGTTGGATTTTAGTACAGCGTTCCATCCTCAGACCGATGGACAGTCTGAGCGGGTGATCCAGATTTTGGAGGACATGTTGAGAGGATGTGTCACTGATTTCCGAGGTAGTTGGGAAGAGTTCCTACCATTAGCAGAGTTTGCTTACAACAACAGCTACCAGTCTAGTATTCAGATGGCGCCCTATGAAGCTCTGTACGGGCGGAAGTGTCGTACTCCTACCTGTTGGACGGAATTAGGGGAACGTCAGGCTTTGGGTTCGGAGTTGGTGACCGAGACAGAAGAGAAGGTTGAGTTAATTCAGGCTCGACTAAAGGAAGCGTCGGACAGACAGAAGTTCTATGCTGATTTAAAGCGTAAGGACATAGAGTTTGCAGTGGGTGACAAAGTATTTCTGAATGTGTCACCGTGGAAGAAAGTACTGAGGTTTGGACGGAAGGGTAAATTGAGTCCCAGATTTATCAGACCATACTGGGTGTTGAAACGAGTAGGACCAGTAGCATATCAGCTGGAGTTACCTCCGGAGTTCAGTCAAATTCACGATGTTTTCCATGCCTCTATGTTAAGACGTTACCGTTCGGATCCGTCCCATGTTGTGCCTGTGGAGGAAATCAAGGTAAGACCTGATCTATCCTTCAAAGAGAGGTGGAACTTTTGGATCGTGATGCCAAAGTATTGCGGAGGAAGACGGTTCCGTTGGTTAAGGTGCTATGGCGGAATCATGGTTTTGAGGAGGCTACGTGGGAACCAGAGGAAGCGATCCGGCAGCAATACCCTCATCTTTTCTGACTAGGTAATTTCGAGGACGAAATTTCTTTAAGGGCGTAGAACTGTAACATCCTGAATTATTGGGTCTATGCGTTTAGTGTGGTGATATGTTTAATGTGTTAATTTAAGTGTAGGGGTCCAAATTGGGCTCAGGCCTAGGCAGAGGCCTTGGTTAAATTATCTGTTTGGGCACCATAGGGATTAAAAGGTAGTAGCTGTGTTTAAAATACCAAAGTGGGCTTGTGGCCCAATATTAGGTGGCGCTGCAAGGGAGCTAGAGGGTGGCGTCATTAGCAGTTGAAAAAGGCCCGAGTTTGGCCACAAGGAGCCCATGTCTTTAGGCTATGTTCGACACTTAAAAGGGGAACAAGGGGGACGGCAATGGGGCTAGAAAATAGGAGGATTATATGATGTGGATAATAAGGATAATGAGCTGATAAAAGAAGGAAGAGGTGGTGCTATCTAGGTTTCTTCTAAAGGTATGAATAGATTTAGATAAAGGAGAAAAGATAGGAGCTATTTGCAACGCTAGGAGTTGGCCGAATTTCCATCATCTAGAGGAGGAGGAATCAGTTTTTAATTGCCATAAGGGGTGCCGAATTTTCCCTTTTTATTTGCTTAATTCTTAGTTATCAGGAAGGGCACTTTCGGTTTTTGATAGGTAAGTGCCGAAATTTCTATAAATAGGGGGATAGCTCATCAATTCCGGTATTTGGAAACCTATTTTTTTCTTCTTTCCCTGTGCCGAAATTCTCAGTCTCCCTTTGCAAGTTCTTTTCTTCAGAAGTCAAAACCTCCCAATCTTCTCAACATCTTTTCTTTCGAAAGCCGAAACCCTGAACTCTCTTCTCATCTTCATAGCCGAATACCCCTATTTCCTTTTGCCGATTTCTTCAACCAAAAAGCCGAAACTACTTAGATTTCTTCTTCTCTTCTTGATCTTCTCAAAAGCTGAAAACTCCTAAGGATTGTCGAATTTTTTATAAAGGTAAATGTCGACTTGTGCTATTATTCTTATTATTTTTTTAGCTTTTTAAGTAGTTGATGGTTAGGGCCATCTTTAGTTTGACTTTTTTTTCTGATCTCGTGTTCTCTTTCTTTGGGTGGTATTCCGGGATTTGAAGGAGATCTAATCGCCTAGGTTTCTAAGCCAGAAATTGGTAGCATTCGAATCATATTATTTTCAGGAATTTCAAGGTAAGGGATTCTCTCTAGGTTATCGTTAGATTCGTTATCGAAATCACAATTTAACCATGTGTTATGATTAATGAGGCCTTTTTGATGGAATCAAATGTGGATCAGGCAAAGGAAAGGATCCCTAAGTTTAAAAAGCGCGCTGTATCTGCCGTTCGAGATTGGCCACCGGGTTGTGGACCGGCTTCTGAACAACATCTTAGGCAGATACCGGTGGTGTTGGCTACGGATAGTGCTGACTTAGAAAGTCTCGTTCTAATGGTAACCAGGAGTGTAGATCTCTAACACACTATTAAACCTGTATGTATGTCTATATATATATATATATGTTATGAGCTAAAAAGCCGGAAAGTGGCTGTGTAGACAGTCGAATGAAACCCTAAAAGGGTTAGGCTAGGATGCCAGGTACGTAATCATAGATATCTCTATGTGTATCGAAATATTATGAAAGCCTGTGTGTTGTTTTTCTTTATGTGTGTATGCACGGGTTGGGACTATGATAATGAAAGGGAAGTGCATGATAGGTCAGTTGGTGATCGGTGGTTAAACCACAAAATCTAATGTTAGGTCACATAGTGATCGGTCGCAATGCCACGTTTAATGATTCCTAAATAGCAGGAATAGGCAGTACGGCTGTCGTTATGGTGTGTAGCGGATGGAGGGATGATTGTAGAAATCCCCAAGGTGTGATGGTTGGTACGGGTTGGTGTGTAGAGGATGGAATCCTAGGATGGGTTAGGCTATTCATCATATATTATTTATCATGTAATTATGATTGTTGCCTTTATGTATGGGCCAGGGCCCATAATGTGTTTGTGGGCTTCAGGTCGTTGTGTGTTTCGGGATTTATACACTGAGTCTTGGTGACTCACGCTTTCCTTTTTCTCTACTCTTTCAGATGGGCAGTAAATCGTGGACATGGGAGCCGAGACGGACTCGAAGGGCCATCAAGTTTTTATTTCTACAGATTATTTCGGTTTTCTTTAAGTTTTATTTTATTTCATTTTGGGAATATTTATGTAATAAGGCCCCATAGTTTTAATTCAACTAAGTAGTTTTTAATGTTTTGCAACTTATGAATTTGTGTCAAAGGTTTTATTATACTTAATAATAATAATACAAGGTTTTATTTTTAAAAATGTCACTTATTTATCCAAATAATGTCCAATTAACTTACGATTTCCAGAACTAACAAAGCAAAAGTTTTCAATGTACAACCCATAGCATACCAGATCTGGTTGAAATGCATGGGCCGGGTTTGGGGTGTTACAGTGGTTGAGGTTCAAGATGAGCCTGTTGTAGCTCAGGACAAAGAGAAAGTTCAACCAAGTGTTGAAACTCCTGTATCACAGAAGTCAGCTTCAGTGATTCTTGATGAGATAAACTCTAAACCAGTTATGTAAAATCCTGAATTTTTGGGCCTATGCGTTTAATGGGTGGATATGTTTAATGTGTTAATATAAGTGTTAGAGGTCCAAATTGGGCTCAGGCTTAGGTAGAGGCTTTGATTAAAATTATCTGTTTGGGCATTATAGGGTTTAAAAGGTAGTATCTATGTTTAGAATACCAAAGTGGGCTTGTGGCCCAATCTTAGGAAGTGACGCCACACAAGGGAGTAAGGGGCCCAAATTTAAGTTTCATGGAGCCCAATTCTTTTAATTTAAGCTAGCTAATTTTAAGCATTAGGGTTAGGTGGAGTGGATGGCAACAAGGCTATAATTTAGGAAAATTTTAATGTTTTTAATTTGTTGATAATAAGATGATAAAGGAGGGAGGAGTTGGAGCTAATTAAGTCTCTTTTGGATGAGTTAGTAGATTAAGATAAAGGAGAAAAGATAGGATTTATCTGCAAGGATAGGTAAGTGCCGAAATTTCTATAAATAGGGGGGTAGCTAATCAATTCTGGCATTAGAACCCTACTCTTTCTTCTCTTCCTATGCCAAAAATTTGAAGGCCATCTCACTTGTTTTCTTTTCTCATCTTTTCTCTTCCAAAAGCCGAAAAACACCACCATTGTTTTCTTTTCTCATCTTTTCTCTTCCAAAAGCCGAAAATCACCATTGTTTTCTTTTCTCATCTTTCTCTTACAAAAGCCGAAAAACACCACCTCCCTCACCCTTTCTTTCTTTTTCTTTGAAATTTCATTTTAGCCGAATCTTCTGATCTCCATTGATTTTCTGCTCCCATTCACTAAAAGCTGAAACTCCTCATTCAATTCTTCTAAAAGCCGAAAAACACATCAGCCTTCTCTCGTTCATCTTTTCCGGGATTTTCTTAAAAGCCGAAATCCTTAGATCTCATCTCCTGTGATTGCCGAAATCTTTCTGTGGTATCTGCTTGTGCGAAACCTTGAAAGAAACTAAAGGTAAGTATTATTTCGTAAGATTTCAATCTTTTCCGGCTTTTTAGCGACTCTAGCCGAATGGCTATAAGGAGCTATTCTTAAGTTTTTCTCTTATTTGCGGCATTCCGGGATTTGAAGGGAGGTCACTCGCTTAGATCTCTAAGATAGAGTTCAGTAACACTCGAATCGTGTTACTTTCAGGATTTCAAGGTAAGGAGATCTATTGATTTTTAACGTGTAAATTTGGGTATTTATTAACCCTTGGCCGAATGTAGGGGAGCCCAAATCTTCGTATTCTTCCGGCTTTTGAGCAAGGTTTTAGACTAAGGGTTGTAGATTCAGATAGTAAGCATTTAACTAAGGGAGTAAAACTATGCGATATCAGGTGTGTAACACTTCCACACCATTTAGATTGCCTGTTAAAATATGTTATAAATCTGTTATATTCTGATAAATGCCGAAATCCCGGCATCATGTTATAAATCTATTATATTCTGATAAATTTCAAAATCCTGGCATCATGTTATTAATCTGTTATATTCTGATAAATGCCGAAATCCCGGCATCATGGTTGAAACCCGAAGAGGGTATAAGCGAATCACCAGGTTAGTGATCTCTGTCATTCCTAAGTGAATGTTCCTGTTAAGGTGACATCTGTGATAAGTATGCTGTTTCTGTGATTGCATGGGGTTGGGTTATTGAAAGGGAAAGTGTTCTGTTGTAGCGGCTTCTGCCGTGACCTGTTGTAGCGGCTTCTGCCGTGACCTGTTGTAGCGGCTTCTACAGTGACCTGTTGTAGTGGCTTTTGCCATGACCTATTGTAGTGGCTACTGCCATGATCTGACGATAAGCAGCATGTCTGCCATCAATGGTGTGTAGCGGTGTGGGTTGATTGTAGAAATCCCCAAATGGTGTGACTGGCAGGTAAGGGTGGCGTGTAGCGGATGGAAACCTAGGATTTGGGTTGGGCTTTGCATCTTTTCTGATATATTATATTTTGTTATATGTTCTCTGGGGTTAAGGCCCAAGTCTAATGGTGCATGAGGGTTGCACATGGAGTCTCGCGACTCACCCTATTATTTAACAATTTCAGGTAGCACCTAGTGCATTGGACCGGGCTGGAGAGGAACGCGAGGTGGCCATGCGAGAGAATACTTGATCCAGCAGAAGATTTTACTTAGAATATTGTTTTTAATATTTTTGATTAAGGGTTTTCAATATCGTTGTAATAAGGCCTTGGGCCACTAGACTATTATTTATGTTTCGGTTTTATGTTGGGCTTTTATTACTGGGCATTTAAATTTTATGTCTAAATTAAGTTAAGACATGTATAAAATTTCGGTTTTTATTTAAAAAAACTCACCAAGCTAATTTATAACTTTATATCTTATATGATTTAATAAATTATTAAGTTTTCGGTATAAATATTTAAACCTGATAAATGTTTTTCCAAGGTGCTACAACATGTTTTATAAAAATTTCTTTAGTGACACGCCAAATCCGGTCGAAACGTATGGGTCGGGTTTGGGGTGTTACAAGTTAATTCTGATTATCTAACACCCTTGTCAGATGCAGAAAAATTTCCACAGAAGAATTGTCTAGTTAAAGCTAAGATTCCACCATTGCCATATCCTCAACGATTCCAGAAGCAGCAACGAGATATTCAGTTGAAAGAAATTTTTTGATGACAAGGTGACTTTTAATGACTTCGATGCTACTAAATCCCGATGTAGTTGAAGACTGTTCTGCTATTTCCAAGATGGAATCACTGGCTTCTACAAAGCTAGAGCTCAATTCTGTAGATGATCCGTTAGAATGTATTTTGCTAGCGGATTCGCCAAGTGATGATGAAGACGAGGAATTTTTGGCTTTGTTAGAAGCTAAAACGAAGTGATTAACTTAGGAACCTCCACTGGAATCATTGAAGTTATTATCTCGGGAGTACACACAACCAAAAGTGTCGATTGAAGAGCCAATTGAATTGGAACAGAAGACTTTGCCTCATCATTTGAAATATAATTGTTTAGGTTTATCTCTATTTTTACCTGTCACGATTTTCATTGAGTTCACCAATAATCAAGAAGAAGAGTCATTTATTGTTTTGGAAAAGCACAAGAAGGGTGTCAGATGGATTCTTACAAATATTCGAGTCACGGCTTCAAGGATTTGTAGGAATTACAGGAAGTTAAACAAGGCCACCAGAAAAGATCATTACGAGTTTTCTTTCCCTAATAAGATGTTGGACAGATTTGATGGGAAAGAATAAGATTACTTCCTAGATGATTATGGTTGGTATGATAAATGGCTATTTGACACCACCATGGTCAATGACGATACTGAATAAAATAAAGGGAGTTCTCTTCACTTTCTCTATCTTTATTTTATATTATTAGTTTTTTTCTCATTTCAATAAAATGGTAGACTTAGATAAAATTTCTTTGGTTCATAAAATTAATTAAAACTCTCTCTAGGAGATTGGGACTTAAGCGGGACCATCCATGACCCCTCCAGTCTTTCTTGGGAGTTTAATTTTTTGTAACTTTTCAAAAAAACATTTTTCTAAGTAGCCTAAAGAATTTAAGTATTTGTTTTGTTAAATAAAGGGTCAACTTTTAACCCAAACACTAATTTCTTTGAGCATTTTTTAGTTTATTTTCAGTATAGGAGCTTAGGATCCAAAAATGAGCTGCCATTGGGCTTAAGACACTACCAAGAAGGGAAATATTCAACTCTTTTTCGCACAAACCTATAGCCCATACCTTGCTCCACCTCTACTCCCAAGTAGGGCAATAGTGCATCTCACTTAACCCCTTAATGTCGCAGCCCTTAACTCCCTGAATCACCACACCGAACACCTTCATTTTAAGTCACCAACTATCGCACCGAAACTATCCTTAAAACCACCACCCTCTTCAACTCTAAACCTTACCATCGGCTACTCAACCACCTACCTGAAACTAAAACCACCCTTAATAAATTTCCTAAGTTCGACGCTGAGAGTCCCTTTATCTAGCACCATTGCACGAAGTGAACAGTTTGGTATAATGGCTATGCTGCAACACATGCAGTTGCAGCAATAAGCTTACTGGAGATACTCAAAAATTCAGGATGGCTCAACCAAAGATATATTTAAAATATATATATTTCATAACCCATTTGTTTTTTTTTAACTTGAATTTTCAGACTTAATACTCAAACCATGGACTCCAATGTCGAGGAAGGAACTAGGCGATCAGATTCTGAGGGTTCTGCAAATAAAAAGCGGGGATCTTGTCTCTACTTTATTTTATTTTATCTCTTAGGATATTTCTATTTCTTGCATAATAAATCAAAAGGTTGAAATCAATAATAAAATTGAACAATTTATAAAATAGGAAGTGTGGCAATAGATATATACATGTCTAGGATTGGATCTGTCTAGGAAGAGCTTGGTATTTAAGCAGTCAAACTTGACTCTCCTCGTTTTTCTGGGATCCTACCTGGTATACAGTATCTATTCACTTCTATATTTTCATTTTCTCTAATGTTTTTAACAATGGGGACATTGTTCATCTTAAGTAGGGGGACCGAAAAATTGAAACTATTTTCTCTTAGAATAAATTTTCCTTTTAATTATGATTAGGATATATTTTTTTTCAAAAATTTGAAATTTTGTTAAGTATGCTAAACTTTAGTATGAATAATTCTATTATTTCAATAATTGCTATGTTGGCTAAATTATGACACAATTGTACTCTTAATAAAGTGTGTAAAGCATACCATAAAATTTTAGTTTCTTAGGAAAGCTAGGCATGCATGGAAGTTTAAGAAATAAATAATATTCAAAATTCTTGTTCTTGAGCATAAATATGCTAAATTTATAATTTTGGGAAGAAGGTTGTTCTGAAGGAATTTTTCAAAGGTGTTTTCGAGAAATTCTTTTCAATTTGTGCATTACTTGAGACAAGCAATAAATTAAGTTTCGGGGTGTGGAAACACAAAAATATACACACTTTTTCATGCCCTTTTTAACTCAAATTCATGCAATTTCGATAAAATTCTTGTTGAAAAATATATAATATTTATAAAATAATTAAATTGTACTTAAATTGTTAACATGTTGAATTTTAATTAATTTTATAATAAATTTTGATTAATTTTGATAATTTTCGACAGAATTGCACAAAGGGTGAAAAACGGCTCGGTAGACTCTACTAGAAGCGCAAAACCTAGAAGCAATTTTGAAGCATCAAGGAGAATTAATTTTTCAGCCTAAGACAGTCCAAATTATGTTTATTAATTCATAATATAATTAATTTTAATTTATATCCAATTTAGTTTGGGTTAAATAAATTATTATTAATTATTTATGAAAAGTGGCTTAGTTGAGCTGAACCGAGAAAACCGAACCGACCGAGTACTGGGCAGCCCAAAACCGTCCACATGCTTACCCAATCAGCTTTTCAAACTTGTCATATGTGTGGCCAGCCATGGGAGGGCTCTTTGGCTGCTGATTTTGGCTATTTTTAGCAGCCCTCTCAACCTATAAAAACCCCCCATTGGCTGCTCATTTCAAACACACCTCAAGCATTCACATCTTTTCTCTCTTTTTTTCCATTCCAAATTCCCTTGCGCTCTTGCCAATTTCTCCTTTTGGAAAAGGGGCATTCATCAGCCATTTGGAGCAGTTATTAAGTATTCGTAGCAGCCTTGGTCGACGAGGACAACGGAGAAGGAAGAACGGAGCAAACTAGTCAAGCCACGAAAAACTACCGGATTTTATTCTTGTTCATTATCTCTTTACTTTTTGTTCTGGTTATGATGAACATATCTATGAATATTTAAGTTGTTGGAATGGTTAATTTAATCAATTTATCTTGAACTTAATTTGTCTTAGGTTGATTGCATTTCATTTGCTAAAATTGTGTTTATGTTGTTATAGGCCTCGGTAAGATGCTTGATTAACTAAGATCATGACTAAGTTACTCTTGCATTACAATTGTAAGGTAGATAATGAATTAATTATTTAAATAGATTGAAATTGTAATTAATGGATACAGTATCAGTGCATGTTTAATCATCTAAGGTAGCTGAGGGTTAAATTAGCAATGGTATCTGAAGATACATTTGCCTTGCATAATTTGCAAGATTATTCTGATTAAACTGTTTCAAGGTAAGGATACTTTGTCACCTCACATAGTCTTTTATGTGCTTATTAAATCGAGTTAATTGTTTGAATTGACATAGGGATATGTTTAAGAGATTATTTCGATTTAACAACTATGTATGTGCAATAACATATTTTCCTATTAAGATTTGTTTAATCGGTTGAATTGACATAGGGATATAGTTAAGAAATGAATGGATTTTGATAGGTGAGTATGTTCATAAGTTAGAAAATTACCGAGTTGTCGTGAATTTATTCATAACAATATAAACATGAGTTTAATAATTCTAAGTAAAGAAATGTAATCAATCTAACACAATTATGTCATCTTGATTAAAATTGTATTTTGAAATTGTGCATTTGAGATTTATTGAAATTTAAAAATTTATTTTGCCATTTAGGGATTAAATTTTCGGACAAAGGTGGTAAGACTAATTTTTCTCCTAAATTTTAATTTTATTATCTAATTTTTTAATTTATTGAATTATTTTTATTTTATAATTTTTGAGAAGATAATTGTTACCATCTTATGATCAGGTTAGTCATGCCTCGAAGCGAACTCGTGCATCCGCTAAAATTGACGAATCACAAAACAAGTTCCACTATGACGAAGCCAAAGCAAGATACAAGAGTCTCTGCAAGAATCAACAGATGAATCCAGAGGAAGGTTTCACTTTGAAAGAAAGCAACTATATTGATTTTATGGCGCGTATTCATCAGGTTGCTGAAACTCTCAATTGGGAGTTGTTTTCTAAGAAGAGACCTAGTGTGTATGAGGAGTTAGTGCGTGAATCCTATGCAAATTTAACCTCAAGCGAGTTGACGGAAGTTTCAGTTCGCTGAATCAAGGTATCAATAACTTCAAACGCTATTAACGAGTTCTTTGAATTCACTGATTTGGAAAATGACGAATATTTTTCCTTGATGAGCAATATAAAGCCTGAAAATTTGCAAGAAATTCTCGAGGAACTTACAGTTCCAGGTTATAAGTGGACTGTGTCAAAGCAAGGAATCCACACTTGTTGAAGAGAATATTTGACACCGCTCGCAAAGGTAAGGTTCTATTTCATCCGTTTCAGCCTTATGCCTAGCTCACATGGGATTACAATATCATTAGAGCAAATGGTCTTATTATACTCAATTTTAACTAGGAAGACCATTGATGTGGGAAAAATAATCCTGAGGGAAATGCGGAATTGTACCATTAGACATTCATGTTCTGGCCTAGCTTACTTTCCCTTTACGAACAATTCTGTGCTTAAAAGCTAAAATTCTTGCAAACATGAAGAAGACAAGCTATATCCAGGGCACAATCACAGATTGGGACCTCTACTGAATAGCTGGAGGCTCTGTTCTACAGCAACAAGTTGAATAAAGTGAGGATCCCGAAGAAGACGAAGATATCCCACAATGCAATCAGCTGAAGTCTCAGATAAGGCGGAACAAATGGAACCAGAAGCTGAACCTGATGTCGAAACTTCAATAGTCAGAGCTCAATCACCTCGCCCAGATCTCCAAGATGAGCTGTCATAGTTGATAGACATAATGCAACATATGCAATGGCAGCAACAAGCTTAATAGAGATAGTAAAAAACAAGAGATGACTCAATGAGAAGCCTTTTTACAAAAATATACAATGACCCATTTATTTTTGTGCCTGAGTTTCCAGATTTCATATTTGAACCATGGAGTCCACTATCGAAGAAGGAGCGAAGCGATTCATGCAAAGGCAATAATGATGGAGCAAAAGATGAGTCAAATTCAGAAGGATATGCAAATAAATAAAGGGGGGATCTTGACTTTATTTTATTCCTGTTCTTAGGTCATTTTAGGATTAAGTTTAATTAGGAAATTTTATTGTAACACCCCAAACCCGGCCTAGACATTACGACCGAATCTGACGTGTCACATCAAAGTGTTTTTGAAATCAGGCTTGTTGAGAGAAATCCGTTTTTAAACGATAGCCATGTTTGTTACTGTTGGTTTCTTAGTTGGTTCAAAACCCGCGGAAGCTACTCTAATTAATGTCATTTTGAAATTTAAAAATATTTGTTTGTCTTTTTAAAACAGTTATTATTTTTGAAAACTTACTTGTATCAGTTTGGGAGTTTCAAACTAAGAAATTAAACCCAATTAAAAGAAAATAAAATTAGTAGAGGTCTTATTATATAAATATCAAACCAATATAAAAATTTAAATGACTAGGTCTAAAATAAAATACTAGTGAACATGTGGCCACCTTCGAGGCCCTTGCAGCTCCAAATTATCTAAGGCTAGGGATTACCTGTTCAGTTAAAAGAAAATGGTGAATTACGAGAACTCAGTGTGTAATCCCCTATCATGCAGTAACAGTCTGGGCCTAAGCCCTATTCAATAATAGTATAGTGTGTGCCTTAGCCCATTACAGTAATCAATGTGGGCCTAAGCCCAATACAAAATCAATATAGTGCACATATGTAACCCACCCCAATCCAATCAACACACCACCCATACCAACCAACACACCATGTGGGGATACAATTGACCCACCCGACCAACACACCAATATTGCAGCATAGCTGCCAGTAATAATAACGCAGTAGAGCTGCTAGTAACTGTAACGCAGGAAAGCTGCCAGTAACAGTATATGTGGCAGAGCCACCAGTACAGTATACTTCCTCCATAATAGTACCCCACCCCCATGCAATATGCCATGTCATAAATCATACGTATATGCAGAATGTCATACTCAGTAACAATCATATACAAATCATGAACACATAAATCATTTTACTCCTTAGGGGTATTTTAGTCATTTCTCTCTTACGGGTATTTCAATCATTTTACTCTTTAGGGGTATTTTAGTCATTTTAATCTTTAGGGATATTTCATTCATTTTACTCCTTAGGGGTATTTCTGTAACACCCCAAACCCGGTCAATACGCCATGACCGAATTTGGCATGCCACGAAGGAAAACGTTTAGAAGAAAAATGAGTTAACGATTAAAATTTTGTGAAAAACTCTTTGTTGAACTTTGTTTGTAGAAAACAAGAGTATAATAAATTGAAAACTGATAATTTGCTTTTGAAATCCCGTAAGTAAAACTTTTAAAACTTAGTTAAGAAAACATTTATGTCATTTTAAGATAACTCAAATTATTATTTTGAAAACCATTAGCATTTGAATGTAGAAACTCAATATTTGGAAATCATTAAAATTGTAGAAAACACTTAATTTCTTTTTTACTATCAAACCATTTATATTATCCGATGGTAAGATTTTAAAACCATTGCGTTTTTAATTACTTTAGAAAACTTTGGACTCAATTATTAAATTAACCAAATAATTTATAAGCCATATTTAAAACATATCCGAAGCATATAAATAATCCAAAACATAATTAAAGAGGCATTATTACAAACCCAAAATAACAAAGACCAAATTAAAATAAATTTAAAGTACCCCAAATCGAAGTTCATGTAAAATCAAATTTTATTGCATGGCCTCCTCGAGTTTATCCGGCTCCTCATCCGCGATCTCACAAATCACCTGAAAAGTAAGGGAGAAGGTGAATCACCAAGACTCAGTGCATATTCCCTCTCCCGGGTAAATGCCACATACTTACACAAATTATAACAAAGCAACATATATGTATAATGCACCCAACCTAACCATCCATAACTCCTTTTCTACCCCGTGTGGTACCAAACCACTGGTGGTGCCAAACCACTGGTGTCCAAAGACACAATTGTGATACCAAATCACTGGTGACCGTAGTCAGGAATAATCCATCTGTGGGGCCAACCCACGTGTGATACCAAATCACTGGCGACAATCTCATTCTCAAAAGTGGGGCCAACCCACGGTGGTATTAACCACAGGGACGAGTCGCTATGAGGTGCCAAACCTCTGGTGTCCGAAGACACGACTGTGATACCAAATCAGTGGTGGTGCCAAACCACTGGTGACCGAAGTCACAAATCATCAAGTTGTGGGGCCAACCCACGTGTCATACCAAATCACTGGCGTCGATCCCATATCTCAAAAGTGGGGCCAACCCACGGTGGTGTAAAACCACAGGGACAAGACGCTATGAGGTGCCAAACCTCTGGTGTCCGAAGACACAAATGTGATACCAAATCACTGCAGATACCAAATCTCTGGTGTCCGAAGACACAAATGTGATACCAAATCACTGGTGACGGAAGTCACAATCTTCCCCCTCCTCTCATGTTGCCCATTCCAATGCAATATATAAACAAATCATATCAATATACTTTGATATGAATCATATAACAAAATCTCATAAATCGTAGATCATGATTTCAATCCTCATGTATTAACAACATATCGAAACGGACTTACCCGAATCCTCATTCATACCATCATGGTATCATACCAAAATCTCATCATTTCGGCTTTAACAACATGAAAAGTTATTTAACACACATATATACAAATATGAACCAAGTTATAAAGTGTGTAAGATACACACCTTTCACCAACGCAAGAACTATCTTCCAAAGATCCGATCTATCGCACTAGATCACCTTGTCCTACAATCGGTCAATACTAAAATTATAAACAAAGGCCATTCGGCCATTAACACCTTAATCCAAATGAGTTATCGCTTCGAAATACCAATCTTACCTAAAAGCTTACCCAAATCGAGAGACAAAGATACGAGGCTTAGATTGATTGCTTCCAACGTCCCGAGAGCCTAAAAGAAATCGGTTCCTAAAATGGTTAGAACCTTGCAACAAACGCCCATAGGTTCGGCCCTTGTCCACAAGAAAATAACATAGAGAGGAGAAAAGAATAGAAGGAAAAACGGCCAAGAATACTTACTTAACAACCAAAACCGATCGAAGAAATCAAATGAAGTCCTACCCTTGAATATTCGGTCAAAAATAAATCAAAAGAATATGAGAGTTTCGGCTATATGGTTATGGAAGATGAAAAAAATATGTGAGCAGAAAAGAGAATTGAAATGAGAGAGAATTCGGTTTAATCAACAAAAGAAAAGAGAGAGTTTGAAGAAGAGAATGGTTCTGCCAAAAAGGAAGAGAAAGAAAATGTGGTTGAACAAAAGTCAAATGAAGAAAAGAGAGAGATGGAAGAAATGAGGTTCGGCCAACACCAATTTTGCCTAAAAGAAATGTGCACAAAATGCCCAAAAATCAAATGTTGTTTCGGTTTCAAATGGATGAATGAAAAGAAAGAAAAAGTAGGATTTGGTTCCAACAAAATAAGGCTAAAACCAAAAGGAATTTTGCACTAAAAGCATAGCACACATTCGGCCAAGGAGGGGAGTTTTTTTTGGAGAGAAAGAAAACAATACAAAAGATGCACAAAAAAGCAAAGGTTGACCAACTATCCCCCCCCAAAACACCTAACAACATTCGGCCACCCCCTAGACACCCATGCCGTCCACATACATGCACTAAAGGCCTAGGATTACTTTCCAAAACATCCTCCATATTCTATGCCTTTTGTCCCCTCATCATACCATAACCTTAAGATTCTTATCCCCAAATTCATGCTTTCCTTTAACATATATTCAACTTTCCAAAATTAACAGTCCAACCTATCATAAATAAGTTTGACCGTCCATCAATGCTAGAACACAAAAATAAAGTCATCAAAATGCTAAACATGCTACTCGAACCTCTAACCTTAAGCAACCTTTCAAGCTCCTTAACCATCTTGCCACTTACTCCTCTTATGCTTTAATTTAACACTTAAATTAACTTATGTGTCAAGTTCACTTAATCCACTTCATTAAATAAACCATACTAAAAATTTATTCTAGCTTCCTAAATAAAATCAAACCTTCACAAGACTATACTAACACATGAATTATGCACGAATGCATAACCCCTAAATCTAGGATATTACAATTCTACCCTCCTTAAAAATAATTTCGTCCTCAAAATTACTTACTAACGATCAATCGTACAGTCTAACTCACCGCACTACGCTCTTGCTGCGCACTCTGATCTTAATAACACTACTATACTACTAACGGCATATGAATACGTCAACCCACATCAATCAAAGCAGTATATGGAAATCCAATGATCAAGAACATACTGGTGATGACGTCCGGTGCGTCGCCCTCCTCTCGACGTCTCGCTGCATACACCAACCCAGGCTCTCTTGCCTCAGTGTTGCCTTCACCTCTGCCCGATGCTCCGCGACCGCGACCAGAACCATTACCTCCTCTACCGTTATCATGACCTCTCTGCGGTGACGGTCCCTCCTTTCTGAACTGAGCACGATCTTGACCTTCAGATTGATTCTTGGCTTGCTTACGTGGACAGTCCCTCACACGATAATCCAGCGAGCCACACTCAAAACATCCTTTCCCACCGGTCCAACATTCGCCCCAATGAAATTTTCCGCATCTATTACACTGTGCTGGTCCCTGATTAGCAGTAACAGGCCTCCCAGACTGATTCGTCCCATTCTGCCTAACCCTTTTTTGAGAATCTTCGGCCGACCCAGATGATTCAAAACCTCTCTTATGCTTATTCCGGTCGTAGCTCTGTCTTCCAGATTCCTTTATCCCTTCAGCAATTTTAGACTTTTCAACCAATGTAGCAAATTCTCGCTCCTGATGTGGAGCAATCAGCAATCTCAGCTCGTCTCTCAAACCATCCTCGAATCGAACACATCGCTCGTGCTCCGAAGCCACAATACCTCCAGCATACCGGCTCAATCTTAAGAACTCAGCCTCATACTCTAATACGAATTTACTCCCTTGGACCAAACTCAGAAATGCCTTACGCTGCGCATCAACGTAACTAGACCCAATATATTTCTTCTGATACGCTGCCTTAAAATAATCCCAAGTGAGATCCTCCGCCGCAGCACCATTCCGAACCGTGAGCCACCACTGATATGACTCATCACAAAGATGAGATACAATCCCTTTCAGCTTTTCCTCGGCATTCAGATCCAGATCATCCATGATTCGCTCCGTCGCCTCCAACCAATATTCAGCCGAGCTGGGAGCTACACTCGAAACACCTCGAAATACCTCGGCTCCGTTGGCTCGGAGTCGCTCAAGTACTGACTTCCGAGCTCCCGCGCCTCCACCTACTCCAGCTACCCTCTCAAGAACTCGCAGCATCGCCTGAGACACCGCGTCATCCCCCGTTTGATCCTGATGCTCAACTCCAACCGCTGGTGGTGGAACTGGTGGTACCTCATTCTCGGATCCTAGACCAGACCTCACTGGCTCAGACGCAGCCATCCTACCTCGACCACGTCCACGCATAACATGACCTCGACCTCGAGTACTCATTTCTAAGATCTCGACTTATCTGATTTAAAAGTTTTATGAATTAATCAATATTCCACTTTCTTTAAAGCACAGTTTTATGAAAAGTTTTAATAAGAGATTACGGGAGTACACCAAACCTATAGTTTTGGGTCTCTAAAGTAGTTCCTACTACTATATAGTCATATCAACATCATTATAATCATATCCTCAAAAATCAACAGTTTTGATGTACTTACTAGGGCGGATTGATGCCGGAGACTCGGGCCATGCTTTTCAAACCATATAATTTTTAACAATAACATTTTAAAAACCATTCTTTAAAACATTTTGGGCCTCGGG
Source organism: Gossypium australe (assembly GCA_005393395.2). NCBI lineage: Eukaryota > Viridiplantae > Streptophyta > Magnoliopsida > Malvales > Malvaceae > Gossypium > Gossypium australe. The sequence goes on from CM016623.1 coordinate 101,811,661, forward strand.
CCCACAGCCGAGCTTTTGAACTTAGCTCTGATACCAATTTGTAACACCCCAAACCCGGTCAATACGCCATGATCGAATCTGCCATGCCACGAAGGAAAACGTTTAGAAGAAAAATGAGTTAACGATTAAAATTTTGTGAAAAACTCTTTGTTGAACTTTGTTTGTAGAAAACAAGAGTATAATAAATTGAAAACATATAATTTGCTTTTGAAATCCCGTAAGTAAAACTTTTAAAACTTAGTTAAGAAAACATTTATGTCATTTTAAGATAACTCAAATTATTATTTTGAAAACCATTAGCATTTGAATGTAGAAACTCAATATTTGGAAATCATTAAAATTGTAGAAAACACTTAATTTCTTTTTTACTATCAAACCATTTATATTACCCGATGGTAAGATTTTAAAACCATTGCGTTTTTAATTACTTTAGAAAACTTTGGGCTCAATTATTAAATTAACCAAATAATTTATAAGCCATAATTAAAACATATCCGAAGCATATAAATAATCCAAAACATAATTAAAGAGGCCTTATTACAAACCCAAAATAACAAAGACCAAATTAAAATAAATTTAAAGTACCCCAAATCGAAGTTCATGTAAAATCAAATTTTATTGCATGGCCTCCTCGAGTTCATCCGGCTCCTCATCCGCGATCTCACGAATCATCTGAAAAGTAAGGGAGAAGGTGAGTCACCAAGACTCAGTGCATATTCCCTCTCCCGGGTAAATGCCACATACTTACACAAATTATAACAAAGCAACATATATGTATAATGCACCCAACCTAACCATCCATAACTCCTTTTCTACCCCGTGTGGTACCAAACCACTTGTGGTGCCAAACCACTGGTGTCCAAAGACACAATTGTGATACCAAATCACTGGTGACCGTAGTCACGAATAATCCATCTGTGGGGCAAACCCACGTGTGATACCAAATCACTGGCGACAATCCCATATCTCAAAAGTGGGGCCAACCTACGGTGGTATTAACCACAGGGACGAGTCGCTATGAGGTGCCAAACCTCTGGTGTCCGAAGACATGAATGTGATACCAAATCATTGGTGGTGCCAAACCACTGGTGGTGCCAAACCACTGGTGGTGCCAAACCACTGGTGACCGAAGTCACAAATCATCAAGTTGTGGGGCCAACCCACGTGTGATACCAAATCACTGGCGTCGATCCCATATCTCAAAAGTGGGGCCAACCCACGGTGGTGTAAAACCACAGGGACAAGACGCTATGAGGTGCCAAGCCTCTGGTGTCCGAAGACACAAATGTGATACCAAATCACTAGAGATACCAAATCTCCGGTGTCCGAAGACACAAATGTGATACCAAATCACTGGTGACCGAAGTCACAATCTTCCTCCTCCTCTCATGTTGCCCATACCAATGCAATATATAAACAAATCATATCAATATACTTTGATATGAATCATATAACAAAATCTCATAAATCGTAGATCATGATTTCAATCCTCATGTATTAACAACATATCGAAACAGACTTACCCGAATCCTCATTCATACCATCATGGTATCATACCAAAATCTCATCATTTCGACTTTAACAACATGAAAAGTTATTTAACACACATATATACAAATATGAACCAAGTTATAAAGTGTGTAAGATACACACCTTTCACCAACGCAAGAACTATCATCCAAAGATCCGATTTATCGCACTATATCACCTTGTCCTACAATCGGTCAATACTAAAATTATAAACAAGGGCCATTCGGCCATTAACACCTTAATCCAAATGAGTTATCGCTTCGAAATACCAATCTTACCTAAAAGCTTACCCAAATCGAGAGACAAAGATACGAGGCTTAGATTGATTGCTTCCAACGTCCCGAGAGCCTAAAAGAAATCGGTTCCTAGAATGGTTAGAACCTTGCAACAAATGCCCATAGGTTCGGCCTTTGTCCACAAGAAAATAACATAGAGAGGAGAAAAAAATAGAAGGAAAAACGGCCAAGAATACTTACTTAACAACCAAAATCGATCGAAGAAATCAAATGAAGTCCTACCCTTGAATATTCGGTCAAAAATAAATCAAAAGAATATGAGAGTTTCGGCTATATGGTTATGGAAGATGAAAAAATATGTTAGTAGAAAAGAGAATTGAAATGAGAGAGAATTCGGTTTAATCAACAAAAGAAAAGAGAGAGTTTGAAGAAGAGAATGGTTCGGCCAAAAAGGAAGAGAAAGAAAATGTGGTTGAACAAAAGTCAAATGAAGAAAAGAGAGAGATGGAAGAAATGAGGTTCGGCCAACACCTATTTTGCCTAAAAGAAATGTGCACAAAATGCCCAAAAATCAAATGTTTTTTCAATTTCAAATGGATGAATGAAAAGAAAGAAAACGTAGGATTTGGTTCCAACAAAATAAGGCTAAAACCAAAAGGAATTTTGCACTAAAAGCATAGCACACATTCGGCCAAGGAGGGGAGTTTTTTTTGGAGAGAAAGAAAACAATACAAAAGATGCACAAAAAAGCAAAGGTTGACCAACTATCCCCCCCAAAACACCTAACAACATTCGGCCACCCCCTAGACACCCATGCCATCCACATACATGCACTAAAGGCCTAGGATTACTTTCCAAAACATCCTCCATATTCCATGCCTTTTGTCCCCTCATCATACCATAACCTTAAGATTCTTATCCCCAAATTCATGCTTTCCTTTAACATATATTCAACTTACCAAAATTAATAGTCCAACCTATCATAAATAAGTTTGACCGTCCATCAATGCTAGAACACAAAAATAAAGTCATCAAAATGCTAAACATGCTACTCGAACCTCTAACCTTAAGCAACCTTTCAAGCTCCTTAACCATCTTGCCACTTACTCCTCTTATGCTTTAATTTAACACTTAAATTAACTTATGTGTCAAGTTCACTTAATCCACTTCATTAAATAAACCATACTAAAAATTTATTCTAGCTTCCTAAATAAAATCAAACCTTCACAAGACTATACTAACACATGAATTATGCATGAATGCATAACCCCTAAATCTAGGATATTACAATTTCAGTCATTTTTTTCCTTCCCGAAGGACTACAGTCGCCTCGAGTGACATAGATAACATATGTGGTCAAAACAAAGTAAATGGCCCAAAGCCCAATATTCGGCCCAAGTGGGCCCACACGCTCGTGTGGCCCATTCAGCCCAATTTCAGTCACGGCTATGTGAACAATATAACCCAGCCCAGTATTTGCCACTTATCGTGGATTTATTCTATGTAGGGCTCACGAGCCCATTGAGCCCACACGACCCATTTCAGCCAAATGAGGCCCATAACGGCCCAAGAGCTCGAGAACCCTCGTGGTGGCCTCTATAGTCTATCACCATGGTTGTGGGCTCGATCTACCACACGAGCGATCGCATGCTTGTGAGGCCTCAAATGTCGAAGTTTCGACTTTTCGGCTTTTCAGGTTTTTGACTTTTGTTGACTCACAGAAACAATAGTGTGATTACACACTTGTTTAACGAGACGTACGGATAATTCCACGTGTACCGAACCTACACTCAACAAGACCTTCAGTTAATCAACTGATGATTCAAGTTAACCACTTCTTAACTTTTAACCCAAAAATACACCAGCTTACCTTGATTGAATGAGGGTGGCTTAATTCTCTAAGATCGCAAACCCAAAATTGATCACACGTCTTGTCTTGAATCTGAATTAAAACAGATCTTGTTAGATAGGATCGATTGTAAATGTGGCTTAAAACCACGAATACCATCTTCTCAAAACAAATGAATATTTGGCTTTTTAGAAAAGTTTAAACAAACCAAATTTTAATGGAAAGAGGGAATACAACCACTTGTCGACTTGTCAAAACTACTTGCAGAATCGAAACAGAGAGGGGACAGTGTTGAGTTTCGGCTAGAGTAAGAACCACCCAGAGAAGAGAAGAATCCGAATCGAAAAGGGAGGGGAGAACTTTCGGTCACAAGCCGAAAAGTAGAAAGAGTTACAAGGGCTAGGGTTATAGGTTTGACCAAAAAAATCAATAGGCAAGAAGGGATGAAACAGGCAGTTGGCCGAAACTTGAAAAGAATAGAGAAAAAAGGAAGGTTTCGGCAGATGTTGGTGCAAATGATAGGAGTGGAATGGACTTGAAAACAAAATAGTTTAATTTATCAAAATGGTTGTAATATCTTGGATTTTGGGCTTATGCATTTGTGCTTAAATATATGTGAAAACATGCCTTTGTGTGTTTTGAATGTGTTGTGTGAATTTTGTGGACTTTAGAAAATAGGAGAGTGCCTTAGAAATTATTAGAATTTTAATCTAAAAGAGGATGCTAAGCAGGGTGGCCTTAAGAGAAAATGTAGGGGAAATATGACACACAAATGGGCTTGGTTAAGTGGCTTGGAGGCACCACTTAAGGCCTCTGGAAATGACGCCACAAGCTTGGTGCAGGTCTTGAGTTCGAGCAGCAAGGGGAGCAACATTTTGGGGCTTTTATTTTCGGCAAAAAGAGAGAGAGGTGGACGGCATGGGGACTTCATTTAGATAAGGTTTATTCTTTTTAAAATTCGGCTAAAGGGTGTGATAATTGTTGATTAATTCCTTTTTATTTTGTATGGGTGGATAAGAGATAAATGTTGGATTATTTTTTTATTAATTTAAATGAAGTGATAAGAGAAAAAGAAGGGGTGAGATAGGGGGAGAAAGAGTTGGCCGGCCAAGGGAATGTTTTGGTTGGTAATTTCGGCTTTGGTAGGATAAGTGTGCTGAAAATTTGTTCTCTTCTCACTTCTCTCATTTGTGCCAAAATGTTCACCCTTTTTCTCTCTAGGCATCTTCTTCTTTTCTCTTTTATTTTGTTAAGCCGAAATATTCCCTGTGCTAGCCAAATCTATATTCCACCATTGTCGAAACCTTCAAGCTTTTCCTTTTCATCTTTGTTGAAACCGAATCTTCCTTATCAACCTTTCCCTTCTTCTTTTTATAATCTTTCAAAAGCCGAAAGCAAGCTCTTTCTAACCCATAGTCGAATTTCTTTGTGAATTCAAGCAAGGGAGTCGTCGACTATAGTATTAAGGGTAAGATTAGTGGTTATCGATTTTCATTCCTTTTCTTTTAACTGAAATCAAGGTACTAGTCCTATTAGTAATCTTTGGCCGAAACTTGAAGGGTCTTCCGGGATTTCTGCTATTGTCGACTACAAGGAGGAGATCATATGGGATTTCTAGATCTAAGGTAAGAAAAGTATGGTTAGGCCGAAGGCCACTTGTTAAGTTCATTAAGCGATTGGAAATCGGATCTAACATATGTGTACAGGGATTTCGACATCTCCATAGCCAAGTGGTGCTTTCGGGATTTAGGATTCACAAGGTAAGTGAATATGTTATTCGGCCAAGGCCTATGTAGTGACTTAGATCTGTTTCCTATTTACTTAAAAGCCGAAAACTAACATAGTTAAGTGATGTGGTAGTGGGCCGATTTCAAAAGAGAGCATCACAAGGTTTCGGGATTTAATTAGTAATCAAATCGGCAACAAGGTAAGAGTTTTGGGTGCAATAATCCTTCGGGATTTGATCTTATAGCCGAATAGGCTTTTGCTAAACATTGAGTGATTGACCAAATGTAGGAATTTGAGATTTAAAGCAGTAGATCGGATTTTCGGGATTTCAATAAACTCGCTAAGTATACCAGGTGTGTACCCCACACTAAATCTTAATAGATTACGGCTTTAATTTAATGCATGTGTTAAGAAGAATGTGAAAAATATGGCTAAGGTACCATGCAATGGTACAAAGTACTCAGGTACGTTTTCCTACTCCTTCTATGAATATAATCCGATCTGTTATGGCACATGTGTGAAACTATAGGAATGTGAATAAGGAATAGGACATAGTTTATGCATATTTGTATGACATGGGGCATATGGGTGAATTTGTAAAGGGGAAGTGATCTGGTGGTTTATACCACGATATCTGAATGTGGTGACTTCGGTCACATTATCTGAATGTGGTGTCTCATGACACAAAATGTTATCTGGTGGCTATGCCACAATATATAAGGGCGATGAGCATGTCAACTACAGCGACTGCCTTCGATGATGTGTAGCGGATGGAGGGTTGACTTAGTAGTCCCCATGGTGTGCAGGTTGGTACGGGTGATGTGTAGCAGATGGCATCTAGGTTTGGGTTCGGGATTGCATCATTAATTATAAATTGCTACATGTATATGTATGACCTGTTATATGCCTAAATCGTTTGGGACTTAGTGTTGGTTATACACGCTGAGTCTATTTGACTCACCCCGTTGTGGGAATATTTTTCAGGTGACGATCAGTGATGGACCGGGTCGGTAGGAGCTTAGTGGTGGCCATGCTCAGTTCAGGATTTTATTTTTAATTTGGACTTTTTATATTTTAAGTATTTTTGAATTTATTTCGGTTTTTTTTATGTAATAAGGCCATAGTTATAAACTGTTTATGCATGCATTTTAATTATTTTCTTATGATACGAAATTTTTATCAAATTAATGACTAAGTAAATTTTATTTAAGAATGAACTCTAAACGTTTTGACACCTAAAAGAAAATGATTTCTAATTTAAAGATAAAACCTAAACCAAATTCGGCATATCTTTTAACTTAAAGTTTTGAAACTTAACAATGGAATTTTTATAAAAACTTATATTTCAAAAATAAATTAGTTTCCAACTTGAGCCTAACCCAATTCGAGTTTTCTCCCAAAATCACTCAAAGATTTTCAAAAGATACAAACCAATTTTGAACCGTTTTACTTGAGGAACATACCGAATCCGGTCAAGGCTCGTGGGCCGGGTTTGGGGTGTTTCAATGGTAGGAGTAGAATACCCAAAATGCACAAATGACCACTTGCAAATTCGGCACAGGAGAGGAGAGAAAGAAAGGAGCCTTAATAGTTTCAGAAGCCAGTGACAAACTGACCAAAACTGAGAGAAAACCCCTCAGCCGAAATTCCCTATCCCAATTCAGGACCAACACTCCCCACACACTTCAACCACATTGATTCTCTTCACAACACTCTCATTAATCCTCTCCACAATTTGCTCCTACAATCTCTCCATGACCAATTCAAACACCTCTTCAGCAGTGTTTTAGTCCAACTCTTCTACCTACCCAGCTCAAGCAGCAAAATAAACATCCATTGCGTATCCTAGGACTTGAACCTCAGACCTCACAATTACACCACACGCCAGTTGCCACTAAGCCACAAGCTCCTCTTATGTCATAAAACAAGCATTATTACTAATAAGGCCTAAGTGCCAATGTCTAGGTTCATTTGAGGGAAAAATAAAAATTTTGCAAGAGCCAAGACTTGAACCTAGGCTACCCAAACACTCCCAAATCACTTAGCCAATAAAGCAAACAAGCAACTTGTCCTAGGACATGCAAAATTAAAGACCCTATATTTTTGGAGCATTACATTTATTTTTGCATAATAAAGCAAGAGATGGAAATCATGAATAAAAATGAACAAGTCGCAAAGTATAAAGTGTGGTAATTGGTATATACATGTCTAGGATTGGATCTAGAGATAGCTTGATACTTAAGTAATCAATTTGACTCACCTCCTCTTTTCTAGAATCCTACCAGGTGTATAGTATCTATTCACTTTAAACAATAAGAACGTTGTTCATCTTAAATAGGGGGACCGAAAAATTGAAATTATTTCCACTAAGAATAAATTTTTCTTTCAGTTATGATTAGGATATACTTTGTTCAATAAATTAAAATTTTGTTAAGTATGCTAAACTTCAGTATAAATAAAGTCCTATTATTTCAATAAATTATTATGTTAGCTTAATAATGACATAAATGTATTTTAATAAAGCATACAAATCATACCATAAAATTTTAGTTCCTTAGGAAAGTTAGGCATGCATGAAAGTTTAAGTTTTTAGAATTGACTTAAAAGTTTCTTGAGGCGAAATCTTAGGAAGCATGGAACGTTGAAAATGATTTAGGCAACTTTTGTTTGGACTGTTTGAGCCTTTCAAGCCAACCATAATGATATTTTATTCTTTGAAACCCAGCTTTGAGACTATATGGCCTAATTTTATTTGAACCCTTGCAATATTTAGCCATCGCTTCTCTCTTAATCATCTTTAAATTGTCCCAAACACTAGAATCAGCACTTTTCAGAATATTCTTTGAAAATAAGTTTGGGGGAGTTGAAAAGAAGAATCAAATGCTCTAAAAATTGTAGTACATTCAGTAAAATGTTCGTGTTAATTAAAAAAAAGCAAATGTACTTGAAAGAAAATAGATGTATAAAAGAGGATGTGAAAGCAAAGTAAGTTGGTGTATTGAGGGAAATTATTCCAAAAGTTTGATTGAAGCCGAGTCTAAGGTTTTAAACCTAAATTTATCTATCTTTTACCTACCTCTATCCTAGGCACGTTACAACCATTTTTAAAGACCTATTGATTCAAGTTTTTATGCTACCTACATTAGTGGAGAGAAATTGCTATGTTCAACATATGAAGGCATAAGTTAAACTTAATGATTGCAACTTAATCTTGAATAAGGAAATAGAATCAAATTTGTAAGGGTTAACATGTCTTTGTTAAGGAAGCATTTATTCTAATTTTGTTATCATAATAGTTGTTGAGATTAATTTGAACGATATGTATACTTAAGTAGCATAACTATCAAAATATTTGTTTTTGAGCATAAGTGTATTAAATTCATAATTATGGGAAAAATGTTGTTCTGAAGGAATTTTTCAAAGGTGTTTTTCGAGTAATTATTTTCAATTTGTGCATTGCTCGGGACGAGCAATGAATTAAGTTTGGGGGTGTGGAAACACAGAAATTTACACATTTTTACATACCGTTTTTAACTTAAAATCATACAGTTTTGATAAAATTCTTGTCGAAAAATAATTAACTTTTATAAAATAATTAAAGTGCACTTAAAATATGAACATGATGAATTTTAGTTAATTTTATAAATAATTTTGATGAATTTTGGTTATTTTCGATAGATTTGAACAAAGGGCGAAAAATGGCTTGGCAGACACTGCTAGAATCACAAAATCAAGAAGCAATTTGAAGTATCGAGGCGAACTAAATTTCAGCCTAAGACGGTCCAAAATTATATGTATTAATTCATAATATAATTAATTTTAATTTATATCCAATTTAATTTGGGTTAATAAATTATTATTAATTAATTATGAAAAAGTGGTCCACTTGAATTGAACCGAGTGAACCGAACCAACCAAGAAATGGACAGCCCAAAAACCGTCCCAAGAGCCGACCCAAATTAGCTTATTAGCTAATTATTTAAGCTTGCAAAGAGGCCCCAGAAGACTTGTTCAAGTTACATTCAAAACCCTCCACAATTGGTGGCTTTGTAGATATGCCCCAAGCTAGATTTAGCAAAGTTGAAACCATCAACCTTGCCACATGTGTGGCCGGCCAAGGGATGGCTCTTTGGCTGCAAAAACTTGGCACGAAAAAAATTTAGTTCGGCCCCAATCTGGACATGTGGCCTGCTACTTGGTTTTCCACTCCCTTTCGATCTTGAATTTCTAGATCGAACTATTGAAGTAGAAGTACCCATCGAATTAGTCTAGGCTTAGCGTCTTTCTTGGCAAGTAAATACTTAATTGCCGAGTGGTCCGTATAGACAGTCACTTTAGTACTTTCGGGATAAGATCGAAACTTGTCAAAAGAAAATACAATAGCAAGTAACTCTTTTTCTGTTATCGTGTAATTCAGTTGAGCTCCTGTCAGAGTCCGACTTGCATAGTAGATGGGATGAAAAACTTTGTTCCTTTGCTGACCCATGATAGCTCTGATCTCGAAGTCACTTGTGTCACACATCAATTCAAATGGAAAATCCCAATCTGGTGTGACTATTATGGGTGCCGAGACTAACCGACTTTTCATTTCGTTGAAGGCTTTTAAGCAGTCCTCATCAAATTTAAACGCTGTGTCATTCTCTAATAATTTGCATAAGGGTTTAGTGATTTTGGAGAAGTCTTTGATAAATCTTCGATAGAAACTGGCGTGGCCCAGAAAGCTCCTAACACCCTTTACAGATGTCGGAGGTTAGAGTTTTTCAATAACATCTACCTTCGCTTTATGTACCTCGATTCCATGTCTTGTTATCCGATGCCCTAGAACAATACCTTCTCGTACCATGAAATGGCACTTTTCCCAGTTAAGTACAAGGTTTGTTTCTTCGCATAGCCTCAGTACCTTGCTAGATTGGCTAGGAAATCATCATATGTATCTCCGAATACTGAAAAATCATCAATAGAAACTTCCAAATATTTCTCAACCATTTCAGTAAAAATAGACATCATACATCTTTGAAATGTAGCAGGTGCATTACATAAACCAAATGGCATGCGCCTAAATGCAAATGTACCGTACGGGTAGGTGAATGTTGTCGTGTGTTGATCTTCCGATGCTACTATAATCTAATTATACCCTGAGTATCCATTCGAGAAAATAGTAATAGTCTTGCCCTGCGAGTCTATCTAGCATCTGGTCCAAAAACGGTAAAGGGAAGTGATATTTCCTAGTTACCTTGTTCAGCTTCCGATAATCGATGCAAATTATCCATCCAGTAACCATTCTAGTTCGTATCAACTCGTTATTCTCGTTTTCAATGACCGTTATACCTCATTTCTTTGGCACGCATTGGACCAGACTTACCCATGAACTATCTGAGATGGGATAAATTATACCCGCATCTAACCACTTGATGATTTCTTTATTGACTACGTCCTTCATGATGGGGTTCAGTCTTCTTTGTCCATCAATCGTCCCTTTTTTCCATCTTCCAGGATAATCTTGTGCATGCATACAGATGGACTAATTCTGTGAATATCGGCTATGGTCCATCCGATAGCCTTCCTGAATTGTTTCAACACCAGGATGAATTTCTATTCTTGCTTAGTAGTTAATTCTGCTGGAACAATCGCAGGCAGAGTAGAAGAGTTACCTAAATAAACATATTTCAAATGTGAGGGAAGTACCTTCAGTTCTAATTTAGGTGGCTCCTCAATTGACGCTTCTGGTTGGGCATAATCCCTTTTCTCTAACTCCAAAGATTCAAAGTGGGATTACGGATTAAATCCCCTTTGATTAGCTTCTAACAAAGCTAAGTATTCATCCTCCTTTTCATCATTTGGAGGATCTGATGTCAAAATTTGTTCCAATGGGTCGTCAACATAGTTGAGTTCCTTTTCCATGATTAACTCCTTTAAATCGGACGCTGCTGAACAATCATCAATTGTGTCAGGAAATCGCATAAACTTAAAAACATTAAATGTTACCTGGTCAACCTAAACACGTATAGTAAGCTCGCCCTTCTGCACATGAATAAGGGTCCTTCCGGTTGCTAGGAAAGGCCTTCCTAGGATGATTGGCACCTCATTGTTTGCTTAAAAGTCTAGAATCACAAAGTCAGCAGGAAAGATAAATTTGTCTACACATACCAATACGTCCTTGATTTTTCCTTCTGGATGTGCTAAGGATCGATTTGCTAATTGAAGTGTAACCATAGTAGGTCTAACTTCACTTATCCCCAACTTTCTAAATATTGACATAGGCATCAAGTTGATACTCGCACCCAAGTCACATAGTGCCATACCACAATATGTTGCTCCGATGTTGCAAGGTATGGTAACACATCCAGGATCCTTCAACTTTGAGGGTAGTTTATTTTGAAAATATGCACTGCATTCCTTTGTCAAGGCTACCATCTCAAATTCTCCAAGTCTTCGTTTTTAGACAAGATATCCTTTATGAATTTGACGTAGTTTGGCATTTTTTCAAGTACTTCAATGTAACATCCAGGAATTAGGGGCTTTGCGTTTGTTATGTTTCTGTGTGTTTGGTATGCTTTGGCTGTTCATCTGGTATGATTGGGGGGCCCGGGAAGGCTCGGGGTTAAGCTTGAGCCTTGGTGAAAATTTTATTTTTAGGCACCTTAAGGGAAAGTTAGCTGAGGCAAGCCTTAAGGATAATTACTTGTGTTTGTTGACACAAGAAGTGATGTGGTAAAGTGGCAAGGAGACGCCACTTAGGTTGCAGGGAAGTGGCGTCCCAAGGGAGCAGTAGGAGGAAGATGTTCGAATCCTATAACACTCACTTGGAAGCTTTATTTTTGCGCTCAGGAAGCTAGGGTGGTGGTTTCGGCAAGGGCTCTCCAAGGTGGTTGGTGGAAAGAGTCAATGATTTTGAAGGTGTGGCCATGAGGAAGAAGTGGAGTTTGAATTATTCAAATTAGTTCAAATGAGTGAAGGGGAGTGAGTCAAGGAGGAAATCGTGGGATTTGAGGGTGAGAGGAGATGGTTGGCCGAATGTGGGGCTGTGGGAAGAAGGAATTCGGCTGGGGGGTTTGGGAAGCACATTTTGTTCAGTTTAGCTTTGAAGTGTGCCGAATTTGGGGAGAGATTTTGGAGGTTTTGCATTCGTGTTACTTAGTTGTGTGAGTGCCGAAATTCCCTAGTTGATCCAAGGTCTTTTTCTTGTGAGTTTCTTTTTGGTTCTTCCCTACTTCTTCTCATTCTTCTCGGTTTGTGCTAGACTTTTCTTTTGTGCATTGTTATTTGTTAGAATCACTAAAGGCACTTGGCCGAAACTCTCCCCATCATCTTTCCTCTGCATTTCATCTTCTTTTTCTTCTCTTTGTCACTCCTTTTTAAAAGCTGAAATCATCTTTCTCCTTACCATCTTCATTGCTAGCCGAAACTTCTTGAAGCCACCCTCTCTGCCAAATCTTTTCTTTTCTTTGCTTTTATTTCTTTTAAACCCCATAGCCGAACCTTCACTTCACCCCTTGGTGTTACATCCTTCTCCTCTATTTCTTCTTCTAAAGCAGAAACCTATTCCTCATTCCCTCCTCTTTGTGTTTTGTTTTTACTTTTAACCATAGCCAAATCTTCTGGGGTGTAAATCGATATCTCTGCTCAGGGTAAGGTTTTCTTTTATCTTCTTATTACTAATCCCTCTATTCTTTCTTTTATTGGTAAAGCCGAACCCATTCTTGTACAGCAACTAAACCCATCTCTTCTATTTTGTGCCTCTTAGTCGAATACAAAGAAGCAGGGTGCTGGAAATCCTAGGTTGCTAAGAGCCTATATAATCGGTTTTGGTTGATCAAGGTAGGGGACTCTCTCTTTAGTTTCTTTTCATCCCCTTTATCATTCATCAACCGGTCATTCATTTTTCTATAACTTGTTCTTCTATTCTTCATGGCTTGAAGTCGAATATCAGGAAGAAAGGTGCTGAGGCTTCTCTAGTTAACGAAAGTTTCATTCCAAGCAGTCTTACTTGTTGTGTTAGTAACAAAGGTAAGGAGTTCTTTAGTTTTTCACGTTTGATCTCCCTCTTCTGTTATAATCTGTGTTAATCGAATCTTTTGGGTTAGCCAATCAAAGGTCCTCTTTGACCACTGATCAAGTTTATTTATGGATGCAAGAAACGGTCAAGTTGAGGAAGGAAGTGTAGTTGTAGTCACTGCTCCTAAGTTTAAGCGCCGTACGGTGTCGACAACTCGGGATTTGCCGCCGGGCTGTGGTAGAGAGCCGAAGTTTGCCTGGGATAGGCAACTAGCCGTCGTCCCTACAAGTGAAGGCGTTGACATAGAGAGTCTAGTCTTACGCGTTATCAGGTGTGTAAAACACACTCGTTTCTCTATTATTTGCGTTATTAACTGTGTTGGCTGAAAGCCGAAATGAGATACCCTTGTGGGTAAGATTGAAGGCACCGGGTAAGTTCCGCTATGTTTTGTCATTAACAAATGTATGTATGTGTGAAATGATTGACTGTTGTGCCTTGGAAACATGAACATAATCATATTAGTATGTTAACATGTGCATATACTTGGGGGGTATGGTGTGAAGAGGGGAAGCATGATTCTAAGACTGTCACAGTGGTTTGGTACCACAGTGGGTTGACCCCACATATTATTATTTCAGGGACCATGTCTCAGTGGTTTGGTACCACAGTGGTTTGGCACAACGTATATTATTTTAGTGACTCGTCCCAGTGGTTCGGTACCACAGTGGGTTGGCCCTACATATCTTTATCAGGTATTGTCACCAGTGGTTTGTTACCACAAGTGGGTTGGCCCCACATAGTATTAATTGTGACTTTGCCACCAGTGGTTTGGAACCACCAGTGGTTTGGTACCACAGTGGCTGGGTGCCACAGATATTGGGTAGATTCAGGAGACATGAAGGATGGAAAATATATTGTTTGGGCTGCATTGCATACATGATTATCTTGTTGTACTACGTGGGCTTCAGGCCCAGTTTGCAGTATGCAGGGATTTACACACTGAGTCTCAGTGACTCACCCCTTTGCTAAATTTTGCAAGTAATCATTAGATCGCAGATTCGGAGCCGAGGCGGACTCGAGGTGGCCATGCATAATGCTCTAAGTGATTTCGTTTTCAACATTTTAAATTTCACTATTAAGTTTGGATTTTGGTGTTGTAATAAGGCCACTTTAACGTTAATTTGGGTTTTATTATGAAATTGATATAGCGCGTCTAATAAACAATCAAAGTGGGGGTTTTTCTAAGATTATAACTTTGGGCAAATGATTTTCAAAAGGCTAATGAAGGATGGGTAACGAGTAACAAATTGGTTAAAATTTTCACCTAAAAGAAAACTGCAACATCATTTTCAACTGTTAGTGTAAACGTAATTTCTTAAGTTCGTTTTTAGACAAAGGAACCAGACTTGTAATACGACCTAAGCTAAACAATTATTTCAGATTTTCCCTAAAAGTAAAATAACAAAACGCAAAGTTTTTCTTCTTCTTAACTCGTGATTTTTAGTTTATTTTCCAAAATTTTCTTTCCTGTGGCATACTAGATTCGGTCGTAGCGTTTTGACGGGGTTTGAGGTGTTACAATTGTGGTATCAGAGCCAGTTTCAAAAGCTCGGCTGTGGGTATAAGGTTCAAAATATTTTCAAAAGACAGCTTAGAAAATGATTTAGGTAAAATACATGTTTTTGAGAAGCATGGCACCTGAGTCTCCGGCACCAATTCCGCACGGTAAGTCTTCTAATCATTGGTTGCTCTTCATGACGTAATTGTATTGTGATATGGTTGCTAATACTAGGAAATTCAACTTTAGAGACTGAAACCTATAGGTATACATGTATTTGTGAAGAATTACTCTTAATGCTATTTTCATAAGACTGCTCGGTAATAAACAGTGGAAGAAAATACTAACTCATAAAACTTTTAATCAGATTAAGTCAAATCGATAGTCATGAGTGCTAGAGGACGTGGTCGTGGCATGCGAGGCCATTGTAGAGGCTGGGGTGTTGGGTCTGAACCTTCGGAATCAGGACATGGGCCGGAAGGTGAAGTGCCAGCGCCGCCAGTTACGGAAGCTGAATTTCAGGATCAAACTGAGGGAGACGATGTTATGTCTTAGGCGATGTTACGTGTTTTGGAGAGAGTTACTGGAGCAAGCACAGGATCAATAGCGTGAAAATTTGTGTCAGAACGACTTCGAGCTAATGGGGCTGAGATGTTTAGGGGCGTTTCTGGTGTGGCCCCTAACGTAGCTGAGTATTGGTTAGAAGCGGTTGGGCGTATTATGGATGATCTTGATTGCACCGCGGAAGATAAACTAAAAGGGGTGGTGTCTCTCCTCCGAGATGAGGCATATCAATGGTGGCTCACGGTCAGGGATGGTGCAGCAACTGACCGCATTACCTGGGATTTCTTTAAGTGGGTGTTCCAAGGCAAGTACATCGGATCGAGCTATGTGGACGCTCAGAGAAAGGCATTTCTAAATTTGGTTCAGGGGAGCAAGTCAGTAGCCGAGTATGAGGCGAAATTCTTACGTTTAAGTCGTTATGCTCGGGGTATTGTTGCTACAAATCATGAGCGCTATGTCCGATTTGAGGATGGTCTGAGGGACGAGTTACGAGTGTTGATAGCTCCGCAGCGAGAAAGAGAATTTGATGTTTTAGTTGTAAAGGCTAAGATAGCCAAAGAGGTGAAGCGGTCTGAAAAGTAGAATCAGGACAGAGACAGGGGTAGGAATAAAAGGAGTTTTGGGTCGTCGGGATCTACTGGGGGTTTTCAGAAGAGGCTAGGATTGATGGGCCGAGTTGTGTTACAAAACTCGTTGCTGTTAATTGGCCACCGCAGTGTGCTCGATGCAGAAAATTTCATTCGGAGTAGTGTTGGGCAGGTAATAGAGGATGTTTCAGATGTGGGTCTATGGACCATCGAATAAAGGATTGTCCACGAGAGCCAGTCAGGGCATAGTCAGAAGGTCAAGGGCATGTGCAATTCAGAAGAGGCGGGCAGCAACCGCAGAGAGGTCGTGGTTCGGCCAGAGGAGGAAATGGCTTTGGTCGAGGGCGTGGAGCACCGGGTAGAAGTGCTGTGTAAGAGTCTGAATTTGGCCCTAATCAGAACAGTGGTTTCGGGACCACGAATCAGAGTAAGAGAAATATTTAAATAATATATTCTGTGCTTATTATATGTGAATTAATGTGTGTGAAAGTTTCCTAGGAAAATTTAATCATTTGTGTGTTTAATTTAGAAAAAGGATTTAATCGCGTAAAAGGTAAAAGTTTCAAACTATAGTGAAATGCACTAAAATGATTATGGCTTTTTAATATGGGATACGAAAAGGGAAGGCGGCATATGACTAGAATAACCTTATATGTATATGTTAATTATATTATAAAATGAGGGTATTTTGTACGTTGGTTAATATGTTATTTTAGTTAAAAGAAAACATGAAATAAAACTTTGTTCTTCATTTTTTTTCATCACCGAAATAAGAAAGAAAGAAATAGGAGTGTGAGCTTGTTCATTCGGCCATAACTCAAGCTTAAATCGGATCAAGAACAAAGAAAAATAGATTTGGATCGGGGAAAGGTGAAGGTTATCAAATAGCCGATCTACGTTGTCCGTCAATAGTCGAGGTAAATCCTTAAGCAAATATATGTCAAAGAGTTATTTATGAATTTAATAAAAGTTGAAATTGGAAATTTTAAGAAATAAATATATGAGATTGCCGAATGTGGTAGTATAGTATTGAAATTAATTAATTTTTGTTAAATGAAATGTGATTAAGCATGTTCAGTTTGATATGTGCAAGTAAAATGAAGTATATGTGATGGTTGTGATTTTATCATTAAGCAATGTGTATTGAATGGTTAATTGTGTTGATATTCGGGCTTCGAGCCTAGTAGGCCTTGTGCCGGTGATCTATATCGGGCTTTATGCCTAGCAGGCCTCGTGGCGGTGAATTGTTTCGGGCTTATTGCCTAGCAGGCTTAATGCCGGTGTTTACAATTTGGACCTTGAGTCTAGCGGGCCTAGTACCAGTGTGTGAGGTTCGGGCTAATGTCTAGCAGGTTCTAAACCGGTGAGCTGCCATTTCAAGCTTAGATTATGTGCTAATAAAGTCATGAAATAAATCATGTATGCCTAATCATGTGGAAGTGAATTTGTTAATTCGGCTACAAGGTATGTGTTATTCATATTCATGTGTTATATGTATATATATGTGTGCGATGCTATTAAGTAAATGAAATGATGAGAGAAATGTGATATACAATTGATAGATGGGAAAAGAAATATGAACTATGCTATGAGAAAATTTGGTTATATGAAAGCATAAGTGGTTAAAAGTATTCGTATAGGTATATTGATATGTATGATTTTGTGCTATATATATATATATAAATATTCTGTAATGTTGTATCTTGGTAAATAAATGAAAGTTGACAGGTTAAGTGAGGTAGGATATTCAGCTATGATGCATTTATAATTTAAGCCATGTTATTGAATGTCATGAATTGGTTGTTTATGATGCCTGGATAATTGAATGATATAATATGGTTGCTTAAGACCTACTAAGCTAGTGAGCTTACTTTGTGTGTGTTCATTGTTCGTTTTATTGATTCCAATAAAGCATCGAGCTCTGGGGATCGTCACTGAAGTCCTTCACACTATCGGCTCATGTTGGTACCTATAATGTTTAGACTTTTGTTCTTAAGGCATGTATAGGCTAGCTAAGTTTTTGAATGATATATTGATAATGTATTTAAGCCATGCGAACGTGGCTAGTTGTTAAATAATAATGTTCGATGGCATACTTTATCTTTGATGTAATTTGTGTATGCTTTGCTTGGACGACAATTGAGGATGTGGTATGAATGTTCACGCTAAATAGCTATGTTTATATGGTAATTGTCATGAGGTCTTTTAGTATATGTTTTGTTAACTTTTGAAAAGTGTACATGAGTAGTGAAATGTCAGGTATGGGATGAGTTTTGATATGTAAGACTTTCGAATGTGCATCATAAAATGTCATTAGGTAAACTAGAGCATTAATAAGGGTTAAATGTATAAGTCAAGGTAGGTATGTGTTAATCGAGCATCATTTGAATTTGATGTGTGTGTGTCAACTTTAGTTGAATTACAAAGTGTGAATTATATTGTGATTTGCATGTATGTATATTTGGCCAAGCCTTTGTGATATATTCAAATGTAGTTAACATGCTTAAAGAATTAGTTGTTTAGGCTCACATTCGAATATGGAAAATGTGCTGAACTATGATGTATACTTATATATATATATATATATATATATATATGTATGTATTTGGCTTGTGAGATTGCTTAATTTGATTGAGTGTATGGAATTATCAAACTTGGTTTGTCTTATGTAATGAACATGAAATTTTATATATGAGACTTTGTATATACAGCCAAATAAATAAATGTGTATGTGATGTGCAATGAGTTTGTATATATTCGATAATGTGGAAATAAGTTTCAAACCATATGAATTCGGTCATAATAGGAAGTTATTATGAGATGACATTTAGATCATGCTTATTTTTATCTATTAGACACGAATAGTTTAATAGCTCAGGTGAGGTATAATTTTAAAGATAGGACAATTAAGGTTTATTGTATTTTATTATTGGTATGTAATAATAATATGTACATGGTGTAACTAATTATGTTCATCAATGACTATAATGTATATATATATATATATATATATACATAACTTAGTTTATATATATTAAGTATGCTTTACACCTATGTGATTACTTGTTTATGATCGTGTCTCTTGATAAGCATGATTAACTAAGACTAATTGACTGAATAGGGGTTGTGGCTTTTCTGGTAATGCCCGTAACTTTAATCCGGCGACGGATACGGGTTAGGGATGTTACATGCTGAGAACATAGACGCGAGGCAGCCTGGGTTGGTTTATACAGCCAGACGTCGAGAGGAGGGTGTTACACCGGACGTCATAACCGGTACGTTTCCTATTTTCAGTTTGCCCTTTACTGCATTGATTGATATTGGGTCGACACATTCCTATGTTGCTAGTACGGTGTTTGGAACTTTAAACATAGACTCTGAGATTGCTTCTAGGGAGATGACTGTACTTAGCCCTTTAGGACAATCTGTGGTGGTGAACAAACTCTTTAGGAGTGTGCCCCTAAAAATGCAAGGGATGGATTTCCCGGCTGATTTGATGGAACTGCCGCTCGGGGAGTTCGATTTAATCTTAGGTATGGATTGGTTGGTGAAATATCGAGCAAACCTGGATGGTGCTACTAAACGCATGGTGTTAAGGACTCCTGAGGATAATGAAGTCTTAGTGATAGGTGAAAGGAAGAACTATTTGTCTAATGTAGTGTCCACTTTAAAGGCTGAAAGAATGGTGAGAAAAGGATGCGAGGCTTTCTTAACTTTTGTTCGTGCTCTGGAGGCCAAGGAGTTGACTGTAGGGGATGTCAAAACGGTGGAGGAGTTCTCCGATATTTTTCCAGAAGAGCTTCCAGGGTTACCTTCGGATCGCGAGGTGGAATTCGATATTGATCTTCTTCCGGGAACAGCGCCAGTGTCTATTGCCCCATATAGAATGGCGCCGAAGGAGTTAGTGGAACTCAAAGCGCAGATTCAGGAACTGTTGGATCGGGGTTTTATTTGACCCAATGTGTCACCTTGGAGAGCGCTGGTGCTATTTGTTAAGAAGAAGGACGGGTCAATGCAGATGTGCATTGACTATAGGCAACTGAACAAATTGACAGTTACAAGTACCCGTTGTCGAGGATAGACGATCTGTTCGATTAGTTGCGAGGCGCTTCAGTCTTTTCAAAGATAGACTTGAGGTCAGGGTATCATCAGCTTAAGGTTAAGGAGGCAGATATTCATAAGACAACCTTTCGAACTCGTTATGGTCACTACGAGTTCTTGGTGATGCCGTTCGGGTTGACAAATGCACCAATGGCATTTATGGACATGATGAACCGGGTATTCCAACCATATCTTGACCGGTTTGTTATGGTGTTCATAGACGATATCCTGGTTTATTCCAGTACAGAAGAGGAGCATGATTCGCATCTTCGAGTGGTTCTACAGATTCTGAGGGAGAAGCAGCTGTATGCCAAATTCAGTAAGTGTGAATTTTGGTTAAAAGAAGTTACCTTTTTGGTTCATGTTGTATTTGCTGAGGGGATTAGGGTGGATCCCAGAAAAATTGAAGTCATGTTGGACTGGAAACCGCCTAAGTCTGTGGCCAAAATTTGGAGTTTTCTTGGTTTTGCTGGGTACTACAGAAGGTTTGTTGAGGGGTTCTCGTTAATAGCTACACCATTAACCAAGTTATTACGGAAAGGGGTACCATTCATCTAGTCAGATAAACAGCAGGAAAGTTTTGAGAAGTTGAAAAGGATTTTGACTGAAGCACCGGTGTTGATTCAGCCAGAGGCTGGGAAGGAGTTTATTGTCTACTGTGATGCGTCGCACACAGGGTTAAGGTGTGTGTTGATGCAAGAGGGGAAAGTGGTAGCTTATGCGTCTCGGCAGTTGAGACCGCATGAAGTGAATTATCCCACGCATGATCTAGAGTTAGCTGCGGTAGTGTTCGCTCTGAAGATCTACAGACACTACTTCTATGGGGAGAAGTCCATCATCTACATCGATCACAAGAGCCTAAAATATCTCATTACCGAGAAGGAGTTGAATTTAAGGCAGCGGAGGTAGATTGAATTGTTAAAGGACTATGACTGTTCAATCGAGTACCACCCGGGTAAAAGCTAACGTGGTGGCAGACGCGTTGAGTCGTAAGGTAATATCGGACTTGAGGGCAATGTTTGCTCGTCTCAACTTGTATGATGATGGAAGCTTGTTAGCTGAACTTCAAGTGAAGCCTTCTTGGGTCAATCAGATAAAAGAGAAGCATTGTCAAATCAGGCGCTAAGTTCTAAGTTTCAGTTAGTGGCAAGGGGTGAGACAGAAGATTTCAGTCTGAACAATGATGGGGTTTTGTGTTTTCATGGAAAGGCTTGTATGCCAAAGGATTTAGAGTTGAGGCAGAAAATTCTGCAAGAAGCGCATAGTAGCCCATACGCTATGCATCCTGGTGGGAGTAAGATGTATAGGGATCTGCAAGAACAGTTTTGGTGGCCGGGTCTGAAGCAAGAAGTGACTGAATTTGTGGGTAAATGCTTGATGTGTAAGCAGGTGAAGGCGGAACACCAATTGCCTTCGGGGTTGCTACAACTATAAAGATTCCACTTTGGAAGTGGGAGAGGATAACGATGGATTTTGTGAGTGGGCTACCCCTTACGCCTACGAAGAAAGATTCAGTGTGGGTAATTGTCGATCGGTTGACGAAATCCACCCATTTCATACCAGTTCGGGTTGACTATTCTTTACAGAAGTTAGCCAAGCTATATGTGGCGGAGATTGTGAGGTTACATGGGGTACCTGTGTCTATCATATCAGATAGAGACCCCAAGTTTACGTCGAGGTTCTTGAAGGCGTTACATCAAGTGCTGGGTACAAGACTGGATTTCAGCACAGCGTTTCACCCACAGACCGATGGTCAGTCTAAGAGGGTAATTCAGATCTTGGAAGACATGTTGAGGGGCTGTGTCATTGACTTCAGGGGTAGTTCGGAGGAGTTTCTACCGTTGGCAGAATTCACATACAACAACAGCTACCAATCTAGTATTCAAATGGCACCCTACGAAGCATTGTATGGTCGGAAATGTCGTACTCCTACTTGCTGGACAGAGTTGGGTGAGCATCAGATGTTGGGTCCGGAATTGGTTTCGGAGACAGAGGAAAAAGTTAAGTTGATTCGGACCCGGTTGAAGGAAGCTTTTGACAGGCAGAAATCTTATGCTGATTTGAAGCGTAAGGATATAGAATTTGCAGTGGGTGATCAGGTGTTTCTGAAAGTTTCGCCTTGGAATAAAGTTCTGAGGTTTGGATGGAAGGGCAAGTTGAGCCCTAGGTTCATCGGGCCTTATCAAGTGTTGAAACCTGTGAGACTAGTGGCGTATAGCTCGAGTTACCTTCAGAATTGAGGCAGATACATGATGTATTCCATGTCTCGATGTTAAGGCGCTACTGTTTAGATCCATCTCACGTAGTGCCGGTGGAGGAAATAGAAGTGAGACCTGATTTATCTTTTGAAGAGGAACTAGTTCAGATCCTAGACCGAGATGTTAAAGTGTTACGGAGAAAAAAAGTTCCGTTCGTTAAAGTTTTATGGTGGAACCACGGTTCAGAGGAGGCCACGTGGGAGTCAGATCATGTGATAGGACAGTAATACCCTCACCTGTTTTGACCAGGTAATTTCGAGGCCAAAATTTCTTTAAAGGGGTAGAACTGTAACATTCGGGAATTAGGGGCTTTGCATTTGTTATGTTTCTGTGTGTTTGGTATGCTTTGGCTGTTAATCTGGTATGATTCGGGGCCCGGGAAAGCTCGGGGTTAAGCTTGAGCCTTGGTGAAAATTTTATTTTTAGGCACCTTAGGGGAAACTTAGCAAAGGCAAGCCTTAAGGATAATTACTTGTGTTTGTTGACACAAGTGATGTGGTAAAGTGGCAAGGAGACGCCACTTAGGTTGCAGGGAAGTGGCGTCACAAGGGAGCAGCATGGGGAAGAGGTTCGAATCCTATAACGCTCACTTGGAAGCTTTATTTTTGCGCTCAGGAAGCTAGGGTGGTGGTTTCGGCAAGGGCTCTCCAAGGTGGTTAGTGGAATGAGTCAAAGATTTTGAATGTGTGGCCATGAGGAAGAAGTGGAGTTTGAATTTTTCAAATTAGTTCAAAGGAGTGAAGGGGAGTGAGTCAAGGAGGAAATCGTGGGATTTGAGGGTGAGAGGAGATGGTTGGCCGAATGTGGGGTTGTGAGAACAAGGAATTTAGTTGGAGGGTTTGGGAAGCACATTTTGTTCGGTTAGGTTTGAAGTGTGCCGAAGTTGGGGAGAGCTTTTGGAGGTTTTCTATTCGGGTTACTTAGTTGTGTGAGTGCCAAAATTCCCTAGTTGATCCAAGGTCTTTTTCTTGTGAGTTTCTTTTTGGTTCTTCCCTACTTCTTCTCATTCTTCTCGGGTTGTGCTAGACTTTTCTTTTGTGCATTGTTATTTGTTAGAATCACTAAAGGCACTTGGCTGAAAACCTTCTTATCATCTTTCCTCTGCATTTTATCTTCTTTTTCTTCTCTTTGTCACTCCTCTCTAAAAGCCGAAATCATCTTTCTCCTCTACCATCTTCATTGCTAGCCGAAACTTCTTGAAGCCACCCCCTCTGCCAAATCTTTTCTTTTCTTTGCTTTTATTTCTTTTAAACCCCATAGCTGAACCTTCACCTCACCTCTTGGTGTTACATCCTTCTCCTCTATTTCTTCTTCTAAAGCCAAAACCTATTCCTCATTCCCTCCTCTTTGTGTTTTGTTTTTACTTTTCACCATAGCCAAATCTTCTGGGGTGTAAATTGATATCTCTACTCAGGGTAAGGTTTTCTTTTATCTTCTTATTACCATTCCCTCCACTTTATTTTATTGGTGAAGCCGAACCCACTCTTGTACGGCAACTAAACCCATCTATTCTATTTTGTGCCTCTTAGCCGAATACCAAGAAGCAGGGTGTTGGAAATCCCAGGTTGCTGAGAGCCTATATAATCGGTTTTGTTTGATCAAGGTAGGGGACTCTCTTGTTAGTTTCTTTTCATCCCCTTTATTTTCATTCATCAACCGATCATTCATTCTTCTATAACTTGTTCTTCCATTCTTCATGGCTTGAAGTTGAATATCAGGAAGAGAGGTGCTGAGGCTTCTCTAGTTGTTGAAAGTTTTGTTCCAGGCAGTCTTACTCGTTGCGTTAGTAACAAAAGAGTTCTTTAGTTTTTCACGTTTTATCTCTCTCTTCTGTTATAATCTGTATTAATCAAATCTTTTGGGTTTGCCAATCACTGGTCCTCTTTGACCACTGATCAAGTCTATTCATGGATGCAAGAAACGGTCAAGTTGAGGAAGGAAGTGTAGCTGTAGTCACCGCTCCTAAGTTTAAGCATCGTGCGGTGTCGGCAATTCAGGATTTGCCGTCTGGCTGTGGTAGAGAGCCGACGTCTGCCTGGGATAGGCAAATAGCCGTCGTCCCTGCTAGTGAAAGCGTCGACGTAGAGAGTCTAGTCTTACGCGTTATCAGGTGTGTTAAACACACTCGTTTCTCTATTATTTGCGTTATTAACTGTGTTGGCTGAAAGCCAAAATGACAGAATTAATCATCAAGATACCGTCGTGGGTAAGATTGAAGGCACCGGGTAAGTTCCGCTATGTTTTGTCATTAACAAATGTATGTATGTGTGAAATGGTTGACTGTTGTGCCTTGGAAACATGAACATATTCATATTAGTATGTTAACATGTGCATGGACTTGGGGGGTATGGTGTGAAGAGGGGAAGCATGATTCTAAGACTGTCACAGTGATTTAGTACCACAGTGGGTTGACCCCACATATTATTATTTCAGTGACCATGTCTCAGTGGTTTGGTACCACAGTGGTTCGGCACCACGTATATTATTTCAGTGACACGTCCCAGTGGTTCGGTACCACAGTGGGTTGGCCCCACATATCTTCATTAGAGATTGTCACCAGTGGTTTGGTAACACAAGTGGGTTGGCCACACATAATATTAATTATGACTTTGTCACCAGTGGTTTGGAACCACCAGTGGTTTGGTACCACAGTGGCTAGGTGCCACAAATGTTGGGTAGATTTAGAAGACGTGAAGGATGGAAAAATAGATTGTTTGGGCTGCATTGCATACATGATTATCTTGCTATACTACATGGGCTTCAGGCCCAGTTTTCATTATGCGGGGATTTACACACTGAGTCTCGGTGATTCACCCCTCTGCTAAATTTTGCAGGTAATCATTAGATCGCGGATTCGGAGCCGAGGTGGACTTGAGGTGGCCATGCTTAATGCTCTAAGTAATTTCATTTTCAACATTTTAAATTTCACTATTAAGTTTGGATTTTGGTGTTGTAATAAGGCTACTTTAACGTTAATTTGGGTTTTATTATGAAATTGATATAGTGCGTCTAATAAACAATCAAAGTGGGAGTTTTTCTAAGATTAAAACTTGGGGCAAATGATTTTCAAAAGGCTAATGAAGGATGGGTAACGAGTAACAAATTGGTTAAA
Organism: Gossypium australe; assembly: GCA_005393395.2. Lineage (NCBI taxonomy): Eukaryota > Viridiplantae > Streptophyta > Magnoliopsida > Malvales > Malvaceae > Gossypium > Gossypium australe. Next base: position 101,837,180 of record CM016623.1, read on the forward strand.
TTTTTCACCTAAAAGAAAATTGAAACATCATTTTAAACTATTAGTTTAAACGTAATTTCTTAAGTTCGTTTTTAGACAAAGGAACCGGACTTGTAATACGGCCTAAGCTAAACAATTACTTTAGATTTTCCCTAAAAGTACAATAACAAAACGCAAAGTTTTTCTTCTCCTTAACTCGTGATTTTTAGTTTGTTTTCCAAAATTTTCTTTCCTGTGGCATACTAGATTCGGTTGTAGCATTTTGATCGGGTTTGGGGTGTTACATTCAATCAACGGGATGTTGATATGAAGTTGTTTGAGTACATCTAGGAACTTCTTGAATTGATCTACTTCTGAAGTCTTTGAGGGTAGGGTGGTGGAGGTTTCTTTACTTTAACTGGTTGATTCGTCTTCTGTGGTAATTCTTCATCTAATAGAGTTGTTGGTTGATTAGAATTAGCTGGTTTTGAAGTTACCTTGTCAGGTTTTGCAGATTCTGGTTCTTATGAAACTGGAATTTCAACACTTGGTTGAACTTCCTCTGAGTCTTGAGTATTAGCTGGCTCTCAACTTCGACGGAATTGGGCTCTAATGTCTTTCTGCTCCTCAATGTCAACGCTTTACAATGCTCCTTCCCTGGATTCCTCGGATTCTCTATATCACTATGTAAAACACCTTGTGGTCGGTTCCTGAGTTCAATAGCAAGCTGGCCCATTTGGTTTTCCAGATTTTTCAATGTAGCTGCTTGGCTTTGAATTAATGCATCATTCTTCGCCATGTATGCCTTTAACAAATTTTCTAAGCCATTGGATGGTTCAGCTTGGGTTGGTTTTTGGACTTGTTGGGGAAAACTAGGTGGATGGGTCAATCTAGGTTTCACGTAAGTGTTACTGGTTCCAGCCCCTTGGTTACTCCAGGAAAAATTCGGGTGGTTTCGCCATGATGGGTTATATTACCCATGTAATATATGGATTCTGGGTTTGATGCACATTCTTTAAACAAATGTCCTTCCCCACAATAGACACAGGCTATATTTTCAAATTGATTTGGTGGTTGTGCTGCAAAACTATTAGATCCATTACTAGTATGATTTTTTAACATTGAGGATATTGATGATGCTTAAGATGCGAGTGAAGTAAGAGCGTCTACTTCATGTATTTCAGCAACTCGTCTTCTTGATGCTGCTCGATTGGTTGGCCATTGATAATTGCTACTGGCAATCCTCTCAATGGTTTCATAAGCTTCATTATAAGACTTAGAAAGGAGAGCACCAAAGCATCCACTACCATCCTCGTGTGAGCATTGAGACCATTATAAAACGTCTCAAGTTGGATGCAACATGGGATTCCATGATGAGGGCAATTCCAAAATAATTCTTTGTATTTTTCTCGTGCCTCATACAAGGACTCATCATCCATTTGTTGGAAGGCAGTCATCTCATTCCTCAACTTAGCATTCTTGCTAGGCGGGAAATACTTCATGAGAAATTTTTCTGCTAACTCTTTCCATGTGGAAATTGAATTTGGTGGAAATAAGTTCAACTAGGATCGAGCTCTGTCCCTTAGCGAATACGGGAACAACTTCAATCGTAATGCGTCTTTGGGTACTCTAGCTAACTTGAAAGAGCCACTCACCTCCACAAATAACCTTAACTGAAGATGAGGATCTTCGGTAGGCATTCCACTGAGTTGGCCCACAGTCTAAAGCATTTAGAACATAACTGGATTTAGCTTGAATTGTTGTGCCTAAATTTCAGGTATCCTAATACCCGGATCATGATCATTAAACACTGGTACTACACATTGTCTTAAAGCTCTATCCCAATCAATAGCAATAAGGACAGGATTTTGAGCAGGGTCTACTCTGTGTCCTTGATTCAAATTTTTAAGGTTCATCTCTTTGGTCCTTCTCTGGTTCGCTTGTCTTCTTTACTGTCGAAAAGTTCTTTCTATCTCAGGATCTATAGGTTGTAAGTCAATAATCCGATCAATACTCATAAACACCTGAAATAATAACAGAAAAATTAATAAAGTTGGAACGACATAAATCTGCAACTGTACACAATCGCAACAAGTAATAAAGTGGCAAGCAAATGTTGAGTTATCGTACCCACAGGGACTGTAAAAAGAATTATTTATGAATGTTATTTAAAACACTTTGGTGAAGAAAAATATTTTGTTTGAAGAGGGTGATTAAAAACTAAGATTTTAAACTAAGTAAACTAATAAATAAATATCAAATGCATGATTTTTATCAAGATGACATAATTGTGTTAGATTAATTGCATTTCTTGACTTAGAATTATTAAACTCATGTTTATATTGTTATGAATAAATTCATAGCAACTCGGTAATTTGCTAACTTATGAACAGACTCACCTACCAAAATCAATTCATTTCTTGACTATATCCCTATGTGAATTGAACCGATTAAACAAATCTTAATAGGCAAATATGTTATTGCACATACACACTTGTTAAATCGAAATAATCTCTTAAATATATCTGTAGCACCCCTAACCCGTACTCGTCGCCGGACTAGGGTTAAGAGGCATTACCGGACAAACGAAATCTTTTACGGACATTTCATAATATAGTTTATCAAAAGTAATCAAAGTGCCCCTTTTATAGGTCAACGAGACCTTAATCATGCTTTAGAATAGGGTCGGGACTAAACCGAACACATATGAAATTTTTTGGATATTTAAATTTTTTTCTAAGTTACAAAGGTCACACGCCCGTGTGGGCATGCCGTGTGCCTCCCACGGCCTCAACATGCCCGTCTGTCTAAGTCGTGTCAAAACAGGGCATACATACTGACTTGTCCATAGGGCCGTGGACACGCCCATGTGCCTCACCCGTGGTCGCTACTGACTTTACTACACGCCCAGTCACGCGCCCGTGTGTCCAGCCCGTGGTCAATCCTGACTTGATTTTAATTTCAATCACGAGGGACACAGTCGGGCCACACGCTCGTGTGCAAAACCGGGTGGGAAAATATAGGCCATTTTTAAGGCCAAATTGCCACCCACACAAGGGTCATCCCTACAAGCAATATACCAATTCATTTCATACACAATTAGCAACCAAAAACATGTCAAATAATCAACAAATCTTCACATTCAATCTCATTTCTAAATATGCTAATTTGTAGACCAGTTTGCACAACTAAAACACATATATATCCAAGCATGATACATCCACATTTTACCTTTCATATAACCATTTCATTGATCAAACATACATACTCATAATGCATTCATATGCTTACCATAGCCTTGACCATTTCATTCGCTATCAAGCCATACCAAAACATGCATCATATATCATATTCAGTCATGCATAATACTAACATTTATCTAGCCACATCTCATGGCTATTTATACACATTTCAAACATAATCGAAAATAACTAGCCTATACATGCCAAATTTAGCTATATACACATTTCAAAAGTACCAAAATGAGTTTGAATAGTGTGATGACGATCCTCAATGGTCCCAGAGCCTTTCATAGCTTTAACGATCTATAAACAGAACAAACACACACAAAATAAGCTTTCAAAAGCTTAGTAAGCCATATACAGATAAGTTTAGCATAAATCATTCATAAGCATAGCTATATGAATTCATTAACATTTCTTCAATTCAAGCACATGAATAACTTATTGGCTCACTTGGTTTGCCATTGCTTACCAATTCATCACATCTCAAGTATCTCATTTGCTCATATCTCAAACATACACATATATCTCACATGTTCATTTGCATTACTGCACATACCTACTTACCTTTTCATGCTTATACAAAGCATATATATATATATCAACAAATCAAACTCCGCTAGAAGAACTTGCCAACGAGCTTGTTTGGGAGACAACTTTTTCTGTGTTAGAAAATAACTATTGGCAACATTATCGGTAAGGACCACAAACCTGGAACCCAATAAATAATGTCTCTATATATGCAAGCAATGCACCACAGCAGTCATCTCCTTTTCTTGGACCGTATATCTTTGCTCCGTCTCATTAAGCTTCCGACTCTCGGAAGCAATTGGATGTCCCTCCTGCATTAGCACTCCCTCAATGGCATAATCTGATGCATCTGTGTGTACTTCGTAAGATTTTTAATAATTCGGCAATGCGAGGACGGGTTCCCTTGTCATTACTTGCTTCAATAATTAAAGGCCTTCTAATGTCACGAGCCAGAGTTCAAAGCCCGTGACTATTGCACAAGATGCGCCCATGGAGGTCAATCAACTAGATGGGGATCATTTAGCCCACAAAAACTGGCCCAATCCTAAGAATTGTTGGAGAAGCCCATCATATGGAGGCCTGCTTGGCCCAATAAGGAATAGATGACAACCAAGGCTATTTTGGGAAACTAATATTAAAGAATAGAAAGGACCATGCCTTGTAAGGATATAATATTATAAAGCCCATACCTTGTAAAGATATAATATTGTAAAGCCCATGCTGCTAATCTTGTCCGTCGATTGAGATGGATCTGGACTGTCAGTTTTGGGGGAGCTCTACTATAAATAGGGAGCCTTCCCCTCATTTGTACTCACTCCATTGTTTTCATATTCTTTGAGAAGAGGAATAGAGAGCATTTGCTCAAACACCTTATGGGCATTCTTTCTCTTGGCTTTCTATTGTCCTTTGGTTTGCTTCTTTTGGCATAAGTTTGCTTCCGCTCTTATATTGGTGCCTTGGAGGAGTTCTTAAGGAATCCTCATTCGAGTTAAAGGATGACTTAGGCGAGTTTGGGACGAGCAAATCGCCTAAGGCCACACGGATCACTGGTGAAATCTCTAGCCCTGAAACGGATGTATAATTCACATATTCATTCATTTCTCAGATTTGCCCGTTGAACCATTCGGAACTAAATAGATACTCAGAACGCTCGAAATAATCATACAATGCCAACGTACCAGACGTGGTCTTACATGTAACAAGATATCGATGCCACTATCCCAGACAGAGTCTTATATGAATTGAATACGATGCCAATGTCCCAGACATGGTCTTACACGTAAATCTCATATCGATGTCAACGTCCCAGACGTGGTCTTACACGAAATCTCAAATCAATGCCAACGTCCCAGACGTGGTCTTACATGATATCACATATCGTACACCTATGTCATGACATATACTATCTTGTCTATCCCTATGTTCAAATGGGACTTCTCGGATTTTAACAACTTGTCGACTTATTTGCAAACTCAGATTTCACACACACTCCATCTCAAATGAATATTCATAGCAATTCATATTTCATATATGAAACATTTATGTGTATATTGACTTACCTCGGATTCGAATATTCGATCGGATTCGGTTATTCGACTTCTTTCTTTTTCCCGCGATCTAAGTCTGTTTTCTTCCATTCTTGATATATATATATATATATTTAAATTTAACCCTTTTATTTACCAACACATTCAATTCAATCCAAATACACATATTTAGGGCAATTTGCAAATTAGCCCTCACATTTTCACATTTTGACATTTTAGTCCTTATTTCACAAAATCACAAAATACACAAAATTATCATATACCCAAGCTTAGCCGAATATTCATGTGTCTCATACAAGTCCATACATTTCATTTATTTCACAATTTAGTCCCTCAAATATTCATTTTCTCAATTACAACCAAAATACTCAAATTAATCAAAAACTCAGACAAACTATGTTAATCAAACATATATCTTTCATATTTCACTATCAAACATCACAAAGCTCATGTGTTCATCAATGGCACATTCCAAAAACATCATCAATTCAAAAAATTGAAGCATGGGTTTTATAAAATAAGAAGCAATGATTGCAAAAACGTAGCAATTATCGAAAACCGATTAAAAACATACCTTGAATTTGGCTTGTAAGTAGCCGAATATGCAAAGCTCAAACCATTGCTTTGTTTTTTCTTATTTTCAGTCATAAGAACAAAAAATGAACATGGCTTTCAATTTGTTTTGTTTAAGAACAAATACATTATTTATTCTTTTACTAAATTAACCTTTCATTTAACAAATAAAACATACATATATATAATAAGGTTATTTTGTCATTTAACCAACCACTTACTAAATAATGGCTTAATTGCCTCATAAGACCTTCTCATTTAAAAGCCACAACCCATAGGTGCTTTAACAAATAGCAAGCAAATTTTGCATTTAATGCAATTTAACCATTTTCTCAAATTAAACACACAAATGATCAAATTAATGCACTGAAATTTCACACATGCTAAATCATATACTACAGACATAGAAAATAATATTAAAATATTTTTTGGACTCACATTTGTGGTCCCAAAACCATTGTTCCGACTAGGGTCTAAACCGGACTATTACAATTCTCCCCCTTAGGGATTTTCGTCCACGAAAATCTTACCGTTAAACAGATTCAGATATTGCTATCTCATTGAATCTTCAGGCAGGCTCCCACGTAGCTTCTTCCACTCCGTGTCGATGTGATCGATGTAAAACCAAAGTTTTAAATATTTATAAAAGAATGATCAAACCTGGAGACTAACTCTGACAATGATATTAAGGCAAGTGTACCAATCGAATAGTAGTATAGCTTAGGCAAGACCTGTTATCGAACCCAAAGGAACTAAAAGTATTAATACTCACCTTCTTTTTATTATTTAGCCTTACAGTTAGAGTAAAGATTACTTTTTAAACTAAATCGGCGGTAGCTAGACTAAGGACACAAAGACAAGAAGACAAATTGGGAAATAACTTTTTAGGAAAAACTCAGTTGATTTTGATGATACCCTCGGGAAGAATCCACCTAGACTTCTCTTATTAATTAACCCTAAATTATATGATTTCTTTTACTTAGCTTGATCCGTAAGACTCCCTAACCTATATTAAACCTTCTATCGAGGCGAATAACGTCTAACCCTAGGTTAATTAGTGGAACTCTCGTTCGCTTATAATAGCCCCATAGGATAGCAGTAAATCGATCAATGGACTCCCATATTAGGCTTCACCCTAATCTGGCAAAATCTCGTGACCCTATCTCTAGGCGTCCGATCAACTCCGCTTAATTATGTTAGATTTTCTCTTAGGCAGGGTCTATTCCTCCTCCACCTAAGCACATTAGATTTGGATTAAGCAACATAATTAAGAACAAACTAAGTAATTTATCATATAACTTAAAAATCAAATAATAAAATCCATCTAGGTTTCATCCCCTTCAGGTATCTGAGGGGTTTAGTTCATAATGAATAAACAAAACATCGCAAGGGAAAAGATAAAACAAAACATAGGAAAAATCCTAAAACCCCCTAAAGGAATCGAAGGAGAATTCCGCCATCTTGAGTATAACTCTAGCTTCTTGGGATGGATCAACTGGCTATCCTCGCGTTATTCCCTAACTCTGGCCTTCTCGGCTTGGCTCCTTGGCCTCGCTTTCGTTCCCTCAACAGGTGATACTTAGGGGATATATATAGGCTCTTGGAACGCAATTCTTTCTCTCTAAGTATCCTTTTTCGACTAAAATTGCTCTTTCCAGCGTCAGAGGCACGGCCATGTCACATGCCCGTGTGAATCGAGGCCTGACCGTGTTTGGATTTTTCTTGAGGCACGACCATGTGTGAAGGGGTTGAGGCCATGCTCTAGGTGTTCGTCGAGGCACTGCCGTGTGTGCTTTGGGTTAGGCCGTGTCGATTTCGTGTTAAGGCCCATTTACTCCGTTTTAGGCCCACTTTGTGTTCTTTTCATCCTTGGGTGTTTTCCTAGGTATAAGACATGAAAAGAAAGGATTAAAATCACCTTTTTATATAAAACAAGGGATAAATCATCCAAAAGCATACTAAATGTGGGTCTAAAATATGTTACTTTTACGGTTTATCAAATACCCCCACACTTAAGCTTTTGCTTATCCTCAAGCAAAATTCTCAACTTACAATTTAAACAAACTTTCCATGATCTATAATTCTTATCATCAATGTCTTATCCTAATTCATAGAAAATTCATACATGGATAGTTTGATTCAAAATGTCCTAAAGATTCGAACGAGATAAGTCATAATTTTGTACCTTGAAAACATAGGTGTCTCCCCTCCTTTAAATAACTACCTTTTCAATTCAGAACCGATAAGGATTGACATCCTCACAAAAAATTTACTCCAATTACTCAAAAAGTGTTTAAGGGTCAACATTAAGCACTCATAAGTCGAACATGAAAAGTTAATCCCATAGGCTTGCCTTAAAATCAAATCTCCACCACTGTAATATAAGATGACAAATAGATCAAAAGGTCTTTGATAGGGTTGTAACGGGGCTAGGGTTAAAGGTGTGGTTAAAGGCTGAATTAGAAGGTTAGAATCGAGATTGTCTTGATAAATTTCCTAACTAGAAAAAAATGAACTTAATCTTACATTAATTAAAAACTAATAAAATGAGCTTTTTCCTTGAGAATTGGAATTTGAACATGCAAGCTCACTTAATCATAGAACTAATAATGAATATACTTCGTTTTTTTTAAGAACAAACTAACATAATAATAAGGAAGAATTTTTACAACTGAAATATAGAACATAGTTAGGAAACTTGTTCAAAATCAAATCTCTACGAAAAGGGTAATAAATAAAAAAAATTGGTGATAACAAATACAAAGGGTTTTTTGTTACAATTAGTAGATGAGTTAATAAAAAGGGTTGTAGGCTCAACGGGGTTCACTAGGGGTTAATTATAAAGGTAGGCTTTTAAATGGAGTAAGTGGGTTAAAACCTAAGTGCCTTTATCATCTCGGTATATCAAATCATAACTGTGGTCTCGACATGTATAATCAAGGCAAGTTCTAGAAAAATAGTTCATAGTTGACACACTCATAATAAAAAAAAATGAGCATGAAAAAGAATGTATGCTCTATAAGGTTCAAATACTCACAAAAATTATGGGTGTTTTGACATTATCCTTATAAAATTCGAATTCCAAGGTGATATTCAAAATTGGATCAACAACTTGGCAAAAAAAATTTTAATTCCTGAAAAATAGACTTATCATTCTTGATTCTATATCATTCTTTAAATTTAATCACCAATGTACAATTAACCATGACTTATTCTAAAACATGTTAATAGTCATCACAAGTCATCAGAAATTTCATCCTAATTAGTAATATGACAACTTTGCATAAAAACAAGACTAAATCAGGGATTTGAGAATAATGAAAAAAGTTAGGTCCTTTTATTCCACTTTTACCCTCATGGATTTGAGAATAATGAAAATGGTTAGGTCTTTTTACCCCCCACACTTAAGATGTACATTGTCCTCAATGTACAAAGATAGATGATGCATTTAAAATCAAAAGGGAGGGGATAGAATACTCCCTGAGGTGTGGGCTGTTTCCTTAGAGGAGAGTAGGGGTCGTGGAGGATACGACGAAGGCGTCGGTATGGTGGTGATGGTGGTTCCCGAGCTCTGCGCTAGATGAAGAAATTTGGGAACTCGTAAAGGATTAGCCTGGGGTTATTAAGACATAATATAAATAAACTAAAGATGAAACTAAAGAAAAACAAGCTAAAGTGAAGGAGACTAAGAAGAAAACTGAAATGACAAGAAAATACTAATGGACTATGGAGCCGTTATTGAAGGATGGTTCGCAAGGTGGGAACCAATGCTCAGATTGGGGACGTGGTGGCGGTGTCAGAAGTGAAGAGGTTCTTATGGTGGTCGGCGTGATTCCCAAGCAGCCTGGTGAACCTGACATTATGAAACTAAAAGAAAATTAAACGAAAATAGTAGTAGAGAAGCTTAGATAAGGAAAATAAAGGAGAACAGCAGAAAATTGAAGCAAGAGAGAAAGAAAACATAAAAACTAATTGGTCTCAAAGAACCTTGGCTTGCTATTGAGACGAAGCTGCCGGCATGAACTCATGTTGATCGTTCTTTGTTAAGGAGTCTATGCGTAGCTTCTTCCGCTTCTTCGGCATGGTGTTGATTTGCTCAAGGATCTAGAGTTTTGAAAAGTCTGAGATGAAGGAGAGAAAATAAAGGAGAAATTAGATGAAGGGAAGGGGAAGGGGTGAGGGGTTTAAATAGAAGTTTAAATTTTGTGCTCCCCCACGGCCGTGGTCACAGGTTGTGTCGATTTCCATGGCCACCTTACACGGCCGTGTTGTAGAGGGTGTTGTCACCCTATGCCCGTGCTTGATTCTCCCATGCCCGTGTTTGTGAAGTCTTTCTTTTGGCACGGTCGTGCTACACGGGCGTGTCTCTTCCGTGTTCGATAAGTCAGTAGCTTCACACGGTTTACAGCACGGGCGTGTTCTATCCGTGGTGTGCAAGTCAGTAGCTTCACACGGTTTTGGGCACGATCGTGCCTTATCTGTCGGTGCCCGTGGGGAGGGTTTGTTCGATCCGTGACGTTGGGGAGGGTGGTTGGGTTGACTGCACGGCCTGTGCCCTATCAGTGTGGTGGTTTAGGTGGTCCACACGGCCACGGACACGGCCGTGTGTAAGGCCGTGTGGTTTACTGTATATTTTTGTTAGTTGAAAAAGGAAAAAGAGAAAAAAAGGAAAAGATAGATAAAAACAAAGGAAAAATAAGGTTAGTGCTTGGGTTGCCTCCCGAGAAGCGCTCGTTTATAGTCTTAAGCTAGACTTCCTCGTGTTTTGAAAATTTTAGGGAGGTTTAAAGGTTTGAATATCTTCCCTCATGCTTACAGTTCCATTTTCTTGACAATGTTGAAGTCAAGAATCGTTTTCTTTGGAAGTGCCGAGAATTGTATTGCTTACCTCGACTATGTCGTTTGGGAAGATATCATGTACCTTGAGAAGGATCTCTCCCTTTGCTTTCAGGTCTGTGGTAGTGATTTGGGGACTGGTTTTGTCTAACAGTACTTGGTCTTCTATTTTGAAGTGATTCGATGTCCCCATGAGCTCTTTTTGTGGTTCCTCGTGTGTTTCTTCGTGTGAATCTAGCTCTCTTTTGATTTCTGTCTTCTGATTGTCTAAATTGTCTTCATCGACTGTTGTCCTGGCCGAGTCGAGAGCTTCAAGATTAATTGATTCATCTCCTACACGAAGTATGAGCTCACCTGTAGCAACATCAATTTTAGTTCTGGCAGTTGCTAGAAAAGGTCTGCCTAAAATTAAAGGGATTGAATTATCCTCATCCATGTCTAAGACAACAAAGTCTACTGGGAAAACGAATTTATCGATTTTTACAAGAACATCTTCGATAATGCCCTAGGAATTCTAACAGTTTTATCAGCTAATTGAATACTCATCCTAGTTTGTTTGGGTTTCCCTAGACCTAGTCGTTTAAACAGAGAGTAAGGCATGACGTTTATGCTTGCCCCTAGATCAGCTAACGCATTGTCAATATGTAGGCTACCATTTAAACATGTAATTGTAACGTTGCTGAGCATGTTGCGTTTAGTTCCACGTGGTGCTCTTCATCTATTCTACGTTTGTTGGTTAAGAGCTGCCTTAAAAATTTTCTCGAATATGGCATTTGAAAAAAGAGCTTCAAGAAGGGGTAAGTTAATATGTAATTTCTTTAAAAGTTTAAGAAACTTACTGAATTGTTCCTCTGAATCGTCTCTTTTTATGTCTTCAGGATAAGGTATGCGAGGTTGATATTCCTTAATTATCGGTTTTGGCTTCTCTTGTGGTACCTTTGTTTTACCTTCATCTACTTTCTTTTTCGGTATTGAATTCAGTTCAGCTAATTTGTTTGTCCTGAGCTGTGATTGCTTGGATTTGCTCCTTAGAATTGACCGCAGTGTTGCTGGGTAAACGTCCTTGCGGTCATTCTAACATTAGTTTTGCGAGTTGTTCGACTGCATTAGTCATCTCCTTGACTGACTTAGCAATTTCATCGAGTCATCTCTCGTTACTTTTGACTGCTCTATCAGTTTCTTGAAGATGTTCCTGGAAGGATGGTTTCTTTTCTTGTGGATAGGGCTGATTTCAGAAGTTTTGAGGAGGTTGTTGCCTTCGATTTCCTTGGTTTCCTTGTCCTCCCCACGAAAAATTTGGGTGGTTCCTCCAACCTGGATTGTAAGTATTACTATAAGGATTATTATTAGATCGGAAATTATTACCTATATAGTTCATTTGTTCATCTTCTGCTCCTGGTTGGTAGGGTGGGTACTCAGGATTCGCCATAGTTCCACTTGCATCGCACTGCATGACTGGATGTACCTGTGATGAACACAAATTATCAAGCTTTTTATTCATCATCTCTAGCTGTGTTGATAGCATAGTCATGGCATCGATGTTGAAAACTCCTGTCGATTTTGTCGGTTTGGTCCTTGAAGCTTGCCACTGATAATTGTTTAATGACATCTCCTCAATGAACTCGTAGGCAGCTTCTGGAGTTTTGTTGTTCAGTATTCCACCAGCGGCTGAATCTATAAGTTGTCTCTTTGAGGGGTTCACACCGTTATAAAAGGTTTGAACTTGTAGCCACAAGGGTAGACCATGGTGTGGGCACCTTCTCAAGAGATCTTTGAATCTCTCCCATGCGTCGTATAGCGTCTCTACATCCATCTGCACAAAAGAAGAGATATCATTCCATAATTTGGCCGTTTTGGCCGGTGGGAAATATTTCATCAAAAACTTCTCGGTCATCTGGTCCCATGTAGTGATTGACCCTCGTTGTAACGAGTTTAACCATTGTTTAGCTTTATTTCTTAATGAAAAAGGGAATAACTGAAGATGTATGGTATCATTAGAAACACCATTTATTTTGAAGGTATCACAGAGCTCTAGAAAGTTAGCTATGTGCGTGTTTAGATCTTCGTCCTGTAAACCATAAAATTGGACAAATTGTTGAATCAATTGTATTGTGTTAGTCTTTAATTCAAAATTGTTAACAGATATAGTAGGCCTAACAATACTAGATTCTGCTCCTGTTAAATGTGGTTTCGCATAATCGAACATTGTGCGTGGAGCATTGTTGTCACCCATATCGCGTGGTGGTGGGTTAGTTTCGTCCATCCCTTCAGTAGGATTGGATCTATCTTCTTCCTCTCTCTCCGTGTAATCTAGGGCTCGCCTGGTTTCCCGACGATTCCTACGAGTGGTAGCTTCGATTTCGTTGTCGAATACCAAAGGTCCCCTTGGGTTCCTTCTAGTCATAAACTAGAGGTACCTGTTTGAAAAGAAAGAGAGAAAATTTCAGTAAACAAAAAAAAACAAAAGAAAAAAAATAGAAATGAAAAGTAAAATAAATTGCGAATAAGAAAAATTAGGACTAAAGTAATAAAAATAGAGTTTTCTTAATATTTTAGTTCCCCAGCAAAGGCACCAAAAACTTGATCCATGTAAAACCAGAGTTTTAAATATTTATAAAAGAATGATCAAACCTGGAGACTAACTCTGACAACGATATTAAGGCAAGTGTACCTATCGAACAGTAGTATAGCTTAGGCAAGACCGATTATCGAACCCAAAGGAACTATAAGTATTAATTTTAGCCTTAAAGTTAGAGTAAAGATTACTTTTTAAACTAAATCGATGGTAGCTAGACTAAGGACACAAAGACAAGAAGACGAATTGGGAAATAACATTTTAGGAAAAACTCAGTTGATTTTGATGATACCCTCGAGAAGAATCCACCTACACTTCTCTTATTAATTAACCCTAAATTATATGATTTCTTTTACTTAGCTTGATCCGTAAGACTCCCTAACCTATATTAAACCCTCTCTCGAGGCAAATAACGTCCAACCCTAGGTTAATTAGTGGAACTCTCATTCGCTTATAATAACCCCCTAGGATAACAGTAAATCGATCAATGGACTCCAATATTAGGTTTCACCCTAATCTGGCAAAATCTCGTAACCCTATCCCTAGGCGTCCGATCAACTCCGCTTAATTATGTTAGATCTTAGCTTAGGAAGGGTCTATTCCTCCTCCACCTAAGCACATTAGATTTGGATTAAGCAACATAATTAAGAACAAACTAAGTAATTTATCATATAACTTAAAAATCAAATAATAAAATCCATCTAGGTTTCATCCCCTTCAGGTATCTGAGGGGTTTAGTTCATAATGAATAAACAAAACATCGCAAGAGAAAAGATAAAACAAAACATAGGAAAAATCCTAAAACCCCCTGAAGGAATCGAAGGAGAATTCCACCGTCTTGAGTATAACTCCGGCTTCTTGAGATGGATCAACTGGCTATCCTCGCGTAATTCCCTAACTCTGACCTTCTCAGCTTGGCTCCTTGGCCTTGCTTTCACTCCCTCAGCAGGTGATACTTGGGGGATATATATAGGCTCTTGGAACGTGATTCTTTCTCTCTAAGTATCCTTTTTCGACTAAAATTTCTATTTCCAGTGTCAGAGGCACGGCCATGTCACACGCCCGTGTGAATCGAGGCCTGACCGTGTTCAGATTTTTCTTGAGGCACGGCCGTGTGTGCTTTGGGTCAGGCCGTGTCGATTTCGTGTTAAGGCCCATTTACTCCGTTTTAGTCCCGTTTTGTGTTCTTTTCATCCTTGGATGCTTTCCTGGGTATAAGACATGAAAAGAAAGGATTAAAAGCACCTTTTTATATAAAAAAAGGGATAAATCATCCAAAAGCATACTAAATGTGGGTCTAAAATATGTTACTTTTACGGTTTATCACGATGCAACAACACTTTCACTAGCGGAATTTTCTTCGTTTCTCAATTCTTTCACTTCACGAGCTAAAATACGGATCGGCTCTTCTTCGTAGGTCATATGAGATCGGATTTCAATATCAGACGGAGTAACCACATGTGATAGATCGGATCGGTATCTTCGGAGCATTAAAACATGGAATACATTGTGAATCTTTTCTAGCTCAAATGGCAACAACAATCTGTCCGTGAGAGGTCCAACACGCTCAATGATCTCGTACGGTTCGATGAACCTCAGACTTAACTTACCTTTTTGTCTAAATTGAAGTACTTTCTTCCACGGAGATACTTTCAAAAACACTTTGTCACCGATTTCAAATTTAATCTCTTTTCATTTCAAATCCGCATAAGACTTTTGACGATCAGAGGCTTCTTTCAGACAGTCACAGATCACTTTTACTTTCTGTTTAGTGTCCTTTCTCAAATTGGCCCAGTGTATCTTATTTTCACTGAGCTCGGTCCAATACAAAGGTGTTCGACATTTACATCCGTACAAAGCTTCATAAGGTGCCATTTTGATACTTGACTGAAAACTATTATTATACACAAATTCAATCAGTGGTAAGTACTGTTCCCACGTACCGTTAAACTCAAGAATGCTGCATCTCCACATATCCTCAAGAATCTGAATAATCCGTTCAGATTGACCATCCGTCTGCGGATGAAAAGCGGTATTGAAATGCAATTTCGTGCCTAAAGCTTCTTACGATTTCTTTCAGAATCGTGATGTAAACCTTAGATCTCTATCTGACACAATAGACAACGGCACCCCATGCAATCTCACAATATCAGATATGTAAAGCTCAGCTAATCTATCAAGTGACTAATCAGATCGTACCAAAATAAAATGGGTAGATTTCATCAATCGATCAACTACAACCCAGATCGCATCTTTCTTTCTCGGAGTCAGAGGCAATATCAAAACAAAATCCATTGTCACTCTATCCCATTTCCACTGAAGAATTAGAATAGGTTGTAACAACCTAGACGGAACCTGATGTTCAGACTAAACATTTTGACACAAAGTTAGATATGTCTCGTTTCATACCAGACCATCAATAGTGTTGCTTCAAATCATCATACATCTTTGTACTTCCCGGATGAACAGATAGACGACTGTAATGTGCTTTAAACTGAATCAACTCTAAGTTTCTCGGAACATAGATTTGATCTCGAAATCTCAAGCAATCATCAACATCAACTCAAAATTCAAAATCAGAGTTTGGATCACACTGATCTCGTTTCACTAACAATTCATTATCAATCTTTTGAGCATCACAAATTTGTTGTAAAAACAATGATTTCGCTTTCAATTTAGCTAGCACTGAACCATCATCAGACAGGTCTAAATGAGCATTCATTGAACGTAAAAGCAAACAATGATTTCTGACTCAATGCATCGACAACAACATTTGCCTTACCCGAGTGATCATCAATTACAATCTCGTAGTCTTTCAATAGCTCTAACCATCTTCTCTGTCGTAGGTTCAAATATTTCTAGGTCATCAGATATTTCAGACTTTTATGATCTGAAAACACGTGACATTTCTCACCGAACAAATAATGTCGCCAAATCTTTAATGGGAATGCAATCGCAGCTAGCTCAAGATCGTGTGTCGGATAGTTCTTTTCTTGCGGCTTCAATTGTCTCAAAGCATAAGCTATAACTTTGCCTTCTTGCATCAGTACGCATCCCAGGCCATTCAACGAAGCATCACTGTAAATCACAAACTCTTTGCCTGATTCTGGCTATACCAAAACTGGAGCTTCAGTCAACAGAGTTTTCAATCTATCAAAACTTATCTGACATTTATCGGACCATTCATATCTCACATCTTTCTGAAGCAATCTAGTTAACAGAGTAGCTATCATCGAGAATCCTTTTACAAACCGACGATAATAACCAACGAGTCCCAGAAAACTACGGGCTTCAGACACATTTTTCGAAGGTTTCCATTCCAGAATAGCAGAAATCTTGCTCGGATCAACTCGTATTCCAGACGATGACACAATATGCCCCAGAAAACTAACTTTACGTAATTAGAATTCACATTTACTAAATTTTGCATACAATTGCTTTTGATAAACCGTAAAAGTAACATATTTTAAGCCCACATTTAGCATGCTTTTGGATGATTTACGCCTTAAATTGTGTAATTTGGTGCTCTTAATCCTTTGTTTTCATGTTTTATACCCAGGAGAGCACAAAAGGATGAAAACAACGAGAAACAAGCCCAAAATGGAGTAAATGGGCCATATCACAAAATCCACACGGCCTGGGCCCAAGACCACACGGTCGTGCCTCACTCAACAGTCTCGAACATGGCCTGGCCACGATTTACAAGGGCGTGTGTCGTGGGCGTGTCCCTGCCATGACAGACAGAAGTTTCACTCAGATTAGGATACTTAGAGGCAAAGAAACACATTTCGAAGCCTATATAAACACCCTAAGTATCACCTAAAAGAGGGGAACCCAAGGCTTTAGTCAGGGGGCGTCCAGCTAGGCCAAAGAAGGCAGATTTGTGGGGGTTTACTCGAAGATAGCCAGTTGATTCATCTCAAGAAGCTGGAATCATACTCAAGACGGAGGATCTCTCCTTCAATTCCTTCAGGGGGTTTTAGGGATTTCTTATGTTTTGTTTTATCTTTTCTTCTGAGATGTTTTCTTTTATTGTTATGAACTAAACCATCAGATACCTGAGGGAGATGAAACTTAAGATGAATCTTGTTATCGTTTGCTGAACTATATGGTAAATATTTAACTTGTTCTTAATTATGTGTTCTTAATTCTTGTGTTGATATTTCCGGGATATTAATTCAAGTATGATGTGCTTAGGTGGAGGAGCAAAAGTCCCTGCCTAAGAGTAGATCTAGCATAATTAAGCGAAGTTGATCGCACGCCTAGAGATAGGGTGACGAGATTTTGTCGGATTAGGGTGAAACCTAATATGGGAGTCCATAGATCGAGCTAATGCAATTCTAGTGGTTTTAATTAGAAAGAGATTTCAATTAATCAACGTAGGGTTAGACATTAGTCGCCTCGAGAGAGGGATTAATATACATTAGGGAATCTTACGGATCAAGTCAAATGAATAAATCGTCTGGTTCAGAGTTAGATAACAAGTGAAGTCTAGGTGGATTCTTCCTTGGGTATCGTTTTAATCAATTGGTTTTTCCTCAAAGTTATTTTCCCAATTTCATTCTTCTTTGTCTTAAAGTCTTTAGTTTAGTATTTTAGATTAGATAAACAATTCACTTAATTCTTAGGCTAGATAATAAAAAGAGAGTCAATATTAGTACTTTTGGTTCCTTTGGGTACGACAATCCATACTTGCCTTAACTATACTATTGTTCGATAGGTGTGCTTGCCTCAAATTGTTTTCATAGTTAGTTTCCAGGTTCTATCACTCTTTATATAAATTTTAAGACGTTGACATTGCAAAAACGACACGATCAAGTTTTTTGCACCGTTGCCGAGGAACTAAAATATTAAGAAAGCTTAATTTTTATTACTTTAGCCATTTTTATTTTTTGCAATCTATTTTTTTTATTTATTTTTAGCTTTGCTAATTTTATTTCCTTTATTCATTTCAGGCACCTCTAATTTATGACTAGAAGGAACCCGACAGGACCCCTACTTTACGATAGTGATATTGAAGGTACCATTCGCAGAAATCATAAAGAAATAAGGTGAAGCTTAAACTACATAGAAGAAGAGCAAGAAGTCGAAATCAATACCACCGAAGAAATGGCTGAGAATAATCCGCTACCTCCAGAGATGGCCGAATATCATGCTCCTCGAACTATGTATGATTATGCTAAACCTAGTTTAACAGGAACTGAGTCAAGTATTGTTAGGCCTACTATTGCTACAAATAATTTTGAACTGAAACCTAACACTATATAGATGATACAATAGTTTGTTCAGTTTGATGGTTTGCAGGATGAGGATCCTAACACACACTTAGCGAATTTCCTAGAATTTTGTGACACTTTCAAGATAAATGGCGTTTCTGATGATGCCATCCGGCTTCGGTTATTTCCCTTTTCTTTGAGAAATAAAGCCAAATAGTGGTTGCATTCTCTTCCACGAGGGTCAATCACTACATGGGATAAATAACCGAAAAAGTTTTATTAAAATATTTTCCATCAGCCAAAACGGCCAAGTTGAGGAATGATATCTCTTCTTTTGCGCAGATGGATTTAGAAACACTTTATGATGCATGGGAAAGATACAAAGACTTGTTGAGGAGGTGCCCACACCACGGATTACCTTTGTGGCTATAGGCCCAAACTTTCTACAACGGTGTGAACCCTTCAACAAGGCAATTAATCGATTCAGTAGCCGGCGGAACCCTGAACAACAAAACTCCTGAAGCAGCCTACGAGTTAAAGAGGGAATGACATTGAATAGCTATCAGTGGCAAGTTACAAGGACAAGGCCAACCAAAGCAACTGGAGTTTTCAACCTCGACGCAGTAACCCTACTATCAAATCAGGTAGAGATGTTACATAAAAAATTTGATGGTTTATACAGTTCTTCGCAGGCACATACAGTTATGCAGTGCGACACAAGTGGAGGAGTGGCGAATCCTGAGTACCCACCCTACGAACAGGGCATGGAGAGCGAACAAATGAACTATATAGGTAACAATTTCCGATCTAACAATAACCCTTATAGTAATACTTATAATCCAGGTTGGAAGAACCACCCCAATTTCTCATGGGGAAGTCAAGGAGATCAAAGGCAACAACCATCCCGAAACTTCCAACAACAGCCCTACCCATAGGAAAAGAAGCCGAACCTTGAAGAGATGCTAACAAAATTCATAACAGCCTCAGAAACACGTTTCCAAAATATAGAAACACGTTTCCAGAATACTGAGACAACACTTTAAAAATCAACAAGCATCGATTCAAAGGATCGACAATCAGTTAGGGCAACTTGCCAAGCAGATCCCTGAAAGACCACAAGGAAGCCTACCGAGCAACACCGAGACTAACCCAAAGGAGCAAATTTAAGCCATAATAGCTCAAGATAGTGAAGGGTCAGAAGAGCCCAATTTAAGGCAAAAGAATGTGGTAGAAGAAGGTAAGGTTGAGGTAAAGCCAAAACCGGTAATCAAAGAGTACCAACCTCGCATACCATATCCCGAAGCGATAACGAAAGATGACACAGAGGAACAGTTCGGTAAGTTTCTTAAACTTTTAAAGAAATTACATATTAACATACCGTTTCTTGAAGCTCTTTCGTAGATGCCAGATTCTAGGAAATTTTTAAAGACGCTATTGACAAATAAGTGGAAGATAGACGAGGAATCGCATGTGGAACTGAACGTAGTGTGCTCAGCAATGTTGCAAAACAAACTACCACGGAAATTAAAAGATCCAGGGAGTTTTACAATTCCATACTTAATTGGTAGTTTAACTATTGATAATGTATTAGCTGATTTAGGGGCAAGCATAAATGTCCTGCCTTATAAAATGTTTAAACAACTACGTCTAGGGAAGCCCAAACAAACTAGGATGAGCATTCAATTAGCTGATAAAACTGTTAGAATTCCTAGGGGTATAATCGAAGATGTACTCGTGAAAACTGATAAATTCGTATTCCCAGTAGACCTTGTCGTTTTAGACATGGATGAGGACAACACAATCCCCCTAATTTTAGGAAGACCATTCTTAGCAACTGCCAGGACTAAAATTGATGTTGACGCAGGTGAACTCATACTCTGTGTAGGTGACGAGACAATCACTCTTCACGCTCTCGATTCAGCTAGGACATCGAATGATCAAGGTGAGAAATTAATTTCTATTGATAACCATTCGGTTAACCCTTCTTTTCAGGAAGCACCACAAATGAACACAACTGATTCTGATCCTAGACTCCGTGCCAACAAAGAAATAACTCATGAGGAACAAGGGATTTGGATTGATGAACTAGACGAATGGAAGACACGCCTCAAGGAGAGACTAAAAACACACGAAGAAAAAATGAGGCAACTCCGCGACGAACTTAATAATGGGACAACTCAGCTTAAGATAGGAGATCAGGTACTCAAAATCCTCCCAGATGGAACAGTCGAGGTAACTAGTCCTAAAATCAGCACCTTTAGGGTAAACACTACTAGACTTAAACTTTATATCAATAACCGAATTTATCACATGAGAAAGGATTTCCACCTCCTCAAACCACCATGATTGTGCGTATAACAGGTAAGTCTAGCTCAAGACTTTAAACGAGCACTTCTCGGGAGGCAACCCGAGCACTAACTCTACTAATTAGTTTCGTTTTAGTTCTTTTCGTATTTAGGCGTAGGTTTCCATACCCACACGGCCTTGCACATGGTCGTGGCCGTGGCCGTGTGGGCACCACAGGAAGGAACATGGGCATGGGATGAATCTCTATTTAAACCCCATTCTTGCTTTCCTTTTCCCGTTATTTTTCTTCTTTCATTTTCCATTATTTACTTTTATTTTTATTTTTATTTTTATTTTTATTTTTATTTTTCTTTATTATTTTCTTCTTATTGTTCGTACCATTTAGATTTAGATTAGGATACAATAAAATCATGCCGACTGCTTCAAGGATTCAAATTCAAACGGTTCGAGGCGCTTCCCCATATTCACCTCCAATCTTATTCGGTTTCTTTTCATTGACTTCATCCAAAATTCAGGAAGTTTCACTTCTCCCCCCATCTTATGATTTTATGATTATTTTGATATTATCTATCTTTGTACATTGAGGGCAATGTACAACTTATGTGTGGGGGGTTAACTATAGTATTATTTGAAAATCCCTGAATTATGTCTTGTTTTAAAGTAAGTTTCTCATATTATGATTAGAATGAAATTTCCGTAATTTATGATTTTTATTGATATGTTTTGGATTAAGTCATTGATAATTATGCATTGATGATTAAATTCGAAAGATACTAGAGAATCAAGCTTGATAAGTCTATTTTTCAGAATTAAAATTTTTAGGTTGTCTACCTGAATTTAATTATTACCTTGAAGTTTGAAATTTGTGAGGTTGACATCAAATATCCATAATTTGTGTGAGATTTTGAGCCTTATAGAGCATATATTTCTTTCATGCTCGTTTTTTATTATGAGTGTGTCAACATTGATTTGTTATTCTAGAACTTGCATCGATTATACATGTCAAGACCACACCTTTGATTTGATATACAGAGATGATAAAGGCACCTAGGTTTTAACCCACTCACTCCACTAAAGCCTACCTTCAGAATTAACCCCTAGTGAACCCCGTTGATCCTAACAACCCATTTATTGACTCACATGCTAATATTAACGCAAAACCCTTTGTATTTGTTATCACCATTCGTTTCGAATACCCTTATGACGATAATCGATTTGATAAGTTGCCTAACCATTTTATCGTTAAATTTGTCCGTTATTATGTATATTTGACTTGTTCTTAAAAAAACAAAGTATATTCATTATTAGTTTTGTGATTAGGTGAGCTTATACATTAAATTTTGATTATTGAATAAGCTCATACTAGAGTATTATCAATAATAGTATTATTAGTTTCCAATTGATGTAATTACTTATATTCAGTTTGTTGTTTCTAGTTAGGTAACTTGTCAGGTCAATCTCGATTCTAACCCTCTAATTCAGCCTTTATCCACACCTTTTACCCAATCCCCGTTACAATCCTGTTAAAGACCTTTTGATTTGTGTATCATCTCATATTATAGTGGTGGAGATTTGATTCTCATGCAAGCCTATGGGATTAACTTTTCATGTTTGACTTTTGAGTGCTTAATTTTGAACCTTAAACACTTTGAGTGATTTGAGTGAATCTTTTGTGAGGATGTCAACTCTTGTCGATTTTGAATCAGAGTTAGGTAAGGGGAAACACCTAATATTTTCGGGCTATAAATGTATGACTTTGATTGTTTGAATCTTTAGGACCCTTTGAGTTGAATTATCCATGTATGAATTATCTTTGAATTATGACGAAACATTATTGATGAATATTATGAATCTAGGAAGTTCGTTTTAATTATGAGTTGAGAATTTTGTTTGAGGACAAGCAAAAGCTTAAGTGTGGGGGTATTTGAAAAATCGTAAAAGTAACATATTTTAAGCCCACATTTAGCATGCTTTTGGATGATTTAAGCCTTGAATTGTGTAATTTGGTGCTCTTAATCCTTTGTTTTCATGTTTTATACCTAGGAGAGCACCAAAGGATGAAAAGAACGAGAAACGGGCCCAAAACGGAGTAAATGAGCCATATCACGAAATCCACACGGCCTGGGCCCAAGACCACATGGCCGTGCCTCACCCAACAGTCTCGAACACGGCCAGGCCACGATTTACACAGGCGTGTCCCTGCCGTGACAAAGAGAAGTTTCACTCAGATTGGGATACTTAGGGTCAAAGAAACATATTCCGAAGCCTATATAAATACCTTAAGTATCACCTAAAAGAGGGGAACCCAAGGCTTTAGTCAGGGGGCGTCCAGCTAGGCCAAAAAAGACAGATTTGTGGGGATTTACTCGAAGATAGCCAGTTGATTCATCTCAAGAAGTCAGAATCATACTCAAGATGGAGGATCTCTCCTTCAATTCCTTCAGGGGGTTTTATGCATTTCTTATGTTTTGTTTTATCTTTTCTTCTGAGATGTTTTCTTTTATTGTTATGAACTAAACCCTCAGATACCTGAGGGGGATGAAACCTAAGATGAATCTTGTTATCGTTTGCTGAACTATATGAAAAATAATTGACTTGTTCTTAATTATGTGTTCTTAATTCTTGTGTTGATATTTCCGAGATATTAATTCAAGTATGATGTGCTTAGGTGGAGGAGCAAAAGTCCCTGCCTAAGAGTAGATCTAGCATAATTAAGCGGAGTTGATCGCACGCCTAGAGATAGGGTGACGAGATTTTGCCGGATTAGGGTGAAACCTAATATGGGAGTCTATAGATCGAGTTAATGCAATTCTAGGGGTTTTAATTAGAAAGAGATTTCAATTAATCAACGTAGGGTTAGACGTTAGTCGCCTCTAGAGAGGGATTAATACACATTAGGGAATCTTACGGATCAAGTTAAATGAATAAATTGTCTGGTTCAGTGTTAGATAACAAGTGAAGTCTAGGTGGATTCTTCCTTGGGTATCATCTTAATCAATTGGTTTTTCCTCAAAGTTATTTTTGCAATTTCATTCTTCTTTGTCTTAGAGTCTTTAGTTTAGTAGTTAGTTAATTTTAGATTAGATAAACAATTCCCTTAATTCTTAGGCTAGATAATAAAAAGAGAGTCAGTATTAGTACTTTTGGTTCCTTTGGGTTCGACAATCCGGTCTTGCCTTAACTATACTATTGTTCAATAGGTACGCTTGCCTCAAATCATTGTCATAGTTAGTTTCCAGGTTCGATCATTCTTTATATAAATTTTAAGACTTTGACATCGCAAAAACGACACGATCGGCTTTTGTCTTAGAGTTTGCAATACAATTCTCAGATCAAAAATGCCGTCAATGAATACAACAACAAATCGATCTAGGTACATTCTAAAAATTTTGTTCATCACATCCATAAAGACAGCAGGAGCATTCGTTAGTCTGAAAGACATAACTAAAAACTCATAATGCCCGTACCTCGTTCTGAAAGCAATTTTCGGAATGTCTGAATCTTTCACTCTCAACTGGTAGTATCCCGATCTCAAATAAATCTTTGAAAACACAATGGCTTCTTTTAGCTGATCAAACAAATCGTCCATCCTGGGCAACGAATATTTGTTATTTATAGTCACATTGTTCAACTGATGATAGTCAATGCACATTCTCATCGAGCCGTCTTTATTTTTCACAAACAGAACAGGAGCACCCCAAGGTGAGAAACTCGGTCTAGCGACCCCTCTGTCAGTTAACTCTTGCAACTGTGACTTTAACTCTTTCAACTCTTTTGGTGCCATTCTATACAGAGCTATCGAAATAGGTGCCGTACCAGGCAATAGATCAATACCAAATTCAACTTCACGTATTGGAGGCAATCCCGACAATTCTTCAGGGATTACATCAGAAAACTCACAAACAACTGGCACTGATTCAACTTTCTTTTCAGAACTTTTGAATCAATCACATAAGTAAAATATGCCTCATATCCCTTTTTCACATATTTTTGAGCTTTCAATACAGATATCACAGTAGGCAATCCATTCAAATCATTAGACTCAACTCATACTATTTCAACATTCAGACATCTCAAATCAAT
This sequence comes from Gossypium australe, assembly GCA_005393395.2. Lineage (NCBI taxonomy): Eukaryota > Viridiplantae > Streptophyta > Magnoliopsida > Malvales > Malvaceae > Gossypium > Gossypium australe. The sequence continues at coordinate 101,862,048 of CM016623.1, forward strand.
AGTTTTTCTTTTACAATTCACAACAGCATCGTGCAATGTCAACCAATCCATACCCAGAATGATATCAAACTCATCAAATGGTAATAGCATCAGATCAGCAGAAAAATAGATATCTCGAAACATTAACAGACAATTCTTGCATACTTTGTCAACCAGGACACATTTACCTAACAGGTTCAATACTTTTATAACAAACTCAGTAGACTCTATAGGCAAAGTCTTACTGGATACTAAGTTCAAGCATATATATGAATGAGTAGAACCAGGGTCTATCAATGCAATCAAAGAAGTATCATAAATTGTAAATGTACCCGTTATAACATTTGGAATAAAGCTTCCTCCTGAGCTCGGATAGCATACGCTCTGGCAGGCTCTCTAGCTTTAGATCTCGCAACAGTATTTCTCGTAGTTCTCTGACTACCACCAACATTTCCTACATTTTTAGATGATCTACCTCTTATTGGAACATTATCGAATCTCGGATTCTGAACAATCTCTTGCTCAACAAACTCTGGGCAATCACAGATGAAATGATCTAACGATCCACATCTGAAGCAAGCTCGATCATTTAATCTACAACTTTCCGTATGTCTTTTACCACAATGCTTACACTCGGGTCGCTCGGATCGAACATTTCCAACACTCGCCATCGATGTTGCTGGAGCTTTGGAACTCAATTGGGATCCAGCTCGATCTCTACTCGAATGTCCCACATTAGTCTTGGATCGACTATGCTCATCTCTGAATTTCTTCAAAGTAGGCTAAAATGATTTGCTTGGAAATCTTTTTCTCACATCTCTGGTTTCAGACTCAACTTTTCTTTTGTCTTTCCCGAGTGCCTCGGCTTTACATGCCCGATCAACAAGTACAACAAACTCTTTTATCTCTAAAATCCCAACTAACAAACGTATATCTTCATTAAGGCCATCTTCAAATCTTTTGCACATTATTGCTTCGGACGATACACATTCCCGAGCATACTGACTTAGTCTCACGAACTCTTGTTCATATTCCGTAATAGACATGCGGCCCTGTTTCAATTCCAGAAATTCTTTTCCTTTTTGATCGATGAATCTCTGACTAATTTATTTCTTCCAAAACTCAAACTGAAAGAAATCCCAAGTAACCGGTTCCTTTGGAACCACAGAGATTAACGTCTTCCACCACTGATAGTCTGCGTCTCGTAACAAATATACAACACATTTAATACATTCTTCAGAAGTCAATGACATCTCATAAAATACTCGGATAGTGTTTTCTAACCAAAACTCGGCTTTTTCAGCATCGTTGTCACTGGTGGCCCTGAACTCTTCAGCCCCATTCTTGTGGATTTTATCGACCTGAGGCTTATTCAACAGATTTATACCCATTACCGGAGGCACAACCAAGGTCTGAGGGGGATTAACTGGGGGCGGAGGTTGTGAAACAGTCGGATCATATCTTACGAACTGAGTGAACCACTCACTCATCATCTGGAAGAAAGCTTGGTTAGCTTCTCCCTCTTGACTGCTCGTAGCCGGTCTCGAATTAGATGGTGTTGTCCCTTGAGCGGGAGCAGGCGCATTGCTTTCTACATCGCCAGCTATGACTCTTTTGGGATCCATTACTATACGTAAAACACATTTTACACTTCAGGATTTATCACACTATCACAATTCAAATATATGGCATGTATAGCTAGACTCTCACATGCTACGTTAGTCCGAGAATCGGCTAAACCGTAGCTCTAATACCAATCAAATGTAACACCCCTTACCCGTACCCGTCGCTGGACTAGGGTTAAGAGGCATTACCAGACAAACGGAATCTTTTGCAGACATTTCATAATACAATTTATCAAACGCAATCAAAGTACCCCATTTATAGGTCAACAAGACCTTAATCATGCTTTAGAATAGGGTCGGGAGTAAACCGAACACATATGAAATTTTTCAGAAATTTAAAAATTTTTCTAAGTTACAGAGGTCACACGCCCGTGTGGGCAGTCCGTGTGCCTCCCACGGCCTCAACACGTCTGTGTGTCTAAGCCGTGTCAAAACAGGCTATACATACTGACGTGTCCAAACGGTCGTGGACACGCTCGTGTGCCTCACCCGTGGTCGCTACTGACTTCACCACACGGCCAGTCACACGCCCGTGTGTCTAGCCTGTGGTCGATCCTGACTTGATTTTAATTTCAACCACGAGGGACACGGTCGAGCCACACGCTCGTGTGCTCAACCGTGTGGGCAAATATAGGCTATTTTCAATGCCAAATTGCCACCCACACAAGGGTCATCCCTACAAGTAATATACCAATTCATTACATACACAATTAGCAACCAAAGACATATCAAATAATCAACAAATCTTTACATTCAATCTCATTTCTAAATATGCTAATTTGCACACCAATTTGCCCAACTAAAACACATATATATCCAAGCATGATACATCCACATTTTACCTTTCATATAACCATTTCATTGATCAAACATACATACTCATAATGCATTCATATGCTTACCATAGCCTTGACCATTTCATTTGCTATCAAGCCATACCAAAACATGCATCAGATATCATATTCAGTTATGCATAATACCAACATTTATCTAGCCACATCTCAAGGCTATTTATACACATTTCAAACATAATCCAAAATAACTAGCCTATACATGCCATATTTAGCTATATACATATTTCAAAAGTATAAAAATGAGTTTGAGTAGTGTGATGACGATCCTCAATGGTACCCAAGCCTTTTGTAGCTCTAATGATCAATAAACAGAACAAACACACACAAAGTAAGGTTTGAAAAGCTTAGTAAGCCATATACAAATAAGTTTAGCATAAATCATTCATAAGCATAGCTATATGAATTCATTAACATTTCTTCAATTCAAGCACATGAATAACTTATTGGCTCACTTGGTCTGCCATTGCTTACCAATTCATCACATCTCAAGTATCTCATTTGCTCATATCTCAAACATACACATATATCTCAAATGTTCATTTGCATTACTGCACATACTTACTCACCTTTTCATGCTTATACAACGTATATATATATCAATGTACCTGAAATAGCTGCACAATTCACATATTCATTCATTTCTCAGATTTTCCAGTTGAACCGTTCGGCACTAAGTAGGATACTCAGAACGCTCGAAATAATCATACAATGCCAACGTCCCATATGTGGTCTTACATGTAATAAGATACCGATGCCACTGTCCCAGACAGGGTATTATACGAATCGAATACAATCCGAATGTTCCAGACATGGTCTTACACATAAATCTCATATGATGCCAACGTCCCAGGCGTGGTCATACACGAATTCTCAAATCAATGCCAATGTCCCAGGCGTGTTCTTACATGATATCACATATTGTACACCTATTTCATGACATATACTATCTTGTCTATCCCTAGTTTCAAACAGGACTTCTCAGATTTTAACAACTTGTCGACTTATTCACAAACTCGGATTTCACATACATTCCATCTCAAATAAATATTCATAGCAATTCATATTTCATATATGTAACGTCTCAAAAATTAGGGGTTTGTCAGCTTTGCATATTGCATGTGTAGGGTTTCTTAGCTAAATATTTGAGAGTGTTTAGGGGCTCTAGGGAGGCCTGGGGTTGAGGCCAAGCCCTGGAAAAATTTTGATTTTTGGGCCTTTAGTGGAGAGGGCTGTTGGAAGCAGGATTTAAGTAAATTAAAGTGTGTTTATTCAACACAAGTAAGCACATGGTGGAGTGGTGGTGGCATCAATAGTAGAGCAAGGGGAGAAGGGGTTTGAATCCCACTGTTGGCAAATCAAATGCTTTAGTTTTGTGTCAAGTAAGTGGAAGAAGTGGAGTTGGGTTAGAACTCTACAAGGTGGATGGAGACTTGGTCAACCAACTTTGAATGGAAGGTGGAGAGCAAATTAAGGAGCAAAAAGGGGAGGAAATCGTGGGATAGGGGAGAGTGGTAGTAGTGGCTTAATTTGGCAGTGTGGGGGGAGAAGAATTTCAGCTGAAGAGGGGTTTGGGTAGCATATTCGGTCTTGGGTAGGAAGGGTGCCGAATTTCTCTAGTTTCTCCTTAGCATTTTCTTTCGTTTTGTGCACTTTTTCGTGAAGCTTTTTGGGTTAACTCTTTTGCAATTTCCTTCTGCCGAAACCACAACTTCTCCTTCTCTTCTTCTCATTTCGTTCAAACACTCTTCTTTACTCATTGTTGCCTAATTAGTTGTTGGCCAAATTCTTATTCTGACATTCTCTTCTAGTAGCCGAACCTTGCCTACATTAACATTTCGGCTTGCCATAGCCGAATTTTGGTTATTTCGTTTAGCTACTAGTATCGAATCTATTCTTTCCATTTGGCTCATCTCTGGTACTAAGGTAATGCTTCTTTTCATACACTTTCTTTCTTCCCTCTCTTGTCTCTCTACTAAAGCCGAAACTCTCATCTTGACTCTTGTGATTAGGCCGAATCCATTCTCCCTTAGTACTTCATCTGTTGTTCTCTATTTGGTCAAGCCAAAACTAATCTTTTCTTCTTCTTTCCAGTTGATTATCATCTCTGAGGGTTGTGAGTGTTCAACTCCTGATTGCTCAAGAACCTGTCCTTGCCAAATCTGAGGGTAAGTTGTACTAATCATATTGTGGTTTTCTCCCTATTGCCGAATGTGGGTGGATGGTAACTCCTTTTTGTTTTGGTACATTAACTATGTTAGGAAAATGTTGGTTTTAGTCAAGGGATAGGGCCGAGATGTTTTGGTACACTGAAGGAGATCTCGTTGTGGTAAGTGAAGTTAAGCCTTGTAGGTGTTCTTAGGCATGTTGATTAAAGTGGAGACTAACATGTTGACAATTATAACTATAGGTGTTCGATTTGGTGGATAGCATAACTCGTAAACAGGTGTGTAATCACACACCAATGTTTGTGGTAATGTAATGATATGTGATTTGAGCATAATGCCGAAATGCCGAAATGCCGAAATACCGAGAAGCCGGCAACTGTGACCACTCGAGCGTGCGAATGCTCATAGTGGTAAACTGAGACACGAATGATGGCGGTAGATCATTGAGAGTGTCACGAGCACTCTCGCGAAACTGAGACTGTAATGGGCCTGATTGAGCCGCAGCGGGCTAAATGGGCCCAATGGGCTAACAGGCCCACATGGGCAAAATCGATAAGAAAATTTTCGAATAACAGATGCGATTACGAAGTCTACAAAACTGAGGTCGTAAATGTACCAAATGGGCCACACGAGCGTGTGGGCCCATTTGGGCTGAAATGGATTTCAGGCCCAATTTTACCGCAGAGACCCAAAAGGGGTCCCAGTCGTTTGAGGTGACATTAGGCCTCCAGAAAGGCCGTCAAATGACTAAATTACTAAAATACCCCTGGAGGGTAAAATTACTAAAATACCCTAGAGGGTAAATTATCGAAATGCCCTTAATAAGCGAATTACCAAAATACCCTCGATGGGTAGGATTACCGAAATACCCCAAAGGGGTGAAAATGAACGTTATACCCTTGATTGTGGATAAACATCGTGCATGTGAATATTTATTTATATTGTTTATACTTTTGATGCATTTCATAAATAACATGTTGCATGGGTTGGGTTTATTGATTGGAGGAAGTGTACCTTGGTGGCTCTACCACATACTGATTTAGTGGCTATGCCACATATTATATTGGTGGCTCTGCCGCATACTTTTTTAGTGGCTATGCCATATACTATATTGGTGGCTCAGCCACATATACCGTGATTAGCAGTTTGATTGCATTATTGGTGCGTTTGGCGGGGTGGGTTGACTTGATCCCCGCACGGTACGATTGGTTGGTACGGGGGTGTGATTGGTTGGATTGGGTTGGGCTGCATTTCATTATTTATGTTACCATGATTATAGGGCTTAGACCCTGATTGATACCGTAAGGGCTCAGGCCCAGATAGTGACCGTTTATGGGATTACACACTGAGTTCTCTTAACTCACCCCCTTTCTCATAACCTTACAGGTAATCCCCAGCGTTAGAGGATTGGGAGCTGTGGAGGATTTAGTGGTGGCCATACATCGAAGTTACTTCTCATGAAATTTAGAAAATCCGATTTTATTTTATTTTATGACTATTTAATTTGGGGTTAATATTTTGTAATAAGGCCATTGGATTTTATTTTTCCTTTTAAACTTTCATTTCGGCTATTATCAAACTATTAAATGTTTAAACACTGGGTTTTCTTAAAACGACAATAATCATTTTCAAAATAACACGTTTCTGTAATTCGTTGAGTCTGATTTCTATAATAAACAAAGTTTTCAAAAATAATAATAACACATTTACAAGAAAATATTTTAAGCAAATCATGTTTTCACAAGCAACAAAGTTCGGAGTTTCAAAAAGAATACAAAGTTTTTAACGAACACAAAGCTTTTAAACAACCTTTTGATGTCACATGCTAGATCCGATCATAATGTCTAGGCCGAGTTTGGGGCATTAATTTAATGGTATCAGAGCCCGGTTACAAAACTCGGCTGTGGAATGGGTTTGAAAATTTTTCCAAATTAGTTTTAAAAAAAATTGTGGTTTGGAAAGAAAATATAGCGTTACTGGATGTATGGCACACTGAGTCTCCGGCCCCAAATCCGTAAGTTCTCTAATTTATATTTGGTTATATGTCATAGTGATTGTACTGAAAAACTACTAGGGATAGTAGTAGTATATCAAACTTTTGGTTAGGGAAACTAAGATTTTAGAGATTGAAACTTTAGGAAAATCGAGATTGCAAAAACTACTATTATTGTTCTTTCATAGAACATTTGTCAATAATTACTTGAACAAATAGCTGATGCATAAAACTCTTAAATAGATTAACTCGATTCAGTAATATGAGTACAAGAGGATGCGGATGAAGTACATGTGGCCGTGGTAGAGGCCGAGGTGCTAGGGCTGTATCCTCAGCATCGGGACAAATACCTGAAAGGGAAGCACCAGCATCGCCAGTGACTGAAACAGGGTGTCATGACAGAACCGGAGGGGATGATGCTTTGTCCCAAGCAATGCTGTGAGTTTTAGAACAGGTTGCTGGAGCGAGTACTGGGTTGGTAGCTCGGGGGTCTATTTCTGAGTGACTCCGGTCAAATGGGGCCGAAGTCTTTAGGGGCATCTCTAGTGTAGCCCCGAATGTAGCGGAATATTGGTTAGAGGCTGTGGAATAAATCATGGATGATCTGGACTGCACAGTAGAACAGAAACTGAAAGGAGCAATGTCCCTACTGCGAGATGAGGCATACCAGTGGTGGCTTACAGTAAGGGAAAGTACACAGGCGGATCGAGTTACGTGGGAATTCTTCAAAGCAGTCTTCCAGGGGAAGTATGTTGGGGCAAGTTATGTGGACATTCAGAGAAAGGAATTCTTCAATCTGGTTAGGATATGGTCGTGGAGCACCAGGCAGAGGTGCTGGTAATACTGGTAACACAGAGGCGAGGCAGCCGGAATTGGTTTATGCTGCTCGGCATCGGGAGGATGGTGACGCACCTGACGTTATAACTGGTACGTTTTTCATACATAATGTGCCATTTACAACTTTAATTGATATTGGGTCTACACTCGTATGTTGCTTGTACTGTGTCCGGACTTTGGGTATACTGTTTGAAATTGCTAATAGAGAGATGTCGGTGATTAGTCCTTTAGGACAGCCAAGTAGTGAGTAAATTGTTTAGAAATGTGCCTCTAGAAGTCTAAGGGGTTGTCTTCTCGGCAGACTTGATAGAACTGCCGTTTGGCGAGTTTGACCTCATATTGGGCATAGACTGGTTAGTGGAACACCGTGCGAACTTGGATTGCACGGCTAAGCGGATGATAGTAAAGACTTCAGACGGTGAGGAAGTGATGGTGATAGGGGAGCGAAGGGATTATCTGTCCAATGTAATCTCAACGCTAAGGGCTGAGAAGCTGGTGCGTAAAGGTTGTGAGGCGTTCATAGCTTATGTCAACACTACTGATGTTGGGAGTTTGTCTGTTGAGAAGGTCAGGACTGTAAAGGAATTCCCAGATGTATTCCCCAAAGAGCTTCCGAGGTTGCCTCCAAATCGCGAGGTCGAATTTGGTATTGAGCTGTTACAGGGAACGGCTCCGGTGTCCATCGCCCCGTATAGGATGGCACTGAAGGAGCTAGTTGAACTAAAGGCTCAGATTCAAGAGCTGTTGGATCGAGGATTTATCAGACCAAGTGTATCTCCGTGGGGAGCGCCGGTATTGTTCGTGAAGAAGAAGGATGGGTAAATGCGTATGTGTATTGACTATCGTCATTTGAACAAGTTAACGATTAAGAACAAATATTCATTACCAAGGATAGACGATCCGTTTGATTAGCTGCGAGGAGGTTCAGTTTTCTCTAAAATAGATTTAAGATCAGGGTATCATCAATTGAGGGTCAAGGAGGCAGATATATACAAGACAACATTTTGAACTCGTTATGGGCTTTACGAGTTTCTGGTCATGCCGTTTGGGTTAACGAATACACTAGCTGCTTTCATGGATATGATTAATCGGGTCTTCCAACCCTATCTAGACCAATTCGTGGTGTTGTTCATAGATGATACTCTGGTGTATTCAAGAACAGAGGAGGAGCATGATTTACATCTTCCGGTTGTTCTGCAGATATTGAGGGAAAGGAAACTTTATGCCAAATTCAGCAAGTGCAAGTTTTGCCTGAAGGAAGTGACATTCTTGGGTCATGTTGTGTCTGCAGAGGGAATTAGGGTTTATCCTTGGAAGGTTGAAGCTGTATTGGATTGGAAGCCACCAAAGATAGTATCGGAGATTAGAAGTTTTCTAGGTCTGGCTGGGTACTACAGATGTTTTGTTGAGGGGTTTTCATTGATTGCTGCACCCATAACTAAGTTACTGCGTAAGGGGGTACCATTTGTTTGGACGGATAAAGAGCAAGAGAGTTTTAAGAAACTGAAGAAGATTTTGACGGAAGCACCAGTGTTGATTCAGCCTGAGGCTGGGAAAGAATTTGTTGTCTACTGTGATGCGTCGCACATAGGTTTGGGTTGTGTACTGATGCAAGAAGGGAAGGTGGTGGCATACGCATCTCGTCAACTTAGGCTACATGAGGTGAACTACCCCACTCATGATTTGGAACTAGTTGCAGTAGTGTTCACACTAAAGATATGGAGACATCACCTGTATGGGGAAAAGTCGATTATCTACACCGACCATAAGAGTCTTAAGTATCTCCTTACCCAAAAGGAGTTGAATCTTAGGCAACGGAGATGGATAGAGTTGCTGAAGGACTGTGATTGCTCAATTGAGTACCATCCGGGAAAGGCCAACGTGGTGGCAGACGCATTAAGTCGTAAGGTGGTATCTGATTTGAGAGCAATGTTTGCTCGTCTCAATCTATTCGAGGATGGGCACACGGCCGGGCACACGCCCATGTCCATGGCCGTGCCTCCCACACGGTTAAGACACATAGCCGTGTCTCCGCCCGTGTTTTTACTACTGAGCATACTGACTTGCAAACCTAGCGTGCATGGGGACACACGGCCTATAAACACATCCATGGGGCTGACCGTGCGTCACACACAGCGTACACTCACGCCCGTTTGTCTACCCGTGTAGACATTTGTAAGGCTATCTACCAAGCCAAATGCCATACTACAAAGCAACCATTGATAAACAGTAAAAGTAACATATTTTAAGCCGACATTTATCATGTTTTTGGATGATTTAAGCCCTCAATTGTGTAAATCCTTTATTTTTATGTTTTATACTCGAGAGAGCACCCAATGATGAAAAAAACGGAAAACGGGCCCAAAATGGTATAAATGGGCCATATCACAAAATCCACATGGCCTGAGCCCTAGCCACACGGCCGTGCCCCATTCAACAGGTTCGAGCACGGCCTGGCCACGACTTACACGGGCGTGTTCCATGGGCGTGTCCCTGCCATAGGAAAGAAGAATTTCACTCGAATTTGGATACTTAGGGGCAAAGAAACACATTCTAAAGCCTATATAAACACCCTAAGTATGACCAAAAAAGTAGGAACCCGAGGCTTTAGTCAAAGGGCATCCGACTAGGCCAGAGGAGGCAGATTTACGGAGATTAACTCGAAGAGAGCCATTTGATCCATCTCAAGAAGCCGGAGTTATACTCAAGACAGAGGATCTCTCCTTCAATTCCTTCAGGGGGTTTTAGGGATTTCTTATGTTTTGTTTTATCTTTTCTTTTGAGATGTTTTCTTTTATTATTATGAACTAAACCCTCAGGTACCCGAGGGGATGAAGCCTAAGATGAATCTTGTTATCGTTTGCTGAACTATATGATAAATAATTGACTTGTTCTTAATTATGTGTTCTTAATTCTTGTGTTGATATTTCCGAGATATTAATTCAAGCATGATATGCTTAGGTGGAGGAGCAAAAGTTCCTGCCTAAGCGTAGATCTAGCATAATTAAGCGGAGTTGATCGCGCGCCTAGAGATAGGGTGACGAGATTTTGCCAGATTAGGGTGAAACCTAATATGGGAGTCCATAGATCGAGTTAATGCAATTCTAGAGGTTTTAATTAGAAAGAGATTTCAATTAATTAACCTAGGTTTAGACGTTAGTCGCCTCGAGAGAGGGATTAATTTACGTTAGGGAATCTTACGGATCAAGACAAGTGAATAAATCGTCTAGTTCAGAGTTAGATAACAAGTGAAGTCTAGGTGGATTCTTCCTTGGGTGTCGTCTTAATCAATTGGTTTTTCCTAAAGTTATTTTCTCAATTCCATTATTCTTTTTCTTAGAGTTTTTAGATTAGTTGATAGTTAATTTTAGATTAGATAAACAATTCCCTTAATTCTTAGGTTAGATAATAAAAAGTGAGTTAGTATTAGTAGTTTTGGTTCCTTTGGGATTCGACATTCCGGTCTTGCCTTAACTATACTACAGTTCGATAGGTGCGCTTGCCTCAAATCGTTGTCATAGTTAATTTCCAGGTTCAATCATTCTTTATATAAATTTTTAAGACTCTGACACGCGATCAAGTTTTTGGCGCTATTGCCGGGCTACTGAAATATTAAGAACGCTCAATTTTTTTTTTACTTTATCCATTTTTATTTTTTGCAATTTACTTTTATTTTTAGTCTATTTTTTATTTTTGTTAATTTATTTCTTTTGTTCCTTTCAGGTACCTCTAGTTTATGACTAGAAGGAACCCGACATGACCCCTACTTTACGACAGTGATATTGAAGGTGCCGTTCACAGAAATCGCAGAGAGACAAGGCGAAGCTTAAACTACATAGAAGAAGAGCAAGAAGCCGAAATTAATACTACAGATGAGATGGCAGAGAATAATCCACCACCTCCAGAGATGGCCGAACATCATGCTCCACGTACTATGTATGATTATACTAACCCTAGTTTAACAGGAACTGAGTCAAGTATTGTTAGGCCTACTATTGCTGCAAATAATTTTGAACTAAAACCTAACACTATACAGATGATACATCAGTTTGTTCAGCTGCTAGCAACTTTTTACAATGGTGTGAACCCTTCAACACAGCAAATAATTGGTTCAGCTGCCGATGAAACCCTGAACAACAAAACTCCTGAAGCAGCCTACGAGTTTATAGAGGAGATGTCACTCAATAACTATCAGCCAAAGCAGCCAGAGTTTTCAACATTGATGCAGTGACCACGCTATCAAATCAGCTAGAATTGCTACATAAAAAATTTGATGGTTTATATGGTCCTTTGCAGGCACATCCAGTTATGTAGTGCGATGCAAGTGAAGGAGTGGCGAATCCTGAGTACCCACCCTACGGACAGGGCATGGAGAGCGAGCAAATGAACTATATGGGTAATAATTTCCGATCTAACAAAAACCCTTATAGTAATACTTATAATCCAGGTTGGAAGAACCACCCAAATTTCTAATGGGGCGGTCAAAGAAATCAAAGGCAACAACCATCCCAAAACTTCCAACAACAGCCCTACCCACAGGAAAGGAAGTCGAACCTTGAAGAGATGCTGACAAACCTCATAGCACCCTCAGAAATACGGTCTCAAAATATAGAAAATTTCCAAAAGATAGAAACAAAACTTGAGGCATTGACACAAGAGTTCAAGGAATTCGGGCAACTTGCAAAGCAAATGTCTGAGAGACCACAGGGAAGAGTACCGAGCAACACCGAAACTAACCCAAGGGAGCAAGTTCAAGCCATAACAGCTCAAGATATTGAAGGGTTAGATGCGCCTAATTCTAAACAAAAGAATGTGGTAGAAGAAGATACGGTTGAGGTCAATAACAAGCCGAACCCAGTAATCAAAGAGTACAAACCTCGCATACCATATCCCGAAGCAATAATGAAAGACGACACAGAGGAACAGTTCGGTAAGTTTCTTAACCTTTTAAAGAAATTACATATTAATTTATCGTTTCTTGAAGCTATTTCGCAGATGCTAGATTCTAGGAAATTTTTAAAGAAGCTATTGACAAATAAGCAGAAGCTAGACAAGGAATCACATGTAGAGCTGAACGCAGTATGCTCAGCAATGTTGCAAAATAAACTACCACAGAAATTAAAAGATCGAGGGAGTTTTACAATTCCATGCTTAATTGGTAGTTTATCTATTGATAATGCGTTAGCTGATTTAGGGGCAAGCATAAATGTCATGCCTTACAAATTGTTTAAACAACTAGGTCTAGGGAAACCCAAACAAACTAGGATGAGCATTCAATTAGCTGATAAAACTATTAGAGTTCCTAGGGGTACAATTGAAGATGTACTTGTGAAAATTGATAAATTCGTATTCCCAGTAGACTTTGTTGTTTTAGATATGGATGAGGACAACACGATTCCCCTAATTTTAGGAAGACCATTCTTAGCAACTACCAGAACTAAAATCGATGTCGACACAGGTGAACTCATATTTTGTGTAGGTGAGGAGACAGTCACTCTTCAAGCCCTCGATTCAGCTAGAACATCGAATAACCAAGGTGAGAAAATAAATTCTATTGATAACCATTCGGTTAACCCTTCTTTTCAGGAAGCACCACAAAAGAACATAACTGAATCTGATCCTAGACCCTGTGCCAACAAAGAAATAACTCATGAGGAACAAAGGATTCAGATTGATGAACTAGAAGAGGGGAAGAAGTGTCTTAAAGAAGCACTAGGGATACACGAAGCAGAACCAAGGCCACCCTACGAGACAAACAAGTTTAAAATTTGAGATCAGGTATTGCTAGATAAAGCAGATCCATGAGTGTCCCCTCCCGACCTTAACACCAGCAAGGAAATCCCTTTCAAGGTAATTGATGTTTTTACATATGGAACAATCGAGGTAAGTAACCCTATGTTCGGCACTTTCAAAATAAACGCTACTCGTCTTACACTCTATCATGATAATGAAATTGCCAGCACGAGGAAGGACTTTCAACTCCTCAAACAACCATTAATATACAAAGGAGAGGAGAGTCTATCTTGAGACTATAAACGAGCGCTTCTCGGGAGGCAACCCGAGTACTAACCCCATTAACTTCTGCATTTTTCATCTTGTATTATTTTATTCTCTCTTTACAATACCTAACTCTAAACTAACCAAAAATACAGAGTTTCAAGCCACATGGCCGTGGCTGTGGCCGTGTGGATGCACCAAATCACTGTACTGACATGGTAGAGATGGTACGAGTCAGAGAGAATCAATTTTTAGAGTCACGAACTCAAACCACCACACCACGGGCACCGACAAAACCCTACAGCCGTGCGATGCGGCCGTGGTCGACACTGTTAGATCACACACGAGCGTGGCGACTTGAGCATGGGCATGGGAGAAACGAACGAAGCCCACCACGGCCGTTCGACATGGCCGTGTGAATCGACGCACCTAGGGTACACGGGCGTAGGGATGTACCAGATTTGGAATTCTATATAAACCAACCCTCCCTCCCTCTTCTCAACCACTTCCCATCCCCTTTCATCCATCATATTCTTCAGAATTCTCCCCTTGCATATCTCTCTTCCTTAATCCTTCCCCAATTTCTGATCCCCAAAAACTCAATGTCAAAGAAACGGCGGAATCTAAGCACAGTCTCCCAGTGGGAGACCAATCTACATAAGTTCATGCGGCCGTTTCATCCAAACAACAAACCAAGGATCTTTGAGGCCATTTAACTCTTCTTTTTCTTTACTCTTCTCCTTTATTTTCCTTCTCTTTGACTATCTTATGCTTAATTTAGTTTATTTTATTTTAGTTTCTTAGTGTCGGGTTCAAAAGGCTCCTAGGGAATCACACCGGAACCACGACCATTGCGTCAATGCAGCCTTCGAAGATCTAAAGGCTGCTTGGGAACCACGCCACTTCCTCCTCCGCCAACACCTTCGCAGCCTTAGAGGTCACACCCATCTCGCGAACCATCCAACAATAAGGACTATTTGGTCCATTCATCTTTCATTTTAATTTAATTTACATTTTTATTTCCCTTCTCTTTATCTTTCTTGTCTATAATTATATACTTAGTTTATTTTAAATGTGTCTTAATAATTCTTGGCTAATTCTCTACGAGCTCCCCAATTTCTTCATCTAGCACAGAGCTCTGTAGCAGCCACCACCCCTATCGACTTCCAACTCCAGGAAACCATCCAAATTTAGGAAGTCTCACCTCCCTCTCTCTCTCTTAAAATGCATATATATCTTTGTACATTGAGGGCAATGTACATCTTAAGTGTGGGGGTGGATAGTTATTTCAAGAAAGTGCCTAACTTTTTGCACTATTCTCAAATCCCTGAATATTATCTTGTCTTGAAGTAAGTTTTTCATATTATGATTAGAATGAAATTTCCTTTGATTTATGATTTTTATTGATATGTTTTATATTAATTCATTGATAATTGTACATTGATGATTAAATTTGAAGAATATTAGAGAATCAAGGATGATAAGTCTATTTTTCAAAAAAATTAAAAAAGTTTGTTACGTTGTCTACCTAAATCTGAATGTTACCTTTAAATTTGAAATTTACGAGGTTGAAATCAAATACCTATAATTTTTGTGAGACTTTGAGCCTATTAGAGCATATATTCTTTTTCATGCTCACTCTATTAATTATGAGTGTGTCAACATTGATTTGTTATTCTAGAACTTGCATTGATTATACATGTCAAGACCACACCTATGATTTGATATACCGAGATGATAAAGGCACCTAGGTTTTAACCCACTTACTCCCTTAAAAAGCCTACCTTCATAATTAACCCCTAGTGAATCCCGTTGATCCTAATAACCCTTTTTATTAACTCACCTACTAATATTAACCCCAAACCCTTTGTATTTGTTATCACCATTCTCCTTGACTCCCTTTATATCGAGATTTGATTTGATCAGTTTCCTAACTATTTTATCTATTTCAGTTATTAAATCTATCCTTTATATTTGACTTGTTCCTAAAAAAAAGAAGAAGAAAATTTCGAAATATATTCAATATTAGTTCTATGAGCTTACACATGTAAATTCCAAATCTTAAAAAAGAAGCTCATTTTATTAGTTTCCACTTAATATAATTATTCATTATCTGTTTGTTGTTTCTAGTTAGGTAATTTGTCAAGTCAATCTTGATTCTAACCTTCTAATTCAGCCTTTATCCACACCTTTAACGCAAGCCCCATTACAACCCTTTTAAAGACCTTTTGATTCGTGTATCATCTCATTTTATAGTGGTGGAGATTTGATTTTCATGCAAGCTTTTGGGATTAACTCTTCATGTTTGACATTTGAGTGCTTAATTCTGAACCTTAAACACTTTGAGTGATTTGTGTGAATCTTTAGTAAGTATGTCAATTCTTGTCGATTTTGAATCAGAGGTAATTATTCAGGTAAGGGGAAGCACATATGTTTTCATACTATAAAAACTATGACTTTGATTATTTGAGTCTTTAGGACTCTTTGAGTTGAATTATCCATGTATGAATTATCTTTAAATTATGATGAAACATTATTGATAAATATTATGAATCGAGGAAGTTTGTTTTAATTGTGAGTTGAGAATTTTGCTTGAGGACAAGCAAAAGCTTATGTGTGGGGGTATTTGATAAACCGTAAAAGTACCATATTTTATGCCCACATTTAGCATGTTTTTGGATGATTTAAACCCTGAATTGTGTAATTTGGTGCTTTTAATCTTTGTTTTCATGTTTTATACTCAAGATAGCACCTAATGACGAAAAGAACGGAAAACGAGCCCAAGACGGAGTAAATGGGTCATATAACGAAATCCACACGGCCTGGGCCCTAGCCACACGACTGTGCCCCATTCAACAAGTTTGAACACGGCCTGGCCACGACTTACACGGGCGTGTGCCATGGGCATGTCCCTGCCGTAGGAAAGAAGAGTTTCACTCGGATTTGGATACTTAAGGGCAAAGAAATACATTCTGAAGACTATATAAACACCCTAAGTGATAAACCGTAAAAGTAACATATTTTTATCCCACATTTAATATGCTTTTGGATGATTTACCCCTTGTTTTATATAAAAAAGGTGCTTTTAATCCTTTCTTTTCATGTCTTATACCCAGGAAAGCACCCAAGGATGAAAAGAACACAAAATGGGCCTAAAACGGAGTAAATGGGCCTTAACATGAAATCGACACGGCCTGGCCCAAAGCACACATGGTCGTGCCTTGATGAACACCTAGAACACGGCCTCAACCCTGCCACACACGGCCGTGCCTCAAGAAAAATTCGAGTACGGTCAGGTCTCAATTCACATGGGTGTGTCACATGGTCATGCTTCTGGCGCTGGAAAGAGCAATTTTAGTCGGAAAAGGATACTTAAGGAGAAAGAATCACATTTCAAGAGCCTATAAATAACCCCTAAGTATCATCTATTGAAGGGAGCGAAGGAGAGGCCAAGGAGCCAACCCGAGAAGGTCAGAGTTAGGGAATAACGCGAGGATAGCTAGTTGACCCACCTCAAGAAGCCGGAGTTATACTCAAGACGGCGGAATTCTTCTTCGATTCCTTCAGGGGGTTTTAGGATTTTTCCTATATTTTGTTTTATCTTTTCTCTTGCGATGGTTTGTTTATTCATTATGAACTAAACCCCCCAGATACCTGAAGGGGATGAAACCTAGATGGATTTTATTATTTGGTTTTTAAGTTATATGATAAATTACTTAGTTTGTTCTGAATTATGTTGCTTAATCCAAATCTAATGTGCTTAGGTGGAGGAGGAATAGACCCTACCTAAGAGAAGATCTAACATAATTAAGAGGAGTTGATCGGACAGCTAGAGATAGGGTTACGAGATTTTGCCGGATTAGGGTAAAACCTAATATGGGAGTCCATTGATTGATTTACTGCTATCCTAGGGGGTTATTATAAGCAAACGAGAGTTCCACTAATTAACCTAGGGTTAGACGTTATTCACCTTGAGAGAGGGTTTAATATAGGTTAGGGAGTCTTACGGGTCGAGCTAAGTAAAAGAAATCATATAATTTAGGGTTAATTATTAAGTGAAGTCTAGGTGGATTCTTCCTGAGGGTATCGTCGTAATCAACTGGGTTTTCCCTCAAAGTTGTTTTCCTATTCGTCCTTTTTGTCTTTGTGTCCTTAGTTTAGTTTTCGTCAAAAGTAATCTTCACTCTAACTTTAAGGCTAAATAATAAAAAGAAAGTGAGTATTAATACTTTTAGTTCCTTTGGGTTCGATAACCGGTCTTGCCTGAGCTATACTACTGTTCGATAGGTACACTTGCCTTAATATCGTTGTCAGAGTTAGTCTCCAGGTTTGATCATTCTTTTATAAATATTTAAAGCTCTGATTTTACAGCGATCACTAAGTATGACCAGAAAAGTAGGAACCCGAGGCTTTTGTCAGAGGGCATCCGACTAGGCCAGAGGAGGTAGATTTGTGGAGATTTACTCGAAGAGAGCCTGTTGATCCATCTCAAGAAGCCGGAGTTATACTCAAGACTGAGGATCTCTCCTTCAATTCCTTCAGGGGGTTTTAGGGATTTCTTATGTTTTGTTTTATCTTTAATTTTGATATGTTTTCTTTTACTATTATGAACTAAACCCTTAGATACATGAGGGGATGAAACCTAAGATGAATCTTGTTACCGTTTGCTGAATTATATGATAAATAATTAACTGGTTCTTAATTATGTGTTCTTAATTCTTATGTTGATATTTCCGGGATATAAATTCAAGCATGATGTGCTTAGGTCGAGGAGAAAAAGTCCCTGCCTAAGAGTAGATCTAGCATTATTAAGGGGAGTTGATCGCGCACCTAGAGATAGGGTGATGAGATTTTGCCAGATTAGGGTGAAACCTAATATGGGAGTCCATAGATTGAGTTAATGCAATTCTAGAGGTTTTAATTAGAAAGAGATTTCAATTAATCAACCTAGGTTTAGACGTTAGTCACCTCGAGAGAGGGATTAATTTACGTTAGGGAATCTTACGGATCAAGTCAAGTGAATAAATCGTCTGGTTCAGAGTTAGATAACAAGTGAAGTCTAGGTGGATTCTACCTTGGGTGTCGTCTTAATCAATTGGTTTTTCCTAAAGTTATTTTCTCAATTCCATTCTCCTTTATATTAGAGTTTTTAGATTAGTTGATAGTTAATTTTAGATTAGATAAACAATTCCCTTAATTCTTAGGTTAGATAATAAAAAGAGAGTTAGTATTAGTACTTTTGGTTCCTTTGGGATTCGACATTCCGGTCTTGCCTTAACTATACTACTGTTCGATAGGTGCCCTTGCCTCAAACGTTGTCATAGTTAGTTTCCAGGCTCGATCATTCTTTATATAAACTTTTAAGACTCCAACACGCGATCAACCATACTTGTACCAATTTAATCCAACATATATAATGACCATAAGGCACTTCTAAGAACTCAAAATCAAGACATCCACACAAGCATGCACTTCATAAATTTCATCATCATTGAATATATAAACTTGTCAAGTATTGGCCAATTTCCAATGACCATTTACAAAATGAATTGAACAACATTAATAGCCAACACCTTGGCTAACAAATATGACATAACAAAATGACCAAGTCCTATACATGCCATACTCAAAATAAATATAGCTTCGCTATACCAAAAAGAGGTTGATAGTGTGATTCCGAGCTCCGACATCACACGATCTCAGAGTTAACTAGGCAATACTACAAGGAAAAGGGAAATGAGAGGGGTAAGCATAAAGCTTAGTAATTTTGCATGAAATAAATAGTAACTTAAAGGCTTATAATGTCATCCATCCACTGCATTGAATTCAACACAAAGTCTTAAACAAATTGCCATAACTTACTCATGCTTACTCTTACCAATTTCATATCATGTCTCATATCGTAAACATTTCTCCTGAATTACTCACATGTACCTATTTCACTTCATCACATAGATTTAGCACTAATCTTATCTCTATTATAAGCTTAGCTATTTACCCATTGAATCATTTGGGAATACTCAAAAATACATAATTATCATCATTCACATGAATACGACGCCAATGTGAAATCCCAGATGTGGTCTTACATGGGGTCACCTTTAGATGCCGATGCCATATCCTAGATATGGTCTTGTACAGGATCTCATATTGATTGTCGATGCCATATCCCGGATATCGTCTTATACAATTCTCATATTCGATGCCGATGCTATATCCCAGATATGGTCTTAACGAGATCTCAATTCGATGCCGAGGCCATGTCCCAGACATGGTCTTATACGGGACCTTACCCATCTCAAGTCTTGATGATATTATTCTCTCATTTATTAAAGTCCAACTGGGACTTCCACATCACAATTCTCATCATTTTCTCATTCAACATCATTACTCAAATTCATAGAAATATTATACAACATCACTAATGTCAAACATTTAGAAACTTAAAAACATGATGTTGAATTTATTACACACAAACTTATCTCAATTTCAAAATAGGCCAAATTACTGATTTAGTTCGATACATCGCCTTTCCTCGGTCAAGGTTAATTCTTCGTTCTTGTTGATCTATAATAACAAATTAACTCATTTAATTATGACATTAATAAATGCATTTTAAAAATATACTTTGGCAAAATTACCACTTTGCCCTTAGACTTTCACAAAATGACTATTTTACCCCTAGCCTCGTACATCAATTCTAATCAAATTTCTTCCTTTAACAAGCCTAGGTGAACATTTATTTCTCTTATAGCAACTCTCAGTACTCATTATTTCACACATTTAACACCTATTTTACAACCTTTGCAAAAAAGCCCACTTGTCACAAAAGTTTTTTTTCTAACATCTAAGACTCACTTTCTTCCATAAAAATGCAGCAAACAACATAAATTCTCACATGGAAAAACCCTAAACTCTCAACATCTTTGCAAAATAGTCCCCTCTTTAGCTAGCTTAAGCTTCAGGGGTCCAAAAGTTGCTGAAAATTTTGAGCTCTCAAACCCCTATTTTTCTTGTATTTTTTGGTGGAGAATATGGAGAGAAAAAGATGATATCTTTCCTTTCTTTATTTTATTATAAAACATCAATTTAGTCCACCTAATTTCAACCACTTTGACCAATTTTGACATGGTTTGTCCCTTATAGCCGGCCAACGTCTTTATAAGGGTCTAATTGCACTTTAAGGGCCTCCAATTAATATCCTATGGCTTTTAGACACCTTTAGCTTGTACAATAGAACTTTTTCACTTTATGCGATTTAGTCATTTTTCGCAATTAAGCATGTAATTGTTAAAATTAAAGCACTAAAATTCTCATACACCTATATAATCTTGCTATAACTCATAAAATAACATAGAAATGACTTTCTCCAACCTCGGGTTAGTGGTTCCGAAACCACTGTTTTGACTTGCCCCTAAATCGGGTAGTTACAATTCTCCCCCTTAAGGATTTTCGTCCCCGAAAATCTTACTGGTAAAAAGGTTGGGTGATCGTATCTATCGAGTCTTAAAATTTATAAAAAGAATGATTGAACCTAGAATCTAACTATGACAATGATTTGAGGCAAGGCACCTATCGAACAGTAGTATAGTTAAGGCAAGACCGAAATGTCGAACCGAAAGGAACCAAAAGTACTACTACTAACACTCTTTTTATTATTTAGCCTAAGAATTAAAGTGATCTTTATTTAATCTAAAATTAACTAATTACTAAACTAAAGATGCAAAGACAAAGAGAAAGAGTTTGGGAAAATAACTTGAGGAAAAATCAATTGATTAAGACGACACCCAAGGAAGAATCCACCTAGACTTCACTTGTTATCTAACTCTAAACCAGACGATTTCTTCACTTGACTTGACCCGTAAGATTCCCTAAGTTATATTAATACCTCTCTCGAGGCGACTAACGTCTAACCCTATGTTGATTAATTGAAATCTCTTTCTAATTAAAACCCCTAGAATTGCATTAAATCGATCTATGGACTCCCATATTAGGTTTCACCCTAATCCGGCAAAATCTCGTCATCCTATCTCTAGGCACACGATCAACTCCGCTTAATTATGCTAGATCTACTCTTAGGCAGGGACTTTTGCTCCTCTACCTAAGCATGTCATACTTTAATTAATATCCCGAAAAGATCAACACAAGAATTAAGAACACATAATTAACAACAAGTCAAATATTTATCATATAGTTTAGCAAACGATAACAAGATTCATCTTAGGTTTCATCCCCTCAGGTATCTGAGGGTTTAGTTCATAACAATAAAAGAAAATATCTCAAAAGAAAAGATAAAAAAAACATAAGAAATACCTAAAACCCCCTGAAGGAATTGAAAGAGAGATCCTCCGTCTTGAGTATAATTCTGGCTTCTTGGGATGGATCAACTGGCTCTCTTCGAGTAAATCTCCACAAATCTGACCTTTCTGGCTCGGCTCCTTGGCCCCGCTAACCGCCCCCTTCTAGGTTATACTCAGTCTATTTATATAGGCTTTTGAGATAGGTTTCTTTGCCCCTAAGTATCCTTTTCCGAGTGAAATTGCTCTTTTCCACGACAGGGACACGGCCATGGCACACGCCTGTGTGAGTCACCTTTAGGCCGTGTTCAGACTTTTAATGAGGCACGACCATGTGGCCTTGGGCCCAGGCCTTGTCGATTTCTATTTTGGCCCAATTTGGTTCGTTTTAAGCTTGTTTCTCGTTCTTTTCTTCCTCGGGTGCTTTCCTGAGTATAAAACATGAAAAGAAAGGATTAAGAGCACCTTTTTAGATAAATCAATGGATAAATCATCCAAAAGCATGCTAAATGTGGGCTTAAAACATGTTACTTTTATGGTTTATCAAATACCCCCACACTTAAGCTTTTGCTTGTCCTCAAGCAAAATTCTCGACTTATAATTAAACCAAACATTCTCGATTCATAATATTCATCAATAATGTTTCATCATAATTCAAAGGTAATTTATACATGGATAATTCAACTCAAAGAGTCTCCAAGATTCAAACAATCAAAGTCATAGTTCTTATATTATGAAAACATAGGTGTTTCCTTTTGCCTAAATAATTGACATCCTCACTAAAGATTCACTCAAATCACTTGAAGTGTTTAACGTTCAGAATTAAGCACTCAAAAGTCAAACATTAAGAGTTAATCCCATAAGCTTGCATGAAAATCAAATCTCCACCACTTAAAATGAGATGATACACAAATCAAAAGGTCTTTAACAGGGTTGTAACGGGGCTTAGGTTAAAGGTGTGGATAAAGGCTGAATTAGCGGGTTAGAATCGATTAGAATCGAGATTGACTTGATAAATTACCTAACTAGAAACAACGAATTGATAATGAATAATTATATTAATTTGAAACTAATAAAACGAGCTTCTTTTTCAATATTTGGAATTTACATGCAGAAGCTCATAAAACTAATAATGAATATATTTCGAAATTTTCTTTTTTTTAAGAACAAGTCAAATAATAGGAAAGAACTTTTACAATTGAAATATAGAACACAATTAGGTGACTGTCCAAAATCAAATCTCGACAAAAAGGTAGTCAAAAGGAATGGTGATAACAAATACAAAGGGTTTTGGGTTAATATTAGTGGGTGAGTCAATAAAAAGGGTTGTTAGGACCAACGGGGTTCACTAGGGGTTAATTATGAAGGTAGGCTTTTTGATGGAGTAAGTGGGTTAAAACCTAGGTGTCTTTATCATCTCGATATATCAAATCAAAGGTGTGGTCTCGACAAGTATAATCAATTCAAGTTCGAGAATAACAAATCAATGTTGGCACACTCATAATCAATAAAGTGAGAATGAAAAAGAATATATGCTCTTATAAGGTTCAAAAGCTCACAAAAAATTATGGGTTCTCGATGTCAACCTCGTAAATTTCAAATTTCAAGGTAGCATTCAGATTCAGGTAGACATCCTAATTAACTTTTTAATTTTTGAAAAATAGACTTATCAAGCTTGATTCTCTAGTATCCTTCAAATTTAATCATCATTGCACAATTATCAATGGCTTAATCTAAAACATATCAATAAAAATCATAAATCAAAGGAAATATTCATTCTAATCATAATATGAGAAACTTACTTTTCGAACAAGGCATAATTCATGGATTTGAGAATAATGCAGAAAGTTAAGCACTTTCTTGAAATAACTATTCACCCCCTACACTTAAGATGTACATTGCCCTCAATGTACAAAGAAAGATGATAATATATAGTAATTAAAATCAAAAGAGAAGGGGAGAAGTAACACTTCCTAAATTTTTTATGGATTCCTTAAATTGTAGGATGATTAGTGATGATGCGGTTAGGCATAGGTGAAAGTGGTTGTGACTACTCCTAGTGATGTATTCGTCTTTGTGTTTTTGGAGTGTCAGATTGAACCTTTGTAAAACTGCGAAGTCAATAGTTAGGTGTTCAGGTAGAACTATAAGTGTTGTTAGAGATACTTGAGGGTTAGATAGCCGGTGATAAAGAAATTAAACTGTAATAAAAATTTAAGCAAGAAAGTTAAAAAGTCTTAATTAATACGAAAATAAACTGAAATAAAAATAAAAATAAAGATAAAAATGGAAAATAAACTTAAAAAAATAAATAAAATGAAAGGACTCAAAGGTCCTCGTCATCGGCTGGGTCATGTGGTGGTGGCGGCGGTGAGATGTGAATGTGGTGACATATCAGGTGGAGGGTGCTGTCAATATGGTCGAAGCGCTGGAAGCATTGCTATTCAAAACGTGTGAAGCACACGGATATGTCTGAATATGATGCTACCGCATGGGATGGGCGATGGCTCGGTAGTGTGCCTCCTGTGATAGAGGGACATCGTCAGTAATGTCCTCGGGGTCATCCTCGTTGGTGGGGGGTGCGAGCCGGTATTGGGGAGGGTCAGTCCTACGTCGACTCTGAATCATCCTCATATGTAGCATCGTCTGGATGCCCTGTGGGGCCATCTACCCTATCAGTGTGAGTGAGGAGGTTTGTGCGTCAGTGTTGAGGAGCCCGAGTACCTAGCCAAGCGTGTGATGTAGGGACCCATAGATATGATCCCTCGCCGATGCTACTCTGTTTGATGTTGAATAGCTCGGGCTATAAAATATGCTAGGTCGACAACATGTCCGTTCTGAGTATTGACGACGCCGGTGCTCTCTCGTCGACCTGTAAAGTATGAGCCAAAATAGCGTGTACGTACCTCAGAGATAGAGCCATGGCCATCGCTTTTGAGCGACTGGGGTCCTAATTATGGTAGTGGGTAGCTATCTTGTGCCAACACTGGGTGGGGCTGAAATATATATGGCGATGCAACTCCGAAAGGTCATTCTTTGCTACGAAATCGTCCATATAAAGTCCTAAAGCAGCTCCAAACTGCAGCACGTTTAGCTGTCGTATAGTGCCGCCGAGACGGAATTGTATCGTGCCTGGATCATCGCAACCGGTCATCACTATTTGAAGTTGAAATGTTGAGCAGAGCTCCAAAGTGAGCTCTAGGTATGTGGGCTCGACAATGTTGAAGAATTGCTCCCACGAATCAGTGGTTAGGAGAGCCCGTATGTCACCGTCAAGATGGACTTGCTCCAAAGTGGCCCAGTCGATACATCTGCCTGTGTCGAGGGGTCACATGCGTAGTAATTTATAACGGTCCTCTTGGACCCCTGGAGGAAATTGGAGGAAAGGATGGCGCACTTCGGCGGATGCTCTTGCGGATGATGATAAAGGTTCCTTTCGCTTTTTCGAGCTCGGGGCTACTGTTCTTTTTCCTTGAGACGATGACATTTTTCCTGAGAGTATTAGTTATTCAAGTAATATTTCTATCACATATTTTGGTATGATCATAATACACTTATAATAAAATTTTGCAATCAAATTACGAGTAAGCATAATTAACGATTCCTATTCGACTAGAGTAATCGGAATAGTACTCGAAATAATAAAATAATAAAATCCTAAGGTTTTTTAATCTTTACTTAAATCATAATAATAAATATAAACTAAACTAAATGCAATTCTTAATGAAAAATTAGTTAAAAGGAAAAAAAATGGAAAAGAAATAGTGAGTTTGTGACCAGTAGTGGCGTTTGCGGCGTGGATTGATGGGGCACGGGCGTGTAGGGGTGAGCCATGGACGTGTGCTGCGTTCTAGTTGTGAAACACGGTGTTGGGAGACCGTTGGGCCGGGCGTGTTGGCGGAGCACGGCCGTGTACTAGTTCTTTGTTGTGATTGTGAAGGGAAGTGGAAGATTTTGGATGAGGGAAGACAATGGTGGGGGATTCGTGATGGTGGCCGGATTTTTGGTGGTGGTTTTGAGAGAGAAAACAACTAAGGTTTACAATGGGGGAATTTTGGGGAAGACGGTCGTGTGGATCTTTATGTAGGGATGGAGACACTGGCAGGTGCCACGCCCGTGTCTCTTTTATTTGGCCCGTGTAAGACGCGATTTTTGAATTTGGGCGCATTTGCGGTGTTGCCCACGCCCGTGCTTCTAGGCAGTGTATGATTATGATCGCTTCTCCCACGCCCGTGCTTAGTTTCCCACACCCGTGTTCATATAATCAGTGTTGCACACAGTTGGTCGACACGGGTATGGCTCGTGTCCGTGTTGGTTTACTCAGAATAGACCACGGCCGCATCGCACAGCCGTGGTCTTTTTATCGCAGCCTGTGTTGGGGAAACAAATTTCTTCTTCATCTCACACGTCTATCTGCACACCCGTTTTTCATCCTGTGGCTACCACATGGCCACAGGCACACCCGTGTGTGAGGCCGTGTGGTAGGAAACCTGCGCTTTACTGAATCATTTAATTTGATTTAGGTGCTAAAAGGAAAAATAAAATTAAAATGTGAAAATTAATGGGGTTAGTGAAGTTAGTGCTCGGGTTGCCTCCCGAGAAGCGCTTGTTTAAAGTCTTAAGCTAGACTCACCCTGTTTTCATTCCTAAAAGAAGGTTCACGGAGCTGAAGCTCCTCTCTCAATTCCTTGAAATCTTCACCATTATAGAGTTTCAGTCGATGGCCATTTACCTTGAATGTTCCTTGAGTTGGATGGGTTACCTCGACTGTGCCGTAAGGAAAAATAGATTTTATCACGAATGGGCCTGACCACCTTGATTTCAGCTTTCCACGAAATAGTTTGAGTCTTGAATTATACAGCAGGACTAAGTCTCCTACTTTGAATTGCTTTGATTGTTTTAAACGAGCATCATGGCGTCGTTTGGTTGCCTCCTTATATAGTCGTGAATTCTCATAGGCCTCAACTTGCCATTCATCTAGTTCTTTTCACTTCATCATCTTCTTTTCACCTGCGGTTTTAAGATCGTAATTCAAGAATTTTATAGCCTAGTAGGCTTTATGCTCTAACTCAAATGGTAGATCACAACTCTTTCCGTAAACAAGTTTGTACGGGGATGTCCCTAAAGTGATTTTAAATGCTGTTCTGTAGGCCCATAAAGCATCATCCACTTTTACTGCTCAATCTTTCCTATTTGATTCAACTGTTTTCTCTAGGATTCGCTTAAGCTCTCGATTTGCCACTTCCACTTGCCCAATGGTTTGAGGATGATAAGGGGTAGCTATTATGTGGTGTACTCCATATTTTCTTTAGACTTTTTCAAATTGAGTATTGTAAAAGTGAGTGCCCCTATCACTGATGATTGCTCTGGGTGTTCCAAAACGAAAGAAAAGTTTCTTAAGAAACTTTACTATAGCTCTAGCATCGTTAGTAGGTAAAGCTTGGGCTTCCATCCATTTTGACATGTAATCTACTGCTACTAAGATGTATTTATTTCCAAATGAACTACGGAATGGACCCATAAAGTCAATACCCCATACATCAAATATCTCACATGATAACATATATGTTTGAGGCATTTCATCGCGTTTAGAAATATTACCTGTTCTTTGGCATTTATCACACGAAGCGACATACCTGTTGGCATCTTTGAAAAGAGTTGGCCAATAAAATCCTAATTCGAGTGTTTTGTGTCCTGTCTTAATCCCGCTATAATGTCCTCCTGAATGTCCTGAATGGCAATGTTCTAAGATTTTACTTGATTCCGCCTTTGTAACGCATTGGTGAATTACTTGATCTGCACATATACGGAAAAGGAAGGGATCCACCCAAAAATAGCTTTTCGTATCAACAAAGAATCGCTTCTTTTGATGATGTGTTAGCCTTTTTGGTAAGATGTTAGCAACTAAATAATTCGCAATATCTACAAACCATGGTACCTCAGTGTTAGTTATAGAAAAGAGTTGTTCCTCGGGGAATGAGTCGTTTATTTCACTCTCATCGAACTCTTCGATATGTGGGTTCTCAAGCCTGGAGAGGTGATCTACTGCAAGGTTTTTAGCTCCCTTCTTATCATGTATTTCCAAATCAAATTCCTGTAAGAGTAAGATCCATTGTATGAGTCGAGGTTTTGCATCAGGTTTAGTTAAGAGGCAATGAAGAGCTGAATGATTAGTGTAAACGATAACTTTAGATAATATTAGATACTGTCTAAATTTGTCAAATGCAAAAACTACAGCTAGCAATTTTTTCTCTGTGGTGGTGTAATTTTCTTGTGCGGGTGTCAATGTTCTGCTAGCATAATAAATTGGCTAAAAATGCTTGTTTCTTCGCTATCCCAAAACTGCACCTACTGCAAAATCACTTGCATCACACATTAGTTCAAAAGGCAGATTCCAATCAGGTGCAATTATAATCGGAGCATTTATTATTTTATCTTTGAGGATTTTAAATGCATTTAAACACTCCTGATCGAAATTGAAAGGAACATCTTTTTCTAGTAATCTTGTTAAAGGCTTAGCTATTTTAAAGAAATCTTTAATGAATCTTCTGCAAAGTCCAGCATGTCCTAAAAACCTTCTAATAGCCTTAACTAAACTAGGAGGAGGTAAATTTTCTATGGTTTCAATCTTAGCTTTATCTACCTCAATCCCTTTACTAGAAATCTTATGTCCTAACACAATCCCCTCTCTAACCATAAACTGACATTTTTCCTAATTCAAGAAAATATTTGTTTCCTCACATCTTATTAGAACTCGTTCTAAATTTTTAAGGCAAAGGTGGAAAGAATTACCAAATACCGAGAAGTTGTCCATAAATACCTCCATAATGTCTTCCACAAGTTCATCAAAGATGGCCAACATGCAGTGCTGAAAAGTGAGCATTACATAATACAAAAGGCATTCTACGATAAGCAAATGTACCATATGGGCATGTAAATGTTGTCTTCTCTTGATCTTCAGGAGCTATTGGGATTTGGAAGTAGCCGAAGAGTCCGTCCAAGAAGCAGTAGTACATATGCCCAGACAATCTTTCTAACATTTGATCAATAAAGGGCAAAGGGAAGTGATCTTTTTCTGGTGGTGTTGTTCAGGTTCCTATAGTTAATACAGATTCTCCAACCTGTGATTGTTCTTGTAGGAATCAATTCATTCTTTTCGTTGGTTACCACAGTCATGCCTCCTTTCTTCGCAACTACTTGCACAGGACTTACCCAAGGGCTATCAGAAATAGGATAAATTATTCCTGCATCTAGAAGTTTAATTACCTCGGCTTTGACAACTTCTTTCATTTTGGGGTTTAAACGTCTCTGAGGTTGCACACACGGTTTATACTCATCTTCCATTAAAAATTTGTGGGTGCAAAATGATGGGCTTATTCCTTTAATCTCTGACATTTTCCATGCTATGGCCTTTTTGTGCTTCCTTAGTACTCTTAGTAAATCTTCCTTCTCTTTGGGTCCTAGTTCTGAAGAGATGATTACTGGTAGTGTAGAATTATCCCCTAGGAATGCATATTTTAAATGATTTGGTAATTGTTTTAGTTCTAACTTGGGCGGCTCATCAATAGAGGGTTTCTGTTTTAGTTCATCATTGATCTCAATGTCCTCTATTTTCATCTGTCTAGAGGATGATGCATTGGGATTCTCATCATCAGTATCGTCATCTTCCCTCTCACCTTGTGAAAGACACGGTTCCATCGAGTCACTGTGCAAGATTTCCTGCAAAGATTCTTTAAAAATGTGATCAGTGGCATCAACAAAGTAACAAGAATCATCTTATTCTCTAGAATATCTCATGGCATCATGAATTTGAAAAATAACCCTTAGTGCAAGTTTACCATCACCAACATTAATGGCAGCTCTATCAGTAGCTAGAAAGGGTCGTCCCAAAATTAAAGGTACCTCTACATCCTCATTCATGTCCAGCACAACAAAATCAACATGAAATATAAATTTATCTACTTTTACCAGAACATCTTCAATAATTCCCCTAGGATACTTAACAGATCTGTCAGTTAACTGAATACTCATCCTAGTGGGTGTTGGTTCCCCGAGACCAAGTTGCTTAAACATTTTATAAGCCATTAGATTAATACTAGCTCCTAAATCAGCTAATGCTTTCTCTATGCTCAAACTACCAATTAAACAAGGAATAGTGAAACTTCTTGGATCTTTCAATTTGGTTGGCAGCTTGTTTTGGATGATAGCTGAGCATTCTTTATTAAGTTCCACTGTTGAAATTTCCTCGAACTTCCTTTTATTTGTTAGAAGCTCCTTTAAAAATTTTGCATATGTTGGCATCTGTGAAATAGCTTCAACAAAAGGTAAGTTAATATGTAGCTATTTGAAAAGTTCAAGAAAATTACCATATTGTGCGTCTAAGCAGTCTTTCTTCAACTTTGCTGAATATGGGATTGTTGGTTTAATTTCCTCACGGATCGGTGTCTTCTTTGCCTTATCGGTTTCATGTGGTACCTCATTCTTTGTGTCGATTAGCTCCCTTTCACTTCTCTGTGTCACTACCTGTACCTACTCCTTTTCCCTAAGTAAGCTTTCTGATCGTGTTTTAGAAACTAACTTAGTAAGTTGCCCATTTTGATCCTTGAACCCCTGTGTCAATGCCTCAAGTTTTGTTTCTATAATTTGGAAACATGTTTTTGAGGCTGCTACGAAGTTTGTTAGCACCTCTTCAAGGTTCGGCTTCTTTTCCTGTGGGTAGGGCTATTGTTGGAAGTTTTGGGAAGGTTGTTGCCTTTAATTTCTTTGACTGCCCCATGAAAAATTGGGGTGGTTCTTCCAACCTGGATTATAAGTATTACTACAAGGGTTATTGTTAGATCGGAAATTGTTACCCATATAGTTCATTTGCTCGCTCTCCATGCCCTGTCCGTAGGGTGGGTACTCAGGATTCGCCATGCCCTCACTTGTCTCGCACTGTATTACTGGATGTGTCTGCGATGAACCATAGAAACTATTAAATTTTTTATGTAAAAACTCTACCTGATTTGGTAGCGTGGTTATTGCGTCGAGGTTGAAAACTCCGCCTGCTTTGGCTGGCCTTGTCCTTGTAACTTGCCACTGATAGTTATTCAGTAACATCTCCTCTATAAACTCGTAGGCTGCTTCAGGAGTTTTGTTGTTCAGGGTTCCGCCGACGGCTGAATCGATTAATTGCCTTGTTGAGGGGTTCACACCGTTGTAAAAAGTTTGGACCTGTAGCCACAATGGTAATCCATAGTGTGGGAACTTTCTCAACAAATCGTTGTATCTCTCCCATGCTTCGTAAAGTGTCTCTAAATCTATCTGCACAAAAGAAGAGATATCATTCCTCAATTTGGCCGTTTTGGCCGGTGGAAGATATTTTAATAAAAAATTTTCGGTCATTTAGTCCCATGTAGTGATTGACCCTCGTGGAAGAGAATGTAACCACTGTTTGGCTTTATTCCTCATGTAAAAGGGATATAACCGAAGACAGATGGCATCATCAGAAATGCCATTTATCTTGAAGGTATCACAAAATTCTAGAAAATTCGCTAAATGTGTGTTAGGATCCTCATCTTGCAAACCATCAAACTGACAAAATGTTGTATCATCGGTATAGTGTTAGGTTTCGGTTCAAAATTATTTGCAGCAATAGCAGGCCTAACAATACTAGACTCAGTTCCAGTTAAACTAGGTTTAGCATAATCATACATAGTGCGTGGAGCATGATGTTCGGCCATCTCTGGAGGTGGCGAAATATTCTCTGCCATCTCTTCTGTAGTATTAATTTCGGCTTCTTGCTCTTCTTCTATGTAGTTTAAGCTTCGCCTTGTCTCTCTACGATTTCTGCGAACGGTACCTTCAATATCATTATTGTAAAGTAAAGGTCCTGTCGGGTTCCTTCTAGTCATAAACTAGAGGTACCTGAAAGGAGTGAAAGAAAGAAATTAGCAAAAAATAAAAATAGACTAAAAAAGTAAAAGTAAATCGCAAAAAATAAAAATGGCCAAAGTAATAAAAATTGAGCGTTCTTAATATTTCAGTTCCCTGGTAATTGCGCCAAAAACTTTATCGTGTCTGTCGAGTCTTAAAATTTATAAAAAGAATGATCGAACCTAGAAACTAACTATGACAACGATTTGAGGCCAGCGCACCTATCGAACAGTAGTATAGTTAATGCAAGACCGGGATGTCGAACCCAAAGGAAACAAAAGTACTAGTACTAACTCTCTTTTTATTATTTAGCCTAAGAATTAAAGTGATCTTTATTTAATCTAAAATTAACTAATTACTAAAATAAAGATGCAAAGACAAAGAGAAAGATTTTTGGAAAATAACTTGAGGAAAAACCAATTGATTAAGACGACACCCAAGGTAGAATTCACCTAGACTTCACTTGTTATCTAACTCTGAACCAGACGACTTATTCACTTGACTTGATCCATAAGATTCCCTAAGTTATATTAATCCCTCTCTCGAGGTGACTAATGTCTAACCCTAGGTTAATTAATTGAAATCTCTTTCTAATTAAAACCCCTAGAATTGCATTAACTCGATCTATGGACTCCCATATTAGGTTTCACCCTAATCCGGCAAAATCTCATCATCCTATCTCTAGGTGCGCGATCATCTCCGCTTAATTATGCTAGATCTACTCTTAGGCAGGGACTTTTGCTCCTCCACCTAAGCACATCATACTTGAATTAATATCCTGGAAATATCAACACAAGTATTAAGAACACATAATTAAGAACAAGTCAAATATTTATCATATAGTTCAGCAAATGATAACAAGATTCATCTTAGGTTTCATCCCCTCAGGTATCTGAGGGTTTAGTTCATAACAATAAAAGAAAACATCTCAAAAGAAAAGATAAAACAAAACATAAGAAATCCCTAAAATCCCCTGAAGGAATTGAAGGAGAGATCCTCCGTCTTGAGTATAATTCTGGCTTCTTGAGATGGATCAACTGGCTCTCTTCGAGTAAATCTCCACAAATCTGACCTTTCTGGCTCAGCTCCTTAGCCTCACTAACCGCCCCGTTCTAGGTTATACTTAGGGTGTTTATATAGGCTTTTGAGATAGGTTTCTTTACCCCTAAGTATCCTTTTCCGAGCGAAATTGCTCTTTTCCACAACAGGGACACGACCATGGCACACGCCCGTGTGAGTCGTCTTTAGGCCGTGCTTAGACTTTTAATGAGGCACGGTCATGTCGTTTTGGGCCCAGGCCTTGTCGATTTCTATTTTGGCCCAATATGGTATGTTTTAAGCCTGTTTCTCGTTCTTTTCATTCTCGTGTGCTCTCCTGAGTATAAAACATGAAAAGAAAGGATTAAGAGCACCTTTTTACATAAATCAAGGGATAAATCATCCAAAAGCATGCTAAATGTGGGCTTAAAATATGTTACTCTTACGGTTTATCATTGGGATATTGGTTTCACATAATATCCTCGGGCTCCCATGTAGCCTCTTCTACCCCATGTCTTTTCCATAGTAGTTTTACAAGGGCTATGCTTTTGTTTCTCAACTGTTTGACCTCTCGTGCCAAAATCTTAACTGGCTCTTCGCCATAAGTCATGTCCGGTCGAATCTCTGCCTCTGATGGTACAATCACATTTGAAGGGTCTGATAGGTAGAAACATAACATAGATACGAGAAAGACATCATGAATCTTTTCCAACTCCGGTGGCAAAGCCAAACGATAAGGTACCGACCCTATCCTCTCAGTAATCTCATAAGGTCTGATAAATCGCGGAGTTAATTTACCTTTCCGGCCAAATATGAGAACTTTCCTCCATGGTGATACTTTTAGAAACACTTTTCACCGACTTGAAACTCAATCTCTTTTCGTTTCAAGTCCCCATAGGACTTTTGCCTATTTGAGGCAGCTTTTAGACATTCACGTATCACTTTTATCTTCTCTTCGGTTTCTTTGACTAAATTGGCCCCTTGAATCTGATTTTCTCTGAATTCTGTCCAATACAAGGACATTCAGCACTTACGGCCATACAAGGCCTCATAAGGCACCATCTTCAAACTTGACTGAAAGCTATTATTGTAGGCGAATTCCACCAACGGTAAGTATTTCTCCCAATTACATTGGAATTCTAAAATGCAACATCTAAGCATGTCTTCAAGTATCTGTATTACTCTCTCCGACGTCCCGTCAATTTGTGGATGAAAAGCTGTACTAAAGCTCAATTTTGTGCTCAAGGCCTCTTGTAACTTTTTCCAAAACCGTGATGTAAATCTCGGATCTCTATCCGAAATAATTGATAACGGTACTCCATGAAGTCTTACTATTTCTATCACATACCAATCCGCTAACTTATCAAGTGAGTAGTCAACCCGTACTGGTATGAAATGGGCTGACTTCGTGAGTCTATCGACTACAACCCATACAACATCTTTTTTTTTTGACGTCAACGGTAAACCCGTCATGAAATCCATAGTAATATGGTCCCATTTCCACTCGGGAACCATAATAGGTTGAAGTAGACCTGACGGTACTTGTTGTTTAACCTTCACTTGTTGACTAATTAGGCATCTTGATACAAACTCGGAAATGTCCTTCTTCATACTCGGCCACTAATACCATTTTCTCAAGTCGTTATACATCTTCGTGTTGCCTGGATGTACAGACAAACATCCACTATGTGCTTCATGTAGAATTTTTTGTATAATTTCATCATTTCATGGTACACAGACCCTACCTCGAAACATCAAACATCCATTAGGACTTATCCGAAAGTCCTACTCAACATTTGACTCACATTAAACTCTTTTAGCTTGTAAATTATTGTCCCCTTTCTGAGCTTCACAAATCTCTTGAAGAAACATTGGTCTAGCCCTCGACTCGGCTAAAATAGAACCATCATCTGACAAAGCTATCCGTGTAATCATGGCTCTCAGCGCAAACAAGGATTTCTTGCTCAAGGCATCAGTGACCACGTTCGTCTTTCTCGGATGATAGTCTATTACGAACTCGTAATCCTTTATCAACTCTAACTATCTCAGTTGCCTAAGGTTCAACTTCTTTTGAGTCATCGAGTACTTTTAGCTCTTATGATCCGTGAACACCTGACATTTTTCACTATATAAATGGTGTCTCCAAATCTTTAGTGCAAAAGCAATTGCAGCTAACTCCAAATTGTGGATCAGGTAATTCTTCTTGTGCGGCTTTAATTGTCTAGAGGCATATGCTATCACCTTGCTCTCTTGTATGAGTACACAACCTAATCCATTCAGGAATGCATTACTATAAACCACAAATTCTTTTCTCGGGTCAAGTTGTACCAAAATAGGAGCCTCAGTCAACAATGCCTTTAGTTTCTCAAAACTCTACTGGCACTTTTTTGTCCATTCAAACTTTACATCTTTCTGTAGCAACCTCTTCATCATAGTAGCTATCATGAAAAACCCTTGATAAATCGCCTATAGCAGCTAGCTAGGCCCAAAAAACTCCTCACCTCAGTTACTTTCCTTGGCGGTTTCCATTCAACAATCGCTAAAATCTTACTCGGGTCGACTCTAATTCCATCTCCCAAGACAATGTGGCCCAAAAGTCCAACTTCCTTAGGCTAAAATTCACTTTTACTAAACTTGGCATACAATTGTTTATCTCTCAATATCTACAAAATCGTTCTCAAATGCTCGACATGCTCGTTCTCATCCCGAGAGTAGATCAATATTTCATTGATAAAGACTACAACAAATTTATCCAAATATGGCCGAAAGATATGATTCATCAAATCCATAAAAATTACAGGGGCATTGGTTAAACCGAAAGGCACGACCAAAAATTCATAGTGACCATACCTTTTCCGAAATGTGGTTTTCGACACATCCGATTCCTTGACTCTCAACTGATAATATCCAGACCTCAAGCCTATCTCGGATAATATCATGGCTCCCTTCAATTGATCAAACAAATCATTGATTCATGGCAACGGGTACTTGTTCTTCATAGTTACCTTATTGAGTTACCGGTAATCTATACATAACCTCATAAAACCATCTTTCCTCTTCACAAATAGTACGGGAGCACCCCAAGGAGAATAACTCAGTCATGCGAAGCCTTTATCTGTTAACTCTTGTAACTGTACCTTCAGTTCTTTTAGCTTAGTTGGAGCCATTTTATATAGAGCAATAGAATTGGGGGCAATTAAACGGATATCCTCATTTAACCCGTCCTCAAACCTTTTGCACATAATGGCTTCTGTCTCTTGAGCGTATTTGCTAAGCCTTACGAACTCACGCTCATATTCAGTCACCGTCATTCGACCTTGTTTTAGATCCAAGAATTCCTTTCTTTTCTGGTCTATAAATCTTTGACTAATATACTTCTTTCGGAACTCCTCTTGGAAGAATTCCCAATTAACTCTCTCCCTTGGTACCAACGACACAAGGTTGTTCCACCATTGATAGGCTGAATCTCTCAACAAAGATACCACACACTTCATGCACTCTTCAGGCGTGCATGATAACTCATCGTATACCCTGATGGTATTCTCCAGCCTGCATTTTACCCTCTCTTGATCGTCATATTTACTAGCTCAAAATTCCTCAACTCCTTATTTCCAGATCTTATCGACCGGAGGCATTTCTCTTCTTACTACCTCTACCACTTGGGGAGCTACAGGAGTGGGCTGAGGAATAGCTGGGGGTGGAGGGGGTTGAGTATTAGGATTTGCTCGTATATACTCAGTGTACCAATTGCTCATCATATGGAGAAATACTTCTCGAGCCTCTTCTCCCTAACCCAAAGTCTCGGGTTTACTTTCTACTAGCGCAGTCCCTTGCGCAGGAGCCGGTGCATTACTTGCAGCATCATTGGCGGCAGCTCGATCAGGATCCATTTACTATATAAAAACACAATTCAAATCGTCAGGAGTCGTCACACTATCATTATGTAAATACTCATATGTATGGCATGTATAGCTAGACACATACTTACACTATGTTAGTCCAAAAATCAACTAAACTGTAGCTCTATTATCACTAATTGTAACACTCCTTACCCGTATTCGACACCTGAGCCGGGTATGAGGCATTACCATACTTAGCTTGCTCAATCATACAACATCGATTCATAATATTTTGTTGCAAATTAAAACTTTTCCTTTAAGACCCTAATGTCCTTATTATAGGGCTACAAGGCCCTAAACTTGTACCCGAAATGATTCAGGACTAAATTAGAAACTTTTGAACACTTAGACAAATTTGACAGAAAACAGGGCCACATGCCTATGTTCCACACCCGTGTGGATTTATTTTTCAATTTAAACCTACAGGGGTTTTCACACGGCCGGACATACGCCCATGTCCCTCACACGACCATGACACGCCCATGTCCTAACCTGTGTGCAAAAACCTGGACATTCTGTTTCTGATGTCATCACCTCATAAATGTCACATGGCCAAGGCACACGCCCGTGTCCTTCAGTCGTGTGGCGAATTAAATTTCTAATTTCAAATTTTGACTTCACACGGACTGGGTACATGCCCATGTCCATGGCCGTGCCTCCCACACGGTTGAGACACATAGTCGTGTCTCCGCCCGTGTGTTTACTACTGAGCATACTGACATGCAAACCTAGCATGCATGGGGACACACGGCCTATCAACATGCCCATGCGGCTGACCGTGTGTCACACACAGCCTAGACTCACGTCTGTGTGGACATTTGTAAGGCTATCTACCAAGCTGAATGCCACCCTACAAAGCAACCATACTTATACCAATTCAATCCAACATAAATCATGACCATAAGGCATTTCTAAGAACTCAAAATCATGGCATCCACACAAGCATGCACTTTATAAATTTCATCATCATTGAATATGTAAACTTGTCAAGTATTGGCCAATTTCAAATGACCATTTACAAAATGATTTGAACAACATTAATAGCCAACACCTTGGCTAACAAATATGACCTAACAAAATGACCAAGTCCTATACATGTCATACTCAAAATAAACCTAGCTTCACTATACCAAAAAGAGGTTGATAGTGTGATTCCGAGCTCCGACGTCGCACGATCCCTGAGTTAACTAGGCAATACTACAAGGAAAAGGGAAATGAGAGGGGTAAGCATAAAGCTTAGTAATTTTGTATGAAAAAATAGCAACTTAAAGGCTCATAATGTCATCCATCCATTGCGTTGTATAAAACTCAAAGTCTTAAACACATTGCCATAACTTACTCATGCTTACTCTTACCAATTTCATATCATGTCTCATATCGTAAACATTTCTCGCGAATTACTCACATGTATCTGTTTCATTTCATCACATAGCTTTAGCACTAATTTCATCTCTATTATAACCTTAGCTATTTACCCATTGAATCACATGGGAATACTCAAAAATACATAATTATCATCATTCACAAGAATGTGATGCCAATGGCACATCCCAGATGTGGTCTTACATGGGGTCACCTTTAGATGCCGATGTCATATCCCGAATATGGTCTTATATGGGATCTCATATCGATTGTCGATGCCATATCCCGGATATGGTCTTATACGATTCTCATATTCGATGCCGATGCCATATCCCAGATATGGTCTTATACGGGATCTCAATTCAGTGCTGAGGCCATGTCCTAGACATAGTCGTATACAGGACCTTACCCATCTCAAGTCTTGATGATATTATTCTCTCATTTATTAAAGTCCAACCGGGACTTCTACATCACAATTCTCATCATTTTCTCATTCAACATCATTACTCAAATTCGTAGAAATATTATACAACATCACTAATGCCAAACATTTCGAAACTTACTAACATGATGTTGAATTTATTACACACAAACTTACCTCGATTTCAAAATAGGCCAAATTGTTGATTTAGTCTGATACCTTGCATTTTCCTCTGTCAAGGTTAATTCTTCGTTCTTCTTGATCTATAAGAACAAATTAGCTCATTTAATTATCACATTAGTCAATGCACTTCAAAAACCTTATTTTGGCAAAATTACCATTTTGCCCTTAGACTTTCACAAAATGACTATTTTACCCCTAGTCTCGTACATCAATTCTAATCAAATTTCTTCCTTTAACTAGCCTAGGAGAACATTTATTTCTCTTATAGCAACTCTCAATACTCATTATTTCACACATTTAACACCTATTTTACAACCTTTGCAAAAAGGTCCTCTTAGGTGTTTTCATGGAAACACCTTTCACAAAAGTTGTTTATCTAACAACTAAGGCTCATTTTCTTCCATAAAAATGCAGCAAACAACATAAATGCTCACATGGAAAAACCCTAAACTCTCAACCTTTTGCAAAATAGTCCCCCCTTTAGCTAGCTTAAGCTTTAGGGTTTCAAAAAGTACAAAAATTATCAAAGAATGGCCATTAAAGCACTTACTTTCAAAGGTGAGAAGTTGCTAAAAATTTTGAGCTCTCAAACCCCTATTTTGCTTGTATTTTTGGTGGAGAAAATGGAGAGAAAAGACTATATCTTTCCTTTCTTTATATTATTATAAAACATCAATTTAGTCCACCTAATTTCAACAACTTTGACCAATTTTGACATAGTTTGTCCCCTATGGCCAGCCATTCTATTTCTAAGAGTCTAATTGCACTTTAAGGGCCTCCAATTAATATCCCATGCCTTTTAGACACCTTTAGCTTGTAAAATAGAACTTTTGTACTTTATGGGATTTAGTCATTTTTTGCAATTAAGCATGCAATTGCTAAAATTAAAGCACCACAATTGTCATGCACCTATATAATCAAATCATGCTATAACTCATGAAATAACATAGAAATGATTTTCTCTAACCTCATATTAGTTGTTTCGAAACCACTGTTCTGACTAGCCCCTAAATCGGGCTGTTACACTTAGAATTATTAAACTCATGTTTATATTGTTAGGAATAAATTCACGGCAACTTGGTAAATTGCTAACTTATGAACATACTCACCTACCAAACTCCATTCATTTCTTGACTATATCCATATGTCAATTCAATCGATTAAACAAATCTTAATAGGAAAATATGTTATTGCACATACATACTTGTTAAATCGAAAGAATCTCATGTATAGATCCCTATGTCAATTCAAACAATTAACTCGATTTAATAAGCACATAAAAGACTGTGTGAGGTAACAAAGTATCCTTACCTTAAAATAGTTTAATCACAATAATCTTTCAAGTTATGCAAGGCAAATGTATTGTCAAATAGCGTTGCTAATTTAACCCTAGGCTACCTTGGATGATTAAACATGCATTGATTCAGTATTGTGTCCATTAATTACAATTTCAATCTGTTTAAATAATTCATTCATTAGCTACCTCATAATTGTAATGCAAGAATAACTCAGTCATGGTTTTACTTAATAAAGCATCTTACCGAGGCCTATACACAATTTTAACAATTTTAGCAAATGAAATGCAATCAACCTAAAACAAATTAAATTCAAGCTAAATTGATTAAATTAATCATTCAAACAACATAAATATTCATAGATATGTTCATCATAACGACAACAAAAATTAAAGAGATAGGGAACAAGAATCAAATCCGGTGTTTTTTTGTGGCTTGACTAGTTTGCTTTGTTCCGAACCAACCAAGAAATGGACAGCCCAAAAAAACCGTCCCAAGAGCTGACCCAAATTAGCTTATTAGCTAATTATTTAAGCTTGCTAAGAGGCCCTTAAAGACTTGTTTAAGTTGCATTCAAACCCCCCCACAATTGGTGGCTTTGTAGATATGCCCCAAGCCAAATTTAGCAAAGTTTAAACCATCAACCTTACCACATGTGTGGCCAGCCAAGGGATGGCTCTTTGGCTGCAAAAACTTGGAACGACAAAAATGTGCAAGTGTACACAATCGCAACAAGTAATAAAGTGACAAGTAAATGTGAAGTTATCGTACCCACAGGGACTGTGAAAAGAATTATTTATGAATGCTATTTAAAACACTTTGGTGAAGAAAAATATTTTGTTTGAAGAAGGTGATTAAAAACTAAGATTTTAAACTAAGTAAACTAAATAA
Source organism: Gossypium australe (assembly GCA_005393395.2). NCBI lineage: Eukaryota > Viridiplantae > Streptophyta > Magnoliopsida > Malvales > Malvaceae > Gossypium > Gossypium australe. Next base: position 101,902,799 of record CM016623.1, read on the forward strand.
ATAAATCTCAAATGCATAATTTTAAAATACAATTTTAACCAAGATGACATAATTGTGTTAGATTAATTACATTTCTTAACATAGAATTATTAAACTCATGTTTATATTGTTATGAATAAATTCGCGGCAACTCGGTAATTTGCTAACTTATGAACATACTCTCCTAGCAAAATCCATTCATTTCTTAACTATAACCCTATGTCAATTCAACTGATTAAACAAATCTTAATAGGCAAATATGTTATTGCACATACATACTCGTTAAATCGAAATAATCTCTTGTACATATCTCTATGTCAATTCAAACAATTAACTCGATTTAATAAGCGCATAAAAGACTATGTGAGGTAACAAAGTATCCTTACCTTGAAACAGTTTAATCACAATAATCTTGCAAGTTATGCAAGGCAAATGTATCGTCAGATACCGTTGCTAATTTAACCCTCAACTACCTTAGATGATTCAACATGCACTGATTAAGTACTGTGTCCATTAATTACAATTTCAATCCGTTTAAATAATTAATTCATTAGCTACCTCACAATTGTAATGCAAGAATAACTTAGTCATGATTTTACTTAATCAAGAATCTTACCCAGGCCTATAACAACATAAACACATTTTTAACAATTTTAGCAAACAAAATTGAATAAATCTAACACGAATTAAATCCAAGATAAATTGATAAATTAACTATTCCAACAACATAAATAGTCATAGATATGTTCATAATAACAACAACAAAAACTATAGAGATAGGGAACAAGAATCAAATCTAGTGTTTTTCCGTGGCTTGACTAAGTTGCTCCGTTCTTCCTTCTCCGTTGTCCTCGTCGACCAAGGCTTCTATGAACACTTAATTCCTGCTCCAAATGGCTGATTAATGCCCCTTTTCCAAGAGGAGAAATCGAAAAGAGAGCAAGGGAATTTAGAATGGAAAAAAAAAAGAAAGAAAGTGGTGAGAAGAAAGAAAAGATGTGAATGCTTAAGGTGTGTTTAATGATCACCCAAGGGGGAGTTTTTATAGCTGAAGATGGCTACGAAAATTAGCTAAAAAGAGCAGCCAAATAGCCGGCCACACATGTGGCAAGGTTGATGGTTTCAACTTTGCTAAATTTGGCTTGGGGCATATCTACAAGGGCACCAATTGTGGAGGGGTTTGATTGCAACTTGAACAAGTCTTCAATGGCCTCTTTGCAAGCCTAAATAATCAGCTAATAAGCTGATTTGGGTCAGCTCTTGGGACGGTTTTTGGGCTGTCCATTTCTTGGTCGGTTCGATTCACTCGGTTCAGTTCAACTAGACCACTTTTTAATAATTAATTAATAATAATTTATTAACCCAAATTAAATTGCATATAAATTAAAATTAATTATATTATGAATTAATACATATAATTTTGGACCGTCTTAGGCTGACATTTAGTTCACCTCGATACTTCAAATTGCTTCTCAGTTTTGTGCTTCTAGTAGTGTCGGCCGAGCCATTTTTCGCCTTTTGTGCAAATCTGTCAAAAATAGCAAAAATTTATCAAAATTAATTATAAAATTCACTAAAATTCAACATGTTCATATTTTAAGTGCACTTTAATTGTTTTATAAAAATTAATTATTTTTCGACAATAATTTTATCGAAGTTGTGTGCTTTTTAAGTTAAAAGAGGTATGTAAAAATGTGTAAATTTCCATTTTTCCACACCCCCCAAACTTACTCGAAAAGAATTACTCGAAAAACACCTTTGAAAAATTCTTCCAGAACAACATTCTTCCCAGAATTATGAATTTAATATACTTATGCTCAAAAACAAGAAATTTGATAGTTATGTTACTTAAGTATACATATTGTTCAAATTAATCTCAACAACAATTATGATAGCAAAATTAGACTAAATGCTTCCTTAACAAAGACATGTTAACCCTTACCAATTTGATTTAATTTTCTTATTCAAGATTAAGTTGTAATCATTAAGTTTAACTTATGCCTTCATATGTTGAACACAGCAATTTCTCTCCACTAATGTAGGTAGCATAGAAAAATTGAATCAATAGGTCTTTAAAAAGGTTGTAATGTGGCTAGGCTAGATGTAGGGAAAAGATAGATAAATTTAGGCTTAAAACCTTAGACTCAGCTTCAACCGAACCTTTGGAATAATTTCTATAACAGCTCGATTTTGTTGCTAGTCGGAACAGTGGTTTCGAGACCGCTAATCTGAGGTTGAAGAAAATTATTTTGATATTATTTTATGTGCTATGGCATAATTATATGGATGTATGGAAATTTTGCTGCTTTAATTTTAACAATTGTATGCTTAATTGTGAGAAAGGACTAAATCGCATAATGTGCGAAAGTTCTATTATACAAGGTAGAGGTTTCTAATAGCCATAAAATATTAAATTGGAGGTCCTTAAAGTGCAATTAGGCCATTAAGAGTGTGTTGGACGGCCATAGAGACAAGGAGACAAGGGCATTAAATTTTGTTAAAAATTTTGGTGAAATTAGGTGATTAAAAAAATGAATAAAATTAGATGAATAAAAGAGATATCATATTTTACTATTCATGCTTCTTCTCCACTGAAAATTGAAGGGAAAATAGAAGTTTTTGGAGTTCAAACTTTTAGCCAAGCCTTTCTCTTGCAAGTAAGTGATTTTAGGTGTCTTTCTTGATAATTTTTGTACTTTTGGAACCCCTAAAGCTTAAGCTAGCTAATGAGGGGAGTATTTTGCAGAATGGTTGAAAGTTTAGGGACTGGTCATGAGAGATTTTATGTTGTTTTCTGAGTTTTTATGGAAGAAAATGAATGTTAGTGAGTTAAGGAACAACTTTTGTGAAAGTTGTTATCATGAAAACACCTAAATATGGTTTATTTGTAAAGGTTGAAATTGTGTAATAAATGCATAAAATAATGGGTTTTTTGAGTTGTTGCAAGAGAAATAAATGTTCAGCTAGGCTTGTTTACTGAGAAAATGTGATGAAAAACGATTTACGAGCCTAGGGACAAAATTGTAATTTTGCCAAAGTATAAGGACAACCTAATCTATTCAGGGATGCATCGTTGTAGACCACGAATTCTTTTCCCGGCTCCAGTTGCACTAAAATAGGAGCCTCAGTCAACAACGCCTTTAGTTTCTCAAAACTCTGCTGGCACTTTTCTGTCCATTCAAACTTTACATCTTTTTGTAGTAACCTCGTCATCGGAGTAGCTATCATGGAAAACCCCTTGACAGATCGCCTATAGCAGCCAGCTAGGCCCAAAAAACTCCCCACCTCAGTTACACTCCTTGGCAGTTTCCATTCAACAATCGCTAAAATCTTACTCAAGTCGACTCTAATTCCATCTCCCGAGACAAGGTGCCCCAAAAATCCAACTTCCTTAAGCCAAAATTCACTTTTACTAAACTTGGCATACAATTGTTTATCTCTCAAAATCTACAAAATCGTTCTCAAATGCTCGACATGCTCATTCTCATCCGGAGAGTATATCAATATTTCATCGATAAAGACTACAACAAATTTATCCAAATATGGTCGAAAGATATGATTCGTCAAATCCACGAAAGCTGCAGAGGCATTGGTTAAACTGAAAGGCATTACCAAAAATTCATAGTGACCATACCTTGTCCGAAATGCGGTTTTCGACACATCCGATTCCTTGACTCTCAACTGATAACATACAAACCTCAAGCCTATCTTGGAAAACATCGTGGCTCCCTTCAATTGATCAAACAAATCATCGATTCTTGGCAACGGGTACTTGTTCTTCACAGTTACCTTATTGAGTTACTGATAATCTATACATAACCTCATAAAACCATATTTGCTCTTCACAAATAGTACGGGAGCACCCCAAGGAGAATAACTCGGTCATGCGAAGCCTTTATCTATAAACTCTCGTAACTGGTCCTTCAGTTCTTTTGGCTCGGTTGGAACCATTATCTATGGAGCAATAGAAATGGGGACAATACCATGAGGTAACTCAATCCCAAATTCGAGTTCTCTTATCGGAGGTAGCCTTGGCAATTCCTCTGGGAAAACGTCTGGATATTCACATACTATGGGAACTGATATAATTCTTAGCTCAGTCTCACTAGCATTCATCACAAAGGCAATGCAAGCTTCATACCCCTTTCTTAAATAATTCTGAGTCAACAAGGAACATATCACTTCTGGCAATCTGTCTTGCTCATCTAATTCAACACGAATAAGATCCCCACTTTCACATTTTAACTAAATAAACTTCCTTCCACAATTCACTATCACATCATGAGTAGCTAACCAATCCATCCCAAGGATGACATTGAATTCATCAAACTGCAATAGCATGAGATTAGCATGAAAACAATGACCCCTAATCATCAAAGGGTAACTTTTGCATACTCTATTGACCAATACATATTTGCCTAGGGGATTTGACACTCTTATCACAAATTCAGTAGACTCTACAGGCAAGTTCATGCTAGAGACTAATTTCATGTAAATATACAAGCGGGTAGATCCCTGATCAATTAAAGCTATAACATTAGTATCATAGAGAGAAAATGTACCCGTGATCACATCGGGGGAGGACACCTCTTCGTGAGCGCGAATGGGGTATGTTCTCACCAGTGTTCTACCCTCAGCTCTTGCAGTCTGCTCTCTAGATGTATTCTTACTACTCATTTCATTTCTCTGGTTTCTCTGAGATCTTTCTCTTGCAGTACTTCCCGGTCTTGCATTCTGAGGTTTCTCTTTCTCACCTGCCTCGGGGCAATTTATGATAAAATGGTCTAGGGATCCACACTTGAAACAAGCTTTATCATTTGCTCGACACTCCCCAGGATGACATCTGCCACACAGCGGGCATTCCAGTCTACTCGGTCGAGCATTGCCAACACTAGCAACCGAGGTGGTCTGAGCTTTAGACCCCAGGTACTGTCTACCTTTACTTCTTTTTGAAAACCCAGCTGAAGTAGTTGATCGAGCAGTAAACTCTCTTGACTTCTTGGATGAGGATTGGAATGACTTGCCTAACTGTCTCTTCTTCGAGTCGCGAGACTTATTGTCAGCTTTCCTTTTCTCTTTGACTAGTTCCTCGGCCTTACAGGCTCTATCGACCAGCACCACAAATTCTTTTAGTTCTAGGACACCAACAAACAAACGGACATCCTCATTTAGCCCGTCCTTGAACCTTTTACACATAATAGCTTCATTGGACACACACTCACGGGTATATTTACTCAGCCTTACGAACTCACGTTCGTATTCAGTCACCATCATTCGGCCTTGCTTTAGTTCCAATAACTCCTTTCTTTTTTGGTCAATGATTGACTAATGTACTTCTTCTGGAACTCCTTTTGGAAGAATTTCCAGTTAACTCTCTCCCTTAGTACCACCGACACAAGGGTGTTCCACCATTTATAGGCCAAATCTCTCAAGAGCGATACCACATACTTCATGCACTATTTAGGCGTGCATGACAACTCATCGAATACACTGATGATATTCTCAAGCCAGAATTTCGCCCTCTCCGGATCATCATCTTTACTAGCTCAAAATTCCTCAGCTTATTGCTTCTGGATCTTATCGACCGGAGGTCTTTCGCTTCTTACTAGCTCTACCACTTGAGGAGCTACCGGAGCGGGCTGAGGAATAGGTGGGGGTAGAGGGGGTTGAGCATTAGGATTTGCTCGAATGTACTCAGTGTACCAATTGCTCATCATATAGAGAAAGGCTTTTCGAGCCTCTTCTCCCTGACCCAAAGTCTCAGGTCTACTCTCTACAAGCGTGGTCCCTCGCGCGGGAGCCGGCGCATTACTTGCAGCATCATCGACTGCAGTTCGATCGTGATCCATTACTATATAAAAACACAATTCAAATCGTAAGGAGTCGTCACACTATCACTATGTAAATACTCAGACATATGGCATGTATAGCTAGACTCATACTTACACTACGTTAGTCCGAGAATCGAAACCGTAGGTTTGATACCACTAAATGTAACACCTCTTACCCGTGCTCAACGCCAGAATCGAATACGAGGCATTACCGAACTTAACTTGCTTAAACATACAACCTTGATCCATAAAATTTCGTTTCAAAATAAAACTTTTCATTCAAGACCATAATGTCCTTATTATGGGTCTATGAGACCCTAAACATACATAAGGAATGGTTCGGGATTAAACTAGAAACTTTTACACACTTAGAAAATTCTTGCTTAAAATAGGTACACACGCCCGTGTGAAATGGAACACACCCGGGTGGGCAGGCCGTGTGGTCACACACGCCCATGTTCCTAGCCTGTGTGGATTTTATTTTTTAATTCGGACCTACAGGGGTTTTCACATGGCCGGACACACGCCCATGTCCATGGCCCGTATCCTTCACACGGCCATGACATGCCCGTGTCCTCACCCGTGTGTGAAAACCTTGGCATTCTATTTATGATGTCATCATCTCAATAAGGTCACACGGCCAGCACACACGTCCGAGTCCTTAGACCGTGTGTCAAGTTAAATTCCTAACTTCAGGTGCAGACTTCACACGACATGGGCATAAACCCATGTCCATGGCCGTGCCTCCCACACAGTTGAGACACACGACCGCGTCTCTGCCCGTGTGTTTACTACTCAGCATACTGACTTGTAAACCTAGCATGCTAGGCGACTCACAGCCAATCAACATGCCCATGGCGCTGGCCGTGTGACACACAAGTCCTAGACACACGCCCGCGTGTCTACCCTTGTGGACATTTGAAAGGCTATCTACCAAGACAAATGCCACCCTACACAGCAACCATACTTATACCAATTCAATCCAACATGTATCATAACTATAAAGCACTTCTAGAGACTCAAAATCAAGACATCCATATGAGCATACTCTTAATCATTTCATCATCAATGTATATATCTAACTTGTCAAGTATTGGCCCAATTCCAATTACCACTTACAAAATGAATTTGATAACATTAATAGCCAACACTTTAGCTAACAAATATGACATAACAAAAGAGACCATGTCCTATGCATGCCATACTCAAAATGAATCCACTTTGCTATACTAAAGAGTAGTCGATAGTGTGACTTCCAAACTCTGACGTTTCCACGAATTCTCGAGCTAATCTTGGCAATGCTAAAAGGAAAAGGGAAATAAGAGGGGTAAGCATAAAGCTTAGTAAGTTTGCATGAAGTAAATAGCAACATAAAGCTCATAATGTCATCCATCCATTACATGAAATAAAAACACAAGTCTTAAGCTCATTTCCATAACTTATACGTACTTACTCTTACCGATTACATACCATGCCACACATCGTAAGCCATTCTCGTGAATTACTCACACATACCTGTAATCACTTCATAACATAGCCTTAGCACTAATCTCATCTCTATTATAAGCTTAACTAGTTATCCCGTTGAATCACTTGGGATACTCAAGGATACATGATCATTATCATTCACATAATTTCGACGCTAATGCTACATCCCATATGTGGTCTTACGTAGGGTCACCGCTAGATGCCGATGCCATATCCCAGATATGGTCTTATACGATTCTCATTTTTTATGCCGATGCCATATCCCTGATATGGTTTTATACGGGATCTTAATTAGGTGCCGAGGCCATGTCCCATACACGGTCTTATACGGGACGTTACCCATATCAAGTCTTGTTGGCATTATCCTCTCGTTTATTAATGTTCAATCGGGACTTCAACATCACAATTCTCATCATTTTCGCATTCAACATCATTACTCAAATTCATAGGAATATTATACATTTTAAATCATACTAGCACGATGTTGAACTTATTACATACAAACTTACCTCGATTTCAAAATAGGCTAAATTGCCCATCTAATCCGACACCTTGCCTTTTTCCCGGTCGAGGTTAATTCTTCATTTTTCTTGATCTATAACAACATTTTAGCTCATTTAGTTGCCACATTAATAAACACATTTCAATAATCACATTGTAACAGCTCGATTTAGGGCCTAGTCGGAACGGTGGTGCGAGACCACAAGTCCAAAGTAGTAATATGAGTTTTTAAGGTCTTTGAGATGTTTGCATAATGATATGAAAGTTTCATGTAGAAATTTTATGGAAATTTCCATTAAAGGGTCCATTAGGACTAAATTGTAAAAGTTGCAAAATATGAGTTTCTAGAAGTTTTTTGTATTAAATAGCTTTAGAATATTAATTAAAAGTCCTTAAATAGCAATTTTCACAAATTATAATTTTTGGACAAAATTGGACATGAGTTACAAATTTGTAAAAGTTTAATGAGAAGCGCATTTTGGTCATTTATCTATTAAATGATTAAATAGGAAAAAGATGACAAAAATCATTCTCATCTTCTTCCTCATGTGCCGAAAATTTGAAGGAAGCCATAGCTAGGGTTCTTCAATTTTTCAAGCTTGCTAGTAAGTTCATCTTAGCCCCGTTTTTAATATTCTCCGTGTTTTTGGAGTCCTCGTAACATGAATTAGCTATTTTTAGCTATAAGTTGAGCTAAGATGCATGTTCAAAAATCTACCCATGTATAACATGTTTGTAAAATGATGTTTTATGGAAGATTATAAGAGTTTGATGTTAGATAAACATCTTTTTCTAAGTGAATTTCATGAGAAATGCTAGTAAGGACTAGTTTGTAATTATTATAGAATTTGCCATACATGGTAGAAATAGTGAGATTTTTGTTATTGCTATAGTTGAGAAAATGAATCAGCTAAGCATGAAGTTCACAAAAGATGAATAAAAATCACTTTACGAGCCTTGGGGCAAAAGTGTAATTATGAGAAAGTTTAGGAGCAAAATTGTAATTTTGCCAAAGTATGAGTTAAGAGTCAATTTAGTCAATGTGATTATTAAATAATCTAAACTATTATTATAGATCAAGAAAAACAAAGCCCGGATCGAAACCGAGGCAAGAACAAAGTCGAGGACTAAATTGCATATCTACATACATTTTGTATACAGAGGTAAGTTTGTATGATTTCTAAGCTTTATAGTTACTATCATTGACTTGGTTAGTATAGTGTACATTATCACCAAGGAAAGGTTTAATGCTATGTTAAACGAAGAAATCAAAGAGATTAAGCATGAGAAAGTCCCGATTGAAGTTGAATTACTTAGGATACTCGATCTATCACATGAAATGAGAAAGTTCGTATAATACCAAGCCAAGGTAAGGCATCGGCAATCAAGCTAGTTATCAAGTAAGACCAAGACAAGTCTTGGAATTGAAGAGTTATTATGAGATGAAGACCCATATAAGCCCAAGACAAGGCATGGCATTGGTGAGTCTCCAAGCAAAGATGTCATGTAAGTCTAAGACATGTCTTGGCATTGAAAAGCTATCATGAGATAGAGATCTCATGTAAGTCCAAGCCAAGGCATGGCATTAGTGAGTAACAAGGAAGATTTCATGTAAGTCCAAGCCAAGGCTCGGCATTGACCAGTTCATGAGTGAAGATACCAAGTAAGACCATGTCAAGACATGGCAATGGTAAGTTCCCAAGGGAACTCATGAGAAAGACTTCGTATAAGTCCATGTCAAGACATGGCATCGACACCAAGATGAGAGATTCCATGTAAGACTGTAGCTAGGATACGGCTTTGGCGTCGAGTAATGTGAAATGAGATTCAGTATCCTCGGTTATTCATAGAAATTCATCGGGCAAATGAACAAAAAATAAACAAGAAAGCAAGAAAGTTAAGCAAGTAAAGCTATTATTAAGGAATGCTAGCTAAGGCTAATTAAGAGTATTATTCATGTTATGAATGATGAAGTTAAGATTATGCTTACCATGACAGAGTATGTTAATCTATATGATTAAGTGACACAGGTACCTCGTTTACTTCACGAGCATGAGACTAGTAAGTATCATGAGATATGTAAGAACCAGTATGAGTAAGTAAGCTTAAATAGTAGAAAGTTATGATGCCATTGTGTATAGCAAATGGTTTATGTTAAACAAGAATATTGCTATATGCATTACATGCAAACTTACTAAGCTAAATGCTTATGTCTTTTATTCTTTCTTTCCATGTAGTCCTGCCAAGCTAATGTCGTGGATCATCGTCATCGGAGCTCGAAGCACACTATCAATTGCTATTTTGGTATAGCCAAGATATTTATATTAAGTATGGCATGTATAGGAAGCATTTCATTTTGAGAATATGTCTTAAGAAGGGCAAAAGTATGGGCTATCAAATTTATTATTCTTTTGTATGTGGCGAAGTGATAGGCCAAGATTGTCTAAGAATGTATGTTTATAAATGTCAAAGAAGTATACATCACTGTTCTTGTTAGATGAAGTATTTGAATTGATGAATGTAGCTTGAGATTGATCTATAATTTCAGGGTGGCAATTGGCTTGGTAAATAGCCTTCAAGTGCCCACACGGATAGACACACGGGCGTGTGTCTAAGCCGTGCGTCCCCTGCACCTTAGTACTCTAAGTTAGACTAGACCACGGTCTAAGCCCACGAGCGTGTTAAGGCCGTGTGAATATAGTCAGTGTCAGCCACGGCCTAAGCCCACGGAGTGTCAAGGCCGTGTGCTATTTGGTAGTGTCCACCACGGGTGGAAGACACGGGCATGTCTCGAAGTTCACGGGCGTGTCCCAAGCCACATGGGCGTGTGACTCCTGTTTTAAGGAAAAGTTTTCGATTGAGTTCCAAAAGTTTCCAGATATGTGTTTAAGGCCTCGTAGGCCTATAAGATGTATGAGTTGTTTAAAAAAGAGAAGTTTTTAATTCGGAATGAAATTTTATAGCCCGTAAATACAATTTTAAGCAAGTTCAAGCATAGTAATATCTCGTATCCGGTCTTAGCCTCAGACTCGGGTATGGGGTGTTACATTTAGTGTTATTAGAGCTACGATTTAGTCAATTCTAGGACTAACGTAGCACGAGCACGAGTCTAGCTATAATGCCATACGTAAGAATGTTTTTATAATGATAGTGTGACGACTCCTGACGACTTAAATTGTGTTTATACATATAGTAAATGGATCCCGAAAGAGCTGTGGCGGATGACATAGAAAGTAATGCGTCGGCTCCCGCTGAAGGGACAGTGTCAAATGAGAATGAGAGTAGACCCACTACGGTGAGTCAAGGAGGAGGAGAAGAGGCTAGAGAAGCCTTCCTCCATATGATGAACACATGGTATACAGAGTTCGTTCGTACAAACCCAAATGCATAGCCCCCTCCACCCCCGCCTATTCCTCAATCTATCCCAGTAGCCCCTCAAGTAGTAGAGGTGGCAAGAGGAGTTAAGCCTCCAGTTGATAGGATCAGGAAACATGGGGTAGAAGAATTTCAGGCTAAAAGAGATGATGATCTGGAAAAAGCTGAGTTCTGGTTAGAAAATACCATCAGGGTATTTAATGAGTTGTCGTGCACATCTGAGGAATGCATGAAGTGTGTAGTCTCTCTTTTAAGAGATTCTACCTATCAATGGTGGAACACCCTTGTGTCAGTGGTACTGAGAGAAAAGGTTACATGGGAATTTTTTCAAGAAGAGTTCAAGAAAAATATATCAGTCAAAGGTTTGTAGACCAAAAAAGAAAGGAATTTCTAGAATTGAAGCAAGGCAACATGTCGGTGACTGATTACGAGCTCAAGTTTGTGTGACTTAGTAAATACGCTCGAGAGTGTGTATCCACCGAGGCCATTATGAACAAGAGATTTGAAGATGGACTAAATGATGACATCAAATTGTTTGTCGTTGTCTTAGAACTAAAGGAATTCGTTGTGCTAGTGGAGAGGGCTTGTAAAGCCGAAGAGCTAGTAAAGGAGAAGAAAAAATCTGAAATGGAGTCTCGTGACTCTAGAAAGAGATAGTGGAATAAGTCATTCCAATCCTCATCCAAGAAGTCAAGAGATTTCTCCACCTGGTCGGCTACTTCCACTGGGTTTTCAAGGAAGGACAAGAGTAAACAGTATTCGAGAAATAAGGCACAGACGACTTTAGTTGCTAGTGTGGGGAACATCCGATCGGATAGACCCGAATGCCCACAGTGTGGCAGACGTCATCTGAGAGAATGCCGAGCACATGAAAATGCATGTTTTAGATGTGGTTCCCAAGACCACTACATAAAGGATTGTCCTGAGACAACAAAAGAAGAGAGAACTCAGAACCCGAGATCAGGGAGTATGATCAGAGGAAGACTACAGAGGAACCCGGGAAGTGGGGCAAGTGGAAGAGGTAACCCTAGAGAGCAGGCCACGAGACCCGAGGGTAGGGCGTATGCAAGAACTTATGCCATTCGCGCTCGCAAGGAGGCATCATCTCCTGATGTTATTATGGGTACCTTTTCTCTTTATGATATCAAAGTTATTGCTTTAATAAATCCCGGATCCACACACTCTTACATTTCCATGAAAGTAGTATCCAATATGAGTGTGCCTATAGAGTCTACAGAATTTACGATTAAGGTGTCTAATCCTTTAGGCAAGAGTGTGTTAGTTGATAAAGTTTGTAAAGATTGTCAATTAATGATTAAAGGCTATTGTTTTAAGGTGAACCTTATGTTGCTGCCATTTGATGAGTTTAACATCATTCTTGGTATGGACTGGTTGACCACCCATGATATAATAGTTAATTGTGGGAAGAAATACCATGAGATGAGATGTGAGAATGGGGACTTTCTCCATGTAGAATCAGATGAACAAAGTAGATCGCCAGTAGTAATTTCTCATATGACAGCACAAAGATATATAAGAAAAGGGTATGGGGCGTATCTTGCCTTTGTGATGAATACTAGAGAAACAGAGCTAAAGATTGAGTCAGTACTAATAGTAAGTGAGTACTTGGATGTTTTTCCCGAGGAATTACCAGGACTACCACCAGTTAGAGAATTTGAGTTCAGCATTAAGCTAGCTCCCGGTACTGTACCAATATCTATTACTCCTTACAGAATGGCTCCAACGAAGTTGAGAGAATTGAAGTTACAGTTGCAAGAGTTAACAGATAAAGGCTTTACAAGATCAATTTGTTCTCCATGGGGTGCTCCAATTTTATTTGTGAAAAAGAAAGATGGCACCATGAGATTGTGCATAGATTACCATCAGCTTAATAAAGTGACAGTGAAGAACAAGTACCCATTGCCTAGAGTCGATGATTTGTTTGATCAATTGAGAGGAGCCACTGTGTTCTCCAAAATAGACTTGAGATCGTGGTACTATCAGTTGAGAGTAAAGGATTCAGATGTTTCCAAGACCGCTTTTCGAACAAGATATGGGCATTATGAGTGTTTAGTCATGCCCTTTGGATTGACCAATGCTCCTGCGATATTCATGGACTTAATGAACCGCATCTTTAGGCCATATCTCGACAAGTTTGTAGTCGTTTTTATTGATGATATATTGATTTATTCTCAAGATGAGAATGAGCATACTGAACACCTATGGACAATTTTACAGATTCCACGAGAAAATCAGTTGTATGCCAAGTTCAGTAAAAGTGAATTTTGGCTTAAGGAAGTAGGATTTCTAGGACATATTGTCTCGGGAGAAGGAGTCTGAGTAGCCCAAGTAAGATTTCGGCTATAATGGATTGGAAACCATAGAGGAACATCGCTGAGATTAGAAGTTTCCTAGGCCTAGCCGGCTATTACAGACGATTTGTCAAGGGGTTTTCCATGATTGCAACCCCGATGACTAAATTGTTACAGAAAATTGTGAAGTTTGAGTGGACAGAAAGATGCCAACAAAGTTTCGAGAAACTGAAAGCATTGTTAACAGAAGCTCTAGTTTAAGTACAACCTGAGACGGGGAAAGAATTCGTAATTTACAGTGATGCATCCTTAAATGGGTTAGGCTGTGTGCTTATGCAAGAGGGCAAAGTGATTTCTTATGCCTCAAGACAGTTGAAGCCTCATGAGAAGAACTATCTGACACACGATCTAGAGTAGACTGCCATAGTCTTCGCATTGAAGATATGGAGACACCATCTATATGGTGAAAGATGCCAAATTTTCACCGATCACAAAAGTTTGAAGCACTTGATGACGCAAAAAGAGTTAAACTTAAGGCAACGGAGATGGTTAGAGTTAATAGAATACTATGAGTTGATCATTGACTATCATCCAGGAAAGTCGAATGTGGTCATTGATGCTTTAAGCATAAAGTCCCTATTTGCATTAAGGGCAATGAATTTACCAATGACTTTATTCAGTGATGGTTCTATTTTAGCTGAGTTGAGAGCTAGACCAGTATTCCTCCAAGAGATTTTTGTGGCTAAAAGAGCCCATTACGATTCAGATGTTCAATCCGACTTTTGGATTAATTCCAATGGATGTTTCATGTTTAAAGATAGAGTTTGTGTACCGATAAAGGAAGAGCTTATTCAGAGAATTTTGCACAAGGCACATAACGAATGTTTATCTGTACATCAAGGTAGTTCCAAGATGTGTAATGACTTGAAGGAATAGTATTGGTGGCCAAGAGTGAAGAAAGATATTTCAGAGTTTGTTTCCAAATAATTGATTTGCCAACAAGTAAAGGTTGAACACCAAGTACCTTCGGGTTTGCTTCAACCCATTTTGGTTCCCAAGTGGAAATGGGATTGTATTACCATGGATTAACGGGTTTGCCGTTGTCTCCGAGCAAGAATGATGTTGTATGGGTTGTGGTTGATAGACTCACAAAGTCAGCCCATTATATACCTGTACGAGTGGATTACTCACTCGACAAGCTGGCAAGCTTTTATGTTTTTGAAATAGGAAGACTTCACGGAGTTCCGTTGTCAATCATATCTGATAGAGATCCGAGATTCACATCCAGATTTTGGAAGAAGTTACAAGAGGCCCTAGGTACAAAGTTGAGCTTTAGTACAGCTTTTCATCCTCAAACCGATGGACAATCGGAGAGGTTAATACAAGTACTCGAGAATATGTTTCGGTGTTGTATTCTTGAATTCCAAGGTAGTTGGGAAAAGTTTCTTCCATTGGTAGAATTTACCTACAATAATAGCTTTCAGTCGAGCTTAAAGATGGCACCTTATGAGGATCTATATGGGCGTAAGTGTCGAATGCCTTTATTTTGGACTGAACTCAAAGAAGATCAAATTCACGGAGTTGAATTGGTTAGAGAAGTTGAAGAGAAAGTGAAAGTGATACGAGAGTGTTTAAAAGCCACCTCCAACAGACAAAAATCGTACTCAGATTGAAGAAGAAAAGAAATAGAGTATTAAGCCGGGGACAAAGTTTTCTTGAAAGTGTCACCATGGAGAAAAGTTCTAAGATTTGGCCGGAAAGGCAAGTTGAGCCCACGTTTCATTGGACTATATGATATTACAAAGAGAGTTGGGCCAGTAGCTTACCGATTGGCTTTGCCATCTGAGTTAGAAAAGATACATGATGTGTTTCATGTGTCTATGTTGAGATGCTACCGATCAGATCCCTCACATGTAATTACCCCGTCAAAGATAGAGATTCATCCCGATATGACTTATGGTGAAGAACCAGTCAAGATTTTAACTCGGGAAGTCAAGCAACTAAGGAATAAAAGTATTGCCCAAGTGAAAGTATTATGGCAAAGACATGGAATAGAAGAAGCTACATGCGAACCAGAAGAGAGCATGAGAAACCAGTACCCAAACCTATTTGCTGGTAAGGTTTTCAAGGACGAAAATCCCTAAGGGGGAGAATTGTAACAGCCTGATTTAGGGCCTAGTCGGAATGGTGGTGCAAGACCACAAGTTCGAAGTAGTAATATGAGTTTTTAAGGTATTTGCAAAGTTTTCATGATGATATGAAAGTTTCATGTAGAAATTTTATGGAAATTTCCATTAAAGGGTCCATTAGAACTAATTTGCAAAAGTTGCAAAATATGAGTTTCTAGAAGCTTTTTGTATTAAATAGCTTTAGAATATTAATTAGAAGTCCTTAAATAGCAATTTTCCCAAATTATAATTTTTGGACAAAATTAGACATGAGTTAGAAATTTGTAAAATTTAATGAGAAGGGCATTTTGGTCATTTAATCTATTAAATGATTAAAATAGGAAAAAGATGACAAAAATCATTCTCATCTTCTTCCTCAAGTGCCAAAATTTGAAGGAAGCCATAGCTAGGGTTCTTCAATTTTTCAAGCTTGCTAGTAAGTTCATGTTAGCCCGTTTTTAATATTCTTCGTGTTTTTGGAGTCCTCGTAACATGAATTAGCTATTTTTAGCTATAAGTTGAGCTAAGATGCATGTTCAAAAATCTACCCATGTATAACTGTTTGTAAAATGATGTTTTATGGAAGATTATAAGAGTTTGATGTTAGATAAACATCTTTTTCTAAGTGAATTTCATGAGAAATGCCAGTAAGGACTAGTTTGTAATTATTATAGAATTTGCCATACATGGTAGAAAAAGTGTGATTTTGTTATTGCTATAGTTGAGAAAATGAATCAGCTAAGCATGAAGTTCACAAAAGATGAATAAAAAATCACTTTACGAGCCTTGGGGAAAAAGTGTAATTATGAGAAAGTTTAGGGGCAAAATTGTAAATTTGCCAAAGTATGAGTTAAGAGTCAATTTAGTCAATGTGATTATTAAATGATCTAAACTATTATTATAGATCAAGAAAAAACGAAGCCCGGATCGAAACCGAGGTAAGAACAAAGTCGAGGACTAAATTGCATATCTATATACATTTTGTATATCGAAGTAAGTTTGTATGATTTCTAAGCTTTATGATTACTATCATTGAATTGCTTAGTATACTGTACATTATCACCATGGAAAGGTTTAATGCTATGTTAAACAAAGAAATCAAAGAGATTAAGCATGAGAAAGTCCCTATTGAAATTGAATTACCTAGGATACTCGATCTATCACATGAAATGAGAAAGTTCGTATAAGACCAAGCCAAGGCATGGCATCGGCAACAAAGTAAGTTATCATGTAAGACCAAGACAAGTCTTGACATTGAAGAGTTATTATGAGATGAGGACCCATATAAGCCTAAGCCAAAGCATGGCATTGGTGAGTCTCCAAGCAAAGAATGTCAAGTAAATCCAAGACAAGTCTTGGCATTGAAAAGCTATCATGAGATAGAGATCCCATGTAAGTCCAAGCCAAGGCATGGCGTTGGTGAGTAACAAGGAAGATTTCATGTAAGTCCAAGACAAGGCTCGGCATTGACCAGTTCATGAGTAAAGATACCAAGTAAGACCATGTCAACACATGGCAATGGTAAGTTCCCAAGGGAACTCATGAGAAAGACTTCGTATAAGTAAATGTCAAGACATGGCATCGACACCAAGATGAGAGATTCCATGTAAGACCGTATCTAGGATATGGCTTTGGCATCGAGTAATCTGAAATGAGATTCAGTAACCTCGGTTATACATAGAAATTCATCGGGCAAATGAGTAAAGAATAAATGAGAAAGCAAGAAAGTTAAGCAAGTAAAGCTATTATTAAAGAATGCTAGCTAAGGATAATTAGGAGTATTATTCATGTTATGAATGATGAAGTTAAGATTATGCTTACCATGACAGAGTATGTTAATCTATATGATTAGGTGACACAAGTACCTTGTTTACTTCACGAGCATTAGACTAGTAAGTGTCAAGAGATATGTAAGAACCAGTATGAGTAAGTAAGCTTAAATAGTTGAAAGTTATGATGCCGTTGTTTATACCAAATGGTTTATGTTAAACAAGAATATTGCTATATGCATTACATGCAAACTTACTAAGCTAAATGGTTACGTCTTTTATTCTTTCTTTCCATGTAGTCCTGCCAAGCTAATCTCGTGGATCATCGTCATTGGAGCTTGGGGCACACTATCAATCGCTATTTTGGTATAGCCAAGATGTTTATATTAAGTATGGCATGTATAGGAAGCATTTCATGTTGAGAATATGTCTTAAGAATGGCAAAAGTATGGGCTATCAAATTTATTATTCTTTTGTATGTGGCGAAGTGATAGGCCAAGATTGTCTAAGTATGTATGTTTATAAATGTCAAAGAAGTATACATCATTTTTCTTATTAGATGAAGTATTTGAATTGATGAATGTAGCTTGAGATTGATCTATAATTTCAGGGTGGCAATTGGCTTGGTAAATAGCCTTCAAGTGCCCACACGGATAGACACACGGGCGTGTGTCTAAGCTGTGCGTCCCTTGCACCTTAGTACTTTAAGTTAGACTAGAACACGGTCTAAGCCCACAGGCGTGTCAAGGTCGTGTGAATATAGTCAGTGTCGGCCACGCTCTAAGCCCACGGGCGTGTCAAGGCCGTGTGCTATTTGGCAGTGTCCACCACGGGTGGAGACACAGGCATGTCTAGGAGTACACGGGCGTGTCCCAAGCCACATGGGCGTGTGACCCCTGTTTTCAGAAAAAGTTTTCGATTGAGTTCCGAAAGTTTCCAGATATGTGTTTAAGGCCTCGTAGGCCTATGAGATGTTTGAGTTGTTTAAGAAAGAGAAGTTTTTAATTCGGAACGAAATTTTATAGCCCGTAAATACAAATTTAAGCAAGTTCAAGCATAGTAATGTCTCATATTCGGTCTTAGCCTCGGACTCGGGTATGGGGTGTTACACACATTTTGGCAAAATTATCATTTTTGAAAAATTACCATTTTACCCTTAAGCTTTCTCAAAATGACAATTTTACCCCTAGGCTCGGAAATCATTTCTAATCAAATTTCTTTCTTTAACAAGACTAGGTGAACATTTATTACTTTTATGGCAACCCTCGATACTCCTTATTTCACACATTTACCACATATTTTACAACCTTTACAAAAAGGTCCTTTTAGGTGTTTTCGTGATAACACCTTTCACAAAAGTTGTTTATCTAACAACTAAGACTCATTTTCTTCCATAAAAATGCGGCAAACAACAAAAATGCTCACATGGAAAAACTCGAAACTTTCAACCATTTTGCAACATAGTCCCCTCTTTAGCTAACTCAAGCTTTAGGGGTTCCAAAAGTACAATTATTATCAAGAAAAATCACCAAAATCAATTACTTGCAAAGAGGATAGGTTGCTGAAAATTTGAAGCTTTCAAATACCTATTTTGCTGGTATTTTCAGTGGAGAAGAAGAGAGGAAAGGTGATATATTTTTCTTTTCTTTATTTTATTATAAAATATCAATTTAGTCACCAAATCTTTACCAACTTTGACTCATTTTTCAACTCTTTGTCCCCTATGGCCGGTCAACCATTACTGGAGGGCTTAAATTCACTTTAAGGACCTCCAATTAATATTCTATAGCTTTTAGGCACCTTTAGCTTGTAAAATAGAACTTTCGCACTTTATGCGATTTAGTCCTTTTTCGTAATTAAGCATGAAATCGCAAAAATTAAAGCACCAAAAATTCCATACACCTATATAATCATGCTATAACTCATAAAATAATATTAAAATAATCTTCTTCAACCTCAAATTAGTGGTCCTGAAACCACTGTTCCGACCAGCCCATAAATCGGGCTATTACAACTAGCTTCAGCTCGAACTGTTGTGCCTCAATTTCGGGTCTCCTAATACCCGGATTAAGATCATGAAATACTGGCACGACATACTGTCTTAAAGCTCTGTCCCTATAGTCAGCAATAAGGATAGGATTTTGAGCAAGGTTTGCTCTGTTTCCTTGATTTGAATTTTCGAAGTTCATTTCTTCGGTCCTTTTCTGACTTGCTTGTCTTCTTTACTATTGAAAAGTTCGTTCTATCTCAGGGTCTACAAGGAGTAAATCAATAATTCGGTCATTACTCATAAACACCTGAAATAATCAAGAAAAATTAATCAAGTTGAAATTTAAATAGAAAATTAAACCAAAATGCAAAACTAACAAATTCACAAAGAATGACTTTTTTAAAACACAGTCCCTGGCAACGGTGCCAAAAACTTGGAACGACGGAAATGTGAAAGTGTAAACAATCGCAACATGTAATAAAGTGACAAGTTAATGTCGAGTTATCGTACCCACATGGACTATGAAAAGAATTATTTATGAATGCTATTTAAAACACTTTGGGGAAGAAAAATATTTTGTTTGAAGAGGGTGATTAAAAACTAATATTTTAAACTAAGTAAACTAAATAAATAAATCTCAAATGCACAATTTCAAAATACAATTTTAATCAAGATGACATAAGTGTGTTAGACTAATTACATTTCTTAACTTAGAATTATTAAACTCATGTTTATATTATGATGAATAAATTCACGGCAATTTGGTAATTTGCTAACTTATGAACATACTCACCTACCAAAATCCATTCATTTCTTGACTATATCCCTATGTCAATTCAACTGATTAAACAAATCTTAATAGGCAAATATGTTATTGCACATACATACTTGTTAAATATAAATAATCTCTTGTACATATCCCTATGTCAATTCAAACAATTAACTCGATTTAATAAGCACATAAAAGACTATGTGAGGTAACAAAGTATCCTTACCTTCAAACAGTTTAATCACAATAATCTTGCAAGTTATGCAAGGCAAATGTATTGTCAGATACCGTTGCTAATTTAACCCTCAGCTACCTTAGATGATTAAACATGCACTGGTTAAGTACTGTGTCCATTAATTACAATTTCAATCCGTTTAAATAATTAATTCATTAGCTACCTTACAATTGTAATGCAAGAATAACTTAGTCATGATTTTACTTAATTAAGCATCTTACCTAGGCCTATAACAACATAAACACAATTTTAACAATTTTAGCAAACAAAATTGAATAAATCTAACACGAATTAAATCCAAGATAAATTGATAAATCAACCATTCCAACAACATAAATAGTCATAGATATGTTCATCATAACAACAACAAAAATTAAAGAGATAGGGAACAAGAATCAAATCCAGTGTTTTTCCGTGGCTTGACTAAGTTGCTCTGTTCTTCCTTCTCCGTTGTCCTCGTCGACCAAGGCTTCTATGAACACTTAATTCCTGCTCCAAATGGCTGATTAATGCCCCTTTTTCAAGAGGAGAAATAGGCAAGAGAGCAAGGGAATTTGGAATGGAAAAGAAGAGAGAAAGTGGAGAAAAGAGAGAAAAGATGTGAATACTTGAGGTGTGTTGAATGATCAACCAAGGGGGGTTTTTATAGCTGAAGATGGCTGCTAAAATTAGCTAAAAATAGTAGCCAAAGAGCCATCCCTTGGCCGGCCACACATGTGGCAAGGTTGATGGTTTCAACTTTGCTAAATTTGGCTTGGGGCATATCTATAAAGCCATCAATTGTGGAGGGGTTTGAATGCAACTTGAACAAGTCTTCAACGGCCTCTTTGCAAGCTTAAATAATCAGGTAATAAGCTGATTTGGGTCAACCCTTGAGACAGTTTTTGGGCTATCTATTTCTTGGTCGGTTCGGTTCACTCGGTCCAGTTCAACAAAATAATTTATTAACCCAAATTAAATTGGATTAATTAGAATTAATTATATTATGAATTAATATATATAATTTTGGACCGTCTTAGGCTGAAATTTAGTTTGCCTCGATACTTTAAATTGCTTCCCGATTTTGTGCTTCTAATAGTGTCTGCAGAGCCATTTTTTGCCCTTTGTGTAAATCTGTCAAAAATAACCAAAATTTATAAAAATTAATTATAAAATTAACTAAAATTCAACATGTTCATATTTTAAGTGCACTTTAATTGTTTTATAAAAATTAATTATTTTTCGACAAGAATTTTACCGAAACTGTATGATTTTAAGTTAAAAAGGGTATGGAAAAATGTGTACATTTCTGTGTTTCCATTCAGCTGGGTAGAGCTTACCGTTTTAGCTCAATAGAGCTTACTGTTCATCAGCTCAGGAGGAGCTTACTGATCATGGCTTGAAAGAGCAGAAATGATGATGAATGGACGGATTACTGATGTTTATTACCTGAGTATCCTTTGGAGTTCTAATAGGTTCAACGGGCATAAATTTTGCTTATACGGATGAGTACTATTATTGAATGGATTATTGGTTATATGATTGAGAATGAAATGTTGAATGCTAGCTATATTGAGTATTGAATTATGATAATGGATGATTTCATGTATTAACATGTCTAAACTATGGATAAATGCTTGTGATAGGCATTTGGAAATTGTATGGAGTTTACCTTAGTTATTTGCATTGGTTTGGTACAAATGGTAAGTTTAATTATGAATTATATGGGCTTACTAAGCTATAAAGCTTACTATGTTTCATTTCCTTGTTTTATAGAGGTTGGATAGCTCGCTCGTTCCGGACAAGTCGGAGTTACACATCACACTATCCAATTACTGATTGGTACTTTTGAACTTGTGGCTATATGTAAACATGGCATGCATAGGCTAGTTTAAAATATGTTAGTTATGTTACTTGATATCATGATTTTGGTATGTTTTTGTGTATAAGTTAAGCCATGTGATTTGGCGTATTTTGGTACTATGTTTTGGTTAAGTTTAAGTGTTCAATTATGGTATGTTTTAGTAAGGAATGGATGGAATGAAAATGTGTAAGTGAAGTCTTGATATGTAGTTGATATATGAATGAATTATGCATAGTATTAATTAAGTAATTGAATATCAAGTGGAATTGGTATTATGTATGAAATGTTATGGAATGATTGCCAATTGGGTTATAAAATGTGGTCATTTGTGCTTGTTTAAGCTTGTGGAAATAGGGTGACAAATGGCTACACAAATAGCCTATTTTTCCCACACGGGCGTGTGTTTCAGCCGTGTGTGACACACGGTTAAGTACACTACCGTGTGTCCCTTGGTGTAGAACTGGAATTGAAGTCAATATGTTCCACACGGCCTCACGCACAGGGATGTGACCGGCCGTGTGGTACAAGTCAGTATACCTCCGTAAATGGCACACGGTCTAGCACACGGGCGTGTGGCTTGGCCATGTTGATAAGTCAGTATACCCTACAACTTTGGCACGACCTGATACACGGGCATGTATGGCCATTTCGAAGGGCACACGTGCTAGACACATGGGCCTGTGGTTGGCCGTGTGACCCAAGTTAGTAAACTCTCCAGTTTTCACACGGCCTAGCATACTGGCGTGTCGTCGACCGTGTGACACAAGTCAGTATGTATGCCCTGTTTTCACACGGTCTAAGACACGGGCGTGTCTACTAGCCGTGTGAGGCACACGGCCTGTTCACACGGGCGTGTGATAATTGTAATGTTGAAATTTTTCTAAGTTTCGAAAATTTTAATATGTTACCGATTTGGTCTCGAATGCATGATTTAAGCTTTATATGTTCGATTTAAGTACATATTGAATGTGTATGAATGTTATTTATTGAAATGAGATTATATTTGAGAAATGAATGTTCTGAACTGAGTTACAAGTCCGGTAATGCCTCTTAACCTATTTCAGCGACGGTTACGGGTTACGGGTTTTAAATTTGTTGGTATCAGAGCTACAATTTAGTCGATTCTAGGGCTAATGTTTTCAAATTGTGATAGTGTGATGACTCTTGACGTTTTCAAGTGTGTTTTTATATAGTAATGGATCCCGAACAAGCTGTAGCAGATGATGTAGAAGGTAACACGCCAGCTCCAACTCAAGAGATTGCGCCTACTGAATGTAGACTCGTGCCTAGTAGTCACAAGGGTGAGGCTAAAAAGTTCTTCTTTTAGATAATGAACGAGTGTCTCACACAGTACATTCGTACGAACCCGGCTGTTCAGCAACCTCCACACCCATCTGTTCCCCACCTGATCCGTATAGTTCCTCAAGGTATTAATCCATTGAGATTAAATAAACCACCTGTCGATAAGATACGGAAACATGGAGCCGAGGAATTCAGAGCCACTGTTAATGATGACCCTGAGAGAGTCGAGTTTTGGCTTGAGAACACGATTCGAGTATTTAATGAAATGTCCTGCACACGTGAAGAATGTTTAAAATGTGTTGTAACACTGTTGAGAGACACTGCGTATTAGTGGTGCAATACTTGATATCCATTGTTTCGCGAGAAAGAGTTACTTGGGATTTCTTTCAAGTTAAATTTAGAAAGAAATACATCAGCCGAAGGTTCATCGATAAGAAAAGAAAGGAATTTCTTGAATTGAAGCAGGGCCGTATGTCAGTCACAGAATATGGAGAGTTTGTACAACTCAGCGAATACGCCCGTGAATGTGTATCTTCTGAAGCTATAATGTGTAAAAGATTCGAGGATGGATTGAATAAAGAAATTAGAGTGTTAGTCGGAATTCTTAAGATGAAAGAGTTTGTTGTTTTATTTGACTGAGCTTGTAAAGCCGAAGAGCTTTGTAAAGAGAAAAGAAAAGTCGATTCTGAGGCTAGAGATTCAAGAAAGAGATTTGTAGGAAAATCAAATCAGTCAGTATTAAAGAAATTTAGAGAAAATCATCCTCGTTCTACGGCTTTTGCGGGAATTTCGATTAGAGACAGAGATGTGAGACATTTCAGTTCTAAACCTCAGGCAACATCGTTGCCAGTATGGGAAGTGTTAGAAATGCTGGACCTGAATGTAAACACTGCAATAAGAGACATTACGTTGAATGTAGATTAGTGAGCGAGGCTTGCTTTAAATGTGGATCTCTTGATCATTATCCCAGGGACTGTCCAAAAAAGTTTATAGCTGAAAGAGAAGAACCGGAAAAAGTAACACAGCTACTAGAGGGAGACCACCCTGAAACACTGCAAATATGAGTGGTAACCGAGGTGCTACGAGAGATTTGACTGTGAGATCTGAAGCACGAGCACCTGCTAGAACTTATGCTATCCGTGCACGGGAGGAGGCATCATCGCCGGACGTTATTATCGGTACTTTTTCTCTTTTTGATACTGACATAGTTGCGTTGATAGATCCTGGATCAACTCATTCATATATATATATGTTTGAACTTAGTATTTTAAAAGAGTTTACACGTCGAGTCTATAGAGTTTGTAATCAAAGTATAGAACCCCTTAGGCAAATCTGTTTTTGTTGATAAAATTTGTAAGAGTTGTCCTTTGATGATTCGGGGTTACTGTTTTCGGGCTGACTTGGTGCTTCTATCGTTCGATGAGTTTAATGTGATTCTTGGAATGGACTGGTTGACTATGCACAATGCGGTTGTGTATTGTAGACAGAAGACTATCAAATTGAAATGTCAAAATGGTGAGATTCTTCGGATTAAGTCTAATGATTCAATTGAATTACCTACTGTGATATCGTCTATGCTAGCTCAGAAATATATGAAAAAGGGCTGTGATGCATATTTTGCATACGTACTGGATACAAAGGTGCCTGAATCAAAGATTTAAATCTGTAGCTGTTGTTTGTGAGTTTTTGGATGTATTTTCAGAAGAATTATCGGGTTTGCCAACAATCAAAGAAGTTGAATTTGGTATTGAATTAGTACTGAGAACAACACCTATATCGATAGCTCCATACAGAATGGCTCCAACAGAATTAAAAGAATTGAAAGCTCAATTGCAAGAATTGACAGACAAAGGTTTTGCACGACCGAGTTATTATCCTTGGGGTGCACCGGTATTATTCATGAAAAATAAAGATGCACGATGAGAATGTGTATCGACTACAGACTGCTGAATAAAGTGACTATAAAGAACAAATATCCTCTACCGTGGATTAATGATTTATTTGATCAGTTGAAAGGGGCTACATTATTTTCAAAGATTGATTTGAGATCGGGTTATTATCAAGTGCGAGTTAAAGAGTCGGATGTGCCGAAAACTACATTTAGAACAAGGTATGGCCATTATGAATTCCTTGTTATTCCTTTCAGTTTAACTAATGCTCCTGCCATTTTTATGGACTTGATGAATCAAATATTCAGACCGTATTTAGACAGATTTGTTGTTGTATTCATTGACGATATTTTGATCTATTCACGAGATGAATCTGAGCATACTGAACATTTGAGAATTGTGTTACAAACTCTACGTGGTAAGTAGTTATTTGCAAAGTTCAGTATGGGGCATATTATCTCAGTTGATGATATTAGAGTTGACCCGAGTAAAGTTTCTGCTATTATTGATTGGAAATCTTCGAGAAATGTGTTTGATGTCCGTAGTTTTCTAGGCTTAACGGGATATTATCGAAGATTCGTCAAAGGATTCTCAATGATTGCAACACCAATGACACGACTACTTCAAAAAGACGTAAAGTTCGTATGGTCAGAAAAATACCAGCAGAGTTTTGAGCAGTTGAAAGTACTGAAGCACCCGTATTGGTTCAACCGAAAACTAGGAAGAAATTTATGATTTATAGTGATGCATCATTAAACGGTCTGGGATGTGCTCTGATGCAAGAAGGTAAGGTTATAACTTTTGCTTCTTGGCAGTTGAAACCGCATGATAAGAACTATTCGACACATGACTTAGAGTTGGCCGCAATTGTATTCGCATTGAAAATTTGGTGACACTACTTATACAGTGAGAAATGCCACCTTTATACGGATCATAAGTGTTTGAAATATTTGATGTCACAGAAATATTTGAATTTGAGACGGCGAAGATGGCTCAAGCTACTAAAAGATTATGAATTTGGGATTGATTATCACCCGGGAAAAGTTAATGTTGTTGCTGATGCCTTGAGCCAAAAATCTTTATTTGATTTACGAACAATAAACACCCTGTTGCTGATTTGTGAACTAAAAGCTAAACCGGTATTTCTTCAACAAATCTGTGAAGCTCAAGAAGATGAAAGTGATTTACAAGCTAAACGAATGCAATGTGAGTCTAATTCTGATTTAGAATTTCGTATTGGAATTGACTATTATTTAATGTACCAAAATAGAATTTGGGTATCGAAAAATTCAGAACTCATTCAAAAGATTTTGCACGAAGCATACCATAGCTGCTTATCTGTTCATCTATGAAGTACCAAGATGTATAACGATCTGAAATAGTTGTACTGGTGGTCGAGTATGAAACGGGATATATCAAAGTTTGTATCGAAATGTCTGATTTGTCAGCAAGTAAAAGCTGAACATTAAGTGCATTCTAGATTACTATAGTCTTTGATGATTCCCTAGTGGAAATGGGATATAGTTACAATGGATTTCGTGTCGGGACTGCCCCTATCTCCGAAAAATAAAGATGATATATGGGTTGTCATTGATCGACTAACAAAGTCAGCTCATTTCAAATCTGTACGTACAGATTACTCACTTGATAGATTAGCGAATTGTACATTTCTAAAATTGTTCGGTTACACAGAGTGCCACTATCTATTATTTCTGATAGAGATCCGAGATTTACATCACAGTTCTGGAAAAAACTGCAAGAAGCTCTGGGAACCAAGTTGAAATTCAGTACTGCTTTTCATCCTAAGACTGACGGTCAGGCCGAGAGAGTTATTCATATTCTCGAAGATAAGTTGAGATGTTGTATTTTAGAGTTTGAGGACAGTTGGGAAAAATACTTACCGTTGATTGAATTCGTGTATAACAATAGTTTCCAAACAAGTTAAAGATGGCACTGTATCAAGCTTTATATGGCTGCAAATGTCGAACTCCGCTATACTAGACTGAATTGAGTGAGAAAAAAGATTCACGGGGTTGAATTGATCAGAGAAACTGAATAAAAAGTGAAAACGATTCGTGACAATTTAAAAGCAGCTTCAGATAGACAGAAATATTATGCGAAAAAAAGTGTCTTTAAAGGTGTCACCATGGAAAAAGGTTCTTCGTTTCGGTCGTAAAGGAAAGTTGATGTAACACCCCAAACCCGGCCCATTTGTGTTGACCGAATTTGAAATGCCACTGCGGAAAATGTTTGAAAAGCTTTTGACTTAAAGTTAAAAACATAAAAATTTGTTTTTCTTTACTAAGACATTGTGTAATTAAAGTTCCAAATAAAATTAAGTTGTTTAAAATAAAACATTTTCAAATAATAATAATATAATCGACAATCCAACTTAAAACATAATAAAAATCCTTAAATACTTAAAGTGACCCTTATTACAATAAATAACCTTTTATAAATGAAATGTGTAAAACAAATAAAATATCTTCTGCATGGGCCACCTCGTATCCACTCCAACCCGGTCCGAACATCACCTGTAAGGTTTGAGAAAAATTGGGTGAGTCACTCAGACTCAGTGTGTAATTAATCCACTAAATTCCACCCACATGTTAACCACATATTAACCCATATATCAGATAACAAAATTTCATATTCACATATTACCACATTCTGGGCTTGGCCCACATTCATATCACATATCAGGTAACAGGATAATTAACCCCATAATTCCACATATCGGCTTAACCCATTTCTACACTGATCCACATTTATAAACTGGGCTTGGCCCATTTTCACATTAATTCACATATCCATTGAGATTATGCAAAATGCACCCAACCCAACCTAGGTCCATCCTCTACACACCCCCGTATCCAGCCACCACACACCAGGGGATTATCAAATAACCCTCTCCTTTTTACTCCAAAAGGCAATCAATGTCGTCCACGTGCAATTAAGCACAATAATCCACAACGCGACCTCAGTCAGTGCCAATCCACGATGTAGCCGTAGCTAACACCAAAACCACGATAGGACACATAGTCACTCATCAACCACGATATGGCACATAGCCGATATCAACCACGATGAGGCACACAGCCACTCATCAAGCCACGCGAACTAAATCGCAATTAATCCACAACGTGACCTTAGTCAACGTCAATCCACGATGTAGCTCAAGGCTAACATCAAACCACGTACTCGAAGTACACCCGTACCTTCTTTCATATCATATCCCAACCCATGCACATGTAACATTCCAATAATGACATAATATAATGATGCATGAGCATGTTCATCAAGCATAGTCATAACACATATTCATATTAATAATCACATATCATTAGGTTTGGTACTTACCGGATTATCGACATACCCCTTTAAGAGTATTTATCTCATAACTTTTACTGCACTTGTTAGTACATAATCAACACATACAAATATAGCAAAAACCCGGAAAACGGTGGGTTAATCACACACCTGCCTATTAGTGAAATCCCGAACTACTCGAATCTAACACGATCTCGAAACGTGGTTCTTCCTTCTCCCTTAAAGCCGATTTGGTCTCCTACCAAATCCCAAATCACACTCTGAGTTCCCTTCCTTTAGCTACACACAAAAGAACACCTTTTATGGCACTAAGAACATCGGCCATGCCACAAAACTATAAACAAGGCCATACAGCCACACCAACAAATCCCGAAGGGTTATCGAATGAAATATCAAATCTTACCTATAGGCTTACCCAAAACGATTGTCAGAGAAATGAGGCTTAGAACGATTGCTTCCAAAGTCCCGAAGAGTCTATCTTCCAAAACCGATTGAAGAAAACCAATAGAAGACCTATCCTTGAATATTCGGCCAAGACAAAACAAAAAGAGAGAAAAAGATTCGGCTAGATACAAGAAAAGAAAGGAAAATAAAGTGAAAATAAAATAGGAGAAGTCGGCATGAGCAAACAATGGGAGAAAAGAAAAGAGAATTGAGAGGAGGAAGTTTCGGCCAAAGAAAAGTAAGAGAAGAAATGTTGTGATTTGAACAATATGAAAAAGAAAAAAAAAGAGAGATGAGAACAAGAAAGGTTGTTTTCGGTTACCAAGAATAAAAAGATGAGAGGGAGATACCAAAGAAGATTCGGCCAAAAGCCTTTAGGAAGAAAATAGAGAGAAGTTGGTAAAGTTCAAAGAGTTTTTGATTTTGACACAAAGCAAAGATTAAAGGCCAAAACTAAAACAAAATTGAACCTAATTGCCAAGCACACAATCAGCTAAGGAGGAGAGCTTTAGAGAGGAAAAGAAAGAAAATACCAAAAGATAAACAGAAAGCACAAAAACACCAAAATGCTAAAATTGACCAACTAAACCCCCCAACTTCCTAACAACATTCGGCCACCCCCCTAGCCACACATGTCGTCCACATACATGGACAATTAGCCATAACAATATTTCCAAAACAATACTCCATAATCCATGCCTTTTGTCCCCTCATCATACCATAAATCATAAGAATCTTATCCCAAAATACATGCTTTCCTAAACTAATATTCAACTTACCATAAAATCTAAAGTCTAACCTTATCATAAATAAAGTTGACCGAACATTAATGCTAAGATGTACAAAAATAAAATCTTCAATATGCTTTCCATGCTACTCGAACCACTTCCCTCAAGCAACCTTTCAAGCTCCTTATCCACTATGCCACTAACTCCTCATGTGCTAGATTTAACACTTAAATTAACTTAAGTGTCAAGCTCACTTAATCCACTTCACTAAATTCTTCAAACTAAAAATTATTCTAGCTTCATTAATAAAATCAAGCCCTCACAAGACTATGCTAAACATACATAATTCATACCCGAGCTAACACAAATAATAAAATAATACTCAAAATTTTCCTAAAGCCCAAGGCCCAATCCTACTAGGCCCAATTTCGGGATGTTACAATTGAGTCTGCATTTCATCGGGCCGTATGAAGTTATTGAACGAATAGGGCCAATGGCATAACGACTAGCTTTACTGTCGAACTTGAAAATATCCAAAAAAAAATTCACGTTTCTATACAGATCCAATCCATCACACTTGATTTCTCTGGTAGATGTTGAGATACAAGCTGATTTAACGTATAGTGAAGAACTGATCAGGATTTTGGCCTGTGAGATCAAACATTTGAGAAATAAACACATAACCCTAGTAAAGGTTCTCTGGCATAAACATAGGCTTGAGGAAGCTATGTGGGAACTAGAGGAGGCTATGTGAAAACAATACCCTAACCTCCTTATCGGTAAGATTTTTGGGGACTAAAATCCCTAAAGGGGGAGAGTTGTAACAGCCCATTTTTAGGTCAAATCGGAACAGTGGTTTTGGGACCACAAATCCGAAGTTAAAATATTTATTGTATTATTTTAATAAGGTCTACAGCATGATAGATTAATTATGTGAAAGTTTTGTAAATAAATTTTACTATTTGAATGCTTAATTCGGTAAAAAGGACTAAATCGTGTAACGCGTAAAAGTTGAATTCTATTGTTCAAATGTATTAAATAGCTATATATTTAAAATGCATAAGTACTTGGTTTGAAATTTTCCCACTAATAACATGAGTGGACGGTAATGGACTTTAATTGCATGATTTTTATGTTTAATTACAAAGGTTAAAATAGTAAAATGGCTATTATTATTAATTTACTAAAAGAAAATATGGAAATGCATGCAAATGTTCATCTTTCCACTGAAACTAAAGCTTGAGAAAGCTATTAGATAAGTTTAAACATTCAGCTACTTTGATGGCTAGATTAAGGTATGTTTTTGGATCAATTTTTAATGATTTGTACATTTTTGAGATTGTTGCTTCGTAGTCTAGCTAGCCCGTACCTTAGATTTTGAAATTGTTATAGATTTTGTGTAACAGCCCGATTTAGACCCTAGTCAGAATAGTGGTTTTGAGACCACAAATTTGAGGTCGAAATTGTAACACCCGAGAATTAGGGGCTTTGCATTTGTTATGTTTCTGTGTGTTTGGTATGCTGTGCTTGTTGTTTGGGTGTGTTTGGGGGCCCTGGGAAGGCTCGGGCTTAAGCTGAAGCCTTGGTGAAAATTTCAATTTTGGGCACTTTAGGGGAGAGCTAGCTGGGACAGGCTTTAGGGATTATTGCTTGTGTTTGTTGACACAAGAAGTGAAGTGGTAAAGTGGCAAGGAGACGCCACTTAGCATGCAGGGAAGTGGCGTCACAAGGGAAGCAGTGAGGGAGCAGGTTCGAGTCGCATAGCTTGCTTTTTGGGAAATTCTTTTTGGCTTCAGGTTGAGAGGTGGTGGATTTTGGCAGGGACACTTCAAGGAGGAGTGTTGAATGGGTCAAATATTTTAAATGGGTGGCCATGAGAGAAAGGTGGAGTTGAATCATTTAAACCGATTCAAATGATGGGAGGAGAGTGAATGTAGGAGGCAATCAAGAGATTTGGTGGCTTGTTGGGGGTTGTTGATCGAATGTGGCTTGGTTGAAGGGGTTTTCGATTTTGGGGCTAGGTGAGGTGAGTGTGCCGAAAGGGGTCTTAGGCATTACTTTCATCTTTTGGTGCACTTTCGGTCTTTAGGTGTAAGTGTGTGTGTGCGTGCCGATTCTTCCAAGGGTCATTTTGAGTAGAGTGTTAGCAAATCTCTCAATACCAAAACCGAAACTTCAACCCTTCTTGGTATTCTCTTTTTCTTTCGTTATCTTCCCCTCTCATCTTTTCTCTCTTCAACCGAACCTTGTGCCTCATTTTTTTTTCTTTCCACCACTTGTGACTTGCACCTTCTTCTTAACCGAAACATCTTTTATTTCTTCTCCTTCTTGTTCTTTTGGTCATTATCGAATCTCCCTAGCCATTTGCTTATTGTTCTTCATAGCTGAAATTGTAAGTGTCTCAGCCAAAACTCTTTTCCTTTCTTCTAGCATCTTCCTTCTTTGCCTTATTTCATATATTTGCAGAAGTTGAATCCTCTTGTTACATCAAGTGTGGACACCCTTCCTATCGATTTTGCTAGTAGCCGATTGTAAACTCTTCTCTCATCAGTCTTTTGGTTCGGTAAGGAGCTGTCTCCTCTTTTTCTTCTCGTTCATCTCCCTTCTTCTCTTGGTTTAATTTAACCGAAGCTTTGGCACACTTCTTTGGGCATGGGCCGATTGTAGGGGGTGTTTTCATCATCTCTTTTCCGTGTGACCAGCTTTCAAGGGGGATTTTGGTAAGTAGTTGTTGGCCGAATGGTGGTAAGAGATTCTTGTCTGCTTGTTTGGCCGAAAGGCCATTCTTTTTTAATTTATGTAGAGAATCGGTTCTAACATAGTGACATTTTAGGGACTCAATCGATTTCTTAGGCCAATCAGTTGGCGTTCAGCTTCTGTTAATCTAGGTAAGGGACTTCTTCGGTATGAGTATCTATTCTTTCGTTCTTTTTCATTGCTTTAACCTGGTTCTCTAATCAAGATCTGTATGGATTCAAATGCCAATCAAGGGAAGGAGGGGGTTGGACTCGTAGTCCCTACCCCTAAGTTCAAAAACGTGCGGTATCGGCAGTACGAGACTTCTACCGGGTTGTGGACCGGCTTCGAATCTGAATCGACAGATTGCGATTGTTCCCTCTTCTGAGAGTGTCGATAACATTGAGAGTTTAGTTCTCCGCTTTTACAGGTGTGTAATTCTCACACCTTTGCCTGTTGTTTTTGTTATTTTGTATATGCATTATTAAATGTTGGAACTTCGGTATTGGCTGTTGGGTTACCCATGGAGGGTAAAGACGAGACATCAGGTTAGTGACTTCTGATTATGCTGTATAAGCGATTATGTTGACATGATATTATGTATACTATGAACATCTTATATATGTTGATATCTACTCATTCATACATCATGATTTTATGTTGCATGGGAATGGGCATATGCTATTAATTGGAAGGGGAAGCATATCTGGTGACTATGTCACAATATCTGGTGGCTCTGCCACACTCTGTTCTGGTGGCCATGCCACATAATCTGGTGACTCTGTCGCAACTCTAACGATGAGCAGCTAACTGCAGCATGACTGCCATCGATGGTGTGTAGCGGTGAGGGTCGATTGTATAAATCCCCACTGGTGTGATTGGCAGGAACGGGTGGTGTGTAGCGGTTGGATATTTAGGCTGGGTTAGGTTTTGCATCATTTTGCATATGCTATCTGCTATACCGTGCTATAGGGCTAAGGCCCAATCCGATTTCGAGTGGGCTTCGCCCAATGTGATTATGCAAGGGGGCTAAGGCCCGAATGGTATATGAATGGGCTTGGGCCCAGTGATGGTGCTTGGCAATTGCACACTGAGTCATTTGACTCACCCTTTCTGCTTAACATTTTTGCAGGTGATACATAGTGCAGTGGATTTGGGCTGGAGGGGACTACGAGGTGGCCATGCACGGTTTATTTAGATAAAACTTTACTTTTCTTTAATTTTCAGGGGTTTGATATGTAATAAGGCCACTAATAATTTGGTTTAATTTTGATTTAAACTTTAGACGTTTTGAATACAAATATTCGGTAAGACATTTTTATAAAATGCAATTGAAAGTTTTCTCATAACTTAATTAATGATTTTACCAATGGATTTTGACGACAAACTTCTAGCTTAATCTAATGTAACAACATGTGTTTTCAAATGTCACCTAAACACAAGGATTGGGCTAATTAAATTTTTTCCTCAAATGATTATTGAGTTTTCAAACGAACTACTAAACTTGGAGTTTTCAAAAAGGGAATTAAAAATGTTTTCTGAAGTTCGAGAAGTTTTATAAATTCTTCCCAAGTGACATACCAAATCCGGTCGTGGTGTTTGGGTAGGGTTTGGGGTGTTACAGGAATAATATTTTAATGTTATTTTTGGTGTTGATTATATGTGATATAGCTTGTGTGAAAATTTAGTGTGATAATTTTATCGACTGTATGCCAAATTAGAGAAAGGACTTAATCGCGTAAAGTGTAAAAGTTGTGTGTTGGTTTATAAGTACCTAAGTGTTGTTGTGTTTATATTGTGGAGGCCTTATGAGGCAAATATGCCAATAATTAGATAGTGGATGGTTAAAAGACATGAATGGCCTTATTATATATATGTTTTATATATTAAATGAAAGGTTATTTTTGTAAATGGATTTATATCATAATATTAATAAAACAAAATGCTAATAATAAGCCATTATCATTCATAATAGCTGAAATTGAAGGAAGAAAGGAAAGAAAAACTGAGCTACGATATTCGGCTAGTTTTGTAATCAATTAAGGTATGTTTTCACTTCAGTTTTTGATGATTTTTACGTTTTTTGAGATCGTTGCTTAGTTTACTATCAAGCCCATGTTGTAATTTGAGGAATTGATGATGTTTATGAGATGTGCCATTGATGAAATGGTGAGCTTTGTGATGAATATTGGTGTTAAATGGAAGATATGTGTTTAATGAACATGTTTTGTTCTTGGATTTTTGGTGAATTTAGCTAACTAGAGCTAAATTGTGAAAATGATAAATTAAAGGACTAAAATGTGAAATAAATGAGATGTGTGGGCTTGTATGAACATAAGGAAATTTTGGTTAGGCTTGCGTGAAAAGAAATTATGTGAATTTGATGATTTTGTGAAATAGGGACTAAAGTGTCGAAATGTGAAAATGTGAGGGGTATTTTGTAAAATACCCTAAATAAGTATATGTGGATTAAATTGAATGAATTGGTGATTGAATGGATTAAATTAGAATGTGTATAGACCAAGAAATGAGAGGTTCGGATTGAGATCGAGGCAAAGATAAAGTGCTCGATTAATCGACCGTTTCGATAGTTCGACGTCCGAGGTAAGTTCGGACATAATATGTGTATTTAGTTATGTTTAATGCTATGAAATGAAAGGTATGATAATATTGAAATGTGAATGCTATATGAAGGCTTGAGTTATGTGGCACTAAGTGTGCGTATTCGGAAATGTGACCAAGTTGATTAGCACTGTGTGTGTGAAATAATATAAGCTTCAGCTTTGTGGTTGGCATTGTGTGTGCGATACTGATTTAAGATTGGTTTGATATGGATGCACTAAGTGATCGATGTTAATTTAGCTTCGGCTAACTATCTGGGCACTAAGTGTGTGATTAAATCGAAGAAGAGGCAAAAGTTGATCGAAAAGAAATAGTGAGTATTGAGTAGCAAATGTAGTTGACAACTAAGTGTTGGTTAAGGTACGTTCGGACCCTATGTGGTTGATGAATATATGAATGAGATCATGAAATGTTAAATGAGCATATTAGTTTTGGATGTTATGATATATATATATATATAGAGAGAGAGAGATGTGAAATAAATCTATGTGATGGTTTGTTTTGGTTTAATGTGTTATGTTACGAACTTACTAAGCTTTGAAAAGCTTACTGTGTGATTTTATTCTCTACTTTGCAGTGTCAGTAAAGCTAGCTCGGATCAGGTGATCCTCAGCATCTCTATCACACTATTGGCAATCTATTTTGGTACTTTTGGAAAGATGTATATAGTTCAAATATGGCTTGTATAGGCTAGAAGTTAAGATATGTTTTGAAGTGTTTAATCCTTGCCATGTAATTTGGCTTGGAAGTTGAATGATGTAGAATTTATGAATAAGCTATGAATGTGGTATATTTCATGACTATGTGGTTGATGAAAGATGTGGTTTGAAGATGAATTATGTCATGAATTACCTAATGCTTGATATGTATATATATATATATTGAGATATACAATTGTTATTTTGAATGAACTTATTGTAATGATATTAGGCATGTAAGTAGATGGTAATGTTGATGATTATTTGGTGCATGAAATGGTATGTTTGAATGCATTTGAAAGCATGAATTGGTATTGTATTGAAGTCTATTGGTTGATCTTTGTGTGGGTGGCTAATTGGCCTTGCAAATGGATTATTTTGCATACATGGCTAAGAGACACGAGCGTGTGTCTCTTGCGTATGGTTTAAGGATAACTTCTAGGTATGTCTGGACAGGGTACACGGTCGAAGCTCACGGGCGTGCATGGTGGCCGTGTGATCAAGTCAGTAACTAGCCTAGTAACACACGGCCATGGCACACGGGCGTGCCTAGTGGCCGTGGGGATAAGTCAGTATGCTTGCTCTATTTTGACATGGCCTGGATATATGGGTGTGTCTGGTAGTCGTGTGAGGCACACGGCCTGATTGCACGGGTGTGTGACCTTAACAGTATTGAAAAATGTTTGAAATTCTAAAAACTTTTGTAAGTGTTCGGTTTAGTCTCGATCTCTTTCTATCATGTGTTTAAGGTCTCGTAGACCTAGATAAGGGACTATATGTTCGTATTTGAGTAAGTGTGATTGATGATAGACTTTGTGTCGTGAAGTAAATGTGAAATGTTTTCATGATATGGTAATGCCTCTTAACCCTATTCTGGCGATGGTCTCGGGTTAGGGGTGTTAAATTTTATTGGTATCAGAATTACGGTTTAGTCGATTCTCGGACTAACGTAGCGCGTGTAAGTCTAGCTATACATGCCATATATGAAGTTACGATAGTGTGATGAATCCTGATAGTTATAAATGTGTTTTTGTTTAGTAATGGATACCGATTAAGCAGTTACTGACGATGTAGAGTGTAACGCGCCTGCTCCCGCTCAAGGGACAGTTCCGGCGACGTCTAAGCCGAATGAATGTAGTGAGGGAGGAGAGGCTAAGCAAGCCTTCTTCTGAATAATGAGTGAGTGGTTTTCGGAGTTCGTTCGGACGAATCCGGCTGCTTCACAACCTCTACCCCCACAAGTACCTGTTGTGCCACAAGTGGGAGACCCGATTCGATTGGATAAGCCTCCTGTGGATAAGATCCGTAAGTATGGGGTAGAAGAGTTTAGGGCCACAGTTGATGATGATGTTGAGCGAGCTGAGTTTTGGCTCGAGAATACAATTCGGGTATTCGATGAGATGTCATTGACCCCTGATGAATGTATCAAGTGTGCAGTTTCTTTGTTGAGAGATACGGCTTATAACTGGTGGAAGACGTTGACATCCGTTGTTCCGAGAGAGAGAGTCACCTGGGATTTCTTTCAAGTTGAGTTTAGAAAGAAGTATATTAGTCAATGATTCATTGATCAGAAACGTAAAGAGTTCCTTAAGCTGAAACAAGGCCGTTTATCAGTTACTGAGTACGAACGGAAATTTGTGAGATTGAGCCAGCATGCACGGGAATGTGTTTCGACCAAAGCTACTATGTGTAAACACTTCATAGAAGGATTGAATGAGGATATTAAGCTGTTGGTTGGGATACTTGATATAAACGAATTTGTTGTGTTAGTCGAAAGAGCATGCAAAGCCGAGGAGCTAAGCAAAGAAAAGAAGAAAGTTGATTCTAAAGCACGTGATGAAAGAAAAAGATCAATGAGTAAGTTGTCTCAACCTTCGACGAAGAGATTTAGAGATACAAGCAACCGATCAAATACTTCATTTATACATCCGAATAGAGACCGCGCAAGACTAAGTGTTGGTCCGAGAATTGAAGCTCCAATAGAATCAAGTGTTGATAGTGCCAAAAGTAACAAACCTGAGTGTAGATAGTGCGAAAGGCGACATGTTGGAGAATGCTGGGGTATGTACAACAAGAGAATTTGCTATAAATGTGGATCACGAGATCACTTCATTAGAGACAGTCCAAAGATGATTGAGGAAGCAAATGTTCAGAATGTTAGATCGAGTAATGTGATTGCTAGGGGTAGACCACCCAGAAACACCAGAAATGTGAGTGGGAATAAAAAAGGAACTACCGATACAGTTGTGAGATTGGAGGCGAGAGCACCTGCCCCAACTTATGCTATACGTGTGCGAGAAGAAGTGTCATCTCCAGACGTCATCACTGGTACTTTCACTTTATTTGATGCCGATGTAATTGCATTAATAGATCCAGGTTCTACTCATTCCTATGTGTGTGTGAATTTGGTATCAAGTAGGACTCTACTTGTTGAGTCTACTGAATTTGTAATTAGAGTATCGAACCCCTTAGGCAAGTGTGTCTTGGTGGATAAAGTGTGCACGAGCTGTCCGTTGATGTTTCAGGATGTTTGTTTTCCGGCTAACTTGATGTTGCTACCATTCAATGAGTTCGATATAATTCTGGGTATGGATTGGCTCACTCTGCATAAGGCCATTGTGAATTATAAAAGAAAGAGTATTAAATTGAGAAGTCAGAATGGTGAGATAGTTCGAATTGAATCCAGTGATTTAAAAGGGTTACCAGCTGTTGTATCTATGATGAAAGCTTTGAACTATAAAAGAAAGGGTTGCAAAGTCTATCTTGTAACACCCCATACCCGAGTCCGAGGCTAATACTGGATATGAGACATTACTATACTTGAACTTGCTTAAACTTGTATTTACAGTCTATAAAATTTTGTTCCGAATTAAAACTTCTCTTTCTTAAACAACCCATACATCTCATAGGCCTACGAGGCCTTAAACACATATCTGGAAACTCTCAGAATTTGATTGAAAACTTTTCCTTAAAATAGGATGTCACACGCCCATGTGGCTTGGGACACGCCCGTGTACCCCTATGACACGCCCATGCCTTCCAACCGTGGTCGACACTGACTATATTCACACGGCCTTGACACGCCCGTGGACTTACACCGTGGTCGACACTGATTATGTTCACATGGCCTGGGACACATGCCCATGTTCTGACCGTGTGTTGTACACGGCCTAAACAAACAGCCATGGGATTAGCCCGAAGTCTAATCTAACTTAAAGTACTAAGTTGCAGGGACACACGCCTAGACACACGCCCGTGTGTCTATCCGTGTGGGCACTTGAAGTCTATTTACCAAGCCAACTGCCAGCCTGAAAGCAAGATCAATTCCATGTTCAATCAAACAATTTAAAATTACTACATCTTTCATGAAAAATACTACATGCTTCATTGATATCGATAACCATACATACTTAGTCAATCTTGGCCAATCACTTAGCCATATACAAAAGAATAATAACTTGATAGCCCATACTTTTGCCCTTTTTAAGATATATTTTCAAAATGAAATGTTCCTATACATGCCATACTAAATATAAATATATTGGCTATACCAAAATAGCGATTGATAGTGTGCTCCGAGCTCCGATGACGATGATCCACGAGATTAGCTTGGTAGGACTACATGGAAAGAGAGAATAAAAGACATACGCATTTAGCTTAGTAAGTTTGCATATAATTCACATAACATTATACTTATTTAACATAAACCATTTGGCATAAACAATGGCATCATAATTTCAGCTATCTAAGCATACTTACTCTTACTGATTATTACATATCTCGTGATACTTACTAGTCTCATGCTCATGAGATAAACAAGATACATGTATCACTTGATTACATAGATCAGTATACTTTACTATAATAATCATAATCTCTAATTCATCATCCATAACGTGAATAATACTCATTTTCTACTTGATAATAACTTTGCTTACTTAATTTCTTGCTATCTTATTTAAGCTTTACTCATTTGCTCGATGAATTTTCTATGAATAACCGAGGATATTGAATCTCATCCCATATATAACTCGATGCCAAAGCCATATCCTTGACATGGTCTTTCATGGGATCTCTCATCTTGGTATTGATGCCATGTCTTGACATGGGCTTACTCAAAGTCTTCCTTGTGTATTCCCTTGGGAACTTACCATTGCCATGTCTTGACATGGTCTTATTTGGTATCTTTACTCATGAACTGGTCAATGCCGAGCCTCGGCTTGGACTTACATGAAATCTTTCTTGTTACTCACCAATGCCATGCCTTGGCTTGGACTTACATGGGATCTCTATCTCATGATAGCTTTTCAATGCCAGGACTTGTCTTGGACTTACATGACATCGTTACTTGGAGACTCACCAATGCCATGCCTTGGCTTGGGCTTACATGGGTCTTCATCTCATAAATACTCTTCAATGCCAAGACTTGTCTCGAACTTACATGATAACTTTGCTTGATTGCCGATGCCAGGCCTTGGCTTGGTCTTATACGGACTTTCTTATCTCATATGGTAGATCGAGTATCCTAAGTAATTCAACTTCAATCGGGACTTTCTCATGCTTAATCTCATTAATTTCTTTGTATAGCATACCATTAAACATTCTCATGAAAGTAATATATATTTAACAACATAACAAGAAGTTCTGTAACACCCCAAACCCGGCCCAAACACTACAACCGGATCTGGTATGTCACTAAGGAAGTTTCGTAAAAGATGTCGCAATTTCGGGAAATATTTTCTTCTTATATTCAATCTTTTATTCGGAAAAACTTAATAACTTGTTAGGTTTAAATAAAATATAAACTGCACTTGTTGTTTTATGAATTAAAAACCAAAGCCTTAGTTTAATTAAAATTTAAGTATCCAACAATAATAAAAGCCCAAAATAAAGTATAATAGTCTAATGGCCCATGGCCTTATTACAATAAAAATTTTAAAACCCATTAAATAAAAATATAAAATAATAAACTAAAGTCTTTATGCTGAATCCAAATGCTCTGTCGCATGGCCACCTTGCTCTCTTCCCCAGCCCGGTCCGATGCACTAAGGGTCACCTGAAATGGTTAAAATAATTAGGTGAGTCTCGAAACTCAGTGTGCAACCCTCATGCACCATCAGATTGGGCCTTAGCCCACAAATCAACTTATAAAACAAAATATAGCAAATAACATACATAACCCAACCCAATCCTAGGTTTCCATCCGCTACACACCACCCTTACCTGCCAAGCACACCAGAAACAGAGTTGTGACAAAGTCACCAGGCTGAAATGGCATAAGCCACCAGAACAGATCACTTCCCCTTTCATCATTCACCCAACCCCAAACATACAGAGAAATCGGCATACAAAGCATATTACTGAAGTAGGATAGAATTCACTGACCTAATGATTAGCCTTTACCCTCCTCGAGTTTTCAATCATAATGCCGGGATTTCGGCATTTAACAGAGTATAGCAGATTTATACATATATATATATATATTAGCACCCAATCTAATAGTGGAAAAGGTTACACACCTGATTAATGTCGATACTCTTGCTAAACCGATCTACAACTTGCTCAAAAAGCCGGAAAGATATGAAAATAGAGCCTCTCCTATAATCGACCATGGTTAGTGTTCTACCCAATTTTACACACTAAAATCAATAGATTTCCTTACCTTGGAATCCCAAAAGTACCACGATTCAAGTATTACTGAACTTATGACTTGGAGATTTACGCGATTGACTCCTCTTCAGATCCCAGAATGCTGAAAATAAGAGAGGAATAAGAGATTAGTTTCTAAATAGCCATCCGGCTAGAGACTTTGAAAGCCGAAAAACATCGAAATCCTGAAATCGACACTTACCTATTGTTTCCTTCAAAATTCGGCACAAGCAGACTCCACTGAAGAGAATTCGGCAACTTCAGGAGGTGAGATCCAAGAATTTCGGCTTTTAGAAGATTTAAGAATTGAAGAGATGGCTAAGAGAGATATGGCCAAGGGATATTAAGCAGAAGAATAGATGTAGTTTCGGTTTTTTTAGAGATTAGAAGAAGAATAACAATAGAGGTTAAAAGATTCGGCCAACCAGGAAATTTCAGAGAGGAAGAAAAGGTGAAGAAGATGATGGTTTTCGGCTTTTGAGAGGAAGAAGATGAGAAAAGAAAAAATAAAATAGAGCTTCAAAATTTCGGCTCACCCTCTATATATATAGAAACTGATTCCTCCCCTTAGCAGAGGTTGATTTTCGGCCAACACTGCCATTAATGATAGCTCCTATCCCTTTTCCCTTATCTTAATCTGTTATCTCCTCAAAAATAACCCTAATTCCTTTCTTCTTTATCTTCCTATTATCCCCATAATTAAACATTAAAAATCCCTAAAAAGCAGCCTTGTGCTGTCCCCCCTTACTCATTTAAGTGCCGAATTTTAGCCCTAAAACTTGGGCTTCAAGCTGCCAGAATTTGGGCCTTCCTCATGCACAAGTGACGCCAACTCCTCTTCCTCCTAGTGGCACCATTTCCTTTGGGCCACAAGCCCAATATGCCTATTAAACTACTAAAACTTCAATTTAAACCCCTAGAGTGTCTGAACAAAATATTTAAAACAAGGCCTTAGCCCAATTTGAGCCCCATTTGTAAACTTTAATTCTCAAATTAAAGTTTTAAGCATTCAAACACATAAAATGCACAGACCCAATTATTTAGGATGTTACAGTTCTACCCCCCTTAAAATAAATTTCGACCTCGAAATTTACCTGATCAAAAGAGGTGGGGGTACTGCTGTCGCATAACACCCTCTGGCTCCAACGTCGCCTCCTCTGCGCCGTGATTTCGCCACAAAACCTTGACCAAAGGGACGGACTTCCTTTTCAACCGGCACCACATGCGATGGATAGAACGATAACATCTTAGCATCGAGACATGGAACACGTCATGTATCTGCTCCAACTCTGAAGGCAACACCAAACGATAAGCCACTTGGCCCACACGTTCTAGTACCCGATAAGGCCCAATAAATCGAGGACTTAGCTTACCCTTCCATCCAAACCTCATTACCTTTTTCCATGGAGAAATCTTCAAAAAGACTTGGTCTACTACTACAAATTCCACCTCCTTCTGCTTTAGATCTGCATAAGACTTTTGCTGATCAGACGCTTCCTTCAATCAAGCCCGTATTAACTTAACTTTCTCCTCCATTTCCGAAACTAGCTCAGGACCCAACACTTGATGTTCACCCAACTCCGTCCAACAGGTAGGAGTACGACATTTCCTTCCATATAACGCTTCGTACAGCGCCATCTGAATACTAGCTTGATAACTATTATTGTATGCGAATTTTGCCAAGGGAAAATATTCCTCCCAACTACCCCTAAAATCAATGATGCAACCCCTTAGCATATCCTCCAATATCTGAATTACCCTCTCAGACTGACCATCAGTCTGTGGGTGAAAAGCGGTACTAAAGTCCAACCTTGTTCCCATTGCTTGATGAAGAGCCTTCCAAAATCGTGACGTGAACCTAGGGTCCCTATCTGATATGATCGACACCGGTACACCATGTAGTCTTACAACCTCAGCCACGTACAACTTAGCCAACTTTTGCAAAGAAGGTCCACTCGAACCGATATGAAGTGAGCAGACTTCGTCAATCGATCCACGATTACCCAAATCGAATCCTTCTTAGTGGGCGTAAGGGGTAACCCACTAACAAAATCCATCGTGATTCTCTCCCATTTCCATTGGGGAATCTTCACCGGCTGCAACAATCCCGAAGGCACTTGATGTTTAGCTTTCACCTGCTGGCACGTCAAACACTTCTCCACATATTCCGTAACTTCTCGCTTCAAACCTGGCCACCAAAATTGCTCTCGCAAATCCCGATACATCTTAACCCCTCCAGGGTGCATAGCGTAAGGGCTGCTATGCGACTCCTGAAGTATCATCTGCCTTAACTCCACATCCTTTGGCATACAAATCTTTTTACGAAAACACAGAATTCCATCATCATTTAAACTGTAGTCCTCTCCTTCACCATTCTGCATTTGTCGGATTCGAGTACTCAGATCATCATCCAGGAGTTGCTTCTCTTTAATCTAACTTGTCCACAAAGGTCTTACTTGGAGTTCAGCCACCAAACTGCCATCCTCATATAGGCTGAGATGAGCGAATATCGCCCTTAAATCCGCTATCGCCTTCATACTCAGCATTCAAACACATAAAATGCACAGACCCAATTATTCAGGATGTTACAAGTTCAATGAAAATATTCATGAAGCTTGGAAATCATACAAACTTACCTCGATATACAAAATGTATGTAGATATGCAATTTAGCCCTCGACTTTGTTCTTGCCATGGTATCGATCCGGGCTTCATTTTTCTTGATCTATAATAGTAATTTAGATCATTTAATACTCACATTGACTAAATTGACTCTTAACTCATACTTTGGAAAAATTGTCTATAGTTGACCAACAAACACTAAATTAATCGCTTGAAAACAAACTTAAAACCGAACCTAAATCGGATTGCTCATCTAATGAGCGAGAATCCCTCACCGAACCACTGAACTTCCACGACAGTCAGTCTCCAACTATTGACCTCGAGTCCTCAATTCTTCCCCTAATCGACAATAATGGCACCCATTAATAAAACGTTAATAACAAGAACCAAAATCACCTTATTCCACTTACCAAACAAATAGAATGACAGTTGTCCACAACGGAACGATTTGTAAAAGAAAAACGGAAAGGGTGGGGGAGGGGAGCAGAATTCGGCTAAGGAGAGAACATAAATGGAAAAGAAAAAGAAAACAATGGAAGAAGAGGGAAAAAGATGTCGGTTCACCAAAGAGAGATTTG
The DNA here is from genome assembly GCA_005393395.2 of Gossypium australe. NCBI lineage: Eukaryota > Viridiplantae > Streptophyta > Magnoliopsida > Malvales > Malvaceae > Gossypium > Gossypium australe. Next base: position 101,947,656 of record CM016623.1, read on the forward strand.
GGGAAAACTAATTCAATTCAAATCCCACTACTCAGATGTTCACTACAACTCAAACTCTAGCTTGATATTGTAGCAAAAATACAAACTCTTGCCAACATAGGGATTCGAACTCCAGACCCTACAACCTCTACACCCCACTTAGCCACTAGACTAGTAGGCCCATTCTGTTAGTTACTTACACATTTTAGCTTATAAGCCTATTAACCAATGTTTGGGATTTATTCATAAAAATACCAAAATTTACCCAAGTTAAGACTTGTACTTGGGGCCTCCCACACACACCCAGCACACATAACCACTGAAGCAGACACTCATTCATGTCAAAATTACCAAAAGCCGAATTTAAAGAAAAACGGGCATTACAGGTTTTGAAACCCATCTCCAACAAGTGAGTCTGTAAATATTAATATTTAATATTTAAAATTCTATTTTAGTATTATATTAAATTTTGGTTAGATGAATTTGGTAATTGAATAGTTAATTAATATACGAGTGTTTTGACCTTAAAGTCAATGGTGTTGGAAAATATGGTATCGGGACCTCGTTTCTGTAAACAGAGCTTGTAAATATTTTTATTAAATATTTACAGAGTTAATTTATAGTTGAATTGAATTTTGATTAGGTAATTTTACCGAATTAGTGACTAAAGAAGGTTTGAGTAAATCAAAAAAATCGTAAAAGTTAATCACAATAGATTTTTATTTACTAAAGGAACAAGACAATATTTAAACTATAGTCTAAAATGGAAAATAACCATTTTCTAGTGATAGTGGACGGTTAATGATGTTTTATTATATATATTTATATGTTTAATTTTATAAATAATAAGTACAATAAACAAAAGAAAAAGAAAACAAAAGGCTTTATGTTCATCTTACCATCTTCTTCACCGAATTCATAAAGAAAAAAATAGGGATTCATCGTCTAGCTTCAAGCCCGTAAATTCTAAGGTAATTTTTGTCTTTTATTTTTTTGTAATTTTTATGTTTTTGAGATCTTGGGAGCTTGATTTAGCTAGCCCATGGAATAAATTGTGAAACTATTACAGTTTCTAAAAGTTACCATTGTTGAATCTTGAATCTTTTGGTATTAAATAGTTAGATTTTAAGCTTAGAAATGAAAAATGACTAATTTGTAAAGTAAAATTTGTTAGCTTTGGACATAGGGGCTAAAGTGTAATAATTTAAAATTTGGCATGAATTTTCTGTAATTATAGGGTTTGATGATTTTTAGAAGAATGAAATTGAGATTGATTTCAAAATTAAAGCTCAAATTTTAAAGTTATGACATTTCTGGTTTTAGTGACTAAAATAAAATGAAAATTTTAGGGAACATTCATAAATCGAAATTAAATTATCATATGCATATATTGAAGTCTTATAAGTTATTTGATATTGATATATTGAAATCACTGTATCATATAAATCAAGATTTGAATCGAGTAGAGGATAACTGTGAAAAAATGATAATTTCTTACTAGTCCCTAAAATTCAACTTATTGCTGAGTTTTATAAGGTAAGTTCATATGGTATAATTATTTATATTCAGCTGTTTTATATACTTGAATTAGAATCTTTGTGTATGTGTGTATATAATTTGAGTTATTTACAATTCGATATAATAAGGTGAGTTTTGGACTAAATTGTAAAGGAATGCTTAAGTTAATTATGCCCAAGTGAATGTATTAAAGGATAGGATATGATTAGCATGCCAATAGGGTTAGTTACGTGCTTGTATGAGTTTGCACTTCAGTGCCTATGTTTGCTCTTTGATGCCCTCTGGTGTAGTATAGATCTATTATAGTTTATTGGGCTACTGGATTAAAGTTTTGAAATGAAAATCATGGATAAATGTTGTAAGGTTGTGCCTAAATGGCTATATATGGAAATATTGAGGTAAATGATATATATACATATATATTTGATGATTTTGATGAATAGCACTAAAATGAATTTGTATTATTCAAATTGAAATATTATCTGACTTGTATTTGATGATCTCATCCTACTGTTGTGACATGTGTATACAGGAAATTTGTCTAGTTAGCTAATGTGTTATATTATTTGTGATTTGAGGTAAGCTTACCGTTTTACAATCTATGAACTTACTAAGCATTTGAAATGTTTACCCTGTTGTTTTTCATTTCTATATATCGTCTTTTGTAGAATTCGTTGACCGGGTCAACTCAAAGATCACACTATCCCTCTGTAGACTTGGTAGACTTTAACTCGTATAAGTTTGATATTGTGGCATGTATCTAATAGGTTCTATATGTGTTAGTTGTGAATGAATGGTTAGTTAAGCCTTGGTTGATGTTGGATTTTGAAACTAAAATATATGCATATGTTTATATAAGTTTTTGGCCTAATGGTAAACTTTTGTTTATGTTGTGACAGTGTAAAAGTATATGAATGTATGTTTGGTAACCTATGTGACTGATCGCTGAAATCAGAGCTTTAAAATTTATAAAAGAATGATCAAACCTGGAAACTAACTCTAACAACGATTAAAGGCGAGCGTACCTATCGAACGGTAGTATAGCTTAGGCAAGACCAGATTATCGAACCCACAGGAACTAAAAGTATTAATACTAACTTTCTTTTTATTATTTAGCCTTAGAAATAGAGTGAAGTTGCTAAATTAATGACTTACTAAGCTAAAGACACAAGGCAAAAAGAACAAATTGGGAAATAACTTGAAGAAAAACTCAGTTGATTGCGGCGATACCCTCAGGAAGAATCAACCTACACTTCACTTGTTATCTAACCCTGAACCATATGATTTCTTTACTGTAACACCCCAAACCCGGCCCGAACGCTACGACCGGATCTAGTATGCTACGGGTTGTACATTGAAAACTTTTGGTTTGTTGGTTTTGGAAATCGTAAGTTAATTGGACATTATTTAGTTAAATAAGTGACATTTTAAAAACAAAACCTTTGTATTATTATTGTTAAGTATGGTAAAACCTTTGACACAAATTCATAAGTTGCAAAACATTAAAAACTACTTAGTTGAATAAAAACTATGGGGCCTTATTACATAATATTCCCAAGATAAAATAGAATAAAACCTAAAGAAAACCGAAATAATCTGTAGAAATAAAAATTTGATGGCCCCTCGAGACCGTCTCGGCTCCCATGTCCATGATCTACTGCTCATCTAAAAGAGTAGAAAACAATAATAGGGTAAGTCACCAAGACTCATTGTGCAAATCCCGAAAACACATAAAAGGCTTGGGCCCACAAACACATTATGGCCTTAGCCCATACACAATGGCAACAATCATAATTACATGATAAATAATAAATGATGAATGGCCCAACCTAAACCTAGAAATCCATCCTCTACACACCAACCCGTACCAACCATCACACCTTGGGGATTTCTACAATCAACCCGCCAACCGCTACACATCATATTGATAGCTGTGCTGCCTGTCTTAAAGACCGATCACTGTGTGACCTATGTGGCAAAGCCACCGATCGCTATGCGACCTTAATAATACATCGTAGCATTTCGACAGCTGAGCTGCCTGTTATAAAGATCGATCACTATGTGACCTATGTGGCAAAGCCACCGATCGCTATGCGACCTTCTTCCCCTTCATCATATCCATCCCATCCCATGCATACATACATGCAAAATCAAGCAATGTATTGCCTAAGAGATTTGAGTTTATCGCATACATCGATACACATAGAGAAGTTTCTATGATTACGTACCTGGCATCCTTTGCCTACACTTTTTGGGTAATCCGACTGTCTATACAGCCTTTTTTCGGCTTTTGGCCCATAACATACATTTAGTTCAGATTACTATTCAGCCTTTTTCCGGCTTTTAGCCCATAACATACATAATACAGTTTAATTAGTGTGTTAGAGATCTACACACCTGATTACCGTTAGAACGAGACTTTCTAAGCCAACGCTATCCGTAGCCAACACCACCGCTATCTGCCTAAGGTGTTGTTTAGAAGCCGATAACGAAACGTTAGGTTAAGGCACAACTAACGAAAAGAAAATGGTTGATCATCTTAAGGAGAATTGAAATCCTTACCTTGAAATCCTGAAAAGTGATATGAGATTCAGGGACTAGTGTTTTTGGCTTTTAGATCTAAGAGATCTACTTCAATTCCCGAATGTCGCCCAACAAGAAAATACATAGAACCATTAAACCATTAGCTTTTCGGCTTTGTCTTCCAAAAACCGAAAGAGAAAGTGAAGAGATAGGAGAATCGGCACTCACCTTAACACAAAGAATCCGACTACCCCTTTGAGATTCCGGCTTTTTTTGAGAAGATCAGAAGATGATAGGAATGAGTCTATGTAGATTCGGCTTTTAATGAAGAAATTGGCAGGAAGAAGAAAAGAGAATTTCGGCAGACCAGAGGTAGGTTCGGCTTTAGCAAAGATCAAAAGAAAAGAATGTAGAAAAAGGATTATGAGGTTTCGACTTTTAGAAGAAAGAAGAGAAAAGAACAATGGAGTTTCGACTTTTGAATCAATGTGAAGATGAGGGAATAGGGTTAGGAATTTCGGCTTTTACTCAGAGAAAAAGAGAAAGAAAACATGGAAACCCTAAATGCCAAAAAATAAAGAAGAGAACCCTCACCTGACTATTCAAAGTTTCGACACTCCTACTAACCAAAAGCCAGAATTGCCCTCTTTTGACAACTAAAACCAGTTAATTAGCAAGGGAAATTTCGGCACCCTTATGTAACACCCTAGTTTAGGGGCTGTGCATTTTGGGTATAAATCAAGTGTTAGTAGGTTTTTGGGAGTGCTTGGATGAGTTTTTGAGGTTCTAAGAATGTTTGGATGAAAGGGGAAGGCTTTGAAAAATTTTAGATTTTTAGGGTAAAAAGGGGGAAATAGGGCAGGAAGGCCTTAAAATAAATTGGGGGAGTTTAGGACGCAAGAAAGGATCTGGCAAAGTGGCGTGGAGGCGCTGCTTGGGGGCTTTGGAAGGTGACGCCTAGGGGAGCAAGGGTTCGAGCTGCTGGGGCAGCATTTTTTGTTTTATTTTTGTGCGTCAAGGGACTGGGCTAAGTATGCCTTAAAAATTAATAGTGTGGCTTGGTGGGCATGGAAGTCCTGTTGGCAAAGTGGCATTCATGCGCCACTTAGGCGCTGGAGGGGAGAGAGGGCGCGGTTTCGAGGGCTTGGAGCGGCATTTTGGAGTTTTATTTTTTTGTTGTTGGTGATGGGCTGAAGTAAGAAGGGGTTAAAAATAAAGGTGGGGGCTTTATGGCATGAAAGGCGGGCTGGAAGAGTTGGCAAGGGCGCTGGAAGAAAGGGCTGCGGTAGTAGGTCCTGCGTTCGAACCGAAGCAGCAGTGGGATTTTATCTTTTTCTGTTTTAGCGTTAGAAGGGAACTAAGGAGGGAAGGCCTAAAAGAAATTATGGCGCGTTTGTATCACAAAACAACGCCTGGCCCAAGTGGCCTGGGCGCTACTTGGCTGCTGGATTCCCCCAGGTCCCATGTTCGAACCCAGCATGCAGCAGCGGTGGTTCTTTTTATTTTGCAAGGCTGGCGTGAATTGGCTGCACATGGCCTTTGTTTCTTTCGGCTGGAATTTGTCCAGCACATGGACTCTTTGTTTTATTATTTATTGATAAGATAATGAAAATTAAATTAGATTTTTATTAGATTATTATAGGATTAATCAACAAGAGATGGCAAGAGAAAAAGTAGGCATATGATAATTCAAACTCTTTTGAATTATTTCAAATCTAGAATTGGCTGAATTTTGAATTCCCTAGTGGGTTGGACGGCAAGCTTAAGGGGGGGTTGCCGAATGCCTATAAAAGCACCTATGTACCATCCTATTTTTTTTTCTTTTCTTCATTTGATGCATAGCCGAATTTTACCCTTCCCAATATTCCATCTTTCAATTCTTTTGCATTCCCCGAAAACCATTCTCCTTTTTCTTAGCCTTTTGCCGAAATTCTCTACACTTTCATATCTCATCTATTTCTTTTCTTCTTAAACCGAAAACCGCATATTTTTCCTATCTCTCATAGCCGAATAACCTCCACCCTTGTTGCCGAAATCTCTTTCCCCCTATTAAGATTCCTTGTGGTCGAATATCAGGAAGACAGAGGTGTTCTCGGGATTTCTTGTGGCAATCGATTAGTGAAGGTACTCAGGGATATTTCAAATCAAGCCTTCATTTGTTAATTGTCGACATTGGTAAGTGGTGGTAAGGATCTACTTTTAATAAGGTTATTCTTTTAAGTGATTTAAAAGCCGAAGGCTAGTAAATGGCTACTAATAGTTGCCGATTGTAGGAAAGCAAAAACATTTGGAGTATAGTGGCCTGGGTTCAAAGACGTTCGGGTAAGGTTTTGGGTCCACAAGGAACCCTTTACAATTATATTGGTTTGGCCGAATAGGCCAGGGCTCTAACCTTTGAGATTGACCGATTATAGGAGCAAGGGTACTGTGAGTGGCCGATCGGGTTCATCGGGATTTAGGACTATCATCGACATCAGGTGTGTACATACACACGTATAACTATTTAAATGTGCTGAGTGCTATGCATGCTAATTTTGATTTGTGTAGCATCAGATTAATACCATAACGGTACGAGTGGTGATTCAGGTAAGTACCTGTTAATATAAATGTGTTATTTGATGCTTTTGGTAAGCATGATGTGTTGATACATGATATCTAAGCATGTGATGGCATGAACATATGTATATATGACTAATGTGGGATTAATGAGTGGAGGGGGCAGTATTATTGTGCCGACGGGCACCAGTGTTTTGGTAACACACTGTGACTACGGTCACCAGAGGTTTGGTACCTCCAGAGGTTTGGTACCTCATTGCGTCTCGTCCCAGTGGCTTAGCACCACAGTGGGTTGCCCCCACATTTCATATAAGGGATTGACGCCAGTGATTTGGCATCACACGATGGGTTGGCCCCATCAATCGATTTGTGTCTTCGGACACCAGAGGTTTGGCACCTCCAGTGATTTGGCATCACATCTGTGACTATATGTCACCAGTGGTTTGGCACCACCAGTGGTTTGGTACCACAACGGGGTAGACAGTGGCGAATGGTTGGCTAGGTTGGGGCACATAATATTATGCACGTTAATTGTTATATGTTGTGTATGAAAATGTTTTAAATCGGGGGAAGGGTTACATACTGAGTCTTGGTGACTCACCTTCTCCTTTATTTTTCAGGTGATACATAGATCGCGGATATGGAGCCGGATGGACTCGAGGTGGCCATGCAGTGGATTTAATTTAAATGAACTTTAGTTTCAGTTGTGATATTTTTATGTCGGGTTTTTTTTCTATTTGGATGTAATAAGGCCTCCTGATATTTTGTTTTGCAACTTTTCATAGGTTGGATACTTTGTTTAAACTTTGTTATTAATATTTAAATCGCACGTTTTCTAAGTTGAAACGAAAATTGTTTTTTTAACGTGCCATCGGGCACACTTGTAATTTCAAAATAACTCGGCTTAAATAAATTTCTCAAATAAGCACTAAGTAAAGCTTTTACAAAACAATCAAACAAAAAGGGTTTTCAACAACTTAAATCGATTTAGAAAAACGACTTTCTCAAAAATGTTTTCCACTGTAACAAGCTAGATTCGGCCATAAAGTTTGGGCCGGGTTTGGGTTGTTACAAAGTTGGTATCAGAGCCCAGTTCAAAGCTCGGCTGTGGGGCCCAAGGCCCAAAAATGTTTTGGTAGGCCTTTTGAATGGTTTTTGGGTTTTTGAACAGCATGGCACCGAGTCTCCGGCACCTATCTGCCCAGGTAAGTACCTTCAACCTTTTTTGTGAATTATCTTCTATAGAAGGGTAGGAAGCATGGAACGTAGAATAGTCTTATAGGATTTGAACCCTAGGATTAGATTACCCAAACTTATAATCAGAACATAAGACTTAAGGAACTAAACCAACCTATGACTTAGTCATTGAGCTAGGGTGTGGTAACCCCTGTACGCATGTCTAGGAGTGGATCCGGAAGAGCCTGGTATTTAAGTAGTCCTCGTGACTCACCTCCTCTTCGCAGGTATCCTACCTGGTGCGTAGCTTCGGTTCACCCTAACACAGAGGGCTCAGTGGTGTGGTAACCTCTGTGCGCATGTCTAGAAAGGTTCGGTGAGAGCTTGGTATTTAAGCGGTCCACGTGACCCACCTCCTCTTCACTCGAATCCTACCTGGTGCGTAGCTTTGGTTCACCCTGACCAGGAGGGCTCGGTCATAGGCTAAACACAATGATTAAAACCCGAAAAGGGAACTAGCCTTGTTTTTCGAGAAAGAATGAAACAACAAGAACCCTAATGTTTTCGAAATTTTTGCAATAACTCTTTCAAATTTGAGAATATCATTTTTACAACGTTTCCTCGGAAAATTTGATTTGTGGAAAAATTACAAAAATGCCCTTAGGGGTAAAATTACTAAAATGCCCTTGATTTATAAAATATCAGTTCAATGGTTTTGCTCAAAAATTTCAACTATTTTACAAATATTCAACAACTTAGCTTTGAAAATCATCAGCAAAATATTTTGGTTTTGGAAAATTACGAAATTGCCCCTGAATGACAAAATTACCGAAATACCCCTGGTTTCCAAAATGATGCCATATCTTTAAATCTTGCCAATTTTCAAAAACATCCTCCAGTTTTGGGGAATTTCAAAGTGATTTGTTCTATTAAAATTTTACAACTTCTTCTATTAGAAAATACCCCTGTAGGAAAATGACGAGAATACCCCTGGGTTAGAAATGGGCAGAAATGTCCGAAGAGCGAATAGGTAGGGAAAGTATTAAGGAATGGATGCATGAACTTCTTTGTGTGAACTAGGATAGGAAACTGAAACCTTGTTTGCTAGAAAGAATCCCTAATTAAAATTCTTTCATAAAATTTCTTCGCGACTAATGAAGTGGAACAAACGCTAATGCATAAAATTTTTCCTAATCAGATTAAAAGCGCAGTAGATAGAATGAGTTCTAGAGGACGTGGACGCCGTGGACGCGGTAGGGGTAGGATGACCGTGTCGGAACCTGTCGGGTCGGGACAGGGTTCTGAAAATGAGGTACCACCGCCACCACCACCCCCGACTTTTAGAGCTGAGGAGCAGGATCAGACCGGTGGAGAAGCAGTATCGCAAGCGGTATTGCGAGTTCTGGAGATTGTGGCTGGGGCTGGTGGAAATCTGGGAGCTCGGAAATCTGTTCCCGAGTGAATTCGGTCTAACGGAGCTGAGGTGTTCCGAGGTGTGTCGGGAGTAGCACCCAGTGCAGCGGAATACTGGCTAGAATCTACAGAAAGGATCATGGACGATCTTGACCTGTCCAATGAGGAGAAGCTGAAAGGGGCAGTGTCGCTTCTAAAGGATGAAGCATATCAGTGGTGGCTCACTGTTCGAGATGGTGCCACGGCGGATGATCTTACGTGGGATTATTTTAGAGTTTCTTTTCAGAAGAAGTATGTAGGCACTAGCTATACTGATGCTCCAAGGAAAACTTTTCTGGGATTAGTGCAAGGAACTAAGTCAGTGTCGGAATATGAGGCGGAATTCTTAAGGCTAAGTAGATATGCTAGAGGCATTGTGGCTACTGAACATGAGCGTTGCGTCCGCTTTGAGGACGGGCTTAGAGATGATTTAAGGTTGCTGATTGCCCCACAGCAGGTTCGTGAGTTTTCGTCTCTAGTGGAAAAGGCTAAGGTAGCCGAAGGGATCAAGGAGACCGTAAGACAGAAGCATGATAGGAACAACCAGAAGAGAGGCTTTGGATCGCCTGGATCGGGCAGCAATGTGGAGAAGAGGGCTAGATTTGGGGAATCAGAAAGAACCACAAAGCCTGCGCAGTGGCCACCTCAATGTGTTAGATGCGGGAAATCCCATTCAGGAGAATGTTTGGCTGGAAGTAAAGGGTGCTTTGAATGTAGGTCATTCGATCACCGTGTAAGGGATTATCCTCGGAAGTTAGCTAAGAATCAACCAGAGGGTCAGAACCGTGCTCAGATTAGAAACGAAGGACCACCACAGAGGGGACGAGGTGCAGCTAGAGCTAATGCAAATGGTAACGGGCGTGGCCGAGGTGCTGAAGGTGCAGAGGCGAGGCAACCAAGGTTGGTTTATGCAGTTGGCTGTCGTGAGGAGGAAGATGTGCCAGACATGACAACGGGTAAGTTTCTTATTTTCGGAATACCCTCAATTGTCTTGGTTATGCTTACGTTAGTTCATTCTTATGATTGCTAGTAAAGTGTATGGAACTTGGATTATGAACGTAGGGAATGTTTCTAGGAAGTATGATAGTTCTTTAAGATCAGAGTGCGCAGCAGTAGCATAGTGTGATGAGTTAAGGATGCACGATTGAACGATAGTAAGTAATTTCGAGGACGAAATTATTTTAAGGAGGGTAGAATTGTAACACCCTGGTTTAGGGGCTGTGCATTTTGGGTATAAATCAAGTGTTAGTAGGTCTTTGGGAGTGCTTGGATGAGTTTTTGAGGTTCTAAGAATGTTTGGATGAAAGGGGAAGGCTTTGAAAAATTTTAGATTTTTAGGGTAAAAAGGGGGAAATAGGGCAGGAAGGCCTTAAAATAAATTGGGGGAGTTTAGGACGCAAGAAAGGATCTGGCAAAGTGGCGTGGAGGCGCTGCTTGGGGGCTTTGGAAGGTGACGCCTAGGGGAGCAAGGGTTCGAGCTGCTGAGGCAACATTTTTTTTTTATTTTTGTGCGTCAAGGGACTGGGCTAAGTATGCCTTAAAAATTAATGGTGTGGCTTGGTGGGCATGGAAGTCCAGTTGGCAAAGTGGCATTCATGCGCCACTTAGGCGCTGGAGGGGAGAGAGGGCGCGGTTTCGAGGGCTTGGAGCGGCATTTTGGAGATTTATTTTTTTGTTGTTGGTGATGGGTTGAAGTAAGAAGGGGTTAAAAATAAAGGTGGGGGCTTTATGGCATGAAAGGCGGGCTGGAAGAGTTGGCAAGGGCGCGGAAGAAAGGGCTGCGGCAGTAGGTCCTGCGTTCGAATCGAAGCAGCAGTGGGATTTTATCTTTTTCTGTTTTAGCGTTAGAAGGGAACTAAGGAGGGAAGGCCTAAAAGAAATTATGGCGCGTTTGTATCACAAAACAACGCCTGGCCCAAGTGGCCTGGGCGCTACTTGGCTGCTGGATTCCCCCAGGTCCCATGTTCGAACCCAGCATGCAGCAGCGGTGGTTCTTTTTATTTTGCAAGGCTGGCGTGAATTGGCTGCACATGGCCTTTGTTTCTTTCGGCTGGAGTTTGTCCAGCACATGGACTCTTTGTTTTATTATTTATTGATAAGATAATGAGAGTTAAATTAGATTTTTATTAGATTATTATAGGATTAATCAACAAGAGATGGCAAGAGAAAAAGTAGGCATATGATAATTCAAACTCTTTTGAATTATTTCAAATCTAGAATTGGCTGAATTTTGAATTCCCTAGTGGGTTGGACGACAAGCTTAAGGGGGGGTTGCCGAATGCCTATAAAAGCACCTATGTACCATCCTATTTTTTTTCTTTTCTTCATTTGATGCATAGCCGAATTTTACCCTTCCCAATATTCCATCTTTCAATTCTTTTGCATTCCCCGAAAACCATTCTCCTTTTTCTTAGTCTTTTGCCGAAATTCTCTACACTTTCATATCTCATCTATTTCTTTTCTTCTTAAACCGAAAACCCCATATTTTTCCTATCTCTCATAGCCGAATAACCTCCGCCCTTGTTGCCGAAATATCTTTCCCCCTATTAAGATTCCTTGTGGTCGAATATCAGAAAGACAGAGGTGTTCTCGGGATTTCTTGTGGCAATCGATTAGTGAAGGTACTCAGGGATATTTCAAATCAAGCCTTCATTTGTTAATTGTCGACATTGGTAAGTGGTGGTAAGGATCTACTTTTAATAAGGTTATTCTTTTAAGTGATTTAAAAGCCGAAGGCTAGTAAATGGCTACTAATAGTTGCCGATTGTAGGAAAGCAAAAACATTTGGAGTATAGTGGCCTGGATTCAAAGACGTTCGGGTAAGGTTTTGGGTCCACAAGGAACCCTTTACAATTATATTGGTTTGGCCGAATAGGCTAGGGCTCTAACCTTTGAGATTGACCGATTATAGGAGCAAGGGTACTGTGAGTGGCCGATCGGGTTCATCGAGATTTAGGACTATCATCGACATCAGGTGTGTACATACACACGTATAACTATTTAAATGTGCTGAGTGCTATGCATGCTAATTTTGATTTGTGTAGCATCGGATTAATACCATAACGGTACGAGTGGTGATTCAGGTAAGTACCTGTTAATATAAATGTGTTATTTGATGCTTTTGGTAAGCATGATGTGTTGATACATGATATCTAAGCATGTGATGGCATGAACATATGTATATATGACTGATGTGGGATTAATGAGTGGAGGGGGCAGTATTATTGTGCCGACGGGCACCAGTGTTTTGGTAACACACTGTGACTGCGGTCACCAGAGGTTTGGTACCTCCAGACGTTTGGTACCTCATTGCGTCTCGTCCCAGTGGCTTAGCACCACAGTGGGTTGGCCCCACATTTCATATAAGGGATTGACGCCAGTGATTTGGCATCACACGATGGGCTGGCCCCATCAATCGATTTGTGTCTTCGGACACCAGAGGTTTGGCACCTCTAGTGATTTGGCATCACATCTGTGACTATATGTCACCAGTGGTTTGGCACCACCAGTGGTTTGGTACCACAACGGGGTAGACAGTGGCGAATGGTTGGCTAGGTTGGGGCACATAATATTATGCACGTTAATTGTTATATGTTGTGTATGAAAATGTTTTAAATCGGGGGAAGGGTTACATACTGAGTCTTGGTGACTCACCTTCTCCTTTATTTTTCAGGTGATACATAGACCGCGGATATGGAGCCGGATGGACTCGAGGTGGCCATGCAGTGGATTTAATTTAAATGAACTTTAGTTTCAGTTGTGATATTTTTATGTTGGGTTTTTATTCTATTTGGATGTAATAAGGCCTCCTGATATTTTGTTTTGCAACTTTTCATAGGTTGGATACTTTGTTTAAACTTTGTTATTAATATTTAAATCGCACGTTTTCTAAGTTGAAACGAAAATTGTTTTTTTAACGTGCCATCGGGCACACTTGTAATTTCAAAATAACTCGGCTTAAATAAATTTCTCAAATAAGCACTAAGTAAAGCTTTTACAAAACAATCAAACAAAAAGGGTTTTCAACAACTTAAATCGATTTAGAAAAACGACTTTCTCAAAAATGTTTTCCACTATAACAAGCTAGATTCGGCCATAAAGTTTGGGCCGGGTTTGGGTTGTTACACCTTAGCCATATCAAAAACCGATTTCTCCCCCCCTCAGAGTTTGAAATTCAGCCACCTCTTAGCATTGTAGATAATTCCTATCTTTTCTCCATTATCTTCCATATTATCAACTATAATATCTACATTATCCCATTCACATAAATCCTCCTATTTTTGAGCCTTGTTGCCGTCCACTCCACCTAACCCTAATGCCGAAAATTAGCTAACTTAAATTAGAAGAATTGGGCTCCATGAAACTTAAATTTGGGCCCCTTACTCCCTTGTGTGGCGTCACCTCCTTGCTCCCTATGTGGCGCTACTGACCACTGGGCCACAAGCCCATTCTGATATTTTAAACTCAGATACCACCTTTTAAACCCTATAGTGCCCAAACAAAAATTTAACTAAGGCTTCAGCCCAATCCTGATGAAACACCCCAAACCCGGCCCACGAGCTTTGACCAGATTTGGTATGTTCCCCGGTGTAAACCGTTTCAAATTCTTTTGTGACTTAGGAAAAACTTGTGTGTTTTGAAAGAAAATTTGTTTTGGATTGGGCTTGAGTTGAAAACGAGTTTATTTGATTAAAAATCCTTTAGCTTTAGGTGACAAAATGTTTAGGGTTGGTTTTGATAATAAATTTACTTAATCTTTCAATTAATAAATATTTGTAACATGATAAATCAAAGTGAAATAAAGAAATTCAACTATGGCCTTATTACATCAATTAATCCCAAAATTAAAATTTAAAATACTTGAAATAAAATAAAAGTCCAAATCGTAAATTTCTTGCTATGCATGGCCATTGCTAAGCTTCTGCCGAGCCCGGTCCATTACTGTTCGTTACCTGAAAATAGTCACACAACGGGGTGAGTCAACAGACTCAATGTGTACACAACACTAAATCATAATCGAATCAGGCATAACAATTATTACACATTCATATCATAGCATACAAGTTATGATGCATTCCCAAAACCCAAACCTATTAAGCCATCCGCTACACTCCCCCGTACCAACCTGTACACCGTGGGGACTACTAAGTCGACCCTCCTTCCGCTACACTCCATATCACGGTCTTAGGTCACCATGTTCAGATTACTGTGGTCTTAGGTCACCACATTCAGATTACTGTGGTCTTAGGTCACCACATTCAGATATCACGGTCTTAGGTCACCGTGTTCGTGGTCTTAGGTCACCACATTCAGATTACTGTGGTCTTAGGTCACCACATTCAGATATCACGGTCTTAGGTCACCGTGTTCGTGGTCTTAGGTCACCACATTCACTTCCCCTTCAAAATAAAACCCATATGCCCCATATAATAGTAATATGCATAAATATGCCAGAGTTCACATTCTTATTCTTATTCTCATGTTATAATTAACATATTTCATAATCCTAGTAGGAGTAGGAAACGTACCTGAATACTTTGTACCATAACATGGTACCTTAGCCACATTCTTACACTTTCATATTCTTAATATCACATACATATATTTATTAAACATGCCATAAAACATATTAAGAATTAGTGTGGGGTACACACCTGATTTGCTTAGGGTTTCCAATCCAAATCCCGAAAAGCTTGATCTAATGCCTTAGATCTTAGATCTCTACATTTAATCAATCATTCAATACTTAGTAAAGAACCATTCGGCCATAAATCCAAATCATAGTAGGATTAGTACACTAAAACTTACCTTGTAATTTCCAAATCCCGAAAGTATTCCTTGCATTATATGTCTGTCGAAATCCCTATAACTTCATGTTAGATCAATTTCTAACATTTATTCATAACAAATAACCCTTAGCCGAATGTTAAATATGACTTACCTTGTGGATTTTAAATCCCGAAATTCACCGAATAACTAGGGAACACGCGGCCTATGGTGTACCTTCGGGAAAAGAACTTCTCCTTCCTTGTAGTTGACACTTAGTAAATCCCGAAAGATCTCTTCAAGGTTTCGGCAACAAGAATATTGATGGGATTAGTCCTAGATTTCGACAAATCTAAAAGAAAGAATAGAAATCAAACTTGTTCTTACCTTTGAAGAAATCGACAGCACCTAAGCTTGAAGCCACTTAAGATATTCGGCTATGGCCTTAAAAGGCTTACTTCCGGCTTTTGGAGGGATTAGAAAGAAAAGAGAAGGAAGAATAAAGATGGAGGATTCGGCTAGAACACAAGGTATTTCGGCTTTGGCTAACCAAGAGAAGAAGAATAAAAACTGTAGGAAATTCGGCAGAGAGAGGAGAATTTGCTTAAAAATTTCGGCAAAGGAAAGGTGAATGAATGAATGGCCTCTCTTTTCCTTTTATAGCCAAATTTACTAGCTAGAGTCCCTTACTTGGCCACCACTCTTCTATTTTGATAGCTTTATCCCTTGTATTATCACTTTATTAAAAGAATTTAATCCAACAATTATCTCTTGAGAATAATCTAAAATAAATCTATTATTTATCTCCTATTTAGCCGAAATTTAAAGAGAATAAAACTCCTCTTTTAAAAGCCTTATTGCCGTCCATCTCTCTGCTCCTTGTAGCAAAATAAAATTTCTTTTATTTGCTTCCCATGCAGCTCGAACCTTGGCCCAATACTCCTGTATGTGGCGCCATTTCCAGAGGCCCTAAGTGGCATCTCCAGGCCACTTTTCCAAGCCCGTTCTTGTGTCAAATTCCCTCTATTAATTTTCTTAAGGCCACATTGCCTTAATTTCCTCTTTCTAAACTTTAAAACTTGACATTTCCCTACATTTCCAAGTTTCCAAAAATTTTTGTTTGCCTCCTTTAAACTTAACATTTCCATACATTTCCAGGTTTCCCGAAATGTTTACTTTCCTCTTTTGAATCATTTCTAAATCATTTCCTTACATTTCCTAGACAAGACATTTCTTTACATTTCCTTACATTTCCTTACATTTCCTTACATTTCCATACATCTCCTTACATTTCCATACATTTCCTTACATTTCCATACATTTCCTTACATCTTAGGGTTCCTAAAACTCCTCAGATCACATCCAACACACCCACTGAGCCCACTATCTCATGAATTACGCACGAACGCATAACCCCTAATCTAGGATGTTACAGTTCTACCCTCCTTAAAAATAATTTCATCCTCGAAATTACTTATTAACAGTCGTACAATCCTTCTCACCGCACTATGCTTACGCTGCGCACTCTAATCTTAATAGAACCATCATACTTTCTAGGCACAATCTCTAAGTTCACGTCCCCTAGAACTCATTTCTAACGTTGCTATTTAATCTGATTACAAAGTTTTATGCATTAGTCCTTGTTTCACTTATTACCCGCGAAGAAGTTTTATGAGAAGAATTTTAGGAGTGATTCTTTAGTATTCATACATGCACACAGTCTTTTCATTCATACATCCATCAATCAATTATGAACTTTTGTTCATTCAGAGAAACGTTGTAGTTTTCATCGTTGTTGTTTTTCCACTACCCAGGGGTATTTTCCTACAGGGGTATTTTCGTAATAAATTTTTTTTCAAAATAAGGTTCCTTGGTGGTTTTGTCAATAAGGGTATTTTGGTAATTTTTGAAATCCCGGGGGTATTTCAGAAATTTTGAAATTACAGGGGTATTTCGGTAAATTTTGAAACTCGGGGGTATTTTGGTAATAAATCAGAGTAAATTTGTAAAGCTTACTAAATCAAGGGTATTTCCAAAATTTGCAAAACTTGAGGGTTCTTTTTGAGAATTTGTTTTCCAAATCGGTGATGTTGCAAAAATTTTGAAAATCAGGGTCATTTTGGTAATTGTGGTAAACCAGGGGTAATTTGGTAATTTTCCAAATCAGGGTATTTTGGACTTTCACAAAATAGGGTTTTTGAATACTTTTACAAAATAAGAAAATTTTATTAAAGTCAGGGTAATATGGTAATTTTAAGACTCAAGGGCATTTTAGTAATTTTTCAAATAGAGGTATTTTTCTAATTTTCACAAATCAAGAATACTTGAGAGAATTTTATAAAATCGTGTTTGCAATTCAAAAGGGTAATTTTAAGAGTTTTAAACTAGGGTTTTTATGAAAATACGGCTAGTTCCCTTTCGGGTTTTAGTTAGGAGTTTAGCCTATGAATAAGTCCTCTTGGTTAGGGTGAACTAAAGCTACGCACCAGGTAGGATTCCTGCGAAGAGGAGGTGAGTCACTAGGACTGCTTAAATACCAGGCTCTTCCGGATCTGATCCTAGACATGCGCACAATGGTTGCCACACCCTAACTCGGCGACTTAGACACAGGTTTGTTTTATTAAGCATTTAAAATCTTATATAACTGTTGGGGTAAACTAGTCTTAGAGTTCAAGTACCTATCATACTATCTACGTTCTATTCCAATTCTACCCTTCCACACATCATAATTTAAATCACACAAATGGATAGAAGTACTAACCTGGTGGACTGCGGGTCTGAGACTTAGGTGCCATGCCAGAAAAAACCTGCTTATCTTCAAAAACTCATTTGGGCTCGATTTGAAAACTTTTTGGGCCTTAAACCCCAGGCCTAGTGTTTGAAACTGGGATCTGATACCAAATTGAAACACCCCAAACCCGGCCCACGAGCTTTGACCAGATTTGGTATGTTCCCCGGTGTAAATCGTTTCAAATTCTTTTGTGACTTAGGAAAAACTTGTGTGTTTTGAAAGAAAATTTGTTTTGGATTGGGCTTGAGTTGAAAACGAGTTTATTTGATTAAAAATCCTTTAGCTTTAGGTGACAAAACGTTTAGGGTTGGTTTTGATAATAAATTTACTTAATCTTTCAATTAATAAATATTTGTAACATGATAAATCAAAGTGAAATAAAGAAATTCAACTATGGCCTTATTACATCAATTAATCCCAAAATTAAAATTTAAAATACTTGAAATAAAATAAGAGTCCAAATCGTAAATTTCTTGCTGTGCATGGCCATTCCTAAGCTTCTGCCGAGCCCGGTCCATTACTGTTCGTCACCTGAAAATAGTCCCACAACGGGGTGAGTCAACAGACTCAATGTGTACACAACACTAAATCATAATCGAATCAGGCATAACAATTATTACACATTCATATCATAGCATACAAGTTATGATGCATTCCCAAAACCCAAACCTATTAAGCCATCCGCTACACTCCCCCGTTCCAACCTGTACACCGTGGGGACTACTAAGTCCACCCTCATTCTGCTACACTCCATATCGCGGTCTTAGGTCACCACATTCGTGGTCTTATGTCACCACGTTCAGATTACTGTGGTCTTAGGTCACCACATTCAGATTACTGTGGTCTTAGGTCACCACATTCACTTCCCCTTCAAAATAAAACCCATATGCCCCATATAATAGTAATATGCATAAATATGCCAGAGTTTACATTCTTATTCTTATTCTCATGTTATAATTAACATATTTCATAATCCTAGTAGGAGTAGGAAACGTACCTGAATACTTTGTACCATAACATGGTACCTTAGCCACATTCTTACACTTTCATATTCTTAATATCACATACATATATTTATTAAACATGCCATAAAACATATTAAGAATTAGTGTGGGGTACACACCTGATTTGCTTAGGGTTTCCAATCCAAATCCCGAAAAGCTTGATCTAATGCCTTAGATCTTAGATCTCTACATTTAATCAATCATTCAATACTTAGTAAAGAACCATTCGGCCATAAATCCAAATCATAGTAGGATTAGTACACTAAAACTTACCTTGTAATTTCCAAATCCCGAAAGTATTCCTTGCATTATATGTCTGTCGAAATCCCTATAACTTCATGTTAGATCAATTTCTAACATTTATTCATAACAAATAACCCTTAGCCGAATGTTAAATATGACTTACCTTGTGGATTTTAAATCCCGAAATTCACCGAATAACTAGGGAACACGCGGCCTATGGTGTACCTTCGGGAAAAGAACTTCTCCTTCCTTGTAGTTGACACTTAGTAAATCCCGAAAGATCTCTTCAAGGTTTCGGCAACAAGAATATTGATGGGATTAGTCCTAGATTTCGACAAATCTAAAAGAAAGAATAGAAATCAAACTTGTTCTTACCTTTGAAGAAATCGACAGCACCTAAGCTTGAAGCCACTTAAGATATTCGGCTATGGCCTTAAAAGGCTTACTTCCGGCTTTTGGAGGGATTAGAAAGAAAAGAGAAGGAAGAATAAAGATGGAGGATTCGGCTAGAACACAAGGTATTTCGGCTTTGGCTAACCAAGAGAAGAAGAATAAAAACTGTAGGAAATTCGGCAGAGAGAGGAGAATTTGCTTAAAAAATTCGGCAAAGGAAAGGTGAATGAATGAATGGCCTCTCTTTTCCTTTTATAGCCAAATTTACTAGCTAGAGTCCCTTACTTGGCCACCACTCTTCTATTTTGATAGCTTTATCCCTTGTATTATCACTTTATTAAAAGAATTTAATCCAACAATTATCTCTTGAGAATAATCTAAAATAAATCTATTATTTATCTCCTATTTAGCCGAAATTTAAAGAGAATAAAACTCCTCTTTTAAAAGCCTTATTGCCGTCCATCTCTCTGCTCCTTGTAGCAAAATAAAATTTCTTTTATTTGCTTCCCATGCAGCTCGAACCTTGGCCCAATACTCCTGTATGTGGCGCCATTTCCAGAGGCCCTAAGTGGCATCTCCAGGCCACTTTTCCAAGCCCGTTCTTGTGTCAAATTCCCTCTATTAATTTTCTTAAGGCCACCTTGCCTTAATTTCCTCTTTCTAAACCTTAAAACTTGACATTTCCCTACATTTCCAAGTTTCCAAAAATTTTCGTTTGCCTCCTTTAAACTTAACATTTCCATACATTTCCAAGTTTCTCGAAATGTTTACTTTCCTCTTTTGACTCATTTCTAAATCATTTCCTTACATTTCCTAGACAAGACATTTCCTTACATTTCCTTACATTTCCTTACATTTCCTTACATTTCCATACATCTTCTTACATTTCCATACATTTCCTTACATTTCCATACATTTCCTTACATCTTAGGGTTCCTAAAACTCCTCAGATCATATCCAACATACCCACTGAGCCCACTATCTCATGAATTACGCACGAACGCATAACCCCTAATCTAGGATGTTACACCTGAGCCCAATTTGGACCCCCAATGCTCAAATTAACTCATTACACATATTCACCCATTAAATGCATATGCCTAAAAATTCAGGATGTTATAGTTCTACCCCCTTAAAGAAATTTCGTCCTCGAAATTTCCAACTAACTATTAATCGTACTACCCAAGTCTCCTCACTATGCTTTCGCTACGCACTCTAATTTAATAATAAATAAACATTGCACGCATACAGTTTCTATACCCAAAAATATAGCATCCACACAAAACATACCCGACTTAATGGTGATTGAACAATCCTAAGCCTTATGCTCCTCAGACCCGTATCTTAAACACGTTCCTGACTTCCTCCAACATTCACCCGGATGACGCCTTCTGCAATATTCACAAACCCGAAAGTGTGGACGTACCTTAACATGCTTCACAGAACGAGACTGCAACCCTAGAAAACTACGATCTCTTTTTTTCTTACAGTCCACACACCCAACCCGAAGTGTTTCACCAATTTCTTTAACCTCCTTCAGTACCTCCCTAACTAGCTGAGTCAGCACATCAGTCCTAACACTTCCACGGCCTCGGCCGCGGCCTCTCCTTCCTCTTCTAGCGCTCATCGTTGATCCTCGTATTATCTGAATTAGAAATTTTATGAATTATTAATTTCTTTCACTGATTAACCACGAACAATCTTATGGGAAGTAGTTTTAAGAGTAGTTCTTTCAAATTCGAACCTATCTATAGTTTCAGTCTCAAGTTTATCTCCTAATTCTAGAAACCACATACATTCAACCATCACACATCAACAAACATATAAGGGTATCTTCATTATTTCACTACCCAGGGGTTTTTCCGTAGTTTTGCCCTACAGGGTATTTTCCAAAATAAAGTATCTTGGTGATCTTCTTCGGATCTAGAGGTACTTTGGGTATATTTTTTTATAAAGCAAAGGTATTATGGAAAACAAGTTTTTTTTTTGTAGAGCAGGGGTACTTTGGAAAATTTAATTTTCAAACCGGGTTACTTTTGTAAATCTAGGGGTTTTCGGGCAATTTTGCAAAACATGGGTATTTTCTAAAATCACGGTTGTTTTGGAAATTTTCACAAACCACGGGTATTTTGGAAATTTTTCCAACCAGAGTGTTTCAGTAATTTTCACAAATTTTATAATTTTGCAATTCTAGAGTATTCTGGAAATATTCGCAAATCAAGTGTATTTTTGGAAATTTTACAAAACTTGGGGTTTTTTTTAAAAAAAAATTTGTGGAATAGGGTGGCTGGTCCCTTTCGGGTTTTAATTATAAATTTTGGGCTATCAACAAATCCTCGTAGCTAAGGTGAACAGTCACTATGCACCAGGTAGGATTTTAGCGAAGTGGAGGTGAGTCACTAGGACTGCTTAAATACCAAACTCTCTCTGAATCCAATCCTAGACATGCGTATGCCTGTTGCCACACCCTAATCTCACGACTTGATTGCAGGTTTGTTTGGTTGGATTAAGTCTTATGGAATTGAAGAGTTGTTTAACTAGGCCTAAGGTCCATTAATACTATCATACTAGTCTACGTCCATCAAGCCCATTAAGCCCACATGTATATCACAACAAGAGTTTAGAATACTTACATGCGTAGATCAGGTGCCGGTAGACTCGAAGGCCATATCTTCATCCAAGACATTTTTCTCAATTTCACATCAAGTTTTCAAAACACTACTAGACCCATTTCACAGCCCGAGTTTTGAACTGGGCTCTGATACCAAAATGTAACACCCCAAACCCGGCCCAAACGCTACAACCGGATCTGGTATGCTACGGGTTGTACATTGAAAACTTTTGCTTTGATGGTTTTGGAAATCGTAAATTAATTGGACATTATTTAGATAAATAAGTGACATTTTAAAAACAAAACCTTTGTATTATTATTGTTAAGTATGATAAAACCTTTGACACAAATTCATAAGTTGCAAAACATTAAAAACTACTTAGTTGAATAAGAACTATGGGGCCTTATTACATAACATTCCCAAGATAAAACAGAATAAAACCTAAACAAAACCGAAATAATCTGTAGAAATAAAAATTTGATGGCCCCTCGAGTCCGTCTTGGCTCCCATGTCCACGATCTACTGCTCATTTGAAAGAGTAGAAAAAAATAATAGGGTGAGTCAGCAAGACTCAGTGTGCAAATCCCGAAAACACATAAAAGGCTTGGGCCCACAAACACATTATGGCCTTAGCCCATACACAATGGCAACAATCATAATTACATGATAAATAATAAATGATGAATGGCCTAACCCAAACCTAGAAATCCATCCTCTATACACCAACCCGTACCAACCATCACACCTTGGGGATTTCTACAATCAACCCGCCAACCGCTACACACCATATCGACAGCTGTGCTGCCTGTCTTAAAGATCGATCACTGTATGACCTATGTGGCAGAGCCACCGATCACTATGCAACCTTAATAATACATCGTAGCATTTTGACAACTGAGCTACCTGTCATAAAGACCGATCACTATGTGACCTATGTTGCAAAGCCACCGATCGCTATGCAACCTTCTTCCCCTTCATCATATCCATCCCATCCCATGCATACATACATGCAAAAACAAGTAATGTATTACCTAAGAGATTTCAGTTTATCACATACATCGATACACATAGAGAAGTTTCTATGATTACGTACCTAGCATTCCTTACCTACCCTTTTTGGGTAATCCGACTGTCTATACAGCCTTTTTCTGGCTTTTAGCCCATAACATATATTTAGTTCAGATTACTATTCAGCCATTTTTCGGCTTTTAGCCCATAACATACATAATACAGTTTAATTAGTGTGTTAGAGATCTACACACCTGATTACCGTTAGAACGAGACTTTCTAAGCCAACGCTATCCGTAGCCAACACCACCGTTATCTGCCTAAGGTGTTGTTCAGAAGCCGATAACGAAACATTAGGTTAAGGCATAACTAACAAAAAGAAAACGGTTGATCATCTTAAGGAAAATTGAAATCCTTACCTTGAAATCCCGAAAAGTGATATGAGATTCAGGGACTAGTGCTTCCGGCTTTTAGATCTAAGAGATTTACTTCAGTTCCCGAATGTCTCCCTGTAACATCCTGAAATTAGGCCTAGTAGGATTGAGCCCAATGGGCCTTAGGCGTAGTAGCGTTTAAAATTTTAGAGAACGATCTTAATGCAAGTTAGACTTATTAGGTAAGTGATTTTTGAAGGTTAGAGGGCTTCTAGGAAGTCTCGGGATCAAATTTAGGCTTTAGGAAAATTTTGGTTTTAGGCGGAAAAAACCCTGGAAGTTGGCAGGTAGGCCTTAAGAATAAAAAGTGGAGGAAAATGACGCAAGTGGAGTGTGTGGTGTAGTGGCAAAGTGACGTCACATAAGAGGCAAGGGGGTGACGCCACAAGGAAGGAAGGAGGTCCAAGGTTCAAGTCTTGGCTCTTGCATTTTGGCTTCTTTTTACTTGGATCTTAGAATTTGGGCCATAGTTTATATTTAGTTGCGCATGGTTTAAGACACAAGAGGAGCTTGTGGCCAAGTGGTAAGCGGCATGGATTATGCTGCAAGGGAGCCTGGGTTCGAATCTCATGAGAAGCAAGGGAGTATTTATTTTTCGGATTGGACGGCAAGAGTTTCAGTTGAATTTAAACTCTACTGGCGAAGGGATCCCACATCGAAAAGACACAAAGAATGAAGGTGAAGAGCTAGCTATATAAGGAGCATCCTAGGAGGAGAGTAAACACAGCTTGGATGGCGTTTGGGCACAGGAGTGGTCGGAGTGCGGATTAACACCAGAGTCCTATCAGGTGTGTAACTCTCTCTACTCTAGTTGTAGAGTAGCAAATGCCGAAGTGCTGGTCACGGTAATAGTAGCCACACGAGCGTGCGAGCGCACGTGTGGGGCTTCGACCCGATAGTTGTGGCCATCAGTAGTATTCTTGTGGGTTGGGCTGCTTGGGCCACGATGGGCCCGTGGGCCCAAATGAGTAAATTGTATGATTGTTTAGTATATGTTGAACTAGACTAGATGGAACTTATATACGTGGCTAGATTTGTGCTAGGTGGGCCACACAAGCGTGTGGGCCCGAATGGGCCGAAATCGGGTTTTAAGCCCAATAGTCCGGTAAGGACCAGAAATGGTAGCTGAGTCGCTCGGGGCGACATTAGGCCTTCGGAAAGGCCATTGCAGGTGCGAATTTATGAAAATACCCTTGGTGGGTAAATTACGAAAATACCCTTGGTAGGTAAAATTACTGTTATACTCTTAGGGGTTGGTTAGCTTGATTATGTTGTATATTATTATTCTGATTATGATGGTAATTCGTTTCATACGTGGTTTGATATGTTCGTTGCTTCAGGTATGTACGTTACATTAAAAACCTTGTCGATAGTGGTTAAATGCACTTACATGAAAGCATGAGTATTTTCGATATGGCATGAAATAAACATATAGCATGTTACGTACATAACTCTGTATATTGCATGGGCACAAGGGTTATAATGAAAAGGGGCAGTGTTTCGGTGGTTTTACCACAATATTTCGGTGACTCATGTCACAATATGATTCTTTCGGTGACGTTGTCACATTATCCGGTGGTTATGCCACGTATTAAGGGCGATGAGCAGTTGACTGCAGCGACTGCCTTCGATGGTGTGTAGCGGATGGAGGGTCGATTTAGTAATCCCCTGGTGTGTGCGGCATGATACGGGGGTGTGTAGCGGATGGACACTAGGTTGGGTTGGGATTCATTTTGCATGGTCATGTATGGTATGTGGATTTATGTGGATTTGGGGCCAAGCCCATTTGTGGAATCATGTGGATTAATTGCATTGCACTCATTCTTGATATGCCATGACATTGGGCTAATATAGTACTGTAGGCTTAGGCCCAGTTATCATGGTAAGGGGAATTACACGCTGAGTCTCGATGACTGACCCCCTCTTTTTAAATGTTTCAGGTAATCATTAGATCACGGATTTGGGAAGCCGAGGCAGACTTGTGGTGGCCCTGCAATGTTTTTCTGTAAACTCGTTTCTTTTATTTAAACTTACTATTAATTTTGGGATTTTGTTATGTAATAAGGCCTTTGGTATTTTATTTGGTTTTAGCTTTCAATTTGGTTATTGTTTATTATTAAATTCAATATGGGATTTTCCTAAAATGATAATAAACCGTTTTTATTCAAAATTACTTAAGCTCAATTTTCACAACAAATACAATTTTATTCAAATTAATAACAACTTTGTAAAATGGGCATTGAAATGAATCGGCTTTTATAAACAAACCACAAAAAGCGGAGTTTCAAAAAGAATACGAACTTTTTAATGAACGCACAGTTTTTTTAGACATTCCTTTCATGTGACATGCCAGATCCGGTCATAACGTCTAGGTCGGGTTTGGGGTGTTACACGCCCAACAAGAAAATACATAGAACCATTAAACCATTAGCTTTTCGGCTTTATCTTCCAAAAATCGAAAGAGAACATGAAGAGATAGGATTGAAGAGATAAGAGAATCGGCACTCACCTTAACACAAAGAATTCGACTACCCCTTTGAGATTCCGGCTTTTTTTGAGAAGATCAGAAGATGATAGGAATGAGTCTATGTAGATTCGGCTTTTAATGAAGAAATCAGTAGGAAGAAGAAAAGAGAATTTTGGGAGACTAGAGGTAGGTTCGGCTTTAGCAAAGATCAAAAGAAAAGAATATAGAAAAAGGATTATGAGGTTTCGGCTTTTAGAAGAAAGAAGAGAAAAGAACAATGGAGTTTTGGCTTTTGAATAAAAGTGAAGATGAGGGAATAGTGTTAGGAATTCCGGCTTTTACTCAGAGAAGAAGAGAAAGAAAAGATGGAAACCCTAAATGCCGAAAAATAAAGAAGAGAACCCTCACCTGACTATTTAAAGTTTTGGCACTCCTACTAACCAAAAGCCAAAATTGCCCTCTTTTGACAACTAAAACCAGTTAATTAGCAAGGGAAATTTCGGCACCCCTTAGCCATATCAAAAACCGATTTCTCCTCCCCCTCAGAGTTTGAAATTCGGCCACCACTTAGCCTTGCAGATAATTCCTATATTTTCTCCTTTATCTTCCATATTATCAACTATAATATCTACATAATCCCGTTCACATAAATCCTCCAATTTTTGAGCCTTGTTGCTGTCCACTCCACCTTACCCTAATGTTGAAAATTAGCTAACTTAAATTAGAAGAATTGGGCTCCATGAAACTTAAATTTGGGCCCCCTACTCCCTTGTGTGGCATCACCTCCTTGCTCCCTAAGTGGCGCTACTGATCACTGAGCCATAAGCCCATTTTGATATTTTAAACTCAGATACCACCTTTTAAACCTTATAGTGCCCAAACAAAAATTTAACTAAGGCTTCAGCCCAATCCTGAGCCCAATTTGGACCCCTAATGCTCAAATTAACTCATTACACATATTCACCCATTCAATGCATAGGCCCAAAAATTTAGGATGTTACATTTACTTAGCTTGATCCGTGAGACTCTCTAACCTATATTAAACCCTCTCTTGAGGCAAATAACGTCTAACCCTAGGTTAATTAGTGGAACTCTCGTTCGCTTATAATAATCCCCTAGAATAGCAGTAAATCGATCAATGGACTACCATATTAGGTTTCACCCTAATCCAAAAAAATCTCGTAACCCTATCTCTAGGCGTTCGATCAACTCTGCTTAATTATTTTAGATCTACTCTTAGGCAGGGTCTATTCCTCCACCTAAGCACATCAGATTTGGATTAAACAACATAATTAAGAACAAACTAAGTATTTATCATATAATTCCGAAATCAAATAACAAGATTCATCTAGGTTTCATCCCCTTTAGGTATTTGAGGGGTTTAGTTCATAAAGAATAAAGAAAACATCTCAAGAGAAAAGATAAAACAAAACACAAGAAATCCCTAAAACTCCCTAAAGGAATTGAAGGAGAATTCTACCGTCTTGAGTATAACTCCAGCTTCTTGGGATGGATCAACTGGCTATCCTCGCGTTATTCCCTAATTCTGACCTTCTCGGCTTGGCTCCTTGGCCTAGCTTTGACGCCTTCGGCTTCTGCCGAACTCCCCCTTCAAGTTGCCCCCTTGGGTGTTTATATAGACTGTGAGATGCCTTACTTGGCCCCTAAGTTTCCTAATTTAAGTAGAATTCCTACTAGGGTGTTTGAATAGGCTTTGGAATGTGTTTCTTTGCCTCCAAGTATCCATTCCCGAATGAAATTGCTCTTTCCAGCGACAGGGACACGGCCATGGCACACGCCCGTGTGAATCGTGGCCAGGCCGTGTTCGGACTTTTAATGAGGCACGACTGTGTGGTCTTTGGGTCAGGCCGTGTCGAATTTGTGATATGGCCCATTTACTTCATTTTGGGCCCATTTTTCCATTCTTTTCGTCCTTGGGTGCTCTCTTGGGTATAAAACATGAAAACAAAGGATTAAGAGCACCAAATCATATAATTCGAGGCTTAAATAATCCAAAAGCATGATAAATGTGGGCTTAAAGTATGTTACTTTTACGGTTTATCAAATACCCCCACACTTAAGCTTTTGCTTGTCCTCAAGCAAAATTCTCAACTCACAATTAAAACGAATGTCCTTGATTCATAAAATTCATCAATCATGCTATATCATAATTCAAAGATAATTCATACATGGATAATTCAACTCAATGAGTCCTAAAGATTCAAACAATCAAAGTCATACATTTTTAGCATGAAAACATAGGCATTTCCATTTACCTGACTAGTTACCTCTGATTCAAAATCGACAAGAGTTAACATCCTCACTAAAGATTCACTCAAATCACTCAAAGTGTTTAAGGTTCAAAATTAAGCACTCAATAAGTCGAACCTGAAAAGTTAATCCCATAGGCTTGCATGAAAATCAAATCTCCACCACTGTAAAATGAGATGATACACAAATCAAAAGGTCTTTAGCAGGGTTGTAACAGGGCTTAGGTTAAGGGTATCGATAAAGGCTGAATTGGAAGGTTAGAATCGAGATTGACCTGACAAATTACCTAACTAGAAACACGAACTAATGATAAGTAATTGCATCAAATGAAAATTTGTAATACTAATACTCTAATACGAGCTTTTTCTTCAAGACTTGAAATTTACATGCATAAGCTCACCTAACACAGAACTAATAATGAATATACTTCATTATTTTTTTAAGAACAAACTAAGTAATAAAGGAAAAATTCAACTTACTGAATTAATATAATTAGGTAACTAATCAAGTCAAATTTCGATATAAGGGTAGTCAAGGAATGGTGATAACAAATACAAAGGGTTTTGGGTTAAAATTAGTGGGTAAGTCAATAAAAAGGGTTGTTAGGATTAAACGGGGTTCACTAGGGGTTAATTGTGGAGGTAGGCTTTTTGTGGAGTAAGTGGGTTAAAACTTAGGTGCCTTTATCATCTCTGTATATCAAATCATAGGTGTGGTCTCGACATGTATAATCAATGCAAGTTCTAGAATAACAAATCAATGTTGACACACTCATAATAAAAAGTGAGCATGAAAGGATGTATGCTCTAAAAGGCTCAAAATTTCACAAAAATTATGGGTATTTTGATGTCAACCTCGTAAATTTCAAACTTCAAAGTAACATTCAGATTCAGGTAGACAACCTAAATTTTTTTCTGAAAAATAGACTTTATCATGCTTGATTCTCTAGTATCTTTCAAATTTAATCATCAATGCACAATTATCAATGACTTACTCCCAAACATATCAACAAAGATCATAAATCATAGGAGATTTCATTCTAATCATAATATGAGAAACTTTACTTTTGAACAAGGCATAGTTCAGGGATTTTCAAATAATACTATAGTTAACCCCCCCACACTTAAGATGTACATTGCCCTCAATGTAGCAAAATAATCATAAAAATCATAAGATGGGGAGAGAAGTGAAACTTCCTGAATTTTGGATGAAGTCAATGAAAAGAAATCGGATAGGATTGGAGGTGAACATAGGGAAGCGTCTCAAAACATTTGAATTTGAATCCTCAAAGCAGCCAGTCTGATTTTATTGTATCCTCAGCTAAATCTAAATATCATAAAGAATAAGAAGAATAAAATAAAATAAAATAAAGTAAAAAAAATAATGAAATGAAAATAAAATTAAAATAAAAAATAAATAATGGAAAATGAAAGACAACTAGAAAAAGGGAGAATGAGGTTTAAATAAAGATGTAGCCCATGTTTTGGTATTTTGAATTTGGGGCGCATTCAGGGTGTTCGGGCACGACCGTGGGTGTAGTGGAACGCCTGTGTCTTTCTTCACACGGTCATTTAATACAGGCGTGCTCCTACCGTGTTCGATAAGTCAGAATGTTGGCACAGTTGGAAGGCACGACCGTGTTTAGACCTTGCTTAACAAGTCAGTAACCTCGCACGGGGCGTCGGCACGAGCGTGGACTATTATCGCCACCCATGTTAGGAAAAGAAATTTTTCTATGTCGTGCACGGCTACTGGCACGCCCATGGTTCATCCCTTGGCTTCCACACGGCCACAGGCACGCCCGTGTGTAGGGCTGTGTGGCCTAGAAATCTGCTCTTTGGTTAGTTTATGGTTAGGTGCTAAAAGGAAAAAAAATAAAAATAAAAAATAAAAAATAAAAAATGTAAAAATGGGGTTAGTGCTCGGGTTGCCTCCCGAGAAGCGCTCGTTTATAGTCTTAAGCTAGACTTTACCTCTCATTCGTGTGGTCATGGTGGTTTGAGGAGGTGAAAATCCTTTCTCATGCGATCACTTCGGTTATGGATATATAGTTTAAGTCGAGTAATGTTTACCTCAAAAGTGTCGAATTTAGGATTGTTGACCTTGACTGTGCCGTATAGGAAGACATTAAGTACCTCAAAAGTGATTTCTTCGTTTGTCTTGACGTCTGAATTGGTGATTCGAGGGTCTTCCTTATTCAATAATACCTGATCTCCTATCTTGAAGTGATTCGTTGTTCCTATCAGCTCGTCTGGGGGCTCCTTCGGTTTCACTTCGTGTGGTTTCGGTTCTTCTTTAAGTTGTGTTTTCCACTCTTCTAATTTGTCGACCCTAAGGCTTCGTTCCTCATATAATTCTTCTATGTTGGCATGATGTCTAAGATCTAGCTCAGCTAGGTGATTTCGTGATGCTTCCTGTAAAGAAGGTTGAACCAAATAGTTATCAATAGAATTAACGTTCGTACCTTTATTACTCGATGTCCTAGCTGAGTCAGAGCTTGAAGAGTGATTGTTTCGCCATTTATACGAAGTGTGAGTTCACCAAATTCTTCCTCTGTGTGATATTTCTTTATTGTATCAGAATATGGCACGTGAGCTTGGTACTCTGTATGTACCAGGTTTGGTAAATCATGGCTTACCTCAACCTTACCTTTACTTACCACAGGTTCTTGCCTTGGGTTAGATTCCACTAACAATTCACTGTTATGAGCTTGTACGGCTTGGGGCCGGTGATTCGGCTCAGGGTTGTAGCCTTTTTGTGTTTCCTGTGGTGAAAGTTGAACAATTTGATTATCAACTGAATTTACTTTCTCACCTTCATCACTTGATGTCCTTGCCAAGTCAAGAGCTTGTAGACTGATTGATTCGTTACCTACACGAAGAATGAGTTCTCCTGTACCAACATCAATTTTAGTCCTCGCAGTTGCTAGAAAGGGTCTTCCTAAAATTAAAGGAATCGAATTGTCCTCATTCATGTCTAAGACAACAAAATCTACTGGGAATATGAATTTATCAATTTTGATTAGAACATTTTCTATTATACCCCTAGGAGTTCTGATAGTTTTATCAGTTACCTGAATGCTCATCCTAGTTTGTCTGGGTTTCCCTAGACCTAGTTGTTTAAAGGCATAACATTGATGCTTGCCCCTAAATCAGCTAAAGCATTATCAATAGATAAACTACCAATTAAACATGGAATTGTAAAACTCCCTGGATCTTTTAATTTCCGTGGCAGTTTATTTTGTAGAATTGCTGAGCACATTGTGTTTAGCTCCACATGCGATGCCTCGTCTAGTTTCCGTTTGTTTGTCAACAGCTCTTTTAAAAATTTTCTATAATCGGGTATCTGCGAAAGAGCCTCGAGAAACAGTAAGTTAATATATAATTTCTTTAAAAGTTTAAGAAACTTACCGGACTGTTCCTTTGTATCGTCTCTCTTTATCGCTTCGGGATAAGGTATGCGGGGTTGGTACTCCTTGATTACTGGTTTGGGCTTTTCTTGTGCTACCTCTATTTTACCTTCATCTACCTTGTTTTCTGGTATTGTATTAGGTTCATCTAACCCTTTGCTGTCCTGAGCTGTGATGGCTTGAATTTGTTCCTTAGGGTTAATCTCTGTGTTACTAGGTAGGCACCCTTGCAGTCATTCTAACATCAGCTTTGCAAGTTGTTCGACTGCATTAGTGACTTCCTTGTCTAACTTAGTAATTTCCATGATTCGGCTCTCGTTGCTTTTGATTGTTCTCTCAGTTTCTTGGAAACGTTTTTCTGTGTCTACCGAAAATTTTGTCAGCATCTCTTCGAGGATTGGTTTCTTCTCTTGTGGATAGGGCTGATTTTGGAAGTTTTTAGGAGGTTGTTGTCTTTGATTTCCTTGGTTTCCTTGACCTCCTCATGAAAAGTTTGGGTGGTTCCTCCAACCTGGATTGTAAGTGTTACTATAAGGATTATTATTAGATCTGAAATTGTTAATTATATAGTTCATCAGTTTTCTTCCTGCTTCCGGTTGGTAGGGTGGGTACTCAGGATTCGCCACGATTCCACTTGCGTCGCACTGCATGACTGGATGTGCCTATGAAGAACAAAATCTATCAATCTTTTTAGTCATCATCTCTACCTGTGTTGATAGCATGGTTATCACCTCGAGATTGTAAACTCCAGCTAATTTTGTCGGTTTCATCCTTGTAACCTGCCACTGATAATTATTCAGTGACATCTCCTCAATGAACTCGTAGGCTGCTTCAGGAGTCTTGTTATTCAGAGTTCCACCGGTGACTGAATCAATTAGTTGCCTCGTGGAAGGGTTTACACCATTGTAGAAAGTTTGGACTTGTAGCCACAGGGGTAAGCAATGGTGTGGACACCTCCTCAAGAGATCCTTGTATCTTTCCCATGCGTCGTACAATGTCTCTAGATCCATCTGCACAAAAGAAGAGATATCATTCCATAATTTAGCCGTTTTGGCCGGTGGGAAATATTTCAATAAAAACTTTTCGGTCATTTGTTCCCATGTAGTGATTGACCCTCATGGAAATGAGTTTAACCACTGTTTGGCTTTATTCCTTAATGAAAAAGGGAATAACCGAAGACGTATGGCATCATCAGAAACGCCATTTATTTTGAAGGTATCACAGAACTCTAAAAAGTTAGCTATATGAGCGTTTGGATCTTCGTCCTGCAAACCATCAAATTGAACAAACTGTTGAATCATTTGTATTGTGTTAGGCTTTATTTCAAAATTGTTAGCAGCTATAGCAGGCCTAACAGTACTCGATTCTGCTCCTGTTAAATGCGGTTTTGCATAATCAAACATTATGAGTGGAGCATTGTTTTCCCCCACATCCCGTGGTAGTGGGTTATTCACGTCCATCCCTTCAGTAGGATTGGATCTGCCTTCTTCCTCTATGTCTGTGTAATCTAAGGCTCGCCTGGTTTCTCGATGATTCCTGCCAGCGGTAGCTTCGATTTCGCTGTCGTATACCAAAGGTCCTCTTGGGTTCCTTCTAGTCATAAACTAGATGTACCTGCTAGGAAAAGAAAGAAAATTTAGCAAAAGTAAAAAATTAACCTAAAAAATAAAATTGCGAAAAAAAAGGCTAAAGTAATAAAAATAGAGCGTTCTTAATATTTTAGTTCCCGGCAACGGCTCTAAGAACTTGATCGCTGAAATTAGAGCTTTAAAATTTATAAAAGAATGATCGAACCTGTAAACTAACTCTAACAACGATTAAAGGCAAGCATACCTATCGAACTGTAGTATAGCTTAGGCAAGACCGGATTATCGAACCCACAGGAACTAAAAGTATTAATACTAACTTTCTTTTTATTATTTAGCCTTAGAAATAGAGTGAAGTTGCTAAATTAATGGCTTACTAAGCTAAAGACACAAGACAAAAAGAACGAATTGGGAAATAACTTGAAGAAAAACTTAATTGATTGGGACGATACCCTGAGGAAGAATCCACCTAGACTTCACTTGTTATCTAACCCTGAACCATATGATTTCTTTACTTAGCTTGATCCGTGAGACTCCCTAACCTATATTAAACCCTCTCTCAAGGCGAATAACGTCTAACCCTAGGTTAATTAATGGAACTCTCGTTCGCTTATAATAACCCCCTAGAATAGCAGTAAATCGATCAATGGACTCCCATATTAGGTTTCACCCTAATCCGGCAAAATCTCGTAACCTTATCTCTAGGCGTTCGATCAACTCCGCTTAATTATGTTAGATCTACTCTTAGGCAGGGTCTATTCCTCCTCCACCTAAGCACATTAGATTTGGATTAAGCAACATAATTAAGAACAAACGAAGTATTTATCATATAATTCCGAAATCAAATAACAAGATTCATCTAGGTTTCATCCCCTTCAGGTATCTGAGGGGTTTAGTTCATAGCGAATAAAGAAAACATCTCAAGAGAAAAGATAAAACAAAACATAAGAAATCCCTAAAACTCCCTGAAGGAATTGAAGGAGAATTCTGCCGTCTTAAGTATAACTCCGGCTTCTTGGGATGGATCAACTGGCTATCCTCGCGTTATTCCCTAATTCTAACCTTCTCGGCTTGGCTCCTTGGCCTAGCTTTGACGCCTTCGGCTTCTGCCGAACTCCCCCTTCAAGTTGCCCCATTGGGTGTTTATATAGACTGTGAGATGCCTTACTTGGCCCCTAAGTTTCCTAATTTAAGTAGAATTCCTACTAGGGTGTTTGAATAGGCTTTGGAATGTGTTTCTTTGCCTCCAAGTATCCTTTCTCGAATGAAATTGCTCTTTCCAGTGACAGGGACACATCCATGGCACATGCCCGTGTGAATCATGGCCAGGCCGTGTTCGGACTTTTAATGAGGCACGGCCGTGTGGTCTTTGGGCCACGCCGTGTCGAATTCGTGATATGGCCCATTTACTCCGTTTTGGGCCCCTTTTTTCATTCTTTTCATCCTTGGGTGCTCTCCTGGGTTTAAAACATGAAAACAAAGGATTAAGAGCACCAAATCCTATAATTCGAGGCTTAAATCATCCAAAAGCATGATAAATGTGGGCTTAAAATATGTTACTTTTACGGTTTATCAATGACTTTGTGTTTGATAGTTAAAATGGCATGATATGTATGAAATGAGCTGGTAAATGTTGGAAAATCGAGTTTTTGGAAAATGTAGCGGAAAATATGTTTTAGGGAAAACCATAGTTTTGAATTTTTTTCCCAAAAAATATGGACTTGGTTGTGATAACTAAAGTAATAAACACTTAACCAAAATTGTACCTTTTCGATTCGTCTAGGATCAACACTTCGACCGAGTAGTCTTCTCTGCTATCCTCAAGCTCACGTCTACTGTGTATGGGGTCACTTTGAATATGAACATTTTCCACAAAATTACTAGTGGGATAATTTTACAATTTCTCTAAATTTCTAGGCCAAGGTGTAAATAAGAAAAATATCTATAGAAATATTTTGAATAATTTCTTCAAAGAATTTACTCTCTAAAACTTTCTCTTGAATTCAAATGTGTGAAAAACAATGACCCAATGCTCACTTTAATATTACACAATAAAATACTATTTTGATAAGTATTAAGTTAAATTTAATATTAAAATTATTAAAATATTATTATTTTTTAGAATAGTTAATTTGAAATCAAATTATCCAGTAGAGACCTAGTAGGAGTGTGATTCCTCCACTGCTCAACAGCCAAAGGACCACCCGTCGGCCACCGAAATGCCGCAGCCGCATTACCGACAACGTCCTCACTATACCTTGAGCCAATTCAGTTGTTTTCGGTTCGATCCAGGCCTAGTGACGGCCCAACTGGTCCGGTCTAGCCACGGGTTGGATGTTTAACCTGATTTCACATACCAAGCCCAATTTGACAAGTTTTTGGGTCTCGGTCTCTGTTTTGGATTCTTTGGCCCGATTTTTTGTCTCAGGTCCAATTTTCAAGTTCAATTACCCATTGGGCCAATTGTCTTACTTGAAAATTAATTTCTAAAAATATCATATTAATTTTAATCAACTTGATTGATTTGATTTTAATTGATCAAAATGAATTTTCCCAAAAATCACTTAGATTTTCCAAATTAATTTTCAAGAAAATTATTTTAATAAGATTCTCTAGTTGAATAATTCCTACAAACACCTAATTTAATTCCACATTGAATAAATCGACTCAATTAAATTATTTCGAAAGCCATAGAATTTTCCTCTGATTCAAATGTAGTTCGATTGAACTTTCGTTGAGCTAGTGGAGGAGCCAATCAGATATATACAATTAGGCTCTAGTAATTGCAATTATGTTCAGAAGCATCGTTTCAATAATTCACAATTTACTTAATTATGGAGTCAATCCACAAGAAGTATCATAATTGAAAACTCCTTATTGTATACTCTTTATGAAAGCAGTTCATCCAACTATTTTGTCCAATGACCTCGTCATATGTGTATTACCCTCATATGATATCCTTGATTCCTTTGAGTTAAACGCATTCACTTAATACGATCCTATTTTATTTATGGAAAAACGAGTTTGGAAAATGCAATGGAAAAGAGAGTTTTAATTTTTTTTCACCAAAAGTAGAACTTGGTTGTGATATCTATAGTAATAAACACTTAATTAAAATTGTACCTTTTCGATTCATCTAGGATGAATGCTTTGACCAAGTAGTCTTCTCCACTATCCTCAAGCTCACGTTTGTCGAGTATGGACTCACTTTGAATAAAAAAAATTCCACAAAACTACCAGTGGAGCAATTTCTCAAAACTTCTGGTTCAAATTGGAAATAAGAGAAATATCTTTAGAAATCTTTTGAAATAATTTCTTCAGAGAATTTCTCTTGAATTCAAGTGTGAGAAAAAGAATTACCCGTGACTCTCTTTATATATGGAGAGTTTAGAGAGTTCAACTATGATTAAACTTAATCACTTTAATATTAAATTTATATAGTACTTATCAAGATAAATATTAGATTAAATTTAAAATTAAATCTTATTAAATTAATAGAATATTTATCTACTTAATCTTAAGATAATCACTTTAATATTAAATTAATAAAATACTATCAAAATAAGTATTAAATTAAATTTAATATTAAAAATATTAAAACAATATTATTTTTAGAATAGTTAACCTGAAATCAGATTATCCGATAGAGTCCCAGTAAAAGTGTGAGTCATCCACTGCTCAACCGCCAAAGGACCACCCACTGGCCACCGAAATGATGTTGTCGCCGCCATTGGCACCGTCGTGTCCAGTGATGCCATCCCAGGTGCGACACCCTTATGGCGCCTAAGTCAATTCAGCTGTTGTCTGTTCAGTTTGTGCCAGTGACGATTTGACTGGTCTAATCCTACCACCGGTTGGACCGTTGGCCCGATTTCACATACCAAGCTGGTTCGACCAGTTTTTGGGTCTTGGTCTCGGTTTTGGGTTCTTAGGCTCAATTTTTGATCTCAGGTCCAATTTTCAAGTTCAATTTCCAACTTTCTTACTTGAAAATTAATTTCCAAAAATATCATATTAATTTTAATTAATTTAATTTTACTTGATCAAAATTAATTTTCCCAAAAATGACTTAGATTTTCCAAATTAATTTTTCAAGAAAATTCTTTAATCAAATTCTCTAGTTGAACAATTCTCACAACTACCTAATTTATTTTCACATCGAGAAAATTGACTCAATTAAATTATTGCTAAAGTCATAGAATTTTATTCTGATTCAAATGTAGCCCGATCGAGCTTTTGTTGAGCTAGCAGAAGGATCAGTCAAACATATACAATTAGTCTCTAGTAATTACAATTATGTCCAGAAGTATCATTCAGATAATTCACAATTTACTTAATCATGAACTTAGTCTATAAGAAGTACCATGATTGGAAACTCCTTATTGTATACTTTTACTAAAGTAATTCATCCAACTGTTTTGTCCAATGATCTCATCATATGTGTGTTACCCTCATATGATATCCCTGATTCCTTTGAGTTCAATATGTTCACTCAATACAATTCTATTTTATCTCATTATCACCATCGTGTCTTCTTAATGATTAATATGATCACCGTCAACAAATGACTGTGATAAATTGCTCATTTGAGAAAAAGCAACCTACTAGCAAGTTCCATATTTATCAATCCACATAATACCAATGAGAGGATATCGTTAACTCTTTAATCGAGCTATGAATTCCATTGTTGCTAGTAAATTCCTGCCATACACAAGTCATGTAACACCCTAAACCCGGCCCATACGTTTCAACTAGATCTGGTGTGCTACGGGTTGTACATTGAAAACTTTTGCTTTGTTGGTTTTGGAAATCGTAAGTTAATTAGAAAATATTTGAATAAATAAGTGACATTTGAAAAGAAACCTTGTATTATTATTATTAGGTATAAATAAACCCCTGACATAAATTCATAAGTTGCAAATATTTAAAAAACTACTTAGGCGAATATAAACTATGGGGCCTTATTACCTAAATTTTCCCAAAATAAAACTTAAAGGAAAAATAGAAAATAATCTATAGAAATAAAAACTTGATGGCCCCTCGAGTCCGTCTCAGCTCCCATGTCCATGATCTACTGCTCATCTGAAACGTTAGGGAAAAATAATAGGGTGAGTCACCAAGACTCAGTGTGTAAATCCCGAAAACACATAAAAGGCTTGGGCCCACAAACACATTATGAGCCTAGCCCATACACAATGGCAACAATCATAACCACATGACAGATAATAAATGATGCAAAGCCCAACCCATCCTAGAATTCCATCCTCTACACACCAACCCGTACCAACCATCACACCTTGGGGATTTCTACAATCAACCCTCCATCCGCTACACACCAAAACGACAGCCGTACTGCCTATTCCTATCAATCAGGAATTTTAACGTGGGTTTTCTACCACCGATCACCAAGTGACCTAACATTTAATTTCGTGGGTTTTCTACCACCGATCACCATGTGATCTAACATTTCATTAGGTGGGTTTTCTACCACCGATCACCATGTGACCAATCATGCTCTTCCCCTTTTCATATCAAACCCATCCCATGCATACATTCATGCAAAATCAAACAATCTACTACCTAAGAGATTACAGTCTTTCTCATACATCGATACACATAGAGAAGTTCTATGATTACGTACCTGGCATTCCTTGCCTAACCCTTTTTGGGTTTCATTCGACTGTCTACACAGCCACTTTCCGGCTTTTTAGCCCATAACATAGTTATATATATATTTACAGGGTTAATAGTGTGTTAGAGATCTACACCCGACTGTTCATACAGCCTTATTTTCTGGCTTTTCAGCCCCTAATAGGTATAATAAAAAATAAAATTTATGTGATAAGGATCTACACACGACTGTTCATACAGCCTCATTTTCTGACTTTTCAGCCCCTAACAGGTATAATACAAAATAAAACTTATGTGATAAGGACCTACACACCTGATTACCGTTATAACGAGACCCTCTAAGTCAACGCTATCCGTAGCCAACACCACCGCTATCTGCCTTGAAATCCCGAAGAGAGATATGAGATTCAGGGACTAGTGTTTCCGGCTTTTAGATCTAAGAGATCTACTTACTAGAGAAGATTCGGCTACTCCCAGAGGATTCTGGCTTTTTTCGAAAATCAGGAAGAGAAGATGATTCGAAGAAATCTATAGAGATTCGGCTTTTAGAAGAAAGAAGAGAAGAGAATAATAGAGTTTTCTGCTTTTAGAAGAAAGAAGAGAATGATGGAGTTTTCGGCTTTTAGAAGAAAGAAGAGAATAATGGAGTTTTCGGCTTTTAAAAGAAAGAAGAGAATAATGGAGTTTTCGACTTTTAGAAGAAAGAAGAGAGTAATGGAGTTTTCGGTTTTTAGAAGAAAGAAGAGAATAATGGAGTTTTCGGCTTTTAGAAGAAAGAAGAGAATAATGGAGTTTTCGGCTTTTAGAAGAAAGAAGAGAGTAATGGAGTTTTAGGCTTTTAGAAGAAAGAAGAGAATAATGGAGTTTTCGGCTTTTAGGAGAAAGAAGAGAATAATGGAGTTTTCGGCTTTTAGGAGAAAGAAGAGAAAAGAATAATGGGGTTTTCGGCTTTTAGAAGAAAGAAGAGAAAATTATAATAGAGTTTTCGGCTTTTAGAAGAAAGAAGAGAAAGAAAAGGTGGAAACCCTAAATGTCGCAAAATAAAGAAGAGAACCCTCCCTATTTATAGAAATTTCGGCTAACTCCTAGCCTCATAGATAGCTCCTATCTTTTCTCCTTTTGTATTCCATATTATCAACTATAATATCTACATTATCTTATTCATATAAGTCCTCCTATTTTTTAGCCTTGTTGCCATCCACTCTACCTAACCCAAATGCCGAAAATTAGCTAACTTAAACTAAAAGAATTGGGCTCCATGAAACTTAAATTTGGGCCCCTTATTCCCTTGTGTGGCGTCACCTCCTTGCTCCCTAAGTGGCGCCACTGACCACTGAGCCACAAGCCCATTTTGATGTTTTAAACACAGATACTACCTTTTAAACCCTATAATGCCCAAACAGATAATTTTAACCAAGGCCTCTGCCTAAGCCTGAGCCCAATTTGGACCCCTAACACTTAAATGAACTCATTACACATGTTCACCCATTAAACGCATAGGCCCAAAAATTCAAGATGTTACAAGTCATGTACCCAACATATCGGCTATGAGCTCAATCATCTTTAGAGTATAAGCCTCCATTTATATTACACCATGAATGTCACAAGTAAATTAATTCACAAACGGATTTAGAATTAATTCATCTTAGGTCCATTCCAACGTATCATTCTTCCAATGAATACATCTATGTATCTACTCATGGAGTCAACTACTCTGATAGCCAAGATTAGTCTTTTCCCTAATTGGAATTGTAGACGACATAATAATCCTTCTCAGTATCTGAATCAAATGCTCACTTTGATTCTTTTATGGGATTACGGACTCATTTAGATTATATACTGAAGTAAGTTATTTTTCTCCCAATGTAAGCTTTTTTATAGTGCCACTTATCATCAGTTTAAAATGAGACAATCAATGAGCTAATATTTGCTTGTCAGAATTTCGTTATGCATGCAAAACATGAAAGACAGAAACACAAAAGACATAACAGTGAAATGTGAAATTAACTTTATTTATTTATCATTCAAATACATAAAAAACAATTACATGTTTACTAAAATATGGACACATTTCCCAACAATCTCTCACTTTTCCTAGTGAAGTAAATGTGTCATGTTTTATGTTCTCATATCTTCAACGTGTTTGTTAAAACTCCTAGTTACAAGAGCATTAGCAAACAAATTCACAAGGTTATATTTAAAAGCTACTTTCATAACATTTACTATTTCTTTAGCTAAACAGATATATGGATGTGTGCATAGCATCACATACATAAGGCTTCCAACTGCCAAAGCAATGGAACCTTACTCATATGCTCTCTTTCTTCCACTACCTTAGGACAGTCATCCAAGGAAAGATGAAAACCCGATGCAGTCAGCTGAGCACCTGACTTCACACCGGTCATTGCAAACCATTCTAGTACCTTATTGATGTATGAAGCTTGTGATAGAGATATCGTTTTATTCTTTCGATCCCTAAAAATATGTATTCCAAGAATATAACTAGCTTCACCCAAGTCCTTCATGCTAAAGTTTTTAGTTAACCACAATTTAATCGATGATAATTCCCCTACATTATTTCTAATAAGTAGAATATCATTGACATATAAAATGAGGAACACCACCTTTTTGTCAATTATATGCTTATAAACACAAGGTTCATTAGTGTTTTTCTCAAACTCAAAAGTCTTGATTGTTTGATCAAATCTTTTATTCCCTGAGCCAGATGTCTAATTAGTCCATAAACGGATCTTAGCAGTTTGCAAAATTTTTGCTCTTTTCTTTTAACAACATAGCCAGTTGGTTGAGCCATGTAAATAGTCTCATCAAGATAGCCTTTCAAGAATGTTGTCTTCACATCCATTTGTTAGATCTCGTAATCGAGAGCGATGACAATGGATAAGAGTATGTAGATAGTGGGGATGACTACTAGAGAGAAGGTCTCATCTTAATCAATTTCTTCTTTCTGTGTGAAGCCTTTCCCTACAAGTCTAGCTTTATGTGTTTCCAGTTTTCCTTCTGCGTTTCTCTTCTTCTTGTAGATCCACTTACACCATATAAGTTTAATCTTAATTGGTAAGTCTACAAGTACCTACTGTAACACCCCTCACCCATATTCAACGCTGGAATAGGGTTACGAAGCATTACCAGATTACGAAACAATTAAACAACTATTTATCATACAATTGTTCAATTCAATCATTCATCATTCAATCGCAATCAATTTGTCCCTATTAAGAGCCTACGAGGCCTTAAACATTTCTTGGAAGTGGTTCGGGACTAAACTGATAACTCAGGAAATTTTCAATACTTAACAATTTTTTCTTCAAATCAGGGGACACACACTCGTGTGACTAGGCCGTGTGTCTCACACGGCCACCAGACACGCCCATGTCACAGGCCGTGTGAAAACAAGGGGTACATACTGACTTGGGTCACAAGGCCAACCACATGCCCGTGTGTCTAGCCTGTGTGCCCTTCGAAGTGGCCTCACATACCCGTGTGCCAGGCTGTGTGTTATGTCGTGCCAAACCTGTAGGGTATACTGACTTATACAACATAGCCAAGTCACACGCCCGTGTGCTAGGCCGTGTGCCATTTAGGGGGTATACTAGTACCACACGGCCGATCACTCGGTCGTGTGTGAGACCGTGTGGAGTATACTGATTTTATTTCAATTTCAAGACTAGGGGACACACAGCTGTGTATCATGACCGTGTGTCACACACGGCTAAGACACACGCCCGTGTCCTTACTCGTATAGACAAAAATAGGCTATTTACCAAGCCATTTTGCCACTCATTTTGCACATACCTACACAAGCTCAAATGGTACACATTTAAGGCACTAATATACATCCAAATACCATCAACCAATGTTCAAATCATACCATTTCTTTACCATCAATACAATTTACAATTATGCTACAATTTCCCATCTAATTTTATACCTGATTCACATATTCAATTAAATCAACTAAACCATTACGTACATACATTATCAAGCATTAATTCTCTAGCACATAGCTTCCCAAATTACCTAATATTATTAAGCATGATAAATTCAACACAATATAGATCAATTACCAAACACAAAATAGAACCATTTGCAAATTTATAAACATCATCAATTTCCTTATCAAAAGCCAAATCAAATGGCTCAAGTTACATGTTCATCAAACATACTAAAATGACTCAAACATATACGTATCATATACCATATATACACAACTCAAAAGTACCAAGTAGATGTTTGGATAGTGTGACGTAGCCTTTGACGATTCCCGAATCCAAGCTAGCTTTGAATTCACTATAAAACACGGGAGAAACAAACAAGGTAAGCTATAAAGCTTAGTAAGTTTGTACTAAATAGGCTCAACAATTCATAATACACCAATCATCAATTTGAACAAATTAACATCTAAATCATGATAACCAACAAACCTTCCTCATACTTACTCATGTGCTAATATACAAATTCATAACTTCTTCTATTTGGATTTCATACTTTACATATACATACCTGTACAAATTCATAACGAACTCATACCTTTTCATAATACCGTCGAATACTCAATATCTTGCACACTAAGTTCCAATGCATAGCCGAAGATATTATAATCTCCCACACTAAGTGCCTTACATAGCTGAAGCTATCTCGATCTCGCACACTAATTGCCATATATAGCTGAAGCTATTTCGAATCGCACACTAAGTGCCATATATAGCTAAAGCTATCTCGAAACGCACACCAAGTGCCATATATATATATATATATATATATATCTGAATCGTAAACAAACATGACTACAATCTCATATACACAATTTATGCAATATCAAAGCATTCAAAGCATAATTGTAATAATGCTTATTACATACGAACTTACCTCGGATGTAAAAACGATAATGCGGATCAACTAATCTGACACCTTGTTCTTCTCTCGATCTAGGTCTGAATTTATTTTTTCTTGATCTATATATATATTCAAAATTAACTTATTTAGTCCATTATTCATTCAATTTAGTCCAAAACATACTTTAGGGCTATTTTACACATTTGCCCCTAAACTTTCACTTTTTACAATTTAGTCTGTATTTAACAAAATCACAAATTCATGAAATTCAAGATTAACCCATGCTAGCTGAATTACCATTATACCCCTAACAACCCATAATTTTCATTTATTTTACATTTTAACCACACATTTTTCACATTTCACAATTTAGCCCCTAATTTGTATTTTTACCAAAAATCACTTAACAAAACTTGTTTAACTAACAACAACTGTTCATAATCTATTACTAAACATAAAAAATCATACATATTCATCAATGGTAACTTTCAAAATCTTTAACAGTTTTGCAAATTAGTCCCTAGGCTAGCTAGTACTAGATGCAACATCTCAGTAACGTAGAAATCATAAAAACGGGACAAAAATCGTACCTTAATTAAAGGAGAAAAGCTTGCTGGAAATTCAAGCCTTAAAATGGCTTTTCTTCTTACTACAATTCGACTAGAGAAGACGACACAAAGAAATTTTTGTTTTGTTTTATTTATTTTATCATTAATTATTAATTTCCAAAATTAACCTTTAAAAACATTAGTAATTACACTA
This sequence comes from Gossypium australe, assembly GCA_005393395.2. Classification (NCBI taxonomy): domain Eukaryota; kingdom Viridiplantae; phylum Streptophyta; class Magnoliopsida; order Malvales; family Malvaceae; genus Gossypium; species Gossypium australe. Next base: position 101,992,091 of record CM016623.1, read on the forward strand.
AATACCACTCCACGACCATCCTGTAAAGGCCCTGTTTTTCTTAAATTTTGGCTTTTGTAATTTTGACTCTGCTTCAGTGGTTATGCGTTCTCGGTGTGTGTGGGAGGTCCCAAGTTCAAGTCACAACTTGGGTAAATTTTGGGTTTTTATGAATAAAGCCCTATCTTTGGTTAGTAGGCTTATAAGTAAAAGTGTGTAAGTAATTAACAGACTGGGCCTACTGGTCTAGTGGCTAAGTGGAGTGTTGAGGTTGTTGGAAGTCTGCATTTTGAATCCCTGTGCGAGCGAGGGAATTGTTTTACTGCCAGTGTCGTGTAGGAGTTTCCGTTTTAGTTAAATGCTAATAGTGGAGTGTTTAAAGGAGAGAATTAAGGAATATGTGAGGGGGAGTTATCAGTATCTGATCAGTTGAGTCATTTGGTAAAATTCGGCACTCCCTATCACCCTCTCAAAATTTTTTTCTTGTTCTTTTCTCCTCATTCAGTCTCCCTTTGTTGCTGCCGAAACTTCAATTCGTTTTTCCCCTTCCCCTTATTTTCGTTTCAGTCCATCTTGCTCCTCGATTTTCCTTTTCGTGTGTTATCGATAAGTGAAGCTGTTGGTGTTCTTTTAGTTTTTAGTTTCTGAAGATTTAAGTTCTATTGGTTGTGTATAGGGGACGGTAGCGTAGTAGTTTCCTCTCCGACGAGTTGAGACAGGTGTGATTGCGGTAAGTGTGTGCGTTTGACTCGATTCGATTTTGATGAATTGAGATTTAGTTGCTAATTTCGAGACTTGGGTATATTGTTTTAGGTTCCAGAAGGCTAGGGATTGCTAAAACATCAAAACAATACCAGGTGTGTACCCGAAATGTAGAAAACGAGGTTTCAGCGAAAGTCGAAAACCACTCTGTCGACGCCACACGGGCGTGTGGTCGCCCGTGTGGTAGGCCGTGTGCAAGACTGTAAGCCACCACACGACCATGTGATCGACGAGCCAGGCTGTGCGAAAGTGACACGGCCGTGTGAAGGCTAGGCACGACCATGTGCAACACACGGGCTCGACCAATTGGGCCGTGTGTGCCATATGGGTGTCGGGGCCCACACGAGCGTGTGGAGTCTAGGCCTGGTCGTGTGGTCCACACGGCCAGGGCCAATTTGTGTTGTGTGGGCCACACGGGCGTATGGGACCACACGGGCAGGCCACATGGGCGTGTGAGCCCATTTTTCTGTAATGTTCTGTAAGGTTGCATGGGTCGCCCTAGTCGACTGTGGACCTAATGTAGGGTCGATAAGCTTTACCTAGACCCCTAATTATGTGACTTGACTTTTTGATTTCTTTATTGAGTATGTATTCTGATATCTGAGTGTATGAACTGTGTTTGCATAATAGCTTGACATTTTATGTATGTTGCATTCCATCGGGGTGGGTGGATGATTCGGAGGAAGTATTTGAAAGGCTCTCAAGCCTGTTATCTGGTAGCTCAGTTGCAACTTTCTGATTATGTGCCGCATTCGGTACAACATGGTGTGTAGGGATGGGTGGGTTGATTTTATCACCACATGGTGTGTAGGGTTGGACGGAGTTGGTGTGTAGAGGCTGGTGGGTAGGATTCTGCTATTCTGTCTGATCTACTTATTATGTCTGAAATAGGCTAAGGCTCTAGAACATATTTGATTTTGCATCTGAGTGGGCTAAAGTTCACACCGTTTCTGTAATGGGCTTACACCCAAACTGTGAATTTATTTCTGTTTTTTGATATTACTGTGTGCATGTTTTCTGTGGGGATTACACACTGAGTTTGCGAAAACTCACCCTTTTTCTATTTAATTTGTTCAGGTAATCCCCAACAGTAGATAGATCGGTGTGGCAGAGGACTCGGCGGTGACCACGGGTCTGGGCCTTTATGATTTTTACTTTTATTTATGGCTTTGATTATATTTGTGAAGTTTTATGTAATATGACATTTACGGATTTTTTTGTTTAAATTTGGGATTTATGTTTTGTAACTGCTAGCAGTAGGATAAGACGTGAGTTTTCAAAATAACCAAATGTTTTATCAAATACACACGAATTCGCAAATTATTTTAAAAGCTTCTGCAACGTATAATGTTTGAAAAGGATGACGAATGAATAAATGACACGTTTTTTATGGTAACCTATGATATCAAAAATAGCTTTATTGTAATTACGTTTTCTAAAGCACTATCATGTGACATCGCCAAATTCGGCCATAGTCTAGGCTGGGTTTGGGGTGTTACATTTAGTGGTATCAGAGCTAGGTTCTAAAACTTAACTGTGGATTTGGGTTTTTAAAATTGGGTTTTCTGAAATGATTTTTTTAATTTATAATATTTTTGACTGAGTATGTGGTACATCGAGTCTTTGGCACCAATTTTGTAAGTGTTCTAAATTCTGTTTAAATGGTCTGAAAATACTACTTGTATGCTTGAAACTGCCTTAGGTAGTATACTGTACTGAAAGCACTTTAGGTAGGGTAAACTGAAAACTGTAGCGAAACAGAAAATCGTAGTAAAACTTCGATTCGCGATAACGAACTCTGAACTTCTGATACTATTTTGCATAAAACATTGGTTAAAAATTACTGGAACTGTAACTAATGCACAAAACTGTTAATCCAGATAAACTCCAAATTTATGATGAGCGCACAAGGTATCCGCGGATGGGGTACTAGAGGCTGTGGTAGAGGCCGTAGGGGGGCTCGAGCAGGGTCCTTAGCATTTGAGAATTCGCCTAATCTAGATACGAGCGAGACGCCGATTTCATCTGCTACAGAGACTGGGTCTCATGATCGTTAGTTTGGGGATAACACACTATCTCGAGTCATACTACGGATTTTAGGGAGGGCCGTTGGGCCCAACACTGGATCTTACGGCCGAGGGTCGGTTACGAAACGACTCCGATGGGGCGTCACTAGAGTTGCCCCTAGCGTCACTAGAGTTTCCCCTAGCGTGGCCGTGTACTAGATGGAGGCCACGGAAAGAATCATAGACGATCTGGATTTTACCGCGGAGCAGAAGCTTAAGGGGGCTGTCTCTCTACTTCACGACGAAGCGTACTAGTGGTGGCTGACAGTTAAGAAGGGCACTCAACCCCACCGTTTAAGTTGGGACTACTTTAAGACAACTTTCCAGAGTAAGTATGTGAGAGCCAGCTACATCGATGGTAGGAGGCGTGAGTTTCTTAATCTCACCCAAGGGGATCGTTCAGTGGCCGAGTATGAGGCCGAGTTCTTCAGACTGAGCCATTATGACTGGGGCATAGTGGCGACCGAGTATGAGCGTTTCATCCGTTTTGAGGATGGAATTAGGGACAACTTACGAGTTCTGATAGCTCCGTAGAGGGAGCGTGTTTTTTTTACTTTAGTGGAAAAGGCGAAGATCACCGAGGAGGTTAAGCACGCTGAGCGCCAAAACTGCGAGAAAAGAAAGAGTAAGAAGGAATCGAAGCCTTCGAATTCTGTGATGAGGCCTAAGAAAAAGGCTAGATCTGATGGGCCAGTGAGAGTCGGGCCTTCGGTTGCACCTACTGGGGTGGCGCTTTGTGGGCACTGTGGTAGACGCCATCTGGGCGAGTGCTGGAGGACGACTGGGGAATCTTTGAGATTCGGGTTGACTGAGCATCGTGTCAGGGATTGTCCATTGAGAACCGACCAGATGCAAGCTACGGATACTGGTTCTGCGCAGCCACCGTGTAACACCCTAAACCCGGCCTAGACGTTACAAACGGATCTGGCATGTCTCATGGAATGATTGTTTAAAAACTAGTCGTTCGTTAAAAAGTCGAAACTTCAAATTTAGATATTTGTTTGAAAAGCTAAGCGATTATTTAGAAATGTTGTTTGTTGAAAATGTTGCATCTCTTTTGAAAATTCTGAGTTTCGTTCTTCATTGAAGAAAACACGACTTGCTTAATATCCATTTCTTTGGAAAAAGTTGTTATTATTTTGAAAACTGTTTCCGCCGTTTAAGAAAACCCAGAGTTTTATCAATTTTAGTTTGTAATTGTTTATTAACATATTTGGAAAAACCGTTATTAGTGTTTTAGAAAATCCTGAGTTTGAGTATTCAAAAATAATAAGTAGTAACCGGATTTAAAGCTAAAAACCAAAATAAAATCCCAGAAGCCTTATTACAGAACATAATCCCAAAAATAAAATTTAATTTAGAGTAATGTAAAATGGTGTTTACTAACGAAACGATGTATGGCCACCACAGAGTTCACCTCGGCTCCAAATCCTCAAAGCTAGGGATTACCTGCGAAATTAAGCAAAGGGGTGAGTTACGAGAACTCAGTGTGTAACCCCCTACACGAACATTAACTGGGCCCGAGCCCATTCAGATACAAACTAAACCTTAGCCCTTACGAAAACAAACTGGCCTGATCCCTATTAGCATGGTGTAGCAGATAATGAATGCAATGCAACCCAGCCCAACCTAATAATCCATCTGCTACACACCACTCATTCCAGCCAAAACACACCGGTGGGGATTTCTACAATCAACCCTCATCCGCTACACACCTCGATGGCAGTCACGCTGCTCATCACCGAAATTGTGGCAGTGCCACCGAAATAATGTGACAGGGTCACTGAAATATGTGTCAGAGCCACCGAAATAGTGTGATAGAGTCACCAAAATATGTGACAGAGCCATCGAATTACACTTCCCCTTTCATCAATATCATAACCCAATCCCATGCAACATATCATGTCATATTAATTCGTGTATGCGTTAAAGTACCTACATAGCAGATATACAGAATACACAAACATGCTCAGCCTACCTTTAAAGGTATGATAGTAAATTTACTCACCTGGGCTATATCCAACTTCCCCCATTAGGGATATTTCATTAACTTACCCATTAAGGGTATTTCGGCTTTTAGCCAACACATAGAAAGTTTCATAGCAAAATAAATAAAGGTGTGATTACACACCTGTACGGATCACGGATCCCGCTACCCACCGAAGCACCTGAGAACACTAATCGACTAATAGTTAGTCTTACTCCACAACATTTCCATATTTGAAATTGATTAAACAATCCACCATACTCACCCCCTCGACGGCAACTCCTTAGTATACTAGCACGCTTGACTACTCCCATTGATTACGAAGTTGGGTTCCTAACCAAAGAACATAGTCATTACCAATGTTCCAAGTTCATAGAGGCAAGGTTATTCAGCCTTAAAAGAAAACTCTACAAAGTAAGGGAACTTTCATCTCTAATCGATCAAGGATACACTTACCAAGGTGCCACAAAAACGATAGATGCACAACCCGTATTTCAGCTTCTACAAAAAGAAAAGTGAACGAATACACAAGATGCAGAAAGCCTCAATTCGGCCTTAACCATAAAAGCAATAAGGTAAGAGATTCGGCTTTAAGGAAAAGCTCAAAGAAGGAAAAGATGGAATACAAAGTTACCTTATGCTAACAACGGTGGTGAAAAGCCAAAATAGATTCGGTAGAAAATAGCCCTTCACGCCTTAGGCTATTCATGCAACACCGATTCGAAATGGAAAGGAACAGAGGTTCTGTTAGTGAAGAAAGAAATAGAGGAGCAAAGAAGAAAAGAAGAAGAAGTAGAAGAAGGGAGATTCGGCTTTTGAAGAATTGGAGAAAAAGATGAATAGAAGAAAACACCACAGAAGAAAAAGGGGTTTCGGCTATAATGTGCACAGAGCAAAAGATGAGAAAAAGGAGAATAGCAACTAGAGGTTTCGACAAAGAGAGTAGAAGCAATGCTTTTCCAAAGTGTTAATACCAAAAATGCAAAAAGGGACAAAACTCACATTGCCACTCTTGAAACAAACAACACACTAATCTCCCACTACTGAAAATGCTACTCAGAGATCCCTTACTCTTCCTTATCCTTTGAGCAAATTTTTCCCTTCATAAGTCTCTCACTTTCGGCCAAACAAATCCCACGATTCCCTCATTAACTTTCTCCCCACCTTACTCTCCACCCACCATTTGAAATATTTGGCCAAGTTTCCCCTCCCTCCTACAGAGTTTGATCTTCATTCAACCACCTCCCTTGTCTGAGCACAAAAATAAAACCTCCAAGTGCTATCTGTGATATTCAAACCTCATTTCCCTTGCATGCATGTTGACGCCATCACCACCAAGCCATATACTCCACTTGTGCTATCAAAACACAAACAAATATTCTTAACTCATGCTTCCACTAGCTCTCCCCCCTTAAGTGCCCAAAAAGCAAAATTTTACCAAAGCTCCAACACGACCCTAGGCCTCCCCAGGACCCCTAATCACGCCTGCACAACAACATAATAAGCACAACACATGCACTTCCCCAAATTCAGCAGCCACCTAGGGGCCGAGGTCAGGCCAGAGGTGGAAATAGCATGGGCCAAGGGTAGAGAGCACCAAGCAGAGGTGCTGGATGGACTGAGGCGAGGCAGCCTGCACTGGTTTATGCTGCCCGTCGCCGTGAGGATCGAGATGCTTCGAATGTTATCATGGGTAAGTTTTTAATTTTTGATGTACCATACTTGGCATTGATAGGCATAGGCTCTACCTACTCTTACGTAGCTAGTGCTGTGTCTGAAACTCTGGGGATTTCGGTTGAGAGTTCTTTGAGCGAGTTAACTGCTGTAAGTCCTTTGGGGCAATCTATCCGGGTTAGTAAACTATATAGAGACGTCCCATTAGAGGTACAAGGGATAGTGTTTCTGGCCGATTTGATGGAGCTTCCATTCGGGGAGTTCAATTTGATTCTAGGAATATACTGGTTGGTCAAGCACTAGGTGAGTTTGGACTATGCGACAAAAACGGTGGTTTTGAGAATCGATGAGGACAATGAGGTAGTGGTGATTGGGGAACGTCGAGACTACTTGACTAATGTGATTTATGCGTTGGTGGCAGAAAAGTTGGTACGAAAGGGATGTGAGGCATTCCTGGCCTACATCAGTGTTTCTGATTCTGGGGCCTCTTCGGTTAAGGACATCAGAACAGTAAGGGACTTTCCAGATGTTTTCCCTGAGGAACTACCAGGTCTGCCTCCGAATCGAAAAGTGGAATTTGGGATTAAGCTCATTTCAGGTATAGCTCCGGTGTTTGCGCCTTACCGAATGGCACCGAAGGAGCTTGTAGAGCTGAAGGCTCAGATTCAAGAGTTACTGGATCGTGGGTTCATCCGCCCTAGTGCATCTCCATGGGGAGCACCTGTTCTGTTTGTGAAAAACAAGGATGGATCCATGCGTATGTGTATCGACTACCGTCAATTGAATAAGCTGGCCATCAAGAATAAGTACCCTCTACCGAGGATTGATGATATGTTTGACCAATTCTGAGGAGCTTCGATTTTCTCCAAGATTGATCTACGATCAGGGTATCACCAGTTGAAAGTTAAAGAGGTTGACGTATATAAGACGGTATTTAGGACTCGCTACAGCCATTACAAGTTCCTAGTGATGCCATTTAGACTGACAAATGCACCAGCAGCTTTTATGGATCTAATGAACTGAGTGTTACAGCCCTATCTGGATTGGTTCGTGGTAATCTTCATTAACGACATCATGGTGAATTCAAAGACTGAGGACGAACACGATGAGCATCTCTGAGTGGTATTACAGACACTTCACGAGAAACAATTGTATTCGGAGTCATTCTTTTCTTGGACTTGCCCGTTGAACCATTCAGAATCAAATAGAATACTCGGAATACTCAGAATAGTCGTACAATGCCAACGTCCCAAACGTGGTCTTACACGTAACCAAATCTCAATGCCACTGTCCTAGACATGGTCTTACATGAATCAAATATGATGCCAATGTCCGAGACATGGTCTTACACGTAAATCTCAAATCGATGCCAACGTCCCAGACGTGGTCTTACACGATATCACATATCAGAAACCTATGTCATGACATATGTAATCCTATCTATTCCTAGGTTCGTACGGGACTTCTCGGACATTGATACATTTTCGATACTTACTCAGATTCATATATTTATCATCTCATACACATTCATCACAATGAAATTTCATATGAACATACATAAACCAAAACAAATACATTTATTTGTATATAGATTTACCTCGTACAAGAAAAATGGAAACAAACGGCTATTCAATTACTTTCGACTTCCCTCGATCTAAATCCATTTTCTTCGGTTCTTAATCTCTACATATTCAAATTTAACCCATTTATTTACCAAATCATTCAATTTTATCTGAAAACACATATTTAGGGTAATTTACAATTTAGCCCTCACATTTTCACATTTTGACATTTTAGTCCCTATTTCATAAAATCACAAAATACACAAAATTCCATATTACCCTAGCTTGGCCGAATATTCCCATGCTCAATACAAGTCCACACATTTTATTTATTTCACATTTTAGTCCCTCAAAATATTATTTTCTCAATTAAGTCCAAATTACTCAAATTCATCAAAAATTCATAGACAAACTATGTTAATATATCACATATCTTTCATAATTCATCTTCAAACATCACAAAATTCATGTGTTCATCAATGGCATATTTCAAAATCATCATCAATTCACAAAATTGAAGCATGGGTTTGAGAGAACACAAAGCAACGATTACAGAAACGTAGAAATTATCAAAAACTTAGTAAAAAAACATACCTAAATAAAGCTTTGCATGTTTTGAAACCTAACAAGCTTCTTCTTTTTCTTTTTCTTTGTGTTTTTCGGCTAGATGAACATAATGTGGCATAATTTCATGCTTTTGTTTTATTTTAATTAAACTTAATTATCTAATTCCCATTTCACCCTTAATGAACATTATAAAATCTTTAAAATGCATGTCCACTACCGTCCATGCCATATTACAATGGCTTAATTCCATTTTAAGGCCTTCCTATTATAAGAAAAAAGTAATTAAGCACTTTAACAATTATAACGACATTTTTGCATTTTATGCGATTTAGTCTTTTTATAAAATTAAGCACACAAATGGCCAAATTAATTCAAGAAACTTTCACACATGTTTAATCACATACCATAGGCAAAGAATGTAACACCCCTTACCCGTATACTACGCCGGAACTGGGTACGAGGCATTACCAGACTTAACAATACATTCTACCAAATCCCGAGCCACAAAATTTCACTTATAATTTAAAATTTAACAAACGCATGCATACACAAACATTATAACTCCATGACTAATATGAACCACAACTCGTGGCTAAATACAGAATAATCCTTATTACCGTTATGAAGCAATACGTTTAATCAAATTAATTAACACATACACAAAATGACTTAGTCAAGCCCTTATACATGCCATAACTTAAACCATTTATAAATAAAGATACCCATAGATAGCTTGATAGTGTGAAGCGATCTCCGACGACCTTCAGCCCAAGCCTGTTTAATAGGACTTTGAAACATGGGAAAGAAAAGGGGGTAAGCTTATAAAGCTTAGTAAGTTCACATGTAAAAATAGTAAGCATTAGCAATGAATTTAGCTTATCACTAAGCTGTCATAACTTGCATAAATAATGCTAAGTTCTTACCTTCTCAACTTACTCATTTGTAGCCTTACCAAAGCCTCAACGAGACAAATCCTCACAACAAGCTCTCTAATTGATACAATCATTAAATCACATGCTTATACCTTATTACTCATGTTCACATTAATCTGTCTACTTGAATCGTTGTAACTAAATTATTTATTTCTTGAACTACAGAGCTCCAAATTACAAACCACTAATTTTCCCTGAAACTAGACTCACATATATTCATACCATAAAATTTCTAGAATTTTTGGTCTTGCCAATTATTCATTAGAATTTTCCCTATTTCACTGTTTGACTATTTTGACCTCTCTTCACTATGAATCAATTATCTCCTCGTACAGAATTCAGATGATCTTATTGTTTTGTTTATTTGCAACTAGACTCATTCAGAATTTCAGGAATATAAATTATATCACATAATTATTTTTGTACAATTTTTAATGATTTTTCCAATACAGAACAAGGGATTACGTAGTCATTCTGCACCAGTCTCACAAAAATTTAAATATCTCAAATTATACAAACCCATTGTTTGATCTGTTTCTTTTATAAGAAAATAGGCTCGATAAGCTTTAAATCAATATCTCATCCAACGTATAATTCAATTTCTACTATTTGTGGTGAGTTTTCAAAATCAAGTCACTGCTACTATCCAAAACATTTTTATTTGTAAATTTTTGCTCTCACTCACTTTAGTTGTATTCATTACTTACCTATAACAATCTTTCCAATTTCTGATTACATATCGAGCATGTTGCTCATACATTACACATGCATATACCTACACTTATCACTACAAGCCACACATAATTTCACTTAATCGATTTTCCCGGTGAACTCATCGGTAACCTTACCAAAGGCTCAGAATACAAAGGGCACCTTACTTAATAGCTTGCTTACATACCTGCAACATTCTCACTTAACACATGAGTACTCTTTCATAATATATGCATATTTCCAATCATGTCATAAAGTGTCACAAGCATAACTGAAAACTCATCACTTACTTAATACTTGATAATCTCAATTACTTACAATCTTATTATTAAATAAGCCTTAAATGCATACCTGTACTCATACCTGTACTCTTTCTTCATGTTCTCACTTTGTCATTTCTTTGACTTACTCTTTGGACTACTCAGGAACCTTTTCCTTTTTGAACTTACCATTGCCATGTCTTGACATGGTCTTACGTGGTATCCTTGCCTTATGAACTCACTAATGCCATGCCTTGGCATGGTCTTACATGGGACCTTTGCCTTATAGTAACTCATCCATGCCATGTCTTGACATGGTCTTACATGATTTCCTTGCCTTATAGAACTTATCAATGCCATGCCTTGGCATGGTCTTACATGATATCCTTATCTTACCAAATGCCATGTTCCAAACATGGTCTTACATGGTATCCATGTCTTACCAAATGCCATGTTCCAAACATGGTCTTACATGGTATCCTTGTCTTAGTGCCAATGCCACATCTTGATGTGGACTTACATGGAGTCCTTAATCATTGCCGATGCCATGTCTTGACATGGTCTTACACGGGATCCTTTCCTTACCAATGCCATGTCTTGACATGGTCTTACATGGTATCCTTAACCGTCAATTCCTCCTTAAATGCCATGTTATGAACATGGACTTTTCCATCAATTCTTCCTTAATTGCCATGGTATAGCCATGGAATTTGAGATATCAATGCCTTGTCAAGCCATAGCTGAAACATACTTGCTCAACTTCTCAAGGTTAGTCGCATAACTCAATAATAACATTATTAATAACAATAATTGCATAATAATAAAATGCTACTCAACTTACATACTTACATTCTAAATCTCATCATATCATCAAATTAACTCATTCTCATCAAACTATGCTAGTCAATACTTTCTTGTTATCATACAAAGCCATAATACAAAATATGGTGTAACATATAAATTATACAAGTTCTCTTTCCAATATCGAATTATTATCGAACATTAATCATTATATCTAAAACTCAATACTATAGTATTTATGGCCAAAATATCAATTTATCATTCAAATATGCATAATTAAACGCTTATTAAACATATGAACTTACCTCGATACCAAAACGGTCATTTTACCAACTTTCCTGATTTTTTATTTTCCTCTCGTTCTAGGTCCAAATCTCATTTTTCGGGGTCTAAGACATCACATTTCACTTATTTAGTTAATGTACTACTCAAAACGGTCCCTAACTCAAACTTTGGCAAAATTACAATTTTGCCCCTAAACTTTTGCATAATTATGATTTTGCACCTAGGCTCAAAAATTAAACTTCATCCCTTATTCTTATGTTTTATAACATTCTAATCATTTTTCCCTTCTATGGCAACATCAAATTCTTGCTCTAACATGCACTTATGTACATTAGGTATTTTTGCCGATTATGTCGTTTTACTCGTTTTCACTTAAAATCGCTTAGTAAAAGTTGTTTAACATAATTCTAAGCTTCATATTCTGCCATAAAACATCAAAATAAATACATTTCACCTATGGGTATTTTTCAAAATATGAACCCTAGGTTAAATTATTGCTAGAATAAGCTAAATCAAGTTACCAAGACTCCAAAAACGTAAAGAACATGAAAAACGGGGCTAGAATGGACTTACCATGAAGCTTGGAAAGCTTGAAAACCCTATCCATGGCTTCCCACATGTTAAATTCGGCCTAAGCTTGAAGATGGACAAATTTGGCATTTAAATTTTGTTTTTAATTCATTTAATTCACTAAATTACCAAAATACCCCTTAAAAAATCTTTTGAAACATACCCATCCATGTCCATTTTTGTCCACCAACTTAACCAATGGCCTAATTATCATTTAAGGACCTCCAATTTAAAATTTCATAACAATTGGACACCTTTAACATGTGGAACTCAACTTTTGCACTTTTTACAATTTAGTCCTTTTGACTAAATTGAGTGCCTAAATGTTAAAATTTTCGAATGAGATTTTAACGAAATCATTCCCTGAAATTGTAGACCATAAAAATATAAATAAAATAAATTTCTCAACATCGGATTTGTGGTCCCGAAACCACTATTTCGACTAAGCCCAAAATCAGGCTGTTACAAAGAAAATAATATTAAAATATTTTTATGACTCGGATATGTGGTCCTAAAACCACTATTCTGAATAGGGTCAAAACCGAACTGTTACGTAAATGCAGTAAATCGAGAAGAAGGGGGCGATCGTTTGCAACCAGTGATCTAAGAATATAATCGCATAACTTTCGGTCAAGGTAAGTGGTGATATCGGTTTGGGATTTTAGTATTAATTTTCTAAAGGAGGAGAGATTGAATTTGTTAGGATAATTGTAGGTTGATCGCGCGTGGGATAATTTGTTCGTTGCACAAACAGGTGTGTAATCACACCCCTCTCTTCTGTGAATCAACAAAATCTGAAACTTCGACATTTGAGGCCTCACGAGCGTGCGATCGCTCGTGTGGTAAATCGAGCCCACGACTCGTGGGGAATAGATTGTAGAGGCCACACGAGTGTTCTCATGCTCTTGGGCCAATATGGGCCTCGTTTGGCTGAAATTAGCCATTTGGGCCCAATGGGCTCGTGGCTCCCACACGGAATAAACCCATGATAAGGGGAAAATACTGGACTGGGCTATATCGTTCGCATAGCCGTGACTGAATTTGAGCTACAATGGGCCACACGAGCGTGTGGGCCCACTTGGGCCAAAAAATTTGGGCCATTTACACTGTTATGACCATCTAAATTATCTGTGTCGCTTGAACTGACTGTAGACCTTCGGAGAGGTCGTTAATTGCACCGAGACCTTAAAATAAGTAAAATGACCAAAATACCCCTAAAAGGTAAAATTACTGTTATACCCCTACTTGATGGAAATAACCATTTTACTCTTTTAGGTAGGTTGACTGATGAGTGTATGATTATTTGTATGACTGTACTGAGTGGAAATGATTCCAGAGTGGAAATGAGAGCGTGTCACAATGGATTTTGTATCGAGTTTGCCTCTGTTGCAAAAAAAGAAAGATGTAATCTGGGCTTTTGTTCATAGATTGACTAAATCCACACATTTTAATCCTGTCAGGACAGATTACCTAGCTGAGAGATTAGTTGAGTTTTACATCTCTAAGGTTGTTAGATTGCAAGGTGTGCCATTATCCATTATTTTCGATTGAGTTTCGAGGTTTACCTTCTAGTTTTGAGGTAAATTGCACGAAGCTCTGAGCGCAAAATTGAACTTCAGTACAACTTTTCATCCCCAGACTGACTGACAATGTAACACCCTTAACCCGTATCCATCACCGGATTAGGGTTACAGAGTATTACTGTACAAACAAAACATTAAAACATACATTTCATACATCATCATGAACATAATATAAACCAACCATTCACATACATATTGTCCCTAAATTGAGCCCTCGAGGCCCTAAAACTACATTAGAAATGATTCAGGACTAAATCAGAAACATTTGGAAAGCATAAGAAAAAGTTACAAAAATTTGATTACAAGGGTCACAAAGGCATATGGCCAAGCCGTGTGCCTCACACGGTTGAGACACACGCCCGTGTCTCAGGCCGTGTAATGTAAACTGAAAAACATATAGGATTTTTCCTATGTAATTTATCACCTTTTTACTTAAATTCGTTGTTAAAACTAAGTAATTGTTTAATAAATTAATGAAATATGTGAAAATATGAAATTAGGACATAGAAATTATTAAAATGTGATTTTATGCTTTATTATATAGTTTTCATGGATAAAATGGCTTATTTTATATTAATTTGAACATATTATATTTTTAGACATAAAATGGGCCATGCATGATTAAATTAAATAATAAAATATAAAATTATATTCAATAATTCATTTTAAAATATTTCATTAATAATTTGGGTTGTAATTAATTATTTAAATTGGATAAATTTTATTCTTTGGACCTTTAACTTATTAATTTATTTTGGATAGGTCTGATAGCTTTGTTGTATTACAAAACCTGTCCAAATTGAACACCAAACCAACCCAAATTCGGCTATACATGGCTGTCCACATAAACCACTTTTGGTTTAATTACATAAGGTCCTTGCAATGTTGAAGAATTGGAGATTTGCGCAAAGATTTATAGTTGACCGAACCTCAGTCCTGAGTTGTCATAGCTTTTAAATTGCTTAAAAATCAAGCAAAATCCAAGTCAAAAGCCACTAAGCATGGTCAGCCACTCATTAAAGAAACTTGAAGAGATTAAACCCCGCTATTTTAGCAAACAACCCCCTCTCTTCACCTATAAATAAGACCTCCTCATTCCTTCATCCATCATCCCTCATCCATCATCATTCTCTCTCTTCTCTCAATTCTCTTTAGCATTTTTCATCCCCCATGCCTAGCATCATCTCTTCATAGAGATTTTAGCAATTATGTCTCTTAAAGAGCCCTTGGTCAGCCACCTTGGAGAGCCATCAGCAAAGGAGCAAAGCGAAGAAGTGAAGGAGCCTCGTCGATCAGAGTCTTGGGTGACAGCCACTTTGATTTGGGTTTAATCTTTCTTTTCGTTCATTTAATCAAAAAATGTTTGCTACGTGTTCTTTGTTCTTGTTTACAACAATGTTAGCTTAATTTTATTTAAGCTAGGATGATTGCTTTGATTAAATAATATTTATTTGATTCATGCTTATAATGTTTGTGCCTCAATCGATCATGTTTTCAATTAAAATTAAGTTTGTATTTCGTTCATACAAAATTGAAATGCAGCTGAATTAGCTGAGTGATCTTAACCAGACAACAGCTAGTGGACATATAATTGAAATATGCATGCTCAATTTAAATCCTAACCTGATTAAATTGCAGGTTGCATAACAACTCTAACCAAGCTCTATTATCTGTATAGTTTTTAGATTTGTATGATTAAATTGTTTCAAACCTAACACATCCCTGTTACCTCACACGAATGCTAAGAAACCCTTAGTAAATAAGGATCAGTAAAATGCGTATTTACTAAGTAAAGGATTCCGAAAGGACCTAATGTGGTTTCCAAACTCATGAAAGATCGAGTTGCCAAGGAATTTTTTCCGAATGTTGTTAAGCATGTTGATAATAAAAGTAATTGTCCTAGATTATTTATGTTATAATTGTTGCAAATTGTGTTTAATTTTGCTAAAATCTATTTCATTCGTATAGTTCTCATATTTAAGATAATTTGCATTGGGGATCATTGCATTTAGTTTAATATATTTAAATTAAATCATCACTTCTTAATCATATTGCATTTTTATTTACCAAGTTGTTAATATAAATTTACAATTAAGTGATTTAACACAAATACAATTTTAGTGGAGACGAAAACTCGATACTTACTTATTACATGATAACGACTGTGTACACTTGCACAAACCTCTGCGTTACATGTAACCTTCGAATAAGGGACACACGGCTGTGACAAGGGACACACGATTGTGTCCCAGCCCGTGTCCTTACTCGTGTAACTCACTGAGTAAGGTCACACGGTTGTGTCACACGCCCGTGTTCTTACTCCTGTAACTCACTGAGTAAGGTCACACAGTCGTGTCACACGCCCGTGTGCCAGGCCCTCTCGAAATTGCCCTACACACCTGTGTGCCATGCCGTGTGCTAGGCCGTGTAACTGACTGGCTTGCATGCAAAGGAACCTACAGGAGACACACGGGTCTCAGGCCATGTGGACATAAATTTTCCTAAAATTAAGCCATTTCCAACACCATAATATGCAAAAACCTATAAGCCTTTTGTACACAAAACCAAGACATCAAAACCTTACCAAAACTTACATATAATGACCAATTCAAGAGGCCTAAATCAACCAACCAATATGCCTGAAACACCCCTCACTCGTATTCAACACCAGAATAGGGTTACAGAGTATTATCGGACTTATCATACAATTACACATACATTTCTCGAATATTTTCACATTTCATGAAATCATCATTCAACATCAATCATAATGTCCCTAATACGGGTTTACGAGGCTCAAACATGCTTTGGAAGTGGTTCAGGACCAAAATGATAACATATGAAACTTTTACGAAACTTATAAAATTTTTCAAACAGCAAGGGTCACACGCCCATGTGCCCCAGTCGTGTCACTCACACGGTCAAGAGACACGCCCGGGTCTCAGGTCGTGTGGACATTCGAATTGGATCACATGGCCATGTCCTAGCCCGTGTCTGACCCAGTGTAACTCTCTGACTTGGGTCACGCGGCCAACACACACCCATGTGTGACTAGCCCGTGTGCCCCAAAAATAGCCAAACACGCCCGTATGTCAGGCCATGTGCTAGGCTGTAACAGCCCGTTTTTCTTCAAATCAGAATAGTGGTTTTGGGACCACAAATCTGAGGTTAAAATATTTATTTTATTACTATTTTAATGTTTACAGCATGATTTAATGATTGTGTGAAAGTTCCGTTAAGAAATTTTATTGTTTGGTTGGTCAATTTGATAAAAAGGACTAAATCGCGTAAAGCGTAAAACTTGAGTTCTAATAGCTAAAGGTGTCTAATAGCTATAGAACCTTAAAGTAAAGGTCCTTATGTTGTAATCAAACCATTAAAATGGTAAGTGAACATTTATGGGCATGTTATTAAATGTTTTAAAGGTTAATTAGTAAGGTTAATTTTGTAATATGTTTAATAAAGGTTAATTAAATAAAACAAAACACAAAATTATTCTTATTATCATCATCCTTGGCCGAATGAAGCATTATGAAAATCTAATTTAGGGTTTGAAAATTTCGGCTACTTCAAGGTTCAATTGTAATTCATTTTTTGTCCCATTTTTAATGATTTCTATGTTTTTGTTATCGTTACAACTAGTACTAGCTAGCCTAAGGACGATTTTGCAAAACTATTAAAGATTTTGAATGATGCCATTGATGAATAAACATGTATTTTGAATTTTCTTGATAGATTATGAATGTTGATTATGAGTTATACAAGTTTTGTTAAGTGATTTTTAGTGAAAATGCAAAATAGGGATTAAATTGAGAAATGTGTAAAGTTAGTGGTTAAAATGTGAAATAAATGAAAAATATGGGTTGTTAGGGGCATAATAGTAATTTAGCTAGCATGGGGTTATGTTGAATTTCATTAATTTGTGATTTTGTGAAATTAGGACTAAATTATGAAAATGTGAAAGCTTAGGGGCAAATGTGTAAAACAACCCTAATGTATATTGTGGATTGAATTGAATAAATAGTTGATAAAATAAGTTAATTTTGAATATATTTAGATCAAGAAAGGAGAAATACAGACTTAGATCGGGGAAAGAACAAAGTTAAGGAATAGTTGACTCGATTCGCCGTTTTAGCAAGCGAGGTAAGTTCGTATTTTATAATTTCATTTCAAATGTATTCCATATACTTTAATATAGAATAGATTGTGAATATGTGACTACGGACAAGTTTGGAGATGATTCGAAGATAATTCGATAGTTGGAATCCCGGTTGAACCTTAGGAATAGTTCAGGATACTAGTGACATGTCATTAGGGGACACAGTGAGTTGGCTTCGGGCCATGATATTAGCACTTTGGGTGTGAGATATACTGATTTGGCTTCGGGCCATGCATATCGACTGATTTGGCTTTAGGCCATGATATTGGTACTTTAGAGAAGTTACCTTGATTTGGCTTTAGGCCATGATATAGGTACTTATCGTGTGAAACCCTCGAGTATCCAACTTCTATTCCGAATGATTCAATAGGTAAATGAAAGACGAGAATGTGTATGAGATTTATACGAAATGGTACAGGTATGCGTATAAACTATTTTATCATTGGATCGGGAAAATGATGATGAAAGTCTATAATTTTGTGAATGAGCATTAAAGGTTTGTTAGCTAATATAATCCACTTGTTGGTGTATTCAAATTATTGAATTATACATATGTGATTGCATTAAGTTTATTTCATACAAGCTTACTAAGGTTTATAGCTTACTTTGTGTATTTTCCAGTGTTTTATAGTGATATCGAAGCTAGCTTGAATTTGGGGATCGTCGAAGATCGTTTCACACTACCACCTATCACTTGGTACCTTTGAACTTTGGTATTTTAAGTATATGGCATGTATAGATATTTTGAGTCATTTTGATTATGGATTGATAATGATTTTGGTCATTTGTAATAGCTTGTAAATGTATATGTTTTGGTTTGTAAATATAGCCATGAGATTTGGCTTAATTTGGTGGATTTGGTTAAGTGCTTATATGTGCATATACGGTTGATATTTGAGTTCATGGATGGATATATGAATGACCTATATTACGAGGTTAGCGAAATTGGTATCATGCTTGTGAATTGGTGCAAAATGATGTATGTTAGGTAAAGGTTTAACTAGTTGATTGGTATATGTATTTTTGTATGTTTTGGTTGAGTAAAACTTGAGGTATAGGCATGTTAGTTGCTAGTATTAGAAATGGTATGAATTAGCCTTGATTGTGGCTAAATTGGGTGTTGACTTATACTATGGATTGGTGCCATTTTGGTTGTTTAGGTGCACATAAGTGTGGGTGGCAAATTGGATTGGTAAATAGCCTATTTTTTTGTCCACACGGGCAGAGACACGGGCTTGTGTCTCAGCCGTCTGTGACACACGATCATGTTACACTGCCGTGTGTCCCCTGGTGTTGAAATTGAAATGAAGTCAGTATGCTCCACACGGTCTCACACACGGGCGTGTGATTGGCCGTGTGGCATAAGTCAGTATACCCCTTAATTTGCACACGGGCTTGTGACTTGGCTGTGTTACATAAGTCAGTATACCCTAAAGGTTTGGCATGGCCTAGCACACGGCCTGGCACACGGGCGTGTATGGCCATTTCGAAGGGTACACGGGCAAGGCATATGGGCGTGTGGCTGGTCGTGTGACCCAAGTCAGTAAGCTCACTTGTTTGGACACGGGGTAGGACACGGGCTGGGACACGGCCATGTGCTCCCATTTCGAATGTCCACACGGCCGGTGACACGGGCGTGTCTTGAAGCTGTGTGAGACACACAGCCTGGTCACACGGGCGTGTGTCTCCTGTTTTGAGAAAAATTTTCTAAGTGTCAAAATATTTCCCGAGTTATCGGTTTAGTCCCGAACAACTCCTAATGCATGTTTAGGGCCTCGTAGGCTCGTATTAGGGACAAATTGATTGAGATTGAATGGTGATTGAATAATGTAATGCTAAAATGTATGAGAAAAGTATGTTTAAATGTGTTGTATATCCATTAATACTCCGTAACCCTATTTTAGCGTTGAATATGGGTGAGGGGTGTTACATAGGCCATGCCAAACCTGTAGGGTATACTGACTTATGCCACACGGCCAAGTCACACGCCCGTGTGTGAGGCCATGTGGAGCATACTGACTTTGTTTCAATTCAACACCAGGGGACACACGGCCGTGTAACATGATCGTGTGTCGCACACGGTTGAGACACACGCCTGTCTCTTTACCCATATGGACAAAAATGGGCTATTTATCTACAACACATCATTTTGCACCATTTCGTAGCATAAATTGTAACAGCTTGTTTTTAGTTCAAATCGAAACAGTGGTTTTGGGACCACAATCTGAGCCAAAATATTTATTTTATTATTTTATTGAAGTTTACAACATGATAAAATTATTGTGTGAAAGTTTTGTAAAGAAATATTAGTGTTTGAATGGTTAATTCGAGTAAAAGGACTAAATTGCATAAAGCATAAAGCTTGTGTTCTATTAGCCAAAAGTGTCTAATAGCTATAGAACCTTAAAGTTAAGGCCCTTATGTTGAAATTAGACCATTAACATGATAGTGGATGATAGTGGCTTGGTAAATTTGAAATTATTAATGTTCATTAAGGCTATTTTTGTAATTTGGTTAATTAAGGTTAATTATAATAAAATAAAACAAAATTCTTTCTCCATTCATCTTCATCAATTGAAATTAGGGTGAATAAAACACCATTTTTATCTTCCTCATTCGACCAAGCTATTTTGAGCAATTAAGGTACGATTTTTGCCTGTTTTTAATTATTTCTACGGTTTTTGAGATCGTTGCTTCGTATTCTAGCTAGCCCATACCTTCAATTTCGAAACTGTTAAAGATTTATCATGTTTCCATTGTTGAATGCTTGAATAATTTGATGGTTGATGATGGATTTTGAATAATTGTTGATAATTAAACTAGTTTTGTAAAGTGATTTTTGACAAAAATGTCAAAAAAGGATAATTTGTGAAATTGTAAAATTATGTGGGTAAAAGTGTGAATAAATTGGAAAGAGGGGCTTCTAGTAACATGTAGTATATCCGGCTAGCATAAAATTGTACTAAATTGCATGAATTATCAATTTTATGTGATAAGGACTAAATTGTAAAAATGTGAAAGTTTAGGGGCAAATGTGAAAAATAGACCTAATATGTATTTTGGACTAAATTGAATAGATTGAATACTGAACGTGTTAAAATTTATAATATATAGATCAAGATAAGCCGAGATCGGGTTTAGATCCGAGAAAAGGGAAAGTTGACGAATAGTCGATATTGCTATCCGAGCGATACGAGGTAAGTTCGTATAATTAGAATCGAACATTTAAATGCTCATAATTATTTGAAATGTATGTTTATAATTGAGAGATTGATATAATTGGAATACGAATGCCTATTTGATATAGACTGATGGTTACTGGGCCCTGTTTGAACCTTATGAATTCGTAAGATACGAGTGACATGTCACTAGGGTTACCGTTTTGGTTGAGCTCCTACATTTGTTGCGGACTCACCACAGCTCGTAAAGGCTTACCAATATATCACCTCGTAAGAGCTTACTGTTTTCAGCTTGTTAGAGCTTACCGTTTCAGCTCAATTGAGCTTACTATCCATTAGCTCAGGAGTAGCTTACTGATCATAGCTCGAAAGAGCATAAATGATAATGAATTGACGAATTACTGATGTATATCACCTGAGTATCCTTTGAAGTTCTAATGGGTCCAACGGCCATAAATATTGTTTATACAGATGAGTACTGTTATTGAATGAATTATGGATTATATAACTGAGAGTGAAATATTGAATATGATGTACATGGTATATGAATTTGGTATGATACGATGTATTGAGTATTGAGATTGAGATAATGGATGATTAAATGTATTATGTGACAAACTGGTTGATGAATGCTTGTGTTAGGCATTTGAAAATTTAATTGAGTTTAGATTATATGTTGTCTTGATTATGTAAGAATGGTAAGTTTAATTGTAAATGATACGGGCTTACTAAGCTATAAAGCTTACTTTGTTTCTTTTCCGTGTATTATAGAGGTTCGATAGCTCACTCGATTCGGATAAAGTCAGGGTTATGCATCACACTATCCAACTGTCGATTGGTTCTTATGAATTTGTGGATATTTGTAAATATGGCATGTATAGGCTAGTTATAAGAATGATAATTAAGGTTACTTGAGATATTGATTTTGGTACATGTTGTGGTATGAGTTGAAGCCATGTGATTTGGCTTAACTTGGTATAGTATTTTGGTTGTGTTTAAGTATTCAAATATGTAATGTTTTGGTAAGTAATAGATGGAATGGAAATAAACAAATGTTATCTTGATATATGGTAAGTATATGATTGGAAAATGTATGTGACTCATTAGGCATTTGAATTCTATGTTGAATGGGAGTAATATGTGTATGAAATGTTATGTATTGGCTTCCAATTAAGTTGTGAAATGTTGCAATTTATGCTTGTCTATGCATGTAAAAATAGGGTGGCAAAATGGTTAAACAAATGACCTATTTTTGTCCACACAGGCAGAGACATGAGCGTATGTCTCAACCGTGTACGACACACGGTCGTGTTGCACGACCGTGTTTCCCCTGGTGTTGAAATTAAATTGAAGCCAGTATGCTCCACACGGCCTCACACACGGGCGTGTGACTTGGTCGTGTTGCATAAGTCAGTATACCCTACAGGCTTGGCACGGCCTAGTACACGACCTGGCACACGGGCGTGTGTGGCCATTTCGAAGGGCATACGGGCTAGACACATGGGCGTGTGGTCGGTCGTGTGACCCAAGTCAGTATGTATGCCCCATTTCCACACGGCCTGAGACACGGGCGTGTCTGGAGCTGTGTGAGGCACACGGCCTATTCACATTGGCGTGTGACCCCTATATAGATGAAAAATTTCCAAGTTTTCCAAAAAATTTGTATGTTATCAATTTAGTCCCGAACCACTTCTAAAGCATGTTTAAGGCCTTCTAAGCTCTTATAAGGGACAATATGATTTTGTTGAATGGTAATTGAGTATGAATGCATAGATGTATGAATATTGTATGTTAAATGATGTGTATTGATGGGTAATACCTCGTAACCCTACTCCGACGACAGATTCGGGTTAGGGGTGTTACATTTATTGGTATTAGAGCTATGGTTTAGTCGATTCTAGGACTGATGTACCATATGTGAGTCTAGTTATACATGCCATATATATAAACTGTGATAGTATGATGACTCCTAATGTTTTTAAATGTGTTTTTATATAGTAAATTGATCTTGATCAAGCCATAGTTGATAAGGTTGAGAGTAACGCGCCTGCTCCCATGCAAGGGTCAGTGCCATCTTACTCTAGACCCATAACGAATAGCCAAGGAGGATATGCTAAAGAATCCTTCTTCCAAATGATGAACGAATGGTTCACACAATACATTCGTACAAACCCGACTCCTCAACTATCTCTACCCCCACTATTCCCTAACCATTCCCTGTAGTTCCTCAAGGTATGGATCCTTTGAGATTGAATAAGCCACCTATTGATAAGATACAGAAACACGAGGCTGAATACTTCAGATCTACTGTTAGCAATGATCCTGAGAGAGCCGAGTTTTGGCTTGAGAACATGATTCGAGTATTTGACGAACTGTCTTGCACACTTGAAGAATGCTTAAAATGTGTTGTATCACTGTTGAGAGACACCGGGTATCAGTGGTGGAATACCTTTATATACGTAGTTCCTCGAGAAAGAGTTACTTGGAATTCTTTCAAGTTGAATTTAGAAAGAAATACATTAGTCTAAGTTTCATTGATTAGAAAAGAAAGGAATTTCTTGAATTGAAATAAGGTCATATATCGGTAATGGAATATGAAAGAGAGTTTGTACGGCTCAGCAAATATGCTCGTGAATATGTTTCTTCTGAGGCTATAATGTGTAAAAGGTTAGAAGATGGGTTAAATGAAAAAATCAGACAATTAGTGGGGATTCTTGAGTTGAAAGAGTTCGTTGTTCTATTTGACAGACCCTGCAAAGCCGAACAGCTTAGCAAAAAGAAAAGAAAAGTCGATTCTGAGGCTAGAGACTTTAGAAAAAGATTTGCGGGCAAATCACATCAGTCAGCATCAAAGAAATCTAAAAAATATCATCATCGTTATACTGCTTCTGCGGGGGTTTCGATTAGAGAAAGAGATGCAAGAAATTTTAGCTCTAAACCTCAGACGACATATATTGCCAGTGTGAGTACTGTTAGAAATGTTGTACCTGAATGTAAGCATTGCAACAAGCGACATTATGGTGAATGCAGAACAGTGAGTGGAGCTTGTTTTAGATGTGGATCTCTTGATCATTATCTCCGGGACTGTTTAGAAAAGTCTATAGCTGAAAGAGATCAACCAGCGAAAGTGAGTAATACGGCTACTAGAGGGAGACCACCCCAAAACACTAGAAATACAAGAGGTAACCGAGGTGCTACAAGAGATTCTACTATGAGATTTGAGGCACGAGCACCTGCCCGAGCTTATGATATCCATGCACAAGAGGAGGCATCATTGCCAGACGTTATTACTGGTACTTTTTCTCTTTTTGATACTGATATAGTTGCATTGATAGATCCTGGATCTACCTATTCATATATATGTATGAATTTAATATTTAAAAAGAGTTTACATGTCGAGTCTACAGAGTTTGTAATTAAAGTATCAAACCCCTTAGTCAAATATGTGTTGTTGATAATTTGTAAGAATTTTCCTTTAATGACTCGAGGTTACTGTTTTCGGGCTGACTTGATGCTTCTACCTTTCGATGAGTTTGATGTGATTTTGGGTATGGACTGGCTGACTATGCATGATGCAGTTGTGAATTGTATATGAAAGACTATCAAATTGAAATGTCAAAACGGTGAAATTCTTCGGATTGAGTCGGATGATTCGAGTGAATTACCTACCATGATATCGTCTATGCTAGCCCAGAAATGTATGAAAAAAGGTTGTGATGCATATCTTGCATATGTATTAGATGCTAAGGTATCTGAATGAAAGATTGAATATGTACCTATTGTTTGTGAGTTTTCGGATGTATTTCTAGAAGAATTATTGGGTTTTCCACCGATTAGAGAGGTTGAATTTGGTATTGAATTAGTACCGAGAACAACACCAATATCGATAACTCCGTACAAAATGGCTCCAACAGAATTAAAAGAGTTGAAAGCTCAGCTGCAAGAATTGACAGACAGAGGTTTTGCACGACCGAGTTATTCACCTTGGGGTGCACCGGTATTGTTCGTGAAAAATAAAGACGGCACGATGAGAATGTGTATCGATTACAGACAGCTTGATAAAGTGACTATAAAGAACGAATACCCTCTACTGTAGATTGATGATTTATTTGATCAGTTGAAAGGGGCTACAGTATTTTCAAATATTGATTTGAGATCAGGATATTATCAATTACGAGTTAAAGAGTCGGATGTGTCGAAAACCGCATTCAGAATGAGGTATGAACATTGTGAATTCTTTGTTATGCCTTTCGGATTAGCTAATGCTCCAGCAGTTTTTATGGACTTGATGAACCGAATATTCAGACCGTATTTAGACGGATTTGTTGTTGTATTTATTGACGACATTCTGATCTATCCATGAGATGAATATGAACATACCGAGCATGTGAGAGTTGTGTTACAAACTCTACATGATAAGCAATTATTTGCAAAGTTCAGCAAATGTGAGTTTGGGCTCCGAGAGGTGGGATTTCTGGGGCATATTGTTTCAGCTGACGGTATTAGAGTTGACCCGAGTAAGATTTCTATTATTGTTGATTGGAAATCTCCAAGAAATGTGTTTGAATTTCGTAGTTTTCTGGGTTTAGCGAGTTATTACCGAAGATTCGTGAAAGGATTTTTGATGATTGCAGCATCGATCACACGACTACTTCAAAAAGATGTGAAATTCGAATGGTCAGCAAAATGTCAGCAGAGTTTTGAATAGTTGAAAGTACTGTTAACTGAAGCACCAGTTTTGGTTCAACTTGAATCAGGGAAAGAATTTGTGATTTATAGTGACGCGCCATTAAATTATCTGGGCTGTGTTCTGATGCAAGAAGGAAAAGTTATAGCATATGCTTCTCGACAATTGAAAGCGTATGAAAAGAATTATCAGACGCACTGTAACATCCTGAAAAGGGCCTATGCATTTTCGGTTTAATTGTAAGAAATGACATGTCTTATGTGTTATGAATATGTTTGAACATTTCGGGAAACTTGGAAATGTATGGAAATGTTAAGTTTAAAAGAGGAAAGTGAACATTTTTGGAAACTAGGAAATGTAAGGAAATGATTTAGAAATGATTCAAAAGAGGAAAGTAAACATTTCGGGAAACTTGGAAATGTATGGAAATGTTAAGTTTAAAGGAGGCAAACGAAAGTTTTTGGAAACTTGGAAATGTAAGGAAATGTCAAGTTTTAATGTTTAAAAAGAGGAAATGAAGGCAAGGTGGCCTTAAGAAAATTAATAGGAGGAATTTGACACACAAACAGGCTTGGAAAAGTGGCCTGAAGATATCACTTAAGGCCCAGGTAGGTGACGCCACAAGCTATGCAAGTGGGCCTGAGTTCGAGTCACTTGGGGAGCAAATAAAAGAGTTTTATTTTGCTGCAAGGAGCAAGGGAGTTGGACGGCACATGGCTAAATTCTAGGAGCTTTTATTCTTTTATAATTAGTGGATAAATAAGGGGTAAATAAAGGATTTATTTATCATTATTTTCAAGAGATAATTGTTGGATTAAATTCTTTTAATAAAGTGATAATTCAAGGGATAAAGCTATCAAAATAGAAGAGTGGTGGCCAAGTAAGGGACTCTAGCTAGTAAATTCGGCTATAAAAGGAAAAGAGAGGCCATTCATTCATTCACTTTTCCTTTGCCGAATTTCTTAAGCAAATTCTCCTCTCTCTGCCGAATTTCCTACAGTTTTTATTCTTCTTCTCTTTGTTAGCCAAAGCCGAAATACCTTGTGTTCTAGCCTAATCCTCCATCTTTATTCTTTCTTCTCTTTTCTTTCTAATCCCTCCAAAAGCCGGAAGTAAGCCTTTTAAGGCCATAGCCGAATATCTCAAGTGGCTTCAAGCTTAGGTGCTGTCGATTTCTTCAAAGTTTGATTTCTATTCTTTTCTTTTAGATTTGTCAAAAATCTAGGACTAATCCAATCAATATTCTTGTTGCCGAAACCTTGAGGAGATCTTTCAGGATTTACTAAGTGTCAACTACAAGGAAGGAGAAGTTCCTTTCCCGAAGGTACACCATAGGCCGCGTGTTTCCTAGTTATTCGGTGAGTTTCGGGATTTAAAATCCACAAGGCAAGTGTCTATAGCATTCGGCCAAGGCTTATTTTGGTATGAAGATCTATTTCTTATTACGTTTAAAAGCCGAAACTAATTAGTTAAGTGATTTTAGTGCCTAGCCGATTGCAAGGGGACAACTCTGCGAAGTTTCGGGATTTGACTATAGTCAATTCGACACCAAGGTAAGTTTTAGTGTACTAATCCTACTAGGATTTGGATTTATGGCCGAATGGCTCTTTACTAAGTATTAAATGATTGATTAACTGTAGAGATTTAAGATCTAAGGCCTTGGATCAAGCTTTTCGGGATTTGGATTCGAAACCTTAAGCGAATCAGGTGTGTACCCCACACTATTTCATACTGCCTTATATGGCTAAGTTTAATTAATATATGTGGTATTAAGAATATGAAAGTAGCTAAGGTACCATGTTATGGTACAAAGTACTCAGGTACGTTTCTTACTCCTACTAGGATTATGAAATATGTTAATTGTAACATGAGAATAAGAATAAGAATGTGAACTCTGGCATATTTATGCATATTACTATTATATGGGGCATTTGGGTTTTATTTTGAAGGGGAAGTGAATGTGGTGACCTAAGACCACGAACACGGTGACCTAAGACCGTGATATCTGAATGTGGTGACCTAAGACCACAGTAATCTGAATGTGGTGACCTAAGACCACAGTAATCTGAACGTGGTGACCTAAGACCATGAATGCGGTGACCTAAGACCGCGATATGGAGTGTAGCGGAAGGAGGGTCGACTTAGTTGTCCCCACGGTGTACAGGTTGGTACGGGGGAGTGTAGCGGATGGCTAATTAGGTTTGGGTTTGGGAATGCATCATTAAATGTATTCTATGATTTGAATGTGTATCATATGTATGCCTGATTATATTATGACTTAGTGTTGTGTACACATTGAGTCTGTTGACTCACCCCGTTGGGGAATATTTTTCAGGTGATGAGCAGTAATGGGCCGGGTCGGCAAGAGCTCAAAGGTGGCCATGCACAGCAAGGAATTTAATTAATTTGGAATTTTGTTTTATTAAGTACTTTAATTTAATTTTGGGAATTATTTTGATGTAATCAGGCCATAGTGAATTATTTTATTTCTGTTTTATTTACTATGTTACGAAATTTTAATTATTAGAGATTAAGTCAATTTATTTTAATATAAACCTTAATTATTTGTCACCTGAAATAAATGGGTTTTCTATTGAAAACTCTTATTCAACTCAAGCCCAACCCAAAACCATTTTACTTTCAAAACACACAAATTTTTTGTAACACCCCAAACCCGGTCTATGCGTTTAGACGAGATTTGGTTTGTCACACCAAACATACATTCGTTTATTTTCAAGTGGTTAAAATAAAATAGTGCTACAAAACTTTTTGTAAATAGAGTTTAATA
This sequence comes from Gossypium australe, assembly GCA_005393395.2. NCBI lineage: Eukaryota > Viridiplantae > Streptophyta > Magnoliopsida > Malvales > Malvaceae > Gossypium > Gossypium australe. The sequence continues at coordinate 102,020,643 of CM016623.1, forward strand.
AAATTTAGTTCGAGGATTTGAAATTAGTAGCTTAAGAAAAATACTTGTTTGAAAACTTATCGTCAAAATATAAATGTGAAAATCTTAAGATAGTTTATAAGAACTTTGAAAGAATTTAAAATAATTAAAGTGTCCAAAAATTGTTATAAAACCAATGTTTTTAAGAAAACTTAACATATTTAAGATAAAACCATATTAAAAGTTTGGAAATAAAATTTAAACCATCCACACAATAAAATTTATAAAAACATAATAAGAGGCCTTATTACATCAAACCATAACAGAAATTTAAGATAAGTGACTTAAAATAAAGTTCATAGTTTATAAAACCCAAGTTCGTAGAATGGCCTCCACCAAGTCATCTCCGGCCCAAGTCCACATCAATTTCCATTACCTGAAAAGGTTAATAAAATTGGGTGAGTTACAAAGAACTCAGTGTGCAACTCACTTACCACCATTATTGGGCCAGATCGTCAAGATATCATGCTGGGCTTGAGCCCAATTACAGACTTCAACAATATATCAGAAAATGAAATAACATAATTTAAAATGCATGTAAAAATGAAATTTCCCAAACCAAACCTAATTTTCCATCCGCTAACACCCCCGTACCAACCAACACACCTGTGGGGATCAAGTCAACCCACCCCACCAAACACACCAATCATAGGCTTTAAGCCTTTAAATAATTTTGTAGTGCACTACCGAACTAGATTGTGACGTTGTCACCGAACTAGAGGCATTTAGCCAAATTTGTGGCAGGGCCACCGAACTAGAGGCATGAGCCAAATTTGTGGCAGAGCCACCGAACTAGATTTTTGGCAACTGGCCATTCTTCTCTTCATATATCCCACCCCATGCAATTATGCGTGTATAACAAAATATAGTCATATAATATCTTTAATTCATAACATTGGTGGGTTTATCAATAAACATTTCATTTGGCCCATAAAATAATAATTTAGTAATTTGCCCATTTAACAGTTTAGTGGGCTTTGGCCCATTTATCGAACTAGAGTATTTTGGCCCAATTTATCGAACTAGAGTATTTTGGCCCAATTTATCGAACTAGAGTATTTTGGCCCAATTTATCGAACTAGAGTATTTCGGCCCAATTTATCGAACTAGACTATTTTGGCCCAATTTATCAATCTAACAGTTTTTTCAGATTTTTCTCGATTTTAACCGTTTTCATGCATTTACTCAAAAATATGAATTATTACGTATTTTTCCCGTCTTTACTATTTTTACGATTTTAGCACAGTACTCACGACTTGATGTCTAACCCGAAAATGAGTGTGAAGTTACACACCTGGTTATTGAGAGAACTACACTTTCCCGCTCTTCAACACCTAAACGTGTCGCGATAGTTAGAACACTATATTCTAATAAATAAATCGATCTAAACATAACGATCTAGAATTTACCCTCAGATTTTCGTAGTACTTCTACTTGCGATTTCTCCCCGATTGATGGTTCACTAACCGAATCGAATCCACGAACAAATAATGGTTCGGGAGTACGAACAACTTCGAACAATTGATTTTCCTCGGTTGAACGTCCGCAACCCGGTGGAAAATCCCGGATTCCCGAAATAGTCCTTTGCTTGTACTTAGGGGGAATAACAGAACCTCCCCTCTTCCGAAGACTAAACACCGCCCTTTTCTTCCCTATTTTGAATGTCTTCAAAGACAAAGATCGTTATTCCAATCTAAAATAATTTCGAAATAATACCAAGGTTTTAAGGATGTGATTTCCTTACCACTAGAATCGATTCCAACGATCTGTGTCACCCACGACTTCTTGATCTCCAAACTTCCGTTGTTGCACTAAAGAGTAACAAAGAAGACGTTACTAAAACGAACGTTTATTTCGATCCAAATGATCCTTCATGACACCATCAATAATCGGTCATACCACTATTAACTAATCAAAACGAAAAGAATCTCTTACCTATTTTCCACGTCGAAAAGGAAGGATTGAGAATGGTGTTTGATTGATGAAAGATTCGGCTATGTAAGATTAAGGAGAAGAGAAAACAAATTGGCTTAAAAGCACATTAGCATTCGGCCATGAGAGAAATATTGGAGAAAATATTGATTGAAAAGAAATAACAAATAAGAGAATGGGGATGATGATGAATTCGGTTTTCAAAGAAACTAAAAGAGAAAGAAAGAGATGAGGTTAGGATCAAGACACATTCGACAATGGAGAAAAGAGAGAAAAGAAAGGAATGGTCATTTGATGTAGGTGATTTCGGCACTAATGAGAATAAGGCACAAAAAGAATACCAATTGATGTGCAAAAATGACCAAATGGTCAAAATAATCAAGGCTTACCAATGCACAATTCGGCCAAGGGAGAGAGGTTGAGAGAATTTGCAAAACTATGCCAAAAACTAAGAAAATGACCAAAACAAAAGACTAAAATTCCTAGCCAAACTATCACCAAAATTCGGCTCCCCCCTAGCCATAATGCCGTCCATATGCATGGTCTATTGGCCAAGATATTGTTTCCATAAACAATTCCTTGATTCTTGCCTCATATCTTCACATCTTTCCTTATTTTCGTGATTCCCTTCCTTAAGTTAACAATTTCCTTATTCCTTTGATATTCTAACCAAAAATAACATGGTCAACACATACCATATATGCTCTTGGCCGACACTTGCTATACATGTGCAGAAAAATTCAAAATAAAATTCACCTAGATGCTAAACAAGGGATTCGAACCTTCTCCCTCATGCTTAAACCCATGCGCCATCACCACTTGGCCATTAACTCATCTTATGCTACACATTGACACTTTAATTAATTTATGTGTCAATGCCACTTAGTCCATTTCCATAAATTCTCAAAATTTAATATTATTCCATCCCAATAAATTCTAATTCTTCTTCAGGACTATATTAAACACGAAAATAAATAAGAAAATTTTCCTTCATAACCTAAACACCAAAATACGAATTAAATCGATACTCGGATTTTTTTTTCCTAAAGCCCAATTCCCAATCGGCCCAATCCTACTAGGGCCAATTTTGGGATGTTACATTTTTCCTAAGTAATAAAAGAATTTTGAATTGGTTTACATCGAGGAACATACCATATCCGGTCACGGATTGTGGGCCGGGTTTGGGGTGTTTCACGCACGACCTTGAGTTGGATGCAATTGTGTTTGATTTAAAAATTTGGTGACACTACTTATACGGTGAAAATGCCACATTTATATGGATCAAAAGAGCTTAAAGTACGTAATGTCACAAAAAGATTTGAATCTGTGACAACGAAGATGGCTCGAGTTATTGAAAGACTATGAATTTGTGATTGATTATCACCCGGGAAAAGCTAATGTTGTTGCTGATGCCCTAAGCCGAAAATTGTTGTTTGCATTACAAGTAATGAATACCCAGTTGATGATTTGTGATGATGGGTCTATTTTAGCTGAATTAAAAGCTAAAACGATATTTCTTCAATAAATCTGTGAATCTTAGAAAAAGGATCGTGAATTGCAAGTTAAACAGATTCGATGTGGGAATATCCCTGATTCAGAGTTTAAGATTGGAACAGATGATTGTTTAAGGTTCTGGAATAGAATTTGCATATCGAGAAATTCAGAACTCATTCAGAAGATTTTGCATGAAGCACACCATAGTTGTTTATCTGTTTATCTAGGAAGTACCAAAATGTATAACGATTTGAAACAGTTTTACTGGTGGCAAGGCATGAAACGAGATATATCAGAGTTTGTTTCTAAATGTTTGATTTGTCAACAAGTCAAAGCTGAACATCAAGTACCATCTGGTTTACTGCAGCCTATGATGATTCACGAGTGGAAGTGGGACAGAGTTACAATGGATTTTATGTCGGCATTGCCCCTAACTTCGAAAAAGAAATATGCTATCTGAGTTTTTGTTGATCGACTAATGAAATCTGCTCATTTCATACCGGTACGTACAGATTACTCACTTAACAGATTAGCTGAATTATATATTTCTGAGATTGTTTGATTGCACAGGGTGCCATTATCTATTATTTCTGATAGAGATCCGAGATTAATGTCGTGATTCTAGAAGAAACTGCAAGAAGTTTTAGGTACGAAGTTGAATTTCAGTACAGCTTTTCATCCTTGAACTGACGGTCAGACCGAAGGAGTTATTCAGATTCTCGAAGACATGTTGAGCTGTTGTATTTTACAGTTTGAAGGTAGTTGGGAAAAATACTTGCCGTTGATTGAATTCGCGTATAATAACAGTTTTCAGACGAGTATAAAGATGGCACCGTACGAAGCTTTATATGGTCAAAAATGTCGAACTCTGCTATACTGGACTAAACTAAGTGAGAAAAAGTGTAACATCCCTGAAATTAGGGGTTGGGCATTTTAATGCATTATTGTAGGTGTGGAGCTTGCTTAGCTTGTTATTTAGGTGTGTTTGGGGGTCCTAGGGAGGATCGGGTTTGAGTCCAAGCCCTGGGGAGATTTTGGATTTTTGGCTCTTTAAGGGAGAGGACTGTTGGAAGTAAGGTTTAAGGGAAATTGTAGGCGCTTTGATAGCACAAGTTGGCCATGTGGTAGGATGGTTGTGGCGTCAATAGAGAAGCAAAATGGGATGGTGTTCGAATCCCACAAGCAGCATGTGAGGAGTTTTTTATTTTGTGCTAAGCAGGTGGAAGAAGTAGAGTTCAACTAGAACTTTGCAAGGGAGAGTGGAGACTCAGTCAAATCGGTTTGAATGGAAGGTGGAGAGTGAATGGTGGAGCAAAAAGAGGAGAGAATCATGGAATATAGGAGAGTGTGGGAGTTTGGCCTTATATGGGGTGTGTGAAGGAGTGTGCCATGTGTGGGAAGTGGTCATTTGTGAAGGCCTATTCGGTTTGAGTGGGGAAGCTAATGCCGTTTTCTTCAAAATTCATTTTGAGGGGTATTGCTTTTTGAGCGTTTTGACTATAGGATTTCGGGTCTTTTCCTCTATTTTGTTTTGTGCCAAATTTTTTTCATCTCTTTTCTCCCTCTTTTCCGCTTTGTTTTCGTGCATTATTCTTTGCTAGATACCTAAACACCTCTTGGTTGAAACCCTTCCTTTTCACCTCTTTTTACACATTCTTTTCTACTCTCCTCTCACCTTTTCTCTCTTGTGTTCACCCTAGCCGAAACTTCTCTTCTTCTTTATTGTTTTTTCTACTTTTTTCTCCATCAACTGAATTTACACTTTTTCTCATTCGAATCAGTTTCTCTTCTATTCTCTTGCTAATAGCCGAACATTGACTAGTCTGAAGCTTGGTATTCTTTTGATTGTCGAATCTACCTAGCCTATTCGGTTCGTCTTTGATCACAGGGTAATGTCTTCTCTTTTATTTCTTTTTTGTGTCTTCTTTCTCTTCTCTTCTCATTTTTTTGCCTAGGCCGAACCTATTTCTTTTTTAGGTTCTTGTACTTTTATAATCTTTTCTTTTCTCCTTAGTTAATCGTTATCTCTGAGGGCAGTAGGTGCTTAAACTCCTCTTGTTCAAGGGTCTGCTGTTGTAGAATCTAAGGGTAGGTAATACTAATCTTGTTAAATCTCTCCCTAATGTCGAATATTGGAGGATGCTAACCCCTTTGTGCACCGATCGATTTAGGAATTTGGTTGCTCTAGCCAAGAGGAAGCAAAGCCGAATATTGCCACTTTATTGAAGGAGGTCATTTTGTGGTAAGTGGTGTTAGTGGCTATTCGGATTCAAACTTAGATATGTTTTATCAGGGTGTATAATAACTGATTGGAATATGTTGGTTCATAGGTACGAAATTTTGAGAGTTCAATCTACGCTCGTAACAAGTGTGTAATCTCACACCCCTCTGGATGAATGCTTGTAATATTCTGTGACTTGGGTGAAAGCCGAAAAGCTAGAAAACCGGCAACTATGACCACTCGAGCGTGCGAGCACTCGTAGTGGTAAATCGAAATGCGAATAATGACGGTAAGCTGTTGAGAGTGTCATGAGCACTCTCGCGAAGTTAAGGCTGTAATGGGCCTGATCGAGCCGACACAGGCCAAATGGGCCCAATGGGCTATCCGATCCACATGGGAAAAATTGATGGGAAACTATCAAATGATAGATGTGATTGCGAAATCTGAAAAACTGAGACTGAAACCATGCGAAATGTGCCACACGAGCGAGTGAGCTCGTTTGGGCCCGAAATGGATTTTAGGCCCAATAGTTCCGTAGAGACCCAAAAAGGGTCCTGTATCGCTTGAGGCAACAATAGGCCCTCGGAAAGACCGTTAAATGATAAAATTACTGAAATACCCCTAAAAGGGTAAATTACTAAAATACCCCTAGAGGGTAAATGATAGTTATACCCTTGATTATGGTTGGTTATCATGTATATGCTTTATTTACACTTTTGTACGTATGATGCATTGCATTTATGATATGTTGCATGGCTTGGGTTTGATGATCGAAGGAAGTGTAATATGGTGGTTCTGCCACATTCTGTGTAGTGGCCATGCCATGTATATTCTGTTATTCTGGTGGTTTCGCCACAAATTCTGTGATTAGCAGCTTTTCTGCCATATTGGTGTGTAGGGCTGGGTGGGTTGACTTGATCCCCACATGTGTGTAGGGTTGGTACGGGGGTGTATTTGGTTGGATTGGGTTGGGCTGCATTCTCTGTTTGCATTAGCATGTTTATAGGGCTAAGGCCCAGATTGTCACCAAATAGCGCCTCGGCCCAGTCTACTTCTGTATGGGCTCGGACCCAGTTAATGACCTATTAGGGGATTACACACTGAGTTCTCGTAACTCACCCCTCTGCTTTAACCGTGCAGGTGATCCCCAGCGTTAGAGGGTTTGGGGCTGTGGAGGATTCTGTGGTGGCCATATGTCAGAGTATTTCTCATAAACTTTAGTAAATTTCAGTTTAGCTATATTTTAAGATTATTTATTTTGGGTTAATATTTTGTAATAAAGGCTTTGAAATTTTAGTTTTCTTTTAAACTTTCATTTCAGTTATGCTTAAACTATAAATGATTAAACTCTATGTTTTCCTAAAACGACAATAACTGTTTCCAAAATATCACGTTTCCACAACTCATTGAATCTTGATTTCTTTGTAAACAAAGTTTTCGAAAATAATAACATTTTTACAAGAAAACCATTAAAGCAAATCTGAATTTCACAAACAACAAGGTTCGAAATTTTAAAAAGAATATGAAGTTTTTAACGGACACGTAGTTTTTAAACAACCCTCTTATGTGACATGCCATATCCGGTCATAACGTCTAGGCCGGGTTTGGGGTGTTACAAAAAGATTCACGGGGTTAAATTTATCAGAGAAACTGAAGAAAAAGTGAAAATGATTCGTGACAGTTTAAAAGCAGCTTCAAGTCGACATAAATCATACACGGATTTGAAACGTAAAGAAATTGAATTTCAGGTCGGGGACTGAGTGTTTTTAAAGGTGTCCTTGTGGAAAAAGGTTCTTCGATTTGTTCATAATGGGAAGTTAAGTTCGTAATTTATCAGACCTTACGAGATCATTGAAAGAATAGGGCCTGTAACATATCGACTAGCTTTACCATCAGAACTTGAAAAGATTCATCATGTTTTCCCTATTTCTATGTTACGTCGATATAGATCCGATCTGTCACATGTGATTTCTCTGATAGATGTTGAGATACAGGCAGATTTGATGTATAGCGAAGAACCGATCAGGATTTTAGCTCGTGAAATCAAAAAATTGAGAAATAAATGCATATCCCTAGCGGAAGTTCTTTTGCATAAACACGGGATTGAGGAAGCTAGGTGGGAACTCGAGGAAGCTATACAAAAATAGTACCCTAACCTATTCACTGATAAGATTTTTGAGGAGGAAAATCCCTAAGGGGAGAGTTGTAACAGCCCGTTTTTAGGTCAAATCGGAACAGTGTTTCAGGATCACAAATCTGAGGCCAAAATATTTATTTTATTATTTTATTGAAGTTTACAGCATGATAGAATTATTATGTGAAAGTTTCGTAAAGAAATTTTACTGCTTGAATGGTTAATTCAAGTAAAAGGACTAAATCACATAAAGCATAAAACTTGTGTTCTATTACCTAAAAGTGTAACATCTTGAAATTAGGCCTAGGAGAATTGGTCCCAATGGGCCTTGAGCGTAGTAGCGTTTAAATTTTTTTTTAGAACGGCTTTAGTGCAAGTTAGACTTATTAGGTGAGTGATTTTGGAAGGTTAGGGGGCTTCTATGAAGTCCCGGGATCAAACTTGGGCTTAGGAAAAATCTTGGTTTTAGGTGAAAAAAAAACCCTGGGAGTTAGTAGGTAGGCTTTAAGAATAAAATGTGGAGAAAAATGACACAAGTGGAGTGTGTGGTGTAGTGGCAAAGTGACGCCACTTAAGGAGCAAGAAGGGTGACGCCACAAGGAAGGAAGGAGGTCCAAGGTTCAAGTCTTGGTGTTTGCATTTTGATTTTCTTTTTAATTGGACTTTAGAATTTGGCCATAGATTTATATTTAGTTGCGCATGGTTTTAGACACAAGAGGAGCTTGTGGCTTGCTGGCAAGTAGCGTGTTGAGCTGTTGAAGGAGGCAAGGATTCGAATCTCATAGAAAGCAAGGGAATATTTATTTTGCGGATTGGATAGCCAGAGTTTGAGTTGGATTTAAACTCTACTAGCGGAGGGATCCCACATCAGAAAGATACAAAGAAGGAAGGTGAGAAGCTAGCTATATATATAGAGCATTCTATGTGGAGAGAAAACATACCTTGGTGGGCGTTGGGCGTAGGAGCATTTGGAGCGTGGTTTAACAGCTTCAGAATTCCTATTAGGTGTGTACTTCTCTACTCTAGTTGTAGAGCAGAAAATTGCCGAAATGCCGGTCACACGGTGTTAACAGCCACACGAGCGTGCGAGCGCACGTGTGGGGGCTTCGACGCGATAGTTGAGGCCATCAGTAGTGTTCTTGTGGGCTGAGGCTGCTTGGGCCACAATGGGCCGAAGTGGGCCCATTTGAGTAAATTGTATAATTGTGTAGTATAGAATGGACTAGACTAGGTGAATCTCATATATGTAGCTAGATTTGTGCTAGGTGGGCCTCACGAGTGTGTGGGCCCGAATGGGCTGAAATCGGGTTTTAGGCCCAATAGTCCGGTAACAACCGAAAATGATAGTTGAGTCACTCGAGGCGACATTGGGCCTTCAGAAAGGCCATTGCAGGTGCAAAATTACTGATACACCCTTGGTAGGTAAATTACCAAAATACCCTCGGTAGGTAAAATTACTATTATACCCTTATGGGTTGATTAGCTTGATTATGTTGTATTTTGGTTATTCTGATTATGATGGTAAGTCGTTTCATACGTTATATCTGATATATGTTCTGCATACATGACATACCTCATACACGAATTATTATGCCATATTGCATGGGCTTGGGATGTGATGAAACGGGGAAGTATGATTTTCAGACTGTCACCAGTGGTTTGGTACCACAAGTGGGTTGCTCCCACATAAATTAATTAGTGACTATGTCTCAGTGGTTTGGAACCACCAGCGGTTTGGTACCACATATATATTATTTCTGTGACTTGTCCCAGTGGTTTGGTACCACAGTGGGTTGGCCCCATATATATGTTTATCAGGGATTGTCTCCAGTGGTTTGGTACCACAAGTGGGTTGGCCCCACATATTATATTTAGTGACTCTGTCATCAGTGGCTTGGTGCCACATATGAGGAGTGTAGCGGATGGAGGGTTGATTGTAGAAATCCCCACAGGTGTGTTTTGGCTGGTACGAGTGGCGTGTAGAGGGTGGAAAATTAGGTTGGACTGGGTTACATTGCACTTATATCTTTCGTATGCCATATTGTGTGGGCTAGGGCCTAACGTGCTATTGTGGGCTTTGAGCCGACTGTGTTATATAGGGGAATTACACACTGAATCTCGGTGACTCACCCCCTCTACTTAATTTTTGCAGGTAAACCCTAGTTGCGGATTTGGAGCCAAAGTGGACTCTTGAGGTGGCCATGCATTACTTCTTCCGTAGATTCCATTTCGTTTTTAGACTTACTTTTAAATTTGGGATTTTATATTGTAATAACGCCTTCGATATTTTATAATTTGGTTTCGAATTATTTCAGTAATTATATTTTTATGAAATGTTAAATTGGGAGTTTTCTAAACAAGCTAAAAACCAACAATTCTTTTAGATATTGCCATCCGGATAACCAACAAATAAACACTTAAACTCGGAATTTTTCTAAAAACTATACAAACAATTTTTGACTTTCACGATGGATATACAAAACAAAAGGTTTTCTAAATTGCGAAGTTTCTTTAGGATCTTAAAAACTATCTTTCCATGTGACATACCAGATTCGGTCGTAACGTATAGGCCGGGTTTGGGGTGTTAAAAAAAGTGTCTAATAGCTATAGAACCCTAAAGTTAAGGTCCTTATGTTGAAATTAGACCATTAACATGATAGTGGATGATAGTGGCTTGGTAAATTTTAAATTATTAATGTTCATTAAGGCTATTTTGTAATTCGGTTAATTAAGGTTAATTATAATAAAATAAAACAAAGTTCTTTCTCCATTCATCTTCATCAATTGAAATTAGGGTGAATAAAACACCATTTTTATCTTCATCATTCGGTCAAGCTATTATTAGAAATTAAGGTACGATTTTTGATCTGTTTTTAATGATTTCTATAGTTTTGAGATCATTGCTTCGTATTCTAGCTAGCCCGTACCTTTGATTTCAAAACTGTTAAAGATTTATCATGTTTCCATTGTTGAATGCTTGAATAATTTGATGGTTGATGATGGATTTTGAATAAGTGTTGATAGTTAAACTAGTTTTATAAAGTGATTTTTGACAAAAATGTCAAAAAGGGATTAATTTGTGAAATTGTAAAATTATGTGGGTAAAAGTGTGAATAAATTGGAAATAGGGGCTGTTAGGAGCATGTAGTATATTCGGCTAGCATGAAATTGTACTAAATTGCATGAATTTGCAATTTTATGTGATAAGAACTAAATTGTAAAAAAATGAAAGTTTAGGGGCAAATGTGAAAATTGCCCTAATATGTGTTTTGGACTAAATTGAATATATTGAATGCTGAATGTGTTAAAATTTATAATATATAGATCAAGATAACCCGAGATCGATTTTAGATCGGGGAAAAGGGAAAGTTGACGACTAGCCGATATTGCTATCCGAGCGATACGAGGTAAGTTCGTATAATTAGAATTGAACATTTAAATACTTGTAATTATTTGAAATGTATGTTTATAAATGAAATATCAATATAATTGGAATACGAATGCCTATTTGATATAAACTGATGGTTACCGAGCCCTGTTTGAATCGTATGAACTCGTAGGATACGAGTGACATGTCACTAGGGTTACCATTTTGGTCGAGCTCCTGCATTTGTTACATACTCACTACAGCTCGTATGAGCTTACTGTAATATCAGCTCGTAAGAGTTTACCATTTTTAGCTCGTTAGAGCTTACCGTTTCAGCTCAGTAGAGCTTACTGTCCATCAGCACAGAAGGAGCTTACTGATCGTAGCTTGAAAGAGTGGAAATGATAATGAATTCATGGATTACTTATGTATATCACCCGAGTATCCTTTGAAGTTTTAATGGGTTCAACGGCCATAAATACTGTTTATACAGATGAGTACTGTTATTGAATGAATTATGGATTATATGATTAATAGTGAAATGTTGAATATGATGTACATGATATATGAATTTTTGTATTGTGTATTGAGATTGAGATAATGGATGATTACATGTATTTATGTGACTAACTTGTTGATGAATGCTTGTGTTAGGCATTTGGAAATTTAATTGAGCTTACATTACTTGTTGTATTGATTATGTAAGAATGATAAGTTTAATTCTGAATTATACGGTCTTACTAAGCTATAAAGCTTACTTTGTTTCTTTTCCGTGAATTATAGAGGCCCGATAGCTCACTCGATTCGGATAAAGTCGAATTTACACATCACACTACCTAGTTGCTGATTGGTACTTATGAATTTGTGGATATTTGTAAATATGGCATGTATAGGCTAGTTATAAGAATGATAGTTAAGGTTACTTGAGATATTGATTTTGGTACATGTTGTGGTATGAGTTGAAGCCATGTGATTTGGCTTAACTTGGTATAGTATTTTGGTTGTGTTTAAGTACTCAAATATGGTATGTTTTGGTTAATAATATATGGAATGGAAATATGGAAATGTTATCTTGATATATGGTTAGTTTATGAATCGAAAATATATCTGACTTATTAGGTATTTGAATTCTATGTTTAATGGGAGTAATATGTGTATGAAATTTTATGTATTGGCTGCCAATTGAGTTGTGAAATGTTGAAATTTATGCTTGTGTATGCATGTAAAAATAGGGTGGCAAAACAGCTAAACAAATGGCCTATTTCTTTCCACACGGGCAGAGACACTGGCCTATGTCTCAACCGTGTGCAACACACGGTCATGTTGCACAGCCGTGTGTCCCCTGGTGTTGAAATTAAATTGAAGCCAGTATGCTCCACACGGCCTCACACACGGGCGTGTGATTTGGTCGTGTTGCATAAGTCAGTATACCCTACAGGTTTGGCATGGCCTAGTACACGGCCTGGCACACAAGCTTGTGTGGCCATTTCAAAGGGCACACGGGCTAGACACAGGGGCGTGTTGTAACACCCCTCACCCGTGTCCAACTCCGGGATAGGGTTCGAGGCGTTACTGGACTTAAACATTCACAATCGTACAAAACTAGGTTACCAAATTTTGCCCAAGATTAAAACTTTTCAAACACATGCCATGGACAAAATAGGCTTACAGGCCAAAATCATTATAAGCCACATCTCATGGCTATAATCAACAAATCAATATAAGCCAATACATTTGGCTAATCAAAACAACATCCATCATAAAAAAAAAAAATAAGTCCCTATACATGCCACTCACTTGAAAACATTTAACATACACATGCCAAAACTCCAAGGATAATGGCCCGATAGTGTGATATCGCCTCCGACGATCTCCAACCCTAAGCTGACCTGAAAAAACTAAAAGAAATGGAAAGGAGGGAGTAAGCTTTACGCTTAGTAAGCTCGCATGAAACTAATAAGCAATGTGATAACATGCTATTTTCATATTCTTCCTATTTATTCAAATTCCAGTTAAGTTGTTTTCTTGAGTTATAGTTATTAAATTATTTATATATGGAGTTACGGAACTCCAAATTAAGATCCGTTAATTTTCCATGAAACTAGACTCATATATCTTCTTACCAAAAAGTTTCCAAAATTTTTGGTGTAGCCAATCAATACTGTTTATTCATTAAATATTCCCCTATTTTACTATTTGACTATTCTGACCTCTCTTCACTATGAATATATTTTATCCTTGTATAGAGTTCATATGACCTTCCTGTTTAGTTTATTTGAAAATAGACTCATTCAGGATTTCAGGCATATAAATTATATCCCACAATTATTTTTGTACAATTGTTAATGATTTTTCCAATGCAGAATAGGGGATCACGTAATCATTCTGAACCAGTCTCACAGAAATTCAAATATCTCAAAATATACGAATCATTTGTTTTCTATGTTTCTTTTATATGAAAATAGACTCAATAAGCTTTAAATAAATATCTCATCCAACTTATAATTAAATCTCTACTACTTTTAGTGATTTTTCAAACTCATGCCACTGCTGCTGTCCAAACAGTTTTATTGTAAATTTTTGCTCTCTCTTTCACTTTAGTTGTGTTCATCACTTGCTTATACCAACCTTTCCACTTTCCGATTACATATCGAACATATTGTTCATACGTACATTTTCCACATTTCTCAATTGGTCACATTCACACCTGCACTTATTCATAACATGATCGCACCAATCATCATTAGTAAATTATCTCGTTGAACCCCTTCAGAAAATGCCCGATACTCGGTGGTCTGAGCATATAGCTCCACCTACACATAATTCGGCTTTCTTGTACACATGGTGAAGGTCCCTTATCACCCATGTGACCTAGCCATTCCATCTCATAGCTTTCTTGTCTACATGGTGTCCAACACTAGGAACCACTCATGTGACCTAGCTACTCATAACCCATAACTTTCTTGTACACATGGTATACACACAGTATTACACATGTGACCTAGTTACATCTGAAATTATTATCCCGTAGCTTTCTTGCACACATGGTGAAAGTCCCTTATCATCCATGTGGCCTAGCTACATGTCAAATATTTCCATCTAGTAGCTTTCTTGTGCACACGGTGAAGGTCCCTTATCACTCTTGTGACCTAGCTACATATTGTTCGTATCTCTCGGTTTTCCAAAGGTTCAATCGAGAATTTCCCATTTCATTCATTTTCATATTTTAGTTATCACCCAATGATTTCCATAATATCTAGCAAAATAATTATTGTACAAGTAAAATAAATGCATTATTTACAAATAAACTTTCTTGTCGAAATATCGTCAGGTACAACCGTGTAGCAACTCTTACAACCCATGTAATATTAATTTAACATTCAATTCTTGTAACATTAATTTGCCATTCAATTTCACATGACACAACAAACATCACATTTTCCATACCATACATACCATCCATCAACTTCTCCTAAACATATTAAATCATACAATTTATGCCATATCAATAGAGAATTACAATTCAAGCATGGTATTGCATTATTATTAACACACGAACTTACCTCGAATGCCGAAACGGTCATTTTACCAACTTTTCCAATTTTTCGATTTTCCTCCAGTTCTAGGTCCAAATCTCGTTTTTCAGGGTCTAAAACATCACATTTCACTTATTTAATTAATGTACTACTCAAAACAGTCCCTAACTCAAACTTTGGAAAAATTACAATTTTGCCCCTAAACTTTTGCTTAATTACACTTTTGCCCCAATACTCAAAAATTAAACTTCAGCCCTTATTCTTATGTTTTATACATGTTGATCATTTTTCTCTTTTATGGCAACATCAAATTCTCACTCTAACATGTACTTATGAACATTAGGTATTTTTACCGATTATGTCGTTTTACTCGTTTTCACGTAAAATCGCTTAGTAAAAGTTGTTTAACATTATTTAAGCCTTCATACTCTATCATAAAACATCAAAATAAACACATTTCACCTATGGGTATTTTCCCAAATATGAACCCTAGGTTAAATTATTGCTAGAATAAGCTAAATCAAGTTACCGGGACTCCAAAAACGTAAAGAACATTAAAAACGGGGCTTGGAATCACTTGCTATTGAGTTTGGAAGCTTGAAACAAACCCTAGCTATGGCGAACCCTTGCAATTTCGTCCTAATGAAGAAGATGGACATATTTGGCATTTAAATTTTGTTTTTAATTCATTTAATTCACTAAATTACCAAAATGCCCCTTAAAAAAATCTTTTGAAACATACCCATCCATGTCCATTTTTGTCCACCAACTTAACCAATGGTCTAATTATCATCTAAGGACCTCCAATTTAAAATTTCATAACAATTGGACACCTCTAACATGTAGAATTCAACTTTTGCACTTTTTACAATTTAGTCCGTTTGACTAAATTGAGTGCCCAAACGTCAAAATTTTCGAATGAGATTTTCACGAAATCATTCCATGGAATTGTAGACCATAAAATATAAATAAAATAAATTTCTCAACATCGAATTTGTGGTCCCGAAACCACTGTTCTGTTTAGGCCTTATTTCGGGATGTTACACGTGTGGTCAGTCGTGTGACCCAAGTCAGTATGTATGCCCCATTTCCACACGGCCTGAGACACGAGCGTGTCTAGAGCTATGTGAGGCACACGGCCTGTTCACACGGGCGTGTGACCCCTATATAGATGAAAAATTTCTAAGTTTTCCAAAAATTTTGTATGTTATCTGTTTAGTCCCGAAACACTTCTAAAGCATGTTTAAGGCCTCGTAAGCTCTTATAAGGGACAATATGGTTGTGTTGAATGGTAATTGAGTATGAATGCATAGATGTATGAATATTGTATGTTAAATGATGTAGATTGATCGGTAATACCTCGTAACCCTACTCCGGCTATAGATACAGGTTAAGGGTGTTACATAAATAGACATTTAAACCAGCGAATTCAAATCTAATTCACACGTATTCTATACCACATTTCTCAACACACAAAAGTTGCAAAATAGACCAATCCATTTATACCCAAAGTCTCATAAACTTAGATCATCAATATGACTACTTAAAACATGTGTTCTTTACCTTGATTCACAAACAAATAACATCACCAATATCAACATTCAACTTTCATAATACCAACTATTAATAAGCATCACAAAACCAACCTCAATTTACATAACATAAACTATATGCACATACACATATACACGAGCAAATTAACTCAAAATAAGCCAACTCTTATGGCTATAATATACAAACTAAAAAATATACACTTACGAGCCAACTCAAATGGCCAAATTCATTACCAAAACTTAACCAAAATGACCAAAGTCCCTATACATGCCATACACTTAAAATACCAAAGTTCATAGGTACCAAGTGATAGGTGGATAGTGTGATGCAATCTCTGACGATCCTCGAATTTAAGCTAGCTTGAAATCACTATAAAACATAGAAAATTAAACAACATAAGCTTTATAGCTTAGTAAGCTCGTATGAAATAAACTCGATATAATCATAAATGCATAATTCAACAATTGATTATAAATACATGAATTCACATTAACTAACAAACCTTTCAATTACTCATTCACAAAACTATATACTTTCTTCATCATCTCTTTGATTCAAAGCTAAATATGGTTTATGCACATACCTGTACCATCTCGTACCAATCTCATTCCCAACCACATCATCCATTTACCCATTAAACCATTTGAAATAAAAGTCAGATACTCAAGAGTTTCACATAATAAGTACCTATACCATGGCTCGAAGCAAAATCAAGGTAACTTATATCCGAAGTACCGATATCATGGCCCGAAGCCAAATCAGCAGATATTCATGGCCCAATGCCAAATCGGTATAACTCGCACCCGAAGTGCAAATATCATGGCCCAAAGCCAACTCAATGTATTCCTAATGACATGTCACTAGTATCTTAAACTATTCCTGAAGTTCAACCGGGATTTCAAATGCCCAATTACCATCGAGTCATTGTTGAACTTATCTGAAGTCTCGTATTCACAACTTATACAATATCAAAGCATTTAAAATACATTTATAATGAAATTTATCACATATGAACGTACCTCGGATGTAAAAACGATGAAATAAGTCGATTAGTCGAAAACTTTAGTTTTCCCCCGATCTAGATCCGAATTCTGCTTTTCTTGATCTAATTTATAACATCCTGAAAAGGGCCTATGCATTTTCGGTTTAATTGTACGAAATGACATGTCTTAAGTATTATGAATAAATTTTGAATATTTTTGGAAACCCGAAAATGTATGGAAAAGATTTAGAAATGAACATTTTGGAAACCTGAAAATGTATGGAAATGTTAAGTTTAAAAATGGAAAGTGAACATTTTTGGAAACCAGGAAATGATTTGGAAATGATTCAAAAGAGGAAAGTGAACATTTCTGAAAACTTGGAAATGCAAGGAAATGTTAAGTTTAAAGAGCCAAACGAAAATTTTTGGAAACTTAGAAATGACTTAGAAATGTCGAGTTTTAAAGTTTAAAAGAGGAAACTGAGGCAAGGTGGCCTTAAAAGAAAAAGTATGTGAAAATTGACACACAAGCAGGCTTGGAAAAGTGGCCTGAAGATGCCACTTAGGGCCTCTGGAAATGGCGCCACATTCAAGGGTATTGGGCCTGAGTTCGAGTCACATGGGAAACAAATAAAAGAAGTTTTATTTTTGCTTCTAGAAGCACAGAGGTGGACGGCACAAGGCTTGCAAAAGAGGAGTTTCATTCTCTTTTAAATTCAGCTAATTAGGGGATAAATAAAGGATTTTGTTTTGGATTATTTCTAAGAGATAATAAGGATTATTCTTTATTTTTCTTTTTATTAAAGAGATAAAGTTATCAAATAGAAGAGTGGTGGCCAAGTAAAGGATTCCTTAGATGATAATTTCGGCTATAAAAGGAAGAAAATAGGGCTACTCATCAATTTTGCTTCCTCTCCTCTCTTTGCCGAATTCCCTAGCCTCTCTTCTCTTCTCTTTTATTTTCTTTCAAAACCAAAAGCACAATCAAACCTAGCCGAATTCTTCATAGCACCAAAAGCCGAAATTCTACCATTACCGAATCCTTTTTCCTCTTCTCATAGTTTTCTTTCAAAAGCCGAAACTAAGTATTTGTTGGAACCTAGCCGATTGTTCACTAAAGCCAAAGCCGAATCTTTGTTGTGACAAAAGGGTGTTGTCGATTTCATCCATAAAGGGTCCTTTTTGGATTTCGACAGCTGTCGACTACAAGGAAGAATATTTTGAGATTTCTAAGATTAAGGAATTTCGACATTCCTAGGAAAGCAAGGATCAATTTCGGGATTTGTTGGTGTCCCAACCGGCAACAAGGGATTAAGGATCTAAGCATTAGATCAAGCTTTTCGGGATCTCAAGGAATTGCTAAGCGAATTAGGTGTGTACCCCACACTAATTCTTAATACGATTTATGGCTAGGTTTAATAAAATATATGTGATATTAAGAATATGAAAGTGGTTAAGGTACCATGTTATGGTACTAAGTACTCAGGTACGTTTCCTACTCCTACTAGGAATTTGAAATATGTTATTTAACATGAGAATAAGAATAAGAATGTGAACTCTGGCATATTTATGCATATTACTATTATATGGGGCATATGGGTTTTATTTTGAAGGGGAAGTGAATGTGGTGACCTAAGATCACGAACACAGTGACTTAAGACCGTGATATCTGAATGTGGTGACCTAAGACCACAGTAATCTGAATGTGGTGACCTAAGACCACAGTAATCTGAACGTGGTGACCTAAGACCACGAATGCGGTGACCTAAGACCGCGATATGGAGTGTAGCGGATGGCTAATTAGGTTTGGGTTTGGGAATGCATCATTAAATGTATTCTATGATTTGAATGTGTATCATATGTATGCCTGATTCTATTACGACTTAGTGTTGTGTACACATTGAGTCTGTTGACTCACCCCGTTGTGGGACCATGTTTCAGGTGAGGAACAGTGATGGACCGGGACGGCAGGACTTGTGGTGGCCATGCTCAACTTGAAGTCTTTATTTTAATGGACTATTAATTTTTTTAAGTACTCTGAATTATTTGGATTTATTTGATGTAATAAGGCCTTAAGGCCATAGTGCACTATCTTATTTCTGTTTATTGTTTAATTATGTTACAAATTTTTATTAAGTTTAAAGACCAAGTAATTTATTTTTTTTAAATGTACTCTATATGTTTTATCACTTAGAATTAAAAAGGGTTTTCTAATATGAAAATCGAATAGGTTTTCAACACAAGCCCAACCCAAACAATTTTTTTTAATCACACAAGTTTTCTCTAAGTTACAAAAGAATTTGAAACCGGTTTACTTGAGGAACATACCAAATCTGGTCAAAGCTCGTGGGCCGGGTTTGGGGTGTTTCAGTTTGGTATCAGAGCCCAGTTTTAAACTCTCGGCCTGTGGGCTAAGGCCCAAAACATTTTCAAATCGAGCCCAAATGAGTTTTATGGAAGTATTTCTGAAAATAGGCTGGTTATGGCATGGCACCTAAGTCTCCGACCCGCAGTCCACCAGGTAAGTACCCCTAACCATCTGTGTGATTATGTGATTTATAGAAGGGTAGAAAAGGAATGGAACGTAGAATAGAATGATAGGAACTTGAACTCTAGGACTAGTCTACTCAAACACAATTACATAAGACTTAAGGACCATTAAGCAAACCTATGGCTAAGTCACTGAGTTAGGGTGTGGTAACCCCTGTGCGCATGTCTAGGATTGGATCCGGAAGAGCTTGGTATTTAAGCAGTCCTAGTGACTCACCTCCTCTTCGCAGGAATCCTACCTGGTGCGTAGCTTCGGTTCACCCTAACCCAGAGGGTTCAGTGGGTGTGGCAACCTCTGTGCGCATGTCTAGGAATGGTTTCGGTGGGAGCTTGGTATTTAAGCAGTCCGCGTGACTCACCTCCTCTCCATTTGAATCCTGCCTGGTGCGTAGCTTTGGTTCACCCTGACCAAGAGGACTCGGTCATAGGCTAAATACAATGACTAAAACTCGAAAGGGAACTAGCCGTGTTTTTATGGAAACCCTAGTTTTAAAACTCTTAAAATCATTTTTCTTTAATTTGTGAAAACTATCTCTATAAAAAAAATTCGAAAAATTTCTGAAATTTCAAAAAAAATACCCCTAGTGGTAAAATTACAAAAATACCCTTGGTTTATAAAATGTCTAACTACCCAACAGTTATACCAAAATTTCATTATTTTATAAATGTTCAAAAACCCTAATTTGTAAAATATTAGAATACCTTGATTTTTGGAAAATTTCAAAATTTCCCCTAACTTACAAAATTACCAAAATGACCCTAGTTTCCAAAATTTTGCAACATCACCGTTTTGGAAAGTACAAGTCTTAAAAAGAACTCTCAAAGTTTTGCAAAGTTTGGAAATACCCCGGAAATATTAAACTTTACAAATTTACCCTGGTTTATTACCAAAATACCCCTGAGGTCCAAAATTACCGAAATACCCCCAAATTTCAAAATTTTCCAAAATACCCCGGGAATTTAAAAATTTCAAAATACTTTTTGATAAAAAATCACCAAGGAACTTTTCTTTCAAAAAAATTACGAAAATACCCCTGTAGGACAAATTACGAAAATACCCCTCGGTAGAGGAAAAGCAATAACAAGGAAAACTACAATGTTTCTTTGAATGAACGAAGGTTCATAATTGTTTGATGGATGTATGAATGAATGGAAAGACTGTGTGCATGTATGAATACGAAAGAACCACTCCTAAAACTCTTTTCATAAAATTTCTTCGCGGGTAATCCAGTGAAACAAGGACTAATTCATAAAACTTTTTAATCAGATCGCGACGATAGAAATGAGTTCTAGAGGACGTGGTCGTCGTGGACGAGGTAGAGGAAGAATGACTGTGTCGGAACCCGTTAGATCGGGTCAAGGGTCTGACAATGAAATACCACTGCCACCACCACCCCCAGCTGTTAATGTGGAGCAGCAAGCTCAGACGGGGGAAGATGCTGTATCGCAGGCTGTGCTGCGAGTTTTAGAAATGGTGGCTGGCGCAGGTGGAAATATGGGAACTCAGAAATCTGTGCCTGAGCGACTCCGAGCCAATGGGGCTGAAATGTTTAGAGGAGTATCTGGTGTGGCACCCAGTACGGCTGAATATTGGTTGGAGGCAACCGAGCGAATTATGGATGAGCTGGACCTGACCCTTGAGGAGAAGTTAAAAGGAATGGTGGCACTGCTACGCGATGAAGCGTATCAATGGTGGTTAACTGTTCGTGATGGTGCCACAGTTGAGGATCTGACCTGGGAATATGTTAAGGAAGCATTTCAAAAGAAGTATGTTGGAACAAGGTATACTGATGAGCAAAGGAAGGCTTTTCTGGGGCTGGTTCAAGGGAACAAGTCTGTTGCAGAATATGAAGCTGAATTCCTGAGGTTGAGCCGATATGATCGAGGAGTAGTGGCAACTGAGCATGAACGCTATGTCCGTTTTGAGGATGGACTAAGGGACGATCTGAGACTGTTCATAGCACCGCATCAGGAGCGGGAATTCTCTGCTTTGGTGGAAAAGGCCAAGGTGGCCGAGGGGATTAAGGATGCTACCAAACAGATTGTGGATAGGAATAAGCCCAAAAGAGGTTTTGGACTATCTGGAAAGGGTCACAAGAGGCCTAGAGTTGACTGGCCACGAAATCAACAAGCTGGTACGGGCTGGCAGTATCGCCCTTGTGAGCATTGTGGGAAAAAGCACTTGGGAGAGTGCTGGAGAAAGACGGAAGGATGTTTCAAGTGTGGGTCCAAGGACCATATGCTTAAGGATTGTCCCAAGCAACCAGATGAGAGTCGACCGGCAGCTCAGAATGCTAGCCAGGCTGGTAGAGGCGGACAGTAGCCTCAACGAGGTCATGGTTTGGCCAACAGAGGTAATGGCCGAGGCCGTGGAGCACAGGGCCGAGGTGCTGCTAATGCAGAAGCAAGGCAACCGGGTTTGGTTTATGCAGTTCGCCAGAGGGAGGATGGTGACGCACCGGATGTAATAACCGGTACGTTCTTTATTTTTGACAAACCCTATTTTGCTCTGATTGATGTAGGCTCAACCCATTCCTATGTTGCATGTAGTGTAGTGGGAACCCTAGGTCTAGACTCTGAACTCTCGGATAAACAGATGACTGTCGTAAGCCCATTAGGCCAAATTGTAGTGGTAGACAAGATCTTTCGGAATGTACCCCTAGAGATTCAGGGAGTGAACTTTCGGGCTGATTTAATGGAGTTACCTTTCGGAGAGTTTGAACTTATACTCGGAATGGATTGGCTAGTAGAACACCGAGACGTATTGGATTGTGCGGCTAAACGGATGGAACTAAGAACCCCGGAGGATAAAGTAGTAGTGATGATCGATGAAAGGAGGAATTACTTGTCTAACGTAGTTTCGGCGCTGAAGGCCGAGAAGATGGTTATGAAGGGGTGTAAGGCATTCTTAGCCTTCATTAGTACGATAGGTGGGAAGAAGGAAGGTATTAATGGAGTTAGGACGGTAAGGGACTTCGTGGATGTATTTCCAGAGGAATTACCAGGAATACCCCCAGATAGGGAGGTGGAATTTGGGATAGATTTGCTACCAGGAACAGCTCTTGTGTCGATCGCTCCATACCGAATGGCGCCAAAGGAGTTAGTGGAGCTCAAGGCTCAAATCCAAGAGTTGTTGGATCGTGGGTTCATCCGACCCAGTGTGTCTCCGTGGGGAGCGCCGGTCCTGTTTGTAAAGAAGAAGGACGGAACTATGCGTATGTGCACAGATTATCGTCAGTTGAATAAGCTGACCATTAAGAACAAGTATCCTTTGCCAAGGATCGATGATTTGTTCGATCAGCTGAAGGGGGCCGCAGTGTTTTCAAAGATCGACTTAAGGTCGGGATATCATCAATTGAAGGTGAAGGAGGCTAACATCCATAAGACCGCTTTTAGGACAAGGTATGGCCACTTTGAGTTTGTAGTGATGCTGTTTGGGTTGACGAACGCTCCAGCCGCGTTCATGGACATGATGAATCGGGTTTTCCAACCCTTCCTAGATAGGTTCGTCGTTGTGTTCATCGACGATATTTTGGTATACTCGAAGTCGGAAAAGGAGCATGATAAGCATCTCCGAGTGGTGTTGGAAGTGTTAAGGGAGAAGAAGCTCTATGCCAAATTCAGCAAGTGTGAATTTTGGCTCAAGGAGGTGGCATTCTTAGGACATGTGGTATCCGCAGAAGGAATAAGGGTGGATCCTAGGAAGATTGAAGCAGTGTTGGATTGGAAACCACCTAGGTCCGTGGCTGAAATCCGAAGTTTCTTACGATTGGCAGGCTATTACAGAAGGTTTGTGGAAGGATTTTCGTCAATAGCCGCGCCTTTGACAAAGTTGCTAAGGAAGGAAGTACCCTTCGAATGGACTAATAAGCAGCAGGAGAGCTTTGAAAAGCTTAAAAGGGTGTTGACGGAAGCTCCAGTGTTAATTCAGCCAGAGGCAGGAAAAGATTTTGTGGTGTACTGTGATGCTTCACATACGGGGTTAGGCTGTGTGCTAATGCAAGAGGGTAAAGTGGTCGCCTATGCGTCACGACAGTTAAGGCCTCATGAGGTTAACTACCCAACTCATGACTTGGAACTAGCAGCAGTGGTTTTTGTCCTTAAGGTTTGAAGGCACTACCTTTATGGAGAAAGGTCAGTTATCTACACAGACCACAAGAGCCTTAAGTATTTGTTGACTCAGAAGGAGTTGAACTTGAGGCAACGAAGGTGGGTGGAATTACTGAAGGATTACGATTGTTCGATAGAATATCATCCGGGCAAGGCGAATGTGGTAGCTGATGCCCTGAGTAGGAAGGTTGTGTCGGATCTACGGGCTTTGTTCGCTCACTTAAGTCTGTATGATGATGGAAGCCTGTTGGCAGAATTGCAAGTCAAGCCCACATGGCTGAAGGAGGTGAAAGAGGGACAGTTGGCGGATAAGGACTTAAGTGCTAAGTTACAGCAAGTGCAACAAGGAGGATTAAAAGACTATGGCGTCAATGATGAAGGAGTATTGTGCTACAAGGGAAAGGTCTGTATGCCGAGGGATAAGGAGTTGAGACAAAGGATTCTTCGAGAAGCGCATGGTAGCCCTTATGCTATGCATCCTGGAGGCATCAAGCTGTATAGAGATCTAAGGGAACAGTTTTGGTGGTCTGATCTGAAACGAGAAGTGACGGAATTTGTGGGGAAATGTTTGACGTGTTAGCAAGTTAAGGCTGAACACCAAGTCCCATCAGGATTGCTTCAACCAATCGAAGTTCCCCAATGGAAGTGGGAAAGAATTACCATGGACTTCGTTAGTGGGCTTCCCCTTACGCCTACTAAGAAGGACTCGGTATGGGTGATAGTGGACCGTTTGACTAAATCCGCGCACTTCATCCCAGTAAGAATGGATTATTCTCTTCAGAAGTTGGCTAAGTTATATGTGGCAAAAATCGTAAGGTTACATGGTGTACCGGTGTCAATCATCTCTGATAGAGACCCAAGGTTTACGTCTCGATTTTGGAAGGCACTTCATCAAGCTTTAGGCACTAAGTTAGACTTCACTACGGCTTTTCATCCACAATCAGACGGGCAGTCTGAACGGGTTATACAAGTGTTGGAGGATATGCTGAGGGGTTGTGTGGTGGATTTCCGAGGAAGTTGGGAAGATTACTTGCCTTTAGCTGAGTTCGCTACAACAACAGCTATCAGGCTAGCATTCGGATGGCACCATATGAAGCGTTGTATGGTCGGAAGTGTAGAACTCCTACTTGTTGGACTGAGTTAGGAGAACGTCGAGTTTTGGGTCCAGAATTAGTGGCAGAAACTGAAGAAAAGGTTGAAATAATCAGGGCACGGTTAAAGGAAGCCTCTGATAGGCAGAAGTCGTACGCTGACCTTAAGCGAAAGGAAATAGAGTTTGAAGTGGGAGACCAAGTGTTCCTTAAGGTTTCACCTTGGAAGAAGGTGATGAGGTTTGGTCGCAAAGGGAAGTTAAGCCCAAGGTTTATAGGGCCCTATTGAGTACTGAAGCGAGTTGGGCCAGTGGCATACCAATTGGAGTTGCCACCAGAGTTGCAGCAGATGCACGACGTATTCCATGTATCTATGTTACGTCGTTATCGATCGGATCCGTCTCATGTGGTACCAGTTGAAGAAGTGGAGCTAAGGCCAGACTTATCCTACGAGGAAGAGCCGATTCAGATATTGGAACGTGATGTGAAAGTGTTACGGAGGAAGTCAGTTCCTCTAGTCAAAGTGTTATGGCGCAATCATGGATCGGAAGAAGCTTCGTGGGAACCAGAAGAGACAATGCGACAGCAATACCCTCAATTATTTTAGATAGGAAATTTCGAGGACGAAATTATTTTAAAGGGGTAGAACTGTAACATCCTAAAAAGGGCCTATGCATTTTCGGTTTAATTGTACGAAATGACATGTCTTAAGTATTATGAATAAATTTTGAATATTTTTGGAAACCCGAAAATGTATGGAAAAGATTTAGAAATGAACATTTTGGAAACCTGAAAATGTATGGAAATGTTAAGTTTAAAAATGGAAAGTGAACATTTTTGGAAACTAGGAAATGATTTGGAAATGATTCAAAGAGGAAAGTGAACATTTCTGGAAACATGGAAATGTAAGGAAATGTCAAGTTTAAAGAGCCAAACGAAAATTTTTGGAAACTTAGAAATGACTTAGAAATGTCGAGTTTTAAAGTTTAAAAGAGGAAACTGAGGCAAGGTGGCCTTAAAAGAAAAAGCATGTGAAAGTTGACACACAAGCAGGCTTGGAAAAGTGGCCTGAAGATGCCATTTAGGGCCTCTGGAAATGGCGTCACATACAAGGGTATTGGGCCTGAGTTCGAGTCACATGGGAAGCAAATAAAAGAAGTTTTATTTTTGCTTCTAGAAGCACAGAGGTGGACGGCACAAGGCTTGCAAAAGAGGAGTTTCAGTCTCTTTTAAATTCGGCTAATTAGGGGATAAATAAAGGATTTTGTTTTGGATTATTTCTAAGAGATAATAAGGATTATTCTTTATTTTTCTTTTTATTAAAGAGATAAAGTTATCAAATAAAAGAGTGGTGGCCAAGTAAAGGATTCCTTAGATGATAATTTCGGCTATAAAAGGAAGAAAATAGGGCTACTCATCAATTTTGCTTCCTCTCCTCTCTTTGCCGAATTCCCTAGCCTCTCTTCTCTTCTCTTTTATTTTCTTTCAAAACCAAAAGCACAATCAAACCTAGCCGAATTCTTCATAGCACCAAAAGCTGAAATTCTACCATTACCGAATCCTTTTTTCTCTTCTCATAGTTTTCTTTCAAAAGCCGAAACTAAGTATTTGTTGGAACCTAGCCGATTGTTCACTAAAGCCAAAGCCGAATCTTTGTTGTGACAAAAGGGTGTTGTCGATTTCATCCATAAAGGGTCCTTTTTGGATTTCGACAGCTGTCGACTACAAGGAAGAATATTTCGGGATTTCTAAGATTAAGGAATTTCGACATTCCTAGGAAAGCAAGGATCAATTTCGGGATTTGTTGGTGTCCCAATCGGCAATAAGGGATTAAGGATCTAAGCATTAGATCAAGCTTTTCGGGATCTCAAGGAATTGCTAAGCGAATCAGGTGTGTACCCCACACTAATTCTTAATACGATTTATGGCTAGGTTTAATAAAATATATGTGATACTAAGAATATGAATGTGGTTAAGGTACCATGTTATGGTACTAAGTACTCAGGTACGTTTCCTACTCCTACTAGGAATTTGAAATATGTTATTTAACATGAGAATAAGAATAAGAATGTGAACTCTGGCATATTTATGCATATTACTATTATATGGGGCATATGGGTTTTATTTTGAAGGGGAAGTGAATGTGGTGACCTAAGACCACGAACACGGTGACCTAAGACCGTGATATCTGAATGTGGTGACCTAAGACCACAGTAATCTGAATGTGGTGACCTAAGACCACAGTAATCTGAACGTGGTGACCTAAGACCACAAATGCGGTGACCTAAGACCGCGATATGGAGTGTAGCGGATGGCTAATTAGGTTTGGGTTTGGGAATACATCATTAAATGTATTCTATGATTTGAATGTGTATCATATGTATGCCTGATTCTATTACGACTTAGTGTTGTGTACACATTGAGTCTGTTGACTCACCCCGTTGTGGGACCATGTTTCAGGTGATGAACAGTGATGGACCGGGACGGCAGGACTTGTGGTGGCCATGCTCAACTTGAAGTCTTTATTTTAATGGACTATTAATTTTTTTAAGTACTCTGAATTATTTGGATTTATTTGATGTAATAAGGCCTTAAGGCCATAGTGCACTATCTTATTTCTGTTTATTGTTTAATTATGTTACAAATTTTTATTAAGTTTAAAGACCAAGTAATTTTTTTTTTATAATATACTCTATATGTTTTATCACTTAGAATTAAAAAGGGTTTTCTAATATGAAAATCGAATAGGTTTTCAACACAAGCCCAACCAAAGCAATTTTTTTTAATCACACAAGTTTTCTCTAAGTAACAAAAGAATTTGAAACCGGTTTACTTGAGGAACATACCAAATCTGGTCAAAGCTCGTGGGCCGGGTTTGGGGTGTTTCATAATTGAAGAAGAAAAGCTTCCCAAAATTCAAGCCCTAAAATGGCTTTTCTTTTTGCTAAAATTCGGCAAGAGAAGATGATACAAAACAATTTTTGTTTTGTTTTATTTATTTTATCTTTAATTGCTAATTTACCAAAATAACCTTAATATTAATTCAAAATTTCATTTATGGAAAACCATTATCATCCACTAACATTATAATGGTATATTTACCACTTAAGTACCTAAAATTTAAGGTTCTATAGCTATTTGACACATTTAACTAATATAACAGCACTTTTGCACTTTACGCGATTTAGTCCTTTTTATCAAATTGACTAATCAAACAATAAAATTTCTTAACGAAATTTTCACACAAACATATTATTATACTGTAGACATTAAAATAATAATAAAATAAATATTTCAACTTCAGATATGTGGTCCCAAAACTACTATTCTAATTTGACTAAAAACGGGTTATTATAACTCTCCCCCTTAGGAATTTTCATCCACGAAAATCTTACAAGTGAATAGGTTAGGGTACTATTTTCTCATAGCTTCCTTGAGCTCCCACATAGCCTCTTCAACACTGTGACGTTGCCACAAGACTTTCACTAAAGCTATGCGTTTATTTCTCAACACTTTAACCTCTCAAGCTAAAATTCTGATATTCGGGTTGAATTTCAATCTCTGCCGAAGAAATTACATGTGAAGGATCCGATCTATATCTACGCAACATCGATACATGAAACACATTATGGATCTTTTCTAACTCAGTCGGTAAAGCTAGCCGATATGCCACTAGCCCTATTCTTTCGATGATCTCATACCGCTCGATGAAACACAGACTCAATTTGGCTTTACAACCAAATCTATGGATTTTCTTCCACGGAGATACTTTCAGAAACACTTTATCCCCTATCTGAAATTCAATGTCTTTTAGACTATCAAAAATTACTTTCACTTTTTCTTCCGTCTCTCGGATCAAATCAACCTTGTGAATCATTTTCTCACTCAACTCAGTCCAGTACAATGAAGTTCGACATTTGCGACCATACAAAGCATCATACAGTGCCATCTTTATGCTCGATTGAAAGCTATTGTTATGTAACAACCCGTTTATGGGTCAAATCAGAATAGTGGTTTTGGGACCACAAATCTAAAGTAGAAATACTTATTTATTTACTATTTTAAGGTCTACAGCATGATAGAATAACTGTTTGAAAATTTTGTTAAAAAATTTTATCAATTGAGAACTCAATTTGACTAGAGGGACTAAATTGTAATAGGTGCAAAACTTTAATTTAAAGGTGTCTAATTGCTATGAAATTTTAATTGGAAGTCTTTATGTGGTAATTAAACCATTATACTTTAGGATGGACAAAAATAGACATGATTAGGTAAAATTTTAAAGTTATGCATTAAGGGTATTTTGGTAACTTGGTAAATAATGACAAAATAAACTAAATAAAAGTGTCCATCTTCTCAAATTAGTCCCCCCATAGCCGAAATTTTGAAGGAACCCATAGCTAGGGTTTGGCCGACTTGCAAGCTCGATTGTAAGTCTGTTCTTGTCCCGTTTTTAATTATTTCTATGTTTTTGAAGTTGTTTTAACCTAATCTAGCTATTTCAAGGACTAATTTGTGAAAAGCTACATGTCTAAAATTTTACCCATGTTGAGTATGTTTGTATTTTGATGTTTGGTGGTAGAAAAGGCTTGTTAGTTGTTAGTTAAACAACATTTGTAAAGTGATTTTCGGTAAAAACGTCAAATACGAACTTATTTGTAAAAAGTTATAAAATGTGTTGAAAGGTGTGAATAAATTAGAAATGTGGGCTGTTATGAGTACAAGTAATGTTCAGCTAGGCTTGAGTTGTGATGGAATTGAATGAAATTCATTTTTCGAGCCTAGGGACTAAATTATAAAATGATGAAATGTTCAGGGCAAAAATGTAATTTTTTCCATAATGTGTTTTTGGACTATATTGAATAATGTGATGATTAAGTAAGTTAAAATTGAAATTATAGATCAAGAAAAACGAGGTTCAGATATAGATCGGGGGAAAAAACAAAATAATTGACGAATAGATTCCTTTTGTCGTTTTTACATCCAAGGTAAGTTCGTATGTTAATAAGCTTTGTCATAATTGTATTTCAAATGCTTTAATTTTTGCATGAATTGTGTAAATGACTCTACGGACATGTTTGACAACGTTTTGGAAAGCGAGAAATCCCAATCGAACCTTAGGAATATATTAGTATACAAGTGACATGTCACTAGGGTAATAAGTTATGTGATCCGGGTGCTGGTCTTGCACATCCTACCGGTGGTTGAGTATACTGGCATATGTTACGGTTACTTGACAGCTTGTGTGAGCAGCACCGTGTAGCTATGTCTTGACTAACAACTTGTGTGGGCAGGCTTGTTGATGGCTCGAGAGTGAGCATTTATGTGTTATGAGATGGAGGTAGCAAAGGCTACATAAATGGCACTTTGTGTGTAAGATTTCTCGGGTATCCAATATTATTATTCTGAGTGGTTCATTAGGTATGTCAAACATGAGTGTAACAGCCCGATTTAGGGCATAGTTGGAATAGTGGTTGTGAGACCACAAATCCAAAGTAGAAATATATGTTTTATGGTTTTTATGAGGTTTATGACATGTTTGCATGGTTGTGTGAAAATTTCATGAAGAAATTTTATGATTTACTGATCAATTTATCTTTTAGGACTAAATTGCAAAAATTGAAAAATATGAGATTCTAGAAGTTTTAAGTATGAGATAGCATTAGAAAATTTATTAGAGGTCCTTATTTAGTAATTAGACCATTATATCACATGATGGACAAAAATGGACATGGAAGGGAAAAATATCAAGGAAGGGCTTTAAGGGCATTTTGGTCATTTGGTTAATAAATTAATAAAAAGGAAAAAAGAAGTCAAAATTGATGTCCATCTTCTTCCCTAAGTGCCTCTCTTGAGAGATTCAACTTATCAGTGGTGGAACACCCTTGTGTCTGTTGCACCATGAGAGAGAGTTAATTGGAAATTTTTCCAAGAAGAGTTCCAAAAAAAGTATATTAGCCAAAAATTTATCGATCAGAAAAGAAAGGAATTCCTTGAGCTAAAACAAGGTCGAATGACGATAATCAAATATGAACGTAAGTTTGTAAGGCACAGTAAATATGCTAAGGAGTGCGTATCCACCGAAGCCATCATGTGTAAGAGGTTTGAGGATGGATTAAATGAGGACATCTGATTGTTTGTTGGTAGTCTAGAACTGAAGGAATTTGTGGTGCTAGTAGAGAGAGCTTGCAAGGCCGAGGAATTGGCCAAAGAGAAAAGAAAGGCTGAAATTGAGTCTCTTGACTCGAAGAAGAGACAATTGGGTAAGTCATTCCAATATTCATCTAAGAAATCAAGAGAGATCACTACTCGATCAACCGCTTCAGTTGGGTGCTCAAACAGAAGTAAAGGTAAACAGTACTCAGTTTCTAAAGCTCAAACCACTTCGATTGCTAGTGTTGGTAATGCTCGACCAAGTAGACCGGGATGTTCACAGTGTGGTAGACGTCACCCTGGTGAGTGTCGAGCAAATGAGTGAGCTTGTTTCAAGTATGGTTCCCAAGATCAGTTCATTAGAGACTATCCTCAGATGTTCGAAAAAGATAGAAATCACAATGTGAGATCAGGTAATACTACTAGAGGGAGGCCATAGAGAAATCCGAGAAATGGAACGAGTAGTAAGAATAAACCTAGAGAGCAGACTGCAAGATCTGAGGGTAGAGTGCCTGCGAGGACTTATGCCAATCGCGCTCACGAAGAGGCGTCATCCCTTTATGTGATTACGCGTACATTTTCTCTTTATGATACTTATGTTGTTGCTTTAATTGATCTGAGATCTACCCACTCGTATGTTTGTATGAGATTAGTATCTAGTATGAACATGCCTGTAGAGTCTACAGAATTTGTGATAAAAGTGTCAAATCCCCTAGGCAAATGTGTGTTAGTTGACAAGGTATGCAGAGAGTGATGTTTGATGATTAGAGGTCTTTATTTTCTGGCTGATCTCATGCTATTGCCTTTTGATGAATTCGATGTAATTCTTGGTATGGATTGGTCAACTGCTCATGATGTGGTGGTAATTTGTGGAAAGAAATTTATTGAATTGAAATGTAAAAATGGGGATATTCTTCAGGTTGAATCAGATGAATAGGATAGATTGCCTGTAGTGATTTCTTTTATGTCTGCTCAAAAATGCATAAGAAAGGGATATGAAGCTTATCTTACCTTTGTGATGAATGCCAAGGACACTGAGTTAAGAATTGAATTAGTGCCGATAGTATGTGAGTATCCAGATGTATTTCCGGAAGAATTGCCCGGGTTGCCTTCGGTTAGAGAAGTTGAATTTGGTATTGAGTTAGCCCCTGGTACTGCGCCTATTTCGATTGCTCCGTACATGATGGCTCCGATTGAGTTGAAAGAATTGAAGGCTCAGTTACAAGAGTTGAGGGATAAAGGTTTCGTAAGACTGAGTTATTCTCTCTGGGGTGCTCCCGTATTATTTGTGAAAAAGAAGGATGGTTCTATTAGGTTATGTATAGATTATCGGCAACTTAATAAGGTAACTGTAAAGAAAAAGTATCCCTTGCCAAGGATCGATGATTTGTTTGACCAATTGAAGGGAGCCACTGTGTTTTCCAAGATAGACTTGAGGTCTGGTTATTACCAGTTGAGAGTCAAAGACTTAGATGTGCCGAAAACTACATTTCAGACAAGGTTTGGTCACTATGAATTTCTAGTTATGCCTTTTGGTTTAACAAACACCCCTGCCGTGTTTATGGATTTAATGAACCGTATCTTTTGGCCATATTTGGGTAAATTTGTTGTAGTCTTTATTGATGATATATTGATTTACTCTCGTGATGAAAATGAGCATGTTGAGCATTTGAAGACAATTTTACAAATTTTACGGGATAAACAGTTGTATACCAAGTTTAGTAAAAGTGAATTTTGGCTTAAAGAAGTATTTTTGGGCCACATTGTTTCGGGTGATGGCATTAGAGTAGACCCGGGAAAGATTTTAGCCATCATTGAATGGGAACCACCGAAGAACGTATCAGAGGTTAGGAGTTTTCTAGGCCTAGCTGATTATTACAGACGGTTTGTCAAAGGATTTTCCATGATAGCTACTCCGGTGACGAGGTTGTTACAAAAAGATGTTAAGTTCAAATGGACAGAAAAGTGCCAACAGAGTTTTGAGAAACTAAAGGCATTGTTGACTAAGGCTACAATTTTAGTACAACCTAAACCAGGAAAAGAATTTGTGGTTTATAGTGATGCAACCTTGAATGGATTGGATTGCATACTTATGCAAGAGGGCAAGGTGATAGCTTATGCCTCGAGACAGCTGAAACCGCACGAGAAAAATTATCCGACACATGATTTGGAGTTAGCAGCCATTGTGTTTGCATTGAAAATATGGAGACACCATTTATATGGCGAGAAATGTCGGGTATTCACTAACCATAACAGTCTAAAATACTTGATGACTCAAAAGGAATTAAATCTAAGGCAATGAAGATGGTTGGAGTTGCTAAAAGATTACGAATTAATGATTGACTACCATCCGGGAAAGGCGAATGTGGCCGCCGATGCCTTGAGTAGGAAATCTTTGTTTGCATTGAGAGCTATGAATACACGATTGGCTTTATCAGATGATGGTTCTATTCTAGCTGAGTTGAGAGCTAGACCGATATTTCTCCAAGATATTTGTGAAGCTCAGAAAGGTGACAGTGATTTGCATGCCAAGATAGTTTAGTGTGAGGCGAGTGTTGAGTCAGATTTTTGGATTAGTTCTGATGGATTTTTAACGTTCCGAGATAGAAGTTGTGTACCGAGAGATGGTGAGCTTATTCAGAAAATTTTACATGAGGCACATAGTAGTTGTTTGTCTATTCACCCCGGTGGTACAAATATGTATAATGACTTAACGAAATGGTATTGGTGGCCGAGTATGAAGAAAGATATTTTCGAGTTCATATCAAGATGCTTGATTTGTCAGCAAGTGAAAGCCTTTCGGTTTACTTCAGCCTATTATGGTTCCCGAGTGGAAATGGAACCTATTACTATGGATTTTGTGACAGGATTGCCTTTGATGCCGAGTAAGAAAGATGTCGTATGGGTTGCGGTTGATAGGCTTACGAAGTCAGCTCATTTTATTCCTGTACGTACTGACTACTCACTTGATAAATTAATCGTTTTGTATATTTTTGAAATTGTGAGATTGCACGGAATGCCTTTATCGATTCTAAGATTGCACGGAGTGCCTTTGTCGATTATATCGAATAGAAATTTGAGGTTCACTTCGTGATTTTGGAAAAGTTACAAGAAGCGTTGGGTACAAAATTGAATTTTAGTACCGCTTTTCATCCGCAAACTGAAGGTAAGTCTGAACGAGTAATTCAAATACTTGAAGACATGCTACGGTGTTGTGTTATTGAGTTCCATGGTAGTTGGGAAAAGTATTTACCATTGGTAGAGTTCGCCTACAATAACAGTTTTGAGTCGAGTTTGAAAATGGCGCCTTATGAGGCATTGTATGGGCTTAAGTGCCGAACACCCTTATATTGGATCGAACTTAGAGAGAATTAGATTCACGGAGTTGATTTAGTCAGACAAATCAAAGAGAAAGTAAAAGTGATTCATGATTGTTTAAAAGCTGCTTCGGATAGACTTTTAACACAAATTTGAAAAGGAAAGAGATTGAGTTTCAAGTTGGTGATAAGGTATTTTTGAAAGTATCCCCGTGGAAGAAAGATCTCAGATTTGGCTGGAAAAGCAAGTTGAGTCCGCGCTTTATCGGACCGTATGAGATTACCGAGAGGATAGGGCCTATAGCCTATCAGTTGGCTTTGCCATCTGAGTTGGAAAATATCCATGATGTGTTCTACGTGTCCATGTTGAGAAGATACCGATCAGATCTTTACATGTGATTGCACCAATAGAGGTTGAAATTCAACAGGACATGACCTATGGTAAAGAGCCGGTTAAGATTTTGGCTCGAGAAGTAAAACAGTTAAGAAATAAAAGTATAGCTCTTGTGAAAGTATTGTGGCAAAGACACGGGGTAGAATAGGCTACATGGGAGCCTGAGGAGGCTATGAGAAACCAATATCCAAACCTTTTTACTGGTAAGATTTTCGGGGATGAAAATCCCTAAGGGGGGAGAATAGTGGTTGCGAGACCACAAATTCGAAGTAATGGTTTTTATAAGGTCTATGACATGTGTGCATGGTTGTGTGAAAATTTCATGAAGAAATTTTATGATTTACTGATCAATTTATCTTTTAGGACTAAATTGCAAAAATCAAAAAATATGATATTCTAGAAGTTTTAAGTATGAGATAGCATTAGAAAATTTATTAGAGGTCCTTATTTAGTAATTAGACTATTAAATCTCATGATGGACAAAAATGGACATGGAAGGGAAAAATATCAAGTAAGGGCTTTAAGGGCATTTTGGTCATTTGGTTAATAAATTAGTAAAAAGGGAAAAAGAAGTCAAAATTGATGTCCATCTTCTTCCCTAAGTGCCGAAAGTTGAAGAGAAGACATATCTAGGGTTTTGTTCATTTTCAAGCTCCAAGTAAGTGCATCCTAGCCCTGTTTTTAATGTTAAGTGCATCCTAGCTCCGTTTTTAATTTTTTATACATTTTTGAGATCCTCATAGCTCGATTTAGATATTTCTAGCCATATTTTAAGTTATATTTCATGTTCAAAAACCTACCCATGTATGACATGCATGTATTTTGATGTTTAATGGAGGAATATGGAAGGTTGATGTGTGATGAACATCTTTCTCTAAGTGATTTTTCATGGAAACACCTAAAGGGGACTTATTTGTAAAAGTGATAAAATGTGTAGTAAAAATCAGTTTTGAAGGAAAATGTGAGCTACTGTAAGCTTAAGATAGGTTCAGCTACGCTTGGGTAACCAATAAAATGAGTACCTTTCATCATACGAGCCTAGGGACCATTTCCCAAATATATGAAAGTTTAGGGGCAAAATTATAAATTTTTCCAAAGTATGATTCACGCGCAATTTTAGTTAATGTTATAACTAAATAAGTGAAATTTGTCATTATAGATCAAGAAACATGAAGTCTGGACCTAAACCAAGGAAACAACAAGGAGGTGAACTAATTTGAACAACTATCTATATTTTGGTACCTAGGTAAGTTTGTGTGTAATAAATCAACATTATATTATTATGTATTTACATGCTTGATATTACATGAAATGTATTTTTTTTATGAAATTGGTTAATGAGGTCTCGATGAAAAAAAATGATGAAGTTTTACTATATCAAAGTCCCGGTTGAACCTTAGGAAGAGAAAGGATACCCTTGTCACGACATTAGATTAATGAGGTCCCAAATAAGATCATGTATGGGATATGGCCTCGGCACCGAATTGAGATCCCGTGTAAGACCATATCTAGGATATGGCATCGACATCGAATAGTGATTCCGTGTAAGACCACATCTGGGACCTCGCTTCGGTAAGAAATCATGTAAGACCATATCTGGGATATGGCGTCGACATCGATGTGAGATCCTGTATAAGACCATAGCTGGGATATGGCATCGACATCGACATGTGATCCCATGTAAGACCATATCTGGGATATGGCATTGGCATCTTACTACATGTATGACAATTTCCGAGTATCCTTCGATATTCCAAGTGGTCCAACGGGGTAAAGAATTAAAGTTTATGTGAAAGATGGAAAAGGGGCTAAAATTATGTGATAGAGTGATACAGGTACATATGCAAAACTCACGAAAAATGAGTCCGGTATGTGATATATGGTTGGTAAGAATGAGCATGAGTAAGCCATGTTAACGTTGCTTGAGAATTTTGTGTTAATTCATAATGTAATATGTGGGTGTTATTACAAGATTTTATATTGTTATCTATCACAGGAAAACTTACTAAGCTTTATGCTTACTCCCTCTCTTTTCCCTTTTCCTGTAGTATCACCAAGCTAGCTCGGGGATCGAAGGACGTCGGAGCTCGATTCACACTATCAAGCTATTCTTTTGGGTATGGAAAAGTTTGATTATTTTGGGTATGGCATGTATAGGAATTTGGTCATTTTTTTTATATGTCATATTGGTTAGCCAATGTGTTGGCTAGTAATGTTACTTATTACATTTGTAAATGGCCATTGGAATTAGCCAATACTAGTTAAGTTATACATATTCAATAGTGATGAAATTCATGAAGTGCAAGCTTGCATAATTGAATGAGTAATGTGTGAAGTATATGCATGATGAACACAGTGTGAATTAAGGTATGGATGTCTTGATTGTTAGTATTAGAGGTGCATTATCGTTATGCTATGTGTTGCTGGAAATGGTATAAGTGTGGTTGCTTTTCAGGGTGGCAAATGGCTTGGTAAATAGCCTTATATTGTCCACACGGGTGGACAAACAGGCATGTGTCTAGGTCGTGTGTGACGAACGGTCAGCCTTGTGGGCGTGTTGATAGGCTGTGTGCCCCCTGCATCCGTGTGAAAGACACAGCCTCAGGACATGGGCGTGTGCCCAGGCCGTGTGAAGTATGCACATTAATTGTGAAAATTAAATTCACCACATGGCCTACCACACAGGTGTGTGACTCGGCCGTGTGACCCTAAATGTCTGCTAATGACATAAACAGAGTGTTAAGGTTTTCACACATGGTATAAGACACGGGCGTGTCATGGCCGTGTGAGGGACACGGGCCATAGACACTGGAGTGTTCCTTTCTACATGGGCGTGTGGCCCTGTTTTGAGCAAAAATTTTCTAAGTGTTCGTAAGCTTCTGGTTCAGTCCCGAACCCCTCTATATGTATGGTTCGTGTCTCGTAGGCCCATAATAGGGACATTATGAACACGAAAGAAAAGTTTTATGTTGGAATGAAAAATTATGGCCCGATTTTGTACGATTAAGTAAGTTATGTCCGGTAATGCCTAGTACCCGGTTCTGGCGGTGAATACGGTTAAGGGGTGTTACAATGAGAATAAGAATGACACCATAACTAGATGGTACAGGTATGTGCATAAAGCTTATGATTATTAAATTCACGAAATGATGAATTCAAGGTAAGTTTGTGATGGAATGAAATATGGTCATGAGATTATGGTGAATTACATCGTCTTATATTATATTACTTGAATGTTAAATGTATAGTAAGATTTGCTTATTTCTTTCTTATGAGCTTACTAAGCTATATAACTTACTCCATTATACTTTCCATGTTTTATAGTGTTACCAAGCTAGCTTGAATTGGAGATTGTCGGAGATTGCATCACACTGTCAAAGTTTCATTTTGGGTATCAATGATCTCAACATTTTGAGTATACGGCATGTATAGGGACTTGGTCATTTTGTTATATATGTCATCATGATTTTGGCCAAATGCATTGGCTTGTATTAGTCAAAGGCTCGATTTGGTATTTGGCCATGTAAATTAGCTCATTTTGGTTAAATTGATTGTAAGTTTATATATATATATATATGAATATGCATGTAACATCCCTAACCCGTCTTCGTCGCCAGAACAGGGCTACAGAGCGTTACCAGAGTTTTCAATACATTTATAGATAATTCATGTCAAATTTAATTCAATTTCTGAATATTATTCATATCATCCCTTAAATGGACCCTCGAGGCCCAAAATGAGTATTAGAATCCAATCTGGACTAAATTAGGAACTCAAAGAATTTTTCGCAAAAATTCTAAAATTTTCCTAGATACAGGGCACACACGCCCGTGTGGTCCAAGGGACACGTGTAACAGCTCGATTTTGGGCCTAGTCTAAGATTTCACGTAAAGATTTTGAGAAAATTTTGTTCAAAAATTTCGACGTTTGGGCACTCAATTTAGTCAAAAATGACTAAATTATAAATAGTGGAAAAGTTGAGTTCCACATGTTAGAAGTGTCCAATTGTTATGAAGTTTTAAATTGGATGTCCATAAATGGTAATTAGACTATTGGTTAATTGTTGGACAAAAATGGACATGAGATAAGTGAAACATGATATTTTTAAGTTAGGGGCATTTTGGTCATTTAGTAATTAAAAGAATTAAAAAGCCAAAATTAAAGAAAAATTGTGTCCATCTTCATGCTATGGCCGAATGTTGCATGAAGAAACCATGGGATCGACATTTTGATCAAGGTAGGGGGTTCCTATATGATTCATTTCGATTTCTCTCTGTTCGGTTACTCTACTAAATCGGATCGATAGTTTTGTCTAACCGTTTGTTTTAGGGATTAAACAACTTGTTCTCCTCCGCTCTGTGATCGTTTGAAAACAGTGGTAAGAGCCGAAATCCATTGTGTGCCGATTTCATTATGGTACTTTACTTATCGGGTTTTCCTCATGGATGCAAGTGATAATCAGTCGAAGGGGGTAACGCTAGGGGAACCCAAAACGAGTGGTCCCGTAACCCCTGTTCCCAAGTTCAAACGTAGGGCAGTGTCCGCAGTTCAAGATTTCCCACCGGGTTGTGGAAGGGAATCAACATCCGGTGCGAATAGGCAAATCGTGGTTGTGCACGATAGTAAGGGTAAGTGTTGTAAATCGTTCGCTTATATTCAGATTAAGGATCTGTCTTTTGATAGTTGATTGTGTGATATGATTGGTATAGGTGACAAAGAGCAGGAGGGTATAGTTCTCTACGTAATTAGGTATGTAATCTCACACCGTAACTGCTTAGTTTCGTATACGCTACCATGCTGGTAAAATAGAACCATCGTTACTCGTAAGTTTAATGAACCGAATTATTGTATACAATAGAATAACACGCTTAACCGATGCCATCTCCGAAAACCGCCAAAATGCCCTTAACGGGCCAATTTACTAAAATGCCCTTAATAGGCCGATTTACCAAAATGCCCTTAAGGGGCCGATTTACTAAAATGCCCTTGATGGGTCGATTTACCAAAATGCCCTTAATGGGCCGATTTACTAAAGTGTCCTTGATGGGCCTATTTACCGAAATGCCCTTGATAGGTCGATTTACCAAAATGCCCTTGATGGGCCGATTTACTAAAATGCCCTTGATGGGCCGATTTACCAAAATGCCCTTAGTGGGCTGATTTACTGAATGCCCTTATTGGGCCGATATACCAAAATACCTCGCTGGGTTGAACGTCTGCTTTACACTTGTATACTCTGATATATATGTTGCATCTTATCATATTGCATGGACGAGAATTTAAATGAAGAGCAGTGTAGCCTGGTGGCATAGCCACAATTTTATATATGTATCTACGTAAATATGATTCTAGTGGCTCATCCACCAGTAACTTATGTTTAGCAGCTTGACTGCATTTTGGTGTGAGCAGCGGGGTGGGTTGACTTGATCCCCACAGGTGTGATTGGCTGGTCGGGTGTGTGATGGATGGATGGGTGGGGTTGCATTAATCTATTTGCATTATTATTAGGTTTAATGGGCTTAGGCCCAAATTGATGTTATATGGGCCCGGGCCCAGTAGGTGGCGATAAGGGGATTACATACTGAGTTCTTGTAACTCACCCCACTCTCTTTAACCTCGCAGGTAATGTTTAGTAGTAAGGATTTGGAGCCGTGGATGACTCGGAAGAGGCCATGCTTTAGGAACGTCGTTTGCAAACCTTAGTAAATTTTCCATTCGCTGTACTTCCTAAGAGTATTTTTGCTATTTAGGTTAATGTTTTGTAATAAGGCCTCTAGACTTAAATTTCCTTCTTAAATCTGTTTAGCTTTTAATATCTATCGTTACGATGCTTAATACGGGAGTTTCTTGGAAGTGTTAACAAACCGTTTTTAAAATATCACGATTCCGCAAATATTCAAATTCGGATTTCGTAACTAAGGCAGTTTCAAAATGATAAAAATTTCTTTAAGAATCAGATCGTAAACAAGTCATGTTGTTTTCAAAATAAAAACAAAGCTCAGAGTTTTCGAAAGAGACGCAACATTTTCAACGCACAACTTTTCTAAACAATCGCTTAGTTTTTCCAACAAACTTCTAAACTGAAGGTTCCAACTTTTCAACCAAACACGCGATTAATTTGTTTTTAAAAGACCTTTCTATGTGACGCGCCAGATCCGGTCGTAACGTCTAGGCCGGGTTTGGGGTGTTACATTTTATAGTATCAGAGCCCGGTTGCAAAACTCAGCTTTGGAGTGGGTTCAAAAATGTTTTCTAGAGTCGTTTGAAACTTGGTTTTAAAATGCACATCTTTAATAGAGGTATGGCACCACGAGTATCCGGCACCAAATCTGTAAGTCTTCTGATATTATGATTATTGTTGTGATAATATTATGACTGTAGTAAGAAAATTTTGCGAGATAGTAGTACATTGAAACTTTTAGCCTTAGGAGCTAAAACTATAGAGATTGAGACTTTAGGAATACGATTCGCGAAAACAACTCTGATACTTGCACCTCATAAACATTGATTAATAAACATTGAATTACATACTGATTCATAAGATTCTTAATCAGATTAAATCGACTTAGTAAACATGAGTGCTAGAGGACGTGGACGCGGTAGACGTGGTCGTGGTAGAGGCCGAGGTGCTGGTGTTGGGTCCGAAGCATCTGGGCATATGCCTGAAATGGATGCACCTGCATCACCAGTGACTGAAACTGGGTCACATGACCGAATGGGAGGGGACGACGCTCTGTCCCAAGCGATGCTGCGAGTATTGGAAAAGGTTGCTGGGGCAAGTACTAGGTCGGCAGCTCATGGGTCCATATCGGAGCGACTTAGATCGAACGGGGCTGAAGTCTTTAGGGGTATTTCGGGTGTAGCCCCAAATGTAGCAGAGTATTGGCTTGAGACTGTAGAGCGGATTATAGACGATTTGGATTGTACAGCTGACCAGAAGCTGAAAGGGGTTGTGTCATTGCTGAGAGACGGGGCGTACTAGTGGTGGCTCACCGTTCGGGAAGGCACCCAAGCTGATTGCATTACCTGGGATTTCTTTAAGATAGCATTCCAGGAAAAATATGTAGGGGCTAGCTATGTGGATGCCCGGCAAAAGGAATTTTTAAACCTGGTTCAGGGAGGTAAATCTGTGGCAGCGTACGAGGCGAAGTTTCTGCGTTTGGGCCGGTATGCTCAGGGAATAGTGTCGACTAAATCTGAATGTTGTGTGCTTTGAAGACGGGCTGTGTGATGAGTTGCGGGTACTGATAGCCCCGCAGAAGGAAAGAATTTTTCTACATTAGTGGAGAAAGCTAAAATTACGGAGGAGGTGGAACACTCGGAAAGGAGGAATCAAGATAAGGACAGGGGTAGGAACAAAAGAGATTCTGGGTACTCAGGTTCTGCAGGGGGGTTTTAGAAAAGGCCTAGGTTTGAGGGGCCAGCTCGAGTGGGTGTTCCAGCTGTTACCAGTCAGTTACAGCCTTGTGTGGATTGTGAGAAACTTCACTAGGGTGAATGCTGGAAAAGAACTGGCGGGTGTTTCAGGTGTGGATCCAAGGACCATCGGTTTAGGGATCGTCCTTGAGAGCCTGTTCAGACATAGGTAGTTCGTCACAAATTTGCACATCTAGCGGGAGGCGCTCAACAGCCGCCAAGGGGTCGTGGGTTTAGTCGAGGAGGAAATGGTACAGGACGTGGTTAGGGAGCACCAGGTAGGGGTGCTAGTAACAAGGGTAACACAGATGCGACGCAGCCAGGACTGGTTTAAGCAGCTAGATGCCGAGAGGATGGCGAGCACCAGACGTCATAACCGATACGTTTTTTATATTTGATGTACCCTTTACCGCTTTGATAGATATTGGATCTACCAATTCGTATATTGCCTGTGCTGTGTCTGGAACTTTGGATATTAAATCTGAGATTGCTGCTAGAGAAATGTCTGTGATTAGCCCTTTAGGACAATCGGTAGTAGTGAATAAGTTTTTTAGGGATGTGCCTCTAGTAGTGCAGGGAGTAGTATTTCTGGCGGATTTGATGGAACTGCCGTTCGGCGAGTTAACATTATATTGGGCATGGACTGGTTAGTGAAGCCCCGTGCGAGCGTGGATTGTGCCGCAAAGCAGATGGTACTAACAACTCCAGAGGATAACAAAGTGATGATGTTAGGTGAGAGAAGGAATTATTTGTCTAATGTGGTTTCTGCTTTAAAAGCTGAAAAGTTGATGCGAAAAGGGTGCAAGGCGTCCCTAGCTTACATCTGTACTTTGGATGCCAAGGAGTTGTCGGTAGAGAATGTTAGAACAGTGAAAGAGTTTATGGACGTCTTTCCTGAGGAGCTTCCGGGATTACCTCCAGATTGTGAGGTGGAATTTGGCATT
Source organism: Gossypium australe (assembly GCA_005393395.2). Taxonomy (NCBI): domain Eukaryota; kingdom Viridiplantae; phylum Streptophyta; class Magnoliopsida; order Malvales; family Malvaceae; genus Gossypium; species Gossypium australe. Next base: position 102,063,856 of record CM016623.1, read on the forward strand.
GAACTGTTGCCAGGAACGGCCCCGGTGTCCATCGCCCCGTATAGGATGGCGCCGAAAGAGCTAGTGGAACTGAAAGCTCAGATTCAAGAGTTGTTGGACTGAGGTTTTATCAGACCAAGTGTATCACCGTGGGGAGCGTCGGTGTTGTTCGTAAAGAAGAAGGATGGGTCGATGCGTATGTGTATCGACTGTCGTTAGTTGAACAAGCTCACAGTTACGAACAAATACCCGTTACCTAGAATCGACGATCTGTTTGATCAGCTACGGGGAGCTTCAGTTTTCTCGAAGATTGATTTAAGGTCAGGATACCATCAGCTAAAGGTTAAGGAGGCGGACATCCAGAAGATAGCATTCCGAACTTGGTATGGACATTACGAGTTTTTAGTAATGCCATTCAGATTAACGAATGCACAAGCCGCATTTATGGATACGATGAACCGGGTCTTCCAACCCTATATGGATCGGCTCGTGGTGGTATTCATGGATGACATTCTAGTGTACTCAAGAACAGAGGAGGAGCATGATTCCCATCTTCGGGTTGTGCTGCAGATTTTAAGGGAGAAGCAGTTGTATGCAAAATTTAGTAAGTGTGAGTTCTGGCTGAAGGAAGTGCCATTTTTGGGGCATGTTGTATCTGCCGAAGGGATTAGAGTTGACCCCCGGAAGATCGAAGCTGTGTTGGATTGGAAACCACCAAAGTCAATGTCGGAAATCTGAAGTTTTCTGGGTCTGGCTGGGTACCACAAAAGAGTTGTTGAGGGGTTTTCACTGATTGTTGCACCCTTAACCAAGTTGTTACGAAAAGGAGTATCATTTGTTTGGGATGATAAGCAATAGGAAAGCTTTGAGAGGCTAAAGAAGATTCTAACTGAGACACCAATATTGATTCAGCCTGAGGCTGGGAAGGAATTTGTTGTTTATTGTGATGCATCGCACACAGGGTTAGGATGTGTGCTAATGCAAGAAGGGAAGGTTCTGGCATATGCGTCTCGGCAATTAAGGCCGCATGAAGTGAACTATCCCACTCATGATTTGGAGCTAGCTGCGGTGGTGTTCACCCTAAAGATATGAAGGCATTATCTGTATGGAGAGAAGTCGATCATTTACACCGATCACAAAAGCCTAAAATATCTTCTCACCCAAAAGGAGTTAAATTTAAGGCAACAAAGGTGGATAGAGTTGTTGAAGGATTATGACTGCTCGATCAAGTACCACCCGGGTAAAGCCAACGTGGTAGCGGATGCTTTAAGTCAGAAGGTAGTGTGGGAATTGAGAGCTATGTTTGCCCATCCCAGCCTTTATGAGGATGGAAGTTTGCTGGCAGAGCTTCAGGTGAAACTGTCTTGGGTTAGTCAGATTAAGGGGAAACAAGTGTTGGACGAATCGTTGGGTCCTCGGTTTCAGCAAGTGAAAAGTGGCGGGACAGTAGACTTTGGATTAAACAGCAAAGGGGTATTATGTTTCTGTGGAAGAGTTTGTATGCCGAAGGATTCTGAGTTAAGACAGATGATTTTGCAAGAGGCACATAGTAGCCCATACGCTATGCACCCCGGTGGAAGCAAGATGTACCGAGATCTCCGTGAGCAGCATTGGTGGCCAGGGTTAAAGCAGGAGGTTACCGGCTTCGTGAGCAAGTGTTTAACGTGTCAGCAAGTGAAGGCGGAACACCAGTTGCCTTCAGGATTTCTGCAATCGGTTAAGATTCCACTTTGGAAGTGGGAGAGGGTGACGATGGATTTTGTTAGTGGGTTACCCCTGACACCTACTAAGAAAGACTCAGTGTGGGTGATTGTTGATCGACTAACTAAGTCCGCTCACTTCGTACCAGTTCGTACTGACTACTCGCTTCAGAGGCTAGCCAAGCTGTATGTGGCGGAAATTGTGAGGCTGCATGGGGTGCCAGTGTCAATCATATAAGATTGTATTTACCGGGAATTCTTCTAAGTTGGTTTTGTTAATGAATGAAATATTATGAGATTAGTGATGACAGAATTATTCGGAAGAATAATGTTTGAAATGTAAAAATGTTTGGGTATGATAGTTACAGTTGAGCAATTTATGACTATCTCGTTTGGGTATTCTATATGTTTATATATCCTCAGAGGCATTTGTAATTTCTCGTTTTCTGATGAAAGTATCATTGGTCTGATTGATCTATGATCGGCATTCCACTATCTTCTATTGGTATTTTATTCTGTTACGTCTAAGATAAAAAGTTGATAGTGAATTCATATGAAACTATTCTTCTGTTTCTTCTGGATGTTGTTCTATTTACATTTATATAGAAAATGTTTTATCTCTATTACAATTGACTTCGAAATGTATGAACAGTGTTTCTTTTTTCTTCTGGTTTTCTCTAAGGAATAGTCAGGATCTCTATTATTTCATATGAGTGGTGTTCTTGGACATTCAGTATGGTCTTGTATCTCGGATTTCATCATCTCGATTTTCTTATCATCCTTATTGTTTAATTTATCAAGTATGTCTTATCTTTGAAGTCGATATCGGCAAAAGTGTGGATTATGATAGTCAAGTTCAAATTGTATACTGATTTTCTTCCCTCGGATAATTTTGATTGTTATCGGTGAGTTCATGCAAGATGTTATGTCTCGTCTGAGTTAATACAATTAGTAAATATATGTGACTGGCATGTTGAAAGAACTATGAAAGATTGTATTTTTGAATTGTCCTAACAACATGAAGAAATGAGCATCCTCAGTTATGGTAATAAATTTTGATCAGTTGTTCTTATCAAAGTGAATTGGTCAGTTGAAATGTGATTTGAGTTACATGTAGTTAAAGCATCCTCAGTTATGGTAATAAATTTTGTGCATTCATGAGTATATCGATGGACAGTCTGAATGAAGGACTGATATTCTAGAAAGTATGATACCGAGGTACACCTATTAGATTTTTTCTAATCTGATGATGTTATTATGAGTTAAAGTTGTTCTGAATGATATGGTTATCACATTTACAAAAATTCGGACGGTCTGTGCATGTTAGCAAAGTTGAAAACATTTGAAGATACTATTGATCGAAGCTCGGATTCTGGGTTCAGTTTGAATTGAGTAATGAATTCATAATTTTTCAGTGATGTACTACTGAACAAATTGGAATGTGTTTTATTACTAGAATGTAAAATGATGGTTCATGTTTTCATACGGTTAATGTCACATATTCCCTGATTTCAAGAATTAAAGTATCGAATGTCATAGAAAGATCTGAAGTTAAGATAGTGTTAAAGACTTGAGCTATTGAAAGATCACGAGTAGTTATTGATTAATTTTTGGGAAAGCGGATATAGTCACAGATGTTATCTGATTGTGATTGATCACTCGTGTAAAGATTTCTTGTTTAACAAACTAGCCGAGTAAGATGTTTATGGATTATTCGATTATGCAAAGTATCAGTCTCCATTATTTCCGATTGAGATCTGAGGGCTAAATCCCAATTATGGAAAGAGCTACAAGAAACTATGAATACGCAATTTCATCTTGGCACAATAATACACCTGTAAATCGGTAGTAAGTCTGAGAGTGTAATTCAAAACTTTGACAATATGCTCCGACACGAGGTGTTAAAGTTCAAAGGTGACTAGAAAGAGATACGAGGTTGATTTGATTTGTGATTATGAGAAATTAGTGGAAGTGATTCATGAGAGTTGAAAGCAATTTCTTCTAGTAAGATTTTCGGGGACGAAAACCCCTAAGGGGGGAGAGTTGTAACAGACTGATTTGTGCCTCGTCAGAACAGTGGTTTCGCGGCCACAAATCCAACGAGGAAAATCTTACATTTATTATATTTTTTCACGGAAAGATTTCGTGAAAATTTCGTTTGAAAATTTCAACGTTTGGGCACTTAATTTAGTCAAAAGTTGTAAATAGTGCAAAAGTTGAGTTCCACATGTTAGAAGTGTCCAATTGTTATGAAGTTTTAAATTGGAGGTCCTTAAATGGTAATTAGACCATTGGTTAAATTTTTCGTCAAAAATGGACATGAGATAAGTGAAATAGGATATTTTTAAGTTAGGGGCATTTTGGTCAATTAGTAATTAAAAGAATTAAAAAGCCAAAATTAAAGCAAAATTGTGTCCATCTTCAAGCTATGGCCGAATGTTGCATGAAGAAACCATGGCTAGGTTTTTCAAGCGTCCAAGCTCGATTGTAAGCCCGTTCTAGCCTCGTTTTTAATAATTTTTACATTTTTGAAATCCTCGTAACACGATCTCTCTATTTCTACCATTTGTTTGAGCTAGGGTTGATGTTTGAAAATTTACCCATATGATAAATACTTGTGCTTTGATGTTTAATGGTAGAATATGAATACTCGGTGTGTAATAAATGACTTTTACTAAGTGATTTTCGATGAAATTGTCAAAAAGGACTAGTTTGTAAAAAGTTGTAAAATGTGTGTAAGTGTGTGAATAAATGGAAATTGTGGACTGCTATAGTTATGAAAATGGTTCAGCTAGGCTTAAAATACAAGGAAATTGAGTAAAAATCATTTTACGAGCCTAGGGGCAAAAGTTTAAATATGACAAAGTTTAGGGGCAAAATGTAAATTTGCCAAAATGTGAATTTAGGCTAATTTGAGTAGCAGGATGAATAAATGAGTTAAATGTGTTGTTATAGATCAAGGAAAATGAGATTCGGACTTAGAACGAGGGAAAAACAAAGAGTATGATGAATAAGTCCTTTTCACCTATTGTACTACCGAGGTAAGTTTGTATGTAAATAATGCATCATTTTTACTTACATTTTTTGTGTTTTGATATATATTATGAGATGTGGCTGAATATTGAATGAAACTGACAAAGTATCGAAATGTGAGAAATTTCCCGGTTGAACCTTAGGAATAGAATAAGATACAAGTGGCATGTAACTAAGGACCTATGTGAAATCTATGTGAAATTGTGACTAAGTGAATCTGGGTGCTGATCTTAAGTTCTACCAGTGGCTGGGTATACTAGCATGTGTTGCGAATACCTGACAGCTTGTGTTAGCAGCACTAAGTAGTAACGAATGACCGACAGCTTGTGTGAGCAGACATGTGAAAGTGAATAGCTCGAGAACGAGCCTCTATGTGAAAAGTGATGTGAAGTAGCTTTGGCTACAAGTGTGGCACTTATGTGCAAACTTTTGATGTATCCTATAATATTCCGATGTGTTCAACGGGAAAATGAATAAGTGTAATTGAATGTGATTATGTGATGAACAAGTGCAGGTACATGTGTATATATATTCATGAGCAATGTGCTAGATATGTGATCAAACTTTAGTAAGGTTGATATGGAGTAAGTGTTACAATGAAGACTTGTAAATATTTGATGATTACTAGCTATTGGCATGGCTAACTATGGATATACTTAAGTGTTCTATGTGTGTAAATGAGAGTTAATACAAAGAAAACATGAAAGAGTAAAATTAGCAATAAAACAATTTTGGACAGCAACAGTTGTGTGACTTTGAAAAACCACCAATATTTTTGAAATCGAATTAGAGGTTTAATAAGATATGAGATTAAATCTTATTGAGTCTATTTTCATATAAAAGAAATGGTGTAAGCAAAATAATTTCACATTTTGAGATATTTGAATTTTTGTAAGACAAAGTCAGAATGATTTCAGAATCCCCTGTTCTGACTTGGGAAAATTATTAAAAATTGTAAAAAAATAATTATGGGTTATACTTTATATTCATAGAAAACTTAATGAGTATATTTCAAAAGAAACAAACAAGAACATCATCTGAATCCCATACGAGGAGACAATTAATTTTTAGTGAAGAGGGGTCGGAACTGTTGGATAGTGGAACAGGGATGATTTTAAAGAATAAAATGCACTTATTGGATAAACCAAAAATTCTGAAAATTTTATGGTAAGAAGATATGTGAGTCTAGTTTCAGGTAAAATTAGAGGATCATAATTCCGAGTTCCTTAGCTCAAGATATAAATAATTTAGTGACTATGACTCGAGTAGACAGCTTGAGATGAACATGAATAAATAGTAGAACTATGTGCAATTATGATTATATTATCTTGAGAACATATTATGAAGATTTATAAAAGCCTATTAATAAATCACTTATTATTTACATACCTACTTACTAAGCTATAATGCTTACCCCCCTTCCTTTTCTTTTTCCTATAGTGTCACAGATGCTAGCTCGAGTTGGAGGTCGTCAGAGATTCTATCACACCAACAAGTTATTAATTGGTATTATATCAACGATATTCAAGTATCTTTAAGTCTATGGCATGTATAGAAACTTGATTATGTGTGTATATGTTCTTATGAGTTGTCCTAGAATGTTGGCCTATGCTATTTGATGGTTATTTTCGTATAAGGTCATTTAATGTGGCCAATGTTTATTATGTTATAAGTCTATTATGATGCATTTCAAGGATGTGTATGCTTGCATGTGAATGGTTAAGTGTGTGTGTGTGTCATTATGCATGATGAATGTGGTTTGTAAATGGTATGTGGATGTTTGAATGCTTAATAATACCATGTTATGTGGTGATAAATTTGTATAAATGTATAAGTGTTTTGGGGTGGCAAAGGGCTTGGTAAATAGCCTTACTTGTGGCCATAAGGGCAGCCACACGACCATGTGCCCAGGGTGTGTGAAGTCTGCACTTGATTTTTGGAAATTTAGAACGTCACACGGCCTAACACACGTGTGTGTATCTCGGCTTTGTGAAGGACATGGCCTTAGACACGGGCGTGTACTGCTGTTTTTCAAGAAATCTTCCAATGTTTTCTAAAGTTCTTAGTTTAGTCCCGGACCACTTCCAAAGTATGTATTGGGCTTTGTAGGCCTTATTTAGGGACTCAAAGATTATAATTTGAAAATTTTTAATTTGGATGAAATTTAATGACTCGGTTTAATTCGTTTACAAGTGTATGTGTTCCGATAATGCCTCGTACCCTATTTGGCGTCGAATACGGGTAAGGGGTGTTACAACACGCCCGTGCTGTAGGCCCTGATCGACCCCGTGTAACTCTCTGACTTGTGCCACACCGCCGGCCACACGCCCGTGTTCTAGGTTATGTAACACACATGGCTGACACACACGCCTGTGTCTCTGCCCATGTGCTCAATTCTGAGCATTTTGTTTCTAAAATTTAAGGTGCAGGGGACACATGGCCTAACCATAAGCCCATGTACCAGGCCATGTGTCTACCTGTGTGGACAAAATAAAGCTATTTTCTAGCTTTATTTCTCACGCAAACTTTGCCAATGACCTACACCAAAACTTTCATTCATATACTAACCAATTCGAGCGTCATAACCAAGTTAATCTTATCTTTTATGCATATACCAAAACATACTTGTTTTTAATCTTATCTTTTATAAGCATACTTGTTTAACCTTTCTCAACCAATCAATAATAAATACTTATGTTATCACCATAAAATAATATTAATATATGCATATACCAAAACATAATCATCACTAGCCATTCCAATGGCTAGATTACAATAATCATTTACAAGCCAATATGGCCAATTTAACCTATACATGCCATTATAACCATAATTGTCTTACCATATATACCAAAACAAACTAATGGATAGTATGAGTGATCTTCGCCAAACTTCCAATCCAACGAGCTTCTGATTTACTATAAAACATGGAAATAAAAACTAAGTAAGCATGTAATGCTTAGTAAGTTCGTATAACATGGTACTTAACTTACCATTTATTCTATTCCAAGATAAACATGTAAAGCATATTCAATCAATTTGATCTCAATCCCTACACATATCTTCATTGCCCTTGTTAGTAATATATCCATAATAATACCAAGAAACATATATGGGCTCAGCAATAATTAGGTTTCTAGGCACATATGCTTTCCACATCACGTATTCATTTAACATGTATAAATCATATATTTATATTACAAGTATATTTTCATAATAATTCATCTTGAGTTCAGATTATTTCATGTCAGAACTTTCCTCATATAATTCAAAATATCAATGCCACACGAGTAGTACACTCAAGGTGTACAAATCTATAATCAAGGATGAACATATTTATCAAATAAATTCCATGTACAAATATCATCATCTCATATTTCCATGTATCAATTATCATATATCATCATTTTCATGTATTTCAGGGAGATACGTGTAATGACTCATTGCTTATTCCTATCTTCTTATATTAAGATTTTGACCCGTTGAATTTATTTGAAATATCGATATCGATGGATACACAGGTAGTACACTCGAGGTGTACAAATCAGGATCCATCAATTCATATTCAGGGGTACCTGTTGGGGCACTTAATCAGAAAGCACACTCTTGAGCCACATATCATATAATAGGATTACTTGTCCAAGCTAAATCCTGTTTCCAACACATACTCTCAAGGTTTTAATCAAGATTACCCGTTCGGGGTAAATCCTATCTGTACAAATGCTCAAGAGGGCTTATATCAGGATTACCAGTCTAGGCTAAATCCTTTCTGTAATGAGGTCAATAGGATTACTCGTTTGAGCTAAATCCCGCCAGCAACAAATGCAGGACCTCGTTCAATAAGGGAAATCACATTTATCCATCGATTTTCATTTATTCAAATGGGATTTAACATTTTTCAAGCATTATCAGGGATGTAATTATTTCATACATATATAGCATTCATATAATTCAAACAAACACATTCCACATTCATTTCAAGCACAGAAGTAACATTTTTATCATTTATCATTTATCGACCATTATTAGATATGTTTCCAATGTCATATGTATATTATTTATATAATTCACATACGCAAAATCTAATTCAAGCATTTAAATATAAAATTTATTTACACGAACTTACCTCGATAAATGTTCGTGTACGTAAAATCTACTAATTCGACATTTTTCTCTTTTCCTTGTTCTATCTCCAAATTTGGTCTATCTAGATCTATACGAGTGAATTTAACATCAATTTAATACAATTTAAACTCAATCCAGTCCAATTTACATCTTAGGCAAAATTACCATTTTGCCCTTAAACTTTTAATTAATGATGATTTCGTCCCTAGGCTCGGAAAATGAAATTCATGCAATTTACTTCTTATTCCAAGCCTAACCAAAATTTCAATATAAAATTTACAGAACATCTATTCTATAAAATTCAAAAATTTTCTTCAATTTAAACAATTTTACAATTTAGTCCCTAAATCATGTTTTCATCAAAAAACACTTTGTAAAAGTTGTTTATCTATCACCAACCTTTCATATTCTACCATAAATTTCAAATTTTCAGCATATTCCTTTGATAACTTTTCAAATTAATCCCCCAAATATATAGATTAGACTATCTCGATTTCAAAAATATAAAAATTACTAAAAACGGGCTTGAATATTTACCTAATTTGGCCAAGAAAGCTTGGTTACTCTTTCATAGGGTTTCCATGGAATATTTTGGGAAGAAGATGACATAAAATGATTTTTATTTCTATTTAATTATTTATCATCGTTTAATTTTATCACTTTTCAATTTAGTCCTTAGACTTTTTCTAATTTTCCAAGGATGAATCATCCAAAAATATAAACTAACTTTTCATTAATGGTCTAATTATCATATAAGGACCTCCAATTTAAATTTCTATAGCTATTTAATCCCTTTAGCTATTAGAACACAACTTTTGCACTTTACGCGATTTAGTCCTTTATGAAATTAAACATGTAATCGAGAAAATTTCTTTACAAAATTTTCACACAATATTATTATCATACTGTAGATCATAAAATAGTATTAAAATAATATTCTTTCCGGGCTCAGATATGTGGTCCCGAAACCACTATTCCGATTTTATAAAAAATTGGGTTGTTATAGTGCATATATGTGCCAATGCCCCTTGGCGATGTGGTTTACATTGATTTGCTAAATGCTGATTGTGGCTTAATGACTTGTTGTGAAATGGATGAGTTTGGTTCATTGGTATGATAGAGTATCTTGATAAGTTATTACAAGTTGAAAGTAGTCTTAGTGGTGTTTTTGAATGTGAAATTGGTATGTTTGATTGGGCATAATGAGATATTTTGAGCATGATAGATGATGGTATTGCGTAGACATGTGTTGGCCATGATTGTGGATGTTTTGGTTGCCTAAGTATGCCATGTTTTATGCCATTGAACTTGTGTATGTTTATGGGTAAATGATGGTGACAAATGGCTTGGTAAATAGCCTTTATTTTGTCCACACGGGTAGACACATGGGCGTGTGTTTATGCCGGGTGTGACACACGGCCTGTCCCATGGGCATGTGTTTTAGCCCTGTTTCCCCTGCACCTAAATTTTAGAAACAGAATGCTCAGAATTGAGTACACGGGTAGAGACACGGGGTGTGTCTCAGCCGTGTGAGGGACACGACCTCAAGCACAGGCGTGTGTCCTGACCGTGTGAAGTCTGCACCTATTTATGAAAATTGAATTAACCACACGGCCTAGCACACGGGCGTGTGACTTGGCCGTGTGACTTCAATTTGTTCTTGCTGTGCAAGTTAAAGAGTTACATGGGTTAAGGATACGAGCGTGTTTGACCACACGGCCTGCCCACATGGATGTGTTCCAAACCACACAGGGGTGTAACCCCTGTACATAGCAAAAAAAACTTCTATGTTTTGTAAAAATTTCCTAAGTTCTCGGTTTAATTCCAGACCACTTCCAACATATGTTTTCAGCTTCGTAGGCTCATATTAAGGACTATATGATTGAATGCAAATGATTTTAATTTGGTCGAAAATTTAGGACGAAATTGGATGATTGTTTATGATGTAAGCTTGGTAATGCCTCGTAACCCTGTTCCGGCGTCGAATATGGGTGAGGGGTGTTACATGTTATATGCAAATTCAACCAACATGTTATATGCAAATTACTCTCTCAGACTGACCGTCAGTGTTCGGATGAAATGTAGTACTAAAGTTCAACTTCGTACCCAGAGCTTCTTGCAATTTCTTCTAAAATCGTGATGTAAACCTTGGATCTCTATCCAAAATAATCGAAACTAGTACCCCATGAATCTAACGATCTCAGATTAGTATAATTCAGCCAATTTATCAAGTGAATAGTCTATACGTACTAGAATGAAATGTGCAGACTTCGTTAGTCGATCAACAACAACCCAGATAGCATCTTTCTTTTTCTGAGACAGAGGCAATCCTGATACGAAATCCATTGTAACTCTATCCCATTTCCACTCTGGTATCATTATAGGCTGTAGTAAACCTGAAGGCACTTGATGTTCAGCTTTAACTTGTTGACACACTAAACATCTCGATACAAATTCAAAAATATCTCGTTTCATGCCCGACCACCAATATAACTATTTTAGATCATTGTACATTTTAGTACTTCCCAGGTGAACAAATAGACAACTACTGTGTACTTCGTGCAAAATTTTCTAGATGAGCTTAGAATTCTTTGGTACACAGATTCTGTTTCAGAACATTAAACAATCATTGACTCCAATCTGATAATCCGAATCACTATTTGACTCAAATTGCATTCTTTTAGCTTGTAACTCATTATCGCACTTTTTGGCTTCACAAATTTACTGAAGAAAAACCAGTTTAGCTTTCAACTCAGCTAATATCGAACCATCATCGAACATAGTCAATCTCGTATTCATCGCTCTCAAAAAAAATAGAGATTTTCTACTCAAAGCATCTGCGACTACATTTGCTTTCCTCGAATGATAACCAATTACTAACTCATAATCTTCTAGTAGCTCAAGCCATCTCCGTTATCACAAATTCAAATCTCTCTGAGTCATAATATACTTCAAGCTTTTATCATCGGTAAAGATCTGGCATTTTTCACCATACAAATGATGTCGCCAAATTTTCAATGCGAAAACAATAGCATCCAACTCTAAATCGTGTGTCGGATAGTTCTTTTCATGCGATTTCAACTATCTAGAGGCATAAGCTATAACGTTTCCCTCTTGCATCAACACACAACCCAAATCGTTCAATGATGCATCACTGTAAATTATAAATTCTTTACCTGACTCAGGTTGAACCAACACTGGTGCCTCAGTTAGCAAGGCTTTCAATTGATCGAAACTCTATTGACATTTCTAAGACCATTCAAACTTCACATCTTTCTGTAGCAATCTGGTCATCGGTGTAGCAACCATCGAGAATCCTATAACAAAACATCGATAATAACTAGCTAATCCCAAAAAACTTTTGACTTTAGATACATTTCTCAGTGGTTTCCAGTCAACAACTACGAATTAACTCTTATACCTTCCGCTAAAACAATGTGCCCCAAAAATCCAACTTCTCTAAGCCAAAACTCACATTTACTGAATTTAGCATACAATTGCTTATCTCTCAAGGTTTGCAACACAATCCTCAAATGCTCAGCATGCTCAGACTCATCTCGTGAATAGATCAGGATGTCGTCAATGAACACAACAAATCTGTCTAAATATAGTCTAAATATCCTGTTCATCAAGTCCATAAAGAATACAGGAGCATTAGTTAATCCGAAAGGCATAACAAGAAATTCATAATGTCCGTACCTCATTCTAAAAGCAATTTTCGGCACATATGCATCTTTAACTCGCAATTGATAATAGCCAGATCTCAAATCAATCTTTGAAAACACTATTGCTCCTTTTAACTGATCAAATAAATCATCTATTCTTGACAACAGATACTTGTTCTTTATCGTAACCTTATTAAGTTGACGATAATCCATACACATTCTGATTGACCCGTCTTTCTTCTTTACGAACAATACTGGTGCACCCTAGGGTGAAAAACTAGGTCGTGCAAAACCTCTATCTGTTAACTCTTGCAACTGAGATTTCAACTCTTTCAATTCTGCCAGAGCCATTCTATACGGAGCTATCGATATCGGTGAAGTTCCCGGTACTAATTCAATAGCAAACTCAACCTCTCTAATCAGTGGTAACCCCGACAATTCTTCTGGAAACACATCCAAAAACTCACAAACTATCAGTATTGATTCAATCTTCGATTCAGACTCTTTTGTATCTAGTATATAAGCAAGATAAGCTTCACAACCTTTTCTCACATATCTCTGAGCTGACATAGATGAAATCACAATAGGCAATCCACTAGACTCGTCTGATTCAATTCGAAAGATTTCACTATTTTGACATTTCAATTCAATAATCTTTCATCTACAATTCACAACGGCATCATGCAGAGTCAACCAATCCATTCCTAGAATTACATCAAACTCATCATATGGCAAAAGCATAAAATCAGCCGAAAAACAGTAACCCCGAGTCATTAAAGGATAGCTCTTGCATACTTTATCAATTAGAACATACATGCCTAAGGGGTTCGAAACTTTAATCACAAATTCAGTGGACTCAACAAGAAAACCTTTACTAAACACTAAATTCATACAGATATACAAATGATTCGGTCTAGGATCAATCAATGTAATCACATTAATGTCATAAAGAGAAAATGTACTGGTAATAATATCGGGTGAAGACGCTTCTTTGCGAGCGCGAATAGCATAAGCTTTAGCAGGTGCTCTGGCCTCAGATCTCGAAGCAGAGTATTTCATCATACCTCTAATACTGGTCACATTTCCCGTATTTCTTGGTGGCCTCCCTCTAGTGGTTGTATTATTAGGTCTTGCATTTTGAAATTGGTCTTTCTCAGCTAACTCAAGGCAATCACGAATAAAATGATTTGGTGAACCACATCTGAAGCAAGCTTTATTAGTTTTGTTCCAAAATTATCCAAAATGTCGTTTCCCACACTGTTGACACTCAGGTTTATTGTTTCTCACATTTCCAACACTCGATACTGATGTAGCTTGAGTTTTAGGACTTAAGTATTATTTTCCACGATCTCGGCTCGAATATCCGATTGAAGCATTTGAGCGATTAAATGAATCTTTGAATTTCTTCGATGAAGACTGATATAACTTTTTCACCGATCTTTTTCTTGAGTCTCTAGCCTCTGAATTAGCTTTTCTCTTTTCTTTGCTAAGCTCCTCGGCTTTGCAAGCTCTATCAACCAGAACAACAAATTCTTTTAATTCTAGAATTCCAACTAAAAGTTTGATATCCTCGTTCAATCCGTCAAAGAACCGTTTACACATGATTTCTTTAGTAGAAGCATACTCCCGAGCATACTTGCTCAACCACACAAATTCTCTTTAATATTCAGTCACAGTCATTCGACCCTGTTTCAATTCTAGAAACTCTTTGTGCTTTTGATCAAGAAATCTCTGGCTTATATATTTCTTCCAGAATTCAGTCTGAAAGAATTCCCAGGTAATCCTTTCTCTCGGCACCACAGATACTAGTCTATTCCACCATTGATATGCTGTATCTCTCAACAATGAAATGGCACACTTTAAACTCTCAGCTGGAGTACACGACAGTACAACACATACCAGAATAATGTTTTCAAGCCAAAATTCAACTCTCTCGGGTTCATCATCAATGGTAGCTTTGAACTCCTCGGCCCCGTACTTACGGATTTTATCAACCGGTGGCTTATTTAGTCGTTGAAATTTCACAACTTGAGGGGCTACAGGAATCGGTTGAGGATTAGGTGGCGGTGGAGGTTATTGAGCAGCTGGATTTCTTCAGACATATTGAGTGAACTACTCGTTCATCATTTGGAAGAAGACTTCCTTAGCCTCCCCCCCTTGACTACCCGATACGGGTCTAGATTCAGAAGGCACTGTCCCTTGAGCTGGAGCTAGCACATTACTCTCAACATCATCAGCTACAGCTCGACCGGGATCCATTTACTATAAGAAAACACAGTTTAAGTTGTCAGGAGTCATCACACTATCACAGGTTATGTATGGAATGTATAGCTAAACTCTCACACACGCTACGTTAGTCCTAGAATTGACTAAAACGTAGCTCTGATACCAGTAAATGAAACACCCCTCACCCATGTTCAACACCGAAATACGGTTACAGAGTATTACCAAACTTATCATACAATTTCACATACATTTCTCGAACATTTTCACATTTCATGCAATCATCATTCAATATCAATCATAATGTCCCTAATACGATTTTACAAGGCTCAAACATGCTTTGGATGTGGTTCAGGACCAAACCGATAACATATTAAACTTTTATGAAACTTATAAAATTTTTCAAACTACAAGGGTCACACGCCAGTGTGCCCCGGCCATGTGGACATTCGAAATAGGATCACACGGCCTTGTCCCAGCCTGTGTCTGACCCCGTGTAACTCTCCAACTTTGGTCACACGACCACACACACGCTCGTGTGACTAGACCGTGTGCCCTAAAAATTGCCAAACACACCCGTGTGGTAGGCCGTGCCAAACTTGTAGTGTATACTAACTTATGCCGCACGGCCAAGTCACACGCCTGTGTGTGAGGCCGTGTGGAGCATACTGACTTGGTTACAATTCAACACTAGAGGGCACATGGCCGTTTAACATGACTGTGTGTAGCACACCGTATGGACAAAAATAGGCTATTTACCAAGCCAATTTGCCACCCATATTTGAATGTACCTACAACACATCATTTTGCACTATTCTGTAGCATAACTAGACATTTAAACCAGCCAATTCAAATATAATTCATGCATATTCTATACCACGTTTCTCAACACACACAAGTTGTAAAATAGACCAATCCATTTATACCTAAAGTCTCATAAACTTAGATCATCAATATGGCTACTTAAAACATGCATTCTTTAACTTGATTCACAAACAAATAACATCACCAATATCAACATTCAACTTTCATAATACCAACTATTAATAAGAATCACAAAACCAGCCTCAATTTACATAACATAAACTATATGCACATACACATATACACGAGCAAATTAACCTAAAATAAGCCAACTATCATGGTTATTATATACAAACCAAAACATATACACCTACAAGCCAACTCAAATGGCCAAATTCATTACCAAAACTTAACCAAAATGACCAAAGTCCCTATACACGCCATATACTTAAAATACCAAAGTTCATAGGTACAAAGTGATAGGTGAATAGTATGATGCGATCTTCGACGATCCCCGAATCCGAGCTAGCTTAAAATCACTATAAAATGTAAAAAAAAAAACAACATGAGCTTTATAGCTTAGTAAGCTCGTATGAAATAAACTCGATATAATCATAAACACATAATTCAACAATTGATTGTAAATACATGAATTCAAATCAACTAACAAACCTTTCAAGTACTCATTCACAAAACTATATACTTTCTTCACCATCTTTTTGATTCAAAGATAATATGGTTTATGCACATACTTATACAATCTCGTACCAATCTCATTCTCAACCACATCATTCATTTACCCATTGAACCATTCGGAATAGAAGTTGGATACTCATGAGTGTCGCACAATAAGTACCTATACCATGGCCCGAGGCCAAATCAAGGTAACTTATATCCGAAGTACTGATATCATGGCCCGAAGCCAAATCAGCCGATATTTATGGCCTAAAGCCAAATCGGTATAACTCGCACCCGAAGTGCTAATATCATGGCTCAAAGCCAACTCATTGTATCCCTAATGACATGTCACTAGTATCCTAAATATTCCTAAGGTTCAAATGGGATTTCAAAAGCTGAATTATCATCGTGTCATTGTCGAACTTATCCAAAGTCTCGTATTCACAACTTATACAATATCAAAGCATTTAAAATACATTTATAATGAATATTTATCGCATACGAACTTACCTCGGATGTAAAAATGACGAAATAAGTCTATTAGTCGATAACTTTAGTTTTCCCCTGATCTAGATCCGAATTCCGCTTTTCTTGATCTAATTGAAGGAGAAAAGCTTGCCGAAATTCAAGCCCTAAAATGGCTTTTCTTCTTGCTAAAATTCTACTAGAGAAGATGATACAAAACAATTTTTGTTTTGTTTTATTTATTTTTCTTTTCTTCTTGCTAAAATTATGCTAGAGAAGATGATAGAAAACAATTTTTGTTTTGTTTTATTTATTTTATCTTTAATTGCTAATTTACCGAAATAACCTTAATATTAATTCAAAATTTCATTTATGCCAAACCATTATCATCTACTAACATTGTAATTGTATATTTACCACTTAAGGACCTAAAATTTAAGGTTCTATGGCTATTTGACACCTTTAACTAATAGAACAACACTTTTACACTTTACGTGATTTAGTCCTTTTCATCAAATTGACTAATCAAACGATAAAATTTCTTAATAAAAATTTCACACAAACATATTATTACTCTGTAGACATTAAAATAATAAAAATAAATATTTTGACTTCGGATGTGTTGTCCTGAAACCACTATTTTGATTTGACTAAAAACGAGTTATTACAATGCCATCAAAGGCACCTCAAATACATTCATCCAAAACTTACCTAAACATGCATATTTTACCACTTTTCATTCATCAATTACTAGCTTTAAAACTTACCAAATATGCCGCAATTTGACCATTACCATTTCATCAAAACAACATGCCACTTGAGCCATTCAAAACATGCAATATGATATAGTCATAATGACACAAACTAGCAAAACATCAAAAGACATCAACCAAGTTAACTTATACATACCAAAACGTCAACTGATCATTCAACTAAATACAATTACAATTTCACCTATACATGCCATTATAACCTTGGTGTCGCAACCATTTTTTTTGAAAACGGGAATAACTAGGGTTTTGAAAACGAAAATAAAAACGGGAATCGCCACTGATCTTTATTAGGTGTGATCGGATCACCTTTGTTTTAATAAAATGTTTCGGTTTACTAAAATGGTGTTTTTGGTCTATGAAATTTGAGAAAATGGGTTCGGGAGTCGGTTACGTACAAGGAAGGATTAGCACCCTTGTCACGCCCAAAATTGGTACCGAATTGATTAATTAGTGTCTTAATGTCGAAAGTTGAAAATTAAAAAAAAAATTTAAAAATACGATCTCATTTAAAAAAAACTTGAATTTTCTCGAATCGGATATTAAGATTCTCTCGCTCCGAAGGAATAAAATATCACATCCAGCACGTTAGGACACAATAATTTGAATGCTTGAATCTGAGATCATCCTATGATTCCCGAGACTCATGCATTGAAAATATCAAAAGGATATTCGATTATTTGGCCCAGCAAAAAACCGAAACCCAGCACGTTAGGGCACGATTTCTCGGTTTTCCAAACACAGAATATTGCCTTATTTTGAAAGGTATTCGCTTTTGGATAAAATTAATAAAATATTTTAAAAATGATATACGATTGGTAAATTACGTTTTAAAGAAACATTATTTAAAGCGTGAATGGAGTGGTACTCGATAAATAATGGTAATGTGACACAAATTTGGCGTAATGATAAGGGAATACACATAATACATAACATTGGTGTCGTTGATCTAAATTATTAATACACATGAATAATAATAATGGTAAATGGACCAATAATATAAATAATAATAACGATGATGATAATAATAATGATATGGAAATACGAATAAGCAAATTATAATACATACAAGAATGATAATCACATAACTTACACTATTTAAATACTAATATTAATAATTAAAGACAAATGAATTAAACAATTTTAAAAGAAATAATACATAAAACAATTTTAAGTAAAAAATACATAGTAAAAAAATAAAGTAAATAATATATGAAACAATTTAAAATATTGTCAAAATTTAGAATAAACAATATATATGAAGTTTAATAAAATTAATATATAAAAAACTCAAAATAAATAATAATAATACAATTTTGAAGAAAAATAAATAAATAAACTCTTTAAACAGGTTGAAAACTAGATTGAAATCAGAATAAAAAATGAGGACCAAAATTGCAATAAATTAAAGTAGAAGAGGGACAGGGACCATAACATAATGCGCGCGGACTTGTGGGGACTAAATGGGTGAATAACCCAGCCCTTGAATGCGCGACGTTTCAAATGGCCCAGGCATGGATCAAATTGAAATTGAAATAAAATAGAGGGGCAAAATTTAAAAAGACAAAATGCAAAATGGGATCCGATCAAACAGCACCGCAAGAGGGAGGGACTCGTCGCGCAAATATCCCTTTTGAGGGGACATGCACGGTTTCTCTTATATCCAAAAGACACCGTTTTGCTAATTGTATATAAAGGCCCAAATTTTTTTTTTTTTCACATTTTAACCCTTATTCTAAAAAAAAAACAGCCACAGCCCCCTATTCTCTCAAAAAAAGGAAACCCAAAAGGCAGCCCTCTCTTTCCCCATTTCTGTCCGACAATCTACCTTCCTTCAGCCTCCCATCGCACCACCGTGCCACAACCGTATCGGTGGCCAGTGATGCCCAAAACTGGGCCTTTTGGTCCTCTTTCGAAACCCCCTCTGAAGGCCAAGCCTTTGATACCCCGTCATAAACGAAGGAGGGAACATAGGCCCCCCCTTTTTCGACACCGAAGGCTACAACAAAAAGGCCCTCCGGTGACGTACCTACGGGGCTCAGGTAAGGTTTCCTTTTTCCTTTTCTCTTGTTATTTTGTTGCCAAAAAAGGACTTTAAATGAACAAAATAAAAGTAGCAGTAAAACAAACAAAAATGAAAGACCCAAAACTAACCTTTCTAACTTCTATTCTACTTTGTTTGATGATGATTCATAAAAAAAAAAAAAAAACTACAATGGTTTGGCTTCGGTTTTTATAACTGATTTACAAAGATCCAGGTTTGTCCGTTTCTTTTTTTTTTGTCGTTTTCCTCCTCGATTTCTTTTGCTTGTGTGTAGTTTCTTGCACTTTGTCTTTGTCTTTGCTGCGTGTGGCTTGTCTTTGTAGGTGGTGCCAGAGGCGCGTGAGGAGGGGTCTGTTGTTTTCCTTTTTTCTGATAAAGGTTTAGTTGGGCTTTGGGTTTAGTTTCATTTGGGCCAACATTGGGTTGGTTTGCTTGTAAATGGACACTGTTGTTTTTATTTTTGGACAGTTAAATTATTTTAGTTTGGTTTTTTAATCTGGGCCAAAATTGGCTACTATAGCTGCCCCTCTTTGATCATTGTCGTGTAACGAGAATTGAGCAAAGACTTCAGAAGAGCCAATTTTGCCTAGTCTCGTCGAATCTTGGCTTATTTGGTGCTTCTGTTCTTCAAATAGTCTCATCCCATTCCTCTGCATCTTCAGGGGTATTGGTGCTTCGATCCGCTCAAATGTAATTTCGAGCAGAAGAGATTTTTAATTTCGATCTTCTCTACTGGAACTTCAACGAGATGAGAATTGATCCTCAATGTCATTTCAGGGAGAAGGGATTTTTAGCTTCGACCTATTCCACTGAAGGTTCAATGAGACAAGAATTCAGGGAGAAGAGATTTGTAGCTTTGATCTTCTCTACTGAAACTTCAAGGAAATGAGGTTTTCAGGGGGAAGGGATTTGTAGCTTCGACCTACTCCATTGGAACCTCAAAGGGATAAGAATTCAGGGGGAACAGATTCGTAACCTTAATCTTTTCTGCTGAAACTTCAAAGAAATAAGGATTGATCCTCAATGTAAAGGATTTGTAGCCTTAACCTACTCCACTGGAACTTCGAGGAGATAAGAATCTAGGGAGAAGAGATTCGTAACCTCAATCTTCTCTACTGAAACTTCAAAGAAATAAGGATTTATCCTCAATGTAAATTCAGGGAGAAAGGATTTGTAGCCTCAACCTACTCCACTGGAACTTCGAGGAGATAAGAATTCAGGGAGAAAAGATTCGTAACCTCAATCTTCTCTGCTGAAACTTCAAAGATATTAGGATTAATCCTCAATGTAAACTTAGGGAGAAGGGATTTGTAGCCTCAACCTACTCCGCTGGAGCTTCGAGGAGATAAGAATTCAGGGAGAAGAGATTTGTAACCTCAATCTTCTCTGCTGAAACTTCAAAGAAATAAGGATTGATCCTCAATGTAAACTCAGGGAGAAGGGATTTGTAGCCTCAACCTACTCCACTGGAACTTTGAGGAGATAAGAATTCAGGAAGAAGAGATTCATAACCTCAATCTTCTCTACTGAAACTTCAAAGAAATAAGGATTGATCCTCAATGTAAACTCAGGAAGAAGGGATTTGTAGCCTCAACCTACTCCACTGGAACTTTGAGGAGATTAGAATTCAGGGAGAAGAGATTCGTAACCTCAATTGTATCTACTGAAACTTCAAAGAAATAAGGATTGATCCTCAATGTAAACTCGGGGAGAAGGGATTTGTAGCCTCAACCTACTCCACTGAAACTTCGAGGATATAAGAATTCAGGGAGAAAAGATTCGTAACCTCAATATTCTCTGCTGAAACTTCAAAGAAATAAGGATTGATCCTCAATGTAAACTCAGATAGAAGGGATTTGTAGCCTCAACCTACTCCACTGGAACTTCGAGGAGATAAGAATTGTGACTCTGATCTATTTCACAATTGCTTAGTGAGGTAAGATCTACAATCTTTAACTGATCTGCTCCACTACTGCTTAGGGAGACAAGATCTGCAATCTTCAGCCTACTCCACTATTGATCAGGGAGATAGAACTGGTCATCTTTGATCTGCTTTACTTCTGTTATCTCGAGGGAACAAAATCTGAATTCTTTAGTCTACTTCCTTGCTATCTTACGAAGATAAGACTACGGTCTTCGATCTGCCCCACTACTATCTCTAGGAGACAAAATCTAAAATCTTCAGTATTGCTACACCGTTCTCTAGGGAACCTGTCCTGTAAAATTAGTTTTATGTGCTTATGCTTATGCAAATGATTAGGATGCTATGATCAGAATGAATCAAATGCTCCTAACTGAGTGTGTTATGAATGACGAATGCAAAACTTCATGAGAATGATCCTTTTTGATATTTAAGGCGTCACTGCTCATTGTTCATCTTTATCACTGACGTATTACGTTGTCTTATTGCTTGGGTGGTATCTTGCCCCAATGTAACCTCAAGGCCCATTCTATGGTACTTTTGGGACTTTAAGGCTTATACCATCTTCAGACCCTCTTACTGCAATTCAGAGGGGATAGGATCTGGGTCATCTTCAATCCATCCCACTACTACTCAAGGGTATATAATTTGTATTATCTTCAATCCATCCCACTACGACTCAGGGATAACTAATTTGGTCTGCTTCACCTTCCATTCCCTAGGTGTCATGACCGAATGTATGAATGTCGAATTTCTTTTGAGAATAATCCCATTTTAATGCTTGGGTTACTCATTATTTGTTGAGGCTGTATCACCGATGTAATACATTACCTTCTTATTCAACTGATACTTTTGACAAAAATCTTAACAGGTAGCCTCAAATTAGACTCCTTTCCAACCGTTAGTTCTGGTGAGTTCCGAACAACAGTCCTGTTTCAGGTTCTTGTATTGTTTAGAAGCTTCCAAAGTAATATGCGAAACTCCTTTTATTAAAGTATTGTTAGTCCACTAATCGTTATTTCAATACAAAATGCTTGAAAAAGATCATAATGATGGACAAAATGGAAATTTATTGAGAGCAAAGCTCGAAATGAATAAATTAATCAAGATATCAGATTTTGAAAAAGCACAAAATGAGAATGAATTAATCAAGATAACAAATGAAATTTATTAGGAGCGTATCTTGAAAATAATAAAGTAATCAAAGATAGCAAATTCAATCTGGGTAAGATAAAAACTAGGTGCCCTAGATATCGCAGCATGAGCTTCTCTGTTCAAACATCTTGAGGACCATTTTAGGCTCAATATGTGTTTAGGGGATCTAGAGTACTCTGTTGATGCCCCAAGACATAACATCTGATAAAACTCAAAGAGAAGGAATCTTGACTTCCATGGGAAAATTTGCCTCTATTCCATAAATCAATGAAAAATGCATTACCCAGGTGAGGGTCCTAACAGACGTTCGACAAGCATAGATGTCAATCTTCATGAGTCTCAATCTTTTTTCCGGCGACCCTTTTTTTTTTGCTGATGCAACCCCTTCCATGGTGGACCAGCAGTACCCGAACTTCATGATTTGCCTGGCCATTGTAAAGCCATTAGCATGTGTTCCTCTTCTAAGATTTCTTTAGCCTATACGATCAGGCGAAAACATCTTTGAATTCTTGGAATAACTCAATGACGTCTTGCTTTATCTCTGCAGCGATACAGGCTCCGTTCTTCACCTCTTTCTCTTCTCCTAGGCTCACAATGACACTTTGTAAGGTAGGATCTGTTTTTCATCTCGTTCTACCATCCTTAACAAATCAGGAGATAGGTTACAATCTCTATCGTCTCCAAAGTCCTAAGATTCCTCTAGACACATATCTTGCTCAAAAGTATATTCTGAGTCAGTAGCAGCGTTGCTCATGTCATTGATATCTAGGGACCTATTGTAGGTACGAAAAAATATTCAAAGAACAAATGAATCTAAGAATAATTATTTATGGTATGATCATGGATGAAGAATGAAAGAATATTTGATAGAGAGCTCAAGGAATAAAAGAAATCATAGTATGAAATGGAAAAAAATAAAAGAATATTTGCTCAAAAGATGCATCTTATTGAAATAAAGATTTTAGACACAAGCTTATTTCACAAAAGGACTCTTATTGCTTCTAGGCTTAAAGCAACAAGAGCGTTTTGTATATTACACTGAGTAAGCTCTAAATACTACACAAATTTCTTCCGCAGTCCCATTGTCCAAAATGCTCCCAGATTCATATTTCTATATTTGGCGCGTCATCTAACTTCACAATACCTATGTTGATGAATTTTTCCACCAATTTCTTGAAAGCAAGGCAATTTTCTATCGAATGCCCTGTGATCCCCGCGTGGTACTCACACTGGGCATTTGGGTCATACCATTTTGGGTATGGAGATTGCATCACTTTTGGGTAGTGGGGGGACACAACGTGCGCATCTGTAACATCCTGAATTTTTGGCCCTATGCGTTTAATGAGTGAACATGTGTAATGAGTTAATTTAAGTGTTAGGGGTCCAAATTGGGCTCAGGCTTAGGTAGAGGCCTTGGTTAAAATTATCTGTTTGGGCATTATAGGGTTTAAAAGGTAGTATCTGTGTTTAAAACATCAAAATGGGCTTGTGGCCCAGTGGTCAGTGGTGCCACTTAGGGAGCAAGGAGGTGACGTCACACAAGGGAATAAGGGGCCCAAATTTAAGTTTCATGGAGCCAAATTCTTTTAATTTAAGTTAGCTAATTTTTGGCATTTGGGTTAGGAGGAGTGGATGGCAACAAGGCTCAAAAATAGGAGGATTTATATGAATAAGATAATGTAGATATTATAGTTGATAATATGGAAGATAAAAGGAGAAAAGATAGGAGCTATCTACAAGGCTGGGAGTTAGCCGAAATTTCTATAAATAGGAAGGGTTCTCTTCTTTATTTTGCGACAATTAGGGTTTCCACCTTTTCTTTCTCTTCCTTCTTCTAAAAGTCGAAAACTCCATTATTCTTTTCTCTTCTTTCTTCTAAAAGCGAAAAACCCCATTATTCTTTTCTCTTCTTTCTCCTAAAAGCCGAAAATTCCATTATTCTCTTCTTTCTTCTAAAAGCCAAAAACTCCATTATTCTCTTCTTTCTTCTAAAAGCCGAAAACTCCATTACTCTCTTCTTTCTTCTAAAAGCTGAAAACTCCATTATTCTCTTCTTTCTTCTAAAAGCCGAAAATGCCATTATTCTCTTCTTTCTTCTAAAAGCCGAAAAATCCATTACTCTCTTCTTTCTTCTAAAAGGTGAAAACTCCATTATTCTCTTGATTATTAGTGTGTTAGAGATCTACACACAACTGTTCATACAGCCTCATTTTCCGGCTTTTCAGCCCTTACCAGGTATAATACAAAATAAAACTTATGTGATAAGGATCTACACACCTGATTACCATTATAACGAGACCCTCTAAGTCGACGCTATCCGTATCCAACACCACCGCTATCTACCTTGAAATCTCAAAAAGAGATATGAGATTCAGGGACTAGTGTTTCCGACTTTTTAGATCTAAGAGATCTACTTACTAGAGAAGATTGTTTGATTTTGCATGAATGTATGCATGGGATGGGTTTGATATGAAAAGGGGAAGAGCATGATTGGTCACATGGTAATCGGTGGTAGAAAACCCACCTAATGAAATGTTAGATCACATGGTGATCGGTGATAGAAAACCCATCTAATGAAATGTTAGATCACATGGTAATCGGTAGTAGAAAACCCACCTAATGAAATGTTAGATCACATGGTGATCGGTGGTAGAAAACCCACCTAATGAAATGTTAGATCACATGGTGATTGGTGGTAGAAAACCCACCTAATGAAATGTTAGATCACATGGTGATCGGTGGTAGAAAACCCACGAAATGAAATGTTAGGTCACTTGGTGATCGGTGGTAGAAAACCCATGTTAAACTTCCTGATTGATAGGAATAGGCAGTACGGCTGTCGTTTTGGTGTGTAGCGGATGGAGGGTTGATTGTAGAAATCCCCAAGGTGTGATGGTTGGTACGGGTTGGTGTGTAGAGGATGGAATTCTAGGATGGGTTGGGCTTTGCATCATTTATTATCTGTCATGTGATTATGATTGTTGCCATTGTGTATGGGTCAGGGCCCATAATGTGTTTGTGGGCCCAAGCCTTTTATGTGTTTTCGGGATTTACACACTGAGTCTTGGTGACTCACCCTATTATTTTTCCCTAACTTTGTAGATGAGCAGTAGATCGTGGACATGGGAGCCGAGACGGACTCGAGGGGCCATCAAGCTTTATTTTTATAGATTAGTTTTGGGTTTTCCTTTAAGTTTTATTTTGGGAATATTTAGGTAATAAGGCCCCATAGTTTATATTCGCCTAAGTAGTTTTTTTTAATATTTGCAACTTATGAATTTATGTCAGGGGTTTATTTATACCAAATAATAATAATACAAGGCTTCATTTCAAATGTCACTTATTTATTCAAATATTGCCTAATAACTTATGATTTTCTAAAACCAACTTAGCAAAAGTTTTCAATGTACAACCCTTAGCATACCAGATCTGGTCGAAACGCATTAGGCCGGGTTTGGGGTGTTACAGCATCAAATAAACTTTGATACAACTCCTTATACGTCATTGGGATCGGCGTAAATTGGAGTTTTTCAGTGTTTTGCCTTGTGCCAGATTCTTTTCTTGATGAACCCTAATACCCAGTAGTCACTGTTTTTGGCTGATTAACGATAATCGACTTTGAGTACCCCATACTTGTATTATTCACTTCATTTTCTTTCTTCAATGTGGCCATTCTCTTGTTACTTCCTCCTGCCTCTATCCTTCCACTTTTTATGGCGTTCTCAATCATTTCTCCAGTCATTACAATGCCTAAGAAGCTCTTTGTAGTGCTTCCTAGCATATGAGTGATAAACGGGGCCTTCAGTGTATTAATAAAGAGCATGTTCGTCTCTTTCTCTAAGAGTGGTGGTTGGACTTGCGTCGCCACCTCCCTCCATCGTTGGGTATACTGCCTAAAGCTCTCACTCAATTTCTTTTCCATATTCTGTAGCATGATTCTGTCGGGTGCCACGTCCGTTACATGGCTATATTGTTTCATGAAAGCTTGAGCCAAGTCCTTCCATCAACCAATTTGGGCACGACTCAACTAGTTATACCACCTAGATGTAGATCCGATCAGGCTTTCTTGAAAACAGTGGATTAACAGCTGGTCATTGTTGACGTATCCCGTCATCCTCTGACTGAACATCATAATATGAGCTTCAAGGCAGCTAGTCCCATTATACCTCTCGAACTCCGGAGTCTTGAACTTTGGCGGGAGTACCAAGTCAGGGACTAGGCTTAAGTCTTTTGCATTGATTCTGCAATGATAATCGGCATTCTCCATAACCCTAAACTTCTCTTCCAACCATCGGCACCGGTCCTCAAGTTGTTTTGGCAAATCCCTCCCCGTTTTCTCCATCTCTTCCACATCGTCAAGATCCGAGACAACGGGATTAGTTGGATTATCCCCTGGGTTAGAACCCGAGCCCGTTGGAAAGTTCATCGGTGTCGATGCACCAGCTTGGTACTGGGACCTGATGGTGACAGGTACCCTTTGTGGGTTTACATCTGGTTGCATTTGGGTGTGCGTTGGGGTAAAACCCTGAGGATAAAGAGGTTCTTCATTGTCATCACCGGGATTAGTCGTAGGGCTTTTTCCTTTGCTGAGTCCTCCAGCCAATAGCTGGGCCAACTGATTCGTCATATTTCTTTGGGATTCGAGCATCTGATCCCTCATGTCTTGCTGCATTTTTGCTAATTGTTCTTGCATCTGATCTTGCATATCTTTTTGCATCTGTTCTAATCTCTCTTGTCTCTAATCCATTGCTTTTGTTTTGCGATGGATATTGTAGCGATATGTAATTGGTGGATTTTCGTTGGTTTCCAGGGTAACTTTCATAATTTTAATCAATTAGGGTCTTTTTATGAAAATCTAATGCCAATGATGCAATGCAATGTAGATGCATGGAATGAATGCAAAAGAAAGAAAGACGTTGGCTCTGAATTCCATTAGAACAACTTTTCTAGAAAAAAATTCTTTACATAAAACGGATTACATATGCGGCCTTGCCCTCGTACTCCCAATGAAGACATCGATCTTCTCCCTCATATCAGGACGCTATGGTCGGATCTTGCTAATTTTCCCAAAGATGTCTCTATTGGCTCATTTTGCTTGATCCGGGCCACATCTCATTGCTCACTTATCCTCGCAATATGTGTTAGCTTCTTCAAGAACGTCGAGGCGTGACGGTCTTCAAATAATCTGTGGGTTTGAATCTTTGAGCAAAGACGCAAAGTCGCGTATCCCTCCACGGACTATCAGCCTTCTCTTGTTGTTTACTTGGACCCTATTCGGACGGCGGTACTGTATCCCACTATATCAAGAAGTTCGTTTTCCTATGACAAGCTTTTCTAGTTAGCAATCGAATATGAATCAACACCTCCTTTCTAAGATGATGCGATGCAATGCAATGCAATGTAATGCAATCATAAACAAAACACGTTAGCATAAGAAAAATAAACAACAAAATAGATTACCCAAATGGTGACCACTAGGGTTTGGCGCGGTTCTACCTAAGGCTGGCTTTTAAGGCTCATTATATGCGGTTCGATTCTAAAGTAAGGGTATGTAACGACCCGAAATTTGGCCTAGTAGGATTGGGCCCATTGGACCTTGAGCGTAGAAGCGTTTTAAAATTTTTGAGAACAAGAGAACGACATTATTTCAAGTTGGACTTATTAGAAAGGTGATTTTAGAAAGTTACGGGGTTCTAGGAAGTTTCGGGTTCAAGTTGGGCCTTAGCAAAAATTTTTGTGTTTAAGCACTTAAAAGAGAGAAGTTAAATGGCATCAGCACTTAAGGAAATAAGTGTGCATTTTGCTAGCACAAGGAGTCTATTGGTAAAGGTGGAAAGTGGTGTGTGAAGTGTACTAATGGTCTAAGGTTCGAATCCCATCTATTGCAAACTTTTGGATTTATTTTTGTGCTTCTCATCCATGTGTCGATCAAGGTTTTAATAAGGTAAGTAAGACTTTTTAATTTTTGGAAAGATGGCTAAGGAATATGGTAAGGAGAAAGACTAGGGAAAATCAAGGAAAGAAATGAACGAAAATGGTAAGAGAAGGGAACATGTTGGCTTATTATGTGGAGGATGTTTTAGAAAGAATTTTGGGTCAACACTCATCTTTTGGTAAAGTTGATACATGGTTTTGCTAGGGAAAAACTTGATAGCCAAATTTCCTATAGTCCTTGGCAAAATTTTGGTGTTTGGAAGGGCTTGTTTCTTTTAGCATTTCTAGTGTTCCTTTTCCAATTCTTTCTCTTTATTTGTTGAAATTCTAAAGCCATTTGTTCACCTCATTTTTCTCTTTTGCTTTGGCCGAAATCTCCTAGTCCATTTGTCCATTTTTCTCTTTTGTTTTGGCCGAAATCTTCTTAATTCTTTTCTCATCAATAGCAGAATTTCAATCATCTTCTCTTCTCCATCTTGTGAGTTGAACACATCTTCTTTGATCGAATCGTGTTCTAGTGTGTGGTCGTAAAGCACATTCTTGCCGATTCTTCTCTAGTCTTAAGTCAATCGATTGAAGTCGGATCTATCATCATTAAGGTAAGGGGTTCATTTTTTTGATTTTTCGTTATATATCTATTTGGTTAAGTTGCAAATCGGATTGAAGTTAATCGATTATGTTTTAGGGACGAAATCACTCGATATATTCTATTTGCTAATCCTTCGGATATAGTGGTAAGTGATTCAAGTGTAAGTAATACGTTGGGTATGAAATCTTTTGGAAATCCGAGGCTAACTTTTGGTTGGTATTGTTCTAGGGTCAACGAAGAGTGGTTCTTTACAAAATCCAAATCAGGTGTGTAATCCCGTACCTTCCCAATACATGTTTGAAATGGTGCGTAATCTCACATCTCTCTGAATGTTTGCATGAAATATTCTGTGATTCGGTCAAAATACTGAAGAAAACTGGAAACTATCATCAGTGACCACTCGGGCGTGCATATGTTCGTAGTGGTAACCATATTTTGCAATGAAACAGTTTGGTCAACAGTAGTGATGTGATTTTAAAAAATCACGAAAAATAGGAGAAAGAGAATTAGAAAGTGAATAAGATATCAAATTAAAGCTTACTGTGTCTATTTTTATATGAAAGAAACGGAGAAGGAAAAGAAATTTTATATTCTGTGATATGTTTATTTTAGTAAGACAGGTTCTGATTGACTTCGTGGTTCCCTGTTTTGTCTTGGAAAAATCGTTTAAAATTGTACAAAGTGAATTATGGGTTATAATTTATATGTATAGATTCCTTAGTGAGTCTATTTTCAATAGAAACAAGTGGGAGCACTATGAAAACTGTACAGTGAGTTATTTGAGTTTAGGGTAGGAGAGGTCAGAACTATTGGACAGTGAAACAAGGGAAACTTTGATGAATAAAATGTACTAAATGGCTAAGGCGAAAATTCTGGAAAAATTATAGTAAGAGGAAATATGAGTCTAGTTTCAAGGAAAATTTACAAATCGAAATTTTGAGTTTCCTAACTTGAGTTATAGTCAATTTAGTCAGTATGATGTAGATGGACAGTTTCAATTTTTATGCCCCAAATAAGTAGTTAAGTTTGAGTTGCAAAATTACCGAAATACCCTTGGAGGGTAAATTACTGAAATACCCTTGGGTTGCTAGATTACCGAATTACCCTTAGTGGGTAAAAGTGTCGATTTACAAAAATGCCCCTATAGGCTGATTTACTAAAATGCCCCTATGGGCCGATTTACTAAAATGCCCCTATGGGCCGATTTGCTATAATGCCTTGTGGGCCGAAATTCAAAGTTCTTTAATTGGTCGATTTACCGTAATTAATCACTGGATTAATGATTGTTGTTTATTTATGTGAATATTAGGTTTTATTATTTATGTTGCATTTGCATTTTTCGCATGGGATGGGAAAAATGTTAAAGAAGAGAATTGTAGCCTGGTGGCTCTGCCACATTCTGATTCTTGTGGCTCTGCCACATATTCTGGTGGCTCTGCCACAAATTCTGATAACGGCTATGGGCCTAACATATGAACTAATGACTCTGTGTCGATCATATTTACCCAAGGCTGTGTGCCGATTATATTACCGTATATGATATATGGTGGCTCTACCACAATCTGTATAGTGGCTATGCCACGCATAATCATGACTCTGGTGGCTCAGCCACAAATATTATAAATGGCATCTTGCTTGCGTTTATAAATGGCCACTGGCCTGCGAATTATTATATTAAATGGCATTTAGCCTGCGTTTTGGTGTGTTTGGCGGGGTGGGTTGACTTGATCCCTACAGGTGTGATGGAATGGTACGGGTGGTGTGTAGCGGATGGATTACTAGGATGGGTTGGGTTGCATACATTGCATATATACATGTTCTGTTTTGTAAATGGGCTTCGGCCCAAGATTATGCTTTATGGGATCTGGCCCAAGTTTTTGCTAAATGGGTTCAGACCCAGTGGATGACAGTAAGGGGATTATACACTGAGTTCTTGTAACTCACCCCCTTTCTTTTCTTAATCCCTGTAGGTAACGCTCAGCGACGAGGACTTCGGGCCATGGATGACTCGGTGGAAGCCATACTTCATAAATGATGATTGCAAACATTAGTAAACTACTTTTCCGTATTATTTCGTTACCTTTAATATTTTGGGTTTTAGAGTTGTAATAAGGCCTCTGGGATAAACTTTAATTTGCTTTATGTTTGGACGTATTTATGATTTTGCTTGAAATATTTTTAAATGGGGATTTTCTAAAAATATAACCAACGATTTTCCAAAATAGATTAACAATTGGATTTCAAAACAAACTTTTACAAATAAATTAACACGGAAATTTTCTTTCGAATTATCAACGTCATTTTCCAAAGTCATGGTTTTTAAAGTTCACTACCCCGATTTTTGACTCATCAATCAACCATTCAAGAATAGCTGTATTTTATCAAATATTTACATGCAAAACTTGTTTATTTAAACACAACCAAGTAACGCCCATTTTAGTAAGAATCATATGATGTTTTACACTTTCTTCATGTGACATACCAAATCTGCTCGTAACGCATGGGCCGGGTTTGGGGTGTTACAAGGTACTCGAACTAGCAGATTCCTCGATCCTCACCCATTATAGACTCATACGGACTGAGTTCAGTTCAGGGGAATACATTTCCCTATGGCTTCACGGAGATGAAAATCTCACGAAGACATAGGTACGGATGTATCCCGAAAACGATCCACCATCCTGCACGGAGGTGAAAACCTCACGAAGGAGTAGCTTCTCACTTCCACTTAAAGAGGTAACACCAAAATGGTCCCTATGCAATATGATGCGAGACTCAAACCACAATAATTATGAAATAACAATACGAACAGATGTAATAATAGGATCATAATTTTTCAAATCATATTTTCAATTTTCGACAACAAGACAGAAAATAATCAATTTTACGACTCGACTCTCTCATGTTCCCCAGTGGAGTCGCCAAGCTGTCATAACCATTTTTTTGAAAACGGGAATCGACTAGGGTTTTGAAAATGAAAATAAAAATGAGAGCCGCCACCGATCTTTATTAGGTGTGATCGGATTACCTTTGTTTTAATAAAATTTCGGTTTACTAAAACGGTGTTTTTGGTCTACGAAATTCAAGAAAACGAGTTCGGGAGTCGGTTACGTGCGAGGAAGGATTAGCACCCTCGTCACGCCCAAAATTGGTACCGAATTGATTAATTAGTGCCTTAATGTCGAAAGTTGAAAATTTAAAAAAAAAATTTAAAAATACGATCTCTTTTAAAAATACTTGAATTTTCTCGAATCGGATATTAAAATTCTCTCGCTCCGAAGGAATAAAATATCACATGCAGCACGTTAAGACACGATAATCTGAATCCTCGAATCTGAGATCATCTTATGATTCCCGAGACTCATGCATTGAAAATATCAAAAGGATATTCGATTATTTGGCCTAGCGAAAAACCGAAACTCAGCATGTTAGGGTATGATTTCTCGGTTTTCCAAACACAGAATATTTCTTTATTTTGAAAGATATTCGCTTTTGGATAAAATTAATGAAATATTTTAAAAATGATATACGATTGGTAAATTACGTTTTAAAGAAACATTACTTAAAGCGTGAATGGAGTTGTACTCGATGAATAATGGTAATGTGACACAAATTTCGCGTAATGATAACGTATTACACATAATACATAACATTGGTGTCGTTGATCTAAAGTATTAATACACATGAATAATAATAATGATAAATGGAACAATAATATAAACAATAATAACGATGATGATAATAACAATGATATGGAAATACGAATAAGCAAATTATAATACATACAAGAATGATAATCACATAGCTTACACTATTTAAATACTAATATTAATAATCAAAGACAAATGAATTAAACAATTTTAAAAGAAATAATACATAAAACAATAATTAACAAAACGATTTTAAGTAAAGAATACATAG
This sequence comes from Gossypium australe, assembly GCA_005393395.2. Lineage (NCBI taxonomy): Eukaryota > Viridiplantae > Streptophyta > Magnoliopsida > Malvales > Malvaceae > Gossypium > Gossypium australe. Next base: position 102,096,859 of record CM016623.1, read on the forward strand.
TAAAAAATAAAGTAAATAATATATGAAACAATTTAAAATATTGTCAAAATTTAGAATAAACAATATATATGAAGTTTAATAAAAATAATATACAAAAAACTCAAAACAAATGATAATAATAACACAATTTCGATGAAAAATAAATAAATAAACTCTTTAAACAGGTTGAAAACTAGATTGAAATCAGAATAAGAAATGAGGACCAAAATTGCAATAAATTAAAGTAGAAGAGGGACAAGGACCATAACGTAATGCACACGGACTTATGGGGACTAAATAGGTGAATAACTCAGACCCTGAATGCGTGACGTTTCAAATGGCCCATGCACAGATCAAATTGAAAATGTAATAAAATAAAGGGGCAAAATTTAAAAAGACAAAAAATGCAAAATGGGATCCGATCAAACAGCGCCACAAGAGGGGCTCGTCGCGCAAATATCCCTTCTGAGGGGACATGCACGGTTTCTCTTGTATCCAAACGGCGCCGTTTTGCTAATTGTATATAAAGGACCAAATTTTTTTTCACATTTTAACCCTTATTCTAAAAAAAAAGTAGCCACAGCCCCCATTTTCTCTCAAAAAAAGGAAACCCAAAAGGCAGCCCTCTCTTTCCCCATTTTTGTCTAACGATCGGCCTTCCTTCAACCTCCCATCGCACCACCGTGCCACCATCGTATCGGTGGCCAATGATGCCCAAAACTGGGCCTTTTGGTCCTCTTTCGAAACCCCCTTCGAAGGCCAAGCCTTTGATACCCCGTCGTAAACGAAGGAGGGAACACAGGCCCCCCTTTTTCGACACCGAAGGCTGCAACGAGAAGGCCCTCCGACGATGTACCTACGGGGCTCAGGTAAGGTTTCCTTTTTCCTTTTATCTTGTTATTTTGTTGCCAAAAAAGGACTTTAAATGACCAAAAAAAAAGTAGCAATAAAACAAACAAAAATGAAAGACCCAAAATTAACATTTCTAACTTCTATTCTTCTTTGATTGATGATGATTCGTAAAAAAAAAAAAAAAACTACAATGGTTTGGCTTCAGTTTTTATAACCGATTTACAAAGATCCGAGTTTGTCCGTTTCTATAATAGCACAAATACAACCCTAATCGGAACGGTGGTTTCGAAACCACGAATCCGACTTAGAAATCTCGTAATATATATATATACATTTGTATTGTGTTATGTGTGTTGAATTGTGTGAATTTGATGGTTGATATGTTTGAATTAAGAGAAAGGATTTAATTGATAAAGTATGGAAGTGGCATTAACTAATTGAAAGGGGCTAATTTAAATACTTTGTAAAGTAAGGGATTTGCATGTCAAATAACCCAAATGTTTTGGGAAGTGGACGGCAATGATGGGAGAAATGGAATATAATAATTAGATTTATGGTAGTGGGAATTTAAATTAATAGAATTAAAGTATGAAAATGATTAAGGTGAAATAAAAATAAGGAAAGATACATTTTCTTTTAATTTAATTTCTTTCATCTTCCTTACCTCTCTCACGAAACAAAGAAAAGAAGAAAAAGCCATTCTAAAACCTCCATGGCCAGACCTTGCATGCGTCTCTAAGATGAGGTATCAAACTCCATTCTTGATAATTTTTGCATGGTTATGTTAGTAGTCTTGAATAGTATTAACTTCATGTACAAATTTTGAGCCTAAAGCCCCCTAGATTCGGCCATTAGCAAGAGCTATGTCTTATTCATGTTTGATGAAGAAATCTTGATCTTGGTTAGTATATTAACTTGTTAATTAAGGAAAATAGGTATGTGTTATGGCTTGGATATTTGGAAACAATCGGTTGGAAGCTAAATGGCTTGACAGAATGGTTTTATGAACTTAGGAAGTCAGGTATAAGGTTCGGCTATTAAGGGAATTAGTCAAAATTTCATGAAAATTTAGTGATTTTGTTTAGGGATTAAATTGCAAGAAAATCGAAAGTAGGAAGGGGTAAATTGCAATTAAACAATTTTGTAAATATGGATGGGAATGACTTATTTGTAGTAATGAAAGATGGAATTATATTAAAGATTGAATTGTATGAAATCTTTTTGTAATAAAGGGTATTCGGCCATGGGGAAATTGAATTGTAAAATAGCATAATTGTTTGTGAATGGTATGTTAGGAACTGAATTGAATCGAGTGTGTAATTATAAGGGTAAATTCGTAAGGATTATAAAACCTTGCAATTGAAATGAATTGAGTTAAATCAACTGGAAATACATTGAACAAATGTTATTTGATATTTCTTAGACCGTGACCAGAAAGAAAAGGAGCTAGATCGGGGGAAGGCCAAAGTGAACGAATAGCCGAGACGTTTGAATTCATCGAATTCCAGGTAAGTCCCTAAGCAATCTAAATGTTATGAAATTGCTCTAAGTACACATATATGTGCATACATATCGTTGTAATATAAATGCCTCTAAATTTTACTTTTGGTCGAATGTGACATATGACATTATTCTATGGTAGTTAGGTTAATTTGAGATTTCCAATGCATGCTTGAGTGTAATGGTGATAAGAAGTTGCTTTCATGTACAGCCATATACAAGCCTACATGTATATTATTGCGAAAAATCAAATGAAGTGGGTTGATCATGCATGGAATAGCCGAATGTGAGTGTACCATGTGGAAGATTGAATGTACAAGTAAATAAATGAATAGTTGGATGGTGGGGACAAGCTAAATGATATAATGCTTTAGGTGTGGAAAGTGTATATGTGGGATGAATGAACTTGTATGTGATATTTAAGTGATATAGTAAATTGGCACTGTGTGTGCGGTAATGATTATGTAACGGCTCTAAGTGAGCGATACGTAACGAAAGGTTAGCACTGTGTGTGCGGAATAATCAAGTAGCGGCTATGAGTGAGCGATACGCTACGGAACACTAGCAATGTGTGTGCTAAGGAATAAGTAACGGCTCTAAGTGAGCGATACGTTACGGGATTGGTACGACACGTACGAATGTTTGTGTAACACCCCAAACCCGGTCAACACACCACGACCAAATCTGGCATGTCACAGAGTGAAAACATTTCGAAGGAACCAAGTTGCCGGTTTAAATTCAGCGAAAAACCCTTTGTTTGCTTTGTGTTTACAGAAATCCGGTGCATGTATAGTTGAAATCGTTAAGTTGCTTTGAAATCCTGAAAATCCGAATGAGTTAAACTTAGTTACTTTAAAACCGTTTGTATTGGAGTTTTGGAAAAAACTTAGATGTGAAAATCATTTAAGTTAGCTTGATTATCATCTTATGTGTTTTGTTACCCGATGGTAACGTTTAGAAACCCCATTGCATAGTATAATTTCGAAAACTTGATTACCAGGTTATTTAAAACATGTTAAACAGTTTACTTAGCCACATTTAAAAATTTAAAGCAGATGTAATAAAACCCAAAATAAAAATACTAATGGCCTTATTACAAACCCAAATAAAACCGAAATATAAAGTTAAAGTACCCAAGTCGAAAATCCATGTAAAATCGAAAACAAGTATCGCATGGCCACCTCGAGTCCACCCGGCTCCTCATCCGCGATCTACGAATCACCTGAAAAGATAAGGGAGAAGGTGAGTCACCAAGACTCAGTGCATAATCCCCCTCCCGAATATGGCAACATCCTTACACAAGTCATAACCAAGTAAACATATCATGCACCCAAACCTAGCCATCCACGACTCTTTTTTCTACCCCGTGTGGTACCAAACCACTGGTGGTGCCAAACCACTGGTGACCCAAAGTCACTGATATCAATAATAATGTGTGCCAAACCACTGGTGACCCAAAGTCACGAATAATCCATATGTGGGGCCAACCCACGTTGTGATACCAAATCACTGGCGACAATCCCGTTTTATCAAATGTGGGGCCAACCCACTGTGGTCCGAAGCCACTGGGACGAGTCGCTATGAGGTGCCAAACCTCTGGTGACCCAAAGTCACAGATATCAATCTTCCCCCTCCTCTCATGTCACCCACATTAATGCTCATGCACACACAAATCATGCCATCATGCTTAATCGTTAAACATATATCGAACATAACATAGTTAATATCATCAGAAATCATGTGCCATAATCTCAACCAAAACGGACTTACCCGAAATCCTTGCTCATACCCATAAAGGTATCCTATCGAAATCTACACAGTTTTCGGCTTTTAACATGTTTAGGTTACTAGCAAGTTTACAACGATTATGAAGTGTGTAAGTTACACACCTGATTACTAATGCGACTACTGAATCCCGAAGATCAAGATCTAACGCACTAGATCCCCCCTTTCCTACATTCGGCCAATGACAACTATTAGCAAAAAGCCATTCGGCTACACTTGTAAATCCCGAAAAGTTAACGCATCTAATAACCATCCTTACCTTAACGCTTTTTTATCACCAGTCACAACCCGAGATATGCGAGATAGAGCCTTCCCCTACAATCGGCCAACACTAAACACTTAATCTTAATAGCCTTTGGCTTTTCAAATAACTAAGAGAAAGATTGAATTGGCATGAAACCTTACCACTGACTTACTAAGACTGATTGACAGAGAATAGATGACCCTGATCCACTGCTTCAAAATCCTGGAGATCCTAGAAGAAACTGATTTCACAGATGAATGAGAACCAAGACAAATGCCGAAACTCGGCTTTTGGTTCTATGTAAGTCGACGGAGAAAAGAAGAAGAAAAATAGAAGGGATTCGGCCAAGGACACTTACCCACTCCAGAACCGATTAGACAAGAAGACCAAAGAAATCTACCCTTAATTGATATTCGGCCAAAGTGTTGAAATAAGAAGAGGAGAGTAAAGGGAGATTTCGGTAATGGTGGTGGAACAATCGAAGGAGTTTCTGCTATGGCTTTTGAAAGAAGAGCAAAAGAGATTCGGCTTTGCAAAGAACCAAGAGAAGATTGATGAACTTTCGGCACAAGAGAAGATGAAGAGAAAAGAAAGTTGCCGATTTGGGAAAAAGAGATGTTGATGCGGTATTGAAACAAATATGAGAGAAAGGAGAGAAAGAAATGAAAGAGATTCGACTAGATGCTTCAGAGAGAATTCAACAAGAGCCTAAGAGCTTTCGGCTTTGGCTTCAACAAGGTACACTAAGGGAGAAATCGACAAAGGCCATGGGATTTCGGCTTTTGGTTTAGAACCGAATGCACTAAGGCATGACTAGCCGAAAATGTCCATCTATCCTGACTAGGGAATTTCGACACTCCTCCAAAGTCTTTCAACCGATCACTTTTCCTCGCACAATTCAAAATTCGGCCAACTACTCAAACTCTTCTTGTCCACTCGTTCAAACGAGTTTGAATTGCTCAAACTCCTAAATTCTCTCTTCTCCACCCGTTTGAATCTATTGACTTGTTCAACAGTTATCCACCAGAGTTTTAGCTAAGAGGGATTCCTGCAGCTCGAACCTCAACTCCCTTCCTCTACTTGTGGCGTCACTCCTCAAGGCCCTAAGTGGCGCCTTCTGCCACTTTACCAAGGCACTTCTTGTGCTTAAGTTTACCACAGAATACACTTAACACCTAGCTCACTCAGCTCCCCTTATCCAGTGCTTAAAAATAAAATTTTTCCTATAGTTCGGGCCTACCCTTGGCTTATATCTATACCCTAAAACACCTCAATTAATAACGCAAATCAGTCCATACACATACAAATAGTTCAAACATAATAGCCCCTATTTAAGGATATTACGCAAATCAATCCATACACATGCAAATAGTTCAAACATAATAGCCCCTATTTAAGGATGTTACAGTTCTACCCCCTTAAAAAAATAATTTCGGCCTCGAAATTACCTGGTCAAAAGAGTTGAGGGTATTGCTACCTCATCACATCCTCTGGTTCCCACGTAGCTTCTTCCACGTCATGGTCCCGCCATAACACCTTCACTAATGGATCTGACTTCTTGCGCAAAACCTTCACATCCCGATCTAGAATCTGCACTGGTTCCTCTTCCATGGTCAAATCTGGGCTCACCTCAATTTCCTCCACCGATACAACATGCGATGGATCTGAACGGTAATGCCTCAGCATGGAGACGTGGAATACATCATGTATCTGGCTCAATTCTGCTGGCAACTCGAGCTGATAAGCTACTGGTCCCACTCGTCTCAACACCTTATATGGGCCAATAAACCTTGGACTTAGCTTGCCTTTCCTTCCAAACCTCAGCACTTTCTTCCATGGCGAGACCTTCAGGAAAACCCTGTCACCCACTGCAAACTCAATATCTCTCCGCTTAAGATCGGCATAGGACTTTTGCCTATCCGAAGCTTCCTTTAGACGAGCTCGGATCAACTTGACCTTAACCTCAGTTTCAGCAACCAACTCTGGTCCCAACATCTGACGCTCACCCAATTCTGTCCAGCATGTAGGTGTACGACACTTCCTACCATACAATGCCTCATATGGTGCCATCTTAATGCTTGCCTGATAACTATTGTTGTATGCAAACTCAGCTAACGGTAGAAATTCTTCCCAGTTGCCTCTGAAGTCCAAAACATAGCCCCTCAGCATATCTTCCAAGATTTGTATCACCCTTTCTGACTGTCCGTCTGTCTGTGGATGAAATGTCGTACTAAAATCCAACCGCGTACCCAACGCCTGATGCAATGCTTTCCAGAACCTCGACTTGAATCTGGGATCCCTATCCAAGATAATCGACACTGGCACACCGTGCAACCTCACTATCTCTGCCACAAACAGCTTAGCTAACTTCGGAAGTGAGTAATCAACCCTTACCGGTATGAAATGAGCTAATTTCATCAAACGGTCCACAATCACCCAGATAAGTCCTTCTTACTAGGCGTAAGGAGTAGCCCACAGACAAAGTCCATAATGATCCTTTCCCACTTCCACTGTGGAATCTTCATCGGCTAAAGTAAACCCGACGGCAACTGATGCTCAGCTTTGACCTACTGACATGTCAAACAATTACTCACAAACTCAGTTACTTCCCGTTTCAATCCTGGCCACCAAAACTGCTCTCGCAAATCCCGGTACATCTTGCTACCTCCAGGATGCATAGTGTATGGGCTGCTATGTGTGTCCTGAAGAATCCTCAGCCTTAACTCGACGTCCTTCGGCATACAAGCTCTCTCTTGAAAACACAACACTCCATCACTGGTTAAGCTGTAACCTTCCAGACCACTATTCTGAACTTGCAACCTCTGAGCAGTCAAACCCTCATCCACTAACTGTTTTTCTTTAATCTGCTCTACCCAAGTCAGCTTAACCTGCAATTCTGCCAAAAGACTCCCGTCGTCATACAAGCTAAGATGAGCAAACATCGCTCTCAGGTCCGACAGTACCTTATGGCTTAACGCGTCCGCTACCACGTTAGCCTTGCCCGGATGATACTCAATTGAACAGTCGTAGTCCTTCAACAGCTCAATCCATCTACGCTGTCTCAAATTTAAATCCTTCTGAGTCAAAAGATACTTCACATGCAGACTATCGACTTCTCTCCGTACAAATAGTGTCTCCATATCTTCAGGGCAAAAACCACTGCAGCCAACTCCAAGTCATGTGTCGGATAGTTAACCTCATGCAGTCTCAGCTGTCGAGATGCATATGCCACTACCTTCCCTTCCTGCATTAGCACACATCCCAAGCCAGTATACGATGCATCACAATATACCGTGAATTCCTTTTCGGCCTCAGGCTGAATCAAAACCGGAGCTTCAGTCAGAATCTTCTTTAACTTACCGAAACTTTCCTGTTGTTTTTCAGACCACACAAATGGAACTTCGGTAATACCCCGCCAGACCTAGAAAACTCCGAACTTCTGCCACTGACTTAGGCAGTTTCCAGTCCAACACTGCCTCAACCTTTCGAGGGTCCACTCTAATCCCTTCAGCTGACACCACGTGCCCCAAGAAAGTCACCTCCCTAAGCCAAAACTCGCACTTACTAAACTTGGCAAATAACTATTTTTCCCTTAGAATCTGCAAAACTACCCGCAGATGCGCATCCTGATCCTTCTCAAATCTTGAGTACACCAGTATGTCGTCTATAAATACCACAACAAACTGGTCCAGATACGGTTGGAACACCCGATTCATCATGTCCATGAATGCTGCCGGTGCGTTAGTCAACCCAAACGGCATTACCAGAAACTCGTAGTGCCCATACCGAGTGCGAAACGCCGTCTTGTGGATATCAGCCTCTTTCATCTTAAGCTGATGATACCCCGACCTTAGATCGATCTTCGAGAAAACCGGTGCCCCCTTAAGCTGATCAAACAAGTTGTCTATCCTCGGCAACGGATACTTATTCTTGATCGTCAGCTTATTCAACTGGCGGTAGTCTATACACATCCGCATTGTACCATCTTTCTTCTTAACAAAGAGCACTGGCGCTCCCCAAGGTGAAACACTTGGCCGGATAAAACCCTGGTCCAACAACTCCTGAATCTGAGCCTTCAGCTCCACCAATTCCTTTGGCGCCATCCTGTACGGGGCAATAGACACTGGCGCAGTTTCGGGTAACAAATCTATATCGAATTCAACTTCTCGATCCGGAGGCAGACCCTGAAATTCTTCTGGAAATACGTCGACAAATTCCTTCACCGTTCGGACATTCTCTACAGCTGACTCCTTGGCCTCCAAGGCACACACATGAACCAAAAATGCCTCACAACCCTTCTTGACCATTTTCTCAGCTTTCAAAGCGGACACCACGTTAGATAGGTAATCTCTTCTATTACCTATCATCACCACTTCTTCACCCTCAACCGTTTTTAAAACCATGCTCTTAGCCGCGCAATCCAAACTTGCTTGGTACTTCACCAGCCAGTCCATCCCAAGAATCAGATCGAACTCCCCAAACGGCAGTTCCATCAGATCAGCCACATACACTACCCCTTGGAGTTCTAGGGGTACATCCCTATACAGCTTATTTACTTCTACAGAGAGACCTAGAGGGCTAATTACTGTCATCTCCCTAGAAGTAATCTCAAAGTCTAAGTTCATGGTTTCCACTATGCTACTAGCAACATACGAATGCATCGAACCAACATCTACCAAAGCAGTATATGGTAGTCCAAAGATTAAGAACGTATCGGTTATGATGTTCGGTGCATTGCCCTCCTCTCGACGCCTCGCCGCATAGACCAATCCAGGCTGTCTTGCTTCAGTGTTGCCTGCACCTCTGCCCGGTGCTCCCCGGCCTCGACCAGAACCATTACCTCCTCTACCAGAACTACGACCCTCTGCGGTTGCGGTCCCTCATTCCTGAACTGAGCATGGCCCTGACCCTCAGACTGAATCCTGGCTAACTTCCGTGGACAATCTCTCACACGATGATCCAGCGACCCACACTCAAAGCATCCTTTGCCACCGGTCCAACATTCTCCCCAATGAGATTTTCCACGCCGATTACACTGCGCTGGTCCCTGATTAGCAGCAACAGGCCTCCCAGACTGATTCAGCCCACCATGCCTAGCCCTTTTCTGAGAATTTTCGGCTGATCCAGATGATCCAAAACCTCTCTTATGTCTATTCCTATCCAGATTCTGTCTCACAGACTCTTTTACCCCTTCGGCTATCTTAGCCTTTTCTACCAGCACAGCAAACTCCCGCTCCTGCTGTGGAGCAATCAGTAATCTCAGCTCGTCTCTCAGTCCGTCCTCAAACTGGACACATCGCTCATGCTCCGTCGCCATGATACCTCGAGCATACCGGCTCAACCTTAAAAATTCTGCCTCGTACTCCGATATGGACTTACTCCCCTGAACCAGTCTCAGAAACGCCTTCCGCTGCGCATCAATATAACTAGATCCAATATATTTCTTTTGATAAGCTGCCTTAAAGTAGTCCTACGTGAGATCATCCACTGCAACACTATCCCAAACCGTGAGCCACCACTGGTATGAGTCATCCCGAAGAAGCGACACTATCCCTTTCAGTTTCTGCTCAGCAGTCAGATCCAAGTCGTCCATGATACGCTCCGTCGCGTCCAACCAATGCTCAGCTGTATTGGGCACCACACTAGAAACACCTCGGAATACCTCGGCTCCATTGGCTCGGAGTCGCTCAGATACAGATTTCTGAGCTCCCGCACCCCCACCTGCTCCAGCCACTCTCTCAAGAACTCGCAGCATCGCCTGCGACACTGTGTCATCCCCCGTCTGATCCTGAAACTCAACACCTGCAGCTGCTGGTGGTGGTGGCATCTCATTTTCTGACCCCTGACAAGACCCCACTGGTTCAGACACGGTCATCCTACCCAGACCGCGTCCACGTGTATTACGACCACGACCTCGAGTGCTCATTTCTAACGTCTCGACTTATCTGATTTAAAAGTTTTATGCGACAGTCTTTATTCCACTATTATTAAGGCACAGTCTTATGAACAGTTCTTTAAAGAGTTTTGTTTCCCGCGAGTTCATAGAATCCTATAAGTTTTCGTCTCTAGGGTAGTCCACTAATAGTATTTTTATAATATCATATATCATCACAATCATAAACAACGGTTAGGGGTACTTACCTGGGCGGATTGGTGCCGAAGACTCGGTGTCATGCTTTTCAAACCATGTATTTTTCCATCAATACTTCTTAAAACCACATTTTAAAACATTTTGGGCCTCGAGCCCACAGCTGAGCTTTTGAACTTGGCTCTGATACCAAAAATGTAACACCCCAAACCCGGTCAACACACCACGACCGAATCTGGCATGTCACAGAGTGAAAATGTTTCGAAGGAAACAAGTTGCCGGTTTAATTTCAGTGAAAAACCCTTTGTTTGCTTTGTGTTTGCAGAAATTCGGTGCATGTATTGTTGAAATCGTTAAGTTGCTTTGAAATCCCGAAAATCTGAATGAGTTAAACTTAGTTACTTTAAAACCGTTTGTATTGGAGTTTTGGAAAAAACTTAGATGTGAAAATCATTTAAGTTAGCTTGGTTATCATCTTATGTGTTTTGTTACCCGATGGTAACGTTTAGAAACCCCATTGCATAGTATAATTTCGAAAACTTGATTATCAGGTTATTTAAAACATGTTAAACAGTTTACTTAGCCACATTTAAAAATTTAAAGCTGATGTAATAAAACCCAAAATAAAAATACTAATGGCCTTATTACAAACCCAAATAAAACCGAAATATAAATTTAAAGTACCCAAGTCGAAAATCCATGTAAAACCGAAAACAAGTATCGCATGGCCACCTCGAGTCCACCCGGCTCCTCATCCGCGATCTACGAATCACCTGAAAAGATAAGGGAGAAGGTCAGTCACCAAGACTCAGTGCTTAATCCCCCTCCCGAATATGGCAACATCCTTACACAAGTCATAACCAAGTAAACATATCATGCACCCAAACCTAGCCATCCACGACTCCTTTTTCTACCCCGTGTGGTACCAAACCACTGGTGGTGCCAAACCACTAGTGACCCAAAGTCACTGATATCAATAATAATGTGGTGCCAAACCACTGGTGACCCAAAGTCACGAATAATCCATATGTGGGGCCAACCCACGTTGTGATACCAAATCACTGGCGACAATCCAACCCACTGTGGTGCGAAGCCACTGGGACGAGTCGCTATGAGGTGCCAAACCTCTGGTGACCCAAAGTCATGAATATTAACTGTGGTACCAAACCTGTAACAGACCAATTTTGACCCTAATCGGATCGGTGGTTTCGGGACCACGAATCCAAGTCGATAAATATTTTTTTTTTCTTATATCTTATCTCTATCGTATGTGAATTGATGTGTGTGAAAGTCTCGTAGAAGAATTTAATCGTTTGAGTGTTTAATTAGCTATAAGGATTAAATTGCTAAGGTGGCCAAAGTAGTGAGCATGAAATTGGAAGGGCAAAGTGACTTGTTTATTAAACTTAGGGATTTGCATGTCAAATTTCCCATTTTTAATATAGTGGACGGTAAGCATGCAATACATATTCTATTTTCTTAGTATAATATTTTCTTTAAAGCATTATTATATTATAAGCATGCCAAGAATATTATGTTTTCTAAGTATAATATAATTTAAGTATTATTATACTATAAGCATGCTAAAATAATGTGTTAATAGATTTAAACAAAAAGGAAATTATTTTTATTTCTCTTCCCTCATTCATCTTCTGCCCGAAATCACCTTCAAGAAGAGAAGAAAATTCATCTTCTCCATTCGGCCGTTGCATGTGTTAAGCAAGGTAAGATTTTGAACTTTAACTTAACAATCCATCTTTGAAATTGGTTGATTTCTTTGATCACCATTGAAAACAAGTAAAAAAATTTTGTTAACATTAGGCAAGATGAGGTTCGGCCATGGGTGGAAATCTATAACTTATTGTGCAAATAGAATTTAGATAAAATGAGAAGATGTAGCTTGAGTTTGTAAGAAAAATTGTTTTTATTTATGCAAGAGGATGCCCTTATATTCGGCCGAATGTGAGATAACCATTCATGAATTCTTTCTCTTGTTTTGATGTTCGGTCATACATATATAGTGTAATTGGCCATGGATGATTGGTTATACTTAGATATAGTTATTGGGTGAACTAAGTATAACAGTCAATTGCTTGAAGTAAATTAGTGGAAGGGGTAAAATGATAGAAGGAAAAATTATAGAGAATCCTAGGGACCTAGTGACCATTCGGCCATTGAGGAGAAATCCCAATTTGTTGCAGTTTGTATTGCGGTGCACTATGAGTTAAATTGAATAAGTTGAATGCTTAAATTTTTGTGTGATTATTGTTTAAGATTAAATAAAGGAAGTAGGAAATTCGATTCTTAGCTTTTCTTAAATTAAGCTATGTGCATTTTGTTTTGAGTTGAGCAAATGGATAGAATGAAAATGAATAAAATTTACTTGACATTTCTTAGATCGGGAACAAAAAGAGAAAGAACTAGATCGAGGAAAAACAAAGGTTCTCGAATAGCCGATTTACACGGCCTATCGACAACCGAGGTAAGTCCTTAAATTAAATTATGTTAAATAACAACTTATCATTATATTATATGATAACGTTGAATAAATGTTGGTATATAGATATGCTATAGCCGAATGTATATATGTGTATTAGATTAAATATATAGTTTGATAGCGTACTATGAATGAGTGCCTTAATGCGATTCGTGAAATCATACGATGACGTAAGGATTTTAATAGTTAAGGTAAATAAACTTAGTTGAAGTGAATATGTAATACAGTACGAAAGATGTGCGAAATGATTGACCACAGTGACTAATTTCGGGCTTAAAGCCTAGCAGGCCTAGTGCCGGTGATTTATTTCGGGCTTTGAGCCTAGCAAGCCTAATGCCAGTGACTAATTTCGGGCTTTGAGCCTAGCAGGCCTAGTGCCGGTGTTACTTATCGGGCTTTACCGCCTAGCAGGCTTGATGACGGTGATGTGTTTTATAAAGGAGAATCAAAGATTATTCAAGACAAACCTTGATTAAAATATTTACCTAACAGCTCCGGTAAGCATTGAAGGTATGTTATATTAATATTGTTTGAGTTAAACTAATACCATGAGAGCTAAGTTATGTATGCATGAGGTTAAAAATGGAAGTAAAGGAATATTATATGATTGAAATTAAGTTTAATGTACTACTAAGGGAATTCGACTTTCGAGTACAAATGATAAGAATAAAGGAAATATCAATGTAATGTACTTATTTGAGTTTTAAGGCGAGGTAGGTTGATGGAAATGAAGTCTAATTTACTGGGGTCAATGAACTACTAGTATTCGGCCTTGTATAAGAAAGATACTTAATTGTTTATGTGTAATTTTTATAGTTGAATGTTTTAAAAGTTTAAATTGTTTAAATGGCGTATCATAATGAATTTAGGACTTACTAAGCTAGTAAGCTTATTTGTGCAAATTGTCCTCTCTTGTTTTATAGATAAATTCCAGCTACAAGCTCGTCGGGATCGTCAAGAAAGTCGGCCACACTATCGACAAATTTTGGGTATTCCTTAGTTTGCTCTAATTTCGATAAAGGCATGTATAGGAGGAAATTTTGAATTGACCTTGTTTGGGTAGAAACCTTCATATTACATGTATTATAGCCATACGAATATGGCTTAAATTCAGTTTAATTGTGTGAAGATATATGGTTTGATAATTTGGTAATGCGCATGAGTATATTATTATGATGCGGAAATATTGGAAATTTTGTTTAGACATATTCGGTTTTAATCTAGGTATGTTGCATTGTATATATATATAATTCGATAGAAAATGTTTTGGAAGTCTATACCATAGTATTATTATATGTATGTCACCTATGAATGCATGAACATGGTGTGAGTAAAATATATAATAAATAGTAAATAATGGATGCTTGTTGAATTATGGCATGTAAGATATTAGTTAAGTATTTCGCTTATCATGTATTTGTGATGTGTTTGGTATAAACATATAGTTTAAAGTAATAATATATATGGTTTAAGTTCGTTCATTATGATAAGCATATCGTATATTCGACTATGATACTCAATTAGTTAAGTTCGGATTAGTAAGATGAATATGAATATAGTTAGTATGGTTGATTGAACATGAATATGTGATTAGTTGAGTGGTTAAATATATATATATACATATTTATAATCTGGGTAAATTAATTAGCATGTGATTTAGTGAAAGTATTGGTTATAAATTTTCCTTAAAATAACTAAGTTGAGATGATTATATGCGTATGTATTTGTGATATGAGAAGGGATATATATTTGGTGTTCGAAATGGTGTTTGTGTATACATAATGTTCACCCATTTTTTTATGACTTGTAAGTTGCATGAATATTCTAAAGTGGAAAATGGATTGGTCGAATAGATCATGAGAGGAATGACTAAAGTTATATGCTAGACCATAAAATAAAAAAAATTGCTATTGCCGAATGCACTGATATTATTATATTATTTTTTTACTATGTGTGAAATTGGTTATTAAGTTATCAAGTGAATAATATAATGTTTTATAACTAAATGACATAATTTGTGTTTATAGTTTAAAAAAAAATGTGATAAGTTTGTTTATACACTAGTGTTTGACTATCATGCTTGAAATAAATTGAAAGGTATTTATATTACTATGCTTATTTGATTTAATATGTGTTTGCCAAAAATTTGGAAAATTGTCTGGTAATGCCTCGTAACCCCAATCCGGCGACAGATACGGGTTAAGGGTGTTACATTTGATTGGTATCAGAGCTTACGGTTTAGTCGATTCTAGGACTACTGTAGCGTGTGTGAGTCTAGCTATACATGCCTTTATCATATATTGATAGTGTGGTGACTTTTGACAGCCTGAACTTTGTTTTATATAGTAAATGTATACTGATTCTGAAAGAGCCGTAGCGGATGATGTAGAGAGTGTAGCGCCTGACCGTGCACATGAATCAGTGCCGGTAGACTCTCGACCTGTTTCGGGTAGTCATGAAGGAGAGACTAAGCAAGCCTTCTATCAGATGATGAACGACTAGTTTACCCAGTTTATTCAGACTAACCCGGCTGTACACCAACCTCCACCCCCGAATAATTCAAATCCGATTCCTTCAGCACCCCCGATGATAGATCTGGTGAGATCTAGTACGCCCCCAGTTGATAAAATCTGAAAATTTAGGGCCGAAGAATTTAAAGCCAATGATGATGATGACGCAGAGCGAGCTGAAATGTGGCTTGATAACACTATTCGGGTACTTGATGAGCTATCTTGTACTCCAGATGAATGCCTGAAGTGTGCTATATCTTTACTGCGGGACACTGCATATCACTGGTGGAATACACTAGTATTAGTAGTTCCGAAAGAAAAAGTGACATGGGATTTCTTCCAGAATGAATTCCACAAGAAATATATCAGTCAAAGATTCGTTGATCAAAAACGGAAGGAGTTCCTTGAGCTGAAACAGGGGCGAATGACCGTGACAGAATATGAAAGAAAATTTGTCAGGCTCAGCAGATATGCTAAAGAGTGTGTTTCTACTGAAGCTATTATGTGCAAAAGATTCGAAGATGGCCTGAATGAAGATATAAAGATGTTTATTGGCATTCTTGAAATTCAAGAATTTGTGACTCTAGTTGAGAGAGCTTGCAAAGCTGAAGAGCTCGGGAAAGAGAAAAGAAAAGCTGAGACAGAAGCTAGAGACATTCGTAAAAGACCTTCGGGTAAGGTCTTCCATTCCACAACCAAGAAGTTCAGAGATGACTACAGCCGACATAAAACTACTACGGATCCACCTAGACGGGATCGACCTCCTATGAGCTCTCGAGCTACCTCGATAGCCAGTGTTGGTAACGTTCCACAGAATAGAGTTGAATGCAAGCACCGTGGAAAATGGCACTCAGGGAGTTGTAGATTTCACGATCAGTCTTGCTTTAAATGTGGATCGTCAGATCATTTTATTATAGAATGTCCGAGGTTAGCTGATCAGAATATAGTTCAGAATATTAAGCCAAGCAACATGTCAGTGCGAGGCAGACCACCCAGACATTCAGGCAATGTAGGTGGTAGTCACAAAGGAACGTAGAACACGACAGTTCGATCTGAGGCTAGAGCTCCAGCAAGAGCTTATGCTGCACGAGCCAGAGAGGATGCTTCCTCCCCTGATGTCATTACTGGTACTTTCACCCTTTACGATACTACTGTGATTGCACTAATTGATCCTGGTTCGACTCATTCTTATGTGTGTGAAACTTTAGAATTCGGTAAGACTCTGCTAGTTCAGTCTACCGAGTTTGTGATTCGTGTGTCCAACCCTTTGGGTAGATGTGTGCTTGTTAATAAAGTGTGTAGAGGTTGCCCGTTGATGATTCGGGATTATTGCTTCCCAGCCGATTTAATTTTGTTGCCCTTTGACGAATTTGATATAATCTTGGGTATGGACTGATTAACTTCACATGAGGCAGTAGTGGATTGTAAAAGAAAGCTTATTGATTTGAGATGTCAAAACGGTGAGACTGTCAGAGTTGAATCCGGTGATGTAAATGGGTTGCCTACAATAATATCTTCAATGTTAGCCCGGAAGTATGTGAGAAAAGGGTGTGAAGCTTATTTGGCTTATGTACTGGATAATAAATTGTCCGAGAAACAAATTGAATCTGTATCGGTTGTAGGTGAATACCCAGATGTGTTTCCTGAAGAACTACCGGGTTTACCACCAGTACGAGAGATTGAGTTCGGCATTGAATTAGTACCGGGTACGACTCCGATTTCGATAACTCCGTACCGAATGGCACCTACTGAATTAAAAGAATTGAAAGCGCAGTTGCAAGAGATGACAGATAGGGGCTTCGCACGACCGAGTTTCTCTCCTTGGGGTGCACCGGTTTTATTTGTGAAAAAAAAGAGCTTGACCTGGATTACCCATCCGAGATAAATCCAATCCATAACATATGCTTGAGAGGACTTATATCAGAACTACTCGTCTAGGCTAAATCCTTTCTGTAATGAAGTCATTAGGATTACCCATTCGAGCCTAATCCATTCTACAACAAATGCAGGACCTCATTCATTTCGGCAATTACATTTATCCATCTATTTTCAATTATTCAACCAGGATTCAACGTTTTCAAGTATTTTTTAGTATGTGATTATTTCATACATCTATCACATCCATATGATTCAAATGATCACATTCCATATTCATTCCAAGCATAAAAGTAACTTTTTCATCGTTTATTCTTTATTAGGCATTATCGTGGATCGAGCTTTGTTAGAAAAATTTTCAATGTCCCATATATATATATGATATTTATACAATTCACAATGCAACTATTAATTCAAGCATATAAACCTACACAATTTAGTTGCACGAACTTACCTCGACAAATGTTCGTGTACATAAATCTACTAATCCGACATTTTCCTTTTTTCCTCGTTCTAACTCCGTATTGGTCTATCCGGATCTATATAAGTAAATTTAACATCAATTTATCACATTTCATATTCATGTGGACTCAATTTACATCCTATGAAAAATTACCATTTTGCCCCTAACTTTTCCATAAATTCCAATTTCGTCCCTAGGCTCGGAAAATGAAATTTGTGCAATTTTCCCTATTCCAAGCCTAACCAAAATTTCATCACAAAATTTACAGCACATGTATTCATAAAAATTCAAAATTTTTCATCAAATTTCACAACTTTACATTTTAGTCCCTAAATCATGTTTTCATAAAAAATCACTTTATAAAAGTTGTTTATCTATCAACAACCTTTCATTTTGTACCATAAATTTATAATTTTCAACATATTCAACCATGAACCATTTTTCATACTTTGATAACTTTTCAAATTGATCCCCTAAATAGATAGATTAAGCTATCCCGGTTTCAAAAATATCAAAATTACTAAAAACGTGATAAGAAAACTTACCCAATTTGGCCAAGAAAGCTTGCTTTCTCTTTCCTAGGGTTTCCATGGAATATTTTGGGGAGGAAGATGAGAAAATAAGATGATAATTCTTTTATCATCTTTTAATTAATTAAAATATTTCACTTTCCAATTTAGTCCTTGCCCTTTTTCTAAATTGCCAAAGATGTATCATCCAAAAATATCTACTAACTTTTTATTATTGTTCTAATTACAGTATAAGGATCTCAAGTTTTGAATCCCATAGCTATTTAATCCTTATAGCTACTAGAATTCAACTTTTGCATTTTATGCGATTTGGTCCTTCTAGTAATTAAGGACATAATCGATAAAAGTTTGTTTTCAAAATTTTCACATGACATTTCTATCATATTACGGACCATATAATAAAATAAAAATAAATTTTATTTTTGGCTCGAATTTGTGGTCCCGAAACCACTGTTCCAATTTCACTGAAATTTGGTTGTTACACGTAGTGTGCTTAATCATATAATTGTAACCTTTCTTTTACATCATTGCTCACACGAGCTGTGAAATGGGCATTGCTCACATTAGCTGTGGGTCGGAACGTAAGCTACACAATACTACTCACACAAGCTGTGGAGTATCTGTAACAAATGCAGGATCTTAGCCATCGGTAGAACATTCAAGACCAGCACATAAAACATGATATCCCTAATGACATGTCATTTGTATCCTACAAATTCTTAAGGTTCAACCGGGACTCAATAATAATCGTAGCATTGTCTTGGATATACATCATTCAATAGCATTATAAATACATAATAACATACAAATAAATAACATGAATAAAGTAATCCGTACATACGAACTTACCTCGACGAATAGGGCGTAGAAACAAAATTGAGCTAATCCAAGGCTTTAGCTTTTCCTTGATCTAAATCCGTACCTAGTCTATCTTAATCTAAATAAACAAATTCAATCCATTTAACATCTCTAGCATTCAATTTAGTCAACATTTCATAATTATGCAAAATTACCAATTTACCCCTAACATTTTAACTTTTACAATTTAGTCCTTAAGCTCATAAATTGAAATATAAGCATTTTAATCCTCTTTTCAAGCTAGCTACTTTTTTCTAGAGACTTAAAACCAGTTCATAGAAACCATCATTTCACAAATTTAACATGAACTTTTACCATTTTTACAAACAAGTCCCTAAATACAATTTTCATCAAAAATCACTTTACAAAATTTGTTTAGTTATCATCAAGGACTCATAATATATCATTAAACATCAAGAATCACATAAAAGCATCCATGGCATAACCCTCGATTTTTTACAATTTTGCAAATTGATCCCTGGGCTAGCTAGATTAAGATAAAATGACCTTAAAACATAAAAATCATTAAAAACGGGATGAAAAACACTTACCATGCACCAAATTTAAGCTTGGCTGAACAAGCACTCAACCATGGAGGTTTTTATTCTTTAAAATCGGTTAGGGCATGAGAAATAAAGATGATACCATTTTTCATTTCTTTTCTTTTAACCTTATTTAACTAATTACCAAATTAACCTTTAAAAACTTTAATAATTTCAACAAAACCATGTCCATAAACATCCACTATCAAATCAACTGGTCTACTTACCATCCAAGTCCTTTAGATTAAAATATAATAGCTATTTGACACCTTTAACTGATAGAACTCTACTTTTACACCTTTTATGATTTAGTCCTTTTCACTTAATTAATCATGCAAACATCAAAATTTCTTAACAAAATTTTAATATGACTTTACTAATATCCCATAAACCTTAAAATAATAATAAAATAATAATTTACTCATTAGATTTGTGGTCCCAAAACCATTATTCTGATTTCACTAAAAATGTGTTGTTATAGAAAGTCCGAATGAGTGATTCAGATTCTAGAAAACATGTTACGATGTTGTGTGATTGAATTTTGGGGTAGTTGGGAGAAATTCCCACCATTGGCTGAATTTGCATATAACAACAACTATCAGTCGAGTGTTAAAATGACACCATACGAGGCTTTATATGGTCAATAGTGCAAAACCTCGTTATATTGGTTCAAGCTAAGTGAGGGAAAGTTGTCAGGAATTGACTTGATTCGTGAGACTAAAGTTAAATTCAAAATTAATCGTGACTGTCTAAAAACTACTCCAAACCGTTAGAAATCTTATGCTGATTTGAAAAGGAAAGATATTGAGTTTCAAACAGGTGAAAAAGTATTTTTGAAAGTCTCACCTTGTATGAGATTCTAAAGAGAATTGGACTTGTCTCATATCGGTTAGCTTTCCCTCCTAAATTAGAGAAGATATATAATGTGTTTCATGTGCTGATGTTATGTCATTATCGTTTTGATCCTTCGCACGTGTTATCTCACGATGAAATAGAGCTTCAACTAGATTTGTCGTATCCTGAGGATTCGATAAAGATGTTGGCTCGGGAAGTGAAAGATTTACGTAATAAAATACTACTGTTAGTGGAAGTATTATGGCACCGACATGGTATTGAATAGGCTACATGGGAAATGGAGGAAACTATGAAATCATAATACCTGAATCTATTCTCAAGTAAAAATTTCAAGGGCAAAATTTTTTAAGCGGGAGAGTTGTAACAACCTGAAAGTCAGTGGTGTCGGAAACTGTTGTTTCGAAACCCCATCTCCAATGAGTGACTCCATAAATATTAATATTTAATATTTACTAGTCTATTTAGTATTATATTGAATTTCGGTCTGACAAATTTGTTCATTGAATAGTTAATTAAGGTACAAGCATTTTGACCCTAAAGTTAGTGGCATTGGAAAATGAGGTATTAGGACCTTGTTTCCATAAACCGAGCCCTTGAATATTTAATAAATATTCTTATTAAATATTTACATTTTTTTGTATAGGTTAATCAAATTTTGAATAGGTAATTTTGTCGAATTAGTGGATAAATAAGATAGAATGGCTAAATCGTAAAAACCATAAAAGTTAATGGCTGTAGATTTTTATTTCCGAAAGAACTAAACCAATAATTAAAATATGGTCTAAAATGGAAAATAACCATTTTCTAGCAATAGTGGATGGTTAATGATGTTTTATTATATATATTTATATGTTTAATTTTATAATTATAAAATTATAGTAAGTATAATAAGCAAAACAAAAAGAAAACAAAAACCTTTATGTTCATCTTACCATATTTTTCAACAAATTCATAAAGAAAAAATAGGCTTCCATAGTCTAGCTTCAAGTCCTTAAATTCTAAGGCAATAATTGTCATTTATTTGTCAATTTTATGTTTTTGAGATCCCGAGAGCTTGATTTAGCTAGCCTAGGGATTAAATTGTGAAACTAATAAGTTTCTAAAAGTTAACATTGTTGAATCTTGAAGCTTTTTGTATTAAATTGTTATATTTTAAGCTTAGAAATGAAAAATGACTCAATCATAAGGTACAAGTTGTTAGTTTTGAACATAGGAACTAAAGTGTAATAATTTCAAATTTGGCATAAATTTTCTATAATTATAGGTTTTGATGGTCTGCAAAAGGATGAAATTGAGATAGGTTTTGAAATCAAAGCTCAAATTTGAAATTTATGGCATTTTTTATTTTAGGGACTAAATTGAATAAAAGGAAAAACTTTAGGGAATATTCATAAATCAAAATTAAAATTTCATATGCATATATTTAAGTGTTATAAGGTATTTGGGATTGATAAATTGAAATTAAATTATCTCATAGATCAAGATTTGAATCGAGTCGAGGATAATCGAGGAAAAAGGAAAATTGTTAACTAGTCCATACGATTCAACTTGTTGCTAAGTTTTATCAGGTAAGTTCATATTGTATAGATATATATTCAATTGTTTTACATACTTGAATTATAATATGTGTATGTAATTTGAGTTATTTACAAATAGGTACAACAAGGGGAGTTGTGGACTGAATTGTAAAGGAATACTTAAATGTGTTAATTATGCCCGAGTGAACATATTACAGGATAGGATACAATTGACATTTCAATAGGTTTATTTGCATTCTTGTACGAGTTTTCACTTCAGTGCCTCTATTTGCACTTTGGTTCCTCCGTTTACACTTCGATGCCTCCTGGTGTGTTGTAGTTACTCTTGTATTCGAATTTATTTATTATAGTTCATCGGGCTATTGGATTAAAGTTTTGAAATGGAAATATGGATAAATTTTGTAAGGTTGTCATTAAATGACTATATATGGACATATTGAGGTAAATTGTAATGCCCTAAAATCTAGGTAATTATTTTTATATGTTTGAAGCACAACTATCTGCCTATCTTAGGGGTTAAGTGATTTGGGTATGTTTGGGAGTGTCTGAGAAGTCCCGGGTTCAAGCCTGGGCTTGTGAAAAAGTTTTCTTTTTTAGGGAATAAACCCTTGCCTACAGTTAGTAGGCTTTTAAATTATTGTGGGTAAAAGCAAGACATAAAAAGCCTTCTGGTCTAGGGGGTAAGTGGTGTGTTACCTATGCTAGTGGACTGAGGCTCGAATCTTGGTGGAGGCAAGGGAGTATTTATTTTGCTGTTGTGTCATGGGGGGAGTTGTAGTTTGATTGAAACACTGAAGTGGTTGAGAAGAATCCAAATTGAGTGGTTGAGGGGAGGTGTGATCGAGTGGAGAGATTTGAGGAGAGATTTTAGGAGAAAATAAAGGGAAGTGAGGGGAGAGGGAGTGTTGTGCCGAAATTGGACTCCAGCACTCAAGAAATTCGGCCAGAGTGGTATACTCCTCTTTAGGTATACTCCTCATTTTGATTTTGCTTGGGATTTGTTTTTCCTCCGTTGCTTGAAGGCCTAATGTGGTAGGGGTTTTGTTTCGCCCCATTTGTTTTCTTTTTGATAACCATTTCTTTGGTTGTAACACCCCCAAACCCGGCCCACAAGTCCTGACCGGATCTGGTTATGTCACTTCGGAAACCGTTTGCAAAATCTTTGACTTTAGAATAAAACTTGAAAATTCTATTAACTTTTGGAAACCATGTCTTTTCTTTTAAAATTATAAATAAAGCTTTGTTATTAAAAATAATCCATATTAAAACTTTAGTATAAAAATATATAAATACTTTGATTAAATAGGTTGCTAAAATTAAAATCATCTTCACATAATAATTTCTTTTAAGTAAACCATAATATCAAGTAATATCAAAAATAGTGATAACAAAAATAATAATAATAAGGCCCTTATTACAAAAAATAATTAATCCAAAACACTTTGTATTAAAAATTGCCTAAAAATAATTAAATCAATCTCCTTCTGCATGGGCCACCTTGCATCCTCTCCAACCCGGTCCGATCAACCTGTCACCTGCGATGTTTGAAAATAATTGGGTGAGTCATAATGACTCAGTGTGTAAGTTAACCACTGAAATCCACCCACATGCTAGCCACATAATATCCCAATTATCAAATGCAACAAATAATATATTCATTTTAACAATTACCACAATCTGGGCTTGGCCCACATTCAAATCATACTCAAATACTGGGCTAGGCCCATTTCTCAATAAACCACATATCAACTGGGCTTGGCCCATTTCCACGTATGTTCCCAAAACATACCTATCCACATGTCATATTGGGCTTGGCCCATTCCATATTATTACAAAAATAATGCAGCATGATACCCAACCCAAACCTAGGGTCCATCCGCTACACACCCCCTTATCCAGCCTACCACACACCAGGGGACTATCGAGTCACCCTCTCCTTTTCCCTCCAAAAAGGCAACCAATGCCATCCACGAGGGAGCACATAGCAACCCATCAAGCCACGATATGGCATAAAGCCGATATCAATCAAGGTAACCACGCGAACTAAATCGCAAAGATCCACAACGCGACCTCAGTCAGCGCCAATCCACGATGTAGCACAAAGCTGACATCAACCACGTACTCGAAGTACACTCGTACCTTCTTTTCATAACCCACCCATGCACATGCCACATAAAATATAATCGTGATAATGCATGCACATGCTTATTAATATCCATAAACATACTCATAAACAAATAATCACATTGCAACAGGTCCGATACTAACCTGATCATCGCTATACCCTTTAGGGGTATATATGGCACACTTATTACTGCACTTGTTAGTAAAACATATAACACATAAAACCCGGAAACAGTGGGTTAGTTACACACCTTATAACCTGAAGTTCTAAACCCTCGATTTCAACGCTATCGCTTAGCGAGACCACAGCTATCTGCCTAACATTTTCTGCTGCACGTCCACACCCCGGTGGCCAATCCCGAACTGCCGAGACGGCTCTTTTCTTAAACTTCGGAACAGGGACTTTCCCTTTCCCTTCTTGACTGGTATTGGTCTCCATCAAAAAGCTTAATCAGAATCACACCATTAATCAACAAAGCCACAATCTACTCTTAACAAATCTAAGTTACTTACTAACATCCTTACCGAAATAATCTGAGATCCCGAAGGCCTTCCTTTGCTTCTGTCGATTTGCCCTTGATGAGTAACCGAATTCAAACAGTCCCTAAGTGCTCCCTCGCGCTAGCTACATCAGAAAAACACATCATCATGGCCCTAAAGATCATTCGGCCAACCAAAGGAATCAAGGCCTAAATTCCTGATTCGGCATCTTATGGAAGAGAATCCCGGAATATACCTTAAAGATAACACTTACCCTTAAAACTAAATGGAGATGAACCGAGGAGATCACCCTTGCTGATATTCGGCCAACCACACTAGGATGCCAACGATTTCGACAATGGTGCTCAATAATAAAGGAGTTTCGGCCTAGTCTAAAGGTTAAAGAATCAAAGTTGAAGGAAATAAAAAGGTATAGAAAAGAAGAGAGTGAAAGGAATTCGGCAATGAATTGGTTGACTACAACTTTCGGCAAAACTAAGAGAAAATAAAATAAAAGAATAGGGAGAGGGAGTAGAAGAAAAATTTGGCACAAGCAATTAAAATGAGAGACTAAAAAAAATATGCAAAAGGGTGTTTCCCCTATTTATAAAATTCGGCCACTAACCGAATGAAGAACCCAAGATTCGGCCATCCTCCTACTAATTCAAATTGAATTAGTCCAATTCAAAAACAATTTGAATTGCTCCACCATTATCCCACTTATTAGATAAAATAATAATAATCCTATATTTAATATAACTAAGTAGATAAAATAGCAACTTTATCCAATATCACTACTTAAATCAAAGTAAAAGACCACCCCTTGGCCGGCCACCACTTCTTTTTTTTTAATTCTAAACCAATTTCCTTTCCTATCTTAAACTCTTATTTTATCACCTCATAAAAAAAACAATCTAATAATAATTATCCTACAATTATCCTACCACTAAAAAAAAAAACAAAAGAATAAACTCATAATTATCTCCTTCAGCCGAATTGAAAACAAAATTAATCCTAATCTTATCCCATTTGAAGCCCCCCATGTGCCGTCCAATACCCCAATCGGCAGCAAAAAAAATAAAAACCAAACCACCTACAGCCCCCAGGATTCGAACACAGGACCTGGGGGAACCCTGCTGCCAAGTAGCGCCCAGGCCACCTGGGCCACCTTGATTTTTATGCCATAAAGCCACCCATTTTATTTTTAAACCCTTCCTACGCCAACCCATAACCGCATATAAAAATAAAACACCAAAATGCCGCTTCTACCACTCAAACCAGCGCCCTCACCCTCCTCCAGCGCCTAAGTGGCGCACGGGCACCACTTTGCCAATGCCTTTCTTGTGCCTTAAACTCCACAATTTTATTTTAAGGCCTTTCTACCCTATTTCCCTCTTATTACCCTAAAATTTAAAAAATTTTCTAAGGCATCCCTTGCCTTCTAAGGTTCTCCAAAACCCCTAAAATTCCTCCAACAGGACCTTAAGCCTTCTAAATGCTCGGGTTATGCTCCAAACGCATAACCCCTAAACCAGGGTGTTACAATTCTACCCTCCTTAAAATAATTTCGTCCTCGAAATTACTTACTACCATGCAATCCTAACTCCCTACTCTACGCCTCCGCTGCGCACTCTGCTTTCAATTCATCATACTTCCCAAACATAGTCTCTAAGTTCTCACTCAAGATCCAAATCATACAGGAAAGAATTAACTTACATACAAGGAGAACAATTAAAGAGTATTCTGAAACAAAAGAGCTTACCCGATATCACATCCTTGGTTGACTTTGACTAGAACCATGACCCTTCGTTGCTCGAGGACAATTCCTAACCAGATGTGCCTTAGATCCACACCGGAAACATTCTTTATTATTCCCCCAACACTCTCCTGTGTGAAGTCTTCCACATCGAACACAAGAATGATTCCGATCCACTGGTACAAGTGCACGTATAGGATTCTCGATCCTTGGTCTTTTCTGGACATTACCAAACGATGCTGATGGTCCAACACTTCTCTTATTCTCGTTCCTATTCTTCTCTCGGTTTTCTCTTATAGTCTTTTTAACCTCTTCAGCGATCCGAGCTTTCTCCACTAGCACCGCGAAGTCTCTCTCCCTCTGCGGAGCAATCAGCATTCGAAGTTCATCTCGCAACCCGTCCTCAAACCGAACGCACTTCTCATAATCAGTGGCCACAATTCCTTTAGCATACTGGCTTAACCGCACAAATTCCGCTTCGTACTCAGCTATCGACTTACTTCCTTGTACTAGATTCAGAAACGCTTTCCTTTGCGAGTCCAAATAACTGGCTCCTACGTACTTTCCTTCAAACTTAACCTTAAAGAAGTCCCAATCCAGTCGATCTGCCGGTACACTTTGCTTGACAGTGAGCCACCAACGATAAGCTTCATCGCGAAGCAACGAAACAGCACCCTTCAGCTTTTCTTCATTGGTGCAGTCCAAATCGTCCATGATTCTTTCAACTGCTTCTAGCCAATATTCCGCTACGTTAGGAGCTACTCCCGACACTCCTCTAAAGATCTCAGCCCCATTCGACCTGAGCCTCTCGGACACTGACTTCCGAGTTCCATTTCCCCTACTAGCTCTTGCCACTTGCTGTAGCACTCGTAGCATGGCTTGCGACACTGCGTCATCTTCTTCCGTCTGATCTTGCTCCTCCGCGACCACTGCTGGCGGTGGCACTTCACTTTCTGACCCATGGCCAGACCCTACTGGTTCTGAAGCTGCCATTCTACCTCTACCGCGTCCCCTAGAACTCATCTCTATCGTCGCGATTTAATCTGATTTAAGAAATTTTATGCATTAGAAATTTTGTTCCACTATTTAATCGCGAGCAAATTTTTATGAAAGAAGGGTATTTTAAAGTAGTTCTTTCGATCACACAAAGTCTCAGTTCCAGTTTGCTACCCTAATTCAAAGAATCACATTTACACACACACACATTCATTCGTCCACAAGAACACATTTTTCCCTCAATAGAGGCACATTCAGTGGTATCTACCACCCACATTCACTATTCGGACCTTTCTGCCCATTTCTACCCCAGGGGTATTTCCGTCATTTTTCTACCGGGTATTTTCGTGAATAAATCAAAGCGATTTCGAAAAATTTACTAAATCAGGGTCTTTTTAAAATTCCCAAAACTGAAGAGTATTTTCTAAAATTCCGCAAATTAAAGGTATAACAGGATTTTGGTAACCAGGGGTATTTTGGTAATTTTGTCAATCAGGGTAATTTTGTGAATTTCCAAAGTCAGGGTTATTATTTTGAAATACAGAAAATTGGATACTTTTGCAATGTAAGAAAATTTTATTAAGTTTGGGGTTAAACCAGAAATTTTAAAAGTCAGGGCATTTTAGTAATTTTCAACATAGGGGTATTTTTGTAAATTTCCTCAAATCAGGGTATCTTGATATTTTGAAAGCTAGAGATTTTGATATTTTACAAAGTAAAAATTATGTTAACAAAAGTTGAGGGTAGTGCGGTAATTTTACAACACAGGGGTATTTTTGTAATTTTGCCGCTAGGGGCATTTTGGTAATTTTGGTAAATTGAGAAATCATTTTTCAAAATCAGATTTAGGGTTTACAAATAAAAGGGTAAGTTTGAAAGTTTTAAAAAAAAAAACTAAGGGTTTTAAAACAGCAAGGCCAATCCCTTTCGGGTTTTATTTATTGTTTAGCCTATGACTGAGTCCTCTTAGTTAGGGTGAACCGAAGCTACGCACCAGGTAGGAATCCCGCGAAGAGGAGGTGAGTCACGAGGACTGCTTAAGTACCAAGCTCTTCCGGATCCAATCCTTGACATGCGCACAGGGGTTACCACACCCTAACTCGGCGACTTAGTCGTAGGTTTGTTTAGTAGCTTTAAGTTTTATGCATATGTTTGAGTAGACTAGTCCTAGGGTTCAATAGATCCTAGTTCACTAATCTACGAGCCCAACTAAGCCCATATCAGTTCATATAACAAGCTACTTCACAAGTCTGAAGTACTTACCTGGTGGACTCGGGCCGGAGGTACAGGTGCCATGCCAGAATAACCTGAAATAAAAGCCCATATTTTTGAAAAACCCATTTTGAAAACGTTCTTGGGCCCAAAACCCTCAAAGCCGAGTTTTGAACCGGGCTCTGATACCAATCTGTAACACCCCCAAACCCGGCCCACAAGTCCTGACCGGATCTGGTTATGTCACTTCGGAAACCGTTTGCAAAATCTTTGACTTTAGAATAAAACTTGAAAATTCTATTAACTTTTGGAAACCATGTCTTTTCTTTTAAAATTATAAATAAAGCTTTGTTATTAAAAATAATCCATATTAAAACTTTAGTATAAAAATATATAAATACTTTGATTAAATAGGTTGCTAAAATTAAAATCATCTTCACATAATAATTTCTTTTAAGTAAACCATAATATCAAGTAATATCAAAAATAGTGATAACAAAAATAATAATAATAAGGCCCTTATTACAAAAAATAATTAATCCAAAACACTTTGTATTAAAAATTGCTTAAAAATAATTAAATCAATCTCCTTCTGCATGGGCCACCTTGCATCCTCTCCAACCCGGTCCGATCAACCTGTCACCTGCGATGTTTGAAAATAATTGGGTGAGTCATAATGACTCAGTGTGTAAGTTAACCACTGAAATCCACCCACATGCTAGCCACATAATATCCCAATTATCAAATGCAACAAATAATATATTCATTTTAACAATTACCACAATCTGGGCTTGGCCCACATTCAAATCATACTCAAATACTGGGCTAGGCCCATTTCTCAATAAACCACATATCAACTGGGCTTGGCCCATTTCCACGTATGTTCCCAAAACATACCTATCCACATGTCATATTGGGCTTGGCCCATTCCATATTATTACAAAAATAATGCAGCATGATACCCAACCCAAACCTAGGGTCCATCCGCTACACACCCCCTTATCCAGCCTACCACACACCAGGGGACTATCGAGTCACCCTCTCATTTTCCCTCCAAAAAGGCAACCAATGCCATCCACGAGGGAGCACATAGCAACCCATCAAGCCACGATATGGCATAAAGCCGATATCAATCAAGGTAACCACGCGAACTAAATCGCAAAGATCCACAACGCGACCTCAGTCAGCGCCAATCCACGATGTAGCACAAAGCTGACATCAACCACGTACTCGAAGTACACTCGTACCTTCTTTTCATAACCCACCCATGCACATGCCACATAAAATATAATCGTGATAATGCATGCACATGCTTATTAATATCCATAAACATACTCATAAACAAATAATCACATTGCAACAGGTCCGATACTAACCTGATCATCGCTATACCCTTTAGGGGTATATATGGCACACTTATTACTGCACTTGTTAGTAAAACATATAACACATAAAACCCGGAAACAGTGGGTTAGTTACACACCTTATAACCTGAAGTTCTAAACCCTCGATTTCAACGCTATCGCTTAGCGAGACCACAGCTATCTGCCTAACATTTTCTGCTGCACGTCCACACCCCGGTGGCCAATCCCGAACTGCCGAGACGGCTCTTTTCTTAAACTTCGGAACAGGGACTTTCCCTTTCCCTTCTTGACTGGTATTGGTCTCCATCAAAAAGCTTAATCAGAATCACACCATTAATCAACAAAGCCACAATCTACTCTTAACAAATCTAAGTTACTTACTAACATCCTTACCGAAATAATCTGAGATCCCGAAGGCCTTCCTTTGCTTCTGTCGATTTGCCCTTGATGAGTAACCGAATTCAAACAGTCCCTAAGTGCTCCCTCGCGCTAGCTACATCAGAAAAACACATCATCATGGCCCTAAAGATCATTCGGCCAACCAAAGGAATCAAGGCCTAAATTCCTGATTCGGCATCTTATGGAAGAGAATCCCGGAATATACCTTAAAGATAACACTTACCCTTAAAACTAAATGGAGATGAACCGAGGAGATCACCCTTGCTGATATTCGGCCAACCACACTAGGATGCCAACGATTTCGACAATGGTGCTCAATAATAAAGGAGTTTCGGCCTAGTCTAAAGGTTAAAGAATCAAAGTTGAAGGAAATAAAAAGGTATAGAAAAGAAGAGAGTGAAAGGAATTCGGCAATGAATTGGTTGACTACAACTTTCGGCAAAACTAAGAGAAAATAAAATAAAAGAATAGGGAGAGGGAGTAGAAGAAAAATTTGGCACAAGCAATTAAAATGAGAGACTAAAAAAAAATATGCAAAAGGGTGTTTCCCCTATTTATAAAATTCGGCCACTAACCGAATGAAGAACCCAAGATTCGGCCATCCTCCTACTAATTCAAATTGAATTAGTCCAATTCAAAAACAATTTGAATTGCTCCACCATTATCCCACTTATTAGATAAAATAATAATAATCCTATATTTAATATAACTAAGTAGATAAAATAGCAACTTTATCCAATATCACTACTTAAATCAAAGTAAAAGACCACCCCTTGGCCGGCCACCACTTCTTTTTTTTTAATTCTAAACCAATTTCCTTTCCTATCTTAAACTCTTATTTTATCACCTCATAAAAAAAAAACAATCTAATAATAATTATCCTACAATTATCCTACCACTAAAAAAAAAAACAAAAGAATAAACTCATAATTATCTCCTTCAGCCGAATTGAAAACAAAATTAATCCTAATCTTATCCCATTTGAAGCCCCCCATGTGCCGTCCAATACCCCAATCGGCAGCAAAAAAAATAAAAACCAAACCACCTACAGCCCCCAGGATTCGAACACAGGACCTGGGGGAACCCTGCTGCCAAGTAGCGCCCAGGCCACCTGGGCCACCTTGATTTTTATGCCATAAAGCCACCCATTTTATTTTTAAACCCTTCCTACGCCAACCCATAACCGCATATAAAAATAAAACACCAAAATGCCGCTTCTACCACTCGAACCAGCGCCCTCACCCTCCTCCAGCGCCTAAGTGGCGCACGGGCACCACTTTGCCAATGCCTTTCTTGTGCCTTAAACTCCACAATTTTATTTTAAGGCCTTTCTACCCTATTTCCCTCTTATTACCCTAAAATTTAAAAAATTTTCTAAGGCATCCCTTGCCTTCTAAGGTTCTCCAAAACCCCTAAAATTCCTCCAACAGGACCTTAAGCCTTCTAAATGCTCGGGTTATGCTCCAAACGCATAACCCCTAAACCAGGGTGTTACATTGGTCGAATTCTTCCTCTTTCAATTGCTTCTTCATCGTTTCTTGTCCCTTCTTTTTCTGTTGTTGGCCGACTATACCATCTTCCCCTCTTTTGTGTTCTCTTCTCCTTTCTCCCTTAAACCGTTTGTCTTCTTTCTCTCCCTCCAGTTTTGTGCCACCGATTTCCTAATTCTGATCACTACTGAAACCATTCCTCTTCCTCTGCCGATTGACTTTCCTCCTTTCTTCTCTCAAACGTCCTGAGCCTCCATCTTTTTCAACGATTTACTTCATTTTTTTCGGTAAGTGTTTATGGTACTTGATGTTTCGGCTTTTGAGTTATTAAATTGGGGTTTTTTGTAACTATTTTTAACAGCTAAGAATCGAGGGTGAGGGGCTGTGCTAGTGCCGAATCCTTCCACGATTCGGTTCTCTTTCTCTCTTTCAGTAAGTGCTATAGACGAATCATTATTCCCTTTCTTCTTCTGCCTTAAGTGGTAACTGATAGCAATTGTATGGCAGTTAAGGAAGGATTCAGGGAACTCCTAATCAATCGCTAGAGACTAAGATTCGTGGGAATCACAGTGGTTTGATTGAAGGTAACTCTACTCTATTCTATGAATGGATTGTTGATTTCGGGATTCATTTTAACCATAAAGTATGACTGATGGTGGTGTTTGATTGGCCAAATGTAGGTTGGTGAGTGCTTCAGCGACTGTTCGAGACGAATCAAAACAAGGTGTGTAAACACTGCCCAAATCGTAAACCGACAAAAGCCGAAAAATATGACAATTGACGCTACATGAGCGTGCGCTCGCTTGTGCAGTAATCTGAATGCATAAAATGTTGGCATTAGGATATTGAGGCCACCATGAGCGATTTCGTGGTCTTAGGCTGTTTTGGGCCATGTTGGGCCGTATGGGCCC
Organism: Gossypium australe; assembly: GCA_005393395.2. Lineage (NCBI taxonomy): Eukaryota > Viridiplantae > Streptophyta > Magnoliopsida > Malvales > Malvaceae > Gossypium > Gossypium australe. The sequence continues at coordinate 102,129,707 of CM016623.1, forward strand.
AACGGTCTTGTAGGCCCCACACAGGTAAACCACACGAACGTGTGAAGAATATTGGGCTAAACTATGTAATGTTCGTTACCGAGAACAATTCTGGGCTATGTGCGCCACACGGGCGTCTAGGCCCACATGGTCTAACATTATGGGCCTTGGGCCCATTTTCACTATTTAACTGTTAAGGTTGCATGGGTCGCCCGAGACGATTGTGAACCTACTGATGAGTCGGTAAGTATACCTAGACCCCCAAATTATTATGAAATGACTGTTATGCCCCTATGACGGTATCTAAGATTTGAAGTTTAATGGGTCTGGTAGGGTATTATAGACATTTTGTTGAGGGGTTTTCGTTAATTGCTGCACCTCTGACTAAATTGTTGCGTAAAGGGGTGTCGTTTGTCTAGACTGATAAGCAACAAGAGAGTTTTGTGAAACTTAAGAAGGTTCTGACGAAGGCCCCTATCTTAATACAGCCAGAGTCTGAGAAAGAATTCACTGTCTACAGCGATGCATCACATATCAGTTTGGATGTGTGTTGATGCAAGAGGGTAAGGTAGTGGCATATGCGTCTTGCTAGCTTAAGTCTCATGAGGCGAATTATCTGACGCATGACTTGGAGTTGGCCGCGGTGGTATTCGCACTAAAAATCTGGAGGCATTACCTGTACGGTGAAAAGTATATCATTTACATAGACCACAAGAGCCTCAAATACCTCCTCACTCAGAATGAGCTAAATCTTAGGCAGCGTAGATGGATTGAGCTTCTTAAGGATTATGACTGTCGATTGAATACCATCCTGGTAAAGCTAATGTGGTGGCTGACGCATTGAGCCGTAGAGCTATGACCAATCTGAGGGCGATGTTTTCTATTTCAGTTTATTTGATGATGATAGTTTGTTGACCGAACTTTAAGTTAAACCGTCATGGATTGAACAGATTAAGGGTAAACAGTTAGAGGATGGGTCTTTGGGTCCTGGATTTCGACAGGTTGAGAGTGGGGAAACTTTAAATTTTGGACTGAATAGTGAAGGGGTACTATGTTTCCATGGGAGAGTCTGTGTACCAAGGGATATTGATTTGAGGCAGTCTATATCGCGAGAGACGCATAGTAGTCCTTATGCTATGCATCCCTGCGGGAATAAAATGTACTGAGACCTTCGTGAGTTATATTGGTGGCCAGGTCTTAAGTGTGAACTTACCGACATTGTCAGTAAGTGTCTAACTTGCCAGCAGATTAAGGCTGAACATTAGTTACCTTCAGAGTTGCTTCAGCCAGTTAAGATTCCACTTTGGAAGTGGGAGAGAGTAACTATGGACTTCGTTAGTGGGCTGCCCTTAACGCCTACTAAGAAGGATGCAGTATGGGTCATCGTGGATCGGTTGACCAAGTCAGCCCATTTCATACCAGTTCGTACTGATTACTCTTGTAACGACCCGAATTTGGGCCTAATAGAATTGGGCCCATTGGGCTATAGGCATGAGAGCGTTTAAAATTTTTGAGAACATGAGAACGACATTTATGCAAGTTGGACCTGTTAGGTGAGTGATTTTGGAAGGTTAGGGGGCTTCTATGAAGTCCTGGGATTAAACTTGGGCTTTAGGAAAATTTTGGTTTTAGGTGAATAAAACCCTGGGAGTTAGTAGGTAGGCCTTAAGAATAAAATATGGAGAAAAATGACACAAAAAGAGCTTGTGGTGTAGTGGTAAAGTGGCACTATATGGGAGATAAGGAGGTGACGCCACACAAGGAAGCAAGGGGTCCAAGGTTCAAGCCTTGGCGCTGGGATTTCATTTTGATTTATTTTTAAGTGAACTTGGACTTTAGCCCATAGATTTATATTTAGTTGCGCATGATATTAGACACAAGAGGAGCTGGTGGCTTAGTGGCTAGTGGCGTGAATTGGCTGATGGGAGAACCTGGGTTCGAATCTCATGACAGGCAAGGGAGTATTTATTTTGCGGATTGGACGGCCAGAGTTTGTGTTGGATTTAAACTCTACTGAAGGAGGGATCCCACATCGAAAAGCTAGCAACAGGGAAGGTGAGAAGCTGTCTGTGAGGAGAGGAAGCATACCTTGGTGGGCATTTGGGCATAGGAGCATTCGGAGCGCGGATTAGCTTCAGACTCCTATCAGGTGTGTATTTCGCCCTGCTCTAGCTGTAGAGTGGCAAATGTCGAAAAGCCGGTCACACGATGATGGTAGCCACACGAGCGTGTGAGCGCACGTGTGGGAGCTTCGACGCGATAGCCGAGGCCACCATGAGTATATTCTTATGGGCTGATGCTGTTTGGGCCACGATGGGCCGAACGGGGCCAAGTGGGCCCAATGGGCCTGTGGGCCCATATGAATAAGTTGTATGATTGTGTAGTAGATGATGGATTAGACTATGTGAATCTCATATCTGTGGCTAGATTTGGGCTAAATGGGCCACACGAGTGTGTGGGCTCATTTGGGCCAAGAATGGGCCTTAGGCCCATTCGCATCATTATCTCTCTTTAGAATACTTGAGTCGCTCGAGGCGACTGTAGACCTTCTGAGGGGTTGACAAAATTACTGAAATACCATTAGTTTACAAAATTACTGAAATACCATTGGTTTACAAAATTACTGAAATACCCTTGGTTTACAAAATTACTGAAATACCCTTGGTTTACAAAATTACTAAAATACCCTTGGTTTACAAAATTACTGAAATACCCTTAGTTTACAAAATTACCTAAATATCCTCGGATTACAAAATTACTGAAATACCCCTAATTTGTGAAATTACTGAAATACCCTTGGTTTGCAAAATTACCGAAATACCCCTAGTTTGCGAAATTACCGAAATACCCCCAAGGGGTGAAATTATCGTTGTACCCCTAAATGACAAAATGATCATCATACCCTCGAGGTAGTACTAGCGTTGTATGTGTTAATTGTGTGTGATTGATTATGTTTGAGATGCACTACATACAGGAATTGGTTTAATTGAATATAAAATATTTTAAATACTATAATTTTAATATAATATATAAAACATATAAAATTAAAGTTTAATTATAATATAAATATATATTGATATAATATATTAATTTAATGATACGATATTAGTATTATACATATCACAAATGATTAAACACGATTTATTATGTAATAATAGTAACTTTACTAATAAATTTAATTTTATTAATTTGGGTATTAAGTTTTACTTTTAGTTTTTTTTATTGATCAATTTTCAATATTTTTATTGATATTAAATTTTATTAATATTATTATCTTTATTTTAGTTTTTTTATTTGAAATAAGTTTATTCTTAGTTTGGGTTCACAATAAAGTTTAAATTGGGTTTAGGTTTGAGTTTGAGTTTAGTTGTTATAGAGTTTGGATTTAGATTTGAGTTTAAATAGATATTATATTTTTACACCAAAAAAAATATTATATTTAATAGGTGTAAATTTTGATTAATTTCATTTAAACGGTTTTGAATTTCAAAACCCAACCAACAACATCAAATCAACCGATTATCTGACCTTAATGCATATATATAAATTATTAATATATTAGTCGGTTATATTTAATCATTAATGCATATATATTATTATGACATATGATATGATATGATATAACATTATATAAAATAGTAGAGGATTAACTTTCAAATGTACGAATACTATAAGAACATAGAATATATTTCAATTAATATAATAATAAACAATAATATATATTAATTAATAGATTATGTACTACTATTATATTATGCAATACAGTATTACATAACATAATAATATGTTTTAAAACAATTAATACATATATAACTATTATTATAGGCTTAATTCACAATTTGACCCTTGAACTATACCCATTTTCCCATATTTGTACCTAATTTTTTTGTCCCATTTTGTTACCTGAACTATAGTTTCATTATACTTTTTGGCTGTTGTGATTAACAATGTTAAAACAATAGCAACTAATCAAAACATGCCACGTATCCCCGCTGACTGATGATGTGGCCATTGATTGCATTGACCGAACCAAAAAATTATTAAAAATTATAAAAAAATATTAAAAATATTAAAAAATATATTTAAAATATATAAAAATTATAAAATAATATTTAAAATTATTTTAAATCATAAAAAAAATAACAGAAAAAATAATAAAAATTGGAAAAATATTTAAAAATGTAAAAAAATATTACAAAAATATTTTTAAATATTTTGTAATTTTGTAATCAGGACACTATCTGGTATCAGAGCCAGCGAGGAGTAAGTATTTTTAAGTTTTGAAAATATTCAATTTATTTTCAATATTTCTGAGTTCTGGTTTAACTGTCTTTATTAATGTATTATTATTTTTGCTGAGTTTTGATACATAGTCCAATTAATAATGGATTAGGCGTATTAAGGACAAAGCATCTCTATATGCAATTATAATAATCCAGAAATCCTGATAGTAGAACCTCCTTATAGGAAATAAGAAAACAAAGAATATTTCCTTTCCTTAGAAGAACCAATTCTTCTGCAAGCTTTGCTTCCAGTCAATCTCAATAGTCTGACTAAATCTCAAATAACACTATTAATGAATAAGAAGAACATTATGAAAATATTCCCCAAAGATTTGATAATTGGACTCTTGAGAGAGATCTAACAAACCAAGTTTATAAGAAAAAAACTTTTAAAAATTTAAATGTCTTTTGTAGTTACCTTATAAAAACAAAAGAAAGAAGTTTACATATTCAAAAAGAATATGAAACAATTAAATTATTAGATAAAGTTGTCATTAATAAACTCAAAGAACAAAAATATATATATGTTCATTTTGGATTAGTCCAAGTTGGAGTCAAACCTCTTAGTGTTGAAGCAACTAAAAATACCTCAATTTTAATTGTCTTAAGAGAGTAGAGATACATTATGTTTAATGACTCATTACTAGGAACTACTGAGCAAGCCTATGTACTGGCCCAATACATTTTAATTGTTACCAAAATTTTATGGTTTCTTTAACCAATAAAAATAATTTACAATTTTGACCCTTCAAATTCATACCGATAATTACAAAATGCTTCCTATATCTGAAGTACTAACTTTAGTCTATTGGGTCCACTTCAAAGCTATGTATTTTGTAGTCAGTACCAAGGCTTTACTTCAAAGTCCAAAAGTAGAAACCCTTTTAATAGAAACAAATACCTCAAGATCTCATACCACAATCCTAAGAACAATACAATAGCATGAAATCAACATTCCTGATAGGTGGAAACTTGAAGGTGTTATGGACCCAGTTGCACCAACCCTAATTAGAAGCAATTCACTAAGTGAAATTTTCCAACACTAAGATGATACAGTTGAATTGATATTCCACAGGCCACTAATAATGCCTCCAAGATATTCCTTTGAAATAGGAAGTACCAGCACGACTTTTAAGATGTTAAATTTAGAAGAAGAATCAAATCCAGAAATACAAATGGGAAATTGTAGGATAGCTAGAGCCTATGTCTCTTCTATTTCAACAACATTTAGAACCAATTTACAAGGAATAGATAATTCCTCAAATTTAGCTCAATCTATCTATGCCAGACAAGAAGAGAGTCCCTAAAATTCACCTAATATGTCACCAACATACATATCAATGACTGATAATGCAATACAAAGAGAAAATTTAGAAATATTTGATCTAGAAAAATCTTTGAGAACAATAAAGAATTGTAACACCCCAAACGCGACCTAGACGTTATAGCCGAATCTAAGAATGCTACGGAGAATGGTTTCAAATCTAATCATATCACATTACAAACCTCGTATAGTTTATTGCTAAAAAGGAGTTCATCTTTTATAACACATATTCATTATCATATACCTTACTGAGACATTCGTTGGTTTGCTCTTTCAGAAATACATAGTTTGCAGCAAACATCTTAAAAGTCGTTATATTTTGAAAACCAAGTTCGTGTTTTCCAAAACGTTCATTTGTGTAAAACGTTATTCCGAAAAATTTTTTGTTGTGCGTCATAGAAAACATAATCAAAACCAAAACCAACCACAAAACCAAAAGAAATTCAAAAGTCTGAAGAGTCCCAAAATTACAAAAATTTCAAGAAAAACTAGAATTTTAAATCAAACCGTTAATTAAAAATAGTTCGTGAACTAGTGGTCACCACTGAGCCTCCTTCGCATCGATCCGCCTATGCTTGAGGATTACCTGGATAGAATAGACAAATAGATGCCAGTTTTCAAAAACTCAGTGTGGAACTCAATGGAAACTTACATGCATTTTAAATCAGATTATCACATAACAGATTAGACTTGGACATAAGTCCTTAACAGAATTGGATTATTAGAAATATACAAATATGCAAGGTCCTACCCTCATCTTCTACACACCATCTCCGACCATCCCAACACACCACGTGGGGTATACCATCCTTATACACCACATAGTGTCTATACGACACCTATCAGAATAATTTGCAGCTAAATTGCCAGTATATCGGCGAAATGTCGCCTCATAGAACAGTTCCTCTACATATACAAATCCCACCCCATATACAGATACAGATATCAGATAAACAAACATTACAGAATTAACATGTCCCGCATGTTTATATACAGATATCATACATATTTATACAAAACAGTAAAATCATACATATTGGTTTTCTTAATACTCAAATAAGATTAGTAGATCTCATCCATTAGGGTTCGTTTTGCCCTTACCGACCGTACAGAAGGCCCACAGTTGATCGGAACGACATGTGCGACCTTAGAAAAAAATTTTTAATTTTGGGCCCATATGCCCGTGTGGGCCCACACTCCTTAATTGGCCCTGCTTGTGTGGCCCACACACCCAAACCGGCCTAGGCCGTATGGGTCACATAGCCACTTATACCTTCGTCACACGACCGTGAGAGACACGGCCGGTTACATGCCCGTGTGGCATTGACAGGCCACTTTTTTGACTTTTGCTGAACCTCGCTTTTTCGCGTTTTCATACACATCTGATTCAGATTTGATACGAACGTCCCCAATAGATAACCAAAACCTAAAATTGACCATTAAATTACCGAATTAGTCACTTAAATCGTTACTAAACCGAAACCAAATCGATCCATTCAACCTATTATTCAAACAAACCCTTACCTTCAATTGAACAACAGTAGTTCCACGCAACTAAGTCATCGGCAGGAAATCCCGAGCCACTTTGTCTTCCCCTAAACGACATTAACAAAAACACCATCAATAAAGGATCACCAACCAAAAGCAAAAAGTACACCTACCCAAACTTACCGAATTGAATTACAATTGAATATTGGGACAGAAGGAAGCGACAGATGCACTATAATGCCGATCAATCCAACAATAACACAAGGTTTTAATTGAAATCAAAGATTGAAGAATTGAGGGAAGGAAAATTTACTCAGGAGAAGAAAAGAATAGAAGAGAGAAAAAAAAACGTTAGAATGAGGGAACTTTTGAGAAAAGGAAAAAAAATAAAATTAAAAATTAGACAAAATCTCCATTCCATCCACTAGCCACATTATCCCCTAGAATCCTACCCACTAACCATATCCAACTACATCAAAATTTCACTTCCGTCAAACCTCTATCACACAAGCGAAGCAAAAATTATCACCCATGCTCACCTGAGGATTCAAACATGAGACCTTAGGGCAAGCTAACACCTTACCACTCGAACCACTAGGCTCCTTTTGATATGAGTTCACCGAAGATAAAATTTAAGCCCAATCACGAAGAAATAAGCTAGGATAAAAAATAGCTTATTTTCCCAAAAGTGAGACTTAAATCTAAGACCTCAAACACACACACCAATCACTTAACCACTGAAGTAGACAATAATTTATGATAGAATTCACAAAAACAAAATTAAATAAATCAGGGCTGTAACACCCTGGTTTAGGGGCTATGCAATTTGAGTATAGTTCAGGTGTTGGTAGGTTGTTGGGTGTGTTTGGAGGTGTTTTAGAGGTTTTGAGAATGCTCGGCTAAAAGGGGAAGACTTTGGAAAATTTTAGATTTTTAGTGTAAAAAAGGGAGACTGGGCAGAAAGGCCTTAAAAATAAAATTGTGGAGTTTAGGACGCAAGAAAGGCATTGGCAAAGTGGCGTGGAGGCGCTGTTTGGGGGCTTTGGAAGGTAACGCCTAAGGGAGCAAGGGTTCGAGTTGCTGGGGCAGCAATTTTGTTTTATTTTTGCGTCAAGGGACTGGGCTAAGTAGGCCTTAAAAATAAAATGGGCAGGATTGATGGACATGGAAGTCCAGTGGCAAAGTGGCACTCATGCGCCACTTAGGCGCTGGAGGGGAGAGAGGTCGTGGTTTAGAGGGCCTGGAGCGGCATTTTGGAGTTTTATTTTTGTTGTGCGATTATGGGCTGGCATAGGAAGGATTTAAAAATAATTGTTGGGGGTTTTTAGCATGAAATTCAATGAGGCCGAGTGGCCTGGGCGTTGGGGAAAAGGTCAGCAGCAGCATGGTGTCCCAGGTTCGAACCCAAGGCTGTGCAATTGGAGTTTTTTTTTTATTTCTTTTTGGGCAGCAAATTGAAGGTGGGACGGCACATGGAGCTTCATTGGATAAGGATTAAACTAAGGTTGTTTAATCACTTTTGAATTCGGCTGGTAGGAGGTGATAAACATGTGTTTAGTTTTTATTTTAAATAATTATGGGATTATTATTTTATTAAGGATAATTATTATATATTTTTACTTGGATAAGTGGGATAATAGTGGAACAATTCAAATTGTTTTGAATTGAACTAATTCAATTAGTTTGAATTAGTATGAGATGGCCGAATCTTGGGTTCTTCATTCGGGTTAGTGGCCGAATTTTATAAATAGGGGAACACCCTTTTTCATATTTTTTTTCTCCTTTTAATTGCTAGTGCCGAAATTATTCTTTTAGTTTCTTGATCAAAAAGTAGTAGTTGTGTCTCCTAAATTTTGCTAATAGCCGAATGTCCACTTGAACCCCCTAAACCTTATATTTTGTCTACTTCTATTTCTTTCGTTCTTTAGCCGAATATTCCATCTTGTTTTAGAAGCCTAGCCGAAACCTTCAGCCTCTCTACCTTCTCTCTTTTTCGCCAAGATTGAAGCCGAATCTGTGAAGTGAGGTGTTGTCGACATCTAAAGCTTGTGGGTAAGTGTTTTAGTTACTTGTTTTAATGGCCAAAACCGAATGGTTGGCCTTAGTGTGGGTTGGTCGAATGCTCTATAGACTATAAGTGATGTGTTTTGCTTGTTTGTAGCCAGCGCCAAGGAGTCTAAAGGAAAGTCTCGAATTGTTTGAACTCATCAAGGTAAGGGGTGGTAAGGTATTCGGCCAAAGGGGTCCTCTTTTCATGGATTTTTGTTATAAGCCATATTTGGCATTTGTGGTAACCGATTCTGACATTGACCATTTAGGAGTTTTAGCAGCGATTAAGGAGCTTTCGGGATTTCAAGACTCTGTGGTAAGGATGAGTAGTTTATGATTATTCGTTTAAGATCTGTATTAACCAAGTTTTGATTAGATATCGTTATGGATGCGAATACCAGTCAAGGTGAGCAAGGGAAAGTCCCTGTCCCGAAGTTTAAGAAAAGAGCCGTCTCGGCAGTTCGGGATTGGCCACCGGGGTGTGGACGTACAGCAGAAAACGTTAGGCAAATAGCCGTAGTCTCACTAAACGATAGCGCCGGGATCGAGGGTTTAGAGCTTCAGGACATAAGGTGTGTAGTTAGCCATTGTTTCCGGGATTTGCGTGATATTTGCCTATTTTATATGTTTGCTAACAAGTGCAATTAAATGTGAAAATGGTACCCTTAAGGGGTATGACGATGACCAGGTTAGTGGCAAACTTGTTACTATGTGATCACTGATTTAAATATGATTGTATGCCTATATTTGTGTGAAAGACATGCTCATGCATCACCTTGTTATTATATCACGTTACATGTGCATGGGTGGGTTTTTGAAAGAAGGTACGGGTGTACTTCGAGTACGTGGTTGATGTCAGCTTTGTGCTACATCGTGGATTGGCGCTGACTGAGGTCGCGTTGTGGATCTTTGCGATTTAGTTCGCGTGGTTACCTTGATTGATATCGGCTTTATGCCATATCATGGCTTGATGGACTGCTGTGTGCTCCATCGTGGTTTGATGTTAGCTATACGCTACATCGTTGATGGCATTGGTTGCCTTTTTGGAGGGAAAAGGAGAGGGTGACTCGGTAGTCCCCTGGTGTGTGGTAGGCTGGATAAGGGGGTGTGTAGCGGATGGACCTTAGGATTGGGTTGGGTTTCATGTTGCATTGTTCTGATAAGAAATGATATGGAAATGGGCCAAGCCCAATATGACATGTGGAAAGGTATGTTTTGAGAACATACGTGGAAATGGGCCAGGCCCAGTGATCAGTGAATTAATAAGAAAAGGGCCTAGCCCAGTGCTTGAATATGATTTGATTGTGGGCTAAGCCCAGATTGTGGTAATGTTTAAATGATTATATTTACATGCTGCATTTGATATTTGGGTTGATTTGTGGCTAGCATGTGGGTGGATACCAGTGGTTTAATTACACACTGAGTCTGTATGACTCACCCAATTATTTATCCAACATCGCAGGTGACATGTTGATCGGACCGGGTTGGAGTGGATACAAAGGTGGCCATGCAGAAGTAGATTTTATGCAGTAGATGTTTTATTTAATTATTTTATATTATCAGTTTTTGGGTATTTATTTGATGTAATAAAGGCCACTTTTATTTGAAGTATTCTATTTACGATTATTGAAGCTTATATTATACTTAGATATATTTTCTTCAAATGATTTATATTATAATAAAATATAATAAAGTTTTAATTCACATATTTTATATCAAGCTTAGTTTATTATTTGCAATGGACACACTTTCCAAGTTTAATAAAATTTTCAAGTTTTATTCTAAAGTCAAAGATTTTTCAAACGGTTTCCGCAGTGACATAACCAGATCCGGTCAGGACTTGTGGGCCGGGTTTGGGGGTGTTACAGTTTGGTATCAGAGCCCGGTTCAAAACTCGGCTTTGAGGGTTTTGGGCCCAAAAACATTTTCAAATGGGCTTTTCAAAAATATGGGTTTTTAAGAAACTTTTCAGGTTATTCTGGCACGGCACCTGTACCTCCGGCCCGAGTCCACCAGGTAAGTACTTCAGACTCGTGAAGTAATTTGTTATATGAACTGTTATGGGCTTAGTTGGGCTCGTAGATTAGTGAACTAGGATCTGTTAAAACCTAGGACTAGTCTACCCAAACACATACATAAAACTTAAAGCTACTAAACAAACCTACGACTAAGTCGCCGAGTTAGGGTGTGGTAACCCCTGTGCGCATGTCAAGGATTGGATCCGGAAGAGCTTGGTACTTAAGCAGTCCTCGTGACTCACCTCCTCTTCGCGGGATTCCTACCTGGTGCGTAGCTTCGGTTCACCCTAACCAAGAGGACTCAGTCATAAGCTAAACACACTGAAAAAAACCCGAAAGGGACTAGCCTTATTGTTCTAAAACCCTTAATTTTTAAAATTTTCAAACTTACCCCTTTGATTTGTAAACCCTAAATCTGATTTTGAAAAAAATGCTTTCTCAATTTACCAAAATTACCAAAATGCCCCTAGCGGCAAAATTACAAAAATGCCCCTGTATTGTAAAAATTACCGCACTACCCTCAACTTTTGTTAAAATAATTTTACTTTGCAAAATACCAAAATCTTTAGTTTTCAAAATATCAAGATACTCCGATTTGGGAAAATTTACAAAAATACCCCTATGTTGAAAATTACTAAAATATCCCTGACTTTCAAAATTTCCGGTTTGACCCCAATTTTAATAAAATTTCCCGACTTGGCAAAAGTATTCAAAAATGCTATTTTGTGAAGATTCAAGACACCTTGATTTGGAAATTTACAAAATTACCCCTGATTGACAAAATTACCAAAATACCCCTGGTTTCCAAAATTTTGATGTATCTCTAATTTGACAAATTTTCAGAAATACCCTCCAGTTGTGGAAATTTCAAAATGTTCGGGTTTACTAAAGTTTTAAAATTTCTCTGGTTTATTACGAAAATGTCCCTGTAGGACAAAATGACGAAAATACCCCTGGGGTAGAAACGGGCAGAAATGTCCGAATGGTGAATGTGTGTGGTAGATACCACTGAATGTGCCTTTAATGAGGAAGGAATGTGTTTTTGATGATGAACGGATGTGTGTGTGAATGTGATTCTTGAACTAGAGTAGTAAACTCGAACTGAAACTTTGTGTGATCGAAAGAACTACTTCTAAATATCTTTCATTTCATAAAATTTGCTCGTGGTTAAATAGTGGAACAATTTCTAATACATAAAACTTGTTAATCAGATTAAATCGCGACGATAGAGATGAGTTCTAGGGGACGCAGTGGAGGTAGAATGGCAGCATCGGAACCAATAGGGTCTGGCCATGGGTCAGAAAATGAAGTGCCGCCAGCAGTGGATGTAGAGGGGCAAGATCAGACAGGAGAAGACGATGCAGTGTCGCGGGCCATGTTACGAATGCTAGAGCGAGTAGCGAGAGTTAGTAGAGGAAATGGAACTCGGAAGTTGGTGTCGGAAAGGCTTAGATCGAATGGAGCCGAGACCTTTAGAGGAGTGTCGGGAGTAGCTCCTAACGTAGCGGAATATTGGCTAGAGGGAGTCGAAAGAATTATGGATGACTTGGATTGTACCCCAGAGGAAAAGCTAAAAGGTGCTGTTTCGCTTCTTCGGGACGAGGCTTATCGTTGGTGGCTCACTGTCAAACAAGGTGTACCGGCAGATCAGTTGGATTGGGATTATTTTAAGGCTAAGTTTGAAGGAAAGTACGTAGGAGCCAGTTATTTGGACTCGCAAAGGAAAGCGTTTCTAAATCTAGTACAAGGGAATAAGTCGGTAGCGGAGTATGAAGCGAAATTCGTGCAACTTAGTCAGTACGCCAAGGGGATCGTGGCTACTGATTATGAAAGGAGTGTTCGATTCAAAGATGGGCTGCGAGATGAGTTGCGGGAGTTGATAGCTCCGCAAAGAGAAAGGGACTTCGCCATTCTGGTAGAGAAAGCTCGGATTGCTGAAGAGGTCAAGAAGACTATCAGGGAGAACCGAGAAAAGAATAGGAACGAGAATAAGAGAAGGGTTGGACCGTCAGCATCGTTTGGAGATGCTCAGAAAAGACCGAGAGTTGAGAATACGGTACGTCCACCTGTGCTAGTTGCTGAGAATCGGAATCGTTCCTGTGCTCGATGTGGGAGACCACACATAGGAGAGTGTTGGGGAAATAGTAAAGAATGCTTTCGGTGTGGATCTAAGGCACATCTGGTTAAGAATTGTCCTCGAGCGACGAGGGGTCGTGGTTCAAGCCAAGGAAGGAATGGTTCTAGTCAGAGTCAACCAAGGATGTGATAGCAGGTAAGCTCCTTTGCTTTGGTATATGCTTTGATTGCTTTGCTTGCTTGTGAATTAGCCTTTTCTGTGTTGCTAAGAGAGGTGTTTGGAATTTTGAGTGCGAACTTAGAGACTGTGTTGGGAAGGTATGATAGTCTTAGTAAGATCAGAGTGCGCAGCATAAGCGAAAGGTGGTAAGATAGGACGTTCGTTAGTAAAGTAATTTCGAGGACGAAATTATTTTAAGGAGGGTAGAATTGTAACACCCTGGTTTAGGGGCTATGCAATTTGAGTGTAGTTCAGGTGTTGGTAGGTTGTTGGGTGTGTTTGGAGGTGTTTTAGAGGTTTTGAGAATGCTCGGCTAAAAGGGGAAGACTTTGGAAAATTTTAGATTTTTAGTGTAGAAAAGGGAGACTGGGCAGGAAGGCCTTAAAAATAAAATTGTGGAGTTTAGGACGCAAGAAAGGCATTGGCAAAGTGGCGTGGAGGCGCTGTTTGGGGGTTTTGGAAGGTAACGCCTAAGGGAGCAAGGGTTCGAGTTGCTGGGGCAGCAATTTTGTTTTATTTTTGCGTCAAGGGACTGGGCTAAGTAGGCCTTAAAAATAAAATGGGCAGGATTGATGGACATGGAAGTCCAGTGGCAAAGTGGCACTCATGCGCCACTTAGGCGCTGGAGGGGAGAGGTCGTGGTTTCGAGGGCCTGGAGCGGCATTTTGGAGTTTTATTTTTGTTGTGCGGTTATGGGCTGGCATAGGAAGGATTTAAAAATAATTGTTGGGGGTTTTTAGCATGAAATTCAATGAGGCCGAGTGGCCTGGGCGTTGGGGGAAAGGTCAGCAGCAGCATGGTGTCCCAGGTTCGAACCCAAGGCTGTGCAATTGGAGTTTTTTTTTTTATTTCTTTTTGGGCAGCAAATTGAAGGTGGGACGGCACATGGAGCTTCATTGGATAAGGATTAAACTAAGGTTGTTTAATCACTTTTGAATTCGGCTGGTAGGAGGTGATAAACATGTGTTTAGTTTTTATTTTAAATAATTATGGGATTATTATTTTATTAAGGATAATTATTATTTATTTTTACTTGGATAAGTGGGATAATAGTGGAACAATTCAAATTGTTTTGAATTGAACTAATTCAATTAGTTTGAATTAGTATGAGATGGCCGAATCTTGGGTTCTTCATTCGGGTTAGTGGCCGAATTTTATAAATAGGGGAACACCCTTTTTCATTTTTTTTCTCCTTTAATTGCTAGTGCCGAAATTATTCTTTTAGTTTCTTGATCAAAAAGTTGTAGTTGTGTCTCCTAAATTTTGCTAATAGCCGAATGTCCACTTGAACCCCCTAAACCTTATATTTTGTCTACTTCTATTTCTTTCGTTCTTTAGCCGAATATTCCATCTTGTTTTAGAAGCCTAGCTGAAACCTTCAGCCTCTCTACCTTCTCTCTTTTTCGCCAAGATTGAAGCCGAATCTGTGAAGTGAGGTGTTGTCGACATCTAAAGCTTGTGGGTAAGTGTTTTAGTTACTTGTTTTAATGGCCAAAACCGAATGGTTGGCCTTAGTGTGGGTTGGCCGAATGCTCTATAGACTATAAGTGATGTGTTTTGCTTGTTTGTAGCCAGCGCCAAGGAGTCTAAAGGAAAGTCTCGAATTGTTTGAACTCATCAAGGTAAGGGGTGGTAAGGTATTCGGCCAAAGGGGTCCTCTTTTCATGGATTTTTGTTATAAGCCATATTTGGCATTTGTGGTAACCGATTCTGACCTTGACCATTTAGGAGTTTTAGCAGCGATTAAGGAGCTTTCGGGATTTCAAGACTCTGTCGGTAAGGATGAATAGTTTATGATTATTCGTTTGAGATCTGTATTAACCAAGTTTTGATTAGATATCGTTATGGATGCGAATACCAGTCAAGGTGAGCAAGGGAAAGTCCCTGTCCCGAAGTTTAAGAAAAGAGCCGTCTCGGAAGTTCGGGATTGGCCACCGGGGTGTGGACGTATAGTAGAAAACGTTAGGCAAATAGCCGTAGTCTCACTAAACGATAGCGTCGGGATCGAGGGTTTAGAGCTTCAGGTCATAAGGTGTGTAGTTAGCCATTGTTTCCGGGATTTGCGTGATATTTGCCTATTTTATATGTTTGCTAACAAGTGCAGTTAAATGTGAAAATGGTACCCTTAAGGGGTATGACGATGACCAGGTTAGTGGCAAACTTGTTACTATGTGATCACTGATTTAAATATGATTGTATGCCTATATTTGTGTGAAAGACATGCTCATGCATCACCTTGTTATTATATCACGTTACATGTGCATGGGTGGGTTTTTGAAAGAAGGTACGGGTGTACTTCGAGTACGTGGTTGATGTCAGCTTTGTGCTACATCGTGGATTGGCGCTGACTGAGGTCGCGTTGTGGATCTTTGCGATTTAGTTCACGTGGTTACCTTGATTGATATCGGCTTTATGCCATATCGTGGCTTGATGGATTGCTGTGTGCTCCATCGTGGTTTGATGTTAGCTATACACTACATCGTGGATGGCATTGGTTGCCTTTTTGGAGGGAAAAGGAGAGGGTGACTCGGTAGTCCCCTGGTGTCTGGTAGGCTGGATAAGGGGGTGTGTAGCGGATGGACCTTAGGAATGGGTTGGGTTTCATGTTGCATTGTTCTGATACGAAATGATATGGAAATGGGCCAAGCCCAATATGACATGTGGAAAGGTATGTTTTGAGAACATACGTGGAAATGGGCCAGGCCCAGTGAACAGTGAATTAATAAGAAAAGGGCCTAGCCCAGTGCTTGAATATGATTTGATTGTGGGCTAAGCCCAGATTGTGGTAATGTTTAAATGATTATATTTACATGTTGCATTTGATATTTGGGTTGATTTGTGGCTAGCATGTGGGTGGATACCAGTGGTTTAATTACACACTGAGTCTGTATGACTCACCCAATTATTTATCCAACATCGCAGGTGACATGTTGATCGGACCGGGTTGGAGTGGATACAAAGGTGGCCATGCAGAAGTAGATTTTATGTAGTAGATGTTTATTTAATTATTTATATTATCAGTTTTTGGGTATTTATTTGATGTAATAAAGGCCACTTTTATTTAAAGTATTCTATTTACGATTATTGAAGCTTATATTATACTTAGATATATTTTCTTCAAATGATTATATTATAATAAAATATAATAAAGTTTTAATTCACATATTTTATATCAAGCTTAGTTTATTATTTGCAATGGACACACTTTCCAAGTTTAATAAAATTTTCAAGTTTTATTCTAAAGTCAAAGATTTTTCAAACGGTTTCCGCAGTGACATAACCAGATCCGGTCAGGACTTGTGGGCCGGGTTTGGGGGTGTTACAAGGGCGTTACAAGAATGGTGTAGAAAACACTTCTACTCCAACAAAAATAAACCAAAAAAAAAGAAGATTACTTTAAAAATTATAATAATAATAAAGAAAGCATTCTTGAGGAATATTATGAATTCATGAATACCCATAAAAATCATATAAAATTATTTGAATCGTTTGAAGAATATTAT
Organism: Gossypium australe; assembly: GCA_005393395.2. Taxonomy (NCBI): domain Eukaryota; kingdom Viridiplantae; phylum Streptophyta; class Magnoliopsida; order Malvales; family Malvaceae; genus Gossypium; species Gossypium australe. The sequence goes on from CM016623.1 coordinate 102,146,647, forward strand.
TGAGAATCTATTGATACAATAAAACATAATACTAGATGGCATACCAATAAAAGAGAAGTTGAATCTTATAATCCCCCTTTAATGGAGGTTTAATATCTTCACAAAAATACTGGAATAAAAGCAAGCCGTTTAAGAATGAGAGCTCCTAATACAGGAGAACAAATCTCATCAAAAGATAGTAAAATGATGGTAGAACAAAACAACTTTACCAATATCAGTTTTCGTATAATAGCAAAATAATTAGATTATATTGAAAATTTGGTAGAAAGTCAACCAATAAAGAAATAATCAGTAAAAGAGGAAACTGAAAAGAGTTCTTTAGAACCAATATTTACATCTTATAAGATTCCAAAACCTTTCCAAAAATCCCAAAATGATTTCTTAACAGAAATCCAAAATAGACTTGATGCTTTGAAAAGTTACAAGTCTGAATTAGTTGCAACTGATACCCTAGTGCAAGCCCAACACTTAGTTAATACATTACACCAACCTTCCCAATCAGATTTTGACTAGTCGGATGAATAACAAATTAACAAAATGGCTTGGAAAGAACCAAAAATATTATATTATCCAAACATCACTGCACCTGATTTTAATAAAGAAGAAAAACATGTTTTCCAAAATAAATACAATGCTAATACAATTTATGAAAGGAATATAGATGAAATGTCTAAATATAATACTCTCAGTTTATTACAACAAATAACAATGGTTTCAAATGTTTATAAAACCCAAAACCAAAATGGATTAATTAGTGGTCATGCTATAATAAATCTTTTATGTAGCGCCCCAAAAATATGAATTTTTGTTTGTTAATTCTACCATAATTACGTGTCTGCATCAGTGGTTAAGTGTTTTGATTGTGTGTTTGAGGTCATGGGTTCAAATCTTACTTTTGGGAAAATCCAATTATTTTTGCCCTTAGCGTTATCCTTAATTGTTTGGCTTAAATACTATTTTTGATCACCTCATGACAAAATGAGCTTGTTGGTTTGAGTGGTAAGGTGTTAGTTTACCTTAGGTTCATGTGTTCGAATATTTGCGTGAGCAAAGTGGAAAATTTTGCTAATTTCGGTTGAGTTGATCATCTGGTGGTTGTGCTTCAATCAAATTATTTCTGTAGTTAATTTGATAAAGATTAGGAAGTTGGGTTGATTGTGGATTTTCTTTTTTTTTTTTCTTTTGAAATAATAATAAAAAAATCCCCTATTTTGCTCTACAGTTTTTGCACATTTCCATTTTGTTTTTGTTTTTGTTTTTTCATTTTTCCCTTTTTTGCTTTCTACTCAGTTGCTTCGCATTGTTCTAGGGGAGAAAATGGAATTGTTAGCATCTGTTTCTTTCTTTACTTTTCAACTTCAATCTTTCGTATTTCTTTTGGTTTGTGTTGTAGGACTTTCGATTTTGGTGGTGGGGTGTGACTGATTATTAGGCTATTACGTTCTTGATTTTGTGGTAAGTTCCCTCGGTTGTAAATCTGTTAGGTTTGTGATTAATTATTTATTGCTTGATTGCTAGTTCTTTTGTGGATTGTTCAGTTTTAGTTTGAATTGTGGAGTTCGATTTTGGTTCCTTAGTTCTACTGATATTGATGTGTTTTAGGGGGAGTTCAAGAGGTAATTGGAGTCCCTCCAACAACTTAAGAATCACGTGGTTGTTGTCCATTTTTCGCTAAGGTTTCGATTATGTGTTGGGGGTCGATTAGGGACGTATCTTTCAATACTTTTATTTTAATTAATTTCATGAATTGTCGATATGTTAATCAATTGAATCCTGTTTTTAGGTTCTAGAATTCTTGTGACTGATTTCGCATAAGCATTGAACCAGATGTGGAACGAGAAACCCAAAAACCAAAAATGACGAAGCTAAAAAAAATTACACTGTCGACACCACACAATTGTGTGGTAGGTCATGTGTGACACACGACCATGTGATAGGCTGTGTGCTAGACTGTGTGAGACACAAGGTTTAAGCTATTTGGGCCGTGCCGGCTACACAGGCATTTGTGAGACCGTGTGCCAGACTGTGTGGGCCACACGGTCTGAATATTTCTTTAGGACCATAAACATCATTTGGATCAATCGTAGGCCTTCCGTAAGGTCGGTATGTTATTAGTTAAGCTATAAAACAAAAATTCTGACTATCTGTTATCGTAAAATTTGATATAAATACATATGTTTGGATTGATATAAGATAGGTAAAATCTGTAATAAGTTGTGTATAATCTGAAAAGTGTTATTTATGTTCTGTATCTATCATTATAAGCATATTGTAACACTCCAAACCCGACCTAGACATTATGGCCGAATCCGAAAAGGTCACATGAAATGGGTTGAAGAAAAACCTTTGTCGTTAAGATAAAACCTTTTCAATTCATTAGCCTTTATCGTTACTATTATTTCAAAGCTCTCTTTCTTTTAATCATTTAGAGATAGAACGTTTTTGTAGCAGAAGCTTGTAAAAATCATTGTGTTTAGAAAATCCATTCAAGATTTTAGAAAACCATCACCGTTTTAAATAAGTAAAACCTAAAAACCAAAAATATAACATCCTGAATTTTAGGGCCTGTGCATTTGTGTAATGAATGCTTAAATATGTTAAATTAAGAATTGAGGTATTATTTAGGCTCAGGAATGGGCTGAGACCTCAGTTAAAATATTCTGTTTGGGCATTATAAGTTTTAAAGATAGTTATCTATGTTAAAAATATCAAGATTAGGCTTGTGGCCCAGTGGCAAAATGCGCCACTAAGAGGGAAGGGAGTTGGCGTCACTGGCAAAGGAGGAGGCCCAAGTTTTGGCCACTTGGAGCCCATGATTTTGGGCCAAATTTGGCATTTAAAGAGGAGCTAGGGGGGACGGCACAAGGCTATAATTTAGGAAAATTTTAATGTTTTTAATTTGTGGATAATAAGCTGATAAAGGAGGGAGGAGTTGGAGCTAATTAAGTCTCTTTTGGATGAGTTAGTAGATTAAGATAAAGGAAAAAAGATAGGATTTATCTACAAGGTTAGGTAAGTGCCGAAATTTCTATAAATAGGGGGGATATCTCATCAATTCCGGCAATTGAACCCTACTCTTTTCTTCTTTCCTTTTGCCGAAATTTGCTGTATAGTTCTCTTTATCTTTTTTCTTTTCTCTGCCGAAACCTCCACTCCATTCTCCCTCTCAACTTTCTTTATTTTCTTTTTCCCTTATTGGTCGAACTCTCTGACAATCTCTTCCTCATCTCTTTCAAATACTTTAGCCGAAATCTCTAAATCTCTCCTTGTTTTCTTTCTTTCTAAGCCAAAGCCAAAACACTTTACTTAGATCTTCTAAAAGCCGAAAGCGCATCAGTTCATCTTTTCCGGGATTTCTATAAAAGCCGAAATCCTTAGTTCTCATCTCCTGTGTTTTCCGAATTCTCTCTGAGGTATCTACTTGTGCCGAATCTCAAAAGAAACTGAAGGTAAGTATTGATTCGTAAGATTTCAATCTTTTCCGACTTTTTAGGGACTTTAGCTGAATGGCTATAAGGGAACTAATCTTAAGCTTTTCTCTTATTTGCGACATTTCGGGATTTGAAGGGGATTCATTTGCTTAGATCTCTAAGTCAGAGTTCAGTAACACTCGAGTCGTGTTACTTTCGGGATTTCAAGGTAAGGAGATCTATTGATTTTTAACGTGTAAATTTGGGTATTTATTAACCCTTGGCCGAATGCAGGGGAGCCCAAATCTTCGTATTCTTCCAGCTTTTGAGAAAGGTTTTAGACTAAGGGTTGTAGATCCAGATAGTAAGGATTTAACTAAGGGAGTAAAACTATGCGATATCAGGTGTGTAACACTTCCATACCATTTAGATTGCCTGTTAAATATGTTATAAATCTGTTATATTCTAATAAATGCCGAAATCCCGGCATCATGGTTAAAACCCGAGAAGGGTAAAAGCAAATCACCAGGTTAGTGATCACTGTCATTCCTAAGTGAATGTTCCTATTAAGGTGACATCTATGATAAGTATGCTGTTTCTGTGATTGCATGGGGTTGGGTTTATTAAAAGGGGAAGTGTTCTGTTGTAGCGGCTGTTGCCGTGACCTGTTGTAGCGATTTTTGCCGTGACCTGTTGTAGTGGCTTTTTCCATGACCTGTTGTAGTGGCTACGGCCATGATCTGACGATGAGCAGCAAGACTGCCATCAATGGCATGTAGCGGTGTGGGTTGATTGTAGAAATTCCCAATGGTGTGAATGGTTGGTATGGGTGGCGTGTAGTGGATGAAAACCTAGGATTTGGGTTGGGCTTGCATAATTTTTTGTTATATATATATATATATATATATATATATATATTAATCTGTTATTATGTTATGTGGGGTTAAGGCCCAAATCTAATGGTGCAAGAGGGTTGCACACATCCTCTCAACATGTCCTGTAAGATCTGAATCACTCGCTCAGACTGTCCATCGGTCTGAGGATAAAACGCTGTACTAAAATCCAACTTCATACCCAGCGCTTGATGCAACGCCTTCCAAAATCGTGAGGTAAACCTAGGGTCCCTATCTGATATGATCAAGACCGGTACTCCATGCAACCTCACTACCTCCGCTATGTACAACTTAGCTAACTTTTGCAAGGAATAGTCAATACGCACTGGTATGAAGTGTGCAAACTTCGTTAAGTGATCAACAACTACCCAAACCGTATCTTTCTTAGTGGGTGTGAGGGGAAGCCCACTAACAAAGTCCATGGTGATTCTTTCCAACTTCCATTGTGGAATCTTCACTGGCTGCAATAATCCTGATGGTAACTGATGTTCTGCCTTGACCTGCTGACAGGTCAAACACTTACTCACCAATTCGGTTACCTCTTGCTTCAAACCCGGCCACCAGAACTGATCTCTCAAATCCTGAAACATCTTACTTCCTCCAGGGTGCATAGCATATACACTACCATGCGGCTCATTCAAAATCCTTTGTCTTAACTCTGGATCTTTTGGCATGCAAACCTTCCCTCGAAAGCATAACAATCCTTCCTCATTCATACTGAATTCTACTGGCCCATCCTTTGAGATTAGCTGCAATTTTCCCTTTAGCAACTCATCTGTCTGTTGCCTCTCCTTCACTTGACTAATCCAAGAAGGTTTCACTTGAAGTTTAGCTAACAAACTCCCATCCTCATACAAACTAAGGTGTGCAAACATTGCTCTTAAGTCGGAGACCACTTTACGACTTAGAGCATCCGCCACCACATTAGCCTTCCCGGGTGATACTCGATCGAGCAGTCATAATCCTTTAACAACTTGATCCATCTTCTCTGCCTTAGATTCAACTCCTTTTGAGTCAAAAGATACTTTAAACTCTTATGATCTATATAAATGACATATTTCTCCCCATACAAGTAATGCCTCCAAATTTTTAGGGCAAACACAACTGCTGCCAACTCCAAATCATGGGTGGGGTAATTTAATTCATGCGGTCTTAACTGCCGAGATGCATATGCAACTACCTTTCCCTCCTGCATCAACACACATCCGAGTCCTGCGTGTGACACATCACAGTAAATTACAAACTCCTTCCCTACCTCCGGCTGAATCAGCACCGGAGCCTCCGTCAGAAACCTTTTTAACTTTTCGAAACTCTCCTACTGCTTATCAGACCAAACAAACGAAACTCCCTTCCGTAGTAACTTAGTCAACGGTGCCGCGACCGAAGAAAATCCTTCAACAAACCTTCAGTAATACACTGCTAGACCAAGAATACTCCTAATCTCAGCCATAGACCTAGGTGGCTTCCAATCCAACACCGCTTCAATCTTTCGAGGGTCAACCCTAATCCTCTCTGCCGACACAACGTGCCCTAGAAACGTAACTTCACTTAGCCAAAATTCACACTTACTGAATTTGGCATACAACTGCTTCTCCTTTAGAATCTGCAAAACTATTCGCAGATGGGCATCATGCTCCTCCTCCGACTTCGAATAGACCAAGACATCGTCTATAAACACCATGACACACCGGTCTATGTAGGGTTGGAACACTCGATTCATCATGTCCATGAATGCTGCTGGCACGTTGGTCAATCCAAACGGCATCACCATAAACTCGTAGTGACCATAGCGAGTCCTAAAGGCTCTCTTATGAATATCCGCCTCCTTGACCCTAAGCTGATGGTGCCCTAACCTCAAATCTATCTTGGAAAAGACTGATGCCCCCTTCAACTGATCGAACAAGTCATTGATCCTTGGTAACGGGTACTTGTTCTTGATTGTTAGCTTATTCAACTGGCGATAATCAATCCACATACGCATTGATCCATCCTTCTTCTTAACAAATAACACCGGTGCTCCCCAAGGTGACACACTCGGTCGAATAAACCCTCTATCCAGCAACTCCTGAATCTGCGCTTTCAACTCCACTAACTCTTTCGGCGCCATCCTATACGGAGCAATAGATACCGGTGCTGTTCCCTGAAGAAGATCGATTCCAAACTCCACTTCACGATCTGGGGGTAATCCCGGAAGCTTTTCAGGTAAAACATCAGGAAATTCCTTTACCGTGCTGACGTCCCCAACAGTCAGATCTTTGGCTTCTAGAGCTCGAACAAACAATAGAACTGCCTCACATCATTTCCTCACCATCCTTTCTACTCTTAGGGCAGTCACTACATTCGACAAGCAGTTCCCCCTTTCTCCTATCAGCAACACTTCATCACCCTCGGGGGTTTTTAACACCATACGCTTGGTCGCACAATCTAGATTAGCTTGATACTTCACAAGCCAATCCATGCCTAAAATTAAATCGAACTCCCCGAATGGTAATTCCATTAGATCCGTTCGGAAGACTATCCCCTGAACTTCTAGAGGTACTTCCCGATAGAGTTTATCTACTACTACAGATTGTCCTAACGGGCTAACTCAAGTCATTGCCCTAGGGGTAATTTCAGATTCTAGTCTTAAAGTTCCCGATACGCTACTAGCTACGTACGAATGTGTCGACCCAATGTCAATCAATACAGTGTAAGGCAAACCAAAAATTAAGAACGTACCGGTTATGACATCCAGTGCATCAGCCTCCTCTCGACGTCTAACAGCATAGACCAACCCCGCCTGTCTTGCCTCAGTGTTTCCTGCCCCTTGACCTGGTGCTCCATGATCCCGACCAGCACCATTACCACCTCTGGCTACACCACGACCTCTTTGTGGCTGCTGACCTCCTCTATCAGGCTGAGCATTCCCTCGACCCATGGTCCCTTCACCGTCTCGTTGCTGCGGACAGTTTCTAACTTGGTGGTTCGTAGATCCACACCTAAAACACTTCTCACTGCCTGCCCAACATTCACCAGCATGAAATTTACCACATCTAGTGTAACACCCCAAACCCGGACAAGACACCACGTCCGAATCTGGTATGTTACGGGGAAACGTTTTTGAGTAATCAGATTTTTCGTTTAAAAACGGGGTGAAAACATAGTGAATTTGAGGAAAATTGGAGTAGGCTTGTTTGATTAGATTTTGAAAACTTATCCAAAGCATATAGTTAAAAACGAGTTGATTTCATTTAGTAACTCCAACAGTTCCTTAGTGCTACTCTAAAACATTTTTGACTTAGTAGAAAAATCGAGTGTGATTTGAGAATCATTTGAGTTTACTTTATAACAAAACATAGTGAGATACCCGATGGTATTATTTAAAACACATTGCGTTATAGATTTTGAAAACATTATCATTCCAAATTTTAGTAAAATTTATACCAAGTTGTTTTGTTAAAGCATGGTAAAAATCTACCTTAAAGCATAACCATCATAAGACATAAATTAAAGGCCTTTTACAACTCCAAATTAAATCCCAAATAAAAGTAAATAAGCTAAAGTACCCAATTTGATTAGTCTGAGCAAAACTTTTATTAAAGCATGGCATGTGCACCCCGAGACCGAATGTACAACCCCAAATTCACAATGAATTTCGGCACATCTTTCCCCCCAACACCAAGCCGTCCACCTTCCCCCAAACACTCCTAATTTTCGGCCACATCCCCCACAATACTCACATCCACACATTTCAAATGTGTTTACCAAGTCACACTCCACTATTTGCTCTCCACCATCCAAGTCACCACTTGACCAAGTCCAAGGAGGAATTTGAACTCCATCCAACTCCTCCCTCCTTTGCCGTCCAAAAAGAGCCAAAATGTGAGGTCTTTGCAACTCGAACACTAGACCTTCACCCCATGTAGATGACGCCACACTCAGCTCCAAGTGGCGCCTTGCTCTGCCACTTTGCCAGCTCTTCATTTATGCAACAAAACAACAAATTATTTTCTTAAACCCCAGCTCTTCCAACTCCCTACACCTAAGGCCAAAAACAAAAATTTCCCCATTCGCTCTGGCACATTTCTAGCCTACCACTAAGCCCCTAAAACATAGAAATAGCAACACAGCACACTACATACATGCAATATCATGCAACCACAAAACAGCCCCTAACCCGGGATATTACATCTAGTACACTTAGGTGTCTTGTTAGCAGCAGCAGGTTTCTCTTCCCGTTTGGGTCTGTCAAACCTGGACCTTTTCTGAGTACGCCCGGTTGACGATCCAAAATTCCTCTTATTTCCACCTCTATCTCTATCTCGATTTAATTTCTCAGTCCGCTTTACCTTCTCGGCTATCTTAGCCTTTTTAACTAGGACAGCAAATTCCCTCTCCCGCTGCAGGGCTATCAAAGCATGCAAGTCATCCCTCAGGCCATCTTCGAACCTAACACAACGTTCATGCTCCATGCTACCATCCCACGAGCATAACGGCTAAGGCGTAAGAATTCAGCTTCATACGCAGCCACTAACCTACTCCCTTGAACCAGATTTAGAAATGCTCTGCGCTGCGCATCCACATAACTCGATCCAATGTACTTATTCAGAAACGCCGTCTTAAAGAAATCCCAAATGATACGGTCAGCCACTATACCATCCTTTACCGTAAGCCACCATTGATAGGCTTCATCCCTCAAGAGGGATACAACTCCCTTCAACTTCTCCTTCTCCGTGAAATCCAAATCATCCATTATGCGTTCTACCGCCTCCAACCAATACTCGGCTGAACTTGGGGCTACATTAGAAATTCCCCTAAACACTTCTGCCCCATTGGCTCTAAACCGTTCTGGCACATATTTCCGGGCTCCTGTGCCCATACTTGCCCCAGCAACTCTTTCTAAAACTCTTAACATTGCCTGAGATACCGCATCATCTTCGGCAGTCTGATCCTGGAATTCCTCCTCCACAGCCGGCATCTCGTTTCCAGAACCATGACCAGATCCTACTGGTTCTGACACTATCATCTTACCCCTACCATGACCACGTGGTGGACGTCCTCGACCCCTTGTACTCATTCTACCGATTCGCGTTTATCTGATTAGAAATTTTATGAATTATTAGTTTTCTTCCACTATTTTAACCACGAACAGTCTTATGAATAATAGCATTAAGAGTAGTTCTTTCGAATTCGCATTCACCATTCAGTCTCAAGTTCATATCCTCTAAGAAACACATATATTCAATCATCAACATCCATGAACTCACGTTCATTACAGAAAAGTAGTGTTGTTGTTGTTTTCACTACCCAGGGGTATTTTCGTAATTTATCCTATAGGGGTATTTTTGTAATTTTTCAAAATAAGGTTCCTTGGTGATTTTGTAAAAATAGGGTATTTTGGTAATTTTACAATCCAGGGGTATTTCAGTAATTTTGAAATCTGGGGGTATTTCAGTAATTTTGACATCTAGGGGTATTTTGGTGTTTTTTTTTTCTTTTTCTTTTTCTTTTTTAAAATCAGGGGCACTTTGGAAAATCTAGTTACTCTTGTAAACATAGGGTTTTTGGGTAAATTTTTCATAGCTGTGAACATTTTCAAATCAAGTGTATCTTTTTGGAAATGTACAAAACTTAGGGGTTTTTGTTTGCAAAATAGGGTGGTTGGTCCCTTTCGGGTTTTAATTATGGGTTCAGCCCATGAACAAGTCCTTATAGCTAGAGTGAACAGTCACTACGCACCAGGTAAGATTCCAGCGAAGAGGAGGTGAGTCACTAGGACTGCTTAAATACCAAGCTCTCCCTGAATCCACTCCTAGACATGCGTATGCCTATTGCCACACCCTGTCATGGCTAAAGTGAACAGTCGCTATGCACCAGGTAAGATTCCAGCGAAGAGGAGGTGAGTCACTTGGATTGCTTAAATACCAAGCTCTTCCAGATCTACTCCTAGACATGCATATGCCTGTTGCCAACCCTTAGTCTTGCGACTCGTTTACAGGTTTTGTTTAGTGAAATTAAGTCTTATGAAATTGAGGAGTTGTTTGTCTAAGCCTAGAGTCCATCAAGTTCTAGTCTAGATAGTCTACGTCCCATAAAGCCCATTAATCTCACATTTATATCACAATCAGGAGTTCAGAATACTTACCTGGGTAGATTGGGTGCCGGTAGACTCGAAGGCCATTTCTCAACCAAACTTTCTTTTCTCAAAATCACTTCTATTTTACAAAACATTACTAGACCCATTTCATAGCCCGAGTTTTGAACTGGGCTCTGATACCAAAATGTAACACCTCAAACTCGGCCCATGCGTTTCGACCAGATCCAGCATGTTATCAAACACATAACACTTTATCGTATTTTGAAAACACAAGTTAAATTAATTAAATTTGAATAAAGGAGAGACTTTTTGAAAATAAACCTCTTTGTATTTTTATTAATAAATGTAAATAAACCTTGTGGTATATTCATAAGTTGCATAACATAGAAAACTCCTAAGTTGAATAAAAACTAGGGGCCTTATTACATAACTGTTCCTCAAATAACAATAAAACAAACTTAAAGAAGTCCTAAAGAAAATATAATTTGTAGAAATAGAACTTGATGGCCCCTCGAGTCCGTCTAAGCTCCCATGTCCACGATCTACTGCTCATCTGGAGAGTAGAGAAAAGGAAAGCGTGAGTCACCAAGACTCAGTGTATAAATCTCAAAGCACACAACGACCTGAGCTCACAAACACATTATAGGCCCTAGCCCATAAGGCATCAGTCATAATCATACATCAAAATAATAAATGATTAATAACCCATCCCATCCTAGGGTTCCATCCTCTACACACCAACCCCTACCAACCATCACACCTTGAGGATTTCTACAATCAACCCTCCGTCCGCTACACACCATAACGGCAGCCGAACTGCCTATTCCTGTTATTCAGGAATCATTAAACGTGGCATAGCCACCGATCACAATGTGACCTAGCATTTATATTTGTGGTATTTCTACCACCGATCACTGTGTGACCTATCATGCACTTCCCCTTCGTCATATTAATATCCCATCCCATGCATACACACATAAAGAAAACATCATGCAGACATATATATTTTTTTGATACACATAGGGAGTTCTATGTTTACGTACCTGGCATCCTTGCCTAACCCTTTTAGGGTTCCATTCGACTGTCTATACAGCCTTATTCCAGCTTTTTAGCCCATAACATACATAAATAGATATACATACAGATTTATTAGTAGTGCGTTAGAGATCTATACACGACTGTTCATACAGCCTCATTTTCCAGCTTTTCAGCCCTTAACAGGTATAATACAAAATAAAACTTATGTGATAAGGATCTACACACCTAGTTATCGATAAAACGATGTTTTCTATGTCGACGCTATCCTTAGTCGACACTACTGCTATCTGCCTAGGGGGTTGTTCAGAAGCCGGTCCACAACCAAGTGGCCAATCTCGAATGGCAGATACTGCTCTTTTCTTAAACTTAGGGATTTTCTCCTTTGCCTGATCCATATTTAATTCCATCACAAGTCCTTATCAGAACTACTATCATAATATTTAATCGTTAATCCTCATTATAACATTAAGATCTTGTATATAATGATAAATCTAATAGAAATCTAGGAAAATCTTCTTACTTTAAAAATCCTGAAAGTGGAGACTAGCTATTTTTGGCTTTTAGATCTAATTGACCAAGCTTCCTTCAAATCTCGAATTGTCGCCCATCATAAAACCATTAAACTATAAGGTTTCGGCTTTTGCCTTTCAAAAACCGAGAATAGATCATGAGAACTAATCAAAAATTGACACTTACCTTAGCATAGGAGATTTAGCTAGCACTAGAGAGAGGATTCGACAATGCCAATGGAAGATTTAAATGCCGAAAGTATAGAAGTAATTCTCAAATAGGATAAATAGAAGAAAAGATGATGGATGCTTTGGCTTTTTAAAGAAATCGGCACAAGGAGGAAAAAGGGGAGAAGAGTTTCGGCTTTTGAAGAAATTGGAGAAAAGAAATTGGAGAGGGAGAGGCTAGGGAATTTCCGCACAATGGGAGAGGAATTTAGGGTTTTCAGTGTCAGAATCAAGGAGCTAGCCCCCCTATTTATAGATATTTCGGCACCTACTGCTAAAAACTGAAAACGCCCTTAAAATTCAAGCTAAAAGTGATGGGAAATTCGGCACCCTCTTTGCCATGCAGTAGCCGAATTTTACACTTCTCTAGGTGGTGGATTTTCGGCTAACACTTCCCTTGAAGATAAGCTCCTAACTTTTCTCCTTTTTATCTATGATATTATCACTTATAAAATCCACATAATTTCTCCTATTTTTGAGCATTGTAGCCGTCCACCTCTACTAACCCTAGTGCTTAAATTTAACTCACTTAAATTAAAAGATTTAGGCCTCATTAAACTTAATATTTGGGCCCCTAATTCCTTGTGTCTGGCGTCACCCTATCTTTATTTAAAGTGCCAAAATTGGCCTAAAAACATGGGCTCCTTGCGACCCAAAACTTGTTCCTTTTTAATTGTTAATGATGCCACCTTAAAATAATTTAATCTGGGCCTTTGCCTAATTCTAAGCCCAAATTTAAACCCCTTTCACCTAAGTTAACATATTAAACATATTCCTATACTAAGCGCATAGACCCATTAATTCAGGATGTTATATTACATACTGAGTTCTTGTAACTCACCCCTCTCTCTTTAACCTCACAGGTAATGCTCGGCAGTAAGGACTTGGAGCCATGAATGACTCGGTGGAGGCCATACTTTAGGAACATCGCTTGAGGACCTTAGTAAATTTCTTTTCTGCTTTATTTCCAAGGTTATTTTTTTCTATTATGTGGGTTTAGTATTTTGTATTAAGACCTCTGGTTTAAACTTTCTTTTAAGTTTTCGTTAATAACTGTTGATTTCATAAACAAGGGATTTTCGTAAAGTATGATTAAACGTTTTTCCCAAAACATTACATACCCACAAATACTCAAGTTTGATTTTCACAAATAAAATCGTCTTAATCTTAAAACCTTAATAACATTAACAAGAGGACATTAAATAAATCGGGTTTTTATTAATAAACATCGAAACTCGAAGTTTAAAAGAAACGTGATACATTCAACTTATGCTTAGCTTTTGAACAACCCTTTTTATGTGACATGCCAGATCCGGTTGTAACGTCTAGGCCGGGTTTGGGGTGTTACACCGGATCTGGCATGTCACATGAAAGTGTTGTTGAAAGACCGCGCGTTTGATAAAACTTTGTATCCTATTGAAAACTTCGAGTTTAGACGTTTGTTTATAAAGACCCATGTTACCCACTGTCCATTTAGAAAAGTTGTAATTAATTTTGAAAATTGTCTTTGTTAGGAAAAATCGAATTTCAACATTTGCGGGAACAGGATATTTTGGAAAAACGGTTATCAATGTTTCAAGAAAAACATCCGTTTTAAACATTTAAAAATAAACAATAATGGAAATGTAAGTTTAAAGAAAAGTTAAAACCAATGGCCTTATTACAACAATAATACCAAATTAAATAGAATCCTAAAATTAAAGCGAAATGGAAGTTTACTAAAATTTGCGATGTATGGTCACCTCAGAGTCCTCCACAGCTCCAAGTCGACTAACGCTGGGGATCACCTGCAAGGTTGAAACAACGGGGTGAGTTACGAGAACTCAGTGTGTAATCCCCTAATCAGTGGTTAACTGGGCCCGAGCCCATACGAAAACACAATTGGGCCGAAGCCCTAATCAGTAACAATCTGGGCATTAACCCTATACAGTATCAATCTGGGCCCACAACCCCAAAATCATGGTAATGCAACAAGACATGCAACCCTCCCCGAACCTAATAGTCCATCCGCTACACTCCACCCGTGCCAGCCCCACACACCTGTGGGGATTTCTAAATCGACCCACCCGTCCGCTACACTCCAAAAATGCAGTCAAGCTGCCAGTATAGTTGCAGCAATGCTGCCAGTATCAGTGTATTGTGGCATAACCACCAGTATCAGTATTGCATCAGAGCTGCCAGTAACAGTATTTGTGGCAAAGCTACCAGTATCAGTGTTGCAGCAGAGATGCTAGTAACAGTACACTTCCTCCAATATATAAATAACCCAACTCCATGCATCATGTCATGGCATAATAATCTCGTGAATGCAATAATGTATCATCATGGCAATTTAATCAAGTATACACAACAAAGCATAACTACCCCTAAGGGCATAACAGTCATTTTCCCCACAGAGGCGTTTCAGTAATTTACCCTCTAAGGGTATTTCAGTAATTTTACGCACCGAGTGTATTTCAGTAATTTCACATTTATCGGCCATTCCGAAGGCCCACTGTCGCCTCGAGTGACTCGGCTACCATTTTCGATCGTTACCGAATTGTTGGGCCTAAAACCCAATTTCGGCCCATTAGGGCCCACACGCTCGTGTGGCCCGTTTAGCTCAAATCTAGCCACGTATATGAGATTCACCTAGTTTAGTCCAATATATACTACACAATCATACAGCTTACTAATATGGGCCCACTTGGCCCATCGTGGCCCAAACAGCCTCAACCCACAAGAACACTATTGATGGCCTCAACTATCGCGTCGAAGCCCCACACGTGCGCTCGCACACTCGTGTGGCTACCATCGCCAGGTGACCAGCACTTCGGCATTTGCCGCTCTACAGCTAGAGTAGAGAGAATACACACCTGATAGGAATCTGGAGTTAATCAACGCTCCCATCATAGATTGCTCTATATATATAGCCAGCTTCTCACCTCCCCTCTTGCTAACTTTCCGATGTAGGATCCTTCCATCATTAGAGATTAAATCCAACTCAAACTCTTGCCGTCCTATCCGCAAAATAAATACTCCATTGCTCGTCATGAGATTCGAACCCTTGCTCCCTTCAATAGCTCAACACGCCACTTGCCACCAAGCCACAAGCTCCTCTTGTGTCTAAAATATGCGCAACTAAATATAAATCTATGGGCCAAAGTCTAAGTTCACTTAAAAATAAATCAAAAATAAATTGCAAACGCCAAGACTTGAACCTTGGACCCCCTTGCTTCCTTGTGGCGTCACCCCCTTGTCTCTTATGTGGCGTCACTTCGCCACTACACCACACACTCCACTTGTGTCATTTTTCTCCACATTTTATTCTTAAAGCCTACCTACTAACTCCCAGGGTTTTTTCCACCTAAAACCAAATTTTTTCCTAAGCCCAAGTTTGATCCCGGGACTTCATAGAAGCCCTTTAACCTTCCAAAATCACTCACCTAATAGGTCCAACTTGCATTATTACCGTTCTCATGTTCTCAAAAATTTTAAACGCTCCTATGGCCAAGGCCCAATGGGCCCAATTCTACTAGGCCCAAATTCGGGTCGTTACAAATCTACCCCCTTAAAGAAATTTCGTCCTCGAAATTTCCAACTAACTAACAGTCGTTTAACACAGACTACCCTACTACACTGCCGCTGCGCACTCTCATCCCAACAACACTAAGACACTTTTAACTTAATCTTGAAACCCCTTACACACAACCAAACATCTAATCGCAGAAACAAACAGGTATTTTTCACACATACATACAATTTCTATATTCAAACATCACATCCAAAGAGAACACACATAGAATAAATACCACAATACAGTCATTACAGCATATAACAGAGCATAGGGTCAGGAAACATACAGATTTGGTGCCGGAGACTCGGGTGCCATACATCCAATAAAGATATATTTTTCTAAACCAAATTTCAAACAAATTTTGAAAATGTTTTCGAACCCATTCCATAGCCGAGTTTTGCAACCGGACTCTGATACCACAAAATGTAACACCCTAAACCCGGCCTAGACGTTACTACCTAGACCGTCGCCAAATTAAGGTTACGAGGCATTACTGGTCATACCACAATTCATACAGAAAATCATTACTTTCTCAACTCGAGTTTAATCATCTCATTGCTCATAACTTAATCATATATCGAGTCTTAAAAAAAAAACATAGCAATCATAACACTTTATAACTAAAACATATTCTAGCATATATCAAAACATATCATATACAGAGCATATAACAAAACAACTATTTCATTAGTTGTATTTCAATCTATTATTATAAAGCTTTCGCACATGTACAATTTAGACATCAAACAAATCATATTTCACTACTAAATTTCTCATTCATTTATGCGGCATTGGTGATATAAAATATGACCAAACATACTTAATTTATCATTATACCATATGCATATTTCCTAATGTCAAAACTATATCTAAATATAGTTTACCAAATCAATAATAAAATTCAATGTAAAGCTATCCATAATAACATTATAGGCTAACCGCCATATCAAACTCTATACACACTTAGCAAATTCATTTTCTTATTCAATCGGCTATCAAAGTTAATCACATAGCAAGTACAAATTATGCCATTTCCTAAACATAACAAAGTAGATCATTTCACAACCAATGAAATCATGGCATAGCTTAATAAATAAATTTTTACTAGTCGAATATAACCATGCATTTAATAGAGTTATTAAGTACTCATAGAACCAATACAACATATTTATAATATGATTCATAAAATCCAACTAATTCATCCAAATTAATAAGTAAAATGCCAAATCAAATCATGTCTATTACACATATTATGCATTGTACCAAAATATCACACAAAACCAAATGGCTTTTCATCAATTCGGCTATCAAAATTAACCTGAAACACTTTCCTCAATTATCAATTCAAAACCAACCTATATAGCCAACTCACATCATTAAATCATACATAATACTTCACATTGCCAAAACAAGCATACATCCATCACACAGTTTATAACATAAAACACACTTCCTAAACAATCTTAGACCATGATCGAATATACTCAAGTTAATATATTATAATCAAGCCATATTCGCATGGCTTAATATATATATATATATACAATATCAAAATTTATCCAAAATAAATTCTAGCTTATACATGCCTTAAGAACAAAAGCCTAAACATTATAAGTACCAACGTGAGTCGATAGTGTGAGTGACTTCAATGACGATCCCCCGAGCTCGTAGCTTGATCAAAATGTATAAAACGAAACAATGAACACACACAAGGTAAGCTTACTAGCTTAGTAAGTCTTAAGCAAGGACATTATAACTCCACTCATCCAAGCATTTTTCGCAAACAATTTAAGACATTAGAAATACATAGTTTAACTTATAAATTCATCATAGCCGAATACCATTATTTCATTTAACCTAACAACTTTCATTTTCTTACCAAAATACACTATCCACCGAATATACCAACACATATATAAGTATAGATATACTTACATAAACATTTTCAATCACTTTCATGCTTTCGAGTAATCAATCTCCACATGGCGTATATATATATAATTTCCAACAACCAATGTATAACACATTTGCTTCTTCATATTATTTGCTCATTAACATCATATGCAACATTTAAGTATGAAAACAAAACACATACCTCAAGGCCGAATTATCATGATTCATTTTCAAAAGCTTAGACTTTCCCGATTTGTTTCATAACTTTGTTATTACATGCTCTGAGCTCAGAATTTCAGTTCACCGGTATAGAACCTGCTAGGCATTAGCCCGAATCACACACACACTGGCACTAAGCCTGCTAGACTCAAGGTCCGAGATTTAAACACCGGCATTTAGCCTGCTAGGCAATAAGCCCGATAAGATTCACCCGCACAAGGCCTGCTAGGCATTTAGCCCGATATAGATCACCGGCACAAGGCCTGCTAGGCTCGAAGCCCAAATATCAGCATAATTAACCATTACATAAACTTTTCTTAATACCAAGATCACATATATCCATACATTTCATAATACTATCACATATCAAATTCGAATAAGCTTTTTCACATCACATTAAATAAATGACATTAATCCAATATCACACCACCAACATTCGGCAATTTCATATATATATATCCACAAAATATTTAAATTTTATCATTCTTTAAGTTACATAAGTAAATTTTCAACATATATTTGCTTAAAGACTTACCTCGACTATCGACGGACGACGAAGACCGGCTATTCCTGAACTTTCGCTTTTCCCCGATCCAAATCCAATTTTCTTTGTCCTTGATCTAAACATATTTAAAATAAGCTCATTCAAGTACATTTCATTTCAATTTTATCCAAAAACACCTAAATAGGTAAATTACCATTTTGCCCCTAATATTTCACATTTTTACAATTTAGTCCTATTTGCACAAAACACAAAATACACAAAATTTCATTACACCACCTAAGGGCCGAATGTTCACAAGGTCTATACAAGTCCATTAGTTTCATTTATTTTGCATTTTAATCCCTCAACAATTTGACTTTTGCAATTTAGCCCTAAATACTCAATTTCACCAAAATTTCCAATTCAAAACTTGTAGATTTCTAACATAACTTTAGTATTTTTCCATCAAACATCATAAAACACCAACATTTAACTATGGCCGAATATCAAGCATGCTCAATTTCAAAAATTCTAACATGGGTCAGCTAATATTCAGAGCAACGATCTCAAAAACGT
This sequence comes from Gossypium australe, assembly GCA_005393395.2. Lineage (NCBI taxonomy): Eukaryota > Viridiplantae > Streptophyta > Magnoliopsida > Malvales > Malvaceae > Gossypium > Gossypium australe. The sequence goes on from CM016623.1 coordinate 102,165,529, forward strand.
AAAAATTATCAAGAACCGAAATCAAACTAACCTTGAATTTGAGACTATAATTACTGAAAATAAAATGGAACCAAGCCCTTGTTCTTTCCTTCACATTCAGCCAAGAATAAGAAAAGATGATAGTGGCTTTATTTTATTACAAATAACATATATGCTAACATTTTATTAAATTACTAATTCAACCTTTATTATAAAATAACCAAATAATATAACTTAAGGGTAATCTTGTCCATGGCCGGCCACTAACTTAGAAAATGGGCTTTTTTCCCTTTAAGGACTCCATATTAAAAAGCCACTATCAAATAAGCACTTTTTACTATAGTTTGTAACTTTTACCCTTTACGCGATTTAGTCCTTTTTCTAAATTAAACACGCAAATGATTAAATTTTTCTACAAAACTTTCACACACATTAAAACATATATAATAAGCACAGAATATATCATTTAAATATTTCTCAGACTCAGATTCATGGTCCTAAAACCACCGTTTCAATTTGGGTCAAATTCGGTCTGTTACACTACTTCTGAAGGATCAACGAGTAGATAAGAACGAACGATTAGTCCCTAGAATAAGTGTTTAAACATAATCATCAATCCATTTTAGCGGAATAGCGAAGTATTAAGAGATATCGAGATGAACCTTGAAGAAATCCCTTACCTTGACAATGGTAGATCCAACTTCCACCGATTGGCTTATGACTACGGATGAATCGACAAGGATGTGGTATTCGGCCACCCACTATAACACTACGAAAAAGAAGAAATGATCACGACTTGAGAGAGTAGGAGAAAATGATATCTCAGTTTAGAGCAAAATAGAACAACCGAATAGTGATGGACACACAGTCGGCTAGGTAGAAAAAAAAATGAAAAGAGAGAAAGAAACCACTTATCGATTCGATCAAAGAAGAGAGTGCCAACACGAAAGAGAAAGAAATAATGAAGAAGAGATTAAGGGTCAAAAGGTTCGGCTATGGAGAGAAATGAACAAGAAGATTCGACCACCAAAATATTGATTAAAAAAAAGAAAGAAAGGTTGAAGAAATAGTGAAAAAGAAAAGAAAAGATGGAGAAAGAGTGCTAGATAGTTTCGGCTAACAAAGGAAAAATGAGCAAGAATGGATTGAGGGTTTCGACAAAACAAGAGAGAAAGATGAACAAATGTGCTAGAGTGTTTCAGCCAAAACAAGGGGAAAAAAGTTGGAAAAGAAAAGTACCCAAAATGCTAAAAGAAACCAAAACCTTTCATGCACCAATTTGCACAAAAATCAAAAGAAAAATCGGCTCCCTAACTCCCTCTACCAAAACCATGTACTTCATTCACCAAAAAGGTCATGGTTGACCAAAAATTCTATCCCAAGCACCTTCCAAATATTCAGCCAACATATCCCCCTTCTTACTCCTTTCCTTTACTTCTTTCCTTACTCTCCTCCTTACCTTATTTTCTTAGTCTTCTTTCCATCAATAAAAAGTCTTCCTTACCTTATTTAAAGCCTTGGCCGACACTTTGGAATAGAAGCACAAAATAATCCAAAAATTTTGCAATAGTTGGGATTCGAACTCCACCCCTTAAGCTCCTTTATGTGACGCCACACCACTCTATTACTAGCTCCTCTTGTGCAAGAAAAATACACACTTATTTCCTTAAGCCTTGATGCCACTTATCTTCTCTCCTTAAAGTGCTTAAACACAAAAATTTTGCTAAGGCCCAACTCAACCCCAAGCCTTCTTAGGACCCCTAAAGATACACAATTAACATTTTTCACTAGCATATCGCATGGTATAATACACAACATAAAATTCTGAATTTCAGAATGTTACAATTCTACCCCCTTAAAGAAATTCGGCCTCGAAATTTACCTGATTAAAAGAGATGAGGATATTGTTGCCGGATCATGTCCTCTGGCTCCCATGTAGCTTCCTCTGACCCGTGATTACGCCATAATACTTTGACTAACGGAACCGACTTCTTTCTCAGTACTTTAACATCCCGATCTAAAATCTGCACTAGCTCCTCTTCAAAAGACAAGTCCGGTCTTAACTCAACTTCCTCCACTGGTACAACATGAGATGGATCCGAATGATAACGCCTTAACATCAAGACATGAAATACACTATGTATCTGACTTAACTCCGAAGATAACTCTAGCTGATAAGCTACTGGCCCAACACACTTTAGCACATGGTATGGTCCGATGAACCTAGGGCTCAACTTGCCCTTCCGTCCAAATCTTAAGATCTTCTTCCAAGGTGGAACCTCCAAAAAGACTTGATCTCCCACCGCAAATTCTATATCCTTACACTTCAGATCCGCATACGATTTTTGTCTGTCCGAAGCTTCCTTTAACTGAGCTTGAATTACCTTAACTTTTTCTTCCGTCTCCGAGATCAACTCAGGACCCAATAACTGTCACTCCCCCAGCTTAGTCCAACAAGTAGGAGTAGGACACCTACGACCATACAACGCCTCGTAGGGTGCCATCTGGATACTGGATTGATAGTGTTGTTGTATGCAAACTCTGCCAATGGTAGAAAATCTTCCCAACTACCCCTGAAGTTGATCACACAGCCTCTTAACATGTCTTCTAAAATCTTGATTACTCTTTCCGACTGACCATCAGTCTGTGGATGAAACGCCATGCTGAAATTTAGTCTTGTACCGAAAGTTTCATGTAAAGCCTTCTAAAATCGTGATGTAAACCTAGGGTCTCTGTCTGATATGATAGACATCGGTACCCCATGCCACCTCATGATCTCTGCTACATACAACTTGGCCAACTTCTGCAACGAATAATCTGTACGAACATGTAGGAAATAAGCAGTCTTCGTTAATCGATCCACTATAACCCAAACTAAATCTTTCTTAGTAGGCGTTAAGGGTCACCCACTAACAAAGTCCATCGTTATTCTTTCTCATTTCCATAATGGAATTTTCACCGGTTGTAGCAACCCTGATGGCAGTTGATGTTCCACCTTCACCTGCTAACATGTCAAGCACTTGCTCACGAAGTCGATAACCTCCCTTTTCAACCCTGGCCACCAATACTGTTCACGAAGGTCTCGATACATTTTGTTTCCCCCGGGGTGCATAGCATATGGGCTATTATACGCCTCACTCAAAATCATTTGCCTCAATATCAAATCCCTGGGCATACGAACTCTTCCGCGGAAACACAATACTCCCTCACTATTAAATCCAAAATCCCCTATCTCACCACCTTCCACTTGCTGAAGCCAAAAACCTAACCTTTCATCTAACAATTGCTTTCCTTAATCTGATTTACCCATGCAGGCTTCACTTGAAGTTAAGCTAACAGGCTACCATCTTCATAAGGGCTGAGATGAGCGAACATCGCTCTCAAATCCGATATCACCTTACGACTCAACGCATCTGCCACCACATTAGCTTTACCTGGGTGATACTCGATTGAGAGGTTATAATCCTTCAACAATTCTATCCACCTCCGCTATCTTAAGTTCAACTCCTTCTGAGTAAGGAGGTACTTCAGACTCTTATGGTCCGTGTAGATAATCGACTTCTCCCCGTACAGATTGTGTCTCCAAATCTTCGAGCAAACACCATTGCAGCTAACTCCAAATCATGTGTGGGATAGTTTATCTCATGCAGCCTTAATTGACGAGATGCATAAGCCACCACTTTCCTCCCTTGCACCAACACACATCCCAAGCTCGTGTGTGACGCATCACAATAAACAATAAACTCGTTACCAGCCTCAGGCTGAATCAATACCGGCGCTTCTGTCAAAATCTTCTTTAATTTCTCCAAGCTCTCTTACTGCTTACCTTACCACACAAATGGTACTCCCTTACGCAATAGCTTAGTTAGGGGTGCAGCAATCAACGAAAACCCCTCAACGAATCGCCTGTAATACCCAGCCAAACCTAGAAAACTTCAAATTTCTGCCACTGACTTTGGTGGCTTCCAGTCCAACACAGCCTTGACCTTCCGGGGATCAACTTTAATTCCTTCGGCAGACACAACATGCCCCAAAAAGGTCACCTCCTTTAGCCAAAATTCACACTTACTGAATTTGGCATACAGTTGCTTCTCCCTAAATATCTGCAATACAACCCGTAGATGCGAATTATGCTCTTCTTCAGTCTTTGAGTACACCAAGATATCATCTATGAACACAACCACAAACCGGTCTAGATAGGGTTGGAAGACTTGGTTCATCATGTCCATAAATACAGTTGGTGCATTTGTCAACCCAAACGGCATCACCAAGAACTCGTAATGTCCATAACGAGTTCGGAATGCAGTCTTGTGAATATCCGCCTCCTTGACTTTAAGCTGGTAATATCCCGATCTCAAGTCTATCTTTGAGAAAACTGAAGCTCCTCATAGCTGATCGAACAGATCATCGATCCTTGGTAACGGGTACTTGTTCTTGATCGTCAACTTATTCAATTGTCTATAATCGATGCACATACGTATCGACCCATCCTTTTTCTTAACGAACAAAACTGGCACTCCCCACGGTGATACACTTGGTCGAATAAATCCACGATCCAACAACTCCTGAATTTGAGCTTTAAGTTCCATGAGCTCCTTTAGTGCCATTCTGTAAGGCGCAATGGATACTGGAGCCGTTCCTGGCAACAGCTCAATGCCCAATTCCACTTCCCGATCCGGAGGCAATCCTGGAAGCTCTTCTGGAAACACATCGGTAAACTCTTTCACTGTTCGAACATCCCCCACGACCGATTCCTTAGCCTTCAAAGCATAAACATGAACCATGAATGCCTTACATCCCTTTCTCACCATTCTCTCGGCCTTCAAAACAGATACCACATTGGATAGGTAATTCCTTCTCTCGCCTATCACCACCACCTCTAAACCCTCTATGGTTCTCAACACCATACGCTTGGCTGCACAGTCCAGCTTTGCTTGATACTTCACTAACCAATCTATCCCTAAGATTAAATCGAACTCCCCAAATGGCAGTTCCATCAGATCAGCCCGAAAAACTACCCCTTGAACTTCCAGGGGTACATCCTTATACAGTTTGTTCACTACTACAGTTTGTCTCAGAGGGCTAACTACAGTCATCTCCCTAGCAGAAATTTCATAGTCTAAGTTGAAAGTCCCCGCTACAGCACTAGCAACATAAGAGTGCGTCGAACCAATATCAATCAAAGCAGTATAAGGTGAACCATAAATTAAGAACGTACCGGTTATGACGTCTGGTGCATCGCCCTACTCTCGATGCCTAGCCGCATAAACCAACCCAGGCTGTCTTGCGTCTGTGTTACTAGCACCCCTACCAGGTGCTCCACGGCCCCGACCAAAACCATTACCTCCTCTGGTTGGGCCACGACCCTTCGGCAATGGCTGACCACCCCTCCTGACTTGATCATAATCTCGCCCCGCTAGCTGTACCTGATCCACCTGTGGACAATCCTTAATTATATGCTCTATAGATCCACATCTGAAACATCCTCTGGTTCTCCTTCTGCACTCCCCAAAATGCACCTTCCCACACAAAGCACATGGTCGATACTGACCCCCTCAGCAGATGTCGGAGCACGAGCCGGCCCATTTGACCTAAGCCTTTTCTAAAAACCACCAGATAAACTTGACGACCCAAAACTCCTCTTATTCCTACCCCGATCCTTATCCCTATCCTGTCTTTCGATCCGCTTCACCTCCTCAGCTATCTTAACATTCTCAACCAGAACAGCAAAGTCTCTCTCCCGCTGCAGCGCTATCAATACCCTTAACTCATTCTGCAGTCCATCCTCGAATCGTACACAATGTTCATAGTCCATCGCTACCATTCCCCGAGTGTAGCGGCTCAAGCGCAGAAACTCCGCCTCGTATTCAGCGACCGTTTTACTCCCTTAAACCAAATTCAAAAATACCTTCCTCTGGGCATCCACATAGCTGGCCCCGACGTACTTCCCCTGAAATGGCACCTTAAAGAAATCCCAGTCAATCTGGTCTGCTGGAGTACCCTCTTTTACCGTAAGCCACCACTGATAGGCCTTGTCTCGAAGAAGAGACACCACCCCTTTCAACTTCTCCTCCACCGTGAAGTCAAGATCATCCATTATGCGCTCACTCACCTCTAACCAATACTCAGCTGTATTAGGGGCTACGCCAGAAACACCCCTGAACATCTCTGCTCCATTGGCTCGTAGTCGTTCAGACACAGATTTTCGAGCCCCAGCACCCAAACCTACTTCAGCAACTCTCTCCAAAACCCGTAGGATTGCCTGAGACACCACATCGTCTCCACCCGTTTGATCCTGATACTCTGCTTCTGCGGCTGGCGGTGGCGGTGTTTCGTTCCCTGACCCATGACCAGACCTTACTGGTTCTGACACTGCCATCCTGCCTCTACCGCGTCCACGCTCATTACGTCCATGTCCTCTACTACTCATCTCTAACGTATCGTCTTAATCTGATTTAGAAATTTTATACATTAGCATTTCTTTCCACTATTTATTAAAAAGAAATTTTATGAAGTGAAATTATGAGTAGTTTCCACGATTCACACACACAACCTAAAAGTTTCCATTTCTAAAGTATAGTTCCTTAGTTCTAACATCCATGGCAATATATCCACATGGCACATGCAATTCAAGCTTAATTAGAAACTTACCTGGCAGACTTGGGCCGAAGGCGCAGGAGCCATACTAGAAGACATGTATTTCATTTTACTATGTTTTAAAACCATTTTTGGAAAATGTTTTGAACCTAAAACCTAAAGCTGAGCCTTTGAACTAGGCTCTGATACCAAATTATAACACGCCAAACCCGGCCCAAACACCACGACCGGATTTAGCACATTACTAGATAGAATTTGTAAAACACTACGCGTCATTAAAAGGAAACCTCTGTTGGGGATCTCAAATTCATTTAGAAACTTAGTAGAATTTTCTTTTCCTATGTTAACCGGGTTTAGTTATCCAAACTTCCAAAATCAGGTGACTTTTAAAATCCACGTTATTCGTTTAAGCTATGAAAGTTTTGCCGGAATAGTTTACTTAATAATTTAGTCGCAAGAAAACTTTGTTACCTTTGTGTTTTTTTTTATAAAACATATAGTTATTTCGTTTGATTGTATAACTCGAGTGTCTAAAACTTAAAATCCTGAAATTTAAAACCGAATAGCAGCGGCCTTATTACAAAATGAAAACACCAATTATTAAAAATAAGTAAAGTTCTTTACTGAAACTAAAATAAATCCATGCATGGCCACCCTGTGCTACTCTCTAGCCCGGTCTATTGCACTATGAGCTACCTGAAAAATGTTAACAACGGGGTGAGTCGTGGGACTCAGTGTGCAACACCCATGCACCATCAAACCGGGCCTTAGCCCTACAGAACAGAATAACAAAATATCGCATATACAGAAAGTGATGCAGAACCCATCCCCAAATCCTAAATTTCCATCCGCTACACAGCACCCGTACCTGCCAATCACACCAATGGGGATTTCTACAATCAACCCTCACCGCAACACACCAACGATGGCGGTCATGCTGCTCATCATCAAAATCGTGACATAGTCACCAGAATAGATCGTGGCAGAGCCACTACAACAGGTCGTGGTTAAGCCACTACAACACTTCCCCTTTCATCACATATTCCCAAACCCCATGCAAACATAAAATACAGATGAATGGATGCAACAGATTTCAACAAGCCTGTACAAAATACCCATATCATAGATCGAATTATTTCACCATAACCACTTACTTTATCAGAACAGAAATCACTAACCTGATGTTTCACATACACCATCCACTGGTGTCTCATTAACCATACCGAACTTTCGGCATTTAACAGTATATTATAACACATTAACATAGCATCAAAGATGGTGTGAGTAGTTACACACCTGATTACGTGCAAAACTAAGCTATCTACGATGCTGCTATCACTAGATGAAATCACAACTATCTGCTTACTATTCTGCTCGGAAGCTGGCACACAACCCGGTGGCCAATCACAAACCGCAGACACTTCTCTGCTCTTGAACTTAGGGATCGAACCCAAAGGTTTACTTCCCTCCCCAATCTGCGTATTTCTTGCATTCGTCAAAAGCCTCAGTCAAAAACCCACTACGAGAGATATGATTAGAGTATCCGCCACCAAAGTTAAAACGACAGATAAACACTAAATCGATTAATAGAACCACTAGAAGGAATCTCCTTACCTAACTTGTCAAAAGCCGAAGCTTTTGGCTTGATTCACCAGTCAAGCGAATCCCGAAGATCTGCAAATCGAACTCGACACCACTTCCACCTATAATCGGCCAATCATCCAAGCATCAGGCCAAATAGCCATTCGACTTTGGCTTCCCTAAAACCGAAAGAGATAACAAAATAGGAGAAAGCACTACCTACCTTAACCCCTCTGAGGATTCGGCACACACTGACAAGGCAGAGAGAATTCGGCAGACTCTGAGATGATGATTTGGCCAAACCACAGAATAGAGGAGAAATGGATGCAAAACGAAAATAAAACAAAAGAACCTTATTGGAGGCTTAGGAGTTTCGGCTTTTGAGAAAGTATCGATGAAGAAAAGAGAAGATGGGAAAGAAATAGAAGGAGATGAGAAGGTGATACGAATGGTGGAAAAAATAAGAGTTTCGGCAAGGGCTTAGGTAGATTCAGCTTTTAGAAGGGGTGAAGAAAAGATAAAGCAAACAGGTATTTCGGCTTTAGGGAGAATGGAGAAGAGATGAGCAAATGGGTAGGGAAGATTCGGCTAACACCAAAAAGAAAAAGAAGAAGAAACAAAAGGGTTTTGGCTTTGCAGAAGAAATTGAGAGAAGAGAAAACAAAAAGAAAGGAAGGTTCGGCTCTAGCAGAAAAAAGATGAAGAAAAAGTGAAGACTTCAAATGACTTCAAATGCCCAAGATGCTAATGCTGAAAAGAAATGAGAAAAGAACCCTCACTCACTTAACACAAATTTGGCACCTCTCAAGCCCAAAACCGAAAATGCACACTTGAAAATTGAAAACCTATGTTGCCACAAATGAAATTCGGCACACCCTAATCCATAACACAAACCGATTTCCCCTCCACTAAGACTTTGAAATTCAGCCAACACCTCCAATAGCCATCAACTCCCCTTTTCTTCTCCTACTTTTCTCCCATCCACTCATTTGAATTAGAAGACCAATTCAAATATCTCCCAACACCTCCTAGCCACTTATTTCAAATTCCAAGCCTCCATCTACCAACCACCCTGAAGAGTCCAAATGAAAGCCACCTCCTCAGCCTCCTGACACAAAAAGAGACTCCTGAAAGCTGCCAATGTGCCTTGAACCCTGGACCTCCTTCCCTCCTGTGGCGTCATTCCCTTGCATGATATGTCGCGTTCCCTTGCCAACCTCCACTGCCTTCCTTGTGACACAAAACCGCAACTGAAAACCCCTAAGCCATGCCCCCATTCAGCTAGCCCCTCTAGGTGCCCAAAACCAAAATTTCACCAAGGCTTCCGCTTAACCCCGAGCCTTCCCGAGGCCCCCAAACACAAACAAACAACAAGCATAACACATCGATACACATAAAATATAAAAGATGCAGAGCCCCTAAATCCCGGATGTTACAAGTCACTAACCTGATGTTTCGCAAACACCCTCCAGGGGTATCTCGATAGCCATACCGAGTTTTCGGCATTTAACAGGATATGTTAATATATAACACAGCGTTATAGCTGGTGTGAGGAGTTACACACCTGATTACGCGTAACACAATACTTTCTATGTCGACGCTATCCCTGACAGGCACTACCGCTATCTGCCTCCTATTCTGCTCAGAAGCTGGCCCACACCCGGGTGGCCAGTCACGAACAGTAGGCACAACCCTCTTCTTGAACTTAGGGATCGAACCCGAAGGTTTGCTTCCCTCTCCCACTTGTATGTTTCTTGCATCCATTAAAAGCCTCGTCAAAACTCACTACGAGAGATATGATTTTGAATATCCACCCAACTAGGTTAAGACAACAGATAGACCATAAATCGATTAATATAACCACTAGAAGGAACCTTCTTACCTAAATCGATTTAATCCCGGAGTTAGTAGACTTAGGTTAACACGTTGATCGCACCTATACAAGTACCCGATGAGATTCAACTAACAGAGAATGGGTTAAAGGAAGTGGCCATTAAGCCAAACAGGGAACATGAGCCCCCTCTCACCATTCGGCCAAACATACCAACATCATCTACTTACCTTCCACTCTCTTCAGGGTTCGGCACAAGCAGTCACAGCAGTGAAGATTCGGCTTGAAGATGGCACTCTAGAAGAATAGACAACTGAAATGATCAAGGGTTCGGCTTTTAAGAGGAGAAAAAAAATGAAACAACTTAACAGGGTTTTAAGAGAGGATTCGACCAAGAGAGGAAAAGAAAAAGAAATAGGAAACAATAAAGAACTTACCAGAATATGGAACGAGAACTCGGCTATGGTGAATACTTGGGGAAGAGAAAACAAATGGGATGATGCTGAGACTTAGAGATTTCGACTAAGGGGAAAATGAAGGTGTAGTTTCGGCTTTTAGTGAATAGAAGAAGAACAAAAACAAGACAATGAAGATCAAGAAGATTCGGCTAGAAAGGAATTTCAAAAAGGAAAAATAAAATGAAAAGGGAGGGAGAAGTGGTGATTTCGGCTTTGAGAGTGAGAAGAAAAGAAAAAATGAAAGAGATGTGCAACCTTGGTCTTCTAGTTTCGGCTATAGGTCAAAAGAAGAAAAGAGTGGAAAATGTTTAGATGATTTTCGGCAAAAGAGAGGATGAGAGGAAAAACTGAAATAAAATGTGAAGCACACAACTTAATGTCGAAAGAAAAAAATAAACCACTACACGCTAGGAACCTGATCACCAAATTTCGGCACCCTCACCCAATGCCAAAACCGAATGCTCCCTTCCTCTCAAACTCCTCAGAAAAAATTCGGCTAACACTCCCCAAGCCATCAAACACTGTGCCGTCCCTACAATCCCTCCTTGCTTTCCTCTTCTTCACCCATTCAAACAATATTGAATGTTTTAAACTCCTAGAATTTCTCTCCTCCACTCATTTAAAATATTTGACCAAGTCTTACCTCCCTCCTCTAGAGTTTGGTTGCCATCCAACCACCTCCCTTGCCTGACCAAAAAATAATACTCCCTTACTGCTTGAGTGATTCGAACCTTCACCCTCTTAACTCCTTGTGATGCCATCTCCTTGCATGCTAAGTGGCGTCTCCTTGCCACTCTTCCAGTGCACTTCTTTGTGTCACCAAACGCAAACTAAAATCCCTTAAGTCCTACCCTTATTCGGCTATACCCCCTTAGAGTCCCAAAACTAAAATTTTACCAAGGCTTCGGCTTAACCCCGAGCCTTCTCGAGGCCCCCAAAGACAACCAAACATCAAGCATAACACATCGATACGCAGAAAACATAAAAGATGCAAAGCCCCCAAATCCCGGATGTTACAGCTCTACCCCCTTAAAATAATTTCGGCCTCGAAATTACCTGATCAAAAGAGTTGAGGGTACTGCTGTTGCATCACATCCTCTGGTTCCCACGTCGCTTCTTCTGAACCATGATTTCGCCATAGGACCTTCACCAAAGGAACCGATTTCCTACGCAACACCTTGACGTCCCGATCCAAGATCTGCACTGGTCCCTCCTCAAAAGATAAATCTAGGCTTACCTCGATTTCTTCTACTGGCACAACATGGGACGGATCCGAACGATAGCGTCTAGGCATAGAAACGTGAAATACGTCATGGATCTGACTCAATTTTGAAGGTAACTCGAGTTGATAGGCTACTGGTCCCACACGCTTCAACACCCGATAAGGCCCGATAAACTTGGGGCTCAACTTGCCCTTCCGATCGAATCTTAACACTTTCTTGCACGGTGACACCTTTAAGAAAACCTTGTCACCCACTGCAAATTCTATATCTTTCTGCTTTAGATCAGCATAGGACTTCTGCCTATCCGCAGCTTTCTTCAATCGAGCTCGAATCAGCTTAACCTTGTCTTCCGTTTCAGCAACCAAATCTAGACCCAACAACTAACGTTCCCTCAACTCTGTCCAACACGTAGGTGTATGACACTTCCGACCATACAGTGCTTCATACGGCGCCATCTGAATACTCGACTGGTAGTTGTTGTACGCGAATTCCGCCAACGGTAGAAATTCTTCCCAACTACCCCTGAAGTCTAAAACACAGCCCCTCAACATATCCTCTAAACTCTGAATTACTCTCTCCGACTGTCCATCAGACTGTGGATGGAACACCGTACTGAAATCCAACTTTGTCCCTAAAGCCTGATGCAACGCCTTCCAAAACCTTGACGTGAACCTAGGGTCCCTGTCTGAGATGATAGACACCAGTACCCCGTGCAACCTTATGATCTCTGCTATATACAACTTAGCCAACCTCTGAAGAGAGTAATCGACCCAAACCGGTATAAAATGAGCAGACTTCATCAAACGGTCGACTATTACCCAAACCGAACCCTTCTTAGTACGCGTAAGAGGTAGCCCACTAACGAAATCCATCGTGATTCTTTCCCACTTCCACTGCGGAATCTTCATCGGTTGCAACAATCCCGAAGGCAACTGATGTTCTACCTTTACCTGCTGACACGTCAAACACTTACCCACAAATTTAGTTACCTCTCGCTTTAAACTCGGCCACCAAAATTGTTCCCGCAAATCCCGGTACATCTTACTACCCCCAGGATGCATAGAGTATGGACTGCTATGTGCTTCCTGAAGAATCTTCTGCCTCAAATCCACCTCTTTTGGCATGCAGACCTTCCCACGGAAACATAAAGCTCCATCGCTGTTCAAGCTGTAACCCTCTATTCAACCATCTTGTACTTACAGAAGTCGAGCACTCCAGACATCATCTAACAACTGTTTCTCTTTAACCTGATTCATCCATGTCGGCTTCACTTGCAGTTCCGCTAATAATCTTCCGTCATCATACAAACTAAGGTGAGCAAACACTGCTCTTAAGTCTGATATTACCTTACGGCTCAACGCGTCTGCCACCACGTTAGCCTTACCCGGATGGTACTCAATCGAGCAATCATAATCCTTCAACAGCTCGATCCACCTTCGCTGTCTTAGATTCAACTCCTTCTGGGTAAGGAGGTACTTCAAACTCTTGTGATCCATGTAAACAATAGACTTCTCCCCATACAAGTAGTGTCTCCAGATTTTCAGGGCGAAAACCACTGCAGCTAGCTCCAGGTCATGGGTCGGATAATTCACTTCGTGAGGCCTCAGCTGTCGAGAAGCATACGCTACTACCTTCCCCTCTTGCATCAGCACTCATCCTAACCCTGTATGCGACGCATCACAATAGACAGTAAACTCTTTCCCCGCTTCAGGCTGAATCAACACCAGAGCTTCCGTCAAAATCCTCTTTAACTTCTCAAAACATTCTTGTTGTTTGTCAGACCACACAAACGGAACCCCTTTACTTAACAACTTGGTTAACGGTGCTGCAATCAACGAGAATCCTTCCACAAACCTTCTGTAATACCTAGCTAGACCAAGAAAACTCCGAATCTCCGCCACTGATTTAGGTGGTTTCCAATTCAACACTGCTTCAATTTTCCGAGGGTCCACCCTAATACCCTCAGCTGACACCACATGACCCAAAAAGGTAACTTCCTTTAGCCAAAACTCGCACTTACTAAACTCTGCGAACAACTGCTTCTGCATTAGAATATGCAAAACCACTCGAAGATGTGAATCATGCTCCTCCTCGGACTTCGAGTACACCAAAATATCGTCTATAAACACTACGACGAACAGATCCAGATATGGTTGAAAAACCCGATTCATCATGTCCATAAACGCTGCTGGCGCGTTGGTCAACCCAAATGCCATCGCCAAGAACTCGTAGTGACCATAGCGAGTATGAAACGCCGTCTTATGAATATCCGCTTCCTTGACCTTAAGCTGGTGATACCCCGACCTTAAATCTATCTTGGAAAAGACTGATGCTCCCTTAAGTTGATCAAACAGGTCGTCTATCCTCAGCAACAGATACTTATTCTTAATCATCAACTTATTCAGTTGGCGATAATCAATACACATTCTCATTGATCCGTCCTTCTTCTTAACAAAAAGCACGGGTGCTCCCCAAGGCGATACACTCGGCCGGATAAAACCCCGGTCCAACAACTCCTGAATCTGCGCTTTCAGCTCCACTAACTCCTTCGGTGCCATTCTATTCGGGGTAATAGACACTGGCGCTGTCCCGGGTAGAAGATCAAGACCAAACCCCACCTCGCGATTAGGAGGCAACCCCGGAAGCTCTTCTGAAAACACATCGGAAAATTCTTTCACCGTTCGAACATCCCCCAAACTGATTCCTTGGCCTCTAAAGCACAAACATGAACCATGAATGCCTTACATCCCTTTCTCACCATTCTCTCGGCTTTCAAAACGGATACCACATTGGATAGGTAATTCCTTCTCTCGCCTATCACCACCACCTCTACACCCTCTATGGTTCTTAACACCATATGCTTGGCTGCACAATCTAGATTTGCTTGATACCTCACCAACCAATCCATTCCTAAGATCAAATTGAACTCCCCAAACGGCAGTTCCATCAGATCAGCCCGAAAAGCTACCCCTTGAACTTTCAGAGGTACATCCTTAAACAGTTTGTTCACTACCACAGTTTGTCCTAGCGGGCTAACTACAGTCATCTCCCTAGAAGAAGTCTCATAGTCTAAGTTCGAAGTTCCCGCTATAGCACTAGCAACATAAGAGTGCGTCGAACTAATATCAATTAAGGCAGTATCAGCCAAACCATAAATTAGGAACGTACCGGTTATGACGTCTGGTGCGTCGCCCTCCTCTCGGCACCTAGCCGCATAAACCAACCCAGGCTGTCTTGCATCTGTACTGCTAGCACCTCTGCCCGGTGCTCCACAACCCCGACCGAACCTATTTCCTCCTCTAACTGGGACACGACCCCTTGGTAATGGCTGACCACATCTCCTAAACTGATCAGAACCTCGTCCAGCTGGCTGAGCCTGATCCATCTGTGGACAATCTTTCACCATATGATCCATAGATCCGCACCTGAAACATCCACCGGTCCTCCTTCTGCACTCCCCGAAATGTACCTTCCCACACAAAGAGCATGATTGATACTGACTCCCTGTAGCAGATGTCTGAACACGAGTTGGCCCATCAAACCTAGGCCTTTTCTGAAAATCCCCAGATGACCCCGACGGCCCAAAACTTCTCTTATTCTTACTCTGATCCTTATCTTTATTCTTCTTCTCGGTCCACTTTGCCTCCTCGACTATTTTAACTTTTCTCAACCAGAACGGCAAAGTCTCTTTCCCGCTGCAGTGCTATCAATACTCTTAACTCATCCCGTAGTCCATCTTCAAACCGTACGTAGCACTCATAGTCAGTACCGTACGCAGCGCTCATAGTCAGTCGCCACAATACCTCGAGCGTAATGGCTCAAACGCAGAAATTCTGCCCCATATTCAGACACAGATTTGCTCCCTTGAACCCAATTCAAAAATGCCTTCCTCCGGGCATCCACATAGCTGGCCCCGACGTACTTCCCCTGAAATGACACCTTAAAGAAGTCCCAGTCAATCCGGTCTGCTGGAGTACCCTCCTTCACCGTAAGCCACCACTGATAGACCTCGTCTCGAAGAAGAGACACCACCCCTTTCAACTTCTCCTCTACCGTGAAGTCAAGATCATCCATTATGCGCTCACTTGCCCCTAACCAAATCTCAGCTGTATTAGGGGCTACGCCAGAAACGCCCTTAAACATTTCCGCTCCATTGGCTCGAAGTCGTTTAGAAACAGATTTCCAAGCCCCGGTACCCAATCCTGCTCCAGCAACTCTCTCCAAAACCCGTAGCATCGTTTGAGACACCGCATCGTCTCCCCCTGTTTGGTCCTGATACTCTACTTCCGTAGCTGGCGGCAGCGGCATTTCGTTCCCTGACCCATGACCAGACCCTACTGGTTTCGACACCGCCATCCTGCCTCTACCACGTCCATACGCATTACGTCCACGTCCTCTACTACTCATCTTTAACGTATCATCTTAATCTGATTTAGAAATTTTATGTATTAGCATTTCTTTTCACTGTTTATTAAAGAAAAATTTTATGTAGTATAATTACGAGTAGTTTCCACGATTCACACACAACCTAAAAGTTTCCATTTCTAAAGTATAGTTCCTTAGTTCTAACATCCATGGCAATATATTCACATAGCACATGCAATTTATACTAATCAGAAACTTACCTGGCGGACTTGGGCCGAAGACGCGGGAACCATGCTAAAAAAACATGTATTTCATTCTACTATGTTTTAAAACCATTCTTAGAAAACGTTTTGAACCCAAAACCCAAAGCCGAGCTTTTGAACCAGGCTCTGATACCAAATTGTAACACCCCAAACCCGGCCAATACACCACGACTGGATCTGGCATGTCACTAATTAGATTTTATAAAACGCAATGTGATCTTGAAGGAAAACCTCTGTGAGAATTTTGAGTTTAGCGTTTATTTAGAAAACTTAGTAATTTTATGTTATCCGAATTTAATTTTGCCAATTTTTCTGAACTCGAGTGACTATTTAAAACCCATGTTTTACGTTTAAGTTATGAAAGTTTTGTCAAAAAAGGTAATATTTTAGTTAATAATTTAGCCATATGAAAACTTCGTTGCCTTTGTGTTTTCTTCTTAAAGCATATCGTTATTTTAATAGTACGCTAACTCGAGTATCTAAAACTTAAAATCCAAAGTTTAAAATCGATTAACAGTGGCCTTATTACAATGTGAAAACAACCAGTTATTAAAAATAAGTAAAGTTCTTTACTGAAATGAAATAAAACCATGCATAGCCACCTCGTGCTCCTCTCCAGCCCGGTTCATTGCACTATGTGCTACCTAAAAAAAATGTTAAACAACGGGGTGAGTCATAAGACTCAGTGTGCAACACTCATGCACCATCGATTTGGGCCTTAGCCCTACAGAACAGAATAGCAATTAATGCATATACAGAAAATAATGCAGAACCCAACCCAACCTAAATTTCCATCCGCTACACACCACCCGTACCTGCCAATCACACCAATGGGGATTTCTACAATCAACCCTCACCGCTACACACCATCGATGGCAGTCATGCTGCAGTTAGCTGCTCATCGTCAGAATTGTGACATAGTCACCAGAACAGATCGTGGCAGAGCCACTACAACAGATCATCGCAGAGCCACCAGAACGCTTCCCCTTTAATAACATATTTCCAACCCCATGCAAGCATAAAATACAGATGTATGGATGCGACAGGTTTCAGCATGCGTGTACAGAATACTCATAACATAGATCGAACATTTCATCATAACCACCTACTTTATCAGAACGGAAGTCACTAACCTGATGTTTCGCATACACCCTCCAGGGGTATCTCGATAGCCATACCGAGTTTTTGGCATTTAACAGGACATGTTAATATATAACACAGTGTTATAGATGGTGTGAGGAGTTACACACCTGATTAAGCGTAACACAGTCCTTTCTATGTTGACGCTATCGCTGACAGGCACTACCGCTATCTGCCTACTATTCTGCTCAGAAGCTGGCCCACACCTGGGGGCCAATCACGAACAGCAGACACAGCCCTCTTCTTGAACTTAGGGATCGAACCCAAAGGTTTACTTCCCTCTCCCACTTGTATGTTTCTTGCATCCATTAAAAGCCTCGTCAAAACTCACTACGAGAGATATGATTTTGAATATCCACCCAACTAGGTTAAGACCACAGATAGACCATAAATCGATTAATAAAACCACTAGAAGGAATCTTCTTACCTAAATCGATTAAATCTTGGAGTTAGCAGACTTAGGTTAACACGTTGATCGCACCTATACAAGTACCCGATGAGATTCGACTAACAGAGAATGGGTTAAAGGAAGTGGCCATTAAGCCAAACAGGGAACATGAGCCCCCTCTCACCATTCGGCCAAACATACCAACATCATCTACTTACCTTCCACTCTCTTCAGGGTTCGGCACAAGCAGTCACAGCAGTGAAGATTCGGCTTGAAGATGGCACTCTAGAAGAATAGACAACTGAAATGATCAAGGGTTCGGCTTTTAAGAGGAGAAAAAAATGAAACAACTTAACAGGGTTTTAAGAGAGGATTCGACCAAGAGAGGAAAAGAAAAAGAAATAGGAAACAATAAAGAACTTACCAGAATATGGAACGAGAACTCGGCTATGGTGAATACTTGGGGAAGAGAAAACAAATGGGATGATGCTGAGACTTAGAGATTTCGACTAAGGGGAAAATGAAGGTGTAGTTTCGGCTTTTAGTGAATAGAAGAAGAACAAAAACAAGACAATGAAGATCAAGAAGATTCGGCTAGAAAGGAATTTCAAAAAGGAAAAATAAAATGAAAAGGGAGGGAGAAGTGGTGATTTCGGCTTTGAGAGTGAGAAGAAAAGAAAAAATGAAAGAGATGTGCAACCTTGGTCTTCTAGTTTCGGCTATAGGTCAAAAGAAGAAAAGAGTGGAAAATGTTTAGATGATTTTCGGCAAAAGAGAGGATGAGAGGAAAAACTGAAATAAAATGTGAAGCACACAACTTAATGTCGAAAGAAAAAAAATAAACCACTACACGCTAGGAACCTGATCACCAAATTTCGGCACCCTCACCCAATGCCAAAACCGAATGCTCCCTTCCTCTCAAACTCCTCAGAAAAAATTCGGCTAACACTCCCCAAGCCATCAAACACTGTGCCGTCCCTACAATCCCTCCTTGCTTTCCTCTTCTTCACCCATTCAAACAATATTGAATGTTTTAAACTCCTAGAATTTCTCTCCTCCACTCATTTAAAATATTTGACCAAGTCTTACCTCCCTCCTCTAGAGTTTGGTTGCCATCCAACCACCTCCCTTGCCTGACCAAAAAATAATACTCCCTTACTGCTTGAGTGATTCGAACCTTCACCCTCTTAACTCCTTGTGATGCCATCTCCTTGCATGCTAAGTGGCGTCTCCTTGCCACTCTTCCAGTGCACTTCTTTGTGTCACCAAACGCAAACTAAAATCCCTTAAGTCCTACCCTTATTCGGCTATACCCCCTTAGAGTCCCAAAACTAAAATTTTACCAAGGCTTCGGCTTAACCCCGAGCCTTCTCGAGGCCCCCAAAGACAACCAAACATCAAGCATAACACATCGATACACAGAAAACATAAAAGATACAAAGCCCCCAAATCCCGGATGTTACCGAAGGTATCAGAGTTGACTTGAGTAAAATTTTAGCAGTTGTTGATTGGAAACAACCGAGAAACGTTTTTGAAGTTAGAAGTTTTCTGGGTCTAGCTGGTTATTACAGAAGATTCATCAAAGGGTTTTCAATGATAGCCACACCAATGACAGAACTTTTGCAGAAAGATGTGAAATTTGAATGGTCCGAGGAATGTAAGCAAAGTTTCAATCAGTTGAAAGCACTGAAGACCAAGGCACCAGTTTTGGTTCAGCCTGAATCGAGTAAAGAATTTTTAATTTTAAGCGATGTATCTTTAAATGGTTTAGGCTGTGTTTTGATGTAGGAAGGCAAAATAATCGCTTATGCTTCCAGACGTTACAGCTACACGAAAAGAATTATCTGACAGATGACTAAGAGTTGGCAGCTATTGTGTTTGCATTGAAAATTTGGCGACATCATTTGTTCGATAAAAAATGTCATATATTTACTAATCATAAGAATTTGAAGTATCTAATGTCGCATAAACATTTGTACCTGAGGCAGCATAGATGGCTCAAACTATTAAAAGATTATGAGTTGATCATTGATTATCATCAGGGAAAAGCGAATGTAGCTGTTGACGCTCTGAGTAGAAAGTCTTTATTTGCTCTATGAGCGATGAATGCGCGTCTGACTTTATCTAATGATGGTTCAATCTTAGCTAAGTTGAAAGCTAGACCGATGTTTATACAGCAAATTGTGAAGCTCAGAAATGTGATGAGGATTTGATAGTTAAACGAAAATAGTGTGAGCCGAATTCTGATTCAGAATTTTAGATAGGACTCGATGATTGTTTATTGTTTACATATCTATTTCAACATTCATACAGAATTTATTCATTGTCTACCCAATCCCATCCATTTAAATCATAAGCGCTCTCAAACATACAATGCACCAATAAACAACAGCATATGAATTTAAGATGCATCATTTACACATAAACTTACCTGGGTGCAAAATGTGTTAATGTGCAGTTTAATCCGAAACCTTGCCTGTTCCCCGGTCAAGGTTAATTACACACTCTTCTTGATCTATAACAACAAAATTCACTCATTTAATACATTTCATGATCATAATGCATCATAATCTCTACTTAGGCAAAATGACCATTTTGCCCTTGTACTATGGGAAATTTACAATTTTGCCCCTAGGCTCGTAAGTCATTTTTCAACACATTTTCTCATTAAACAAGCCTAGCTGAACATTTATTCCTCTTACAAAAACCCACAAATCTAACTATTTCATGCATTTATTACCAATTTACAACATTTACAACTTAGTCCCATTTAGGAGTTTTCATGGCAACACCTCTCACAAAAGTTGTTTCTCATCTCCCCAACATTCATTTTCTTCCATAAAACTCAGCTAACAACATAAACCCTCTCATGTAAAGTCCCTAAAATTTTAACCGTTTCACAAATTAGTCCCCTCATTAGCTAGCTTAAGCTTTGGTGTTAGTGGATGAGCATGCCTTGGCATTTGTGTAAATTTGATTAATTTTAAAGGTTAATTAAGTAAATGAGCAAATAATGATAAAAACTAATTAAATAAAATATGTTGACATCTTTTATTCATCATCATCAACCGAAAATTAGGTTTCGGGAAGCCATTTTTGTGCTTAAGCTTTCTGAAACTTCATCTTGCTCTTAGGTACGTGATTTTTTGTCCCCTTTTTAATGATTTCTATATTTTCGGGATCGTTGTTGTAACACCCCAAACCCGGCCCAAACGCTACGACCAGATCTGGTATGTTACGGGTTAAATGTTAAAAACTTTGTTTTGAAGGGATTTGAAATCTCAACTTGTTTCAATAGATATTCGTCAAATAAGAGTTATTTGAGATAAACCTTTGTAGTTTTTTTTTAAAACGACTTGTTTGAAAATTCCATATTTATTTCTTCTTATAAATAAGTTTTAGAACATAAGTTTATAAAGAATGAGGACATTAACAAATATAAATCGATAACCTAAGCTATGGAGCCTTATTACTTAAAAAGTCCCAAAATTAAAACTTTAAGAAAGAAAAACCAGAAATAGTTTATGACAATAAAAAGACTTGATGGCCCCTCGAGTCCGCCTCGGCTCCCATGTCCACGATCTACTACTCACCTAAAAGGTTTAGGAAAATAAAGGGGTGAGTCACCAAGACTCAGTGTGCAAATCCCGAAAACACATAAAAGCTTGAGGCCCACAAACACATTATGGGCCCTAGCCCATACACAATGGCAACAAAGTATTTACATGCAACATGACCCAACCCAACCTAAAAGTCCATCCTCTACACACCAGCCCGTACCAGCCAACACACCTTGGGGATTTCTACAATCAACCCGCCAACCGCTACACACCGTATCGACAGTCATGCTGCTTATTCCTACAATCAGGAATAAATTTAACGTGGCTTAGCCACCGATCACTATTGTAACCTAATTTTATAGTTCGTCGTTTAACCATCGATCACCAAGTGACCTATTAACATGCTCTTCCCCTTCATCATATCAACCCCATCCCATGCATACATACATGCAGAATCAAAACAATATACTACCTAAAAGTTCACTGTCTATCACATACATCGATACACATAAAGAAGATTCTATGATTACGTACCTGGCATCCCTTGCCTACCCTTTTTGGGTAATCCGACTGTCTATACAGCCTTTTTCCGGCTTTTAGCCCATACATATATTTAGTACAGATTACGATACAGCCTTTCTCCGGCTTTTAGCCCATAAAATATCTTAAGTAAAGATTAATTAGTGTGTTAGAGATCTACACACCTGATT
This sequence comes from Gossypium australe, assembly GCA_005393395.2. Classification (NCBI taxonomy): domain Eukaryota; kingdom Viridiplantae; phylum Streptophyta; class Magnoliopsida; order Malvales; family Malvaceae; genus Gossypium; species Gossypium australe. Next base: position 102,187,624 of record CM016623.1, read on the forward strand.
ACTAACAAGACGAGACTTTCTATGTCGACACTATCAGAAGACGATACGATTGCTATCTGTCTAAGGTGTTGTTCCAAAGCCGGTCCACAACCCGGTGGCCAATCCCGAACTGCCGACACTGCCCGCTTCTTAAACTTAGGGATTGGGTTTACAGATCCAATCCCCTCCTTCGCCTGAAAGACATGTGATTCCATCAAAAGACCTTATCAGTTGCTACCATCACAACGTATGGTTATTACTCCATATTATAGGGTTACGATATACAAACCTAACAAAAATCTAAAGTAAACCCCTTACCTTGAAATCCTAAAAGAGATGGAGTTTAGAGACTAGCGATTCTGGCTTTTAGATCCAAGTGATCTACTTCAATTCCCGAATTTCGCCCAACACGTAAACACAAGAAACCAACAATCCATTAGCCTTTCAGCTTTGTCTTCTAAAAATCGAAAGAGAAAAAGAATAGGTCAGAAGAAATCGGCACCTACCTGTACAGAGAGTTCGGCAACTCCTAGAAGATTTCGGCTTTTGAGAAGATAAAAAAGAAAAGATGATCTCAAGAGATCTATAAAGTTTCAGCTTTTGAGAAGGTCAAAAAGAAAAGATGATCTCAAGAGATCTATGAAGTTTCAGCTTTTGAGAAGGTAAAAAAGAAAAGATGATCTCAAGAGATCTATAAAGTTTCGACTTTTGAGAAGGAGATGATTAAGAGAAAAGAGTAATATCAAACGTAAAGAAGTGATAGGAACGGTATAGGAAAAAGAAGAATTTCGGCAAGGCTAGGGCAGATTCGGCTATGGCAGACAAATGTGAAAAGAAAGAATGCTTAAGGGAGTTTTCGGCTTTTATTCAGAAAAGGGGGAAAAGAGAGAAGATGAAAACCCTAAATGCCGAAAATAAAGAAGAGAATGGGAGAATAAAACCCTAATGCCAATTTTAATTAAAATAGTTGGGCTTCATGCAACTTGAATTTGGGCCTCCTCAGTTGACGCCACTTCCCTGCTCTTTAAGTGGCGCCACTTTGCCACTGGGCCATAAGCCCATTTGTGTCTTAAAACACAGATAACATCTTTTAAGCCTTATCTTATCAGGCTTTCCACTAGAGTGTCCAAACAAAAAATTCGATTAAGGCCTCTGCCCAACCCTGAGCCCATTTTGGACCCCTAACACTCACATTAAACATAACCACACATTAAATGCATAGCCCCACAATTTCAGGATGTTACAGTTGTAGCTTAATCTAGCTAGCCCAGGGACTAATTTGTGAAACTGTTAAACTATTAGGTATTTACCATTGATGCATGTATATGATTTTTGAAGTTTGATGATAGAAAATGGGTGGTTGTTGTTATATAAACAACTTTTGTTAAGAGATTTTTTATGAAATTGTCAATTAGGGGTTAAATTGAAAAATGTGATAAATTCATGATATAATTTGTGAAATTATGAAATATGTGGGCTACTATAAGTTTGTATAATAATCAGCTAGGCCTGGGTAAGGGTAAAATTGCAAGAATTTAATTTTCTGAGCCTAGCGATTAAATTGCAAAGAAATTAAAAGTATAAGGGCAAAATGATAATTTTGCAAAAAATGTTTTGGATTAAATTGAATGAATTATATGTTGAATTGAGTTAAATTTATCCGTATAGATCCAGTTAGACATCGTACGGAGTTAGACAGGGCAAAGAGAAAGTCTCAGATTAATCGCCTCTGTATCTACGTATACTCATCGAGGTAAGTTCGTGTAATTAAATTGTGTGTATATGTTTTTAATTGAAATATATGATGTTAATAATTTTCCTACATAATTACTGTTTGCATATTCAATGATTTACAAAGATTACCGAGCTCCGTTAGAACCATAGGAATTCGTAGGACACAAATGACATGTCATTAGGGTTACCAATTTATAGCTCGTGTGAGCATACCGACCTTCAGCTCAAATAAGCATACTGATTCACAGCTCGTATAAGCATACATGTACATGAATTGACGGATTACAGTTATATGAGCTAGCACACTATGTGTGAGCTATCCCGGGTCCAACGTTATTCTAAATGGTTCAACGGACAATGTTCTGTTACGAAACGATATGAGTTCGATACGAACTATTACAGGTATACACATGAAATACATAGAGATGATGTTACATGATATATATAGATATATGAAATGGATGATACATGTATATGGAATTTGATAAATTGTTGTGTTCACCCATTATTATTGACTTATGTATATGTGTTTACATGGCTAACATGGTTGGTGAATATGTGCTTAGGCATTTGGCCAAGTTGTGTTGGGATATGCTTTGTTTACTTACCTATTATATGATTAAGTGGTAAGTTATATTCTATATTATACGAACTTACTAATCTTAAATGCTTACTCTTTGTTATTTTCTGTGTTTTATAGTGAGTCAGAAGCTCGCTCGGGTTGGAACCTTGTTGGAGCTATATCACGCTATCCATCGACTCTTTTGGTGCATTCGGATGTTTAATTTTGGTTATAATGACATGTATAGGTATTTTGGCTAATGTTGGCCTAATTGTTTGATTGTGAATATGGCCATTTGGTTTGGCTTGTGATTTGGCACTTGATGATGTTATTAGCTTAGTTTTGGCACGTAAATATTAGCCTTAATATGGTTGATAATTTGCTTAATGTGTTTGAATGATTAAAGGGAAAATGATAGTTGAATGTACATATTATATATGTCTTATAACTTGTTGTGAATTGGTATTTTACTATAGAAGACATATATGTATGTTAAGGCTAGTAATTGAGTGGTTATGTGGTACCATTTGGTATCTTTTGGTTAGGTAACCAAATGTAATGTATTGGTTCTAATGTGCCTATAAGTTAGTTGAGTATTTTGGACAAATAGAGTGTATGATTGAACATATTTTCATGTTGTCATTTGAGGTACCTAAGGGCTTATTGGTTGTATGAAACTATACCATATGTATATACTTTGTTTATGCTTGATTTGGATGCCTTATTATGTCTTGGTTATATATGCAAAGTTGATTATAGGTACATGACAAATTGAGTGAGAAAAATGGCTTGTAAAATGTCCTATTTTTGTCCACAGGGGTAAAGATGCGGGCGTGTGTCCCACGTAGCTTTCAAAGGGTTGCAAGTCAGGCTATTACATAGCCTAACAGACGACCTGGCATACGAGCGTGTGGGGTTACTTTGAAGGGTACACGGGAGTGTGACCCAAGTTAGTGAGTTACACGGGCACGGACACGGGCTGGGACATGGTTGTGTGTCCCTATTTCGAATACCTATACGGCCGTGTGAACCCTGCAGTGTTGAAAAATTTTACTATTTTTTGAAAAATTTCATGAGTTTTCGATTTTGTCCTGACTTGTTTCTACTGCGTATATATGGTCTCGAAGTCTCATATAAGGGTCAATATGTATGATTTGACTTGGTTTTAATATGCTTATTGATATGTTATGAAATGTTTCAATTTTTCTGTCTGTTTGAATTGTAAACTTCGGTAATGCTCCGTAACCCTATTCTGGCGATGAATACGGGTTAGGGGTGTTACAGGTGGCATCGTGAAATGGTTAGCTATTAGCCCGCTATAATGACACCAAGATGACGGTTATCGTCTAGTCTTTTGGGGTGAAATTGTGACGACAATTTTTAGGTTCTATAGAGAAACATCACGACGATGGTCTGCAGGCTCTATGGGGCAACACCGTGACAATGGTATACAAGCTGTACAGAGTGATATCTTAAAATAGATTTATAGGCTCCTGGAGTCAATAAACACGTGATAGTCCGTCAGGATAGTAAACACTGGATATTCCGTCAAGACAATAAACACGGGTTCATACTATGTAAGACCAAAGCTAGGTTGTGTGTCAGATTAAGTCTCCCAGAATGTTGAGTTAGGAATAATAGCAAGGCAAGAAAAGGGAAATCACTATAAAACTTGTGTGGCGAGTAGATAATTGGATGGGTCGACACGTCAAAGAATGAGGGTAAACGGGCTTGTAAAGGAATCCGCGAGGCAGTACAGAAATGAGGGATTGGTCTGTCGGTCCTTAACAAGGTAAAGGTAATGTAACGACCCAAATTTGGGCCTAGTAGAATTGGGCCCATTGGGCCTTGGGCGTAAGAGTGTTTAAAATTTTTGAGAACAAAAGAACAGCATTATTTTGAGTTGGACTTATTAAGAAGGTGATTTTGGAAAGTTACGAGGCTTCTAGGAAGTTTCGGGTTCAAGTTAGGCTATAGGTAAATTTTTGTGTTTATGCACTTAAGGGGGAGAAGGTAAAGGGCATAAAGACTTAAGGAAATAAGTGTGCATATTGCTAGCACAAGGAGTCTATTGGTAAAGGTGGAAAGTAGCATGTGGAGTGTACTAATGGTCTGAGGTTCGAATCCCATCTATTGCATTTTTTGAGTAAATTTTTGTACTTCTCTTCCATGTGTCTCCCATGACTTTATTATGGTAAGGAAGACTTTTTTTATTGATGGAAATATGGCTAAGGAATATGGTAAGGTGGAAGACTAGGGAAAATGAATGAAAGAAATGAAGGGAAAAGGTAAGAGAAGGGAACATGTTGGCCTATTATGTGGAGGATGTTTTGGAAAGAATATTTTGGGGTCAACACTCATCTTTTGGTAAAGATGATACATGGTTTTGGTAGGAGGGGGAACCGAATTTCTCTAGCTCTCCCTTGTATTTTCACATTTTTTTGGGTCACTTTTTCTTTACCTAATATTTTGTTTCTTTTGGTTACATTTCCTCCTTGCTGGAATTCCCTCTTCTTTTATAGTGTTCCTTCTACTCATTTTTTCTCTCTTTTCATCCAATTCTAACTAGTACAACTTGAGCCGTGTGTTGCAAATTTCTTCTTGGCCGAAACCCCTACTTCTTTTTCCCTCCTAATCATCAAGTGGTTGATTCCATTCTTTTCATCTTTTGGTTTCCATTGTGGTGTGTCCCAAAAACCGAATAGTGGTTCTTACGTTTTGCTGTTGTGCCGAATCTTTTCTTCCATTCGACTTTTCTCTGAGTTAAGTTAAGCCGGAACACTCTTTTGCCGATTCTTTTGATAATCAAAGGGTGAGGATCGTTAACATCAGTTGCAGTAAAGGAGCGTGTGGAGGTAGTCAGAAGTCGGGGTTTAATATCGGGACTCCGTAGAGGGAGATCACGTAGTGGTAAGTAATTCAAGTGTAAGTAATGCGTTGGGTATGAAATCTTTTGGAAATCCGAGGCTAACCTTTGGTTGGTATTGTTTTAGGGTCAACGAAGAGGGGTTCTTTAGGAAATCCAAATCAGGTGTGTAATCCTGTACCCTTCCGAATACATGTTTGAAATGGTGTGTAATCTCACACCTCTCTGAATGTTTGCATGAAATGTTCTGTGATTTGGTCGAAATACCGAAGAAAACCGAAAACCAGCATCCGTGACCACTCGGGCGTGCGTATATTTGTAGTAGTAACCATATTTTGCAATGAAACTATTTTGGTTAGTAGCAGTGACGTGAATTTGAAAAATCACGAAAAATAAGTGCATAAGATATAGAATTAGAGCTTACTGTGTCTATTTTTATATAAAAGAAACAGAGGAGGAAGAGAATTTCATATTCTGTGATACTTTAATTTTAGTGAGACTGGTTCTGATTGACTTCGTAGTTCCCTATTCTGTCTTGGAAAAATCGTTTAAAATTGTACAATGTGAATTATGAGTTATAATCTATATGTATAGATTCCTTAGCGAGCCTATTTTCAATAGAAATAAGTGGGAGCAACATATGAAAATTGTACAGTGAGATATTTGAGTTTAGGGTAAAAGAGGTCAGAATCGTTGGTCAGTGAAACAAGGGAAACTTTAATGAATTAACTGTACTAAATGGCTAAGCCAAAAATTCTGGAACAATTGTAGTAAGAAGATATATGAGTCTAGTTTCAAGGAAAATTTACGGATCTAAATTTCGAGTTTCCTAACTCATGTTATAGTCAGTTTACTCAATATGACGCAGATGGACAATTTCAATTTTTTTGCACCACATTAGTAGTTAGGTCTGGGTTATGAAATTACCAAAATACCCTTGGAGGACAAATTACTGAAATACCCCTAGGTTGTGAGATTACCAAATTACCCTTAGCGGGTAAAATTTTTGATTTACGAAAATGCCCTATGGGCCGAATTACCGAAATGCCCCTATGGGCCAAATTATCGAAATGCCTCTATGGGCCAAATTATCGAAATGCCCCTATGGGCCGAATTACCGAAATGCCCCTATGGATCGATTTGCTAGATTGCCTTAATGGGCCAATTTACAAAGTGCTATAATGGGTAGATTCACCGTAATAAAATATTGGACTAATGATTGTTATTTATATTTGTAAATATTATGCTTTATTATGTATGTTGCATTTACATATTTTGCATGGGATGGGAAAATTGTTAAAGAGAAGTGTAGCCTGGTGGCAGTGCCACAAAAATGTTTGTTATTATGTTTCATTATGATTTCGGTGGCTCTGCCATAGATTTTGATAATGGCTTTGTGCCATCGTGAATATGGCTTTGTGCCATCGTAAATATGGCTTTGTGCCATCGTGATATCGGTGGCTTAGCCACAATAAAATATTATAAATGGCAACTTGCCTGCAATTGGTGTGTTTTGCGGGGTGGGTTGACTTGATCCCCACAGGTGTGATGGGATGGTACGGGTGGTGTGTAGCGGATGGATTACTAGGATGGGTTGGGTTGCATACATTTCACATGTATATATATATGTTCTGTTATGTAAATGGGCTTAGGCCCAATATATTGCTATATGGATTCAGGCCCAATGGATGACGGTAAGGAGATTATATACTGAGTTCTAGTAACTCACCCCTATTTCCTTAAACCCTTGTAGGTAATGTTCAGTAACGTGGATTTGGGCCATGGATGACTCGGTGGAGGCCATACTTCAGAAATGGTGTTTTATTTTGAACTTTAGATTTCTATTTTCGTTTACTTTACTATTTTGGGTTTTTATGTTGTAATAAGGCCTCTAAAATATTTTATTTTTGCTTTATGTTTGACGAACTTATTATTTTGCTTAAATTACTCTAAATAGTAATTTTTCTAAAAACTTAAATAAAGATTTTCCAAAATAGATTAACAAATGGATTTCATAACAAAACTTCTACGAATATTTTAACTCGAAAATTTTCCTTCGAATTATCAAACGATATTTTCAAAAGTCATGGTTTATAAAATCTCTAGTTCTATCGATTTATCAATCAATCTTCGAGGTTAGTAGTATTTTATCAAATATTTCAAATCAAACTTGTTTTCTTGATTTTTACAAATCAATACCTACTTTAGTACGAATGGAAAGGATTTAACATGTTTTTCTCATGTGACATGTCAGATCAGGTCATAACGCATGGGCCGGGTTTAGGGTGTTACATTTTATGGTATCAGAGCTCGGTTGCAAAACTCGGTTGTGGTTTGGGTTCAAAAGCGTTTTCCAAAGCTGTTCAAAATTTTAATTTTTAAATGCATGTTCCAAAGGAAGTATGGCACCACAAGTATCCGACATCAAGTCAAGTAAGTTTATGTTTTATTTTATGATTATTGTGGTATGACTGTAGAAATACTCTAGAACTTTTAGCTTTAGGATATGAAAACTATAGAGATTGAGACTTTAGGATGTGTATTGCGAAAACAACTTTACTTCCTATACTCCATAAAACATTGTTTAATAAACATTGAATAGTATACTGATTCATAAGACTCTTAATCAGATTAAATCGATTTAGTGAACATGAGCGCTAGAAGACGTGGACGTGGTAGATGTGGACGTGGTAGAGGCCGAGGTACTAGGGCTAGATCTTCAGCATCGAGGCATGTTTCGGAAAGGGAGGTGTTGGCATTGCTAGTGTCTGAGACGGGATCTCATGATCGTGCTGGGGTTGATGAGCTGACTCAGATAGTTAAGGAGGTATTGGAGGAGGTTAAAGGAATCGGTGAAGCACTTCGAGTTGGATGTGTGGATTGTAAGAAGAAAAGAGATCGCGATTCTCTAGAGTCGCAGTCTCGTTCCATGAAGCGTGTTAAGGCACGTCCAAACTTTTCCGCTTGCGATTATTACAGAATGCGTCATCCGTGAGAATGCTGGAGGAGGTCAGGAGCATGCTTGAGATGCGGGTGTAATGAGCATAAGGCTCGAGATTGTTTCATCACCATCAAGTCGGGTATGTTTTGGTTGGACATGATGATTGAATGTAGAAAATTTTAAGTATAAGTGGTAGATAACTGCTTGCTTCTGTGGTTAGATGTTTGGTTGGGTGAAAGAGGATTCAATATTATGTTAAAAGTACATTAGTGTTATGAAGATCAGAGTGCGCAGCGAAAGCGTAGTGGTGTGATTTGAGCGGTGCGTTTAGTAGTTGGTTGGAAATTTTGAGGATGAAATTTCTTTAAGGAGGGTAGATTTGTAACAACCCAAATTTTGGCCTAGTAGAATCGGGCCCATTGGGCCTTGGGCATAGGAGTGTTTACAATTTTTGAGAACAAAAGAATGGCATTATTTTGAGTTAGACTTATTAAGAAGGTGCTTTTGGAAAGTTACGAGGCTTTTATGAAGTTCCGGGTTCAAGTTAGGCTATAGGTAAATTTTTGTGTTTATGCACTTAAGGGGGAGAAGGTAAGGGGCATCAAGACTTAAGGAAATAAGTGTGCATATTGCTAGCACAAGGAGTCTATTGGTAAAGGTGGAAAGTGACATGTGAAGTGTACTAATGGTCTGAGGTTTGAATCCCATCTATTGCATTTTTGTGTAAATTTTTGTGCTTCTCTTCCATGTGTCGCCCATGACTTTATTATGGTAAGGAAGACTTTTTTTTATTGATGAAAAGATGGCTAAGGAATATGGTAAGGAGGAAGACTAGGGAAAATGAAGGAAAGAAATGAAAGGAAAAGGTAAGAGAAGGGAACATGTTGGCCTATTATGTGGAGGATGTTTTGGAAAGAATATTTTGGGTCAACACTCATCTTTTGGTAAAGATGATACATGGTTTTGGTAGGAGGGGGAATCAAATTTCTCTAGCTCTCCCTTGTATTTACACATTTTTTGGGGTCACTTTTTCTTTACCTAATATTTTGTTTCTTTTGGAAACATTTCCTCCTTGCTGGAATTCCCTCTTCTTCTATAGTGTTCCTTCTACTCATCTTTTCTCTCTTTTCATCCAATTCTAACTAGTACAACTTGAGCCATGTGTTGCAAATCTCTTCTTGGCCGAAACCCCTACTTCTTTTTCCCTCATAATCTTCCAGTGGTTGATTCCATTCTTTTCATCTTTTGGTTTCCATTGCGGTGTGTCCCAAAAAACGAATAGTGGTTCTTACGTTTTGCTGTTGTGCCGAATCATTTCTTCCATTCGACTTTTCATTGAGTTAAGTTAAGCTGAAACACTCTTTTGTCGATTCTTTTGATAATCAAAGGGTGAGGATCGTTAACACCAGTTGCAGTAAAGGAGCGTGTGGTGGTAGTCAGAAGGCGGGGTTGGATATCGGGACTCCGTAGAGGGAGATCACGTAGTGGTAAGTGATTCAAGTGTAAGTAATGCGTTGGGTATGAAATCTTTTGGAAATCTGAGGGTCAACAAAGAGGGGTTCTTTAGGAAATCCAAATCAGGTGTGTAATCCCGTACCCTTCCGAATACATGTTTGAAATGGTGTGTAATCTCAGACCTCTCTAAATGTTTGCATGAAATGTTCTGTGTTTTGGTCAAAATACCAAAGAAAACCGGAAACCGGCATCCGTGACCACTCGGGCGTGCGTATATTCGTAGTGGCAACCATATTTTGCAATGAAACTGTTTTAGTTAGCAGCAGTGATGTGAATTTGAAAAATTGCGAAAAATAGGAGAAAGTGTATAAGATATATAATTAAAGCTTATTGTATCTATTTTTATATGAAAGAAACAGAGAAGGAAGAGGAATTTTATATTCTATGATATTTTAATTTTAGTGAGACTAGTTCTGATTGACTTCGTGGTTCCCTATTCTGTCTTGGTAAAATCGTTTAAAATTGTACAAAGTGAATTATAAGTTATAATCTATATGTATAGATTTCTTAGTGAGACTATTTTCAATAGAAACAAGTGGGAGCAACATATGAAAACTGTACAGTGAGATATTTGAGTTTAGGGTAAAAGAGGTCAGAATCTTTGGTTAATGAAATAAGGGAAAATTTAACGAATTAACTGTAATAAATGGCTAAGCCAAAAATTCTGAAAAAATTGTAGTAAAAAGATATATGAGTCTAGTTTCAAGGAAAATTTACGGATCTAAATTTCAAGTTTTCTAACTCGAGTTATAGTTAGTTTAGTCAATATGACCCAGATGGACGATTTCAATTTTTATGCCCCACATTAGTAGTTATGTCTGGGTTGCGAATTACCAAAATACTCTTGGAGGGTAAATTACCGAAATACCCCTGGGTTGAGAGATTACCAAATTACCCTTAGCGGGTAAAATTTCTAATTTACGAAAATGCCCTAAGGGCCGAATTATCGAAATGCCCCTATGGGCCAAATTACCGAAATGCCCCTATGGGCCGAATTACGGAAATGCCCCTATGGGTCGATTTGCTAGATTGCCTTAATGGGCCAATTTACAAAGTTCTATAATGGGTAGATTCACCGTAATAAAATATTGGACTAATGATTGTTATTTATATTTGTAAATATTATGCTTTATTATGTATGTTGCATTTACATATTTTGCATGGGATGGGAAAAATGTTGAAGAGAAGTGTAGACTGGTTGCATTGCCACAAAAATGTTTGTTATTATGTTTCATTATGATTTCGATGGCTCTGCCACAGATTTTGATAATGGCTTTGTGCCATCGTGAATATGGCTTTGTGCCATCGTAAATATGGCTTTGTGCCATCGTGATATCGGTGGCTTAGCCACAATAAAATATTATAAATGGCAACTTGCCTGTGATTGGTGTGTTTGGCGGGGTGGGTTGACTTGATCCCCACAGGTGTGATGCAATGGTACGGGTGGTGCGTAGCGGATGGATTACTAGGATGGGTTGGGTTGCATACATTGCACATGTATATATATATATGTTCTGTTATGTAAATGGGCTTAGGCCCAAGATATTGCTATATGGATTCAGGCCCAATGGATGACGGTAAGGAGATTATACACTGAGTTCTAGTAACTCACCCTTTTTTCCTTAGACCCTTGTAGGTAATGTTCTGTAATGTGGATTTGGACCACGGATGACTCGGCGGAGGCCGTACAACAAAAATGGTGTTTTATTTTGAACTTTAGATTTCTATTTCCGTTTACTTTACTATTTTTTGTTTTTATGTTGTAATAAGGCCTCTAAAATATTTTATTTTTGCTTTATGTTTGACAAACTTATTATTTTGCTTAAATTACTCCAAATGGGAATTTTTCTAAAAACTTGAATAAAGATTTTCCAAAATAGATTAACAAATGGATTTCATAACAAAACTTCTAGGAATATTTTGACTCGAAAATTTTCTCTTGAATTATCAAACGATATTTTCAAAAGTCACGGTTTATAAAATCTCTAGTTCAAATTTATCGATTTATCAATCAATCTTCTAGGTTAGTAGTATTTTATCAAATGTTTCAAATCAAACTTGTTTTCTTGATTTTAACAAATCAATACCTATTTTAGTACGAATGAAATGGATTTAACATGTTTTTCTCATGTGACATGTCAGATCCGGTCATAACGCATGGGCCGGGTTTGGGGTGTTATAGGAAATGGACAAGATACCCACTACGAGGTATATAATATCCATCATTTAGTTTGCTAGTGGTTGGTTGGAAATATAACCTTAGGTATAATAAGAAGCTCAATGAGCCAGATTCTTAGCCGGTCTTAACGGTAAATTCATCAGTGACTTACCACTAAAGAGGATGTCAATTTAGGATCTTGTAACATGGGAAAAGCCGCGGGGACTAATGAGCAAGGAAGTCCATGGGGGATTAATTTGAGTAAGGGTCTATCATGACTATATAGCACATAGAAGGTTGTGTGGGTCTACTGAAAGGGGGAGCCGTCAAGGGATGTATTGATAAGAGATAGCCCCTTTGGGAACCATCGATTGAATTGGAGTACCTTTAAGAGGAAACTAAGGTGAACTAGTGTTTCAGGGTTGCATGGCGAGTGCAGGTCTGCCAAAAAAGGAGGTGACGGTTTAGTCAGCCAAACATCCCATTTAGGTCCGCGAATGAGAACTTAGAACGAGACCTTATTCAAGGAAAATAGCTGTAACAAATGATAAGATAAAACTCAAGTTACCGTCAAATTTGTACAACTACCTATGGATCTCAATGTGGTTTACAGAAATCAAGGAAGGGACTCACATTTATAGCGAATACTAGGATAATTGCCATATTTGTTGTCAGCTCGATATGGAGAAAATAGGTATGTGTGTTGGGGCATATCACGAAAAGTATTAAGAAGGTCTACAATAATGATAATCCATGTTAAGACCCTTAATATAACAAATTCAAGATGGGTCATGGTTGAGATCAGACCGAGGGTTATGTTCACAAACGATTGGCTCTAGAAAGCAAGGCACCGGTTACACCAACGAGATTTTTATTAAAAAATCTTACTTCAAAATTTAGGGATTTTTAATTTTGAGCATAAAATCTCACTTCTCTTAAATTTAAGAAATTCTCTATGAATACCACAGGACAGGATCTCACTAAGTTCTCTTGGACTTATGAAATTTAAGTACTTGTATGAAGGGTAGGAGTTGACTCAGGAATTGAGTGGAAAGACTAAGCCAGATATCGCTAGCTCCAGTGATGGGTGGGGCAGTTCATGCATATAGAGGGCCATTCCTAGAGGCCACGTATTTGGGTTTAAGTTGACTATATCTGCATTTGAGTCTTAACTTAAAATTTGTAATTACACGTTTTTAATAAAGTTGTAAGAATGTACCACTGCTTTGTATGAGATTTAAAAATGATTAGATTTTGAAATTTAAGTTGTTCAAGCATGTAATTAAAACTAAATAGGAAATAATGTCGAGTTATTTGGGTTACTGTATCATCCGATACTCAGACCTGGTGATCGGGTTAGGTATAGGGTGTTACATGATGGTTGATTGATTAGTTGATTGCTAATTAAACTAATGAACTTACAGTGATTATATTGGTTGCCACTCTTAGTTAGGAATCTCCTCTTGGTCTCATCCTAGACTAAAAGATACCACCTAAGTCACCTAGGCATATAGATTATCTCTAGGTCTCATTACTTGACATGATTATATCAAACTATCTAAGGATAAACTCTTCTCTCGGTCTCGTTTATTTAGGTTTTCCACTAGAAGCGTCAATTATAAAGTATTAAGCATTTTGATATAATCGAACAACCAATTAATCAAGAATAGACATTAAGTTAGCTAGCAAACAACCAATCAATCAATCATCTAACAATTTAGCACATGATAAAGCTTAACATCCAAACATATATTTCATTGAATAGTTAATAAACACAATATAGAGATAAGGATAAGAAATGCTCATTTAGATGTGGAACCAATGACACTCAAAAAGCTTCATCCATCTTCATTTACAAAGTCTTTTACAAGAAAGAAGAAAGAAAACTACAAGAATAAAATCTACTCTAAAAAGCAAAAAGGAATTCCTAAACTAAAAATGAAAAGAAAAAGAAAACAAAACCTCACACTAAAACCATGGAAAACTAAAGGAAACTACCAGCCAACAAAATATTCAATGAAAGGCTTATAAAGTTGTATTTATAACCTATTAACATTTAACCTAACAATGACCATTTTTCCCTTAAGTGAAAAATAAACTTAAGCTTGTTTGGACATAAAATTGCCCTTGTAGTGTTTTTCACTTGTCAGGCAACGGTATCACGATACGCAGGCTTGGGTATCGTGATACCTACAATAGTCTTGAAATAGGCGATCCTTGGATGTCTCAATATTGTATCATTACTCGGTATCGTGATATCACTGTAGTTGGCTCGATTCTATTAATTTAAGGACTGTCAGGGGTATAACAACTTTCATGCTTCGATATCACAATACCCCTTCTAGGTGATGTTTTCTTTATGTTCGGGCCACCGTCGAATTCCTACAACACTCAATCCACTCATTAGGTTACCCATCGTACGATTGGCCAATTTGGGTCCCAAAATGGCTTAAAACTAATAAAAACAATTTATTAACAACAAAACTAAAAATCAACAAAAGTAAAGAAAATACATGTAATTTACTTGAGAATAAGCTCTTTAAGTGTAATGGAGAGGCAAATTTGACGTATCAAATTATGGCAGATCAAACTTCCCCTTAAGTCATTGCTTGTCCTTAAGCAAACACACAAAACATGCATAAGACGACCCTTGGAATATGTTGAACAATAAGAAGCTTGGCAATCAAATATTGAATTTGTACAAGACATATCTCACATGCAACTTAAGATTGATGTTTAGCTAACTTAACTACTCCTAAAACAAATATACCTAGTTCACTAAGTTAAAGAAATAACAAACCTAGAGGAAATTCAAAATAAATAAATACTCGATTATGTTATCAATCAATATAAATTATATCGATACGTAGTAGACAAAAAATGTGAATCAAAAGTATTAATTAAGCCAATAATAAACAATTCAAAAAGATCATAGATAGAGAAGGGTTGAGTTTTTAACTCAATTTAGGCTCAAGGTTTCAAAAATATAGGTTCGTCAAGAAAGGATAAGTTGAGGCTCAAATCATGGTAACTAGGAATAACATAGCATCAATGTTAGTCATTTATACTCTTGGCTAATCAAACAATGCCTTAGGTCATCCCTAAACATTTCAGAAAACATAACTCCAATCATGCCTACATTTATCCAAATGAATAACAATTAATTCAAGCACTATTTATTTACAAGCATCTATACAATCTATCTATCATTTGGCATAAATCATACATATTTATATAAAGAATAATTACCTCTAGTCTATTGTGCAATTTAACTTATTGAACTAACTAATCTACTTTTAAAAGAACCAAATTATCTAACATCAATCAAAATTTACATGCTCAAAAGCCAACCATATATCATTAAATATCAACAACCAATTAACAATTACCAAAATAATCTAGCACCATGCTAGAAATATAAAAAAACAAGAGAAAATTTTAAATTTTTTTTATAGATTTTTGAAAAATTTTGAAGCAAACATAAAATAATAAAACAAAACATATAAATTAAAATTTCTATGTACACCCCCACACTTAAGTTACACGTCCTCAATGTGTCCCCAACTAAAGATTAGTTTGAGAAAATTGCCCTTATCTAATGTACGTGCAACAAAATGGTGGAGTCATCCTCAAAATTCATTGAAGCTCTCAATGTTGTGTAGATTTTGGTAAGTAGACCTGTAACACCCCTAACCCGTATCCGTCATTGGAATAGGGTTATGGAGCATTACTGTAAGAACTTAACTTAAAATCATCAATTTCCAAACATTTCATAATCATAGAAAAATCCATTCAAACACATGCTTATCGTCCCTTATTCGAGCCCTCAAAGCCCTAGAAACACTTTAGAAACAATTCGATACTAAACTGAGAACATAGGAAACCTTAAGGAAAAAGTTGGAAAAATTTACACTGCAGGGGTCACACGGCCGTGTAACATTCGAAATAGGGACACATGGCCAAGCCACACGCATGCTAGGTCGTGTAACTATCTGACTTGCTACCCTTTGAAACCTACAGGGAACATACGATCATGTCGCATGGTTGTGTGTCACACACGGCTGAGACACACACTCGTGTCTTTGGCCATGTGGACAAGAAATAGAAAAATTTCAAGCCGTTTCCTTCACCCTAATCAAGCACACACCTACAAGCCATTTGCACATGCAATCAAGTTTAAAACATGCCTAAAAGATGCATAATGAGAATAATTCAATAGGTCATTTATCCATACAACCAATATGCCCAAAAGGCACCTAAATCACAACAACCAAATATACTTAAACATTTGCATAATGTAGTCATTCATCACCCATACATTTCTAACCTATTTCCATACCAAAACTTACCACAATGACTACCAAAACACATTCAAACATACCAAGTTGGTCATTCAAAATATACCATCATTTGACCATTTCAACACCAACCATCAAAGTATCAAAATTCTAAAAGTTTACCAATCATAATACCACATTTACAAGCCAAACATATCAACCATCTCATCTAACACAATTCACGTATATATGCCATTATAACCATGACCCAAAACATCAAAATATATCAATATAATCGTTGGATAGTGTGATAGGTCTCCGATGAGCTTCCAAACCGGTTGAGCTTTCGATAATCTATAAAACATGGGAAAGAAAAATGACGTAAGCATGTAATGCTTAGTAAGTTCGTAAATCATGAACATAGTTTACCATTTTAATGCATAATCATAAAATAGACATGAATTAATCCAACATAGCTTGGCGCAAGCTTAAGTATCATCAACAACACAAGTTGGTGATTAAACACATAACTTAACAATTTCATCACATGGTAAGGTATAGTACATGAGCTTAACATCACTTAGATCATACTTTTCATAAACATAAGTATTCATACTTTGGTCATAAACATTTCATACCTTTTCAAGAGTTCTTAACTTAGCTTTTGGTACACTTACTATTCTTTCCCTTTTCATGCCCGTTGGACCACTTATAATAATACCGAATGCGCAAGAAGCTCACACAAAGTGTGCTAAACACATGGTCAAAACCATTCCTTTCCTTTTCCTTTACATAGATGCTCACTCGAGCCATAAATGGGTCTGGTCACACAAGTTGACGGTCGGAATATAGCTACACAATGCCGCTCACACAAGATGATGAGTATCTGCAACAAATGCCGGAACTCAGCCATCGATAGGACATTCAGGACTAGTATCCGTAACATGGTAACCCTAATGACATGTCATTTGTATCCTATATATTCCTAAGTTTCAAACGGGACTCGATAGTCATCGTAACATCGTTAGATTTCCGTCATGACATGATATGATAATAACATAATAGCATTTAAATCAAATACATTAAATTGCTATTTACACATATGAACTTACGTCGATCATAAAAATGTCGAAATAGGATCCCTAATTCGAGACTTTTTCTTTCCCTCGATCTAGATCCGTACGGCCTTAATTTGATCTAAATAAGTAAATTTAATCCATTCAATATTCATTTTATTTAATTTAGTCCAAAATATATACTTTTGCAAATTCACACTTTAACCCATAATATTTTAACTTCTTTACAATTTAGTTCCTAAGCTCGTTGATAGTACTAGAAAGAACATATGTTTTCTCCCTACTTATTGGTTAATTTGTCCCCATTTATTTATCTTTAGCACATACTTTATCATTTTCAGTTCAGTAAATTGCATTTTATAACTCAAAGGATCTTAGCCTATTTATCCTTAATTTTTTCATGTTTTGGTACCGATGTCGCTGCATGAGTATTTCTAGATTGCGCGCAGAATTGTCGCTGCACCTGACAACTATCCAGATAAGAACAAAAATGTGTGAATTGTCCATTCTGGTACAACCAACTTGTACATGCAAAGGCAACATGATTCTAATGAAAGGACACCTATGCTATTTGGATAGTTATTAGGGGTATTATCTTTTTCAACCTATCTTTTGAAGCTTTTCGGCTATGGCGGCTTAAGTCTCCTACAAGTGAATTGACATGAAAGGGATTCAGATCAGCTCTTGACGAGGAGCCTTGAGCGGGTACAAGAGGGAATGGAGAGATTCAAGTCGAGATTGTCTAGGAATAGTATTCCCCACTTGTTTCTTTTATATTTCTTTTCTAAACGATGGTGATTACTTTCTATTTCATGTTTGTATGGAAGTACAAATGATTTCTGGGTTAAATGTTATTTTATTCAATTTTGCATCTACTGTTTAATCTTTGGGATTGAATGTTTTTAGCATGGAAGTGTTATTGCGGTCAGTGACACTGGAAAGCGCAGCGATAATTCAAGCTAACAAGTATGACAACGGAAGTTGCTTGAGGATTGAGGAATTTAATCCACTTGTTCTTAATAGTGTTCCATTGCCATCATCAGAAGGTGTGGTTAATGTGCATGTTTAAGTCTTAGATTAAATATAGAAGTTAAGCTTGGTAAGATATTCATTGCAATTTAATGCATCAACAATCACCTATCCTTTTATACCTTGTGAGCACTTAGTATTCTGTTGAATATTCACATTGGGGATCCCAGTTTATCATTATCATATTTTATCTTATTGTTTTCAAGTTATTGCTTCGAAAACTAATCTCACAATTTATCTTGTTTCTATCTATTTATTGCACTGACATTGATAGACAAAAGACAACCATCCTCGTGGGATCGATATCTGACAGACTCATATCTGTCTTCTATACTTGCATAATGTACGCTTGCACATTATTGTTGTGATGTTAAATAGCCGATCGCTCGTAAATTAAAATTCATGCAATTTCATCCACATAATAAGCTAGAAGAATGCACTATAAGCCCATGGTAACTCATACAAATCATTATTTCATAATTACACCATGAATTTTACACATTTTACAAATAAATCCCTAATTGACATTTTCAACAAATATTATTTTACAAAAGTTGTTTATGTATTCATTTTCCTCCATCAAACATAAAAACTCACATGAACACATTCTGTAACATCCCCAAACCCGGCCCATTCACTACGACCGAATTTGGTTATGTTAGTGAAAATATTTTTCTTTACTTAGAACTTAAAACATGAAAATTTACTATCTTTTGAAACCAGGTTCTTTTGAAAACATAACCAAAACTTAAAGGTGATAAATTGTCTAAGTCAACTTTAGTGAATATATAAAGCCCATTTGGAAATTAAGTTGTTGGAATAAATTTGTCTTTAATATAAACCAACCATAATTTAAAATAATAATGAAATAGTTCCCAAAAATAAATAAAAGTAAAAAGGCCCTTATTACATCCATATTTAAAAGATCAAGTACTCAATATAAATAAACTTAAAATATTTAAATTCTTCTTTCTGCATGGGCCACCATGTGTCCTTTCCGATCCCGGTCCAATCTCATGAATCACCTGAAATGTTAGGAAAATAATTGGGTGAGTCCACAGACTCAGTGCATAACCACAACACATATTTCCATCCGTATGGGCTTGGCCCATACCCACACAGCCATCGAAACAAATCATGCAAGAATGCATCTCAGCCCAACCCACTATCCAACCGTGACACCAACCTTAGCAGACTCCCTGCCTAAGGCCGTGGCTAACCCACCACTGATCACATCGTGATCCATAAATCTTACCTCGGCAAACCCGCTGCTCGAGGCCGTGGCTGAGCCACCGATCAACCAAAGTGATCCAACAACATAATCTATCTACGGTGATGCACATAGCCATCGACCGCCGAGATGGGCACCAAGCCAACATCTCCCTTGAGGTAGCACAAAGCTAGCCTTCAAGCGCTACTGTAGCCTGAGCTAACAGTAGACCACGTACATCCTGTGTACACTTCCTCCTTCATCGAATCAAGCCCCACCTCATACAAGTATGTAGATGCCACATGTTACGTCATCATATCATATAAGTATATAAATATATACATACATAAATATTCATCACAAATAATCTTACCATCACCAGTTCTCATCACTTAAGCCATTATAATCGGCTTCCACACATAACACCTATGTTTAAAAGCTAGCAAGCAAACCGAGAAATAGTGTGATGGTTACGCACCTTCTAGCACAAACAATCAAAACCCGAAATGCTACTTAATGCCTCTGCAAAAGCTGACTAAACGAATCCCGCAAAGATCTCCTGCGCTAGGCTCTCCTCCCCTACAAACGGCCTTGGCATCAAATACTTAACCATTTTAGACTTAAACGAAATACCCAAAACATAGCTTACCAAAAGCCTTACCAAAAACGATTGCTAACAAGAGAAAGCTTGACTGGCTACTTCCAATCCCAAAGTACCTTTTAACAACGATTGCTATAAAAAACCCAAAGAGGTCTAAGCTAATCTTCGGCCAGAAGTGCTACCAAATTGAGGGAAAGAAATTTGGCAAAGGGTGGTGGTGTAGATTCGGCTATCAATAAAATCAAGGGGTAGGGAATAGTGGTTTCGGCCAAAGAGAAGAGAAAGAAAGGTGTGGGGTGTACCTTCGGTTTTGAAGTGAAAAGGAAAGGAAATAGGGAGAGCAAAGGATTTGGCAACCCAGCAAGTTTGAGAGCAAAAGAGGAATAAGCTTTGGAGAAGAAGGTTTCGGCAACCAAAGAAAATGAGAAGCAAAATTCGGCAAGGGAGAGAAAGCAAATGATGAATGAAAATGAACACATCCCCCCTATTTATACTATTCGGCCAAGCTTCAACCTTCCATAAAAAAAAATCCTCAAATCTCCTAAAACACCTCCCTTCCATCCATTCAAAATAATTTGAATGAGTCAAACCTACCTAACCGAAATTTAAAAAGAGAAGACCAAGTCTTCTCCACCTTTCAAGCCTTCAAAAACCGTCCACCACCTAACCTTAATGACGCAAAAACAAGGCCCCAATTGCTGCCCTTGCGAATTGAACCTGAGACCCTTACTAGCTCCCCCTTGAGGCGTCACTTCCCATGCCTTATGTGGCGCCTCCTTGCCACTCTGCCAAGCTACTTTTAGTGCCAAAACTCCACCAAAAATTCTGTTAAGGCCCCCTCTATCCAAGCTCCCCCTTTTAGCCCCTAAACTAAAAATTTACCAAAGCATTCCACCACTACCCAGGGTTCTCAGGACCCCTAAAACTTACCCAACCACACACTAAAGTGTGCCAACACCAGAGCTAAGCACCAAAAACCTAACCCCTAAAAACAGGGTGTTACACATTCATGGCAAACCCTTAAACTTTTAACAGTTTTTTTGCAAATTAGTCCCTAGATTAGCTAAATTATGCTACAGCGATCCCGAAAACATAAAAATCATTAAAAATAGAACCGAAATTCACTTACATGTAAGGAGAATGTCTAGCCAAAATTAACAAGCTTCCATGGAGGCTTTTTATCCTCTTTTTTTTTATGGAAAAAAGATGAACAAGAAGATGGTATTTTTGTTTTCTTTAATTTACAAACATTCATTTATTAAATTACATAATTAACCTTTAAAATCACTTAATTCATGCCTATAAATGTCCACTCGTGATAAAAATGGTCTAATTACCACATATATCCCTTAACTATTTAATTTCATAGCTATTTGGTACCTTTGACTTATAGCACTCTAATTCTGCAACTTTTACGATTTAGTCCTTTTACTTAATTAAGCATGCAAACAATAAAATTTCTTAACGAAATTTTTATACGACACTACTAACATGCTGTAAACATTAAAATAATAATAAATTAAATATTTTCACCTCAGATTTGTGGTCCCGAAACCACAGTTTTGATTTCACTGAAAGCAGGCTATTATAAGACCTATATAGAAAAACAAAACAAGCACTCTAAAATCAAAATAAGTAAAATATGAAAAAAGAGAAATAAATAAAGAAAAGCACATAAAAAATTATTCAAGTCCTCCATAACCAGGGAGATCCTTATCACCGCTGTAAAAGAACTTCCATGAGCTCCTCAACACTATGAATCAACGTTTGTTCTTTATTATCGAGACAATGACCTCCCTCTTCGATCGAAAACATTGCTTCCATCTTATCTCCGATCGTTGAGATAACCACATAACGAGCCACTACTCTCCAAAGCCTAACAAACTCCAAAATTCATTTCGGGGTACTATAACTTCAAGCAATACAAACTCAATGTCATACAAAGTTGTATCATCTCGAACCGTAGTTCCTACATCAAAAGAAATATACATTTGAACGTGAATTGCATCAGTTGGATCCTCCAAAATGATAATCAAAAAGTGTGTCAACTCCTCCACACTTTCACTTAGTTCTAGTTTAAGCTCATCCTCTACATCTAACTCTATTTCTACTCCTTCTCCTATTCTTCTTACTCCTATGCCAATCGGAGTGAATATACCTTTTTCGTTTCTTACAACATCATCACAATCTTCAAGTCCAAACTCTTTTTCATCACTAATGTTCAACTTATCATGCTCAATAACGGTGGAGGGGCCCTCATCCTCGAGCTCGGGAACATTATGTTCGACCTCGTCCATCAAATTCTTCAATTTTGTTCAATGTTGGGAGGCTTCTAATATTTTTTTCTACCGTATTGGAATGGAGGACACATCAACTTTGATTGAATACATGCTCTCCTCCAACATTCCACCCCGTATAGCAAAGGATACGTCTTTCATGTACTCATCACTCTCCATATTACTTTCCAGATAGTAATATGAAGAATATGAATCTTGTACTAAATAATTTTTCGACCACCCTTGATTTTAGCTACCCATATTGGTTGCATATCCATACGAACCATAAGATGATCGTATGAATACTCTTGCCATCTATAATTGCCATTATAACTCCAATGGTTTGTCAAATCTCCATTCATTGAACTAGATTGATCTTTATAACTGTATTGGTTTCCTGACCACCTATATCCATTGTTATTAAACATGATTAAGCTAAATCTTGAACAAGGTAAATAAAAATAAAATCACAAAAATAAAACACTATACAATGAAATAAAAAACACTATCAAATTTCCTTATCTTTCGACTAATATTTCTATTTTCAGATAACTAACTTAATAAAAATTTTACATTAATACTATCCCTAGCAATGACACCAACAAATTGATCGCCCATGCGCGTGCACGTTAAAACAAATGATTTTCGATAAACTATTTTAAAGAGTGGTTTTAACTATATGTGTACAATGCCAATTGTAATATTTATAATTCTGATGGAACACAGAGTGTTCCAAGGGGTCGAACCCAAAGGATTGCCAAGTGGGTAAATGTGGTTATCAATTTAATTACAAGTTAAGCAATTACTAATCTAATCTAGTTGGAAATTATTAGTGCTAGTCCAAATAAAATGGTTTATAAACTAAAATTAAAGTATTAATTAAACTAACTAAGCTAAAATTTCTTCCTAAAGTTTTAGATAATGTCAATGATTAAGTGTTGCTCGATTGATTAGTTGAGTGCTAATTAAACAAATAAACCTACACTGATTCTATTGGTTCCCACTCTTAGTTAAGAATCTCCTCTAGGTCTCACCTAGGCATATAAATTTCTCATCAGTCTCACTACTCGGCACGATTATATCAAACTATCTAAGGATAAACTCTCCTCTCGATCTCGTTTTTCTAGGTTTTATGCTAGAGGCATCAATTCTAACGTATTAAGCATTTTGATATAATCGAACAACCAATTAATAAAGAATAAACATTAACTTAAGCTAACAAACAACCAATCAACCAACCATCTAACAAATTAGCACATGATAAAGCTTAACATCCAAACAGATATTTCATCGAATAATTAATGAACACAATATAAAGATAAGGATAATAAATGCTCATTTAGATGTGGAACCAATTACACTCAAAATCTTCATCCATCTCCATTTAGAAAGTCTTTTATAAGAAAGAAGAAAGAAAACTACAAGAATAAAATCTACTGTAAAAAGAAAAGAGAAAATCTAAACAAAAAATGAAAAGAAAAAGAGAAGAAAACCTAACCCTAAAACTAAAGGAATCTATCAGACAACAAAATCTTCAATGAAAGGCTTATAAAGTGGTATTTATAGCCTGTTAACATTTAACTTGACAATGACCATTTTGCCCTTAATTGAAAAATAAACTTAATCTTGTTTGGATATAAAATTGCCCCTGTATTTTTTTTCACTCGTATAAAATCTTCAATGAAAGGCTTATAAAGTGGTATTTATAACCTACTAACATTTCATGATACCTACAATAGTCTTGAAATGGGTGGTCCTAGATGTCTCAATATTGTGATACCATTACTCGGTATCGCGATATTACTATAGCTAGCCTCGATTCTCTTTATTATAGTACTGTTAGGGGGTATCACAACTTTCATGCTTTGATATCGCCATACCCTCTTCTAGGTGATGTTTTCTTCACATCTAGGCCATCGTCGACCCCCTACAACACTCAATCCACGTGTTATGTTCCTCATGGCATGATTGGCCAATTTGGGCCTAAATATGGCTTAAAACTAATAAGAACAATTTATTAACAATGGAAACACTAAAATATATATACTTTTTCAACACCTTTTAAGCATTAATTCATGCAATTTCTAAGTAAATTTCATAAGATTTTATGCTTTTATTATAAAATAATTAAATTTAACTTAATTTAATAAACAATTTTGAATTTTAGTTATTTTTATAATAAATTTGCATAATTTTGCCAATTTTGAATAGTTTGCGCAAAGGAAGAAAAAATAGTGCAACAGTCACTTTGAGAAGATTGGATTGCTGAAGCATCCTTTGGAGCATTTGACACATGAGGCTGGCTGATTATTTTATAGACATGGACACCCAAAATCAGCCTCTTGGACCCATCATAAAAATGTAATTGATCCAACAAAAATTGGGTCGTATTAATTTTTAGTTTAATATCGAATAAAAAACCTAGAGTGTCTAATTGAAGGAGGATGAAGCATGATCTAAAGGAGCAGCCCAAAAGCCGTCCAAGAAACATCCAAATTAGCTCCTAAATCTTATTATAATATTTTTAAAATAGCCCCTAGCTTTCCCCCAAACCCATTCCAACCCCTCCTCTTTTTGTGCATTCTCACTTGTGGCATTAAGCTAAGCTTAGCAAAGTCTTGTCAACCCCTCTCCCTACTATCAAGGGCCGGCCATGGAAAGGCGGATTGACTGCTATTTTTAGCCAATACAAGCTTTCCTCTTCAAGTATAAATACCACCCCTCAGCTCCTCTCAACTCACTCATCCACTCATTCACAACTCACTTCTCTCATTCACTCATCTATTCCTTTCTCTCATTTTGTCTTTTCAATTTCTTTTCTTTCCATTGTTGATTTCCCATCTTGAGAAAGAGCTAGTAAACCTCTTGGTGTAGCAGCAATCAAGCATCTTGAAGGCTTTTGATCAATAGAACAAAGTAGAGAGAAAGATACACACTAGTTTGGCTTCAAAAAAACACCAGATTTGTCGTCTAGTTTCCCTCTCTTCTTCTTTTTAGTTTGTTTTGTGATCATAAACACGAATGCTTATTATTTTGATGCTTCTAATTTAATTAAGATGACTTCAGTTATGTTTCTATTAGATTAATTGCATTCTATCCACTTAAATTGTTAGAATCATGTTTGTTTTATTATAGGCCCTGGTAGTTTGATCAATTAGATAAAATGATGCCTATGTTATACTTACATTATAATTGTAAGGTAACAATTGCATTAATTATTAATCAGACTTAAATTATAATTAATTGACAAATATCCAATTGGTGCATGTTTAATCCTTTTAAGTGTAAAAGTGGGTTTGTAACACCCCAAACTCGACCTAGACGTTATGGCTGAATCTGGCGATATCACATTGAAGTGTTTTTCGAAAACATAGTTTCATTGGAAAACCCATTCTATATTAACGAAAATTTTAGGGTATTATGTTCATTTAAAACTCAATTAGTTTTTGGCAGAGTGTTGATCATATTAGTTTGTTACTATACTTTAAAACAATGTTTGATGCGGAAGCTTTTATAGTATGTTATTAAAACGTGGTGTTTTAAAAATCATTTATCTTTTGAGAAACCGCGTCCTACTACTCTCAGATATGAATTAAACTAAGTAAAATCCCAAATTAAATGTTAAAAATCTAAAGAGGCTTTATTACAAAAACAAATATCCAAATTAAATTTCTTGTAAGTAAAAAGTCAAGTATAGAAGCAGGTGCGGTTGTGTGGCCACCTCCGAATCCCTCATAGCACCGATCTGCCTAAGACTAGGGATTACCTGTATAGATAAATAGAGGGGTGAGTTTACGAAAACTCAGTGTGTAACCCCATATAAGCAAATAGCCAATCATGCCATAGGCAAGTATAGTCTCGGCCTAAGCCCAAATCAATAACAATTCAGTTCAGTTGGGGCCTTAGCCCATTACAGTATCAGTATCAGTATGGGCCTTAGCCCATTTCAGTGACAGTAACAGTTTAGGCATGCAATCAGAAATCCTATCCAACCAGCCTCTACACTCCACTCCGTCCAGCCTTACACTCCATGTGGGGATAAAATCGACCCACCCATCCCTACACTCCAAAAATTAGCACCGGTTGCAGCACTAAACAGTATTTGCAGTAGAGCTACTAGTACAGTACACTTCTTGCAATCATAATAATCCCCTCCCCATGCAACATATCACATAAGTATGCAACATATATATATCATGGCATGCTCACATATAGCCATACATAACATAAGGCATACATTCATTTTATATCAGTTTGGGGTCTAGGTATACTTACTGTAACACCCTTTCCTCGTATTCTATGCTGGAATCGAGTGCGAGGCGTTATCGTACTTGACTCACATGATCATACCACTTTAGGTTATCAAAATCCATTCCAAAATAAACTTTCCCATTCTCATATTTAACCTCCTTATAATGGGCCTACAAGGCCCCAAACATACTTCTGAAAGGTTTCGGAAAAGAATCGGAACGTTTACACACTTAGAAAAATTTTACCTAAACAGGGGCCACACACCCATGTGAAATGGGACACGCCCGTGTGGGCAGGCCGTGTGGTCACACACGGCCATGTCCCTCACCCGTGGTCGACACTAACTTATTTCACATGGCCGAGCACATGCCCGTGTCCCTGGCCCGTATCCCTCACACGGCCTCGACACGTCCGTATTTCAGCCCGTGTGCCAAAACCTTAGCATTCTGTTTATGACTCTATCACCTCACTATGGTCACACGGCCAAGGAACACACCCGTGTCGTTAAACCGTGTGTCGAATCAAATTCCACATTTTAAGTGCAGACTTCACACGGCCTGGGCACACGCCCATATCCTTGGCCGTGCCTCCCACACGGCTGAGCCACACGGTCGTGTTTCTGCCCATGTGTTTACTACTGAGCATACTGACTTGTAAGGCTAGCATGAAAGGGGACACACGACCGATCAACACGCCCATGGGGCTGACCGTGTGTCGCACAGGGCCTAGACACATGCCCGTGTGTCTACCCGTGTGGACAATTAGAGGACTATTTACCAAGCCATTTGCCACCCTATCAAGAAATCACACTCATGCCAAAACATTTGAGTATAAGATGACCAAATGATACCTCTAAGAACTCAAAAAGAATCAAGACATCCACAAAAGCATACACTTCATGAAATTCATCTTCATTGAACACAAGAATTAGCCAAGTATTGGCCCAACTTTAATGACCATTTACAAAATGAATTGGAACAACCTTTGTAGCCAACACATTTGGCTTACCAATATTGCATAACAAAATACTCAAGTCCTATACATGCCACATTCAAAATAAAACTAATTTTGGCTATACCAAAAGTGGGCAATAGTGTGATCTCCAACTTCGACGTCCGCAACTTCTCGAGTTAACTTTGCAATACTACAAGGAAAAAGGGCAATAAAAAGGGGGTAAGCATAAAGTTTAGTAAGTTTGCATGGAAATAAATAGCAACAATAAGCTCATATTAACATCCATTTATGACATTAGTTAACTATACACAAGGTTATAGGCTTCTTTCCATACTTACTCATACTTGCCCTTATTTAGCACATACCATGCCATATGTCGTAAATATTTCTTCGTGAATCATTCACGAGTACCTGTATTCACTCATTCACTTAACTTTAGTACTAATCTCATTTCTATTTCCAACCTCATCTATTTATCCCATTAATCACTAGGGATACTCAAGGAAACATATTCGCTGTCATTAATATAAGTACAAAGCCAAAGCCACATCCCAGATGTGGTCTTACATGTGGTCACCTCTGTGTGCCGATGCCATATCCCAGATATGGACTTATACAAAATCTCACATCAAATATCGATGCCATATCCCAGATACGGTCTTATACGATTCTCATATTCAATGCCAAAGCCATATCCTGAATATGGTCTTATACGGAATCTAAATTTGGTGCCGAGGCCATGTCCCAGACATGGTCTTACACGGGACCCTTATCCATTCACGTCTCGATGATAGCATTTTCATATTCATTATAGTCCACCAGGACTTCCACATCTCAACTTACTCATTCAAAATCATCTACTCAATTTAGTAGAACATCACGAATCAATATAATACCAAACATTCTCAAACGTGCTAACATAAATGTTGAGTTTATCACATGCAAACTTACCTCGATTTCAAAATAAGCTAGATCGTCGACCTAGTCCGAGACTTTATTCTTTCCCCGATCAAGATTAGTTCTTGGTTCTTCTTGCTCTATAATAGGAAATTAGCTCATTTCAATCATCACATTAATAAAAGCATTTTAAAAATCATGCTTTGGCAAAATTACTATTTTGCCCTTAGACTTTGGCAAAATGACCATTTTACCCCTAATCTCGAGAATCAATTCTAATCAAATTTCTACCTTCAACAAGCCTAGGTGAACATTTATTTCTCTTATAACTATTATGAAAACTCAACATTTCACACATTTACTACAAACTTTATAACGTTTACAACAAGGTCCATTTAGGTGTTTTCATGATAACACCTATTACAAAAGTTATTTATCTAACAACTATGACTTATTTTATTCCATAAAAAATGCAGCAAACAACATAAAAGCACTCATGGCAAAACCCTAAACTTTTCACCATATTGCAAGATAGTCCCCTCTTTAGAAAGCTTAAGCTTTAGGGGTCCCAAAAGTACAATTTTTATCAAGAAATGATCACTATAATACTTACTAGCAAGGAGAGAAGCTTGCTGAAAATTTGAGCTCTCAAACACCTTAGTTTGCTGCCAATTTTCGATGGAGTATAAGAGAGAAAAAGATGATATCTTCTTTTTCTTTATTTTAATATAAAACACCAATTTAGTCCACCTAATATCAACTTTTTCCAATTTGACAATGTTTGCCTCCTATGGCCAGCCACTCTATTTCTTGGGGGTCTAATTGCACTTTAAAGACCTCCAATTAATGTTCTTTAGCTATTGAACACCTTTATCTTATAAAATGGAACTTTCGCACTTTATGCAATTTAGTCTTTTTTTGCGATTAAGCAAGAAATCGCTAAAATTAAAGCACCAAAATTTTCATGCACTTATATAATCATGCTCTAACTCATAAAATAACATGAAAATAATTTTCTCTAACCTCGGATTAGTGACCTTGAAATCACTATTCTGACTAGCCCCTAAATCGAGCTGTTACACTTATCGACCCACTAGTAAGTCTGCAGTCGTCTCGGGCAACCTGTGCAACCTTAACAGTCAAACAGTGAAAATAGGCGCAAGGCCCATAATGCGGGCCCATGTGGGCCCACACGCTCATGTGGCCTACATAGCCCGGAATTGATCTCAGTCATGTAAATTAAACACCTTGGCCCAATATTCTCCACACGTTCGTATGGTTTACCCGTGTGCAGCCCACAAGCCCATTAGGCCCACACGGCCCGTTTCGGCCCAACATGGCCCAAAACGGCCTAAGACCATGAAATTGCTCATGGTAGCCTCAACAGTTAAACACCCACGGTTTATGCGTTCGGATTACCACATGAGCGAGCGCACACTCGTGTAGCGTCAATTGTCATATTTTCCAGCTTTTGTCGATTAACGAGTTGGGAAGTGTTTACACACCTATTTTCAAAAACATGCGAATAACCCACGAGCACCAAACCTGCCTTGATTGAACAAATGTGGTTTAGCCCTCTTAGACCACTGACGAAGGTTGATTACAAACTCCTTGACGAATATCTGTGCTACAAACGGATTTTATTAGACATAATTGTTTATACACATGATTAAATCCACATGTGATAATTTACAAAACCATAGAACCCAAATGTAAAGAAAAGAGCGTTCGGCCTATCCCCACGAATTCAAGACAAAATACCATATTGAACACGCTGATTAAGAATATTGTTACCTTCAATCGATTGATGAGAGAAAGGTTTTGAACGCTTCAATACCAATCGTAAACTCCTTCACTCCTCGAGAAGTTCTAAAATCAAAAGAAACACCACACGTAAGGGAAGGAAACTGAGAATCGGCAATAAGGGAAAAAGAGTATTCGGCTTTAGACAGTGTAAGAAAGGAAGACTTGATACGTATTAAGAGAAAACAGGAAGGAGTCAAGTGCTCTTACCGATTGGTCAGAGGATAATCGATAAACCGAGACGCAATAGCGATAGAAGAATGAAGTAATTTGCCTACGTACCAACTAGAGAAAGATGGTAAGAGAAAATAGTTTAAGGGAGAAAAGAGAAGAGAAATCGAAGGAGGGGAAGAAGGTATATTCGGCCAACAAAGAGTCAATTGGGAAAAGAAATGAAGAATAGGCAATTGAAAGAGTAAGAATTCGGCCACAGAAATGGTTGACAAAAAGAACAATGAACGAGGTGAAACAGAACCCCTACCACATTCGGCCTTCAAGCAATAGAGGAAAAACAATTACAAAGCAAAAACCGAAATGAGGAGTATACCAAATGAGAAGTATACCACTCTGGCCGAAATTCTTGAGTGCCCATAGACCAATTCCGGCACAACACTCCCTCTCTTCTCACTTCTCTTGATTTTCTCCTAAAATCCCTCCTCAAATCCCTCCACCCGATCAATCTTCCCCTCAACCACTCAATTTGAATTCTTCTCTACCACTTCAGTGTTTCAGTCAAACTACAACACCCCCCACGACACAGCAAAAAAATAAATACTCCACTACCCCTATCAAGATTCGAACCTCAGTCCACTGGCATAGGTAACATGCCACTTACCCCCTAGACCAGCAGATTTTTTATGTCTACTTTACCCACAATAATTTAAAAGCCCACTAACTATAGGCAAGGGTTTATTCCTTAAAAAAAAACTTTTTGCAAATGCGCAGGCTTGAACCCAAGACTTCTCAGACACTCCCAAACACACCCAATCACTTAACCACTAAAGCAGACAAATATTTGCGTTAAAAACATACAAAAATAAGTACTTAAATTTTGGGGCGTTACTGGGTTAAATTAGCAATAGTATTAAACAATATTCTTGACTTGCATAACTTGTAAGATTGTTGTGATTAAATTTGTTTCAATACAGGAATGTATTGTTACTTCACTCTATCTTATACTTAATTATGAAAATTGATTAATTGATTTAACATAGGAATATGTTTGAAATATTGATTAATTGAGTAACTATGTGCATTAGTTAACATGAAAATTATTGATTTAATCCACGTAGATCCTGAATTGAAAGGACCTTTTGACAAAGGAGAAGACAAGCAATGCAAATAATGACCGATGAGATGAACCTTGAGAACCAGAATCAAAGAAATGGAACAAATCATGCTCAGAATACCATCATTGTTGCTGATGACAGGGAGAGCCTTAAGACAGTATGCCCTGTCACTGTTTAATGAGCTTCATCTGGGAATTAGAAGGCCCGAAATCGAGGCACAATGAAGCCAGTTATGTTCCAGATACTTCAAACTATGGGTCAGTTCAGGGGAATGCCTATGGGAGATCCTTACTGTCACCTCAGATTTTTATAGAGGTGAGTGATTCTTTCAAGTTAGTTGGAGTACCCGAAGGTGCACTAAGGTTAAAGTTATTCCCATATTCACTAAGGGAAAAGGCTCGAGCCTGGTTGAACTCATTGCCACCAGATTTCATTACCACATGGAAAAAGTTGTCAGAGCGCTTCCTTATGAAATATTTTTCACCTAGCAAGAATGTTAAGTTGCAAAATGAGATCATGACTTTCCAACAGATGGATGATGAATCCCTATATAAGGCAAGAGAGAGATTCAAAGAGTTATCATGAAAATGCCCCCATCATGGAATTCTGCATTGTATCCAATTAGAGACAGTCTATAATGGTCTCAATGTTCATACGAGGATGGTGGTAGATGCTTCAACAAATGGTGCTCTCCTTTCTAAGTCTTATAATGAGGCTTATGAAATTATTGAGAGAATATCCAGAAATAATTACCGATGGCCAACCAATCGAGCAACTTCAGGAAAAGAATCGCAAGAGTGCATGAAATGGACGCCATCACTTCACTTGCAACCTAGGTATATTCAATATCTTTAATGCTTAAGAATTTTACTACTAATGGGTTTAATAACGTTGCAGCTCATCCACCTAATCAATTTGAAAACATAGCCTGTGTATACTATGGGGAGGGGTAGTTGTTCGAAAATTGCCCATCGAACCTAAATTTTGTTTATTACATGGGTAATTAGAACCAGAAAAGAGGTAGGTAGGTACTGTAGTCCAATTTTTATGACCCATCACGGTGAAACCACCCAAAAGTTTCTTGGAGTAACCAAGGGGTTGGACCCAGTAACACGTATGTACAACCCAGACCAACCCAGCCACCTGGATTTACCAAACAAGTTCAAAAACCAACTTAAGCTGAACTTTCTAATGGATTGGAAAACTGATGAAGTAATACATCGCAAAAAATGATGCATTAATCCAAAGCCAAGTAGCCACATTAAAAAACCTGGAGAACCAAATGGGCCAGGTTGCTACTAAACTTAGGTTCCGACCATAAGGCACTTTGCCTAGTGATACAAAGAATCCAAGAAATTTAGGGAGAGAACATTGTAAAACATTGAATTTAAGATGCAGAAAGATGTTAAAGGCCAATACTATCAAAGTTGAAGAAGAGCCAGCTGATGCTCGAGATAAACTGGAAGTTCAAAAAAGTGTTGAAAATTTAGGTTCACCAGAACCAAAATTTGTAAATTCTGATAAGGTAACTTCTAAACCAATCAATTCTGATGAACTAACATCTTTGCTAGATGCATAAAAACTGCCACAATAGACAGATTGCCCTGTACAAGAAAAGAATCCTCCATAAACCTACCCTCAAAGGCTTTAGAAACAAAAGTAGGAAGTCTAGTCCAAGAATTTTTTAGATGTACTCAAGAAACTTCGTATCAACATCTCGTTGGTAGAAGCTCTTAAGAAAATGCCGAATTATGTCAAGTTTATGAAAGATATCCTATCTAAAAAGAAAAGACTTAGAGAATTTGAGACGGTAGCTCTAACGAAAGAGTGTAGTGCATTCCTATAAGATAAACTACCCCCCAAGATGAAGGATCCAACATGTTTTACTATACAATATTGGGGCATCCTATTTAATCCACTATCCCACTTTGAATCTTTGGAATTAGAGAACCTCATGTTCAACCAAAAGTATCGATCAAAGAGCCTCCTAAATTAGAACTTAAGGTACTTCATTCACATTTAAAATCTAGAAAAGGAAGAGAAACTCATTCTATATACACCTCATTCTAGTGCTGAAATAATTTAGGTGATGCCTAATACATCTTCGACTTTGTTGTTCTTGATTTTAGGTGATGCCTCTACTTTTCTTGTGATTATTTTAGCTAAGCTAACTAAAGAGCAGGAAGAGATACTCATTCTAGTGCTGAACCAATTTAAAAAGGCTATCGGATGGACCATTTTTGATATTTGTGGTATTAGTCAATTTGTATGTGTAACACCCCAAACCCGGTCAACACACCACGACCGAATCTGGCATGTTACAGAGTGAAAACAATTTGAAAACACAAATGTGTCGGGAAATTTTCCAAGAAACTCTTTGATCATTTAAAAGTTGTTAAAGTGATGTAAAGGTTGTTTTAAACCTATGCTAGAAAAATTCACTTGATTCTACAAATTTTAGAAAACGTTTAGTATTTATTAAAAACTGAGTGTGTCGAGTATAATCAAGTTAAAAACCATTTGCTTTTGAAGTTATTTGAAAATTTAGGTTATAAAAACATCCAAGTTACCTTATCATTTTGTGAACTTTGTTACCCGATGGTAACGTTTTTAAAACCCGAAAGTGTTATAGTTTTGAAAACATTGCTTTTTACCGGTTAATTTAACAAGTCCATAAATCCAATATATGAATAATATAACCTAGGTAAAAGTAAGTGATTAAAACCCAAAGTAATACTAGCGGCCTTATTACAAACCCAAAACCAAATTAGAAGAAAGCTAATAAAAAAATGAAATAACAGTTTAAAGTCCAAAACCAAACTGGGATGCATGGCAACCTCGAGTCCTCCTCGGCTCCATATCCACGATCTAAGCCTCATCTGCAAAATGTAAGGGAAGGGGTGAGTCACCGAAACTCAGTGTATAAATCCCCAACCCGATAGTTCAAGCACTTACACAGATCATCAGTAAAACATGCAGATTATGCAACCCATAACCTAACCATCCAATCTCCTTTAACTACCCCGTGTGGTCAAAACCACTGGTGGTCAAAACCACTGGTGACCGAAGTCACAAATATATATCGTTGTGGTCAAAACCACTGGTGACCGTAGTCACAAATCAAGTGATGGGGCCAACCCATCGTGTGGTCAAAACCACTGATGACAATCCCGTAATAATCATGTGGGGCCAACCCACTGTGGTACCAAACCACTAGGACGAGTCACAATATCCATATATTGTCAAAACCACTGGTGACCGTAGTCACAAATATCAATAGTGTGGTCAAAACCACTGGTGGTCAAAACCACTGGGACTTAGTCACAAATAATAATAATAGTGTGGTCAAAACCACTGGTGACCGTAGTCAGAAATCAAATGATGGGGCCAACCCATCTTGTGGTCAAAACCACTGGTGACAGTCCAAAATGAATCATCCCCCTCCTCTCATCAAACCCATCATCATGTTCATAACATACGTGTCATAATATCGAATGATCATGCAGATATCTTATAACATAGCATTTAACAGTGACATGATGATATATCAAAGAACACATAACAGGGGACTTACCCAGAATCCAAGCTCATGCCCACAAGGCATAATCATCAATTTCATTGGCTATGACAGTAACATAATAAGCAATATTATACTAATAAAGTGTGTAAGCGTTTACACACCTGACTAATCGTAGATCTAAGCAAAAATCCCGAAACTACTCGACACTTAGCGAAATCCTGAAGTGTAGCTTTCCCTTTCCTTAATGCCGATTTGGTTTCCAACAAAATCCCGAGACTCTGCGATGCTCCTCCCTTAACGCAAGAGATCCCTTCAGTACCTAAAGAGGTTCGGCCCTTGCACCAAAATAAGGAAATCGACAACCCAAAAGAGAAAGAGTGAGACCATCAAGAGGATTCAGCTATACAAGTAATAGAGGGAAGAAAGAGATGTAGTCACCAACTTACCACACTAAGATCTGAGATTCGGCTTTGAGACCCAGGTAGAGATGGGTTTCGGCACTCTAAGGGTGAAGAAAGAGAAATGCAAGGGAGAGGGATTTATGAGCAGAGTGTTCGGCCAAGAAGAACACTCAGTCAACCTTTCGGCTTTGGAGGTGTTTGAGATGAAGAGTAAGTGCAATGGAGGAGAAAGATTCGGCAAAGGGAGATTGAGAAGGGTTTCGGCACAAAAGGTTTTGAAAGACAAAAAGAGAGAGTGTCGAATGGATAATAGGGAATGCTGGTTTCGGCTTGTACCAAATAAAAGAAGAGAAGATGAACAATGGTGATTTCGGTTTTGAACAAAACAAGAAGAAGAAGAAATGCACAAGGGTGGATTCGGCACAGAGGGAGTTCCGGCTCTTCAAAGGGGCTGCTAACATGAATCGGCCAAATGTCCAGACTTGCCAAAAAGAAAGAAAGCACTTAAGGTTCGGGTTTTAGCACAAAACGCAAGAAGAGAAACCATCTAAGCTAGCCGATTTTTGCTACTAACCAAGGCACATTTAGCCATCACCCAAAAGAACCCCAAACCGATTGCCACCCCTCAAGAATTCGGCTACACACACAACACTTGTCGTCCCCTTCTTTTCTCCTTGAATTCCTCTCATCCACTCATTAAAACAAATTCGAATGAGTCAAACACCAAATTTTCCTCCCATCCATCAATTCAAACTCTGTTGACCCAATCTTCATCTATCCATGAGAGTCCCACCTGAGCACACCTCTGCTTACCTGTGGCGTCAAAAATTAATGGCCAAGGGGAGATTTCTGCAACTCGAACCAAGGCTCTCCTTCCCTGCAAGTGGCGTCACTCCCCTGACACCTTAGTGGCGCCTCCCTTGCCACTATACCAAGGCACTTCTTGTGTCTAAAACCTCAACTAAATTCTTTTAACCCCTAATTCCTCTAATTCCTACTTCTTAAGGGCTAAAACAAAAACTTTGGCCATGAGCCAGGACTAACCCGAGGTCATGCCTAGACCCCAAAACATATCAAACCACCATAGCAGACATACCATCACAAGCAAACACATACAAAATGCAGAGACCCCGATTTAAGGATATTGCAGTTCTACTCCCCTTAAAATAATTTTGGCCTCGAAATTACCTGGTCTGAAGAGTTGAGGGTATTGCTGCCGCATCACACCCTCTGGTTCCCATGTGGCCTCCTCGTACCATGGTTCCGCCATAATACTTTCACCAAGGGAACTGACTTCTGTCGCAGAACCTTGACATCCCGATGCAAAATTCGTACCGGTTCCTCCTCGAAAAACAAATCAGGACTCACCTCTATCTCCTCTACTGGTACAACATGTGACGGATCTGACCGATAGCGCCAAAGTATTGAAACATGAAAGACGTCGTGAACTGACTCAATTCTGCTGGCAACTCAAGTTGATAAGCTACCGATCCCACTCGCTTCAACACTGTATATGGTCCGATAAACCTAGGGCTTAGCTTGCCTTTTCGACCAAATCTCAACACTTTCTTCCAGGGCGATACCCTCAGAAAGACCTTATCACCCACTGCATGCTCAATATCCCTGCATTTGAGGTCAGCGTAAAATTTCTACCTATCCGACGCTTCCTTAAGATGAGCCCGAATTACCTTAACCTTGCCCTCTGTTTCAGCCACCAACTCCGGACCCAACATTTGTCGTTCACCCAGTTCTGTCCAACATGTCGGAGTACGACATTTCCGCCCATATAGTGCCTCATATGGTGCCATATGAATACTCGCTTGGTAGCTATTTTTATAAGCGAACTCTGCCAAAGGTAGGTACTTCTCCCAACTACCACTGAAATCCAGAACGCAGCCCCTTAGCATGTCTTCTAGAATCTGAATTACCCTTTCAGACTGTCCATCAGACTGAGGATGAAAAGCTGTGCTAAAATCCAACCTTGTACCCAAAGCCTGATGCAAAGCTTTCCAAAACCTCGACGTAAAACTGGGATCCCTATCTGAAATGATTGACACTGGCACCCCATGCAACCTTACTATCTCTGCCACATACAACTTGGCTAACTTCCGGAGCGAATAATCAACCCTTACCGGTATAAAGTGAGTTGACTTAGTCAAACGGTCCACAATCACCCAGACTGAGTCCTTCTTACTAGGCGTAAGGGGAAGCCCACTGACGAAATCCATCGTAATCCTTTCCCACTTCCACTAGGGGATCTCTACCGGCTGCAACAGTCCTGACAGTAACTGATGCTCAGCCTTGACTTGCTGGCATGTCAGACACTTGCCCACAAACTCGGTTACTTCCCGCTTAAGGCCTGGCCACCAGAACTGTTCCCTCAAATCACGATACATCTTACTGCCTCCAGGATGCATAGCGTATGGGCTGCTATCAGCTTCCTGAAGAATACGTTGTCTCAATTCAACATCCTTAGGCATACATACCTTCCCCTGAAAACACAGTACTCCATCACTGCCGAAGCTGTAACCTTCGGATTCACCATTCTGCACTTGCAACATTCGAGCACTCAACACCTCATCTGTCGGCTGCCTCTCCTTAACCTGATCAATCCAAGACGGTTTTACTTGCAATTCTGCCAAAAGACTCCCATCATCATAAAGACTAAGGTGAGCAAACATCGCTCGCAAGTCCGCTACCACCTTGCGGCTCAACGCATCAGCTACTATGTTAGCCTTTCCCGGATGGTACTCAATCGAACAGTCGTAATCTTTCAACAATTCGAGCCACCTTCGCTGCCTTAAATTTAAATCTTTCTGAGTCAAGAGGTACTTCAGACTCTTATGATCCATATACACTATCGACTTCTCCCCTTACAAGTAATGCCTCTAAATCTTCAAGGCGAAGACCACTGCAGCCAACTCCAAGTCATGTGTCGGATAATTACCTTCATGAGGCCTTAACTGCTGAGATGCATAAGCAACCACTTTTCCATCTTGCATAAGCACACACCCTAAGCCAGTATGTGATGCATCACAGTAAATCGTGAATTCCTAACCTGCCTCAGGCTGAATCAATACTGGAGCTTCAGTCAGAATCTTCTTCAACTTATCAAAACTCTCTTGCTGTTTCTCAGTCCACACAAACGGAACCCCTTTTCTCAACAGCTTAGTCAACGGCGCTGCGATTAAAGAGAAACCCTCTACGAACCTTCTGTAGTATTCTGCCAAACCCAAAAAACTCCGAATCTCTGCAACCGACTTGGGTGGTTTCCAATCCAATACCGCCTCAATCTTACGAGGATCCACCCTAATCCCTTCAGCTGATACAACATGACCCAAGAAAGTTACCTCCTTAAGCCAGAACTCACACTTACTAAACTTAGCGTACAACTGTTTTTCTCTTAGAACCTGCAGAACCACTCGAAGATGCGTGTCATGTTCCTCCTAAGATTTCGAGTACACCAAGATGTCGTCTATGAACACTACAACAAATCGGTCCAGATACAGCTGAAACACCCAATTCATCATGTCCATGAATGCCGCCGGTGCGTTGGTCAAACCAAAAGGCATTACCAGAAACTCGTAGTGCCCATACCGAGTACGGAATACCGTCTTATGAATATCAACCTCCTTCACCTTGAGCTGATGATACCCCGACCTAAGGTCGATCTTAGAGAAAACCGATGCACCCTTGAGTTGATCAAACAAGTCGTCAATCCTAGGCAACGGATACTTGTTCTTAATTGTCAACTTGTTCAGCTGGCGGTACTCTATACACATCCGCATCGTACCATCCTTCTTCTTAACGAAAAGCACTGGAGCTCCCCAAGGTGATACACTTGGTCGGATAAAACCTCTGTCCAACAATTCCTGAATCTGAGTCATTAACTCCACCAATTCTTTTGGCGCCATCCTATATGGAGCAATAGATACTGGCGCTGTTCCGGGCAACAAGTCTATACCGAACTCAACCTCGCGGTCAGGAGGTATACCTGGGAGTTCCTCTGGAAACACATCGGCAAATTCCCCTACAGTTTGGACATTCTTCACAGCTACATCCTTCGCTTTCAAGGCACAAACATGCACCAGAAATGATTCACAACCCTTCCTAACCATTTTCTCAGCCTTCAGTGCAGAGATTACATTAGATAAGTAATCTCTCCTATTACCTATCATTATCACCTCATCACCTTCCATGGTCTTCAACACCATGCGCTTAGCTGCGCAATCCAAACTAGCTTGATACTTTACTAAGCAATCCATCCCGAGAATCAGATCGAACTCCCCAAACGGTAGTTCCATCAAGTCAGCCAGAAACACAACCCCTTAAAGTTCTAGGGGTACATCCCTATATAATTTACTTACTTCTACAGAGTGACCTAGAGGGCTTATCACTGTCATCTTCCTAGAAGTAATCTCAGAGTCTAAGTTCAGGGTTTCCACTATGCTACTAGCAACATACGAGTGAGTCGAACCAACATCAATTAAAGCATTATAAGATACTCTAAAAATTAAGAACGTACCGGTTATGACGTCCGGTGCGTTGCCCTCCTCTCGACGCCTCGCTGCGTAGACCAACCCAGGCTATCTCGCCTCTGTACCACCTGCACCTCTGCCCGGTGCTCCACGACCTCTACCAGAGCCATTACCTCCCCTGCCTAAACCACGGCCCC
Organism: Gossypium australe; assembly: GCA_005393395.2. Lineage (NCBI taxonomy): Eukaryota > Viridiplantae > Streptophyta > Magnoliopsida > Malvales > Malvaceae > Gossypium > Gossypium australe. Next base: position 102,227,638 of record CM016623.1, read on the forward strand.
TCTGTGGCTGCTGATTATCCCTCCTAAACTGTATACGGCTCTTATCCTCAGACTGCAGCCTAGCTGATCGCTGTGGACAATCCCTGACTCGATGCCCCATCGAGCCACACTCAAAGCATCCTTTGTTACCAGTCCAACATTCTCCCGTGTGAGACTTTCCACACTGAGCACACCGTGGCGGCCATTGAGTATTAGCAGCAGCAAGCCTAGCAGCTTGATTCGGCCCACTATATCTGACCCTTTTCTGCTGATTCCTAGAAAACCTAGATGATCCAGAACTCCTTTTATTCCAACCCCTATCCTGATTCTGCCTTACAGACTGTCTTACCCCTTCAGCAACCTTAACTTTCTCCACTAGAACGGCAAACTCTCGTTCCTGCTGTGGGGCAATTATCATCCGCAGCTCATCTCTCAACCCATCCTCAAATCTAACACAGCGCTCATGTTCGGTGCCCACAATACCCCGAGCATACCTACTCAACCGAAGGAATTCTGCCTCATATTCTGCTACAGTCTTATTACCCTGAACCAAGTTCAAGAATGCCCCGCGCTGCGCATCAACATAACTAGCCCCTATGTATTTTCTCTGATAGGCTGCTCTAAAGAATTCCCAAGTGAGATCATCTGCCATAGCTCCGTCCCTAACTGTGAGCCACCACTGATATGACTCATCTCGCAGCAGAGATACTATGCCTTTCAGCTTTTCTTCAGTTGAAAAATCCAGGTCATCCATAATGCATTCTGTCGCCTCTAACCAGTATTCTGCTGTACTATGTGCCACACCGGATACACCTCTAAATACCTCCGCACCATTAGGTTTGAGTCGCTCGGTCACAGATTTCCGAACTCCTGTTCCAACGCCTGCGCTCGCAACCCTTTCTAGCACCCACAGCACCGCCTGTGACACTGCATCATTACCACCCGTCTGATCCTGATATTCCGCGCCCACAGCTGGCGGTGGTGGTACCTCGTTTTTCGATCCATAACCAGACCCTTCCAGTTCTGAGACCGTCATCCTACCCCTACCTCGTCCACGAATATTTCACCCACGTCCACGTGCACTCATGTCTACCGATATACTCGAGCTGATTATAAGTTTTATGCGTTAGACTTTTATTCCACTATCTATTAAAGCACAATCTTATGAGAAGTTTTAATAGAGGATTGTTTCACGAGTACACATCATCCTATGGTTCATGTCTCTAAAGTAGTTCCTACTACTATTCAATCATACCATCATCATAATCATATAATCAGTAAACCATAGTTTAGGGTACTTACCAGGGCAGATTGGTGCCGGAGACTCGGTGCCATGCTTCCATCACTACACTTTTCCCATAAAAACCTTTCATAATCCTTTTTAAAACATTTTTGGGCCTCAGGCTCACAGCCGAGCGGTTGAACCTTGCTCTGATACCACAATTGTAACACCCCAAACCCGATCAGCACACCACGACAGAATCTGGCATGTTACGGAGTGAAAACAGTTTGAAAACACAAATGTGTCAGGAAATTTTCTAAGAAACTCTTTGATCGTTTAAAGTTGTTAAAGTGATGTAAATGTTGTTTTAAACCTATGTTAGAAAAATTCACTTGATTCTACAAATTTTAGAAAACGTTTAGTATTTATTAAAAACTGAGTGTGTCGAGTATAATCAAGTTAAAAACCATTTGCTTTTGAAGTTATTTGAAAATTTAGGTTATAAAAACATCCAAGTTACCTTATCATTTTGTGAACTTTGTTACCCGACGGTAAGTTTTTAAAACCCGAAAGTGTTATAGTTTTGAAAACATTGCTTTTTACCAGTTAATTTAACAAGTCCATAAATCCAATATATGAATAATATAATCTAGGTAAAAGCAAGTAATTAAAACCCAAAGTAATACAAGCGGCCTTATTACAAACCCAAAACAAAATTAGAAGATAGCTAATAAAAAAACGAAATAACAGCTTAAAGTCCAAAACCAAACTGGGATGCATGGCCACCTCGAGTCCTCCTCGGCTCCATATCCGCGATCTAAGCCTCATCTACAAAATGTAAGGGAAGGGGTGAGTCACCGAGACTCAGTGTATAAATCCCCAACCCGATAGTTCAAGCACTTACACAGATCATCAGTAAAACATGCAGATTATGCAACCCATAACCTAACCATCCAATCTCCTTTAACTACCCCGTGTGGTCAAAACCACTAGTGGTCAAAACCACTGGTGACCGAAGTCACAAATATATATCGTTGTGGTCAAAACCACTGGTGACCGTAGTCACAAATCAAGTGATGGGCCCAACCGATTGTGTGGTCAAAACCACTGATGACAATCCCGTAATAATCATGTGGGGCCAACCCACTGTGGTACCAAACCACTAGGACGAGTCACAATATCCATATGTGGTCAAAACCACTGGTGACCGTAGTCACAAATGTCAATAGTGTGGTCAAAACCACTGGTGTTCAAAACCACTGGGACTTAGTCACAAATAATAATAATAGTGTGGTCAAAACCACTGGTGACCGTAGTCACAAATCAAATGATGGGGCCAACCCATCTTGTGGTCAAAACCACTGGTGACAGTCCAAAATGAATCATCCCCCTCCTCTCATCAAACCCATCATCATGTTCATAACATAAGTGTCATAATATCGAATGATCATGCAAATATCTTATAACATAGCATTTAACAGTGACATGATGATATATCAAAGAACACATAACAGGGGACTTACCAGGAATCCAAGCTCATGCCCACAAGGCATAATCATCAATTTCATTGGCTGTGACAGTAACATAATAAGCAATATTATACTAATAAAGTGTGTAAGCGTTTACACACCTGACTAATCGTAGATCTAAGCAAAAATCCCGAAACTACTCGACACTTAGCGAAATCCCGAGGTGTAGCTTTCCCTTTCCTTAATGCCGATTTGGTTTCCAACCAAATCCCGAGACTCTGCGATGCTCCTCCCTTAACGCAAGAGATCCCTTCAGTACCTAAAGAGGTTCGGCCCTTGCACCAAAATAAGGAAATCGACAACCCAAAAGAGAAAGAGTGAGACCATCAAGGGGATTCGGCTATACAAGTAATAGAGGGAAGAAAGAGATGTAGTCACCAACTTACCACACTAAGATCTGAGATTCGGCTTTGAAACCCCAGGTAGAGATGGGTTTTAGTACTCTAAGGGTGAAGAAAGAGAAACGCAAGGGAGAGGGATTTATGAGCAGAGTGTTCGGCCAAGAAGAACACTCAGTCAACCTTTCGGCTTTGGAGGTGTTTGAGATGAAGAGTAAGTGCAATGGAGGAGAAAGATTCGGCAAAGGGAGATTGAGAAGGGTTTCGGCACAAAAGGTTTTGAAAGACAAAAAGAGAGAGTGTCGAATGGATAATAGGGAATGCTGGTTTCGGCTTGTACCAAATAAAAGAAGAGAAGATGAACAATGGTGATTTCGGTTTTAAACAAAACAAGAAGAAGAAGAAATGCACAAGGGTGGATTCGGCACAGAGGGAGTTTCGGCTCTTCAAAGGGGTTGCTAACATGAATCGGCCAAATGCCCAGACTTGCCAAAAAGAAAGAAAGCACTTAAGGTTCAGGTTTTAGCACAAAACGCAAGAAGAGAAACCATCTAAGCTAGCCGATTTTTGCTACTAACCAAGGCACATTCGGCCATCACCCAAAAGAACCCCAAACCGATTGCCACCCCTCAAGAATTCGGCTACACACACAACACTTGCCGTCCCCTTCTTTTCTCCTTGAATTCCTCTCATCCACTCATTCAAACAAATTTGAATGAGTCAAACACCAAATTTTCCTCCCATCCATCAATTCAAACTCTGTTGACCCAATCTTCATCTATCCATGAAAGTCCCACCTGAGCACACCTTTGCTTACCTGTGGTGTCAAAAATTAATGGGCAAGGGGAGATTTCTGCAACTCGAACCAAGGCTCTCCTTCCCTGCAAGTGGCGTCACTCCCCTGACACCTTAGTGGCGCCTCCCTTGCCACTATACCAAGGCACTTCTTGTGTCTAAAACCTCAACTAAATTCTTTTAACCCCTAATTCCTCTAGTTCCTACTTCTTAAGGGCTAAAACAAAAATTTTGGCCATGACCCAGGACTAACCCGAGGTCATGCCTAGACCCCAAAACATATCAAACCAACACAGCAGACATACCATCACAAGCAAACACATACAAAATGCAGAGACCCTGATTTAAGGATATTACAGTATGCTTGTACAAGATCATCCTATAGGACGAAAAAAATGAACAATTAATGGACAACGAATGTTGAACCCCATTATGAAGGATGTGGTGCAAAAAGAAATTATTAAGTGGTTAGATGTAGGTATAATTTACCCCATCTCAGATAGTTTGTGGATAAGTCTGGTCTAGTGTGTGCCAAAGAAAAGAGGCATTGATAAGCCATAAAAGTAACATGTTTTTAATCCCATTCTAGATGCATTTTTGGATGATTTATTATGTGAATTAGTGAATTCGATGCTCCTAATACTTTAAATTCATGTTTCGATACTTAGGTGAGCATAAGGGAGTGAAAGGAGCAAAAAACGAGCCAAATTCAGGCAAAAAGAGTTGTTTCCAGGATCCACATGGCCTGGGCATTTTCACACGGGCTGGCCACACGCACATGTCGATCTGGCACCCTGCTTCCCTGTTACACGGAAAAAACCTAACCTTTTAGGTTTCTGAGCATTCTAAAGTTTATAAATACATATTAGAAGAAGACTTAAGGGAAGACGCAGAGAAGAACAAAGAAAAGACTCGGAGAACGCCATTGGATTCATTTCAGAAGTGGATCTCCAGCAAGATTAAAGATATCCATTCAATTTCTTTAGAAGTTTGATTGGGTTTCTTTATGTCTTATTGTTTTCCTAACTTTGAGATGATGTTATTCCATATTATGAACTAAATTCCCTAGATACCAATGGAAGATGAAACCTATATGAATCTTATTATTTGATTTTTGAATTACATGATAAATACTTGATTCTTGTTCTAAATTATGTATACTTATTTCGTGTTTTAATACTTTCAGGATATTAATTTATGCATAATGTGCTTATTTCAGTGGAGCAAAAGTCTCTTTTAAGAGTAAATCTAGCAAAATTGAGTGGAGTTGCATGCAATCCTAGAAATAGGACGACATAAATCTACTGAATTAGAGTCAAATCTAATAGGGGAATCCATAGATTGAGTTAATGCGACAATAGGGATTTTAATTAGAAAGAGATTTCAATTAATCAACCAAAAGTCAGTTGTTTTCACTCTCGAAAGAGATATTAATATAATTTAGGGATTTCTATGGATCAAGGCGCAAGTGAATAAATTGTTTAATTCAGATTCAGAATAATAAGTGAAGTCTAGGTGGATTCTTTCTTGGGTATTGTCTATCTCATTGGTTTAATTTGATTATTTTCCTAATTTATTCTCTGTCGCGTTCTTAGTAATTAGTTTAATTAATTTTAGATTAAAAATAATTCCTTCAATTTATCAGCTAGATAATAGAAAATTAGTAAGTACTAGTACTTTTAGTCCTCCTGAATACGGTATTCCTGACTCACCATAGCTATACTATTATCCGATAGGTGCACTTGCCTTTGTCAAAATTTTAGTTAGTTTAGTGACCATCAAGTTTTTGGCGTCGTTGTTGGGGACTAAAATATTAGGAACACTCGATTTTTATTAATTTAGCCATTTTTTTAATTTTTATTGCATTTTATTTTTGTTTTCTAATTTTTTCTTTTATTTGCTTCTGGCAGATTCCTTTAGTTTATGACTAGAAGAAAACCGTCGGGACCATTAGTATTTGAAAGAGAAATTGAGAGTACAGCTAATAGAAACTGTAGAGAAGCAAGGCAGAATCGACAGAATATAGTGGAAGAGCAAGAGGACGTTGTTATCATTACTAAGGAGATGACTGATAATCAGAATAATCCGCTACCTCCTGTGGTTGCTGCAAATCCTGCAAATACGAATCCTGCTCCTCGTACTATGTACAGCTATGCCAAGCCCACTCTAATTGGGGCTGAATTGAGTATTGTGAGACCCACCATTGCTGCAAATAATTTCGAACTAAAGCCGAACACCATTCAGATGATTCAGCAGTTTGTTCAATTCGATGGTTTGCAAGACGAAGATCAAAATACTCATTTGGCTAACTTTATGGAAGTCTGTGATACTTTCAAGATAAATGGTGTTTCTGATGATGCCATTCGTCTACGGTTATTTCCTTCTCATTGAGGAATAAAGCTAAACTGTGGTTGAATTCTTTACCACAAGGTTCTATCACTACTTGGGATCAAATAACCGAAAAATTTTTATTGAAATACTTCCCACCGGCTAAGACAGCTAAGTTGAGGAATGATATTTCTTCCTTCGTGTAGATTGACTTAGAGACTCTATATGATGCATGGGAGAGGTATAAGGATTTATTGACAAGGTACCTCACCATGGGTTACCTCTATGGCTATAGGTTCAAACTTTCTACAACGGTTTGAATCCCTCAACTAGGCAATTGATCGATGCAGCTGTCGGTGGTACTCTAAACAATAAACCACCTGAAGTGGCTTATGAATTTATAGAGGATATGGAACTAAATAATTATTAGTGGCAAGTCATGAGGATGAAGCCTAATAGAGCAGCCGGTGTTTTTAATCTAGATACAATCACCATGTTATCAAATTAGGTAGAACAATTAAATAAGAAAATTGATGGTTTATGTGTTTCTACGTAGGTACATCCGGTGATGCAATGCGATTCAAATGGAGGAGGAATGAGCAATCCAGAATATTTACCCTACAGTCATAGCACAGAGAACAAACAAATCAACTATATGGATAATAGTTATAGGCCTCAGAATAATCCTTACAGTAACACTTATAATGCAGGTTGGAGGAACCATCCCAATTTCCCTTGGGGTGGTCAAGGAAACCAAAGACCACAACCCCTTCCAAGCTTTCAACCACCTTACCAACAAGAGAAAAAGCCAAACCTTGAGGAGATGTTAACGAAGTTTATTTCAGTGTTAGAAACCAGCTTCCAAAACACCAAAACAACACTTAGAAATCAACAAGCGTCGATTTAAGGACTCGAGAACCAAATCGGTCCACTTGCGAAGTTGATTTTAGAATGACCACAAGGTAGTTTGCCTAGTAATATCGAAACTAACCCAAAGGAGCAACTTCATGCAATTACTGTTCGAGATGAAGAAGGGTTAGTTGAATCTGAACTAGAACCGAGGCAAGAAAGTGTGGTAAATAAAGGTAAGGTGGAGGTAAGCGAGAATGAGCAAAAATCAGTTTGTAAGGAATTGTCACAACCCCAGACCCGACCTTGACGTTATGGCCGAATCCGGAATGTCACATCGAAGGCATATTTCAAAACGATTTTGCTAAGTTAAATTTTAAGGCCTAAAAGCCCAAAAATCCTTGAACATCTTGTTAAGTAATGATAAAAGCCCATTTTATTATTTTAAGTATTTTAGAAACCATGTTTAAACATAAGAAATTTACTCAGGTTTAATAACTAAGTAAACAGTTGAAACAATAATAACAAAACTCAAAAGCTAAAGTCAAATCGGAGTATACGGCCTTATTACATTCATCGAAAATAAGAAATTTAAAATCACGTCTTTTGAACAATTAGATAAAATGTCTAAGTATCTTGCGGCGTGGCCATCCCCGAGTCCTCTCCCACGTCGAGCCGTCTATTGAGTTTCACCTGAAACATTTAATAAAAAGGGTGTGAGTTTCGTAACTCAGTGTGTACGACCCTTGGCAATCCAATGAGCATGCAAACATTACATTGGGCCTAAGCCCTATCAAAATCAGTGGTCTTGGGCCTCAGCCCACAACGACCACATATCACATCTGTATCACATGAATGCAATGCACCCATCCCAAATCCAACCCTGCACACCATCTCCCTTCCAACCCTACACATCTGTGGGGATATAAATATCAACCCACCCATCCTTACACTCCAAAGGTAGCACCAACAGCGGCACTACTCAACGTTGCAGCAAAGCTGCTATAATGGGCTTAAAGCCACCGGTCGATCCTCAGTCATCAAGCGACTATGCGATCCTTAAATCTTCCTCCGTATCATCAAAACCCACTCAAGTGCAACATATATTCCTTGAATGCAACATACATATTTCCACCCATGCAGCACTTAGGGGTATTTTAGTCATTTCACTACCTAGGGGTATTTTCGTAAATCTACTCTACGGGGTAATTAGGTAATTTTGTAAAACAGTGGTATTTTGGAAATTTTGTAAATCAAGGATATTTTGGTAATTCTGCAAATCAAGGGTATTCTGGTAATTTTACAATTTAGGCGTATTTTAATAATTTTTCCAATCTAAGGATATTTTGGTAATTTCCAAATCAGGGGTTTGGTAATTTTCAAATCAGGGGTATTTTTGTCATTTTACAAATCTATGGGTATTTGGTCCTTCTCTGGTTTTAGTTATGAACTTTGGCCCATTAATAAGTCCTTGCGGCTAAAGTGAACAGACACTATGCACCAGGTAGGATTCCAGAGAAGAGGAGGTGGGCCACTAGGACCGCTTAAGTACCAAGCTCTTCCTAGATCCAATCCTAGACATGCATATGTCCGTTGCCACACTCTAACCCAGCGACTTGTCCACGGACATGTTTAATTATTAGATTAAGTCTTATGCAGTTTAAGAGTTGTTTAGAACTGGGCCTAAAGTCCATTAAACCCTAGCATACTTGTCTCCGTCCCCATAAAGCCCATAAAGCCCAAATCACATCCTTACGGCCCATTAGGCCCAAATCTCATCCATATGGCCTATTAGGCCCAAAACAATTCCAGATCATGTAACATGCATGATTAACTCAATTTGTATAACCAAACCAAACAATTTCATCAAACTTAGCCTCAGGGCCCACCGGGCCCATTTAGCCACTTTTGGCTTTTCGGCTTTCCGGCATTACCGATATTGTAACATCCCCGTTTAGAGCCTAGTAGGAATAGTGGTGTGAGACCACAAATTCGAGGTCTATGTATGAGTTTTTGATATTTATGCTATGTATGCATGCTAGTGTGAAAGTTTCATGACGCAATTTTGTGAAATTTTGGTTGAATTTGTCTAAAAGGACTAATGTGAGATTCTAGAAGCTATTTGTGTGAAATGGCTTTAGAATATATATTAGAGGTCCTTAAATAGCAATTTACCCAAATTTTAATTTTTGGACAAATTTGAGCATGGATGGGTTAAAATAGGAAGTTTATCAACAAGGGCATTTTGGTCATTTGGCAATTAAATGATTAAAATGGGAGAAAAGATGAAAAAATTCATTCATCTTCTTCTCCAAGACTGCCGAAATTTTCAAGAACCATTGTTAGGGTTCTTCAAATTTTTCATGCTTGCTAGTAAGTGCATCCAAGCCCCGTTTTTGATATTCTTCGTATTTTTGAAGTCCTAATTGTATGAATAAGCTGTTTTTAGCTATTTGATGAGCTATATTGAATGTTCAAAAATTTGGCCATGTATGACATGCATGTATTTTGATGTTTTATGGAAGATTATGAAAGCTTGATGTAGTAGAAACATCTTTTGTTAAGTGTTTTTCCATGAAAATGCATGTAGGGACTAGTTTGTGAAAGTTTTAAGTTTGGTCATACATGTGTGATTTAGTGAGAATTGGTGAATGCTTTAGTTGAGTAAGTGATTCGGCTAAGCATGAAAGGCCAGAAAGTTGAATAAAAATCATTTTATGAGCCTTGGGGCAAAAGTTTAATTATGAGAAAGATTAGGGGCAAAAAGGTAATTTTGCCAAAGTATGAGATAAGTGTCAATTTATTCAATGTGTGTATTGAATAAGCTGATTTATTCATTATAGATCAAGAAAGATAAAGCCCAGATCTAAATCAAGGCAAGAGCAAGGTGGTGGACTAGATTGCATATTTCTATACTTTTGAGTATCGAGGTAAGTCTATGCTTAAACAATGCATTCATACTTATAATTTCTTAATGCTAGCTAGTGTGTAGCATGATTGAGAATGATTGAGAACCTATGTGGGATGAATGTGGTAGAATTTGTGAATGGATGTACGGTTAAGTAAGTAGATATGTGAATGTGTAGTGAGAATGCTAAATGGTGAGCTAAGTGCGATACCATCTTAATGCATATTGACGATAAGCTAGCTACGTGCGATGCTATGTGCGAAACCACTATGAATACCTTTGTGGTAGGCTAAGTGCGATACTACCTTATTAATTGATTGTGGTGGGCTAAGTGCGATACCACCGAGAAATTAGCTGTGTGGTTATATTATTGAGTTAATTAGCTATGTGGTTATATTATTGAGTTAATTAGCTGTGTGGATGAATTATCGAGAAATGATGTTGTGTTGTATATTGTGTAAATGTGATATTGAATGCAGGTGTGCATTTCAATGGTTATGAGAATGTGACTCATGATGTGTTGGAAATGTGGTATGGGATAGAAAGAGTAAGCATTGTTGTACATTATATGTTAGTATGATGCTAATTGTTGTTTAGCTTATACTATGATGCTTAACTGTTTATGTGTAAACTTACTAAGCTCAAAGCTTACTCCCTTTATTTTCCCTTGCCTTATAGAATAAAAGTGTTAAATGGAGATACGAGGATCAATTGGAAGATCGTCCACATTATCAGCACACCCTGGTACATGAGACTCAATGTTTTGTATGTGGCATGTATAGAGGCTAGACAAGTTAGTGAATTTTGTTGTAAATGGCTAAGATGTGTTGGCCTTTAGATGGATAGTCTATTTTGTATAAGGCCATAGTAGTTGGCTACCTTATTTTATGAAAAGATTGTAGTTATCTATGTGAGATTGCACTTCAATTTGAGTTGATTATGGATGTGTTGAATAAATGCATATTGTGTATGCTAGAGGGGTGAAAGGAACTTAGCACATAGCTTTGTTTTTGTCCATGTGGATAGACACACGGGCGTGTGTCTAGGCCATGTGTGACACACGGTCAGCCCACGGGCGTGTGACTTGGCCGTGTGAGTTTAGTCAGTGTTGGCCACGGACTAGCCACACGGGCGTGTGACTAGGCTTTGAGGCCGTGTGTATGTAGTCAGTATTCACCACGGTTGTGGAGCATGGGTGTGTGGGTCTATGCATGGGCGTGTTAACCCTGTACAAAAGAGAAAATTTTTAAGATTGGAAAAAGTTTCGATATAGTCTCGGGAGCCCTCATGTGTATGAGTGAGGCCTCGTAAGTCAAGATTGAGGTTGTTAAGGTCACTTAAGAGAGTAGTCACGATGAGCCTAAGTGGCGATCAAGTGGTTTTATTACGATAACGCCTCGGGCTCAGTTCTGGGGTAGAACTCAGGTAAGGAGCATTACAGATATCGTGTGTGTGTGTAGTGTTTGTACACACCTGGTTACTGTGACGTGCTATACTATCCTTAGCCTTGAACCTACAACCAATCAACCTTCAATCAATCACAAAATCAAAACATTTACCAAAAGCCAAAACCTTACCGTAACCTTACCGTGTGCCACCGGGTTCTAATAGCCCTTCCTTAGCTACTAATCAAGAGTATCCCCTAGATCTGCACTCACACATACACCATCAAAATTCGAGTGACTTATAATCCACACAAGTCCCCCTATAGATCATACACACATTCGGCCATTTACATAAACCACAATCGAGTTGAGTACACTTACCCTTGCTAACGATTCTACCACACTTGCGGTCTTTGAACCTTAAACTTGTTATCACAGAGTTAACGACAGGACAGTTAGATCGCCTTTTTTCTTTTAGCAAAACATACAAGAGAGGTTAATCGAATACTTACCAAAACACTTTTGGTCCTGTAGCCTAAATTCAGCTTTTAACCTTGACTGATAGTAGATAATAATCGATTTTTGATGGAGGAAAACAATAAGGGTTTGGCACAAATAGGAATTTCGACAAGGAAGGCTGATGGTAATTCAACAATAGGAGAGTTTGGCTATGAGAGAATTCGGTAAAAAGAATTCGGCTATAGGAGATTTTGACAATAGAGAAATTCGGCTATAGGAAAACCGATTAAGGGGGGAAAAGAAAAACTAATGAAAGCTCAAAGAACCTTTCAAAGCATTCGGCCCTCTCTTTTTATAGCCACAAGCCGAATACTCCTTTCCCCACAGTCCCATTCGGCACAAATTCTTCCCCCTCCTCATCTCCTAACTTTCCTCCCTGATAACACCTTAGCCTTATCTGAATTTCCCTCCATTATCAATTCCCCTTACCACTCAAACACTCCAACGCAAAAGTTCATATTCAACACAACTCTAGCCGTCCACCTATGCAAAATAAAACACTCCAAAAATACCACTCCTAAGGCTCGAACCTTGGACCTGCTCAGCTGACAACACGCCACTTTATAACTCCCCAAGTGACGCCACTTGCCACTGGACCACAAGCCCATTTGTGTCCTATTTTCTCTTAATCTGCTTAAGAGGCCTAATGCCTGAGACTAGGGTCCACTAAAGTAAGAAAAATAATTTTTTCCCCATGGCCTTCGCTATATCTAGGACTTCAAATGATCCCGATAATACCTTAAAAACAATATTCTAAGTGCTACTCATACATACCAACCTCAATGCACAGAAATTTAAAGTTTCGGGATTTTTGGGGCGTTACAGGAATATACCTCGTGTGCCATATCTGAATGCGACGAAGAGAGACCACACGAATGAACAATTTGGTAAATTTCTTAAACTTCTGAAATAATTACATATTAACTTACCGTTTATTGAAACTCTTTCGCAGATTCCCAATTCCATTAAATTTTTAAAGGAGCTTTTTGTGAACAACAGGAAGTTAGATGATTCGTCACATGTGGAACTAAATGCAGTTTGCTCAGCCATATTGCAGAATAAACTACCCAACAAATTGAAAGATCCAGGGAGTTTTACTATTCCTTATTTAATTAGTAGTTTGAATGTTAATAATGCTTTGGATGATTTATGGGCTAGTATTAATGTCATGCCTTATAAAATGTTTAAACAATTAGGTCTTGGGAAACCCAAACAAACTAGGATGAGTATTCAATTAGCAGATAGAACCATTAGATTTCCTAGGGGGTATTATTGAAGACATACTCATAAAAATTGATAAATTCATATTCCCAGTTGATTTTATTGTTTTAGACATGGATGAGGATAATGACGTACCTTTAATTCTAGGTCATCCCTTTTTAGCAACTGCCATAACTATTATTAATGTTGGAACAGGTGAATTAACACTTCGTGCAGGTGATGACACGATTACACTCCAAGCTCATGATTCTATTAAGACATCTAGTGATTGAGATGATTATACGAGTTCTGTTAATATGAGTGACATTATGGTTCAACCTTCTTTGCAGGAAACCCCTCGAAAAAATGTGATGGAGCCACGTTCCAGTCCACGCAACAAAAATAGAATGACTCATGAAGAACGAATGTACAGATCGATGAACTAGATGAATGACGGGCACATGGCAAGAAGAAACCGAGAATACACGATACAGAGTCAAAGCGATGGCACGATGAGCATGTGGATGGAACAAACCAATTTAAGGTTGGGGACCAGGTAATGCTAGATAAAAAGGATCCTCGAATTGCCACTTCAGAGCTTAATGCAAACGAAGCAACTCCTTTTACGATACTGAATGTCTTCCCATACGGTATAGTCGATAACTCATTCTGAATTCAGCACTTTTAAGGTAAATAGTACTCAAATCAAACCTTATTTTAATAATAGAATTCATAGCGAGAAAGAGGAATTTCAACTTCGCGAACCACTATGACCATGCTAATACGAGGTAAGTTGAGCTTAGACTTTAAATAAGCGCTTCTCGAGAGGCAACCCGAGTGTTAACACTGCTAATTTTCTTAACTTTTTTTCATGATATTTTTTAAAATTAATTAATTTTCAGAATCTTAAAAAAGGTGTGTTTTTGACCCACACGGCCTGGACACACGGGTGTGTGGAGCACACGGCCTGAACACATTGACGTGTCCTAAGCCGTGTGTGAAGTGAGGTAATCGACAGTGAGTTACACGGCCTGGCGACATGGCCGTGTAACCCACATGGCCTGGCCACACGGGTGTGTGGGATCTCACATGGGCGTGGGAGCAGCGAAGGAAACACACACAGCCTGGCAACATGGCCATGTGACCCACAAGGCCTAGACACACAGGCGTGGCCTAGGTCTTATGAAACCTAGAGCTAATTTTTTTCAAAATCAGAGAGTTACATAGGTAAAGCACACAGCCATGTGAGAGACATGGCCGAGTCACACGGGCGTGTGGGATCTCACATGGGCGTGGGAGAAGCGAAGGAAAACACACATGGTCTGGCAAATGGTCGTGTGACCCACACGGCCTGGACACACGGGCGTGTCCATGGCCATGTGAAAACTGGGTTAATCACCCCATTTTTATTTTATTTTATTTATTATTATTTGTTTTATTATTTATTTTTATTTTACTAATTTTTTATATTTATTTATTATTCTTATACTTATATTATTATTTATTATATATTTATTTTTATTTTTATTTTACTAATTTTTATTTTTATTTATTATTCTTATACTTATCTTTTAAATTTTATTTTTATTTTTATTTTTTTGATATTTCTATTTTTGAATTTTTTTTACTATTATTATTACAATTACCTTTAAGTTTATTGGTATTATTGAGTTTATTATTATTAGTATTATTATTTCATTTTATTTTTTTCTTTTTAATTTTTTTAGTTGCTTTATTATTTATTATTATTATTTTCTTCAACTTATTTTCATTATTATCTTTTGAAATATATATGGTTGTTTCTAATCGAGTTATAACCCATTAATCTTCTTTATTATTTGTGTTTATTTTCATTTTAGTTTGCTCGGAATCAAGAGTTACATTTAGATTTGACTACAATTCCGCTTTTCACGATTCTGAGGATTTCATCCAATGTTCAGGGCAGTTTCAGTTTTCTCCCTCTTATGATATTTTGTTTATACTGTGATTATATATGTTTGTACATTGAGGAAAATGTACATCTTAAGTGTGGGGAGGTTATCTATATAATTATCAGAAAATTCCTTAATTATGTTGTAACACCCCAAACCCGGCCTAGACGTTACGACCGGATCTGGCATGTCACATAAAAGGGTTGTTTAAAAACTTGCGCATTCGTTAAAAACTTCGTATTCTATTTGAAATTTCGTGCTTTATTGTTTAGTGAAATTCAGATTTGCTTTTATGGTGTTGTTGTAAAAACGTTGGTATTATTATTGTTGAAAACTTTGTTTATAACAGAAAAGAGTTCCAGTGAACTGCGAAGATGTTATATTTTGAAAACAATTATTGTCGTTTCTTGGAAACCACATGTTTATAAGTTTAACAGTTATTAATGAAAACTTAAAAGAAAACAAACCAATGGCCTTATTACAAAATATTAACCCAAAATAATAATAAAAACTTGAAATAAGGTAAAACTGAATTTACTAAGTTCACGAGAAATATTCCTAATGTATGGCCACCACAGAGTCCTCCACCGCCCAAATCCTCTAAGACTGGGGATCACTTGCAAGGTTAAAGCAGAGGGGTGAGCTACGAGAACTCAGTGTGTAATCCCCTAGTCGATCATTAACTGGGCCCGAGCCCATACGGAAATAGACTGGGCCGAAGCCCTCACAGAACCAAACTGGCCGTAGCCCATACAGAAGCAAACTGGGCCATAGCCCATACAAAAGTAAACTGGGCCGAAGCCCATACATAAGCAAACTGGGCCGAAGCCTTATTCGGTAACAATCTAGGCCTTAGCCCTATAAACATGATAATGCAACCGGAGTATATGTAACACCCCAACCCCGGTCAAACCGCTACGACCGAATCTGGCATGTCACAGGGAAAAATCGTTTTTGGAAAACAGGTTGTTGACTCAAATTGTAAAAAAACGTTTTATCTTATGGAAACCAAAGTTAAGTTGGGTAAATTGCTAAAATCATTTCAAAGTTGGTTTTAAGGAAAATCGAGTTAACTCATCGTTGTTACATGTTCGCTATT
Organism: Gossypium australe; assembly: GCA_005393395.2. Classification (NCBI taxonomy): domain Eukaryota; kingdom Viridiplantae; phylum Streptophyta; class Magnoliopsida; order Malvales; family Malvaceae; genus Gossypium; species Gossypium australe. The sequence continues at coordinate 102,243,720 of CM016623.1, forward strand.
TACCCGATGATAAGTTTTGGAAAATCCCGAAAATCCATTAAGTTTTGTGAAAGCATTCATTTTATAGATTCTTTTTCCTTTTTAGTCACGCTTTGATGTTTAACACAAATCCAAAAGTATTTAACGGAATGAATAAACCCAAAGCAAAATATAGATGGCCTTATTACATAACCGAAAACCCAAAATTTAAAACAAAGTAAAAACGAAATTTAACCATTAAAAATAAAACCAACTATTGAGCATGGCCACCTCGAGTCCATCCCGGCTCCATATCCGCGATCTAGGGATTATCTACAAAATGTAAAGGAAGGGGTGAGTCACCGAGACTCAGTGCGTAATTCCTCATCCTGAAGATAACAAACCCTTACACAGTTTCATAAGCAAGTATGTATGTCATGCAACCCAAAACCTAACCATCCAGAACTCCCAATTCTACCCCGTGTGGTACCAAACCACTGGTGGTGCCAAACCACTGGTGACCTAAAGTCACAAATAAACATATGTGGTACCAAACCACTGGTGATGCCAAACCACTGGTGACCCAAAGTCACAAATAATCATATGTGGGGCCAACCCACTTTGTGGTACCAAACCACTGGTGACAATCCCTTTTTATATAATATGGGGCCAACCCACTATGGTTCTAAGCCACTGGGACGAGTCACAAAGATAATTACATGTGGTACCAAACCACTGGTGGTGCCAAACCACTAGTGACCCAAAGTCACAAATAATCATATGTGGTACCAAACCACTGAGACTTAGTCACAAAATAACGAGAAGTGGGGCCAACCCACTGTGTGGTACCAAACCACTGGTGACAGTCTGATATCATATCTTCCCCCTCCTCTCATCATACCCATCTTATGATCATGCTTTTCCATACATTATTATCATGCTTACATTTAACAACATGCTGTAACATGGCACATACAGATTTAACAGAGGCAACTAACGCTAGCTACCGAATGAACTTACCCGGAGTCCTTGCTTTTTCCCATAAGGATAACTTACCATTTCCTACAGTTAATCCGGCTTTTGACAACATACCAAGTATTAACATATTTACAAATGAAGTGTGTAAGAGTTACACACCTGATTACTCGCAAGACTATGCTTTCTACGTCGACACTGTCGTTAATCGACACTACCGCTATCTGTCTACTCTCCATCTCAGATGCTGGTCCACACCCAGGTGGCCAATCGCGAACCGCAGATACAGCCCTCTTCTTGAATTTAGGGGCTGGGTTTACTGATCCCACCCCTTCTACCGCTTGGTTAGCCTTCGAGTCCATAAACACACCTTAGTCACTTAATCGGGTTAAAGCAGTGAAACGAATCGTAAGGAACTAAAACCCGAAGTTAGAACCCTTACCTAAATCGACAAAACCTGAGGTTCTAGGCTTGACTCACAACCAATGAATCCCGAAAGTTCACACAAGATGGCGTCAACACACTCCCCTGCATTCGACCAAGCATCAAATAACATAGGGTATCTGCCTTTCGGCATTTAACGCAACAAGAGATGATTGGACGACAGGGATACTTACCACAATACAAGCAAACAGATTGGGGAAGGTGGAGATTAGACAGCAACAATCTGTTGTTACACGAACCAAAGAAACGATCAAGAGTGCCAGAGAAATTCAGCTTTTAGATGAATAAGAACAGTCCAAAACGAATATCAAATCCCGGCTTTTCTTACCATAGAAATCAAAATAGAGAGAAAGAAATAGAGATGTGAGAATGCTAGAAAGATTCGGCCATAAGAACCAAAAGAGAAAGAAAGAAAAAATCAATAAAGTCTTACCAGAATATGAATTGAGCTTCGACTATGATGAAGTCTCTGGGAAAACGAAGCACAAAGAATGATTCTGTGATCTAAACAAAGTTCGGCTAAGAACAAAGAAGGTATGGTCTTCGGCTTGTAGAGATTAAAAGAAGATCTAAGTCAAGGTGATGAGAATCAAGGGGTTTTGGCTTTTAAGATTGGAAAGAAGAAAGAAGATTTAGGCTCCAAATAGTCTTCTAGTTTCGGCTATGGTCAAGGGATGAGAAAAGAGAAGACAAGTTTAGGTATTTCGGCACAAGAGAGATTGGGGGAAGAAAAGAAATCGAAAGAGAGGTGGAATGATGATTTCGGCTTTGGTAAAAAATGAAGAAAGAAAGTAGAAGAGATTCGGCTATGGCTTTTTGAGAGGAGAAGAAAAGAAAAAACAAATGTAAAATGTGAACTAGGGAAGTAGCTCAATTCTGCACCAACGAAAATAAAATAAAAGAAGACCCCAAATACTCCCCACCAGCCGAATGCTCACCCCCCACCAAAGCCAGCGTATCACATTCGGCCACCCCCTCTACTAGCACCCAAAACCAATCCCCCTCTCCCATACAGAGTTCAGAATTCGGCCAACTCTAAGCTCCCATGCCCATCTCCACAAATTTCTTATGACCACTCATTCAAATCTGTTGACTTCTTCCATCCCCATCCATCAGAGTCCATCCTGAGCACAACTTCCTCCTGGTCTTGGCGTCAAAAAGAATAACAGAAAGGGATCTTCGCAGCTCAAACCAAGGCTCCCTTACTCACCTGAGGCGTCACTCCCTTGCCTCCTAAGTGGCACTTCCTTGCCACTTTACTAAGGCATTTCTTGTGTCAAAACTTGCTACCGCTTATCCTTAACACCTAACTCCTTCAGCTCTCCCTTCCAAGTACCTAAAAAGAAAATTTTTGCTATGGCACTGGCCTACCCCTGGCTCATGCCTAGACCCTAAATTAGCCTAAACTAACATGACATCCATACCATCTACATGCAAACAAATAAAATGCAAAGGCCCCGATTTAATGATGTTATAGTTCTACGCCCCTTAAAAATAAGTTCGGCCTCGAAATTACCTGGTCAAAAGAGTTTAGGGTATTGCTGCCGCATCACATCCTCTGGCTCCCACGTGGCCTGTTCTGTTCCATGATTCCTCCATAACACTTTCACCAAAGGAACTGATTTCCTACGCAAGACCTTGACATCTCGATCTAGGATCTGCACTGGTTTCTCTTCAAAAGACAAATCTGGGCTCACTTCTATCTCTTCCATTGGCACAACGTGAGACGAATCAGAACAGTAGCGTCTAAGCAAAGAAACATGAAACACGTCATGGATCTGACTCAATTCTGCTGGTAACTCGAGCTGATAAGCTACTGGTCCCAGACGCTTCAACACCTTATAAGGCCCGATAAACCTAGGACTCAGCTTGCCCTTCCGGCCAAATCTCAGCACTTTCTTCCATGGCGACACCTTTAGAAAAACTGTCACCCACTGCAAACTCTATATCCTTCCACTTGAGATCAGCATAAGACTTCTGCCTATCCGAAGCTTCTTTCAGACGAGCTCGAATCAACTTAACCTTATCCTATGTTTCAGCAACCAACTCAGGACCCAACAGCTAACGCTCACCCACCTCCGTCCAACACGTAGGAGTGCGACACTTCCGTCCATACAACGCTTCATACGGTGCCATCTGAATACTTTTCTGGTAGCTATTATTATACACAAACTCTGCCAACGGTAGAAATTCTTCCCAATTACCTCTGAAATCCAAGACACAACCCCGCAACATATCCTCTAAAATCTGAATTACCCTCTCTGATTGCCCATCTGACTGCGGATGAAACGCCGTACTGAAATCCAGCCTTGTACCCAATGCCTGGTGTAACGCTTTCCAGAACCTTGACGTGAACCTAGGGTCCCTATCAGAGATAATCGACACTGGCACTCCATGTAGTCGCACGATTTCCGCCACATACAACTTAGCCAACCTTTGAAGTGAGTAATCGACCCGAACCGGTATGAAATGAGCCGATTTCATCAAACAGTCAACAATCACCCAAACCGAATCCTTTTTCGTAGGCGTGAGGGGTAGCCCACTGACGAAATCCATCGCAATCCTTTCCCACTTCCACTGCGGAATCTTTATCGGCTGCAACAGATCCGAAGGTAACTGATGTTCAGCTTTGACTTGCTGACACGTCAGACACTTACTCATGAATTCTGTTACTTCCCACTTCAGACCCGGCCACCAAAACTGCTCCCGCAAATCTCGGTACATCTTACTACCTCCAGGATGCATAGCGTACGGACTGCTATGTGCCTCCTGAAGAATCTTCTGTCTCAACTCCACATCCTTTGGTATACAAACCTTCCCTTGGAAACACAGCACACCCTCACTGCTTAAACTATACCCCTCCAAACCACCATTCTGCACTTGCAAACATCGAGCACTTAAGACTTCATCGACCAACTGCTTTTCCTTAACTTGATTAACCCATGTCGACTTCACTTCCAGTTCCGCTACCAAAATTCCGTCATCATACAAACTAAGGTGGGCAAACATTGCTCTTAAATCCAACATTACCTTACGGCTCAATGCGTCTACCACCACATTGGCTTTCCCCGAATGGTACTCAATTGAGCAATCGTAGTCCTTCAACAACTCGATCCACCTTTGCTACCTTAAATTCAACTCCTTCTGAGTAAGGAGGTATTTCAAACTCTTGTGATCCATGTAGACTATAGACTTCTCCCCACACAAGTAGTTTCTCCAAATCTTCAAGGCGAAAACTACCGCAGCCAATTCCAAGTCATGCGTCGGATAATTTACCCCGTGAGGTCTCAGTTGACGAGAAGCATATGCCACTACTTTCCCCACTTGCATCAACACACATCCTAACCCGGTATGCGACGCATCACAATAAACCGTAAATTCTTTCCCTGCTTCAGGCTGAATCAAAACCGGAGCTTCTATCAAAATCTTCTTTAACTTCTCAAAACTTTCTTGTTGCTTGACTGACACAAAAACGGAACCCCTTTCCTTAACAGCTTGGTCAACGGCGCTGCAATCAAAGAAAACCCTTCCACGAACCTTCTATAATATCCTGCTAAACCCAGAAAACTCTGAATCTCCGCCACAGACTTAGGTGGTTTCCAATCCAATACCGCTTTAATCTTACGAGGGTCCACCCTAATCCCCTCAGCTGACACCACATGACCTAAGAAAGTTACTTCCTTCAGCCAGAACTCGCACTTACTAAACTTTGCGAACAAGTGCTTCTCCCTCAGAATCTGCAGAACCACACGGAGATGCTCATCATGCTCCTCCTTAGATCTCGAGTACACCAGGATATCATCTATAAATACTACGACGAACCAATCCAAATACGGCTGAAAAACCTGATTCATCATATCCATGAACGCTGTTGGCGCGTTGGTCAACCCGAACGATATTACCAAAAACTCATAGTGACAATAACGAGTTCAAAACGCCGTCTTATAGATATCATCCTCCTTTACCTTAAGCTGATGATACCCCGACCTCAAATCAATCTTAGAGAAAACCGACGCTCCCTTAAGTTGATCGAATAGGTCGTCTATCCTCGGCAACGGATACTTATTCTTAATCGTCAACTTATTCAGCTGACGGTAATCTATACACATCCGCATTGTTCCGTCTTTCTTCTTAATGAAAAGTGTAGGTGCTCCCCAAGGTGATACACTCGGCCGGTCCAGCAACTCCTGAATCTGCGCTTTCAGCTCCACTAACTCCTTCGGCGCCATCCTATATGGGGCAATAGACACTGGCGCGGTTCCAGGTAGCAGATCTATACCAAACTCAACTTCGCGATCCGGAGGCAAACTCGGAAGCTCCTCTGGAAACACATCAGTGAAATCCTTTACTGTTCTAACATCTCCCACAGTTGACTCCTTGACCTCCAAAGCACAAACATGAACCATGAATACCTCACATCCTTTCCTCATTATCTTCTCAGCCTTCAAAGCGGATACCACATTGGATAGGTAATTCCTTCTATCACCTATCATCACCACCTCTTCACCCTCGACAGACCTCAACACCATACGCTTAGCCGCACAGTTCAAACTTGCCTGATACTTCACGAGCCAGTCCATCCCTAAGCTCAAATCGAACTCCCCGAATGGCAGTTCCATCAGATCAGCCAAAAACACTACCCCTTGGAGTTCTAGGGGTACATCCCTATACAGTTTGTTTACTTCTACAGAGTGACCTAGAGGACTAATTACAGTCATCTCCTTAGAAGAAACCTCATAGGCTAAGTTCAAAGTTCCCACTATACTACTAGCAACATATGAGTGTGCCGAACCAACATCAATTAAAGCAGTATACGACAACCCGAAAATTAAGAACGTACCAGTTATGACGTCTGGTGCGTCGCCTTCCTCTCAACACCTCGCAGTATAAACCAACCCAGGCTATCTTGCATCAATACTTCCAGCACCTCTGCCCGGTGTTCCACGGCCTCGACCAGAACCATTACCTCCCCTGGCCGAACCTCTACCCCTCTGTGGCTGCTGTCCACCATTTCTGAACTGAGCGCGCCCCTGACCCTCAGACTGTATCCTAGCTAGCTTTAGCGGACAATCCATTACTTAGTGATCTATCGACCCGCACTCGAAACACCCTCTGCCATCAGTCCAACGCTCCCCCCAATGAGACTTCCCACATCGAGCACACCGTGCTGGCCATTGAGTAGTTGCAGGAGACCGTGCAACTTGACTCAGTCCGCCAAATCTAGCCCTCTTCTGAGAATTCCCAGCAGACCCTGATGACCCAAAACTCTTCTTATTCCTATTTCTGTCCAGGTTCTGCTTCGTGGACTCCTTCACCCCCTCGCCTATCTTGGCCTTCTCTACAAGAACAGCAAATTCCCTCTCTTGCTGTGGAGCGATCAACAACCTCAGCTCGTCTCTCAGCCCGTCCTCAAATCTAACACAGCGCTCATGCTCTGTAGCCACGATACCCCGAGCATAACGGCTCAACCTTAAGAATTCTACCTCATACTTGGATACTGACTTACTCCCCTGGACCAGTCTTAAAAATGTCTTACGCTGTGCATCGATATAACTGGACCCGACGTACTTCCTCTGATAAGCTGCCTTAAAGAAGTCCCAAGTGAGATCGTCGACTGTCACACCATCCCGGACCGTAAGCCACCACTGATAAGATTCATCCCGGAGAAGAGACACTATCCCCTTCAACTTCTCCTCAGCCACAAAGTCTAAATCGTCCATTATGCGCTCAGTCGCCTCGAGCCAGTACTCCGCTGTGCTGGGAGCTACACCAGATACACCACTAAATACCTCCGCTCCATTAGCTCAGAGTCATTCAGACACAGATTTCTGAGCCCCCATACCTTCACCTGCTCCAGCTACTCTCTCCAGAACCCGTAGCATCGCCTGTGACACCGCGTCATCACTACCCGTTTGATCCTGGAACTCAGCGCCCACAGCTGGCAGCGGTGGTACCTCATTCTCTGACCCATGACCAGACCCTACTAGTTCCGACACAGTCATCCTACCCCTACCACGTCCACGCGTGTTACGACCACGTCCTCATGTGCTCATGGCAAACGTTCACGAATTAATCTGATTAAGGAATTTTATGAGTTAGCTTTCTTCCACTGATTATTACGAAACAGTCTTATGAACAATTTATTACAGCAGTTGTTCTCACAAGTTCACACAATCCTATGGGCTTTAGTCTCTAAAGTAGATTCCTACTACTAGCATTCATATCACAATTATTTAAACCATGCAATCAACAGTTAGGGGACTTACCTTTGCGGATCGATGCCGAAGACTCAGGTGCCATGCTTTCCCCAAAGTATGCATTTTCCATCAAAATCACTTTACAAACCCTTAATTGAAAACATTTTGGGCCTCAGGCCCACAGCCGAGCTTTTTGAACCTGGCTCCGATACCACAATTGTAACACCCCAACCCTGGTCAAATCGCTACGACCGAATCTGGCATGTCACAAGGAAAAATCATTTTTGGAAAATAGGTTGTTAACTCAAATTTTAAAAAAAGGTTTTATCTTATGGAAACCAAAGTTAAGTTGGGTAAATTGCTAAAATCATTTCAAAGTTTGTTTTAAAGAAAATTGAGTTAACTCATCGTTGTTACATGTTCGCTATTTACCCGATGATAAGTTTTGGAAAATCCCGAAAATCCATTAAGTTTTGTGAAAGCATTCATTTTATAGATTCTTTTCCTTTTTAGTCACGCTTTGATGTTTAACACAAATCCAAAAGAATTTAACAGAATGAATAAACCCAAAACAAAGTATAGATGGCCTTATTACATAACTGAAAACCCAAAATTTAAAACAGAGTAAAAACAAAATTTAACCATTAAAAATAAAACCAACTATTGAGCATGGCCACCTCGACTCCATCCTGGCTCCATATCCGCGATCTAGGGATTATCTGCAAAATGTAAAGGAAGGGGTGAGTCACTGAGACTCAGCGCGTAATTCCCCATCCTGAAGATAACAAGCCCTAACACAGTTTCATAAGCAAGTATGTATGTCATGCAACCCAAAACCTAACCATCCAGAACTCTCAATTCTACCCTGTGTGGTACCAAACCACTGGTGGTGCCAAACCACTGCTGACCCAAGTCACAAATAAACATATGTGGTACCAAACCACTGGTGATGCCAAACCACTGGTGACCCAAAGTCACAAATAATCATATGTGGGGCCAACCCACTTTGTGGTACCAAACCACTGGTGACAATCCCTTTTTATATAATGTGGGTCCAACCCACTATGGTTCTAAGCCACTGGGACGAGTCACAAAGATAATTACATGTGGTACCAAACCACTGGTGGTGCCAAACCACTGGTGACCCAAAGTCACAAATAATCATATGTGGTACCAAACCAGTGAGACTTAGTCACAAAATAATGAGAAGTGGGGCCAACCCACTGTGTGGTACCAAACCACTGGTGACAGTCTGATATCATATCTTCCCCCTCCTCTCATCATACCCATCTTATGATCATGCTTTTCCATACATTATTATCATGCTTACATTTAACAACATGCTGTAACATGGCACATACAGATTTAACAGAGGCAATTAACGCTAGCTACCGAATGAACTTACCCGGAGTCCTTGCTTTTACCCATAAGGATAACTTACCGTTTCCTACAGTTAATTCGGCTTTTGACAACATACCAAATATTAACATATTTACAAATGAAGTGTGTAAGAGTTACACACCTGATTACTCGCAAGAATACGCTTTCTACGTCGACACTGTCGTTAATCGACACTACCGCTATTTGTCTACTCTCCTACTCAGATATTGGTCCACACCCAGGTGGCCAATCGAGAACCGCAGATACAGCCCTCTTCTTGAATTTAGGGGCTGGGTTTACTGATCCCACCCCTTCTACCGCTTGGTTAGCCTTTGAGTCCATAAACACACCTTAGTCACTTAATCGGGTTAAAGCAGTGAAACGAATCGTAAGGAACTAAAACCCGAAGTTAGAACCCTTACCTAAATCGACAAAACCTGAGGTTCTAGGCTTGACTCACAACCAACGAATCCCGAAAGTTCACACAAGATGGCATCAACACACTCCCCTGCATTCGGCCAAGCATCAAATAACATAGGGTATTTGCCTTTCGGCATTTAACGCAACAAGAGATGATTGGACGACAGGGATACTTACCACAATGCAAGCAAATCGATTGGGGAAGGTGGAGCTTAGACAGCGATAATCTGCTGTTACACGAACCGAAGAAACGATCAAGAGTGCCAGAGTTATTTGGCTTTTAGATGAATAAGAACAGTCCAAAATGAATATCAAATCCCGGCTTTTCTTACAATAGAAATTGAAATAGAGAGAAAGAAATAGAGATGTGAGAATGCTAGAAAGATTCGGCCATAAGAACCAAAAGAGAAAGAAAGAAAATGATCAATAAAGTCTTACCAGAATATGAATTGAGATTCGACTATGATGAAGTCTTCGGGAAAAAGAAGCACAAAGAATGATTCTGTGATCTAAACAAAGTTGGCTAAGAACAAAGAAGGTATGGTCTTCGGCTTCTAGAGATTGAAAGAAGATCTAAGTCAAGGTGATGAGAATCAAGGGGTTTCGGCTTTTAAGATTGGAAAGAAGAAATAAGATTTAGGCTCCAAATAGTCTTTTAGTTTCGGTTATGGACAAGGGATGAGAAAAAAGAAGACAAGTTTCGGTATTTCGGCACAAGAGAGATTGGGAGAAGAAAAGAAATCGAAAGAGAGGTGGAATGATGATTTCGGCTTTGGTACAAAATGAAGAAAGAAAGTAGAAGAGATTCGGCTATGGCTTTTTGAGAGGGAGAAGAAAAGAAATAACAAATGTAAAATGTGAACTAGGGAAGTAGCTCAATTCGGCACCAAAGAAAATAAAAGAAAAGAAGACCACAAATGCTCCCCACCAGCCAAATGCTCACCCCCACCAAAGCCAACGTATCACATTCGGCCACCCCCTCTACTAGCACCCAAAACCAATCCTCCTCTCCCGTATAGAGTTCAGAATTCGGCCAACTCTTAGCTCCCATGCCCATCTCCACAAATTTCTCCTGACCAATCATTCAAATCTGTTGACTTCTTCCATCCCCATCCATCAGAGTCCATCCTGAGCACAACTTCCTCCTGGTCTTGGCGTCAAAAAGAATAACATAAAGGGATCTTCGCAGCTCGAACCAAGGCTCCCTTACTCACCTGAGGCGTCACTCCCTTGCCTCCTAAGTGGCGCCTCCTTGCCACTTTACTAAGGCATTTCTTGTGTCAAAACTTGCTACCACTTATCCTTAACACCTAACTCCTTCAGCTCTCCCTTCCAAGTACCCAAAAAGAAAATTTTTGCTATGGCACTGGCCTACCCCTGGCTCATGCCTAGACCCTAAATTAGCCTAAACTAACATGACATCCATACCATCTACATGCAAACAAATAAAATGCAAAGGCCTCGATTTAAGGATGTTACAGTATATAGCCCAACCCAATAATCCATCTGCTACACACCGCCCGTACCAGCCCAACACACCTGTGGGGATTTCTAAATCGACCCACCCATCCGCTACACACCAATAGGGTAGACAACCTACTAATCATAGAATTTGTGGCAAACCCACCAGAATTACAGAATATACGTGGCATAGCCACTATACAGATTGTGGCAGAGCCACTAGAATATGTTCCAGAGCCACCAGATTACAGCTCCTCTAATCATCAATATCCTGATCCCATGCAGAATGTCATGTAAGCAAAGCATATATCAAAAATGATGTATGAAACAAATTGCCATCATAACCAGCTAGACAGAATACATACAATCATACTAATCAGCCCTTAAGGGTATAACAGTAATATACCCACCGAGGGTATTTCAGTAATTTACCCACCAGGGGTACTTTGGTAATTTTACCCTCTAGGGGTATTTTAGTAATTTTACCCTCCAGGGGTATTTTGGTAATTTTACCCTCCAGGGGTATTTTGGTAATTTTATCCTCCAGGGGTATTTTAGTAATTTCACATTCAATGGCCCTTCTAAAGGCCTACTGTCGCCTCGAGCGACACATGACCCTTTTTCGGTCTCTACGAAACCATTGGACCCCAAAATCCATCTTAGGCCCAATCGGGCCCACACGCTCGTGTGGCCCATTTCACATGATTTCGGTCTCAGATTTGCAGATTTCACATTTGAACTTATCATTTGACATTTTTCTAACAATTTTGCCCAAGTGGGCCGGATAGCCCATTGGGCCCATTTGGCCAGTTTCGGCTCGATCAGGCCCGTTACAGCCTCAGTTTTGCGAGAGTGCTCGTGACCCTCTCAACGACTTACCGCCATTAATCGCACTTCAATTTACCACTACGAGCATTTGCACACTTGATTGGTCACAGATGCCGATTTTCGGCTTTCGGTCGAATCACAGAACATTGCACATATGCATTCGGAAGGGTGTGAGATTACACACCTGTTACAGGCATAGATTGGAACCCTCGATATTACGCACCTACAAATCAATTCATCCCTAACTATTAGTCTCATCACTGATAAAACACAACCAAGGCTTGAGTCCGAACAATCATTACCATCACTTGCCACAAAGAAAACCTCCTTCGATGCACCAAACTGCTCAGCCCTACCCCTTGGCTAACAGCCACGAGTTCCTATCACCATTGATGTATCAACACATAAAGGGGTTATCAACCACCCACATTCAGTAATAAAGAGAAACTCACAATATCGAAAGCACTACTTACCCTCAGATTCGGCAAGAACAGGTTCTTGAACAATCAGAAGTTGAACTGCCACAACCCTTAGAGATGATAATCAACTTGTAAAGAAGAAGAAAGAATGAGTTTTGGCTTGACCAAATAGGGAACGACAGATGAAGTATTAAGGGAGAATTGATTCGGCCCTACTCGAAAATAACAAGATAGTAAGTATTCGGCTTATACTTTGAGTGGAGAGAGGAAAAAACAATAGGAGAAGAAGAATAATGCAAAGAAGAATGAGAGAGTAGAGGCTTGCCAATTAGAGAACACAAGATGAATATGTTGGTGTAGGCAAGGTTCGGCTACTAGAAGAAAAGTGTCAGAAAAGAATTTGGCCAATCAAAGTTTAGGCAATCATGAGAAAAGAAAAGAGTTTGGAAAGAAATTGCGAAGGAAGGAATAGTGAAGTTGAGGTTTTGGTAAGGAAGAATTGAAGACAAAAAGACCCGAAATGCCTTGAAAAGAAAAGTGACTAAAATGCGAAAATGCTAGGGAGAGCTAGAGAAATTCGGCACCCTTCCTACCCTTGACTGAATGTGCACTCTTCCAATGCCAAGTCTCTTGGCCGAATTTTCCCCTTCACTTCCCCATATTCGGCCAACTCTTCCCACACCATAATCCCTTGATTTCCTCCATAAATCTCTCCCCAATTCACTCTCCATCTCCCATTCGAAATCACCCAACCACCTTGACCAATTCAACCACTCCTCCATCAGAATTTGATTCCAACACAACCTCTTGTCATCTCCTCAGCAAAATAAAAGCCTCCAACTTGCCACCGGTGAGATTCGAACTCCTTCCCTCCCTGCTCTGCCAATGACGCCACAGCCACCTTGACACTAGACCCCTTGTGTCTCCTAAATGCACCCAATTATTCTTAAGTCCTACTGCCATCAGCCTTATCCACTAAAAGCCAAAAATGAAAATTCTTCCTATGGCCTAACTTGAACCCGGGACTTCATAGAAACCCCGTAACCTTCAAAAATCACCTTCCTAATAGGTCCAACTTGAAATAATGCCGTTCCCATATTCTTAAAAATTCTAAAATGTTTCTACGCTCGGGGCCCAATAGGCCCAATTTTACTAAGCCCAAATTCGGGGCGTTACATATGTCTTGTGTTTAAGTAATTTTCTCATATTTCTATTAGAATGAATTTTTATCGATTTGTGATTTTTATTTATGTGTTTTGGATTAAATTCATAAATATTTGTGCATTGATTGTTTTAAAATTTAAGACATGAGAGAATCAAGCATGATTAGTTTATTTTCATAATTAAATATTTTAGGTTGTTTCCCTGAATTGATGTATTATCTTGAAGTTTTAAATTTACAAGTTTGACATCAAAAACCATAATTTTTTTGTGAGATTTTGAGCCTTTAGAGCATACACTTTTCTTGCTCAATTTATTATTGGTTATGAGTGTGTCAATTTGATTTGTTATTCTAGAACTTGCTTCGATTATGCATGTCAAGATCACACCTTTGAGTTGATATACTTAGCTTATATAGGCACTTAGTTTTAACCCACTTATTCCATAAAAAGCCTACCTACATAATTAACCCTTAGTGAACCCCTTTAAGCCTAACACACCATTTCTTGATTTACCCATTAATGTTAACCCATAACACCTTTTTTTTTTTATTCGTTAAGAATTTTTCCCATTTTATTGACTCCCTTTTTGTCGAGATTTGATTTGGATAGTTGCCTAACTCTGCTCTTTTGTTTCATTTGTTGAGTTATTTCTTAGAAAAAAAAAGAAAAAGAAAATTGAAAGAAAAATATATTTATATTGCTTATTATTTAGTTCTATATTTGAGCTTGAACAGTTAAATTCATATTTTGAGAAGAAGCTTGTTTTATTCTTGAATAGTTTTCGATTGATGTAATTGTTTTTAATTCAGCATTTGTTTATATTTTTCTAGTTTGGTAATTTATCAATTCAATCTTGATTTTAACCAATTTTTTCAGCCTTTCTCCTCACCCTTAACCTAAGCCCCATTACAACCTCATAAAGACCTTTTGATTTGTGTATCATCTCATTTTATAGTGGTGGAGATTTGATTTTCATGCAAGCCTATGGTAATGACTTTTCATGTTTGACTATTAAGTGTGTATTCTTGAACCTTAAACACTTTGAGTGATTTGAGTGAATCTTTAGTGAGGATGTCGATTCTTGTTGATTTTGAATTAAAGGTAATTACGTAGATAAGGGGAAATACCTATATTTTCATGCTTTAAAAATGTTCAACTTGGATTGTTTGAATCTTTAGTGCTCTTTTAGTTGAATTATCAATATATGATTATTTGTGAATTATGACAAAACATTATTGATGAGAATTACAAGTTGAGAAAGATTAATTTTAATTGTGAGTTGAGGATTTTGCTTGAGGACAAGCAAACACTTCAGTGTCGGGATATTTGATAAGTCATAAAAGTAACATGTTTTTAATCACATTCTTGATGCGTTTTTGGATGATTTATTATGTGAATTAGTGGATTTGATGCTCCTAATACTTTAAATTCATGTTTCTATACTTAGGTGAGCATAGGGGAGTGAAAGGAGTGAAAAACAAGCCAAAATCAGGCAAAAAAGTTGTTTCCAAGATCCATACGGCCTGGGCATTTCCACATGATCTGACCACACGCCCATATGCCAGCCCGTGTCGATTTCGCACCCTGCTTCCTAGTTATGCAGAAAAACCTTGAGCATTCTAAATTTTATAAATACATATTAGATATTCAAGTTACTAATCCACTAGGTCAAAGTGTGATAGTTAACTTAGTTTGTCGTAAATGTCCACTGAAAGTTGGAGGATGTGAGTTCCCTACTAATTTGATGTTACTTGTACAACCCCTTACCCGTATTCAAGCCGAAACAAGGTACGAGGCATTACCAGACTCACATCACAAGCAATCACATAATTCCAAGTCATAAAATTTGAGTCCAAATTAAAACCATTCATAATCAATCATAAAGTCCCTTATACGAGCCTACGAGGCCCAAAACATGCTTCGGAGGTGGTTCGGGACTAAACCCAGAATTTAAGGAATTTTTATAAAACTTAGAAAATTTTTGGTAGAAGCAGGGCTCACACGCCCATGTGGCCCTGGGACATGCTCGTGCTTCAGACCGTGTCCAAATTAGGGTGCTCTCTGACTTGTGCCACACGGCCGTGCCACACGCCCGTGTGCTAGGCCGTGTAGCACACACGGTTGAGACACACGCCCATGTCTCTGCCCGTGTGCTCAATTCTGGACATACTATTTTTCAAAATTAAGGTGTAGGGGACACATGGTCGGAACACATGCCCATGGGGTAGACCGTGTGTCACACACGGCCTAGACACACGCCCGTGTGTCTACCGTGTGGACAAAAACAAGGCTATTTACCAAGCCATTTTACCACCCTCACTTGCACACATCAACACAACATCACATGGCACAAATTCAAGTGTAACACCCCAAACCTGGCCTAGACGCTATGGCCGAATCTGACGATGTCACATTAAAGTGTTTTTCGTAAAGTGCAATATCGGTAAAAACCGCTTTTCTATTTGACCTCCTTGTGTTGTTTTATGACAATTCCAAGACGTGTCATTCATTTTCAAAACATGAGTCATTATAAAAATGTTAATCACTTTAAAACGTTTTTAATTTTTTAAAACGTCATTTATTGCGGAAGCTTTTGTATAAGTTGTGTATTCATGGTATTTTTGCTAAAACATTTGTCTTTTTGAAAACTCGCGTCTTATCCTACTGCTAGCAGTTATAAATCAAAATCAAAATCCCAATTTAAAGTAAAAACCCATAAAGGCCATTTACAGTAAAACTTTTCCCGGATAAAATCAAAAACCATAAAAGTCCAGAATCGTGGTCACTGTCGATTCCTCCGCCGCACCGTTCTGCCTAATGTTGGGGATTACCTGAACAGATTAAATAGAAAAGGGTGAGTTTTCGCAAACTCAGTGTGTAATCCCCACAAAAAACATGCACACAGCATAATATCAGGAATCCGTCATGCATTTACAGTTCGGGTCTGAGTCCATTACAGAAATGGTGTGGGCCTTAGCCCACTTAGATATAGAATATATAGAACAAAAGAGATTATCAGGATCCTACCCACCAGCCTCTACACACCAACTCCGTCCAACCCTACACACCATGTGGGGATAAAATCAACCCACCCAACCCTACACACCATGCTGCACCGAAATACGGCACATAATCATAATTTTGCAGCTGAGCTGCTAGATAACAGGCGTAAGAGCCTTTCAGATACTTCCTCCAATATCATCAACCCCACCCTGATGCAATGCAACATACAAAGGATGTCATGCTATTATGCAATTAAAGGTACATACATTCAAATATCACAATTCATGCTTGGTACAAATCATAAAGATAGATCACTCTTATAGGGTTCTAAGTAATACTTACCGACCCTACAGTAGGTCCACAGTCGACTTGGGCGACCCGTGCAACCATACAGAACTTTTCAGAAAAATGGGCTCACATGCCAATGCGGCCTGCCTCTGTGGGCCCACACACCCGTGTGGCCCACATGGCCCAAATTGGCCTCGGTCGTGTGGATCACACGGCCTGGCCCAGAATCCCACACACTTGTGTGGTTCACCCGTGTGGGCCCACACGCCCTTGTGGCCCATATGGCCTAGCTCAACCATCACACAGTCATGGCGCGTACACACGGCCTGGCTCGTCGATCACACGACCGTGTTGTGGCTCATAGCCTTGCACACGGCCTACAACATGGCCGTGTGGCATCGATAGAAAGGTTTTTGGCTTTCGCTGAAACCTCATTTTTTGCATTTCTGGGTACACACTTGTTATTTTTTGCAGCGAAAACACTCTCAAGATCACCAATACCCATCAGTAAATGACATTCACTCTGTTAATCCCTTAAACGATTGAATTAAACCAACCCCAAAACGGGATGCTCATCCAAGAGCGACCAAAACTCACCTTCGATAGAATAACCATGTTTTCCCCAAGATTCTAAGTCTCCAGGAAATGATCCCGAACGTTCGGACCTTCTCTTGATCGACAGCAACAATACTCATCAACCAGAAAGCAAATAAAAGAGAATTAACAAGAGCGACAAACTTACTGAACCAAAGCTTACCGTACACTCGTAATCAAACCACAAATATCATGGAATCGAGTGGGAAAGAAAAAGAAAAACTCGACAGCCAAAGAAAGGGAAAATCGGCAGGGAAAAAGGAAACACAATAGAATTGAGAGAAAGAGAGAGAGAGCCGAAAATTCCCAATTGAACCAACTGATCAGATTCTGATAACTCTCCCCCCATCCCACACTCCTTAATTCTCTCCTTCAACCACTCTACTGTCAGCATTTAACTAAAACTCAAACTCCTACATGACACTAGCAGCAAAAATATTCCCCCCGCTCGCACAGGAATTCGAACCCAAGATCTCCAACAACCTTTACACTCCACTTAGCCACCAGACCAGTAGGCCCATTCTGATATAAATTTCCTAACAATTAATTAAAAGCCTACTGAACAGAGCTAGGGCTTATTTCATAAAAATACAAAAATTTGCACACCCAGCACATATAACCACTGAAGCAGACAGACAGTTGTGTGTCAAATTAACAAAAGCCGAAATTAGGAAAAATTGGGGCGTTACATCAAGCATATAAGAGCAACCAAACAACCACAACCAAGGCAATATCATGGCATTCTCATGCCATTATTTCATGATTAAAACATCATACTTAGCCCATTAAAAACTTACTAATTTCACATTCACAAGAGGGCATTAACATACGCATAAACTTATAATCAGCATAAGCCATCATTCATGGCTATATCTAAGATGAAGCATTAATAATTACAATCTAACACATATGGCCAAATTAATAATGACACACATAACAAATTGGCCTAGGCCCTATACATGCCATAGACTTAAAATGCTTGAATTCATTTATACCCAAAATGATAGCTTGATAGTGTGATAGCATCTCCAGCAGTTTCCAACCCGAGCTAGCTTAATAACCCTAAAAGACATGGGAAAGGAAGGGGAGTAAGCTATATAGCTTAGTAAGTCCGTGCGAAAATAATAAGCAACTCTTACAAATCTTTTATCAAGTTCAACAATTTAAACACAAGATAATACAAATTGCTATGAATCTCACAGTTATAATTTTTATTCAGTAATAATGTTTACTCTATCAACTTATAAGCACAATTTAACATATCTTGGCATTAGCCTAACAACCATAATCTCTCCTTTGTAACATATTACAGCAAATAACAAATCATTTCAAACCTCATAGTAAACATGCACATTAATTATGAGTATTTACATTTCAAGCATATACTTAAACAGCTTTCAATTGCCTAAGTTCTTATCTTCCCCTTTTTTCATATCCGATAAACCACAATTTGCGTGAATAAAACATGCTATATCATAACTCAAATTACCCTGCAAGCCAAACACATAATCATCAACCGATTTTACCATGTATTTCATACATCACAAGTATTGACCAATAATCACAAGGTTTTCATAAAAACATCGCTGTGGAAATCATGAACTTATAATTTCATGAAGTCAATGCTTATAAACTTTATGTACATACCTATACCAATTCGTAATACTTACATACTCTTTCTCATCTTTTGACATACCCATTGAATTTCTCGTTGAACCATTTGGAATACTAAAGGATACTCAGGGATCTCGTACACACAGTACCGTACCAGTGCCATATCCCAGATATGATCTTACATGTAATCTCGTATCGATGTCAATAGCCCAACTATGGTCTTACATGAAGTCTCATATTAATGTCATATCCCAGATATGGTCTTACACGAAGTCTCATATCGATGTCATATCCTAGATATGGTCTTACATGTAATCTCAATAACCCTAATGTCATGACATTTGTATCCTAACTATTCCTAATGTTCATCCGGGACTTTCGCTGTATCGAATCTCTGTCGATCATTTCTGTAGTATCGTACTCAATGGCATTCACATTTCATTTCAATATTATAGCATTTACCACAGTTATATCAATCAAGCATTTATACACATATAATTTAATGCTTATTAAACATACAAACTTACCTCAGCATAAAAATGGCAAAAAGGACTAAATCGTCAAATACTTATTTTCCCCCGTTCTAGGTTTGAACCTCATTTTTTCTTGATCTATAATATCACATTTAACTTATTTAATCATTATACTATTCAAAACAGCCTAAAATCATATTATGACAAAAATTACATTTTTGCCCCTAAACTTTTGACATTTTACAATTTATTCTCTAGGCTCGTAAAACAAAATGTACTCAATTTCTTCAATACCCATGCCTAGCCGAACCTTAAACATGCTTATAACAGCCCACAATTTTCATTTATTCACATTTTTACACCATATTTTATAACTTTTACAAATAAGTCATTTTAGGCATTTTTACCGAGAATCACTTAGTAAAAGTCATTTATCAAAAAACAAACATGCATTTTCTACCATCAACCATCAAAATACACATATATTCAACATGGATAAAACTTTTGTAACGCCCCAAAAATCCCGAAACTTTAAATTTCTGTGCATTGAGGTTGGTATGTATGAGTAGCACTTAGAATATTAATTTTAAGGTATTATCAGGATTATTTGAAGTCTTAGAGATAGGGAAGACCATGGGGAAAAAAATTATTTTTCTTGCTTTAGTGGACCCTAGTCTCAAGCATTAGGCCTCTTAAGCAGATTAAGAGAGAATAGGACACAAATGGGCTTGTGGTCCAGTGGCAAGTGTCGTCACTTGGGGAGCTATAAGGTGGCGTGTTGTCAGCTGAGGAGGTCCAAGGTTCGAGCATTAGGAGTGGTATTTTTGGGGTGTTTTATTTTGCATAGGTGGACGGCCAGAGTTGTGTTGAATATAAACTCTTGCGTTGGAGTGTTTGAGTGGTAAGGGGAACTGATAATGGAGGGAAATTCGGATAAGGCTAAGGTGTTATTAGGGAGGAAAGTTAGGAGATGAGGAGGGGGAAGAATTTGTGCCGAATGGGACTGTGGGGAAAGGAGTATTCGACTTATGGCTATAAAAGGAGAGGGTCAAATGCTTTGAAAGGTTCTTTGAGCTTTCATTAGTTTTTCTTTCCCCCCTTAATTGGGTTTCCTATAGCCGAATTCTCCCTATTGCCAAAATCTCCTATAGTCGAACTCTTTTTGCCGAATTCTCTCATAGCCAAACTCTCTTATTGCCAAATTACCATCATCCTTCCTTGCCGAAATTCCTATTTGTGCCAAACCTTTGTTGTTTTCCTCCATCACAAATCGATTATTATCTACTATCAGTCAAGGTTAAAAGCCGAATTTAGGCTGCAAGATCGAAAGTGGATTTGGTAAGTATTCAGTTAACCTCTCTTGTACGTTTAGCTAAAAGCTGAAAGGCTATCTAACTGTCCTGTCGTTAACTCTGTGGTAACAAGGATAAGGTTCAAAGATCGTAAGCGTGGTAGAATCATTAGCAAGGGTAAGTGTACTCAACTCGATTGTGGTTTGAGTAAATGGCCGAATTTGTGTATGATATATAGGGGTGACTTGTGTGGATTATGAGTCACTCAGATTTTGATGGTGTATGTGTGAGTGCAGTTCTAGGGGATGCTCCTGGTTAGTAGCTAAGGAAGGGCTATTAGAACCCGGTGGCACACAGTATGGTTACGGTAAGGTTTCGACTTTTGGTAAATGTTTTGATTTAGTGATTGATTGAAGGTTGGTTGGTTGTAGGTTCAAGGCTAAGGATAGTATAGCACGTTGCAGTAACCAAGTGTGTACAAACACTACGCACACACGATATCGATAATGCCGAAAAGTCGAAAGTGGCTAAATGGGCCCGGTGGGCCCTGAGGCTAAGTTTGATGAAATTGTTTGGTTTGGTTATATGAACTGAGTTAATCATGAATGTTACATGATCTGGAATTATTTTGGGCCTAATAGCCCATATGGATGAGATTTTGGCCTAATGGGTCGTAAGGATGTGATTTGGGCTTGATAGGCTTTATGGGGACGCAGACAAGTATGCTAGGGTTTAACGGACTTTAAGCCCAGTTCTAAACAACTCTTAAACCGAAAAGACTTAATCTAATAATTAAACATGTCCATGGACAAGTCACTGGGTTAGAGTGTGGCAACTGACATATGCATGTGTAGGATTGGATCTAGGGAGAGCTTGGTACTTAAACGGTCCTAATGGCCCACCTCCTCTTCTCTGGAATCCTACCTGGTGCATAGTGTCTGTTCACTTTAGCCGCAAGGACTTATTAATGGGCCAAAGTTCATAACTAAAACCCGAGAGGGACAAAATACCCTTAGATTTGTAAAATTACTAAAATACCTCTAATTTGAAAATTACCAAACCCCTGATTTGGAAATTATCAAAATATCCGTAGATTGGCAAATTTACTAAAATACCCCCAAATTGTAAAATTACGAGAATACCCTTGATTTGCAAAATTACCAAAACATCACTAATTTACAAAATTTCCAAAATATATCTGTTTTGTAAAATTACCTAAATACCCCTGTAGAGTAGATTTACGGAAATACCTCTGGGTAGTGAAATGACTAAAACACCCCTAAGTGCCGAATGGGTGGAAATATATATGCTGCATTCAAGGAATATATGTTACACTTGGGCGGGTTTTGATGATATGGAGGAAGATTTGAGGATCGCATAGTCACTTGACGACCGTGGATCCACCAGTAGCTTTAAGCCCATTATAGCAGCTTTGCTGCAACATTGAGTAGTGTCGTTGCTGGTGCTACCTTTGGAGTGTAGGGATGGGTAGGTTGATATTGATATCCCCACAAGTCTGTAGGGTTGGAAGGGAGATGGTGTGCAGGGTTGGATTTGGGATGGGTACATTGCATTCATGTGATATAGATGTGATATGAGGTCGTTGTGGGCTGAGACCCAAGACCACCAATTTTGATAGGGCTTAGGCCCAATGTAATGTTTGTTGTTGATTGGATTGCCAAGGGTCGTACACACTGTGTTACGAAACTCACACCTTTTTTATTAAATGATTTAGGTGATACTCAATAGACAGCTCGACGTGGGAGAGGACTCGGGAATGGCCACACCATAAGATACTTAGACACTTTATTTAATTGTTTAAAAGACATTATTTTAAATTGCTTATTTTTGATGAATGTAATAAAGCCTTATACTCCGATTTGACTTTAGCTTTTGAGTTTTGTTCTTATTGTTTCAACTGTTTACTTAGTTATTAAACCTGAGTAAATTTCTTATGTTTAAACATGGTTTCCGAAATACTTAAAATAATAAAATGGGCTTTTATCATTACTTAACAAGATGTTCAAGGATTTTTGGACTTTTAGGCCTTAAAATTTAACTTAACAAAATCGTTTTCAAATATGCCTTAGATGTGACATTCCCGGATTCAGCCATAACGTCTAGGCCGGGTCTGGGGTGTGACATTTAGTGGTATCAGAGTCCGGTTGCAAAGCTCGGGCTGTAAAATGGGCCTTTGATTTTGGGTTTTAAAAAGTTTTTGCAGGATTCTTGAAGTGTGGTTCACCGAGCCCTCGACGTCGAGCCAAGTAAGTTTTCTGTACTACATTTGTTTAAATTACTAACTATATAGATAATGGGCTACTTAAAAATAGGTTTTTAGAGTCTAAAGCCTGTAGGAAACTTAAGCCTGTAGTGGATTCTCGACCGTGAAATAACTTTAAAAAAATTGTTACTTATATAAGACATGCGTTTTAAACAGTGAAATTACGAACTAATTTCATAAAAATTTTAATTCAGAAATACGCCACGATGAGTGCTAGAAGAAGTGCAAGAGGCCCCGGCAGAGGCCGTGGAAGTGTTAGGGCTGGGTCGTCGGCGTCAGGCTATATGCCTAACATTAGAGTAGAGGAGGCTCCGGCCTCACCAGTAGCTGAAACGGGACCATATGAATGGGCTGCCACTACGGAAGATGCAGTATCACAGGTCATGTTAAGGATCTTAAAAAGGGTCGCTGGTCCCAATAATGGTACAGGAAGTCATGGGTCTATAGCGGAGCGACTCCGAGCTAACGGGGCGGAGATTTTTAAAGGAGTAGCTGGTGTGGCCCCAAACGTGGCTGAGTACTGGTTGGAAGCCACGGAAAGAATAATGGACGACCTGGATTACACGGTGGAGCAAAAGTTGAAAGGGGCGATATCTTTACTCCGGGAGGAAGCTTATTAGTGGTGGTTGACTGTAAAGGAGGGCAACCAACCGGAGCAGATCACCTGGGAGTTTTTCAAATCGACATTCCAGGGGAAATATATTGGAGCGGGCTATATGGATGCCCGAAGGAAGGAGATTTTGAGCCTGACTCAGAGAGATAAGTCAGTAGCAGAGTATGAGGATGAGTTTCTGCGCCTTAGTTGATATGCCAAAGGGATAGTCGCAACAGAGTATGAGAGATGCGTACGGTTCGAGGATGGATTAAGGGATAACCTTAGGGTACTTATAGCCCTACAGAGGGAGCTAGATTTTGCAATTTTGGTGGAGAAAGCAAAGATAGTGGAGGAAGTAAAGCGCGCGAAGTGCCTCAACCGAGAGAAAGAAAAGGGCAAGAACAAGCGAAATGTGGAACCTATGGGAGCCAGACAGAAGCCCATGAGGAGGGCCAGAGTGAATGGGCTAGTTAGAGTTGGGGCCCCTGTTGCTACTGCTAATAACGGAATACCACTTTGTGCTGGGTGTGGAAAAAGGTATCTTGGTGAATGTTGGAGGAGGATGGGAGCTTGTTTGGGTTGTGGATCCATGGAACATAGGATTAGGGAGTGCCCGAGAAGGCCGAATCAGGTGCGAGTCGAGGGCAGAGGTGAAGGCCGCAGAGGGGTGGTCAACAACCACCAAGGGGCCGTGGTCAAGCCAGAGGTGGTAATGGCTCAAGACAAGGATGTGGAGCACTAGACAGAGGTGCAAGTCAGGCAGAGGCGCGACAGCCAGCGTTGGTTTATGCTGCTCGTCGCAGAGAGGAAGGTGATGCACCAGATGTGATAACGAGTACGTTCCTTATTTGTGAGCTACCTTATATTATGCTAATTGATGTGGGGTCGTCACATTCGTACATTGCATGTAATAGGACTGAAATTGTAGGGGTTGAGTTTGAAACCATTGAGAATGAAATGACTGTGTTGAGTCCTTTATGGCAGTCGATGAAAGTTATTAAGTTGTTTAGGAATGTACCAATGGTAGTTCAAGGAATTACTTTCTTAGCGGACTTGATGGAATTACCATTTGGTGAGTTCGACCTCATCTTAGGCATAGATTGGTTGACGAGGCACCAAGCAACTCTAGATTGTTCTACATAGAGGATGATGTTAAGAACTGTAGAAAGTGATGAAGTAGTAGTGATCGGGGAATGACGGGATTACTTGTCGAACGTGATTTCAGCTTTAAGGGCAAAAACGTTGGCAAGGAAGGGCTGTGAAGCTTACTTAGCTTATATCAGTGACTTGGAATCTAAGAGTTTTACTGTTAGGGATTTGAAAACAGTAAAAGAATTCCCTGATGTGTTTCCGGAGGAATTGTCAAGGTTACCTCCCAATAGAGAGGTGGAGTTTGGAATAGAGTTGTTACCTGGTACAGCTCCAGTGTCATCGCACCTTATAGGATGGAACCGAAGGAGCTGGTGGAGCTGAAGGCCTAGATTCAGGAGTTATTGGACTGCAGATTTATTAGACCAAGTGTGTCTCCCTGGGGAGCACCGATATCATTCGTGAAGAAGAAGGACGGGTCCATGAGGTTGTGCATCGACTATAGGCAGATAAACAAGTTAACCATTAAGAATAAGTACCCTCTGCCTAGGATAGATGACCTTTTCGATCAGCTTAGGGGAGCCTCAGTTTTCTCGAAGATTGACTTAGGTTCAGGGTACCATCAACTGAGGGTTAAGGAAGCAGATGTACATAAGAAAACTTTTAGAACTCGTTATCGACATTACGAGTTTTTGGTGATGCCGTTTGGGCTAACAAACGCACCTGCTACTTTTATAGATCTTATGAACTGGGTTTTTCAACCATATCTAGACCAGTTCGTAGTAGTGTTCATAGATGACATCTTAGTATACTCGAGAACGGAGGATGATCATGATGCACACTTAAGGATTGTGTTGCAGATTCTAAGGGAGAAGCAACTTTATGCTAAGTTTAGCAAGTGCGAATTTTGGCTAAGGGAAGTCACTTTCTTAGGGCATGTTGTTTCCGCTGAGGGAATTAGAGTTGACCCTCGGAAAGTGGAAGCGGTGTTGGATTGGAAATGACCTAAGACGGTGTCAGAAATTCAGAGTTTTCTAGGCCTGGTAGGGTACTATAGGCGGTTTGTTGAAGGGTTTTCCCTAATTGCTGCACCCTTGACCAAGTTAGTATGGAAGGGGGTGTCGTTTGTGTGGACGGATAAATAGTAAGAAAGCTTTGAGAAGCTTAAGAAGGTTTTAACGGAGGCCCCTGTTCTGATTCAGCCGGAGCACGAGAAGGAGTTTACAGTTTATAGCGATGTGTCACATATGGGCTTGGGCTGTGTTTTGATGCAGGAAGGGAAGGTGGTTGCATATGCATCACGCCAACTTAAGACTCATGAAAGAAATTACCCAACCCACAATTTGGAATTGGCGACAGTGGTGTTCGCACTTAAGATTTGGAGGCACTATTTGTATGGAGAGAAGTGCACCATCTATACGGATCACAAGTCTGAAGTACCTTTTAACTCAGAAGGAGTTGAACTTGAGGTAGCGCAGATGGGTTGAGCTGTTAAAGGACTATGATTGCACGATCGAATATCACCCAGGCAAAGTAAATGTGGTGGTTGATGCGCTAAGCCGTAGGGCTATATTGGACTTGAGGGCAATGTTTGATCGGTTAAGTTTGTATGACAATGAGAGTTTGTTAACCGAGTTGCAGGTGAAGCCACTGTGGGTTGAGCAGATTAAAGTTAAGTAGTCATTGGATGAAACTCTAAGTGTTCGATTCAAGTAGCTTGAGAATGGAGAAACGACAGATTTTGGGATAAATAGTGACGGGTTGTTGTGTTTCTGTGGTAGAATTTGTGTGCCAAGGGACGAAGAGCTAAGGAAGTCTATACTATGGGAAGCGCATAGTAGTTCCTATGCTATGCACCCTGGAGGTAACAAGATGTATCGGGATTTAGAGAGCTTTATTGGTGAAACGTAAGGTTATGGAGTTTGTGGGCAAATGTTTGGTATGTCAGCAAGTGAAAGCGGAGCATCAACTACCATCAGGGTTACTCCAATCGATTAAGATTCCACTTTGGAAATGGGAGCGGGTTACTATGGATTTCGTTAGTGGGCTACCCTTGACGCCTACTAGGAAGGACTCTGTGTGGGTTATAATGGATCGGTTAACTAAGTCCGCCCATTTTATACCAGTTCGCACCGACTACTCATTATAGAAATTGGTAAGGTTGTATGTGGCAGAGATTGTAAGATTGCATGGGGTTTCGATCTCTATTATATCTGATAGAGACCCTCGTTTTACGTCTCACTTTTGGAAGAAGTTGCATGAAGCACTGGGTACAAGGTTGGATTTCAGTACAGCATTTCACCCATAGACTGATGGTCAGTCGGAAAGGGTGATTCATGTTTTGGAGGATATGCTGAGAGGGTGTGTAATTGAGTTTCGACGAAGTTGGGAGGAGTACTTACCATTAGCTGAATTTGCGTATAACAATAGTTATCAGGCAAGTATTGGGATGGCACCATATGAAGCACTGTATGGACAAAGATGTCGTACTCCGACTTGTTGGACCGAGTTGGGTGAGCGGCGAGTATTGGGTCCGGAGATGGTAGCAGACACCAAAGATAAGGTAAAGTTGATTCGAGATCGGTTGAAGGAGTCGGCGGATAGGCAAAAGTCGTATGCTGACCTCAAACAGAGAGAGATCGAGTATGCGGTGGGGGACTTGGTTTTTCTCAAGGTTTCCCCTTGGAAGAAGGTGTTAAGGTTTAGTCGAAAGGGCAAATTAAGCCTAGATTCATCGGGCCATACCGGGTGTTGAAGCGAATTAGGCCAGTTGCCTATCAGCTGGAATTACCTTTGGAACTAAGCCAAATACACGATGTGTTTCATGTATCAATGCTAAGACGTTATCGCTCAAACCGTTCTCACATCGTGTCAGTCGAGGAGATCGAGGTTAGACCAGACCTAACTTTTGAAGAGAAGCCAGTTCAAATAATTGATAAGGCTCTTAAGGTGCTAAGATATAAGTCTGTCCCTTTGGTCAAAGTGCTATGGCGTAACCATACTGCCGAAGAGGCTACTTGGGAACCTGAGGAGGCAATGTGACGACAATACCCTCACTTGTTTCAAGCAGGTAAATTTCGAGGTCGAAATTTTTTTTCAGAGGGGTAGAGTTGTAACGCCCCAAAAATGGGCTTTTATCATTACTTAACAAGATTTTCAAGGATTTTTGGGCTTTTAGGCCTTAAAATTTAACTTAGCAAAATAGTTTTGAAATATGCCTTTGATATGACATTCCCGAATTTAGCCATAACGTTTGGGCTGGGTCTAGGGGCGTGACAATTTTAGACTTTGACATCTCTTCAAATTGTTGGTAGAAATAGATAGATCATGTTACAAGGATTTCAAAAACATAAAAATCATGAAAAACGGGGCAAGAACATACTTACAATCGAGCTTGAAAGTGGCCAAAACCCTAGCCATGGTTTCCCCTTGTAAAATTCGGCCATGAGGAAGATGGAAAAATTTTGGCTTGATTTTTGCTTTTTAATTCATTTTAATAACCAAATTACTAAAATACCCCTAATGAAAAACTTTAGAAACATACCTAACCATGTCCATTTTTTCCACCAACTTAATCAATGGTCTAATTATCATTTAAGGACCTCCAATTTAAAGTTTCATAGCAATTGGACACCTTTAACATATAGAATTCAAGTTTTTCACTTTTTACAATTTAGTCCCTTTAACTAAATTGAGTGCCCAAATGTCAAAATTTTCGAACGAAATTTTCACGAAATCATTCCATAAAATTGTAGACCATAAAATATAATAAAAATGAATTTTACTGCATTGGATTTGTGGTCCCAAACCACTGTTTCGACTAGACCCAAAATTGGGTTGTTACATTACTACCCTTTTAGGAATTTGATGTTATTCTGCGTATGGATTGTACATGATGCTATAGTAAATTGTAGATAGAAACGGATTGATTTGAGATGCTAGATGGGAGATATGATTTCAGTTGAATCCAACAGGCCGAGTAGTGTTGTTAGAATCATTTCAGCTATTTTCGCACAGAAATTGATATACAAAGGTAGTGAAGCGTTTCTAGCGTATATTCTTGATATCAGTGATCCAGAATTGAAGTTAGATTAGTTACCAATTGTTAGCGAATTTACTAATGTATTTCCTGAAGAGTTGTCGGGTTTGCCTCTTGATGGTGAAACTGGATTTGTGATTGATTTGGTTCCTGGAACTACACCGATATTGATATCACCGTATCGTATAGCACCAGCTAAATTAAAAGAGTTGAAAGCACAGTTGCAAGAGTTGTTAGACAGAAGATTTATTCGATCGAGTGTATCTCTCTGGGGTGTAATTGTTTTGTTTGTGAAAAAGAAATACTACTCTTGGAGATTGTGTATAGACTACAGATAGTTGAAAAAAGTCACAATTAAGAATAAGTGCCCCTTGCTACATATTGATGATTTTTTAGACAATTAAAAGGTGCCACAGTATTCTCAAAGATAGATCTCGGATCTGGGTATTATCAGTTGTGGGTTAAAGACTACAATGTGTCAAAGACATGTAACGTCCCAAAAATTAGGGGTTTGTAATTTTTGCTTAAATTCATGTTATGCTTGAACGGCTAGCTATTTGAGTGTGTTTGGGGGGTCCTATAGAGGCCTAGTTCGAGTCTGATCTTTAGAAAAAATTTAGTTTTTGGCCATTAAGGGGGAGAGGGCTGTTTACAGTAGGACTTAAGTATAATTATGTGCGTTAGGATGACACAAAAAGGGCTTGTGGCTTGTGGCTTCTGGCTGTGGCGTCAATGAAGTAGCATGGGGGAGTGGGGTTCGAATCCCACTAATTGCAGTTGGAGGCTTTTATTTTGTGAGTGGAGAGTGGAGGAAGCAGAGTTCGGATCAAACTCCTCAATGGGAGTTGGAGACTTGGTCAACAAGTTAAAATGGGGGGCTAAGAGTGACTCAAGTAGAAGATAGTGGAGAAAATCAAGGAAGGGAGGAGAGTGGGAGAGTTGGCCGAATGTGGGAGTGTGGCTAAGGGGGGAGATTTTGGCTAGGGGTGGCATTTGGAAGCATTTTCGGCAGCTTTGATTGCGAGCAGAAACCGAAACCCCTTTTTGTTCTTGAGGTTCTCCTTTCTGTTCTTTCCAAGTTTTCCTTCTCTGAAGCATTTCGTGCACCTTTCTTTACCTTTTGTGAATTTTTGTTTTATTCTCCTCTCCTTGCTAGTAGCCTACCATAAAATTTTGTCACTCGTTTTAGCTCCCACTTGTTTGGCCGAATCTTCTTCTTCCCATCTCTCTTCACATTTCATTCATTTTCTTTTCCTTTCCTCTAAGCCGCATAGCCACACTTCTTCCTCTTCGATTTCCCTTTAGTCGAACATCAATTCTTCTTAAAGCTTTGGTCCTCTTTCTGTCGGCCGAATTTGGTAAGCCTAATCTTCATAATCTCTTTATCTCGAATCTTTTATTCCTTGGTGGCTGGGGCCGGATCCTATTGACAAACAACTAACATTTGTCGTCGACCTTTGGTATTGGTAAGGATGGAGTAGTTCAAGTGCTTTCTTAATTCGTTGTTAGTGGGTATTCTTGTTACTTTTTGAGTGAACATCGGTCTCCCTCTTTTCTCTGTGGGGGGCCGAATGTTGGATGGTGGCTAACTTGCGCTCTTGTTCTTTATTGCTAGAGACCCATTTTCATTAGCCAAGGCATAGGGTCGATTACCGTTGCACTGTAAGAGATCGTGTCTTGTGGTAAGTGGATTTGGTTGAGTAGTATATTTCGATATTATGGATTTTCGAGGGCGTTGAGATTAACTAATGGTCATTGTTATCATAGGTGCATCGGGGAGTGTCTCAATCGGCAAGCCAAAGTAGGTGTGTAATCTCACACCACTGTTAATGCGATGTCCAGTGAATCGGCTAATAGCCAAAATACCGAAAAGCCAGAATATCATCATCTAAGACCAGTCGAGCGTGCAATCGCTCGTAGTGATAAATCGAGCCACGAACATTGGGAGTGACACGATCTCTCTCATGGGACTTAGGCTGTAATGGGCCTTGTTGAGCCGAAGTGGGCTATGTAGGCCCAAAGGGTTAACGGGCCACAGGGGCGAAATCCATGATAAGTGACGGATGATCGGTGCAGCTGCGAAGTCCGCAGAACCGTGACTGAAAGTGGGCTGAATAGGCCACACGAGCGTGTGGGCCCGTTTGGGCCGAAATTGGACTCTAGGCCCAATTGCACCATTTTGACCAGAAATGGAACCTGTGTCGCTCGAGGCGACAGTCAACCTCCAGAAAGGCTGTAGATGAGTAAATTACTGAAATACCCTAAGTGGGTAAATTACCGAAATACCTTAGTGGGTCAATTACCGAAATACCCTTAGTGGGTAAATTACTAAAATACCCTGTATCAGTAAAGTTACCGAAATACCCTCGATGGCTAAAATTATTGAAATACCCCCGATGGGTGAAATTACCATTTTACCCCTAAACAACAAAATGACTGTGCTACCCTTAGTGGTAGTTGAAATGTTGTTTGTATAATTTTTATATATATGTATATGATCGTAATACACTGCATACATAACATATTGCATTGGGTTGGGTTGCTGATTGGAGGAAGTACCGTTCTAGTGGCATCGCCACATATTCTTATTTTAGTGGCTCAGCCACGTATGCTGTTATTAGCAGCTAGGCTGCATTATTGGAGAGTTTGGCTGGGTGGGTCGACATGGTCCCCACATGGAGAGATTGGTTGGTACAGGTGGAGAGTTTGGTTGATATTGTAATATCCCGAAATAGGGGTTGCGAGTTTAGAAAATAACTCGAGTGTTAGTGGGCCTCAGAGTGATTTTAATGTGTTATTAGAGTTCCTAAAGCCCGAGGATAAAATGAGAGCATTTTGGAAATTTTGAAAATTAGGGGTTAAAAATGGAAAATTGTTTAAGGGAGGCCTTAAGTAAAAATTTTGTAAGTTTGGGGCATATAAAATGCCCAGGTAGAGTGGCTTCCGTGTGCCACTTAAGGTTCGGTGCCAAATTTGGTCAAGGGATCGAGTGGCATGGGGCGCATAAGCATTTTATTTTTGTATAATGGCGCTGCCTTAAAGGAGGCCTTAAAAGAAACCGGGGCAGAACCATGTCACAAAACGGCGCCTGGGCGAGGTGGCAAGGACGTTAGCAGCGCGCGGGAGGCTTTCGCAAGGGCTCGAGTTCGAGTCCTGAAGGCAACGATTTCGTTTTGTTTTGTTCTTTTGGAACCAGTAAGGGACGCTTGCGAGTAAGGGTTAAAAGGATTTCCGATGCGGTTGTTAGCATAAATTGAACCTTGGCCGAATGGTTAAGGACCTTGCTGGGAAGCTGCGACTAGGCGGACTCGCGTTCGAGTCCTGGAGTCCGCGCTTGAAGCATTTTATTTTTAGCGCTAAAATGAAGAGAGCTAAGGAAAATAAGGTTTAAAAGAAATTCTCGTCGAAATATGGCATGAAAGTCCCAGTAGAAAATTGGCAGGAAGTCTGGAGGATTCACTCCAGGTCTCGAGTTCGAGACCTGGAGGCTGCACCTGGATCTTTCCTTTTTCCTTCTGGTCCGGCGTGGGAGCTGAGTAGTCTGCATGGCGCATGTAGCATGCATGCGTGAGCCATGCTTTAAGAGAGGCTTGTTATTTTATTTTTTTATTCTTTTGAAAAGTATGGAAATTTGTTAAGTTTTATTTTTTAATTATAAAGGGGTGTTGAGCATGCTATTAAACAAAGAATTTTCTTTGTTTTTATGATAATGGGTTATTATTTTATGGTATATAGGAAATGATGAGGTATGGTTATATTTTATTAGTTTGTTTTTAATGAAGGGAAATAAGATTAAACAATGGATAGTGGTGTTGAAATTGCAAAAGAAAGAGCATGTTTAGGGGACTCCTAGGCCGGCCTTGTGTTTGAGAAAGAATGGCCAAGTTTCATGCTTTTGGTTTTTCTTTCAATTTCATTTTGTCTTGACCGAATGAAGTTTTGGAATTGAGGGCTTCTTGGTTAGCTTTGAGCTTGAGAAAGCAAGGCCAAAACCTTTTCCTTTGTTATATTTTCTTGGCAATATTTGTGCATGGCCGATTGAAGCTTGCTTCAAGGTCTAGTATGGTCGATCTTCTTGTAGCAAAGGAGGAGCCAAATTGTTGGTAAAGTGTCTAGCTCATACTAAACGAATTATTGTTTTTTCTTCCTATTTGCTGGTTTAACCAAATACACCTATTATTTGAAGGATTAAGCGAAGCCCCTCCACTTTTAGACACCTTAACCGAATCTTGATGAAAGGTGCTATCGATTATGTGTTTGTGACATTTTCGAATGTTGGTAAGTATTCCTCTTAAACAGTTGGTTTCTTCTCTCTTTCTTTTGTATGCCGAAATCAAGGCTAGATCTTGATTTCTAAGAATGGCCAAATGAGCTTAAGGCCATACTGATGTGATTCTTTTGTGCCAACTTTAGAGAACACTAAAGGAGCCTTGTGAGGTTCGGCTATTCAAAGAATATTGGTAACTACTAAGGCATGCAAAATCTTTTGGGGCTTGGGAAAATAAACTAGGTAAGTGTTATATACATTTCGGTCAAGGGCCATTGTTCTTAGATATTGATATTAGCCGATTCTAACCACGCTTTAGTAGGACTTTCGATGACTTCGAGAGCAAATCGACAAGATCGAGTGGAGTTTCGGGATCAAAATAAGCTAGGTAAGTGGTTGTAGAATTCGGCCTAAGGCCATGTTTTTGGTACAAAGTGTGACCGATTTCGGTTGTGTGTTCTAGGGGCTAAACAATAAAAGTAACAGAAGCCTTCGAGACTTTAGTTGATATTAGAATCGATAGATCAGGATCTCTCTAAAATCAGGTGCGTAGTTATCGCACTGTTCTTTTGCTTGATAGATATGCTGTAAGTATTATTTTATGTAAACGTATGAGTTGTGCATGTTAGCCGAAATAAAAGCAAACAGTATGGATACTAAGGTAAGTGATCGAATAATCAAGTTAGTGATTACGATATAAACCTATCAGTGATTTGCGAGAAAAAGTGATTATTGATGAATGTAAAATAAAGTGATGACATGTAATGTATATTGTTCTGAATAACATGTGACCATGATAGATAAAATATACATATTTGTTTCGCACGAAATGTTGTTATGGTACATATACGTACGCATGAGACTTGTGATGTGACTATTGGAGAAAAGATGTACACTATGTGAGTGTTCTAATGTTAGCCTCGTGCTACATTCGCGATTGATGATTTGTGAACTGAATGATATGTGGATCACTATGTGATCGGTGGCTTGGCCACGACCTTAAGAAATAATGTGCAAAAGAAAGATATGTGGATCACTTTGTGGATTGAGCTTCGTAATTGTATATTGTAATCATATTTATAATATTGTGTATTCAAATTGCATATTTATAATTATATGATATATATATATATATATGGATTGTATGGATATGGGCCAAGCCCATAAGTGAGGACATGTGTTTTAACTATGCACTGAGTCTTGGTGACTCACTCCATTTTTATTAAACCCTTTCAGGTGGCGCGTAAAGCTTGGACTGGGTCGGAGAGGATACAAAGGTGGCCATGAGGAAATGGACTTTTATGAAAAGGGACGTTTTATTTGATTAATTAAATAATTATATTTTCCGTATTTTGATTAAGTGTGTATTGTAATAAGGCCCACTAAAGTGTTTCAGTTCATTTGTTAAGTATCGTTACTATTATGCCCTATTATGGAAGGATGATTAAAGATTGATTTCAAATGGTTTTATTTTCTCAATAAAGCTTGAAACCGATATGTTTATAACAAACTCCGATTTTTACTTAGAATATTACAAGTCACGAAGATGTTTTATTAAAGGAAACAAATTTTAAACGATTTATCTTTTAAGTAAGAATGTTTTTCGAAAGTGTTCCGCAGTGGCATTCCAAATTCGGTCGGATTAAATGGGCCGGGTTTGGGGTGTTACATTTTGGTATCAGAGCATGGTTCAAAACTCGGCTTTGAGGTTTTGGGCCCGAAAATAGTTTTAGAAAGTGGGCTTTTCAAAATGTGAACTTCTATTTTGAGCTTGTTCTGGCATGGCACCTGTACCTCCGACCCGAAGTCCACCTGGTAAGTACCTCTGACTATTGAGGTATATTGAATATGTGAACTTTATGGCATAATTGGGCTTGTAGATTAGAAAATTTGGGCTATCGAACCCTAAGATTAGTCTATTCAAAAACAAGTACATAAGACTTGAGAACTGAAATGACCGTAGAGGTATAGTGAATAAATGTGTCCCTGCTTATGAACGTGTATGTGATTCTCTGAATAAGAAGTAGCGAACTTGAATCGAACCTATGTGTGATCGAAAGAACCACTTCTAAATACTTTATTCCATAAAATTGTTCGCGGATAATCAGTGGAACAAAATTTATAATGCATAAAACTTTTAAGTAAGATTGTGCGATAAGAGATGAGTCCTAGAGGACATGATCGAGGCAAAATGACCATATCAGAACTCGTTAGATCGGGTCAAAGGGGCTGTTAATGAGGTATCATCCCCACCACCAACTTTGATAAGAAGCAGCAAGATCAGACGAGGGATAATGCTGTCTTGTGCTGCGAGTTTTAGAGATGGTGGCTAGAGAGGGAGAAATATAAGAGCTCGAAAATTTGTTTCCGAGCGACTTTGAGCCAATGGAACGGATTTGTTTTGTGATATATCGGGCGTGGCAACCAGTATGATTGAATATTGGTTGGAAGCAACCAAGCGAGTTATGGATGAACTCGATCTGAGCCCTGAGGAAAAAGTGAAAGAAATGGTGATGCTACTTCGCAACGAGGCGTATCAATGGTGGCTCACAGTTCGAGATAGTGTCACAACGGAGGACCCTAGTCGGAAGTATGTCAAGACGGCATACTAAAAGAAATATGTCAGTATTTACTACACTGATGCTCAGAGGCATGTGTTTTTGGGACTAGTTCAAGGGAACAAGTCCATGGCGAAATACGAGGCTAATTCCTAATGTTAAACCGATATGATCGAGGAATAGTGGCTACAAAACATGAACAATGTGCCCGATTTAAGGACGGATTAAGAGACGGCCTGAGACTGTTGATAGTTCCTCAACAGGAACGGAAACTGCTGTGTTAGTCGAAAAAGCTAAGATAGCTGAAGAGATTAAGGACTCGATGAGATAAAATCGAGATAAGGATATGAACTGTGATAGAAGAAATTTTGAATTGTCTAAATTATCTGAGGATCTTCGGAAAAGACCGAGGGTTGAAAGTTTTACTCATGTGACTAAGCCAGCTATGGGAAATCGGGACCGTCCGTGTGCTCAGTGTGGAAAATATCGTGTCGGCGAGTATTGGAACCAGAAATTGAGAATATTTTAAGTATAAGTCTATAAGAAATTGAATATTGTTAAGGTTAGTTATAACCTTGTGTACATGTTGGAATTCCTGTTATAAAATAGTGAAAGCCGACTGTGGATAAACTTTCTATCATGAAATGTTATTGAAATAACAAGTACAAGTGATATGTGGATTGACTTTCTATCATGAAATGTTATTGAAATAATAAGTACAAGTGATATGTGGATTGACTTTCTATCATGAAATATTATTGAAGTGATAAATACAAAGTGATGTGAATTATATGGTTTATAATTCTGGTCAGCTTGTAATGTGATTCAGATGTTGATAATATTATATTTCGGGCTTTGATGCCTAGCAGGCTTTGTGCCGGTGTATATTTCGGGCTTTGATGCCTAGCAGGCTTTGTGCCGGTGTATATTTCGGGCTTTGATGCCTAGCAAGCTTTGTGCCGGTGTATATTTCGGGCTTTGAAGCCTAGCAGGCTTTGTACCGGTGTATATTTCGGGCTTTGATGCCTAGCAGGCTTTGTGCCGGTGTATATTTCAGGCTTTGATGCCTAGCAGGCTTTGTGCCGGTGTATATTTCGGGCTTTGATGCCTAGCAGGCTTTGTGCCGGTGTATATTTCGGGCTTTGATGCCTAGCAGGCTTTGTGCCGGTGTATATTTCAGGCTTTGATGCCTAGCAGGCCTTGTGCCGGTGTGTATTTCAGGCTTCGATGCCTAACTGGCTTAATGCCGATGATGTGCTATAATAGAAAATTCATGAATCACATACAAGAAGGAACATGTTTGTTACCACAAGCTAAATACTCGGATAAGTGCAAGTCTTTCGTACTTGCAAGGAATAAGGAAAGTTGGTATATTCCCATTTGAATTAAGTAAGATGTGATATAGTTAAAGCTTCGGTAGGACTTTTAATATGAGCAATTGATCTTACCATGGATGTGTATGACATCCGTAATGGAATTTACGTTTAAATATGCTTATGGAGAAGTGGCCATATGTGAAAATGCTAAATGTGAAAGAGTTTGGATGTGTTTGCATATGTGTACATTTGAGTATATGTGATCGACATATGGGGAATTGAAATGTACGGATGTTCGTCAATAAGTAATTTCGAGGACGAAACTATTTTTAAGGGGGGTAGAATTGTAATATCCCGAAATAGGGGTTGCGAGTTTGGAAAATAACTCAAGTGTTAGTGGGCCTCAGAGTGATTTTAATGTGTTATTAGAGTTCCTAAAGCCCGAGGATAAAATGGGAGCATTTTGGAAATTTTGAAAATTAGGGGTTAAAAATGGAAAATTGGTTAAGGGAGGCCTTAAGTAAAAATTTTGTAAGTTTGGGGCATAGAAAATGCCCAGGTAGAGTGGCTTCCGTGTGCCACTTAAGGTTCGGTGCCAAATTTGGTCAAGGGATCGAGTGGCATGGGGCGCATAAGCATTTTATTTTTGTATAATGGCGCTGCCTTAAAGGAGGCCTTAAAAGAAACCGGGGTAGAACCATGTCACAAAACGGCGCCTGGGCGAGGTGGCAAGGACGTTATCAGCGTGCGGGAGGCTTTCGCAAGGGCTCAAGTTCGAGTCCTGAAGGCAACGATTTCGTTTTGTTTTGTTCTTTTGGAACCAGTAAGGGACGCTTGCGAGTAAGGGTTAAAAGGATTTCCGATGCGGTTGTTAGCATAAATTGAACCTTGGCCGAATGGTTAAGGACCTTGCTGGGAAGCTGCGACTAGGCGGACTCGCGTTCGAGTCCTGGAGTCCGCGCTTGAAGCATTTTATTTTTAGCGCTAAAATGAAGAGAGCTAAGGAAAATAAGGTTTAAAAGAAATTCTCGTCGAAATATGGCATGAAAGTCCCAGTAGAAAATTGGCAGGAAGTCTGGAGGATTCACTCCAGGTCTCGAGTTCGAGACCTGGAGGCTGCACCTGGATCTTTCCTTTTTCCTTCTGGTCCGGCGTGGGAGCTGAGTAGTCTGCATGGCGCATGCAGCATGCATGCGTGAGCCATGCTTTAAGAGAGGCTTGTTATTTTATTTTTTTATTCTTTTGAAAAGTATGGAAATTTGTTAAGTTTTATTTTTTAATTATAAAGGGGTGTTGAACATGCTATTAAACAAAGAATTTTCTTTGTTTTTATGATAATGGGTTATTATTTTATGGTATATAGGAAATGATGAGGTATGATTATATTTTATTAGTTTGTTTTTAATGAAGGGAAATAAGATTAAACAATGGATAGTGGTGTTGAAATTGCAAAAGAAAGAGCATGTTTAGGGGACTCCTAGGCCGGCCTTGTGTTTGAGAAAGAATGGCCAAGTTTCATGCTTTTGGTTTTTCTTTCAATTTCATTTTGTCTTGACCGAATGAAGTTTTGGAATTGAGGGCTTCTTGGTTAGCTTTGAGCTTGAGAAAGCAAGGCCAAAACCTTTTCCTTTGTTATATTTTCTTGACAATATTTGTGCATGGCCGATTGAAGCTTGCTTCAAGGTCTAGTATGGTCGATCTTCTTGTAGCAAAGGAGGAGCCAAATTGTTGGTAAAGTGTCTAGCTCATACTAAACGAATTATTGTTCTTTCTTCCTATTTGCTGGTTTAACCAAATACACCTATTATTTGAAGGATTAAGCGAAGCCCCTCCACCTTTAGACACCTTAACCGAATCTTGATGAAAGGTGCTATCGATTATGTGTTTGTGACATTTTCGAATGTTGGTAAGTATTCCTCTTAAACAGTTGGTTTCTTCTCTCTTTCTTTTGTATGCCGAAATCAAGGCTAGATCTTGATTTCTAAGAATGGCCAAATGAGCTTAAGGCCATACTGATGTGATTCTTTTGTGCCAACTTTAGAGAACACTAAAGGAGCCTTGTGAGGTTCGGCTATTCAAAGAATATTGGTAACTACTAAGGCATGCAAAATCTTTTGGGACTTGGGAAAATAAACTAGGTAAGTGTTATATACATTTCGGTCAAGGGCCATTGTTCTTAGATATGGATATTAGCCGATTCTAACCACGCTTTAGTAGGACTTTCGATGACTTCGAGAGCAAATCGACAAGATCGAGTGGAGTTTCGGGATCAAAATAAGCTAGGTAAGTGGTTGTAGAATTCGGCCTAAGGCCATGTTTTTGGTACAAAGTGTGACCGATTTCGGTTGTGTGTTCTAGGGGCTAAACAATAAAAGTAACAGAAGCCTTCGAGACTTTAGTTGATATTAGAATCGATAGATCAGGATCTCTCTAAAATCAGGTGCGTAGTTATCGCACTGTTCTTTTGCTTGATAGATATGCTGTAAGTATTATTTTATGTAAACGTATGAGTTGTCCATGTTAGCCGAAATAAAAGCAAACAGTATGGATACTAAGGTAAGTGATTGAATAATCAAGTTAGTGATTACGATATAAACCTGTCAGTGATTTGCGAGAAAAAGTGATTATTGATGAATGTAAAATAAAGTGATGACATGTAATGTATATTGTTCTGAATAACATGTGACCATGATAGATAAAATATACATATTTGTTTCGCACAAAATGTTGTTATGGTACATATACGTACGCATGAGACTTGTGATGTGACTATTGGAGAAACGATGTACACTATGTGAGTGTTCTAATGTTAGCCTCGTGCTACATTCGCGATTGATGATTTGTGAACTGAATGATATGTGGATCACTATGTGATCGGTGGCTTAGCCACGACCTTAAGAAATAATGTGCAAAAGAAAGATATGTGGATCACTTTGTGGATTGAGCTTCGTAATTGTATATTGTAATCATATTTATAATATTGTGTATTCAAATTGCATATTTATAATTATATGATATATATATATATGGATTGTATGGATATGGGCCAAGCCCATAAGTGAGGACATGTGTTTTAACTATGCACTGAGTCTTGGTGACTCACTCCATTTTTATTAAACCCTTTCAGGTGGCGCGTAAAGCTTGGACCGGGTCGGAGAGGATACAAAGGTGGCCATGAGGAAATGGACTTTTATGAAAAGGGACGTTTTATTTGATTAATTAAATAATTATATTTTCCGTATTTTGATTAAGTGTGTATTGTAATAAGGCCCACTAAAGTGTTTCAGTTCATTTGTTAAGTATCGTTACTATTATGCCCTATTATGGAAGGATGATTAAAGATTGATTTCAAATGGTTTTATTTTCTCAATAAAGCTTGAAACCGATATGTTTATAACAAACTCCGATTTTTACTTAGAATATTACAAGTCACGAAGATGTTTTATTAAAGGAAACAAATTTTAAACGGTTTATCTTTTAAGTAAGAATGTTTTTCGAAAGTGTTCCGCAGTGGCATTCCAAATTCGGTCGGATTAAATGGGTCGGGTTTGGGGTGTTACAGATATGGGTTGGGTTATGTTTCCATTGCATTTGATATGATATAGGGCTTAGGCCCAGATTGTTACCGAGTGGGGCTTAGGCCCAGACTGATACCGTATGGGCTCGGGCCCAGACTGTGACCGTATTAGGGGATTACACACTGAGTTCTTGTAACTCACCCCTTTTTCCTTAACTGTGCAGGTAATACCCTGTCCTAGAGGATTTGGAGCTGCAAGGGACTCAGGCCACACGACCGACATACTTTAAAGCTGAACTTAGCAACTCTATTTTTACCTTAATTTAATCATTGGGTTAATAATTTATGTAAAAAGGCCATTGGATTTTTTTTAACTTTTATTTGGTATTTCTTTTAATTACAAACTGCTAATATATTAAACACGGGTTTTTTTTAAAGTAATAACTACTGTTTTCAAAATATCACGTTTCCGCAACTATTTAAGTTATACTTCTGCAACAAACAAAGTTTTGAAAATAATAATATTTCTGCAAGAAAATTAACTTTGAGCAAATCTTGTTTTTGGTAAGCAACAAAATTCGGGATTTTTAAATGGTAGAAAGTTTTAAATTGAGGAAGGGTTTTTAATGA
This sequence comes from Gossypium australe, assembly GCA_005393395.2. Taxonomy (NCBI): domain Eukaryota; kingdom Viridiplantae; phylum Streptophyta; class Magnoliopsida; order Malvales; family Malvaceae; genus Gossypium; species Gossypium australe. The sequence continues at coordinate 102,284,524 of CM016623.1, forward strand.
ACGCGTAGTTTTAAACAACCTTTTGATGTGACATGCTAGATCCTACCATAACGTCTAGGCTGGGTTTGGGGTGTTACATTTAGTGGTATCAGAGCCCAGTTGCAAAACTCGGGTGTGGAATGGGTTTTGAAAATTTTTCCTTAACTGTTAAAAATTTGGTTGGGAAGTGATAGTGTTATTGAAAGTGTGGCACACCGAGTCTCCGGCACCAGATCTGTAAGTTTTCTAACATTATATTATGTTATTTGATGAAATGACTGTATTTGGAAACTACTAAGGATAGTAGTAGCATACTGAACTCCTTAGTTATAGAAACTAAGACTATAGGAGACTGAAATTGTAGTGAATTCGATCTGCGAGAACAATCTTAATTACTGTCTTCCATAAAATATGTGTTAATAATTATAAGAACTATAAGCTGATTCATAAAATTCTTAAATCAAATAAGTACGCTACGATGATATGAGCACAAGAGGTCGTCGAAGGGGTACACACGGCCGTGGTAGAGGCCGTGGTGCTAGGGCTAGGTCCTTAGCATCAGGACATATGCCTGAAAAGGAAGTGTCGGCATCACCAATGACTGAAACGGGGTCTCATGACTGAGCCTGTGGGGATGATGCTTTGTCCCAAGCAGTGTTACGAGTACTGGGTCAGTGGGCCGAGGGTCAATTTCTGAACGACTCCGGTCGAACGAGGCAAAAATTTTCAGGGGCATCTCTGGTGTAGCCCCGAATGTAGCAGAATATTGGTTAGAGGCTGTCGAGCGAATAATGGATGATCTTGACTGCACGATGGAGCAAAAACTAAAAGGAGCAGTGTCTTTACTGCAGGATGAAGCATATCAATGGTGGCTTACCGTGAGAGAAGGCACGCAAGCCGACCGGTTGACATGGGACTTCTTTAAGACGGCCTTCCAAGGAAAATATGTTGGGGCAAGTTATGTGGATGCCCGGAGAAAGGGGAATAAGTTTGTAGCAGAATATGAGGCAAAGTTTCTGCGATTGAGCCGGTATGCTTGGGGCATAGTCGCTACTGAGTACAAGCATTGCGTGCGGTTTGAGGATGGTCCCCAAGATGAGTTGCGGGTACTGATAGCCCCACAGATGGAAAGGGACTTTGCTGCTCTGATTGAGAAGGAAAAGATTGCTGAGGATATGAAACGCTCTAAGCGTCAAAACCGTAAGAAGGAAAGGGGCAGAAGTGAGAGGGATTTTGGGCCCTCAAGTTCTTTTGGTGGGCCTAAAAAGAGGCTTAGGTTTGATGGGCCAGTCTGAGTTGGGGTTCTAGTTGTTGTTAGTCGACCGCAGCCTTGCATTGAGTGTGAGAGACCTCATTTGGGAGAGCGCTGGAAAAGAACTAGGGGGTGTTTCAGATATGGGTCCATGGATCATCAGTTTAGAAACTGTCCTCGGGAGCCTGTTCAGAGGCAAGCAGCAGGTCAGGGCTATGTGCAGCCAGGGAGAGGTGGTCAGCAGCCACCGAGAGGTCGTGGTCCACCCAGAGGGGGAAATGGGTTTGGACGAGGTCATGGAGCACCAGGCAGATGTGGTGGTAATACAGAGGCGAGACAACTAGCTTTGGTTTATGCTGCTCGGCGTCGAGAGGATAGCGATGCTCCTGACGTCATAACTGGTACATTCCTCATTCATAATGTACCATATACAGCTTTAATTGATATTGGGTCTACACACTCGTATGTTGCATGTACTGTGTCTGGAACTTTGGGTATACAATTCGAACTTACTTATAGAGAAATGTCAGTGATTATTCCACTGGGACAATCGATCAGAGTGAATATCTGTCTTTCCAGCAGATTTGATGGAACTGCCGTTTGGTGAGTTCGATCTTATTTTGGGCATGGATTGGTTAGTGAAACACCGTGCGAATTCGGATTGTGTTGCTAAGCGTATGGCATTGAAGTCTTCGGAGGTGGTCGTGATAGGGGAGCCAAGGGATTATTTATCTAATGTAATCTCAACATTAAGGGCCGAGAAGTTGGTTCGCAAAGGTTGCGAGGCGTTTCTAGCTTATGCCAGCACATCTGATGTTAAGGGTTTGTCCGTTGGGGATGTCAGAACAGTAAAGGAATTTTTAGATTTTTTCCTGAAGAGCTTCAGGGTTGCCTCCAAATCGTGAGGCCAAATTCAGCGTTGAGCTCCTACCGGGAACGGCTCCTATATCCATTGCCCCTTATAGGATGGCGCCGAAGGAGCTGGTAGAATTAAAGGCTCAAATCCAAAAGTTACTGGATCGAAGATTCATCTAACTGAGTGTGTCTCCGTGGGGAGCAACGGTATTGTTCGTGAAGAAGAAGGATGGGTCAATACGCATGTGTATCGATTATCGTCAATTGAATAAACTAACGATTAAGAACAAGCACCTGTTACCAAGGATAGACGATCTATTTGATCAGCTGCGAGGAGCTTCGATTTTCTCTAAGATAGATCTTAGATCATGGTACCATCAGCTAAGGGTTAAAGAGGCAGATGTGTACAAGACAGCATTCAGGACTCGTTATGGACACTACGAGTTCCTGGTCATGCCGTTTCGGTTAACGAATGCACCAGCTGCTTTCATGGATATGATGAACCGGGTCTTCCAACCCTATTTAGACCGGTTTGTGGTAGTGTTTATAGATGATATTTTGGTATATTCAAGAACTGAGGAGGAGCATGATTCACATCTCCGGGTTGTTCTGCAGATATTGAGAGAAAAGTAGCTTTATGCCAAATTCAGCAAGTGCGAGTTTTGGTTGCGAGAGGTGACATTTTTGGGTCATGTCGTGTCTGCCGAGGGGACTAGGGTTGATCCTCAGAAATTTGAGGTTGTATTAGATTGGAAGCCACAGAAGTCAGTATCTGAGATTCGAAGTTTTCTGGGTCTGGCTGGGTATTACAGACGGTTTGTTGAGGGGTTTTCACTGATTGCTGCCCTCCTAACTAAGTTACTTTGTAAGGGAGTATCATTTGTTTGGACTGATAAACAGCAGGAGAGTTTTGAGAAACTGAAAAAGATTCTGACTGAAGCCCCACTATTAATACAGCCTGAGGCTAGAAAGGAATTCATTGTCTACTGTGATGCGTCGCACGCGGGTCTAGGATGTGTGCTGATGCAAGAGGGTAAAGTGGTGGCTTATGTGTCTCGTCAGCTTAGGCCGCACGAGGTGAATTACCCCACTCATGACTTGGAATTAGCTGCGGTGGTATTCGCACTAAAGATTTGGAGACACTACTTGTACGGGGAGAAGTCGATCATCTATACCGACCATAAAAGTCTTAAGTACCTCCTTACTCAGAATGAGTTGAACCTTAGGCAACGAAGATGGATAGAGTTACTTAAGGAGTATGATTGCTCGATTGAGTACCATCCGGGAAAAGCTAACGTGGTAGCGGATGCACTGACTCGTAAGGTGGTATCTGATTTAACAGCGATGTTTGCTCGTCTCAGCCTATTTGAGGATGGTAGTCTGTTAGCTGAACTACCAGTGAAACCGACTTGGGTTGATCAAATTAAAGAGAAGCAGTTACTGGATGAATCGTTGGTTCCTCGTTTTCAACTGGTGAAGAAGGGAGAGACTATGGGTTTTGGCTGAATAGTGAAGGAGTATTATGCTTCCATGGAAGAGTTTGTGTACCGAGGGATTCTGAGTTAAGGCAGTCTATTCTGCGGGAGGTACATAGTAGCCCATACGCTATGCATCCCGATGGAAACAAGTTATATCAAGATCTACGTGAACTATACTGGTGGCCAGGACTTAAGTGTGAGGTTACCGATTTTCTAAGTAAATTTTTGGCGTGCCAGCAAGTGAAGGCTGAGCATCAACTGCCTTCTGGATTACTGCGGCCTGTTAAAATTCCACTCTGGAAGTGGGAGAGGCTAACCATGGATTTTGTTAGTGGGCTACCCCTGACGTCTACTAAGAAAGATTCGGTATGGGTAATTGTTGATCGATTGACTAAATCTGCCCACTTCCTACCGGTCCGCACTGATTACTCATTGCAAAAGTTGGCCAAGTTATACGTGGCTGAGATTGTGAGGTTACATGGGGTACCAGTGTCTATCATCTTGGACAAGGAACCGAGATTCACATCACGATTCTAGAGAGTGTTACACAAAGCTTTGGGTACAAGGCTAGATTTCAGCACGGCATTTCATCCGCAGACTGATGGTCAGTGGGAAAGGGTAATATAGATTTTGGAAGACATGCTAAGAAGATGTGTGATTGATTTCAAGGGCAGTTGAGAGGACTATCTATTGTTAGCGGAGTTTGCTTTTAACAACAGTTACCAATCCAGTATTCAGATGGCACCGTATGAGGCGTTATATGGTCGTAGGTGTCATACCCCTACTTGTGGGACAGAATTGGGTGAGCAACGAATGTTGGGACCGGAATTAGTAGCTGAAACCGAGGTGAAGGTGAAGTTGATTCATGAACTATTAAAAGAAGCATCTGATAGGCTGAAGTCATCTACTGATTTAAAACGTAAAGAGATCGAGTATGCAGAGGAAGAGTATGTTTTCTTAAAGGTCTGACCATGGAAGAAGGTTCTGAGATTTAGACAGAAAGGCAAGCTGAGCCCTAGATTTATCGGACCTTACCAAATAGTAAAGCTTGTGGGACTGGTTGCCTATCAGCTGGAACTACCTCCTTAGTTAAATCGTATACATAATGTGTTCCACGTTTCAATGCTGAGGAGATATCGTTCTGATCCTTCCCATATAGACCCGGTGGAGGAGATCGAGGTAATACCTGATCTGACATTTGAAGAAGAACTGGTGCAGATATTGGATCGTAATGTTAAGGTGCTAAGAAGGAAATCAGTTCCGCTAGTCAAGGTGCTGTGGCGTAATCACGGTTCAGAGGATGCCACGTGGGAGCCTGAAGAAGCGATGCGACAGCAATACCCTCACCTCTTTTGATCAGGTAAATTTTGAGGCCAAAATTTCTTTAATGGGGGTAGAGTTGTAACATCCCAAAAATTAGGGGTTTGTAATTTTTGCTTAAATTCATGTTGTGCTTGAACGGCTAGCTATTTGAGTGTGTTTGGGGGTCCTATAAAGGCCTGGGTTCGAGTCTAAGCTTTAGAAAAATTTTAGTTTTTGGCCCTTAAGGGGAAGAGGGTTGTTTACAGTAGGACTAGAGTATAATTGTGTGCGTTAAGATGACACAAAAAGGGCTTGTGGCTTGTGGCTATGGCATCAATGAAGTAGCATGGGGGAGTGGGGTTCGAATCCCACTAATTGTAATAGGAGGCTTTTATTTTGTGACTGGAGAGTGGAGGAAGCAGAGTTCGGATCAAACTCTTCAAGGGGAGTTGGAGACATGGTCAACAAGTTTGAATGGGAGGCTAGGAGTGATTCAAGGAGAAGATAGTGGAGAAAATCAAATAAGGGAGGAGAGTGGGAGAGTTGGCCGAATGTGGGAGTGTGGTTAAGGGGGGAGATTTTGACTAGGGGTGGCATTTGGAAGCATTTTCGGCAGCTTTGAGTGTGAGTAGAAACTGAAACCCCTTTTTGTTCTTGAGGTCCTCCTTTTTGTTCCTTTCGGGTTTTCCTTCTCTGGAGCATTTCGTGCACCTTTCTTTACCTTTTGTGTATTTTTCTTTTATTCTCCTCTCCTTGCTAGTTGCCTATCATAAACTTTTGTCACTCGTTTTAGCTCCCACTTGTTTGGCCGAATCTTCTTCTTCCCATCTCTCTTCACATTTCATCCGTTTTCTTTTCTTTTATTCTAAGCCGTATAGCCACACTTCTTCCTCTTCGATTTCCCTTTAATCGAACATCAATTCTTCTTAAAGCTTTGGTCCTCTTTCTGTTGGCCGAATCTAGTAAGCCTAATCTTCATAATCTCTTTATCCCGAATCTTTTACTCCTTGGTGGCTGGGGCCAGATCCTATTGACAAACAACTAACGTTTGTCGTCGACCTTTGGTATTGGTAAGGGTAGAGTAGTTCAAGTGCTTTCTTAATTCGTTGTTAGTGGGTATTCTTGTGACTTTTTGAGTAAACATCGGTCTCCCTCTTTTCTCTATGGGGGCCGAATGTTGGATGGTGGCTAACTTGCGCTCTTGTTCTTCATTGCTAGAGACCCGTTTTCATTAGCCAAGGAATAGGGCCGATTACCGTTGCGCTGTAAGAGATCGTGTCTTGTGGTAAGTGAATTTGGTTGAGTAGTATATCTCGATACTATGGATTTTTGAGGGCGTTGAGATTAACTAATGGTCATTGTTATCATAGGTGCATCGGGGAGTGTCTCAATCGGCAATCCAAAGCAGGTGTGTAATCTCACACCACTGTTATTCTGTTAATACGATGTTCTGTGAATCAGTTAATAGCCAAAATACTGAAAAGCCGAAATAGCGGCATTTGAGACCACTCGAGCATGCGAGCGCTCGTAGTGATAAACCGAGCCACGACGATGGCAATAGACCTTTAGGAGTGCCACGATTTCTCTCGTGGGACTTAGGATGTATGGGCCTTGTTGAGCCGAAGTGGACTAGTGGACCCAATGGGTTAACGGGCGACAGTGGTGAAATCCATGATAAGTGCCGGATGATCGGTGCGGCTGCGAAGTCCGCAGAATCGTGACTGAAAATGGGCTGAATAGGCCACACGAGCGTGTGGGCCCGCTTGGGCTGAAATTGGGCTTTGGGCCCAATTGCACCGTTTTGACCAGAAATAGAACCTGTGTCGCTCGAGGCGACAGTCGGCCTCCAGAAAGGCTGTAGATGAGTAAATTACTGAAATACCTTTAGTGGGTAAATTATCGAAATACCCTTAGTGGGTAAATTATCGAAATACCTTTAGTGGGTAAATTACCGAAATACCCTTAGTGGGTAAATTACCGAAATACCCTCTATGGGTAAAGTTATCGAAATACCCTCGATGGGTAAAATTACCGAAATACCCCTGTGGGGTGAAATTATCGTTTTACCCCTAAACGAAAAAATGACCGTGATACCCTTAGTGGTAGTTGAAATTTTGTTTGTGTAATTTTTATATATCTGTATATGATCGTAATACATTGCATACATAACATATTGTATTGGGTTGGGTTGCTGATTGGAGGAAGTTCCGTTCTAGTGGCATCGCCACATACCGTTCTAGTGGCATCGCCAAATATTCTTATTTTAGTAGCTCGGCCATGTATATCGTTATTAGCTGCTAGGCTACATTATTGGAGAGTTTGGCTGGGTGGGTCGACATGGTCCCCACATGGAGAGATTGGTTGGTACGGGTGGAGAGTTTGGTTGGTATTGTTTGGGTTACATGTCCATTGCATTTGATATGATATAGGGCTTAGGCCCAGATTGTTATCGAGTAGGGCTTAGGCCCAGACTGATACCGTATGGGCTCGGGCCCAGACTGTGATGGTATCAGAGGATTACACACTGAGTTCTTGTAACTCACCCGTTTTTCCTTAACTGTACAGGTGATCCCCAGTCATAGTGGATTTGGAGCTGCAAGGGAATCAGAGGTGGCCACACGACCGACATACTTTAAAGCTGAACTTAGCAACTCTATTTTTACCTTAATTTAATTATTGGGTGAATAATTTATGTAAAAAGGCCATTGGATTTTCTTTTTAACTTTTATTTGGTATTTCTTTTAATTACAAGCTGCTAATCTATTAAACACGGTTTTTTTTAAAACAATAACTACTGTTTTCAAAATATCATGTTTCCGCAACTATTTAAGTCAGACTTCTGCAACAAACAAAGTTTTGAAAATAATAATATTTCTGCAAGAAAATTAACTTTAAGCGAATCTTGTTTTTGGTAAGCAACGAAATTCAGGATTTTTAAATGGTAGAAAATTTTAAATTGAGGAAGGGTTTTTAATGAACGCGTAGTTTTAAACAACCTTTTGATGTGACATGCTAGATCTGGCCATAACGTTTAGGCCGGGTTTGGGGTGTTACAAGACATCTTTCAGAACTTGTTACGGTCATTATGAGTTTCTGGTAATGCCATTTGATTTAACTAATGCCCTGCTACTTTTATGGATTTAATGAAAAACTTAAATGCCAAAAAATAATACCAAAATAATTGAAGAAATTTTAAAGAAAAACTGGAATGCCAAAAAATTCATAATGGGAGCTCCAAATGTTGAATCCGAGCCTAGTCCTGAGGATTATCTGTAAGGAGTAAACTGAAGGTGAGCTTAAAAAGCCCAGTGTGAGCCTAAACAATATAAGCATTTAATCAATCAAATAGGCACACAATTATTGTACAATTCAACTAATTTATCATGGCATTTTACATATGTATATGGCATGTTCAATGATTCAATGCAATAATCTTACCCATTCGTCCGTTACACACCCCGAGTTCCCCAGAACCTGTCATTCGAAGTCTAAAATCGTAAGGGCTTAAGCTCGTTGTGGTTAAAACCAATAATAACAGTATATAGATAAAACCACAGATAAAAATGTGGACAATCTACCAGTAAAAATGAGAAAAATCGCCCAATCTCCTCAAATCTCTAGTGCAGTGCACTAACAACAGTATTACGAACTTTAAATGCCACCTGGTTCTCCACGAAACTCCACCATCAACCACAAATACTGACCCCATGCAAATGCAATTATGACATGCAATCAATAAAGCACATCATGCTATAAATAATAGTTCAGTACAATGACATGTTTGTGATGCTTTTTGATAAACAGTATCGGGGTATGTCTTGCATACTTTCAATTATCATATTCAATGACATGCGTACATGCTTTCAACGCAATCAATATCAAATTCTGTTTGTAACATAATTACATACATAGCACAAATTTAATCATGGCAGCTTACATGCACATTAAACAGTGACATCTAACAATCAACTTTCTAAATAATTGTGTACCTAACACGGCACCTCACTTATTAGCATTACCAAACCAAAATCATCAAGTAAATGATACTATTTAAATATATATTAATTTAGTTTCTATGTTATTTAGACTTAGGAAAAACTTACACCTGATAAGCATAAATTTCTAAGCCCTAACTTAAATCTGTAGCTCTTAATACTTAAATTCGATCAAAACTCGCTTAGATCTTTTCACAACAAAAATTATTCATAAAAAAAAACAACCCACCAAATGCCCCCATAAGGTTCAGCCACAGTAGTTATATTAACTGAAATTTTAGATCCAAAACTGATATTAACACTTACACTATTCAGTTTTCGACAAATTCGCGAACAACTTCCATGATAATATGGCTACTCCATAAAGGTCAAATCCGGACCTTGAATCAAACAAACATGAAAAGGAAAGAACTTAAAAGATTTGACCATGTCAAGAACTATTCGATCATTACGGCATATGAAAAGAAGAAATAATAAACTTAGATTTGACAAGTACAAAATAAAAATTATGCACTTACGCTATTGATCGGATCCGTGATGACAAGGAAATTCAAGAAATAGATTCGACTCGTCCCAGTGGCTTAGCACCACAGTGGGTTGGCCCCACATTTGATAAACGGGATTGTCGCCAATGATTTGGTATCACAACGTGGGTTGGCCCCACATATGGATTATTCGTGACTTTGGGTCACCAGTGGTTTGGCACCACCAGTGGTTTGGTACCACACGGGGTAGAAAACGGAGTTGCGGATGGCTAGGTTTGGGTGCATGATATGTTGCTTGATTATGATTTGTGTAAGCATGTTGCAATAATCGGGAGGGGGATTATGCACTGAGTCTTGGTGACTCACCTTCTCCCTTATCTTTTCAGGTGATTCGTAGATCGCGGATTTAGGAGCCGGGTGGACTCGAGGTGGCCATTCGATATTTGCTTCGATTTTACATGGACTTTTGACTTGGGTACTTTACTTTGAATTTCGGGTTTTATTTGGGTTTTGTAATAAGGCCATTGGTTATTTTTATTTTGGATTATTTTATCTGCTTTAGATTTGATTTCAAATATGACTAAGTAAATTACTTGACTTGTTTTAATAACCTAAAATACAAAGTTTTCTAAACATTACCACCGGGTAATACATTTCACATGATAACAAAGCCAACCTAAATGATTTTCGAATCTAAGTTTTTCAAAGCTCAAGTGCAAACGGTTTAAAAATTAACGAAGCTAAAAACCACTCGGGTTTTAGTTGATATAAATGTTTTCTTAAGTAATGAATCACGAACGAGTTTTGAAAAGGCTTTTCGGGATTTCAAAGCAACTTAACGTCTTTCAACTATACGTACATCGAATTCCTCCAAACACAAAGCAATCAGAGGGTTTTCACTGAAAATAACACCGGTAACTTGTTCTCTTCGAAACGTTTTCACTCTGTGACATGCCAGATTCAGTCGTGGTGTGTTGACCGGGTTTGGGGTGTTACAATCAAAATCTACACTTAGCCAAAAATGACCATTTTGCCCTTGTACTATGGCAAGATTATGATTTTACCCCTAGGCTCGTAAGTCATTTTCAACACATTTTCTCTATAAGCAAACTTAGCTGAACATTTATTCCTCCTACAACAACCCCTAAAACCATTTATTTGATGCACTTATTACACAATTTCAATCTTCGAATTCAAGTCCTAATTAGGTGTTTTCATGCTAACACCTTTCACAGAGGTTGTTTCTTATCTCCCTAACATTCATTTTCTTCTATAAAAACTCAGCTAACAACATAAATACTCTCATGGCAAGTCCCAAGACTTTCAAGCATATTACAATTTGGTCCCCTCATTAGCTAGCTTAAGCTTTGGGGAATCCAAAAGTACAAAATCCATTAAAAAAAACCTCAAAAATTACTTACTTGCTAGGGAATATGTTGGCTGAAAGTTTGAGCTTCAAAACCCTTGTTTTCTCTTTAAATTTTTCAGTTGATGAAGGTGGATGAATAGTGAAAAGATGATAACATCTTTATTCATCTTATTCTATTCATTTTTACCACCTAATATCCACCAAATTTGACCTACATTAAAATCTTGTCTCTCTAGCTCCTATATGGCCGGCCATCACTAATTCAATGGCCTAATATAACTTTAAGGACCTCAAATTTATAGTCTTTAGCTATTAAGCACCTCTACCACTTATAATAGAACTTTTGCACTTAATGCGATTTAATCTTTTTTCACAATTAAACATGCTATCGCTTAAATTAAAGCACCAAAATTTTCATATAGCCTTATAATAATATCATAACATATAAAATATCACAAAATAATTTTCCTTAACCTCGATTTAGTGGTCTCAAAACCGTTGTTCCGACTAGCCCTAAAATCGGTCTGTTACAATCTTACCGTTGAATAGTGGCACAATGGATAGTGGCACCCCGTGCAATCTCACAATATCATAAATATAAAGCTCAACTAGTTTATCAAGTGAGAAATTAGATTGTACCAGAATAAAATGGGCTGATTTCTTCAATCTGTAACTTAAGACTTCTTTCTCGGAGTCAATGGCAACCCTGAAACAAAATCCATCATCACTCTATCCCATTTCCACTCAGGAATCATTATCGGTTGTAACAAGCCAGATGGCACTTGATGTTCAGCTTTAACTTGCTGACAGATTAAACATTTTGATACAAAATCTGAGATATCTCGCTTCATACCAGGCCACCAATAATGTTGCTTCAAATCATGGTACATCTTTGTACTTCACGGATGAATAGATAGGCGACTGTTATGTGCTTCTTTCAATATCAACTGAATCAACTCTAAATTCCTCATAACCCAAATCCGATCTCGATATCTCAAACAATTATCAACATCAACTCGAAATTCAGAATCGGAGTTCAAACCATACTGAGCTCGTTTCATTAACATTTCATTATCAACTTTCTGAGCATTACATATTTGTTGTATAAACAACGGTTTCACTTTCAATTCAGCCAAAACTGAACCATCACCAGACAAGTCTAAATGAGCATTCATCGCACGCAATGTAAATAGCGATTTTTGACTCAATGCATCAACAACAACATTGGCTTTACTCGGATGATAATCTATCACAAGCTTACAGTCTTTCAACAGTTCTAACCATCTTCTCTGTCTCAAATTCATGTCTTTCTGAGTCATCAAATATTTCAGACTTTTATGATCATAAAACACATGGCATTTTTCACTGAAAAGATAATGACGCCAAATTTTCAAAGCAAACACAATAGCAGCTAACTCAAGATCATGCATCGAATAATTCTTTTCATGTGGTTTCAACTGCCTCGAGGCATAAGCTATAACTTTGCCTCCCTGTATCAAAACACATCACAGACCATTCAACGAAGCATCACTATAAATGACGAACTCTTTACCCGATTCTGATTGTACCAAAACTGGAGCTTCAGTTAAAAGGGCTTTCAACTGGTCAAAGCTTTTCTGACATTTATCGGACAATTCAAATTTCACATCTTTCTAAAGCAATTTAGTCGACGGAGTAGCAATCATTGAAAAGCTTTTTACGAACCTTCGATAATAACCGGCAAGTCCCAAAAAACTGCAAACTTTAGACACATTTTTAGGAGGCTTCCTTCCAAAATAGTTGAAATTTTGCTCGGATCAACTCGTATACCAAATGCTGATACAATATGTCCCAGAAAACTAACTCCATACAACAAGAACTCACATTTACTAAAATTTGCATACAATTGCTTATCTCACAGAGTTTGTAGCACAATTCTCTGATGTTCAGCATGCTCAGTTTCATCATGCGAATAAATCAAAATGTCGTCAACGAATACAACAACAAATCGATCTAAATACGATCTAAAAATTCTATTCATCAGATCCATAAAAACAGCAGGAGCATTTGTTAGTCCGAAAGGCATAACTAAAAACTCATAATGCCGTACCTCATTCTGAAAGTAGTTTTCGGAATATCTGAATCTTTTACTCGCAACTGATAGTATCTCGATCTCATGTCTATCTTTGAAAACACGGTAGCTCCTTTCAGCTGATCAAACCAATCATCAATTCTAGGCAGAGGATATTTGTTCTTTATAGGTTCAACTGACGGTAATCGATACACATTCTCATCTGCCATCTTTCCTTTTCACAAATAGAACGGGAGCACCCCAAGGTGAGAAACCCGGCCGTGCAAATCCTCTATTGGTTAACTCTTGCAACTGTGTCTTCAACTCTTTCAATTCTGTTGGTGCCATTCTGTACGGAGCTATAGAGATAAAAGTTGTTCCCGGCAATAAATCAATACCAAATTCAACTTCACGTATCGGAGGTAATCCCGGTAGTTCTTCAGGAAATACATCAGGAAATTCACAGACAACTGACACTGATTTAACTTTCTTTTCAGTCACTTTCGAATCAACCACATAACCAAAATAAGCTTCGTAACCCTTTTTCACATAACTCTGAGCTTTCATCCCTTATATCACAGTCGATAACCCATTCAAAATTCAATCTGAACCATTTCATCGTTCTGACATCTCAAATCAATGATCTTTCTTTTGCAGTTCACAACAGTATCATGAAAAGTTAACCAATCCATACCCAAAATTATATCAAACTCATCAAATGGTAATAGCATCAGATCAGCCGGAAAACAAACATCTCGAAACATCAATGGATAGTTCTTGCATACTTTGTCAACCAAGACACATTTACCTAAGGGGTTCGATACTTTAACAACAAATTCAATAGACTCCACAGGAAAAGTCTTACTGGATACTAAGTTCATGCATACATACGAATGAGTAGACCTTGGATCTATCAATGTTATCACAGAAGTATCATAAAAAGTAAATGCACCCGTAATAACATCTAGAGACGAAGCTTCCTCACGGGCTCGAATGGCGTAAGCTCTGGCAGGTACTCTAGCTTCAGATCTCGCAACTGTATCTTTTGTAGCTCTTTGACTACCACTAGCATTTCTTGTGTTTCGAGAAGGTCTACCTCTAGTTGAAACATTATCTGTACCTCAAGTTGAAACATTATCTGGCTCGGATTCTGTACAATCTCTTGTTCAACAGACTCAGGACAATCTCAAATGAAATGGTCTAATGATCCATATCTGAAACATGCTCGATCATTAAATCTGTAATTACCCATATGTCTTTGACCACAATGCTTACATTCAGGTCACTCAAATTGGACATTTCCTACACTAGCCACCAAAGTTGTTGGAACTTTGAAGTTCGACTGTGATCTAGCTCAATCTCTGTTCGAATGTCCCACATTAGTTTTTGAACGGCTATGCTCATCTCTGAATTTCTTTGAAGCAGACTGGAATGATTTACTCGAAAATCTCTTTCTCACATCTTTGGCATCAGACTCAGCTTTTCTTTTATCTTTCCCGAGTGCTTCATCTTTACACGCTCGACCGACAAGCACAACAAATTCTTTTATTTCCATAATTCCAACTAGCAAACTGATATCTTCATTCAGGCCATCTTCAAATCTTTTACACATTATTTCTTCTATCGAAACACATTCCAGGGCATATTGACTTAATCTCACGAATTCTCGCTTATATTCAGTGACGGACATACGACCCTGTTTCAATTCCAGAAACTCTTTTTGCTTTTGATCTATAAATCTCTAGCTGATATATTTCTTTCAGAACTCAGACTGAAAGAAATCCCATGTAACACGTTCTTTTGGAACAACAGAAATCAAAGTCTTCCACCATTGATAAGCTGCATCTCGTAACAAGGAAACATCACATTTCACACATTCATCAGGAGTCAATGACATTTTATCAAACACTCGAATTGTGTTCTCGAGCCAAAACTCAGCTCTCTCAGTATCATCATCACTAGTGGCCATGAACTTTCAGCCCCATATTTACGGATTTTATCAACCAGAGGCCTATTCATCAGATTCAAATTCATAACCGGTGGTACAGCAGAAGTCTGAGGAGGATTAGGCGGGGGCGGAGGTTGTAAAATAGCCAGATTTGTTCTAACGTATTGAGTGAACCACTCATTCATCATTTGGAAGAAAGCTTGTTTAGCCTCTCCTTCCTGACCACTAGTAGCCGGTCTCGAATCAGAGTGCGTTGTCTTTTGAGTAGGAGCAGGCACATTACTTTCAACGTCGTCAGGTACAGCTCTTTTAGGATCCATTTACTATACAAAAACACATTTTATACGCCAGGATTCATCACACTATCACAGTTCGTATATATGGCATGTATAGATAGACTCTCATACACTACGTTAGTCCTAGAATCGACTAAACCGTAGCTCTGATACCAATCAAATGTAACACCCCTAACCCATAACCATTGCTAGTCTAGGGTTAAAGGCATTACCGAACAAATCGGATCTTATACAAACATTTCATGTCATAATTTAACCAATCAAATCAAAGTGTCCCTTTAATAGATCTATGAGACCTTAAACATGCATTAGAACGAGGTTGGGACTAGACCGAACACATACGAAAATTTTTGAAAATTAAACATTTTTCAAAGCTACAGAGGTTACATGCCCGTGTGGGCAGGCCGTGTGCCTCACACGGCCTCAGACACGCCCGTGTGTCGTGGCAAAACAGGGCATACATACTGACTTATACACATGGCCTGAGACACGCCCGTGTGTCTCCACCGTGGTCGACACTGACTTGCACAACACGGCCAGTCACACGCCAGTGTGTCCAGCCCGTGGTCGAAATTGACTTGTTTTGAAACTCAACCACTAATGATACGATCGAGCCACACGCCCATGTGCTTAGCCGTATGGACAAATATAAGCCATTTGCAAGGCCATTTTTCCACCCACACTTTGGTTTATACCTTCAAGCACATACAAGCATCATTCCGAACACCAAAAGCAACCAATTCATACCAAAATGTTCATCTTTTATAACCATTCAAGAGCATATCTATCAAACCAACTTATGCTACATTTATTTCATTCTTATCTCAATCATTACTAAGTATAAACCATTCAAAAACTTACCAATTCATTATGACATCTTGCCATCTATAATATGCCAATATTGCATCATAAAACTTATCATAAATTTAGCCATCAAACCATACCAAATTATGCAACATATAGCATGAACTACTCATTCACATCATATTCATTAACTAGCCATAGCACATGGCTATTTATACATCTTCCAAAACATATCAAAACTCACTAGACTATACATGCCATGCTTTAATATATACACTTTCAAAAGGTACCAAAATAGAGATTGATAGTGTGGTGACGATCCTCGACGATCCCCGAGCCTTCTGTAGCTTTAATGATCTATAAAACAAAGCAAACACACACAAAGTAAGCTTTCAAAAGCTTAGTAAGCCATATACAAATAAACTTAACATATAAACATTCATTATCATATCAAATACAAGATCATTTATATATATCAATTGCAAATTCATAATTCTTCTTTGGCTCATTTGTTTAGCCATTGCTTACTAACAATTCATACCTCAAAGTATCTCTTTTTCTCATATCAAAATCATACATATACCACATTTTGTCTCATTGAATCTATGCACATATCTCATTAGTTCACAATTACATATACCTACCTTTCATACTCAATCATAGTATACATTTCAAACGTACCTGAATCGATTACATATTTCACATAGTCTTTCATTTATCGGAATTGCCCATTGAACCATTTGGAATCAAATAGGATACTCGGATAACTTGGAATACTCGTACAATGCAAATGTCCCAGACGTGGTCTTACATGTAATTAAATATCGATGCCACTGTCCCAGACAGGGTCTTACACGAATCAAATACGATGCCAATGTCCCAGACATGGTCTTACACATAAATCTCAAATCAATGCCAACGTCCCAGACGTGATCTTACATGATATCTCATATCGGAATACCTATGTCATGACATATGAATCCTATCTATTCCTAAGGTTTGTACGGGACTTTTCGGCCATTGACACATTGTCGATACTTTCTCGGATTTCACACGTATCTCATCCAACGCCATTCATCACAATTCAATATTAAATGAACATGAATAATTCAACTTAAAAATATTTATTTGTATATAGACTTACCTCGTATTCGGAATAATCGAACGGATTTGACTACTCGATCACTTTCGACTTCCCTCAGTCTAAATCTGTTTTCTTTGGTTCTTGATCTCTACATATTCAAATTTAACTCATTTATTCACCAATTCATTCAATTCAATCCAAAAACACACATTTAGGGCATTTTACAAATTAGCCCTCACATTTTCACATTTTGACATTTAAGCCCTTATTTCACAAAATCACAAAATACACATAATTCTCTTGTACGCATGCTTAGTTGAATTCTCAAATGTCTCATATAAACCCATATGTTTCATTTATTTCATATTTTAGTCCCTATTATTTTCACAATTTAGTCCAAATTACTCAAAAAAATCCAAAGACAAAACATGTTAATTCAACACATATATTTCATATTTATCAACTAGCATCATAAAACTCAAGCATTCATTAATGGCATATTTCATATTCTTCACCAAATTCCAAAATTAAAGCATGGGTTTTGTAGTATTTGAAGCAACGATTACAAAAACGTAGAAATTATCAAAAATCGAAGCAAAACATACCTTAATCTAAGTACTTCTATAGTCAAATGTTGAAAAAGCTTAAAACCCCTTTTTCTTTTCTTGTTTTCAATGGATGAACATAAAAATAAATGGCTTATTTTAAGCTTTTTTGTATTTAACTTACTTAACTAACTAATTTACATATTTAACCTTTAATAAAAACAAATAATAATACGTAATGGATGGTCATTAATTTCCATTAACCATGTAATTGGTCCATTTACAATAGAAGGACCTCACATTTAGAAAGACACATCAATTAGGCACTTAATCAAATAGAAGGCTACTTTTACATTTTATGCGATTTAGTCCTTTTCTCAACTTAAGCACACAAACAACAAAATTAATTCACAAAACTTTCACACATGCTCAATCATATACTGCAGGCACAGAAAATAATATTAAAATATTTTTTTGACTCACATATGTGGTCTCAAAACCACTATTCCGACTAGAGTCTAAATCGGACTATTACAAAACATGACATCCTTTGACATCCTTAAACTTTCATGTACATTTCAACAAAACAATCATTAGGTTAGTTTACTTACACATCAAGCACTTATAAAACAAATCAGATATACATGTTGAACATTTCAATATACCATAAGATGTGTCATCCATACATAATCAATTCATAAACATATATAATTCAATTCTTATTTATGTCACATTCAAATCATGCTCATTTTGTAGCATAACAATACAAACATGATCACATATTTCAATCATTTCAATTTCCATTTATTCATCATTTTTATTTCCTATTTTCACCTGGAGAATTAAAGTAGATTGAGCTCAGATACACAGAACTGATTTGATTACATATGCTGACATTATCGGGCTGCTAACACTAGCTTTGGATCAAGGTTGCTAACACTAGCTTAGTTCAATGTTTCTAACACTAGCTTTAGAGAATCCACAACAAATGTTGGACCTCAAATCATCGAATTAGTCCCTGATTGAAACAATTATTTGTTCATACAAGTTGACATATTCGAGCTGCTAATATTAGCTTTGTGCGATGCTGCTAGCACTAGCTTCAAAGAATCCACAAAAAATGTTGGATCCCAAGCCAAAACACCCGTTTTCCTTTTCTATATCATTTCAAACCCTATATCCGTATACACACTTTCATATTCCAAATAGCAATTCATATACATTTTGAACCATATAACATCATCTTGTACTCGTCATCCAATCATATAAAAATTTCCCAATTCATTCCATACTACATATCTATTCACGTTTATCAAATATTACACATCATTAATTTAATCCACTTAATGCCAAAACAACATATATACCTTTTAAACAATATAACATCACCATGTATATATCATCCATTCGTATAACAATTTTTACATCCATTCAAGATTGCATATCTATTCATATTTATCATAAATCTCACATTTTCCATTTTAGTCCTTTTGATACCATAAGTCTTTATTATTTCACATGTACATAAATTAATAAATATAAAATAAAATAACATAGTAAGTTCCATATGAACTTACCTAGGAAAATAATAGCAAATAATGTGTCAAGGACTAATCCACAATTTCTCCTTTTTTTCTCGATTGTCTATTGATCGATTCAAATACCAATCATGCAAGAACTTAAAGCTTAAAATCCTTGGTCTCGGTGATCGAGCTGAGCAAAAGGTGTTAGATTTAGTGGTATCAGAGCTACGTTTAGTCGATTCTAGGACTGAACGTAGTTAAGTCTAAAAATACATGCCACAATAACTTGTGATAGTGTGATTTTCTCTAATCTGATCTAACTCTATTTTCTTATAGATAAATTATGTCGACCGAATCAAATTGCGTCATACCAGTACATGATGAGGATTATAGTAATGTACCCGCTTCCGATCAGGAAGCTAGTCATAGTGTGCCCATTCCGCAAAGGCCAAAAGGTGAAATGAATGATGTATTCTTTCAAATCATGAATGAATGATTTTCATATTTTGTACGAGCAAATCCTGTGGCTCCACAACCTCCATCCCCGACTGTACTTTTTACGGCACCCCCTTTCCTTAATATCCGGTAAATTATCACAAACCTCTGATTGATAAAATTCAAAAATATAGGGCTGAAAATTTTTGAGGTAAAACAGAAGATAATCCGGTCAAAGATGAATACTAGTTAAAAAATACGTAGCGAGTTTTTGATGAAATGTTATGTTCACCTTAAGACAGTCTGAGGTGTGCCTTGTCACTTCTGAAAGATGAAGCTTATCAATGGTGGATGACTTTAACAGCAATTGTTCCTAAAGATAGAGTGAACTGAGATTTCTTCCAATCAGATTTCAAGAAGAAATACATCAATAGATCGTACTTAGAAAAGAAAAAGAGAGAGTTTCTGGAATTAAAATAGGGAAATCGATCAGTAGCTAAGTACAAAAGGGAATTTGCTCGACTTATTAAGTACACCCGAGAGGTTGTACTGAGTAAAGCTAAAATGTGCACCCACTTTGAGTGGGGATTGGATGAAAATATTTGAATGTTATCAGGAACCTTGGAATTGAAAGAGGTTGTGAGTTTATCTGAACGAGCACGGAAGATGGAAGATATATACAATGAGAAGAAGCTAATTGAAACAAAATCTAATGACTACGATAAAAAAAATTAATCAGATCATTTTTGACTCATCCACCAATAAAGTCAAGGGATATTCTTAGCCATTCCACTTCCCCACCAGAATTTCCAGCAAAAGATAAGCCAAGATCTAGTAATCTAAGACCATAAACTACACCAGCAACCAGTGTTGGTAGTGTTCGTCATGGAAGTAGATTGGTTTCTCATAATTATGGAAAAACTCACAGAGGTGAGTGTTGATTAATGAGTGGATCTTGTATTTTGTTTGGTTCTAAAGAACATTAGAAACGAGATTGTTCGAGTCGGGCAGATCGAAGCGAAGAACAGACTGTGAAACTTGTATCGACTTCAAAGAAAAGTAAATGATCGAGAAATAGTATTAATGTTGGAATCAATTGAAACAGAAGAAGAGACATGATTGTAAGATCTGAGACTCGTACACCTGCAAGAACTATTTAATACAAGCTAGAGAAGAGGCTACAGCTCTTGACGTAACTGTTGGTACATTTTTTCTCCTTTTGGTATAACCGTACATGTTTTTGATTGATCCCAATTTAACAGGTTCATACATTTGCACAACTTTAATAATTTAAAATAGTATATTAGTAAAGTTGTTTGAATATGATGCTAGAATAACGAATATGTTGGGTCAATGTATTATAGTAGGTAAATTGTGTATTACGTGTTAGCTGAAAATATGAGGCTATAAATTTCTTGCCAATCTAATACTGCTAGTACTCAATGAATTTGATAACCTCTCGAAGTAGATTGATTGGCTTGGCCTGCACACGGTCGTATGTCTCACACGACCTGGACATATGCCCATGTGGCTGGCCATGTGGCGTCAACAGCCACCATTTTTGGCAACCGAAACTCGCAAAATTAAGGTTTTCAGCACGCACCTAAAGTAACTTTCGAAGTAGCAACAACGTAGGGATTCTCCAACACCTAAAACAGATAGTTAACAGTCAATTAACGATAGATCATCATCGATACTAAGTTTTAATGCGACATCGACACACTTCGACAAAAATTACCTCCGCGTTCAAATGAAACTCATGAATTACTAATGTTAGAGGGACTGTCGTTCTTGAGGCTTCCTCCTAATGCCAACAATTAATGTGTAAACAAAAACAATCTTGTCACTAATCGCGAAACCAATTTCATGGCAAAAGAACAACAACCAATTCACAGAGTTTTCTGAAACAACTTACCGACAACAGTAACAGGCAAAACACGAGTCTAAGAAGTCACTACGAAGTAACAAGGAATATGATTGATAATATGAAAAACGAAAAGAAGCTGTAACATCCTGAAATTGGGCCTAGTAGGATTGAGCCCAATGGGCCTTAGGCATAGTAGCGTTTAAAATTTTAGAGAACGGTATTAATGCAAGTTAGACTTATTAGGTGAGTAATTTTGGAAGGTTAGAAGACTTCTAGGAAGTTCCGGGATCAATTTTAGGCTTTAGGGAAATTTTGGTTTTAGGCGGAAAAAAAACCCTGGAAGTTGGCAGGTAGGCCTTAAGAATAAAAAGTGGAGGAAAATGACACAAGTGGAGTGTGTGGTGTAGTGGCAAAGTGACGCCACTTAGGGAGCAAGGAGGGTGACGCCACAAGGAAGGAAGGAGGTCCAAGGTTTGAGTCTTGGCTTTTGCATTTTGGTTTCTTTTTACTTGGATCTTAGAATTTGGGCCATAGTTTATATTTAGTTGCGCATGGTTTAAGACACAAGAGGAGCTTGTGGCCAAGTGGTTAGCGACGTGGATTATGCTACAAGGGAGCCTGGGTTAGAATCTCATGGGAAGCAAGGGAGTATTTATTTTGCGGATTGGACGGCAAGAGTTTCAGTTGAATTTAAACTCTACTGGCGAAGGGATCCCAAATCGGAAAGACACAAAGAATGAAGGTGAAGAGCTAGCTATATAAAGAGCATCCTAGGAGGAGAGTAAACACATCTTGGAGGGCGTTCGGGCACAGGAGTGGTCGGAGCGCGGATTAACACCAGAGTTCTATCAGGTGTGTAACTCTCTCTACTCTAGTTGTACAGCGGCAAATGCCGAAGTGCCGATCACGGCAATAGTAGCCACACGAGCGTACGAGCGCACGTGTGGGGCTTCGACGCGAGAGTTGAGGCCATCAATAGTATTCTTGTGGGTTGGGCTGCTTGGGCCACGATGGGTCGAAGTGGGCCCAATGGGCCCGTGGGCCCATATGAGTAAATTGTATGATGATATAGTATATAGTGAACTAGACTAGGTGGAACTTATATACGTGGCTAGATTGTGCTAGGTGGGCCACACGAGCGTGTGGGCCCGAATGGGCCGAAATCGGGTTTTAGGCCCAATAGTCCGGTAAGGACCGAAAATGGTAGCTGAGTCGCTCGGGGCGACATTAGGCCTTCGGAAAGGCCATTGTAGGTGTGAATTTATGAAAATACCCTTGGTGCGTAAATTACGAAAATACCCTTGGTAGGTAAAATTACTGTTATACTCTTAGGGGTTGGTTAGCTTGATTATGTTGTATATTATTATTCTGATTATGATGGTAATCCGTTTCATACGTTGTCTGATATGTTCGTTGCTTCAGGTATGTACGTTACATTAAAAACCTTATCGATAGTGGTTACATGCACTTGCATGAAAGCATGAGTATTTTCGATATGGCATGAAATAAACATATAGCATGTTACATACATAACTCTATATATTGCATGGGCACAAGGGTTATAATGAAAAGGGGCAGTGTTTCGGTGGTTTTACCACAATATTTCGGTGACTCATGTCACAATATGATTCTTTCAGTGACGTTGTCACATTATCCGGTGGTTATGCCACGTATTAAGGGCGATGACCAGTTGACTGCAGCGACTGCCTTCGATGGTGTGTAGCGGATGGAGGGTCGATTTAGTAATCCCCTGGTGTGTGCGGCAAGATACTGGGGAGTGTAGCGGATGGACACTAGGTTGGGTTGGGGTTCATTTTGCATAGTCATGTGTGGTATGTGGATTTATGTGGATTTGGGGCCAAGCCCATTTGTGGAATCATGTGGATTAATTGCATTGCACTCATTCCTGATATGCCATGACATTGGGCTAATATAGTACTGTGGGCTTAGGCCCAGTTATCGCGGTAAGGGGAATTACACGCTGAGTCTCGATGTCTCACCCCCTCTTTTTAAATGTTTCAGGTAATCATTAGATCGCGGATTTGGGGAGCCGAGGCAGACTTGTGGTGGCCCTGCAATGTTTTTCTGTAAACTCGTTTCTTTTATTTAAACTTACTATTAATTTTGGGATTTTGTTATGTAATAAGGCCTTTGGTATTTTATTTGGTTTTAGCTTTCAATTTGGTTACTGTTTATTATTAATGTTCAATATGGGATTTTCCTAAAATGATAATAAACCGTTTTTATTCAAAATTACTTAAGCTCGATTTTCACAACAAATACAATTTTATTCAAATTAATAACAACTTTGTAAAATGGGCATTGAAATGAATCGGCTTTTATAAGCAAACCACAAAATGCGGAGTTTCAAAAAGAATACGAACTTTTTAACGAACGCACAGTTTTTTTAGACATTCCTTTCATGTGACATGCCAGATCTGGTCGTAACGTCTAGGCCGGGTTTGGGGTGTTACAATTATGGTATCAGAGCCTAGGTTCAAAAACTTGGCTGTGGGTTTGGGTTCAAAAATGTTTTCAAAGGATGGTTTGGGAAATGGTTTAGAAAAATATATATATGTTTTCTGAAAGTATGGCACCCGAG
Source organism: Gossypium australe (assembly GCA_005393395.2). Classification (NCBI taxonomy): domain Eukaryota; kingdom Viridiplantae; phylum Streptophyta; class Magnoliopsida; order Malvales; family Malvaceae; genus Gossypium; species Gossypium australe. The sequence continues at coordinate 102,308,393 of CM016623.1, forward strand.
TCTCCGGCACCAAATCCGTAAGTTTCCTTTTTACTATATTCTATTATATGCTGAATGATTGTATTTATTCTGCGATGTGTGGATGTGATGCTTGAATATAGGAATTGTATGTATGTGTGGAAAATATCTGTTTGCTCCGGTGTTAGATAGTTGGTAATGTGAAGGGGTTCCAAGATTTAGTTAGAAAGGGTATTAGTGTTATTAGAATCAGAGTGCGCAGCGTGGGCATAGTGTTGTAAGTTAGGATGTACGACTATTAGTTAGTTGGAAATTTCGAGGACGAAATTTCTTTAAGGAGGGTAGATTTGTAACATCCTGAAATTGGGCCTAGTAGGATTGAGCCCAATGGGCCTTAGGCGTAGTAGCGTTTAAAATTTTAGAGAACGGTATTAATGCAAGTTAGACTTATTAGGTAAGTGATTTTGGAAGGTTAGAGGATTTCTAGGAAGTCCCGGGATCAAATTTAGGCTTTAGGGAAATTTTGGTTTTAGGCAGAAAAAAACCCTAAAAGTTGGCAGGTAGGCCTTAAGAATAAAAAGTGGAGGAAAATGACACAAGTGGAGTGTGTGGTGTAGTGGCAAAGTGATGCCACATAGGGAGCAAGGGGGGTGACGCCACAAGGAAGGAAGGAGGTCCAAGGTTTAAGTCTTGGCTTTTGCATTTTGGTTTCTTTTTACTTGGATCTTAGAATTTGGGCCATAGTTTATATTTAGTTCGCATGGTTTAAGACACAAGAGGAGCTTGTGGCCAAGTGGTTAGCGGCGTGGATTATGCTACAAGGGAGCCTGGGTTCGAATCTCATGAGAAGCAAGGGAGTATTTATTTTGCAGATTGGACGGCAAGAGTTTCAGTTGAATTTAAACTCTACTGGCGAAGGGATCCCAAATCGGAAAGACACAAAGAATGAAGGTGAAGAGCTAGCTATATAAAGAGCATTCTAGAAGGAGAGTAAACACATCTTGGAGGGCGTTTGGGCACAGGAGTGGTCGGAGCGCGGATTAACACCAGAGTCCTATCAGGTGTGTAACTCTCTCTACTCTAGTTGTAGAGCGGCAAATGCCGCAGTGCCGGTCACGGCAATAGTAGCCACACGAGCGTGCGAGCGCACGTGTGGGGCTTCGACGCGATAGTTGAGGCCATCAGTAGTATTCTTGTGGGTTGGGCTGCTTGGGCCACGATGGGTCGAAGTGGGCCCAATGGGCCCGTAGGCCCATATGAGTAAATTGTATGATGATATAGTATATAGTGAACTAGACTAGGTGGAACTTATATACGTGGCTAGATTGTACTAGGTGGGCCACACGAGCATGTGGGCCCGAATAGGCCGAAATTGGGTTTTAGGCCCAATAGTCCGGTAAGGACCGGAAATGGTAGCTGAGTCGCTTGGGGCGACATTAGGCCTTCGGAAAGGCCATTGCAGGTGCGAATTTGTGAAAATACCCTTGGTGGGTAAATTACGAAAATACACTTGGTAGGTAAAATTACTGTTATACTCTTAGAGGTTGGTTAGCTTGATTATGTTCTATATTATTATTCTGATTATGATGGTAATTCGTTTCATACGTTGTCTGATATGTTCGTTGCTTTAGGTATGTACATTACATTAAAATCCTTGTCGATAGTGGTTAGATGCACTTGCATGAAAGCATGAGTATTTTCGATATGGCATGAAATAAACATATAGCATGTTACATACATAACTCTGTATATTGCATGGGCACAAGGGTTATAATGAAAAGGGGCAGTGTTTCGGTGGTTTTACCACAATATTTCGGTGACTCATGTCACAATATGATTCTTTCGGTGACGTTGTCACATTATCCGGTGGTTATGCCACGTATTAAGGGCGATGACCAGTTGACTACAGCACTGCCTTCGATGGTGTGTAGCGGATGGAGGGTCGATTTAGTAATCCCCTGGTGTGTGCTGTAGGATACGGGGGTGTGTAGCGGATGGACACTAGGTTGGGTTGGGGTTCATTTTGCATAGTCATGTGTGGTATGTGGATTTATGTGGATTTGGGGCCAACCCATTTGTGGAATCATGTGGATTAATTGCATTGCACTCATTCTTGATATGCCATGACATTGGGCTAATATAGTACTGTGGGCTTAGGCCCAGTTATCGTGGTAAGGGGAATTACACGCTGAGTCTCGATGACTCACCCCCTCTTTTTAAATGTTTCAGGTAATCATTAGATCGCGGATTTGGGGAGCCGAGGCAGACTTGTGGTGGCCCTGCAATGTTTTTCCGTAAACTTGTTTCTTTTATTTAAACTTACTATTAATTTTGGGTTTTTGTTATGTAATAAGGCCTTTGGTATTTTATTTGATTTTAGCTTTCAATTTGGTTACTGTTTATTATTAAATGTTCAATATGGGATTTTCCTAAAATGATAATAAACCGTTTTTATTCAAAATTACTTAAGCTCGATTTTCACAACAAATACAATTTTATTGAAATTAATAACAACTTTGTAAAATGGGCATTGAAATGAATCGGCTTTTATAAACAAACCACAAAACATGGAGTTTCAAAAAGAATACGAACTTTTTAACGAACGCACAGTTTTTTTTAGACTTTCCTTTCATGTGACATGATAGATCCGGTCGTAACGTCTAGGCCGGGTTTGGGGTGTTACAGAAGCAAAACAAGACAAAGAGAAATAAAAATAAAAGGGAAAACAAAAAAATGAAATAGAGTGAGAAAAGGAAGACGAAACATAAATTTTAATTGATTTAACTTCCAACCAAAAACCTGACAGTTAGCAAAATTTTCTTAATGAATACATTGGGATTCGAACTCAGGACCAGACAGAATACAAACAGATGCTTAACCAGTGAACCAGTAGGCTCATTCTTGACATAGGTTCACACAAAATTACACTTAACTATGTAATGCATGAAGAGGAGTTATTCTAAAATAATAAAACTCTTGACGACGCGACTCGAACTCCAAACCCTAATCACAAAAGCAGAGCACACAAGTACAGATACAGAGACTTAATTACTGCGAATTCTCATAATTAAATTCTAAAATTTTGGGGTGTTACAGACGTATACAAAGTTCAATAGATATAAAATTTTGACTTTGAAAAGTAGAAACTCTTGAGACAAGTAATTTTTAGTTAAAGGTAATTGAATACCTCCGAATAACATTATAGAAGGGCATGATTTTCTGAAATCAATTGGATATTACGAACGATTTGATAAAGACTTTTTAATAATAGCTTTACTGATAATGAAATTATTACGGAAAGATGTTACGTTTGTTTAGTTAGATTTTCGCCAATACAGTTTCAAACAGTTGAAAGTGTAACACTCAATTCCTGGCCCGCTCTTCGAATCCAGGATCTGGATGATACAAATTCTAAATAACTGATGCGTCGTGAACTAATTAAAAATTTGACTAAGGCAAGTGCACCTATCAATTAATAGTATAGCTACGGTGAGCAAAGATATCATTCCCACGAAGACTAAAAGTACTTGTTTTTACCATCTTTCTATTATTTAACTAATAAATTCAAGTGATTGATTAAAAATAAAATTAACTAAATTAATAAACTACGAACGCGACAAAGAACAAAATAGGAAAATAATTTATTAACAACTGAGAAGCAAAACAATACCCATGAAAGAATTCACCTAGATTTCATTTGTCATTATCAATCTAAATTATGCAATTTCTTTACTTAGTAACTTGATCCGTGGAAATCCCTGAATTATGCTAATATCTCTTTCGAGAGTAAAAGCAACTAACTCTAGGTTGATTAATTGAAATTTCTTTCTAATTAAAACCCCTATTATCATATTAACTCGTGCTATGGATCCCCTATTAGATTTTACTCTAATCCGATAGATTTATATCATCCTATTTCTAGGATTGCATACAGCCCCACTAAATTAAGCTAGATCTACTCTTAAACAAGGTCTATTCCTCCTCTGATTTAAGCACATCAATAATCTAGAAATATCAAACCAAGAATTAGGCACAAATAATTGAGAACAAGATCTAAGTATTTATTGAGTAAAATAAAAATCAAAAGGCAGAATTCATCATAGGGTTCATCTCCCCTAGGTATTTAGAAAATTAGTTCATGCTTGAAAATAAAAGCATCCAAAACACAATATAACCGAAAGAAATAAAGAAACTCATGATAATCTCCTAAGAAATCAAATGGGAATCTTCAATCTTGATGAAAATATGCTTCAGAATCGGTTTCAATGGTTTTTTTTAGTTTGTTTCTAGAGTATTCTATGACAGCTCCATCATATCTGCTTATGTTTGTCATATATACGTCTTAAAATGCCCCAAAAACAAAAAAAAAACCCATTTTCCCGCAGTTTAGGGTGCAAATTAGCGAAACTAACACGACCAGCCACATAGTCGTGTGGTAGGCAGTGTGGAAAGGGTCAGCCCATGTAGCTCCTGTAACTTGCTTCGATTTTCTGGTTTTCACTCCTTTTGCTCCTAACTGCTCTCTTGAGTATAAAAACATGAATTTAAAGGATTAAGAGCATAAAATTCACCATTAACATCGAATAATCACCTAAAATGGCATGTTACTTTTAGCACTTATCAATAACAGATTGATTCTATTCAACTATACTTACTAATCTATACTAAAACATACATCATTTAAAAATTTTCACCTAACAATTTTGTTTATGAATCTAGTTGTACAACTCAAATAATTTGTGCCTGGGCTAAAACTTCGAGTCATAGTTTATGAAAGTTCCCCTCTATATGCATGTTATGATTTTTCCCTTTTTTTTTTCCTACGTTGGCGAAGTCTGGCTCAGCCCTATACTCAATTTATATTATTAATTATATCCTGCAATCAAGCAGACCTTTTATAAGCTCAAATTAACTTAGTGAGATTCTGTGTGACTTTCAAATAACAAATCAAGCCCTAATAATTTTTTATATTTGGTGGATTGTATCAATGAGCCTTTGCCCTTCCGCTTACAAATGGCTTACTTCTATCCATGTAACACCCCAAACCTGGCCCATGCGTTTCGACCGGATCTGGCATGTCACGGCTTGTACTTTGAAAACTTTTGCTTTGTATGTTATGGAAATCATAAGTCAATTGAACATTATTTGGATAGATAGGTGGAATTTTAAAAATATAGAATCCTTTGTATTATTATTATTAAAAGTATAAACAAACCTTATCATAAATTCATAAGTTGCTTAACATTGAAAACGACTTAGTTGAATGAAAACTAGGGGCCTTATTACATAAATATTCTCGAAATAACAATGAAATAAAGTAAACTTAAAGAAATCCCAAAAGAAAATAACTTGTAGAAATAGAACTTGATGGCCCCTTGAGTCCCTTTCGGCTCCCATGTCCATGATCTACTATTCATCTGGAAGAGTAGAGAAAAGGAAAGCGTGAGTCACAAAGACTCAGTGTATAAATCTCAAAACACACATCGACCTGAGCCCACAAACACATTATGGGCCCTGGCCTATACAGGAATGCATCAATCATAATCACATAATAAACAATAAAGAATGAATAACCCAACCCATCCTAGGTTTTCATCCTCTACACACCAACCCGTACCAACCATCACACCGTGGGGATTTCTACAATCAACCCTCCATCCGCTACACACCAAAACGACAGCCGTACTGCCTATTCCTATTAAGTAGGAATCATTAAACGTGGCATAGCCACCGATCACTATGTGACCTTACATTTAAATTATGTGGGATTTCTACCACCGATCACCAAGTGACCTATCATACACTTCCCCTTCAATTATCATCATTCCCACCCCATGCATACATACATAAAGAAAACATCAAGCAGACTTATATATTTTTCGATGAACATAGGGAGTTCTATGGTTACGTACCTGGTATCCTTGCCTAACCCTTTTAGGGTTCCATTCGACTGTCTATACAGCCTCATTCCAGCTTTTAGCCCATAACATACATAAATAAAAATACATACAGGTTTCTTAGTAGTGTGTCAGAGATCTACACACCTGGTTACCAATAAGACGATGCTTTCTATGTCGACGCTATCCTTAGTCGACACTACTGCTATCTGCCTAAGGTGTTGTTCAGAAGCCGGTCCACAACCAATTGGCCAATCTCGGACAGCAGATACTGCTCGTTTCTTAAACTTAGGGATTCTTTCCTTTGCCTGATCCATATTTAATTCCATCAAATCCTTATCAGAGCTACTATAACAATATTTAATCGTTAATCCTCCTTATAGAGTTAAAATCATATATATATTGAACGAATTTAATAAAAATCTAGGGATAATCTTCTTACCTTAAAATCCCGAAATTGGAGACTTATGATTTTCGGCTTTTAGATCTAGTCGACTAAGCTTCCTTCAAATCTCGAATTGCCGCCCATCATAGAACCATTAACTATTAGCTTTCGGCTTTTGCCTTTCTAAAATAGATTATGAGAACTAATCAAAAATTGACTCTTACCTTAGCTTAGGAGATTCGGCTAGCACTAGGGAGAGGATTCGGCAATGCAATGGAAGATTTAAATGTCGGAAGTATAGAATAATTCCTCAAATAGGATGAATAAAAGAAAAAGCGATGGATGCTTCGGCTTTTTAGAGAAATCGGCACAAGGGAAAAGAAAGTGGGGAGAAGTTTCGGCTTTTGAAGTAATTGAAGAAAGAAATTTGGAGAGGGTGAGGCTAGGGAATTTCGGCACTAAGGGAGAGGATTTTAGGGTTTTCAATGTCAAAAACAAGGAGCTAGCCCCCCCTATTTATAGATTTTTGACACCTACTGCTAAATACCGAAAACGCCCTTAAAATTTAAGCTAGAAGAGAGGAGAATTCCGGCACCCTCTATGCCATGCAGTAGCCGAATTTTACACTCCTCTAGGTGGTGGATTTTTGGCCAACACTTCCTTTGAAGATAAGCTCCTAACTTTTCTCCTTTTTATCTATGATATTATCACTTAAAAATCCACATAATTTTTCCTATTTTATAGCCTTGTAGCCGTCCACCTCTTACTAACCCTAATGCCAAATTTAACTCACTTAAATTAAAAGATATGGGCCTCATTAAACTTAAATTTTAGGTCCCTAAATGCCTTGTGTGTGGCGTCACTTCTAATTCCCTTATAGTGCCACTTATTGTTGGGCCACAAGCCCATGTTTGGCATTTTAAACATAATTACCACCTTTTTAATTCCTTAATGCCCAAGCTAATAATTTAATCAAGGCTTTAACCTAATCCTGAGCCCAATTTGGACCTCTATCACTCAAATTAACCTATTAAAGTTATCCCTACACTAAATGCATAGGCCCATAAATTTAGGATGTTACAGTTCTACCCCCTTAAAGAAATTTCGTCCTCGAAATTACCTGATCAGAAAAGATGAGGGTATTGCTGCCTCATTGCTTCCTCGGGTTCCCACGTAGCCTCCTCGGAACCATGATTCTACCACAGCACTTTAACCAATGTAACCGTTTTCCTTCTCAACACCTTGACATCACGATCCAAAATTTCTACTAGTTCCTCTTCGAAAGATAGATCAGGTCTTACCTCGATTTCCTCCATAGGCACAACATGGGACGAATCCGAACGGTATCGTCTTAACATAGAGACGTGAAATACATCGTGAATTTGACTTAGTTCCGGAGGTAACTCTAGTTGATAGGCTACTGGTCCTACTCGCTTCAACACCAGATATGGTCCGATAAATCTAGGACTTAATTTACCCTTTCGACCAAACCGTAGTACCTTCTTCCACGGTGACACCTTTAAAAATACTTTATCACCCACTGCGAACTCTATGTCCTTACGCTTTAAATCAGCATAAGACTTCTGTCTATCTGATGCCTCCTTCAGTCGAACCCGAATCAATTCAACCTTCTCTTCGGTCTTGGTCACCAACTCCGGACCCAAAATCCAGCGTTCTCCTAGTTCTGTCCAGCATGTAGGAGTACGACACTTCCGCCCATACAAAGCTTTATAGGGCTCCATCTGAATACTTGACTGGTAGCTATTGTTGTAAGCAAATTCTGCTAACAGTAAGAACTCTTCCCAACTACTTCTGAAATCAATGACACATCCTCTCAACATGTCCTCCAAGATCTGAATCACCCGCTCAGACTGTCCATCGGTCTGAGGATGAAACGCTGTACTAAAATCCAACTTCGTACCCAACGCTTGATGCAACGCCTTCCAAAATCGTGAGGTAAACCTAGGGTCCCTATCCGATATGATTGAAACCGGTACTCCATGCAACCTTACTACCTCTGCTATGTATAACTTAGCTAACTTCTGTAAGGAGTAGTCAACACATACTAGGATGAAGTGTGCAGACTTCGTCAAGCGATCAACAACTACCCAAATCGCATCTTTCTTAGTGGGTGTGAGGGGAAGCCCACTAACAAAATCCATGGTGATTCTTTCCCACTTCCATTGTGGAATCTTCACTGGCTGTAATAATCCTGATGGTAACTGATGATCCGCCTGTACCTACTGACAGGTCAAACACTTACCCACCAATTCCGTTACCTCTTGCTTCAAACCCGGCCACCAGAACTGATCTCTCAAATCCTGAAACATCTTACTTCCTCCAGGGTGCATAGCGTATGCACTACCATGCGCCTCATTCAAAATTTTCTGCCTTAACTCTGGATCTTTCGGCATGCAGGCCTTCCCTCGAAAGCATAACAATCCTTCCTCATTCACACTGAATTCTGTTGGCCCATCCTTTGAGATTAGCTGCAATTTCCCTTTTAGCAACCCATCGGTCTGTTGCCTCTCCTTCACTTGACTAATCCAAGTAGGTTTCACTTGAAGTTCAGCTAATAAGCTTCCATCCTCATACAAACTAAGGTGAGCAAACATTGCCCTTAGGTCAGAGACTACTTTACGACTTAGAGCATCCGCTACTACATTAGCCTTACCCGGATGATATTCGATCGAGCAATCGTAATCCTTTAGTAACTCGATCCATCTTCTCTGCCTTAGGTTCAACTCCTTCTGAGTCAAAAGATACTTCAAGCTCTTATGATCTGTGTAAATGGCAGATTTCTCCCCGTATAGATAATGCCTCCAAATTTTTAAGGCAAACACCACTGCCGCCAATTGCAAATCATGGGTGGGGTAATTCAATTCATGCGGTCTTAACCGCCGAGATGCATATGCAACCATCTTTCCATCTTGCATCAACACACACTCTAATCCCGCGTGTGACGCATCACAGTAAATTACGAACTCCCTCCCCGCCTCCGGCTGAATCAACACCGGAGCCTCCATCAGAAACCTTTTCAACTTTTCAAAACTCTCCTGCTGCTTATCAGACCAAACAAACAGAACTCCTTTCCGTAGTAACTTGGTCAACGGTGTCGCGACCGAAGAAAATCCTTCAACAAACCTTCGGTAATACCCTGCTAGACCAAGAAAACTCCTAATCTCAGCCACAGACCTAGGTGGCTTCCAATCCAACACTACTTCAATCTTTCGAGGGTCAACCCTAATCCTTTCTGCCGACACAACGTGCCCTAGAAACGTTACTTCCCTCAGCCAAAATTCACACTTACTGAATTTGGCATACAACTGCTTCTCCTTTAGGATCTGCAGAACTATTCGCAGATGAGCATCATGCTCCTCCTCTGACTTCGAATAAACTAAGATATCATCGATAAACACCACGACACACCGATTTAAGTAAGGTTGGAATACTCGGTTCATCATGTCCATGAACGCTGCTGGCGCGTTGGTTAATTCAAACGGCATCACCATAAACTCATAGTGACCATAGCGAGTCCTAAAAGCTGTCTTATGTATATTCGCCTCCTTGACCCTAAGCTGATGGTACCCTCACCTCAGATCTATCTTAGAAAAGATTGAGGCTCCCTTCAACTGATCGAACAAGTCATCGATCCTTGGCAACGGGTACTTGTTCTTGATTGTTAGCTTATTCAACTGGCGATAATCAATGCACATATGCATTGATCCATCCTTCTTCTTAACAAATAACACCGGCGCTCCCCATGGCGACACACTCGGTTGAATAAATCCTCTATCCAACAACTCATGTATCTGCGCTTTCAACTCTACCAACTCCTTCGATGCATCCTATATGGAGCGATAGATACCGGTGCTGTTCCCGGAAGAAGATCGATACCAAACTCCACTTCACGATCTGGGGGTAATCCTGGAAGCTCTTCAGGGAAAACATCAGGAAATACCTTTACCGTCCTGACGTCCCCAACAGTCAGATCCTTGGCTTCTAGAGCCCGAACAAACAATAAACTACCTCGCACCCTTTCCTCAGCATCCTTTCTGCTCTTAGGGCAGTCACCACATTCGGCAAGCAGTTCTCCCTTTCTCCTATCACCAACACTTCATCACCCTCGGGGGTTTTTAATACCATACGCTTGGCCGCACAATCTAGATTAGCTTGATACTTCACAAGCCAATCCATGCCTAAAATTAAATTAAACTCTCCGAACGGTAATTCCATCAAATTCGTTTGGAAAACTGTCCCCTGAACTTTTAGAAGTACTTCCCGATAAAGTTTATCCACTACTACTGATTGTCCTAATGGGCTAACTATAGTCATTGCCTTAGGGGTAATTTCAAATTCTAGCCTTAAAGTTCCCGATACGCTACTAGCTACGTATGAATGCGTCGACCCAATGTTAATCAATGCAGTGTAAGGCAAACCAAAAATTAAGAACATACCGGTTATGACATCCGGTGCATCAGCCTTCTCTCGATGTCTGACAGCATAGACCAACCCCGACTGTCTCGCCTCAGTGTTTCCTGCCCCTTGGCCTAGTGCTTCACGACCCTGACCAACACCATTACCACCTCGGCCTGCACCACGACCTCTTTGTGGTTGCTGACCTCCTCTGCTAGGCTGAGCATTCCCTCGACCCATGGTCCCTTCACCGTCTTTTTGCTGCGGACAGTTCCTAACTTGGTGGTCCGTAGATCCACACCTAAAACACTTTCCACTGCCTACCCAACACTCACCGGCATGAAATTTGCCACATCGAGCGCACTTGGGTGTCTTGTTAGTAGCAGCAGGTTTCTCTTCTCGTTTTGGTCCATCAGGCCTGGACCTTTTCTGAGTACGCCCGCTTGACGATCCAAGATTCCTCTTAATTCCACCTCTATCTCTATCTCGATTTAATTTCTCAGTCCGCTTTACCTCCTCAGCTATTTTAGCCTTTTCCACTAGGACAGCGAATTCCCTCTCCCGCTGCGGGGCTATCAAAACACGCAAGTTATCCCTCAGGCCATCTTCAAACCTAACACAACGTTCATGCTCCGTGGCTAACATCCCACGAGCATATCGGCTAAGACGTAAGAACTCAGCTTCATACGCAGAAACTGACCTACTCCCTTGTACCAGATTAAGAAATGCTCTGCACTGCGCATCCACATAACTTGATCCAATGTATTTATTCTGAAACGCTGTTTTAAAGAAATCCCAGGTGATACGGTCAGCCACAGCACCATCCTTTACCGTAAGCCACCATTGATAGGCTTCATCCCTCAAGAGGGATACAACTCCCTTCAACTTTTCCTCCTCCGTGAAATCCAAATCATCCATTATGCGTTCTACCGCCTCCAACCAATACTCAGCTAAACTTGGGGCTACATTAGAAATTCCCCTAAACACTTCTGCCCCATTGGCTCTAAGTCGTTCTGGCACAGATTTCTGGGCTCCTGTGCCCATACCAGCCCCAGCAACCCTTTCTAAAACCCTTAGCATTGCCTGAGATACCGCGTCATCTCCGGCAGTCTGATCCAGAAATTCCTCCTCCGCGGCTAGCATCTCATTTCGAGAACCATGACCAGATCCTACTGGTTCCGACACCGTCATCCTACCCCTACCACGACCACGTGGCGGACGTCCTCGACCCCTTATACTCATTCTACCGATTCGCGTTTATCTGATTAGAAATTTTATGAACTATTAGTTTTCTTCCACTGTTTTAACCACGAACAGTCTTATGAATAATAGCTTTAAGAGTAATTCTTTCGAATTCGCATTCACCATACAGTCTCAAGTTCATATCCTCTAGGAAACACATACATTCAATCATGAACTCACGTTCATTACAGAAAAGTGTTGTTGCTGTTGTTATTGTTGTTTTTACTACCCAGGGGTATTTTCGTAATTTTATCCTACAGGGGTATTTTCATAATTTTCCAAAATAAAGTTCCTTGGTGATTTTGTCAAATAAGGGTATTTTGGTAATTTTGTATTCTCGGAGGTATTTTGGTAATTTTGAAAATTGGGGGTACTTTGGTAATTTTAGAATCCGGGGCATTTCGGTAATTTTGAAATTCGGGGGTATTTCGGTAATTTTGAAATCCAAGGGTATTTCGGTAAATTTTAAAATCCGGGGGTATTTCGATAATTTTGAAATCTGGGGGTATTTCGATAAATTTTGAAATCCGGGGGTATTTCAGTAATTTTACCAAACAAGGGTAATTTGGTAATTCTACAAACTAGGGTTATTTTGGTCATTTTGCAAAACAAGGGTAATTTGGTAATTTCCTTCATAGCTGTGAACATTTTCAAATCAAGTGTTTTTTTTTTGAAGTGTACAAAACTTAGGGGTTTGCAAAATAGGGTGGTTGGTCCCTTTCGGGTTTTAATTATGGGTTCAGCCCATGAACAAGTCCTTATAGCTAGAGTGAACAGTCACTACGCACCAGGTAAGATTCCAGCGAAGAGGAGTGAGTCACTAGGACTGCTTAAATACCTAGCTCTCCCTGAATCCACTCCTAGACATGCATATGCCTATTCCCACACCCTGTCATGGCTAAAGTGAACAGTCACTATGCATCAGGTAAGATTCCAGCGAAGAGGAGGTGAGTCACTTGGACTGCTTAAATACCAAGCTCTTCTGGATCTACTCCTAGACATGCATACGCCTGTTGCCATACCTTAGTCTTGCGACTCGTTTACAGGTTTTGTTCAGTGAAATTAAGTCTTATGGAATTGAAGAGTTGTTTGCCTAAGCCTAGAGTCCATCAAGTTCTAATCTAGATAGTCTACGTCCCATAAATCCCACTAAGCCTACATTTATATCACAATCAGGAGTTCAGAATACTTACTTGGGTGGATTGGGTGCCGGTAAACTCGGAGGCCATGTCTTCAAACCAAAATCTTTTTCTTAAATTTTTTTTTTGAAACACTTCTAGACCCATTTCACAGCCCGAGTTTTGAACTGGGCTCTGATACCAAATTGTAACACCCCAAACCTGGCCCATGCGTTTCGACCAGATCTGGCATGTCACGGCTTGTACTTTGAAAACTTTTGCTTTGTATGTTATGGAAATCATAAGTCAATTGAACATTATTTGGATAGATAGGTGGCATTTTAAAAATATGGAATCCTTTGTATTATTTTTATTAAAAGTATAAACAAACCTTATCATAAATTCATAAGTTACTTAACATTGAAAACAACTTAGTTGAATGAAAACTAGGGGCCTTATTACATAAATATTCTCGAAATAACAATGAAATAAAGTAAACTTAAAGAAATCCCAAAAGAAAATAACTTGTAGAAATAGAACTTGATGGCCCCTCGAGTCCCTCTCGGCTCCCATGTCTACGATCTACTGTTCATCTGGAAGAGTAGAGAAAAGGAAAGCGTGAGTCACAAAGACTTAGTGTATAAATCTCAAAACACACATCGACCTGAGCCCACAAACACATTATGGGCCCTGGCCCATACAAGAATGCATCAATCATAATCACATAATAAACAATAAAGAATGAATAACCCAACCCATCCTAGGTTTCCATCCTCTACACACCAACCCGTACCAACCATCACACCGTGGGGATTTCTACAATCAACCCTCCATCCGCTACACACCAAAACGACAGCCGTACTGCCTATTCCTATTAAGTAGGAATCATTAAACGTGGCATAGCCACCGATCACTATGTGACCTTACATTTAAATTATGTGGGATTTCTACCACCGATCACCAAGTGACCTATCATACACTTCCCCTTCAATTATCATCATTCCCACCCCATGCATACATGCATAAAGAAAACATCAAGCAGACTTATATATTTTTTGATGCACATAGGGAGTTCTATGTTTGCGTACCTGGTATCCTTGCCTAACCCTTTTAGGGTTCCATTCGACTGTCTATACAGCCTCATTCCGGCTTTTAGCCCATAACATACATAAATAGAAATACATACAGGTTTATTAGTAGTGTGTTAGAGATCTACACACCTAGTTACCAATAAAACGATGCTTTCTATGTCGATGCTATCCTTAGTCGACACTACTGCTATCTGCCTAAGGTGTTGTTCAGAAGCCAGTCCACAACCAATTGGCCAATCTCGAATAGCAGATACTGCTCGTTTCTTAAACTTAGGGATTCTTTCCTTTGCCTGATCCATATTTAATTCCATCAAATCCTTATCAGAGCTACTATAACAATATTTAAACATTAATCCTCCTTATAGAGTTAAAATCATATATATATTGAACGAATTTAATAAAAATCTAGGGATAATCTTCTTACCTTAAAATCCTGAAATTGGAGACTTATGATTTTCGACTTTTAGATCTAGTCGACTAAGCTTCCTTCAAATCCCAAATTATCGCCCATCATAAAACCATTAACTATTAGCTTTCGGCTTTTGCCTTTCTAAAATAGATTATGAGAACAAATCAAAAATCGACTCTTACCTTAGCTTAGGAGATTCAGCTAGCACTAGGGAGAGGATTCGGCAATGCCAATGGAAGATTTAAATACCGGAAGTATAGAATAATTCGTCAAATAGGATTAATAAAAGAAAAAGCGATGGATGCTTCGGCTTTTTAGAGAAATCGGCACAAGGGAAAAGAAAGTTGGGAGAAGTTTCGGCTTTTGAAGTAATTGAAGAAAGAAATTTGGAGAGGGAGAGGCTAGGGAATTTCGGCACTAAGGGAGAGGATTTTAGGGTTTTCAATGTCAGAAACAAGGAGCTAGCCCCCCTATTTATAGATTTTTGACACCTACTGCTAAAAACCGAAAACGCCCTTAAAATTTAAGCTAGAAGAGAGGAGAATTTCGGCACCCTCTATGCCATGCAGTAGCCAAATTTTACACTCCTCTAGGTGGTGGATTTTCGGCCAACACTTCCTTTGAAGATAAGCTCCTAACTTTTCTTCTTTTTATCTATGATATTATCACTTAAAAATCCACATAATTTTTCCTATTTTATAGCCTTGTAGCCGTCCACCTCGTACTAACCCTAATGCCAAATTTAACTCACTTAAATTAAAAGATCTGGGCCTCATTAAATTTTGGGCCCCTAAATCCCTTGTGTGTGGCGTCACTTCTAATGCCCTTATAGTGCCACTTATTGTTGGGCCACAAGCCCATTTTTGGCATTTTAAACATAATTACCACCTTTTAATTCCTTAATGCCCAAGCTAATAATTTAATCAAGGCCTTAACCTAATCCTGAGCCCAATTTAGACCTCTATCACTCAAATTAACCTATTAAAGTTATCCCTACACTAAATGCATAGGCCCATAAATTTAGAATGTTACAATCCAACTGGATTACAAGTCAATTTTTCATCAGAGTAGAGGTACTCCAATAGTATAAACCTAAAATATATCTCAATAGAAGTTCTCTCCCTCAAAACCTTGATTAGAAAACTCTATGTCAGACATTAATCATATGATCTTTATTTCCTCGTGTTTTAAATCCTTTTCCTCCCTTATTCCTGGTGAACTATTCACCCTAATGCAGTTCTTGGTGGACTCCTACCTTTGTCAATTTAGATGATTAAGCCCTGTATAACCTCAACAGCTATAACTTCCCCCAATTTCCTTTTATGTCTACGGGACCTCCAAAATTCCAAGCCATTGGTCAAGAACATCCTTTTGCACAATCAGCCTAAGAATTCAATTTACTCGATGAACCTTGCCAATCCTTTCTCACTGAGTCAAGGATATACACTATATAAACTTTCGAGACCACTTTACCCAACTGGGTCTTGATGATACCATAACCAAGTTATGGTTTTCTCACTCTTCCTTCAAAGGAAATTTGTCCTAGAAAATTATCTCAAACATATTGTCCCTCTCTATTCAACTGTAACCTGGCCATGAAGTTACGCCATATGTCCCTTAATTAATGTCCTGGTTGACTTCCTCGTGTTTAGTGTCCCGACGGACTTACCTTGTCTAACGTCTAAGCAGATTTCCCAATGTTTAGTGTCCCGACGGGCTCTCTATGATGTCATAGTATCTTTCAACTATAGTCTTACTCATTATTTGTCATCAATTCATCACTTGATGTCATAGCATATCTCAACTATGGTCTCACTCAATACAACCCTGTGTTTTCTATCCCCGCGGACTGTTAAAGGATGTCATAGTATCTTTTAGCTATAACCTTATTCTTGTTTACTATGATGCCATGGTGTCTTTCAGCCATGGTCTTACTTATATCTGTCTTGATGCCATAGCATCTTTCTACTATGGTCTTACTCATTTTAAGCGTATAGCCTCTAATCATTTCCATGGTCTCCCCATGATATTTACTCTTCCCATTTCATTCTTTCCATTCCTTCATTTCATCATTCCTAACCTTGATGCTCAAACACCGCAGTGTTCCCTCCTCAAGGCCTGAAGCTTCGCCCATTACAGTTTGCACTCCGTAATACCGTATGGCGGTATCTAACAATCTCACCGATTTTCCCAATCCTAACTTCATCTAACCCATCAATATTTCCCATTTTCTAACTCCGGTGATACATGCAATTCACTTACATGCCAGCATTAATTGCACCATTTTCTAAAACATGTAATCTTGTCTATTTCATACAAGTTCTACCCATTATACCATACATAATCAACAAAAATCTTTCATCGTTTCAAATATTTGGCACAACTTATTCCTAACAACTTAGCTTGTACGAATGTCCAAGCCTCTTTCGCTCTACAGCTAAACATAGCAACCCTTTACCGGTTAAATTTAAAAACATTCAAGCTTTAAAAGCCCAGAATTTATTATACCAAAGCTTAAAGGATCCTTACTCTACTTTTTCTACAACCCACAAGATAAGGAAACTTACCAATTCCCATTTTTCCTGCTTCTAAACTCAAATCAGTACAATAGTTGCAACATGCAGAACTTCCTCTATCCACATTCTCTTATTCTTCAAGACAATTGAAGAAGACGATGCTTAGAGAATATGATTTGGGGAGCTGAATTGATATGTATTTTGTTGCTACGCACTTTTATATATATATATATATATATATATATATATATAAATACCATTGGCACGGCCTCTACAGGCCTTTGTCGTCACTCAACCCTAATTATTATGTCTCCCACTATGGAACCAACTGATTCCAATCTAAATAAACCAAGGTTGGAGTTTAGTCGTCCTCTAATCAACCACTCAAAAAGTCATTTTTCCCTTTTTCTTCCAATTTGCTCTCAAACTTATCTTAAATTCAGGTTCCCAGGGGACTAGGTGTGACAAAAAGTAAGTAGATTTCTTAGTTTAATATTAATGATAGTGGAAATCTATGTTTTTTAAATCAATTTCATGTGCCAAGAGATTCAGACTTAAAATGAGATAACTTCCTTAAAGTCCACAGTTGTATCTATTCATTTCATTCGAGTAGTAATATAGTGTATTGTTATATGTACAATTGTACTGATGATCGAATAGGAAAAGAAAAATATCAAATTTCGTAGCTAAATGTCATCCTCGATCTGTTGAGTAATCAGAACGAATGGTTTAGACGTCAGATGTAAATACAAGACTCCATTGGACTGATCAAAGTTAAATGAAAAAAAATTTGACAGAAGTTGATTTGATACAAGAAACAGAGGAAAAAATCTGAATTCAATAAGATTGTTGAAAATATGCCTCCAACTGATAGAAATATAATGTTAATGTGAAAGGAAAGACATTAAATTCTAGACTGATAATAGATGTTTTCGAAAGTTCGGTGTTTTGACAAAAAAAGAAAGAAAGTTCAATCCGGGAGTTTTGAGATTTTTGAGAAATTTTAGTATAGTGCCTTAATATAATTTCAGGTAGAAATTTCGAGGATGAAACTTTCTTAGGGCAGAAGAGTTGTAATAGCTCGATTTTCAGTGATACTGAAAATGGTGATTTCGAAACTCCATTCTCTGATGGTCGAGTTAGTAAATATTATTAATTAATATTTATGATATAATTATAATATTATATTTAATTTTTGATAAATTTGTTAATTTGATTTTAGTTAAGGCACAAGTGTAATGACCCTAAAGTTAGTGGTGTCAAAAAATGAGGTATCAGGATCTCGTTCCCATACATCGAGCCCGTAAATATTTAATAATATTTATAGAGTTATTAAATTAGTGAATCAAATTTTGAATAGGTAATTTTGCCAAATTAGTGACTAGTTAAGGTACAAGGACTAAATCATAAAAGTTACAAAAGTTATTTGCTAGATGTTTTAATTTCTAAAGGACCAATGTAGTAATTAAATCAAAGTTCAAAATGCAATTTAGCCATTTTGAGATAATAGTGGATAGTTAAGTTATTGTTTGTTTAAAATATTATTAAAATATTATTTATATTAAAGTTATAACAAAAAATAAAATAAAAAGGAAACAAATCATGGAAAGAAAGATAAACTTTGGTCACTGTCTTCTTTAACACCAAATTTCCATTTTTGAAGGGAAGAAAGAATCAGACCAAGTGTTTTAAGCTTTAAGTCCTTGCATGATTGGGATTTAAATCAATCGGTAGACAACCGAGAAAAAAGAAAAATTATAGATTAGTCCTTGACACCTTATTTGCTATTTTTTTTTAGGTAAGTTCATATGGAACTTATTATATTATTTTATATTATGTTTGAATTGTATAATTATATTTATTAATATATATACATGTGAAATAATAATGACTTATGGCATCAAAAGGACTAAATTGGAAAAAATGAGATGTGTGATAAATACGAATAGATACGCAGTATCAAATGGATTTAAAATTTATTATACGAATGGATGATATATACATGGTGATGTTATATTGTTCAAAGGTATATATATTGTTTTGGCATCAAGTGGATCTAATCGATGATATGTGAAATATTCGATAAAATGTGAATAAATACGTAGTACGGAATGAATTGGAAGTTGTTATATGATTGGACGACGAGTACAAGATGATGTTACATGGTTCAAACGTATATGAATTGCTATTTGGAATATGAAAGTGTGTATACAGCTAAAGGGTTTGAAATGATACGGAAAAGAAAAATGGGTGTTTGATTAGGAATTAATATGATGGCTTGAGTTTCAGCATTTTTTGCAAATTCTCTGAAGCTAGTGTTAGCAATCCTGATCATAAGTGTAACAACCCGATTTTGGGGCTAGTCGGAACAATGGTTTTAGAACCACTAATCTGAGGCCAGAGCAATTATTTTTAATATTAGTTTATGTGTTATAGCATGATTATATGAGTGCATGAAAATTTTGGGAATTAATTTTAGTGATTACATGCTTAATTTGAAAAAGGACTAAATCGCATAAAGTGCGAAAGTTTTATTCTACAAGATAAAGGTGTTAAATAGCTATGGAACACTAAAGTAGAGGTCCTTATTGAGTAAATAGACCAATAAAATTATGGTGTCTGGTCATGGAAATTTTAATTGGAGACAATCATAAAATAATGAAAAAGAACAGTAAAGGGGAAGTAGGGTCGAATCCTCAGGGACCAGATTATACGAATGCTTATTTTTCGAAATCCTGAGCGGAATCGTGCCCAAGAAAACCTACGTTCCTGAAAAAATAAAAATGACAGAATTAAAAGTTTTGATCTGGAAACGAATAAAATAAAAACAGAATTGAGAAGTCGAATTGGAATTGCGAAAATTAAAAATAGGAAATAGAGTTGAGATAAGGAAATTCTTATGGGGAGATTCCAGCCTCCAGTTGCCTCGATCCGCCTTGGGTTCAATCCTTAGCTTTTAGATGGTCCTTCTCAAACCGAATAAGCCAATTATAGTGGAAAATGACGCCTACGACCACCAGCTCCAAGGATTTAGACTTCGATTTAGTGGAACCTGACTCTAGCCAACAATCGCTCTTGTGGGATCATCATATGCTAGATCAATGTTTATCAATGGCGAATCTCATGCCATTTTGTCTCTTGGGCTAGCCAACCTCTGGCGCAGTAAGCTAACGAACCGACTGTGCAACTTTCTCAAAATATACAAAGCAGTCATTCCTTGCACATGTTGAAAAGATCACTTTTTAAGGGACATGGACAGAAGCGTCAACCATGTAATGCAGAGAAACAATGAATGCCCTGTGGAGAAGGCTAAGTACGGATTCTAAACCTCAAGAACCCTTTTTGGGGATTTTCGACAACCTTTGGCTAGATGAGTTTTAGTGGCTCATGGTTGTGGTGGAAAGAAAATAAATATATAAAAATGGAGATTTCATTAAAAGGAAATATGGAAATAACAAAAGACAAGACTTTTAGGGAGAGAGTGTTTTTCAGAAAAAGAAGAAGACTGAATTTGAGTCACCTCACCCCCTATTTATAGTGCTAGGGGAGATAGTCTAATCCTACTTAAACTCCCAAAAGATAAATACATTTAATTGAAAATAAATAAAGATAAAATCCTAAAATTAAATAATCCCTAATAATTATCTTAATATTAATTATCCTAATATAATCAAAATAGAGTCTAATAGAATAAAATCTCTTCTTTTTGCATTTCAACCCTTGTGTCCTCCATGCTTGCACTTTTGGCACCAACTTTTCCCTGTGTTGTACATTGACCCATTTTATCTTTAATTTCACACTTTTGGCCCTTAATTTCACTTTTGCCTCCAATTTAGTCCCTATAAGATAAAATATCATAAATAGCTCAAATTAGCATGATCATACTCAAAATAAATACATAATTAATACATAAAAATACGTTATTCTAGAGTATTATCAATAGACCAATAAAATTATGGTGGCTGGTCATGGAAATTTTAGTTGGAGACAATCATAAAATTAGGTGACATTAAATGACTTGTCTAATAATAAAATAAAACAGAAAGAAAAGGCTATCATCTTTTCCTTCTCTCCACCAATTTTTCCCCAAGAAAACAGCCATGGAAGCTTGAAAATTTTCAGCAACTTACAACCCTTGCAAGTAAGTCATTTTGATGGTCATTTTTGTTGATTTTTGTACTTTTGGGACCCTTGTAACTTAAGCTAACTAATAGAAGGACTATTTTGCAAAATGGTTGAGAGTCAAGAGTTTTACCATGTGAGTATTCATGTTGATTGCTGAAATTTTATGGAAGAAAATGAATCTTGGTTGTTAAATAAACAACTTTTGTGAAAGGATTTTTCATGAAAACACCTAAAAAGGACCTTTTTGTAAAGGTTGTAAAATAGGTGGTAAATGTGTGAAATAATTGGAATTGTAAGTTGCTATAAGAGTAATAAAGGTTCGGCTAGGCTTGTTAAAGGAGGAAATTTGATTAAAATCATTTTACGAGCCTAGGGGCAAAATCATAATTATGTGAAATCTAAGGGCAAAACAGTAATTTTGCCAAAATAGGAATTTTGGAATGTCTTGATTTATATGGTGATTAAATAAGTAAATTTTGTCATTATAGATCAAGAAAAACGGAATTCGGACCTAAACCGGGGGAAAAATAAGATAGTAGACTAATTCAATCTAATCGCCCACTTTTTGTATACCGAGGTAAGTTGTACGTAAATAATACAACTCTATCGTTGTTATGCATTAAACAATTGATATGGCATAAAATGTTTGATTATTTTTATGAATATGTGTGACGAAATTTGATGTGGTATAATCTCGGTTGAACCTTAGGAATAGATTGGATATCCACTCCATGACATTTGGGTGATATGTGTGCTAGTGTAAGACCATGTCTGGGACATGGCATCAGCCACATTATGAGAGCCAGTGTAATACCATGTTTGGGACATGGCATTGGCGTTGATAGGTGTGTGCCAGTGTAAGACCATGTTTGGGACATGGCATCGGCCTCGACATGTGAGCCAGTGTAAGACCATGTCTAGGACATGGCAACGGCATTTTACACTCTTGTGTGAGGCTTGCCGGGTATCCTTTGGTATTCCAACTAGTTCAACGGGTAATTTAGAGCTTGTGTCAAAAGTGAGAAAAGTTACAACTATGTTGTAAGTGATATAGGTACCTATATGAAATTCATGAGAAATGAACTCGAATTATGTTGTATGATTAGTAAGGGTGAAAATGAGTAAGTTATGCCTTTAATCATTCGAGAATTATGTGCAAGTTTATAATAAGTTATGAGTATGATAATGCATGGTAATTATTGTTAATTATTTACATGCGACTTACTAAGGCTTGTGCTTACTCCCTTTCCTTTCCATTTTCTTATAGTATCACCAAGCTAGCTTGGGGATCAAAGGACGTCGGAGGCTCGATTACACTACCAATTGAAACATTTGGTATAGTTAGATTTATCATTTTGAGTATGGCATGTATAGGGACTTGGTTTTTTGTCAAGTGTCATATTGTTTTGGCCAAATGTGTTGGCTTGTCTTAAAGATGAATTCATTTTGTATAAGGCCATAGATGTTGGCTAATACTTGTTATTGATATATGTAAATGGTGTGTTAATGCATGAATGAGTAAGTCGCATGATTGGGTTGATAAAGTATGTGATGAGTCTTGTATGTGAATGGAGTGTAGTGGCCTTGATGTGTGTATGTCTTGGTTATGGCTGATTTGGTAGATGTTTATATATGGATTGGTGTTTCTTGATGTGGCTTATGTTGGTGCAAGTGAGGATGACAAAAAGGGCTTGGTAAATAGCCTTGATTTTTGTCCACACGAGCGTGTGTCTAGGCTGTGTGTGACACATGGTCTGCCCCATAAGTGTGTAGTTTGGCCGTGTGTCCCCCTGCACCTTAATTTGGTAAAACAGAATGCCTAGTAGTAACCATACGGACTGAGGCACGACCGTATGTCTCGACCGTGTGGATGACACGACCATAATACATGAGCACGTGTCTAGGCCATGTGAAGTCCGCATCTTAAATGCGAAATTAAATTCACCACACGGTCTAGCACACAGGCGTGTGCCTTGGCCGTGTGAGCCTAAGATATTGCTGACGTCAGAAACAAAATCTCAAGGTTTTTGCACACGGACTGAGACACGGGCGTGCCATGGCCGTGTGGAGGACACGGGCCATGGACACGGGTGTGTGTCAGGCCGTGTGAAAACCCCTGTAGGTTCGAATTGAGAAATTAATCCACACGAGCAAGGGAGACGGGCGTGTCCCTATATGCTTAGGCCGTGTGAGTTACACAGTCCTTCAACATGGCCATGTTATTAGATCACATGGGCGTATCGCCCTTCCACATTGACGTGCGCCCCTATTTTTAGTGACATTTTCCAAAGTTTTTCTAAAGAACTCGGATTGGTCTCGAACCATTTCTAAAGTGTGTTTTGGGCCTCGTAGGCTCATATTAGGGATTTTTAAGTCAAAGTTTGAAAAGTTTTATATTTGAATGAAATTTCATAACCTGAATTGTTTGTATGTATGTTATTTAGTTAAGTAACGCCTCGTACCCTGTACCGACGTCAGATACGGGTAAGGGGTGTTACAATAAGCTAGTGTTAGCAACCCGAATACGTCAACTTGTATGAACAAATGAGTGTTGTGATTAGGGATTAATTTGATGGTTTGAGGTCCAACATTTGTTATGGATTCTCTGAAGCTAGTGTTAGAAACATCGAATTAAGCTAATGTTAGCAGCCCGATAATGATAGCATATGTAATCAAATCAGTTCTGTGCATCTGCGCTTAATCTATTGTAATTCTCCAAGTGAAAATAGGAAATAAAAATGGTGATTAAATGAAAAAGGAAACGATTGAAATATGTGATCATGTTATGTATTGTTATGTTGCAAAATGAGCATGATTTGAATGTAACATAAATAAGAATTGAATTATATATGCTTATGAACTGAGTATGAATGGATGACACATCTTAGGCTATATTGAATTGTTGAACATGTATATGTGATTTGTTTTATAAATGCTGTAAGTAAACTAACCTAATGGTTGTTTTGTTGAAATGTGCATGAAAGTTTAAGGATGTCATGTTTTATTCCAATGAGTTTCAATAGCTTAAATTGTTGTAAAGTTAAGGTAAGTTAGTTAATTTTCATATGGACTTACTAAGCATTCAATATGCTCACTAATTTTCTCTATTTTCCTTGTAGATCACCGTTTTGCGAAACTCATCGATTGGATCAACCTAAAGCTCACACTATCCAACTTTTATTACGGTAGTATTTTGATCAATTCAGCTTAGTTATATGTGGCGTGTACTTAGGATGGTTATAATAATTAAACATGTTAAATTGGTTTGGAACCTTAGTTGTTATGAACATATGTGATAGTTAGTAAAAGATATGTATGCATAATGATAATTAGATGGTTTGTTGATAATATGCTTTACAAATGAGTAAAGTCAATATGATTTGTGTTGTGTTGGAAGTGAGTTGTGTTGGAAGCTAATTTTAAGCATGGTAAGTTTTTATTAATGAATGGATAAGTTTGAAAGTGGAATGGGGATGGTATCATATGTTTATATAGTTCTTAAATGTATAGATTAAAATGTTATGTTTAGGTATCTATGTGAAGTTTGATGAGTCGTGGATATTTGAAATGGTTAATCAAATAATTTGGATATGTATGATGTTTGATTCATGTAGGGTTGATGTGCGTTTAAAGTATCATTAAGATTGGTTTTGGTTTGAGTATGAAATGGTACAAAATGTGATATTTCAAAACTTTAGTTAAGAAGTGTCAATACCTTTAACTATATCAGTACTTTACCAAATGAATGGTGTTTTAAAAATGGCAGAATGCTAAAATGGCATCAATACCAAGAAAAAGTATCGGTACCTATAGAAAAGTATCGATACATTACCCTATGTATCGATACTTTTTAATTTTAACTTGATTATTATAATTTGAAACTAAAAAACAATATTGGTACTTAGCCGGGGTATCGATACTCATATCCAATCTTTGAAAAGTTTACAATTTGGTCATTATTTATGCTCGGATTAATTTAATAACATTTGTAAGCTCGATTGAGTTTTGATTTTGCTTGTAAATCCTATTGTGCATGTAACTACAAATTGTATTGATGTTTAAATTGATTTAATTAATATGATTTATATGAATGATCTGATAATTGTTGTAGCACCCTGCAACTCGGGTCCGGCGATCGGACTAAGAGAGGGTGTTACAATTATTACTCCACTTATATTCATTATTAATTAATTTTTTAAAAATATTTTAAATATTTTAAACATAAAATATTTTCTTTTTGTTCTTTACAATTCTACTATCGATCATATTTTTAATTTTAAGAAATAAATTATTAATTTTTAGTTTTTTTTAAATTTTATAATTTCTATAATTTTCTTTTTTTAGAATTATTGTTAGAACATTTTAAAATTATCAAATTAGATATTTTAGCAATAGTTCAAGGTCACATTAGATATTAACTCTTAAGTTAACGTATTACATCATCATTTCGTTAAGGGCTAACAGAAATTACAAAAAAATAGCCAAAATGTAACAAATCGATAACATAAGTGATTATAATATAATTTTTGGTAACTAGTTGGAAAAATATGTAAATATAACCTTTGTATAGTCACAATTTGTATAACTTAGCCTATTTTTTTCTTGTAAATTCAACTTCACATTAAATTCTATTTGTTTTTAAATGTTTTATAATTTTATTTTTGTATTTTATATTTTTGGTAGAAATTATATTAAGCAAATAAAACTAATTTAATAATAAATGAAAAATAAGTCGTTTTTAAATTATTTTCAATCTTTTGAAAATTGAAAGATAACTGTAGCTAAATGAAAACTAGAGGTATCCATAGGTTTTGTTTGTATATTATACCATCAGCATTATACATATTAGTTTAAGATCGCTTCGGCTCAAAATATAAATTTATAATTTCAATTAACTCAACTCTAATGTGCCTCGCTCTATATTTAAAAAGAAACAATTAAAATTAATTGGTGTGGAATTCACCAAAAATAAATTCTTTCGCTTAAATAGTATTTAAATAGCAATATAATGAGTAAAGTCAATCCCATAAAGATTAGAATACCTAAACTTTTCTTTTAATTTAACCAGGTTGCACGACAAGCAGCTGTCGTACCCAAGATTTATGTTGACCTGTTTGGAAAATAAAGGAGAAATAAATAAAAAATTTAAATTACAGTAAAATAAATAGAATAAAATAATATTAAATAAACCAAATTGACCATGCTCCAACTTCAGGCACAATTTAGGCTCCATTTTCGAACTGATCTTGGCTAATGAATTTTTTACTCTAATCGATAAGTCAATTAGAGTGATCAAGAATGTTTCAAACCACCAGCCCTTCCATGTCTAAATCAACTACAGGAATGCCCGACAACTAACCCTTACTGGAAAAAAAACCCTGAATCCACGATTTAACTCTTCAGTAGCCTTGTGAACTAGAAGGGCCCGATTCAAATTAACAACTCAACTGTGTTGGTCACTTAAATTTAACTGCTATTTCGTTTGACGAATCCAACCATTCAATTGGACATACCAATATGTTTCTCAATAGAACAAATACGACAATTGATTGTATCAGTTCTTCCAAATGTATGTTGTACAACACCGAATCAATAGATCCTTTTTGACATAATGTCAGTACTACTTTATGATACGACGATGTCTATCTCCTTAACCGGAAAAATAATAAATACCAATATGAAGGTTTTTAAGTATGAATTTCGAGTCACATAATTTCAAATATCGATTCAAAAATTGGCTTAAAATTAGAAAAAATTAATTCATAAAATTAAAAAATAATCAAAGGGATAAATTTTAAACAAAAATTGAACAAAATAATTTGGAGGTTGTTTTGCGCAAATCTGCGCCCCTTTTCTCTAAACCTAAACTAACTATTTATATAGTATTAATAATAATATAATAATAACTAAAGCCTCTCTACTATTATATAAATTAATATTAATCTAAGATTAATATATGTTTAAAAATACAAGTGTTAATAGAAATAATAAAATAATTCTAAAATTTTTATTTTGTGCGTCAACAAAATTTTCGTGTCAAAATTTTCGCACAATCTTTATATCCGTTTGTTTCCTCACACCATTGGATAATAATTGTACCTACATAAAAAATTATCAATTAAGTACCAAAATAAGTAAAACTCATATTCAAAATTAATTAAAATAAAAAATAAAAATATATTGATTAAGCTTATTATAAAAATATATTATTTTTATTTAATATTTAATAATTTTATATTATTATTAAAATATTAAAATAAATTAATCATTACATTTTTAATATTTATATTATAGTATTAAATAATTTATTTTCATGAAACATATGAAAGATTAAGAGACAGACAAAATTATTAGAAATAAGGTTAAGTGTGGTTATTACACAGAATATTTAAGTCAGTAAATTAATGAAACAGTAGAGGAGGGAGGTATAACAAACATTTCATCTCAGCTATTATTAAAACTTGCACTAATTATTAATCAATTATACACAGTACGCATTAAGTTAATGGAGTTCATACTTTTTAAATAAAATCAATTCTACCAGATTTCTTCAATCAACGGTCGGATTGACGCAGCCAAATCCAATGGTCATTAGAAAATAAAGAGATCAAAGAAAACAGACGTTGGAATGTAACGGCTACTTTCCTTTAAGTTTAAAATAAATAAAACTTCTAAAAGGAAAAATAGTCAAAACCCCTAAAAGCCTGCACTTTCAATTAGCTTCGATCTTCTTTCTTTCTTTCTTCTTCTTCTTCCTCAGCCAAGAAAACGAAAAAAAAATGGCTCCCACACCATCTTCTTCTTCGAAATTAAGCCAAACCCATAAAAGAACACCCCAATCGAAGCAGCGTTTAAACTTCTCGTCAACACGAAACAACCCCCAACACCCATCTCCGAACCCAAACTCCATTGCAGCCAAAGAAAACCCACCAGGGGAACACCCAGTTGAAGTCATCGGCAGAATAAGAAACTATCCTCGTGACCAGAAAGACAAAAACCCCATCCCGTTTCTCCATATCAATCCTGATAACAACACTCTCCGTGTCCGGGCTGATATAGGGTACCGGGACTTTTCCCTGGATGGGGTTTCTTCTTCCGAGGAAGAAGATCTCGATGCTTTTTATAAGAAATTCATTGAGTCGAGGATCAATGGGGTGAAAATGGGGGCTAAGTGTACTGTTATGATGTATGGCCCAACTGGTTCAGGGAAGAGTCATACTATGTTTGGGTGTCCAAAGCAGCCTGGGATTGTTTATAGGTCATTGAAAGGTATATTGGGAGAACATATAGAGGATGAGAATGGAGGGGAAAGATTGGGAGTTGGGACTTTTGTTCAAGTCACTGTTTTGGAGATCTATAATGAGGAAATTTATGATCTTTTGTCAGCTAATGGAGGTGGAGGTGGATTTGGATTTGGATGGCCTAAAGGTGGCAATGGATCTAAGGTAAGTGCAATTTTTGTATTTAAATTATTGTGGGTATTGATGATCTAATTCACTTTTTCAATGCATTCATAATAGTTTGAGTTGATATTTACATTGTTTCTCATGTTCTTTATATGCATTACGAAGGGCTTTTCCCACATTAGTTAGCCAGCCTCATTTTAATTGAAAATTGAATGATTTGAATGTGCTAATGCAAATTGTTAAGCTTGCTGCTAATTTATCAATGTCAGGTGCTAATTTCGCTCTCATGGCTTAATTAACTAAGTTTTTTAACAATTCACTTTGAGATGATATGAGCCAAACTTAATAGCAATAAAATAAGAGTTAATAACACAGTAGGGTTAGTTTTTGTAAAAAATGGGATTTTAGGTAATTCCTAGTGTAGTTGTATCTACTTAGGTAATTCCTAGTGTAGTTGTATATACTTACCAGTGTTATTAATGTTGTCATTAATCTTTATCCTATGTTGCTTACTCTTCGTTTTTTCTTGAAATACCCTTGATCGTGATATATGAGGATATTATCTCCAAAGATCCTCTAGTTACACGAAAAATCATAGAAAAATTTGACCATACCTTATCCAACACTCTCACCGATATCAAGTAACAACTTTTTCAATGTTTCTGTATTTGCAGGCGAAACTAGAAGTAATGGGAAAGAAGGTTAAGAATGCAAATTTCATATCTGGGAATGAAGCTGGAAAGATTTCAAAAGAGATTCAGAAAGTAGAGAAGAGACGAATTGTGAAAAGCACTCTCTGCAATGAAAGGAGTTCTCGAAGTCACTGCATGGTATGACCTTTTGTATCTTTAATTATAAATCACCTTGTCTCAATTTTTGTTGCTTAAGAAAAAAAAAAGTTTAACATTTTTTTTTCAATTTTCATAGATAATCCTTGATGTTCCTACTGTTGGAGGAAGATTAATGCTTGTGGACATGGCAGGTTCCGAAAATATCGATCAAGCAGGTCAAGTTGGATTTGAAGCAAAAATGCAGGTAAAAGTCTATGTTGCTCATTTTGTACTTGATTATTCATTACAATGTAATATCCATGATTTCTTAGTTATTTTGTTGTTTACTTTGAATGGAATGAAAATTGCAGACAGCAAAGATAAACCAGGGAAACATAGCACTGAAGAGAGTTGTTGAATCCATTGCAAATGGAGATTCTCATGTGCCCTTCAGAGATAGTAAGTTGACAATGTTGCTACAGGTAAGTTCAAGTTGCCTTTTGTTGTCATTCATGGACACAAAGTCCTTTTAAAGGTTTGTCTCATGGACTTCATTGTAATCTCAGGACTCTTTTGAGGATGATCAATCAAAGATTTTAATGATACTTTGTGCAAGTCCAGATCCTAAGGAGATACACAAGACAGTTTGCACCCTTGAATATGGAGCAAAAGCAAAATGTATCGTCCGCGGTCCACATACACTGACCAAGGACAAAAACGAAGATTCATCATCTGCTGCTCTTTTAGGATCCAGGCTAGCAACAATGGATCAGTTTATTCATAAACTACAGATGGAGAACAAGCTCAGAGAAAAAGAGAGAAATGAGGCACATAAAGAGCTCTTAAAGAAAGAAGAAGAAGCGGCGGCGCTAAGAGCACTTGTGGAAGGGAAGGGTACTTCTGGGGCAACTGAAGAAGAAATCAATGCAAAGGTAAATGAGCAGGCACTGATATTAAAACTTGAGTTGGAGAAGAAACTAGAAAAATGCAGGCGGATGGCTGAAGAGTTGGTTGAAATGGAAAGGAGAAGAATGGAAGAAAGGATACTGCAACAGCAAGAAGAAGTTGAGATGCTAAGAAGGCGGTTGCAGGAAATCGAGTTTGAGTTATGCTGTTCGAGGGATGGAAGAAATGCTGAGGAGAATGAGGCAAAGGAGTTGGATAGTGGAAGCAGCAACTTTGCTAAAAGGCTAATTGGGATATATGTTGATGAGATCCCAGGGATGGTTAAGTCAATGGACCTTGACATGGGTGATCCAGAACCAGTTATGCATGACAGTAGTGGTATTCATCCTGATGGTTTTGCTCCACAGTTCGGTCCTAAAACAGGTCTGAGCACTGTATATGAGGAAGAAGAAATCGAAGAAGGCGAGGAACAAAAAGAGAATGAGGAAGATGAAGTAGTGGAGAAATTGATAATAGAGGAAAAGAGGGTGTGCTCAAGTGAGATAGTTAATGATTTGAGGCCTAAACAGTCAGATTCCGATACAGCCTCTTCAAGACTATTAAGAATTCAGAACATCTTTACACTCTGTGGGAACCCAAGAGAGCTTACTCAACAAATCAGCACTGAAACACCTACCAAACCAATGGCTAAAACCATTGATCATCATTGGTCCCAAGTGAAAAGTTTGGACAAGGAAAACTCACCACCTGGTTTAATGGCAGCATGCTTGAATGAGAAAGAAACCCCCTACAATGACTTCACAGATGCCCAGATTGAAGTCTATGTAAAATGGCAAGCATCCAAGGAAATTCCTGGAAAGTTTATCACAACATTAAAGGTTGTAGAAGATGCAACACTTGCTGATCTGAGGAAGTTGATTGAGATCTATCTTGCTGCAGATAATCAAGCTTTCACTTTTCTATTGCTTGGGGTGGTAGGTTCTTATTGAAACTCAAACCCATAAACTATCTTTGAACTTCATATGTACTTATATGCTTACTTCGGCATGTGCAGGATCTGACCGTGGCATCGGTGAAGAAAGAGAATGAAGGCACTGTCAAGGCTAGCAAGCTTCCACTCTGCAGCAACGGTTATATGGCATGCTTGAGGCCAGCAAAGGGTCTGCAGATAACAAATCATCTCCCTTTGAGTTCACTAACATTGACTCCCATGGAAAACAAGCTGCCACTCACCCCCAACAATTCGATTCTTGCATCAAGGTGATGAGTTATCGACTCACACTCAGTGAGTCCCACTTCCTACTAGGATGGATGTTAGGTCGTATTTGTTCAGATGAAGAAGTGTTGAATGAAAATGCAGCCATGAGTATATTATTCATATGTACTCTTACCTGGTACCTTTGATTATGGATTGCCCTTCCTCAATTGCCTTTCATTATGAATATTGAGAAACATTCTTAAGACATGGGATGGGAAAACACTCCAACTGACAACTGTTTATGTCTGTTTTATAGTTCATGTTCGGGTTTCGGGGTTGCTCTTTCCATCAATGTCTATCTCTAAGACTCGAACATGCATTCTCTCTTTGAGAGTGCAAAACCAGTGCATCTAACACTTGTTGGTATCCTTTAACCTTGTTGTATGCATAAATATATAATATGAATAGTACGGAGTAAGGAATGTTTATGAAGCGTGCAATTAAAGAGGAGAGAATTTATTTTTTCTTGTTTCCATTACACTAATGGATGTTAGGTTACCTAACAGTTATAATTTGGATAATTTTACATTTTAGCTTTTTTAATTCTTAACATTACCAATGACGCTTTGATTTAGTTCACAAAAGTAGAGGTCATGAGTTTTGAATGCTAAGTTCAAGACTTAGCTGTGTAAGGGACAGTTCTTCATTGCTTTTCAAAAGCACTTTTGACTCCAAAAGCACTTTTAGAAGAAAAGCTGTGCAGAATAAGTTGTTTTTGGCTGGAATTTTTAACTTTTACTTTTGAAAAGCATTTCTAAAAAGGATAAGCTAAAATTTTTAGCTTTTACTTTTTCAAAAGCACTTTTAGTATTTAATTATTTTTTCACCCCTCTAATAACATAGTACTTTCCCATTTTTTTCGTGGTGCTTAATTACAAATGTGTTAAAATTATTAATTAAAAATAAAAAATATTTTTTAAAATATTAATTACAAATATTTAAAATTTATATTTCATATATTAAAATATTAACAAGTTATAGTAATTTTTTTATATTCTTACTAAAATATAATAATATTAACTAATTTAAATTTTATTTAAATGTATATTTGTTACTTGATAATAACATGTCTAAAATGGACATTTTATTTCTCAAAAGCATTTTTTGACAGCAATGCTAAACACTCAAATTTAAAGCAAACTTTTCAAAATCACTTCTCAAAAGCTTTTTTCCACAGCACTTTTCAAAAGCATTGTCAAACTAGCAATAAAGAACAAATTGTCTCTTACTTCCATCATGTGCGGTTACTATATGTAAGTTTTAGTCCAATTTATTGATATTGTAATAATTTGATTTACTTTGTAATTACTATAATAATTTAATATTTATGGTTTTTTGAATAAGTAATAATTTTTTAATTTCATAATTCAAATTTAATGATATAATGGGATAAAATTATAACCTAAATGTTTATAACCTAAAATTAATACGACCTAAAAAGTAAACTTCCCTAGCACATTTTAGAACCATGTTTATATGTATTTAAATCATTTAAATAAATTAAGTCAATTATGCTAATTTGGCTAAAAAAAAAAGTCAATTATGCTAACCTGTCTCAACATGGAAATATGATTTTTTTTCAAAGACTTATTGCTTTATATATAAAAAAAAAAATCAATTTTGAGATTTCTTACTTTTGTATTCGATTAATGAATTAGGGCCACTGTGAGAATTCAACATTTAATATTTTATATTTTAATTGTAAAAATTTTATTTTTTATTTAATAAAATTTTCAATTAAAATATTAATTATTTATCACTTAATATTAAAAATATTAAATAATATTTGAAATAGATTATTTTTTTTCTATAAAAAAACTATATTTCTTATTTGGCCATTCATGAGTTTAGTTGTATGTATTAATTAAAATATATTAAAATTATTTTATATTTTTTGTATAAATTTAATTTTATGATTGATATGATAAATAAATTTAAATTATTTTATAATTTTTTATATATTTTGTAATTCAATATTTTATTTTTAAAAATAATGTCTTAAATTTATTATTATTATTATTATTATTATTATTATTATTATTATATATATATATATATATATATATTAAAAGATCTAAGATCAACATTGATGTGGATAGTTTAAAATGGCACCATTTGGCACTCTAAATGAATGCCACGTGTATTGTCAATGTAGTGCCCAATTTTAGTCCGAGCCCCTATCAAAAACAAAAAAAAAAAAACTAAAATTAAATAGTCCATAATCTAAAAATTACAGCAGGCCCACTAAGCCCAAATACAAATCTAACCCAAGCCCAACACAACCTAAAAAATTTTCAGGGTTTTAGAAAACCCTAGGAAACTCCCTTGCTCCGCCAGTAGCTTCCCCGACGCCGCACGCCTCGCGTTTCCGCACCTTGCGCCGCTCCACGTCGCCACCCCTGCGGAAAAGAAGGAACAAAGCAACAGCAAAATCCAGAGTTTATAGTTTATTTTTCTTCCTAAATTCGGCTATAAAAGTTGAAATCATACATTGTAAAAGGGGAGGAGACATTTTCTCATACAGGAGCAATACACACGAAAACGAAAATCAAAGGAAAGAAATCTGACGTTTGAAAGGTTTATTTTGTTCTTTTTTTATTTTTCATTTTCTATTCATTTTTTTCTGTATTACGAATCTATTTTAATATGAGGAAAAAGAAAAGTCAAATAAAAAACTAGAGGAAATTTTTTGTATATCTTACTGTTTATTTTTATTTTTTTATTTTATTTTTTTAAAATTCCTTTTACAATATATACATATATAGAGAGAAAGAGATATATATACGTATAAAAAAAGAAAAAAAATACCTCTTTTTTGGACATCGGTCGCCGTGCATAGCAGAGCCGACGGCGGCAGACGGTGGCGGTTCGGCGACGGCGCAAAGGGGCTAAAAACCCTAGCAAAGCAATACAAATTCTGCCCCTTTTCGTTTTTTTTTTTAAAATCCATCAGAAATGAAATTTTCACCAAAAATTTTTCATTTTATAAGCCTTTGAAACGATGTCGTTTTGGGCTTGTTTAAGTGGCCTCAAAACGGCCTCTTTTTAGCCTAAGACGCGTGACCCGACCCGCCCGCTGAAGGATCAGCATGTTTTGTTAAAAGAGTTATTTACGACGTTGGCCCTTCCGCATTCTTTTCGTTTTTAATTCGGTCCTTTTTCATTGTTTTTAATTAGCCACTCTAATTTTGTTTCTGTTCCATTTTGGTACACTGATTCACGCGCCTGAGGACAAAAGGGATATTGTGCCATTCAGTCCCTGCCATTTTTTAGCGTGTCTTACTTTGGTACTTTCTTCTTCAAATCATTTGCAATTCATACCTCAAATTTTATTTCGATTTCATTTTCATCCTGAGTTGGCTTTTTTCATTTCTTTTTATTTTTTTAGAAATTGTTTTAGTTAATATTTCCTTTAATATTTTATTTACTTATTTATTTCATTGCATTTTCTTAATTGAGTCCTAAGTTGATTATTTACCTATTCTTTGACCATTTTTTTGGCTTGTTTATTTTATATTTTTTATATATGCATATTTTTATTTTATCTATTATTATTAAGTCATTTACTTGCTTATTATTATCATTGTTACTATTACTTTATTATTATTAGTATTATTATATTCTTATTACCATTATTTTCATATATTATTACTACTATTATTATATTCTATTTTCATTATATTCATCAGTTTTATTATTATTAGTTTTATTATTTCCACTATTATTTTATACAAATATGTTATTATTACAATAATTATATTTATTATTATATTTATTATGTTATGGGCCAATTCTGCCCGGAGCCCAAACCAACAACAAGGCCCAAAATCCAAGCCCAATTTCCTAAAACCCAACCTAATTACAAATTAACCCAAACAAAAAAAGCCCAAACACTAAAAATTCAGAAAAAACCCTAGGGCCCTCTACACTGCCGAACCTGCCCCTGACATTTCTGACGCCATCTGCAGCCACCGACCACCATTCCATCTTCACCAACCACCTCCACTTGCACCTGCAAGAATTTAAAGAGAAGTGACAGAAAGCAATTGAAAGAAAGGCTATAAAAGCCAATCGAAGACCCATTTGTATAAGGATTGAAAAGAATCAATAAAAAACAGGAGATTTCATAAACAAATACTAGCAAATACAGATTAAACACACAAAAAGTAATCATCGATTAAACCCTAAAAACTAGAATAAAAAACAGAGGCAAAGAGGTGATTTTTTTTCCTTTTTATCATTTTCGAAATACTTTTTTTTCTCTTTTCTTCGGCATATGTATACATATTGAAAAAATTTTAAAAAAAACTACAAATTTTACCCCTTTTTTGAAGTTCTGGCCACCGTGTGCGGTGGCCGGCGGTGGCGCCGGCGACGGAGCCCACGACGGAAGCCGGCCGGAATCTCCTTCCCCCCTCGGACCTGCAGAGAGCAAAAGAGAGAGAAGAGTCAGTTTTTAAAAAAAAAAAACAAAGGAGAAATGAAATTTTTAAGAAAATTTTGCCTTATATAGCCTTGTAAAACGGCGCCGTTTTGGCCGGCGTCCAAAAGCCCCAAAACGACGTCGTTTCACCCTGGCCCGACCCGATCCGACCCACTCCAAGGCTAGGATCCGCGTGTTTTCAACGGAAGGGCTAATTGCACTTTTAGCCCTTCCGCCTTTTTGACCTTTTTAAATCAGTTTTTTTATTTGCAAATTTGCCCCTATAGATTTTCTCTGGTTCCATTTTAGCCCGTGACAAGACGTTGCGTTTCGTGGGATGGGGATATTTTCCCTTCTGGTCCCTCTTCGTTTTCGCGCACCACATTGGGCCCCTTTTCCCCTTTTATTTATTTTAAATTTGCCCCGAAATTTTGTTTTTAATTCAATTTAGTCCCCTTTTCTATTATTTTCACTATTTTATTATGAATTTAACTAAAATTTCTTCTTATTATTTATTATTATTACTCCTGCCACTATTATTATTACTATCATTAAATTATTTATATATTTTTTTATTATTTGCTTATTAATTACCATTACCATTACTATTATTATTTTATTCTTTCTTTCCAATAACATCATTATTATTTTGTTATATATTATTATTATTATTATTATTATTATTATTATTATTATTATTATTATTATTATTCCTTCTATTACTATTATTATTATCATGAATGTATTGTTGTCATTATTCTTTATTTTACTATTATCATTGTTATTATCATCATTCTATTATTAAATTAGTTAACTTAGTATTATTACGTATATCATTCTTATTTTTTATTACGCAACCTAACTTCGTAATTTATCTTTTTATCATATCGTTTTACATTAACTTTTATTCGATACATCAAGTTTTAAAATGATCGATATTTTGTATTTAGAAGTTCGAGGAATCGTGCCCAATCGTGCTGGGTTTCGATTTCCCGTTCGTCTAAATGACTAAATATCCTTCTAAGATTTTGACATTGTTTTCTTAAATAAGGCAATATTTCGTGTTTGGACATTCGAGGAATCGTGCTCAATCGTGCTGGGTTTCGGTTTTTTTTGGTTTGGCCAAATAGTGGAATACCCTTTTAGAATTGCAATGCATGAATTTTGGAAATCACGAAATGAACTAGGTATTGAGGGTTGAAACATCATGTCCTAACGTGCTGGATGTGGTATTCCATCTTTTCGGAACAAGAGAATTTCGATATCCAATTCGAATTATCCAAACATTTTTTAAATGATTCGTATTTTAAAATCTTTTCAAATTTTCGACATTAAGACATTGATTAATCAATTAGGTACCAATTTTGGGCGTATCGA
This sequence comes from Gossypium australe, assembly GCA_005393395.2. Taxonomy (NCBI): domain Eukaryota; kingdom Viridiplantae; phylum Streptophyta; class Magnoliopsida; order Malvales; family Malvaceae; genus Gossypium; species Gossypium australe. The sequence goes on from CM016623.1 coordinate 102,345,690, forward strand.
GAGTGCTAACCCTTCCTCGTACGTAACCGACTCCTGAATCCATTTTCTAAGTTTCATAGACCGAAGTCATTGTTTTAATAAATCAAACTGTTTATTAAAAACAACCGTTTTACGAGGTGATCTGATCACACCTCATCAAAAAAAGATTGGTGGCGACTCCCAAGTTTATCATTTTCATTTTCAAAAATCCAAGTCGACCCCGTTTTCCAAAAAATGGTTACGACAGCTTGGCGACTCCACTAGGGATATAAAGAGAGTCAGGCTGTAAATTGATTATTTTCTATTCTATGTCGAAAATTTGAAAATTCAATTTGAAAATTTGGAAATTTGGTCTGAAAATTACGATCCTTTTGTTGCATTTGTTTGTTGTTTTCTTGCGCACATTACATTGCATGACCGTTGTGGTTGCACCTTTAAGTGGGAGCGAGAAGCTATGCCTTCATGAGGTTTTCACCTCCGCATGGGCTAGTGGATTGCTTCCGGGATACATCCGTACCTATGTGCTTTGTGAGATTTTCATCTCCTCATGGCCATAGGGAAATGTATTCCCCTGAACCGAACTCGGTCTATATGAGCCTATAATGGGTGAGGATCGAGGAATCTGCTGGTTCGGGTACCTCAACTTTAGAACCAAACCACATATAGAGAGACCTAGGAGCCTACCCTAGATAGAGCCATGCCAAACCCTAATGATCACCCGGATAGGTGTTTTGTGTTTGTTTATTTCTCTTGCACTAACGTGTTTTCTTTTGTTTTGATTGCATTACATTGCATCATCATAGAAAGAAGGTGTTGATTCATATTCGATTGCTAAATAGAAGAGTTTGTCATAAGGAAATGAATTGCTTGATAAAGTGGATTATAATACGGTCTTTCGAATATAGTCCAAATAAACAACGAGAAAAGGTTGGTGGTCTGCAAAAGAATACAAGACCCTACCCGAGGATTCAAGTCGACAAAGACTATTCAAGAGCCGTCACGTCTCAACTTTCTTAAAAAAGCTTATGAACATCACGGGGAATAGGTGAGTGAAGAGTCGCGGCCTGGATTAAACAACAAGGAGCTAGAAGAGGCATCTATTGAGAAACTTCACGAGACACGACCATAACATCTGGATACGAAGAAAATGATTGGTGTCTTCACCTGGACTATGAGGACAAAGCCATATATGCGATCCGATTTATGTAAAGAAATTTATTTTCTAGAAAAGTTCTTCTAATAGAATTGAATTCATAATCAACGCCTCTCTTTCTTTTTTGCATTCATTCCATGTATTTGCATTGCATATCATGCATTTGCATTACATCATATCGCATGCATTAAATTTGTAGAAAGACCCTAATTAGTTGAAGTTATTTTAGAAAAAAAAAAAGAGAGAGAGAGAAAGAGAGAGAGAAAAAGAAAATCTAGAAACTGAGCATCATTACAGTATACGTGCCAAGACAAAGAAAATAGATTTCGAACAATTCCAAGAAGACATGTAAGACCAGATGCAAGAGCAATTGGCAAAGCTCCAACAAGAAATGAGAGACCAAATGTTGGAAGCTCAAAGGAACATGATGGCTCAAATGGCCCAGATGCTGAGTGGGACAATGGATAAAGGAAAAGGTCCCATGACTATTACAAGAGAGGATAGCGAAGGCATTCCTCCGGGTTTTACCCCACCAAAGGCACAAACATAACACGAGGAGTATCCCCAAAGGCCATCTGTCACGGTTAGGCCTCAACAAGGGCAAGCTGATACTAGACCGCCCATGAACTTCCAAACAGGCTCGGGTTCTAACCCAGGAGATAGTCTAGCTAACCCTGTGGTCCCTAATCTAAACGGAATGGAAGAAATGGACAAGGCAAAAGTGCACCTACCAAGACAACTCAAGGACCGTTGCAAGTGGTTAGAAGAGAAGTTCAAAGCAATGGAGACTGCTGACTACCGTTACGGGGTAGACGCTAAGGACTTAAGTTTGGTCCCGGAGTTGGTACTTCCGCCAAAGTTTAAAACTCCGGAATTTGAAAAGTACAACGGGACTAGCTATCCCGAAGCACACATCACGATGTTCTATCGAAGAATGGCGGGACATGTTAATAATGACCAATTGCTAAATCACTGCTTTCAGGACAGTCTGGTCGGATCTGCGGCCAAATGGTACAATGAGCTCAGTCGTGCCCAGATTAAGACATGGAAGGACCTGGCACAAGCCTTCATGAAACACTATGGCCACATGGCAGACATAGCACCCGACAGGATTACACTCCAGAACATGGAGAAGAAGACAAACGAGAGCTTCAGGCAGTATGCCCAGCGATGGAGGGAGGTGGGAACACAAGTCCAACCACCGCTCTTAGAGAAAGAGACGACCATGCTCTTTATTAATACACTGAGGGCCCCGTTTATCACTCATATGCTAGGGAGCGCTACAAAAAGCTTCTTGGACATTGTAATTATAAGACCCCCAATTTGCCCGGGGCCCATTACACCTAAAATCGGCCCAATTACGAAACCCAAACTCGAATGACCCACTTTATCACTAAGGCCCAAAACCAAACTCACCTAACCCAAACAGACTAACCCACTAAAAACCAATTAGCCCAAACCAAAAACCTAGCCCAGTACCCAAATTAACCCTAATTAGAAAAAAACAAAACACAAACCCTAGGTGTGCCGCACCTAGGGCCACTTGCCCAGCCTTCTGACGCCGTCAGCAGTCTTGTCCGCTACCAAGCAGCACCGCCACTTGCTCCACTAACTCCTGCAAAAGCAAGAAAACAGACAGCAATAGCAGAAAAGAAAAAATCTATTGTATTTTTTTATTTATTTCTTCTTTCTTCAATCTCGGTTATAAAACCGAAGAGAACTCAATGTAAAAGAGGGCTTCTTGGATTCAAGAAAACAATAACGAACTACAAACACTTAGAAATCAAAAGAAGAACAGAAAACTTTTAAGGTTGATTTTATTTTTTTTCTGTCATTACTTACCGCTTTTTATTATTTTATTTTTTTATTTCAAAACTTAACAAACAAAAATCAAAAAAAGGAAAATGGACATACCCGAAACTCCTTCAGTCGTAGCTTCGGAGCCCATCTTCTCCGTTGACAGAGCTCGACTGGAGGAGGGGCGTTGAAGGCCCTTTTTCCTCTATTTTGGGGCACTAAGAGTTCGACCCTCAAAAAGGGGTTTCAAACAGTACCTTAAGCCTCATCCTCGCACGTCGTCGGCCATCGAAAGCAGTGGTGGTGCGACGAGAGGTGGGAGAAGCTCGATCGTCGGGACAGAAATGGTGAGAGGGGGCTGCCTATTCTGTTTTGAGAGGGAGAGGGGAAAAGGCTTTAAAGTTTTGGCTTTTTTTTTTCTAAACTGAAAATGTAATGAAACAGAATAAATTTGGGTCTTTTAACCTTGAATAAAACGGCACCGTTCGGTTTTTTTGGGGGGGTAGACTGCGCATATCCCTTTAAAGGGATATTTGCGCGATAGACCCCTCCCCATTGCAGTGCTATCCAATTAACCCCTTTTTGTTTTTTTTTTCTATTTATAGATTTTACCCTTAAAACTCTTTGGGTTTTCAGTCGGGTCCTTGACCCATGGATGCGCATCAAGGCCTGGGAAATTTACCCATTCGGTCCTCCTTGTTTTGCGTGCGTCCCATTTAAGTCCATACCTTTTTTATTTTATTTATTATGATTTCAACCCCTCAATTTTATTCTGATTTCAACTTGGTCCTTCTTTGTTTATTTTTGTAATTATAGTATTATTATTAATTTTAACATTATTATTATTATTATTATTATTATTATTATTATTATTAATGTTGCTTTTATTTTTATTATATTCTTATTACTGTTATTTCATTTTTGTTCTTACTATTATTAGTTTTTTATTATATTCTTATAATGTTATTTTTTACTAGTAACCTTATCATTATATTTTTATGTTTTATTCCTTTTCTATTATTTATTATATTTTCTATCATTATTATTAGATTATTATTATTTTCTACTTTATTATCATTATTATTATTATTATTGTTATCATTATTATTATTATCATCACTATTATATTATCGACATATTATTATTTGGCTTGTACTATTACCCTTATTAACACATTTTTTCTTTTTATTATTATTATTATTATTATCATATTATCATTTTTACTATTATTTCTATTTTTATTATCATCCCTGCTATTACTATTATTATAAATGTATAGTTAACACTATTCTTTATTTTATCATTGCATTATTATTGTTTTTATCATTATTTTATCATTAAATTAATCAGCTTAGTATTATTACATATATCACTCTTGTTTTTATTACGCAACCTAGCTTTGTAATTTATCTCTTTTAATCAAATCGTATTTCACTAATCTTTCTCGATGCATCAGGTTTTTAAACAATATTTCGTATTAAAGATTCGAGAAGATCGAGCCCCAACTTACTGGGTTCCGGTTTTCTTCATTTAATCGGAATAGCGGAATATCCTTTTCCAAAATTGCAATATAAGTTTTAAATAAAATACTTGTTTTCGGAAATTCGAAATGTTGCGCCCTAACTTACTGGACACGACATCTAGATACCCCGAGATAAGTTAAAATAAGGCAATATTTCGTATTTGGAAATTCGATAAATCGTGCCCTATTGTGCTGGGTTTCCATTTTCCGTTTGATCAAATGACTAAATATCCTTTTAAAATCCTGTCCATGTTTTCTTAAATAAGGCAATATTTCGTGTTTAGACATTCGAGGAACCGTGCCTAATCGTGCTGGGTTTCGGTATTTTGTTTTGGCCAAATAGTGGAATATCCTTTTTAAAATCGCAACGTATGAATTTTGGAAATCATAAAATGATCTTGGTATCAAGGATTGAAACATCGTGTCCTATCGTACAGGATGTGATATTTCATCTTTTCGGAACAAGAAAATTTCGATATCCAACTCGAATTATCCAAACATTTCCTAAAGGGTTCGTATTTTTAAAAACCTCTTCCAATTTTCGACATTAGGACATTAATTAATCAATTAGGTACCAATTTTGGGCGTATCGAGGGTGCTAATCCTTCCTCGTACGTAATCGACTCCCGAACCCATTTTTTGGATTTCGTAGACAAAAATCGTTGTTTTGATAAATCAAACTGTTTATTAAAAATAACCGTTTTACGAGGTGACCCGATCACACCTCATCAAAAAGGATTGGTGGTGACTCTCGTATTTCCGTTTCCATTTTCAAAACCAAAGTCGACCCCCATTTTTCTTACAAAAAAAATGGTTACGACAGTAATGACTGGAGAAATGATTGAGAATGCCATAAAAAATGGAAGGATAGAGGCAAGAGAAAGTAACAAGAGAATGGCCACAATGAAGAAAGAAAATGAAGGGAATAATACAAGCATGGGGCACTCAAAGTCGATTACCGTTAATCAGCCAAAAACGGTGAGTACTGGATATTAGGATTCATCAAGAAAAGAATCTCGCACAAGGAAAAACACTGAAAAACTCCAATTTACCCCGATCCCAATAACGTATAAGGAGTTGTATCAAAGTTTATTTGACGTGCATGTTGTGTCCCCCCACTATCCAAAACCGATGCAACCTCGATACCCAAAATGGTATGACCCAAACGCTCAGTGTGAGTACCACGCGGGGATCACAGGCCATTCAATAGAAAATTGCCTTCCTTTCAAGAAATTGGTGGAAAATTTCATCAACATGGGTATTGTGAAGTTCGATGACGAAGCCGTAATATGTGGTAATTGAAAATGGGGGCATGAGAGTTGCGTTTCCTTGAAGAAGTCATCAAAAGCCTAGAAATCAGAAAATCAGAACACCAATGGCATATCCGAAGAGGGAACCGAGGAATAAAAGTTTTCCGAAGCATCTGCCTTTATGTACTTGAGAGTGTCCTGAACAATGAGACTGTGGAAGAAACATGTATTTTTGAAGCTAATCTAGAGTAATGTGCAAAACACACTTGTTGCTTTAAGCTTAGAAGCAATAAGATTTCTTTTGTGAAGTAGGCTTGTGTCCAGAATTTTTATTTCAATAAAACGCATCTTTCTAAATAAATATTTTCATTCTTTACATTTCATATTGTACATTTTTTCTTTATTCATACAAATAATCATCCTTAGAATCATTTATTTTTTGGATTTTCTGCCTTCGTACCTAGGTACCCAAATATCAGCCACATGCGCGACGTTGTTACTAACTCCCTTTTTGAATGAGATATGGGTCTAGAGGGGTCTAAGGACTTTGAAGATAACAGAGATTGCAACTTATTTCCTAATTTGTTAAGAATGGTAGATCCTACCTTACGAAGTGTCTGCAGACACTACGAGCTAACGAAGGAGATGATGATGGAAGATTAGCTCACCGCATGAATAAGGCAAGGAATCATTAAGTGATATCCAAGAATTCAAATATGTTTTCGCATGATCACATTAAGACACGCTGATAAACCATAAAAGTAACATATTTTAATCCCACATTTAGCATATTTTCGGATGATTTATTCCTTGATTCATGTAAAAAGGTGCTTTTAATTCTTTCTTTTCATGTCTTATACTCAAGAAAGCACCCAAGGATGGAAAGAACGAGAAACGGGCCTAAAACGAACCAAATTAGGCCAAAGAGGAAATCGACACGGTCTAGACTTAAGCTCACACGGGCGTACCTCATTGAGCAACTAGAACACGGCCTGATCTCGATTCGCACGGCCGTGCCTCATTAAAGAAATACGAACACGGCTTAAAGACCATTAACACGGGCGTGTGACATGGCCGTGTCCCTGTCGTGGCAAAGAGAAATTTTAATCGGAAAAGATACTTAGGGCCAAAGAAACGCATTCCAAGAACCTATATAAACCCCCTAAAGTGCAACCTGAAAGGGGGCGGTGAGCTAGGCCAAGGAGCCGAGCCAAAAAGGTCAGATTTGTGGGAATCACTCGAAGAGAGCCAGTTGATCCATCTCAAGAAGTCGGAGTTCTACTCAAGACGGTGGATCTCTCATTCAATTCCTTTAGGGAGTTTTAGGGATTTCTTATGTTTTGTTTTATCTTTTCTTCTGAGATGTTTTCTTTATTATTATGAACTAAACCCTTCAGATACCTGAAGGGGATGAAACCTAAGACAGATCTTGTTATTGTTTTCTAAACTATATGATAAATACTTGATTTGTTCTTAATTATGTGTGCTTAATTCTTGTGTTAATATTTTCGGGATATTGATTCAAGTATGATGTGATTAGGTGAAGGAGCAAAAGTCCCTGCTTAAGAGTAGATCTAGCATAATTAAGTGGAGTTAATCACGCGCCTAGAGATAGGTTGACGAGATTTTGCCGGATTAGGGTGAAACCTAATATGAGAGTCCATAGATTGAGTTAATGCGATTCTAGGGGTTTTAATTAGAAAGAGATTTCAATTAATCAACCTAGGGTTAGACGTTATTCGCCTCGAGAGAGGGTTTAATATAACTTAGGGAATCTTACGGATCAAGTCAAGTGAATAAATCGTCTGGTTCAGTGTTAGAAAACAAGTGAAGCCTAGGTGGATTCTTCCTAGGGTATCATCGTAATCAACTGAGTTTTCCCAAAAGCATTTCCCCAATTCGTTCTTTTTGTCTTGAGTCTTTAGCTTAGTAGTTAGTTAAATTTAGATTAGATAACAACTTTACTTATTTTAGGCTAGATAATAAAAAGAAAGTTAGTATTAGTATTTTTAGTTTCTTTGGGTTCGACAATCCGGTCTTCCTTAAGCTATACTACTGTTCGATAGGTGCACTTGCCTCAATCGTTGTCAGAGTTAGTTTCCAAGTTCGATCATTCTTATTCATATAAATTTAAAACTCTGAAATCTAACGATCAAGTTTTTGGCGTCGCTGCTGGGGACTAAAATATTAAGAAAACTCTATTTTTATTACTTTAGCCATTATTTTTATTTTCTGCAATTTACTTTTATTTTTTTAACTTTAGGTTAAATTTTGATTTTGCTAAATTTTCTTTCTTTCTTTTCTCAGCAGCTACCTCTAGTTTATGACTAGAATGAACCCAAAAGGACCACTGCTATACGATAGTGATATTGAAGCTACCGCTCGCAGGAATCGCAGAGAAATTAGGCGAACCCTAAATTACACAGCAGAAGAGCGAGAAGGCAGATCCAATCCTACCGAAGGGATGGATGAGAATAACCCACCACCACAAGATGTGGTAGAACACAATGCTCCACGTACTATGTACGATTATGCTAAACCTCATTTAACAGGAGCAGAATCGAGTATTGTTAGGCCCGCTATAGCTGCTAATAATTTTGAATTAAAACCTAACAATATACAAATGATTCAACAATTTGTTCAATTTGATGGTTTGTAGGACGAAGACCCAAACACTCATATAGCTAATTTTTTAGAGTTCTGTGATACCTTCAAAATAAATGGCGTTTCTGATGATGCCATACGTCTTCGGTTATTTCCTTTTTCATTAAGGAATAAAGCCAAACAGTGGTTAAACTCGTTACCACGAGGGTCAATCACTACGTGGGATCAAATGACCGAAAAATTTTTATTAAAATATTTCCCACCGGCCAAAACGGCCAAATTACGGAATGATATCTCTTCGTTTGTGCAGATGGATTTAGAGACATTATACAACGCATGGGAGAGATACAATGATCTATTAAGAAGGTGTCCGTACCATGGTTTACCCTTATGGCTTCAAGTCCAAACTTTCTATAACAGTGTGAACCCTTCAACGAGACAACTAATTGATTCAGCCGCCGATGGAACCCTGAACAACAAAACCCCTAAAACAGCCTACGAGTTTATTGAAGAGATGCCACTGAATAACTATCAGTGGCAGGTTACAAGGACCAAACCAACAAAATCAGCCAGAGTTTTTAACCTCGATGCAGTAACCATGCTATCAACATAAGTAGAGATGATGAATAAAAAGCTTGATAGTTTGTATTCTTTGCAGGCACATCCAGTAATGCAGTGCGACGTAAGTAGAACTGTGGCGAAACTTGAGTACCCATCTTACCAACCGAACACATAGAGCGAATAGATGAACTATATAGGTAATAATTTCAGATCTAATAATAACCCTTATAGTAATACTTATAATTTAGGTTGGAGGAACCACCCAAATTTTATATGGGGAGGTCAAGGAAATCAAAGACAACAACCACCTCAAAATTTCCAAAATCTGTCCTATCCACAGGAAAAGAAACTGGACCTTGAAGAGATGCTGACAAAATTCATGGCAGCCACAGAAAATCGTTTCCAAAACACTGAAACAAACCAATGAACATCGGCTGAAGAGATCAAGATCCAAGTTGGGAACTTACTAAGTTAGTTGGACAACTTGCAAAGTTAATGTCCGAATGACCGCAAGGGCGTCTACCAAGCAACACTGAGATTAACCCAAAGGAGCAAATCCAAGCCATCATAGCTCATGATAGTATAGGGTTAGATGAACCCAATTCAATACAAAGAAACGAGGTAAAAGAAGGTAAAGTAGAGGTAACACATGAAAAGCCAAAACCGATAATCAAAGAGTATCAACCTCGCATACCTTATCCCGAAGCGATGAAGAAAGATGATACAGAGGAACAGTTCGGTAAGTTTCTTAAACTTTTAAAGAAATTACATATCAACTTACCTCTTCTTGAAGCTCTTTTTCAGATGTCAGATTCGAGGAAATTTTTAAAACAGCTCTTGAAAAACAAGCGCAAATTAGACGAAGAGCCATACGTGGAATTAAACGCAGTATGCTCAGCAATGTTACAGAATAGACTACCGCGGAAGCAAAAAGATCCAGGGAGTTTTACATTCCATGTTTATTGGTAGACTAACTGTTGATAATGCATTAGCTGATTTAGGGGCAAGTATAAATGTCATGCCTTATAAAATGTTTAAACAACTAGGTCTAGGGAAACCCAAACAAACTAGGATGAGCATTCAATTAGCTGATAAAACTGTTAGAATTCCTAGGGGTATTATCGAAGATGTTCTTATAAAAATTGATAAATTTGTTTTCCCAGTAGATTTTGTTGTCTTAGACATGGATGAGGATAATTCGATTCCCTTAATTTTAGGAAGACCCTTTTTAGCAACTGCTCGAACTAAAATTGATGTTAGCACAGGAGAACTCATACTTCAGGTAGGTGATGAATCGATCAGTTTATAAGCTCTTGACTCGGCCAGGACAACAATTGATGAAGGTGAGAAAGTAAATTCATATGATAACTAGATTGTTCAATCTTACCACAGAAAACACCACAAGACTACAAACCTGAGCCGAATCATGGACCCTATGCCAACAAAGACGAATTACATAAGGAACAAAGCCTTAGGGTCGACAAACTAGAAGAGTGGATGACACACTTTAAAGAGGAACCAGAACCGCGCGAAGAGAAACCAAATGAGCCCCCAAAAGAGCTCATAGGAACATCAAACCACTTCAAAATAGGAGACTAGGTACTGCTAGATAAAGCAGATCCTCGCATCATCACATCAGACCTGAACACAGACAAAGAAATTCCTCTTGAGATACAAAATATTTTCCCATACGGAATAGTCAAGGTAAGCAACCATATATTCGGCACTTTCAAGGTAAATGCTTCTCGACTTAAACTTTATCAAGAAGATATAACTAATAGCATGAGGGAAGATATTCAAACTTTTAAACCACCCTGAGTTTTGCAAATACGAGGAAAGTCTAGCTTAAGACTTTAACCGAGCGCTTCTCGGGAGGCAACCCGAGTACTAACCCCATCAACTTTTACATTCTTTATTTTGTCTTATTTGTTTTGTTTTAGGACCTAACGTTAAACAAACCAAAAAGGGCAGATTTCCAGAGCACATGGCCATGGCCGTGGCCGTGTGGTAGTACAGAATCTCCGTACTGACAATGGCAGAAACGGTACAAATCAGACCCAACAAATTTTTGAAGTCACGGACCCAACCACTCCACCACGGGCACCGACAAAGCGCCACGGCCGTGCGACGCGGCCGTGGTCGACACTGACTTCTCAGAAATGGGTGTGGCAAGCAGTAAAACGGGCGTGGGTGAACCACACGCCTAGACACACGACCGTGCGAAGCAGCCGTGTGAATCGACACGCCTACGGTCCACGAGTGTGGGAGAGCATCAGGAACCAAAACTCTATTTAAACCCACACCCCCTTTCTTCTTCTTCTCACCAACTCTTCATCTTCTTTCTTCCTTCTTTTCTCAGATTCCCCTCTCCATAACAAGTCTCTATAACTCTTGAGCCACACCAAAGCCATGACGAAGAAGCGGAAGAAAGCAAGCATAGTCTTCTCAAGGGAGACCCCTAGACATAAGTTCATGCCTGCCCGCTTTACCCAAATAACAAGCCAAGGGTCTTTGAGACCATTTAGTTTCTATTTTTCTTTTCTCTTTTGCTTCAATTTCCTTCCCTTTGACTATCTTATGCTTAATTTAGTTTATTTTACTTTAATTTATTAGTGTCAGGTTCAAAAGGCTGCTTGGGAATCACGCCACTTTCGCCACCGCTAGCACCTCCGTCGCCTTAGAAGTCACACCCACCTGGCGAACCATCTATCAATAAGGATTCTCAAGCCCCTTTATCTTCTAGCCTTAGTGTATTTTCCTTCTTAGTCTCTTTCTCTTTATCTTCCTTGTCTTTATATATCTAATTAGTTTATTTTCAATATGTTTCAATAATCCCTGGCTAATTCTTTACAAGCTTCCCAATTTCTTCATCTAGTGCAGAGCTCGGAAGAAACTACCACCCCTCAAAACTTCCACCTCAAGGAAACCATCCAAATTCGGGAAGTTTCACCACTCTCTCCTTATTAAAATTAATATACATCTTTGTACATTGAGGGCAATGTACATCCTAAATGTGGGGGGTGAATATCTATTTCGAGAAAGTGCCTAACTTTTTGCATTATTCTCAAATACGGCCTAACTTTCTTTATTATTCTCAAATCCCTGAATTATATTCTGTTCATAAGTAATTTCCTCATATTACTAATTAGGATGAAATTTCTGATGAATTATGATCTTTATTGACGTGTTTCTGAGTAAGCCATAGTTAATTGTGCATTGATGATTAAATTAGAAGAATATTAGAGAATCAAGCATGATAAGTTTATTTTTCAGAATAAATTTTTTGAATAGGTTGTCTACCTGAATCTGAGTGTTACCTTGAAATTTAAAATTTACGAGGTTGATGTCAAAAACACCCATAATTTTTGTGAGATTTTGAGCCTTATAGAGCATATATTCTTTTTCATGCTCACTTTATTGATTATGAGTGTGTCAACATTGAACTGTTATTCTAGAACTTGCCTCGATTATACATGTTGAGACCACACTTATGATTTGATATACCGAGATGATAAAGGCACCTAGGTTTTAATCCACTCACTCCACTAAAAAGCCTACCTCCATAATTAACCCCTAGTGAACCCCGTTGATCCTAACAACCCTTTTTATTGATTCACCCACTAATATTACCCCCAAACCCTTTGTATTTGTTATCACCATTCCTTTTGACTACCCTATCGAGATTTGATTTGATTAGTTACCTAATTATATTATTTCAGTAGTTGAATTTATCTTTTATTAATTGATTTGTTCTTAAAAAAAATTTGAAGTATATTCAGCATTAGTAATATGAAAAGTGAGCTTATACAGTTAAAAGTCTATTTATCAAAAGAAAAGCTCATATTATTAGGATTATTACTTTTCAGTTAATGTAGTTACTTATTATTAGATAGGTAACTTGTCAGGTCAGTCTCGATTCTAACCTTCTGATTCAACCTTTATCCACACCTTTAACCCTAGCCCCGTTACAACCCTGTTAAAGACCTTTTGATCTGTTTATCATCTCATTTTACAATGGTGAAGATTTGATTTTCAGGCAAGCCTATGGGATTAACTTTTCAGGTTCGACTTTTGAGTGCTCTTTTCCTGAACCTTAAACACTTCGAGCGAATTGAGTGAATCTTTTGTGAGGATGTCAGTCCTTGTAGGTTTTGAATTAAGGGTAATTATTCAGGTAAGGGAAAACACCTACGTTTTCGTGAATACAAATGTATGACATATTGTTTAAATCTTTAGGACTCGTCGAGTTAGATCATCCATGTATAAATCATCTATGAATTATGGTGAGACATTGTTGATAGGAATTATGAATCATGGAAAGTTCGTTTTAATTGTACGTTGAGAATTTTGCTTGAGGACAAGCAAAAGCTTAACTGTGGGGGTATGTGATAAACCGTAAAAGTAACATATTTTAATCCCACATTTAGCATTTTTTGGATGATTTATTCCTTGATTCATGTAAAAAGGTGCTTTTAATCCTTTCTTTTCATGTCTTATACTCAGGAAAGCACCCAAGGATGGAAAGAACGAGAAACGGGCCTAAAACGAACCAAATTAGGCCAAAGAGGAAATCGACATGGCCTGGACTTAAGCCCACACGGTCGTGCCTCATTAAGCAACTAGAACACGGCCTGATCCCGATTCACATTACCGTGCCTCATTAAAGAAATCCGAACACGGCTTAAAAACCATTCACACGGGGGTGTGACATGGTCGTGTCCCTGTCGTGGCAAAGAGAAATTTTAATCAGAAAAAGATACTTATGGCCAAAGAAACGTATTCCAAGAGCCTATATAAACCCCCTAAAGTGCAACCTGAAAGGGACGGTGAGCTAGGCCAAGGAGCCGAGCCGAAAAGGTCAGATTTGTGGGAATCACTCGAAGAGAGCCAGTTGATCCATCTCAAGAAGCCGGAATTCTACTCAAGACGGCGGATCGCTCCTTCAATTCCCTCAGGGAGTTTTAGGGATTTCTTATGTTTTGTTTTATCTTTTCTTCTGAGATGTTTTCTTTTATTATTATGAACTAAACCCTTCAGATACCTGAAGGGGATGAAACCTAAGATGGATCTTGTTATTGTTTTCTGAACTATATGATAAATACTTAATTTGTTCTTAATTATGTATGCTTAATTCTTGTGTTAATATTTCCGGGATATTGATTCAAGTATGATGTGCTTAGGTGGAGAAGCAAAAGTCCCTGCTTAAGAGTAGATCTAGCATAATTAAGCGGAGTTAATCGCGCGCCCAGAGATAGGGTGACGAGATTTTACCGGATTAGGGTGAAACCTAATATGAGAGTCCATAGATTGAGTTAATATGATTCTAGGCGTTTTAATTAGAAAGAGATTTCAATTAATCAACCTAGGGTTAGACGTTATTCGCCCCGATAGAGGGTTTAATATAACTTAGGGAATCTTATGGATCAAGTCAAGTGAATAAATCGTCTGGTTCAGTGTTAGATAACAAGTGAAGTCTAGGTGGATTCTTTCTAGGGTATCGTCGTAATCAACTGAGTTTTCCCAACAGTATTTCCCCAATTCGTTCTTTTTGTCTTGAGTCTTTAGCTTAGTAGTTAGTTAAATTTAGATTAGATAACAACTTCACTTATTTTAGGCTAGATAATAAAAAGAAAGTTAGTATTAGTACTTTTAGTTCCTTTGGGTTCGACAATCCTATCTTGCCTAAGCTATACTACTGTTCGATAGGTGCACTTGCCTCAATCGTTATCAGAGTTAGTTTCCAGGTTCGAGTATTCACATTCATATAAATTTAAAACTATGAAATCTAACGATCACACGCCTAGAATACTGAGGCGCGAGTATGCCGTCAAAGCTAAGGAAATCCTAAAAGAAGTCCATAAGGGTATTTGAATATCACAATAGTCAGATTCTCTATATGTGGGGCATGGACGTTATCAAGCCAATCTACTCAAAAGCTTTTAGCCAACATCGATTCATATTAATGGTCACTGGTTACTTCACTAAGAGGGTGAAGGTCGCTTCCTATGCCAAACTTACAAAGTCAACAGTTATCAAATCCCACTCTCAATGCCCCCAAAAAAAAGGGGGAGCTAAAAATCAAATGCCAACAAAGAATACTAGAAATGATCATGTTTAACAATGCATAATTACATAATTCAAAGATTTACAATCTGACGCCATATCAATGCAGCAAAGGCAACCAAAAACCATTCAAATTCTTTGAAAATTGACTAAGATTTGTAAAGGTTGGCATAGGGAAGTTACCATTTACCCTCTATGCTTCTTGAACGTTGGCCAGGACCTTCACCGGGGCAGCATCTTTCTCATTGGGTTATGAAAGAGAAACAATTGTTGAAAGTTAAGATTCCTTTTCTCCAAGCTTTGATTGAATTGGATAAAGCAGAACGTCTCCAGTAAGCTTGATTGAAAGTATTCAGCATGGTCGAATATACCAAAAACGGATGATACGGGCTTATGATAAAAAGGTTAGCTTAAGAGTATTTCATGATGGGAACCTAGCATCAAGAAGGATTCTTCTCATACAAAAGGACTTCAGAGGAAAGCAAATGCCAAATTTGAAAAAAAAAAACTTATGTGGTGAAGAAGACTTGTTCTGGAAGATCATCAACTTTGACCAAGATGGATGGCAAGGACATGTTCAAGCCGGTGAGTTCAGATTTCATCTAAAAGGAGAGGCCAAGGTGAAAATCCGCAAAGGGCACCTTGAGAAATGAAAAAATCAAAAAAGAAGAAGAAAGAAACAAAAATTTTCATCAGAAAAAGAAGAAAGAAAAAGGAGAGGCCAAGGCGAAAACCTGCAAAGGGCGCTTTGAGACCAAAGGGGATTTGAGTTGAAAACCCAAAAAGGGCGGCTTAAATTTTGTTCGAAAGTGGGGCATACAGTAGTCTTGTTATGCTTGAATTAACAATGAAGAAGAATGTTAAGTCTTGGGGCATCGACAAAGTACTCCGGATCCTCTAAACACATATTGAGCTTAAAATTGTCCTCAAGAAGTTTGAACAGAGAAGCTCAGGCTGCGATATCTGGGGCACCTAGTTTCCATTTTACCCATTTTAAATTTTTTATTTGTGATTATCTTATTCTTTTCAAAATACACCACCAATAAATTTCCTTCTTGACTGCATTTGCTAGCTTTGATTAACTTGTTTGTTTCGAGCTATGCTCCCAATCAATTTCCTTCTTGTCCATTGTTACAATCTTTTTCAGGCATTTTGCATTGAAATAACGATTGGTGGACTAATAATACTTTCATTAAAGGAGTTTTGCATATTACTCTAGGAACTTTTAAATAATACAAGAACCTGAAATGGGATTATTGTTTAGAATTCACCAAGCTTAAGGGTTGGAAATATCTGAGTCCAAATTAAGGTTATCTCTTCGGATTTCGTCAAAAATGGTGATTGAACAAAATGACAAGATATTATGTCAGAGAGCAATATCAACTCAAGCGTAAGAGGGGAATCATTCTCAATAATAATGATATTCTGCATCCATACGAATATCATGAATACACATCTGGGCAGATTTCCCAAGGAGTGATTAGTTGATTGAACAAGTTCTCTACCCCTGAATGGTGGTGGGACAGATTGGAAAGGTGTCACCCCCCGAATCATAGTAAGATGGTACAAGCCCCAAATCCCAGAGGTATCACGGTGAACTTTGAAGTTATAGTGGGGCAAACTGGTTGAGTGAAGTATGATCGTTTCTGCGGGTTTGCCGTCAAAATACCAGCAGAGCAAAAAGGCAACATAATACGTCAGGAATAAAGCCTTGATGAATAGCAATGACACCTTAAACATTTAACAAAGGATCATTCTCATAAGATTCTGCATTCATACAAATGTCATCCATATTCATTTAGTTACGAGCATTTGATTCATTCTGACCATTGCATCCTAATCATTGAAAAAAGACCATTTTCATGACATTCTGCATTCATGCGAATGTCGTCCATAATACATTTAGTTAGGAGCATTGGATTCATTCTGATCATTGCATCCTAACCATTTTGCATAAGCATAAACACATAAAACTGATTTTACAGGATAGGTCCCCCAAGGGATGGTGTCGCAACATCGGTGAATTCACAGA
The DNA here is from genome assembly GCA_005393395.2 of Gossypium australe. Lineage (NCBI taxonomy): Eukaryota > Viridiplantae > Streptophyta > Magnoliopsida > Malvales > Malvaceae > Gossypium > Gossypium australe. The sequence continues at coordinate 102,362,651 of CM016623.1, forward strand.
TCATGTCTTCCTGAGATTGCGGTGAAGCGGATTGAAGATACCAGTCTGGCATCCCTGAGTTTGCAGTGGAGCAGATCATTAAAGATTGCAGATCTTATCTCACTCAATAGTAGTGAAACAGATCGAAAACCACAATTCTTATCTCCTCAAAGTTCCAGTGGAGTAGGTTGAGATTACAAATCCCATCTCCCTGAGTTTACAATGAGGATCAACCCTTATTTCTTTGAAGTTTCAGTAGAGAAGATGGAAACTACCAATCTCTTATCCCTGAATTCTTATTTCCTCGAAGTTCCAATGGAGTAGGTTAAGATTACAAATCTCGTCTCCCTGAGTTTACAATGAGGATCAACCCTTATTTCTTTGAAGTTTCAGTAGAGAAGATGGAAATTACGAATCTCTTCTCACTGAATTCTTATTTCCTCGAAATTCTAGTGGAGTAGGTCGAGATTACAAATCCCGCCTCTTTGAGTTTACAATGAGGATAAATCATTTTTCTTTGAAATTCCAGCAAAGAAGATTGAGGTTACGAATCTCTTCTCCCTGAATTCTTACCCTGAAGTCACAGTGGAGAAAGTTAGAAATAAACAAATCTCATCCCCTGAAGTTGCAGTGGAACAGATTAAAACCACAAATCCTATACCCCTGAAATTGCAGTAGGTCAGATTGAATTTACCTTGCAAGTCTTATCTCCCTAAAAGTTACAGTGGAGAGACTGGAACAGTTAATCCTATCTCCCTAAAGTTGCAGTGGAGCGAATTAAGGTGACAAATCCTATACCTCTGAAGTTGCAGTAGGTGGGAATAAATCTACTATAACTATAAATCTCATCTCTCAAGGTTGCAGTGGAGTGGATCGAAGCAACGAGAAGCAGTGGACTGGAACGAGGCTACATGAAGAAGAGGAGCACCAAAGAAGTCAAAACCCTACAAGACCAGGCAAAATTGGCCCTCTTTAAAGTCTTTGTTTTGCTCCCGTTACACGAAAACAAGCAAAGAGAGGCAGCTGTTATGAGCTAATTCTGCCCGGAGCCCAAACCAACAACAAGGCCCAAAATCCAAGCCCAATTTCCTAAAACCCAACCCAATTACAAATTAACCCAAACAAAAAAAGCCCACACACTAAAAATTCAGAAAAAAACCTTAGGGCCCTCTGCACTACGGAACCTACCCCTAACATTTCTGACGCCACCTGCAGCCATCGACCACTGTCCCATCTGCACCGACCACCTCCACTTACACATGCAAGAATTTAAAGAGAAGTGACAGAAAGCAATTGAAAGAAAGGCTATAAAAGCCAATCGAAGACCCGTTGTATAATGATTGAAAAGAATCAATAAAAAACAAGAGATTTCAGAAACAAATACCAGCAAATACAGATTAAACACACAAAAAGAAAGCATCGATTAAACCCTAAAAACTAGAATAAAAAACAGAGGCAAATAGGTGATTTTTTTTTCCTTTTTATCATTTTCGAAATACTTTTTTTTCTCTTTTCTTCAGCATATGTATACATATTGAAAAATTTGTAAATAAAAAACTACAAATTTTACCCCTTTTTTGAAGTTCCAACCACCGTGTGCGGTGGCCGACGGTGGCGCCGGCGATAGAGCCCACGACGAAAGCCGGCCGGAATCTCCTTCCCCCCCTCGGACCTGCAGAAAGCGAAAGAGAGAGAAGAGTCAATTTTTTTAAAAAAAAACAAAGGAGAAATGAAAATTTTAAGAAAATTTTGCCTTATATAGCCTTGTAAAACGACGCCGTTTTGGCCTGCGTCCAAAAACCCCAAAACGACGTCGTTTCACCTTGGCCCGGCCCGATCCGACCCGCTCCAAGTCTAGGATCCGCGTGTTTTCAACGGAAGGGCTAATTGCATTTTTAGCCCTTCCGCCTTTTTGACCTTTTTTAAATCAATTTTTTTATTTGCAAATTTGCCCCTATAGATTTTATCTGGTTCCATTTTAGCCCGTGACAAGACGCTGCGTTTCGTGAGATGGGGATATTTTCCCTTCTAGTCCCTCTTCGTTTTCGCGCATCACATTGGGCCCCTTTTCCCCTTTTATTTATTTTAAATTTGCCCTGAAATTTTGTTTTTAATTCAATTTAGTCCCCTTTTCTATTATCTTCACTATTTTATTATGAATTTAACTAAAATTTCTTCTTCTTATTTATTATTATTACTCCTGCCACTATATTATTACTATATTATTTTTATATTTTTTTTTATTATTTATTAATTACCATTACCGTTACTATTATTATTTTATTCTTTCTTTCCAATAACATCATTATATTTTGTTATCATTTCTCACATTTTTATTTATATTACTGTTTATTATTATTATTATATTATTATTATTATTATTATTATATTATTATTATTATATTATTATTATTATTATTATCGTAATTACTGTTATTTTTATTTTTATTCCTTCTATTACTATATTATTATCATGAATGTATTGTTGTCATTATTCTTTATTTTACTATTATCATTGTTATTATCATCATTCTATTATTAAATTAGTTAACTTAGTATTATTACGTATATCATTCTTATTTTTTATTACGCAACCTAACTTCGTAATTTATCTTTTTATCAGATCGTATTACATTAACTTTTATTCGATACATCAAGTTTTAAAATGATCGATATTCTGTATTTAGAAGTTCGAGGAATCGTGCCCAATCGTGTTGGGTTTCGATTTCCCGTTCGTCTAAATGACTAAATATCCTTCTAAGATTTTGACCGTGTTTTCTTAAATAAGGCAATATTTCGTGTTTGGACATTCGAGGAATCGTGCCCAATCGTGTTGGGATTCGGTTTTTTTTTTTTTTGTTTGGCCAAATAGTGAAATACCCTTTTAGAATTGCAATGCATGAATTTTGGAAATCACGAAATGAAGGTATCGAGGGTTGAAACATCGTGTCTTAACGTGCTGGATGTGGTATTTCATCTTTTCGAAACAAGATAATTTCGATATCCAATTCGAATTATCCAAACATTTTTTAAATGATTCGTATTTTAAAATCTTTTCAAATTTTTGACATTAAGACATTGATTAATCAATTAGATACCAATTTTGGGCGTATCGAAGGTGCTAACCCTTCCTCGTACGTAACCGACTCTCGAATCCATTTTTTAAGTTTCATAGACCGAAGTCATTGTTTTAATAAATCAAACTGTTTATTAAAAACAACCGTTTTACGAGGTGATCCGATCACACCTCATCAAAAAAAGATTGGTGGCGACTCCTAAGTTTATTGTTTTCATTTTCAAAAATCCAAGTCGACCACGTTTTCCAAAAAATGGTTACGACATATTATATATATAATATACTATTAATTTTAAACTATATTTTTATACCTATTTTAAATATTTTTTATATATTTAGTTTATTTCAATTTTTACGTATTATTATGTATTATTATTTACATGAAGTTTTTCACTCCCTATGTATTACTTATTTTAAATTAATATATGTACGTTATTTTATATATCTTAATTTTCTTCTTGTATAATATTTATTTCAAAATTCATCTAAATACTATTATTTTATGTAGTATTTTTTTTAACTCTATTTTTAATCTATTTCATACTCATGTATTTTGCTTATCTCGAAACTCTTGAATGTATAATTCATTGATTATAATTTCTTCACTTGTTATTGATTTTTTTAGTGTATCTTTTAAAATTAGTTATTAATTCATCTAATTTTTGAATATGGATATTAGTGATTGCATAATGTATGATCAAGATTATTGTTGCTATGCTTGTTTGTATTCATCTATTGAGTTATTCATTGGTGTACGTTTTATGTACAAATTATCCTTTTTGTGTTATACGTTATTATTCAATCGCATCACATTCGTTTAAAAGATTATGTTCAATTAAAATATCAAAGCCGTTTTATCCATAAGTTTTCAAAATACTCGGTATCTAAAATTCTTGAGAAGATTGTGCCCTAACTTACTGGGTTGAATTTAGGTAACCAAGTATCCCTTTTTCAATAAAAACGTAAAATTTTCAAACCGAAACTTATTCTCGGGAATTCAAAATGTTGTGTCCTAACGCACTGGATGTGACATTCTGTTATTTCGAGATAAGGATTTTTAAAGACAAAGGCAATATTCTGTATTTGGTATTTTGGAAAATTGAGCCCTAACTTACTGGGTTTTGGTTTTTCATTTGACCCAAGTAACTGAATATCCTTCTTGAATTTAAATACATGAATTTTGAAAGTCAAAAGACAAGCTCGGTTTCAGGAATTTGAAATATCGTACCCTAACTCACTGGGCGTGATATTTTACTTCTTCGAAATAAGAGGGTCTTATCATTTGCATTTTATTCAAGTTCTCTTTTAAAATAAAGAGGATGGTATTTTGAAATTTTTTCAAATTTTTGACATTAGGACATTAATTAATCAAATCGGTACCAATTTTGGGTGTTTTGAGGGTGCTAATTCTTCCTCGTACGTAACTGACTCTCGAACCCGTTTTTCTAAATTTCGTAGACCAAAACTATCGTTTTAATAAATCAAAATGTTTTAACGCTAAACCTCAAGGTAACCCGATCACACCTCAAAAAGGATTGGTGGCGACTCCATTTTCATTTCCAAAGTCGACCCCGTTTTTTCAACAAAAAAAAGGTTTCGACAGTGAATATTTTTAATTTAATACATTTTACTAATTTAATTTTAAATAAAATTAAAATAATTTTTTAGTACTTTTCATGTTTGTTTACGATTCATGTTCAGGGTTCGGGTTTATCTCTCTCAACAATATTGTTTTCAATGTTCAAAACATGTTCTCTCTTAAGAGTGCAATGTATCTTACCATTACATCCAACATTTGTTGGTAAATTAAAATCATTTTTAATATTTATTTAAAGGAAAACATGTATAAAACATTTTTTTTACAATTTAAAATAGTTGTACGTAATAAGGTTTACAAAACTATTTTCTAATGAAATTCAAAACAGTATAAATTCTCCTATTAAAAAACCACATTAATTAAAACAGTTTAAAACAATTCTTTTTTTCAATTTAATTTTGGGTTGAAATTTCTCCGCAATTTTTGAATTTTTATTTCTGTATTTTATAAAATTTTAATATTTTTTTATTTATCAAACATTGTTTTTAGTTGTTAAATTAAATTTTATTTTTAATGATATTTTAAAATTTTAAAATAAAATTTATTTTTCATTAAAAAAAATACATGTCAATTTTTTATAATATTTAAATACTAATATTGTAAATTATTATATATTAAGATTTGGTTATTTTATTAATATATAAAATCAACTCGTGCATCGCACTATCAGTATATTATAAATAATTTCTAGATTTTTCTAAATTAAACATAGATGAATCTTATAATTTAATAGAGTTATTATTCTAAAAGTAAAATATAAATATGTTAAAATAATTTTAGCTCAAAAAATGTAAAGGGGTAGTTTTATAAGTAAAATAATTTTATTCCAATTATTATTTTAAATGTGATAATTAATTTTTAAAATTTATATAAAATAAAAATTCAAAATAGATAATCTTATACATAACATATATATAAATATTTAAATTAAATCAATGGATAATTTATCTAATTAATTTTTATAATTAAATATTTATCTAATTTTAAATTTTTATTATTTAATTAATATTAATATTTAATATTATTATCATTATCTATTAAAAATTTCAAGATTGCTTAATTTTTAAAATATATATACTTTTTTTTTAACGTAAATAAAAAATTATAAAAATTATCTTAAGAAAACTATAAAAATTAAAAAAGTATTCACCTTTTTTTATAAAAATAATATTAAAAAATTAATTAATTAAAAGACTATGATGAGAAAAATTATTACGAAAATAGGTCGTTTGTTATAGTTATTGTCGGTGCCGCCTGACACACTGGCGACACCACCCTTACTTTTTCAGTCATCATTAACTAATCATGGGTTTCTAAAAAAAAATTTTAGTGATGTCGCCTAATATAATGGCGGCACTAGTATAAATTCTAAAAAAAAATTCACGTATTTTCAATTATACACCAAAAGAAAAAAGTATTAAAATATAATTTTTTAAGTGTCACCTAACACTTTAATTTTTTTTTTCTAAAAAATTGTCTGACACTTTAATTTGATAAAAAAAAAGTGAAAAGTGGTATTTTGACAAATAAAAAAAGTGAAAATTTGCATGATAAAAATAAGCTTCTCTCCTTTCTCCCTTAATAGGATTTATTATATATGAAAATGATCCGTTTACTACTGTACTAGTTGATGCCGCCTGACCAACCGATGGCACCGTACTCTAAATGAAAAATAAAGATATGAAAGGGAATTTTATAGGAATTTAAGATTGGGCAATGATTAGGGGGGAAGTAGATGGTGTCGTTGGTATGTCAGGCGGTACCAACAATAATTATAGCAAACAGGTCATTTTCATATATAATTTTTATCTCAGATCATTTTCGTAATTAATTATTTTTTTAAGATTATTTTAAGAAAAAAACCTACATTAGGTTACTTATAATCCAATTCTTATGTCAGAATTATTTTGAAATTCAAAAGAGTGCCGCCGGCCCATAAAAAAATTATTGAATCAACATAACTGTTAAAACGAAAATTACTAAATTTTGTAATATGTTTTTTTCTAATTAAAGGTTCAAGGCTTTTTTACCCAAATATTATAAAATAAAATAAAAAAATTGAAAATGGTATCCTATCCCGATTAATTACGGGAATGGGTTGTTTTGGGGGGGTGGAGCGTGGTGCAGAGGCAGCATCACCTATTTTTTCTGACAGTGACAAAAATCAGTTAACCAAAAAAAATATTATATTGATGGAGGATAACTAATAGGCGGCACCAAAAGAACCCGTATAACCCAACACAACCCAAAAATTGGTGGTGTCTACCTGACAGGCGACACCAAAGGAAGTAGTCTCACCTCTGCTCTGTATTTTTTTCTATTCTTTCTTTTTAAAATAGAAAATATTGCTGTTTGTGATTAAAATAGTGTTAACGTTTCCTCTTTCTCTACTTTGGACTCTGACGCTGAATTATCTACTTTGGACTATTGTGAATTTGCATTCTAAACGCATGGAAACTTTAGACACCTTCAACTTTCTCTTTGACTCCTTCCCTGCAGGCGTTTTAGGAATGAAATCATCTTTAGTATCCTTTGAACTAGAAATTTGGTGTTGAATTTCAAACTGAAGTTCACAAAGTGCCTTAGCCATGCTCAAAGTTCTTGAAAACCTATAGAATACAGGAGGTGCTCTTATTTAAATTTGGCCCTAGGTGTATATAGCGGCATTATATCAAATAGGTTAAGGACAGTGCAAAAAATTCAATGGTGATAAAGGGATAATATATGAAAGTACATACTGGTAGTTACAGAGAAGAATGCACTTGACCATGTCTTTAAACAGAGTAGGGGATCTGAAAACTCTCTCACTGAAACTCCTCAAATACTTAGTTGCTTCTTCTTTTCCATGAAATGCTTCCACAATACTACGAAACTCTCTCACCTTGTTTTCCTCAGACTCTGACAACTGCAGCATTCTAGACACCTGGTTTAAAAGAGAGTGGCGATGCAGTAGAGAGAGGGAGGATGCACTGTAAACGCGGAGGTAGAGAGTGGAAGAAGAAGAAGTGGGTGGCTAAGAGATGCAGACGGTGACGGTAAGAGGAGGAAAAGTGAGATGTAAAGGGTAAGAGAAGGAGCGGGAGATTGGATCCTAGTGGTTAGTGGCCAACATGAATAACCCATGGCTGCATATTGCCTTCTCTAGCTCGAATCCTTCCGCTGCTTCGCCTAATGGTAACTCTACCAAGAAGCTGCTACTGCCATTTCCATTCTCCTCCTGCTCCTTCGCCATTTCTTTTTTTGTATTTTAATCACAAACAACAATATTTTCTATTTTCAAAAAAAAAAAAAAGAACAGAAAAAAATACAAAGCAGAGGTGAGACTGCTTCCTTTAGTGCCACCTGTCAGGTAGACACCACCAATTTTTGGATTGTGTTAGGTTATATAGGTTATTTTGGTGCCGCATATTAGTTATTCTCCATCAATATAATATTTTTTTGGTTAAATGATTTGTCACTGTCAAACAAAATGGGTGGTGTGGTGTCGCCTCTGCACCATCCTCCATCTCCCAAAACAACCCATTCCCATAATTAATCAGGGTGGGATACTATTTTTGAATTTTTTATTTTATTTTATAATATTTGGGGTAAAAAAGCCAAGATTCAACAAAAAATTGTAATCTATTATTGAATAAAAAAATATTCAAAATTATTATTTTAATTTGCTTTTTTTTCATATTTACTAAATTTTACACAGGCTTCGCCTGGGATTTAAATGTTTTTATATTTTAAAGTTTTATCTAAATAAATTTAGATATATATTTGAATAATTATAATACATTTTGTAAAATATGAAATAAATTAAAATATAATAAAATGAGAAATTTAAGCACGATGAAAAAGTAATACTAAAACGAAAATAATTATTTGATTTATCTAATCCCTTTAGATTTTGCTAACTCTTGAAACAAATAATTTATACAAACACGGAGTATTTTAACATATTAATTCATTTTGTTATAACATTTAAAAATTTATTTTAATATATCATTTAAAAATAAAATAATATCTGTTCACCAACAAATCAACATATAGCTGGACCCTTTTAGAAAAACAATTTATAAGTATAAAAAAATTAAAAATAGAATGGTTTTCTCTATATTAAATTATATTATGAAAATTTAATTAAATAATTAAAATCAAATTATTATAAACCACAACACAATCTTTTATATCTGAAATGTAAATGATACAAAACATAACATAAAAAAAAAAATTAAAATGTAATACAAATAATAAAATCAACATGACACAAAAGTTAGATGTCAATAAAGTAATAATGCTTTATTAATTTCTCTTTTCTGTTCTTACCCTTCTCCCACCCCCAAATCATAAACTCAATTTATCCAAATCTTAAACTTTTAAGTATGGGTAAACAAAATTCGATTCAACTCGAAAAAATTATAAAAAAAATTCAAATTTCGAATTATTCAAATTGAGTTAGTCGAGTTAATCAAATTAATTGAGTCAACTCAATTTTTTTTTTTGAATTTTGAGTTCGAATCAAGTTGAGTTTTCAAATTTAAATAACTCGAATAATTCGAATAAACAAAACATCAAACTATCTCTTCCCTCAAGCACCACCCTCCAAAAAAACCCGATTTTACTCCTAAAAATCAAAATCCCTCCAAAATTTCTTTTTCTCCCTTTTACCCCCAAAATCAAAATTCTCTCGTTCTTTTTCATCAGTTGTTTTTATTTGTTCATTTGTTTACTCCAATTGTTTTTTTATATGATCATATTCAAAAACTTTAAACAAAAATATTTTCAAAAATATTTCATAAAAATAAAAAGGCTTAGCGACAAATTTGGCCACTAATATTTACATGTTTTGTCAAAATGACTCTAATTGTATTTTTGAGCTTTTTTGCCATCAACCTTTGTTTTTTTTTTAAAATACTTTTTCTAACAGATTTTATGAAAGTACCATTAAAAAAATTAACTGGGATGATGTGAAATATTTTTAATGATATGTAATTTATTACTTAGGCAACCCAATAAGATAATTACTTGTGGAAAGTGATAAAATAAATAAATCATACATGAAATTTAAGAAAATAACTCTTAATTTAAAGAAAATAAACGTAATTATCTAAAAAATTCAAAATGAATGCATACATTTGTTTACTGAGAGGTTTCAAAAAGATAATTAATAACTCAAACCAAAAATATTGAATGTGTGTATTCATTTCAAAACTTTTTTAAAATAATTACGCTTATTTTCTTTAAATTAAGAGTTATTTTTTTTAACTTCATAAATTATTTATTTATTTTATTATTTTTCACATGTAATTATTTTATCGGATTATCTAGGGAATAAATTATATCTCATTAAAAATATTCCACATATGAAATTTCACATCATCCTGTTAACTTTTTTAATGGTACTTTAATCAAATCTTTTAAAAAAGCATTTTGAAAAAAAAAAATAAAGGTTGATAGTAAAAAAAGCTTAAAAATATAATTAGGGTCATTTTGACAAAATATGTAAATGTTAATGGCCAAATTTCCCATTAAGTAAAATAAAAAACACTAAAGTCATTTTTTTAATTTAACTCAAACATATATATTTGATTCTATTCGAATTTCATCTTACTCGACTCGATTCAAAAAAAAAATTAAATCAAGTTAGAATGATAAAATAAGATTTATTGACTCGATTAATTCGTAATTTTTTGATTCGATGCTTATGTCTACTTTTAAGAGTAGTAAATTACCTTTCACACTTTAGACACTTGTCATGTTTTGAAGGCTGAACATCTACGGGATTCTATATTTATCTTCTTTGTAAGTAGGGGCAAAGCCAAGATAACTTTTTATGGAGGGCCGGATGAAATTTTAATTTTTTATAGTTTATATCTTTCTAATTTGTAAAGGATTAAATTGAATTTTTATAATTTTAGGAGAGGCCAAAGTGCAATTTTACCTTTACTAATTTAAAATTTTTAAAAAATTTTAAAGGTCTAAATAGAAATTTTAACTGGGCCGGGCCATGGCAGCCCCTGGCTTCGCCACTGTTTGTAAGTTTATAGTGTTTTAAACCTTGAAGAGTAGTAAAGTACTTTTTACACCCTAGACACTTTACATGTATTGAAGGCGCTAAACATCTACAGTGCTATATACGTATATTTTTTTTACAGTATCAATTATAGTTAGTTAATAACTATTGTAATTTTATTACCTCCAAAATCGTAAAAGATGTGGCATCATAAAATTCTTACTACATAAATAAAAATTTATATATTCTTTTAATAAATAATGATAATTTGCGTCATCTCGAGAATTTGTAGAAAATATTTTTTTTAAAAAAAAAAATTAGTCCACGACTTGTAGATGACTAAGGAAAATCATTTAGAAAACAAAATGAAATTTAAAAAACCATGTAAACTTTATATTTTTAAAATTTATTAAATTTGGTCTATTGAATTTTAATTTGATTGACATTGATATTATTATTAATGTAAAAATATATAAATTCAACTACACTAAAACGTATTATTCTCTTATTTAAAGGTTAAAGAAAATCATAAATAATTCTAAATATTATATAAAAAATTATTAAATTTAAAGTATCTGAATCATGAATCATGACGAAATGAATGGGAAAACTTATATTCAATTATAAAAAAATTTCTAAAAAAATTTAAAATAAAATAAGAAATAAAATAAAAACCATGACAAACCATCTACTCAAATCTCGGCAAAAAAAAAAAAAATTCAAGCAAGAACACATTCTAACATATTTGAAAAACTTCAAGTCAATATATTAGAACTGATATAACATACAACTTGATTTTATAATATTTTATTGATTTCCTTTCCAATTATCATTTTTCCTTCTTCACAGAAATTTGCTCTAGTCTTTTTCAATCTACAAATTTGCTTTCACTCTTTTTAATTAGGCTTAAATCATAAAATAGTACTTTAATTATACTCTTTTTTCAAGTTAAATTTTTTATCATAATGGTATCTAAATTATATTACGATGTCTAAATTATCTCAAAAATTAATATCTACTAAAAAAAATTCCAACCAATTATAACATGCCACATCATTTAAACTTAAAAAAGATATTTTCTTAATTCTTTCATTTCATTTCTTCTTTTACCTTATTTTCTTCTTTTGATTCCATTTCTCTCTTCCTTTTTCTCTTTTTCTTCTCTTATTTTTGTGGAAGAATGTCTCTTATTTTGACCAAACAGTACGCGACGTCCCGATGAGTAGCACACTTTTGTCCCAACGAGCAATGAATCTTCGTCCCGACAACGTGATAGTCTTTCACGTCTTGACGACACATCAAGCAACATCACGACCTGGGGAAGTGTAGTCCAAGTTTTTCAGCTTTTCTTCTCCCAATTAAACTCTATTTTTAATTTTCTACTTAAACTTTGATTAACCTAGAGTTATTGTAACTGTCCGATTTCTAGTGGTGTCGAAAACAGTGGTTTCGGGACCACAATTCTGACGTGCCAGACTGTAAATATTAATTATATAATATTTACGAGATTATCCGAGTCTCATATTAAATTTTGGTTTAATAATTTTAATGTTTAATAGGTTAATTACAGAAAAAGGATTAAATTATAAAAGTTGAAAATATTATTAACTATTAATTTCTTAGCTAAATGGTCTAATTAATCAAGGTTAAAGTAATTTATTTAGAAAATACACCAAAATTAAATAGAGTGGACCGTCAAAGCATGAAATAAATAGGAATTAGTGTTATTATTTTATTATTAATTCTATTAACAGGTTAATTAATAGAAAAAAAAAAGAAAAAAAAAGTAGTGGAATTGTCTTCTCCATTTGACTCTTTCCACCGAAAAAATCACCATAGTAGGGGAGCTTGGGAAGTTTCGGTTAAAGAGGGCGTTTTCATGTAAGTTTCTTTTTCTTTTTTTTTTTCTAAATTCATTTTTAATGAAATTTATATTTTTTGTGATTGTTGTTTTAATATCTATCTAGTTTGAGGAGTAAATTGAGATATTACCAAAATCTATAAAGTTTTTCCATATATGTTTGAAGAATTCTTTATATTTAATTTTAAAAATCCAGGATTGATGATGATTTTGATTTAGTTTGTAAAATGATTTAGGCTAGTTTTTACGGTTAGGGATTTAATTAAAAATAAATTAAAATAGGTATTTTTTTTTTTTTTGAAAATTTCATCATGGATGGATTGTATATGGGTAATAAGAAGTACGGCTAAGTTAAAAATTTAGCACCTTGTGATAAATTTGATATATTTTGGGTTAGAGACTAAATTGTGCAAAGTGTAGATGTTGGGGGCAAATGTACAAAATTGTAAATAAAGAATTATATGTATTGAATTAAATAGTATATGAAATTAAGATTAATTATTGAAATAAAATTATATTATAGGTTAAGAACAAATTGATAACCGAGGAAAAGGGAATGTTGCAGAATAGTCCCTGGACTTTTTCCATTACTGCAGTTTAGCCCTGATAAGTTCGCTTGGTTTAGCTTAATACATTAAGAAATGCATATTGAATGAACAAATTGTTTGATGATTGGCTATTTAAATACCTGATATTAAATTAATGAGAACTGAAATAGTGAATTGTTAGTGATGATAACTCCTGAACCGTATGAATGAAGGATAGAGTATGATTGGCATGCCAATACGTTATAGTGTGCGCGATATGGGGTTGATCTGAGATGTGACGATGATTCCTGACCCCTCTGATTTTACACTTAATATGCCGAAGTCCAACATTTGTTGCAGACTATAGCAATATATTATAGTGATTCTGGCGTGTTACCAGGGGTGGATGTAAAGCCTTTGGGATTGGCACATAGTGTCCTGGTGTGTTTTCGGAGGGATGTTAGCTTACGGGCTAGGTACTTGGTGTCGAGGCGTGTTATCAGTTGGACTAGCTCGTTTGAGCATTTGGCGTGTTTCGGATGGATAACTGTATCATATCCATATATCGTTCATTGAGAAATGTTTCTTGTGTTAATTGTCTTGTTATTGAATTCTTGAAAGATTATTCATGAATCTCCTGATAGCATTGTGGCTTGATAGTGAATGATCTTGTACTTGTTTATGTATAAACTCAATTGTTATGAATTGTGGTTAAAAGGAAACTCTGACTTTTAATCTTGTTATTATGTTTAATTCGATAAGTTTTATCATTTTAACCATCAAACTTACTAAGCTTTATAAAAGCTTACTCATGTTATTTATTTTATTTCCTTGTAGATTATGTTTTGTGGAAACCAGACGATCGGGTCAACTCGAGGAAAATCACACTATCCAGTTATATTTTAGTAGCTTTTGAGCACTTTAATTACGGTTATATGACATGTAATAGGTGATATATAAATAGTTGAGTTACTTGTGGTCTTGTTACATGTAAATGAGGTTTGTCATGGATGGAATTTTAGATCAAGTATATATACTTTTTTATGATTGGTTTATAAGTGTTCATGAGTATGTGGTATGGGTTATGGTTATATACTATTAGTGAATGATTATTTTATGGTGAAATGGACTTGAATGTTAAGTATAAGTAGTAAACTTAGTTTGTGTTTTTGTGTGATCATGAAATCTATGAAATGTAACTTGGTTGATTAATTAAATTGTGGTGTCAATGAGGTCACATTGATTAGACACTTAGGATGGATGTTTTGACATGTTTTGAGCTTGTTTAATCATGTTTTGAGTTGGTAAAATTGATGACAATTGGGTTGCTTGTTCTAAGTAGGTTAAATATGGTAAACTTGAATTTGAAGGCACATTTTGGAGCACATGGCCTGGGGCACGGGCTGTCACACAGCCGTGTGTCACACAAGGCCTACTTACACAGCCATGTGCCTTATTTATTTTCAGTGTAGGTGGCCCACACGCTCACAGAGAGTTACACGACTTGGCAACACGACCATATGATCCTAAGCTACACGGTAGCAATGAGTTACATGGTCTGGCCACATGGCCATGTGACCTTATATTACCTGGGCACAGTTAGATACACGGTCAGCATACATGGGCGTGTGAAGTAGCCACATGGCCATATTCTTGAGCCATACGGTCTGGGCTTTGTCACACGACCGTGTAATCCCTGTTTTCAAATTTTCCAGATTTTTCAATTTTGTTTTAAAATGACCCCTAGATGTTTTCAAGTTATTTTTAGGGCCCGTAGGCTCGATTTAAGGTCCGTAAATGTATTTATACTTTGAATTTAAATGAATCATAGAATGATATAGAATGGTTTGTTTATCTGTTTCTATTTGAAAGTAAATGTTCTGAATTGAAATGTAACACTCCGTAACCCTAAACTGACGACGGAGATGGGTTATAAATTGTATATGTTATGAATTTTAGCTTATAAATAGTCTTAGTTACTCTAGGTTTCATACAATAGAAATATTTAGATTGAGATAATTCTGTTCTTTGTTTCGAATGGTTTTTTTCTTGTGGGGCTTCGGATTTTCTATTAATTCTCTCTACCTTTTGTATTATTCTTTATTATAGTGAAATCTCTTTTTGAAGAGTTTTTCCACGTAATATTTACGTGTTTGATCTTTTTGATTTTATCATATTTACTTGTTCGTTGCATACACATATTAATTCCCAACAATTTCCTAAACGATTGCCCAAAGATGCAAATATTTTCAAAATCTCCTTAGCAAACATTTGTTGCTTGAGCAAATCCAAGGCATCTAGTGTCATATGTTATGCAATCGATGTGCCAGTTTAATGAGAACAACTCTTACATCTGCCATGGCAAGGAACATGGTGTGCAATTGGTCTACTTCATCGATTTTGTTTACAGTATTATTTGATTGTGCTAGCTTACTTAGTTGGCTAAGCTTGGAGACCTATGGGAATGTCATTATATAATAATTAAAAGCTTTTAATATGAAAGCTTGGCTCAAAAGAATGTTTGATCGATATATGCAAGAAAATTTCAAGGCGCTTAAAACAACCAAGTTGCAAAGACGAATATGCTGTCATAATGAGAGAAAGAGGAAAAGGAGGAAAATGTAAATAAAAAGAAGAAAATAAGGTAAAATGAAAATGAAACAATTAAAAAATATATAATTTTTTTAAAGTTTAAATTTCGTGGCATGATGTAATTGGCTAAATTTTTTTTTAACATAATGTTAACTTTTGGGAAAAAAATTTTGAGAAAGAAAACTTTAAATTTCGTGGCATGATGGTATAGTTCAAGTATAACTTATAACTAAAAAATTTTGAGAGAAAAAAAGTAGGGACAGATCCAGGATTTTACTTTAAGGAGGGTAAAACTTATAAATTCGAACGACATTTTTTTAACGTAAAAAAGTGCAATATCTTCTCGGATACTTTTTTTTCTTATCAAACAAATCAATTTAATGTTTTTTTAAAAAGAATAAACGATCTAGCTGTAAAAAATTAAAAGAAAAAAAACACATAATATAAAATTAAATATTTCTTTCCAATATGCAAAAAAGAATAACTAATACTATACTAAAAATTCATAAATATCATTATAATTCTAAAAATTAAATTAAAACAACTTGGTCTTAGTCCTATTTCTAAATACTAGGCATCCTAAATTGCACCCTCCACTTTTCATAAGATCGAACTTATCAATGACAAAAGCTGTTGAAAATTCTCGAGCTATCTCTTTTTTGATGTATGCCACCAAGTAAGATGAAAGAAAATCATCCTCCATTCTTTTGCAAAGCGTTGTCTTCACAATTTTCATGGTTGAAAATGCTCATTCAGTTGTTATAGTAGACATGTGAAGAGTTAGCACAAGACGAATAATTCTATCAAGAAGAGGATAAATACTTGACTTATTTGTCTTAGCTAGCACTTGACACAACTAGGCAATTGTAGAATTTTTCTGCAACTCTATGCTTTGATAAGTATCAAGTTGAAAATTCTCCAATTGAATCTTCATGTGTAGCTTTTCTTGCTCCGTAAAATCGTCTGGATAAAAATCATTCATAAGCTTCTAGATATCTTTCACCCGAAAAGCTTTGTAATTATCGCGTGGATGCAAAGCGGAGCTAAGAAAAGGTGACTCCACTACCTCATCATTAAAGTGAGAATTCATTTCTGTTAGCAATGAATCAATATCAGCAACGAATATATCAAACTAATAGTGATGCTCAATTGTGAGGTTATCTCTCTAGATGCGAGACCGACCTCGACTAGCTTTGTACGGAGCACTTAATTGGGGACTTCTATCTCATGATCTTTACAAAATAACTTCACTTTCTCAAACAAAAGATCTCACCCATGTTATTTGAATTTCTGGAGAAGCATTTTAGTTGATGAAACTAGTTGCATTGCGTTTAGCATATATTGCGATTTATACTACAATGCTTGACAAAGATCATCAATGATTCCAAGCATCTCAATCATGAAATGAAAGATGAAAACAAATTCAACGGATGACCATGAATATCATCCACATTAAGGAAATGACGTAAAAGAACTTCACAAATTTCCTTCTCCAAAGCTAACGATGTAGTGTCTTTCACATGAACCAAATCAAAGAATCGTTCATGTATAAAACAAACCGCAATACAATTTCCATTTGTTCTTTCTTTGACTCATCATGAGCTTCATCCACTGTAATGCAAAACTTTGAATCTTTAACCTCTTCCTGAATGAATCCTTGGATTTTACTCGCAAAAATAGAAAGAATGTCCTTCTAAACAGTCGGACTAACATACTATGCATTTTGAGGGGCATTTTTTAAGACAATTGTCCCCACATCTTTATTATAAGAAGTTAGGAGTTTTATTAGTTCAAGAAAGTTACATCGATTTCTTGAATCTTGTGCTTCATCGCATCCCCTAAAGGCACAACCTTGAAATACAAGCCACTTGACAACATCTATTGACACCTTGAGCTGTAGCTGATTTCTTGCAACTTGTTCAGAATTTTTTTTCTCAAAAACACTATCATTATTTTGCAAGGAATTCTGAAGATCGAGATAATTTAGTATTGTATTCTTATGTAAAGAATTTTCATCCTTATCCACATGAGTAACAAAAGGACATTTAGATCCTTTACTGACCTTCTTCCATGATCGAAATCCTTGACTTGTAAAAATATTTTCATAATGCCCAAATGGCTTGTTGAAGATAAAAGAAGGAAGGTAATATGCGACATTCTTGCTTAGTGAAAACTTGAGCCAATCTGGGAATAACTTGTACCAAGATGGGAGAAATCGACATTCATTCTTGTCAATATACTAAAGAGATGTTAGAGCCTCACTTGGAGGAACCGATTGACATGACCTAAACTTAATGTAAGCTTGATGGACTCAAATAGATTTTCGAAGTCTCAGATCATGCTTTAAAGAATAAGCATCAAACTCATTTGTTTCGACTATCGACACCTTATGAGGACGTTCAAGAACTTGAGAAGCCTGATATCTCGTTTAGGAGCTTGGGAAGACTCGATATCTCGTTCAGCTTCTTGGGATTGAGAAGACCTTATATCTCATTCAATAGCTTGGGAAGACTCGATATCGCGTTTAGGAGCTTGGGATTGAGAAGACTTGATATCTCGTTCAAGAGCTTGGGAAGATTAGATATTTGATTTTTATCCACTAATAACAAAAGGTTGAGGAATCTGTTGATCATTATTGCTTTTTGACACACTTTTCTTGAAAAAAGATTTGATCTTTTTGTTAACCACAATTTAATCAAAAAACCTTAAGACTGTAATAATATATTAAACAACAACATATTAGGAAAAAGAAAATAATAATTAAATAAAGAAAATAATGTAAGTAAAAATATTAATTTAGAGGTCTTTTGCATAAGGAGCCGAGAGATAGATAATTTGTATTTTTTACTATGTGCTCTCAATCTCGGTATCAAACTTCTTCTTTTTTTCTCTCGATAGTGTCAGCACCTTACCAGAGTAAGATAATTCCTTAGCAAGACATACAAATCAAAATACAATAAAGTCACTAACCTAATATGTATGGGTATGGGCCACATAAATTAATTCTGGAATTTGGCTTTAAAAGTCCATATTGGGTCTCTAAGTTTAGTCTTTCAATGTCTATCATACATTAATATTTGATTATTATTAAAGTTATATAATTAAAAACTGAAAAGTACTTTGTTAATATAAAGTATAACCTTATAACTTAAGGGGGCGAATTATATGAAATACAATTTGACCAAGAGAGGAAAATGTTATATAATGTGGACACCAAATCTAAAATACATGATAATTTATATATAAAATTCAAAAATATGAAAATTCTAAGGGGGAAACTACCTCCCGCGCCCCTATTGGATCCATCCATGAAAAAAAGTATAATTTAAGTACCATTTTGTGGTTTAATCCTTTTAATTATAATTTTCTCCTATTTTTCCTTTAATTGAGGGTTTTTTTATGAGTTTACTTATATGACTTTAAGTGTTTTAGAGTATTAGAGAGTAAAGATCATTGAAGGGAAAGAAATGAGTTTGAAAGTGATGGTGATGACGACTTA
Source organism: Gossypium australe (assembly GCA_005393395.2). Lineage (NCBI taxonomy): Eukaryota > Viridiplantae > Streptophyta > Magnoliopsida > Malvales > Malvaceae > Gossypium > Gossypium australe. The sequence goes on from CM016623.1 coordinate 102,381,780, forward strand.
GAGAAATGGAAGGTGAATGGCATTAGTAATGGGAAAACGGTGAAGATGGTGATTGGTATGGTGGAGAATGATGAAGGTGTATGTGTCACGGGCCAAAGTGTAAAGCCCGTGACCATGGTACTAGATGCGCCCCATGGGGGTCTATTGATTAGATGAGGATCATTTAGCCCACGAGAACTGGCCCGATTCCAAGAACTGTTAGATAAGCCTATCAGATCGAAGCCTGATTGGCCCAATAATGAAGATAAGGCAACATAGGCTATTTTTAGTAAATATGAGAATCATATATTGTAGATTTGATTTGATATGATGTAATCTTGTAAATCCCTAAAATCAAGGGATAGGCTAATCTCGTCCGTCGATGTAATTTGATTTTGACCGTTGATTTTGAGGGAGCTCAACTATAAATAGAGAGCCTCCCCCTCATTTTTATCTCATCCATTGTAAGTTGAATTCTTAAGAGTAATAGAATTATTTGAGCATTTACTCAAGCACTTTGTGTGCGTTCTTTCTGTGGCTTTTTGTTGTTCTTTTGTAGCTTTTTTTGGCATAATTACTTCTGCTATACAAATTAGTGCCTTAGAGGAATTCTAAAGAAATCCTTACTTTTGGGAGTAAAGGCTGACCTGGGCGAGTTTGAAGCGAACGGATCGCGAGACGAAAGGTCTAGCCCCATGACAAGTGGTATCCGAGCTATTGGTTCGAAGGCGCTGTTGGGATGTCGAAAGAAGTTGTTGATCAGAATGAGCCAATGCAGACCCGTGGGAGGGCCAGAAAAGCGAGTCACTTAAGGGACATGCTAATAGCTTTGGAAAATCGAGTGGGTAATCTCGAGGAGTCCGTGGGGAACATGAATGAGACACCTGAATTGGTCAAGGGGCGCACAAATGAGTTTGACTCAATAGAAGAGCAACTTAGAGAATTTGTGTTGGATTCTCTTAGTGCCAATGCGAAAAAAATGAATGGATTAGTCAATTCCACTGCGAAAAAGCTGGCAGAGAGGGATGATACTCTCGAGGATATGGTGCTAGCCATGAAAAAGGAAATCGAAGAGCTTAAGGGGGAGCTCACGATTTACAAAACTGCTTTGAGTAATGGGATGTTGTCTTCAAGGCAGAAGCAACAAGCAATGGATGTTCCCAAACTGGAGAAGGTCAAGGGTGCAAGGTCCGCAAGGGATGTGGACAACTTCTTGTAGGAAATGGAGCAATACTTTCGAGCGATGGGCATCGAGGATGATGCCATTAAAGTAAACACTGCTTTAATCTATTTTACTGATGTGGCTCTCTTGTGGTGGTGTCGTAGGTCAATGGATGAGAAACATGGTGGGAACGCATTTGGGACTTGGAAAGAGCTCCAAAGAGAGTTGAAGAAGCAGTTTTACCCACAGTATACTGAAAAGGAGGCTCGAGCTAAGTTGCATTGTCTCACGCAACAAGGCACTGTTCAGAAGTATGTTCTGGCATTTAAAAAGTTGATGCTTCAAATCTCCGACTTGAGTGAGAAAGAAGCGTTCTATTGGTTCGAGGATGGGTTAAAGTCGTGGGCAAAGCATGAGTTGCGTAGGCAAGGAATCGCCGAACTTACTGAGCCATGGCCGAAGCGGAGTCCTTTGTTGAGCTTGGCCCAACGAAAGACAAGTTCGAGTTGTCTAAAACTAATGGAAAGGGCAATGGTGAGGGAAACCATGAAAAAGATAAAGAGGGACATAGTGATATGGCAACAGTACCGATAAACTAGTGGCAATGGGAAACCATGAGATGCGAAACGGGGATCCAACAACCTAAGGGACAAGGGGAAGAGGACAAAATGCTTCCTTTGTCAAGGACCACACATGGCGTGAAAATGTCTGAAGAAATCGATAATTTTGGCTATCGAAAAGAAAGATGTGCCGAAAGAAGCGAAGCCTATTGAGAAAAAGACATCGAGGGTTAATTCAATGGTGCTTTTTCTTAAGAACAGAGATGGTAAAGAAGGGTTGATGTTTGTGGACATCAACATTGCGGGTTAGCAGAGTGCTCTTGTTGATACAGGAGCATCGGACTTGTTCATATCGGAAAAGGCTGCGAAGAAGCTTGGTCTGTCGATTAGGAAATAGAATAAGAAGATCAATATAATAAATTTTGAGGAGGCCCCAACTGTGGGAGTAGTTCGAAATTTGGAACTACAAATCGGCAAATGGAAAAGCAAGGAAGAAATTGAGGTAATCCACTTAGATGATTACGATTATGTGCTTGGCTTAAATTTCCTTGACAGGATTTAGGCAGTTTTGTATCCATAGGCCGATCAAATTCATATTGTCACCGGTCTGTTAGCAAAAATTATTGTGCATGTGCATCAGGATATAAAGGTTGGGACCAAGGTGTTGTCGTCAATCCAACTAGTCAAGGATGTTTCGTATGGAAGAAACATTAACTCGATCGAACGGAATGTTACGAAAGCCCCTTCGGAAAGGTTAATGGAGCATGAGACCGATATGTGGCAAGTGAAGTTGACCGTGGAGCCGCCACCTTTGAGAAATGTGGGCTGTGTATCGGTCTTCGAGGTGAAAGAAGCGATGCAAAAGCAATCGAAACGAGAAAATGCTGCGAGTAAGGTACATTGCTAACACTCTGATAGTGTTTTGAATTTTGGCTTGGTGGCTTGCAAGGTCGTAGAGGCCCTTTCAAAGTTCTTAAGCAAGCAGGCCGAGGGACCATGGGCAGTACGAATCCAAGATGCGAGAATCAAAGGGATTCTAATGGGAACAAGTTAAAATTGGGGCAAGTTAGAGTGGAGACTTCTTGCCAATGAGATGTACCAATGAGTGTAATGGTTCAAGTTAAGAGTGTAACACCCCTAACCTGTATCCGTCGCCGGATTAAGGTTACGGGCATTACTAAACCTAATATCAAAATCAGAGCATTCAAATTGTACTATCACATGTTAAACACATATCATTTGTATTATAGGATTACACATGCATATTTCATCTAATTACAAATCTTCCATGAATAAATTACACTCCACATGATCAATTCCAAGTATCAGCCGAATTGGTACATATGTAAAACATTCAACATTTAATTACTTATACTTTAACCATACATCCAAGCATATACCTAAGGCCGAATATATATATATATATATATATATATATACAAGGTAATACGCATCCAATAATCTAAATCAATGAATAATTTTGTTAATAACACACTTGGCTTCTCATGACTTCCATACAATTATTCATAGTTTGAGGTCACTTAAACATATACCAAGCAATTGACATAGGCTAGTTTCAATACATATGCACATAAGTCCCATCGAGTCTTTTTATAACATAAGCCACATTCAATATAAATAATTTACTTATAACGAACCTTGTTACGGAACTTACCCTTTACCCAAATATGAATCAACTTACAACTTTCAATAATTATACCAACCACATTAAAAATTTTTAGCCATGACCGAATATATATAAGCTAACTCTTCATATTGCATATGGCCATAAAAGTGATATGTTCAAATTAACTTCATATATAAAAACATTAAACCAACTCATTCATAATACTTTTCTTTTAAAACCTGCTTAAGCCAAATTTATAATGCACACATATATATACATATATATATATATATCATATTAAACAAAACAAATCAAGTCAACCAAATTATATAAATTTTGCCATACCCGAATACCCACAAATAAGTGCACATATAATAGCTCTTTAAAGCATCACCTTTAGCTTAACATCTTTACTACTTAAATAGACCAAATCCAACCATTTCACATAGTAACATGCCATTCATTATCACACAAATGTACCTATTCAAATTAAGCAACATTCAACCAAAATTTCATGATCATATATATATATATATATATATATACCAACTCAACATGTTCACTTAATTCATAGTAGAAGTAAAGCCATTTTCGCATGGCATTATAACATCTAATTCAAAAGATAAGCTCAAAAATAATAGTTTAGCCTATACATGCCATGGACTTAAAATTTATTTCCAAAAAGTACCAAAGTAATCGATAGTGTGCTTGACTTTGACAAGGATCCCCGAGCACGAGCTTCGACTTAAAAGATCTATAAAACAAAGTAACAAACACCCCATGTAAGCTTAAATAGCTTAGTAAGTTATAAGCAAAAGGTAAGGTGCACAACCACGCATTACACCATTTTTCTTTTAATTTATTCGATCTAACTATTGAATAATTCATAATATTGAAACACATACTAGATTAACATTCATCAATCTCATGCTCATTCAATCTCAAAACAAATGGACTAAGTATTCATATGCTTCATACCAAATCGAAATAACTTACATAAATTTGCACCAAGATGATAAACCATTATTCAATATGTACATACCTGACACTTTCATTTACCTTTACTAAGTGTCTCTATCCTTGAGGAAAAACAGATAACCCGCACACACAGTGCCTTTCAACCGATCTCACACACACAGTGCTCAGTGAATAAATCCGCACACACAGTGCCACTATAAAATTTCCGTACACATGTCATATACATATACATTCAGTGCTTGTACAAATAACCTACTTATGGTTAACTATTCGATCACTACCATCCCCTATCTCAAGGTCCACCTTTAAACCTCCATTCATTTTCATAAATAATTTCATGCATAATTCAACATATATTCGTTTAGTACATACATTTAATCCCGTACCATGTCACACTCGGCAAATTATATGTATATATATACCAATATCCACATCTCAACAAATCAAAGTATTATGCATTTAAATACATATACATGATAGTCCCATTCGGTTTGCACCTTTAAAAAAAATTTCATATTACATTCGGTAAATGAGTCTTTATTTCACCGAATTCATTTGAATAATATACAATTCAGTTTAATAACTATTCATTTATAACCAAATTGCTTATAAACTTACCTCGGAAGTCGACAATTTATGCTTCCCGGCTATTCATTTAATTTCGCCTTTCCCCGATCCAATTTCGGTTCTTTCCGTTCTTGATCTAAATAATTTTAAAATGAGCTCATTCAAATAAAATTTCATTCATTTTAGCTCAAAACACATAATTAAACCATTTTCCAATTTATCACTCATAGTTTGCATTTTTACAAATTAATCAAATTTTCACTAAATATAAATAAAATACCGAGTTTACAATTTTTGAGCTAAGGCCGAATGTTCCTTAAGCTCATTCAAGTCCCCATAATATTCAATTTAATCACCAACACATAATTTATACATTTACTAATTTACCCCTACTTTAACAATCTATTCAACTTAGTCCTTAATACCATACTCACAAATTACTCAAAATTAAACTAATATCCTTTAGGGCTGAATATACTATTGGTTCAAGTGAGTCCATACAAACTATTTCCATAGCATTTTAGTCCCTCAACTAATTATTTTAACCTTAAATTTTAATTCACCCGTTTCCATAGAAAGTGCAAGAACAAAGTTTACTAATCTATCACCTATCATCAATATTTCACCATTAATCAACAAAAATATCAAGTTTCCATCAATGGCATCTCATGAAAAACACAACCAAAACAGAAATTACAACATGGGTTATGTAAGGCTCCAAACAACCATTTCAAAAATGCAATAATTATCAAAAAATCTAAAACAACACATACCTAATTTTGGTTTGGGAAGGCCGAATATGAAGGAACCAAATTTTCTTCTTCTTCTATAATGGTTTCGGTGGTGAGAGAATAGAAAGATGAGCATGCAATGGTGTTTCATATTTTTTTATGTTATTAAACCTTCCACTAAACTAAAGAAACAATTAGATATTTCATATTTTTTTATGTTATTAAACCTTCCACTAAACTAAAGAAACAATTAGATAATTACAAAGTGGAGCATGATGCCGTCCACTCAATTAACAAATTGTATAATTTCAATAATAATCCTCATAATGAATAAGACAACTCAATTTAGCCACCCAATTAAATAAAAGCTAACTTTTATCACCTTTTGAAAATTTAATCCCTTACCAAAATTACATCCAATTAAATAAATTAACCTACCATATTTTAGGACATGCTCAAACACACATCATAGACATCAAATAAAAATAAATAAATAAATAAAATAAAAATAAAAATAAAAAAATGTCTATCTAACCCGGATTCATGGTCTCGAAGCCACCGTTCCGATTAAGGTCTTATTTGGGCTGTTACAAAGAGGCAACGAAAGCCGAGGCAAATGTTCCGAAGGAAGGGACAATTCGATCGTAAGACAATTCGGGAAGAAGCCAAGGCAACGAGAGAGTTCCAAGGTGAATTAAATCAGTGTCATTCAGAAGTCGCAACAAGGGCGTTGCGAGAATGGGTGAGGGAGAATGGCACAGGCCAAAGTGTAAAGCCTATGACCATGGCACAGGATGCGCCCTATGGCAGTCTATCGATTAGATGAGGATCATTTATCCCACGAGAACTGGCCCGATTCCAAGAACTGTTAGAGAAGCCTATCAGATTGAAGCCTAGTTGGCCCGATAATGAATAAATGACAACATAATCTATTTTTAGTAAATATGGGAATCATATCTTGTAGATTTGATTTGATATGATGTAATCTTATAAATCCCTAAAATCAAGGGATAGACTAATCTCGTCCGTCGATGTAATTTGATCTTGACCGTCGAATTCGAGGGAGCTCAACTATAAATAGAGAGCCTCCCCCTCATTTGTATCTCATCTGTTGTAAGTTGAATTCTTAAGAGTAATAGAATTCTTTGAGCATTTACTCAAACACTTTGTGTGCATTCTTTCTATGGCTTTCTGTTATTCTTTTGTAGCTTCTTTTGGCATAATTGCTTCCATTATACAAATTGGTGCCTTAGAGAAATTCTAAATGAATCTTCACTTTTGGGAGTAAAGACTAACTTAGGCGAGTTTGGAGCGAACGGATCGCCTAAGGTCACATGAATCGCGAGACGAAAGATCTAGCCGTGTGACATATGAAAAATCTTGAAAAAGAAAAGAGAAGAAGAACTGATGAAAAGGAAAAACTATCCTCAAAAACCATTTCCTTTTTTTTTTTGGCTTAATTAAAAAAATGCCCCTTAAATTATATTTGTTTTTTCAAATAGGTACGTAATTGGTTTTTTTGGTAAAGTTTGATACTCAAACTACTGTGAGGTTACCCATTTAACCCATCTACTCCGTTAGTCTAAAATATATTGTCCACTCAGAAGTTGCCACATCATCATGCAACTGTAATTTTTAAAATTTTACATGAAAATAAAAAAAAAAACTGGGATTTTCATGATTCCTTTAATTTCAATTGAAATCTACTAAAGAAAAAAATCTCTTGATTTTGAACAAAATTTGTTCTTTAGTGTAAATAGTTTTGATTTTTTTTTTTTTTTCATTTTATAGTAACCAAATGGCTGGAGTTTGGTATGGAGTTGTTCCTGAAAGTGAAACGACAACTGCGGTCGAACAAAGCATCGAAATCATCTCGTCGTCGGATAATGGAAGTTCTTTCATTTAAGTTAGTGGCTGATGCTGCCGTTCAACCGTCGTTGGAAAATGGCCGGAAACGTCAGAAGCTGAATCATGATCTCGTCCTCCCGGCTTCTCCTCGTGATTGGGATAACACAGTTGGGAACTCGGGTAGTAATAGCAAGCTTAACGGAGATCAGGAAGTTAATTGAATAGCAGAATTAGAAGGAAAGGAAACGCCGAAGTTTGATTTCACTTTCGTTTGCGGAAGACAGCGAGATATGAAAGATGTCGTTTTGATTCATCTGTCGTTGTGTAAAATAACCTGTGAAGCTCAAATTTTGTTAGATATTCACTTTTCGCCATGCTGAACGGCCATGGCTGCTCTCATGTACTTGACTTGAAAATATGTGTAAATTTCAAATTTAATTTACTTTAAAAAGTTATAATCTACCTTTGTTACTTTTTTAGGCTGCGATGAAGTGTAGAGATAATAAAAGAAGAAATCGAAGCATGCGGCGGAGAAAAGGCAATGGAATGGCAGCGGACCATGGAGGCAGTGCATCTACAATTTAAAATAATAATAATCCAAGTTTTTTCTAAAATTTTCATATAAAATTTTTAAAAATGCGACTGCATGGGGACGTGTTAGTTTCTGATTGGACAAATATTTTTGGACAAACGATTTTAAGATCTGAGGTTAAATGGGTAACAACACAATAGTTTGTGTACTAAAATTGATAAAAGAAAAATTGACAAAAAAAAAATTTGAAGTACTTATTTGAAAAAATAAATATAATTTAAGAGGTAATTTTTGAATTGAGTTTTTTAAAGACAAATATATATTACCCTTTTAAACTAAACTAATCTAATATATAGAAGCCTAAAAAACCTTTTCTTATTGGAAGTTAAACTGATAAAAAAATTGAATTTTTTTCTAATGGATAATGACATTAACCATTTTACCATAAAACAAATTTAATTTAATGATAATAAAAAAAACTATAGAAATAATTTTTTAAAAAATATTTAAATTAAATAAAAAATGACAGCTTACTATTTTACTATTTTTACATGGTTTTGTACCTTGTTATAATAATTATACGTATCAATGTAATTATATTAAATTGGAAGTTTTAAATTTTTTTTAAAGTTAATTGTTGCAATTGCAATTTTATTTAATAAAATCTTAATAAAGTAAATATTTTAGTCCTTTCTTTTCAAATATAATATTAAAGTGATTATAAAAAGTGATCATAAATTCTAAAATCATTAAGAAAAAGAGCATTGAAAAGTAATATTGTAATATGCAATAAATAATAATCTTTTACTTAAAATAAAAAGCTGATGATATTATTGTTCCATCCGTCGGTTTTTTGCTCTGCTATTTGCTAAAAAATATTTGTATTAATTTTAATAACCTTACTAAATGAGAACAATTTATATTAAATAATAAATTTAATGTATGTGTAAAAGATAATTGATTTTAAAAATAACTCATTTATAATATTAATTTTAATGTATTATTTAACTTTGGAATAAATTAGTTTGTTTAATGTGTTATTATTTGAAAAATTAATATATTATTATCTAATATAACTAAAAAATAATTTTATTGTATTATTGTTTAATATAGATAACAAATTTTTATATTAATTTTTTACTCAAATAAAATTATAACATATTACATTGTTACTATTTTAAAATAATTTCATTAAAATTTTTTTTGGAATTTTTTTAAAGATAACATTTGGAACTGAATATTTTTTTTTTGTTAAACCCAATGATTTCAATGACTAATTTATCAAAAAAGTTCCATTTTCAATTTTTTTTTTTACGGAAATGGGTCATTTTGCCTGATATTTACTAGAATGGTCCGTTTTTGTAAAACGCGCTGAACTGGAGTTGTTTTCAGGGAAAAACTAGAAAAGTGCTTCCAACTTAGCGTTTTTTTCCCTTTGACCTATAAATAGCGTTCACGTCAGTGCGCTTTACTAAAGCACTTCCTCGTAAGTGCGCTTTTGTCTGTGTTTCAACAGTCATTTCCAACAACTATTTCAAATAGTCGTTGGCCCTCTAACGGTAAAAAAGAAGAAGTAAACCCCCAACACATTTCTCACAATTCTCTCCTAAATCTCTCAAATTTCTCAACCAACTCAAAAAAAAATCTCTCAAATAGTTTCTTAAATTTTTTTCCTAAATTCTATTTTTATCTGAATTATACTTATTATTATTTTATTAGTATTTTCAAGAAATAGTTTTTTTATTAAAAATTTGTTTGTGTTCAATTATATATTTAGCAACGGTTGGGTCTCTAACCCGTCTTGGTAATAAGCACATCTCTGTCAACCAATTGCAAATGGTAAGAATAAATTTTAAATTTTTTAAATTTTTTTATTTCATAATTATAATTGAACTTAATATTTTATTATAATTTTTATGTAAATAGCCGGAAGATCGAATTTTGCAATGTCATATTCGTAATCTACCCAGTCCTCCATCACCGTTGATTGAAACATACCTGAGGGAAGCTGGTTTTTTGCACGTGGCCCTTATAGGCTAGGGATGTAAATTGGACTCGAAACTCATAAGCGTATTGTTGGAGAGTTGGAGACTCGAGACGCAAGCATTCCATCTTCCATATGGTGAGTGTACTATCACTCTAGAGGACGTGCATTTACAGTTGGGGTTACCCGTGGACTGGTCGGTAGTCACTAGGTCTGTTCAGTTTGCTGATTGGGGAATCATATGTTACGATTTTTTTGGTATGGTTCCAAAGATGATTTACGGAGCTCGGATCGAAATGACCTGGTTATGAAATAATTTTTCAGAGCTAGCGGAGGATTCGACTAAAGAGGAAAGAGAACGATATGCTCAAGCATACATCCTTCAGATTATCTGGGATATGGTGATGCCATATAAGTTACGAAACCTCGTACATCTAAGGTGGCTGCTGAAACTTATCGATTTTAGAGGAGCTGGCGAACTCAGTTAGGGGTCTGCCGTGTTGGCGATATTGTACTGGGAGATGTGTCGGGCGACGCAACCAGGAAAAATCAAAATTGGTAGTTGCCTTTTACTACTACAATCATGGGCTCGGTATAGCTTTTTATCTTTATGTCCTCGAGTGAACTACCCGTATACATTTCCTCTCGTAACAAGGTAAAATTCAATAGATATTACCATTATTAAATAGGTGGAACCATACCCTGAGTCACGTGAGATTACCTATCGAGCTTGAAGAGATACGGCTTCTATTAGACCAACGATTGGAAGTAGATGTATGTATTTATTTAGTTTTGAACTATATACAAATAACGTAGTCAATTTCGTATTTAGTATTTAATAGTATATATAACTAATGTTTTTTTTTATCACATTCATATAGTTTGAATGGACACTATATGAGCACCCGACAATTCGAGCAGTAATTCTTGAGGAATTCTTTGTGAATCCCAATGCCTGACACGTTAAGGTTCCATTGGTAATGTACACTACCGTTGAGATGCACAAAACAAATAGAGTGTTGCAACAGTTCGGATTCCGAATGAATTATAATTAAGAATAATATACAATATTATGTGACCCTAAATGTGGATAATAATTAACGCTTTACATTTGGAATAGGTGAAGTATAATATGAGATTCGTTCCACATATTTACATAACAAATTAAACATTAAATAAGTTTATTATATATATATATATATATATATATTTGGTAACAAGAATGGATCAATAAACTAGCAGGGAAATAACGGGATTCGAAAGTATATACATGCTATCTGTCCTTACATGGTGATGGACTAAAGAGGGAATCATATGAAATTACTATAGATAAAATTCATCAACATTTCATGGCATGATTCACATTTATTTGGAAAATTTTCTAGCTTTATAAAAGTCAATATATATCTCACATTTAATTGTAGAATAAATTTTTTATTTTAGGTTAATATGGTACATTGATAATATATTATTTATTTATTTATTCCATAAGCAGTTTTAAAAACTTTTCATGTGTCTTTTTTTAAATATTTTAATACATTTTTATAGGATATTTGTCAATTTTCTAACAATTGTGTAGTCTAAAACCTTTACTAGCAGTGTACCAAATAATTTTCTTTTTATTATTACATTAATTATAGAATAAGATTAATTGTAATTTGGAAATAATTATAGAATAAATTTGATTATAATATTTTGACTTTAAAATTAATTAATTTGGAAAATTCATCTAATTAGGTACTTAATTTTATAAATTCTTTTGTGAAAATTGAATGGAATTAATAAGAGGGTAACATTATTTGAGTTAAATGTGGAATAAGATTATTTTTAATTAGGGAATAATTATAGTATTTTTTAAAATAGTATATGGTATGCATTTAAATATAATTTATATAAGGAGTTTCAAAATATATAATTTGTATAGTATCACAATTTTCCTTGATAACGGTGGTTGTGTTTTTTTAGGTACAAAAATAATTTGTAAAAATGAAAAAAATTAATTGAGTTGTAAAAAAATTGTAATTTATTAAGTCTTTAATGATAAAAAAAATTAGACTTCTGTTAATGGAAAGCATTAGTTTACCGACTTAATTGGTAAAGGTGCTAAAGTGGTTGACGACATGCTCCAAGACATGACATGTGACATGGCACATCAGTAAAATTGTTTAAAAATAATTAAAATAATTTTTAAAAAATTTAAAAATAATTAATAGAAAATACATCTAGAACGAATATAGACAAATGGTTGCCTAGGTTCATTCCAGATGAGTTCAAAACTTTAAAAAGTTTAAAAATTATAAATAGTTATTTAAAAATTCTAAAAAACTAGTATGGCCTACCCACGCTTTATGCTAGGTTGATTATTTGTTTATATCAAATTATAAAAATTTAGAAATTTAAAATGTACCCTAAGCAAGATTTTTGGAACCAAATTGGTGATCGAACTTATCAAATTATTGATTCATAAGATCTGATTGAAGAAATCATTAAAAAATATTTTTAAAAAATCAATTCGATCCATTTTTAACTAAAATCAAATGAATATTAGACAATGAAAGAACTGTTATTGTTTTTTGAAAAAAAAAAAAGAAAAAGAATATTTTTTTTTAGGGTGAGTAGGAACAAGTTGACCTTTATCATAAGGAAGAGGGCCGTAGGAGTAGACTCGGAAGAGTAAGTGGCCTTTCCAAGAAAGAGAGGATGAGGAAGAAAAGACCGCAACTTTAATAATTTTTTTTCAATTTTTATTAATAATTATTTAAAAATTCTAAAAATTTATACAAAAAACTAAAAATTTAATTTATATATATATTAAATTAGATAAAAAATTTATAATTTTTTTTTCAATTTTTTAGTTTTTTAGAAATTTTAAAATAATTATTTATATTTTCTAAAAACTTTTTATAGTTTTGATCTCATCTATAACGGATTTGGACAAATGTTCAGGGTCATTCCAGATGTAATTTTTATAATTTTTTTAATTTTTATAATTAAAAAAATTAATATTTATTAAAAATTTAAAATTTTTGAATTTTTTTGCTGATGTTGCATGTCACATATCATCTCCTAGAGTTTGCCGTCAACCACATTAGCACCTTTAATGGTCAAACTGATCAACGAAAGGTTTTTGTTAACATAAGAGCCTAATTAATTATTTTTTTTGTTCATTAAGAACTTAATAGGTTATATTTTTTAAGGGCTTAATTGATTTTTTTATTTTTTACTAAGGTTTTTTTAACCTGTAAACCTTTTTAAATTATTCGTGAAAATGAAGAAATTTATTTTAAAAATATTATAAACGATATTTTTTTTGAAATAATGTGTTTTTGGTTGGATGTAATTCGTAAGGTGGGGTTTTAGATTTATTTTCAATACAAAAATACTATTTTTTAAAAATTTTGAAATTAGAAAGTTAATATAAATATTTAAACATTTTTAGAGAGGGAAACCAAAATAAGTTTTCTTTTGGGTATAAATATAATGAATATTTTTAAGGTATGAATATATTGGTTATTGTTTAGAGACATGTAGTAACACCCCATATCTGATTTGATTATCAGATCAAAATGCATGATATCACATTATATTGTCGGAGCAACTCAAACTAATTCAACCTCATTTACCAAGTAACATTGCATTCAAGCAATTAAATTCCCATACATTCTCATCAAACACACATAGATAATTAAAATAATTGTAAATTAATCACATTATTTGCGTTCAAGGATTGCACGAGGTTAAAAACATGGTTATGATTCAAATCCAAACTCATATGATCAAATTCTATTAGAGGTATCGAGACATGATGAATCTTATTTTGATTCAATGTAAACATATCTTGAGACATTGGGGTATATTTCTTGAGACTATACCCCTTTATGTCTCAAGCCTAGTCCTGAGACAAACTTCCCCTGTTTTCTTAATTTAGCTTTGATGTTTGGTGTAACACCCCTTATTCGGATTGGACTTATATATCTTGAGTAAGGAATATCACATTTAAGCACAAGGAAAACTTAACTTAGAACATAATGTTAAACACTTCATATTAACATATTTAAGCTCGTTTGAAGTGGTTTGAGTTATTTCTAGGCTTCCTTAAAGTTTGGTTGCATTGAGGGGGTCATTCGGGACCTTTTCGGAGCAAATCATGGTAAATAGTGTTAATATTGCTATCATACCCAGATTTATTAGGCCCTAAATTTCAAAGGAGTTTGGCATACTGAATTGAAAGGATCTCTAATTTAGTGGGTTCTTTTTGCAATTAAGAATAAGTGGAAGGCTGGTTGAGGGAAGGTTGGGTTTCAACCATAGTCTGGTTGGTTATGAACTAAAATTATTTTAGGGGGAGATATGATGATTATGATTATGTACATATGGCTGTTTGTAATTGAGATCTAAGGGTGTGAAGGAGTATTATTTAAAGGAGAGATGTTAGTCTCAGGGATGATTCTTTTCTTCTCTTTTCTATTTTTTCTTCATCGTCCCTATGGATGGAGTTGCAAGAGAGGAAGATTAATGAGAGTGATGCATGGAGGGAGGAAGCTAAAGCTAATGTACAAATAATCGAGGATTACCAAGCTGGTAAGCTCCTTAATCTCTCTGTATAGATTTAAGGAAAGGAAAGAAGGCTAAAGATTTTTTATTAGCTATCAGATCTGTTTTTTTTTGTTGGGGATGTAAATGGTTGTTGAATGGCTTTTGCATGCAAGCTAAGTATGATATTTTTGGGGATTTAAGATTCTAAACTAGTTGTTATGTTATCTTGTTCAGGAGGCTCATGAAGTAAGGGGGAAAAGCTTAGTGAAAGGAATTGGCGTCTACTTTCAGGTGAGTTCCTGAACCCAAATATAAATGGATGTTCTCTATTGAAGTTGTGTGCTAAAGATGTCGTATTTAGACTTATATAAACAACAACTCAACCTATAACTGAAAGTTGAGTTATCGTGTTGCTTGTCGTAAGTACTATGTTATACAAACGATGGTTGTGTTATGATGTGTTATTCATTAATGAGTAATGATGTGAATGTGTAATATTGTGAATAAGTTTGATTGTGGTGCGTAAATGAAATGGTTGGCATAATGCACTGATGCTTATAAAAGTGATATGACTAGCAAGTGGTATGTATGATCATGTTATATTAATGGAAATGTTGGCATGTTATATGTTGTATAATTCCTAATCTTTATTGGCGGAATGTGTGTATCATATGCATTCTAATACGTGGCGGTAAGGAGGTTTGGATGGTCATGCTTGGGTTTGCATATGCATTTTATTTATGTGGCTATAAGGAAGGATCGGTTCGACGGAGTCTGGAACGGAGATTAAATTATATAGATATTCAGTGTGCATGTAACACCCTTAACCCGTGTTCGTCACTGAAAATAGAGTTACGGAGTATTCTCGAAACTTTCAGAACATTTTCAGATAATTCATAACAATTACTATTCATTTCCAGAGATTTATTCATAACATCCCTTAAATGGACCCTCGAGGCCCAATATGAGTATTAGAATCAAGTCTGGACTTAATCGGAAACTCTAATAATTTTTTCGAAATTTCAAAAATTTTCCAAGGTGCAGGGCTCATACACCCGTGTGGTCCAAAGGACACGCCTGTGTGACCCTAGGACACGCCCGTGCTGCAAGCCGTATTCGACCCTGTGTAACTCTCTAACTTGTACCACACAGCCGACCACACAGCCGACCACACACCCATGTGCTAGGCCATGTAACATACATGGCTGAGGCACACACCCATGTCTCTGCCCATGTGCTCAATTATGAGCATTCTGTTTCTCAAATTTAAGATGCAGGGGACACACGGCCTAACCACATGCCCATGTACCAGGCCGTGTGTCACACACGGTCTAGACACATGCCCGTGTGTCTGCCTATGTGGACAAAATAAAGCCACTTCTAGCTTTATTTCTCACCCAAAACTTTGCCAGTGACCTACACCAAACTTTCATCCAAATACCAACCAATCCAAGCATTGAATTCAAGTAATTTATAACATCTAACATGATATATTGTTACATGCATTCATGCTTTTAATCTTACCCTTTAGTAAGCATACTCATTTAACCTGTCTCAATCAATCAATAACAAACACTTATGTTATCTCCATAAAATAAACTTAATGCATATATATATATATATATATATATATACATATCCCAAAACATAATCATCACTAGCCGTCCCAATGGCTAGATTACAATAATCATTTACATTTACATGCCACTATGGCCAATATAACCTATACATGCCATTATAACCATAATTGATTTTCCATATGTACCGAAATAAGTAGATGGATAGTGTGAGTGATCTCCGCCAAACTTCCAATCCAATGAGCTTTTGATGCACTATAAAACAGGGAAATAAAACTAAGTAAGCATTACATGCTTAGTAAGTTCGTATAACATGGTACTTAACTTACCATTCATTCTATTTTGAGGTAACTATGTAAGGCACATTCAATTTGACCTCAAGCCCTACACATCTCCTCATTGCCCTTGTTAGTCATATATTCCATAATAAACATCAAAACATGTTTGGGCTCAACAACAATCATGTTTCCAAGCACATATGCTTTCCACAACATGTATTCATTTAACATGTATAAATCATCTCTTTATACTACAAGTATAATTTCATAATAGTTCATCTCGAGTTCAGATTATTTCATATCAGAACTTTACTCATAGTACTCAAAATATCAATGTCACACTAGTAGTAGTACACTCAAAGTATACAAATCTATAATCAAGGATGAACATATTCATCAAATGAATTCCATGTACAAGTATCATCATCTCATGTTTTCTTATAGCAATTGTCATGTATAATCATTTTCATGTATTTTAGACATATACGTGTAATAACTCATTTCTTATTTATATTTTCTCATGTAAGGATTTTTACCCGTTAAACTTATTCAGAATATCGATGGATACACAAGTAGTACACTCGAGGTGTACAAATCAGGATCCATTAATTCATGTCCAATGGTACCCATAAGGTACTATTTCAGAGAGTACACTCTCGAGCCACACATATATACGACAGGACTATCGATACAGGCTAAATCCTTTTCATGACATATGATCTAAAGAGCTTAATCTGGATTATCTGTCCGGGCTAAATCCAATCCATAACATATGCTCGAGAGGACTTATATCTGGATTACCCGTCCGGGCTAATTTTTTTTAATGAGATAAATGGAATTACTCGTCCGAGCTAAATTCCGTCAACAAAAAATGTAGGACCTCATTCAATTCGGGAAATCACATATCCATAGAATTTTCTATTTATTCAAACAGAATTTGACATTTTCCAAGCATTATCAGGCATGTGATTATTTCATACATTTATAATGTAACAACCCATTTTTCGGTGAAATCGGAACAGTGGTTTCGGGACCACAAGTTCGATTCGAAAATAAAATTTATTTTTGTTTTATTATATGGTCCGTATTATATTAGAAAAGTCATGTGAAAATTTTGATACGAAAATTTTATTGATTATGTGTTTAATTAGGGAAAGGACTAAATCGCATAAAATGAAAAAGTTAGATTCTAGTAGCTATAAGGATTAAACAGCTATGGAATTCAAAATTTGAGGTCCTTATATGGTAATTAGACCATTAATAAAAGTATATAGATATTTTGAGATGACTCATGCATGGAAAAATAAAAAAGACTAAGGACTAAATTGGAAAGATGAAAAGTTATTAAATGACAATTTAATTAAATGAAAAAGAAAACAATTTCATATCATCTCCCCCAAATATTTCCATGGAAACCCTAGGAGAGAGGAAGGAGACTTATCAAGCTTATTTGGGTAAGTAATCAAGCTCTGTTTTTAATAATTTTGATATTTTTAAAATCGGGATAGCTTAATCTATCTATTTGGAGGATCAATTTGTAAAGTTATCAAAGTATGGAAAATGGGTTATGGATGTATATGATGAAAATTAGAAATTTATGGTAGAAAATGAAACGTTGTTTATAGATAAACAACTTTTACAAAGTGATTTTTGATGAAAACATGATTTAGGGACTAAAATGCAAAGTTGTGAAATTTGATGAAAAATTCTGAATTTTTAAGAATACATGTGCTGTAAATTTTTTCATGGGATTTTGGTTAGGCTTGGAATAGGGAGTAAATTGCACAAGTTTCATTTTCCGAGCCTAGGGACGAAATTGGAATTTATGGAAAAGTTAAGGGCAAAATGGTAATTTTGCCTAGGACGTAAATTGAGTCCACATGAATATGAAATGTAATAAATTGATGTTAAATTTGCTCATATATATCCGGATAGACCAAATTCGGAGTTAGAACAAGGAAAGGAGGAAAATGTCGGATTAGTAGATTTTACGTACACGAACATTTATCGAGGTAAGTTCATGTAACTAAATTGTGTTTATTTACATGCTTGCATTGATTGTGTTTATGTAAATTGTATAAATTTCATGAATATGTGAAATGATTACATATCCGATCAAGCCCGATAAACAAAAATGTTTAAATTAAACTATAATGCCCAATAGATAATAAAGGATAAACGATGAAAATGTTAATTTTATGCTTGGAATGTGATCATTTGAATTATATGGATGTTATAGATGTATGAAATAATCACATACTAGAAAATGCTTGAAAACGTTGAATCGCGTTTGAATAAATGAAAATCGATGGATAAATGTAATTGCCGAAATGAATAAGGTCCTACATTTGTTGCAGAATGGATTAGGCTCGAACGAGCAATCCTAATGACTTCATTACAGAAAGGATTTAGCCCAGATGGGTAATCCTGATATAAGTCCTCTCGAGCATATGTTATAGATTAGAATTAGCTCGGACGAGTAATCCAGGTCAAGCTCTCTAGAGCATATGTCATAAAATGGATTTAGCCTGGACTGGTAATCCTGTTGTATACATGTGTGGCTCGAGAGTGTACTCTCTGAAATTGTACCTTAAGGGTACTATTGGAATGAATTGACGAATTCTAATTTGTACACCTCGAGTGTACTACATGTGTCTCCATCAGATAAATTCAACGGGTAAAAGTTCTTGACATGAAAAGATATGAATAAGAAATGAGTTATTACACATATCGGTTTGAAATACGTGATAATTGATTTATGGAAATATGAAATGGTGATATTGTACATGGAATTTATTTGATGAGTATGTTCATCCTTGATTGTAGACTTGTATTCCTTGAGTGTACTAATCATGACCTTGATTTTCTGAGTAATATGGGTAAAGTTCCGATATGAAATGATCTGAACTTGAGATAAACTATTATTAGATTATACTTGTAATATAAAGAGATTATTTATACATGTTAAATGAATTCATGTTGTAGAAAGTATATGTGCATGGAAACTTGATTATTGTTGAGCCCATATATGTTGTGATATTATTATGGAATATATGACTAATAAGGGCAATGAGGATATGTGTAGGGCTAGAGGGCAAATTTATTGAATATGCCCTACATAGTTACCTCAAAATAGAATGAATGGTAAGTTAAGTACCATGTTATACGAACTTACTACGCATTTTATGCTTACTTAGTTTTATTTCCCTGTTTTAGAGTAAATCGGGAGCTCATTGGATTGGAAGATCGGCGGAGATCATTCACACTATCCATCGGCCCATGTCGGTACAATATGGTAAATCAATTATGGTTGTAATGACATGTATAGGTTATATTGGCCATATTGGCATGTAAATGTAAATGATGTTTGTAATCTAGCCATTGGAATGACTAGTAATGGTTTGTTTTAATACACTTGTAATGTCAAACTATGGTAGCTATTTATATGTTAAGTAGTTGATCAAACTATGTCTAACTTGAGGTCTTAACTAAGGTAAGATTATAGACATGTAAGCATGAAATGATATACCATGATGAATGATGGAATTTACTTGATCTGAATGCTTGAAATGGTTGGTATTTGGATGTGTGATTCAAGTGCAGGTCATGGGTGTGATTTTGGGTGAGAAATGAAGCTAGGAATGACTTTATTTTGTCCACACGGGCAGGCACACGGGCGTGTGTCTAGACCGTGTGTGACACACGGCCTACCCCATGGGGGTATGGCCTGGCCGTGTGTCCTCTGACCTTAAATTGAGAAAATAGAATGCTTAGAATTGACCACACGGGCAGAGACACGGGCGTGTGGCTCAGTCCTGTGGGAGACACGGTCTTGAACATGGGCGCGTGTCTTAGCCGTGTGAAACCTGCACCTAATTTTGAAAGAATTTAATTAACCATACGGCCTAGCACACGGGCGTGTGGCATGGCCGTGTGCACAAGTCAGAGAGTTACACGGGGTTGAACACGACCTGTAGCATGGGCGTGTCTTAGGGTCACACGGGTGTGTCGACCACACAGGCGTGTGAGCCTTGTAACTTGAAAATTTTTTGAAATGTCGTGAAAAATTCTTAGAGGTTCCAATTAAGTCCCAACTCAATTCTAACGCTCATACTGGGCCTCGAGGGTCCATTTAAGGGATGTTATGAATAATCTTGGTTAATGAATAGTAACTTGCATGAAATATTTGCAAAAGTTCTGAAAGGTCCAATAATGCCCCGTAACTTTGTCCAGGTGACGGATACGGGTTAGGGGTGTTACATATAATATTCACATAATTCAAATAGACACATTCCACATTCATTTCAAATACATAAGTAACATTTTTATCATTTATCATTCATCGGGCCTTATTATTAATCGGGCTTCATCAGGTATATTTCCAATGTCATATACATATAATATTTATACAATTCATAAGCACAACATTTAATTCAAGCATATAAATATACACAATTTAGTTGCACGAACTTACCTCGATAAATGTTCGTGTACATATAATCTACTAATCTAACATTTTCCTCTTTTCCTCGTTCTAGCTCTAAATTTGGTCTATCCAGATCTATACAAGTAACTTTAACATCAATTTATCACATTACCATTTTGCCCCTAGCTTTTTCATAAATTCCAATGTAACGTCCCAAAAATTAGGGGTTGTAATTTTTGCATAAACTCATGTTGTGCTTGCTCAGCTGATTATTTGAGTGTATTTAGGGGTTCTAGAGAGGCCTGGGTTCGAGTCTGAGCCTTGGAAAAATTTTAGTTTTTGGCCCTTTAGTGGAGAGGGCTGTTGGCAGTAGGGCTCAAGTAAAATGGTGTGCATTAAAATGACACAAGATGAGCTTGTAGCTCAGTGGCAGTGGCGTCATTGGGAAGGCATGGAGAGTGGGGTTCGAATCCCACAAGTTGCAAATGAAGGATTTTATTTTGTGACTGGAGAGTGGAGGAAGCAGAGTTCGGATCAAACTCTTCAAGGGGAGTTGGAGACTTGGTCAAAAGTTTCAAATGGATGGAGGGGAGCAATAGTAGGAGTGATTCAAGGAGGAAGTGGTAGAGTGAATCAAGGAGTTGGGGGAAGTGGAGAGTTGTGCCATGAAGGGAGACTCAAACTTAGTCATTTCGGCTGGGGGGAAATGTTGGGCATTTTTCGGTAGTGGTTGGTGATTGCTGAATTCTCCCTTGCTATCCTCTCATTTTCGGCTTTTGGGTCTTTTCTTCCAAGAAGTATTTTTGGTTGTTTCTTTTAGGCGATAGAAGGGTGGTAGGCATTTTGCATTTTTTTTCTCTCTTGATCTCTACACATTCCGGCAATTCTTCTCCTTTGCTGCCGACTCCTCTTTCTTTACAACTTAATTGGGTTGTTCTATTCTTCATATTTTCTTTCTTACTACCATACAATTGAGCTTTCGGCAAATCATTTGTCCTTTCACTCTCCTCTGTGACCGCTTATAGTTTCATCTGTCCCTCTAGATTGAATGTTCTTGATTTCTCCTGCTAGCCGATTACCCCATCACCTTGTGACCCCATTCTTTTTCCTGTTCTTTTCCAGTAGATCCTCCTTGGTTAGGCCGACCACTCTTCATTTACTGGGCTAGCCATTTTCGATTACACTGCTGATAGGGGGTTGGTCGAGCACTCTTTGGTTCTACCATTTCTGGTAAGTCGATCTACATAAAGATCTTTCTGACAATCGGCATGAGTAAGGCGTGGTACCCTTCATTCTCCTAATTCGAATGTTACCTTTTGTTGATAGGATGATAGTTGTTTCTATCTAACAAATGTTGGCTACAATTCAGATTCTAGGCAAGGCGTGGAATGGGTTCTGAGCCACGAACGTTGAGAGATCAAAGTACACTCTCATTCAAGCAAGGTAAGGGGGAATATTTTGAAGTATGTGCTTTAAGGAGAATGTTACTATAGCTATTTAAGGCTAACAAAGGTTTTCAGTGATTCTAGGTTAGGTGCTTGCGAATTCGGGGAACGATTCAGAAATTAGGGTGTGTAATCTCACACCCTTGCTTGTGCTGTTATGCAATGTTCTGTGAATTGGCTAAAAGCTGAAATACCGAAAAGTCGAAGTATCGGCAACTGAGATCACTCAAGCGTGCGAGCGTTCGTAGAGATAAACCGAGCCACTAGCAATGGCGATAGACCATTGGGAGTGTCACGAACTCTCTCGTGGAATTGAGGCTGTAATGGGCCTTGTTGAGCCGAAGCAGGCTAAGTGGGCCCAACGGGTTAACGGGCCCACATGAACGAAGTTGATGGAAAGTACCAGATGATTGATGCGACTGTGAAGTTCGCAGAACTGAGACCGAAAATGAGCTGAATGGGCCACACGAGTGTGTGGGCTCGTTTGGGCCGAAATTGGATTTTAGGCCCAATTACACTGTAATGACCAAAAAGGGAACCTGTGTAGCTCGAGGCGACAGTGGGCCTCCGAAAAGGTCGTTAGATGATGAATTACTGAAATACCCTTAGTGGGTAAATTACTGAAATACCCTTAGTGGGTAAATTACAGAAATACCCTGGGTGGGTAAGTTACTGAAAGACCCTCAACGGGTGAAGTTACCGAAATACCCTTGATGGGTAAGTTATCGAAATACCCCCAAGGGGTGGAATTACCGTTTTACCCCTAAACGACAAAATGACCGATATACTCTTAGTGGTAGTTTAAATATTGTCTATGTGATTTTATATATCTGTATATGATCGTAATACACTGCATTCATAACATATTGCATTGGGTTGGGTTTGCTGATTGGAGGAAGTACCGCTTTAGTGGCATTGCCACATACCGTTCTAGTGGCATCGCCACATATCGTTATAGTGGCATCGCCACATATATCGTTATTAGCAGCTTGGTTGCATTATTGGAGAGTTTTGGCTGGGTGGGTTGACATGGTCCCAACATGGAGAGATTGGTTGGTACGGGTGGAGAGTTTGGTTGGATTGGGGTAGGTACATATCCATTGCATTGATATGATTTGGGGCTTAGGCCCAGACCGACACCGTATGGGCTCGGGCCCAGATTATGACCGTAATAGGGGATTACACTCTGAGTTCTCGTAACTCACCCTTTCTTTTAACTGTGCAGGTAATCCCTAGCGTTAGAGGATTTGGAGTTGCGGAGGATTGGAGGTGGCCATATGTCGGATATGATACTAAACTGCATTTAGAAATTTTGATTTAATTTATTTTACTTTATTTTAATTATCGGGTCTATAATTTTTGTAATAAGGCCATTGGGATTTTCTTTTTAACTTTTATTTGGTAATTCTTTTAGTTATGAACTGCTAAACAATTAAAAATATATTTTTAAAACAATAACTACTGTTTTCAAAATATCACGTCCCCGCAACTAATAAGTCAGTCTCCTGCAACAAACAAAGTTTTTGAAAATAATAATATTTTTGCAAGGAAAATAACTCCAAGCAAATCTTGTTTCTGTAAGCAATGAAACTCGGGATTTTTAAATGGTAGAAAGTTTTAAATTGAGGAAGGGTTTTCATTGAACGCGTAGTTTTAAATAACCTTTTGATGTGACATGCTAGATCGGCCATAACGTCTAGGCCGGGTTTGGGGGTGTTACATCCAATTTCGTCCCTAGGCTCGAAAAATAAAATTTATGCAATTTATTCCATATTCCAAGCCTAACCAAAATTTCAATATACCTTTTACAGCACATATATTCTATAAATTTCAGAATTTTTCTTCAATTTTCATAACTTTACATTTAAGTCTCTAAATCATGTTTTCATCAAAAATCACTTTGTAAAAGTTGTTTATCTATCAACAACCTTTCATTTTCTACCATAAATTTCAAATTTTCAGCATATTCATCCATGACCTAATTTCCATACCTTGATAACTTTTCAAATTAATCCGCCAAATAGATAGATTAAGCTATCCCGATTTCAAAAATATCAAAATTACTAAAAACGGGACAAGAAAACTTACCCAATTGAGCATGAAAGTTTCTTCTCTGTCTCCTAGGGTTTCCATGTATTTTGTGGATGAAGATGGCATAAAATAAGATGATGATAATTCTTTTATCATCTTATAATTAATTAAATTAATTCACTTTTCAATTTAGTCCTTGCCCTTTTTCTAAATTTCCATGGATGAGTCACCAAAATATCTACATACTTTTATTTAATGGTCTAATTACATATAAGGACCTCAATTTTTGTATTCCATAGCGATTTAATCCTTCTAGCTACTAGAATCCAACTTTTGCATTTTATGCGATTTGGTCCTTTCCGTAGTTAAACACATAATAGGTAAAGTTTTCTTATCAGAATTTTTACATGACATTTCTAACATATTACGGACCATAAAATGAAATTAATATGAAATTAAAATGAAATTTATTTTTGGCTCGAATTTGTGGTCCCGAAACCACTGTTCCGATTTCACTAAAATTGGGCTGTTACAACTTTTCCCCTTAAAGAATTTTCATTCTCAAAAATTTTACCAGTAATGAGATTCAGTTATTACTTTCTCATGATTACTTCCAGTTCCCAAGTAGCTTTCTCTATATCGTATCATTGTCAAAGAACTTTCACTAAAGCTACCTTTATATTTTTCGTTTCTTTCACTTCACATGCTAGAATTTCAATCAGTTACTCACTGTAAGTCATGTGAAGCTGAATTTCAATATCTATTAGAGAAATAACATGTGACAAATTTGACCTATACCGTCGTAACATAGACATATGAAAAACACTGTGAATTTTGTCAAGCTCTGACAATAATGCAAATCAGTACACAACAGTCCGATTCTTTTCAATGATCTCATATGATCCAACAAAACGCGAACTTAATTTGCCTTTACGGCTAATTCGAAGAACTTTCTTCCATGACGAAATTTTCAAGGATATTTTGTTGCCAATTAGAAACTCTATCTCTTTTCATTTAAGATTAATATAAAATCCCTGACTATCAGAAGCTGCCTTAAAACTATCTCGAATCATTTTCACTTTTTCTTTGATTTCACGGATCAGATCAATTCAATCCCATTTATTCTTTTTCTCACTAATTCCAGTTCCATACTATGGAGTTTTACATTCATGATCATACAGAGCCCCGTACGGTATCATTTTAATACTTGACTGGAAACTGTTTGTATATGCGAATTCGGTTAACTGTAAATATTTCTTTTTCAATTACCATCGAATTCTAAAACATAGCACTGAAGCATATCTTTCAAAAAATCTGAATCACACGTTCAGATTGACCATCTGTCTAAGAATGAAATGCGGTACTAAAATGTAACCGCGTACCCAAAGCTTCTTGTAACTTCTTATAGAATCGGGATGTGAACTATGGGCCTCAATCATAAATAATGGAAATTGGTACACCATGTGCTTTAAAAAATCTCAAAAACAGATAATTCAGACAATCTATCAAGTGAGAAATCCATTCATGCCTGAATAAAATGTGCAGGCTTCGTCAAATGATCAATGATTACCCAAGTAACATCTTTCGTTTTCTGAGACAGGGGTAACTCCCGATATAAAATTCATAATAACTTTATCCCATTCCAGTATCATCATTAGCTATAACAATTCTAAAAGTATCAATAGCTGATATCTAGCTTTAATCTGCTGACATATTAAAAATTTAAACATAATTTTAGAGACATCACATTTCATTCTGGTTTACCAATACATCTTTTTCAATTTATCATACTTCCTAGATGACAGATATATTACCATTGTGAGTTCCATATAAAATTTTCTGTACAAGCTTTAAATTTTTTAGTATACAGGCTCTATCTCGGAATAATAGACAATCATCAGATTCAAATATGATATCCTGAATCAGTAATTATTTCACTCTGTACCCGTTTAACTTACAACTCATTATCACTTTTCTGGGCTTTACAGATCTATTGTAAAAACATCAGCTTAGCTTTCAGCTCAGCTAAAATAAATCTTTCATCAGACAATAGCAATCGAGTATTTAATACTCATAAAGCAAACAAAGATTTTCTACTCAAAATATCAGCAACTATATTTACTTTTCCTGAACGATAATCAATTACCAAATCAGGGTCTTTTAATAATTCAAACCATCTACTCTCTTTCAGATTCAAATCTTTCTATACCATCGAGTGTTTTAAAGTTTTATGATCAGTGCATATATGATATTTTCATCATACATATACTGTTACCAAATTCTCAGTGTAAACACAATAATTGTCAATTCAAGATCATATATCAAGTAATTCTTTTCCTGTAGCTTTATCTGGCTGGAAGTATAGACCATTACTTTTCCTTTCTTCATCCAAATATAGTCTAATCCATTCAATGATGTATCACTATAATAATAAATTCCTTACCTGATTCAGGCTGAACCAAAACTGATGCTTCGGTCATCAGGGCTTCCAACTGGTCAAAACTTTACTAACATTTATCAGTCCATTCAAATCTTACATCTTTCTGTAATATCCATATCTTTGATGTAGCTATCATAGAAAACACTTTCACAAAAATTAAAAAGGATATCGAAGCTTTAAATTATTCCGAGGCTACAATCATCAGATAGGTTAAAACCATAATACTATAATAGATTTGACGTTTCAATAATATAAATGGAACAATACCTCAACTTTAATAATATTTTTCAAATAGAAGAGCAAACCGAGGGTGGCTCTAATATCAACTAGTGCAATAATACAATTTCTATAATCTATGATCCATTACCAAATCCCCATGATCAAATTAGAATTCATAACAGTAGTAAGTATAATTACCACTGACCAATGAATATCTTTTTTAGTCAGACCATAAAATAAAAAGAAAACTGAGATAACGAAATCTAAATTGCAAAGCTATACTAAATTTTCGAGATGATAATCCATGTTCAATAATAAAAAGATTGATGGCATCTCAGAGAAAGTCCAGAAGAGTAATATTGCACATTCACACTATAAGCAGTCATAATAGAGACAGTATGACTTGTACATTTTCCATTCAAAACTTCAACCAACAGAAGTAGAAAATAGTATCATATGAGCCCTATCATCAAATCTTCTATCAAACATAATAGTTTTAGAAGACCGGATAAAGATAGAACAATTTCAATTATAAATCAACTAGACTAACAATAATTCTGTCTAGTATCATGATTCGCCAATCCTTCTATATGATAAATATTGCATCTAAACATGAACAATTTCATATGCTTCTGAGAATAACAGAACATGTAGAATACCCAGAAGAGATTGCTGTAATACACCCAATTATAACAACTGCATTCAAATGTCTTTGTAATTTCATCACTATTCCACTAACTAATAAAGTCATTAATAATCTCACATCATTCCGTTCACTCACGAAGCTTATTCGGAAGAAATTTTCAGTTAACCCATTCTGTAGATACCATATCTGAATATATCAATTTCTCATAAATAACTTCAATCTTTAATAGTGGCATTGCGTATCCCAAATAGTTTTCAGAAAAATCTGATATTTCTCTTTAGAACCCATCTTTATTTACTAACCCTTTCTCAGTTTTAGCTGCTTTAATTATCATTCAGCCACTAAACTCTTTAGTTCCACACTTCTGAACTAAATCAATATAAATCTTATGAATTTCATTACATATAATTGTACTAATAAAGGGGGTGGAGATCATAAGCCTCAAAATTTAACTTTCATAAATACACACATATCACTTAACATTTACCATTAACATGTTCACTATAAAACATTTATCCATACCTTTTTAAATCTTGTTTCATCATAAGTAACACTTTTACTGAGGCACACGAGTATCACTTTCAGCAGTATCGGAATTAGCTCGGTTGGAAAGCATCCCTGTCTATTTGTAAAACAATTTTCATCAGAGTCAGGAGATATCACACTATCACAGGTTATATAATGGCATGTATTTCTAGACTCCACATATGCTACGTTCAGCCCGAGAACTGACTAAACGTTAACTCTGATACCACTAAATGTAACACCCCTAACCCATGTCCGTCACCAGAAACAGAGTTACGGAGTATTACCAGGACTTTCAGAACGTTTTCAGATAATTCATAACAATTACGGAGTATTCCGAGATTTTTTCATAACGTCCCTTAAATGGACCTTCGAGGCCCAATATTAGTATTAGAATCGAGTCTGGACTTAATCGTAAACTCTAAGAATTTTTCGTAAAATTTCGTGCACGGCTCACACACCCTGTGTGGTCCAAGGGACATGCCCGTGTGACCCTAGGACATGCACTGCTGCAGGCCGTGTTGGACCCCGTGCAACTCTCTGACTTGTACTACAGGGCCGACCACAAGCCCATGTGCTAGGCCGTGCAACACACACGGCTGAGACACACACCTGTGTCTCTGTCCGTGTGCTTAATTCTGAGCATTCTGTTTCTTAAATTTAAGATGCAGGGGACACACGACCTAACCACACGCCCATGTACCAGGCCGTGTGTCACACACGGTCTAGACACACGCCCGTGTGGACAAAATAAAGCCACTTCTAGCTTTATTTCTTACCCAAAACTTTGCCAATGACCTACACCAAACTTTCATCCAAATACCAACCAATCCAAGCATTGAATTCAAGTAATTTATAACATCTAACATGATATATTGTTACATGCATTCATGCTTTTAATCTTACCCTTTAGTAAGCATACTCATTTAACCTTTCTCAATCAATCAATAACAAACACTTATGTTATCTCCATAAAATAAACTTAATACATATATATACATATCCCAAAACATAATCATCACTAGCCATTTCAATGGCTAGATACAATAATCATTTACATTTACATGCCAATATGGCCAATATAATCTATACATGCCATTATAACAATAATTGATTTACCATATGTACCGAAATAGGCCAGTGGATAGTGCGAGTGAACTCTGCCAAGCTTCCAATCCAACGAGCTTTCGATTTACTATAAAATAGGAAAATAAAACTAAGTAAGCATTACATGCTTAGTAAGTTCGTATAACATGGTACTTAACTTACCATTCATTCTATTTTGAGGTAACTATGTAAGGCATATTCATTCAATTTGACCTCAAGCCCTACACATCTCATCATTTACCTTGTTAGTCATATATTCCATAATAACATCAAAACATGTTTGGGCTCAACAACAATCGAGTTTCTAGCCACATATGCTTTCCACAACATGTATTCGTTTAACATGTATAAATCATCTCTTTATATTACAAGTATAATTTCGTAATAGTTCATCTTGAGTTCAGATGATTTCATATCAAAACTGTAACACCCCTTACCCGTATTCAAAGTCGGAACAGGGTACGAGGCATTACCGGACATAAACACAAGCAAACATACATTTTCAAGTTATAAATTTTCGTCCAAATTAAAGCTTTTTGCATTTAATCATAAAGTCCCTAATACGAGCCTACGAGGCCCAAAACATGCTTTGGAAATGGTTCGGGACTAAACTGAGAACTTTAAAATTTTTTACAAAACTTAGAAAATTTTTCATGAAAACATATTTTTCATATACTAATAGCTCATCATATGAATACCATAACACATATCAACATAATTGTCATATACCAATGGCTCATCATATGAATAACATAACACATATCAACATAAATGTCATTTAAGCTTCATAAGCACAACTTACTCAATCACAATCTTACCAATTGTTCATCATATATTGAGTTCATTTTTTTTGAGTTTTACGTACATACCTGTACCATCTCATAACATATTCACGTACTTTCTCATCTTTGACATACCCGTTGAACCACTTGGAATACTATCGGATACACAAAAAAATTTGCACATAAGTGCCACATATGTAGCCAATGCTATCACAATTCTCATAACACATATAAGCTCGCTCTCGAGCAAATCCACGGGCCTGCTCACACAAGTTGTCAGTCGAGACGTAGCTACGCAGTGCTGCTCACACAAGCTGTAAGGTATCCGCAACATATGTAGGTATACCCAGCCACCAGTAGGACGTACAGGACCAGCACCCGGGTCACATAAATCACATATACACATGGGTTCCTAGTGACATGTCACTCGTATCCTATTCTATCCTTAAAGTTCAACCGGGATTTCTCGTTTGTCAAATACGTCCAAAGATTTCATCATAATTCATACAATATTAAAGCATTTAAAACATAAATATAACAATGCTTATTTACATACGAACTTACATCAGCATAAAAACGTTAAAAAGGACTAAATCGTCAAACACTTTGGTTTTCTCCCGATCTTGACCGGAACTTCGTTTTTCTTGATCTATAATATCACATTTAACTTATTTAATCGTTATACTATTCAAATCAGCCCAAAATCACATTATGAAAAAATTACATTTTTGCCCTAAAGTTTGACATTTTTACATTTTAGTCCCTAGGCTCGTAAAATGATTTTCATTCAATTTCTTCAATACCCAAGCCTAGTCGAACCATTTTCATACCCATAACAGCCCACATTTCTCATTTATTCACATTTTTCTACTCATTTTATAACTTTTACAAATAAGTCCTTTTTGACATTTTTACCGAAAATCACTTAGCAAAAGTCATTTAACAAACAACGAACATGCATTTTCTACCATTAGACATCAAAATACACAAATATCCATCATGGGTAAAATTTTAGACCTTGATTATTTCTTAAATTAGTGGTAGAAATAGATAGATAATGTTACAAGGATTTCAAAAACATAAAAATCATTAAAAATAGGGCTAGAACGGACTTACTATTGAACTTGGAAGCTTGAAAAACTTTAGCCATGGTTTCTTCTTGGTACATTCGTCCATGCGGTAGAAGATGAGCAAAAATTGGCTTTTAATTTGACTTTTTAATTCATTTAATAACCAAATTACTAAAATGCCCTTAATGAAAAACTTTAGAAACATGCAAAAACATGTCCATTTTTGGCCAGCAACTTAACCAATGGTCTAATTACCATTTAAAGACCTCTAATTTAAAATTTCATAGCAATTGGACACCTTTAACATATAGAATTCAAGTTTTTCACTTTTTGCAATTTAGTCCCATTTAACTAAATTGAGTGCCCAAACGTAAAACTTTTTGAACGAAATTTTCGTGAAATCGTTCCATAAAACTGTAGACTATAAAAATGTAATAAAAACAAATTTCTCTGCGTCAGATTCGTGGTTCCGAAACCACTGTTCTGACTAGACCCAAAATCGGGTTGTTACAAGAACTTTACTCATATTACTCGAAATATCAATGTCACACTAGTAGTAGTACACTCAAAGTATACAAGTCTATAATCAAGGATGAACATATTTATCAAATGAATTCCATGTACAAGTATCATCATCTCATGTTTTCTTATAGCAATTGTCATGTATAATCATTTTCAAGTATTTTAGACATATACGTGTAATAACTCATTTCTTATTCATATTTTCTCATGTAAGGATTTTTACCCGTTGAATTTATTCGGAATATCGATGAAATTTATGCAATTTATTCCCTATTCCAAGCCTAACCAAAATTTCAATATACCTTTTACAGTACATATATTCTATAAATTTTAGAATATTTCTTCAATTTTCACAACTTTACATTTTAGTCCCTAAATCATGTTTCCATCAAAAATCACTTTGTAAAAGTTGTTTATCTATCAACAACCTTTCATTTTTTGCCATAAATTTCAAATTTTTGGCAAATTCATCCATGACCTAATTTTCATACCTTGATAACTTTTCAAATTAATCCCCAAATAGATAGATTAAGCTATCCCGGTTTCAAAAATATCAAAATTACTAAAAACGGGACAAGAAAACTTACCCAATTGAGCCATGAAAGTTTCTTCTCTCTCTCTCCTAGGGTTTTCATGTATTTTGGGGATGAAGATGACATAAAATAAGATGATAATTCTTTTAATTAATTAAATTAATTCACTTTCCAATTTAATTCTTGCCCTTTTTCTAAATTTCCATGGATGAGTCACCAAAATGTCTACACACTTTTCTTTAATGGTCTAATTACCATATAATGACCTCAAGTTTTGAATTCCATAGCGATTTAATCATTCTAGCTACTAGAATCCAATTTTTGCGTTTTATGCGATTTGGTCCTTTCCGTAATTAAACACATAATCGGTAAAATTTTCTTATCAGAATTTTCACATGACATTTCTAACATATTACGGACCATAAAATAAAATTAAAATAAATTTTATTTTTGGCTCAAATTTGTGGTCCCAAAACCACTGTCCCGATTTCACCGAAATTGGGCTATTACAGCGCACCCGTATATGAGAGCCCCTTGTGTGGGACGTGTAAGAGCCCTTTATAGGACGTTTGGGAGCCCTTCAGGGGATGTAAATATGGCAGCCCGTCAAGACAATCTAAATGTGGCAGTCTGCCAAGATAATCTAATGTTGAAGTCTGTTAGGACAATATAAATGTGGAAGTCCACCAGAACGATGTAATGTGGAAGTCCGTCAAGATGATCTAAATGTGGAAGCCCATCATGATTATCATAACGGGAAGATGTCTAGACTATATTACAAATTGGATTTCGAAATGAGGGGAATCGCTTGTATGAGTCCGTCAAGAAAAAATTCACTCTCTGATAACTTACTATTATATGTATGCTATCGGTTATGCGAATCTTATATGAAGAAGATGGTTGTTGGCCATGATTGTAATGACTACCAGGCCGTGTGTCACACACGGTCTAGACACACGCCCGTGTGTCTACCCATGTAGACAAAATGAAGTCATTTCTAGCTTCATTTATCACCCAAAATTTCACCCAAAACCTGCACTTGAAACACACACCCAATACCAACCAATTCAAGCATTCAAAATAAGCAATTCCGTCATTCAACATGGCATATCATTTCAAGCACAAGTGTTTATAAACTTACCTTGGTTTAACTTATGCAATAACAACATTAGACTACATATACTCAACATAACACATGTGTTTTTGTGTATAAAAATAATTTACTTAGACATACCAAAATGAACCATTACTAGCCATTCTATTGGCTAGATTACAAAACATCATTTTCAAGCCACTATTCACCAAGTTGTCCTATACATGCCATTATACCCAAAATGACTTCATTAAATATAGCCAAAATGCTAGTTGATAGTGTAACGATGCTCTAATGATCTTCCAACCTTCATGAGCTTCTGAGCATTATAAAACAAAGTGAAAATAAACGGAGTAAGCATTACATGCTTAGTAAGTTTGTATAACGGAAACTAAACTTACCAATCCTGTTGATAAATTTAAGAACACAACATCATGTTTTCCATCCATTAGCAAAATTTCCTAAGCACATGCCTTTAATCAAACATGTTAGTCACAACACTTACAAACATGTCAAATAAAAATAGATAAGCTCATCATGCAATGTTCTTTCAAGTCATTATCATTACATCTCAAGATTTTCATGCCAAGTCAAGCGATACATGTCCATTGAATCATTGAATTGCGATGGATGCTCAAGTAATACACTTTAAGTGTACGGTTCCGTAATCCGTCAATTTCTTATTCAAGGGTACCCCTTAGGGCACTTAACCAAGGAACACACTCTCGAGCCATAAATCGTGTAACAGGATTACCAGTCCAGGCTAAACTTTAATCTTAATGCATACTCGAGAGGTATTATTTTAGGATTACTTGTCTAGTCTAAATTCTTTATATAACAAGGTCAATGGGATTACTCGTCTAAGCTAAATCCCATCCTCAAAAAATGCAAGACCTTATTAATTTCGGGAAAGCACATATAATTATCGAAATTCAACATTCAATCGGGACTAGCCCCTTTATTACCATTTCAAGCATGTAGCAAATTTTCCATCATAGCATACAAGTAAAGCATAACATAATTCTCATTACATGCAAACACAACATTAAAATAACATAATTACATGTCCGATTAAGTTACACAAACTTACCTCGACACTTGTTCGCGTTAGCAATCTACTAATCCGAAATCTTTCCTTTTCCTCGATCTAGCCTCAAGTTTGTGTTTTCCAGATCTATATAAATAATTTTAATCATCAATTTTTCATTTTTCATACTCATAGGGACTCAATTTACATCCCAGGTAAAATTACCATTTTACCCCTAACTTTTTCATAAATTCTGATTTCGTCCCTAGGCCCGGAAAATGAAACTTGTGCAAATTAATCCCTATTCCAAGCCTAACCAAAGCCCCATTACAAAATTTACAGCACATGTATACATAAAATTTTAGAATTTTTCCTTCAGGTTCACAAGTTTACATTTTAATCCCTAAATCACGTTTCCATCAAAAATCACTTTGTAAAAGTTGTTTATCTATCAATAATCTTTCATTTTCTACCTTAAATTTCTAGTTTCAAGCATATACATCCATGACATTTTCCAAACTTTGATAACTTTTGAAATTAATCCCCTAACTAGAGAGATTAAGCTATCCCAGTTTCAAAAATATTAAAATTACTAAAAACGGGGACAAAGGAACTTACCTAATTAGGCCTTGAAAGCTTCTTTTCTCTCTCCTAGTGTTTCCATGTGTTTTTAGGTTGAAGATGAAATAAAATAAGATGATATCTTTTATCATTTTTTTAATTAATTAAGTTTTTTGCTATTTCCAATTTAGTCCTTGACCTTTTTCTATAATTCCATGGATGAGTCACCATGAAAAATCTACAAACTTTTCTTAATGGTCTAATTACCATATAAAGACCTTTGGTTTTGAATTCCATAGCTATTTGTGTAGCACCCCAAACCCGGCCTAGACGTTAGGGCCGAATTTGACGCGTCACATTGAAGTGTTTTTCGAAAACCATGTTTTCATTAAAAACCCTTCTTGAAATTTAAAACTTATTGCCATTTAAAACTGGTACAAAACCTCAGTTTGCGTTTGTTTATTTTCAATCGTGGTTTATTAAAAAGTTATTCTCTTTTAAAATCTTATTACTTTTAAAACCTTATTTGTTGGGGAAGCTTAATTTAAAACAAATGATTTACGAAAACGTGATATTTAAAAGTTGAGTTGTGGAAACGTAGTGTTTGAAAATAGTTATTGTTTTGGAAAACCATGTTCTTCTTTTAGCAGATATAAATCACCATCAATAAAATTCCAAATTTAAAATCCAGAAATTATAGAGACCTTATTACAACCTGAATCAAAATCAAAATGCTTAAGTAAATGAGCAAAATAGAATAAAACATGTGCAGTTGTGTGGCCCTCTCCGAATCCCTCGCAGCTCCGAACCGTCTAACACTGGGGATTACCTGAAAGGTTAAAAACGGGGTGAGTTTACGAAAATTCAGTGTGTAATCCCCTTATTAAAGAAATAGTCAGTATACAAAAACAGAATCACCCTGGGCCTGAGCCCTTTAACAGTAACAGTACAGTGTGGGCCTTAGCCCAATACAGTAACAGTGGCAATTGGGCTTTAGCCCTCATCAGCCTCGGCTGGGCCTTAGCCCATATCAAATGTCACAAACCACATCTATCTGGGCCTATGCCCATCTCAATATCAGAATCAGTTTATGCAATGCATAAATACCCATACCAACCCTGCACTCCGTCTCTTGTCCATCCCTACGCTCCTGTGGGGATTAAATCTACCCACCCATCCCTACACTCCTTATGTAGCACCGGTTACTGCACTAACCAATATTGTAGTAGAGTTGCCAATCACATAATCAGCTTAAAGCCATCGATGGGTCCACTGTCGTCTCATGCGACCCGTGCGACCCTCACATATTAATCACTTCCTCCAATACAAGATCCCAACCCCATGCAGTATGTCGTGTATGCAGTATGCCATGCTTAGAATCAGTCATATCATTCACAGTTAAGTCAATCAAATCATAGTCATACAATCACAGTCAAATTAGTCAAATCATAGCACAAATCAGTCATTTACCCTCGAGGGGCAAAATAGTCATTTACCCTCCAAGGGCATTACGGTCATTTTACCCTACAGGGACATTATGATCATTTTACCCTACAGGGGCATTACGATCATTTTACCCTATGGGGGTATTTCAGTCATTTACCCTACAGGGACATTACATTCATTTTACAGAGGCATAACGGTCATTCTACCCTACAGGGGCATTATGGTCATTCTACCTTATAGGGTATTTCGGTCATTTACCCTATAGGGACATTATGGTTATTTTTCCCTATGGGGGTATTATGGTCATATTACCCTATGGGGGTATTACGGTCATTTTACCCTATAGGGGTATTTCAGTCATTTACCCTACAGGGACATTACGGTCATTTTACCCTACAGGGACATTACAATCATTTTACCCTATGGGGGTATTTTGGTCATTTACCCTACAGGGACATTACGATCATTTTACCCTACAGAGGCATTACAGTCAATTTACCCTATAGGGGCATTACGGTCAATTTACCCTACAAGGGCATTATGGTCATTTTACCCTACAAGGGTATTATTGTCATTTTACTCTACATGGGTATTTCGGTCATTTTACCTACCTTGGGGTCTCGGTATAGTTAACGACCTTTCCGAAGGCCTACATTCGCCTCGAGTGACACAAATAATTCATTTGGTCAAAATAGTCTAAATGGGCTCAAAGCCCAATATTCGGCCCAAATGGGCCCACAAGCTCGTGTGGCCCATTTGGCCCAAATTCAATCACGGCTATGTAAACTACATAGCCCAATCCAGTTTCTACCACTTTTTGTAAATTTTATCCGAGTGGGCCTACGAGTCCATTGGGCCCACATTGCCTATTTCGGCCCAACGAGGCCCATAACGGCCCAAGTGCACGAGAACACTCGTGGTGGCCTCTTCAGTCTACCCCCACAATTGTGGGCTCGGTTTTACCATACAAGAGATTGCCCGCCCGTGGGGCATCAAGTGCCGCATTTTCTAGCTTTTCGGCTTTTGCCGATTTACGGTTAAGACATTATGGATACACACCTAATTGTGAAATGTGTGAATGACCCACGAGAACTCCAACCTACATTCAATCAAGGCAATCCATTAATCACTTGTCAATCAGGTTAATTGAATCCCAATCAACTTATCAAAAACAGCCTCTACCAAAAATACTTGTCCAACATATTACCTCTCCCTTGACTAGATCAGTCGGTTGTGGTTTGCCCACTTGATCCAGAGATTGGTGCAGCCACCCTGCCACACCCCGGCGGAAAATCCCGAACAGTTGACACTTTACGCTGCTTAAATTTGGGGTTAGGGGCTACATGCCTATTCTCAGCTAGCACCATTCCTGATCCTCCCTCAAAACGGCTACTACTTGCCACCATCGATATCTCTTTACGCAACATATTATCAGAAACCTCCATTTGGAGTAAAAATAGAATTAGTCTCAAAAGACCGAAATACTTGGCTTAAACCATGAAGAAAACAACAAGAAAGACACAAAAGTACTCGAAGAGAATCGTGTGAACTCACCACAGCGCAATAGAGTTGAGAAAGGAGTAGTAGAATCGGCTCCACAAAATCAAGGTACAATAAGAGGGCAAAAGAAATGTATTCGGCCTAGGAAGAGAAAAGGGAGAAGAAGGAAAAGAAAGTGAGGAGAAGAGATAGAGGTATTCGACCACTTCATAAGAGCAAATAATGTCAGTTTAAAACTGATAGGGGGAGAAAACTAACAAAAATCTGATAGAGGGAGTTATGGAGAGAATACTGAATGAAAGAATGGTGAAGGAGGGAAGAGATGTATTCAGCTAAGCAGAGAAAAGGTAACTGAATGTTGAGAAAACAAGAGCCAAAACCTGAAAGTGTTGAGAGGGAGAGGAATGGACTTGAAAACAAAATAGTGTAATTTACTAGAATGGTAAGAGTCGAATACCCAAAATGCACAAATGGCCACTTGCAAATTCGACACAAGAGAGCAGAGAAAGAAAAGAGCCTTCACAATTTTAGAAACCGATGACAAACTGACCAAAACTGAGAGAAAACCCCTCATCCGAATATCCTAAGGCCTCAGAGTCCCATTCGGCCACAACTCTCCTCACATTTTCAAATTCCTTGAAAATCTCCACAAATCACTCCCCTTATCCCTCCTTGATATCCTCCATAACCACTCCAAGACCAATTCAAAGTTCCTCTGACAGAGTTTCAGTCTAACTCCACGTCTCATGCTGCAAGGAAATAAAATAAATACTCCCTTGCGCATCATGAGACTCGAACTTGAGCTCCCTTGCAACCTTGAACATGCCACTTACCACTGAACCACAAGCTCCTCTTGTATCATGATTTCACCAAAAACATTTATAAAGCCTTCAAGCTAAGGCCAAGATTCACTTAAAAGCAAAAAGAAAAAAAATTTGCTAAAGACCAGGTTTGAACCCAGGACTTCTCCAACACTCCCAACTCTTCCTAAATCACTTAGCCACTAAAGCAAACAAGCAATTTGTGTCATTTTCTTGCACACATAAACATTTATGTGCAGTCTCCTAGCTGATCCTACGCTCAAGGCCCATTCCTTCTAGGCCCAAATTTGGGGCGTTGCAATTTGATCCTTATAGCTACTAGAATTTAACTTTCTCATTTTATGTGATTTAGTCCTCGTAATTAGGCACTAAATCGATAAAATTTTCGTGTCAAATTTTTCACATGACATATCTATCATATTACGAACCATATAATAAAATAAAAATAAATTAGATTTTGGGTCGGATTTGTGGTCCTGAAACCACTATTTTGACTTCATTGAAAAAATGGGATGTTACAAAGTCTACCAAGACTATCTTATGTGGAAGTCCGTGAAGACTATCTAGTATGGGGAAATGATAAACCGCAATATATACATATTTTAATCCCACATTTAGCATACTTTTGGATGATTTATTCCCCGAATTGTGGAATTTGGTGCTCCTAATCCTTTAATTTCATGTTTTATACTTAGGAGAGCCTTGGAGGGTGAGAAGAACAAGAAACGGGCCAAAACGAAGAAATTGGGCCAAAACACGAAATGCACATAGACTGGGCCCAAGCCACACGACTGTGCCTCTTTAGCAGACCCGACCACGGCCTGGATTCGATTCACACGGGTGTGCCACACGGGCGTGTCCCTTCCGTGACCTATTTTAATTCTATTCAGAATAAGGTACTTAGAGGCAAAGAAAGACATTCAAAAAGCCTATATAAACACCCTATAGGCCAACCTTCAAGAGGGCGTCCAGGTAGGCTTAGGAGCCAAGCCAGAGAGGTCAGAATTGTGGGATTTACTCGAAGAAAGCCAGTTGATTCATCTCAAGAAGCCGGAGTCATACTCAAGATGAAAGATCTTCCCTTCAATTTCCTTCAGGGGGTTTTAGGGTTTTTCTTATGTTTTGTTTTATATTTTCTTCTGAGATGTATTCTTTTATGATTATGAACTAAACCCCTCAAATACCTGTGGGGGATGAAACCTAAGACGGATCTTGTTATTGTTTTCTGAACTATATGATAAAAACTTGATTTGATCTTAATTATGTGTTCTTAATTCTTGCTTTGATATTTCAGGATATTGATTCAAGTATTGATGTGCTTAGGCAGTGGAGCAAAAGTCCCTGGTTTAGAGTAGATCTAGCATAGTTAAGAGGAGTTGATCGCAACCCTAGAAATAGGATGACGAAAATTTGTCGGATTAGGGTCAAACCTAATATGGGAGTCCATAGATCGAGTTAATGCAATTCTAAGGGTTCTAATTAGAAAGATATTTCAATTAATCAACCTATGGTTAGACGTTAGTAGCCTCGAAAGAGGTATTAATATAAATTAGGGAATCCTACGGATCAAGTCAAGTGAATAAATCGTCTGGTTCAGAGTTAAATAACAAGTGAAGTCTAGGTGGATTCTTTCTCGAGTATTGTCCTAATCAATTGGTTTTTCCCAAAAGTATTTTCCCCAATTCATTCTGTGTGTCTTAGTATCCTTAGCTTAGTAGTTAGTTAATTTTTAGGTTAAACAACAATTCCTTTAATTCTTAGGCTAAATAATAAAAAGAAAGTTAGTATTAGTACTTTTGGTTCCCTTGGGTTCGACATTTCGATCTTGCCACTAAACTATACTACTGTTCAATAGGTGCGCTTACCTCAATCGTGGTGATAGTTAGTTTCTAGGCTCGATCATTCATTATATAAATTTTAAAACTTTCAGACACGATCAAGTTTTTGGCGCCGTTGCCGGGGAACTGAAATATTAAGATCGCTCAATTTTTATTACTTTGGCCATATTTTGTTTTTGCAATTAATTTTTTTTACTTTTCTAAATTTTCTTCTTTGCTTCTGGCAGGCATTCTAGTTTTAAGACTAGAAGAAACCCGTCAGGACCTCTACTTTACGATAGTGACATTGAAAGCACAGTTCGCAGAAACCGAAGAGAAATAAGGAGAAGCCTATAATACAGACAAGAAGAGCAAGAGAACGAAATTAATACTACCGAAGAGATGGCTGAGAATAATCCGCTACCTCTAGAGGTGGCCGAAAATCAGGCTCCTCGAACTATGTATGATTATGCTAAACCTAATTTAATAGGAACTGAGTCAAGTATTGTTAGACCTGCTATTGTTGCAAATAATTTTGAACTGAAACCTAACACAATTCAGATGATACAACAATTTGTTCAGTTTGATGGTTTGCAGGATGAAGATCCAAATAGTCACTTGGTGAATTTCCTAGAATTTTGCAACACTTTCAAAATAAATGGCGTTTCTGATGATGTTATTCATCTTCGGTTGTTTCCCTTTTCGTTGAGGAACAAAGCTAAATAGTGGTTGAACTCGTTACCACGAGGATCAATACTACATGGGAACAAATGATCGAAAATTTTTTATTGAAATATATTTCGCCTACTAAAACGGCTAAGTTGAGGAATGATATCTCTTCTTTTGTGCAGATGGATTTAGAAACACTTTACGATGCATGGGAGAGATACAAAGATCTATTGAGAAGGTGCCCACACCATGGATTACCAGGTTCAAACCTTTTACAATGGTGTGAACCCTTCAACTAGGCAATTAATTGATTCAGCCTCCAGTGGAACCTTGAATAATAAAACACCTGAGGTTGCCTATGAATTCATTGAGAGATGTCACTAAATAACTATCAGTGGCAAGTCACGAGGACAAGGCCAACAAAAGCCACCAGTGTTTTCAACCTCGACCCAGTAACCATGCTATCAAATTAGGTAGAGATGTTAAATAAAAAGATTGATCGTGGTTCTTCGCAGGTACATCCAGTTATGCAGTACGATATGAATGGAGGAGGGATGAGCAATACAGAATATCCACCTTACGACCGGAACATTGAAAACAAGCAAGCTCACTATATGGGTAACAATTTTAGACCTCAAAATAACCCTTATAGTAATACTTATAATCTAGGTTGGAGGAACCACCCCAATTTTTCATGGGGTGGTCAAGGAAATCAGAGACAACAACCCCCTTCAAACTTCCAACAACAGCTTTATCCACAGGAAAAGAAGCCGAACCTTGAGGAGATGTTGACAAAATTCATAGCAGCGTCAGAAACTGATTTTCAGAATATTGAAACGACATTGAATAATCAGCAACATTAATTCAAGAGCTTAAAAATTAACTAGGACAGCTGAACAAGTTAGTTTCTAAAAGGCAACCATGTCGTTTATCTAATAATACCGAACCTAAACCACAAGAGCAAGTAAAGGCAATAACATTAAGGAGTGGGAAGGAATTGGTTGAAATAGAAAAAAAGATGCCACAAGAAACTAATAAGGAGAAAAGGAGGAAATTGAGAATGTAACACCAGTACTTGAAGAATTTAAGCCACCGATCCCATATCCGGCAAAGTTGAAGAAAGATCGCTTAGACGCACAATACGATAAATTTCTTGAACTTTTTAAACAGTTACATATTAACTTACCTTTTGTTGAAACTATTTCGAAGATGCCGACGTATGCAAAATTCCTAAAAGAGCTTCTAGCAAATAAAAGGAAGTTTGAAGAGATATCAACAGTGGAACTTAATGAAGAATGTTCAGCCATCCTCCAAAATAAGCTACCAACCAAATTGAATGATCCAGGAAGTTTCACTATTCCCTGTTTAATTGGTAGTTTAAACATTAAGAAAGCACTAGCTGATCTAGGCGCCAGTATTAATTTAATGCCTTATAAAATGTTTAAGCAACTTGGTCTTGGGGAACCAAAACCCACTAGGATGAGTATTCAGTTACCTGACAGATCTATTAAATATCCTAGGAGAGTTATCGAAGATATTCTGGTAAAAGTTGATAAATTTATATTCCCTGTTGATTTTGTTGTGCTTGACATGGATGAGGACATTGAGGTACCTTTAATTTTGGGGCACCCCTTTTTAGCTACTGCTAGGGCTGTTATTGATATAGGTGATGGTAAACTTGCGCTAAGGGTAGGTGACGAGGAAATTATTTTTCAAATTTACGATGCTATGCGATATTCTAGAGAACAAGATGATTCCTGTTGTTTTATTGATGCCATTAATCATTTTATTCAAGATTCTTTGCAGGAAATCATACATGATGACAAGATGGAACTGTGTCTTACCCAAGGTGAGGGGGTAGATGATGATAATGATGAGTTGAATTCTAATACATCTTCTTCTAGACAAAAGAAAGAAGAGATCATTGAAATAAACGACGAAGTAAAACAAAAACCCTCTATTGATGAGCCACCAAAATTGGAATTAAAACAGTTGCCAAATCACTTAGAATATGCTTTCCTCGGGGATAATTCTACGCTACCAGTAATCCTCTCTTTAGAACTGGAACCCGAAGAGAAAGATGAGTTGCTACAGGTACTAAGGGAACATAAAAGAGCCATAGCTTGGAAAATTTCTGACATCAAAGGAATAAGCCCATCGTTTTGCACCCACAAAATTTTAATGGAAGATGAGTTTAAACCATGCGTGCAACCTCAAAGACGATTGAATCCCAACGTGAAAGAAGTTGTTAAAGCTGAGGTAATTAAACTTCTAGATGCTGGAATAATTTATCCTATTTCTGGTAGTACTTGGGTAAGTCCTGTGCAGGTCATTCTAAAGAAAGAAGGCATGACTGTTGTCGCCGAAGAAAAGAATGAATTGATTCCTACAAGAACAGTCACAGGTTGGAGAGTTTGCATTGACTATAGAAAGTTGAACGATGCCACCAGAAAAGGTCACTTCCCTTTGCCCTTTATTGATCAGATGTTAGAAAAATTATCTGGGCATATGTACTACTGCTTCTTGGACGGACTCTTCGGCTACTTCCAAATCCCAATAGCCCCTGAGGATCAAGAAAATACAACATTTACATGTCCATACAGTATGTTTGCTTATCGTAGAATGCCTTTTGGATTATGTAATGCTCCTGCTACTTTTCAGCGCTGCATGCTGGCCATCTTTGATGAACTTGTGGAAGACATTATGGAGGTATTTATGGACGATTTTTTGGTATTTGGTAATTCTTTCCATCTTTGCCTTAAAAATCTAAAACAAGTTCTAATGAGATGTGAGGAAATGAACCTTGTTTTAAATTGGGAAAAGTGTCACTTTATGGTTGGAGAAGGGATTGTGTTAGGACATAAAATTTCTAGTATAGGGATTGAGGTTGATAAAGCAAAGGTTGAAACCGTAGAAAAATTACGTCCTCCTAGTTCAGTTAAGGCTATTCGAAGCTTTTTAGGACATGCTGAATTTTATCAAAGATTTATTAAGGATTTTTCTAAAATAGCTAAGCCTTTAACAAAACTATTAGAAAAGGATGTGCCTTTCATTTTTGATCAGGAATGTTTAGATGCATTTAACACCCTTAAAAATAAATTAACAAATGCCCCAATTATAATTGCACCTGATTGGAACTTACCCTTTGAACTAATGTGTGATGTGAGTGATTTTGCAGTAGGTGCAGTTTTGGAACAGCGGAGAGACAAGCATTTTCAGTCAATTTATTATGCTAGCAAAACATTGACGGCCGCACAAGAAAACTACACCACCACAGAAAATGAATAGCTAGCTGTGGTTTTTGCATTTGACAAATTTAGACAGTATTTGATATTATCTAA
This sequence comes from Gossypium australe, assembly GCA_005393395.2. NCBI lineage: Eukaryota > Viridiplantae > Streptophyta > Magnoliopsida > Malvales > Malvaceae > Gossypium > Gossypium australe. Next base: position 102,426,160 of record CM016623.1, read on the forward strand.
AGTTGTCGTTTAGACTGACCATTCAACTCTTCGTTATCTTTTAACTAAATCCGATGCAAAACCTCGACTCATAAGATGGATTTTACTCTTACAGGAATTTGATTTAGAAATTCAGGATAAGAAAGGAGCTAAAAATCTTGCAGCAGATCATCTTTCTAGGCTTGAAAATCCACATATCGAAGAACTAGATGAGAGTGAGATAAATGACTCGTTTCCTAAAGAACAACTATTCGCTATATCTAACTCCGAGGTACCCTGGTTCGTAGGCATTGCAAATTACTTAGCTGCTAACATCATACCAAAAAGGTTAACACATCATTAAAAGAAGCAATTCTTTGCTGATGCGAAAAACTATTTTTGGGAGGATCCTTTTCTTTTCCGTATATATGTAGATTAAGTAATTCAGAGATGTGTTATAAAAGCAGAAGTAAGCAAAATCTTAGAACATTGCCATTCAGGACCTTCAGGGGGACATTACAGCAGGATCAAGACAGCACACAAAACGCTCGAATCAGGTTTTTATTGGCCTACCTTGTTCAAAGGCGCTAACAGGTATGTTGCTTCATGTGATAGATGTCAGAGAATAGGTAATATCTCTAAACGCGATGAAATGCCAACATTCATGCTATCATGCGAAATTTTTGATGTATGGGGTATTGATTTTATGGGCCCATTCCCTAGCTCATTTGGGAATAAATACATCTTAGTAGCAGTGGACTATATGTCAAAATGGGTGGAAGCTCGAGCTTTACCTACCAATGATGCCAGAATGGTAGTGAGATTTCTTAAGGAACTCTTCTCTCGATTTGAAACACCCAGAGCAATTATTAGTGATAGGGGTACTCATTTTTGTAATACTGAATTTGACAAGCTCTTAAAGAAATATGGAGTACACCACAGAACAGCTACCCCTTATCACCCTCAAACCAGTGGATAAGTAGAAGTAGCAAATCAAGCGCTTAAGCGTATTCTACAGAAAGCAGTTGAATCAAACAGGAAAGATTGGGCATTAAAAGTAGACGATGCTTTATGGGCCTATAGAACAGCGTTTAAAACTCCCATAGGAACATCCCCATACAGACTTGTCTACGGGAAAAGTTGTCACCTACCATTTGAATTAGAACATAAAGCTTTTTGGACTATAAAATTTTTGAATTACGATCTTAATCTTGCAGGTGAGAAAAGAATGATGCAGTTGAATGAGCTACATGAGTGGCGAGCTAATGCCTACGAAAACTCACGTTTATACAAGGAAGCAACAAAACGACGCCATGATGCTCGCTTAAAGCAACCAAAGCAATTAAAAGTAGGAGATCTAGTTCTATTATACAATTCAAGGCTCAAATTGTTCCCTAGAAAGCTAAAATCAAGATGGTCAGGCCCTTTCGTAATCAAAACTATCTTTCCCTATGGCACAGTCGAGGTAACTCATCCGAATTATGGCACATTCAAGGTAAATGGGCAACGATTGAAAATTTATAATGGAGAGGATTTTAGTGATGTGAGAGAAGAGCTTTAGCTCCGTGAACCTTCATTTAGAAACGAAAACAGGGAAAGTCTAGCTTAAGACTTTAGATGAGCGCTTCTCAGGAGGCAACCCGAGCACTAACCTCATTTACATTCATATTTTTTATATATATATATCAGCATATAATTAAGAACTAACTATTCATAAGCGCATGATTTCTTTCCCACACGGCCTAGAACATGGGCGTGTCCATGGCTGTGTGGAAGCCATGGGAAGAGACATAGGCGTCGTGGTAGCCGTGCGAGACAAGGATGAAAAATTTTCCCAACACGGGCCACGATAAAAGGGCCACGGCTGTGCGATGTAGCCGTGATCGACACTGAGTAAATAACACGGGCGTGAGACATGCCCGTGCATCCAAACCGTGGTCGATTCTGAGTAAACGACATGGGCGTAAGCCACGCCCGTGCCTCAAGGCCGTGGTTGACACTGATTACTGAACACCGGCGTAGGACACTCTACACGGGCGTGTGAGAAGCTAACAAGATAGCACAAGGCCGTGTGATATGGCAGTGTGTCGCAAACACGCCCAAGGAACACAGGCGTGGGCTATAACTCAAAAGCGCCTTAATTTAAAAATCTCGAAAAACACGGGTGTGGCCCATGACCGTGTTCCCTACCCCCTATTTAAAGCAGCCCACGCCCGTCTTCCCCAAAAATTTCCCCCCAAACCCTAGCCGTTTGTCTTAAACAAGAAAACCACCACTCCCCTTCCCCATTCCGGCCACCGACACTCTTTTCCTCCCCTCCCCTCACTTCCCTTCACTTCCTTTTCTCCATTCCCTCTCATTCTCTTCCTCATCCACATGCAATCCACACCTATGCGACGTTACCACGCCCGCGCGTCCTTCCACGACCTTGCGCCATCTCCCCAACTCCATCGGTTGACGTTACTTCCCCCTCTATACTTTGTTGCTAATTTTATTTAATCCACATTTATTCTCTATTAGAACTTCGATTTATTCCTTTAAATCTTTAGTGTTCATTTTGGTTTATTAACTTTGATATTCATTTTTACTTAAGTGTTATAGATAATATTATTCTGAATTTTGCACCTCTAGTATTAGGAGAATACCTAGGAAAAATATTCCGTGTTAATATTATGAGGCAGTAATATTGGATTCATAAATTCTATCATAGCAAAAAATTTGGATGATGTTCTTCAAATTCTCTTACAGGAACATAATGTCGTCATCCCGCGGCAAGAAAACCGCAGTCCCTGTTTTGAAAAAATGAAAGGGACCCGGCTCATCATCCGCAAGCGCATCGGCCGAAGTGAGACACCCATTCTTACGGTTTCCTCCTGGAGCTCAAGAGGAACCTTTTCAGATCCTACGAGCACGAACTCTCAGTCAAGGTAGATGTATCGACTGGGCCTCCCTGGAACACTTTCAACTTGCTGATGATATTCAGGCACTACTGACGACTGACCCTTGGGAGCGTTTTTTGGGTATTATCGAGCTCACTTACCTCGAACTAACATTAGAGCTTTGCTCTACTTTCCATTTGCAGGTAGTAATGACAAACCACGATGACCTGGGTACTATTCAGTTTCGTCTAGGATGTTTAGTTTGGGACATGAGTGTCCCCAAATTTGGAGTTGCTCTGGGACTCTACACGGAAGAGTTCATGAGAGAATATGATCTTGCGAAACTCCATCGCCATATCCATAACTCCCCTGTGAGATGTTGGTATACTATAGCCATCGCCGTGGCCACTTTTGACCCTAGTCGCTCCAAGGCGACAGCTCTCGCCCCACCATTGAGGTACTTACACGCCATCTTAGCTTACACATTGACGGGAAGGCGAAAGGGCACCGGGGTAGTTAACACTCATGACGCCTACTTCTTATGGTGCATGGCGAACGGGCACATCTTTGACCTTCCTACTTCATCGCTCTACCTATCCAGCATCAGACGGACTGACATCGTAAGGGGGTCATTTCCATGGGGCCTTATGTAACACGGCTCGCGAGGCACTTTGGTCTCCTCAACACCGCAGCACAATCAGCCTTGCTCACCTTGATAGGCTAGATGTCTCCACGGGGCATCTCGACGATGATCAAAATGCGGATGATCAAGCGTCACCGCAGGACCGATCCTCCCCAATATCGGCTAGCCCATACCATCGGGGAGGAGGACCTTGAGGACATTACTAACGATGTCCCACACCCACATGAGGAGCCAACACTGAGCCATCGCCCAGCTCATGCGGCAGCTTCTCTCTCGGACATATCTGAGCGCCTCATGCGATTTGAGCAGCAATGCTTCCAACGTTTCAATAACATCGACGCCACCCTCCATCAGATATGTCAGCACCGCCCCCACCACGTGAGCCATCAAACGATGAGGACTTCTGAGTCCTTTTCTCTTCATATGTTTATGTTATTTTTAGATTTTCCTAAAAGACTTATTTTTAAAATTTACTCTTATATTTATTTTTATGTTTATTTTATTTTTGACTTATCTTTATTTCAATTATTTTTTAGATTCCATATTAGCTGTTCTCCAATTTACATTTATCGGCAAATATTTGAGTAATCCTTATTCTGAAGAACCTAATAATCTTCTCGCAGTTAAAAACCCTAAAATAGAACTCTAGAATAACCATCTATACTGAGGAAAACATGCCATGCCTCCTCCACTTTATCTTTCACCTTCGAATCAAATTTCTACACTTTCAACTCAAGGAATCCATTCGAAATTCAGGAAGTTTCACCTCTCTCCCTCACTTTTGATTTTCTTAATGTATTGTTCATATATATCTTTTTACATTGAGGGAAATGTACATCTTAAGTGTGTGGGGGGGTGAATTTTATTTTGAAAAGTTCCTAACTTTCTGCATTATTCTCAAATCCCTTAATTATGTCTTATTCTTAAGTAATTTTCTCATATTACTATTAGAATGAAATTTCCTTTGATTCATGATTTTTAATTGATATGTTTTGGATTAAGTCATTGATAATTGTGCAGTGATGATTTAAACTCTAGGAAACTAGAGAATCAAGCATGATAAGTCTATTTTCAAAAATTAAACTTTTGTTAGGTTGTCTACCTGAATCTAATTATTACCTTGAAGTTTGAAATTTACAAAGTTGATATAAAAAACCCATAATTTTTGTGAGATTTTGAGCCTTTTAGAGCATACATTCTTTTCTTGCTGACTTTATTGATTATGAGTGTGTCAACATTGATTTGTTATTCTAAAACTTGCTTCGATTATACATGTCAAGACCACATCATTGAATTGATATACAGAAATGATAAAGGCACTTAGGATTTAACCCACTTACTCCACTAAAAGCCTACCCGCACAATTAACCTCTAGTAAACCCCTTTGATCCTAACAACCCTTTTATTGACTCACCCACTAATATTACCCCAAAACCCATCTTGTATCTGTTATCACCATTTTTCTTGACTCCCTTTTTGTCGAGATTTGATTTTGAGCAATTGCCTAACTATGTTCTATATTTCAGTTGTTAAAGTTCTTTCTTATTATTGTAAATACTTGATTTTTCCTTAAAAAATCGAAGTATATTCATTATTTGTTCTATAATTAAGTGAGCTTATTCGTTTAAATTCCACATCTTGAACAACAAGATCGTATTATTAGTTTCAATTTTTCAATTGATGTTCATTTTTCTAGTTAGGTAAATTATCAATTCAATCTCGATTCTAACCCTTTAATTTAGCCTTTATCTACACCTTTAACCCGAGCCCCATTACAACCCTTTTTAAAGACCTTTTGATTTGTGTATCATTTCATTTTACAGTGGTGGAAATTTGATTTTCATGCAAGCTTATGGGATTAACTTTTCATGTTCGACTTTTGAGTGCTTAATTTTGAACCTTAAACACTTTTGAGTGATTTGAGTGAACCTTTAGTGAGGATGTCAGCCCTTGTCGATTTTGAATCTAAGGTGATTATTTAGGTAAGGGGAAACACCTATATTTTCATGCTACAAAAACTATGACTTTGATTGTTTGAATCTTTAGGACCCTTCTACTTAAATTATCAATGTATGAATTACCTTTGAATTATGATGAAACAGTATTGATGAATATTATGAATCAAGGAAGTTCATTTTAATTGTGAGTTGAGAATTTTGCTTGAGGAGAAGCAAATGCTTAAGTGTGGGGGTATTTGATAAACCGTAATATATACATATTTTAATCCCACATTTAGCATACTTTTGGATGATTTATTCCTTGAATTGTGGAATTTGGTGCTCCTTATCCTTTAATTTCATGTTTTATACTTAGGAGAGCCTCGGAGGATGAGAAGAACGAGAAACAGGCCAAAAACGGAGAAATTGGGCCAAAACACGAAATGCACACGGCTTGGGCCCAAGCCACATGGCCGTGCCTCTTCAGCAGACCTGACCACGGCCTGGATTCGAATCACACGGGCGTGTCCCTGCCGTGACCTATTTTAATTCTATTCGGAATAGGGTACTTAGAGGCAAAGAAAGACATTCCAAAAGCCTATATAAACACCCTAGAGGCCAACCTTCAAGGGGGCGTCCAAGTAGGCTTAGGAGCCAAGCCAGAGAGGTCAGAATTGTGGGATTTACTCAAAGAAAGCCAGTTGATTCATCTCAAGAAGCTGGAGTCATACTCAAGACGAAAGATCTTCCCTTAAATTTCCTTCAGGGGGTTTTAGGGTTTTTCTTAGGCTTTGTTTTATATTTTCTTCTGATATGTATTCTTTTATGATTATGAACTAAACCCCTCAAATACCTGAGGGGGATGAAACCTAAGACAGATCTTGTTATTGTTTTCTGAACTATATGATAAATACTTGATTTGTTCTTAATTATGTGTTCTTAATTCTTGCTTTGATATTTCAGGATATTGATTCAAGTATTAATGTGCTTAGGCAGTGGAACAAAAGTCCCTGTTTAAGAGTAGATCTAGCATAGTTAAGTGGAGTTGATCGCAACCCTAGAAATAGGATGACGAAAATCTGTCGGATTAGGGTCAAACCTAATATGGGAGTCCATAGATCGAGTTAATGCAATTCTAGGGGTTTTAATTAGAAAGAGATTTCAATTAATCAACCTAGGGTTGACGTTAGTAGCCTCGAAAGAGGTATTAATATAAATTAGGGAATCCTACGGATCAAGTCAAGTGAATAAATCGTCTGGTTCAAAGTTAAATAACAAGTGAAGTATAGGTGGATTCTTCCTCGGGTATTGTCGTAATCAATTGGTCTTTCCCGAAAGTATTTTCCCCAATTCATTCTCTATGTCTTAGCATCCTTAGCTTAGTAGTTTGTTAATTTTTAGATTAAACAACAATTCCTTTAATTCTTAGGCTAAATAATAAAAAGAAAGTTAGTATTAGTACTTTTGGTTCCCTTGGGTTCGACATTCCGATCTTGCCACTAAACTATACTACTGTTCGATAGGTGTGCTTGCCTCAATCTTGGTGATAGTTAGTTTCTAGGCTCGATCATTCATTATATAAATTTTAAGACTTTTAGACACGATCAGGAAGTTTTGTCAGGACTATCTTATGTGGAAGTCTATGAGGACTATATGATATGGGGATGTAACAGCCCAGTTTAGACCCTAGTCAGAATAGTGGTTTCGAGACCACAAAATCTGTGGTCTCGAAACCACTATTCCGACTAGGGTCTAAACCAGGCTGTTACAACTCTCCCCCTTAGGGATTTTCGTCCCTGAAAATCTTACCAGTGAATAGGTTTGGATATTGCTCTCTCATAACATCTTCAAGCTCCCACGTAGCCTCTTCAACTCCGTGTTTGTGCCACAACACTTTCACTATATAAATTTTCTTTTTTCTCAACTCTTTGATCTCACGTGCCAAAATTTGAATTGGTTCTTCACTATACGATAAATCTGACTAAATCTCAACCTTAGTAGGAGTAATCACATGCGATGGATCAGATCTGTATCGTCAAAGCATCGATACGTGAAACACATCATGAATCTTTTTTAATTGAGGTGGCAACAACAATCTATGAGCAACCGGCCCAATTCGTTCAATAATCTCATACGACCCGATGAACCTCAGACTCAATTTGCGTTTTCTGCCAAAACGAAGTATTTTCTTCCAAAAAGACACTTTCAAAAACACTTTATCACCGATCTCAAATTCAATATCTTTCCGTTTCAAATCAGTAGAAGACTTCTGACGATCTGATGCTGCTTTTAAACTGTCTCGAATCACTTTCACTTTCTGTTTCGTCTCTTTTATCAAATTAACCCTGTGAATCTTATTCTCACTAAGCTTAGCCCAATATAATGGAGTTTTGCATTTACGACCGTAAAGGGCCTCATATGGTGCCATTTTAATACTTGACTGAAAACTATTATTGTACGTGAATAAATCAACGACAAATGTTTTTTCCAGATACTTCCAAACTCAAGAATGCAACATCTCAACATATCCTTGAGAATGTAAATGATCCGCTCGAATTGACCATCCGTTTGCGGATGAAATGCAGTACTGAAATGCAACTTTGTGCCTAAAGCCTCTTTTAATTTCTTCCAAAACTGCAAGGTAAATCTTGGATCTCTATCAAACACAATGGACAATGGTACCCCATGCAGTCTCACAATCTCAGAAATATACAATTCGGCTAACTTATCAAGCGAATAATCTGTTCTTACCGGAACAAAATGAGCTGATTTAGTTAATCTGTCAACTATTACCCAAATTGCATCTTTCTTTCTCAAAGATAAAGGCAATTCCGACACAAAGTCCATCGTGATTCTCTCCCATTTCCACTCAGGAATCATTATAGGTTGTAGCAAACCGGATGGAACCTGATGTTCAGCTTTAACTTGTTAACAAACTAAACATTTCAAAACAAACTCTGAGATATCCCGTTTCATACCATGCCACCAATAAAACTGTTTCAGATCATTATACAATTTTGTACTCCCCGGATGAACAGACAAATGACAATTATGAGCTTCGTTCAAAATCAATTGAATCAATTCTGAATTTCTCGAAATACAAATCCGATCTCAAAATCTCAAACAATCATCATTATTAACTCGAAATTCTGAATCAGAATTCTGATCTTGTTTTGCCATCATTTTAGCATCACTTTTCTAAGCATCACAAATCTGACGTATAAACATTAGCCTTGCTTTCAACTCAGCCAAAACTGAATCATCATTACACAGATCTATTTGAGTATTCATTGCTCGCAAAGAAAATAAAGACTTTTGACTCAAAGCGTCAGCAACAACATTAGTTTTACCCGGACGATAATCAATCACTAATTCATATTCTTTTAGTAATTCTAACCATCTCCACTGTCTCAAATTCAATTCTTTCTGAGTCATAAGATATTTCAAGCGCTTGTGATCCGTATAAATATGACACTTCTCACCAAATAAGTAGTGACGCCAAATCTTCAATGCAAATACAATCGCGACTAATTTAAGATCGTGCGTCGGGTAGTTCTTTTCATGCGGCTTTAGCTGTCTCGAAGCATAAGCTATAACTTTGCCCCCTTGCATCAATACACAGCCCAAACCATTCAACGATGCATCACTATAAACTATAAATTCTTTACCTAATTCAAGTTGGACTAACACTGGTGCTTCTGTCAACAATGCTTTCAACTGTTCAAAACTCTGCTGACACTTTTTTGACCACTCAAATTTAACATCTTTCTGTAGCAAATTCGTCAATGGATCAAAATCATTGAGAAGCCTTTCACAAACTGTCTATAATATCTCGCTAGTCCCAGAAAACTACAGACCTCAGACACATTTCTCAGAGGTTTCCAATCTAAAATTGTTGAAATCTTACTTGGATCAACTCGTATTCTCGCGGCTGACACAATATGTCCCAGAAAACCAACCTCACTCAACCAGAATTCACATTTGCTAAACTTTGCATATAATTATTTCTCACGCAAAGTCTGTAACACAATTCTCAAATGCTCGGCATGTTGCGTCTCATCACAAGAATAAATTAGAATGTCATCAATAAACACCACAACAAATCGATACAAATACAGTCTGAATATCCGATTCATCAAATCCATAAACACTGCAGGTGCATTCATTAGTCCAAAAGGCATAACTAAGAATTCATAATGTCTGCATCTTATTCTGAAAGCAGTTTTCGACACATCTGATTCTTTAACTAGTAGTTGATAGTAACCCGATCTCAAGTCAATTTTCGAAAATACTGTAGCCCCTTTTAACTGATCAAACAAATCGTTGATTCGCGGTAAAGGATATTTATTCTTTATCTTTACTTTGTTCCACTGTCGGTAGTCAATACACATCCTCATAGTACCATCTTTCTTTTTCACAAACAACACAGGAGCACCCTAGGGCGAGAAACTCAGTTGTGCAGATCCTCTATCCGTCAACTCTCGCAACTGAAACTTTAACTCTTTCAATTCTGTCGGTGCCATTCTATACGGAGCTATTGAGATAGGAGTCGTCCCAAGCACTAAGTCAATACCAAACTCAACTTCTTGTATCGGAGGTAATCCCGATAGTTTTTCATGAAACACATCTGAGAACTCGCAAACTACAGCTACAATTCAATTTTCTTTTCTGTCACTTTTGTATCTACACGTACGCAATATAGGCTTCGAAACCCTTTCTCACATAATTCAAAGCTTTCATCGAAGATACAATAGCTGGTAGTCCATTCAAATCACTGGATTCAATTCAAACTATCTCACCATTCTGACTTCTCAAATCAATACTCTTTCGTTTACAATTCACAATAGCTAGATGCAAGGTTAGCCAATCCATACCCAAAATTATATCAAATTTATCAAAGGGTACCAGCATCAGATTAGCCAGAAAACAATTATCCCGATACATCAATGGACAATTCTTGCATGCTTTATCAACCAGGACACATTTGCCTAAGGGGTTCGATACTCTAATTACAAATTCAGTAGACTTAACAGGCAGAGTCTTACTAGATACCAAATTCACACACACATATGAATGAGTAGATCCTGGATCTATCAATGCAATTACATCCGTATCAAATAGAATAAAAGTACCAGTTATGATGTCTGGAGATGACGCTTCTTCGCGAGCACAAATAGCATAGGCTCGGGCAGGTGCTCTTGCCTCAGATCTCATAGCTGTATCTGTTGTCCATCTCTGACTTCCACTCACATTTCCGATGTTTCTAGGTGGTCTAACCCTAGTCGTTGTATTACTCGGCCTCGCACTCTGAACATTTTCTTTCTCAGCTATCTCTGGGCAATCTCGAATGAAGTGATATCATGATCCACATTTATAGCAAACTCTATTATTATACTTGCCCCAGCATTCTCCAACATGTCGCCTCCCACACTGTCTACACTCAGGCTTGTTGCTTTTAACACTTCCAACACCCGATTCAATCAGAATTTGAGTTTTAAGACCAAAAATTTGTTTCACACGATCTCTACTCGAATGTCCAAACGAAATATTTGAACGATTAACTGCATCTCTGAATCTATTTGATGAAGGTTGATACGACTTACTATCGATCATTTTCTTTCATCTCTAGCTTCGGAATCTGCTTTCTTCTTTTCTTTATTAAGCTCATCGACTTTGCAGGCTCTTTCAACTAACACTACAAATTCATTCAAATCAAGTATTCCAACCAACAATTTAATGTCTTCATTCAAACCTTCAACAAATCGTTTACACACAGTAGTTTCTGTTGAAACACATTCTCATGCATACTGGCTCAGTCTCACAAACTCCCGCTCATATTCCGTAACAGTCATACAACCCTGTTTCAGCTCAAGGAATTCTTTACATTTCTGATCTATGAATAGTTGACTGATATATGTCTTCCGAAATTCAACTTGAAAGAAATCCCAGGTGATTCTCTCTCTTAGAACCATAGATATTAATGTTTTCCACCATTGATATGCCATATCACTCAACAATGAAATAACACATTTTAAGCATTCATCAAGAGCCAATGACATCTCATCAAACACTCGAACTGTATTCTCGAGCCAAGACCCAGCTTCCTTGGCATCATCATCAACTGTGGCCCTAAACTCTTCGGCCCCGTACTTTCAGATTTTATCCATACAGTCAGATTGGATCTGCCACTTGTGGCACTACAGGTATTGGTGGGGGGAGGTTGTTGAGCAGTCGGATTCGTTCGAACGAACTCCAAAAATCACTCACTCATCATTTGGAAGAAGGCTTGCTTAGCCTCTCCCTCGTGGCTACTAGCAATCAGCCTAGATTCGGTTGGCACTGTCCCTTGAGTGGGAGCAAGCTCATTTCTCTCAACATCATTAGCAACTGCTCGATCGGGATCCATTTACTATATAGAAACACATTTTTAACTGTCAAGATTCATCACTGTAACAGACCGAATTTGACCCTAATCGGAACGGTGGTTTTGGGACCACGAATCCGAGTCTGAGGAATATTTAAATATTATATTTTGTGTTTATTGTATGTGAATTAATGTGTGTGAAAGTTTTGTAGAAAAATTGAATCGTTTGTGTGTTCAATTTAACAAAAAAGGACTAAATCGCGTAAAGCGTAAAAGTTGCATGCTATAGTGAAAAGTGCCTATTTGATGATGGCTTTTTAAAGTGAGGCATTAAAAGGGAAATTAGCCCATTTTTAAGTTAGTGGGTGGCATTTTTCATAACTAACCTTAAGTTATATATTAGTTTTATTTTATGTTATAAGGTTAAATAAGTAATTAGTTAAATAACTTAATATATGTTAAAATGTCATAAAATAAGCCATCATCTTTTTGTTTTCTCCTTGGCTGAATGTGGGAGAAGGAAGAAAGCTTTGAATTCCTTTGAAATTTCGGTAATTCTTGGCTAAGATTCAAGGTGAGTTTTTAGTCGGTTTTTGTTAATTTTTACGTTTTTGAGATCGTTGCTTCGAACCATAGCTGACCCATGTTAGAATTTTTAAAAATAAGCATGCTTGATGTTCGGCCATTGCTATGTTCTTGTGGTTTTTAATGTTTAATGATTTTATATTAAAGATATGTTAAAGATTAGTATATTTTGTATTGGAAGTTTTGGTGAAATTGAGTATTTAGGGTTAATTTGTAAAAATAAATTTTTAGAGGGGCTTATTTGCAAAATAAATGAAAGAAATGGACTTGTATAGTTCCTATATATATATTCGGCCCTTGAGTAGTATTGAGAAATTTTGTGTATTTTGTGTTTTATGCAAATAGGACTAAATTGTAAAAATGTGAAATAGTAGGGGTAAAATGGTAATTTGCCTATTTTATGTGCTTAGGGACTAAATTGAGATGAAATGTACTTGAATGAGCTAAATTTTAATGTGTTTAGATCAAGAACAAAGAAAAACGGATTTGGATCGGGGAAAGACAAAGGTTATCGAATAGCCGGTTTACGCGGTCCGTCGACAGTCGAGGTAAGTTCTTAAGCAAGTATATGTTAAAGAATTATTTATGAACATGGTAAATTATGGAATTTAGCAATTTTAAACCTAAATACGTATGATAGCCGAATGTTAAAGTTGGTATTGAGTTGAAATTATTTTGCTATTTGTGATGTGAATAAATTGTTCGATTTGAAGTGTGAATGTAAAAATTTAATTATATGCAATGTTTGTGACTTACTATTTAGTAATGTGTATCAAATGGACAAAGGTGTTGATATTCAGGCTTCGAGCCTAGCAGACTTTGTGCCGGTGAACTATATCGGGCTAAATGCCTAGTAGGCTTTATGCCGGTGTTTATATTTCAGACCTTTGGTCTAGCAGGCTAAATGCCGGTGTGTAATTCGGGCTATAATACCTAGCAGGCTTAATGCCGGTGATATGCTATAAATGGAGAGTCTGAGAATCGAATAAGGAAAGACATTTATAGTGCTATGTGTTAAAAGCTCGGGTAAGAGCTAACCTACTATGTGAGTAAGGAATGTAGTAAGTTAAATTATTATCGTTTTAGTTAAGTACAAGGTGGTGAAATGGTTGATACAATAATTATTTTATTCTATACTGTTGAGCTTATCATTAAAGTGTATGAACACTACTTATATGCGAAATTGATATATATATATATATAAACATATATATATTGGTATATTACATTGATGACTTGGTTATATACGGATGGATTAATGATGAAAGTGTTGGCATATGTGTTTAAGTAGTCATAGGAGATTGATACCTAAAATGTATTCATATGATTCAGAATGTGCGATTAGATATAATATTCATGTGATTCTATGGTAAAAATTCGTGGTGGTATAGTGATGATATTTAAATTATAGTCATTATTAGTATTCGGCTAAGTACATGTTACATACATAAATATATATATATGTTCAATATTATGAGCTTAAAGTTTTTGATATTTAAGTGTATGTTCATTACATCAAAAATTTTCTTGAGACTTACTAAGCTAGTGAGCTTACTTTGAATGTGTTTGATGTTCATTTTGTAGATTTTGGTCACGCTGCGGGCTCGAAGGATCGTTGGTGAAGTCAACCACACTATCATCCCTTTTTGGTACTTTTCAGTTAGTTATTTTTGGATCAAAGGCATGTATAGGCTAGCTAAAGGTTGGAAAGATGTTATGTTTATATATATATTAGCCATGCGAAAATGGCTTAAATATTTATTATAAGTTCGGTTCTACTTCTTCTTGACTATGTGGTTAAAGTGTTTGGTTCTAACAATTTGGCGATGGATTGTTCTTTACTTCAAGCTTACGTATTATGCGTCTTATATGATTGTTTATTGTAATGCCAATGTTTGTGCTAAATTAGTCAGGTGTTTCGGCCTTTAAGCTAATCTTTGCATGTATAGTTAAAAATGATTATGTGTTAGTTGAATATCATTCAGAATTTATGTATATGTACCAACTTTAGTTGATTTACTAAGAATGAATTATATTGAGAAATGCATGTAGGTGAGTATTCGGTCAAACTTAGGTGAAACTTGCAAATGTAGTTAACATGCTTTTAAGAAGTTTAGACTCGTAGTCGAATATGGAAAATGTACATAATCATGGTGTAAGCATTCATATGTATATATATATATGTATGGCTTGTGAGATGGCTAAATTTCAAGGAGTGCATGAAATGTTAAAAATGAGGTCTTGCATATTCGGCCAAATACTTATATATGTAAGTATATGCATAACTATGAAATGTTTCAAATGATAAATACAATGAGTTGGGTATGAAATGAATTATTCTTTTTGTTTGTAAAAGTATTATATGACATATATGTATACAATGTATGTGCCGTATAATTATCTTAGGTTCATTTATAAGCATGTAAATGATTTCATGAAAGCTTGGTGATGGCGAATAATTAGTTAGTTCATGAATGTCTCAATATGTATTCTTGGTTTTTTTTTTAAAAAAAAAATGTACTAATTACGTTAAATGCTTGCGATGTTCTAAGTCAAGTTCGGTAATGCCTCTTAACCCTATTCCGGCGACGGGCACGGGTTAGGGGTGTTACAATCACACTATTACAATTATATATATGGCATGTATAGCTAGACTCACACGCGCTATGTTAGTCCTAGAATCGACTAAACCGTAACTCTGATACCAATAAAATGTAACACCCCTAACCCGTAACCATCGTCGGAATAGGGTTAAGAGGTATTACCGAACATTTGGAACATTTATAATCATTTCACCTTAACTTAATCATTTACAATCATAGAGTCCCTTATATAGGTCGACGAGACCTTAAACATGCCATATATATAAAACTTAACATTTTTCCAAGATACAGGGGTCACACGCCCGTGTGGGTAGGCCGTGTGTCTCACACGACCTCAGGCAAACCTGTGTGTCCAAGCCGTGGAAAAATAGGGCAAACATACTGACTTGTCCACACGGCCGGAGACACGCCCGTGTGCCTCACCCGTGGTCAAGACTGACTTGCACCACACGGCCAGTCACACGCCTGTGTGTCTAGCCCGTGTGCGAGCCTGACTTGTTTTAATTGCCAAACTTAAATGACACGGTCGAGCCACATGCCCATGTGCTCAACCGTGTGGGCATTTATAGGCCATTTGCAAATTGCCATCCACACTTTGGAATAACCTACAAGCATCAAACCAATTTCAAATTATGCCTCAAATGCAACCAAAACATACCAATTAAACACCTTTTTAACCTCTTAACATTACTACTCATTTCACATTCACATTTCAACTCAAACTTACCAATTCAAAATATCAAATTCACATCCAAAAATATATAATCCATTCATCATTCAATCCTTACCAAATCTATCATGAAACATACCATTTCCATTTTGTTAATTTATGCCAAAATGATCACTCACACAGAACACATATACATATCTTTAACCATCCTTTTTACACATCTAAGGCACATACCAAAATCATCAAACTACCAAGCCATATCACATAGAAAAACTTATACACTTCAACACATGCCATAATCACTAGCCTATACATGCCATATACCAAATATATACAACTTCCAAAAGTACCAAAATAGATAGCTGATAGTGTGATTGAGTCACTGACAATCCCTGGATCCGAGCTAGCTTTAAATATACTGTAAAACAGAGAAAACTTCACATAGTAAGCTTTAAAGCTTAGTAAGTAATTAATATAATACATTTAACTCAGTGATTCAAAATCAATATACAAAATAAACCATCACATAGATTATTTCATAAGAATACACAAACTTATCCATAGATACTATGCTCACTCAGCCATCAATATAACCATTTGCGAAATCATCAACCACATTGGTTCTGTACATAGCTTTGCCAACACTTAGTTAACGATCATTCTTGCTACTCAATGCTCGATACCATATTTCAATAAATCCTCATTATTTATTCGATTTAGTCTCACACTTAGTGCCAATTTCTTAGCCAAAGCTTAAATATTATTGCACACTTAGTGCCTTTACATTAAACCGAATTTAACTCAGTATCGCACACACTGTGCAGCCACTACTTTCTTTATTTCGCACACACAGTGTTGTTCTTTACTGTATCAATTCTATTTCGCACACTTAGTGCCACATCTCTCAATCCACATTTAACATTAATAATTCATTAACCACATAATCTTTCATTATAAAACACATGAGCATAATTTAAACAATTTGTATTATAAACGAACTTACCTCGGACGTCGAAATAACAAAACAAGTCGATTAATCGAACACTTTATCTTTGCCTCGATCTCGATCCAAATCTCTCTTCAAATTTAGCTCATTCAATCACCAAATCATTCAATTTAGTCCAGACACACATATTTAGGGCATTTTACAAAATAGCCCTCACATTTTCACATTTCAACACTTAAGTCCCTACTTCATAAAATCTTCAAATACACAAAATTTCACTATACTCATGCTTAGCTAAATTTTCCTGATGTCTATACAAACCAACATATTTCATTTATTTCACATTTTATTCCTTCAAATTACACTTTTCTCAATTTAGCCCAAATTACTCAAATTCACCAAAAATTCAAAGACAAAATATGTTAATCTATCACATATCTTTCATATTTCATCACCAACGATCACAAAGCTCAAACATTCATAAATGGAACATCTCAAAATCTTCATCAAATTCTAAAATTAAAGTATGGGCTTGATAATACACTAAGCAACGATCACAAAAACGTAAAAAACACTAAAAACCGAGCTCAAAACACTTACCAAGTAAGCTCACAAGTGTCGAACCCTAAAAGTTCATCAATGGCTTTCTTCTTCTTCTATATATGGCCAAAAGAAAGATGATCATATGGATTTCTTATTTGTTTTATTATAATATAACATTTAATAGCTAAATACTAATTTTAACCTTAAAGAATATTAATACTAACACCAAAAGCCATGCCATTATCATTCATTTACTATCAAATGGTTTAATCACAAAATAAGGACTTCTCATTTAAGAAGCCATGCAAAATAAGTACTTTAACAATTAGCACACAACTTTTACATTTTATGCGATTAAGTCCTTTTTGCAAATTAAGCACACAATCGATAAAATTTTCACACATGCATAATCACATGCTGCAGACGCTAAAAATAATATTAAAATATTTTTCCAACCTCGAATTTGTGGTTTTGAAACTACTATTCTGACTAGGGTCTAAACCGGGCTGTTACAAGTATCTAGTAAGACTCTGCCTGTTGAGTCTATTGAGTTTGTAATTAGAGTATCGAACCCCTTAGGTAGGTGTGTACTGGTTGACAAAGTATGCAAGAACTGTCTGTTGATGTTTCGGGATATTTGTTTTCCAGCTAATCTATTGCTGCTACCCTTTAATGAATTTGATATAATTCTAGGTATGGATTGGCTAACTTTGCATCATGCTATTGTGAATTGTAAATGGAAGAGTATTTATTTGAGAAGTCAGAATGGTGAGATAGTTCGAATTGAATCTAGTGATTTGAAAGGGCTACCGACTGTAATATCTTCGATGAAAGCTTTGAATTATGTGAAAAAGGGATGTGAAGCTTATCTTGCATATGTGATAGATACAAAAGTGACAGAAAAGAAAGTTGAATCTGTGCCTGTAGTTTGCTAGTTCCCAGATTTGTTTCTTGAAGAATTACCTGGATTACCTTCGATACGAGAAGTCGAGTTTGGTATTGACTTAGTGTCGGGAACGACTCCTATCTCAATAGCTCCGTATAGAATGGCACCAACAAAATTGAAAAAATTGAAGTCTCAGTTGCAAGAGCTGATAGATAGAGGATTTGCATGACTGAGTTTTTTGCCCTAGGGTGCTCATGTGTTGTTTGTGAAAAAGCAAGATGGTACTATGAGGATGTGTATTGATTACCGATAATTGAATAAAGTGACTATAAAGAATAAATATCCTTTACCGCGAATTGATGACTTGTTTGATTAGTTAAAAGGAGCTACAGTGTTTTTGAAATTAGATCTGGGATCGAGATATTATCAGTTGAGAGTCAAAGAATCTGATGTGCCAAACACTGCCTTCAAAACAAGGTACGGACATTATGAATTTTTAGTTATGCCTTTTGGACTAACGAATGCTCCTGCAGTATTTATGGATTTAATGAATAGGATATTTAGATCGTATTTGGAACGATTTGTCATCGTGCTTATTGACGATATTTTGATTTATTCTTGTGATGAGACGCAGCATGCCGAACATTTGAGAATCGTGTTACAGACCCTACGTGAGAAGCAATTGTGTGAAAAATTTAGTAAATGTGAGTTTTGGTTGCGTGAGGTTGGTTTTCTGGGACATATAGTGCAGTTGCAGGAATACGAGTTGATCCGAACAAGATTTTAGCAATTTTAGATTGGAAACCTCCGAGAAATGTGTCTAAAGTTTGTAGTTTTTTGGGACTAGCAGGATATTATAGACGGTTTGTGAAAGGCTTCTCGATGATTGCAACTCCATTGACGAAATTGCTACAGAAAAATGTTAAATTTGAGTGGTTAGAAAAATGTTAGCAGAGTTTTGAATAGTTGAAAGCATTGTTGATAGAAGCACCAGTGTTAGTTCAACTTGAATCGGGTAAAGAATTCATAGTTTACAGTGATGCATCATTGAATGGTTTTGTAACACCCCTAACCTGTAACCGTCGCCGACCTAGGGTTAAGAGGCATTACCGGACAATCAGAAACTTTTACGGACATTTCATAATATAATTCAACCAATAGAATCATAGTGTCCCTTAAATAGGTCTTTGAGACCTTAAACATGCTTTAGAATAGGGCGGGACTAAACCGAACACATATAGGAATTCTCAGAAATATAAAATTTTTTCAAAGTTATAGAGGTCACACGCCCGTGTGGGTAGGCCGTGTGCCTCACACGACGTCAGACACGCCTGTGTGTCTAAGCCGTGTCAAAACAGGAAATACATACTAACTTGTCCACACAGCCGTGGACACGCCCGTGTGCCTCACCCGTAGTCGCTACTGACTAGCACCACATGGCCAGTTAGACGCCCGTGTGTCCAGCCCGTGGTTGCTACTGACTTGATCCACACGGCTAGTCACACGCCCATGGTCAAGTCTGACTTGTTTTGAATTTCAACCATGAGGGACACGGTCGAGCCACATGCTCGTTTGCTCAACTGTGTGGGCAATTATAGGCCATTTTCAAGGCCAAAGTGCCACCCACACATTGGGTTATCCCTACAAGAACATACAAGAATCTTTCTTAACACAATTGGCAACCAAGAACACACCAAATGGTCATCATATCATCCCATTCAATCTCATTTCTAAGCATAACAACTTATATACTAAATGGCTAAACAAATTCACAAATAAACCAAGCATGATTCATCCCCAACTTACCACTTCAACATAACCATCATTCATCAAACACATATACTCACTTTGCATCAATAAGCTTACCATTATCTTGACCATTTCATAACCACCAAAACATACCAAAACTAAGCATCATAAGACATGGCTACACATTCATAACTTAACCATTTATCTAGCCATATCACATGGCTATATACATATCTCAAATATACTCCAAAACAACTAGCCTATACATGCCATACTTTAATATCTATACATTTTACAAAGGTACCAAAATGTAATTTGAGTAGTGTGATGACAATCCTCGAGGATTCCATAGCCTTTCGTAGCTTTGACGATCTATAAAATAGAGCAAACATACACACAAAGTAAGCTTTCAAAAGCTTAGTAAGCCATATACAAATAAACTTAACATAAAATTCACATAATTACATTGATATAATGTCATTAATATTTCTCATTTACAATTTCATAACAAGATATTTAGCTCATTTATTTAACCATAAATTGCCAACATATCACATCTCAAAGCATCACTTATGCTCATAATACATTCAAGCATATATATCACATAATATATCATCAATTCCATACATCTATTCCCTTTGGTAAGTCCATATATATACACTTACCTTTCATACACATACATAGTGTACCTTTCAAACGTACCTGACTCGTTTATACATTTCACGAAGTCTCTCATTTCTCGGATTTGCCCATTGAACCGCTCGAAACCAATAGGATACTCAAAGTACTCAGAATAATCGTACAATGCCAACGTTCTAGACGTGGTCTTACATGTACTCAAATATCGATGCCACTGTCCTAGACAGAGTCTTACACGAATCAAATATGATGCCAATGTGCTAGACATGGTCTTACACGTAAATCTCATATCGATGCCAACGTCCCAGATGTGGTCTTACACGAACCTCGAATCAACGCCAACATCTCAGTCGTGGTCTTACATGATCTTACATATCGGAAACCTATGTCATGACATATGTAATCCTATCTATTCCTAGGTTCGTACGGGACCTCTCGGACATAGATACACTGTCGATACTAACTCAAATTCCATGTACATAGCATCTCGAGCATATTAAACACAAGCTAAATTTCATATATGCACAATTAACTCAATTCAAATGCATTTATTTGTATATCGACTTACCTCGGATTCGGATAAACGGAAACAAACTCGGCTATTCAATTACTTTCGATTTCCCATGATCTAAGTTCGTTTTCTTCGGTTTTTGATCTATACATATTCAAATTTAACTCATTTATTCACTAATTCATTCAATTCAATCCATAGACACATATTTAGGGAAATTTACTGTAACAGCCCAAATACGAGCCTAACCGGAATGGTGGTTTCGGGACCACAAATCTGGGTTAGAAAATCTCTTAATATTTGATTGTTGATGAGCTATGTGTACTAAATTGTATGAATTTGCTTGTTAATGTGATCGAATTGAGAGAAAAGATATAATCGATATAGTATGAAAGTGGCATTAATTAATTAAAAGGGGACTAATTTAAGTACTTTATAAAGAAAGGGACTTGCATGTCTAATAACCCTAAAACTAGGTGAGTGGACGGCATGATGATGATTTTATATGTTTAATTTAATTGTTTTAGTTAAGGATATTATAATAATATTTTGAATTATGATTAAAATAAAGAAACATAAAAGAGTTAGTGGATATCATCTTCCACCTTTAGCTCTCCATTGCCGAAACTCATAAGGGAGAAGAGAAAACTTAAGTTTTCATTTGTTCGGTCATCGCATGCCATATTGAGATTAAGAACGGAGAGAACTGGAATCGGATCTGGGGAAAGCAAAATTAAACGAATAGCCGAAAAGCTCAATTCGTCAATTTTTAAGGTAAGTCCCTAAGCAATCGGATTAATGCGAAAGTTCTTTGTGTGCATATATATATATTTTGGTAATATAAATACCTCCATTTTTTTATCTTGGCCGAATGTGGTATAAAGTATTTTACATGGTAGTTAAATTACTATGAAATTTCAAATTTATACTTATATGCAATTGTGGCAAGAAGACGAATACACAATATTTTGGATATGTGATAATCTTACGAATATGGATTCATGATGATACACGTACATATATACTTATGTCTATATGTACATTCTTGAGAAAGTTAAATGAGATAAGTTGATATTATATGTGATGACCGAATGTGATAATATCATGTGGATGTGTATATATATGTATAAAGGTATATATATATATATATATATATATATATGGATGGTTTAGGTGATTGAGGTAGGATTAATGACATGTTACCGTATGTATGAAAATGTATGTATTCGGTTTGAATAAAAATCTTGGGTTGACTTGTGGATAACTAGAAAATAGGAAACAAAGAAAGATATTATGATCGAACTTGCATTATTATGCATACAACTTGTTATAAGATGTGAGATCGTTTAATATGTTTAAATGTGATTGGTAATTGGTCACCTGTGCGCGGAATGTAATAAGTAACGGCTCTGTGTGAGCGATACGTTACGAGATGGATTAAGTAACGACTCTGTGTGAGCGATATGTTATGAGATGGATTAAGTAACGGCTCTGTGTGAGCGATACGTTACGAGGTGTGATTAAGTAACGGCTCTGTGTGAGCGATACGTTACGAGGTGGATTAAGTAATGGCTCTGTGTGAGCGATACGTTACGAGGTGTGTTTTAGTAACGGCTCTGTGTGAGCGATACGTTACGAGGTGGTTAAAAGATCAAGTATGAATAAGATTTATTAGAGAATTGTTATAGGTAATGATTTTATGCATAGGCAATTGTACGAGTGAATTATCATGCTTTATACCAAATGGTTAGGTTTGGAAGGGTAAGTAAATTAAGGGTAAGTGTTATGCTATTGAAATGATACGTGGGTAACCTAAATGTTAAGTTGATGAATTAGTGAATGTATATGACAGGTATGTTCATTATTTCTCATGCGAAGGTGATATACAGAATGTATTATAGGTATATGAGGATGAAAAAGTTTAACTCTTAAATGGAGTAATAAGTATAGTATATTAATTTAAGTAGGTTTGAATACTTGGTGCAAATATTTTACATATGCATGTGATAATAATTTGCTTAAACTTACTAAGCTTCATATAGCTTACCGTTGTGTTTGTTTGATTGAGTATAGATTTTGAAGCAAGCTCGTATCCGGGATCCTTGTCGAAGTCAAGCACACTATCAACTACTTTTGGTACTTTATTAGAGTTGATCTTTTAAAAAAAATGGCATGTATAGTTTATAATACTCTTTTGAGTTCTTTTTTTGTTTGGGATTTGGATGTATATAAAAGCCATGTGAAATAGCTAAATCTTGATATGTCGGACCTATATGAATTCGGGTTTAGTAATAGTTCACTACCAAAGTATAGTTCATGATGTGTTATACTCAGTTTTAGTTCAAATGGTATTAATAAACATGTATTGTGCCTTGGTAGTTAAAATGAGGTATACGAATAGTTAATAAATTTGTAAATGATGGCATAGTTGTTTGTAGAGTCAAAATGTGATAAATTTACCATTGTAGTATGTTCGAATATGCATGTCTGTTCGGGTTTGGGTATGGTTTAGTAATGCTTCATGAACAGTTCTGGCGACAGTTTCGGGTTAAGGGGGCGTTACATTTTATTGGTATCAGAGCTACGGTTTAGGCGATTCTCGTACTAACGTAGCACGTGAGAGTTTAGCTATACATGCCATAATTTACAATGTGATAGTGTGATTACTTCTGACAGTGAAATGTATTTGTTTCTTATATGTAACACCCTAAGATCCGAGTATCGATTTTTATTGCATGTTTTGGTGTTTAGATTATGAAGGAAAATTTTATTACTTCCTTTTCGTATTTATTATAGCCCTGAAGAAGAGTATAGAATTATTTGGGTATGGAATAATTTTTAGTTTTGAGAATTTAATGAAGTGGATTAAGTGACAATGATACTTAAGTTAATTTAAGTGTCAAAGTGTAGCATAAGATGAGTAAATGGCAAGGTGGTGATGGCGTTTGAGTATTGGCACGAGGGGAGTGGTTCGAATCCCTTAGTTAGCATCTAGATAATTTTATTTTTGTACATGTATAGCAAGTGTCGGCCAAGCATAATTATGGTAAGGTTGGACTTTTCATTTTTGGAAAGTAGACTTAAAGATTAAGGTAATTGCTAACTTATGG
Source organism: Gossypium australe (assembly GCA_005393395.2). Taxonomy (NCBI): domain Eukaryota; kingdom Viridiplantae; phylum Streptophyta; class Magnoliopsida; order Malvales; family Malvaceae; genus Gossypium; species Gossypium australe. The sequence goes on from CM016623.1 coordinate 102,450,183, forward strand.
TATGGAATCAAGAAATTTTGGTAAGATAAGGAGACATAAGGCATATATCAAGGAAAAGGTTTTGGAAACTAATTCATGGTCATTTGACCATGAATTTGGACAGCATTGTGGCTAAGGGGAGGTTGGCTGAATATGTTAGTAGTTTGGCTAGGATTAGGAGTTTGTTTTTGGTCATTCCTAACATCTTGTGCAAAGTTTTGCAATTCTTTTCTCAACCTTTCTCCTTTGGCCGAATTTGAGCTTTTGGTAAGCCTTAATCTTTTGACCATTTGGTCATTTTTGCAAATCACCCTAGTATTATTTTGTGTGTTCTTTTCATTGTGCCGAAACTACCAATACCAAAAAGGCTATTCTTTTTCTTTTCTTTTCCCATTGCCGAATGAACTTTGCTCCAAAACTCATCTCTTTCTTTCTCTTTTATTCTCTTTGAAACCGAAACAACATCATCATCATCTTTTTCTCTCATCTTTTATTTCTTTTTAATCATACTCTCTCCATTATTTTCTTCATGGCAGAATGTTAGTGTACTTATAGCCGAATCATTTTCTTTTTTCTTTGGTTAATCATAGCCGAATCTCTCTCTATTCATAAACATCCTTCTCAACCGTTTCTTCTCAACCGTGGATAATAGGTAAGAGTTCTTTTTAGTTTATTTTAGTTAATAGTTGTTTTGGCCGAAACTTGATGGTGGTAAGAAGGATTTCTTGGATAGAATTAATCGTTCATTCTATTAACATTTTCTTTGTTATACTTTAATGCGATAGTGGAAGACCGGAACTCGAGTGTTCGTGTGAATCATAGAACGTTGGAATCGATTTAAGGTGTTAAGGGAACGTTTTGGTCGATTCTCATATTGTGGAACAAGGATATTTGTGGTAAGGAAATCTTACTCTTACAACCTTTAGTTATATTTTCGATATATTGTTAGATTGGATTAATGATCTTTTGTCATTGAAGACATTCAAGATAGGGAAGAAAAGGGCGGTGTATAGTGTTTGGAAGAGGGGAGGTTCCGTTAATCCCCCTAGGTATAAGCAAAGGGCTATTTCGGGAATCCGAGATTTTCCACCGGGTTGTGGACGCTCATCCGAGGAGAATCAATTGTTTGAAGTCGTTCGTACTCCCGAACCTTTGTTTGTTCGTGGATTTGCACCGGTTAGCGATGTAATATCCCGGGTTAGGGGTTATTTTGTTATGACTGTGTTTTTCATGTGTTGATGTGTTATGTTGCTGTTTCGATGTTTTAGGGGCTTAGTTGTAAGCTAGAAGTAAGCCGGAGTTTATAGGAAATTTTAATCTTAGGCTTAGGTGAGAGGAGCTGAGGAAGCTGGGGCTTAAGGGTATTATTTGGTGAATTTTAGCACAACAAGAGAAGCTAGTGGAGTGGCAAAGTATGCGCCACTTGAAGCTTGAGGGTGGCGTCATCTGCAGGGGGAGAGGTCCTGTGTTCAAGCTGCGAAAATCCCACATTTTGGCTTTCATTTTGGCGGCATGGAGGAGAGGTGTTGTTGGCAGTTCAAACTCTGCCATGGACCAAGTCAAATTATTCAAAAGAAAGGTGGAGAGTGAATTTAGGAGGGAGACTAGTTCAAAGTGTTTTGAATGGATGGTTGTGAGCAAATAGGGGTAGTGGCCGAATGTTGGGTGCTTCATGGGGGAGTGGACGGTTTTGGATGGTAAGTGGAGGAGTGTGCCGAAAATGCATTTGGCATTTTTGGGTGTTTTCGGTCAACATTTTGGCAAGCCAAATTTCTCCTTTTGTCATACCAAAGCCGAAATTCTAAAGAGTTTCTTTCATTTTCTCTTTGAAACCGAAAGTTCAAACACCTAGTTGTCGAATTTGCTTTGCCTTCTTTCAACCTTCTTGGTAGCCGGATGTTCTCTTCTCTCCCACTTCTCTTTCTTTTGTTCATTGAGCAAGCCGAAACTAGCATTCTCTCCCTCTCATATTTCTTTCTTTCTTAAAAGCATTGTAGCCGAAACTTCATTCTCCAAACACCTTCTCCATTTCTTTTCTTCCCAAAACCGAAAGCACCTACCCCTTATGCATCTTCTCTCTTCTTCTCAGAACCTTGGCCGATTCTCTTCTTCTTGAACATATATTTCTTTTGCTTCACTTTTAAAATACTAGCCGAATCCCTCCCTTGTGTTGCCGAAATTTCCTTCTAGCATTTGTTCTCATTTTGGCCGAATATCAGTAGAGTGTTGAGGGTTCTTGCTTCAATCGATTGGAGTTAGGTAAGTGCTAGGCCGAATGGCCATTCTTCCCCTCTTGTGCTGTATCGTTTTGGGTTTGGTTGAGAACCGATGTTGGGTTCGGTTGGGAGGAGTTAACCTTGTGTTAATCATTTCGTTATAGGGCCGTTGGATTTTGGAAGCAAGCAAGAGGAGTCTCCTGTTTCTGTTAATTGGTTGGTAAGTGGTGGTAAGGGTTGGTATTATTATTAGTTCATTCTTTTAGATTTCAATAAGTCAAGTCTTCAAGTGGATTAACTGTTCTCTTTTTAGGGGTTGGCCGATTGTCAGAAGAACCACTGCTTGGTTCGAGATTTGGTAGGAAACCAAATCAAGTATTAGGTAAGGGCTCAACATTAAACCCTTTGGTTTAGTGGTCTTGGCCGAATAATATAGATGTCTAATGCTCTTATTTGGCCGATTATAGGAGCAAGTAATCAAGGGGCTTAGATCAGTTCGTTGGGTTTAAGGCTTTCGTTTAGCAGGTGTGTAAACTAAAACACTGATTTCTTAGTAATATGTTAATAACCTGTGTTGTAATAAGTGAAACAGTTGATGATTGTTATGATACCCGATAGGGTATGTTCACGGATTCGGGTAAGTCCGTAGTATTACGAGTTCTATTGTTGATATATTAATATTATGATCTGTGCTATGTATGCTATGAGATACAATGTTGGGCATGTTGGCATGAATTACATGATATGCATATTGTACATGAGTCAGTATGACATGTATGGGTAATATGAGAGGAGGGGGGAGTATGATATCCGTGTCTTTGGGACACCGTGTCTTTGGGACACCAGAGGTTTGGCACCTCCAGTGGTTTGTTACCACAGACAATATTTTGTGACTTTGGGTCACCAGAGGTTTGGCACCTCCAGTGGTTTGGTACCACAGACGATATTTTGTGACTTTGGGTCACCAGAGGTTTGGCACCTCAGCGTCTCGTCCCAATGGCTTAGCACCACGGTAGGTTGGCCCCACAGTTGATTATACGAGATTGACGCCAGTGATTTGGTATCACACGATGGGTTGGCCCCATCATACGATTCGTGACTGCGGTCACCAGTGATTTGGTATCACATTTGTGTCTTTGGGACACCAGAGGTTTGGCACCTCATTGCGACTCGTCCCTGTGGTTTGACACCACCGTGGGTTGGCCCCACTTATGAGATACTGGATTGTCGCTAGTGATTTGGTATCACACGATGGGTTGGCCCCATCATTGGATTATTTGTGACCTTGGGTCACCAGTGGTTTGGCACCACCAGTGGTTTGGTACCACACGGGGTAGAGAAGGTGATATGGATGGTTAGGAACGGGTGCATTAACTGTGTTGCTATGATATCTTGTGTGTTAGCATGTTGTATTATCGGGAGGGGGATTTATGCACTGAGTCTTGCGACTCACCCTCTCCTTTGACATTTCAGGTGACACTTAGACGCGGACATGGAGCCGGGATGGACTCGAGGTGCTCATGCCATGCCTAAATAAGGATTTGCTCAGACTTTTAAAATTTGGTACTTTAGTTTATTTATTACTATTTGATTTTATTTTGGATTGTAAACGGCCTTTAAAATTATGTTTTTACTATGTTTATGCTTAAAGTGGATTTTAATATGCCTTAACAAATTAATTGGGTTAAAATTTGCTAAAACTTGGAAAGACAACGGTTTCAAAACTACAAACGATATGTTTAAAATTATACCATCGGGTATCACACTATGATTTGAGACAAAGGGAACTCAAATGTTTTCCTAACTTAAACTCGATTTTTTTCTAAGTTAAAATGTTCTAGTAACAATATTAAACAACTTGGGGTTTTAAAGTGAGATAAACCTGTCTTAACTTCATAACTGATTAAGTTTTCGAAACTCCTGAGTTTTCAAACAAAACATCAGTTTTTTTGAACAATCATGTCCAAGATTTCTGCAAGTACAAAATTTATCAAAAGGGTTTTATCAAACTTTTAAACGGAAACTTATTTTCGCCAAAATTCGTTTTTCCCCCGTAACATACCAGATTCGGTCGTGGTGTGTTGGCCGGGTTTGGGGTGTTACAAGCGAACCATCAAACGGGGAGAAACTGCAAGTAGAAGTAGTTCGAAATTCCGAGGGTAAAAGTTTAGACCGCTATTTCTAAAATTGGTTTTGTTAATAAAATATAGTGTTTTAATTTATCGTGATGCGTCTAGGTATTGATGAGCGGGAAAGTCTAGTTCTTTCTATAACCAGGTGTGTAACTTCACACTTATCTCTCGGGTTAGATACTAAATCGTAAGTATTGTGATAAAATCATAAAAATGGCAAAATCGAAAAAAAAAATACGTAGTAATGAATATTTTTGTGTAAAAGCATGAAAACGGTTAAAGACAGGGAAAATTATGAAAAGTTGCTAAATCGATAAATTGGGCCGAAAAACTACTAGATTGTTAAATTGGGCCAAAAATCTTTTAGTTCGATATATGGGCCAAAAATCTTCTAGTTCGATATATGGGCCAAAAATCTTCTAGTTCGATATATGGGCCAAAGTTCGATAGATTGCTAAATGGGCTAATTACTATTTTGTTTTATAGGCCAAATGAAAGTTTAATTATAGACCCAGTTATATTATGGATTACTTGATAAATTATCATATGGATATAAATTGTTATGCATACATGATTGCATGGGTTGGGATAATTGATGAAGAGAAGAAAGGCCTGTTGCCAAAAATCTAGTTCGGTGGCTCTGCCACAAAATTTTATGGCTTAATGCCTCTAGTTCGGTGACTATGTCACAATCTAGTTCGGTAGTGCACTACAATATTATTTTAAAGGCTTAATGCCTACGATTGGTGTGTTTGGCGGGGTGGGTTGACTTGATCCCCACAGGTGTGTTGGTTGGTACGGGGGTGTGTAGCGGATGGAAATTAGGCTTGGTTGGGAAATTAATTTTACATGCATTTTATTTTATTTTATTTTATACTGCTAAATATGAAATTGGGCTCAAGCCCAAATAAATGACTCGATGATCTGGCCCAATAATGGTGGTAAGTGAGTTACACACTGAGTTCTTAGTAATTCACCCTATTTTATTATCCATCTCAGGTAATGGCAGTTGATGTGGACTTGGGCCGGGGATGACTTTGTGGAGGCCATACTACGAGCATGGGTTTATAATCTATGAACTTATTTTAATTACTATTTTGGGTTTGATGTTTTGGGTTTGATGTAATAAGGCCTCTAATTATGTTTTTATGGATTTTTATGCGTGGATGGATTTAATTCTATTTTAAGAATTTTACTTTGGGCTTATGATTTAATCTATAAAGTTTTCTTAAAAATACTGAGTTTTATAACAATTTGGTCACCTTAATTATTTTCTTTAAATTTCTTTCAAATTCTTTTAAACTACTCTAAGTTTTTGTCAAATATATATACTAAATGATAGGATTTCTAACAAGTATTTTTCTTAATCCATCGATTTTAAATCGTTGTTCTTAAATTTTATTAAACTCTATTTCCAAAAGGTTTTGTAGTACTGTTTTACTTTAATCATTAGAGAATTAAAAGGATGTTCGATCCGTGTGACAAACCAAATCTCGTCTCAACGCATAGACCTGGTTTGGGGTGTTACATTTAATGGTATCAGAGCCAGTTTCAAAACTCGGCTGTGGTTTGGGTTCAACAACGATATTTGTTTGAGAAACAATTCAAATTTTTAGACTTTTGATTTAAAGGTAGTATGGCATCACGAGCATCCCGCACCAAGCCAAGTAAGTATCTGTATATTGATTGTTATTATTATTGTGATATGATCTTAGAAACACTCTAGAACTCCTAGTTTTAGGTGTTGAAAACCGTAGAGATTGAGACAATAAGGATATGATTGCGAAAACAACTCTATCTCCTTTATGTCATAAAATATCATTAATAAACACTAAAATAATATTCTGATTCATAAAACTCTTAATCAGATTAAATTGAATTAGTCATTATGAGCACGAGAGGACGTGGTCGTGGATGCAGTAGACGTGGCCGTGGTAGAGGACGAGGTGTTAGGGGCGCAACTGAAGCGCCGGGTCTTATGCCGGAAATGGATGCACCTGCGTCACTCGAGAGTGAGACGGGATCACATGATCATATGGAAGAAGATAATGCTTTGACACGAGCAATGCTGCGAGTCCTTGAAAGGGTCGCTGGAAATAGAACTGGGCCAACAGCTCGTGGGTCAATATCAGAACGATTGAAATCAAGTGGTGCTGAGGTTTTCAGAGGCGTCTCTGGTGTAGCTCCAAATGTCGCTGAATATTGGCTTGAGGCAGTGGAGCGAATTATGGATGATCTTGAGTGCACGGAGGAACAAAAACTAAGAGGAGCGGTGTCCTTGTTAAGGGATGAAGCATACCAATGGTGGCTTACTGCCCGAGAAGGCACTGAAGCTGCATTAGTTAATTGGGAATTCTTCAAAGTTTCCTTCCAAGGGAAATATGTAGGAACAAGTTATGTGGATGCCCGAAGGAAGGAATTCTTGAATCTGGTGCAAGGAAATAAGACGGTGGCAGCATATGAAGTTGAGTTTTTACGTTTGAGTCGCTATGCTTGAACAATAGTGTCAACGGATCATGAGCGTTGTGTACGCTTTGAGGATGGGTTGAAAGATGAGTTGCTGGTTCTGATAGCCCCACAAAAAGTTAGAACTTTTGCCACGCTTGTGGAGAAGGCCAAGATAGCCGAAGAGGCTAAGAACTCAGAACGTCAGAATCGGGAACAAGTCAGAGGCAAGAGAGATATAAAGTATACGGGTTCTTCAAAAAGGTTTCTGAAGAGGCCTCGAAATGATGAGCCAGCTCAAGGTAGAACACCTATAGCTGTTAATCAGAGTCGAGACTGTGCTGAATATGGAAAAAGGCATTCTGGAGAATGCTGGAGAAAAACGGGTGCTTGTTATAAATGTGGTTCAATGGATCATCAATATAGGAATTGCCCTCGACGAACGGATACAACTCAGGAAGCTCGTAATATTGGTGCACAGCCGGCAAGAGGAATCAGCAGCCGCCGAGAGGTCGTGGACCAGGTCGTGGTGGTAATGGGGCCGGACGTGGTCAAGGTGCAGCGGGACGAGGTAATGGTCCTAGAGGTAACACGGATGCAAGACAGCCAGGGTTGGTATATGCAGTCAGATGCCGCGAGGATGGCAATGCACCTGATGTGATAACTGGTACGTTTTTCATTTTTGATGTACCTGTTATTACCTTGATAGATATTGGTTCTACCCACTCGTATGTTGCTAGTACCATATTGGGAAACTTGAATCTAGAATCTGAAATTTCCGACAGTGAGATGAAGGTAATTAGTCCCTTAGGACAGTCGGTGTTGGTAAATAAACTATTTAGAGACGTGCCCTTAGAAATTCAAGGAGAAATATTTTTGGCAAAGTTGATGGAATTGCCTTTTGGCGAGTTCGATATCATTTTGGGCATGGATTGGTTGGTTAAGCACCGGGCGCAATTGGATTGTGCTGAAAAGCGGATGTCAATAAGAACTGTGGAGGATAAGGAGATAGTTATGATAGGCGAGCGAAGAAATTACTTGGCAAACGTGGTATCTGCGTTAAAGGCGGAAAAGTTAGTGCGGAAAGGGTATGGAGTATTTCTAGCTTTTATTAGTGCTTTAGATGCCAAAGAGTTATCGGTGGAAGATGTGAGAACTGTGAAGGAATTTCCAGATGTATTTCTCGAAGAACTTCCTGGTATACCTCCAGATCGGGAAGTAGAATTTGGTATCGAGCTTTTGCCTGGAACGGCTCTAGTGTCCATTGCTCCTTATAGAATGGCACCGAAGGAGTTGACGGAGCTTAAAGCTCAAATTCAAGAACTGCTGGATCGGGGTTTTATTCGACCGAGTGTGTCTCCGTGGGGAGCACCGGTCTTGTTTGTAAAGAAGAAAAATGGGTCGATGCGTATGTGCATTGATTACAGGCAGTTGAATAAACTGACGATCAAGAATAGGTATCCTTTACCGAGAATTGATGACCTGTTTGATCAATTGAAGGGAGCTGCAGTTTTCTCCAAAATTGATTTGAGGTCGGGTTATCACCAGCTTAAGGTGAAAGAAGCGGATATTCACAAGACGACATTCCGAACTCGTTATGGACACTATGAGTTTTTGGTGATGCCGTTTGGGTTGACCAATGCACCAGCTGCATTTATGGATATGATGAACCGGGTCTTTCAACCATTTTTAGACCGGTTTGTGGTAGTATTCATAGATGACATTTTGGTATATTCAATGAGTGAAGAAAAGCATGACTCGCATTTGCGAATTGTATTGCAGTTGCTTCGAGATAATCAACTGTATGCCAAATTCAGTAAATGTGAATTCTGGCTAAGGGAAGTGACTTTCTTGGGTCATGTGGTATCAGCTGAAGGAATAAGGGTGGATCCTCGGAAGATTGAGGCGGTATTGGATTGGAAACCACCAAAGTCAGTAGTTGAGATTCGAAGTTTCTTGGGTTTGGCTGGTTACTATAGACGCTTTGTTGAGGGGTTTTCGTTGATTGCCGCACCCCTAACTAAGCTATTGCGGAAGGGAGTACCGTATTTATGGACCGATAAACAGCAAGAAAGTTTCGAGAAATTGAAGAAGATTTTGACGGAAGCGCCAGTACTGATTCAACCTGAGGCTGGAAAGGAGTTTATCGTTTACTGTGATGTGTCACATACGGGTTTAGGTTGCGTATTGATGCAAAGTGGGAAAGTGGTGGCTTATGCTTCTCGTCAGCTGAGACCGCACGAAGTAAACTACCCTACTCATGATTTGGAGTTAGCAGCGGTAGTGTTTGCTTTAAAGATTTGGAGGCATTATCTTTATGGTGAAAAATCTATCATCTATACGGATCACAAGAGTCTTAAGTATCTTCTCACTCAGAAGGAATTAAACTTGAGACAACGAAGATGGGTGGAACTGTTAAAGGACTATGATTTCTCAATCGAGTATCATCCGGGAAAGGCTAATGTGGTAGCAGACGCGTTAAGTCGTAAGGTGGTATCTGATTTGAGAGCAATGTTTGCCCATTTGAGTTTGTATGAGGATGGTAGTTTGATAGCAGAACTTCAAGTGAAGCCTCTGTGGTTAGAACAAATCAAGGAAAAGCAGATGTTAGACAAAAAGTTGGGACTCTTAATTCAACAAGTTGATAATGGTGGAATAGAGGATTTTGGTTTTAACATGGAAGGTGTGTTGTGTTTTCGTGGAAGAGCTTGTATGCCTAAGGACTCAGATCTGAGGCAAATGATTCTACGGGAGGCGCATAGTAGCCCTTATGCTATGCACCCCGGAGGAAATAAGATGTATCGAGATCTTCGTGAACAGTATTGGTGGCCAGGGTTGAAACGTGAGATTTCAGAGTTTGTGGGAAAATGTTTAACTTGTCAGCAAGTGAAGGCGGAGCATCAATTACCGTCAAGTCTATTACAACCGGTAAAGATTCCTCTTTGGAAATGGGAACGGATAACATTGGATTTTGTTAGTGGGTTACCTTTAACTCCTACTAAGAAAAATTCTGTTTGGGTAATTGTTGATCGATTGACGAAGACTGCTCATTTCCTGCCAGTTCGTACGGATTACTCGTTACAGAAGTTGGCTAAGCTGTATGTATCTGAAATCGTGAGGTTGGATGGGGTACCAGTGTCTATTATATCGGATAGGGATCCTAGGTTTACATCACGAATTTGGAAAGCTTTGCATGAAGCCCTGGGAACAAAGCTAAACTTTAGTACGGCTTTTCATCCTCAGTCAGATGGTCAATCGGAAAGAGTAATACAGATTCTGGAAGACATGTTAAGGGGTTGTGTTATTGATTTCAAAGGTAGTTGGGAGGATTTTCTACCGCTGGCAGAATTTGCTTATAACAATAGCTATCAGTCTAGTATTCAGATGGCACCCTACGAGGCATTGTATGGTCGTAGGTGTCGTTCTCCTTTTTTTTGGACTGAATTGGGCGAACGGCAGATGTTAGGTCCTGAGATGATCTCTGAAACGAAAGAAAAAGTAAAAGCTACTCGAGCACGGTTAAAGGAAGCTTCGGATAGACAAAAGTCGTATGCAGATCTGAAGCGTAGGGATATCGAGTTTGCTGTGGGGGATCAAGTTTTCTTGAAGGTCTCACCTTGGAAGAAGATTTTCAGGTTTGGAAAGAAGAGCAAGTTGAGTCCTAGGTACATTGGACCATATCGTGTGGTGAAGCGTGTTGGTCCAGTGGCCTATCAGATCGAATTACCTCCGGAGTTGAGCCAAATTCATAACGTTTTCCATGTTTCCATGCTGAGGCGCTATAGATCGGATCCGCCGCACATAGTACGGGTAGAAGAAGTGGAGTTGAATTCAGACTTGTCTTTTGAGGAAGAACCAGTGGGAATCTTAGATCGAGATGTTAAGGTGCTAAGAAAGAAAACCGTGCCATTGGTCAAAGTTTTATGGCGTAATCACGGAGCGGAGGAAGCTACGTGGGAGCCTGAGGATGCAATTCTGCAACAATACCCTCACCTCTTCCAATCAGGTAAATTTCGAGGACGAAATTTTCTTTAAGGAGGGTAGAGTTGTAACACCCTAAGATCCGAGTATCGATTTTTATTGCATGTTTTGGTGTTTAGATTATGAAGGAAAATTTTCTTACTTCCTTTTCGTATTTATTACAGCCCTGAAGAAGAGTATAGAATTATTTGGGTATGGAATAATTTTTAGTTTTGAGAATTTAATGAAGTGGATTAAGTGACAATGATACTTAAGTTAATTTAAGTGTCAAAGTGCAGCATAAGATGAGTAAATGGCAAGGTGGTGATGGCGCTTGAGTTTTGGCATGAGGGGAGTGGTTCGAATCCCTTAGTTAGCATCTAGATAATTTTTATTTTTGTACATGTATAGCAAGTGTCGGCCAAGCATAATTATGGTAAGGTTGGACTTTTCATTTTTGGAAAGTAGACTTAAAGATTAAGGTAATTGCTAACTTATGGTATGGAATCAAGAAATTTTGGTAAGATAAGGAGACATAAGGCATATATCAAGGAAAAGGTTTTGGAAACTAATTCATGGTCATTTGACCATGAATTTGGACGGCATTGTGGCTAAGGGGAGGTTGGCCGAATATGTTAGTAGTTTGGCTAGGATTAGGAGTTAGTTTTTGGTCATTCCTAACATCTTGTGCAAAGTTTTGCAATTCTTTTCTCAACCTTTCTCCTTTGGCCGAATTTGAGCTTTTGGTAAGCCTTAATCTTTTGACCATTTGGTCATTTTTGCAAATCACCCTAGTATTCTTTTGTGTGTTCTTTTCATTGTGCCGAAACTACCAATACCAAAAAGGTTATTCTTTTTCTTTTCTTTTCCCATTGCCGAATGAACTTTGCTCCAAAACTCATCTCTTTCTTTCTCTTTTATTCTCTTTGAAACCGAAACAACATCATCATCATCTTTTTCTCTCATCTTTTATTTCTTTTCAATCATACTCTCTCCATTATTTTCTTCATGGCCGAATGTCAGTGTACTTATAGCCGAATCATTTTCTTTTTTCTTTGGTTAATCATAGCCGAATCTCTTTCTATTCATAAACATCCTTCTCAACCGTGGACAATAGGTAAGAGTTCTTTTTAGTTTATTTTAGTTAATAGTTGTTTTGGCTGAAACTTGATGGTGGTAAGAAGGATTTCTTGGATCGAATTAATCGTTCATTCTATTAACATTTTCTTTGTTATACTTTAATGCGATAGTGGAAGACCGGAACTCGAGTGTTCGTGTGTATCATAGAACGTTGGAATCGATTTAAGGTGTTAAGGGAACGTTTTGGTCGATTCTCATATTGTGGAACAAGGATATTTGTGGTAAGGAAATCTTACTCTTACAACCTTTAGTTATATTTTCGATATATTGTTAGATTGGATTAATGATCTTTTGTCATTGAAGACATTCAAGATAGGGAAGAAAAGGGCGGTGTATAGTGTTCGGAAGAGGGGAGGTTCCGTTAATCCCCCTAGGTATAAGCAAAGGGCTATTTCGGGAATCCGAGATTTTCCATCGGGTTGTGGACGCTCATCCGAGGAGAATCAATTGTTTGAAGTCGTTCGTACTCCCGAACCTTTGTTAGTTCGTGGATTTGCACCGGTTAGCGAACCATCAAACGGGGAGAAACCGCAAGTAGAAGTAGTTCGAAATTCCGAGGGTAAAAGTTTAGACCGCTATTTCTAAAATTGGTTTTGTTAATAAAATATAGTGTTTTAATTTATCGTGATGCGTCTAGGTATTGACGAGCGGGAAAGTCTAGTTCTTTCTATAACCAGGTGTGTAACTTCACACTTATCTCTCAGGTTAGATACTAAATCGTAAGTATTATGATAAAATCGTAAAAATGGCAAAATCGGAAAAAAAATACGTAGTAATGAATATTTCTGTGTAAAAGCATGAAAACGGTTAAAGACGGGGAAAATTACGAAAAACTGCTAGATCGATAAATTGGGCCGAAAAACTGCTAGATTGTTAAATTGGGCCAAAAATCTTTTAGTTTGATATATGGGCCAAAAATCTTTTAGTTCGATATATGGGCCAAAAATCTTCTAGTTCGATATATGGGCCAAAAATCTTCTAGTTCGATATATGGGCCAAAGTTCGATAGATTGCTAAATGGGCTAATTACTATTTTGTTTTATAGGCCAAATGAAAGTTTAATTATAGACCCAGTTATATTATGGATTACTTGATAAATTATCATATGGATATAAATTGTTATGCATACATGATTGCATGGGTTGGGATAATTGATGAAGAGAAGAAAGGCCTGTTGCCAAAAATCTAGTTCGGTGGCTCTGCCACAAAATTTTATGGCTTAATGCCTCTAGTTCGGTGACTATGTCACAATCTAGTTCGGTAGTGCACTACAATATTATTTTAAAGGCTTAATGCCTACGATTGGTGTGTTTGGCGGGGTGGGTTGACTTGATCCCCACAGGTGTGTTGGTTGGTACGGGGGTGTGTAGCGGATGGAAATTAGGCTTGGTTGGGAAATTAATTTTACATGCATTTTATTTTATCTTATTTTATACTGCTAAATATGAAATTGGGCTCAAGCCCAAATAAATGACTCGATGATCTGGCCCAATAATGGTGGTAAGTGAGTTACACACTGAGTTCTTAGTAACTCACCCTATTTTATTATCCATCTCAGGTAATGGCAGTTGATGTGGACTTGGGCCGGGGATGACTTTGTGGAGGCCATACTACGAGCATGGTTTATAATCTATGAACTTATTTTAATTACTATTTTGGGTTTGATGTTTTGGGTTTGATGTAATAAGGCCTCTAATTATGTTTTTATGGATTTTTATACGTGGATGGATTTAATTCTATTTTAAGACTTTTACTTTGGGCTTATGATTTAATCTATAAAGTTTTCTTAAAAATACTGAGTTTTATAACAATTTGGTCACCTTAATTATTTTCTTTAAATTTCTTTCAAATTCTTTTAAACTACTCTAAGTTTTTGTCAAATATATATATACTAAATGATAGGATTTCTAACAAGTATTTTTCTTAATCCATCGATTTTAAATCATTGTTCTTAAATTTTATTAAACTCTATTTCCAAAAGGTTTTGTAGTACTGTTTTACTTTAATCATTAGAGAATTAAAAGGATGCTCGATCCGTGTGACAAACCAAATCTCGTCTCAACGCATAGACCTGGTTTGGGGTGTTACATTATATATAGTAATGGATCTGGATCCCGAGCCAGCATTAGCTGATGATGTCGAGAGCGTGGCGCCTGCTCCCGCGCAAGGGACTGTGTCGGAAGAACCTTGACCTGTTGATAGTGGCCCAGATGAGAGGGTAAAGCAGCCTTCCATAATATGATGAGCGATTGGTTCAGTCATTATTTACGAACCAGTCTGGCTGTTCAACCACCCCTGAATCCGAATGTTCCACCTGTAACACCAATGGTACCTTCGGTTGCCAATCCTGAGCGAGCAACTAAACCACCTGTTGATCGTATTCGAAAGCATGGAGCTCAAGAATTTAGAGCTGAAGATAATGATGATGCGGAGTGAGCTGAATTTTGGCTCGATAATACTATTCGTGTTTTTGATGAGTTGTCTTGCACACCCGATGAGTGCTTGAAGTGTGCCATATCATTATTGCGAGATTCTGCCTACTACTGGTGGAATACTCTCATGTCAGTTGTTCCGAAGGAGAGAGTAACCTGGGATTTCTTTCAGACTGAATTCCGTAAAAAGTACATAAGTCAGTGCTAAGCGTAAAGAATTTCTTGAGCTCAAGCAGGGTCGTATGACGGTGTCTGAATACGAACGCAAGTTTGTGCGACTTAGTCGCTACGCTCGCGAATGTGTATCCTCTGAGGCTGCTATGTGTCGGAGGTTCGAGGATGGTTTGAAGAAGATATCAAAGTTTTGGTTGGCATTCTTGAAATTAACGAGTTTGTTGTACTAGTTGAAAGAGCTTGTAAAGCGGAAGAACTAGGGAAAGAAAAACAGAAAGTTGAAGTTGAATCTAAAGAATTTAGAAAGAGATCCGCGGGCAGATTTTCGCAGATGACAACGAAGAAGTTCAAGAATGATAGTAGTCGATCCAAGTCTAATACTGGGATTTCAATTCGAGAACGACCACCAGTGAGTTCGCGAGCTACATCTGTGGCTAGTGTTGGCAATGCTCGATCGAGCAAACCTGAGTGTCAGTAGTGCGATCGACAACATTTCGGAGAGTGTTGGGGTAAATCTTTTAGTCGCGCTTGTTACCAGTGCAATTCGCAAAATCATTTTGTTCGGGATTGTCCAGAGACTGTTGAGAAGGGTATTACTCAGAGTACGAGACCGAGTGGTACTACAGCTAGAGGTAGACCAGCTCGTAGTGGGGGAGGTAGGAGTGGTGCTCAAAGGGGAACTTCACTTCACGAGCTAGGATACGGATCGGTTCTTCTTCATATGTCATGGCAGATCAGATTTCAATCTCAGACGGAGAAATCACATGAGAGGGATCGGATCGGTATCGTCTAAGCATTGGCACATGAAATACATTATATATCTTTTCCAACTCTGGTGGCAACAACAATCTATACGCAACAGGTCCAACACGTTCTATAATATCATACGACCCGATAAACCTCAGTCTCAATTTGCCTTTACGTCCGAATTTGAGTACTTTCTTCCACAGAGACACTTTCAAGAAAACTTTGTCACCGATATCAAACTCGATATCTTTTTGTTTCAAATCTGCATAAGATTTCTGACGATCAGATGCTGCTTTCAAAGTATTACGGATTACTTTAACTTTTTGTTCAGTGTCTTTTATCAAATCGACCCCGTGTACCTTATGTAACACCCATATCCGTCGCCGAACTAGGGTTACGAGGCATTACCGAATAAAACACAACTCAAAACAGGCATATAATTTTTTTTTAAGTAATACATATATTCCCTAATAAAATTAACCATTACATAACATATCAATTTAACATAATTAACATTCAAATCGTATCTAGTGTTTGCATATTAATTCATCTAAACATAGTAAAACTGCACATTTTAACAATACAATCAAGACATATTAATCCATGTAAATGCAAACATATATATATATATATAGCATTTTATACAACCATGCAAATAGACAATTATTATCTCAATTTTCATTTGATAATCCATCACCAATTTAACATATACCTAGTCAATTTGAATCATTTCAAATCTATACTCATAACCTATAATAATTCATACATGCATAATTCACCTATATAAGTAACATTTTGTACATACATATGAATGAATTAATTATGTAAGGCTGAATACCTTTACAAATATCCACATGATTTCCATTTATAAATTTATTCATATTGAGCCGAATGCACATATATAATTACATAAATTTTCTTATCCAAATTTCTATTATTGCATATAAGCAAAGTTTCATCTAACATTTACCAATACCTAATTCATAAATTAATCATAAGGCTACCTACATTTGAATAACAAATAGTCATCCATAACAATTCCACAATATGACCGAATATAAATATACATATACACATATGCGAAGACACATTTGATCATAATTCATTTAATAAGTAATTCAAACTTCACACAATACATAACAAATATACCTTTACACATTACCTAATCGAATACAACATGTCCATAACATCATCACCTACTATAGCCAAAATATACAAGTACGCATTCAATTCGAATTCATATCTTAACTAATTCAATCCATCATGCAAAGTATACTAATATATATATATATATATATATATGTATCAACCACATTTCTAACTTCAATAAAGCTACTTATAAACATCATATATACTTACCTACTATGGACATACTCTATCATCAATATGCATAAGTATAATCTCATTCTCAATAACCATCACAAACCATCAGCAAAGATAGCAAATCAATCAAAAGAGGATAAGCCAATTTCGCATGGCTATTAATTGTGTACAAAATTACTTGATTTATATCCAGCCTTTTATTATGCTATACATGCCATATATTCGTAATTAACATAGCCAAAATACCAAAGTAGACTGCCGATAGTGTGATAAGTCTTGCTGACGATCCCCGAGCTTGTAACGTATATCCAAAATCTATAAAACAGAGGTAGACGGAAAAACACAAAGTAAGCTATTTAAGCTTAGTAAGTTCATAAGCAAGCTAATAACAATCAACTTAACAAGATCAATTATACAAAATTATAACAAACACTTTAAATAATCCACATACATAAATACTTACTAAAGTTCAATATCAAATCACATTTTACCAAATTTAGCCAAATACATCAAATTAGAAACGTATATATATTTCACATGCTCATACATTAGATTTTGTCCAACGAACTACACATCTAACTTACCTTGCTTTTCATAGCACAATTTATATACATACTTGAATCTTTTAACTTGAATTACATATTGGCCTTCACTTACACATGCTCGTTGAACCATTGGGAATTAAAAAGGATATGCAGATAGTCGGAAGCTCGTACAATGCCAAAGTCCCAGACGTGGTCTTACATGTAATCACATATCGGTGCCACTGTCCCAAACAGGGTCTTACACGTAAACACAAGTCGATGCCAATGTCCCAGACATGGTCTTACACGTAACACATATCGGATATACTATGTCATGACAAATGTATCCTAACTATTCCTAAGGTTCGTACGGGGCTTGCGGACGTCGAAACTCGTTTGAATCAAGCTTGGAAGTTAGCCAAATCACATTGTTTACATTCGGCCATGGTAACTATATATTCAAATAATTCAATTTGTTACATAACAAATATATATGCATAGTTATATAAACTTTTAAATGCTTACGAACTTACCTCGGACGTTGACGACTACGAAATCGGCTATTCAACCACTTTTGTCTTTCCCCGATCCAAATCCGATTTCTTTAATTCTTGATCTAAACATGTTCAAATTAAGCTCATTCAAACATACTTTCATTCAATTTAGTCCAAAAACACATAAATGGGTAAATTACCATTTTACCCCTGACATTTACAATTTTTACAATTTAGTCCCTATTGCACAAAACACAAAATACACCAAATTTCTCCATACCCAAGCTAGGCCGAATATTACCCATGTATATACTAGCCTTTATAATTCATTAATTTTGCATTTTAACCCCTTTAAATTTTATTTTTGCAATTTAATCTTAATTACTCAATTTCATCAAAAATTCAAAAACAAAACTTGTTAATCTAACACATATAATTCATATTTCATCACCAAAAATAAAAAAACAACAAGATACCATCAATGGTGAAACACAAAATCATCATCACAATAAAAAATTAAAACATGGGTTTTGTTCATTTCTAAGCAACGATCTCAAAAACGTAAAAATTATCAAAAAAAGAATAAAAACGAACCTTTAATCAAGCTTCAAAGTGCCGAAATTTAGCCTTTGTTCTTTGTTCTTTTCTTTTTTTAAGTTCCGGTGAAAAGAAAGAATGAAAACATAGTTTATTTTATGTTAACATATCATATATATATATCTATTTTAATAATTAAATAAATTTTATAACCTTAATTTATAAATTATAAAATCACATATATCATGCCACCACCGCCCAATTCATTTAATATTGGTCTATTTATTTCTTAAAGGCTTCTATTTTAAAAGCCAAGTGCAAATTAGCCCCTTTTAGAACTAACCACCTAATTTTCACTTTACGTGATTAAGTTCTTTTATTTAATCGGACACCTAAACTACAAAATTAAGTCACGAAAATTTAACACAAACAAATTCACACATAATAAATATGGAAAATAATTTTAAAGTATTTTTCAGACTCGGATTTATGGTCCCGAAACCACTTTTCCGATTAGGGTCAAAATCAGGCTGCTACACCTTATTTTCACTGAGCTCAGTCCAATACAGAGGTGTCCGACATTTACGTCCGTACAAAGCTTCATAAGGTGCCATTTTGATGCTCGACTGAAAACTATTATTATACGCAAATTCAATCATTGGCAAGTATTGTTCCCACGTACCGTCAAATTCAAGGATGCAACATCTCAACATATCCTCAAGAATCTGAATAATTCACTCGGATTGACCATCCGTTTGCGAGTGAAGCTGTACTGAAATACAATTTCGTGCCTAAAGCTTCTTGCAATTTCTTCCAGAATTGTGATGTAAATATCGGATCTCTATCGACACAATAGATAGTAAAACCCCGTGCAAACTCACAATCTCAGAAATATACAGCTCAACTAACTTATCAAGTGAGTAATCAGATCGTACTGGAATAAAATGGGCGGATCTCGTTAATTGATCAACTACGACCCAAATTACATTTTTCTTTTTCGGAGTCAAAGGTAACCCAGAAACAAAATCCATTGTCACTCTATCCCATTTCCATTCGGGAATCATTATCGGTTGTAACAAACCAAATGGAACCTGATGTTCAGCTTTAACTTGCTGACAGACTAAACAGTTCGAGACAAAGTCAGAAGTATCTCATTTCATACTAGACCACCAATAGTGTTGCTTCAGATCATGATACATCTTTGTACTTCCCGGATGAACAGATAGGCGACTATTATGAGCTTCATTCAAAATTAACAATACTAACTCTGGATTTCTTGAAACACATATTTGATCTCAAAATCTCAAACAATCATCATCATCAACTTGAAATTTAGAATCAGAATTCGAATCACATTGAGCTCGTTTTGCTATCACTTCACTATCAACTTTCTGAGCATCACATATTTGTTGTAAAAACAATGGTTTCGCTTTTAATTCAGCTAAAATTGTACCATCATCAGACAAGTCTAAATGAGCATTCATCGCTTGTAGTGCAAACAATGACTTTTGACGCAATGCATCAGCAACAACATATGCCTTACCCAGATGATAATCAATCACAAGCTCATAATCTTTCAACAGCTCTAACCATCTTTTTTGTCGCAGATTCAAATCTTTCTGAGTCATTAGGTACTTCAAACTTTTATGATCTGAAAACACATGGCATTTCTCACCGAAAAGATAATGACGCCAAATCTTCAATGCAAACACAATCGCAGCTAACTCAAGATCATGTGTCAGGTAATTCTTTTCATGTAGCTCCAATTATCTCGAGGTGTAAGCTATAACATTGCCTTCCTGCATCAAAACACATCCCAGACCATTTAATGAAGCATCACTATATATCACAAATTCTTTGCCCGATTCTACTGTACTAAAACTGGAGCTTTAGTCAACAAAGTTTCCAGTTGATCAAGGCTTTTCTGACATTTATCAGACCATTCAAATCTGACATCTTTCTGAAGCAATCTAGTCAATAGAGTACCTATCATCGGGAATCATTTTACAAACCGACGATAATAACCAGTGAGTCCTAGAAAGCTACGGACTTCAGACACATTCTTCGAAGGTTTCCATTCCAGAATAGCAAAAATCTTACCCGGATCAACTTGTATACCAAATACTGATATAGTATGTCCCAGAAAACTAACTTCTCGTGACCAGAATTCACATTTACTGAACTTTGCATACAATTGTTTATCCCGCAAAGTTTGCAACACAATTTTTAGATGTTTAGCAGGTTCCATTTCATCACGCGAATAAATCAAAATGTTGTCAATGAACACAACAACAAATCAATCTAAATACAGTTTGAAAATTATGTTCATCAAATCCATAAAAACAGTAAGAGCATTTGTTAGTCCAAAAGGCATAACTAAAAACTCATAATGCCCATACCTCATTCTGAAAATAGTTTTTGGAATGTCTAAATCTTTTACTCGCAATTGGTAGTATCCCAATCTCAGATCTATCTTTGAAAACGTTTCTCCTTTCAACTGATCAAATAAATCATTGATTCTGGGCAGTGGATATTTGTTCTTTATAGTCACCTTGTTCAACTGACGATAATCAATGCACATTCTCATCGTGCCATCTTTCTTTTCACAAACAGAACGGGAGCACCCCAAGGTGAGAAACTCGGTCTTGTGAATCCTCTATCTATCAACTCTTGCAACTGTGACTTCAACTCTTTTAATTCTATCGGTGCCATTCTATACGGAGCTATCAAGATAGGAGTCATTCCCGGTAGCAAATCAATACCAAATTCAACTTCATGTATCGGAGGTAATCCTGGCAATTCTTCAAGAAATACATCAGGGAACTCACAAACAACTGACATTGATTCAACTTTCTTTTTAGTTACTTTCGAATCAATCACATAAGCAAAGTAAGCCTTACAACCCTTTTTCACATAACTCTGAGCCTTTAACACTGATATCACAGCAGGTAACCCAGTCAAATCATTAGACTCAATCCGAACTATTTCATCATTCTGACATCTCAAATCAATAATCTTTCTTTTACAATTCACAATAGCATCATGTAGTGTCAACCAGCCCATACCCAAAATTATGTTAAACTCATCAAAGGGTAATAGCATCAGATCAGCCAAAAAACAAACATCTCGAAACATTAACGGACAAGTCTTGCATACTTTATCAACCAGGACACTTTTACCTAAGGGGTTCGATACTTTTATAACAAACTCAATAGACTCTACAGACAAAGTCTTATTGGATACTAAGTTTATGCGTATATACGAATGAGTAGAACCTGGGTCTATCAATGCAGTCATAGAAGCATCATAAAGAGTAAATGTACCTGTTATAAAATCCGGAGATGAAGCTTCGTCACGAGCTCGGATGGCATATGCTCTAGCAGGCGCTCTGACTTCAAATCTTACAACTGAGTATTTTATAGCTCTCTGACTTCCACTAACATTCCTTGTATTTTGGGAAGGTCTACCTCTAGCTGAAACATTATCAGATCTCAAATTCTGAACATTCTCTTGTTCAACGAATTTTGGACAGTCTCGGATGAAATGATCTAATGATCCACATCTGAAACAAGCTCGATCATTCAACCTACAACTTCCTAGATGTCTTTTACCACAATGTTTACATTTAGGTCACTCGGATCGAACATTTCCCACACTAGCCATCGATGTAGCTGGAGCTTTAGAATTTGACTGTGATCTAGATCGATCTCTCTGGTTCGAATACCCCACATTAGTTCTAGAACGGTTATGCTCATCTCTGAATTTCTTTGAAATAGATTGAAATGATTTGCTCGCAAATCTCTTTCTCGCATCTTTGACTTCAAACTCAGCTTTTCTTTTGTCTTTCCTGAGTGCCTCAGATTTGCACGCTTAATCAATAAGCACAACGAACTCTTTTATTTCCAAAATACCAACAAGCAAACGAATATCTTTATTAATGCCATCTTCAAATCTTTTGCACATTATTGCCTCGGTTGATACATATTCCCGAGCATACTGACTCAATCTCACGAACTCTCTTTCATACTTGGTGACAGACATGCGACCCTGTTTCAATTCCAGGAATTCTTTTCGTTTCTGATCAATGAATCTCTGGCTAATGTATTTCTTTCGGAACTCAGACTGAAAGAAATCCCATGTAACCCATTCCTTTGGAACCACAGAAATCAAAGTCTTCCACCACTGATAGGTTGCGTCTCGTAACAAAGAAACAACACACTTTATACATTCTTCAAGAGTCAATGACATCTCATCCAATATTCGGATAGTGTTTTCTAACCAAAAATTTGCTTTCTGAGCATCATCATCACTAGTGGCCTTGAATTCTTCGGCCCCATACTTACAGATTTTGTCTACCGGAGGTTTATTCATCAAATTCACATTCATAGCCAGAGGTATAGCAGAAGTCTGAGGGGGATGAAGCCGGGGCGGAGGTTGTGAAACAACCAGATTAGTTCTTACATATTGACTGAACCATTCGTTCATCATTTGAAAGAAAGCTTGTTTAGCTTCTCCCTCTTGACCGCTAGTAGCCAGTCTAGAATCAGATGCAGCTGTCCCTTGTGCGGGAGCAGGCGCATTGCTTTCAACATCGTCAGCTACGGCTCTTTCGGGATCCATTTACTATACGAAAACACATTTTACATGTTAGGATTCATCACACTATCATAGTTTGTATATATGGCATGTATAGCTAGACTCTCACATGCTACGTTAGTCCGAGAATCGACTAAACTGTAGCTCTAATACCAATTAAATGTAACACCCCTAACCCGTAACCGTCGCTGACCTAGGGTTAAGAGGCATTATCGGAAAATCGAAAACTTTTGCGGACATTTCATAATATAATTCAACCAATAGAATCAAAGTGTCCATTAAATAGGTCTTTGAGACCTTAAACATGCTCTAGAATAGGGCTGGGACTAAACCAAACACATACAAAAATTCTCAGAAATTTAAAAATTTTTCAAAGTTACAGAGGTAACACGCTCGTGTGGGCAGGTCGTGTGCCTCACATGGTCTCAGACACGCCCGTGTGTCTAAGCCGTGTCAAAATAGGGCATACATACTGACTTGTCCACACGACTGTGGACACGCTCGTGTGCCTCACCTGTGGTCGCTACTGACTTGCACCACACAGCCAGTCATACGCCCATGTGTCCAGCCCATGGTCGCTATTGACTTGATCCATACGGCCAGTCACACGCCCGTGTATCTTGCCTGTGGTCGAGTCTGACTTGTTTTGAATTTCAACCACGAGGGACACAGTCGAGCCACACGCCCGTGTGCTCAACTGTGTGGACAATTATAGGCCATTTTCAAGGCCGAAATGCCACCCACACATTGGGTTATCCCTACAAGCACATACAATCATATTTCTTAACACAACTGGCAACCAAAAACACACCAAATCTCATTTACATTAATATAATGTCATTAATATTTCTCATTTACAATTTCATAACAAGATCTTTAGCTCATTTGTTTAGCCATAAATTGCCAACATATCACATCTCAAAGCATCACTTATGCTCATAATACATTCAAGCATATATATCACATAATATCTCATCTATTCCCTTTGGTAAATTCATATATATACACTTACCTTTCATACACATACATAGTGTACCTGTCAAACGTACCTGACTCGTTTATACATTTCACGAAGTCTCACATTTCTCGGATTTCCCCGTTGAACCATTCAGAACTAATAGGATACTCAGAGTACTCGGAATAATCATACAATGCCAACATCCCAGACGTGGTCTTACATGTACTCAAATATCGATGCCACTGTCCCAGATAGGGTCTTACATGAATCAAATACGATGCCATTGTCCTAGACATGGTCTTACACGTAAATCTCATATCGATGCCAACGTCCCAGACGTGGTCTTACACGAATCTCGAATCAATGCCAATGTCTCAGTCGTGGTCTTACATGATCTCACATATCGAAAACCTATGTCATGACATATGTAATCCTATCTATTCCTAGGTTCGTACGGGACCTCTCGGACATAGATACACTGTCGATACTATCTCAAATTCCATGTACATAACATCTCGAGCATATTAAACACAAGATAAATTTCATATATGCACAATTAACTCAATTCAAATGCATTTATTTTTATATCGACTTACCTCAGATTCGGATAAACAGAAACGAACTCGGCTATTCAATTACTTTCGATTTCCCACGATCTAAGTGCGTTTTCTTCGATTCTTGATCTATACATATTCAAATTTAACTCATTTATTCACTAATTCATTCAATTCAATCCATAGACACATATTTAGGAAAATTTACAAATTAGCCCTCATATTTTCACATTTTGACATTTTAGTCCCTATTTCACAAAATCACAAAATACACAAAATTTCATATTACCCATTTTAGCCAAATATTCA
The DNA here is from genome assembly GCA_005393395.2 of Gossypium australe. NCBI lineage: Eukaryota > Viridiplantae > Streptophyta > Magnoliopsida > Malvales > Malvaceae > Gossypium > Gossypium australe. The sequence continues at coordinate 102,474,703 of CM016623.1, forward strand.
TATAGTCCATACAAGTCCATACATTTCATTTATTTCACAATTTAGTCCCTCAAAATATTATTTTCTCAATTAAGTCAAAATTACTCAAAATCATCAAAAATCCAAAGACAAACTATGTTAATCTAACACATATATTTCATATTTCATCACAAAAATTCACAAAGCTCATGAATTCTTCCATGGCACATTTCAAATTCATCATCAATTCACAAAATCTACGTACACTTCCAAGCCGTGGCTTACTGCTCATTGAATATCCTGTTTAGCAACCTTTGGTAAGTTGCACTTGTGTTCTTGAGTCCAAATGGCATGACCCAATAACAGAAGAGACCTTTTTCAATGATGAAAGTTATTTTTTCTTGGTTGTCGTGATCTAGTAAGATCTGATTGTATCCCAAAAAGGCATCCATGAAGCTCATAATTTTGATCCTTGCGGAGGCGTCAACTAGGCAATCTGGTAACAATAGGGGGAAGCTATCATTGGGGCATGTCTTGTTAAGGTTGGTGAAGTCGATGCACATCCTCGACTTGCCCGTCACCTTTTTTTTACCATTACCACATTCAAGATCCAGTTCGAGTACTCCACTTCCTTGATAAAACCGACGGCTAACAATTTGGAAACCTCCTGCCCCACTGCCTTTATTACTTGTGGTGTGAATTTTCTCTTTTTCATCTTTATGAGCTTTCCCTCTAGGAGCGCATTCAACCTATGTACAATTACCCACAAATCTACGTCTGGCAAATCCACCGCGGACCATGCGAAGACGTCCAAATTCCCCCTCAAGCATTTAACCCACATCATTTTTCTCCCCTATTTAGTGTTGACGAGATCTTAATTGTTTTCTCCTTTTTGTCGCAAAATAGTTGTAGGGTCTCAATGCGCTCCGCTGCTTCGGGTTTCTTATCCCAATGCTCTTCTCGTAATCTAGATCGTCTAAATTAATGGCTTGGCTCGTTATTCCTCTCTTCAACTCTACCTCTCAGTCACAGAATCTCTTGCCTGTCTGATAGACAACATGTGACACTTCCTCACCATGTGCTGGTTAGATTGCAAGAAGCTGACGCCGGTACTTGTCGGGAATTTGATCTTCATGCAAAAGGCCGCCATTACCATCCTTGCCATCCTCATGATTGGTCTTCCAAAGATGGAGTTGTATGTCATCAGGTGGTCGATCACATAGAATTGGACACACTCTGTAATCATAGGCTCGTCGTCACCTAAGGTGACAGGTAGCATGATCGATCCTTTTACCTCGACAGAGTGGTTCACGAATGTAATAGCCCGATTTTGGGTCTAGTCGGAACAGTGGTTTTGGGACCACAAATTCGACGTAGAGAAATTTATTTTTATTATATTTTGATGGTCTACAGTTTTATGGAATGATTTCGTGAAAATTTCATTATCAAGTTTTGACGTTTGGGTACTTAATTTAGTTAAAAGGAATAAATTGCAAAAAATTCAAAACTTGAATTCTATATGTTAGAGGTGTCCAATCGCTATGAGATTTTAAATTGGAGGTCCTTAAATGGTAATTAGACCATTGGTTAAGTTGGTGGACAAAAATGGATATGGTTTGGTATGTTTCTAAAGTTTTTCATTAATGGCATTTTAGTAATTTGGTAATTAAAATGAATTTAAAACCAAATTAAAAGCCAACTTTTGTCCATCTTCCTTCCATGGCCGAATTTTACAAGGGGAAACCATGGCTAGGGTTTGTCAAGCTTCCAAGCTCGATTGTAAGTCCGTTCTAACCCTGTTTTTAATGATTTTTATGTTTTTGAAATCCTTGTAACATGATCTATCTAGTTCTACCACCAACTTGAAGAGATGTCAAAGTCTAAAATTTTACCCATGTTGAACATGTATGTATTTTGATGTTTGATGGTGGAAAATGCATGTTTGTTGTTTGTTAAACAACTTTTGCTATGTGATTTTCGGTAAAAATGCCTAAAAGGACTTGTTTGTAAAAGTTATAAAATGAGTAATAAAAGTGTGAATAAACGAATAATGTGGGCTATTACGAGCATGATATAGGTCCGGCTAGGCTTGGGTGTAATGAATTGGAATGAAAATCATTTTAAGAGCCTAGGGACTAAATTATAAAAATGTCAAACTTTAGGGGCAAAAATGTATTTTTTTCCATAATGTGATTTTGGGCTGAATTTGAACAGTATAATGATTAAATAAGCTAAATGTGATATTATAGATCGAGAAAAATGAGGTTCAGAGTTAGAACAGGGGAAAAACAAGTATTTGATGATTTAGTCCTTTTTACCGTTTTTATGCCGAGGTAAGTTTGTATGTAAATAATGCAACGTTATAATGTATTTATAATGTTTTGTTATTGCATGAATTTTATGATTGACTCTATGGATGAAATTGACGAAGTTTCAACGAGCGAGTAAATCTCGATTGAACCTTAGGAATAGATTAGGATACAAGTGACATGTCATTAGGAACTCATGTAATTATGTGATTTATGTGTCCTGATTGCTGGTCCTGTGCGTCCTACCGGTGGCTGGGTATATCGGCATATGTTGCGGATACCTGACAGCTTGTGTGAGCAGCACCGCGTAGCTACGTCCCGACTGACAGCTTGTGTGAGTAGGCCCGAGGATAACTCAAGAGCGAGCTTATATGTGTTATGAGATTTGTGGTAGCATTGGCTAAATATGTGGCTCTTATGTGCAAAGATTTTCATGTATCCGATAGTATTCCAAGTGATTCAACGGGTATGTCAAAGATGAGAAAGTACATGAATATATTATGAGATGGTACAGGTATGTACGTAAAACTCAAAGAAAATTAACTTAGTATATGATGAACAATTGGTAAGATTGTGATTGAGCAAGTTGTGCTTATGAATCTTAAATGACAATTACGTTGATATGTGTTATGTTATTCATATGATGAGCTATTGGTATATGACAATTACGTTGATATGTGTTATGTTATTCATATGATGAGCTATTGGTATATGACAATTACGTTGATATGTGTTATGTTATTCATATGATGAGCTATTGGTATATTACAATTACATTGATATGTGTTATATTATTCATATGATGAGCTATTGGTATATGACAATTATGTTGATATGTGTTATGTTAGTCATATGATGAGCTATTGGTATATGAAAATTATGTTGATATGTGTAACGTAATTCATATGATGAGCTATTAGTATATGAAAATTATGTTGATATGTGTTATGTTGATATTAAATGACATTTATGGTCATATGACATTTATGAAGTTTTAATGACATTTATGTTGATATATGTTAATTTATTTATATGTGAAATGTATGAATAATGCTTTGTATTATTTGCAAATTAACTTACTAAGCTATATATATATATATATAGCTTACCCCCTTCCTTTCCAATGTCTTATAGGGTTATTGAGCTAGCTCGGGTTGGAAATCGCCGGATATTCTATCACACTATCAAGCTGTCATTTTGGTTATAAATGAATTTAAGTATTTTATGTCTATGGTATGTATAGGGACTAGGTCAATTTGTTATATGTGTCCTGATTAATTTGGCCATATGTGTTGGCTTATAATTGTTAATGCTTCATCTTATACATATAGCCATGAATGATGGCTTATGCTGATTATAAATATATTCGTATGTTAATGCCCTCTTGTGAATGTGAAATTAGTATGTTTTTAATGGGCTATGTATGATGTTTTAAGCATGATAAATGATTGTATAAGAATGGAATGTTATTGTCTTGTTTGTGGTTGTTTGGTTGCATTTATATGTTTGAATTTGTGCTATGTGATGCTGTGTAGATGTGTGCAAGTAAGGTTGTCAAATGGCTTGGTAAATAGCCATTATTTTGTCCACACGGGCATGTGTCTAGGCCGTGTGTGACACACGGCCTGCCCCACTGGCATGTGTTCTGGTCGTGTGTCCCCTGCACCTTAATTGTTGCAAAATAAAATGTCCAAAACTGAGCACACGGGAAGAGACATGGGTGTGTGTCTCAGCCGTGTGTGCTACACGGCCTAGCACACGAGCGTGTGGCATGGCTATAACAGTCCAGTTTAGACGCTAGTCGAAATAGTGGTTTCAGGACCACAAATCTGAGTCAGAAAAATATTTTAATATTATTTTCCGTGTTTACAATATGTGATTAAGCATGTGTGAAAGTTTCGTAAATTAAATTCATTATTTATGTGCTTAATTTAAGAAAAGGACTTAATCGCAAAAAGTGTAAAAGTGGCTTATTAATTAATAAAGTGCTTAATTGCTTTCTTTTATTAAGGATGGAATCCTTATGTTGCAATTTGGCCATTAAACCACGCGATGGACGGTTAAGGGCTTATGTTATATGGTTTTATAATTAGTTTATAAAGGGTAATTTAGTAAATATGATATTATGTTAATGAAAACATAAAATGAAACATTTGTTTCATCATTTTTGTTCATGCACCCCCAAAAATAAGAAATGAAAATAGGGTTTTAAGCTTTGGTTGCATTCAGCCTTGATGTTCTTTGATTAAGGTAAGTTTTTGTTTCGGTTTTTGATAAATTCTACGTTTTTATGATCGTTGCTTTGTGTTCTATCAAGCCCATGCTTTAATTTTGGAATTTGATGAAGATTATGAGATGTGCCATTGATGAATGTTTAAGCTTTATGATGTTAGTTGATGAAATATGAAATATATGTGCTAGATTAACATGTGTTGTCTTCGAATTTTTGATGAATTTGAGTAATTTGGGCTAAATTGAGAAAATAATATTTTGAGGGACTAAAATGTGAAATAAATGAAATGTATGGACTTGTGTGATCATGATGATTATTTGGCTAAGTGTGGGTACAAAGAAATTATGTGCATTTTGTGATTTTATGAAATAGGGACTTAAATGTCAAAATGTGAAAATGTGAGGGCTAAATTGTAAAATGCCCTAAATGTGTGTTTTTGGATGGAATTTAATGATTTGGTGAATTAATAAGTTAAATTTCAATAGGTATAGATCAAGAGCCAAAGAAAATGGATTTAGATCGAGGAAAGTCGAAAGTGATCGAGTAGTTGATTCAGTTCGTTTATTCTAAATACGAGGTAAGCATATATACAAATAAATGTAATTGAGTTGATTTATTCATGTTATATGAAATTGAATTATAATGAATGATCATGGAAGATGTACATGAGGATCCGAGAAAGTTCGATAATGTATTAATGTCCGAGAAGTCCCATACGAACCTTAGGAATAGTTAGGATACGTATGTCATGACATAGGGTTCCGATTTGTTATATCGTGTAAGACCACATCTGGGACATTGGCACCGATTTGAGAATTACGTGTAAGACCATGTCTGGGACATCGGCATCGTATATGATTTCATGTAAGACCCTGTCTAGGACAGTGGCATTGATATTTGATTACATGTAAGACCACGTCTGGGACGTTGGCACTGTACGAGTATTCCAAGTTATCCGAGTATCCTGTTTGATTCCAAATAGTTCAACGGGCAATTCTAAGAAATGAAAGACTATGTAAAATGTGTAACCAATTCAGGTACGTTTGAAATTGTATATCATGTTTGATTATGAAAGGTAAGTATATGTGAAATTGCAAAAGTGAGATATGTGCATAAACTTGTTGAGACAAAATGTGATATATATATATATGTGTGAATGTGCTATGATATAATGAAATACATGGAGTTGTGATTTGTTGACAAGCAAATGGTTAGAAACAATTGAGTTAAAGAAGAAATATGAATATGCTACTAAAATATACTAAGTTTTTGTAATTGAAATGGTTATAAATGTTTTATATGTTAAGTTTATTTGTATATGGCTTACTAAGCTTTTGAAAGCTTACTTTGTATGTGTTTGCATTGTTTTATAGATCGTTAAAGCTACGGAAGGCTCGGGGATCGTCGAGCATCATCACCACACTATCAAACTCTATTTTGGTACCTTTTGAATGTGTACATATTTAAGCATGGCATGTATAGTCTTGTTGAATTTGATGATGTTTTGAGTTGTATATATAAGCTATGTGATATGGCTTATAAATGGGATGTGAATATGGTAAATGTTAGTCTATGTTTTGTGATGCAAAGTTAGTATGTTTTGATGAATGGCTAGTATATTGGATTAGTAAGTTTTTGGATGGATTTTGCTTAGAAATGCTTGTGATTAGAATGAGATAAATGGTTCATTAGTAAGTTTGATATGCATTTGAATGGTTAGAAAATATGGATATTTTTGGTATGATTTGGTTGCATTTTGAAGGTATGAAATGTGTTTGTTTATGCTTGTAGGATTGACCCAAAATAGGTGGCAAATTGGCCTTGTAACTGGCCTATTTTTGCCCACACGGTTGACCCAATCTAGGGCTCAACTTGCCTTTCCGTCCAAATCTCAGGTTCTTCTTCCATGGTGAGACCTTCAGGAAGACAGAATATTCCACTGAGTACTCAATCCCTTTATGCTTTGAAACAGCATACAAATTCTGCCTATCAGATGCTTCTTTTAACCGGTCTCGTATCAATTGTACTTTTTCCTCGGTTTCAAAAACTAGTTCTAGCCCTAATATTCACCGCTCACCCAGTTTTGTCCAACAAGTAAGGGTACGACACCTACAACCATATAACGCCTTGTACATTGCCATCTAAATAGTCTTCCCAACTACCCTTGACATCAATTACACAGCTTCTTAGCATGTCTTCCAATATCTGTATTACCCTCTCTGACTTACATCAGTCTGAGGATGAAATGCCGTACTGAAATCTAACCTTGTACCCAAAGCTTTGTGCAACGCTCTCCAGAATCGTGACGTGAATCTAGAGTCCCTGTCTGAAATGATAGACACTGGTACCCCATGCAACCTCACAATCTCAGCCACGTATAACTTGGCCAACTTCTGCAATGAGCAATCAGTGCGAACCGGTATAATGTGGGTGGACTTATTCATTCGATCAACATGAACCCATACCGAATCTTTCTTAGGGGGCGTCAGGGGTAGCCTACTAACAAAGTCAATGGTTACCCTCTCCCACTTCCAGAGTGGAATTTTAACAGGCTACAGTAATCCAAAAGGCAGTTGATGCTCCGCCTTCACTTGCTGGCATGTCAAACACTTACCTACGAAATCAGTAACCTCGTGCTTAAGCCCTGGCCACCAATAGAGTTCCTGCAGATCTTGGTATAACTTGTTTCCACCAGGATGCATAGCGTATGGGCTACTATGTGCCTCCCGCAGTATAGACTGCCTTAACTCAGAATCCCTCGGTACACAGACTCTCCCACGGAAGCATAATACTCCCCCACTATTCAACCCAAAGTCCACGGTCTCCCCCTTCTTCACCAGTCGGAAATGAGGAACCAAACGATTCATCCAGCAACTGCTTCTCCTTAATTTGATCAATCCAAGTCGGTTTCACTTGAAGTTCAGCTAACAGACAGACTGCCATCCTCAAACAGGCTGAGACGAGCAAACATTGCTCTTAGATCAGATACAACCTTACAGCTCAATGCACCTGCTACTACGTTAGCTTTTCCCGAATGGTACTCAATCGAGCAATCATAATCCTTAAGCAACTCTATCTATCTTCGTTGCCTAAAATTCAACTCCTTCTGAGTAAGGAGGTACTTGAGGCTTTTATGGTTGGTATAAATGATCGACTTCTCCCCGTAAAAGTAATGTCTCCAAATCTTTAGTGTGAATACCACCGCAGCTAATTTCAAGTCATGAGTGGGGTAATTCACCTCGTGCTGCTTAAGCTGACGAGACGCATAAGCCACCACCTTACCCTCTTGCATCAGCACACAACCCAATCTAATGTCCGACGCATCACAGTAGACAATGAATTCTTTTCCAGACTTTGGCTGTATTAATACCGGGGCTTCAGTCAAAACCTTCTTCAGTTTCTCAAAACTCTCCTGCTGCTTATCAATCCAATTAAACGGTGCCCCTTTATGCAGTAACTTAGTTAGGGGTGCAGTAATCAATAAGAACCCCTCAACGCATCGTCTGTAATACCCAGCTAGACCCAAAAACTTCGAATCTTGGATACAATCTTTGGTGGCTTCCAGTCCAATACAGACTCAATTTTCTGAGGATCAACCCTAATCCCCTCGGCAAACACTACATAACCCAGAAATGTCACCTCTCGTAGCCAAAACTCGCACTTGCTGAACTTGGCATAAAGCTACTTTTCTCTCAGTATTTGTAGGACAATTCGGAGATGCGAATCATGATCCTCCTCGGTTATTGAATACACCAGAATGTCATCTATAAACACCACCATGAATTGGTCCAAATAGTGTTAGAAAACCTGATTCATCATATCCATGAAAGCAGCTGGTGCATTCGTCAACCCAAATGGCATGACCAGAAACTCGTAATGTCCATAACAAGTCTTGAATGCAGTCTTATACACATCCGCCTCCTTAACCCTTAGCTGATGGTACCCCAATCTAAGATCTATCTTGGAGAAAACTGAAGCTCCTCCCAGCTGGTCAAACAGATCGTCTATCCTTGGTAACGAGTACTTGTTCTTAATCGTCAGTTTATTCAGTTGACGATAATCAATACACATATGCATTGACCCATCCTTCTTCTTCACGAACAATACTGGTGCTCCCCAAGGAGACACACTCGGCTGAATGAATCCTCGGTCAAGTAGCTCTTGGATCTGAGCCTTTAATTCTACCAGCTCCTTCGGCGCCATCCTATAAGGAACGGTAGACATCGGAGTCGTTCCAAGTAGGAGCTCAATGCCAAATTTGACCTCACGGTTTGGAGGCAACCCCTGAAGCTCTTTAGGGAGTACATCTGGAAACTTCTTTACAGTTTTGACATTCTCAACAGACGGACCCACAGAATCAAAAGTGCTAACATACGCTAAGAACGTCTCGCAACCCTTACAAACCAGTTTCTCAGCCATTAGTGCTGAGATTACATTATATAAATAATCCCTTCGCTCCCCTATCACAACCACCTCCTCAATCTCCAAAGACTTCAATACCATACACTTAGCAGCGCAATCCAAATTCGTACGGTGCTTCACTTACCAATCAATGCCCAAAATAAGATCAAATTTTCCAAACAGCAGTTCCATCAAATTCACCGAAAAGACAACCCCTTAGACTTTTAGGGGCACATCTCTAAATAGTTTATTCACTCTAACCGACTGTCCCAGCGGACTTACCACCGACATTTCTCTGTCAGTAATTTCGAACTGTATACCCAATGAACCAGACACAGTACATGCAACATACAAGTGTGTAGACCCAATATCAATTAAAGTGGTATATGGTACATTATAAATGAGGAACGTACCAGTTATGACATCAGGGGTGTTGCCGTCCTCTCGGTGTCGAGCAGCATAGACCAAAGCTGGCTGTCTCGCCTCGATATTACCAACACCTCTGCCCGGTGCACCACGACCTCGTTCCAAACCATTTCCCCCTCTGGCCTGACCCTGGCCTCTTGGTGGCTGCTGACCACCTCCCCTAGCTGAACATAGCCCTGACCCACAACTTGCATCTGACCAGGCCTCTGAGTACAGTCTTTAACCATGTAATCCCTAGACCCACATCTGAAGCACGCCCCAGTTCTTTTCTAGCACTCACCGTGGTGAGGTCTCCCACACACAGCGCAAGGCTGCGGTCTGACAGCAAGGAACCCCAGCTCAGACTAGCCCATCAAATCTAGGCCTCTTCTTAAGCCCACCAGAAGAACTTGAGGGCCCAAAATCCCTCTTATTTTTGCCCCTATCCTTCTCACGGTTCTGACGCTCTGAACGTTTCACATCCTCGATAATCTTTGCCTTCTTAACCAGGGCAATAGAGTCTCTCTCCCTCTGCGGGGCTATCAGCACCCGCAACTCATCTCGGAGGCCATCCTCGAAATGCACGCAGCGTTCATACTTAGTCGCGATTATGCCCCTAGCATACCGGCTCAACCGCAAGAACTCTGCCTCATACTCTGCTACAGACTATTCCCCTGGACCAGACTTAGAAATTCCATCCTCCGGGCATCCACATAACTTGCCCCAACAAATTTTCCTTGGAAGGCTGCCTTAAAGAAGTCCCGTGTCAATCGGTAAGCCTACGTGCCTTCCCTTACGGTAAGCCACCACTGATATGCCTCATCTCGTAGTAAAGACACTACTCCTTTCAATTTTTGTTCCACAGTACAATCGAGGTCATCCTTTATCCGCTCGACAGCCTCCAACCAATATTCTGCCACATTTGGGGCTACACTAGAGATGCCTCTGAAATTTTCACCCCATTAGACCGGAGTCGTTCAAAAATTGACCCTCGGCCCATTGACCCAGTACTTGCTCCAGCAACCCTTTCAAGAACCCGTAACATCGCTTGGGACAGAGCATCATCCCCAACAGCTTAGTCATGAGACCCCGTCTCAATCACTGGTGAGGCTTGCGCTTCCCTAGCAAGCATGTGTCCTGATGCGAAAGACCCAGCCCTAGCACTACGGCCTCTACCGCGGCCACGTGTACCCCTTCTGTGACATCTTGTGCTCATATCAATATAGCATATTTATCTGATTTAAGAGTTTTATGCATCAGCTTATAATTCTCATTATTATTAATAGATATTTTATGATGAACAGTAATTAGGGTTGTTGCCGCAGATCAAATTCTCACTACAGTTTTCAGTCTCCTATTAGTCTTAATTTCTCTAACTAAGGAATTTTAGTGTACTACCACTATCCCTAGTAGTTTCTCAGTATAATCATTTCAGTATATGACAGAGTATAGTGTGAGAGAACTTACAGATTTGGTGCTGGAAACTCGGTGTGCCACACTTTCAGTAACAACAATACTTTCCAAACCCAAATTTAAACAGATTAGAAAGTTTTTTTAAAAACCCATTCCACAGACGAGTTTTACAACCTGGCTCTGATACCACTAAATGCAACAACCCAAACCCAGCTTAGACGTTATGCTTGAATCTGATGTGTCACATCAAGTGACGTTTGAAAAAAAATAGCTAGTTCGATAAAAATCAATACTAAACGTTAGTTCACTTTGAGACGTTTAAGGTAGTAAAATCATAAACTCATTATTCCCTTATTGGACAAAACATTTATTAAACAGAATTAAATATTGCGGAAGCTTATTCAAAGAATCAACTTTAAGTTTCAGAAATCGTGATATACTTTAAAAATGTTAAAACCAGCGCTTCTTAATCTAGCAGATAGTAATCAAAAGAAAATACCAAACAAAAGTTAAAAATCCCCAAAAGGCCTTATTACAAAAACATTACCCCAACATATTAAAAACAAATGAAATAACTAAGTTTAAATTAAAAACGTATCAACCATGTGGCCACCTCCGAGTCCCTCACAGCTCCAAATCCTCTACGGCTGAAGGTTACCTGCGCAGTTAAAGAAAAGGCTAAGTTACGAGAACTCAGTGTGTAATCCCCTGTTACGGTAACAGTTTGGGCCCAAGCCCTAATCAATACAGCTCGGTCTGGGCCTTAGCCCTATACAGAATCAGAGTGGGTCTAAGCTCAAAATCATATTAATGCAAAACAGAATGCATCCCAACCTAGTCTAACCAACACACCACCCATACCAACCCTACACACCATGTGGGGACCAAGTCGACCCACCCAGCCCTACACACCAATAACGCAGCCGAGCTGCTAATATCAACGCAGCAAAGCTACTAATAACAGTATACGTGGCTGAGCCACTAAAATCAGTATATGTGGCAAAGCCATTAAATCAGTAAAACGTGGCATAGCCACTAGTACAGTACTTCTTCCAAAATACAAAACCCAACCCAATGGAGTATGTCGTGTCATAAATACCCATGTATGCAGCATATCACAATTATTATTAATCATACAATATTACGTCTACATCACTTATACTACCACTAAGGATATAACGGTCATTTGGTCGTTTGGGGAAAAATGGTAATTCACCCTCACGGTAATTTTACCCATCGAGGGTATTTCAATAATTCCACCCATTGAGGGTGATCGTCAGAATCAGAGACTTAAATTTATAAAGAGAATGATCAAACCTAGAAACTAACTCTGACAATGATTGTAAGGCAAGCGCACCTATCGAACAGTAGTATAGCTTAGGCAAGACCGAAATATCGAATCCCAAAAGAACCAAAAGTACTAATACTAACTCACTTTCTATTATTTAGCCTCAGAATTATGTGAATGGTTATCTAATCTAAATTTAACTATCAACTAAACTAAAGACGTAAAGACAAAAAGAGAATGAATTGGGAAAAATAACTTGGAAGAAAAACCAATTGATTAAAACGATACCCTTAAGAAGAATCCACCTAGACTTCACTTATTATCTAACACTGAACCAGACGATGTATTCACTTGACTTGATTCGTAAGATTCCCTAAGTTATATTAAACCCTCTCTCGAAACGAATAACGTCTAACCCTAGGTTGATTAATTGAAATCTCTTTCTAATTGAAACCCCTAGAATCGCATTAACTCGATCTATGGAATCCTATATTAGGTTTCACCCTAATCCGAAAAAATCTCGTCACCCTATCTTTAGGCATGTGATCAACTCCGCTTAATTATGCTAGATCTACTCTTAAGTAGGGACTTTTGCTCCTCCACTTAAGCACATCATACTTGAATTAATATCCCAGAAATATCAACACAAGAATTAAGCATACATAATTAAGAACAAGTCAAATATTTATCATATAGTTCAGAAAATAATAACGAGATCTGTCTTAGGTTTCATCCCCTTCAGGTATTTGAAGGGTTTAGTTCATATCAAATAAAGAAAACATCTCAGAAGAAAAGATAAAACAAAACATAAGAAATCCCTAAAACTCCCTGAATGAATTGAAGGAGAGATCCGCCATCTTGAGTAGAATTCCGGCTTCTTGAGATGGATCAACTGGCTATCTTCTAGTGATTCTCCACAAATCTGGTCTTTCTGGCTCGGCTCCTTGGCCTAGCTAACTACTCTCCATTCAGGTAACACTTAGGGTGTTTATACAGGCTCTTGGAATGCGTTTCTTTGGCTCTAAGTATCCTTTTCTGATTGAAATTGCACTTTGCCACGACAGGGACACGGCCATGGCACACGCCTGTGTGGATCGTGGCTAGGCCGTGCTCAGACTTCTTTAATGAGACACGACCGTGTGAATCGAGATCAGGCTGTGTTCTAGTAGATTGGCGTGGCATGGCCGTGTGGGCTTAAGTCCACACCGTGTCGATTTTCTCTTTGGCCTAATTTGGTCCATTTTAGGCCTGTTTCTTGTTCTTTTCATCCTCGGGTGCTTTTCTGGGTATAAAACATGAAAACAAAGGATTAAGAGCACCTTTTTACATAAATCAAGGCTTAATTCATCCAAAAGCTTGTGGGCTTAAAATATGTTACTTTTACGGTTTATCAAATACCCCCACAGTTAAGCTTTTGCTTGTCCTCAAGCAAAATTCTCGACTTATAATTAGAACAAACTTTCCATAATTCATAATTCCTATCGACAATGTCTCATCATAATTCATAGATAATTTATACATGGATGATTTAACTCAAAGAGTCCTAAAGATTCAAACAATCAAAGTCATACATTTGTAGCACGAAAATGTAGGTGTCTCCCCTTACCTGAATAATTACCTTTAATTCAAAACCTACAAGGACTGACATCCACACAAAAGATTCACTCAAATCACTCGAAGTGTTTAAGGTTCAAAATTAAGCACTCAAAAGTCGAACCTGAAAAGTTAATCCCATAAGCTTGCCTGAAAATCAAATCTCCACCACTGTAAAATGAGATGATAAATAGATCAAAAGGTCTTTAACAGGGTTGTAATAGGGCTTAGGTTAAGGGTATGGATATAGGCTGAATTAGAAGGTTAGAATCGAGATTGAATTGATAAGTTACCTACCTAAAAAAAATGAACTCATCCTAAATAATTATATCAATTGGAAACTAATAATACTACTACTGATAATACTCAAATACGAGCCTCTTCTTCAATAATTGGAATTTAATGCATAAGCTCACTTAATCACACAACTAATAATGAATATAATTAGATTTTTTTTAGAACAAGTTAAATATATAATGGATAGATTGAAATAGATAAAATAGTCAAGCAACTGATGAAATCAAATCTCGACATAAGTGTAGTAAAAAAGGAATGGTGATAATCAAACACAAAGGGTTTTGGGTTAATATTAGTAGGTAAGTCAATTAAAAGGGTTGTTAGGATCAAAGGGGTTCACTAAGGGTTAATTATGAAGGTAGGTTGTTTAGTGGAGTGAGTGGGTTAAAACCTAGGTGCCTTTATCATCTTGGTATGTCAAATCATAGGTGTGGTCTCAACATGTATAATCGAGGCAAGTTCTAGAATAACAGTTCAAAGTTTGACGCACTCGTAATCAATAAAGTGGGCATGAAAAAGAATATATGCTTTAATAGGCTCAAAATCTCACAAAATTATGGGTGTTTTGGCATCAACCTTGTAAATTTCAAACTTCAAGATAACATTCAAATTCAGGTAGACAACCTAGCAGAAAATTTAATTCTGAAAAATAGACTTATCATGCTTGATTCTCTAATATTCTTCTAATTTAATCATCAATGCATAATTATTTATGACTTACTCAAAAACATGTCAATAAAAATAAAAAATTATCAAAAATTTCATCCTAATTAGTAATATGAGGAAATTACTTAAAAACAAGACTAAATTCAGGGATTTGAGAATAATGAAGAAAGTTAGGCACTTTCTTGAAATAACTATTCACCCCCCACACTTAAGATGTACATTGCCCTCAATGTACAAAGATAGATAATTAATCATGTAATACTAAATCAAAAAGAGACGGGGAGAAGTAACACTTCCTAAATTTTTGGATTCCTTGAGTTGGCAGAGGTCGTGATAAAAGATGACTTATGTAGTAGTGAATTACTCCTAGTGATTTGTTTTTTTATATGGAGTGTGCAATTGAAACTACAAAGTCATCAGTTAGATATTTCGGAGGCGGAAATAAATATGTGTTAGGCATACTCAAAGGTTAGATAACCAATGATAATCATAATACGAGTTTGAAATGTAAAAAGAAAAAGTTCAAATTAAGACAAATAAAAATTAAAATAGAGAAAAAATAAAATTAAAATAAACTTAAAATAAAGAAAAGAAAAATTAGATAATTAAAAGGACTTAGAGGTCCTCATCATTAGCTGGGTCGTGTGGTGGTGTCGGTGATGAGATATGGTAGTGATGGCATATCTGCTGAAGGCTGGCCTTGATCCCATCAAAACGTCGAGCGGTGTTAGTGAACTGCTGGGTATAGTACTGCTCGAACTGGATGAGGCGTGCAGAGATATCTGACAAAGAGGCTACTGTATGAAAAGGCCGCTGGCTCGGGACTGGTGCCTCCTGTGGTGGTGGTGGGAAATCATTAGGAATGTCCTCATGCTCCTCCTTAGTGGGGATGGCTAATCGGTATTGGGGAGGGTCTGTCCCACGTCGTCGCTGGAGGTAACAGTTTGAATTTGACCCTAATCGGAACGCTGGTTTCGGGACCACAAATTCGAGTCCAAAAATTTTTAAATATTATATTTTGTGCTAATTATATGTGATTTATGATGTGTGAAAGTTTCGTATGAAAATTTGATCGTTTGTGTGTTGAATTAGACAAAAGGACTTAATCGCGTAAAATGTAAAAGTTGCAAACTATAGTAAAATGTGCTAAATTGATTATGGCTTTTTAATATGGGGTATTAAAAGGGCAATTAGCCCATCTTAAGAGTTAGTGGATGGCATATTGTAATATCCCGGGTTAGGGGCTATTTTGTTGTTGCATGTTATTGCATGTATTAGTGTGCTGTATTGTTGTTTGTGTAGTATCGGGGCTTAATTGTGGGCTAGGAGTGTGCCTGAGTGAATGGGAAAATTTTGGTTTTTGGGTGTTGAGTCAGGGGAGCTGTTGGAGCTGGGGTATAAGAGTTGTCTTTGGTGTTTTATTGCAGAAATGAAGAGCTGGCAAAGTGGCAAGGGGGACGCCACATGGAGCTTGGGTGTGACGCCTTTGTCAAGGGGGAGGTCCTGAGTTCAAGCTGCAGGATCCCCTATTTTTGTCACTCATTTTGGACGGCATGGAGGAAGAGGTTGAGAGCAACTTGAGTTCTACCATGGACTTGGTCAAGTGGTGATTTGGATGGTGGAGAGCAATTAGTGGAAGATGACTTGTTCAAACTTAATTGAAATTGTGGTTGGGAGTGAATAGGGGGATGTGGCCGAATTTGTGGGTGTTGGAGTGGGAGTGTGGACGGTTTGGTATGGGGTTTGGGTAGTGCCGAATGTACCTTGGCATTTTGGGTGTTTTTCGGCAATGAAGCAAGTGGTAAGTCACATTTTCTCTTTTTGTCAAAACAAACCGAAACTCTAAGGGTTTCTCTCATTTTTTTTCTCTTTGAAGCCAAAAGTGCAAACACCTAGTTGCCGAAATTGTTTTGTCCCTCTCAACCTTCTTGGTAGCCGAACACACCTTGTTTTCTTTCTTTCTCTCTTCACCTGTGTAAACCGAAACAAGCTCTCTTTTCCTCTCATAATTCCTTTTACTCTCCTTTAGAAACACCTAGTGCCGAATTCACATTTCCCTCTTAGCCGAATTTCCATTTATTTTCTCCCATTTCTTGAAACACTTGAGCCGAATATCTCTTCAACCATTGACCGAATTCTTTCTTCTCTTAAACCACATCTATTTCTTTTACTATTTTCTTTTCTAGTTTGTAGCCGAATTCAAGGGTGTTAAACACCTAAAGTCGAATTTCCTTTTTCTTCTTTTGAAGTCTTGGCCGAATATCAACTCCTCCTTTTCTCCACTTTTCTTGTGTTCTCTTTTGTGAGTAAGGCCGAATCTCCATTCCCTCCTAGTGTGGTGTTGGCCGAATCTTTGTTGGTGTTGGGGTAAGTGTTTGGCCGAATGGCCATGTCCATCTTCTCTAGTTCTATATTGAATTTGGTTGGATTAAAAGCTTATGTTTGGTGGTGGTTGGAAGGATATTAACCTGTTGTTAATCATCTTGTGTTAGGGTCTTTGGATATTGAAAAGTAGCCAAGAAGAGTCTTCAACCCTTTGAACCGATTGGTAGGCAGTGATTGTGGTAAGTGATTGGTATTATCATTGATCGTTCAATCGTTTGATCTCGATTGAGTCAAGATTATTAAGGTTTAACTGTTTTCTTTTAGGGGTGGTCAATTGTTGGAAGGAGAACCACTGTTGGTTCGAGGGTTGGTTGGAAACCAAACCATTCACAAGAGTAAGGTAAGGGTTCGATATTAACCCCTTTGGTTTGTTAGCATTGGCCGAATGTTGTAGATGCCTAACCCCTATGTTTGGTCGATTCTAGGAGCAAGTAATCAAGGGACTTAGATCGTTTTCGTTGGGATTTTTAGACTCGTATTTACCAGGTGTGTAACTAACACACCCATACTTAGTGATATTATTATTAATCCTGTTTGCCTATTAAAATCATGGCAGTTTGATGGATTGATATGATACCCTTTTTGGGTATGATCTTGGACTCGGGTAAGTCAGTATTATTATTATGAGTTTGCTGATGATCTATATGATACCATGGCTATGGATATATGTGATATGGGATATGAGGTTAAACATATTAGCATGGTATGCATGACTTGTATGATATGCATGATCACATGAGTATGGTATGTTGATGAGTGATATGAGTGGAGGGGGCAGTGATATTTTGTGCTGACGAGCACCAGTGTTTTGGTAACACACTTTGTGACTTTGGGTCACCAGAGGTTTGGCACCTCCAGAGGTTTGGCACCTCATTGCGACTCGTCCCTGTGGTTTGACACCACAGTGGGTTGGCCTCACTTGAGACATGGGATCGTCTGCTAGTGATTTGGTATCACACGATGGGTTGGCCCCATCACTCGATTATTGTGACTACGGTCACCAGTGGTTTGGTACCTCATTTGTGTCTTTGGGACACCAGAGGTTTGGCACCTCATTGCGACTCGTCCCTGTGGTTTGACACCACCGTGGGTTGGCCCCACTTGAGATATGGGATCGTCTGCTAGTGATTTGGTATCACACGATGGGTTGGCCCCATCAATCGATTTGTGACTTTGGTCACCAGTGATTTGGTATCACAATCGTGTCTTTGGGACACCAGTGGTTTGGCACCACATTGACGGATATTGTGTCTTTGGGACACCAGTGTTTTGGTAACACATTGTGACTATATGTCACCAGTGGTTTGGCACCACCAGTGGGTTGGTACCACACGGGGTAGAAAAGGCGATACGGATGGTTAGGATCGGGTTGCATTAATTATGTTGCTATGTATGATGTGTGTTAGCATGTTGTTTTACCGGGAGCGGGATTTACGCACTGAGTCATTCGACTCACCCTCTCCTTTGACATTTCAGGTGACTCGTAGACGCGGACATGGAGCCGGGATGGACTCGGGGTACTCATGCCATGTTTAATAAAGTTCCACTCAGACTCTACCATTTGGGTACTTTCGTTTAATTACTTTAATTTGGGTTATATTTTGGATTGTAAAAGGCCTTTAAATTATGTTTTATGATGTTTTTGCTTTAAGATAGGTTTTTAACATGCTTTAACAAAATAAGTTGGTATGAAATTTTACTAAAACTTGGACGTCTTCAAAACTGTAACGCAATGTATTTTCAATTATACCATCGGGTATTAAACTATGTTTTAATATTAAGTAAACTCAAAGGATTTTCAATTCAAACTCGATTTTCTACCAAGTTAAAAATGTTTTAAGTAACACTAAGAAACTATTGAAGTTTTAAATGAAATCAACTCGCTTTTAACTACACTTATTGGTTAAGTTTTCAAAATTTCCGGGTTGCAAATACACCATTTGATTTCAAACAAGTCTACTCAAATTTTCTTCCAATACACTATGTTCTCACCCAGCTTTTAAACGAAAAATCTAACCTCTCAAAAATGTTTTTCCCCGTAACATACCAGATTCGGACGTGGTGTCTTGTCCGGGTTTGGGGTGTTACACATATACCAAGATTAACCTTAGTATTATTGTTTTTATATTAAAGTATAAAGGTTAATTTAGTAATCAAATAATTACTTAATATATATGTTAATTAAAACACAAAAATAAGCATGTTTGTTTCATCTTTCTCTTGGCCGAATGCATGCAATTGAAGAAGTGAGAAAAGCCAAACTAAGTTCGGCATATATCAAGCTTAATTAGGCATGAATTTTAGCTCGGTTTTTGTTAATTTTTACGTTTTTGAGATCGTTGCTTAGAGTATTAGCTGACCCATGCTGAAATTTTGATATAAACACATGAATGATGTTCGGCCATTGACATGTTCTTATGATTTTTGATGTTTGATGATTTTATTTAAAAGTTATGATATAGATTAACAAGTTTTGAATTGGAAATTTTGGTAAATTTGACCATTTAGGACTAAATTGAAAAGAATAAATTTTTGGAAGGGTTCAATTGCAAGATAAATGAAATGTATGCATTTGTATAGGTATATGGAACATTCGGCCCTTGATATGTATAACCAAATTAGGTGTATTTTGTGTTTTGTACAAATTGGACTAATTTGTTAAAGTGTGAAACATTAGGGGTAAAATGATAAATTGCCCATTTATGTGTTTTGGGACTAAATTGAGATGAAATGTGCTTGAATAAGCTAAATTTTAATGTGTTTAGCTCAAGAGCAAAGAAAAATGGATTTGGATCGGGCAAAGGCGAAGGTTATCGAATAGCTGGTCTACGTTGTCCGTCGATAGTTGAGGTAAGTCTTTAAGCAGTTATATATCGAAAATTACCTACATACTCTAATAAATATTGAAAATTGAAATGTTGGGAATGTATATATGAAGTTGCCGAATGTGAATTGTATAATGTTGAGTTGGTTTTATTTATGTAATGTGAATAAGTTTACTTGAAATTGATATATGATAGAACTATGAAAAATAAGTGATACGTGTGGTTGTGGCATTAAGAAATGTATACGGAATGGTTAACTATATTGACATTCGGGTTTAATGCCTAGCAGGCCTTGTGCCACTGACCTATATCTGGCTTAATGGCTAGCAGGCCTTGTGCCGGTGAATATAATCGGGCTTATTGCCTAGCAGGCTAAATGTCGGTGTTTAAATCTCAGACCTCTGGTCTAGCAGGCTCAATGCCGGTGTGTAATTCGGGCTTTAATGCCTAGCAGGCTTAATGCCGGGGATATGCTATAAATGGAGAATCTGTGAGTCAAACAAGGTGAGAGATATTGAATGCTATGTACTAGAAGCTCGGGTAATAGTTAGCCTACTATATTAGTAAGGGATGAAGTAAGTTAGTTTATTATCGTTTTAGTTAAGTATGATGTGATGAATGGATGATTCAATAAGTATTTTATTTTGTGATATTAAGCTTATCATTGATGGGTATGAACATTATATATATGTGAAATTGAGATATATATGTATATTACATTGAATATTCGGTTATAAATGGAAAGATTAATGATAAAAGAGTTTGGAAGTGTTTGCATATGTGTACAAATAGGAATATGAGCTCGATATCTATGATGTGTTCATTTCACTTGGAATATACGAATAAATATGATAGTTATATGAATTGATGATGTATATGTTCATGGTAATAAGGTGTTAATATTTAGGTCAAGGGTACTGGTAGTATTCGGCTAGGTATAATTCACATATTGAAATGTTTATTTTCAATGCCATAAGCCTGAAGATTAAAATGTTTAAATGTATGATTATTATGTTAATATATTTGCTTCAGACTTACTAAGCTAGTAAGCTTATTCCGTGTGTGTTTATTATGATGTTTTATAGATTTTGGTGAAGCTATGGGCTCAGAGGATCATCAGAGAAGTCAACCACACTATCAACTCTTTTGGTACTCATAAACTTAGTTTTGATTCGAAAGGCATGTATAGGCTAGACTAAGTTGTAAAACCAATGGTATTTAATCTTGTATATAAATATAGCCTTGCGAAAATGGCTATTTCTTTTGGTTAAGCTTCACTTATATGTTTTGGTATAATGGTTTGTTCAAAATGCTAATGGATGTTTACAATCGGTTGTAGTTTAAATTAGGTATGAAATGTGAATATATGATATAGGTGTTATGTGTTCGGTTTGAAAAACTTGACCTTGGGTTGTCATATGCCAAACAGGGTTGTTGCGGTTATGTTGTGTGTTTGGTCTTGATCAAGGTGAACTTATGAGCTACTTGTATAACATGGTTTATGAATACTAGTTGAGTTAGACATGTGTTTCGGCAATATGGTAAATAATGTATGCTTGATGTGTTTAGTAATAATAAATGAAGTTATGTTTAAGTGAACTTGGTTACGTGATATTTATGATCTTATAATGAGACATGTATATGAAAGTTGGCTTTATAGATCCAATTGTTAATGGTAAGAAAAGTATAAGTGTTTCTTGGTTGGTTAGTTACGTGTTAAATTGAAAGGTGAAATTAAATGTTCGGTCAAGATGTGACTTTGGTATGCTTGCATATGTAATTGCTGTTAAAACAGTAATAATGGTTCGGTTGGGTTAATATGCATATGTATATGTATCATAGTAGTCTGAATGAAAATCAGATTATGTGACATGAGTTTTGAATTATGTTTGGTATATGTTATAAAATGACATTGGTTGGGATATGGTATAAATGTGTGTATATATATATATATATATATATTTATATATGTCATGAAAGTTTAAGTCATATGATGCAGACATTTGTATGTACTACGTTCCAGAAATAAAATTAATTGTACCGTATTTAATTTAATAGATCATCATGTTAAATGAATTAGTAGAGTTCCAATTTGCCTGTGTTGAATTCAATTGAACATCTATTCGGAATTGAGTTTAGTTTGGTAATGCCTCATAACCCTAATCCGACGACGGGTACGGGTTAGGGGTGTTACATTTTTTTGGTATCAGAGCTTACGGTTTAGTCAATTCTAGGACTACCGTAGCGCGTGAGAGTCTAGCTATACATGCCTTTATTATATATACAATAGTGTGGTGACTTCTGACATTTCAAACTATGTTTTATATAGTAAATGGATCCTGACAGAGCTATAGCGGATGATGTAGAGAGTGTAGCGCCTGATCGCGCACGTGGGTCAGCTTCGGTAGACTCTCCACCTGTCTTGGGTAGCCATGAGGGGGAGGCTAAGAAAGCCTTCTACCAGATGATGATTGAATGGTTTACCCAATTTATTCAGACTAACCCAACTATACAACAACCTCCACCCCCGAATAATCCAACTCCGGTACCTTTAGCACCTCCGATGATAGATCTAATGAGATCTAGTAGGCCTCCTGTTGATAAAATCAGGAAATATGAGGTCGAAGAATTTAAAGCTAATGATGATGATGATGCAGAGCGAGCTGAGATGTGTTTTGATAACACTATTCGGGTACTTGATGAGCTATCCTGTACTCCAGATGAATGCCTGAAGTGTGCTATATCTTTACTACGGGACATTGCATATCACTGGTGGAATACACTAGTATCAGTGGTTCTGAAAGAAAAAGTGACTTGGGATTTCTTCCAGATTGAGTTCCGTAAGAAATATATCAGTTAGAGATTCATCGATCAGAAACGAAAAGAATTCCTAGAACTGAAATAGGGTCGCATGACTGTGACTGAGTATGAGCGCAAGTTTATCAGATTGAGCCGATATGCCCGAGTGTGTGTATCAACTGTAGCCATTATGTGCAAAAGATTCGAAGACGGTTTGAATGAAGATATAAAGTTGCTAGTTGGCATACTTGAAATCGAAGGGTTCGTGGTACTTGTTGAACGAGCTTGCAAAGCTGAAGAGCTTGGAAAATCGAAAAGAAAGGCTGAAATGGAAGCTATAGACACTCGTAAAAGATCATCGAGTAAGATTTTCCATTCTGTATCTAAAAAATTCAAAGATGACTTTGACTGACATAAAGCTACTTCAGACATGTCTAGACGAGATCGACCTCCAGTGGGTTCCCGAGCTACTTCGATGGCCAGTGTTGGTAATGCCCAGCAAAATTGAGTTGAATGCAAGCATTGTGGTAAATGGCATTCTGGGAGTTGTAGATTCCGTGATTGGTCCTGCTTTAAATGTGGATCGTCAGATCATTTTATCAGAGAGTGCCCAATGTTAGCCGAGCAAAATACGGCCCAGAATATCAGATCGAGTAATGTGTCAGTGCGAGGCAGACCACCTAGGCATTCGGGAACTGTAAGTGGCAGTTAGAAAGGAACCAAAGACACTGCAGTTCGATCGGAGGCTCATGCACCGGCTAGAGCCTATGCTATACGTGCCAGAGAGGATGCTTCTTCGATAGATATTATCACTGGTACTTTCACTCTTTATGATACTACTGTGATTGCATTGATTGATCCTGGTTCGACTAATTCATATGTGTGTGAAACTTTAGTATCCAGTAAGACTCTACCTGTTGAGTCTACTGAGTTTGTGATCCGTTTGGCCAACCCTTTGGGTCGATGTGTACTTGTTCATAAAGTGTGTAAAGGTTTCCCATGATGATTCGGGATTCCTGCTTTCTAGCTGATTTAATGTTGTTGCCTTTCAACGAGTTCAACATAATTTTGGGAATGGACTGGTTAACCTTACATGATGCTGTGGTAAATTGCAAAAGAAAGATTATTGATTTGAGATGTCAGAGCGGTGATATCATCCGGATTGAATCTAATGACCTGAATGGATTACCGGCAGTAATATCCTCGATGTTAGCTCGTAAGTATGTGAGAAAAGGATGTGAAGCTTACTTGGCCTATGTGTTGGATAATAAAGTGTCTAAAAGGCAGATTGAATCCGTACCAGTTGTGTGTGAATACCCAGATGTGTTTCCTGAAGAATTACCAGGTTTACCACCTGTTCAAGAGATTGAGTTTGGCATCGAATTAGTATCGGGGACGACTCCGATTTCAATAGCACCGTACCGGATGGCACCTACTGAGTTGAAAGAGTTGAAAGCACAGTTGCAAGAGTTGACAGATAGGGGCCTTGCACGACCCAGTTTCTCTGCTTAGGGTGCACCAGTTCTATTTGTGAAAAAGAAAGATGGGACTATGCAAATGTGTATTGATTATCGGCAACTAAGTAAAGTGACGATAAAGAATAAATACCTGTTGCCTCGAATTGATGACTTGTTTGACCAGTTGACAGGGGCTTCAGTGTTTTCGAAGATAGATCTGAGATCGGGTTATTATCAGTTGCGAGTCAGAGATTCTGATGTGCCAAAGACTGCATTTCGAACGAGGTACAAACATTTTGAGTTTCTAGTTATGCCTTTTGGACTTTACTAATGCACCTGCTGTTTTTATGGATTTGATGAATTAGATTTTCAGACAGTATTTGGATCGGTTTGTGGTAGTGTTTACAGATGATATCCTGATCTACTCCAGAGATGAAACCGAACATGCTGAGCATTTGAGATTGGTTCTACAAACTTTGCGAGATCAACAGTTGCATGCAAAGTTTAGTAAGTGTGAATTCTGGATGAATGAAGTCAGTTTCTTGGGTCATGTTGTTTCAGCGTCAGGCAGTCGGGTTGATCCGAACAAAATATCGGTTATACTTAATTGGAAGCCACCAAAGAATGTTTCTAAAATTCGAAGCTTTCTGGGACTTGCTGGATACTACAGATGATTAGTGAAAGGTTTTTCTATGATAGCCACACCTATGACAAAGCTACTACAGAAAGATGTCAAGTTCGAGTGGACGGAAAAATATCAGAAAAGTTTTGATCAGTTGAAAGCTCTTTTGACCGAAGCTCCAGTATTAATTCCGCCTGAATCGGGTAAAGAATTTGTTGTGTACAGTGATGCTTCTTTGAATGGTTTGGGTTGCGTCTTAATGCAAGAAGGCAAAGTAGTAGCCTATGCTTCGAGGCAGTTGAAGCCTCATGAAAGAAATTATCCGACTCATGATCTGGAATTAGCAGCCATTGTT
This sequence comes from Gossypium australe, assembly GCA_005393395.2. NCBI lineage: Eukaryota > Viridiplantae > Streptophyta > Magnoliopsida > Malvales > Malvaceae > Gossypium > Gossypium australe. The sequence goes on from CM016623.1 coordinate 102,499,709, forward strand.
TTCGCGTTGAAAGTTTGGAGTCATTACTTATTCGGTGAGAAATGTCATGTTTATTCAGATCACAAAAGTCTGAAGTATTTGATGACTCAGAAAGACCTGAACTTGAGACAACGCAGATGGTTAGAGCTGTTGAAAGATTATGAATTGGTGATTGATTACCATCCGGGGAGAGCCAACGTTGTTGCGTATGCCTTAAGTCAAAAATCATTGTTTGCTCTTCGTGCGTTGAACGCACATATGGTTATGTCTGGTGATGGTTCGATCATAACCGAGTTGAAGGCAAAACCATTGTTTATTCAGCAAATTTGTGATGCACAGAAAGTTGATAAAGATATGATTGCTACACGAGCTCAGTGTGGAAATGATGCAGAGTCAGAGTTTCGAATTGATGAAAATGATTGTTTGAACTTCAAAGGCCGAATATCTGTTCCAAGGAATGTGGATTTGATTCAGACGATTTTGAACGAGGCTCATAATAGTCGATTGTCGGTACATCCGGGTAGCACAAAAATTTATAATGATTTGAAACAGTTCTATTGGTGGCCTGGCATGAAACGAGATATATCTGAATTTGTTTCAAAGTGTTTAACTTGTCAGTAAGTAAAAGCCGAGCATCAACTACCTTCTGGGTTACTTCAGCTGATCATGATACCTGAATGGGGATGGGATAGAATTACTGTGGATTTTGTATCTGGTTTGCCTACGACACCGAGCAAGAAAGATGCAGTCTGGGTTATAGTGGATAGATTGACTAAATCAGCTCACTTTGTTCCAGTTCGTACGGACTATTCGCTCGATAAACTTGCTGAGATGTATGTATCTCAAATTGTGAGATTACATGGTGTTCCGAGTTCCATTGTTTCAGACAGAGACCCGAGATTCACATTGCATTTTTGGAAGAAGTTACAAGATGCTTTAGGTACTAAACTCCATTTTGGCACAGCCTTCCATCCGCAGACTGACGGTCAGTCTGAACGAACCATTCAGATACTTGAGGACATGTTGAGATGTTGCGTCCTTAAGTTTGAAGGTACGTGGGAAAGATACTTACCTTTGATTGAATTTGCTTAAAATAACAGTTTTCAATCTAGTATCAAAATGGCACCATACGAGGCCCTTTATGGCCGCAAGTGTCGTACACCGTTGTATTGGACTGAGCTCAGTGAAAACAAAATATACGGGGTTGATTTGATTAAAGAGACTGAACAGAAATTGGCTATAATCAGAGATAGTTTGAAAGCTGTCTCGGATCGTCAAAAGTCCTATGCTGATTTGAAACGTAAAGACATTGAGTTTCAAGTCGGAGATCAGGTATTTTTGAAAGTTTCACCGTGGAAGAAAGTACCTCGATTTGGTCGAAAAGGCAAGCTAAGTCTGAGATTCATCGGACCGTATGAGATTATCGAACGTATCGGGCCTGTTGCTTATAGACTGAAGTTGCCATCTGAATTAGAAAAGATACACAATGTGTTCTATGTTACGATGCTCCGTAGTTATCGGTCAGACCCATCACATGTGATTCCTCCATCCGAAATTGAAATCCGATCCGATATGACGTATGAGGAGGAACCGATCCGAATTTTAGCTCGAGAAATGAAAGAGTTGAGAAACAAGAAAATTTCGTTAGTGAAAGTATTATGGAATCAACACGGAGTAGAAGAGGCTACGTGGGAGCCTGAGAATTCACTGAGGCAACAATATCCGACTTTGTTTAACGGTAAGATTTTCGGGGACTCTCTAAGGGGGAGAGTTGTAACAGTCTGAATTTGATCCTAATCGGAACGGTGGTTTCGGGACCACGAATCCGAGTCCGAAAATTTTTAACTATTATATTTTGTGCTAATTATATGTGATGTATGATGTGTGAAAGTTTCATATGAAAATTTGATCATTTTTATGTTTAATTAGACAAAAGGACTTAATCGTGTAAAATGTAAAAGTTGCAAACTGTTGTAAAATGTGCTAAATTGATTATGACTTTTTAATATGGGGTATTAAAAGGGAAATTAGCCCATCTTAAGAGTTAGTGGACGGCATATACCAAGATTAACCTTAGTATTATTGTTTTTATATTAAAGTATAAAGGTTAATTTAGTAATCAAATAATTACTTAATATATGTGTTAATTAAAACACAAAAATAAGCATGTTTGTTTCATCTTTCTCTTGGCCGAATGCATGCAATTGAAGAAGTGAGAAAAGCCAAACTAAGTTCGGCATATATCAAGCTTAATTAGGTATGAATTTTAGCTCGGTTTTTGTTAATTTTTATGTTTTTGAGATCGTTGCTTAGAGTATTAGCTGACCCGTGCTGAAATTTTGATATAAACACATGAATGATGTTCGGCCATTGACATGTTCTTATTATTTTTGATGTTTGATGATTTTATTTAAAAGTTATGATATAGATTAACAAGTTTTGAATTGGAAATTTTGGTAAATTTGACCATTTAGGACTAAATTGAAAAGAATAATTTTTTGAAAGGTTCAATTGCAAGATAAATGAAATGTATGCATTTGTATAGGTATATGGAACAATCGGCCCTTGATATGTATAACCAAATTAGGTGTATTTTGTGTTTTGTACAAATTGGACTAATTTGTTAAAGTGTGAAACATTAGGGGTAAAATGGTAAATTGCCCATTTATGTGTTTTGGGACTAAATTGAGATGAAATGTGCTTGAATAAGCTAAATTTTAGTGTGTTTAGATCAAGAACAAAGAAAAACGGATTTGGATCGGGGAAAGGCGAAGGTTATCGAATAGCTGGTCTACGTTGTCCGTCGATAGTCGAGGTAAGTCTTTAAGCAGTTATATGTCGGAAATTACCTACATACTCTAATAAATATTGAAAATTGAAATGTTGTGAATGTATATATGAAGTTACCGAATGTGAATTGTATAATGTTGAGTTGGTTTTATTTATGTAATGTGAATAAGTTTACTTGAAATTGATATATGATAGAATTATGAAAAATAAGTGATACATGTGGTTGTGGCATTAAGAAATGTGTATGGAATGGTTAACCATATTGACATTCGGTTTTAATGCCTAGCAAGCCTTGTGCCGGTGACCTATATCGAGCTTAATGGCTAGCAGGCCTTGTGCCAGTGAATATAATCGGGCTTATTGCCTAGCAGGCTAAATGCCGGTGTTTAAATCTCGGACCTCTGGTCTAGCAGGCTCAATGCCGGTGTGTAATTCGGGCTCTAATGTCTAGCAGGCTTAATGCCAGTGATATGCTATAAACGGAGAATCCGTGGATCAAACAAGGTGAGAGATATTGAATGCTATGTGCTGGAAGCTCGGGTAAGAGTTAGCCTACTATATTAGTAAGGGATGAAGTAAGTTAGTTTATTATCGTTTTAGTTAAGTATGATGCGATGAAGTGGATGATTCAATAAGTATTTTATTTTGTGATATTGAGCTTATCATTGATGGGTATGAACATTATATATATGTGAAATTAAGATATATATGTATATTACATTGAAGATTCGGTTATAAATAGAAAGATTAATGGTAAAAGAGTTTGGAAGTGTTTGCATATGTGTACAAATAGGAATATGAGATCGATATCTATGGTGTGTTCATTTGACTTGGAATATACGAATAAATATGATAGTTATATGAATTGAAGATGTATATGTTCATGGTAATAAGGTGTTAATATTTAGGTTAAGGGTATTGGTAGTATTCGGCTAGGTATAATTTACATATTGAAATGTTTACATTCAATGCCATAAGCCTGAAGATTAAAATGTTTAAGTGTATGATTATTATGTTAATATATTTGCTTGAGACTTACTAAGCTAGTAAGCTTATTACGTGTGTGTTTATTGTGATGTTTTATAGATATTGGTCAAGCTATAGGCTCAGAGGATCATCAGAGAAGTCAACCACACTATCATCTCTTTTGGTACTCATAAACTTAGTTTTGATTCGAAAGGCATGTATAGGCTAGACTAAGTTGTAAAACCAATGGTATTTAATCTTGTATATAAATATAGCCTTGCGAAAATGGCTATTTCTTTTGGTTAAGCTTCACTTATATGTTTTGGTATAATGGTTTGTTCAAAATGCTAATGGATGTTTATATCGGTTGTAGTTTAAATTAGGTATGAAATGTGAGTATATGATATAGGTGTTATGTGATCGGTTTGAAAAACTTGACCTTGGGTTCTCATATGCAAAACAGGGTTGTTGCGGTTATGTTGTGTGTTTGGTCTTGATCAAGGTGAACTTATGAGCTACTTGTATAACATGCTTTATGAATACTAGTTGAGTTAGACATGTGTTTCGGTAATATGGTAAATAATGTATGCTTGATGTGTTTAGTAATAATAAATGAAGTTATGTTTAAGTGAACTTGGTTATGTGATATTTATGATCTTATAATGAGACATGTATATGAAAGTTGGCTTTATAGATCCAATTGTTAATGGTAAGAAAAGTATAAGTGTTTCTTGGTCGGTTAGTTACGTATTAAATTGAAAGGTGAAATTAAATGTTCGGTCAAGATGTGACTTTGGTATGCTTGCATATGTAATTGCTGTTAAAACAATAATAATGGTTCGGTTGGGTTAATATGCATATGTATATGTATCATGGTAGCCTGAATGAAAATCAGATTATGTTACATGAGTTTTGAATTATGTCTGGTATATGTTATAAAATGACATTGGTTGGGATATGGTATAAATGTGTATATATATATATATATATATATATATGTCATGAAAGTTTAAGTCATATTATGCAGACATTTGTATGTATTAAGTTCCAGAAATAAAATTCGTTGTACCTTATTTAATTTAATAGATCATGATGTTAAATGAATTAGTAGAGTTCACATTTGCCTGTGTTGAATTGAATTGAACATCTATTCGGAATTGAGTTTAGTTTGGTAATGCCTCATAACTCTAATCCGGCGACGGGTACGGGTTAGGGGTGTTACATTTGTTTGGTATCAAAGCTTACAGTTTAGTCGATTCTAGGACTACCGTAGCGTGTGAGAGTCTAGCTATACATGCCTTTATTATATATACGATAGTGTGGTGACTTCTGACATTTCAAACTGTGTTTTATATAGTAAATGGATCGTGACAGAGCCGTAGCGGATGATGTAGAGAGTGTAGCGCCTGATCGCGCACGTGGGTCAGCGCCGGTAGACTCTCGACCTGTCTCAGGTAGCCATGAGGGGGATGCTAAGCAAGCCTTCTACCAGATGATGAATGAATGGTTTACCCAATTTATTCAGACTAACCCGGCTATACAACAACCTCTAGCCCTGAATAATCCAACTCCGGTACCTTCAGCACCTCCGATGATAGATCCGATGAGATCTAGTAGGCCTCCTGTTGATAAAATCAGGAAATATGGGGCCAAGTATTCAAAGCTAATGATGATGATGACGCAGAGAGAGTTGAGATGTGCCTAACACTATTCGGGTACTTGATTAGCTATCCTGTATTCCAGATGAATGCCTGCAGTGTACTATATCTTTACTACGGGACACTGCATATCACTGGTGGAATACACTAGTATTAGTGGTTCCGAAAGGAAAAGTGACTTGGGATTTCTTTCAGATCGAGTTCCGTAAGAAATATATCAGTCAGAGATTCATCGATCAGAAACGAAAAGAATTCCTAGAACTGAAACAGGGTCGCATAACTGTGACTAAGTATGAGCGGAAGTTTGTCAGATTGAGTCGATATGCCCAAGAGTGTGTATCAACTGAAGCCATTATGTGCAAAAGATTCGAAGACGGTTTGAATGAAGATATAAAGTTGCCAGTTGGCATACTTGAAATCAAAGAGTTTGTGGAACTTGTTGAATGAGCTTGCAAAGCTAAAGAGCTTGGAAAAGAGAAAAGAAAGGCTGAAATGGAAGCTAGAGACACTCGTAAAAGATCATCGAGTAAGATTTTCCATTCTGTATCTAAAAAGTTCAAAGATGACTTTGGCTGACATAAAGCTACTTCAGACATGTCTAGACGAGATCAACCTCTAGTGGGTTCTCGAGTTACTTCTGTAACAGCCCCAAACCCGGCCCATTCACTACGACCGAATTTGGTTATGTCACTGGGAAAAGACGGTTGAAACAAAATCTTCTGCACTTTTGGATAAACCTTGAAAAAAATTAACTTTTGAAAACCTTGTTCATTTATTACCTTATGAAAAACTTTGAAGTTATAATTTAGCTGAATTAGAAAAGCTTTATTAAACATATTCTTCATAAATAGGTTGCTAGGATTAAATTCATTTTCACATAGCAATTTAATTTAAATAAACCATAGTTAAAGTAATACCAAAAACATAAAATGGCCTTATTACAACCCAACAATTCAAGTAAAGTATTTATATCAAAATCAATCATGAAATAATTGAACATCATCTTCGGCATGGGCCACCTTGTCCTCTCCGATCCCGGTCCAGCTTTATGCACTACCTGAAATGGTTAAAGGAAAAAGGTGAGTCACCAAGACTCAGTGTGCTACCCTTTTTCCCGGATTAGCAAAATATCATACACAATCATATACATTATCAACATGCGTCCAAATAATATGCACCCAATCCTAACCATCCATACACCTTTTCTACCCCGTGTGGTACCAAACCACTGGTGGTGCCAAACCACTGGTGACGTACAGTCACAGATGTGATGCCAAATCACTGGAGGTGCCAAACCTCTGGTGTCCGAAGACACGATATCCGCCAATGTGGTGCCAAACCACTGGTGTCCCAAAGACACGATTGTGATACCAAATCACTGGTGACTGAAGTCACAAATCAATTGATGGGGCCAACCCATCGTGTGATACCAAATCACTGGCGTCAATCCCTCAATACCGCCTTGTGGGGCCAACCCACTGTGGTGTGAAACCACGGGGACGAGACGCTGAGGTGCCAAACCTCTGGAGGTGCCAAACCTCTGGTGACCCAAAGTCACAAAGTTGTGTTACCAAAACACTGGTGCTCGTCAGCACAAAATATCACTGCCCCGTCCACTCGTACAACCCCCATCAACCACTAATATGCATTTTAACAGAAATATATATATCATGCTTATTTAGCAACATACATATTGTTTATCCACAATCAAGTATTATAGCACACATATCAGATCTCCTATGCTTGCCAAAAGCATCAACATAACAACTCATAGCAAATACATCATGCTTACCAAAAGCATCACAACAGGGACTTACCTGACCCTTTGCCTCATACCTTAATGGTATCTCATCCATCTTCCATGGATCCAAACATACATATCATATGTATAAAGATACAATAACAGCTAAGTGTTTATAGGTACACAATATCACAAACACATATATTACTAAAAGTGTGTGAAAGTACACACGATATAATAAGCACATAAATCACTAGAAGAGTGTGTGTGAGTACACACCTGCAAGCCATAACCGAAGAACCAACTAAGACCCTTGATCCTCTTGCTCCTAAAACCCGATTTGGTTTCCTACCAAATCTCGAGCCAAGCAGTGGTTCCTCTGACAATCGGCCTTCCCCTAACACATAAACAATTAGTCTCACAAACCGAAACTAAAAGAAATAAGCCAACATCCAACCTCTTACCACCACCTACCAATTGCTTATCCAAAGATAATGCTTCACTTGATCGCCACCACAATCCTATAACGAAATAATTACCAAAAGAGATTAATATCCTTCCAAATAAATGCCAAAAACCCACTCTAACCTTATAGATGTCGACAGAGAACAGAGGATAGTCCATAAGCATTCGGCCTTACCCTTTTACCTTCGCCAACGATTGGAGACGATGTCCAAAGTGATCCACACCACACTTAATAATCGGCCACGAAGAAAACCAAAAAGGAGAAGAGCACTTCGGCACATCAATAGCAGAGATTGAAGGTAAAACGATTGAGATGTGGTTCGAGAAGAAAAGAGGAATCAGCAAAGGGGAGATTAGAAATGGAAGAGAACAACATTCGGCTTTGCAAGAAAGAAAAGAAGAAGAAAGCTATGGGAAAGTAAGTGTTTCGGCCAAGGGTTAGAAGAAAGCAATAGAGTAAAATGACAAAAACCAAGTTTCTTTGTATTCAAAGAACAATCGGCCACAACAACATCAAAAGAACAAATGTAACTTTCGGCAAAGTGATGGTTACTATGGATTTCGATATAAAATGAAAAACAAAGAGAGTGACACCTATTAAAAATTCGGCTTTGGCACCTAAACACAAGCTGGCCGAAAGTCACCAAAAATGCTAGCCAACAAATGTTATTCTCCCCCCTTAACTTCTCCAAAAACCGGCCACATACCCCCCTTGAAGACTCCCACAATCGGCCACCTCCTAGAAATACTCCAAGCCACAAATTCAATTACCTTTGAATTAAACAAATCCCTTATTATTTTATCCACATTTTATCCCTTTATCAAATCAAAACAACAACCATCATCTCTAATTTAAACTAACTAAAATAATCTATAATTATCTAAAATAATAAAATAATAAAAGCCACCCACCAGCCGAATTCAAAAGAAAATAAACACTAATCTAATCTAATTGGGACTCCCATGTGCCGTCCAACACCCTCAAGTATGCTGCCCAAAAAGAATAAAGACGAACCCCAAAATGCAATTCCCTGGATTCGAACCGCTGCACACCTCTCCTTCAAAGCCCCAGGCCACTCGGCCACTTGATTTTTATGCCATAAAGCCACACCATTTAATCTTTAAACCCTTCCTACTCCAGCCCATAACCACCTAAAAATAAATCACGCCCAAAATGCTGCTCCAGCCCTCGAACCCGCGCCCTATCACTCGTCCAGCGCCTAAGTGCCGCACGAGCACCACCTGGACCAGCTGTTTCTTGTGCCAAAAATGCGCCCCAGCTCTTTTAAGGCTTCCACCCCTGTAGCGCCATAATCCAAAAAAAAAAAATACTAAAACCACCTGCTACCTCTTGGACTCGAACCCAAGCCCTCAATGGCGCTACTTCCAGCCCCCCTTAAGCAGCGCGTACAGCCACTTTGCCAGTGCCATTCTTGTGCCATAAATTACCGAAAAATATACTTAAGGCCTCCCTTGGCCCGATTCCCTTTTCCACTAAAAATCCAAAATTTTTTTCAAAGCCTTCCTTTCATCCAAACAGTTTTAGAACCTCTAAAACTCATCCAAGGACTCTCAAAAACCTACTAACCCTTGATTTACACACAACCAGCATAGCCCCTAAACCAGGGTGTTACAATTCTACCCTCCTTAAATAATTTCGTCCTCGAAATTACTTGGCTAGACTAACGGTTCACGTTCTAATTCTCCAAACTTACTCTATCGCTGCGCACTCTGATCTCCAAGAGCTAACTCCTTCCTAGGCATACTTTCTAAGTCTATACCCAAGGTTCCAAATACCTTACTAGCAACCAAACAACAGCCACCAAATACCCAAGGTTCCAGATACTCTACTAACAATATAACCACTGCCACAACAGCCATCAAAACAATAAAGAAATTCCAACCAAGAGAAGCTTACCCGCTGACACATCCGGCACATCACTATCCTCTTTCCGACGAACCAGAGCTTCACGACCTCGACCGGAACCATTTCCTCCATGGTTCGGACCACGACCTCTCGGCGCTTGCTGACCATCTCTGCCAGGCTACGCAAAGCCTTGACCCACTGTCCGAGTCCTTTTCGGATCCAGGGGACAATGCTTAACCAGATGAGACTTGGACTGGCATCTGAAACACTCTCGAACACGATTCCAACACTCGCCCACGTGATACCTTCCGCACTGAGCACACGGACGATCTGGATTCCCAGCAACTGACTTAGAAACACGAGCAGATGTCCTGACTCTCGGTCTTTTCTGAGACCTTTCAAACGATTCCGACGATCCCGAGCTCCTTTCGTCCCGATTCCTTATTCTATCTCCATTCTGCCTTCCAGTCCTTCTGACTTCCTCGGCTATCGGAGCTTCTTCCACGAAAATAGCGATACCACTGACCACATTGGCTCCTGTCACTCGCTCAAGCACCCGCAGCATAGCCTGTGATACTGCGCTACCTCCTCCGGTCTGATCCTGCTGCTCAGCCTCAACAGCTGGTGACGGCGACATATTGCTCTCTGACCCAGCCGGTTCCGACACTGCCATCCTGCCCCTACCACGTCCACGAGAATTGCGATCACGCCCCCTAGAACTCATATCTAGCGCCTCGATTTAATCTGATTAAGAGTTTTATGCATTAGAAATTCTTGTTTCACTGTTTTATCCATGAGCAATTTTATGAAAAGAGGTTTCCTAGAGAAGTTCTTTCGAGCAATCAAGTTTCATACCCTACCCAAGGGTAATTTCATCATTTTCCTATAGGGGTATTTCTGTAATAACTCAGGATCAATTTTGAAAATAGTTTTCCAACTTCAAAACTTACAAAATCTCAGGGGTCATCTTGAAAATTTTGTTTTCAAACCAGGTGTGTTGCAAAAATTCCAGAAATCGAGGTTGTCTCAGTAATTTTAGAAATCAGGGGCATTTTCGTAAATTCTCCAAATCGGAATATCACAATATTTCACAAAATAAGATTTTCTGATCTTTGGCCAGATAAGAATATTTCAGTAAAATCGAGAGAAATCTAAAAATTTAGAGACCAAGGGCATTTTGGTAATTTTCTCAACCAAGGGTATTTTCGTAAATTTTCACAAACCCGGGTATCTTAATATTTCGAAACCTCAAAATTTTGGTATTTTGTAAAGTAAAAATTCGTTTTATCAAAAGTTGAGGGTAGTACTGTAATTTTATAACACAGGGGTATTTTTTTGTAATTTTGCCACTAGGGGCATTCTGGTAATTTTGTAAACCGAGAAAATATCATTCAAAATCTGATTTAGAGTTTTACAAACCAAAGGGGTAAAGTTGAAAACTTTAAAACCGGAGATTTTAAAACAATCAGGTCAAATCCCTTTCGGGTTTTAATATTCGGTTTAGCCTATGAACAAGTCCTCTTGGTTAAGGTGAACCGTAGCTACGCACCAGGTAGGATTCATGTGGAGAGGGGGTGAGTCACGCGGACTGCTTAAATACCAAGCTCCCACTGAATACCACTCCTAGACATGCGCACACAGGTTGCCACACCTTAACTCGGCGACTTACTTCACAGGTTTGTTTAGTAACCTTAAGTTTTATGCACATGTTTGAGTAGTCTAGTCCTAGGGTCCAACAGATCCTATTATTCTATTCTACGAGCCCAAAAAAGCCCATAACAGTTCATATAACAAATTACTACACAAGTCTGAAGTACTTACCTGGTGGACTCGGGCCGGAGGTACAGGTGCCATGCCATAACCTCAAAAACTTTTTATAAAAGCCCACATTTCAAAAAACCCATTTTTTTTTTTGAAAACTGTTTCGGGCCCAAAACCCTCAAAGCCGAGTTTTGAACCGGGCTCTGATACCAATCTATAACAGCCCCAAACCCGGCCCATTCACTACGACCGAATCTGGTTATGTCACTGGGAAAAGACAGTTGAAACAAAATCTTCTGTACTTTTGGATAAACCTTGAAAAAAATTAACTTTTGAAAACCTTGTTCATTTATTACCTTATGAAAAACTTTGAAGTTATAATTTAGCTAAATTAGAAAAACTTTATTAAACATATTCTTCATAAATAGGTTGCTAGGATTAAATTCATTTTCACATAGCAATTTAATTTAAATAAACCATAGTTAAAGTAATACCAAAAACATAAAATGGCCTTATTACAACCCAACAATTCAAGTAAAGTATTTATATCAAAATCAATCATGAAATAATTGAACATCATCTTCGGCATGGGCCACCTTGTCCTCTCCGATCCCGGTCCAGCTTTATGCACTACCTGAAATGGTTAAAGGAAAAAGGTGAGTCACCAAGACTCAGTGTGCTACCCTTTTTCCCGGATTAGCAAAATATCATACACAATCATATACATTATCAACATGCGTCCAAATAATATGCACCCAATCCTAACCATCCATACACCTTTTCTACCCCGTGTGGTACCAAACCACTGGTGGTGCCAAACCACTGGTGACGTACAGTCACAGATGTGATGCCAAATCACTGGAGGTGCCAAACCTCTGGTGTCCGAAGACACGATATCCGCCAATGTGGTGCCAAACCACTGGTGTCCCAAAGACACGATTGTGATACCAAATCACTGGTGACCGAAGTCACAAATCAATTGATGGGGCCAACCCATCGTGTGATACCAAATCACTGGCGTCAATCCCTCAATACCGCATTGTGGGGCCAACCCACTGTGGTGCGAAACCACGGGGACGAGACGCTGAGGTGCCAAACCTCTGGAGGTGCCAAACCTCTGGTGACCCAAAGTCACAAAGTTGTGTTACCAAAACACTGGTGCTCGTCAGCACAAAATATCACTGCCCCCTCCACTCGTACAACCCCCATCAACCACTAATATGCATTTTAACAGAAATATGTATATCATTCTTATTTAGCAACATACATATTGTTTATCCACAATCAAGTATTATAGCACACATATCAGATCTCCCATGCTTACCAAAAGCATCAACATAACAACTCATAGCAAATACATCATGCTTACCAAAAGCATCACAACAGGGACTTACCTGACCCTTTGCCTCATACCTTAATGGTATCTCATCCATCTTCCATGGATCCAAACATACATATCATATATATAAAGATACAATAACAGCTAAGTGTTTATAGGTACACAATATCACAAACACATATATTACTAAAAGTGTGTGAAAGTACACACGATATAATAAGCACATAAATCACTAGAAGAGTGTGTGTGAGTACACACCTGCAAGCCATAACCGAAGAACCAACTAAGACCCTTGATCCTCTTGCTCCTAAAACCCGATTTGGTTTCCTACCAAATCTCGAGCCAAGCAGTGGTTCCTCTGACAATCGGCCTTCCCCTAACACATAAACAATTAGTCTCACAAACCGAAACTAAAAGAAATAAGCCAACATCCAACCTCTTACCACCACCTACCAATTTCTTATCCAAAGATAATGCTTCACTTGATCGCCACCACAATCCTATAACGAAATAATTACCAAAAGAGATTAATATCCTTCCAAATAAATGCCAAAAACCCACTCTTACCTTATAGATGTCGACAGAGAACAGAGGATAGTCCATAAGCATTCGGCCTTACCCTTTTACCTTCGCCAACGATTGGAGACGATGTCCAAAGTGATCCACACCACACTTAATAATCGGCCACGAAGAAAACTAAAAAGGAGAAGAGCACTTCGGCACATCAATAGCAGAGATTGAAGGTAAAACGATTGAGATGTGGTTCGAGAAGAAAAGAGGAATCAGCAAAGGGGAGATTAGAAATGGAATAGAACAACATTCGGCTTTGCAAGAAAGAAAAGAAGAAGAAAGCTATGGGAAAGTAAGTGTTTCGGCCAAGGGTTAGAAGAAAGCAATAGAGTAAAATGACAAAAACCAAGTTTCTTTGTATTCAAAGAACATTCGGCCACAACAACATCAAAAGAACAAATGTAACTTTCGGCAAAGTGATGGTTACTAGGGATTTCGATATAAAATGAAAAACAAAGAGAGAGACACCTATTAAAAATTCAGCTTTGGCACCTAAACACAAGCTGGCCGAAAGTCACCAAAAATGCTAGCCAACAAATGTCATTCTCCCCCCTTAACTTCTCCAAAAACCGGCCACATACCCCCTTGAAGACTCCCACAATCGGCCACCTCCTAGAAATACTCCAAGCCACAAATTCAATTACCTTTGAATTAAACAAATCCCTTATTATTTTATCCAGATTTTATCCCTTTATCAAATCAAAACAACAACCATCATCTCTAATTTAAACTAACTAAAACAATCTATAATTATCTAAAATAATAAAATAATAAAAGCCACCCACCAGCCAAATTCAAAAGAAAATAAACACTAATCTAATCTAATTGGGACTCCCATGTGCCGTCCAACACCCTCAAGTATGCTGCCCAAAAAGAATAAAGACGAACCCCAAAATGCAATTCCCTGGATTCGAACCACTGCACACCTCTCCTTCAAAGCCCCAGGCCACTCGGCCACTTGATTTTTATGCCATAAAGCCACACCATTTAATCTTTAAACCATTCCTACTCCAGCCCATAACCACCTAAAAATAAATCACGCCCAAAATGCTGCTCCAGCCCTCGAACCCGCGCCCTATCACTCCTCCAGCGCCTAAGTGCCGCACGAGCACCACCTGGACCACCTGCTTCTTGTGCCAAAAATGCGCCCCAGCTCTTTTAAGGCTTCCATCCCTGTAGCGCCATAATCCAAAAAAAAAAAATACTAAAACCACCTGCTACCTCTTGGACTCGAACCCAAGCCCTCAATGGCGCTACTTCCAGCCCCCCTTAAGCAGCGCGTACAGCCACTTTGCCAGTGCCATTCTTGTGCCATAAATTACCGAAAAATATACTTAAGGCCTCCCTTGGCCCGATTCCCTTTTCCACTAAAAATCCAAAATTTTTTTCAAAGCCTTCCTTTCATCCAAACAGTTTTAGAACCTCTAAAATTCATCCAAGCACTCCCAAAAACCTACTAACCCTTGATTTACACACAACCAGCATAGCCCCTAAACCAGGGTGTTACAACTTCAATGGCCAGTGTTGGTAATGCCCAGCAAAATTGGGTTGAATGCAAGCATTGTGGTAAATGGCATTCTGGGAGTTGTAGATTCCGTCATCGGTCCTGCTTTCAATGTGGATCGTCAGATCATTTTATCAGAGAGTGCCCGATGTTAGCCGAGCAAAATACGGCCCAGAATATCAGATCGAGTAATGTGTCAGTGCGAGGCAGACCACCTATGTAACAGTCCGATTTTGGCCCTAATCGGAACGGTGGTTTTGAGACCATGAATCCGAGTCCAAAATCTATATAAATTATATATTTTGAGCTTATTATATGTGAATTAATGTGTGTGAAAGTTTCGTAGAAAAATTTAATCGTTTGTGTGTTTAATTTGAAAAAAAGGACTTAATCACGTAAAAGATAAGAGTTTCATTCTTTAGTGAAAGGTGTTAATTTGATGATGGCTTTTTAATATGGAGTGTCTAATGGGAAAATATCCCATTTCCAAGGATAGTGGACGGCAAAGGTCAAGTATGACCTTAAGATATATGTTGTTTTTATTTTTTTTATTAATGGTTAAAATGGTAATTTGTTAATAATAATATATTTTATAATTTACTAAAACAAAATCACTATTACCTTTACTTCTCTCATGGCCGAATGTTAGCAAAAGAAAAAGGGGTTGAAGAAGCTTTGATTTTCGGCAACCATTTGGTTTAATTAGGTATGAATTTTAGCTTGATTTTTGTTGATTTTTACGTTTTTGAGATCGTTGCTTAGAGTATTAGCTGACCCATGTTGAAATTTTGATATAAACTCATGAATGATGTTCGGCCATTGACATGTTCTTGTAATTGTTGATGTTTGATGATTTTATATTACTGATATGTTAAAGATTAGCATGTTTTGTATTGGAAATTTCCATGATTTTGAGTATTTTAGGCTAAATTGCAAAGAATAAATTTTTGAGGGGCTAAAATGCAAAATAAATGAAAGAAATGGACTTGTATAGTCCTTATGAAAATTCGACCCTAAGGTGTTATAGTGAAATTTTGTGTATTTTGTGTTTTGTGCAAATAGGACTAAATTGTAAAAATGTGAAACATTAGGGGTAAAATGGTAATTTGCCCAATATTGTGTTTTGGGACTAAATTGAGATGAAATGTGTTTGAATGAGCTAAATTTTAATGTGTTTAGATCAAGAACAAAGAAAAACGGATTTGGATCGGGGAAAGGCGAAGGTTACCGAATAGCCGGCCTACGTTGTCCGTCGACAGTCGAGGTAAGTCCTTAAGCAAGTATATATTAAAGAGTTAATTATGAACATGTTAAGTGATAATAATTGATAAGTTTGAGTATATATTTGGGTGCTAGCCGAATGTAAAGGTGTTAATTTGAATTGAATATATTTTGTTATTATGATATGTGAATGTAACATGATGTATATGATTTGTTTGTGATGTTCGCACTAAGAAATGTGTATTGAAGGATTATTTCGGGCTTCGAGCCTAGCAGGCCTTGTCCCGGTGGAATATTTAGCAGGCCTTGTGCCGGTGATTGTATCGGGCTCAATGCCTAGCAGGCTAAATGCCAGTGTTTAAAATCACGAACTTTGAGTCTAGCAGGCCAAGTGCCGGTGAATGCGATTCAGACCAATGAATTGCTTGTTGTATGCTGGTGAGTTTTCAATTCCCGAACTTCTATATTGAAATAGTAAAGTTACAAAATAAATCAAGAAAGCTTGAGTTATGAAAGTGAATTTGTGGGTTCGGTTACAAGGTAAGTATTAATCATACTTATATGCCATGCTTATATACTATATTGATAAGTAAATGAAATGTTGAAAGTAAGAAATATACATATGATAGATGAAACTTGTATATATGTTCTATACCATGAGGAAGTTGGTTATAGGAAAGCATGAAAGAACTAAGGTATTTGCATAGGTATGAATATATGCAAAAGTGTGGGATTATTATTTGATAATTGATGCACGGTGGCATGTAATGAAAATTTATGTATTACATGAGATGAGTTATTCGGCTATAGTAAATTATGTGTTAATTCATGAATGTTTAATGTCAGAAATTGATTATTTAAATGTTTGTGTAACCGAATGCTATATTGCGGATGCTTAAGACTTACTAAGCTAGTGAGCTTACTTTGTGTGTGGACTTTGTTTGTTTTATAGATATCGTTCAAGCTACGGGCTCCGAGGATCGTCAGAGGAATCAACCACACTATCAAACCCTTTTTTTTTGGTACTTATACACTTGGTTTTTTTTTGAATCAAAGGCATGTATAGGTTAGACTAAGTGGTAATTAATGAACTTTGGTCTTGTAAATAAATATAGCCTAGCCTTGCGAAAAAGCATATTACTTTTGGTTAACCTAAGTTTTAATGCCCTTTAACATAATGGTTGGGTTTGAATGTTAAGTCTGAATATATCAGTAAATGGTTGAAGGCTTAAAGTGTTTAGTTCTTAGCAAATTTATCCTTGGCCTGTTACATGCATATCTAAGTCAATGTATGTTATAGGGAGTATGTGTGCGATTAAGATAATTCTAAGTGCTTTGGGTCTAATGTATTTTTTTTTAAAATGATTATTGAGTTTGGTCACATGTACCGATAGTAGAGTAGATAATAATATATGTGTATGTGTGGTAGTTTAAATAGATGGATTAAGATTCGATATGTTATTTTGATATAAATTTTGGAAGCATAAGGTAACTTTGTAAACTCTGTGATTGTTAACATGGGATATTGAAAGACATGATTTTAAATGGCATATTCGGGTATGAAAATCGTGGGTACATGTGTATCCAATTCATTTTATGTGGATTAGTAATGAGATAGCTAAATGTTGGAAATATGGACTTGATGGCATTCAGCCATACGCATGAACATATTTAAATTTCAAATTCGTATTATATGTATGCATGTGATGTTAGTTTGATTGAGTTTTGAGTCTATATGACATGCATGATATCTTCTAGATTGTCTTCTTTTAGGAAGTTAATCTTACTAAGCATGCTGAGACAAAAGATGTTACTTTTGAGAAATTAAAATATGCTTGAATGATTTGCATATTGAGTACGATTGGTGTATGCAATAGAAATGAATAAGTTGCATAATTAATTGTAGCTCGATTATGCACATATCAACAGATTAAAGTGTGCATTGGATCAACTGAGTGTTGGTTCTATTTGATTTTGGTATAATAAGTGTACATGTGATTTCATATAGGTTTATCTGAATGCCATGATTTATCACATAGTTAAGAATTAACTCACATGCATAATTATATATGTGTATTAAGTTAAGGTGACTTGATCGATTAAATGAAATGGACCAATTTGTAAATTGTTGCACGGAACCATCCGAAGTATGTTTTAAGAAATTGAATTTGATACATATTACATGTAGGAGTAATACTTTTAATTATTTGTATTTTTCTATATATGATGGTTAATCTATAACTTATGTGATTAGTTAAAAGTTGTGTCTTAACCTGTAATACCGTAACCCTAATCCGGCGACGGATACGGGTTAGGGGTGTTACAACCTAGGAATTCGAGAATTGTAACTGGCAGTCAGAAAGGAACTAAAGACACTGCAGTTAGATCGGAGGCTCGTGCACCAGCTAGAGCCTATGCTATACGTGCCAGAGAGGATGCTTCTTCCCCAGATGTTATCACTGGTACTTCCACTCTTTATGATACTACTGTGATTGCATTGATTGATCCTAGTTCGACTCATTCATATGTGTGTGAAACTTTAGTATCCAGTAAGATTCTACCTGTTGAGTCTACTGAGTTTGTGATTCGTTTAGCCAACCCTTTGGGTTGATGTGTACTTGTTGATAAAGTGTGTAAAGGTTGCCCGTTGATGATTCGGGATTCCTGCTTTCCAGCTGATTTAATGTTGTTGCCTTTCGACGATTCGACATAATTTTGGGAATGGACTGGTTAACCTTACATGATGCTGTGGTGAATTGCAAAAGAAAGATTATTGATTTGAGATGTCAGAGCGGTGAGATCATCCGGATTGAATCTAATGACCTGAATGGATTACCGGCAGTAATATCCTCGATGTTAGCTCGTAAGTATGTGAGAAAAGGATGTGAAGCTTACTTGGCCTATGTGTTGGATAATAAAGTGTCTGAAAAGTAGATTGAATCCGTACCAGTTGTGTGTGAATACCCAGATGTGTTTCCTGAAGAATTACCGGGTTTACCACCTGTTCGAAAGATTGAGTTTGGCATTGAATTAGTATCGGGGATGACTCCGATTTCAATAGCACCGTATCGGATGGCACCTACTGAGTTGAAAGAGTTGAAAGCACAGTTGCAAGAGTTGACAGATAGGGGCTTTGCACGACCGAGTTTCTCTCCTTAGGGTGCACCAGTTCTATTTTTGAAAAAGAAAGATGGGACTATGCAAATGTGTATTGATTATCGGCAACTAAATAAAGTGACAATAAAGAATAAATACCCGTTGCCTCGAATTGATGACTTGTTTGACCAGTTGAAAGGGGCTTCAGTGTTTTTGAAGATAGATATGAGATCAGGTTATTATCAGTTGCGAGTCAGAGATTCCGATGTGCCAAAGACTGTATTTCGAACGAGGTACGGACATTTTGAGTTTCTGGTTATGCCTTTTGGACTTACTAATGCACCTACTATTTTTATGGATTTGATGAATCAGATTTTCAGACAGTATTTGGATTGGTTTGTGGTAGTGTTTATAGATGATATCCTGATCTACTTCAGAGATGAAACCGAACATGCTGAGCATTTGAGATTGGTGCTACAAACTTTGCGAGATCAACAGTTGTATGCAAAGTTTAGTAAGTGTGAGTTCTTGATGAATGAAGTCAGTTTCTTGGGTCATGTTGTTTCAGCGTCAGGAATTCAGGTTGATCCGAACAAAATATCGGCTATACTTGATTGGAAGCCACCAAAGAATGTTTCTAAAATTCGAAGCTTTCTGGGACTTGCTGGATACTACAGACAATTCGTGAAAGGTTTTTCTATGATAGCCACACCTATGACAAAGCTACTACATAAAGATGTCAAGTTCGAGTGGACGAAAAAAATATCAGAAAAGTTTTGATCAGTTGAAAGCTCTTTTGACCAAAGCTCCAGTATTAATTCAGCCTGAATCGGGTAAAGAATTTGTTGTGTACAGTGATGCTTCTTTGAATGGTTTGGGTTGCGTCTTAATGCAAGAAGGCAAAGTAGTATCCTATGCTTCGAGACAGTTGAAGCCTCATGAAAGAAATTATCTTACTCATGATCTGGAATTAGCAGCCATTGTTTTCGCGTTGAAAATTTCAAATCATTACTTATTCGGTGAGAAATGTCATGTTTATTCGGATCACAAAAGTCTGAAGTATTTGATGACTCAGAAAGACCTGAACTTGAGACAACGCAGATGGTTAGAGATGTTGAAAGATTATGAATTGGTGATTGATTACCATCCGGGGAAAGCCAACGTTGTTACGGATGCCTTAAGTCGAAAATCATTGTTGGCTCTTCGTGCGTTGAACGCACATATGGTTATGTCTTGTAATGGGTCAATCATAACCGCGTTGAAGGCAAGACCGTTGTTTATTCAGCAAATTTGTGATGCACAAAAAGTTGATAAAGATATGATTGCTAGACGAGCTCAGTGTGGAAATGATGCAGAGTCAGAGTTTTGAATTGATGAAAATGATTGTTTGAACTTCAAAGGCCGAATATGTGTTCCGAGGAATGTGGATTTGATTCAGACGATTTTGAACGAGGCTCATAATAGTCGATTGTCGGTACATCCGTGTAGTACAAAAATGTATAATGATTTGAAACAGTTCTATTGGTGGCCTGGCATGAAACGAGATATATCTGAATTTGTTTCAAAGTGTTTAACTTGTCAGTAAGTAAAAGCCGAGCATCAAGTACCTTCTGGGTTACTTCAACCAATCATGATACCTGAATGGAAATGGGATAGAATTACTATGGATTTTGTATCTGGTTTGCCTACGACACCGAGCAAGAAAGATGCAGTCTAGGTTATAGTGGATAGACTGACTAAATCAGCTCACTTTGTTCCAGTTCATACGGACTATTCACTTGATAAACTTGCTGAGCTGTATGTATCTCAAATTGTGAGATTACATGGTGTGCCGAGTTCCATTGTTTCAGACAGAGACTTGAGATTCACATCGCGGTTTTGGAAGAAGTTGCAAGATGCTTGAGATACTAAACTCTATTTTAGCATAGCCTTCCATCCGCAGACTGACGGTCAGTCTGAACGAACCGTTCAGATACTTGAGGACATGTTGAGATGTTGCGTCCTTAAGTTTGAAGGTACGTGGGAAAGATACTTACCTTTGATTGAATTTGCTTATAATAACAATTTTCAATCTAGTATCAAAATGGCACCATACAAGGCTCTTTATGGCAGCAAGTGTCGTACACCATTGTATTGGACTGAGCTCAGTGAAAAGAAAATATATGGGGTTGATTTGATTAAAGAGACTGAACAGAAAGTGGCTATAATCAGAGATAGTTTGAAAGCTGCCTCGGATCCTCAAAAGTCCTATACTGATTTGAAACGTAAAGACATTGAGTTTCAAGTTGGAGATCGGGGTATTTTTGAAAGTTTCACCGTGGAAGAAAGTACTTCAATTTGGTCAAAAAGGCAAGCTAAGTCCGAGATTCATCGGACCGTATGAGATTATCGAACGTATCGGGCCTGTTACTTATAGACTGAAGTTGCCATATGAATTAGAAAAGATACACAGTGTGTTCCATGTTTCAATGTTCCGTAGATATCGGTCAGACCCGTCACATGTGATTCCTCCATCCGAAATTGAAATCCCGATCTGATATGACGTATGAGGAGGAAACGATCTGAATTTTAGCTCGAAAAATGAAAGAGTTGAGAAACAAGAAAATTTCGTTAGTGAAAGTATTATGGAATCAACACGGAGTAGAAGAGGCTACGTGGGAGCCTGAGGATTCAATGAGGCAACAATATCCGACTTTATTTAACGGTAAGATTTTCGGGGACGAAAATCCTTAAGGGGGAGAGTTGTAACAGTCTGAATTTGACCCTAATCAGAACGGTGGTTTCGGGACCACGAATCTGAGTCTGAAAGTTTTTAAATATTATATTTTGTGCTAATTATATGTGATTTATGATGTGTGAAAGTTTCGTATGAAAATTTGATCGTTTGTGTGTTTAATTAGACAAAAGGACTTAATCGTGTAAAATGTAAAAGTTGCAAACTATAGTAAAATGTGCTAAATTGATTATGGCCTTTTAATATGGGGTATTAAAAGGGCAATTAGCCCATCTTAAGAGTTAGTGGACGGCATATACCAAGATTAACCTTAGTATTATTGTTTTTATATTAAAGTATAAAGGTGAATTTAGTAATCAAATAATTACTTAATATATATGTTAATTAAAACACAAAAATAAGCATGTTTGTTTCATCTTTCTCTTGGCCGAATGCATGCAATTGAAGAAGTGAGAAAAGCCAAACTAAGTTCGGCATATATCAAGCTTAATTAGGTATGAATTTTAGCTCGATTTTTGTTAATTTTTACGTTTTTGAGATCGTTGCTTAGAGTATTAGCTGACCCATGCTGAAATTTTGATATAAACACATGAATGATGTTCGGCCATTGACATGTTCTTATGATTTTTGATGTTTGATGATTTTATTTAAAAGTTATGATATAGATTAACAAGTTTTGAATTGGAAATTTTGGTAAATTTGACCATTTAGGACTAAATTGAAAAGAATAAATTTTTCGAAGGGTTCAATTGCAAGATAAATGAAATGTATGCATTTGTATAGGTATACGGAACATTCGGCCCTTGATATGTATAACCAAATTCGGTGTATTTTGTGTTTTGTACAAATTTGACTAATTTATTAAAGTGTGAAACATTAGGGGTAAAATGGTAAATTGCCCATTTATGTGTTTTGGGACTAAATTGAGTGAAATGTGCTTGAATAAGCTAAATTTTAATGTGTTTAGATCAAGAACAAAGAAAAACGGATTTGGATCGGGGAAAGGCGAAGGTTATCGAATAGCTGGTCTATGTTGTCCGTCGATAGTCGAGGTAAGTCTTTAAGTAGTTATATGTCAGAAATTACCTACATACTCTAATAAATATTGAAAATTGAAATGTTGGGAATGTATATATGAAGTTGCCGAATGTGAATTGTATAATGTTGAGTTGGTTTTATTTATGTAATGTGAATAAGTTTACTTGAAATTGATATATGATAGAATTATGAAAAATAAGTGATACATGTGGTTGTGGCATTAAGAAATGTGTATGGAATGGTTAACTATATTGACATTCGATTTTAATGCCTAGCATGCCTTGTGCTGGTGACCTATATCGGGCTTATTGCCTAGCAGGCTAAATGCCGGTGTTTAAATCTCGGACCTCTGGTCTAGCAGGCATAATGCCGGTGATATGCTATAAACGGAGAATCCGTGAATCAAACAAGGTGAGAGATATTGAATGCTATGTGCTAGAAGCTCGGGTAAGAGTTAGCCTACTATATTAGTAAGGGATGAAGTAAGTTAGTTTATTATCATTTTAGTTAAGTATGATGTGATGAAGCGGATGATTCAATAAGTATTTTATTTTGTGATATTGAGCTTATCATTGATGGGTATGAACATTATATATATGTGAAATTGAGATATATATGTATATTACATCGAAGATTCGGTTATAAATGGAAAGATTAATGGTAAAAGAGTTTGGAAGTGTTTGCATATGTGTACAAATAGGAATATGAGATTGATATATATGATGTGTTCATTTGACTTGGAATATACGAATAAATATTATAGTTATATGAATTGATGATGTATATGTTCATGGTAATAAGGTGTTAATATTTAGGTCAAGAGTATTGCTAGTATTCGGCTAGGTATAATTCACATATTGAAATGTTTATATTCAATGCCATAAGCCCAAAGACTAAAATGTTTATGTGTATGATTATTATGTTAATATATTTGCTTGAGACTTACTAAGCTAGTAAGCTTATTCCGTGTGTGTTTATTGTGTTGTTTTATAGATTTTGGTCAAGCTACGGGCTAAGAGGATCGTTAGAGAAGTCAACCACACTATCAACTCAACCACACTATCAACTCTTTTGGTACTCATAAAGTTAGTTTTGATTCGAAAGGCATGTATAGCCTTGCAAAAATGGCTATTTGTTTTGGTATTTAATTTTGTATATAAATATAGCCTTGCGAAAATGGCTATTTCTTTTGGTTAAGCTTCACTTATATGTTTTGGTATAATGGTTTGTTCAAAATGCTAATGGATGTTTACAATCGGTTGTAGTTTAAATTAGGTATGAAATGTGAATATATGATATAGGTGTTATGTGATCGGTTTGAAAAACTTGACCTTGGGTTGTCATATGCCAAACAGGGTTGTTGCGGTTATGTTGTGTGTTTCTTGATCAAGGTGAACTTATGAGCTACTTGTATAACATGCTTTATGAATATTAGTTGAGTTAGACATGTGTTTCGGTAATATGGTAAATAATTTATGCTTGATGTGTTTAGTAATAATAAATGAAGTTATGTTTACGTGAACTTGGTTATGTGATATTTATGATCTTATAATGAGACATGTATATGAAAGTTGGCTTTATAGATCCAATTGTTAATGGTAAGAAAAGTATAAGTGTTTCTTGGTTGGTTAGTTACGTATTAAATTGAAAGGTGAAATTAAATGTTCGGTCAAGATGTGACTTTGGTATGCTTGCATATGTAATTGATGTTAAAACAGTAATAATGGTTGGGTTGGGTTAATATGCATATGTATATGTATCATAGTAGCCTGAATGAAAATCAGATTATGTTACATGAGTTTTGAATTATGTCTGGTATAAGTTATAAAATGACATTGGTTGGGATATGGTATAAATGTGTGTATATATATATATATATATATATGTCATGAAAGTTTAAGTCATATTATGCAGACATTTGTATGTATAAAGTTCCAGAAATAAAATTCGTTGTACATTATTTAATTTAATAGATCATGATGTTAAATGAATTAATAGAGTTCCCATTTGCCTATGTTGAATTCAATTGAATGTCTATTCGGAATTGAGTTTAGTTTGGTAATGTCTCATAACCCTAATCCGGTGACGGGTACGGGTTAGGGGTGTTACATTTGTTTGGTATCAGAGCTTACGGTTTAGTCGATTCTAGGACTACCGTAGCGCGTGAGAGTCTAGCTATACATGCCTTTATTATATATACGATAGTGTGGTGACTTCTGACATTTCAAACTGTGTTTTATGTAGTAAATGGATCCTCACAGAGCCGTAGTAGATGATGTAGAGAGTGTAGCGCCTGATCGCGCACGTGGGTCAGCGCTGGTAGACTCTCGACCTGTCTCGGGTAGCCATGAGGGGGAGGCTAAGCAAGCCTTCTACCAGATGATGAATGAATGGTTTACCCAATTTATTTAGACTAACCCAGCTATACAACAACCTCTACCCCGAATAATCCAACTCCGGTACCTTCAGCACCTCCGATGATAGATCCGATGAGATCTAGTAGGCCTCATGTTGATAAAATCAGGAAATATGGGGCCGAAGAATTCAAAGCTAATGATGATGATGATGCAGAACGAGCTGAGATGTGGCTTGATAACACTATTTGGGTACTTGATGAGCTATCCTGTACTCCAGATGAATGCCTGAAGTGTGCTATATCTTTACTACGGGACACTGCATATCACTGGTGGAATACACTAGTATCAGTGGTTCTGAAAGAAAAAGTGACTTGGGATTTCTTCCAGATCGAGTTTCGTAAGAAATATATCAGTCAGAGATTCATCAATCAGAAATGAAAAGAATTCCTAGAACTGAAACAGGGCCGCATGACTGTGACTAAGTATGAACGGAAGTTTGTCAGATTGAGCCGATATGCCCGAGAGTGTATCAACTGAAGCCATTATGTGCAAAAGATTCGAAGACGGTTTGAATGAAGATATAAAGTTGCTAGTTAGCATACTTGAAATCAAAGAGTTCGTGGTACTTGTTGAACGAGCTTGCAAAGCTAAAGAGCTTGGAAAAGAGAAAAGAAAGGCTGAAATGGAAGCTAGAGACACTCGTAAAAGATCATCGAGTAAGATTTTCCATTCTGTATCTAAAAATTTCAAAGATGACTTTGGCTGACATAAAGCTACTTCAGACATGTCTGGACGAGATCGACCTCCAGTGGGTTCCCGAGCTACTTCGATGGCCAGTGTTGGTAATGCCCAGCAAAATCGGGTTGAATGCAAGCATTGTGGTAAATGGCATTCTGGGAGTTTTAGATTCCTTCATCGGTCCTGCTTTCAATGTGGATCGTCAGATCATTTTATCAGAGAGTGCCCGATGTTAGCCGAGCAAAATACGACCCAGAATATCAGATCGAGTAATGTGTCAGTGCGAGCCAGACCACCTATGTAACAGTCCGATTTTGGCCCTAATCGGAACGGTGGTTTCGAGACCATGAATCCGAGTCCAAAATATATATAAATTATATATTTTGTGCTTATTAGATGTGAATTAATGTGTGTGAAAGTTTCGGAGAAAAATTTAATCGTTTGTGTGCTTAATTTGAAAAAAAGGACTTAATCGCGTAAAAGATAAGAGTTTCATTCTATAGTGAAAGGTGTTAATTTGATGATGGCTTTTTAATATGGAGTGTCTAATGGGAAAATATCCCATTTCCAAGGATAGTGGACGGCAAAGGTCAAGTATGACCTTATGATATATGTTGTTTTTATTTTTTTATTAATGGTTAAAATGGTAATTTGTTAATAATAATATATGTTATAATTTACTAAAACAAAATCACTATTATCTTTACTTCTCTCATGGCCGAATGTTAGCAAAAGAAAAAGGGGTTGAAGAAGCTTTGATTTTCGGCAACCATTTGGTTTAATTAGGTATGAATTTTAGCTTGGTTTTTGTTGATTTTTACGTTTTTGAGATCGTTGCTTAAAGTATTAGCTGACCCATGCTGAAATTTTGATATAAACTCATGAATGATGTTCGGCCATTGACATGTTCTTGTAATTGTTGATGTTTGATGATTTTATATTAATGATATGTTAAAGATTAGCATGTTTTGTATTGGAAATTTTAGTGATTTTGAGTATTTTAGGCTAAATTGCAAAGAATAAATTTTTGAGGGGCTAAAATACAAAATAAATGAAAGAAAAGGACTTGTATAGTCCCTATGAAAATTCGGCCCTAAGGTATTATAGTGAAATTTTGTGTATTTTGTGTTTTGTGCAAATAGGACTAAATTGTAAAAATGTTAAACATTAGGGGTAAAATGGTAATTTGCCCAATATTGTGTTTTGGGACTAAATTGTGATGAAATGTGTTTGAATGAGCTAAATTTTAATGTGTCTAGATCAAGAACAAAGAAAAACAGATTTGGATCGGGGAAAGGCGAAGGTTACCGAATAGCCGGCCTATGTTGTCCGTCGACAGTCGAGGTAAGTCCTTAAGCAAGTATATATTAAAGAGTTAATTATGAACATGTTAAGTGATAATAATTGATAAGTATGAGTATAGATTTGGGTGCTAGCCGAATGTAAACGTGTTAATTTGAATTGAATATATTTTGTTATTATGATATGTGAATGTAACATGATGTATATGATTTGTTTGTGATGTTCGCACTAAGAAATGTGTATTGAAGGATTATTTCGGGCTTCAAGCCTAGCAGGCCTTGTGCCGGTGGAATATTTCAGGCTTCGAGCCTAGCAAGCCTTGTGCCAGTGAATATATCGGGCTCAATGCCTCGCAGGCTAAATGTCGGTGTTTAAAATCACGAACTTTGAGTCTAGTAGGCCAAGTGCCGGTGAATGTGATTCGGACCAATGAATTGCTTGTTGTATGCTGGTGAGTTTTCAATTCCCGAACTTCTATATTGAAATAGTAAAGTTACAAAATAAATCAAGAAAGCTTAAGTTATGAAAGTGAATTTGTGGGTTCGGTTACAAGGTAAGTATTAATCATACTTATATGCCATGCTTATATACTATATTGATAACTAAATGAAATGTTGAAAGTAAGTAATATACATATGATAGATGAAACTTGTATATATGTTCTATACCATGAGGAAGTTGGTTATAGGAAAGCATGAAAGAACTAAGGTATTTGCATAGGTATGAATAAATGCAAAAGTGTGGGATTATTATTTGATAATTGATGTACGGTGGCATGTAATGAAAATTTATGTATTAAATGTGATGTAAGGTCCCATGGATATGATTCCTCTCCTGTGCTGCTCCGTCTGGTGTTGAATGGCTCGGGCTATAAAATATGCTAAGTCATGACATGTCCCTCCGCCATGCACCATAGATAGTATGCGTCATGAGTATTGGTGAAGCCGGTGCTCTCTCGTCGTCCTGTCAAAGTGTGAACAAAAATAGCGTGTATGTACCTCAAATACAGAGTTAGGGTCGTCGCTTTTGAGCAACTGGGGTCATAATCGAAGGAGTGGGAAGCTATCTTATGCCAACATTGCATGGGACTAAAATGTATATGGCGGTGCAACTCTAAAAGGTCATTTTCTGCGACGAATTCTTCTGTATAAAGTCTTAAAGCAGCCTCGAACTGTGGTACGTTCAGCTGTCGTATGGTGCCTCCCAGATGGAATTGTATCGTCCACGGATCATCGTATGGTGTCATCACCGTCTGAAGTTGGAAAGTGGAGTAGAGTTCTAAAGTAAGCTCCAAGTACATGGGCTCGGTGATGGTAAAAAATTGATCCCATGGATCGGTTGTAAGCAGTGCTCGGACATCGTCTACGAGATGAACCTGCTCTAAAGCGGCCCAATCAATGCATCTACCGATGCCAAGAGGTCGCACTCATAGTGCCTTGTAACGGTCTTCTTGGGCGTCTTGAGGGAACTGGAGGAACCGGTGGTGTACTTCGGTGGTTGCACTAGCGGAGGATGAGCCGGGTCGCTTTCGTTTTTTAGAAGTGGTGGCTGCGGTTCGCTTTCCTCGTGACGACGACATTGTACCTGAAAATAGTTGATATTCAAGGATTTTTCTCCCAAAATAGAGTAGGGATTTTAATACCCAAAATATTCAAAGTCTAAATAATAATATATCAACCATGATCAACCATTTCGACAGTGAGTATTTCTATTTAGTTCTAATTAACTACCTAAACAATAACTAAAATAATCAAGTTAGTTCTAAAATTCAAGAAATTATATTTATAACTAAAAAATACTAAAAGTACAAAGAAACTAAATAACATGAAGTTTTAATCAAACAATAGTTAAAATAGCTGAAAATGAAATAGTGAAGAGTGACCAGCAATGTTTTGGGGTGTGTGGCGACATGTACGGTGGAGCACGGGCGTGTACAGTGGTGCACAGTCGTGTGCTGTAAAATTCTGGGTAGCACGGCGGTGGCGAGGGCGTGGGCTCCTGGTAACACGGGCGTGGCTTTGTTTTTGTATGAGTAATTGAGAGTTTGGAAGATTTTGGGTGGGGAGAGGCAATGGTGAGGGAGTTTCTTGCTGGTGGCCGGATTTGGGGGGCATTTTTGAGGGGAAAACGACTAGGGTTGGGGTTTTGGGGAAAAATGGGGCTGTGTTTCTTTAAATTGGAAAGGCAACACGGGCAGCGGCCACGCCCGTGTGTCTGTTTATTCAGGCTGTGCTTTTCGCGATTTTCAAATTTGGGCGCGTTCGAGGCACGGGCGTGGCTCATGCCCGTGCTTAGTTACTCAGAATATACCACGGTCGCATCGTACGGCCGTGGCCTTTTTATCGCAACCACTGCTGGAATTGTTTTTCGCACGTCTACCTGCAAGCCCGTTTTTCATCCCATGTTGACCACACGGCCATAGGCACGCCTGTGTGTAAGGCCGTGTGGTAGGGAACCTGCACTTAACTGACTCAGTTAGTTTGATTTAGGTGCTAAAAAGGGAAAATAAAAATATGAACATTAATGGGGTTAGTGAAGTTAGTGCTCGGGTTGCCTCCCGAGAAGCGCTCGTTTGAAGTCTTAAGCTAGACTCACCCTGTTTTCATTCCTAAAAGAAGGTTCACGGAGCTAAAGCTCCTCTCTCAATTCCTTGAAATATTCACTATTGTAAAATTTCAGTCGATGTCCATTTACCTTGAATGTTCCTTGAGTTGGATGTGTTACCTCGACTGTGCCGTAAGGAAAAACAGATTTTATCACGAATGGGCCTGACCACCTTGATTTCAGCTTTCCAGGAAATAGTTTGAGCCTTGAATTATATAGTAGGACTAGGTCTCCTACTTCGAATTGCTTTGATTGTTTTAAACGAGCATCATGGCGTCGTTTTGTTGCCTCCTTATGTAGTCGTGAATTCTCATAGGCATTAGCTCGCCATTCATCTAGTTCATTTAACTGCATCATCCTCTTCTCAACTACGGTTTTGAGATTGTAATTCAAGAATTTTATAGCCCAATAGGCTTTGTGCTCTAACTCAAATGGTAAATGACAACTTTTTCCGTAAACAAGTTTGTACGGGGATGTCCTTAAATGGGGTTTTAAATGACGTTCTGTAGGCCCATAAAGCATCATCTACTTTGACTTCCCAATCTTTCCTATTTGATTCAATTGTTTTCTCTAGGATTTGCTTAAGCTCTCGATTTGCTGCTTCCACTTGCCCACTGGTTTGTGGATGATAAGGGGTAGCTGTTCTGTGGTGTACTCCATATTTTCTTAAGACCTTTTCAAATTGAGTATTGCAAAAGTGAGTGCCTCTATCACTGATGATTGCTCTAGGTGTTCCAAAACGAGAGAAAAGTTTCTTAAGAAACTTTACTATAGCTCTAGAATCGTTAGTAGGTAAAGCTTGGGCTTCCACCCATTTTGACATGTAATCTACTGCTACTAAGATGTATTTATTTCCGAATGAACTAGGGAACAGACCCATAAAGTCAGTACCCCATACATGAAATATCTCACATGATAACATATATGTCTAAGGCATTTCATCGCGTTTAGAAATATTACCTGATCTTTGGCATTTATCACACGAAACGGCATACCTGTTGGCATCCTTGAAAAGAGTTGGCCAATAAAATCCTGATTCGAGCGTTTTGTGGGTTGTCTTAGTCTCGCTGTAATGTCCTCCTGAAGGTCCTGAATGGCAATGTTCCAGGATCTTACTTGCTTCCGCCCTTGTAACGTATCTCCGAATTACTTGATCTGCACATATGCGGAAAAGAAAAGGATCTTCCTAAAAATAGTTTTTCGCATAAGCAAAGAACCGTTTCTTCTGATGATGTGTTAACCTCTTTGGTAAGATATTGGCAGCTAAATAATTTGCAATATCTGCAAACCATGGTACCTCGAAGTTGGTTATAGAAAAGAGTTGTTCTTCAGGGTACGAGTCGTTTATCTCACTTTCGTCGAGCTCTTCGATATGTGGGTTCTCAAGTCTGGAGATGTGATCTGCTGCAAGGTTTTCAGCTCCCTTTTTATCCTGTATTTCCACATCAAATTCTTGTAAGAGTAAGATCCAACGCATGAGTCGAGGTTTTACATCAGGTTTAGTTAAGAGATAACGAAGAGCTAAATGATCAGTGTAGACAATAACTTTAGATAATATTAAATATTGTCTAAATTTATCAAATGCAAAAACTACAGCTAGCAGTTCTTTCTCCATGGTGGTGTAGTTTTCTTGTGCAGGTGTCAATGTTCTACTAGCATAATAAATTGGCTGAAAATGATTGTTTCTTCGTTGTCCCAAAACCGCTCCTACTGCAAAATCACTTGCATCACACATTAGTTCAAAAGGTAGATTCCAATCAGGTGCAATTATAATTGAAGCATTTATTAGTTTATCTTTAAGGATATTAAATGCATTTAAACACTCCTAATCAAAATTGAAAGGAACATCTTTTTCTAGTAATCTCGTTAAAGGCTTAGCTATTTTAGAGAAATCTTTAATGAATCTTCTGTAAAATCCAGCATGTCCTAAAAAGCTTCTAATAGCCTTAACTGAACTAGGGGGAGGTAATTTTTCTATGGTTTCAATCTTAGCTTTATCTACCTCAATCCCTTTACTAGAAATCTTATGTCCTAACACAATCCACTCTCTAACCATAAAGTGACATTTTTCCCAATTCAAGACAAGATTCGTTTCCTCATTGAGTTTTGGTTGATAGCTGAGCATTCCTCATTAAGTTCTACTGTTGAAATTTCCTCAAACTTCCTTTTATTTTTTAGAAGCTCCTTTAAAAATTTTGCATATGTTGGCATCTGCGAAATAGCTTCAACAAAAGGTAAGTTAATATGTAGCTGTTTAAAAAGTTCAAGAAATTTACCATATTGTGCGTCTAAGCAGTCTTTCTTTAACTTTTCTGAATACGGGATTGTTGGTTTAGTTTCCTCGCAGGTTAGAGTTATCTTTGCCTCATCGGGATCATGTGGTACCTCCTTTTTTTTGATTAACTCCTTTCACTTCTCAGTGTCACTGCCTGGACCTACTCTTTTTCCTTATATAAGGTTTCGAATCGTATTTCAGAAACTAACCTAGTAAGTTGCCCGATTTGATCCTTGAGTTCCTGTGACAATGCCTCAAGTTTTGTTTCTATCCTCTAGAAACGTGTGTCTGAGATTGTTATGAAGTTTGTTAGTGCTTCTTCAAGGTTCAGCTTCTTTTCCTATGGGTAGGGCTGTTGTTGGAAGTTTTGGGATGATTGTGATCTTTGATTTCTTTGACCTCCCCATGAGAAATTGGGGTGGTTCTTCCAATCGGGATTATACGTTTTACTATAAGGGTTATTGTTAGATCAGAAATTATTACCCATATAGTTCATCTGTTCGCTTTCCATGCCCTGTCCGTAGGGTGGGTACTCAGGATTCACCACTCCTTCACTTGTGTCGCACTGCATAACTGGATTGCCTGCGAAGAACCATAGAAACTATCAAATTTTTTATGTAACAATTCCACCTGATTTAATAGTGCGGTCACTGCGTCAATGTTGAAAGCTCCGCCTGTTTTAGCTGGCCTTGTCCTTGTAAATTGCCACTAATAGTTATTCAGTGATATCTCCTCTATAAACTCGTAGGCTGCTTCAGGAGTTTTGTTGTTCAGGGTTCCACCGGTAGCTGAATCGATTAGCTGCCTTGTTGAAGGGTTCACACCAAGTTTGGACCTATAGCCACAATGGTAATCCGTGGTGTGGTAATCCCATGCGTCGTATAATGTCTCTGAATCTATCTGCACAAAAGAATAGATATCACTCCTTAACTTCGCCGTTTTGGCCGGTGGAAAACATTTTAATAAAAAATTTTCGGTCATTGGATCCCATGTAGTGATTGAGCCTCGTGGAAGAGAATGCAACCACTGTTTGGCTTTATTTCTCAGGGAAAAGGGAAATAACCGAAGACGAATGGCATCATCAGAAATGCCATTTATTTTGAAGGTGTCACAAAATTTTAGGAAATTTGCTAAGTCTGTGTTAGGATCCTCATCCTGCAAACCATTAAACTAAACAAACTGTTGTATCATCTGTATAGTGTTAGGTTTTAGTTCAAAATTATTTGCAGCAATAGTAGGCCTAACAATACTAGATTCAGTTCCTGTTAAACTAGGTTTAGCATAATCATACATAGTACGTGGAGCATGATGTTCGGCCATCTCTGGAGCTGGCGGATTATTTTCAGCCATCTCTTCTGTGGTATTTATTTCGGCTTCTTGCTCTTCGTTTATGTAGTTTAGGCTTCGCCTTATTTCTCTGTGATTTCTACGAACGGTACCTTCAATATCACTGTCGTAAAGTAGAGGTCCTGTCGGGTTCCTTCTAGTCATAAACTAGAGGTACCTGAAAGGGACAAAAGAAAGAAGAAAGAAAATTTAGAAAAACAAAAATAAAATTTAATTGCAAAAATAAAAATAAATATAGCTAAAGTAATAAAAATTAAGCTTTCTTAATATTTCAGTTCCCAGGCAACGGAGCCAAAAACTTGATCGTCGAAATCAGAGTCTTAAATTTATAAAGAGAATGATTGAACATAGAAATTGACTCTAACAACAATTGTAAGGCAAGCGCACCTATCGAATAGTAGTATAGCTTAGGCAAGACTGGAATATCGAATCCCAAAGTAACCAAAAGTACTAATACTAACTCTCTTTCTATTATTTAGCCTAAGAATTAAGTGAATGGTTATCTAATCTAAATTTAACTATCAGCTAAACTAAAGATGCAAAGACAAAAAGAGAATGAATTGGGAAAAATAACTTGGAAGAAAAACCAATTGATTAAGACGATACCCTTAGGAAGAATCCACCTAGACTTCACTTGTTATCTAACACTGAACCAGACAATGTATTCACTTGACTTGATCCGTAAGATTCTCTAAGTTATATTAAACCCTCTCTCGAAGCGAATAACGTCTAACCCTAGGTTGATTAATTGAGATCTCTTTCTAATTAAAACCCTTAGAATCGCATTAACTCGATCTATGGACTTCTATATTAGGTTTTACCCTAATCCGGCAAAATCTCGTCACCCTATCTCTAGGCGTAGGATCAACTCCACTTAATTATGCTAGATCTACTCTTAAGCAGGGACTTTTGCTCCTCCACTTAAGCACATCATACTTGAATTAATATCCCGGAAATATCAACACAAGAATTAAGCACACATAATTAAGAACAAGTCAAATATTTATCATATAGTTGAGAAAACAATAACAAGATCTGTCTTAGGTTTCATCCCCTTCAGGTATCTGAAGGGTTTAGTTCATATCAAATAAAGAAAACACCCCAGAAGAAAAGATAAAACAAAACATAAGAAATCCTTAAAACTCCCTGAAGGAATTGAAGGAGAGATCTGCCGTCTTGATTAGAATTCCGGCTTCTTGAGATGGATCAACTGGCTATCTTCTAGTGATTCTCCACAAATCTGGTCTTTCTGGCTTAGCTCCTTGGCCTAGCTAACCGTTCTCCTTTCACGTAACACTTAGGGTGTTTATATAGGCTCTTGGAATGCGTTTCTTTGGCCCTAAGTATCCTTTTCTGATTGAAATTACACTTTGCCATGATAGGGACACGGCCATGGCACACGCCCGTGTGGACCGTGGCCAGACCGTGCTCGGACTTCTTTAATGAGACACGGCCGTGTGAATCGAGATCAGGCTATGTTCTAGTAGATTGGCGTGGCACGGCCGTGTGGGCTTAAGTCCACGCCGTGTCGATTTCCTCTTTGGCCTAATTTGGTCCATTTTAGGCGCCGTTTCTCGTTCTTTTCATCCTCGGGTGCTTTCTTGGGTATAAAACATGAAAACAAAGGATTAAGAGCACTTTTTTACATAAATCGAGGCTTAATTCATCCAAAAGCATATTAAATGTGGGCCTAAAATATGTTACTTTTACGGTTTATCAGAGGGTATTTTAGTAATTTCACCCATTGAGGGTATTTCAGTAATTTTGATATATGACGGCCTCTCTAGAGGCCTACAGTCACCTTGAGCGACGTAGATACCTTTTCTGGTCAAAACGGTGCAATTGGGCCCAAAGCCCAATTTTTGGCACAAGTGGGCCCACACGCTCGTGTGGCCCACTCAGCCCAATATCGGTCGTGGCTATGCGAACTTCGCAGCCCAATTCATTGTTATCTTTTGACCGAGGACTTTACCCATGTATGGCCCATTGGACCCCCATGGCCCATCGAGGCCCATTACGGCCTAAACCCACAGAAACGTTCTTGGCGGCCTCTACGATCTAATGCCAACAATTGTGGCTCAATTTATCCCTATGAACATTCGTGATAAACCATAATATATACATATTTTAATCCCACATTTAGCATACTTTTGGATGATTTATTCCCTGAATTGTGGAATTTGGTGCTCTTAATCCTTTAATTTCATGTTTTATACTTAGAAGAGCATCGGAGGATGAAAAGAACGAGAAACGGGCCAAAAAAGGAGAAAATGAGCCAAAGTATGAAATGCACACGGCTTGGGCCCATGCCACATGGCCGTGCCTCTTTAGCAGACTCGACCATGGCATGGATTCGATTCACACGGCTGCGCGACACGGGCGTGTCCCTGACGTGACCTGTTTTAATTCTATTCGGAATAGGGTACTTAGAGGCAAAGAAAGACATTCAAAAAGCCTATATAAACACCCTAGAGGCCAACCTTCAGAAGGGTGTTCAGGTAGGCCGAGGAGCCAAGCTAGAGAGGCCAGAATTGTGGGATTTACTCGAAGAAAGCCAGTTGATTCATCTCAAGAAGCCGGAATCATACTCAAGACGGAAGATCTTCCCTTCAATTTGCTTTAGGGGGTTTTAAGGTTTTTCATATGTTTTGTTTTATATTTTCTTCTGAGATGTATTCTTTTATGATTATGAACTAAACCCCTCAAATACCTGAGGGGGATGAAACCTAAGACAGATCTTGTTATTATTTTCTGAACTATATGATAAATACTTGATTTGTTCTTAATTATGTGTTCTTAATTCTTATCTTGATATTTCAGGATATTGATTCAAGTATTGATGTACTTAGGCAGTGGAGGAATATTCCCTGTTTAAGAGTAGATCTAGCATAAGTAAGCGGAGTTGATCGAAACCCTAGAGATAGGATGACGAAAATCTGCCGAATTAGGGTCAAACCTAAAATGGGAGTCCATAGATCGAGCTAATACAATTCTAGGGGTTTTAATTAGAAAGGGATTTCAATTAATCAACCTAGGGTTAGACGCTAGTAGCCTCGAGAGAGGTATTAATATAAATTAGGGAATCCTACCGATCAAGTCAAGTGAATAAATCGTCTAGTGAAAAGTTAAATAACAAGTGAAGTCTAGGTGGATTCTTCCTCGGGTATTGTCTTAATCAATTGGTTTTTTCCACAAGTATTTCCCCAATTCATTCTCTGTGCCTTAGCATCTTTTCCTTAGTAATTAGTTAAATAAATATTAACCAGTTTTATTTTAGGCTAGATAATAAAAAGAAATCTAGTATTAGTACTTTTGGTTCCCTTGGGTTCGACAATCCGATCTTGCCACTAAACTATACTACTGTTCGATAGGTGCGCTTGCCTTAATCGTGGTGATAGTTAGTTTCTAGGCTCGATCATTCATTATATAAATTTTAAGACTTTCCCACCACCATCCAGTTTTTGGTGCCGTTGTCGGGGAACTAAAATATTAAGAACGCTCAATTTTTATTACTTTAGTCATATTTTATTTTTGCAATTAAATTTTATTTTTACTTTTCTAAATTTTCTTCTTTGCTTCTGGCAGGTATTCTAGTTTACGACTAGAAGAAACCCGTCAAAACCTTTATTTTACGATAGTGAAATTGAAAGCACAGTTCGCAGAAACCGAAGAGAAATAAGGAGAAGCCTACAATACGTAAAAGAAGTCCAAGAGAACGAAATTAATACAACCGAAGAGATGGCTGAGAATAATCTGCTACCTCCAGAGGTGGCCGAAAATCATGCTCCTCGAACTATGTATGATTATGCTAAACCTAATTTAACAGGAACTGAGTCAAGTATTGTTAGACCTGCTATTGCTTCAAATAATTTTGAACTGAAACCTAACACAATTCAGATGATACAGCAATTTGTTCAGTTTGATGGTTTGCAGGATGAATATCCAAATAAGCACTTGGCGAATTTACTAGAATTTTGCGATACTTTGAAAATAAATGGCGTTTTTGATGATGCCATCCGTCTTCGGTTATTTCCCTTTTCTTTGAGGAATAAAGCTAAACAATGGTTGAATTCTCTTCCACGAGGATCAATCACTACATGGGAACATATGACCGATAAATTTTTATTGAAATATTTTCTGCAGGCTAAAATGGCTAAAATGGCTAAGTTGAGGAATGATATCTCTTCTTTTGTGCAGATGGATTTAGAAACACTTTACGATGCATGGGAGAGATACAAAGATCTATTGAGAAGCTACCCACACCATGGATTACCCTTGTGGCTACAGGTCCAAACTTTTTACAACGGTGTGAACCCCTCAACCAGGCAGTTGATTGATTCAGCCGCCGGCGGAACCTTGAATAACAAAACACCTGAGGCTGCCTACGAATTCATTGAAGAGATGTCATTGAATAACTATCAGTGGCAAGTCACGAGGACAAGGCCAGCAAAAGCAGCCAGTGTTTTCAACCTCGGCGTAGTAACCATGCTATCAAATCAGCTAGAGATGTTAAATAAAAAGATTGATGGTTTATGTGGTTCATCGCAGGTACATCCAATTGTGCAGTGTAATATGAATGGAGGAGGGATGAGCAATACAGAATATCCACCTTACAACCCGAGCGCTGAAAACGAGCAAATTCACTATATAGATAACAATTTTAAACCTCAAAATAACCTTTATAGTAATACTTATAATACAGGTTGGAGGAACCACCCCAATTTCTCATGGGGTGGCCAAGGAAATCAGAGACAACAACCCCCTCCAAACTTCCAACAACAGCCCTATCCACAGGAAAAGAAGCCGAACCTTGAGGAGATGCTGATAAAATTCATAGCGGTGTCAGAAACACGTTTCCAAAACACCGAAACAACACTTAAAAATCAACAAGCATCGATTCAAGGGATCAAGAATCAATTAGGTCAACTTGCTAAGATCATATTAGAGCGACCACAAGGTAGCTTGCCAAGCAACACAGAAACTAACCCAAAGGAGCAACTTCAAGCCATAACCGCTCATAATAGTGAAAGGTTAGATGAAACAAAATTGAGGCAAGAGAAGATGGTAGAGGAAGGTAAGGTTGAAGTAAGTCATGATAAGCCAAAACTGGTAATTAAAGAATACAACCTAGTGTGCCATACCCCAATGCGATAAAGAAAGACAACACAGATGAACAATTCGATAAATTTCTTAAACTTTTAAAGAAATTACATATTAACTTACCGTTTCTTGAACCCTTTTCACAGATGCCAGATTCAAGGACATTTTTAAAAAAGCTTTTGACAAATAAGCGGAAGTTAGACGATGAGTAGCATGTGGCATTAAACACAATGTGCTCAGTAATGTTGCAAAATAAACTACAACAAAAATTAAAAGATCCAGGGAGTTTTACAATTCCATGCTTAATTGGTAGTTTATCTGTTGATAATGCTTTAGCCGATTTAGGGGCAAGCATAAATGTTATGCCTTATAAAATGTTTAAACAACTAGGTCTAGGGAAACCCAAACAAACTAGGATGAGCATTCAATTAGCTGATAAAACGATTAGAATTCCTAGGGGTATAATTGAAGATGTACTCGTGAAAATTGACAAATTCATATTCTAGAAGACTTTTTCGTTTTAGACATGGATGAGGACAATAATATTCCTTTAATTTTACGAAGACCCTTTTTAGCAACTACTAGAACTAAAATTGATGTTGGTACAGGAGAACTCATACTTCGTGTAGGTGACGAATCAATCAGTCTTTAGGCTCTCGGCTCAGCTAGGACATCAAGTAATTAAAGTGACAAAATTAATTTTATTAATGACCATTCAGTTAAACCTTCTTTTCAGGAAGCACCACAGAACCACACAACTGGGCCAGATCCTAGACCTCATGACAACAAAGAAATAACTCACGAGGAACGACGGCTTCAGATCGATTAACTAGACAAGTGGAAGGCACATTTCAAGGAGAAACTAGGAATACACGAAGCAGAACCAACGCCATTCCATGGGACAAACGAATTTAAGATCGGAGATCAGGTATTGTTAGAAAAGACAGATCCTCGAATCTTCCCTTCCAACCTTAATACAAATGAAGAAATCCCTTCTAAGGTACTCAATGTTTTCCCATACGGAACAGTCGAGGTAAGTAGTCCTATATTTGGTACTTTTAAAGTAAACACTACTCGACTCGAGCTATATATTGATAAAAGAACTAATAGCATGAGAAAGGATTTTCAACTTCTCAAACCACCATGATTATGCGAATAAGAGGTAAGTCTAGCTTAAGACTTTAAACGAGCGCTTCTCGGGAGGCAACCCGAGCACTAACCCCATTAATTTTTACATTTTTATTTTTCCTTTTTAGCACCTAACTATAAACTAACCAAAGTGCATATTTCCATACCACACGGCCTTGCACACGACCGTGGCCGTGACCGTGTGGATGCCACGGATTTCCATACTGGCATGGCAGAGATAGTACGAAATAGGACGAAAAATATCTTCCAGCCACGGGCTCTGACTAAACACCACGGCCGTGCGATGCGGCCGTGGCAGACACTGATTAAACAACACGGGCGTGGCGACCTTCACACAGGCGTCGGAGAAACGAGCAAACCACAACACGGCTATTCGATACGACCGTGTGACTTAACACGCCCATGACATACGGGCGTGGGGATGTACCAGATCTGAGATTTCCATTTAAAACACCCCTCTCCCCTTCTCACCTACTCCCCATTTCCCTTCTTCCATACACTTTAGACTTCCCTATCTTTTCATTTTTCACTCTTTTTCATTCTTCAAGCTCTTGATCTACACCTTATCCATGTCGAAGAAACGGAAGGATCCTAGCACATTCTCCCTCTACGAGACCGATCTACATAAGTTCATGTCGGGCGCTTCATTAACTTGACAAGACAAGGATCTTTAAGTCCATTTCATCTTTCTTTTTCTTTTCTCTTCTCCTTTATTTTCCTTATTTTTATTTCTCTTATACTTAATTTAGTCTATTTTATTTTGTTTTCTTTGATTTAGGTTCTAAAGGCTGCTTGGGAATCACCACACCACTGCCTTAGAAATCACACCCACTTTGTAAACCATCTAACAATAAGGACTTTTCAGTCCATTAATCTTTTCTTTTGATTTTATTTTACTTTTTACATTCTTTCTTTTTATTTTTATTTTCTTTAAATATATAATTAGTATATTTTGAATTATTCTTATTATTTCGTGGCTAATTCTTCACAAGCTTCCCAATTTCTTCATCTAGCACAGAGATTGTTGGCGGCTACCACACCACGACCACTGCCAACTCAAGGAAACATCCACAGTTTAGGAAGTTTCACCTCTCCCTATCTCTTATGATTTCCTATATATCTTTGTACATTGAGGGCAATGTACGTCTTAAGTGTGGGGGTTGAATGTTATTTCGAAAAGTTCCTAACTTTTTGCATTATTCTCAAATCCCTGAATTATGTCTTGTTCTTAAGTAATTTTCTCATATTACTAATTTAGAATGAAACTCTTATTGATTTCTGATTTTCATTGATATGTTTTGGAGTAAGTCACAGTTAATTGTGCAGTGATGATTTAAACTTTAGGAGCCTAGAGAATCAAGCATGATGAGTCTACTTTCAAAAAAAATTAAAATTTTGTTAGGTTGTCTACCTGAATCAAATTATTACCTTGAAGTTTGAAATTTACAAAGTTGATATCAAAAACCCATAATTTTTGTAAGATTTTGAGCCTTTTAGAGCATACGTTCTTTTTTTGCTCACTTTATTGATTATGAGTGTGTTAACATTGATTTGTTATTCTAGAACTTGCTTCGATTATACATGTCAAGACCACATCATTGAATTGATATACAGAAATGATAAAGGCACTTAGGATTTAACCCATTCACTCCACTAAAAAGCCTACCCTCACAATTAACTCTTAGTGAACCCCTTTGATCCTAACAACCCTTTTATTGACTCACCCACTAATATTAACCCCAAAACCCATCTTGTATTTGTTATCACCGTTTCTCTTTACTACCCTTTTTGTCGAGATTTGATTTTGAGCAGTTGCCTATGTAACACCCCTAAACCGTATCCATCGCTGGACTAGGGTTATGAGGCATTACTCAACCAAACACAAATCAATGCACTTTTATAAAAGCTACTACTTTAATAATGTGTACCAATTCATACCATCAGAGATAAACATGTACATCTCATCTAATATCAAAGCATTTACTTCATTTCTATAATCAACATTGCATTCAATCATATACCATTTTTGAACGTATGCATCATTTTCGATTTCGTACATTTCTCATTTCATTACCCCATACGATTATACCATTGACCAATATACTTATTCCACATTCGAGTATACCATAAATATAAATATGAACCAATTCATTTATCACATAATTGCTCATCACATTCGGCATTGAGCATTACATATATATATATAACATCATAAACACACCTTAGCACTCGTTTCCCATAACCGAATATATCATAGCACTCAATATAAAATTTAAACTCCAAACTAGATCAAATCATGGCCAAATATTTCATTTTTATAAACTTGACATATGGTACATACACATAATTGTACATATATTCATCCAATTACTTTAATATACTATATGCATTACTCAAAATCATGTACATGCATTCGTACATGCCACATATATATATTTTATCAAAGTATAAAATTACCAAAATGCTTACCACAAAACCGGACATATCTAAGCATTATAATCAAGCTTGGAAATTTTAAACCAACCCAACACATAGTAATATGCCATTAAAAATTTTATGAAACATACATACCCAAGACAAGCTATATTAAAAACCTAAATTTCACAAACATATACACCAACTCAAACATACTCATTCAACTCAAGGATAGAAGAGAAGCCATTTTCGCATGGCATTATATACATCCAATTCAAAATATAAGTTCAAAAGAGTAGTATAACCTATATATGCCATCGTTCCCATAAGTTTTACTAATAAAAAGGTACCAAAGATAGATGATAGTGTGATGAACTTCCAAGATGATCCCCAAACACGAGCCGAGCACCCAAAAGAAATCTACAAATTTGAAAACAACCAAGAACAAAGTAAGCTGCCACAGCTTAGTAAGATTTAAGCAATTTATACACATATAATCTTATTCGAAATTTCATAACTTAATTCATTTATAGCATCCAATACCGAATACCCAAACATTCAAAGGTTGAATTCATAACAACATTATATGCTTATACCTATTTCCATATACCACCATCACATAATAAATAATTAGCATACATGTCTTATACTTTCCGAATCTTCTACTTACATTTCCAAGTTATCATCAATCTCAAATTAATAGATATAATACATACCTCTAGTTCACCTACCTCTCCAATCTTAACCATTCATGCATAACATGTGGTAGTATACTCGATCATTTCCATATACTTAACAACATTA
The DNA here is from genome assembly GCA_005393395.2 of Gossypium australe. NCBI lineage: Eukaryota > Viridiplantae > Streptophyta > Magnoliopsida > Malvales > Malvaceae > Gossypium > Gossypium australe. The sequence continues at coordinate 102,542,529 of CM016623.1, forward strand.
GTAATAGCAGTCTTTTAACGAGCCTCATACCTGCACACTTGTTAATAAGATTTAGTAACGTATCGCACACTTAGTGCCGTTACTCAACATTTCCCCCACACATAGTGCCATACTACCGATTTCGCACACACAGTGTTCGGTATAACAGCTCGCACACATAGTGCCTAGACAACTGATCTCGCACACACAGTGCTCGGTATATAAACTCGCAGACATAGTACCCGGACAATCGATCTCGTACACATAGTGCTCGGTATATAAGCTCGCACACATAGTGCCATCAATCCAGTTTCTTCTCATTTCGAAATTCACATATGTTCTAATATTTATTCATATATACACGTATAATTAATGGTTTACAAATAACTCATTTATTCTTATACATACTATCACATTCAGAACACTTAATACACATATAACATATATCCACCATCTTTAAACAATCATCTCTCAAATCGTCCATACATATAACCATATTATATTGTATACATACATATTCAAACACTCAAATAAATCAAGTTTACTTATACATTTATCAAGTCTTACATTCGGCCATTTCATGCTAAACCCATCAACACATTCGGCATCATGATAATTAACATGCTTAAAATCATTTAACATATGCGTATAATATGAAATAAAATTCTATTTAATCCATTTGCTTAAACTTACCTCAGAATTTTGACGAATTAAGCTTCCCGGCTATTCGTTTAACTTTGCTTTTCCCCGATCCAATCTCGTTTCCTTTTGTTCTTGATCTAATTAATTTCAAATTAAACTCATTCAAATATATTTTCATTTGATTTAATCCAAAAATACATAATTGTGCAAATTACTATTTTAACCCCGACATTTACAATTTTTACAATTTAGTCCCTATAGCACAAACACAAAAATATCAAAAATTTAACCACACCTATTGAGGGCCGAATACTTATAGTCCCTATATCAACTCACTCCTTCCATTTATCTTGCCATTTAGTCCTTTCAAGAATTTTATTTTTATAAATTAATCCATATACTAAATTTCATCACTAATTCTAAAGAAAATCTTTTTAATCTAGCATGCTTATATCATATTCTATCATTAAATAACACAAACATCAAATTTCCATCCATGGCAATACACGAATTACACAACCAAATCAAGAATTCGGGTATGGGCTAGCTAAATTACATAACAACAACCTCAAAAATGTTAAAATTATCAAAAACCAAGTTCAATTACTTACCTTATTTGAGCATGCAAAACCCGAATGGTTGAGACCTTAAGCTCTTCTCTTTTTCTTTTATTTACGGTGATGAAGGAAGAAGAAGATGATGTTTCCCATGTTTTCTTATTTTAATATTATTAACATATATTATTATTACATAACATTTTACTTATTTTAAATTATAAAAAAATACTCCCTAACATACAATCAAAGTCAATGCCGTCCACTAGCATTCAAAAAAGGTGAATTTTCAACTTCAATACTCATGCAAAAAGAAGACAAATCAATTTAGCCACTCAATTCAATAATCGGATACTTTACTACTTATGCAGTTTAGTCCTTTATCTAAAATTAAACATCCAAACAGACAAATTAGCCTACGATATTTTATCACATGCTCAAACCCATAACATAAATATCAAATAAAATATAAAAAAATATTTTTATAACTCGGATTTGTGGTCCCGGAAACACCGTTCCGATTAGGGTCATAATTGGGCTGTTACAACTCTCCCCCCTTAAGTGATTTTCGTCCCCGTAAATCTTACCATTGAATAAGTGTGGGTAGCATTCTTTCATTGATTCCTCAAGTTCCCAGGTTGCTTCCTCAACCCCGTGCTTATGCCACATTACTTTAACCAACGAGATTTTCTTATTTCGTAACTCTTTCACTTCACGAGCTAGGATACAAATCGGTTTTTCCTCATAAGTCAAGTCAGGTTGAATCTCAATCTCTGATGGGCTAATCACATGAGAAGGATCAGATCGGTACCGTCGAAGCATCGATACATGAAAAACATTGTGAATCTTATCTAACTCAGGTGGCAACATAAAGTCTATACGCAACTGGCCCGATACGTTTAATAACTTCGTACGATCCAGTAAATCTCAAACTCAGCTTTCCTTTATGACCAAATCTAAGTATCTTTTTCCACGGCGAGACTTTAAAAAAAATACACGGTCGCCCACTTGAAACTCTATATCTTTACGTTTCAAGTCCGCATACGACTTCTGGCGATCTGACGTGGCTTTCAAACTTTCTCGGATTACTTTAACTTTCTGCTCAGTCTCTTTGATTAAATCAACCCCGTGTATCTTACCTTCACTTAGCTCAGTCCAACATAGAGGTGTACGACATTTACGACCGTATAAAGCTTCATATGGTGCCATTTTGATACTCGATTGAAAGCTGTTATTGTATGCAAATTCAATCAAAGGTAAGTATCGATCCCACGTACCCTCAAACTCAAGAACGCAACATCTCAACATATCCTCGAGTATTTGAATAACACGTTCGGATCGACCATTCGACTGAGGGTGAAAAGCAGTGCTGACATGCAATTTGGTACCTACAGCATCTTGTAGTTTCTTCCAAAACCGCGATGTAAACCTCAAATCTCTATCCGAAGCAATAGAAATAGATACTCCATGCAATCGAACGATCTGCGATATGTACAACTCAGCTAACTTATCAAGTGAGAAATCTGTACGTATCGGAATAAGATGGGCCGATTTCGTCAATCTATCAACAATAACCCAGATTGAATCTTTCTTACTCAGCGTTATCGGCAAACCAGATATGAAATCCATCGTAACTCGATCCCATTTCCACTCATGTATCATAATCAGTTGGAGTAGTTTCGATGGCACCTGATGCTTAGCTTTCACTTGTTGACATATCAAACACTTCTATACATAGTCTGAAATATCTCGTTTCATACCATGCCACCAATAATACTGTCTCAGGTCGTTATACATCTTCGTACTACCCAGGTGAATTGCCAGTCTACTATTAGGAGCTTCATCAGAAATCATTCGAATCAAATCAGGGTTCCTAGGTACACATATCCAATTCTTAAACCGTAGACATCCCTGAGCATCTCACTGAAAATTCGAATCAGCACTTGAGCCACATCAACTCCTTATTGCTATTAAGTCATTATCAACCTCTTGAGCTTCGTGAATTTGTTGTATGAACAATGGTCTTCCTTTCAATTCTGCAATAATCACACCATCATCAGTCATAGCTACATCCGCATTCATTGCACGTAGAGCAAATAGTGACTTTCGGCTAAGTGCATCAACCACCACATTAGCTTTCCCCGGGTGATAATCAATCACAAGCTTATAATCTTTCAATAGCTCTAACCATCGTCGTTGTCTTAAATTCAGATCCTTCTGAGTCATTAAATATTTTAGACTCTTGTGATCCGAATAGACATGACATTTTACACCGAATAGATAATGACGCCATATTTTCAAAGCAAAAACTATGGCGGCCAACTCAAGATCATGCATCGGATAGTTCTTTTCGTGTGGCTTCAACTGTCTTGAGGCGTAGGCTACAAATTTACCCTCCTGCACCAAAACACAGCCCATTCCATTTATGTAACACCCCAAACCCGGCCCAAACAATATGACCGAATTTGGTTTGCTACAGAGAAAACATTTTGAAAACCATTTTAAAACCGATTTTGAAATTAGTCGAAATGCCTTTCAATTTAAATTTTCTTTGTTAAAAACCAAACTTAAAATATTTGCTGAGTCGAGTTGTTTTAAAAATTTCAAAGGTACCCGATGGTACTTTAAAACATTTTGCGTTTAATTTGAGAAAACATGTGCAACCGTTTTAACATCATCAAGTAGTTTAAACCAAACATTCAAACATGCAGCAATAATAAAATCATCCTAGGAGGCCTTATTACAATTAAGCAACATAAACTCAAAAGAAAAATAGATAAAATCCAAAATTCATTTATTAAAAATCTCCACTGCATGGCCACCTCGAGTCCATCCGGCTCCTCACCCGCGATCTACGAGTCACCTGAAAAATTAAAGGAGAAGGTGAGTCATCAAGACTCAATGTGTAATCCTTCCCCGATTTAGTGCAATAACATACACAAATCATAACCAATTAACATGCATAAGTTTAAAATGCACCCAACCTAACCATCCAAACGCCTTTCTCTACCCCGTGTGGTACCAAACCACTGGTGGTGCCAAACCACTGGTGACATATAGTCACAGATGTGATGCCAAATCACTGGAGATACCAAATCTCTGGTGTCCGAAGACACAAATCGAATGATGGGGCCAACCCATCGTGTGATACCAAATCACTGGCAGACGATCCCATATCTCAAAGTGGGGCCAACCCACGGTGGTATCAACCACATGGACAAGTCGCTATGAGGTGCCAAACCTCTGGAGGTACCAAACCTCTGGTGACCGTAGTCACAATGTGTTACCAAAACACTGGTGTCCGTCGACACGAATATCACTGCCCCCTCCACTCATCAACCCATATCAAACAATTATGTATATTTACTGAAATCATGCAAAAAGGTTTGTTTTAACAACATTAATAAATTTATCATTGCCATATATCCAATAATACACATACCAAATGTGTCATGCTTCCCAAAAGCATCAAATGATAATCTCAAAGCAATAATGACTTACCCGAGTCTTTGTTAATACGATGATGGTATTACATCCATGTCTACACAAACGGATTAGGCATATTATAACACTTAGCATATTAAAAAGTTATAAGATGTGTATGTACACACCTGGTACCAACAAGAGTTCTAAATCCCGAATAAACAAATCGGCCACACAAGTATTCTTGCCCCTATATTCGGCCAAAAATGAACATTAGTGCCATGGCCTATTCGGCCAAACCAAAATAATTGAGAAGGGTTCCTTGTGAACCCAAAATCTTACCCAAAAGCCTTCGAACACAAGCCAACACACTCCTAAATGAATCGGCCTCACTTCCCTACAATCAACCATCATCATTAAGGTTATTAGCCTTCGATTTAAACGAATACTTAAAAGAATAATCCTTTGAAATAAACCCTTACCACCTTACCAAAACCGATTGCTAGAGTAGTCCCGAGGAAAACTATGTTACCTTCAATATTCGGCCAAAGTTGATCAAGATAGGAGAAGAAAATTTTTGGCACAACAAAGAGGTATATTCGGCTATAGGACAAAAAGAAAATAATAGGAAAAGAAATAGAGTTTCGGCAAAGAAGGGTGTATAGGAGATTTTTTATGTTTAAGCAAAACAAATAGGAGAACAAGATGTTGATGAAAGTTTCGGTTTTGAGAGAAGGAAAAGGAGAAAATAGAAAATGAGCAAAAAGATGACCAAATGGTCAAAAAGTATTAGGCTTATCAAAAGGTAAAATTCGGCCAAAAAGAAAAGAGTTTGAGGGAGAATGTTTTGCAAACTTTTGCACCAAATGCAAGTAATGACCAAAAAGAAAAGACTTCAATCCTAGCCAAACTAACACAAAATTTCGGCTCCCCCTTTAGTCCAAATTGCCGTCCAAGTTCATGGTCAATTGGCCATGAATTAGTTTCCAAAACACTTTCCACAAACCAAGCCTTTTGTCCCCTCAATTTACCATAACTTCAAGATATCCTTCCATAACCTTAGGAATCTTATCCCTTTTTCCATGCTTTCCTTAAAAATAAATTCAACTTACCAAAAGTTATTAGTCCACCTCTCATAAACATAGGTTGACCGGCCATTAATGCTATCATGAAATAAAAACCTCAAAATGCTAAACATGCTACTCGAACCACTAACCTCAAGCAACCTTTCAAGAGCCTTAACCAACTTGCCACTTACTCCTCTTGTGCTTTAAATGAACACTTAATTAACTTAAGTGTCAAGCTCACTTAATCCTACTTCATTAAATAAACTATACTAAAAATTATTCTACTAAACTGAGCTTATTCAAGACCCTTAATTAAGTCTTATAATTCCACAAATAATATCACAGAAATTTAAACATAAGCAAAATAATTCAATCACAAATAGCCCCAATTTTAGGATGTTACAGTTCTACCCCCCTTAAAAATAATTTTGTCCTCGAAATTACCTGATCAGAAGAGATGGGGGTATTGCTGCCGTATCACATCCTCGGGTTCCCACGTCGCTTCCTCCGTACCATGGTTTCGCCATAGCACTTTCACCAAGGGTACTGCTTTCTTACGCAAAACCTTGACATCACGATCTAAAATCTGAACTGGTTCCTCCTCGAAAGATAGGTTTGGGTTGACCTCAATCTCTGCCACTAGCACCACGTGCGATGGATCCGACCGATACCGTCTAAGCATCGACACATGGAAGACATCATGAATCTGACTCAACTCTGCCGGCAGTTCGAGCTGATAAGCTACCGGTCCTACTCGCTTCAACACAGTATACGGGCCGATGAACCTTGGACTTAACTTCCCTTTTTGCCCAAAACGCAACACCTTTTTCCAAGGAGACACCTTCAGAAAGACTTTATCTCCTACCTCGTATTCCATTTCCTTGCGCTTGAGATCGGCGTAAGATTTTTGCCTATCCGACGCTTCCTTGAGACGAGCCCGAATTACCTTAACTTTGTCCTCGGTTTCAGTCACCAATTCTGGACCCAAAACCTGACGTTCACCCAACTCCGTCCAACACGTAGGAGTACGGCACTTCCTTCCATACAGTGCTTCATATGGAGCCATTTGGATACTCGCTTGATAACTATTGTTATAAGCGAATTCCGCCAACGGTAGATACTCCTCCCAACTACCACTGAAATCCAGAACGCAACCTCTAAGCATATCTTCTAAGATCTGAATCACTCTCTTCGATTGTCCGTCGGATTGCGGGTGAAAAGCTGTGCTGAAATCCAATCTCGTTCCCAAGGCTTGATGCAAAGCTCTCCAAAACCTTGATGTAAACCTCGGATCCCTATCCGAGATAATCGATACTGGCACACCATGCAATCTTACTATCTCGGCTACATATAACTTTGCTAGCCTCTGAAGCGAATAATCTACCCTTACAGGTATGAAATGCGCTGACTTAGTTAGTCGATCCATAATCACCCAAACTGAATTCTTCTTGCTAGGCGTAAGAGGTAATCCACTGACAAAGTCCATAGTGATCCTCTCCCACTTCCACTGAGGAATCTTCACCGGCTGAAGTAAACCAGATGGCAACTGATGTTCAGGCTTAACTTGTTGACACATCAGACACTTACCCACGAACTCAGTTACTTCCCGCTTCAGACCTGGCCACCAAAACTGCTCTCTCAAATCTCGATACATCTTGCTACCTCCGGGATGCATAGCATATGGGCTACTATGTGCGTCCCGAAGAATCCTTTGTCTCAACTCCACATCCTTCGGCATACAAGCTCTCCCTTTAAAGCACAAAACTCCATCACTGGACAGACTAAAATTCTCTAATCCACCATTCTGAACTTGCAACCTCCGATCACTCAAACCATCATCCTCTAACTGCTTCTCCTTAATCTGATCTAACCAAGTCGGCTTGACTTGCAATTCTACCAAAAGACTCCCATCGTCGAACAAACTAAGTCGAGCAAACATTGATCTTAAATCCGATACAACCTTACGGCTCAACGCGTCTGCCACCACGTTAGCCTTACCAGGATGATACTCGATAGAACAGTCGTAGTCCTTCAACAGCTCAATCCATCTACGCTGTCTCAAATTCAAATCCTTCTGAGTCAAAAGATACTTAAGACTCTTGTGATCCGTATAAACTATCGACTTCTCTCCGTACAAGTAGTGCCTCCAAATCTTCAAAGCGAAGACTACAGCCGCTAACTCCAAGTCATGAGTCAGATAATTAGCCTCGTGTGGTCTCAACTGCCGAGATGCATAAGCCACTACCTTCCCTTCTTGCATCAACACACATCCCAAACCAATATGTGATGCATCGCAATAAACCGTGAATTCCTTGCCTGCCTCAGGTTGAATCAAAACCGGAGCTTCAGTCAGAATCCTCTTTAATTTGTCGAAACTTTCTTGTTGCTCCTTGGTCCACACAAATGGAACTCCTTTCCTCAACAACTTGGTCATCGGTGCAGCAATCAAAGAAAATCCTTCCACATATCTTCGGTAATACCCCGCCAGACCTAGAAAACTCCGAATCTCAACCACAGACTTAGGCGGCTTCCAATCCAACACTGCCTCAATCTTCCGAGGATCCACTCTAATCCCCTCGGCTGAAACAACGTGACCCAAGAAAGTCACCTCCTTAAGCCAGAATTCGCACTTACTAAATTTCGCATACCGCTGCTTTTCCCTCAAAATCTGCAACACCATTCGCAAATGCGCATCATGCTCCTCCTCTAACTTCGAATACACCAAAATATCGTCTATAAAGACCACAACAAACTGATCCAAAAACTTCTGAAATACCCTATTCATCATGTCCATGAATGCTGCCGGCGCGTTAGTCAATCCAAACGGCATCACCAAAAACTCGTAGTGTCCATACCGAGTACGAAATGCCGTCTTATGGATATCAGCCTCTTTCACCTTCAGCTGATGATATCCAGACCTTAAATCAATCTTAGAGAAAACCGCAGCCCCTTTAAGCTGATCAAACAAGTCATCTATCCGTGGCAAAGGATACTTGTTTTTGATCGTCAGCTTATTCAACTGGCGGTAGTCTATACACATCCGCATCGCACCATCCTTCTTCTTGACAAAAAGTACCGGCGCTCCCCAAGGTGAAACACTTGGTCGAATGAAACCTCGATCCAACAACTCTTGAATCTAAGCCTTCAATTCCATCAATTCCTTCGATGCCATCCTATACGGAGCTATAGACACTGGCGCCGTTCTGGGTAACAGATCTATACCGAATTCGACCTCACGATCCGGAGGCAATCCCGGAAGTTCTTCAGGAAATACGTCAGCAAATTCCTTTATAGTTTGAACATTCCCCACAGAAGACTCCTTAGCTTCTAAAGCACACACATGAACTACGAACGCCTCACAGCCCTTCCTGACCATCTTCACCGCTTTCAGCGCAGATACCACGCTGGATAGATAATCTCTCCTATTACCTATCATGACCACTTCTTCACCTTCAACCGTCTTCAAAAGCATGCGCTTAGCAGCGCAATCCAAACTTGCTTGGTACTTGACCAACCAATCCATCCCAAGAATCAGATCGAACTCCTCAAACGGTAGTTCCATTAGATCAGCTACGAACACTACCCCTTGGAGTTCTAGGGGTACATCCCTATATAGCTTATCTACTTCTACAGAGTAACCTAAAGGACTAAGTACGGTCATCCTCCTAGAAGCAGTCTCAGAAACTAAACTCATGGTCTCAACTGTGCTACTAGCAACGTAAGAATGTGTCGAACCCACATCTATCAAAGCAGTATATGGAACACCAAAGATTAAAAACATACCGGTTATGACGTCCGGTGCGTCTCCTTCCTCACGACGCCTCGCAGCATACACCAAACCAGGCTGTCTAGACTCCGTGTTGCCAATACCTCTGCCAGCTACTCCGCGACCTCCACTAGAGCCATAGCCACCTCTACCATTACCACGACCTCTCTGTGGTGCTGGTCCCTCCTTTCTGAACTGAGCACGACCTTGACCTTCGGACTGATTCCTAGCTTGCTTACGTGGACAGTCTCTCACACGATGATCCAGCGAACCACACTCGAAACATCCTTTCCCTTCGGTCCAACATTCTCCCCAATGGAACTTCCCACAACGATTACACTGGGCCAGTCTCTGATTAGCAGCTGTGGATCTCCCTGCCTGATTTGGCCCACTCTGCCTAAGCCTTTTCTGAACATTACCACCTGACCCAGACGATCCAAAGCCTCTTTTCTGTTTGCTCCTATCATAACTCTGTCTCACGGACTCCTTGACTCCTTCGGCTACCTTGGCCTTCTCCACCAAGATAGCAAACTCACGCTCTTGCAGCGGAGCAATCAGCAACCTTAAATCGTCTCTAAGTCCATCTTCAAAGCGGACACAACGATCATGCTCCGATGCCACTATTCCTTGAGCATAGCGGTTGAGCCTCAAGAATTCTGCTTCATATTCCAATACAGACTTATTTCCTTGTACTAACCCCAGAAAAGCTTTCCTCTGTGCATCAATGTAACTAAAGCCAACATACTTCTTCTGATAAGAAATTTTGAAATACTCCCAGGTAAGATCATCTGCCGTAGCACCATCTCGAACCGTGAGCCACCATCGATAGGACTCATCCTTGAGAAGCGACACCGCCCCTTTCAGTTTCTCCTCGTTCGTTAGGTCTATCTCATCCATGATTCTTTCGGTCGATTCCAGCCAATACTCAGCCGTATTGGGCGCTACACCAGACACACCTCGGAAAAATTCAGCTCCGTTAGCTCTAAGTCTCTCAGGTACCGACTTCTGAGCTCCTCCACCTCCACCCAATCCAGCTACCCTTTCCAGAACCCGCAGCATCGCTTGTGACACAGCGTCATCACCCGTCTGATCCTGCTCCTCAGCTCCAAAGGTTGGGGGTGGTGGTGGTGGTATCTCGTTCTCAGATCCTTGACCCGACCCGACAGGTTCTGACACGGTCATCCTACCCCTTCCGCGTCCACGATGGCCACGTCCTCTAAAGCTCATTCTAACTATCACACTTTAATCTGATTAGGAAATTTTTATGGATTAGTACATGTTTCACTTGATTATCCGCGAAGAAATTTTATGAAAAGAGTTTAATAGAGATTCTTTCGATCAAACAAGGTTTTAAGTCTTCTATCCTATTTACACAGAAAATACATCCATTCCCTAATACCTTTCATACCTATCACTCTTCAGACATTTCTGTCCGTTTCTAACCCAGGGGTATTTTCGTCATTTTTCCTACAGGGTATTTTCGTAATAAACCGAAAAAATTTGAAAACATTAATAAATCGAGATATTTTGAAATTACTAAAATTGAGGAGTATTTTTTTTGAGAATTTCTCAATTTGAAGATATGACAAAATTTTGAAAACCAGGGGTATTTTGGTAATTTTGTTAATCGGGGGTAATTTTGTAAATTTCCAAAGTCAAGGTATTATTTTGAAATACAACATTTTTGAGTATTTTTGTAAAATAAAAATTTGATCAAAATTGGGGTAATATGGAAATTTTAGAAACCAAGGGTATTTTCATAATTTTGCCACTATGGGCATTTTGGTAATATTGGTAAACCGGGATTATTTGAAAATTTTCGAAGATAAATTTGTCCTACTATCTAAAAGAGATAATTTAGTGATTTGAAAACCGAAGTTTTCCTTAAAACATGGCTAGTCCCTTTCGGGTTTTATTTAGGGTTTTGCCCATGACCGAGTCCTCTTGGTTAGGGTGAACCGAAGCTACGCACCAGGTAGGAATCTCGCGAAGAGGAGGTGAGTCACGAGGATTGCTTAAGTACCAAGCTCTTCCGGACCTAATCCTAGACATGCGCACCAAGATTTCCACACCCTAACTCGGCGACTTGGTCACGGGTTGGTTCTAATTAGGCCATTAAAGTCTTATGTCTTTGTTTGAGATAAACTAGTCCTAAAGTTTAAAATACTTATCACTATCTACGTCCCATGCTTCCTACCCTTCTACAGTAAATAATTCATACAAAAAGTTAGAGGTACTTACCAGGGCAGATCGGTGCCGGAGACTCGGTGCCATGCTTATTCAAAAACAAATATTTTCAAAAAGGCCTACCAAAAACATTTTTGGGCCTTGGGCCCCCACAGCCGAGCTTTGAACTGGGCTCTGATACCAATTTTGTAACACCCCAAACCCGGCCCAAACAATATGACCGAATTTGGTTTGCTACAGAGAAAACATTTTGAAAACCATTTTAAAATCGATTTTGAAATTAGTCGAAATGCCTTTCAATTTAAATTTTCTTTGTTAAAAACCAAACTTAAAATATTTGTTGAGTCGAGTTGTTTTAAAAATTTCAAAGGTACCCAATGGTACTTTAAAACATTTTGCGTTTAATTTGAGAAAACATGTGCAACCGTTTTAACATCATCAAGTAGTTTAAACCAAACATTCAAACATGCAGCAATAATAAAATCATCCTAGGAGGCCTTATTACAATTAAGCAACATAAACTCAAAAGAAAAATAGATAAAATCCAAAATTCATTTATTAAAAATCTCCACTGCATGGCCACCTCGAGTCCATCCGGCTCCTCACCCGCGATCTACGAGTCACCTGAAAAATTAAAGGAGAAGGTGAGTCATCAAGACTCAATGTGTAATCCTTCCCCGATTTAGTGCAATAACATACACAAATCATAACCAATTAACATGCATAAGTTTAAAATGCACCCAACCTAACCATCCAAACGCCTTTCTCTACCCCGTGTGGTACCAAACCACTGGTGGTGCCAAACCACTGGTGACATATAGTCACAGATGTGATGCCAAATCACTGGAGATACCAAATCTCTGGTGTCCGAAGACACAAATCGAATGATGGGGCCAACCCATCGTGTGATACCAAATCACTGGCAGACGATCCCATATCTCAAAGTGGGGCCAACCCACGGTGGTATCAACCACAGGGACAAGTCGCTATGAGGTGCTAAACCTCTGGAGGTACCAAACCTCTGGTGACCATAGTCACAATGTGTTACCAAAACACTGGTGTTCGTCGACACGAATATCACTGCCCCCTCCACTCATCAACCCATATCAAACAATTATGTATATTTACTGAAATCATGCAAAAAGGTTTATTTTAACAACATTAATAAATTTATCATTGCCATATATCCAATAATACACATACCAAATGTGTCATGCTTCCCAAAAGCATCAAATAATAATTTCAAAGCAATAAAGACTTACCCGAGTCTTTGTTAATACCATGATGGTATTACATCCATGTCTACACAAACGGATTAGGCATATTATAACACTTAGCATATTAAAAAGTTATAAGATGTGTATGTACACACCTGGTACCAACAAGAGTTCTAAATCCCGAATAAACAAATCGGCCACACCAGTATTCTTGCCCCTATATTCGGCCAAAAATGAACATTAGTGCCATGGCCTATTCGGCCAAACCAAAATAATTGAGAAGGGTTCCTTGTGAACCCAAAATCTTACCCAAAAGCCTTCGAACACAAGCCAACACACTCCTAAATGAATCGGCCTCACTTCCCTACAATCAACCATCATCATTAAGGTTATTAGCCTTCGATTTAAACGAATACTTAAAAGAATAATCCTTTGAAATAAACCCTTACCACCTTACCAAAACCGATTGCTAGAGTAGTCCCGAGGAAAACTATGTTACCTTCAATATTCGGCCAAAGTTGATCAAGATAGGAGAAGAAAATTTTCGGCACAACAAAGAGGTATATTCGGCTATAGGACAAAAAGAAAATAATAGGAAAAGAAATAGAGTTTCGGCAAAGAAGAGTGTATAGGAGATTTTTTATGTTTAAGCAAAACAAATAGGAGAACAAGATGTTGATGAAAGTTTCGGTTTTGAGAGAAGGAAAAGGAGAAAATAGAAAATGAGCAAAAGATGACCAAATGGTCAAAAAGTATTAGGCTTATCAAAAGGTAAAATTCGGCCAAAAAGAAAAGAGTTTGAGGGAGAATGTTTTGCAAACTTTTGCACCAAATGCAAGGAATGACCAAAAAGAAAAGACTTCAATCCTAGCCAAACTAACACAAAATTTCGGCTCCCCCTTTAGTCCAAATTGCCGTCCAAGTTCATGGTCAATTGGCCATGAATTAGTTTCCAAAACACTTTCCACAAACCAAGCCTTTTGTCCCCTCAATTTACCATAACTTCAAGATATCCTTACATAACCTTAGGAATCTTATCCCTTTTTCCATGCTTTCCTTAAAAATAAATTCAACTTACCAAAAGTTATTAGTCCACCTCTCATAAACATAGGTTGACCGGCCATTAATGCTATCATGAAATAAAAACCTCAAAATGCTAAACATGCTACTCGAACCACTAACCTCAAGCAACCTTTCAAGAGCCTTAACCAACTTGCCACTTACTCCTCTTGTGCTTTAAATGAACACTTAATTAACTTAAGTGTCAAGCTCACTTAATCCTACTTCATTAAATAAACTATACTAAAAATTATTCTACTAAACCGAGCTTATTCAAGACCCTTAATTAAGTCTTATAATTCCACAAATAATATCACAGAAATTTAAACATAAGCAAAATAATTCAATCACAAATAGCCCCAATTTCAGGATGTTACAATTTAAGGATGCATTGTAACACCCCAAACCCGGCCCATACACCACGGCCGAATTTAGAATGCCACTGCGGAAATCGTTTGAAAAGATTTTAATTTAGAAGTAAAAACATAAAAATTGGTTGTCTTTAATAAAACATTATGTAGTTAAAAATTCTAAGTAAAATTAAGTTGTTACAAATTCTCCGATTTAAAACTTTAATGTATGTTTTTAGGATAATGATTGTTTTTTTTTTAAAATATAAATAAAAACATTTCCAAGTACTAATTTTTATCGTCAATCCAACTTAAACATATAAAAATTTCCAAGTACTTTAAGTGGCCCTTATTACAATAAATGATTATTCAAAAATACTGAAAATATAAGTGCATGAATTAAATAAAACATCTTCTGCATGGCCACCTTTGTACCCGCTCCAACCCCTTGATAATCTCCTTTTTTATCTCTTTAACACTCATTTAAAATAAACAAATAAATCTACAATTATCTCCTACTCTTCTAGCCGAATTTTAAAAGAAAAAACAAGCTTATCCTCATCCTTCAAAGCCCCAAAGCCGTCCAACTCTTCTCTTCCTTGATGCAAAAACAAAAGCTCCCACTGCTTCCCACGTTGCTTGAACCCAAGCCCTTCTCCCTTGCTTGAGGCGTCACATACCAAGGCCCTAAGTGGCGCCTCTAAGCCACTTTACCAAGCCCAATCTTATGTCCAATTTCCCTTATAATTTTTCCTTAAGGCCTCCTTGGCCAAGCTCCCCTTAATTAACACTTAAAACAAAATTTTTCTAAGACACTCTCCTACATCCTTGGGTTCTTAAAATCCCTAAAACACATCCAATCATACACTAAGCCCACTATCACTTGAATTATGCACTAAACGCATAACCCCTAAATCTAGGATATTACAGTTCTACCCTCCTTAAAAATAATTTCATCCTCGAAATTACTTACTAACGAACAATCGTACATCCTCACTCACCACACTACGCTACTGTTGCGCACTCTGCTCTCAATAAAACTAACACATTTCTATGCATAATCTCAAGGTTCACGATCAAGGTTCCATACACTTCACTAGGAATATAAGAACGAACTAACTCTATAACAAACAAGGCAATAAAAAGGCATTCCAAAAATAAGGAACATACCCGTTATCACATCTGGCACATCTTCCTCCTTGCGATGACTGACTGCCTAAACCAACATTGGTTGCCTCACATTTGAACCTTCAGTGGCTCTGCTTGGTGTTCCACGACCTCGGCCGGAACCATTCCCTCTATGGTTCGGACCACGACCCCCTGTCACTTGCTGACCACCTCTGCCCGACTGCACATAACCCTGGCCTACTGTCCGAGCCCTATCCATCACTTGAGGACAATTCCTAAATAAATGAGCCTTAGACCCACACCGGAAACATTCCTTACTATTTCCCCAGCATTCTCCAGCATGAGCTCTCCCACACTGAGCACATGGACGACTCCGATTCTCAGCAACTGGTACAGGTGCACGTACAGAATCCTCAATCCTTGGTCTTTTCTGAAAATCTCCAAATGATTCTGACGGTCCAAAACTTCTCTTATTCCAGTTCCTATCCTTATATCGGTTCTCTCTCTCGGTCTTCTTAACTTCTTCAGCGATCCAAGCTTTCTCCACTAGAATAGCGAAGTCCCTTTCTCTCTGCGGAGCAATCAACAATCGCAGCTCATCCCGCAGCCCATCTTCGAATCGGACACACCTTTCGTAATCAGTAGCCACGATCCCCTTAGCATACTGACTTAACCGCACAAATTCCGCTTCATACTCTGCTACCGACTTATTTCCTTGTACCAAGTTTAGAAACGCCTTCCTCTGCGAGTCTAAATAACTAGCTCCAATGTATTTCCCTTCAAACTTAACCTTGAAATACCCCCAATCCACTCGATCTGTAGGGGACCTTGCCTGACAGTGAGCCACCATCGATAAGCCTCATCTCGAAGCAGCGAAACAGCACCTTTCAGCTTTTCCTCAACTGTGCAATCCAAATCATCCATGATCCTTTCAACTGCCTCCAACGAGTACTCCGCTACATTCGGAGCTACCCCAGATACTCCTCTAAAAACCTCGGCTCCGTTTGACCTAAGTCTCTCAGACACTGACTTCCGAGATCCATTGCCCACATTGGCTCCTGCCACTCGCTTTAGCACTCGCAACATAGCCTGCGATACAGCGTCATCTCCTCCAATCTGATCTTGATCCTCCGCGCCCATCGCTGGCGGCGGCACATCATTTTCTGACCCATGGCCAAACCCTACTGGTTCCGATACTGCCATTCTGCCTCTACCATGTCCCCTAGAACTCATGTCTAACGTCGCGATTTAATCTGATTAAAAAGTCTTATGCATTAGAATTTGTTCCACTGATTACCCACGAAAAATTTTATGAAAGGAAGTTCTTAAGAGTAGTTCTTTCGATCAATCAAAGTTTTCGGCTCAAGTTCACTATTCTAATGCAGAGAATCACATTCATGCATTCACAACATTCAGCACACTATTATGGGCATCTTTGTCCATTCCCAACCCAGGGGTATTTTCGTCATTTTTCCTATAAGGGTATTTTGGTAATCTTTCAAATCGGGATCAATTCAAAAATAATCTTTACAAATCAAAGGCATTCTAGAATTTTCAAAGCTCGAGGGTATATTGAAAGTTTTTTTTTCCAAATCAAGGGTATTGCAGAAATTTCAAAAATCGGGGTTATTACGGTAATTTTGGAAGTCAGGGGCATTTTAGTAAATTTTCCCAAATCAGGGTATCTTGCTATTTTGTAAAATGGAAGTTTTTGGTATTTTTGTAAAGTGAGAATATTTTAGCAAAAGTCGAGGGTATTATGGTAATTTTATAAACCAAGGGTATCTTAGAAATTTTGTTCAAACCAGGGGTATTTGGGTAATTTTGTAAATCAAGAATACTTTGGAAAAAAAAATTTCAAAAATAATTTTCCTACAAATCAAAGGGGGTAATTTGATGATCTTAAAACTAGGTTTTTTTTTTTAAAACAGTATGGCTAGTCCCTTTCGGGTTTGAATTATTGAGTTTAGCCCGTGAATACGTCCTCTTGGTTAGGGTGAACCGTCACTACGCACCAGGTAGGATTCAAGTGAAGAGGAGGTGAGTCACTAGGACTGCTTAAATACCAAGCTCTTACCGAATCCACTCCTAGACATGCGCACAATGGTTGCCACACCCTAACTCGGCGACTTACTTCACAGGTTTGTTTGGCTTGTTCTTAAGTCTTATGTATCTTGTGTTGGATTAGACTAGTCCTAGGGTTCAATAGCCCTAATCTACTAATCTACGTTCCCATAATGCCCATAAAGTTCACATATACAAATCACTTCAATAGCTAGGGGTACTTACCTGGTGGACTTCGGGCCGGAGGTACAGGTGCCATGCCAGAATAACCTGAAAAATTCATGAAATTCTTTGTTGTTGAAAAGCCCATCTTTGAAAAAAAATGTTTTTGGGCCCAAAACCCTCAAAGCTGAGTTTTGAACTGGGCTCTGATACTAAACTATAACACCCCAAACCCGACCCATACACCACGGCCGAATTTAGAATGCCACTGCGGAAAACGTTTGAAAAGATTTTGATTTAGAAGTAAAAACATAAAAATTGGTTGTCTTTAATAAAACATTATGTAGTTAAAAATTTCAAGTAAAATTAAGTTGTTACAAATTCTCCGATTTAAAACTTTAATGTATGTTTTTAGGATAATGATTGTTTTTTTTAAAATATAAATAAAAACATTTCCAAATACTAATTTTTATCGTCAATCCAACTTAAACATATAAAAATTTCCAAGTACTTTAAGTGGCCCTTATTACAATAAATGATTATTCAAAAATACTGAAAATATAAGTGCATGAATTAAATAAAACATCTTCTGCATGGCCACCTTTGTACCCGCTCCAACCCCTTGATAATCTCCTATTTTATCTCTTTAACACTCATTTAAAATAAACAAATAAATCTACAATTATCTTCTACTCTTCTAGCCGAATTTTAAAAGAAAAACCAAGCTTATCCTCATCCTTCAAAGTCCCAAAGCCGTCCAACTCTTCTCTTCCTTGACGCAAAAACAAAAGCTCCCACTGCTTCCCACGTTGCTCGAACCCAAGCCCTTCTCCCTTGCTTGAGGCGTCACATACCAAGGCCCTAAGTGGCGCCTCCAAACCACTTTACCAAGCCCACTCTTATGTCCAATTTCCCTTATAATTTTTCCTTAAGGCCTCCTTGGCCTAGCTCCCCTTAACTAACACTTAAAACAAAATTTTTCTAAGACACTCTCCTACATCCTTGGGTTCTTAAAATCCCTAAAACACATCCAATCATACACTAAGTCCACTATCACTTGAATTATGCACTAAACGCATAACCCCTAAATCTAGGATATTAGATGCATCGCTAAAAATAATGAACTCTTTACCCAACTCTGGCTGAACAAGCACTGGAGCTTCCGTTAGCAAGGTTTTTAGCTAATCAAAACTCTTTTGGCACCTTTCTGACCACTCGAATTTAACGTCTTTCTGTAATAGCTTTGTCATCGGTGCGGCTATCATAGAAAACCCTTTCACAAAGCGTCTATAATATCCGGCAAGTCCTAGAAAGCTACGAACCTCAGAAACATTCCGCGGAGGTTTCTAATCAAGTATAGCCGAAACTTTACTCGGGTCAACCCGAATACCCGATGCCGAAACTACATGCCCCAGGAAACTAACTTCATTCAACCAAAACTCACATTTGCTGAATTTCACGTACAACTGCTTATCACGCAAAATCTGTAATACAAGTCTCAAATGCTCAGCATGCTCGGTTTCGTCGTGCGAATAAATCAGAATGTCATCTATAAATACAACCACAAACTGATCTAGATACAGTCTGAATACCCGATTCATCAGATCCATGAAAATAGCAAGGGCATTAGTGAGTCTGAATGGCATTACTAAAAACTCGTAATGGCCGTATATTGTCTGAAAAGCAGTCTTAGGTACATCCGAGTCTCTAACTCGCAGTTGATAATAACCTAACCTCAGATCGATTTTTGAAAATACTGAAGCTCCCTTAAGCTAATCAAATAAATCATTAATGCGTGGCAAGGGATATTTATTCTTTACGGTCACTTTATTGAGTTGTCGATAGTCGATGCACATTCTCAAAGTTCTGTCTTTCTTTTTAACAAAAAGAACTGGCGCACCCCAGGGAGAGAAACTTGGTCGGGCAAAACCTTTGTCTGTTAATTCTTGCAACTGTGCTTTCAACTCTTTTAATTCGGTTGGTGCCATTCTATACGGAGCTATCAAGATTGGAGTTGTCCCTGGCACTAACTCAATGCCAAACTCTACTTCCCAAACAGGTGGCAATCCCGGCAATTCCTCCGGGCACACATCTGGATACTCACAAACAATCGGTACAGATTCAATCTTCTTTTCAGTTACTTTACTGTCAAATACATACGCAAGATAAGCTTCACAACCCTTTCTCAAATACTATCGAGCCAACATCGAAGATATCACAGCTGGTATCCCATTCAATTCCACAGATTCAATTCGAATTATCTCGTTATTCTGACACCTCAAATCAATAGTCTTTCTTCTGTAATTCACTACGGCATCCTGTTCGGTTAACCAATCCATACCGAGAATAATATCGAACTCGTCAAATGGTAGTAACATCAAATCGGCCGGAAAACATGAGTCTCGAATCATTAAAGAGCAATTCTTGCACACTCTATCAACTAGCACACACCGACCCAGGGGGTTCGAAACCTGAATCAAAACTCAGTAGACTCAACAGGTAGAGTCTTACTGGATACTAATGTTTTACACACATACGAATGAGTTGAACCGGGATCAATCAAGGCAATTACACTAGTATCAAAGAGAGTGAAAATACCGGTGATAACATCAGGAGATGAATCCTCCTCTCTAGCACGAATGGAATAGGCTCTAGCCGGTACACGGGCCTCTGATCGAATAGCTGCATCTGAAGTTCCTCTTTGAGTGTCGCTCCTACCTCCCATATTACGAGATGGTCTACCTTTAGCTGCAGTGCTGCTCGGTCTTGTACTCTGAACAATATCCTTTTCAACTGTCTCCGGGCAATTCCGAACAAAATGATCCTGTGAACCACACTTGTAGCAAGTGCGATTATTAGATTTACCCCAACATTCACCAAAATGTCGTCTGCCAAAATGTTGACACTCGGGCTTATTCGGTCGAGTATTGCCAACACTAGCAATCGAGGTAGCCCGCGAACTCACTTATCTATGAATTATGATGAAACACTATTGATGAATATTATGAATTGAGGAAGTTCATTTTAATTGTGCGTTGAGAATTTTGCTTGAGGACAAGCAAAGTGTCGGGGTATTTGATAAACTGTAATATATACATATTTTAATTCCATATTTAGCATGCTTTTGGATGATTTATTCCCTGAATTGTGGAATTTGGTGCTCCTAATCCTTTAATTTCATGTTTTATACTTAGAAGAGCACTGGAGGATGAAAAGAACGAGAAACGGGCCAAAAAAGGAGAAAATTGTCCAAAGTATGAAATGCACACGGCCTGGGCCCATGCCACACGATCGTGCCTCTTTTGCAGACCCGACCGCGGCCTAGATTCGATTCACACGGCCGTGCCACATAGGCGTGTCCCTGACATGACCTGTTTTAATTCTATTCGGAATACAGTACTTAGAGGCAGAAAAAGACATTCCAAAACCCTATATACACACCCTAGAGGCCAACCTTCAAAAGGGGGTTCAGGTAGGCTGAGGAAACAAGCCAGAGAGGCCAGAATTGTGGGATTTACTCGAAGAAAGCCAGTTGATTCATCTCAAGAAACTGGGATCATACTCAAGACGGAAGATCTTCCCTTCAATTTCCTTCAGGGGGCTTTAGGGATGTTTTGTTTTATATTTTCTTCTGAGATGTATTCTTTTATGATTATGAACTAAACCTCTCAAATAACTGAGGGGGATGAAACCTAAGACGGATCTTGTTATTATTTTCTGAACTATCTGATAAATACTTGATTTGTTCTTAATTATGTGTTCTTAATTCTTGTCTTGATATTTCAGGATATTGATTCAAGTATTGATGTGCTTAGGCAGTGGAGGAATATTCCCTATTTAAGAGTAGATCTAGCATAATTAAGCAGAGTAGATTGCAACCCTAGAGATAGGATGACAAAAATCTGCCGGATTAGGGTCAAACCTAATATAGGAGTCCATAGATCAAGTAAATGCAATTCTAGGGGTTTTAATTAGAAAGAGATTTCAATTAATCAACCTGGGGTTAGACGTTAGTAGCCTCGAGAGAGGTATTAATATAAATTAGGGAATCCTACGGATCAAGTCAAGTGAATAAATCATCTGGTTCAGAGTTAAATAACAAGTGAAGTCTAGGTGGATTCTTCCTCGGGTATTGTCTTAATCAATTGGTTTTTTTCCACAAGTATTTCCCCAATTCATTCTCTGTGTCTTAGCATCTTTTCCTTGGTAATTAGTTAAATATATATTAATCACTTTTATTTTAGGCTAGATAATTAAAAGAAAGCTAGTATTAGTATTTTTGGTTCCATTGGGTTCGACAATCCGGTCTTGCTACTAAACTATACTACTGTTCGATAGGTGCGCTTGCCTCAATCGTGGTGATAGTTAGTTTCTAAGCTCAATCATTCATTATATAAATTTTAAGACTTTCCCACCACCATCAGTTCGCACACTCAAGGGCTCTCAGATGCCGAAAATACGTTTTTTTGCTTTTATCGATACACGGTAGCACAGAAGTGAGAGATAACAGTATCCAGTGTTTGAACAGTATGGTAAGGGGTGAACGATTACACACCTGTTTGCGATATTAGGTGAGACCCACGCTCTCTGAATCCTACAATCCACCAACATTTATATAAGCTTTTACCAAATAGGCTAACGTACACACTCAGTCCACCCCCGTTATTATCATGAACCACAATTATTCACCTTGGTAAGACTAGCAAAACTAGCGCCTCCCTGCTGAACAAAGGTGATCTCCCCCTCCTAGTAAGATTGAGTATACAATGATTGTTAGCAACAATCCCACATTTGACCCCCCACAGAGAAAAGAGGGAAACTGAAGTTTGCTCACAAAGTAACAAGAAATCCCTTGTAACGAATTAATAGAGTATTTGCATTACTCCACCCTTACCAATACCAATGAACAGTGAAAACCGTCAGTTGTCTGACGAGAGGATTCGGCCCTAACCACCGAGAACAAAAGAATTCGAGATGAAGAGAGTATGTAAATTTAGCTTACAAGATTCGGTCAGCAGAAGAAGAACCAAAGTTTTAAGAAGGATTGCGTTCAGATAAAGGAGAAATCGGGAAGGGAAAAAGTGTAGATATTCGGCTTAAAGAAAAAGAAAAAGAAAACAAACGGAGTGTGAAGAGAAATGGGAAGAGGAGTAAAGATTTGGCCAACCAAGTGTTTGTAGATGAAAAGCTAAATCGAGCAACAAAAGTGTGTGAAAAGCTATTAGCAAGAAGAGAATGAAATGCACGAAAGGTAAAAAAAAGTACACGAAATGCTTCACAAGAAGGATTCCCGAAATCTCCTAAAATTGCTCTCGTCCTTCCATTTGAAATTTTTGACCAAGCCTTCGACCTCCCTTGTAGAGTTTGATCCAAACTCTACTTCTTCCACTCCCAAGGCATAAAATAAATGCCCTCATTTGCTTGCCATAGGATTCGAACCCCTTTCCCCTTGCCTTCCTTATGACGCCACCACCATCAGGCCATAGGCTCCTTTTTGTGTCACAAAACACTCATAATTGTGCATAAGTCCTATTGCTAACTGCCAGTTCCCCTAAGCAAAAACTAAAATTTTTCCACAGCTCAGACTCGAACCCAGGCCTCCTTAGAACCCCCAAATACACTCAAATAGCTAGCCGTTCAAGCACAACATGGAAATTAAACAAAGTTACCAACCCCTCAATTTTGGGGGCGTTACAGAAGCGGTTGTGGTGGTGGAGGATCAGGAATACATATAGAGAGAGTAAGAGAAATAGAACTCATAAATTTAATTTGAAAAACAAAAATATAAGGGAAAGGTAAATTACATGGATTGCATTTTTTTTATTTTTCAAAGTAAGAAGAAAATTATAGGGATTTCTTTAAAGGAAGAAGATTGACGGAAGAAATTAAAAAATAATAATTTCTTAATTAAATTTAATTTTGAAAAAATATATATTGATTTCATATGTATATAAATTGAAAAAAGTCACATGGCACATTTTGTGTAACAGCCCAATTTTGGGTCTAGTCGGAACAGTGGTTTCGGGACCACAAATCTGTTGCAGTAAAATTCATTTTTATTATATTTTTATGGTCTACAGTTTTATGGAACAATGTCATGAAAATTTCGTTCGAAAATTTTGATGTTTGGGCACTCAATTTAATCAAAAGGACTAAATTGTAAAAAGTGCAAAACTTGAATTCTATATGTTAAAGGTGTCCAATTGTTATAAAATTTTAAATTAGAGGTCCTTAAATGGTAATTAGACCATTGGTTAAGTTGGTGGACAAAAATGGACATGATTTGGTATGTTTCTAAAGTTTTTCATGAAGGGTATTTTAGTAGTTCGGTAATTAAATGAATTAAAAAGCCAAATTTAAAGCCAATTTTTTCTCATCTTCTACCCCATGGCCAAATGTGCCAAGGAGAAACCATGGCTAGGGTTTTTCAAGCTTCCAAGCTCGATTGTAAGTCCGTTTTAGCCCCATTTTTAATGATTTTTGTAACTCCCCAAAATTTATATGTTCGCTTTTGTGAATGTGTAACACAAATATCTATTTGCTTCAGTGGTTATGTGTTCTGGGTGTATGTGGGAGGTCCCAAGTTCAAGCCATGCCTTTGGCGAATTTTGAAAATTTTCTAAGTGAAGCCTCACTCTTGTGAAGTAAGCTTTTATTTAATTATTTGCAAAACCATATTAGAATGGGCCAGCTGGTCTAGTGGTTAAGTGGAGTGTCGGTGTGTTGGAGGGCTTGTGTTCGATTCTCTGCGATGGCAAGGAGTAGTATTTTTGCTTAAAGTTCAGCCAGAGTTATGCTGATCTGGGATTCTGAAAAGTGGATGTGTAGTGGAAGCTGAGAGAGGAAATTAAGGGATTGAGATAGGGTAGATAGTGGGATTTGAGTATAACAATTTACAAAAAATTTGCTCTGCAGAAAAAAAAAACTGATCATCTTCTTCTCCACTTCCTCTTTTTCGTTTTTGTTATATTTTCCCTACTATCATTGTTTCGCGTCTCGTTCTTCGGCACTTTTTCGTGCGTTATCGGTAAGTGTGGTAAGTACCGTTTTTTGTTTTGGATTATGGATAGTGGTTAATGGGATTCGTTTTGTGTATGGAAAAGGTTAAAGGGCTGAAGTTCTTCGATTAGTGCCGTAGTGGTGAAGAGACTTCGTTGTTTGATCTAAGGTAATGGTTTTTCATTCTATAGATGAATACCCCATTTTGGGTTTAGTTTAATTCAATTGATTAAGTGATAAATGGAGTGAAATATTGATCAATTTTAGGTTGGGGATTGCTTAGAGTTGCTTTTATATCGAAAACGGTACACAGAAAATGAGGTTTCGACGAAAGCTGAAAACCTCACTGTCGACTCCACACGGGCGTGTGGTCACTCGTGTGCCATAACACGAGCATGTGATCGACGAGGCCAGGCTGCCTGTACAAGACATGGCCGTGTGATGGCCAGGTAGGCCATGTGTGACACACGGGCTAGACTGATTTAGGCCTTGTGGGCCACACGGGCAGGCCACATGGGCGTGTGAGTCCATTTTTACTGAAATGACTGTTAAGGTAGCACGGGTCACCCAAGTCGACTGTGAACCTTCTGTAGGGTCAGTAAGCACTACTTAGACCCTTAACTGTGTGATATTGATTGTGTGAATTGTGTACCAAGCATGTTATATACAAGCATGTAGACTGAACTGAATGTGTATCTGACAAACTTGTGATAGCATGACATTTCATTGTATGTTGCATTGGATTGGGTTGGGTTGATATTATTTGGAGGAAGTGTACTGAAAGGCTCTTAAGCCTAATATGCAGGCAACTCAGCTGCAAATTACTTTTTTGTGTCGCATTCGGTACTACCTGGAGTGTAGAGATGGATGGGTTGATTTAATCCCCACATGGAGTGTAGGGTTGGATGGAGATGGTGTGTAGAGGCTGGTTGGGTAGGATTTTGTTACTAAATACTGCATATTTGTTTTTGACACTATGATGGGCTAAGGCCCTTGTGCATACTGATACTGATACTGAGTTGGGCTAAGGCCAATCTGCTACTGATACTGAAAGGGGCTTAGGCCCAAGGCTGTTTTTGACTATGCACTGTGTTTACTGTTGTTTGTTTTCTGTGGGATTATACACTAAATTTATGTAAACTCACTCCTTTCTGTTTAATGTACATAGATAATCCCCAAACCTAGATGGATCGGTGCGGCATAGGACTCGACGGTGACCGCAGTTTTTGGACTCTACGATTTTTTATTTATGTTTTATGGTTTTATTATTATTGCGATGTAATTTGTGGACTCTTTGGGACTTTTGCATAAATTTGGGTTTGATTTGTTTTTATGGATTTATAACTACTAGTCGTAGGAAAATTCGGTTTTTTACAAAAATCTAAAGTATTTTCTAAACTCACGATTTCTTAAATGACTTTAAAAGCTTCCGCAACGAGATATGTTTTTAACAATTGATCTAGTTGGTAAAACTGATTTTAGAACTAAATAGGAACAAGGAATAGTAATTATACAAAGACGGTTTATTATGAAAATAGAGTTTTTCACACCCTATCATGTGGCATCGCCTTTGAAATCCTTGTAACATGATCTATCTATTTCTACCATTAATTTAAGAAATAATCAAGGTCTAAAATTTTACCATGATGGATGTTTGTGTATTTTGATTTCTAATGGTAGAAAATGTATGTTTGGTGTATGATAAACGAATTTTACTAAGTGATTTTTGGTAAAAATGTCAAAAAGGACTTATTTGTAAAAGTTATAAAATGAGTAGAAAAATGTGAATAAATGAGAAATATGGGTTGTTATGAGTATGGAAATGGCTCGGCTAGGCTTGCGTTTTGAAGAAATTGAATGAAATTCATTTTACGAGCCTAGGGACTAAATTGTAAAAATGTTAAACTTTAGGGGCAAAAATGTAATTTTTTCCATAATATGATTTTGGGCTGATTTGAATAGTATATTGATTAAATAAGTTTAATGTGATATTATAGATTGAGAAAAATGACTTTCGAAATTAGAATGGGGGAAAAACAAGTATTTGACGATTTAGTCCTTTTCGCCATTTTTATGCCGAGGTAAGTTTGTATGCAAATGATGCAATGTTATATTTGTATTTTAATGTTTTGTTATTGAATGAAATGTATGATTGATTCTATGAGCATATTCGACGAAGTTCCGGCAAGAGAGAAATCCCGGTTGAACAGTAGGAATAGATAGGATACAAATGTCATGACATTAGGATTACTGAGATTACGTGTAAGATCATATCTGGGATATGACATCAATATGAGACTTCGTGTAAGACCATATCTCGAATATGACATCGATATGAGACTTCGTGTAAGACCATAGTTGGGCTATTGGCATCGATACGAGATTACATGTAAGACCATATCTAGGATATGGCATTGGTGCGGTACTGTGTGTACGAGATTCCTGAGTATCCTTTAGTATTCCAAATGGTTTAACAGGAAATTCAACAAGTATTTCAAAGAAGAGAAAGAGTATGTAAGTAATTATGAATCGGTACAGGTATGTACGTAAAGTCTAAAAGCATTGACTTCATGAAATTGTGAGTTCATGATTTCCACGAGAATAATTTTGTGAGAACCTTGTGATTATTAGTCTATACTTGTGATGTATGAAATTCATGATAAATTCGGTTGACGATTATGTGATTGGATTTCGGGCCAAATTGAGTTATGACACAGCATGTTTTATTCACTTAAATTGTGATTTATCGAATATGAGAAAAAGGGAAGATTGGCATAATTGCCCAGTTAAAATGGTTATGGAAGTACAGGAAGATATGAGTACACAAGGTTAATGTACATGTAACGACCCGAAATTGTGCCTAGTAGGATTGGACCCATTGGGCCTTGAGCGTAGAAGCGTTTTAAAATTTTGAGAACAAGAGAACGACATCATTTCAAGTTGGACTTATTAGGAAGGTGATTTTAGAAAGTTACATGATTCTAGGAAGTTCCAGGTTCAAGCTGGGCCTTAGCAAATTTTCGTGTTTAAGCACTTAAAGGAGAGAAGTTAAATGGCATCAAGACTTAAGGAAATAAGTGTGCATTTTGCTAGCACAAGGAGTCTATTAGTAAAGGTGGAAAGTGGCGCGTGAAGGGTACTTATGGTCTTAGGTTCGAATCCCATCTATTGCAAACTTTTGGATTTATTTTTGTGCTTCTCATCTATGTGCCGGTCAAAGTTTTAATAATTTTTGGAAAGATGGCTAAGGATTATGGTAAGGAGAAAGACTAGGGAAAAAGAGGGAAAGAAAAGGAAGGATAAGGGAACATGTTGGCATATAGTGTGGAAGGTGTTTTGGAAAGACTTTATTTTGGTCAATGTTCATCTTTTTGGAAAAGATGAATACAAGGTTTTGTTGGGGAAAAAGGAGGAGCTGAATTTTCCTAGCCTATTTGCAAGTTTGTGCTTGAAAAAAGCCTATTTTCTCTTTTGAACATTTTTGGTACTCTTTTCCAACCTTTTCCCTTTGTGTTAGCCGATTTACCTAACATTTCTTCTCATATCTCTTCTCTTCTTTTTATCATTCCTTCAACCTTTCTTCCTTTTTCCTAAATCGACATTACCATATGATCAAATCTTCTTTATTGTTTTCTCTTCAATAGCCGAATTTCTATCATCTTCTATCTTCCCCATTTTTGTGTGTTGGACATCTCTCCTTGGATGAATCGGAGTTCTAGTGGGTGGCCGAATACCAAATCCTTGTCGATTCATTCGTAGTCATAAGCCAATTGGTGGGAATCAGGATTATCATTAATTAAGACACGAAATCACTCGATACTCTCTACTTGTGGATTTTTCAGAAATAGTGGTAAAGTCGAACACCTATCCCTCGTAATAAGAGACTCAGATTGTTGCTGCCGCGGAGAATATCATGTTACGGATTCTGAATAAGGTGTGTAATTCCGTACCCTTCTGAATATATGTCTGAAATGGTGTGTAATCTCACACTTATCTGAAAGTTTGCATGAAATATTCTGTGATTCGATCGAAATACTGAAGAAAACCGGAAACCGGCATCCGTGACCACTTGGGCGTGCGTATGTTCGTAGTAGTAACCATATTTCGCAATGAAACAGTTTGGTCAGTAGTAGTGATGTGATTTTGAAAAATCGTGAAAAATAGGAAAAAGGGAATTAATAAGTGAATAAGATATTGAATCAAAGCTTACTGTGTCTATTTTGATATGGAAGAAACGGAGAAGAAAAAGGAATTTTATATTCTGAGATATCTTAATTTTAGTGAGACTGGTTCTGATTGACTTTGTAATATCCCAGATTAGGGGTTATGCATTTGGAGCATAATTCCTAAATTAATAGGCTCAGTGTACGGGTGAGTGTGTTTGAGGGGTTTGGAGAACCTTAGGAGATGGGGAAAATGCATTGGAAAATAACTGGTTTTTTAAGTTAAAAAGAGGAGCTAGGCTGAAGAGGCCTTAAGAAAAGTTTTGGGGAGTTTAGGACACAAGGAACCGTGTGGCAAATTGGCAAGGGACGCCACCTAGGAGCAGGGGAGCTTGCGTCACATGGAGTGGCCAGGAGGGAGGAGGTTCGAGCAGCAGAAATTGCATTGTGGGCTTTTCTTTTTGCGTCAAAAAGGGGAGCAAGGCTAGGGAGGCCTTAAGGGAAAACTTTTAGGCATTTTTGGCATAAGACAAGCCTTGGTGAAGTGGCTGCAAGGCGCTACTTAAGGGCCTAGAAACGACGCCATGTGCAGTGGGCAAGGGCCCTGGTTCGAATCACGGGAGTGTGTTTTATTTTTGCTCTTTGCGTTAAGAAGGGAAACTGGGCTAAGGAGGCTTTAAAAGGAATTGTGGGAAGTTTATGACACAAAGGAGCCAGCAGCAAAGTGGCTTGGGGCGTTATCTGTAGCTTGCGGCAAAGAGGGCTCAGGTTCGAGCCTTGTTGACGGCAGAAGGTGGGATTTTATTTTTGCATATGACGTCAAGAGAAGGGGAAGGTGTTGGACGGCACATGGGCACTGGAAGGATGAGATAAAGCTTGTTTTATTTTTTTCAAATTTCGGCTGGAAGAGTGGGATAGATATGGGTTTATTTTATTTATTTTAAATGGTTAGCTAAGGGATAAATGATGGATAATAGTTATTATTTTAATGAAGTGATAATGAGAAGAAAAAGGGTTATGATAGGAAAGGAGGTAGTGGCCGATTAGGGGGGTTCTTTTTAATGGCAAATTCGGCTATGTAGTGTGGGATAAAAGTGGATTTATTTTAAGTTAATAGATAGAAGATAAGTGTAGTTTTATTTAGATTATTTTTATGATAAGGTAAGAGATAATATAGGAGATTGATATAGGATAAAGGGTGGATTATTTTTTTTATAACAGAGAAATATGAGGGATTAAGTGCCGAAATTGGGTAGTATAAATAGGGGTGCTCATCTTTTGGCAATTCTTTTCTCCATTTATTTTCTTGTTGCCGAAAATTGGAGTTCTCCTTAAGCTTTTCTTTGGTCCCTCTTGAGATAGCCGAATCTCCTCTCACTTCCTCTCCTTTACTTCTTTATTTTTCTATAACTTCAACCCCATACTCATTCTAGTGATAGCCGAATATTCCCCCATCATTTGAGAGGCTAGCCGAACCTTGTAGCCTCTTTTTCCTCTTGTCTTTACTTAGAACTTTAAGGAAACACCATTGCCGAATCTCTCAGTGATCAAAGGGACTTTTAGGTGCTAGCTTTTTCGAACGGTTTTGATGGTGTGGAAGGTGATTTCAGGAAGTTGATCATTAGGGGTAAGCAACGATAGTGGTAAGTGTGTTCTCTCTTTAAGCAATCGTTTTATTCTTTCTTCATGGGTGTGTCGAATCAATGGTTGGTCTTGATTTTTAGAGCATGGCCGAATGTTCATAGTGCTTTACCAATGTGTCTTTTGTATATAGCCGACAAGAGGAGCATTAGAGGAGTTTTTCGAATCTGAAGCAATTAAGGTAAGCAAGTTTGGTATTCGGCCTAGGGGCCATGTGCATGGATTATTGTATTAAGCCGATTCTAATAGCGTTAGCAGGGATATTGACAACTTCAAGAGTAAGCAAAGCCTTCGGGATTTGGTAAGAGACCAACTCGGCATTAAAGGAGGAGGAAAACCACGTTCCGAAATCGTGTTAGATTCGAGTAGTTCGGGATTTCGCTAAAATAGTCAGGTGCGTAGTTATTGCACTGTTCTCCTATTGTGTGTATGTGTTATATTCATAAATATGTGATATGATGTGAATGATAGCCGAAATAAGGGCTAAGATTGTGAATACCCGTGGTGGGTGATCGAATAATCAGGTCAGTGATTTACGATATTAAATGATTATTGATGAATGTATGAAAATGTGATGGCATGTGATGTATATTTGTTTCAAGTGATATGTTGTCATGATACATATAC
This sequence comes from Gossypium australe, assembly GCA_005393395.2. Lineage (NCBI taxonomy): Eukaryota > Viridiplantae > Streptophyta > Magnoliopsida > Malvales > Malvaceae > Gossypium > Gossypium australe. Next base: position 102,573,557 of record CM016623.1, read on the forward strand.
ATGCATGGGAATTGGGATGTGACTATCGAAGGAAAAGGGTGTACATTATGTACGTGGTCTAATGTTACTCTTGTGCTACATTAGCGCTTGATGTTAGCTTGTGCTTCATCAAGGGAGGTGTTGGCTAGGTGCCACATCTCGGCAGTTGATAGCTGTGTGCATCACCGTGGATTGATTGATATGTGGGATCACCTATGTGATCCGTGGCTTAGCCACGGCCTTGGGCGGCAAGTCTGCCAAGGTAGGATGTGTGGGATCACTTCGTTGATCGGTGGATTAGCCACGGCCTTGAGCAGCAGGTCTGCCAAGGTAGGTGTGACGGAGGGACATTAGGTTGGGATGGGCTTCATTTTGCATAATTTTGTATATGAACTGTGTGGATATGGGCCAAGCCCATATGGGGGAACATGTGAAATATCTATGCACTGAGTCTGTTTGACTCACCCAATTTTTACCAACATCGCAGGTGATGCATAAGCTTGGACCGGGTTGGAGTGGATACGAGGTGGCCCATGCAGAAGATGATTTACTTGTTTTAAATATTTTATATTTTTCAGTAATTATGAATGAGTAATTATTGTAATAAGGGCCAATTAAAGTATTTGGGAATTTTATTTATGTTAAGGTGGATTGACATTTACATTATTATTTGGGAATGTTTTTATGTTTTAATGTTAACACCTCATATCATAAGAATTTTATATTAAAGTTTTTTTTAATTCAGAATATTTTATAACAACTTAATTTTAATGGGCTTTTAAATACACAATGTTTTTCTAAAGACAATAAATTCATATGTTTTTACTTCAAGTCAAAAATATTTTTCAAACATTTTCCGCAGTAGCATTTCAAATTCGATCGTAGTGAATGGGTCGGGTTTGGGGTGTTACAGACTTCATGGTTCCCTAATCTGTCTTGGAAAAATCGTATAAAAGTGTACAAAGTGAATTATGGGTTATATTTAATATGTATAGATTCCTTAATGAGCCTATTTTCATTAGAAACAAGCGGGAGAAATATATGAAAACCGTATAGTGAGATATTTGAAATTAAGTTAAGAGAGGTCAGAATCGCTGGACAATGAAACAAGGGAAACTTTAAGGAATAAACTGTACTAAATGGCTAAGCTAAAAATTCTGTAAAACTTGTAGTAAGAAGATATATGAGTCTAGTTTCAAGGAAAATTTACGGATCTAAATTTCGAGTTTCCTAACACGAGTTATAGTCAGTTTAGTCAGTATGACGCAGACGGACAGTCTCAATTTTTTTATGCCCAATTCGTAGTTAAGTCTGGGTTGTGAATTTCCAAAATGCCCTTGGAGGATAAATTACCGAAATACCCCATACGGGCCGATTTGATAGATTGTTATAATGGGCCGATTTACTGAAATATCTTTATGGACCGATTTACCGAAATGCCCTTATGGGCTGAATGGTCGTATTGCTTTAATGGGCTGATTCATAAAAAGTATTCAATAGGTTAATGGATGTTATTTTTATATGGATGTTTTACGATTATGTATGATGCATCTTTACATATTGCATGGGATGGGAAAATTTGAATGAAGAGAAGTATAGACCGGTGGCATTGCCACAAATTCTGATAATGGCTTTGTGCCATCGTGATTAAGGCTGTGTGCCCATTATATTACCGTATATGATACTCTGGTGGCTCAACCACAAATATTATAAATGGCAGCTTCACTGCAAATTGGAGAGACTGGCGGGGTGGGTTGACTTGATCCCCACATGAGAGATTGGTTGGTACGGGGGAGAGCTTGGCTGGATGAGATGGGTTGCATATTTTGCATATTTATACATATATATATTGTTATGGTATATGGGCTTAGGCCCAAGTTTTTGCTAAACGGGTTCAGACCCAGTGGATGACGGTAAGGGGATTTCACACTGAGTTCTTGTAACTCACCCCCCTTTCTTTCTTAATCCTTGTAGGTAATGCTCAGTGACAAGGACTTGGGGCCGTGGATGACTCGGTGGAGGCCATACTTCAGAAATGGTGTTTCTAACTTTATTAAATTTCCTTTTTCATTTATTCTGTTGCTTTTACTATTCGGGTTTTAAAGTTGTAATAAGGCCTCTGGGATATTTTATTTGGTTTTATGTTTAGCTGTACTTATTATTTTTCTGCATTATATTAAATGGGGATTTTTCTAAAATCATAAATAACGGTTTTCCAAAAATTGATTAACAAATGATTTTCATAACAAACTTTTACAAATGATTTAACTCGGAAATTCTCTTTCAAATTATCGACGACATTTTCAAAAATCATTGGTTAAAGTTCACTACCTCAATTTTCGACTCATCAATCAACCTCTCAAAAATATTTGTATTTTATCTACATTTCCGCAATGTTTTCAAAATGCTTTTGCAACTCTATTTCCAAACGTCATATTTTCGTGAATTGTTTATTTCAAATACGTTTTCGCAACCAAAAAGGCTTTATAAAGATAATTATGTTTTCAAGTAGATAACAATTGCTTAAGTGTTTTGGGTTTTAACAAATAGGCTATAATTCTCAAACAAATTTTTAACAATCACAAAGATGGTTTTGAAAAAAAAAACACTTCCATGTGACACGCCAGATTCGGGCCTAACTTCTAGGCCGGGTTTGGGGTGTTACAGTACATGTTTACTATGAGGTTTGAAATGAGTTGTTAATTGTTGTAATATGTTGCAAAGGAGAGATTACAGTTGTTAGGCTAATGCCAAGATATGTTAAATTATGCTTATAAGTTGATAGAGTAAATAATGTGACTGAATAAATTATAACTGTGAGATTTATAGCAATTTGTACTATCTGATGCTTATATTGGTGGACTTGGTAAATGATTGGTAAGAGTTGCTTACTATTTTCGTACGGACTTACTAAGCTATATATATAGCTTACCCCCTCCCTTTCCAATTTCTTATAGGGTTATTGAACTAGCTCGGGTTGGAAAGCACCAGAGATTTTATCACACTATCAAGTTGTCATTTTGGGTATAAATGAATTGAAGTATTTTAAGTCTATGGCATGTATAGGGACTAGGTCAATTTGTTATATGTGTCATGATTAATTTGGCCATATGCAATGGCTTGTAATCATCAAAGGCTTGTTTTCCTATTTGGCCATGTAAGTTGGCTTATATTGGCTAACATTGTTGTAAGCTTAAGCATATTCATATATGTGTCAATGCCTATGGTGATATGATAATGGTATGCTTGGTGAATGTGAAATGTTTGGAAATGTGATTTATGACATGGTTGTGTAAACTTTTGGAAATGTGACCTATTGATGAGATGAGGAATCTGAGTATAATTTGGTAACTAGAAAGTAGTTAAATGAAGCCTAATGAATGTGAAATTTGTATGTTTGATTTAGGGCTTAATAAATGTAGTGAATATGTTAGACAAAGATATAAAGTTGATATGTTTTAACCATGAATGTGGATGTTTTGGTTGCCTAAGTATGTATTGTTTTGTGCCTTTGAATTGGTTAAGTGTATGTGTGAACAAAGGTGGCAAATGGCTTGGTAAATAGCCTTTATTTTGCCCACACAGGTAGACACACGAGCGTGTGTCTAGGCCATGTGTGACACACGGTCTGGCCCACGGGCATGTATTCTGGCCGTGTGTCCCCTACACCTTAATTGTTGCAAAACAGAATGTCTAGAATTGAGCATAGAGACAGAGACACCGGCATGTGTCTCAGACGTGTGTGCTACACGGTCTAGCACACGGGCATGTCCCTTGGACCACATGGGCGTGTCCCTTGGACCTCACGAGCGTGTGAGCCCTGCTTCTACCAAAGATTTTATAAGTTTTGTAAAAGTTTCCTGAGTTCTCGGTTTAGTCCCGAAGCACTTCCAATACATGTTTTGGGCCTCGTAGACTCGTAATAGGGACTTCATGATCGAATATGAATGGTTTTAATTTGTACGCAAATTTTATGACTCAGAATTGTGTGATTGCTTGTGATGTGAGTCCGGCAATGCCTTGTACCATGTTCCATTGTCGAATACAGGTAAGGGGTGTTACATTTTGATTGGGCTAGGTTAACATCTAGTCAAAAAATCAATAGGACTAAATTCGAAGGATTAAACTAGTTAACGAAAGTAAACTTTAAGTACCACAATGGTCCAAAAAGCTATTTACATAATAAAGTAGGATTTTATATCCATTTATTTATGAACATTGTTCTTCATTCTTTGAGAATTCAGTGTTTTTAATTTGGTATAGCTAAGTTGTAAATGTGTATGATTGTTTGTGTTTTTTAAACAAAATTTAATATATATATATTAAAATTAATATTTTTTTAAGATTCTTTTAATTGTTTTTAGAATTATTATTATGAAAAAATTTAAAAGAATCAAATTGATATTTTAGATATAATTAAAGGGCTAAATTTGTTATTAAGCCTTTAAATTAACATCCCATGTCATCCTTTGAATGGAAGTTAATTGGTGAGGTGTAACACCCCATTACCTGAGCTAGTACCTAATCTCGAGCAATGAATGTTATATTTCAAGATAAATACTTTATTCAAGATTGAAATTTATTACTCAAGTTCTTCAAATCTTTTATACATTTTCAAAGTCATTTAAGTCTTTATAGATCATTTCTAGGCTTTCTCTAAAGTTTAATTGCATTTAGGGTTTGTTTAGGACTCTTTCGGATAAAAAAGAACAAGGTAGAGAAAAATAAGGCCACTGTAATGACATTATGGGCCAGTATCACAACACTAGATTCTTTGATTCTCATGTCGTAGCATCTTGCAGCTAGTGTCGTGACCTTAAATCCTTTTTATGCTGAACAAGTTAAAACTTTTTTATATTTGTGTTAAGATCAATACCACGTAATCCAACACATGTACCAATCAATTTAAAATCCATATAATATTTTAATTTGCCAACACATACTTCTTTATTTCATCATATAACCATTACTCACTTAATGTCCCAACAACTTCATTTAAACTTCTCTTACATGTTTGTAATTTCATCACTTATATCAACTTTTTAGCATTACAACTTTTCTATTATATTCCTCCTCCTTGTCATTCCATTCCACATCCTATATTAATTATTCTTTTTTTAATTACACAAATACTCTTAACAAGGTTGTCTACATGAGTAACAATCACTAAATTATTTATATCTTGGCCTAAAAAGTTTCAAATTAAGATCCGCTTGTTGCTTTTGAAACTGGACTCGATGAAATTTTTACAATAAATATTTCAGATATTTTACATAAACCAAATAATACAATTTTTTCTTCATTTCATCCCTTGTTCAGCTACTAGATAACTCTGACCCTTCTCCACTAAAATTTATTTATCTTTCAATATAGAATTTGTAAAATAGCTTTATTTATTTCTCTTGCAAATAGACACATTAATATTTTAGAAATATAAATTTAATCTCTTAAGTACTTTTGTACAACTTTTAATGATTTTTCAAAGTAAGAATAGGGAACTCGAAATCAATCTGACCTTATCTTGCTTAAATTTATTTATATCATGATTAAAAATTCCATTGGTTACACCATTTCTTTTATAAAATACTAGACCCAATGGGCTTTAATTTTATATTTGGTTCAACCTCTAACTCAATTTTTACAGTTTTGATTAATTTTCAAAGTTGAGCTACTGTTGCTGTCCAGAAACTGTTTGTGTGAAAATATTTAGTTTTCCATGATTCTTAACATTAACTTTCAATTGGATGTATGTAATCATTATACTTTTGATTATTATTAAATTTAGTCATATAAATTCATATGTTAGTAATATATTCATTTCTTTACCTTAAGATTTCTTATGATACAAATCATATTTTTATTCTTCTTATAAAAACTTAATATCTTTATATATCCTTCATTATAAAAATAAATTTTTATGGTGTTCGCCATTACCGACCCGCTACCCGGTTACCCGATCAGGACCGACCTGTAGCCTACATAGTTTACATCTTGGGTTCACACATGATGAGTTCACATCCTCTCATTGGTTCGCATGGGGTGGGTTTGTACCACCATGTAGGCAAACCCGTACGTAGAGAGCACGAGTTAATCCTAGAATAGGGTACCTGTTGGCATGCATGGGGGCCTACCTATGATGTCACAGTTGGGAACCATATCATATAAATAGAGAAATTAACACCCTTTAGAGACAGACACACAAAAGCACTCAACAACTTTCTATCTCTGCTACTTTGATTAAATTAGCATATCATACATTCCAATCACAACATATATAACTTCTTTGAAATAAAAGTAAATTTTATATGAAAACTTACCTCTTTTATCAAGAGTGTCCTCCCCTTTGTTTCTCTTCCCCTTTCTTCCTCAACTTCATGTTTATCCTTTTGTCTTCCTCTAATTTTCTTCACTTCTATCTACTAATTTCTTTCTTTTAAATTGATAAACATACTCTCTAGAGTCTCTACTTCATTTTTTCCTCTTTGTTGCTTATGGAAATTTCCAAGAAATTTGAGAGAAATAGTGGGATTACATGACAAGGAACCAAATTGTAAGAAAGGCAAAGTTTCATTTCTATTTATAATGGTTGTGGTGTTGGGATGAAGAAGCATGAAGAAAATTACTCTAACTAATTATATTTTGACACCATTCTTACAAATTATTATCATGATAATTCATTATAATTTTCTTGATTGAGAAATGACTATATTGCCACTATAATATCTCAATTTTCACTTTTGTGTCATTTCTGACTTTCGATAACATTGCAATTTAGTCCCTCTTATTTTTCTACTTATTTAATATAATCATTACTCGTTAATTTATTTTACCTTTTAGTCTTGCCCCTCTTTGGGGTATTTTCACTCTTGGTCCTTTAATTTTTCTATATTTATATTTTAACCCAATATATTTTGAACATTTACATTAAAGCCACAATACTTTTTAGATTTTTACAATTTAGTCCCTACCATAAATTAATCCATCATGTAATAGTTCTTGATTCGTCTTCCTTTGGTATCCAGCAACTTTCACTTTTATCAATCTTATACCTTATTTCACGACGAATCTATTACATATTGTTTACGACCAAGGGGTTTTTGGGATGTTGTAACACCCCTAACCCGTATCTGTTGCTGAAACAGGGTTACGAAGTATTACCAGAACATTTGAAAACATTTACAGATAAATCATGCAAGTTACTATTCACATTCCGAAATCATTCTTAACACCCTTTAAATGGACCCTCGAGGCCCAATACGAGCATTAGAAACAAGTCAGGACTTAATCGGAACATCTAAGAATTTTTCACGAAATTACAAAAATTTTCCAAGATGCAGGGCTCATACGCCCGTGCGGTCCAAGGGACACGCCCGTGTTCGACCTCGTGTAACTCTTTGACTTGCACACACGGCCATGCCACACACCTATGTGCTAAGCCATGTAGTTAAATAATTTAATTAAAATTAGGTGCAAGTTTCACACAGACACACGTCCGTGTCTCTACCCATGTGCTCAATTCTGAGCATTCTGTTTCTCAAAATTTAGGTGCAGGGGACAAACGGCCTGGCTACATGCCCATGTACTTGGCCGTGTGTCAAAAATGGTCTAGACACACGCCCGTGTGTCTGCCCGTGTTGACAAAATTAAGCCAATTGTAGCTTTATTTTTCACCCAAAATCACACCCAAAACCTACATCTGAAACACACATCCAATAGCAACCAATTCAAGCATTCAAAATAAGCAATTCCATCAGTCAACATGCCATACCATTTCAAGCACAAGTGTTAATAAACTTACCTTGGGTTAACTTATGCATTAACAACATTTGATCTCATATACTTAACATACCACATGTGTATGTATATCATCATAATAACTTACTTAGTCATACCAAAATGAACCATTACTAGCCATTCCAATGGCTAGGTTACAAAACATCATTTTCAAGCCACCTATGGCCAAGTTGTCCTATACATATGATTTTACTAAATATACCCCAAAATGACTAGTTGATAGTGTGACGATGCTCCAATGATCTCCAACCTTCACGAGCTTCTGAGGATTATAAAATAGTGGAAAATAAAAAAGAGTAAGCATTACATGCTTAGGAAGTTCGTATAACAGAAACTAAACTTACCAATCCCGTTTATTAAATCTAAGCAAACAATAACAAGTTTTCCATCCATTTGGCTAAATTGCCTAAACACATGCATTCAATCAAACATGTTAGTCAGAACTTAACATATACATCAAGTAAGGATAGATGAGCTCATCATGCAATACTCTTTCAAGACATCATCATTTCATCTCATAATTCTCATGCCATGTCAAGAGTTTTATGTCTGTTGAATCATTGAAATTTCGATGGATGCTCAAGTAGTACACTTGAGGTGTACGATTAAATAATCCGTCAATTCTTATTTTAGGGTACTCACTAGGGCACCTCTCGAGTCACATATCGTATAACAGGATTACCAGTCTAGGCTAAATCCTTTATATAACGTATGCTCGAGAGGGATTATTTCAGGATTACCTGTCTGAGCTAAATCCTTTTTAAAATGAGGTCAATAGGATTACTTGTCCGAGCTAAATCCTTCAGCAAAAAATGCAGGACCTATCCATTATGGGAAAGCACACATATTCATCAGAATTCATTATTCAATCGAGACATAACCCTTTTTCATCACTTTCAAGCATGTATTAATTTCTCATATTTGTAACATCCAAGTAAATCACATAACTGATAATTACATTTCATACAATCACAACATTTAATTTAACATAACTTCATGCTCGATTAAGTTACACGAACTTACCTCGACACTCGTTCATGTAAATAATCTACTAATCCGAAATCTTTTCTTTTCCTCGATCTAGCCTCGAGTTTGTGTTTTTTCGGATCTATATAAATGAATTTAACCATCAATTTCACACATTTCATATTTAAATGGACTCAATTTACGTCCTAGGAAAAATTACCATTTTACCCTTAACTTTTCCATAAATTCCAATTTCATCCCTAGGCCCGGAAAATGAAACATATGCTAATTACTTCCTATTCCAAACCTAACCAAAGCCCCTTTACACAATTTACAACACATGTATTCATAAAATTTTAGAATTTTTCCTTCAATTTCACATGTTTACATTTTAGTCCCTAAATCATGTTTTCATCAAAAATCACTTTGTAAGTGTTGTTTATCTATCAATAATCTTTCATTTTCTACCATAAATTTCTAATTTCCAGCATATACATCCATGACCCATTTTTCATACCTTGATAACTTTTCAAATTAATCCCTCAAATAGAGAGATTACGCTATCTCGATTCCAAAAATATCAAAATTACTAAAAACGGGACAAGGAAACTTACCCAATTAGACCTTGAAAGTTTCTTCTCTCTCTCCTAGGGTTTCCATAGAATTTTATGTTGAAGATGATATAAAATAAGATGATAATTCTTTTATCATCCTTTTAATTAATTAAGTTTTTGCTATTTCTAATTTAGTCCTTGCCCTGTTTCTATATTTCCATGGATGAGTCATCAAGAAAAATCTACATACTTTTCTTAATAGTCTAATTACCATATAAGGACCTCTAGTTTTGAATTCCATAGCTGTTTGATCCTTGTAGCTACTAGAATTCAACTTTCACATTTTATGTTATTTAATCTTTCTCGTAATTAAGCACTAAATCGATAAAATTTTCGTACCAAAATTTTCACATGTGATATCTATCAAAATATGGATCATATAATGAAATAAAAACAAACTTTATTTTTGGGTCAGATTTGTGCCACTATTCCGATTTCACTGAAAAATAGGCTGTTACAACTCTCCCCCCTTTAGGGATTTTCGTCCTCGAAAATCTTACCAGTAAAAAGATTCGGGTATTGCTTCCATATAGTATCCTCTGGTTCCTAGGTAGCTTCTTCAATACCATGTAGTTGCCAAAGAACTTTTACTAAAGCTACCTTTTTATTTCTTAACTCTTTTGTTTCCCGGGATAAGATTTTGATTGGTTCTTCACTATAGGTATGTAACATCCTAGATTAGGGGTTATGCGTTCGTGCGTAATTTATGAGATAGTGGGCTCAGTGGGTGTGTTGGATGTGTTCTGAGGAGTTTTAGGAACCCTAAGATATGAGGAAATGTAAGGAAATGTATGGAAATGTAAGGAAATGTGTGGAAATGTAAGGAAATGTCTTGTCTTGGAAATGTAGGGAAATGTCCTGGAAAGGTAAGGAAATGATTTGGAAATGAGTCAAAAGAGGAAAGTGAACATTTCTGGAAACTTGGAAATGTAAGGAAATGTTAAGTTTAAAGGAGGCAAACGAAAATTTTTGGAAACTTGGAAATGTAAAGAAATGTCAAGTTTTAAGGTTTAAAAAGAGGAAATTAAGGCAAGGTGGCCTTAAGAAAAGTAATAGGAGGAATTTGACACACAATCAGGCTTGGAAAAGTGGCCTGAAGATGTCACTAAAGGCCCAGGTGGGTGACGCCACAAGCAGGTGCAATTGGGCCTGGGTTCGAGTCGCTTGGGAAGCAAATAAAAGAAGTTTTATTTTTGCTTCCAAAAGCAGAGAGGTGGACGGCACAAGGCTTCTAAAAGAGGAGTTTTATTCTCTTTAAATTTCGTCTAAATAGGAGATAAATAATGGATTTATTTATCATTATTTTCAAGAGATAATAGTTGGATTAAATTCTTTTTATAAAGTGATAATTAGAAGATAAAATTATCACATAGGAAGAGTGGTGGCCAAGTAAGGGACTCTAGCCTAGTAATTTCGGCTATAAAAGGAAGAGTAAGGCTATTCTTCATTCATTCTTTTCTCTTCAAGAAAACCTCTACCGAAATTCTCTAAAGTTTCTCCTCTTCTCTCTGCCGAATTCTCTCTGCCATTATTCTCTTTTTCTCTTTTCTTTTCTTCTTCTATTACAAACACAATCAAAAGCCGAAGATGCCAATAGCCCTAGCCGATTTCTCACTAAGCCTCAAGAGCCGAAATTGTTATCCACATCAAAGCCATAGCCGAATACTGCTAAGGGTTCAAGCAAGAGTTCCATCGAATTCTTCAGTAAGGGTAAGATTAGGTTAGATTCTCATTCTATTTCTTTTAAGGCTGTCGAAATTAAGATTCTAATACCCTTAATATCTTGTTGCCGAAACTTTGAAGAGATCTTTCGGGATTTACTAAGTGTTGACTACAAGGAAGGAGAAGTTCTTTTCCCGAAGGTACACCATAGGCCGCGTGTTCCCTAGTTATTCGATGAATTTCGGGATTTAAAATCCACAAGGTAAGTCATATTTAACATTCGGCTAAGGGTTATTTGTTATGAATAAGTGTTAGAAATCAATCTAACATGTGCTTATAGGATTTTCGACAGCACTAAGAAAGCAAGGATCTATTTCGGGATTTGAATAATCATCAAATCGGCATCAAAGGTAAGTTTTAAGAATACAAATCCTACTAGGATTTGGTATTATAGCCGAATAGGATTTATGCTAAATAGTAAGTGATTAATCAAATGTAGGAACTTGAGATCTAAGGCAGTAGATCAGATTTCAGGATTTCAGTGAAGTTGTTAAGCGAATCAGGTGTGTACCCCACACTAATTCTTAATATGTTTTATAGCATGTTTAATAAATATATGTTTGTGATATTAAGAATATGAAAGTGTAAGAATGTGGCTAAGGTACCATGTTATGGTACAAAGTACTCAGGTACATTTCCTACTCCTACTAGGATTATGAAATATGTTAATTGTAACATGAGAATAAGAATAAGAATGTGAACTCTGGCATATTTATGCATATTACTATTATATGGGGCATTTGGGTTTTATTTTGAAGGGGAAGTGAATGTGGTGACCTAAGACCACGAACACGGTGACCTAAGACCGTGATATCTGAATGTGGTGACCTAAGACCACAGTAATCTGAATGTGGTGACCTAAGACCACAGTAATCTGGACGTGGTGACCTAAGACCACGAATGCGGTGACCTAAGACCGCGATATGGAGTGTAGCGGAAGGAGGGTCGACTTAGTAGTCCCCACGGTGTACAGGTTGGTACGGGGGAGTGTAGCGGATGGCTTAATAGGTTTGGGTTTGGGTTGCATCATTATTTTTACCTGTTATATGAATATGTATATGATATGATAATGCATGCCTGAAATGTTAATTCTTAGTGTTGGTTACACATTGAGTCTGTTTGACTCACCCCGTTGTGGGACTATTTTCAGGTGACGAACAGTAATGGACCGGGCTCGGCAGAAGCTTAGGGATGGCCATGCACAGCAAGAAATTTATGATTTGGACTTTTATTTTATTTCAAGTATTTCAAATTTTAATTTTGGGATAATTTGATGTAATAAGGCCATAGTTGAATTTCTTTACTTCACTTTGATTTATTATGTTACAAATATTTATTAATTGAAAGATTAAGTAAATTTATTATCAAAATCAACCCTAAACATTTTGTCACCTAAAGCTAAAGGATTTTTAATCAAATAAACTCATTTTCAACTCAAGCCCAACCCAAAACAAATTTTCTTTTAAAATCACACAAGTTTTCTCTAAGTAACAAAAGAATTTGAAACCAGTTTACTTGAGGAACATACCAAATCTGGTCAAAGCTCGTGGGCCGGGTTTGGGGTGTTTCAAGTTATATAAGGCTGAATCTCTACCTTTGTCGGAGAGATAACATGTGAAGGGTCGGATCGATACCGTCGTAACATAGACGCATGAAAAACATTATGAATCCGATCAAGCTTTGGTGGTAAATCTAACCGATATGCAACCGGTCCAATTCTTTCAATAATCTCGTATGGTCCAATGAACCGTGGACTCAATTTTCCTTTACGGCCAAACCGGAGAACTTTCTTCCAAGGTGACACTTTCAAGAATACCTTGTCACCAACCTGAAATTCTATCTCTTTTATTTTCATATCAGCATAAGACTTTTGTTGATCAGAGGCTGCTTTCAAACTGTTTCAAATTACCTTCACCTTTTCCTTGGTCTCTTGGACCAAGTCAACTTCGTGTAATTTTCTCTCACTGAGTTCAGACCAGTACAATGGAGTTCTACATTTGCGACTATACAAGGCTTCATACGGTGCCATTTTGATGCTAGACTGATAATTGTTATTATAAGCAAATTCAAATAAAGGCAAATACTTTTCCTAGTTACCTTCGAACTCAAGTACACAACATCGAAGCATATCTTCCAAGATCTATATTACCCATTCAGATTGACCATCTGTCTGGGAATGAAATGCAGTGCTAAAGTGTAACTGAGTACACAGATCTTCATGCATTTTGCTCCAAAATCGTGATGTAAACCGAGGGTCTCTATCTAAAATAATGGAGACAGGCACTCTATGCAATCTGACAATTTTAGAGACATATAACTTAGCCAAGCTATCCAATGAAAAATCCATACATACCAGAATAAAGTGTATCGACTTTGTCAACCAATCAACAATTACCCAAATGGCATCTTTCTTCTTTAGGGATAAGGGTAATCCCGATACAATGTCCATGGTAATTCTTTCCCATTTCCATTCTGGTATTGTAACCAGCTGTAATAGCCCAAAAGGCAACTGATTTTCAGCTTTTACTTGCTGACATATCATGTAACACCCCAAACCCGGCCTAGACGTTATGGCCGAATCTGACATAAAAAGAGATTTTGAAAATGGCACTAACTCGATAAAAACTTTAAGCTCATAAACCCTTATTTTCTTTCATTTAATTAAAATTATAACTTCAAATAGCCGGCTTGCTTCAATACGTATCATTTTAGTGGAAGCTTAGAAAAACCGTCAAGTTTAAGGTAAGCAGTTCACCTTTTTAGAAGAACTTGTTTTTAGTAACCCGTTGTTTTGAAAGAAAACTCTTTGTAAAATCCGTTTAAGATTTTAGAAAACTCGTGCTTTTGAAAAATTCTGAGTTATACCATGTTTTACAGTTATAAAGTCATGAAATCACAGTCTATTGCAAATTAAATAAAACAGTCTGTAAAGTCCGAATTACATAAAATAAACCTAGATTAAACCAGAACATAAAATGTAATTGTATTTATAACCAATTCGAACATGTGGTCACCAAGGGGCTCCGCAGCACCGATCCGCCTAACTCTGTGGATTACCTGTACAGATTAAACAGATAAGAGTGAGTTTATGTAAACTCAGTGTGTAACCCAACAGAATTAAGGATGCACACAACCAGAAAATCAGAATCAGATAGATACAGATTCGGGCCTAAGCCCATTACAGTCATAGATGCATGTTCGGGCCTAAGCCTATCTCAGATATAGATATAGATATACATTCATCATCAGAAATCAGAAATCCTACCCCCATCCTCTACACACCATCTCCGACCATCCCAACACACCATGTAGGGTTTAAAACACCCACCTAGCCCTACACACCATATTGTACCAATGCGGCACATAACGGATATATGCAGCCATGCTGCCAGATAATAGTCAACACTGCCTTTCAGAACACTTCCTCCATTATAACAATCCCACACCAATAACGTAACAAAACTGAACATGCATACAGAATTACAGATAATACATGCTTAACATGCTTATAAAAATAGATAGTAGATATACATGGCACCGACATGCTCAGAACAATACATCAGTCTAGTAGAACACATAGTTTTGGGGTTAGTAAGCCTTTACCGACCCTACGGTAGGTCCATAGTCGATTAGGGCGACCCGTGTGACCCTACAAAAAATTTCAGTATAATGGGCCCACATGCCTGTATGGGCCCACATGCCTGTATCGGCCCACACGCCCAGATTGGCCTTGCCCGTGTGGATCACATGGCCTGGCCTAGATATCACACGACCATGTGGGCCCAGAAGCCCAATTTGGCATAGCCCATGTGGCCCAAACGGCCACACCCCGGCCATCACACGGCTGTGTCTTGTGCATGGCTTGGCTTTCGTAAATCATATGACCGTGTAGTCACACACGATCGTGTGGCATCGACAAAGGGTTTTTTTGGCTTTCGTCGAATCCCGTTTTTCTAAATTTCGGGTACACACCTAGTACGTTTTTTATGTGGAACTACTCTCGAGACCACCAGCACCTAAAAACGCCAAATCAAACTCAACAATCAGTAACCATATTATGAAACTTCAACGGGACCTATCCGAAACAAACCTTAGAAAAACTATTCACACACTTACTATCGACGAGCAGCGATTACTAGCATGAACTAAACTGTTGTAGCGAATTCCCCAGTTCCACGATCTTCCCCTATGCAACACCCTCACCAAAATTACTTCTCAAACCACGACAACAACATCTACTCAAAGTACGAAAACCACAAGGCCAACCTACAAACTTACCGAGACGACAAGTGCACAACCGTAGTACTGAGCCCCAACAAAAAATTTAACAATCAATTGAATCGAATGGCAGAAGAACAAAACCAAAAGTGGCAGGAATAAGGGAGGTAGAACGTAAAAAATGTAACAAAATTTTTGGAAAAAGAAAAAGAAAAAAAAAATTATGAGATATACTGAATCCCAAGTAAATCATAACCCCTTATTTTTCTCCCCCTAATCCCACCACTCGTAATTCAAATTCCATCAGAACTCTCTCACGAAACTGAACACAAAAATAAATACCTTTGTTAGCGCAATGATTCAAACACAAGACCTCCAACACACCAATTCCCATACCACCAGAACCAGCAGGCTCATTCTAATATAGATTTACTGTAACACCTCAAACCTCGCCTAGACGTTATGACTGGATCTGGCATGTCACATGAGAGGAATGTCTAAAACTGTGCGTTCATTAAAAAGTTTGTATTCTTTATATTTGTTGTGAAAAATCGAGTTTAAGTAATTTTGAATAAGAAACGGTTTATTAACATTTTAGGAAAATCCCGAATTAAACATTTAACAATAATAAGCAATAACCAAGTTAAAAGCTAAAATCAAATAAAACCATGGGCCTTATTACATAACAGAATCCCAAATTTAAAATAACATGAAATAAGTCAAAGTAACCATTTAAAATGAAAGAAACGCAATCTTGAGCATGGCCACCTCGAGTCCACCCCGGCTCCATATCCGCAGTCTAACGATTACCTGCAAAATTAACTAAAGGGGTGAGTCATCGAGACTCAGTGTGTAAATCCCTATCCCAAAAATAACCATGCTCTTACACAATTTCATAAGTGCATATGTATATCATGCAACCCATGTAACATCCGGGTTCTAGGGGTTATGCATTTAGCGCATAACTCAAGTGATAGCAGGCTTATGGTGAGGTTGGATGAGTTTTGAGGGGTTTGGAGAACCCTAGAAGGTAACAGCTGCCTTAGGAAATTTTTGAATTTTTAGTGTTAAGAAGGGGGAGCTTGGCTTTAGAGGTCTTAAGAGAATTATTTGGGAAGTTAAGACACAAGAGAAGGCTTGGCAGAGTGGCAAGGGAGACGCCACTTAGAGCATGGAGAAGTGACGCCTCAATGAGCAAAGGGGGCCAGAGTTCGAGCTGCGAAGGCAACATTTTGGTTTTGTTTTGCGTCATGAGAAGGGGAGGAGTTGGATTCGGCCATGGCACTTAAAAGAAGGATTTGAATGGATCAAATTATTTTGAATGTGTGGCTAGGAGAAGAGATGACTTGGCTTTAGTTTGAATTGGTTTGAAAGGTGGGTGTCGAGTGATTTTAGGAAGGAATCAAGGGATTGGGTGAGAGCTAAAAGAGTTGGACGGCTAAGGGGTTTCATGTTGGCATTTTCGGCCATGAAGGTTAGGGAGGGAGTAGCCGAATTCTATTTAAAGGGTGGTGAGCTTCTTTTTGCCGAATTTTAGCCTTTACTTCTAAAGCCTTCATCCTTTTTCTTCCCATACTCTACCAACACCAAAAATGTCCCTCCTCTTCACTTGCTTACTAGGCCGAAACTTCAAGTAGACCTTTGAAGCCCTTCCATTTTTCTTCTTCACTTCACCGAAATCCCTCTCCATTTCCTGTTGCCATAGCATCTCTTTAAGCCCCAATCAACTTTCCTTTTTCTTCATTTTTAATCAAAGCAGAAAGTACTCTTAGCCGAAACCTTGCTCTTCCCTTGTTATATTGCTAAAGCCGATTCTTGAGGCCGTCAGATACTCTCCCTTAGTCTTTTTGGAGCGTTTGGTACCAACGAGGAGGAGCATTAGAAGGGGGCTCTTAGGACCGATTACTCAAGGTAAGGGTAGTGTTCGGCCAAAGGTACTTTTTGATGTTTTTGGGTATAGAGGCCGAAACTAATATGGTTTCCTTAGTGATTTCGGCAGACTTCTGGGTGCAACGTGTGGCTTCAAGATTTAGTTAATTGTATCAATCAGGTGCGTAATTATTGCACTGTTTCTTCTGTTAGTTGTGTATTGGTGTATATACTTGTGTATGATGTGTGGTAGCCGTCAATAAAGGCTAATGTGGTGGATACCCATGTTTGGGGTGATCGGTTAACAGGTTAGTAACTTGTGTTATTAAATGATTTATGGTGTATGTATGATATGGTAATGAGCATGTGATGCATACTCATTTTATATGTTGATTTAACATGATGCATTTACTTATATGCATGGGGATTGGAATTAAGCAAGGAAGGACGGGTGTACATACTTATGTACGTGGTCTAATGTTAGCCTCGTGCTACATTAGCACTTGATGATTAGCTGTGTGCTTCATCAAGGGAGGTGTTGGCTAGGTGCCCATCTCGGCGGTTGATAGCTGTGTGCGTCACCGTAGGCGGATTAATATCGGGATCACTCATGTGATCGGTGGCTCAGCCACGGCCTTGAGCAGCAGGTCTGCCAACGTAGCATATGTGGGATTACTCGGTTGTGATCGGTGGATTAGCCACGGCCTTGGGCAGGGAGTCTACTAAGGTTGGTGTAACGGATGGATTGTAGGTTGGGCTGGGATGCGTTTTTGGCATGACTTGTTACGTGAACTGTGTGGGTATGGGTTAAGCCCATACGTGTGGAACCATGTGTAATGATTATGCACTGAGTCTGTGGACTCACCCAATTTTCCTTAACCATTTCAGGTGATGCATGATGCTCGGACCGGGTTGGAGAGGATACAAGGTGGCCCATGCAGAAGAAGATGTTTTAAATTATTTTTATGCATTTTTCATATTAACTACTTTGTTTAAGTATTGGTTGTAATAAGGGCCTTATTATTAATTTTTGGTATCATTTTAATTATGACCTGATTAATTTGAGTTACCATGTGAAGATGATTTATTTTTAGCAACTTATTTATTTTAATTATAGATATATATATATATATATGTTTAATAAAGTTTTGATTCAGACATTTTATAACATCGAAGTGTTACATATGATTTAAAAAGGACATGGTTTTCAAAGGTTAATAAATTTTAATGTTTTATCTTAAGTCAAAAAGATTTTTTCAACTGTTCTTCCGCAGTGACATACCAGATCCGGTCAGGGCTTGTGGGCCGGGTTTGGGGTGTTACAACCCAAAACCTAACCATCCGTACTCCTGTTTCTACCCCGTGTGGTCAAAACCACTGGTGGTCAAAACAACTGATGACCGTAGTCACAATTAAGATAAGTGTGGTCAAAACCATTGATGACCGTAGTCACAAAATAATATGGTGGGGCCAACCCACCTTGTGGTCAAAACCACTGATGACAATCCCGTATATCGATATGTGGGGCCAACCCACTGTGGTCAAAACCACTGGGACGAGTCACAAAGATAGCAATATGTGGTACCAAACCACTGGTGGTCAAAACCACTAAGACTTAGTCACAAAAAATAATATAGAAAGTGGGGCCAACCCACTGTGTGGTCAAAACCACTGGTGACAGTCTAAAATCATACCTTCCCCCTCCTCTCATCATACCCATGTCCATGCCATGATCATCAGTCGTAATAATTCGTGTATGCAATATGACATGTATGCAAACCATATATCAAAGACAACGCATGAAATGAATTACCATCATAATCAGAATAACATATATGACATAACCAAGCTAATCCACCTCTAAGGGTATAACAGTAATTTACCTTCTAGGGGTATTTTTGTAATTTACCTTTTAGAGGTATTTTGGTAATTTACCCACCAAGGGTATTTCGGTAATTTCGTACCTGGAATGGCCTTTTCGAAGGCCCAATGTCGCCCGAGCGACTTAACTACCATTTGTGTTCGAAATGGACTATTGGGCCTAAAACCCGATTTCGGCCCATCCGAGCCCACACGCTCGTGTGGCCCACCTAACACAAATCTACCCACGTATATAAGTTCCACCTAGTCTAGTTCACTATATACTACATCATCATACAATTTATTCAATTAGGCCAACGGGCCCATTGGGCCCACTTCAGCCCATCACGGCCCAATCAACCTCAACCCACAATAATACTACTGATGGCCTCAACTATCGCGTCGAAGCCCCACACGTGCGCTCGCACGCTCGTGTGGCTACTATTGCCGTGACCGGCACTTCGGCATTTGCCGCTCTACAACTAGAGTAGAGAGAGTTACACACCTGATAGGAATCTGGTGCTAATCCGCGCTCCGACAACTCCTGTGCCCAAACGCCCTCCAAGGTATGTTAACTCTCCTCCTAGAATGCTCTTTATATAGCTAGCTCTTCACCTTCCTTCTTTGTATATTTCCGATGTGGGATCCCTTCGTCAGTATAGTTTAAATTCAACTGAAACTCTTGCCGTCCAATCCGCAAAATAAATACTCCCTTGCTTCTCATGAGATTCGAACCCAGGCTCCCTTGCAACATAATCCACGCTGCTAACCATTTGGCCACAAGCTCCTCTTGTGTCTTAAACCATGCACAACTAAATATAAACTATGGGCCAAATTCTAAGGTCCAAGCAAAAAGAAAACCAAAATGCAAGAGCCAAGACTTGAACCTTGGACCTCCTTCCTTCCCTGTGGCGTCACCCCCTTGTCTCCTTAAGTGGCGTCACTTTGCCACTACACCACACACTCCACTTGTGTCATTTTCCTCCACATTTTATTCTTAAGGCCTACCTGCCAACTTCCAGGGTTTTTTTCACCGAAAACCAAAATTTCCGCAAAGCCAAAGTTCGATCCCGGGACTTCATAAAAGCCCTCTAACCTTCCAAAATCACTTACCTAATAAGTCTAACTTGCATTAATGTTGTTCTCAAAAATTTTAAACGCTACTACGCCTAAGACCCATTGGGCCCAATCCTACTAGGCCCAATTTCAGGATGTTACATTTACAGACAATTAAATATAAGCCCACTGAACAAGGATAAGACTTGACTCCAAAAAATAATCAAAATTGCTAAAGGTAAGACTTGAACTTGGGACCTCTCACACACACCCAGAACACTTAACAACTGAAGCAGATACACAACTGTCAAACAATTACGGCAACATAAACGAATATTTTGGGATGTTACATATCAAACATTTAGATACAAATTCAAAAATATCACGTTTCATTCCCAGCCGCCAGTACATCTTTTTCGGACCATTATACATTTTATTGCTACCAAGATGAATAGACATGTTACCATTATGAGCTTCATTCAAAATCTTCTGTACGAGTTCTGAACCCCTTGGTACACATACTTTGCCTCTGAATAACAAACAATCATCGGTCCCTATCTAAAATTCTGAGTCAGGGGAGTCACTTTGTATCCGTTTTGCTTGCAACTTACTACCATTTTTCTGAGCTTCAGAGATCTGTTGCAAAAACATTGGTCTAGCTTTTAACTCAGCTATGATTACACCATCATCAAACAATGACAATCAAGTATTAACAGCTCACAAGGAAAACAAGGATTTTCTGCTCAGAGCATCAACAACCACATTGGCTTTTCCCAGATGATAATCAATGACAAGATCATAATCTTTCAATAATTCAAGCCATCTGCGCTATCTCAAATTTAAATCTTTCTGTGACATCAAATATTTTAGACTTTTATGATCAGTAAATACGTGACATTTTTCACCGAACAAGTAATGCCGCCAGATTTTCAATGCGAACGCTATGGCTGCCAATTTAAGGTCATGTGTTGGGTAGTTCTTTTCATGTGGTTTTAGCTGTCGTAAAGCATAAGCTACTACCTTACCTTCTTGTATCAAAACACAACCTAAACCATTCAATGATGCACCACTATAAATTAAAAATTCCTTACCTGATTCAGGCTGAACTAACACTAGTGCCTCAGTCAATAAAGCCTTTAATCTGTCAAAACTCTGTTGGCATTTTTCAGTCCACTCGAATTTTGCATCTTTTTGTAGTAAACGAGTCATCGAAGAAGCTATCATTGAAAAACTTTTTACAAACCTCCGATAATAACCAGCTAGTCCGAGAAAACTTCGAACTTCAGACACATTCCTCCGTGGCTTCCAATTAACAATGGCTAAAATTTCATTTGGGTTTACTCTGACACCGTCTGTAGATACTATATGCCCAAGAAAACTAACTTCCTGTAGCCAAAATTCACATTTGCTAAATTTGGCGTACATTTGTTTCTCTCGCAGAGTTTGCAACACTATCCTCAAATGCTCAGCATGTTCCTTTTCATCTCGAGAGTACACCAGAATATCATGTAACACCCTTTACCCAAATTCGATGCCGAAATAGGGTACGAGGCATTACCGGAACACATACACTTGTAAACGTATTAAACTGAGTCATAAAATTTCATCCAAATTAAAACTTTTCAAATTTTTATCTTTGAGTCCCTAAATAGGGCCTATGAGGCTCAATACATACTTTGGAAGTGGTCCAGGTCTAAACCGAGAACTTTGGAACATTAGAAAACTTCTTGAAAAATAGGGGCACACGCCCGTGTCCAAGGCCATGTCCTTCACATAGCCAAGATACACGTCCGTGTGTTAGGCCGTGTGGCATTTCGAATTTCCAAAAATCAAGTGCAGACTTCACACATCCTGGGCACATGGCCGTGTGGCCACAAGTAAGGGTATTTACCAAGCCTTTTGCCACCCCAAAACATTTATACATTTATACAAATTTATCATCACACAACATGGTATTAATAAGCATTCAAACATCCACACTAAGACATCCACATACCATTTACAAACCACATTCATCATGCATAATATCACACACACACTTAACCATTCACATGCAAGCATAAACATCCTTAATATGCATCATCATAGACTTATAACATATCAAATATTGGCCACATTAAATGGCCTTATACAACAATAACCATCAAATAGCATAGGCTAACATTCTAGGCCAACTCATAATAACATATACACATAATCAAGTCCCTATACATGCCATAGACTTAAAAATACTTGAAGATCATTGATACAATACCAATCAATAACTTGTTAGTGTGATAGAATCTCCGACGACCTCCAACTCGAGCTAGCATCTATGACACTATAGGAAAAAGGAAAGGAAGGGGGGTAAGCATTAAAGCTTAGTAAGTAGGTATGTAAATAATAAGTGATTTATTAACAGGCTTTTATAAATCTTCACAATATGTTCTGAAGATAATACAATCATAATTGCACATAGTTTTATATCTTGAACAACGGAACTCCAAATTAAGATCTGATAATTTTCCCTGAAACTAGACTCATATATCTTATTACCATAAAATTCAAAATTTTTGGTTTAGTCAATAAGTACAGTTTATTCTTTAAAGTCTCCCCTATTCTGCTATCTGAGAGTATCGACCTTTTTGTACTAAAAATTAATTATCTTCTCGTACAGAATTCGGATGATGTTTCCGTTTGTTTCTCTTCAGAATATACTCATTAAGGATTTTAAACATATAAATTATAACCCATAATTAATATTTTACAATTTTTAATAATTTCTCAAAAATCAGAACAGGGGATCCCAAAATCATTCTGACCCTATATTACTAAAATTCAAATATCTCATAATATGAAATTATTTTGCTTACGCCGTTTCTTTTACACAAAAATAGACTCAATAAAATTTAATTTCATATCTTATTCAACTTCTAATTCAATTTTCACCATTTTTGGTGATTTTTCAAAGACACATAACTGCTTTTTGTCCCAAAACTGTTTTATTGCAAATTTTACTCTTTCATAATTTCTTTGTATTAATTCTCATTTACACACAAATAACACTAAAGTATATCCATAGCTAGCCATGCCAATAGCTAGTCATCATCAAATATTTACAAGTCTTCATTGTAACATTTACTCCATATCAACCTTACCGAAGTTCGAACACATATCGAGCACATTGCTCGTGAATATATATACACATGTACCTGCACTTGTTCATCACATAATCACATCCAATTGCACTTAGTCATTTTCCCGTTGAACACATTGGAAAATTATTGGATACATTAGAAGTTTGCACATAAGTGCCACATTTGTAGCCAAAGCTATTTCACATCACTTTTCACATAGAGGCTCGTTCTCGAGCTATTCACTTTCACGGGTTTCATCACACAAGCTGTCAGTCATTCGTTACTACTCAGTGCTGCTCACACAAGTTGTCAGGTATCCGCAACACATGCCGGTATACCCAACCACTGGTAGAACTTAAGACCAGCACCCGGATTCACTTAGTCACAATTTCACATAGGTCCCTACTGAACATGTCACTCGTATCCATTTTTATTCCTAAGGTTCAACTGAGAAATTTCTCACTTGTTGATATTTTGTCAATTACATCAAATATTCAGCCACAATTCATACCATTTATCAAAATATGAAAATGTAAGTAAAAAAGATACATTATTTACAAATAAGCTTACCTCGGTAGCATAATTGGTGAAAAGGACTTATCCGTCATATTCTTTGTTTTTCCCCGTTCTAAGTCTGAATCTCGTTTTTCTTGATCTTTAGCAACACATTTAACTCATTTATTCATCCTGCTACTCAAATTAGCCTAAGAACACATTTTGGAAAAATTACATTTTTACCCCTAAATTTTGTCATATTTACACTTTTACCCCTAGGCTCGTAAAATGATTTTTATTCAATTTCCTTGTATTTTAAGCCTAGACTAACCATTTTCATAACTATAGAAGTCCACAATTTCCATTTATTCACACACTTACACACATTTTACAACTTTTTACAAACTAGTCCTTTTTGACAATTTTACCGAAAATCACTTAATAAAAGTCATTTATTACACACCGAGCATTCATATTCTACCGTTAAACATCAAAACACAAGTATTTCTCATATGGGTAAATTTTCAAACATCAGCCCTAGTTCAAATAAATGGTAGAAATAGAGAGATCGTGTTACGAGGATTTCAAAAACGTAAAAATCATTAAAAACGGGGCTAGAACGGACTTACAATCGAGCTTGGAAGCTTGAAAAACCCTAGCCATGGTTTCCCCTTATGAAATTCGGCCATGGGGTTGAAGATGGACAAAAATTGGCTTTTAATTTTGTTTATTTAATCATTTAATCACTAACTGACCAAAATGCCCCTAACTTAAAAATATTCTATTTCACCTATTTCATTTCCATTTTTGTCCAAAAAATTGATCAATGGTCTAATTACCATTTGAGGAACTCCAATTTAAAATTTCATAACAATTGGGCACCTCTAACATGTAGAACTCAATTTTTTCATTTTTTACAATTTAGTCCTTTTGACTAAATTGAGTGCCCAAAAGTCAAAATTTTCGAGCGAAATTTTCACGAAATATTTTCGTGAAATCGTAGAGCATGAAAATATAATAAAAAATAAAAATTTTCCCATCGGATTTGTGGCCTCGAAACCACTGTTCCGACTAGGCCCAAAATCGGGCTGTTACATATCATCTACAAATACCACTACAAACCTGTCTAAATATGGGCTGAAAATTCTGTTCATCGGATCCATAAACACTGTAGGTGCATTTTTCAAGCTGAATGGCATCACAAGAAACTCATAGTGTCCATACCTAGTTGTAAAAGCTGTCTTTGGCACATCCGATTCTTTTATCCGTAGTTGATAGTATCCAGAACGGAGATCAATCTTTGAAAATATAATGGCACATTTTAAATGGTCAAACAGATCATCAATATGAGGTAATGGATACTTGTTCTTTATTGTAACTTTGTTGAGCTGTCTGTAATCAATACACAGCCTCAATGATCCGTCCTTCTTCTTTACAAACAAAACCGGAGCACCCCAAGGCAAGAAACTAGGTCAAGCAAAACCTCTGTCAACCAATTCTTGCAACTGTGCTTTCAGCTCTTTCAATTCAGTAGGAGCTGTTCTATAAGGTGCTATGGATATCAGTGTTGTTCCCGAAACCAAATCTATAGAGAATTCCACTTCTCTATCTGGTGGTAAACCAGGTAATTCTTCTGGGAATACAACAGGAAATTCACATACAACCGGCACTGACTGAATCTTTGCTTCAAATAGTTTAGTGTCCATCACATACGCAAGATAAGCATCATAACCTTTTATGACATATTTTTTGTGCTGATATTGCTGAAATCACATTAGGTAATCCATCCAGTTTATCATATTTAACATGAAATAATTCACCATTTTCATATTTCAATACAATATATTTCTGCTTACAATTCACCACTGCATCATATCAGGTTAACCAATCCATTCCCAAAATCATGTCAAATTCATGAAATTGCAATAACATTAAGTTAGCCAGAAATCAAATACACTTTACTATTAACGGACAGTTTTTATAGACCTTATCTACCATAACACACTGGCCCAGGGGATTTGAAACTTTAACCACTAATTTAGTGAATTCAACCGATAAATTTTTAACAGACACTAGGTTCGTGCATTTGTATGAATGTGTGGAACTAGAATCAATCAAAGCAGTAAGATAAGTACCAAGTAGAGAAAATGTACTAGTAATGACGTCTGGTGCAGAGGTATCTTCTCTAGCACGAATGACATACGTTCTTGCAGGTGCTCGTGCCTTAGATCTAATTGTTGTATCCTTAGTAGTACCTAGACTACTACCACATTGCCGGGATGACAGGGTGGTCTGCCTCTCGAGGCAGGATTACTAGGCTTTGGGGTTACTTCTATCTAATTTTCAACTTTTTTGGGACAATCTCTGAGAAAATGGTCAAGTGAACCACATCCAAAGAAAGCTCCACTTTTAGACCGACATTCTCCATGATGAAATTTGTTACAATGTTTACATTTCAATTTAGGATTACCAACACTACCCACACTGGTCACAGATGGAGATGAAGACCCCGGGTTAGAACGTTAATAGCCTCGCTCTCTTCCAAAATATCCCGTAGAGGTGGTCACACGATCATAATACTTCTTTAATTTCTTAGAAGCAAATGACTGTGACTTACTCATAGTCCTTGTTTGAGCTCTAGAAATTCTTTCTTTTTTCTGATCCATAAATCTCTGACTCACATACTTCTTCCTGAATTCAGTCTGGAAGAATTCACATGTAACATTCTCTCTCGGTACCACTGAAGTTATGGTATTCCACAAACGATAAGTTGTATCTTTTAGTAAGGATACATCACATTTCAGACACTTAGCAGGTGTGCAGGACAGTTCATTAAAACCTAGATAGTATTTTCTAGCCAAAACTCGACCCTTTTTGTATCATCATTTGCGGTAGCCCAAAATTCTTCCGTCCCATGTTTGTGGATTTTATCTATTGGGGGCTTACCAATCCTAGCGGGTTCAGCACCCTGTGGTACCTCAGGAGCTGGTTGAGGACCAAGTGGGGAAAGTCATTGTACAGCACGTTTTGTTCTCAAGTACTGTGTAAACCATTCATTCATAACTTAAAAGAAGGTCTATTTTGCCTCCTCACTTCCGCCCTCAGACGCGGGTCTTTCACTAACAGTCACAAACGCAACTCTTTGAACTGAAGCTAAAGCATTGCTCTCAGCTTCCTCGGATTTAGCTCTTGCTTAGTTGGATGACATTACTATACAAAAAACACATTTAAAATGATCGGGAGTCATCACACTATTACAGTTTATATAATGGCATGTATAGCTAAACTTGTGTTTGCTACGTTCAATCCGAGAATCGACTAAATCGTAGCTCTGATACCACTAAATGTAACACCCCTAACCCGTATTCGTCGCCGAAACAGGGTTACAAAGTATTACCAGAAATTCAGAAACATTTACAAATAAATCATGCCAGTTAATACTCACATTCCAAAATCATTCTTATCGTCCCTTAAATGGACCCTCGAGGCCCAACATGAGCATTAGAAACAAGTCGAAACTTAATCAGAACCTCTAAGAATATTTCGTGAAATTACAAAAATTTTCCAAGATGCAGGGCTCACACGCCCGTGTGACCCTGGGACATGCCCTTGTTAGAGGCCATGTTTGACCCCGTGTAATTCTCTGACTTGCACACACGGCCATGCCACACCTGTGTTCTAGGCCGTGTGGCAGACACGGCTGAGACACACACCCGCGTCTCTACTCGTATGCTCAATTCTGAGCATTTTGTTTCTCAAAATTTAAGTGCAAGGGACACACGGCTTGGCTACACGCCCATGTACTCGGCCTTGTGTCACACACGGTCTAGACATACGCCTGTGTGTTTACCCGTGTCGACAAAATTAAGCCATTTCTAGACTCATTTTTCCCCCAAAATCACACCCAAGACTTGTACTTGAAACACACATCGAATACCAACCAATTCAAGCATTCAAAATAAGCAATTCCATCATTCAACATGGCATACCATTTCAAGCACAAGTGTTAATAAACTTACATTGGGTTAACTTATGCATTAACAACATTTGATCACATATACTTAACATAACACATGTGTATGTATATCATCATAAAAACTTACTTAGTCATTGTAACACCCCTCACCCGTACTCACCGACAGAATAGGGTTACAAGGTATTACCCATCAATTCATGACATATAGCATACATTTATAAAACATAAAGCATTCATTCTCATAAGTTGTTTAATACAATCACATTGTCCCTTATAAGGGCCTACGAGACCTTAAAAAAGCTTTAGAAGTGATTCAAAACTAAACCGATAACATACAAAATTCTTGGAAAACTTAGAAATTTTTCAATCATTCAGGGGTCACACGCCCGTGTGAATAGGCAGTGTGCCTCACACGGCTTCAGACACGCCCGTGTCAAAGGCCGTATGGAAACAGGGCATACATACTGACTGGGGTCACACAACCGACCACATGCCCATGCGTGTAGCCCGTGTACCCTTCGAAGTGGCCACACACATCCGTTTTCTAGGTCGTGCCCAACCTGTAGGGTATACAGACTTATATAACACGACCAAGCCACACGCCCCTATACTAGGTCATGTGCCATTTAGAGGGTATACTGACTTGTGCCACACGGCCGGTCACATGCCCGTGTGAGAGACCCTGTGGAGCATACTGACTTCATATTATTTTTAACTCCAGGGGACACACGGCCGTATAGTATGACCGTGTGTCGCACACGACTGAGACACACGCATGTATCTTTGCCCGTGTGGGCAAAAATAGGCCATTTGCAAGGCCAATTTGCCACCCTTACTCATGCTCACCTAGACAACCAAAATAGTACCATTTCATCAACCAATAGGCAGCCAAAATCATCAACCAAAAGTACCATTCATACCATATTCATTTCAACCAAATTCAATACTCAATTCAATGCCAAATACCTATTCAAATACTTATCAACTCAGCTCCTAAAATCATACTTCACCAAAGCATTTCTTAAGCATTAAACTCCATAAATCAATTTAACCATTTGCAACTATAAAACCATAACCATTTTCATAGTAAACATACCAAATAAGCCATCACTCATGGCTATATATACAACAAACACATATGCCTTTACAAACCATTTCTAATAGTTAAACACACAACCATATTAACATCATTTACAAGCCAACCCTCATGGTTATATTCACAACCAAAATACCACAAGTAGCCTATACATGCCATATACCATATATACACAACTCAAAAGTACCAAATAGATGTCTGATAGTGCGATGATGTTCCTAACGACTCCTGGATCCGAGCTACCCTTGATTCACTATAAAACATATAAAAATAACACAAAGTAAGCTTCATAGCTTAATAAGCTCGTATGTGAATAACTTAATTAATCATATAAATCCATATCAACCAATTATACATAACATCACTATATACACATTAACTACAAACCTTTCCCATGTCTCAAAACATGATCAAATACCATCTATCGAACTTTCTCTATTTAATACTCAAATAGGTTTTGTACGTACCTGTATCACCCCGTACTAACCTCTTTCTCAACCACATCATTCATTTACCCATTGAACCATTCGGAATAGAAGTCGGATACTCAAGGATCTCAATCGATAAGTACCTATACCATGGCCCTTAGCCAAATCAAGGTAACTCCTTTCCGAAATACCTATACCATGGCCCATAGCCAAATCAAGGTATCACTTGCAACCGTAGCGCCGATATTGTGGCCCGAAGCCAATACATCTGATATGCATGGCTTGAAGCCAAATCGGTATATCATCTTATAACATATCATTAGTATCCAAAATCTATTCCTAAGGTTCAACCGGGACTTTTAGCTTGTCGATACCATCTTCGAATATATCCGTAGATCGTATTTACTATTCATACATTAATTAAAATCTCATATTCACAGTCTAGGTAATATCAAAGCATTTAACATATATTTATAAAGAAATCGTCACATATGAACTTACCTCGAGTACGAAAACGGCGAAATGAGTCAATTACTCGATAATCTTGCCTTTCCCCCAATCTAAATCGGGATTCCTCTTTTCTTGATCTAAATATATTCAAAATTAACTTCTTTAACCAACCACTCATTCAAATTAGTCCAAAACATACATTTAGGCCTATTTGCACTTTAGCCCCTAAACTTTCACATTTAATCAATTTAGTCCCTCTTTCACAAATACACAAAATTTATTTCACATTTCAACCACTCAATTTGCACATTTCACAATTTAATCCCTATTATGCATTTTTATCAAAAATCACTTTACAAAACATGTAAAACTATCATCAAGCCTTCATAATCTATCATCAAACTTCAAAGAACACATAGATTCAACAATGGCAACTCTTAAAATCTAAGGTACGGGCTAGCTAGAATATGATGCAATGATATCAGAAACGTAGAAAATTCTAAAAAATCGAGCTCAAAACACTTACCAATTAAAGCTCACAAGTGTCGAACCCTAGAAAGCTTCAATGGCTTCTTTTCTTTCTTAATATTCAGCCAAATAGATGAATGAAGAAAGAAATTTGGTTTTGTTTTATTAAAATTAACAATAATTACTAATTTACCATAATAACCTTTAAAAAAATTATAAATTACACCAATTGCCATGCTATCATCACCCACTAACCCATAAATGGTTTATTTCCCACTTAAGGACCTTACCTTTAAGGTTCTATTGTTATTAAATACCTTTAGCTAATAGAACGACACTTTTGCATTTTACGCAATTTAGTCATTTCTCTCAAGTTGAGCAATTAAACGATAAAATTAGATCACGAAATTTTCACACATTCACGCTACCATGCTATAAACACCAAAATTAATATTAAAACAATTTTTCAACAACAAATTTGTGGTTACAAAACCACTATTCTAATTCAGCTAAAATCGGGTTGTTACAGTCATACCAAAATGAACCATTACTAGCCATTCCAATGGCTAGGTTACAAAACATCATTTTCAAGCCACTTATGGCCAAGTTATCCTATATATGTCATTATACCAAAATGATTTTACTAAGTATATCCCAAAATGACTAGTTGATAGTGTGACGATGCTCTAATGATCTCCAACCTTCACGAGCTTTTGAGCACTGTAAAACAGTGGAAAATAAAATGAAGTAAGCTTTACAAGCTTAGTAAGTTTGTATAATAGAAACTAAACTTACCAATCCTGTTTATTAAATCTAAGCAAACAATAACAAGTTTTCCATCCATTTGGCTAATTTGCCTAAACACACACATTCAATCAAACATGTTAGTCACAACTTAGCATATACATCAAGTAAGGATAGATGAGCTCATCATGCAATACTTTTTGAAGACATCATCATTTCATCTTATAATTCTCATGCCATGTTAAGAGTTTTATGTCCGTTGAACATTGAAATTTTGAAGGATGCTCAAGTAGTACACTCGAGGTGTACGATTAAAAATCTGTCAATTCTTATTTAAGGGTACCCGATTGGGCACTTAATCAAGGAACACACTCTCGAGTCACATATCGTATAACAGGATTATCAGTCCAGGCTAAATCCTTTATATAATGTATGCTCGAGAGGGATTATTTCAGGATTCCGGGCTAAATTCTTTTTAAAACGAGGTCAATAGGATTACTCGTCCGAGCTAAATCCTTCAGCAACAAATGCAAGACCTCATCCATTACGAGAAAGCACACATATTCATCGAAATTCATTATTCAATCGGAACATAACCCTTTTTCATCATTTTCAAGCATGTATTAATTTCTCATATTTGTAACATCCAAGTAAATCACATAAATGATAATTACATTTCATACAATCACAACATTTAATTTAACATAATTACATGCTCGATTAAGTTACACGAACTTACCTCAACACTCGTTCACGTAAATAATCTACTAATCTGAATTCTTTTCTTTTCCTCAATCTAGCCTCGAGTTTTCTATTTTTCGGATCTATATAAATGAATTTAACCATCAATTCCACACATTTCATATTCAAATGGACTCAATTTACGTCCTAGACAAAACTACCATTTTGCTCCTAACTTTTCCATAAATTCCAATTTCGTCCCTAGGCCCAGAAAATGAAACATGTACTAATTAGTCCCTATTCCAAACCTAACCAAAGCCCCTTTACACAACTTACAGCACATGTATTCATAAAATTTTAGATTTTTTCATTCAATTTCACAAGTTTACATTTTAGTCCCTAAATCATGTTTTCATCAAAAATCACTTTGTAAAAGTTGTTTATCTATCAAAACTTTTTCATTTTCTACCATAAATTTCTAATTTCCAGCATATACATCCATGACCCATTTTTCATACCTTGATAACTTTTCAAATTAATCCCCCAAATAGAGAGATTACGCTATCCCGATTCCAAAAATATCAAAATTACTAAAAATGGGACAAGGAAACTTACCCAATTAGGCCTTGAAAGTTTCTTCTCTATCTCCTAGGGTTTCCATAGAATTTTAGGTTGAAGATGATATAAAATAAGATGACAATTCTTTTATCATCAATTAATTAATTCAGTTTTTGCCATTTCCAATTTGGTCCTTGCCCTTTTTCTATATTTCCATGGATGAGTCACTAAGAAAAATATACATAATTTTCTTAATGGTCTAATTACCATATAAGGACCTCTAGTTTTGAATTCCATAGCTATTTGATCCTTATAGCTACTAGAATTCAACCTTCACATTTTATGCGATTTAGTCTTTCTTGTAATTAAGCACTAAATTGATAAAATTTTCGTACTAAAATTTTCACATGTCATATCATCATAATACGAACCATATAATGAAATAAAAATAAACTTTATTTTTGGGTCAGATTTGTGGTCCCGAAACCACTGTTCTGATTTCACTAAAAAATAGACTGTTACAAAGGTTACACAAGGGAACTGTTACACTAAGTTTTCATTAAAGTCTAGAGACTAAGAATGATTTGGAAGTTAATTAAAAGAAATCATTGGTTCAACGGGCTCTATTGAAAAATATGGAAATTTTAGTGATTGAATGAATGTAACACCCCAAACCCGGTGAATACGCCACGACTGAATCTGGTATGTCACTGAGGAAAATATTTGAAGAAAAACTAGTTGACGATTAAAATTTTTGTGAAAAACCTATTAAAATTCTATATTTTTAGAAAACAAGTATATAATAAGTTAAAAACTGATAATTTGTTTTTGAAATGCCGTAAGTAAAACTTTTAAAACTTAGTTAAGAAAACATTTATGTCATTTTAAGAAAGCTCAAATTATTACTTTGAAAACCATTTGCATTTGAATGTAGAAACTTAATATTTGAAAATCGTTTAAATTATCGAAAACACTTAAGTTGTTAAAATTATCAAATGATTTATGTTACCCGATGGCAACGTTTTTAAAAACCATCGCTTTGTGTAATTTAGAAAACTTTGTGCTCAATTTATTATAATAATCAAAAATTTATAACCATATTTAAAACATAATCAAAACATAAAAAT
The DNA here is from genome assembly GCA_005393395.2 of Gossypium australe. NCBI lineage: Eukaryota > Viridiplantae > Streptophyta > Magnoliopsida > Malvales > Malvaceae > Gossypium > Gossypium australe. Next base: position 102,606,774 of record CM016623.1, read on the forward strand.
AATCCAAACCATAATTTAAAGAGGCCTTATTACAAACCCATAAGATATGAAAACCAAATTAAAGTAAAGTACCCAAATGGAAGTTCATATAAAACCAACTTTTATTGCATGGCCTCCTCGAGTTCATCCGGCTCCATATCCGCGATCTCACGAATCACCTGAAATGATAAGGGAGAAGGTGAGTCACCAAGACTCAGTGCATATTCCCTCTCCCGGGTAATTACCACATACTTACACAAATTATAACAAAGCAATATATATGTATAATGCACCCAACCTAGTCATCCATAACTCCTTTTCTACCCCGTGTGGTACCAAACCACTGGTGGTGCCAAACCACTGGTGTCCAAAGACACAAATGTGATACCAAATCACTGGTGACCAAAGTCACGAATAATCCATCTGTGGGGCCAACCCACGTGTGATACCAAATCACTGGCAGACGATCCCATATCTCAAAAGCGGGGCCAACCCACGGTGGTGTTAACCACAGGGACAAGTCGCTACGAGTTGCCAAACCTCTGGTGTCCGAAGACACGAATATGATACCAAATCACTAGTGGTGCCAAACCACTGGTGGTGCCAAACCACTGGTGACCGAAGTCACAAATCATCAAGTTGTGGGGCCAACCCACGTGTGATACCAAATCACTGGCGTCGATCCCATATCTCAAAAGTGGGGCCAACCCACGGTGGTGTTAACCACAGGGACGAGACGCTATGAGGTGCCAAACCTCTGGTGTCCGAAGACACGAATGTGATACCAAATCACTGGAGATACCAAATCTCTAGTGTCCGTCGACACGATATTAATCTTCCCCCTCCTCTTATATTGCCCATACCAATGCAATAGATAACCAAATCATGTTAATACACTTTAATATGAATCGTATAATAATACCATAAATCATAGATCATGATTTCAATCCACATGTATTAACAACATATCGAAACGGACTTACCCGAATCCTCATTCATACCATCATGGTATCAAATCCAAATCTCATCATTTTTCCCACTTTCATAATATGATTAGTAATAACACACATATACATACATATATAAACCAAGTTATAAAGTGTGTAAGATACACACCTTTCACCAAAGCAAAAATCTAACTTCCGGAGATCCGATCTATCGCACTAGATCACCTTGTCCTACAATCGGCCAACACTTAAATTATAAACAAAGGCCATTCGGCCATATCACTAAATCCAATGAGTTATCACTTCAAAATACCAAGTCTTACCAAAACTTACCCAAATTGTTTGACAAAGAAACGAGGCTTAGTTGATTGCTTCCAACGTCCCGAGAAGCCTAAATGAAATCGATTCCTAGAATGATTATAACCTTGCAAACCAATGCCCAAAGATTCGGCCTATGTCCACAAGAAAGTGATATAGAAAGGAGAAAGAAATAATAGAAAAATCGGCCAAGAATACTTACTCTTTTCCAAAATCGATTGAAGAAAACCAAAGAGAGTCTACCCTTGAATATTCGGTCAAAACATAGACTAAAAGGAAGTAGGGAGTTTCGGCAATTTGGTTATGAGAGAAGAAAATATGTGAATAGAAAAGAGAATGAAAGAGAGAGAGAGAGAGTTCGATTTTAGCAACAATGGAGAAAAGAAAAGGGAGTTTGGAGAGGAGAGATTCGGCCAAAAGGAAGAAAAAGAATAAGAGAGAAAATGGGGTTAAGAGATTCGGCCAACTTCTTGTTTGCCAAAAAGAAAAGTGCACAAAAGTACAAATGTTGTTTCGGTTTCAAAAGGATAAAATGAAGAAAGGAAATGGTATTTGGTTCAAACAAAATGAGGTTAAAATCAAAAGCAAAATTTGCACAAAAGCATAAGCTACATTCGGCCAAAAGAAAGAGTTTTTGGAGAGGAAAAAACAAAATGCAAAAAGATGCACAAAAAGAAAAGTTGACCAACTATTCCCCCCCAAACCACCTAACCACATTCGGCCACCCTCCTAGACACCCATGCCGTCTACATACAATCACTAAAGGCCTAAGAATACTTTCCAAAACATCATCCTAAAGTCTAGCCTTATGTCTCCCCAACCTTCCTTAACCTTAAGAATCTTATCCCCAATACCAAGCTTTCCTTAAACATATATTCAACTCACCAAAAGATGAAAGTCCAACCTATCATAAACATAAGTTGACCGTCCATAAATGCTATGATGAAATAAAAATCCTCAAAATGCTTTCTTTGATACTCGAACCACTAACCTCAAGCAACCTTTCAAGAGCCTTATCCACTATGCCACTAACTCCTCATGTGCTTTAATTTAACACTTAAATTAACTTAAGTGTCAAGCTCACTTAATCCACTTCATTAAATAAACTATACTAGAATTTCTTCTAACTTCCTAAATAAAAACAAGCCTTCTCAAGACTATGCTAAGCACACAAACAATACTACCCGAGCTAACACAAGTAACTAGATGACACACAAATTTTTCCTAAAGCCCATGGCCCAATCGGCCCAATCCTATCAGGCCCAATTTCGGGATGTTACAGTTCTACCCTCCTTAAAAATAATTTCGTCTTCGAAATTACTTACTAACGATCAAACGTACAGTCTAACTCACGGCACTACGCTCTTGCTGCACACTCTGATCTTAATAACACTATTATACTACTAACGACATATGTGAAATTTGGCTAAGCTTGTACTAGGAGAAATTATGTGAATTTGGTGATTTTGTGAAACAGGGACTAAAGTGTCGAAATGTATAAATGTGAGGGCTATTTTGTAAATGCCCTAAATATGTGTTTTTGGACTAAAATGAATGATTTGGTGATTGAATGGATATAATTTGAATGTGTATAGACCAAGAAAGAAGAAGTTCGAATCGAGATCGAGGCAAAGATAAAGTGCTCGATTGATCGACCCTATCAATAGTTCGACGTCTGAGCTAAGTTCAAACATAATATGTGTATAATATTTAGCTATGTTTAATGTTTGGAATGAATGGTATGGAATTAATACATTAAGAATGCTATGTAAGCGCTTGATGTTACGTGGCACTAAGTGTGCGTATTCGGAAATGTGACCGAAATAAATAGCACTGTGTGTGCGGAGTAATATAAGCTTTGGCTTTGTGATTGGCACTGTTTGTACGATACTGAGTCAAGATCGGTTTGATATGAATGCACTATGTGTGCGGTGCAAATTAAGCTTCAGTTAATTATTTAGGCACTAAGTGTGCGAATAAACTGAAGAAGGGACGAATGATAATCGAAGTGATTCAGGAGTACTAATTAGCTTAAATATTTGACAACTAAGTGTTGGCTAAGGTACGTTCGAAACCTATGTGGTTGAGGAAATTACGAATAAGTTTATGGGAGGTTAATTGAAATTACTTGCTTCAGATGATGTGAGATATTAGATTATGAGATAATTTACGTGATGATATGTTTTGATTTAATGTATTTTGTTACGAACTTACTAAGGTTTGGAAAGCTTACTGTGTGATTTGTTTCTTTGCTTTGCAGAGTCAGTAAAGCTAGCTCGGGTCCGAGAATTCATCAGCATCTCAATCACACTATCGGCACTCTATTTTGGTACTTTTGGAAAGATGTACATAGTTGAAATATTGCATGTATAGGCTAGTTGTTTTGACTCATATTTGAGATGTGTAAATAGCCATGTGATATGGCTAGCTAAATGTTGGTAATGTGCATGAGTGAATATGGTATTTGGGGCATATTTTGATATAGCATGATGGTAATGAATTAGCTTATAAATGGTGAGTTCAATGATGAATTAATGCCTTAGTGATTTAGTGAAGTTATGGATGATTTATACCTAGATTTATATGTAATTTAGTTGTATAAATGGCATGCTTAGAATTGAGATTATATGTGATGATATGATGATTTTTGGACATGAAATTGGTTGCCAAATTGTGTGTATAAAGAAGTTCAAATGTGCTTGTAGGATTGACCCATGTGGTTGGCATTTTGGCCTTGCAAATGGGCTATATTTGCCACACGGTTGTGGCACACGGGAGTGCCTAATGACCGTGGGCGTAAGTCAGTATATAGCCTAAGAGCACACGACCGCGGCACACAGACGTGCCTGGTAGCTCTGTGGTTTTGACAAGATCGACCACGGCCAAAGTATACGGGCGTGCTTGGTGGCTGTGGAGTAAAGGTCAATTTCAACCACGGGGAGGACACACTGGTGTGTCTAGCAGCTGTGGGAGGCACACGACCTATTCCCACGGGCGAGTATCCCCTGAAACTTAGAAAAGTTTTCAATTTCCATGAAGTTTCTGTATGTGCTTCAGTTTAGTCCCGACCCCTCTCTAGCATGTGTTTAAGGTTTTATACGCCTTAATAAAGGACTAATTATTCATGTTTGATGTATTATAATGATGATTGACTTTGTGTCGTAAATGAGTTGTGAAATGATCCTATTGTTCGGTAATGCCTCTTAACCCTAATTCGGAGATAGTTTCGGGTTAGGGGTGTTACAATTTTATTAGTTTCAGAACTACGATTTAGCCGATTCTCGGACTAACGTAGTGTGTCGGAGTCTAGCTATACATGCCATATATCTGAACTGTGATAGTGTGATGAATCTTGACGTGTAAAATTGTTTTTTCATATAGTAATGGATCCCGATTGAGCAGTTGCAGACGATGTAGAAAGCAATGTGCTTGCTTCCGTTCAAGGGACAGTGCCGACCACATCTAGGCCGAATAATTGTGGAGAGGGAGGAGAGGCTAAGCAAGCCTTATTCCGAATGATGAGCAAGTGGTTTACGGAGTTCGTTCGAACGAATTCGGCTGCTCCATAACCTCCACCCCCACAAGTACCTGTTGTGCCACAAGTTGTAGATCCGATTAGATTGAATAAACCACCTGTAGACAAGATTCGAAAATACGGGGCCGAGAAGTTTAAGGCCACATCTGATGACGATGCTGAGCAATCCGAGTTTTGGCTTGAGAATATAATCAGAGTATTCGATGAGATGTCGTTGAATCCTGATAAGTGCATTAAGTGTGCAGTTTCCTTGTTGAGAGACACGGCTTATAATTGGTGGAAAACATTGATATCTGTGGTTTCGAGAGAGTGAATCACATGGGACTTCTTTCAAGTTAAGTTCAGAAAGAAGTATATCAGTCAGTGCTTCATTGAATAGAAACGTAAAGAGTTTCTAGAGTTGAAATAGGGTCGTTTGTCTGTTACTGAGTACGAGCAAGAATTTGTAAGATTGAGTCAATACGCGAGGGAATGTGTTTCGACCGAAGCTACTATGTTCAAACGTTTCATAGAGGGATTGAATGAAGAAATTAAGTTGTTGGTTGGGATACTTGATATAAATGAATTTGTTGTGTTAGTTGAAAGAGCATGCAAGGCGGAGGAGCTCAATAAAGAAAAGAAGAAAGTCGATTCTGAGGCTCGTAATGAAAGAAAGAGATCGATGAATAAGTTCTCTCAAACTTCAGCAAAGAGATATAAAGATGCAAGCAATTGTTCAAATGTTTCATTTGGACATCCAAGTAGAAATCATTCGATACAAAGTACTGGTTCACGAATTCAAGCTCCGAAGGAATCGAGTGTTGGTAGCATTAAGAGTAACAAACCTGAGTGCAGACAGTGTGGAAGACGACATGTGGGAGAGTGCTGGGGCAAGTACAACAATAGAGTTTGTTATAAATGTGGATCCAGAGATGATTTTATTTGAGATTGCCCGAAGATGGTCGAAGAGGAAAATGTTCAGAATGAAAGACCAAATAATGTGACGGCTAGAGGTAGACCACACAGAAACAACAGAAATGTGAGTGAAAGTCAGAGAGGGACAACTGACACAGTTGTGAGGTCAGAAGCGAGAGCACTTGCCCGAGCTTATGCTATACGTGCACGAGAGGAAGCATCATCTCCAGATGTCATCACCGGTACTTTCACTTTATTTGATACTGATGTCATTGCATTGATAGATCCAGGATCAACTCATTCCTATGTGTGTATGAACTTAGTATTGAATAAGACTTTACCTGTTGAGTCTACTGAATTTGTTGTTAGAGTGTCGAACCCCTTAGGCAAGTGTGTCCTGGTGGATAAAATATACAAGAATTGCCCATTGATGTTTCGTGATATATGTTTTCTGGCCAATTTGATGTTACTACCATTCGATGAGTTTGACATAATTCTGGGTATGGATTGGCTTAGTTTGCATAATGCCATCGTGAACTGTAAAAGAAAAAGTATTGAGTTGAAGAGTCAGAATGGTGAGATAGTTCGAATTAGATCCAATGATATTAAAGGATTACCAGCTGTTGTATCTGCGATGAAAGCTATGAATTATGTGAGAAAAGGTTGTAAAGCTTATTTGGTGTATGTGGTTGATACAAAAGTGTCAGAAAAGAAAGTTGAATCTGTGCCTGTGGTATGTGAGTTTCCAGATGTGTTTCCTGAAGAGCTATCGGGATTACCTCCAATTCGAGAAGTGGAATTTGGTATTGAATTAGTGTCGGGGACCACTCCCATTTCTATAGCTCCGTATAGAATGGCACCAATAAAATTGAAAGAGTTAAAATTGCAGTTGCAAGAATTAACTGATAGAGGATTTGCACGACCGAGTTTCTCACCCTGGAGAGCTTCTGTGTTTTTTGTGAAAAAGAAAGATGGAACTATGAGAATGTGTATTGATTATCAACAGTTGAACAAAGTGACAATAAAGAACAAATATCCATTGCCTCGTATTGATGATTTGTTTGATCAGCTGAGGGGAGCTACAGTGTTTTCAAAGATAGACTTGAGATCAGGCTACTATCAGTTGAGAGTTAAGGAAGCTGATATGCCAAAAACTGCTTTCAGAATGAGGTACGAACATTACGAATTCTTAGTGATGCCTTTCGAACTAACAAATGCTTCTGCAGTGTTTATGGATCTAATGAATCGGATATTCAGACCGTATTTAGATCGCTTTGTAGTGTTGTTCAGTGATGATATTTTAATCTATTCGTGTGATGAGACGCAACATGTTGAGCATTTGAGAATCGTGCTACAAACTCTACGTGAGAAACAATTATATGCAAAGTTTATCAAATGTGAATTTTGGTTGCGTGAGGTTGGGTTTCTGGGACATATTGTATCAGTTGCTGGAATACGAGTTAATCCGAGTAAAATCTCTGCTATTTTTGAATGGAAGCCTCTGAGAAATGTATCTGAAGTCCGTAGTTTTCTGGGACAAGCGGGATATTATAGACAATTTGTGAAAGGCTTCTCGATGATTGCGACTCCATTGATAAAGTTGTTACAGAAGGATGTTAGATTTGAGTGGTCAGAAAAGTGCCAACAGAGTTTTGAACAGTTGAAAATGTTGTTAACGGAAGCACCAGTGTTGATTCAACCCGAATCAGGCAAAGAGTTTATAGTTTACAGTGATGCATCGTTGAATGGTTTGGGCTGTGTGCTGATGCAAGAAGGGAACGTCATTGCGTACGCTTCGAGACAGTTAAAACCACATGAAAAGAATTACCCAAAGCATGATCTTGAATTGGCTGCAATTGTGTTCACATTGAAGATTTGGCGTCACAATCTATTTGGAGAAAAATGTCACATCTATACTGATCATAAGAGTTTAAAGTACTTGATGACTCAGAAAGACTTGAATTTGCGACAGAGAGGATGGTTCGAATTATTGAAAGACTACGAACTTGTGATAGATTACCACCCGGGTAAGGCTAATGTTGTAGCTAATGCCTTGAGTCGAAAATCGTTATATGCTTTGCGAGCTATGAGTAATCAGATATATCTATGTGATGATACTGCAGTTGTAGCTGAATTGAAAGTAAAGCTGATGTTTGTACAACAGATTTGTGATGCCCAGAAAAGGGATGTTGAAATGATGACTAAACGAATTTTGTGTGAATCAAATGTTGAATCAGAATTTCGAATAGATAGCGATGATTGTTTGAGTTTTAGAGATCGGATTTGTTTCCAAGGAATTCAAAATTGATTTTGATGATTTTGAATGAAGCTCACAATAGTCATTTAACTGTGCATCCGAGAAGTAAGAAGATGTACAATGATCTGTAACAGTTCTATTGGTGGCATGGCATGAAAAGAGACATTTCTGACTTTGTGTCGAAATGCTTAGTTTGTCAGCAAGTCGAAGCTGAACATCAAGTTCCGTCTGGTTTGTTACAACTGATTATGATTCCTGAGTGGAAATGGGAGAGAATCACGATGGACTTTGTGTCGGGTTTGCCCTTATCTCCGAGTAAGAAAGATACAATATGGGTGATAGTAGACAGATTAACGAAATCAACCCATTTCATTCCGGTGAGAACCAATTATTCTTTAGATAAGTTGGTTGAATTGTATATTGTCGAGATAGTGAGATTGCATGGAGTACCACTATCTATTGTGTCTGACAGAGATCCGAGGTTTACCTCACGATTTTGGAAGAAATTGCAAGATGCTTTAGGCACGAAGTTGCATTTCAGTACTGCTTTTCATCTGCAAACGGATGGTCAATCCGAGCGAATCATTCAAATTCTTGAAGACATACTGAGATGTTGTATACTTGAATTTAAAAGTACTGGGGAAATGTATTTATCATTGATTGAGTTTGCGTATAATAATAGTTTTGAATCTAGCATTAAAATGGCACCATATGAGGCTCTTTATGGTCGAAAGTGTCGAACTCCATTGTATTGGACTGAGCTAAATGAGAATAAGATTCATGGGGTTGATATGATAAAAGAGACTGAGTAAAAAGTAAAAGTAATTCGTGACAGTTTGAAAGCAGCCACAGATTGTCAGAAGTCTTATGCAGATTTGAAACGAAAGGATATTGAATTCAAAATTGGTAATAAAGTGTTTCTGAAAGTGTCTCTGTGGAAGAAAATACTTTGATTTGGCCGTGAGTTTGAGGTTCATCGGACCGTATAAGATTATTGAACGAGTTGGGCCGGTTGCTTATAGATTGAGATTGCCATCTGAGTTAGAAAAGATTCATACTATTCCAAATGGTATTTGGGGCATATTTTGATATAGCATGATGGTAATGAATTAGCTTATAAATGGTGAGTTTAGTGATGAATTATTGCCTTAGTGATTTAGTGAAGTTATGGATGATTTATACCTAGATTTATATGTAATTTAGTTGTATAAATGGCATGCTTAGAATTGAGATTATATGTGATGATATGATGATTTTTGGACATGAAATTGGTTGCCAAATTGTGTGTATAAAGATGCTCAAATGTGCTTGTAGGATTGACCCATGTGGGTGGCATTTTGGCCTTGCAAATGGCCTATTTTTGCCACACGGTTGTGTCGCACGGGCGTGCCTAGTGACCGTGGGCGTAAGTCAGTATATAGCCTAAGAGCACACGGCCGCGGCACACAGACGTGCCTGGTAGCCGTGTTGTTTTGACAGGATCGACCACGGCCAAAGTACACTGGCATGCTTGGTGGCCGTGGCTGTGGAGCAAAGGTCAATTTCGACCACAGGGAGGACACACTGGTGTGTCTAGCAGCCGTGGGAGGCACACGGCCTATTCCCACCGGCGTGTACCCCCTGAAACTTAGAAAAGTTCTAAATTTCCATGAAGTTTCTGTATGTGCTTCGGTTTAGTCCCGACCCCTCTCTAGGATGTGTTTAAGGTCTTATACGCCTTAATAAGGGACTAATTGTTCATGTTTGATTAATTATAATGATTATTCACTTTGTGTCGTAAATGAGTTGTGAAATGATCCTATTGTCCGGTAATGCCTCTTAACCCTAATCCGGCGACGGTTTCGAGTTAGGGGTATTACATAAGTAACCTACACAATGACAACTGTGTAAATGGGCCTAAGGCCCATCACTCGGCCCAAGTGAGCCCACAAGCTCGTGTAGCCAGTTAGCCCAGAAATAGCCTCAGCTACACGAACAACACAATTCAAACCAATAGAAACCATATAACATTCATTTTATTCATGTGGGGCCCACCAGCCTAATGGGCCCACACAGCCCATTACCTAAAAACGACCCTAGCCATGTGGACTACACGGATCGGTCTAACATTTACCATAATATGCACATTTAATCCATGTGGGGCCCATAGGCCTATTGGGCCTACACGGCCCATCTAGGCCCCAACGCAGCCCAAAACGATCTAAGCCCATGAGAGCGCTCATGGTGGCCTCTACTATCGCGTTGGATTCTCCACACGTGTGTTCGCACGCTCGTATGGGAATTGATGTCATACTTTCGACTTTTCGGCATTCTGGTATTCCGGCATTTGCCAATCTATAGTTTGGGTGGTATGTGTACACACCTGTTACGAAGCGCACTATGAATCCCTAGCACCGCACCTCAATCGAACTAGCTTTGCTAAGTCCTCCCTAACTGTTAGCGACTATTAAACCTGTTGTCAGATTCTGCGTTAAATAAACCTTATTAAAAGAGATTATAATCGTATAGTTAAAACCACACTTGGCAGTTAGTAGAGCCATCAAGAATATTTGGCCTCAAACCAAAACAAGGGAAGAACACTTACATTGGTCAATAACCAAAAGTAGTATGTCGATTGCTTCATGTCAGTTGCCCCTCTATCGAACCTCAAGCAACCCTAGGTACCAACCACCATCAGACTAAGGGAAAAGAGGGGAGATTTAGTAGAAAATAAAGGAATAATGTCAGAAACGAAAACTAAATAAAAGAATCACTATTACTTACTCTCGATCTCGGCAAACAGAGAAGAAAACCACAACTTTATGGAAGGAGAAAGAAATGATAACAGATTCGGTAATAGTTGATAGCGAGAGAGTAGAGGTATTTGGTTTTTACACACTCATGAACAAATGATAACAGTGTTACATTAAAGGGAAATTCGGCTCAAGAGAAATAAATGGGGAAAATAAGAAAGAAAAGATGTAGAAGAAGAGAAGAGATGCAATCGGCCAAGGGAAAAATAGGCAAAAAAGGTACAAAAAGATGCCTAAATGGTAACACAGAAACAGCTGAAAAGAAAGTAGAGTGAAACAGAGCAAAAAGAATGCACGAGAGGTAACATTTAGTGCAGTTTCGGCAGCATCCAATAAAAGAGTTCGGTTTGGTAACTAGACTGGTCAAAAGAAAAGAGAAAACAAAACTCCACAAAGTCGAAATATGCACCAAAATTCCCATTTGGCCGAATTTCTTGCGTGCTACACTCAAATTTCAGCTCCAACCTCCTCCAATTCGAATTCCTCATTTTTCTCCTCCATTTTCTCCTCCAAATCTTCTCCACCAACCTCTCTACCAAATTTTCTCCTTGATTTACTCCAACTCCCCATTCAAATTCAATTCAAATTCATATGTCCAATTTAACCACAGAGTTCCAGTCCAGTTCCAACACCTCTCCAGCTCAAGCAGTAAAATAAACATACAATTGCGTACGCCATGCCTCGAACCTCAGACTCCTTGCCACACATGTAGCGCCACCTTGCCACTAGATCACCCACTCTCTTTGTGTCACATTTTACCTTCAATAAATTAAAAGGTCTAAAGGCCAAAGTCCAGGTTCCTTTAAAAGAAACACCAAAACAAATTGCAAGAGCCAAGACTTGAACACAGGCTCCCTTACAACCTTAATAAGGCCACAACCACTAGACTACTTGCTTCCTTATGTCATTTTTTTAACACAATTATTTAAAAGGCCTACATCCAAGCATTCAAGGTTTTATCCACTTAAAACCAAAATTTTTGCTAAAGCCCAGGTTTAAACCCAGCCTTCTCCAACACTCCCAAACATTGCTAAATCACTTAACCACTGAAGTAGACAGTCAATTGTGATAATTCTTGCACACATAAACTTTTATGTGTAGCCTCATAGCAGCTCCCACACACAAGGCCCAATTCTAATAGGCCCAAATTCTGGGCGTTACAAACACGGTTTAGTTGTGACATTTGGTACTCAGGCCCAGTGATTGAGTTGGGCATAGGGTGTTACAAGTCCAAAATGTAAAAATTCGATAATGTTAGTGACAATTATGCAACTTTTTAAAGTTGAGTGACTGAAACATAATTTTAATTAAAGTTTAGGGACAATTTTGTAGTTTACGAGTTCTTTAATTATGTGGACATTTTATTTAAATGTCCCACATGTGATTATCACTTATGCCTTTTTAAAGTTATCTTTATAGGTCCCTTTAATGTGTATATATTATATTTTTTTTGAATAAGATAGTAGAGAAAAAAACATAAATATTCACATGTGCTCTATTTTATTAGAGAGAGTTTTGAAAGAGTTTGAATGGTTAAACCCTAGAGAAGAATAAGAGAGGATAAGGAAGAGGAAATCAACTCAAAATTACATGTCATACTTCTTGATTCAACTCCGTTTGGTATCCAACAACCTTTACTTTTATTGATCTTACACTTTATTTCACTAAGAATCTATCATATATATTTTTACAACAAATGGGGTTTTGGGGATCTTAACAATGGACCAAAATGTAAATATTCGATAACATTAGTGAAAATCATGTAACTTTTTAAAGTTAAGTGAATGAAACGTAATTTTAATTAAATTTTAGGGATAATCGGTGTAGTTTACCCTTTCTTTAATTACATGGACATTTTATTTAAATGTCCCACATGTGATTATCACTTATGCCTTTATAAAGTTTTACTTGGAAGGATTTTTAATACATATGTGATATATAGTTTTTGAATAAGATAATAGGAAAAAAAAGATAGTCACATATGCTCTATATAATTAGAGAGAACTTTGGAAGAGTTTGAATAGTTAAACCCTAGAGAAGAAGAAGAAATGATAAGAGGAAATCAAATCAAAATCTCAGAATTTAAGCTGAGTTTTATGTTGTTTCTAGGAAAGTTTCATGTTTTGGGTTGTTTTTAACAAACCCATGTTGTATTGTGAACCATTTGCTAGTTTATAAATTTTGTAGCGACCTTCTGGTGAGCCTCAGTGGCATTGTTGGTACCAAATGAAAGGTCTCTTCAAGACCTATCTAATGGTAGGTGTGACAACATATTTGGCTAAATAGATTAAGAGAAAACAATTTTGAAATTTTTCTTCATGGGTTTTTGACAGTTTTGGATAGCTAAATTTAGGGCATTGAAAAACCATCTATTGTTGCTCATTCTAGTTGAATTTTAAGTTATTTTTGTAGAATGAAGTGTTCCTTTTCCATTGGTATGTTTCCCTAGCCCAGTTGAGTTTTGTAATAAAAGAATGAAGCTCCTAAAATAGAATATTTAAAACTTAAAACCTAGAAATTCTAGGCATACTGTGACGCTTATCAAAGTCCTAGGACCCAAATCTTAGGTTTTTGGTAATTGTTTTTTATGAAAAAAAATTTCCATGTTTTAGTGTTACACTTGACTTTTAAATTAATATTTTTAAAGGCACCGAATTTTCAAAAGATTTTAGAGTTTTGATGGCTTAAAGTGAGCCAAATAGTCATGACGATTTTGAAATTCAGAATACAAATTTTTTATTTTATTTCATTTTAATATTATTGTTAGCCAAATTATGTTTTATTAAGTCAAACATCATATTAAATAAATTATCAATTTTTTTTGAAACATTTATATATTTACCATACTTATTTAGTTGTTTGGGTGGTTTCCACACAACAAAAATGTCTTAAAATTACCGATGGAGATTATAAGTATTAAGGTTTATGATTTCATGGTTAGATTCTCATTTGCGAATGTTTTTGGTAAATTTTAGGCTTTTATGATATTTGCATATTTGTTGCTCAAGTCTTGATTTGGTCAATCAAGTAAGTGACTATGTCACACCTGGGTTTGTTAAGTCTTAAGTTGCAAAAGGGATTTATAGATTAAACTAAAAAGTTTTCTATTCTGGCAGGTTCTTTTTGTAATTAAGGTCAATTAGTGGACTAATTGAGGAAAAGTTGTATTCCAACCATAGTGTCAGTAGTTTTGAACTAGGTATATATTAGTAGGAGATATGATGATTAAGGTTTTTCCAGGTGGCTGTGAATTGGTCTTGGTGAAAGAGGGATCAGAGGGACTATATATATATAGGAGAGACATTCTTCTTTGGGGATGATTCTTTTATTTTTTTTTCTATTCTTCTTATTTTCTCTAGTTTTCCATGGAAGAGAGAAAGATTAAGGAACGTTCGTGCATGAAGGGGAGAGACTGAGGTTTAAGTCTTAGAAATTGGAAATTTTGCATGTTTGTAAGTTTCTAACCTCTCAACATTTGTGAACTAAAGAAAAAGAAGTTAAGGATTTCAAATGACTATTAATTCTTTTTTTTAGGGGGTAAACATGATAATGAATGGTCTCAGTTGGATTTTGAAATGGTTACTATGTTGTATTGACTAAGGAGGCTCATAAAACAAGGGAATAAAACTTAGAAGATGGATTTGGCGACAACTTCCAGGTGAGTTCCAAAACTCAGATCTTAAATGGATGTTCCTATTTGATTATTGTATGCTAAAAATGGTTGATTCGGTATTATGCAAATGAAAAATCATGCTATGGTTGTAAGTAAAGGTGTCATGTTGCGTGCAGTTTGTGACAATCTTGCAAAAGATGAGTATGTTATGAAGAACTCCTGATGTAAGTAAAGGTGCCATCTTGCATGCAGTTTGTGATAAGCTTATAAAGTTCCCATTTCCATTCTGGTATCATAACTGGCTGTAAAAGTCCAGAAGGCAACTGATGATCAGCTTGTATTTGTTGACATATCAAACATTTAGCTACAAACTCAGAAATATCTTGTTCCATTCCCGGCCACCAGTACATCTTTTTCAGATCATTATACATTTTATTACTACTGGGATGAATAGACATGTTACCATTATTAGCTTCATTCAAAATCTTCTGTACTAGTTTAGAATCTTTCGTTACACATACTCTACCTCTAAATAACAAACAACTATCAGTCCCTATCTGAAATTCTGAGTTAAGAGTCGACTCGCTTTGTATCCGTTTTGCTTACAACTTACTATCATTTTTCTGAGCTTCAGTAATCTGTTGCAAAAACATTGGTCTAGCTTTTAACTCAGCTATGATCGAACCATAATAAGACAATGATAATCTGGTATTCATTGCTCGTAAAGGATACAGAGATTTTCTGCTCAAAGCATCTGCCACTACGTTGGCCTTTCTCGGATGGTAGTCAATAACAAGATCATAATCTTTCCGTAGTTCAAGCCATCTACGCTGTCTCAAATTCAAATCTTTCTGTGACATCAAATATTTCAGACTTTTATGATCAGTGAATATATGACATTTTTCATAGAACAAGTAATGCTGCCAGATTTTTAATGCAAACACTATAACCGTCAATTCAAGATCATGCGTCGGGTAGTTCTTTTCATGTGGCTTTAGCTATCGTGAAGCATAGGCTACTACTTTACCATCTTGCATTAGTACACAGCTTAAGCCATTCAATGATGCATCACTGTAAACTATAAATTCCTTACCCGATTCAGGCTGGACTAACACAGGTGCTTCTGTCAATAGAGCCTTTAATCTGTTGAAACTTTGCTGACATTTATCAATCCACTCGAACTTTACATATTTTTGTAATAAACGGGCCATTGGATAAGCTATCATTGAGAAACTTTTTACAAATCTCCGACAGTAACCAGCTAGTCCTAAAAAACTTTGAACTTCAGATACATTCTTCGGTGGCATCCAATTAACAATGGCTAAAATTTTATTCGGGTCTACTCTGACACCTTCAGTGGATACTATATGCCCCAGAAAACTAACTTCCCGTAGCCAAAATTCACATTTACTGAATTTGTCATACAGTTGTTTCTCTCTTAAGGTTTGCAACACTATTCTCAAATGCTCAGCGTGTTCATTTTTATCACGGGAGTAAACCAAAATATCATCTATAAATACCACCATAAACCTGTCCAAATATGTGTTAAAAATTATGTTCATCAAATCCATAAACACTACATGTGCATTTGTCAAGCTGAATGGCATCAAAGGAAACTCATAGTTTCCATACCTGGTTTTAAAATTTGTCTTAGGCACATCAGATTTTTTTACCCGTAATTTATAATAACCAGAACGGAGATCAATCTTCAAAAATACAGTCACATTTCAACTGGTCAAATAAGTCATCAATACGAGGCAATGGATACTTGTTCTTTATTGTGACCTTGTTGAGCTGTCTTTAGTCAATACACAGCCTCAACGATCCATCCTTCTTCTTTACAAATAGGACAGACGCACCCCAAGGTGAGAAACTAGGTTGAGCAGAGCCTATGTTAATCAACTCATGTAACTGTACTTTTAGCTCTTTCAATTCTGTTGGAGCCATTCTTTAAGGTGTTATAGGTATCGGTGTCCTTCCCGGAACGAGATCTATAGAGAATTCCACTTCTCTATCCGGTGGTAAACCAAGTAATTCTTCTAGGAAAACATCAGGAGATTCACATAAAACTGGTACTGATTGAATCTTTGACTTAGGCACTTTAGTAACCAACAGATATGCAAGGTAAGCATCATAACCCTTTCGGACGTATTTTTGTTCCGTTATTGCTGAAATCACATTAAGTAATCCGTCCAGTTTAGCAGATTCAACACAAAGTAACTCATCATTCTCACATTTCAATACAATATATTTTTATTTACAATTCAACATTGCATCATATCGAGTTAACCAATCCATTTCCAAGATCGCGTCAAATTCATAAAATGGAAATAACATCAAGTTAGCCGAAAAGAAAATACCTTTTACCATCAACGGACAATTTTTACAGACTTTATCCACCATAACACACTAGCCCAGGGTGTTTGAAACTTTAACCACAAATTTAGTGAATTCAACAGGTAAATTTTTAACAGTCACTAAGTTCATGCATATGTATGAATGTGTGGAACCAGGATCAATCAATGGAGTAATATCAGTATCAAGTACAGAAAATGTACCAGTAATGATGTCTGGTGCAGAGGCATCTTCTCGAACAAGAATAGCATAGGTCCTTATAGGTGCTCGTGCTTCAGCTCTAACTGTCGTATCCTTGGTAGTACCTCGACTACCACTAACATTACTAGGGTGACTGGGTGGTCTCTCTCTCACAATAGGATTACTCGACTTTAGAGCTGGTTCTATTTCTTTTTCAACTCTTTCGAGACAATCCCTAAGAAAATGGTCAAACGAACCGCATCCAAAACAAGCTCCACATCTAGATCGACATTCCCCATGATGAAATTTGTTGCAGTGTTTACATTTTGGTTTGGGATTACCAACACTACCCATACTGGTCACAGACAGAGATGAAGAGCTCGGGTTAGAACATTGAGAGCCCAGTGCTCTTCCAAAATACCCCGTAGAGGTAGTAACACGATCATAATACTTCTTTAATTTCTTAGAAGAAAATGATTGTGACTTACTCATAATTTTTTTTCTTGAAACCCGAGCCTCTCTTTCAGCTTGTTTCTTTTCCTTACTCAATTCCTTAGCTTTTTAGGCTAGACCGGCTAACACTATAAATTCCCTTATTTGAAGGATTCCAATCAACAATTTGATATCCTCATTTCAAAACCCATTCTCAGGCATATTTACTTAGCCAAATAAATTCCCATTCATATTTGGATGCAGTCACGTTTCCTTGTTTAAGCTCGAGAAACACTTTCTTTTTCTGATCCTTAAACCTCTGGCTCACATACTTCTTTTTGAATTTAGCTTGGAAGAATTCCCATGTGATACTCTCCCTTGGTACTACCAAAGTTATGGTGTTCCACCAATGATAAGTTGTATCCTTTAGCAAAGAGACTGTGCATTTTAGACATTCAGCAGGAGTACAGGATAATTCATCAAAAACCCGGATAGTATTTTCTAGCCAAAACTCAGCCCTTTTCAGATCATCATCTGCGGTAGCTCTAAATTATTCCTCTCTATGTGTGCAGATTTTATCTATCGAAGGCTTACCTATCCTAACAAGTTCAGCACCCTATGGTACCTCAAGAATCGGTTGAGGAGTAGGTGGGGGAGGTTGTTGTACAGCAGGGTTTGTTCTCAGGTACTGTGTAGACCATTCATTCATAATTTGAAAGAAGGCTTGTTTTTTCCCCTCACTTCAACCCTCAGATGCAGGCTTTTCACTACCAGACGCAGACGCAACTCTTTGTACTGAAGCTGAAGCATTGCTCTCAGCTTCCTCGAATTCAGCTCTAGTTCGGTTGGATGACATTACTATGTGAAAAACACATTTAAAACGATCATGATTCATCACAGTATCACAATTTATATAATAGCATGTATAGCTAACTCGTGTTTGCTACGTCAAATTCGAGAATCGGTTAAACCATAGCTCTAATACCCCTAAATGTAACACCCCTAACCCATACCCGTTGTCAGAACATGGCTTCGGAGCATTACCAGAACATTTAGAACATTTTTTAAATAATTCATACAATTAATATTCATTTACCGAGATCATCCCTATCGTCCCTTGATCAGACCCTCGAGGCCCAATACGAGCATTAGAATTGAATCGGGACTTAATCAAAACCTCTATGAAATTTTCATAAAATTACAAAAATTTTCTAAGATATAGGACTTGTAACATCCCTGAAATTAGGGGTCTGGCATTTTTGCACTATTGCATGTGTTGAGCTTGTTTAGCTTGTTATTTGGGTGTGCTTGGGGGTCCTAGGGAGGCTCAGGTTCGAGCCCAAGCCCTGGGAAAGTTTTGCTTTTTGGCTCTTTAGTGGAGGGGGCTACTGAAAGTAGGACTTATGTAAAATTGTGTGTGTTTCGGAGACGCAAGTGGAGTGTGTGGCAAGGTGGTGTGGCGACAAGGGGGAGTGCAAGGAGGTTGGAGGTTCGAATCTCACAAGTGGCATTTTGGAGGCTATTATTTTGTACTCAGGGAAGGAGGAAGCGGAGTTGAGATCAAACTCTGCCTTGGTGGTTAGAGACTTGGTCAAATGGTTTGAATGGGTGATGGAGAGGATGTTGGGGAGCAAAAAGAGGAATGAATCAGGGGAATTGAGGGTGAGAGGTAGTGGTGGCCGAATATGAGGAAGTGCTTGGGGGAATTTCAGTCAAAAGAAGAAAAATAAGAGAGAGGGGTCACTTAGTAGCATATTCGGTCTTGAGTGCTGATTGTGCCGCTTTTCTAAAAGTGTCTTTTGTGAGTTTTTGACCCTTTTTACATTTTCGGTGATAGCATTTCGGGACACATTGCTTCAATTTTTCCTTGCCGAAACCCCAAGCTTGCTATACTCTATTCTTTCTTTTTCTCATCCTCTTAAAAACATTTTTCTTTACTTAGTAGTGCTAGAACAGCATTGGCCGAATTCTTCCCCTAACCCTTTTCTTCTTCTTGTCATTTCGGGTCTTAGCATTTTCTTCTTGGCATTTGCTTCTGTTTCGTGCACTTGTTCTTTAAGCTTTTCGGGTTAACTCTTTTGCAAATCTCTTCTGCCGAAACCATAGTTTCTTTTCCTCTTCATCTCAATTTGTTAACACTCTCCTTTATTCCTTGTTGGCCGAATTCCTGCTTTGACATCTTCCTTCTAGTAGCCGAATCTTGAGTCCTCCATTTTGCTGCTGGTGCCGAATCTTGTCATTCCATTCGGCTCATCCCTGGTATTAAGGTAATGGTTCTTCTTCTTCCATTTTCTTTCGTTCTTTATTCTCTTGACTCTGTTTAAGCCAAACTTAACCACTCGTTCTACTTTGAACCTCTTTTGTTCTCTTTTGGTAAGGGCCAAATCCTCCAAGGTGCAAACTCGAATCTTGTTGGTTCAATCTGCTTCGGGATTTCGTCTGCTTGTTGGTAAGTAGTGGGGATGGCCCATTAGGGGTGTTAGTTCTCTTATATTGGTTGAATTCTTTGGGGCTGAAAATGCCATTTCTCCCATTTTCTTATCTTGAATAACATTCCTAATACAATCTCTTCGTTAAGGGCACGAATTTTGTATTAGTAGAAGGTGGACCGAATACCCTCTTTAGAAGGGAGGGTCATATTCGTTGGTAAGCTAAATCGGGACTCTATTTTTTCTTCTATTAAGTATTGAAAGTTTGGGGTTTGCGAATGGGAAGACTAGCTGATAGCCATTCATTGTCCTTAGGTGCTTCGGAGAGTATCGTGATACGTATTCCAAATCAGGTGTGTAATCTCACACCCCTCTGAATGCATGTTTGCAATTTTCTGTGATTCGGCCGAAAGCCGAAAAGCTAGAAAATTAGCAACTGTGTCCACTCGAACGTGCGAGCTGTAACACCCCAAACCCGGTCCATACGTTTCGACCAGATCTGGTATGCTACGGGTTGTACATTGAAAACATTTGCTTTGTTGGTTTTGAAAATCGTAAGTTTATTAGACAATATTTGAATAAATAAGTGACATTTGAAAAAAAAAACTTGTATTATTATTATTTCGTATAATAAGACCTTTGACATAATTTCCTAAGTTGCAAATATTAAAAACTACTTAGTTGAATATAAACTATGGGGCCTTATTACATAAATATCCCCAAAATAATAAAAAAAACTCAAGGAAAATCGAAATAATCTATAGAAATAAAAACTTGATGGCCCCTCGAGTCCGTCTCGACTCCCATGTCCACGATCTACTGCTCATCTGAAAGAGTAGAGAAAAATGAAAGGGTGAGTCACCAAGACTCAGTGTATAAATCCCGAAGCACACAACAACCTGAGGCCCGTAAACACATTATGAGCCATGGCCCATACATAAAGGCAACAATCATAATTACATGATAAATAATGAATGATGAATAGCCCAACCCATCCTAGAATTCCATCCTCTACACACCATCCCGTACCAACCATCACACCTCGGGGATTTCTACAATCGACCCTCCATCCGCTACACACCATAACGATAGCCGTACTGCCTATTCCTTTTATTCAGGAATCATTAAGCGTGGCATAGCCACCGATCACTGTGTGACCTAATGTTTGAATTTATTGCTTAACCACCGATCACCAAGTGACCTATCATGCACTTCCCCTTCATTATCATAGTCCCACCCCATGCATACACACATGAAAAATCGAAAACATCATACCATCTTTAAAAAGAAACAGCCAACTAGCCATTCGGCTTTGGTGTCCAAAAACCGAAAGAAAACATGAGAAACTAACAGAAGTCGACACTTACCTCAACACAGGGAATTTGGCTAACACTTGAGAGAAGATTCCGGCTTTTATGGAGAAATCGGTACAAGAGGAAAAAGAATGGAAAAGAGAGAAAAGTGAGAGGTTTCTGCTTTTGAAGAAATCAAAAGAAAAGATTGCAAAGAATGGCTAAGGGTTTCGACACAGAGAATGAAGAAAAGAATAGGGTTCAAATGCCGGAATTGAAGAGATACCCCCTTATTTATAAAGAATTTTGGCACTTACCTATCAAAAACCGAAAGTGCCCTTCCTGATAACTAATAACTAAACAAATAGTAGGGGAAATTTCGGCACCCCTTTGCCATAAAGAAACCGATTTCTTCCCTTCTCTAGTTGATGGAATTTCGGCCAACACTGCACTCAGCTGATAGCTCCTTTCTTTTTTCCTTTATCCTAATCTATCCACATCTCCAAAAGAAGCCTAGATAGCACCACCTCTTCCTTCTTCTATCAGCACCTTATCCACCTTATTATCACATTAAATAAATTCCTATTTTTAAGCCCTATTTCCATCCAACCTACTCCTCCTTTAAGTGCCGAAAACGGCCCAAATACATGGGCTCCAAGCGGCCAAAACTTGGGCCTCTTTAGCTGTAAATGGCGCCATCTTATAACTCCTTTGCAGCACCACTTGCTACTGGGCCACAAGCCCACTTTGTAATTTAAACCCCAGATACTATCTTTTAAACCCTATAGTGCCCAAACAGAAAATTTAACCAAGGCCCTAACCACATCCTGAGCCTAATTTGGACCCCTAACAGTTAAATTAACACATTAAACATATCCACACACTAAACGCATAGGCCCATTAATTTAGGATGTTATAGTTCTACCCCTTAAAGAAATTTCGTCCTCGAATTACCTGGTCAGAAAAGATGGGGTATTGCTGCCGCATTGCTTCCTCTGGTTCCCACGTAGCCTCCTCAGAACCATGATTCCGCCGCAGCACCTAAACCAACGGAACTGTCTTCCTCCGCAATACTTTGACATCACGATCCAGGATTTCCACTGGTTCCTCTTCAAAGGATAGATCGGGTTTTACCTCAATTTCTTCCATAGGCACCACATGAGATGGATCCGAACGATATCGTCTCAACATAGAGACACGAAACACGTTGTGAATCTGGCTTAGCTCAGAAGGTAGTTCAAGCTGATAGGCTACTGGTCCTACTCGTTTCAACACCTGATAAGGTCCGATAAATCTTGGACTTAATTTACCTTTCCGACCAAACATCAGTACTTTCTTCCATTGCGAAACCTTCAAGAACACCTTGTCGCCCACTGCAAACTCTATGTCCTTACACTTCAAATCAGCATAGGACTTCTGTCTGTTTGACGCTTCCTTTAGTCGAACCTGAATTATCTCAACCTTTTCCTCTGTCTCGGTGACCAAGTCCGGACCCATAATCCGACGTTCCCCTAATTCCATCCAACAGGTAGGAGTACGACACTTCCGCCCGTACAAAGCTTCATAGGGCGCCATCTGAATACTAGACTGGTAGCTGTTCTTGTAAGCAAACTCCGCTAAGGGTATAAATTCTTCCCAACTACCTCTGAAATCAATGACACATCCTCTCAACATGTCTTCCAAGATCTGGATCACCCGCTTAGACTGTCCATCGGTCTAAGGGTGAAACGCTGTACTGAAATCTAACTTCGTACCCAACGCATGATGCAACGCCTTCCAAAATCGCGACGTGAACCTAGGGTCCCTATTTGATGTGATCAATACCGGTGCTCCATGCAACCTCACTACCTCCGCTATGTATAGCTTAGCCAATTTCTGCAAGGACTAATCGACCCGTACTGATATGAAGTGAGTAGACATTGTCAAGCGATCTACAATTACCCAAACTGAATCTTTCTTAGTGGGCGTGAGGGGTAGCCCACTAACAAAGTCCATTGTGATCCTTTCCCACTTCCATTGCAAAATCTTTACTGGCTGTAATAACCCTGATGGTAACTGATGTTTCGCCTTTACTTACTGACAGGTCAAACACCTACTCACAAACTCAGTTACCTCCCGCTTTAAATCTGGCCACTAGAACTGTTCCCGCAAATCTCGATACATCTTGCTCCCTCCCGGGTGAATAGCGTATGGGCTGCCGTGCGCCTCTTGCAAAATCCTACGCCTCAATTCAGGGTCCTTTGGCATGCCAACTCTCCCTTGAAAACATAGTAATCCTTCCTCATTTACCTTGAATTCCGTTGGCTCATTACTTGAAATCAGCTGTAACTTCTCCCTAAGCAATCCATCGGTCTACTAATTCTCCCTAACTTGACTGACCCAAGAGTGTTTCACTTGAGGTTCAGCTAATAGACTTCCATCATCATATAACCTAAGGTGAGCAAACATCGCTCTCAAGTCAGTGATCACCTTACGGCTTAGAGCATCCGCCACCACATTAGCCTTACCCGGGTGATACTCGATCGAGCAGTCATAATCCTTTAACAACTCGATCCACCTCCTCTGCCTTAGATTCAACTCCTTCTGAGTCAGAAGGTACTTTAAACTCTTATGATCCGTATAAATTACAGATTTCTCCCCGTACAAGTAATGCCTCCAGATCTTCAAAGCAAAAACCACCGCTGCCAACTCCAAGTCATGAGTGGGATAATTTGACTCGTACGGTCTCAACTGTCGAGACACATATGCCACCACCTTTCCATCTTGCATCAACACACATCCTAATCCCGTGTGTGACGTATCACAGCAAATTACGAACTCCTTTCCCGCCTCTGGCTGAATCAACACCGGAGCCTCCGTCAAAATCCTTTTTAACTTCTCAAAACTCTCTTGCTGCTTATCAGACCAAACAAACGGAACTCCTTTCCGTAGCAACTTAGTCAACGGTGCCGCAATTAGAGAAAATCCTTCAACAAATCTTCTTTAGTACCCTGCCAGACCAAGGAAACTCCGAATCTCTGCCACCGACTTAGGCGGCTTCCAATCTAACACCGCTTCAATTTTCCGAGGGTTAACCCGAATCCCCTCTACCGACACCACGTGGCCTAGGAAAGTAACCTCATCCAGCCAAAACTCACACTTACTGAACTTGGCATACAATTGCTTCTCCCTCAGAATCTGCAAAACCACTCGTAGATGAGCATCATTCTCCTCCTCCGACTTTGAATAAACTAAGATATTGTCTATAAACACCACGACACACCGATCTAGGTAGGGTTGGAACACTCGATTCATCATGTCCATGAACGCTGCTGGCGCGTTGGTCAATCCAAAAGGCATCACCATGAATTCGTAGTGACCATAGCGAGTCCTAAAAGCCGTCTTATGGATATCCGCCTCCTTGACCTTAAGTTGATGGTACCCTGACCTTAGATCTATCTTCGAAAAGACTGAGGCCCCCTTCAACTGATCGAACAAGTCATCGATCCTCGGCAACGGGTATTTGTTCTTGATTGTTAACTTATTCAACCGTCGATAGTCAATGCACATACGCATTGATCCATCCTTCTTCTTAACGAATAACACCGGTGCTCCCCAAGGCGACACACTTGGTCGAATAAACCCTCTATCCAGCAATTCCTGAATCTGCACTTTCAATTCCACCAACTCCTTCGGGCCATTCTATATGGAGCAATAGATACTCGCGCTGTTCCCGGAAGAAGATCGATACCAAACTCCACTTCACGATCCGGAGGTAATCCCGGAAGTTCTTCTGGGAAAACATCAGGAAATTCCTTCACCGTTCTAACGTCCCCAACAGTCAATTCCTTGGCTTCCAGAGCCCGAACAAACAGTAAAATTGCCTCGCATCCTTTTCTCACCATCCTTTCTGCTCTTAGGACAGCCATCACATTCGACAGATTGTTCCCCCTTTCTCCTATCACCAACACTTCGTCACCCTCGGGGGTTTTTAACACCATACGCTTGGCTGCACAGTCTAAGTTTGCTTGATACCTCACTAGCCAATCCATGCCTAAAATTAAATCGAATTCCCCGAACTGTAATTCCATCAGATTCCCTAGGAAAGTTATTCCCTGAACTTCTAAAGGTACCTCCCGATAGAGTTTATCCACTACTACAGATTGTCCTAACGGGCTAATTACAGTCATTGCCCTAGGGGTAATCTCAGATTCTAATCTTAAAGTTCCAAATACACCACTAGCTACATACGAATGTGTCGACCCAATGTCAATTAAGGCAGTGTAAGGCAAGCCAAGAATTAAAAACGTACCGGTTAGGACATCCAGTGCGTCCGCCTCCTCTCGACGTCTGGCAGCATAAACTAACCCCGATTGTCTCGCCTCAATATTTCCTGCCCCCTGCCTGGAGCTCCACGACCTCGACCAAAACCATTACCACCTCTGGCTGGACCACGACCTCTCTGTGGCTGCTGACCTCCCCTGCCCGGCTGAGCATTCTCCTAACTTGTGGGCCCCTCACTGCCCCGTTGCTGCGGACAGTTTCTAACTTGGTGGTCCGTAGATCCACACCTAAAGCACTTCCCACTGCCTGCCCAACACTCACCAGTATGAAATTTACCACATCGAGCACACCTTTGTGTCTGGTTAGCAGCAGCAGGTCTATCCTCCCGTTTTGGCCCATCTGACCTAAATCTCTTCTGATTACGCCCTGCTAACCTTGACGGTCCAACATTCCTCTTATTCCCACTCCTATCTCTTTTCCACTAGGACAGAAAATTCCCTCTCCCGCTGTGGGGCTATCAGAACAGGCAAATCATCCCTCAGACCATCTTTGAACCGGACGCAACATTCATGTTCCGTGGCCACAATCCCTCGGGCATATCGGCTAAGGCGTAAGAATTCTGCTTCATACGCAGCCACTAACCTACTCCCTTGAACTAGATTCAGAAATTCTCTGCGCTGCGCATCCACATAGCTCGATCTAATGTACTTACTCTGAAACGCTGTTTTGAAGAGATCCCAGGTGATACGGTCAACTACCGCACCATCCTTAACCGTAAGCCACCATTGATACGCTTCGTCTCGCAGGAGAGATACAACCCCTTTCAACTTCTCCTCCTCCGTGAAATCCAAATCATCCATTATGCATTCCATCGCCTCCAACCAATACTCAGCTGAACTCGGGGCTATACCAGAAATTCCCCTAAACACTCCTGCCCCATTGGCTCTAAGCCGCTCCGGCACAGATTTTCGGGCTCCTGTGCCTATGCGTACCCCAACAACCCTCTCTAAAACCCTTACCATCGCCTGAGATACTGCATCATCTCCGACCGTCTAATCCTGAAATTCTACCTCTGCAGCTGGTGGTTCTGGCATCTCGTTTCCTGACCCATGGCCAGATCCTACTGGTTCTGACACGGCCATTCTACCCCTACCACGGCCACGTGCAGGACGTCCACGAACCCTTGTACTCATTCTATCGATTCGCGTTTATCTGATTAGAAATTTTTTGAATTATTAATTTCTTCCACCAATTAACCACAAACAATCTTATGGAAAGTAGTTTTAAGAGTAGTTCTTTTGAATTCAAACCTATCTACAGTTTCAGTCTCAAGTTTATCTCATAATCCTAGAAACCACATACATCCAACCATCACACATCAACATACATATATCATTCATGAACTCACATTCATCACATAAGGGTATTTTCGTCATTTCACTACCCAGGGGTTTTTTCGTAGTTTTGCCCTACAGGGTATTTTCAAAATAGAGTATCTTGGTGATTTTCTTCGAATTAGAGGTACTCTGGTACATTAGTTTTTTTTAAACGAGGGTGTTTTGGTAATTTCCTCAAAATGGGGTATCTTGGGTTTTTTTTTATTATGAAATAGGGTGGCTGGTCCCTTTCGGGTTTTAATTGTAGGTTTTACCGCATCAACAAGTCCTCGCGGCTAATGTGAACATTCACTACGCACCAGGTAGGATTCCAGCGAAGAGGAGGTGAGTCACTAGGACTGCTTAAATACCAAGCTCTTCCTGAATCCAATCCTAGACATGCGTATGCCTATTGCCACACCCTAACCCATTGACTCGTTCATGGGTTTGTTTAGTTGGATTAAGTCTTATGGAATTGAAGAGTTGTTTAACTAGGCCTAAAATCCATTAGTACTATCATACTAGTCTACGTCCATCAAGCCCATCAACCCCACATGCATATCACATCAGAAGTTAGAATACTTTCCTACGTGGATCGGGTGCCGGTAGACTCGAAGGCCATATCTTCGTCAAAAAAAATTTTCCCAAATTCACATCAACTTTTCAAAACATTACTAGGCCCATTTCACAGCCCGAGTTTTAAACTGGACTCTGATACCAAAATGTAACACCCCAAACCTGGCCCATACGGTTCGACCAGATCTGGTATGCTACGGGTTGTACATTGAAAACTTTTGCTTTGTCGGTTTTGAAAATCGTAAGTTAATTAGACAATATTTGAATAAATAAGTGACATTTGAAAAACAAACCTTGTATTATTATTATTTCGTATAATAAGACCTTTGACAAAATTTCCTAAGTTGCAAATATTAAAAACTACTTAGTTGAATATAAACTATGGGGCCTTATTACATAAATATCCCCAAAATAATAATAATAAAAACTCAAGGAAAACTGAAATAATGTATAGAAATAAAAACTTGATGGCCCCTCGAGTCCGTCTCGGCTCCCATGTCCACGATCTACTACTCATCTGAAAGAGTAAAGAAAAATGAAAGGGTGAGTCACCAAGACTCAGTGTATAAATCCCGAAGCACACAACGACCTGAGGCCCATAAACACATTATGAGCCCTGGCCCATACATAAAGGCAACAATCATAATTACATGATAAATAATAAATGATGAATAGCCCAACCCATCCTAGAATTCCATCCTCTACACATCATCCCGTACCAACCATCACACCTCGGGGATTTCTACAATCGACCCTCCATTCGCTACACACCATAACGACAGCCGTACTGCCTATTCCTTTTATTCAGGAATCATTAAGCGTGGCATAGCCACCGATCACTGTATGACCTAACGTTTGAATTTGTGGTTTAACCACCGATCACCAAGTGACCTATCATGCACTTCCCCTTCATTATCATAGTCCCACCCCATGCATACACACATGAAAAATCGAAAACCTCATACCATCTTTAAAAAGAAACAGGCTCTCATATATTTCGATACACATAGAGATTTCTATGATTACGTACCTGGCATCCTTTGCCTAACCCTGCTAGGGTTTTATTCGACTGTCAACATAGCCACTTTCCGGCTTTTTAGCCCATAACACATGTAAATTAGAGTTAACTAGTGTGTTAGAGATCTACACACTTGATTATCGTTAGAACGAGACTCTCTAAGTCCACGCTATCCGTAGCCAACACCACCGCTATCTGCCTAAAGTGTTGTTCAGAAGTCGGTCCACAACCCGATGGCCAATCTCGAACAGCAGATACAGCGCGCTTCTTAAACTTAGGGATTGGTTTTACGGACCCAATCCTCTCCTTTGCCTGATCCATATTTAATTCCATCACAAGCCCTTGTCAGAACTACTATCGCAACATATGGTCGTTAATCCACATCATAGGGTTAAGATCTCACATACGATAAAAAAGTCTAACGAAAATTTAGGGAAAACCACCTTACCTTAAAATCCCGAAAAGAGGTATGATACTTCGAGACTAACGATTTTCAGCTTTTAGATCTAGGTGATCAGGTCTCCTTCAAATCCCGGAATAATGCCCTCAAGAAGAATACAAGATTAGTAAGAACATCAATCTAATGATGGCCCTTAGCAACAAACTAGCTATTCGGCTTTGGTGTCCAAAAACTGAAAGAAAACATGAGAAACTAACAGAAGTCGACACTTACCTCAACACAGGGAATTCGGCTAACACTTGAGAGAAGATTCTGGCTTTTATGGTGAAATTGAAACAAGAAGAAAAAGAATGGAAAAGAGAGAAAAGTGAGAGGTTTCAGCTTTTCAAGAAATCAAAAGAAAAGACTGCAGAGAATGGCTAAGGGTTTCGGCACAGAGAATGAAGAAAAGAATAGGGTTCAAATGCCGGAATTGAAGAGATACCCCCCTTATTTATAGAGAATTTTGGCACTTACCTATCAAAAATCGAAAGTGCCCTTCTTGATAACTAATAACTAAACAAATAGTAGGGGAAATTTCGGCACCCCTTTGCCATAAAGAAACCGATTTCTTCCCTTCTCTAGGTGATGGAATTTCGGCCAACACTGCACTCAGCTAATAGCTCCTATCTTTTCTCCTTTATCTTAATCTATCCACATTTCCAAAAGAAGCCTAGATAGCACCACCTCTTCCTTCTTTTATTAGCACCTTATCCACCTTATTATCACATTAAATAAATTCTTATTTTTAAGCCCTATTGCTATCCAACCTATTCCTCCTTTAAGTGCCAAAAATGGCCCAAATACATGGGCTCCAAGCGGCCAAAACTTGGGCCTCTTCAGCTGTAAATGGCGTCATCTTATAACTCCTTTGTAGCGCCACTTGCTACTGGGCCACAAGCCCACTTTGTAATTTAAACCCCAGATACTATCTTTTAAACCTTATAGTGCCCAAACAGAAAATTTAACCAAGGCCCTGACCACATCCTGAGCCCAATTTGGACCCTTAACAGTTAAATTAACACATTAAACATATCCACACACATTAATTTAGGATGTTACACGAGCGCTCGTAGTAGTAAATCAAGATATGAATAGTGACATTAAGTCGTTGAGAGTGTCACGAACACTCTCATGAAACTGAGGCTGTAATGGGCCTGATTGAGCCGGAACAGGCCAAATGGGCCCAATGGGCTATCCGACCCACTTGGGAAAAATTGTTGGAAAATTATCAAACGATAGGTTCGACTCCAAAATTTGCAAATCTGAGACCGAAACCATGCGTATTGGGTCACACGAGCATGTGGGCCTATTTGGGCGTGAAATAGATTTTAGGCCCAATAGTTCCGTAGAGACCTAAAAAGGGTCCAGTGTCCCTCGAGGCGATAGTAGGCCTTTGAAAAGGCCCTTAGTTGATAAAATTACCGAAATACCCCTGGAGGGTAAATGACTGTTATACCCCTGATTATGGTTGGTTATCATGTATATGCTTTATTTACACTTTTATACGTTTGATGCATTGCATTTATGATATGTTGTATGGGGAGGGCTTGATGATCGGAGGAAGTGTATTCTGGTGGCTTTGCCACATTCTGTCTGGTGGCTATGCCACGTATATTCTATTATTCTGATGGCTCCGCCACAAATTCTGCGATTAGCAGCTTGTCTGCCATATTGGTGTGTAGGGCTGGGTGGGTTGACTTGATCCCCATAGGTGTGTAGGGCTGGTACGGGGGTGTGTAGCGGATGGATTATTGGGTTGGGTTGTATACTCTATTTGCATTATCATGTTATAGGGCTAAGGCCCAGATTGTTACCAAATAGGGCTTCGGTCAGACTGCTTTTGTATGGGCTTCGGCCCAGTCTGCTTCTCTATGGGCTCAGGCCTAGTTAATGACCGATTAGGGGATTACACACTGAGTTCTCGTAACTCACCCCTCTGCTTTAACCTTGCAGGTGATCCCCAGCGTTAGTGGATTTGGAGCTGTGAAGGACTGTAACATCCTAAAATAGGGGCTATTTGTGATTGAATTATTTTTTTGTGTTTGAATTGCTGTAATATTATTCGTGGTGTAATAAGACTTAATTAGGGGTCTTGAGTAAGCTCGGTT
Organism: Gossypium australe; assembly: GCA_005393395.2. NCBI lineage: Eukaryota > Viridiplantae > Streptophyta > Magnoliopsida > Malvales > Malvaceae > Gossypium > Gossypium australe. The sequence continues at coordinate 102,637,580 of CM016623.1, forward strand.
TAGTGGGATAATTTTTAGTATGGTTTATTTAATGAAGTGGATTAAGTGAGCTTAGCACTTAAGTTAATTTAAGTGTTAATTAAAGCATATGAGGAGTTAATGGTAAAGTGGTTATGGTGTTTGAACTTATAGCTTGAGGTTAGAGGTTCGAGTAGTATGTTTAACATTTTAAAAGTTTATTTTTGTATGTTAGCATTAATGGCCGGTCAACCTATGATTATGATAGGTTGGACCTTCATCTTTTGGTAAGTTGAATTTATATTTAAGGAAAGCATGGGATAAGGGATAAGATTCTTGAGTTTATGGTATTAAGAGGGGACAAAGGCATGAAGGGTGGAAAGTGTTTTGGAAAGAAATCCTATGCCTTAATGCATGAATGTGGACGGCAATATGGCTAAGGGGAGAGGTTGGCCGAATATGCTAGTTGTTGGTAAGGTTTAGGAGTTGTTTTGGTCATTTCTAGCAATTGGTGAAAAAGTTTGCAAAACACTCTCTCAACCTCCTTTCTTTTGGCCGAATTTTACCTTTTGATAAGCCTAAACTCTTTTGACCATTTAGTCATTTTGCTCATCTTCTATTTTCCTTCTCATTCTCTCAAAACCGAATCTTGAGTATTGTCTTCAACCATAACCGAAATTTCTATTCCTTTTTGTCCATTATTTCTTTTCTTTCTTAGCCGAATCTACATTCTTAGTGTGCCGAAATTCCTTTCTTCTACTTTGGGTAGCCTTGGCCGAATATCAAAGCAAAGGTGATTTCTTTTCAAGTGTTTTTCCAATCGGTTTAGGTAGGTAAGTATGTTAGCCGAATGGTTATTTCTTTTCCCTTTTGATTCCTTGTCGACTTGGATGAATGGATGAACCGAGATATGGCGTTCGTGATGGCTAACTATTTCTTCTCTTAAACCGATTCTATCTAGGTACTTCGGGTTTATAAGTGATCAATCCAAACTTCTCTCCTCTAGCAATCGGTTTTGGTAAGGTGGTAAGGATCTATAGTTTTTATTTATTTAGTATTCGATTAAGCCAAAGATTATTGATGAGAGCAATGTCAATGGCCGATTGTAGGGTGGTGAAACAAAGTTTTAAAGCGTGTACAAGGCGAGTAGGTAAGGATTCGGGTTCGTGAGATAATATTTCTATTTATTTGGTTTGGCCGAATAGGCCATGTCATTAATGTCCATTTTTGGCCGAATATAGGGGCAAGGAAAACTTGTGTGGCCGATTTGTCTATTCGAGATTTAGGACTCTCGTTAGTATCAGGTGTGTGCATACACATCTTATAACCTTTTTAAATATGCTAAGTGTTATATTATGCCTAATCGGTTTGTGTAGACATGGATGTAATACCATCATGGTATTAACAAGGATTCGGGTAAGTCTTTATTGCTATGAGATTATTATTTGATGCTTTTGGGAAGCATGACACATTTGGTATGTGCAATATTTGATATATGGCAATGATAAATCTATGAATGTTGTTAAATAAACCTTTTAGCATAATTTTGTAAAGGTATATAATTGTTTGATGTGGGTTGTTGAGAGGAGGGGGCAGTGATATTCGTGTCGACAGACACCAGTGTTTTGGTAACACATTGTGACTACGGTCACCAGAGGTTTGGTACCTCCAGAGGTTTGGCACCTCATAGCGTCTCGTCCCTGTGGCTTAGTACCACCGTGGGTTGGCCCCACTTTGAGATATGGGATTGACGCCAGTGATTTGGTATCACACGATGGGTTGGCCCCATCATTCGATTTGTGTCTTCGGACACCAGAGATTTGGTATCTCCAGTGATTTGGCATCACATCTGTGACTATATGTCACCAGTGGTTTGGCACCACCAGTGGTTTGGTACCACACGGGGTAGAAAAAGGCGTTTGGTTGGCTAGGTTGGGTGCATATTTTTAATGCATGTTAAATTGTTATAAATTGTGTATGTTGTTGAATTAAACCGGGAAAAAGGGGTACACATTGGGTCTTGATGACTCACCTTTTTCCTTTAACATTTTCAGGTGATTCGTAGCTGCGGATAATGAGTCGGATGAACTCGAGGTGGCCATGCGATGAAAATATGGACTAGGTGGATTTTGAACTATTTTATTTTATTATGGTTTTGATTTATTTAAGTTGTAATAAGGCCTCTTAGAATTATATTTTGGTTATTTTATCTGTTTTGGATAATTTGTTTAACAACTTAATGACTTGAAAAATGGTTACACATGTTTTATAAAAATTAATACGTAAATGTTTTATTGTGCCATCGGGTACACTTAAATCTGTAACAATTTGACTTAATATATTTTCAACCAACACTATTTAATGTTTTCTCCTCAACTGTTTAAAAACAAGACAACATCTTTTATCAAATTTTAAATTGGCTTAAGGGATTTTCAAAAATGCTTTTCTCTGTAGCATACCAAATTCGGTCGTAATGTTTGGGCCGGGTTTGGGGTGTTACAAAATTGGTACCAGAGCCTAGTTCAAAGCTCGGCTGTGGGGGCCCAAGGCCCAAAAAGGTTTTTGGTAGGCCTTTTTGAAATATTTTTGGTTTTGAATAAGCATGGCACCGAGTCTCCGGCACCGATCCGCCCAGGTAAGTACCTCTAACTTTTGTATGAATTATTTCCTGTAGAAGGGTAGGAAGCATGGGATGTAGATAGTGATAAGTGCTTTAAACTTTAGGACTAGTTTACCTCAAATAAAGGCATAAGACTTTAAAAGCCTAATTAAAACCAACCCGTGACTAAGTCGTCGAGTTAGGGTGTGGTAACCTTGGTGCGCATGTCTAGGATTGGATCTGGAAGAGCTTGGTACTTAAGCAGTCCTCGTGACTCACCTCCTCTTCGCGAGATTCCTACCTGGTGCGTAGCTTCGGTTCACCCTAACCAAGAGGACTCGGTCATAGGCAAAACCCTAAATAAAACCCGAAAGGGACTAGCCATGTTTTAAGGAAAACTTTGGTTTTAAAACCACTAAATTATCTCTTTTAGATAGTAGGACAAATTTATCTTCAGAAATTATCAAATATTTTCGGTTTACCAAAATTACCAAAATGCCCCTAGTGGCAAAATTACAAAAATGCCCTTGGTTTTAAAAAAATTTCTGTATTACCCCAATTTTTATAAAACCTACTTACCTTACAAAAGTATCCAATATTCTGTATTTCAAAATAATACCCTAACTTTGGGAAATTTACAAAATTACCCTTGATTGACAAAATTACCAAAATACCCCTGGTTTTCAAAATTTTGTCATATCTTCAAATTGAGAATTTCTCAAAAATACCCTCAGTTTTAAAAATCACAAGATGTTTTGATTTATTAGAGTTTTAAAATTTTCTTGATTTATTACAAAAATACCCTGTAGGAAAAATGACGAAAATACCCCTGGGTTAGAAACAGACAGAAATGTTTGAAGAGTGATAGGTATGAAAGGTATTAAGGAATGGATGTACTTTTCTGTGTAAACTAGGATAGAAGACTTAAAACTTTGTTTGATCGAAAGAATCTCTATTAAACTCTTTACATAAAATTTCTTCGCGGATAATCAAGTAAAACATGTACTAATTCATAAAATTTCCTAAACATATTAAGCGCGATAGTTAGAATGAGCTTTAGAGGACGTGGTCGTCGTGGACGCGGAAGGGGTAGGATGACCGTGTCAGAACCTGTCGGGTCGGGTCAGGGATCTGAGAACGAGATACCATCGCCACCACCACCCCCAACCTTTGAAGCTGAGGAGCAGGATCAAACGGGTGATGACGCAGTGTCACAAGCGATGCTGCGGGTTCTAGAAAGGGTAGCTGGAATAGGTGGAGGTGGAGGAGCTCGGAAGTCGGTACCTGAGAGACTTCGAGCTAACGGAGCTGAATTTTTCTGAGGTGTATCCGGTGTAGCGCCCAATACGGCTGAGTATTGGCTGGAATCGACCGAAAGAATCATGGATGAGATAGACCTAACGAACGAGGAGAAACTGAAAGGAGCGGTGTCGCTTCTCAAGGATGAGTCATATCGATGGTGGCTCACGGTTCGTGATGGTGTTACGGTAGATGATCTGACTTGGGAATACTTCAAAGCTGCTTATCAGAAGAAGTATGTGGGCACTAGTTACATTGATGCAGAGAGGAAAGCTTTTCTGGGGTTGGTACAAGGAAATCTGTGTCAGAGTATGAAGCAAAATTCTTGAGGCTGAGCCGCTATGCTCAGGGAATAGTGGCATCGGAGCATGATCATTGTGTCCGCTTTGAAGACGGACTTAGAGACGAGTTAAGGTTGCTGATTGCTCCGCAGCAGGAGCGTGAGTTTGCTGTCTTGGTGGAAAAGGCTAAGTTAGCCGAAGGGGTCAAGGAGTCTGTGAGACAGAGCTACGATAGGAACAAGCAGAAAAGAGGCGTTGGGTCGTCTGGGTCAGGTGGTAATATTCAGAAAAGGCTTAGGCAGAATGGGCCAAATCAGGCAGGGAGGTCCACAGCTGCTAATCAGAGACCGGCCCAGTGTAATCGATGTGGGAAGTTTCATTGGGCTGAATGTTGGACCGGAGGGAAAGGATGTTTCGAGTGTGGTTCGCTGGATCATCGTGTGAGAGACTGTCCACGTAAGCAAGCTAGGAATCAGTCTGAAGGTCAAGGTCGTGCTCAGTTCAGAAAGGAGGGACCAGCACCGCAGAGAGGCCGTGGTAATGGTAGAGGAGGCAATGGTTATAATCGAGGTCGCGGAACTCCGGGTAGAGGTGCTGGCAACACCGAAGCAAGGCAACCTGGTTTAGTCTATACAGCGAGACGTCGTGAGGAGGGTGACGCACCGGACGTCATAATCGGTACGTTCCTAATTTTTGGTCTTCCATATGTTGCATTAATTGATGTGGGTTCAACGCATTCATACGTTGCTAGTAGTGTGGTAGAGACCATGAACCTAGATTTTGGGACTGCTTCTAGGGAGATGACTGTAATTAGCCCGCTAGGTCACTCTGTAGTTGTTAACAAGCTATATAGGGATGTACACCTAGAACTCCAAGGGGTAGTGTTTATGACTGACCTGATGGAACTGCCATTTGGGGAGTTCGATTTGATCCTTGGAATGGACTGGTTGGTAAAGTATCAGGCAAGGTTGGATTGTGCTGCTAAGTGCATGATTCTTAAGATGGCTGAAGGTGGTGAAGTGATCATGATAGGTAATAGAAGAGATTACCTATCCAATGTAGTGTCTGCGTTGAAGGCTGAAAAGATGGTCAAGAAAGGTTGCGAAGCATTTTTGGTTCAAATTTGTGCCTTGGAGGCTAAGGAGTCAGCTGTTGAGAAGGTCTGAACAGTAAGGGAATTTGCTGATGTGTTCCTAGAAGAACTTTCAGGTCTGCCTCCAGATCGGGAAGTTGAATTCGGTATAGACTTGCTACCTGGAACGACACCTGTGTCAATAGCACCTTATCGAATGGCACCAAAGGAATTAGTGGAGCTGAAGGCTCAAATTCAGGAGCTTCTGGACCGAGGATTTATCCGACCAAGTATATCTCCGTGGGGAGCACCTGTGTTGTTTGTCAAGAAGAAGGACGGTTCAATGCGGATGTGTATAGACTACCGCCAATTGAACAAGTTAACGATCAAGAACAGGTATCCGTTGCCTCGGATTGATGACTTGTTTGACCAACTGAAGGGTGCATCGGTATTCTCGAAGATAGATCTTAGGTCGGGATATCATCAACTCACGGTGAAGGAGGTTGATGTGCACAAGACGGCATTCCGCACAAGGTATGGGCATTACGAGTTTTTGGTGATGCCATTTGGGTTGACTAATGCACCGGCAACATTCATGGACTTAATGAATCGAGTGTTTCAGCAGTACTTGGATCAATTTGTCGTAGTGTTCATAGACGACATATTGGTTTACTCAAAGACGGAGGAGGAGCATGATATGCATTTGCGTATAGTTCTACAAGTATTAAGAGAGAAGCAGTTATTTGCCAAATTCAGTAAGTGTGAATTTTGGCTTAGAGAGGTGGCTTTCTTAGGTCACGTGGTGTCAGCGGAGGGGATTAAAGTAGATCCTCGCAAGGTGGAAGCGGTGTTGGACTGGAAACCGCCTAGGTCAGTAGCAGAAATTCAAAGTTTTCTGGGTCTGGCAGGTTACTATCGAAGATTTGTGGAAGGATTCTCTTTAATTGCAGCGCCGTTGACTAAGTTATTAAGGAAGGGAGTCCCATTTGTATGGTCGGAGATGCAACAAGAAAGTTTTGACAAGGTAAGGAAGATTTTGACGGAAGCTCCGGTGTTGGTACAGCCTGAGGCAGGAAAGTTGTTTACGGTTTATTGTTATGCGTCCCATACTGGTTTGGGATGTGTATTAATGCAAGAAGGGAAGGTAGTGGCCTATGCGTCCCGTCAGCTAAGACCGCATGAGGTTAATTATCGAACGCACGACTTGGAGTTAGTGACAGTAGTCTTCGCTTTGAAAATATGGCGGCATTACTTGTATGGGGAAAAGTCGATAGTCTATACGGATCATAAAAGTCTGAGGTATCTCTTGATGCAGAAGGATTTGAATTTGAGGCAGCGTCGATGGATCGAACTGTTAAAGGACTACGACTGTTCAATTGAGTACCATCCGGGCAAGGCGAACGTGGTAGCTGACGCGTTGAGCCGGAAGGTCGTATCAGACTTAAGAGCAATGTTTGCTCACCTCAGTCTATACGACGATGGAAGTCTTTTGGCAGAACTTCAAGTTAAGCCAACTTGGATTGAGGAGATTAAGGAAAAGCAGTTAGTAGACGAAGGATTGAATGCGAAGAGGTTGCAAGTTCAAGATAGTGGGTTAGAAGGATACAATTTATCTAGCGATGGAGTAATATGTTTTCAAGGGCGAACGTGTATGCCGAAAGATGTGGAATTGAGGCGGAAGATTCTCCAAGATGCACATTGCAACCCATACGCTATGCATCCTGGAGGTAGCAAGATGTATGGAGATTTGCGGAAACAGTTCTGGTGGCCTGGGTTGAAGCGTGAGGTAACTGAATTCGTGGGAAAGTGTCTGACGTGTCAGCAAGTTAAAGCTGAACATCAGTTGCCATCAGGGTTGCTTCAACCGGTGAAGATTCCTCAGTGGAAATGGGAGAGGATCACTATGGACTTTGTTAGTGGATTACCCCTCACGCCTAGCAAGAAGAACTCAGCTTGGGTGATTGTGGATCGACTAACTAAGTCAGCTCACTTCATACCAGTGAGAGTGGATTATTCTCTTCAGAGGCTGGCAAGATTATATGTGGCGGAGATAGTAAGATTGCATGGTGTGCCAGTATCGATTATCTCGGATAGGGATCCGAGGTTTACATCAAGGTTTTGGAGAGCTTTGCATCAAGCCTTGGGAACGAGATTGGATTTCAGCACAGCTTTTTATCCGCAAACCGACGGACAATCGGAGAGAGTGATTCAGATCTTAGAAGATATGCTCAGAGGATGCGTTCTGGATTTCAGTGGCAGTTGGGAGGAGTATCTACCGTTGGCAGAATTCGCTTATAACAATAGTTATCAAGCGAGTATCCAGATGGCACCATATGAAGCACTGTATGGACGAAAATGCCGTACTCCTACGTGTTGGACGGAGTTGGGTGAACGACAGGTTTTGGGTCCAGAGTTGGTGACTGAAACTGAAGACAAAGTTAAGGTAATTCAGGCTCGTCTCAAGGAAGCGTCGGATAGGCAGAAGTCTTATGCCGATCTCAAGCGCAAGGAAATGGAATACGAGGTAGGAGATAAAGTCTTTTTGAAGGTGTCACCTTGGAAAAGGTGTTGCGTTTCGGGCGAAAAGGGAAGCTAAGGCCTAGGATCATCGGGCTTTATACAGTGTTAAAGCGAGTAGGACCGGTAGCTTATCAGCTCGAGCTGCCTGTTGAGTTGAATCAGATTCATGACGTCTTTCATGTGTCGATGCTTAGACGGTATCGGTCGGATCCATCGCACGTTGTGCCAGTGGCAGAGATTGAGGTTAACTCAGATCTATCTTTCGAGGAGGAGCCAGTTCAGATCTTAGATCGTGATATTAAGGTTTTGCGTAGGAAAGTAGTACCCTTGGTGAAAGTGCTATGGCGAAACCATGGTACGGAGGAAGCGACGTGAGAACCCGAGGATGTGATGAGGCAGCAATACCCCCAACTCTTCTGATCAGGTAATTTCGAGGACGAAATTATTTTAAGGGGGTAGAACTGTAACATCCTAAAATAGGGGTTATTTGTGATTGAATTATTTTTTTGTGTTTGAATTGCTGTAATATTATTCGTGGTGTAATAAGACTTAATTAGGGGTCTTGAGTAAGCTCGGTTTAGTGGGATAATTTTTAGTATGGTTTATTTAATGAAGTGGATTAAGTGAGCTTAGCACTTAAGTTAATTTAAGTGTTAACTAAAGCATATGAGGAGTTAATGGTAAAGTGGTTATGGTGTTTGAACTTATAGCTTGAGGTTAGAGGTTCGAGTAGTATGTTTAACATTTTAAAAGTTTATTTTTGTATGTTAGCATTAATCGCCGGTCAACCTATGATTATGATAGGTTGGACCTTCATCTTTTGGTAAGTTGAATTTATATTTAAGGAAAGCATGGAATAAGGGATAAGATTCTTGAGTTTATGGTATTAAGAGGGGACAAAGGCATGAAGGGTGGAAAGTGTTTTGGAAAGAAATCCTATGCCTTAATGCATGAATGTGGACGGCAATGTGGCTAAAGGGGGAGGTTGGCCGAATATGCTAGTTGTTGGTAAGGTTTAGGAGTTGTTTTGGTCATTTCTAGCAATTGGTGCAAAAGTTTGCAAAACACTCTCTCAACCTCTTTTCTTTTGGCCGAATTTTACCTTTTGATAAGCCTAAACTCTTTTGAACATTTAGTCATTTTGCTCATCTTCTATTTTCCTTCTCATTCTCTCAAAACCGAATCTTGAGTATTGTCTTCAACCATAACCGAAATTTCTATTCCTTTTTGTCCATTATTTCTTTTCTTTCTTAGCCGAATCTACATTCTTAGTGTGCCGAAATTCCTTTCTTCTACTTTGGGTAGCCTTGGCCGAATATCAAAGCAAAGGTGATTTCTTTTCAAGTGTTTTTCCAATCGGTTGTAAGTATGTTAGCCGAATGGTTATTTCTTTTCCCTTTTGATTCCTTGTCGACTTGGATGAATGGATGAACCGAGATATGGCGTTCGTGATGGCTAACTATTTCTTCTCTTAAACTGATTCTATCTAGGTACTTCGGGTTTATAAGTGATCAATCCAAACTTCTCTCCTCTAGCAATCGGTTTTGGTAAGGTGGTAAGGATCTATAGTTTTTATTTATTTAGTATTCGATTAAGCCAAAGATTATTGATGAGAGCAATGTCAATGGCCGATTGTAAGGTGGTGAAACAAAGTTTTAAAGCGTGTACAAGGCGAGTAGGTAAGGATTCGGGTTCGTGAGATAATCTTTCTATTTATTTGGTTTGGCCGAATAGGCCATGTCATTAATGTCCATTTTTGGCTGAATATAGGGGCAAGGAAAACTTGTGTGGCCGATTTGTCTATTCGGGATTTAGTACTCTCGTTAGTATCAGGTGTGTGCATACACATCTTATAACCTTTTTAAATATGCTAAGTGTTATATTATGCCTAATCGGTTTGTGTAGACATGGATGTAATACCATCGTGGTATTAACAAGGATTTGGGTAAGTCTTTATTGCTATGAGATTATTATTTGATGCTTTTGGGAAGCTGACACATTTGGTATGTGCAATATTTGATATATGGCAATGATAAATCTATGAATGTTGTTAAATAAACCTTTTAGCATAATTTTGTAAAGGTATATAATTGATTGATGTGGGTTGATGAGAGGAGGGGGCAGTGATATTCGTGTCGACGGACACCAGTGTTTTGGTAACACATTGTGACTACGGTCACCAGAGGTTTGGTACCTCCAGAGGTTTGGCACCTCATAGCGTCTCGTCCCTGTGGCTTAGTACCACCGCGGGTTGGCCCCACTTTGAGATATGTGATTGACGCCAGTGATTTGGTATCACACGATGGGTTGGCCCCATCATTCGATTTGTGTCTTTGGACACCAGAGATTTGGTATCTCCAGTGATTTGGCATCACATCTGTGACTATATGTCACCAGTGGTTTGGCACCACCAGTGGTTTGGTACCACACGGGGTAGAAAAAGGCGTTTGGTTGGCTAGGTTGGGTGCATATTTTTAATGCATGTTAAATTGTTATAAATTGTGTATGTTGTTGAATTAAACCGGGAAAAAAGGGTACACATTGGGTCTTGATGACTCACCTTTTTCCTTTAACATTTTCAGGTGATTCGTAGCTGCGGATAAGGAGTCGGATGAACTCGAGGTGGCCATGCGATGAAAATATGGACTAGGTGGATTTTGAACTATTTTATTTTATTATGGTTTTGATTTATTTAAGTTGTAATAAGGCCTCCTAGAATTATATTTTGGTTATTTTATCTGTTTTGGATAATTTGTTTAACAACTTAATGACTTGAAAAATGGTTACAGATGTTTTATAAAAATTAATACGTAAATGTTTTATTGTGCCATCGGGTACACTTAAATCTGTAACAATTTGACTTAATATATTTTCAACCAACACTATTTAATGTTTTCTCCTCAACTGTTTAAAAACAAGACAACATCTTTTATCAAATTTTAAATCGGCTTAAGGGATTTTCAAAAATGCTTTTCTCTGTAGCATACCAAATTCGGTCGTAATGTTTGGGCCGGGTTTGGGATGTTACAAGGACTCTGTGGTGGCCACACGTCGGAGTATTTCTCTCGAACTTTAGTAAATTACGATTTTGCTTCATTTTAAGATTATTTTAATTTGGGTTTCTTTTTTTTGTAATAAGGCCATTGGACTTAAATTTCTTTTAAACTTTCATTACAGTTATTTTCAAACTATAAATGATTAAACAGATGGTTTTCTTAAAAAGTTAATAACTATTTTCAAAATATCTCAATATCGTAATTCACTCAATCCGTTTTCTATTATAAACAAAGTTTTCGTAGATAATAATAATAACGTTTTTACAAGAAAACCATAAAAGAAAATCCGGATTTCACACACAACAAAGCTCGAAGTTTTAAAAAAATACGAACTTTTTAACAAATGCGAGGTTTTGAACAACTCTTCTATGTGACATGCTAGATCCGGTCATAATGTCTAGGCTGGGTTTGGAGTGTTGCATTTTATGGTATCAGAGCCCGATTACAAAACTCGGCTATGGAATGGGTTTGAAAACATTTTTCAAAATTTGTTTGAAATATGGTTTAGAAAATATATATCTTTAGTGGAAGTATGGCACCTCGAGTCTCCGGCACCAAATTCGTAAGTCCTCTTACTTTATTTGATGATATGATGAAATGACTGTAGGGAGAAAACTACTGGAGTTAGTGGTAGTACACTAAAACTGTTAGCTATAGGAGCTAAGACTATAGAGACTGAGACATTAGGAAATTCAATCTGCGAAAACAACTCTTATACCTGTTTTCCATAAAACACTTGTTAATAAACATTGGAACTATAGACTGATTCATAAAATTCTTAATCAGATTAATTCGATTCAACAGTATGAGTATGAGAGGACGTGGATGAGGTTTATGCGGCCATGGTAAAGGTCGAGGTGTTGGGGCTGGATCCTCAGAATCGGGGCATGTGCCTGAAGGCGAGGTGCCAGCATCGTCAGTGACGGAAACGAGGTCTCATGATCAAACTGGGGAGGATGATGCTTTGTCCCAGGCAATGCTGCGAGTTTTAGAACGGGTTCCTGGAGCGAGTACTGGGTCGGCAGCTCGTGGGTCTATTTTGAGCGACTTCGGTCAAACAAGGCCGAAGTTTTTAGGGGTATCTCTGGTGTAGCCCCAAATGTAGTGGAGTACTGGTTAGAGGCTGTGGAGCGAATTATGGATGACTTAGACTGCACAGTGGAACAGAAATTGAAAGGATTAGCGTTTCTACTACGAGATGAGGCATACCAGTGGTGGCTCACTATGAGGGAAGGTACACAAGCGAATCGTATAACCTGGGACTTCTTTAAAATAGCTTTCCAAGGAAAATATGTCGGGGCTAGTTATGTAGGCTGCCGGAGGAAGGAATTTCTATATTTGGTCCAGGGAAACAAATCCATAGCAGAGTATGAGGCAGAGTTCCTACACTTGAGCTGTTACGCACGGGGTATAGTAGTGACCGACTATGAGCGCTGTGTGCCGTTCGAGGATGGTCTGCGGGTACTGATAGCTCCACAGAGAGAAAGAGATTTTGCCACTTTGATCAAGAAAACAAAAATTACCGAAGAGGTGAAACGTTCAGAGAGACAAAATCGAGATAAGGATAGGGGCAAAAATAAGAGAGGTTTTGGGTCTTCAGGTTCTTCGGGCAGTTTCCAAAAGAGGCCTAGGTTGGATGGGCTAGCTCGAGTTGAGGTGCCAATTACTGTGGGTTGGTTGCAACCTTGTGTGTAGTGTGGGAAAATACATCCGGGGGAGTGCTAGAGAAGATATGGTGGGTGTTTCAGATGTGGGTCTAGAGATTATCGGATGAAGGACTGTCCTAAGGAGCCTGTTCAGACGCAAGGAGTAGGTCAGAGGTTTATGCAGCCAGGAAGAGGTGGTCAGCAGCCACCGAGAGGTTGTGGTCCGCCCAGAGGGGGAAATGGGTTAGGGGAGCACCGGGCAGAGGTGCTGGTAATGTGGGTAATACAGATGCGAGGCAGCCGGGACTGGTGATGTCATAACCGGTACGTTTCTCATATTTGATGTGCCATTTATAGCTTTAACTGATATTGGATCTACACACTCGTATGTTGCATGTACTATGTCTGGGACTCTGGGTATACAATTTGAGTTTGCCGATAGAGAAATGTCGGTAATTAGTGCCTTAGAACAATCTGTGGTAGTGAACAAGCTGTTTAGGAATGTGCCTCTAGAAGTTCAAGGGGTGGTATTCCCGGCAGATTTGATGGAACTAACGTTCGGCGAGTTTGATCTTATATTAGGCATGGACTGGTTAGTGAAACACCGTTCGAATTTGGATTGCACTGCTAAGCGTATGGTATTAAGGACCACAGAGGACAAGGAAGTGATTGTGATAGGAGAAAGAAGGGATTATCTGTCCAATGTGATTTTAGCATTAACGGCCGAGAAGTTGGTGCGTAAAGGGTGTGAGGTGTTTCTAGCTTTTGTCAGCACATCTGATGCTAAAGAATTGTCTGTTGGGGGTGTCAGGACTGTAAAGGAATTTTCGGACGTATTTCCTGAAGAGCTTCTGGGCTTTCCCCCAAATCACGAGGTCGAATTTGGCATTGAACTATTACCGGGAACGGCTCCGATGTCCATCGCCCCTTATAGGATGGCACCGAAGGAGCTGGTAGAACTAAAAGCTCAGATCCAGGAGTTGTTGGATCGAGGATTTATCAGACCAAGTGTATCTCCGTGGGGAGCGCCAATTTTGTTCGTGGAGAAGGATGGGTCAATACGAATGTGCATCAACTATCGTCAATTGAACAAGCTAACTGTTAAGAACAAATATCTACTACCAACGATAGACGACCTGTTCGATCAGCTGCGGGGAGCTTCAGTTTTCTCGAAAATAGATTTAAGATCGGGATATCATCAGCTAAGGGTCAAGGAGGCAGATATATACAAGACTGTATTCCTAACTCGTTATGGGCATTATGAGTTTTTGGTTATGCCGTTCGGATTAACAAATGCACCAGCCGCTTTCATGGATGAACCGGGTCTTTCAACCCTATTTAGACCGGTTCGTGGTGGTATTCATAGATGACATTTTAGTGTATTCAAGAACGGAGGAGGAGCATGATGAACCTCTTCGGGTTGTTTTGCAGATATTGAGGGAAAAGCAACTTTACTCCAAATTCAGTAAGTGCGAGTTTTGGCTGAAGGAAGTGACGTTTTTGGGGCATGTTGTGTCTGCCGAGGGGATTAGGGTTGATCCTCGGAAAGGTGAAGCCGTATTGGATTGGAAGCCATTGAAGTCAGTATCAGAGATCCGAAGTTTTCTGGGGTTGGCTGTATACTACAGGAGGTTCGTTGAGGGGTTTTCTTTGATTGCTGTGGAACGGTGGAAATGTGCAAGTGTACACAATCACAACAAGTAATAAAGTGACAAGTAAATGTCGAGTTATCGTACCCACATGGACTGTAAAAGAATTATTTATGAAAATGATTTCAAACACTTTGGTGAAGGGAAAATATTTGGATTTAATAAATATTTAAAAACTAAAAAGAAACAAAGTAAAATAAAATAAAACAAAGTTCTAATGCACGATTTCAAAAGCTGATTTTAATCAAGATGATATAATTGTGTTAGATTAATTACATTTCTTACCTTAGAATTATTAAACTTATGCTTTTACTTGTTATGAATAAATCACGACAACTCGGTAATTTGCTAACTTATGAACATATTTACAAATAAAAAATCCATTCATCTCTTGTACATATTCCTATGTCAACTCGACCGATTAAACAGATTTATAAAGGTAAACATGTTATTGCACATACAAACTTATTAAATTAAACAATCTCTCGCATATTCCTATGTCGATTCAAACGATTAATTCAACCTAATAAGCATATAAAAGATCATGTGAAGTAACAAAGTATCCTTACCTTGAAACAATTTAATCACAACAATCTTGCAAGTTATGCAAGGCATACGTATCGCAAATTACAATGCTAATTTAATCTTCAGCTACCTTAGAAGAATTAAACATGCACAGATTAAGTATTGTGTCCATTAATTACAATTTCAATGCGTTTAAATAATTAATTCTTTAGTTATCTAAACAATTATAATGCCAGAATAACTTAAGCATGATTTTACTTAATCAAGCATTTTACCGAGGCCTATAACAGTATAAACACAATTTTAATAATTCAGGCATGCAAAATATAATCAACCCAACACAGATTAAATTCAAGCTAAATTGATTAAAATAACCATTTCAATAGCATAAATATTCATAAACATGTTTGTCAAAACAACAATGAAATTAAAGAGTGTAACAGACCGAATTTGACCCTAATAGGAACGGTGGTTTCGGGACCACGAATCCGAGTCCGAGAAATATTTTAATATTATATTTTGTGTTTGTTATATGTGAATTAATGTGTGTGAAAGTCTCGTAGAAAAATTCTATTGTTTGTGTGTTTAAATTAGAAAAAGGACTTAATCGCGTAAAAGGTAAAAGTTGCAAACTATAGTGAAAAGTGCTAAATTGATTATGGCTTTTTAATATGAGGTATTAAAAGAGTAAATAACCCATTTTTGAGTTAGTGGGTGGCTTATGCCAAGAATAACCTTGAGTTTTATATTATGGAATTTTATATTATAAGGTTATATTAGTAATTATTTTAATGGCATGATATATGTTAAAATAACATAAAAAAACAAATAAACCATCATCTTTATGCTCTCATGGCCGAATGTAGCTAAGAAAAAGGGGTTGAAGAAGCCTTGAATTTTCGGCAATTACTTAGTTCAATTAGGTAAGAATTTTAGCTCGGTTTTAGTTAATTTATACGTTTTTGAGATCGTTGTTTCGAACTGTAGCTGACCCATGTCAAAATTTTTAAGAATAATCATGTATGATGTTCGGCCTTTGATATGTTCTTGTGATTTTTGGTGTTTTATGATTTTATGTAAATGATATGTTAAAGATTAAAATATATTGAATTGGAATTTTTAGTACATTTGAGTATTTTGGGCTAATTTGTAAAAATAAAATTTTTGAGGGACTTGTTTGCAAAATAAATGAAATGTATGCCTTGGTATGAAGGTATAGAAGATTCGGCCCTAGAGTATTATGTGCAAATTATGTGTATTTTGTGTTTTATGCAAATAGGACTAAATTGTAAAAATGTGAAACATTAGGGGTAAAATAGTGATTTGCCCATTTATGTGTTTTGGGACTAAATTGAAATGAAATGTGCTTGAATGAGATTATTTTTGATATGTTTAGATCAAGAACAAAGAAAAACGAATTTGGATCGGGGGAAGTCGAAAGTTATCGAATAGTCGGTATACGCGGTTCGTTGATAGTCGAGGTAAGTTCTTAAGTTAAAGTTCATTAAATGAATAATTATGAAAATGTGAAATGAAATTATTTGATTAAATTGAGTAAGATATAGGTGTTAGCCGAATGTGTATATTCTATTTTGGGATGATTATGTTTTGCAAGACAATATGAATTAGTATATTTGGATTGACAAGTGAATTGGTTTTGTGAATATGAATTGATAGTGATGTATGTGTTAAGATATGTAAGTTAATGAATTGATTTGATAAACATATTCGGGCTTATTGCCTAGCAAGCCTCGTGCCGGTGACATGTTTGGGCTTAGTGCCTAGCAGGCCTCGTGCCGGTGACATATTCGGGCTTAGTGCCTAGCAGGCCTCGTGCCGGTGACATATTCAGGCTTATTGCCTAGCAGGCTTAATGCCGGTGTTTTAAGTTACGGACTTGAGTTTCGTAGGCCTAGGGCCAGTATGTGAAGTTCAACTAAGGCTTAGTAGGTAATATACCGGTGAGTGTTAAACTTTGAATTTCATGTATAAAGTAATGAGATCATGAAATGAATCTAGTAAATTTGGTGCTTGAAAGGGAAAATTGTAATTCGGTAATGAGGTCTGAAATTCATGTATGTGTACTATGATAGTAAGCAAATGAATTAATGGAAGGTAAATATTTCATGTACTTGGTTGTGACATTGGTATGTATATGCAAAGTAATTTGCCATATGGATGCTTAGAAATGCGAAAGCTTGTGTAAGGTTAAGATGGGTTCTTGCAAGTATATTCATTCAATGATTTTATGTAATCATCTATGTATGTAATCGGCAATTAATATCCTAGGTATAGAAGTTAAAGTTACAAGTAATTTAAGTATGAGAAATTGTTATATTGAGTTTATGTGTAAGACATAAATGCTTTCAGTTGTATTAAATCATTGCTTAAGACTTACTAAGCTAACAAGCTTACATTGAGTGTGTTTGATGTTCTATTTTTCTAGATTTTGGATCAAGCTACTAGCTCGGGGAAATAATCCGTCAGCAAGTCTACCGCACTATCAACCTTTTGGTACAACAATAGCTTGGTTTTATTTTGATAAAGGCATGTATAGGGTGTTTAATGTCTTTGTTTGAGTTGAATACTTGGACAATATATGTATTATAGCCATACGAATATGGCTTATATTCCTTGTCAATATGGTATTAATGTATGCTTGGTTAATGACCGATTGGAGTGTATTTATATGTTGTTTTTGGATGCAATTGGTGGTATGGATATTAGGTTAGTTTATACACAGCTATAGTACTTATACTTATGATAAGTATATTGTAGTTTTGTGGTCTAAGATAATGATTTGAGAAAGTATAAACTAAGTTAAGTGTTTCTGATGGTTTAAAGTTTAGTTGAGTATTTATATAGCAAGACTTGTAAATAGAAAATGTTTATTTGCGATTCGGTGATGTATGCGAAATGTTATGCATGAAAGTGTGAAGTATTTATTTGAGATCCGAGTATGTGTGAAGGGTTTATGGTATGCATGCATTTCAGTATATATAGTAGTTCATATATTCGGTGAGCTAAGGATGATCCTTGTGACCGTAGATATTCAATGTAGTTGGTTAAATGAGTGTAAGAAAAAGAAAAAAAGTTTTGCATGGTATATCATACGCATGTATATGTATTCAACCCTTATGCTATGTGTAATTATAGAAGGTATAAATTTGTGTTGGTGTCTACGGCATCATTGAGCAGTATAGTTGCTAGGTTAATGCATATTGATTATTGTATTTAGGTTGGGTAAGAAATATTGAATCATGCAAGGAATGCGATTTTTGGTATGTGCCAAATGGTAAAATTGATTATGGTACTAGCTTGTCACGTTTAAGCATGGTCATATTAATTACATTTGATATTTGGTGATATGTGACTATAATGATCTAAGTTGGGTCTGTAATGCCTGTAACCCTAATCTGACGTCAGATACGGGTTAGGGTGTTACAAAGAGATAGGGAACAAGAAGCAAATTCGGTGTTTCTCTGTGGCTTGACTGATTTCTCCATTCTTCGTTCTCCGTTGTCCTCAGCTATCAAGGTGACTTATGAACACTCCAATTGCTGAGAAAACACCTCTTTTCCAAGAGGAGAAATCATCACAAGAAGGCTTGGTTTTATTTTTGGAGATAAAGAGAGAATGGAGAGAATAGAAGTGATGAGAGAATGAGAGAGTGATTGAGAAATGAGGGCTGATTTGAATGATCAGCAACGGGTGGTATTTATAGCTTGTAACATCCCAAAATTGGGCCTAGTAGGATTGGGCTCAATGGGCCTTGGGCGTAGGAGTGTTTAAAAATTTTAAGAACAAGAGAATGACATTATTGCAAATTGGACTTATTAGTTAAGTGAATTTGGAAGGTTATGAGGTTTCTATGAAGTCTCGGGTTTAATTGGACCTTAGGAAAATTTTGGTATTTTAGCACTTTAAGGAGAGATAGTAAGTGGCATCAAGGCTTATGGAAATAAAAGAGTAAATAGCTTGCATAAGTGAGCAATTAGTAAAGAGGTTATGGCGCCACATGAAGTACCTTGATGGAAGAGGTTCAAATCCCTTTGTGTACAAATTTTTTATTAATATTTTTGCACTCTTTCCTTAAGTGTCGGCCAAGAGGTACTTCTTTATTTTTGGTAAGGTGGCTAAGGAATTAAGGAAAGGTTGAGGTTGGGGAAAGGAAACAAAAGGAAAAGGTATGTAAGGAGAACAAGTGGCTTATTTCATGGAGAATGCTATGGAAAGTATGGTTGGCAAATTGTTGACCATTTTAGCTATGTATGTGGATGGTTTTTGGGGCTTAAGGGGCATAGCCGAATTTTTGTTAGTGTTGGTAAGGCTTTAGTGTTAGTTTTGGACAATTCCATTAGCATCAAGTGTGTTTTTTTCTCTTCTCAAACTCTTTTCTCCTAGCCAAATTTGGTCTTGGCAATTGGTGAAAGTTTTAGTTTTGTTTTTGGCCAAAATTCATTTATACAACATTGGTGTCATTTTTCTTTCTCTCCAAATCTTCCTTCTTGCCGATTCTTCAAACCATTGGTGAATTTATTCTCATCTTTTCTTCTTTTGTTGCCGAATGTACCTAAGCCATTGAGACCATATTGCTCTCTTTTCTTTTTACAAAATTTTCCAAACACCTTTCTTCTTCCTCTCAAATCAGTATTTTTCATAATCGAATATTAATGTTTGTTTTTACCCCATAGCCGAATATCATTGTTCATTTTCCCTTATAGCTGAATCTTCCATCTCATCCATATTTTCTTCTTAACTGTATTACTATTCATACTTTGATCAATCGGTAAGTGATTCATTTCAACATTTTATTTTCCTTCCTCTTAGTGCCGAATCTTTGCCTTGGTGTGGGATGGCCATATTGATCGAGACCATCACTTTGTTCTACTTTCTCAAATGAGATCCTTTTCTCTTTTTCGTAGTGTTTTAAGTGGGAGACCGTGTATTGTTCTAGTCGAAGTCAAACGGTGGAAATTGGGTCCAATATCGATAAGGTAAAGGGGTTCATTTTGGATTTTTTGTTATATCTCTATTTGGCTATGTTGCAAATCGGATTGAAGTTTTGACTAATTGACTATATGTTTTAGGGACAAATCACTCGATATATTTCTACCTTCAGATATAGTGGTAAGTGAATCAAGTGTAAGTGATACGGAATCTTTTGAAAATCCGAGGCTAACTTTTGGTTGGTATTGTTCTAGGTCAACGACGAGTGGTTCGTTAGGAAATTGAAATAAGGTGTGTAATCCCGTGCTTTTCGTATACATATATGTAATGGTGTGTAATTCCACACTTCTCTGAAAGTTTGTATGAAAGATTCCGTGAATTGGTCGAAATACCGAAGAAAACCAAAAATTGGCATCCGTGATCACTCGGGCGTATGTATGATCGTAGTGGTAATCGTATTTTGTAATAAAATAGTTTCGATTAGAAGCAATGACGTGTTTTTGAAACATCACGAAAAATAGGAGAAAGGGAACTAGAAAGTGAATAAGATATCAAATTAAAGCTTACTGTGTCTATTTTAATATGGAAGAAACGGAAAAGGAAAAGGATTTTTATATTCTGAGATATCTTAATTTTAGTGAGACTAGTTCTGATTGACTTCGTGTTTCCTTGATCTATCTTGGAAAAATCATATAAAATGGTACAAAGTGAATTATGGGTTATAATTTATATGTATGGATTCCTTAGTGAGCCTATTTTCATTAGAAACAAGTGGGAGCAACATATGAAAACTGTACAGTGAGATATTTGAATTTTGGGTAATAGAGGGCAGAATCATTGGACAATGAAACAAGGGAAATTTTAAGGAATAAACTGTACTAAATGTTTAAGCCAAAAATTCTGGAAACATTTTAGTAAGAAGATATATGAGTCTACTTTCAAGCAAAATTTACGGATTTATATTTTTGAGATTCCTAACTCAAGTTATAGTCAATTTAGTCAGTACGATGCAGGTGGACAATTTTAAATTTTTATGCCCAAATTAGTAATTAAGTCTAAGTTACGAAATTACTAAAATACCCTTGGAGGGTAAATTACCGTAATGCCCCGGGATTGCGAGATTACCAAATTACCCTTAGTGGGTAAAATTACTGAAGTACGAAAATGCCCTTTACGAGCCGAGTTACGAAAATGCCCTTATGGGCCGAATTATGGAAATGCCCCTAATGGGCCGATTTGCAAAGTGTTAATGGGCCGAATTGTTATATTGCCTTAATGGGCCAATTTTTTTATATTGCTTAATGGGCCGATTTGATAATTTGCCTTAAAGGGTCGTATTGAAATGTGTTAATGGGCCGTTTTGATATTTGCTATATGGGCCGATTGATAATATGCGAAATGGCCAAGATAATTTTCTGCTTAATGGGCCAAGTTAATAAATTGTTATAATGGCCATAAAATTTGTAAGAAATATCTGAATACATTGTTGTAAATTGTTATGCATCATATACATGTTTTGCATGGGATGGGATATTGATGAAGAGAAGTTCTGGTAGTTCTGCTACATAAATCTGGTGGCTCTGCCACAAATCTGAAAAATGGCAATGCCATGTAAATTCTGTTAATCTGGTGGCTTGACCACAAATTTGATATAAATGGCTTAATGCCTACGTTTGGTGTGTTGGTGGGGTGGGTTGACTAAAGATCACCAACAGGTGTATTGGTTGGTACGGGTGGTGTGTAGCGGATGGAAAACTAGGTTTGGTTTGGGAATTGCATATCATATGCATATTATTTATATGACACTTTTATATTATTGTAAACGGGTTATGGCCCAAACAATTGCTTAATGGGATTTTGGCCCAGTGGACAACGGTAAGTGGGTTACACATTGAGTTCTAGTAACTCACCCCCATTTTCCTTATCCCTTTCAGGTAATGATCAGTGATGGAGACTTGGACCGTGGGTGACTTGGTGGAGGCCATACTTCATAAACGGTTAAATTTGGATTTTGGATTTCTTTTAGTATTTTTTAATTACTTTGCTATTTTGAATTAAGGTTGTAATAAGGCCTCTGGGATATTTTATTTGGTTTTATGTTTAGCCGTACTTATTATTTTTCTACATTATTTTAAATGGGGATTTTTCTAAACTCATAAATAACGGTTTTCAAAAAAATGATTAACAAATGATTTTCATAACAATCTTTTACATATGATTTAACTCGGAAATTCTATTTCAAATTTTCAAGTCGTTTTCAAAAGTCACGATTTTAAAGCCCACTACCTTGATTTTTGACTCATCAATCAACCTCTCAAAAATACTTGTATTTTATCTACGTTTCCGTAATGTTTTCAAAATGCTTCTGCAACTCTATTTCCAATCGTCATATTTTTGTAAATTGTTTATTTCAAACATGTTTTCGCAACCAAAAAGGTTTTTAAAGATAAATACGTTTTCAAGTAGATGACAATTGCTTAAGTGTTTTGGGTTTTAACAAAGAGGCTGTAATTCTCAAACAGGTTTTTAACAATCGCAAAGATGGTTTTGAAGAGAAAAAAAAACATTTCCATGTGACACGCCAGATTCGGGCCTAACTTCTAGGCCGGGTTTAGGGTGTTACATAGCTGATTGTGGCTACTAAAAAAAGTAAAACGCATCAGGCAAAGAGACCTCCCTTGGCCGGCCATCTATGTGGCAAAGTTGATGGCTTCAACTTTGCTAAATATGGCATGGGGCAAATCTACAAAGCCACTATATTTGGATGGGGTTGAATGCATCTTTGAAAAGTCTTCAAGGGCTTTTTTGCAAGCTTAATTAATTAGCTAATAAGCTGATTTGGGTCAGAATATGGACGGTTTGGGCTGCCCAATTCTTTTCTCGGTTCGATTCAATCGGTTTGGTTCAACCGATGCGGTTCATTTGGGCCTTTTTTCATAATTAACTAAGATTAATTTATTTAGCCCAAATTAAATTGGAAATAAATTAAAATTAATTATATTATGATTAAATATTCATAATTGGACTGTCTTGGGCTGGAAATAAATTTGCCTTGATACTTCAAATTGCTTCTCGAGTTTATTCTTCGACCAGTGTCTGCCGAGCCAATTTTCGCCCTTTGTGCGAATCTGTCGAAAATAGTAAAAATAAAAAAATTAGCTATAAAATTAATTAAAATTCATCATATTCATATTTTTAGCAAAATTTAATTATTTTAGAATATTTAATTATTTTTCGACAAGAATTTAATCGAAACTGCATAAATTTGGGTTAAAAAGGGCATGAAAAAGTGGATAAATTTCCGTGCTTCCACACCCCAAACTTAACTCATTGCTCGTCCCGAGTAATGCACAAATTTGAAAAGAATTTTCTCGGAAACACCTTTGAAAAACTCCTTCAGAACAACTTTCTTCTCAGAATTATGAATTTAATATACTTATGCTCAAAAATAAGAAATTTAATAATTATGCTACTTAAGTATACATATCGTTCAAATTACCTCCAACAATTATTATACTAGCAAAATTAGACTAAATGTTTCTTAATAAAGACATGTTACTCACTACCAATTTGATTTTAATTCCTTATTCAAAATTAAACTGCAATCATTAAGCTTAACTAATGTACTCATATGTTGAACAGAGCAATTTCTCTCCATTAATGTAGATAACATTGGAACTTTGAATCAATAGGTCTTAAATAAGGTTGTAACGTGGATGGGCCTAGGGGTAGGTAAAAGATAGACAAATTTTTTGCTTAAACACCCTAGACTCAGCTTAAAATCGAACCTTCGGAATTCTTACCCTTGATACACCAACTTATGCTTTTTCTACCATTTATTTTATCTCGAGTACATGTTTCTTTTTTTTTTTTCAAGCTCAGATTCGAGCACTTGCTTCATGTACTACAATTTTTCGAGCAATTAATACTTCTTTTCAACTCCCCCAAACTTATTTTCAAACAATATTCTAAATAGTACTGAGTCTAGTGTTTGGGACAATTTTAAAAGTAATGAAGAGAAAATTGATGGCTAAATATTGCATAGGTCCAAATAAAATTAGGCCATATAGTCTCAAAGTTGGGTTTCGAAGGATAATTTTATCAGGGTCAGCTTGAAAGGCTCAAACGGTCCAAACAATAGTTGCTTAAATCATTTTCAATATTCCATGCTTCCTAGGATTTCGCCTCAAGAAATTACTAAGTCAATTCTAAAGACTTAAACTTTCATGCATGCTTAGTTTTTCCGTAGGGAATTAAAAATTTTAAGGTACGAATTTGCATGTTTTATTAAAAATACATTCATATCATTATTAAGCTAACATAATGACTTATTGAAATAAGAGAACTTTATTAATACTAAAGTTCAGCATACTTGACAAAATCTCAAATTATTGAACAAAATATATCCTAATCATAATTAAAAGAAAATTTTATTTTGAGTGGAAGTAATTCAAATTTTCGATCCTCCCTACTTAAAGTGAACAATGTCCTTATTGTTTAAAGTGAATAGATACTATACACCAGGTAGGATATTTAGAAAAGAGGAGGTGAGTCAAATTGACTACTTAAGTACCAAGCTCTCTCTAAAATCCAATCCTAGACATGTATATACCTATTGCCACACTTTAGCCTTTGTGACTTGTTCAGATTTTATTCATGATTCCTATCTCTTGTTTTATTGTGCAAAAATAAAAATTTCTAATTAACCTAATCCTAGAATAACTTAAGAGAAAAAATAAACTAAAGTTGAAGTCCTACCCTTTTTTATTTGTTTGTCGATCCTTCCGAATTCGACTCATCTTTTGCTCCATCAGTATTGCCTTTGCATGAATCGCCTTGCTCCTTCTTTGATGATGAAATCCATGGTTCAAATATGAAATCTGGAAATTCAGGCACAAAAATAAATGGGTCATTATAAATTTTCTTGAGGGCACTCCTCATCGAGTCATCTCTTATTGTTGAGTATCTCCAATAGGCTTGTTGCTGTCATTGCATGTGTTGCATTAAGTCCATCAGCTTCAATAGCTCACCACGATGATCTGGGCTAGGCAGTGGAGCTCTAAACATTGAGGTTTCGATATCAGGTTTAGCTTTTGGTTCCATTGGTTCTGCCTCACTAGGGACTTCATTTGACTGCTCTAGCGGGATTTCTGTGAGATCATCTTCTGCTTCTTCGGGATCCTCGCTCTCTTCAACTCGTTGCTGAAGAACAGAATCTTCGGCTACTCGGTAGAGGTCCAAATCGGTGATTGTGCCTTGACTATACTCTGTCTTCTTCACGTCCGTAAGGATTTTTGCTTTGAAGCATAAAATTGTTATCGTAAAGGGGAAATAAGCCAAACTAGAATGTCTAATGGCACAATTTCGCATTTCTCTTAGGATGATTTTGCCCACATCAATGGTCTTTCCAGTTAGAATCGAGTATAATAAGACCATTCGCTCTAATGAGATTGTAGTCCCATGTGAACTAGGCATAAGACTGAAACGAATGAAATAGAACCATGCCTTCGCAAGTGGTGTCAAATACTCTCTTCGACATGTGTGGATTCCTTGCTTTGACATAGTCCACTTAGAACTTGGAACTGTAAGTTCCTCGAGAATTTCTTGCAAATTTTCAGGCTTAATGTTGCTCAACAGAGAAAAATATTCATCGTTGTTGAAATCAGGTAATTCAAAGAATTCATTAATAGCATTTGAATTTATTGGTACCTTGATTCTGCGAACTGGAACTTCGATCAATTCGCTTGAGGTTAAGTTCGCGTAGAATTCACGAACTAGTTTCTCATCCACACTTGGTCTCTTTTCATAAAACAATTCCCAATTGAGGGCTTCAGCAACTTGACGAATGCGTGCCATAAAGTCTCTATAGTTGCTTTCCTTCAATGTGAAGCCTTTCTCTGGATGCATCTATTGTTTTTTGAAGATACTTTCGTATCTTGCTTTGGCTTCTTCACAGTGAAATTTGTTTTATGTTTCGTCAATTTGGGCGGAGGCACGAGTTCTCTTGCGAGGCATGATTGACCTGAACATAAGATAGGAGAAAAATTATTTTCTCAAAGACTTAATTAATAAATATTACTAATATTTCAATAAATTGAAAAATTAAATAATTGAATAAAAATTAAACATCAGGAAAAAAAATTGTTCTTACTACCTTCCTCGTAAAAATTAAGAACTCCTAAAATAAAATATACTAATGAACAAAAGATGGAAATTTAAAAGGAGGGTTGAAGGCTTTTGGCTTAGGTTGGGCCGATGGTGCGTGGTAGGGGCTGCACGCAAGCAGCAGCGCACAAGGTCTTGCGCAGGTAGGCCACGGGCGTGCGCAGGTGCGGCGCGCAGGAGCAGGACTCCGCCTGGGCTGGTTGGGTGTGCGGGAGATGGTGCGCAGCAAGCAAAGCGAGCTGAAGGCAGCAGGCGTGAGGCCAAAACCTGGGCAGCTGCTGGAGCTTGGGCGTGCGGCGTGCTGAGGTTGGCAGCTGGCCGAATGGATGTGTGTGGCTAGGGACTTGCAGCACTTTGACAAGTTGGTGATTTGGGGTTTTGAGTGATGAATGAATGGGGAGAAGCAAGGGTGTAATTTATAGAGGGAGAAATAGGAAATAGAGTAGAACTCTTAGAGCAATTTAATAATAAAAATATTCTAATTCTAATTCTGCTCAATGTGAACAACAATTAGTAATATGCATGTGTAATTATCAATTGCTATTAATTTATTAAGATAAACATAAAATAAAATTAATCCTAATCCTAAGCTAACTTGATAAAAATTAATATATAAATTATAATGAATATAATTATATGTTAAAGTTTATCAATAATTTATAATTATGGTAAAAAATATTTATTCTAGTTGCTTTTTAAAAATATTTACAAAAAGAGACACCAAGTTTTTATTATTTATGAAAATAGCAACCAAATTTTAAAAATAATTCAATTAAGTCCCTAGACTTAATGAAAATTTGAAATTGAGTTGCAATTTAAGACTTGGGTCCAAATTGACCTTTTTTATTTGGAAAACCAAAAATTTATTTTGTCATTTAGGGGCTAATTTATTGGAAAATTATGTAAAAATCAATTCCCAGGAAAGATTGGAGGGGTCACAAGCGGTCCCGCTTAAGTTCCAATCTCCTAGACAGAATTTATTTAAACATAATAACCCCGAAAATATACCCTAATAATTTATTGAAAACAAGAAAACCTAAAGATGAGATAAATTGAACAAGATTTGATCCCGTTCAGGTCTTTCTTCGTAGTAATGTTTCAAACGCTGAGCATTGACTTCAAAATTACCTCCCTTACCTTGGAGTTCAACAATTCCGTATGGATAGAGGCAATGAATCGTAAATGGACCAGACCAACGTGATTTTAACTTACATGGGAAGAACTTCAATCTGGAATTAAATAACAAGACTTGCTGACCTGCTTAAAACTCTCGAATTCTAATATGCTTGTCATGCCATTTCTTGAGTCTTTTTTTGAGTAATTTGGCATTTTCGTATGAGAACATTCGAAATTCCTCTAGCTCGTTGAGTTGGAGCATATGTTTCTCTTTAGCAAGCTTAAGATCCAAGTTGAGTCGTCGAAGAGCCCAGTAGGCTTTGTGCTCTAACACCAAAGGTAGATGACAGGCTTTCCCAAATACTAACCTGTAGGGTGACATTCCTAAAGGTGTCTTGTATGCTATTCTGTAAGCCCATAAAGCATCATCTAGTCTTTTAGACCAATCTCGTCGGTTCGGGCAAACTACCTTCTCAAGTATGCCTTTGATCTCCTTATTCGCTAGCTCAGCTTGCCCATTTGTCTGCGGATGGTAAGCTGTAGCAACCTTGTGTTTCACTCCATGTTTATCTAACAACCATTTTAACTGCTTGTTCACAAAATGGGTCCCTTCATCACTGATAATAGCTCTTGAGATTCCGAACCTTATGAATACATGTTTCTGCAAGAACTTCATCACAACTTTGGCATCGTTCGTCGAATAAGCTTCAGCCTCGACCCATTTGGACACATAATCTACTGCTACCAATATGTATTTGTGACCGAAAGACTGAGGGAAGGGACCAAGAAAGTCAATACCCCAAACATCGAACAATTCCACCTCAATGATATTTGTTCAAGGCATCTCATTTCTGTTGGTGACATTTCCAACCCTCTGACATTGATCACAACACTTTACGTAAGTGTATGCATCCTTGAATAGTGTTGGCCAAAAGAATCTAGCTTGCAATACTTTGGCCACTGTACGAGTACCTCCGAAGTGTCCACCACTTGGAGCTGAATGACAGTGGTATAAAATCTACGGTATTTCATCTTCTGTCACACATCTCCTAATCATCTGATCTGCAAACTTTTTAAATAGATATGGCTCTTCCCAAAAATAATACTTCACATCGTGAAGAAACTTTTTCCTTTGCTAATACATTTTATCAATCGGCATCAAACTACAAGCTACATAGTTAGCAAAATCAGCAAACCAAGGAATATTATGGACATGATTTACCTTCAGTATGTGTTCATCTGGAAATGTCTCTTGGATCAATTAAAGTGGAGAATTTCCCTCTTGCGGCTCTAATCTGGATAAGTGATCTACTACTTGGTTTTCTACTCCCTTCGATCTTGAATTTCTAGATCGAACTCTTGAAGTAGAAGCACCCACCGGATCAATCTCGGCTTAGCATCTTTCTTGGCTAATAAGTACTTAATTGCGAGTGGTCCGGATAGACAATCACTTTGGTACCTACAAGATAAGATCGAAACTTGTCGAAAGCAAACACAATAGCAAGTAACTCTTTTTCTATTACTGTATAGTTCAGTTGAGCTTAGGCTAGAGTTCTACTTGCGTAGTAGATGGGATGAAAAACTTTGGTCCTTCGCTGGCCTAAGACAGCTCCGGTGGCGAAGTCACTTGCGTCACACATCAACACGAATGGCGAATCCCAGTCTGGTGTGAGGATTATGGGTGCCGTGACTAACCAATTCTTCAGATCATTGAAGACTTTTAAGCATTCCTTATGAAACTTGAATATCGAGTCTTTCTCCAATAGCTTGCATAAGGGTTTAGCCACTTTGGAAAAGGCCTTGATAAATCTTCGATAAAAACCGGCGTGACCCAAAAAGCTCCTAACACCTTTTACAGATGTGGGAGGTGGGAGTTTCTCAATAACATCTACATTTTCTTTGTCCACTTCGATCCCATGTCTCGTTATCCAATGCCCTAGAACAATTCCTTCTCTTACCATAAAATGGCCATTTTCCCAGTTGAGAATGAGATTCGTTTCTTTGAATCACCTTAGTACCTTAGCTAGATTGGCTAAGCAATCATTATAAGTATCTCCAAATACTGAGAAATCGTCCATGAAACCTTCCAAGTACTTCTCAACCATGTCAGTAAAAATAGACATCATACATCTTTGAAAAGTAGCTGGTGCATTACATAAACCAAATGGCATGCGTCTAAATGCAAATGTACCGTACGGACAGGTGAATGTCGTTTTGTGTTGATCTTCTGGTGCTACCGTAATCTGGTTATACCCTGAGTATCCGTCGAGAAAACAATAGTAATCTTGTCCTGCGAGTCTATCCAGCATCTGGTCCAAAAACGACAGAGGAAAGTGATCTTTCCTAGTCGCCTTGTTTAGCTTCTGGTAATCGATGCAGATTCTCCATCCCGTAACTATTCTAGTTGGTATCAACTCGTTGTTCTCGTTCTCCACGACCATGATACCTCCTTTCTTCGGCACGCACTAGACTGGACTCACCCATGAACTGTCTGAGATGGGGTAAATTATACCCGCATCCAACCACTTGATAATTTCCTTTTTTACTACAACTTTCATGATGGGGTTCAGTCTCCGTTGTCCATCAATCGTTCCTCTTTCGCCATCTTCTAATATGATCTTGTGCATGCATGCAGATGGGCTAATACCGCGAATATCGGCTATGGTCCATCCTATAGCCTTCTTGAGTTGTTTCAAAACTATGATAAGTTTTTCTTCTTGTTCAGTAGTTAATTCTGCTAAAACAATCACAGGCAGAGTAGAGGCGTTACCTAATAAACATATTTTAAGTGTGAAGGTAATACCTTGAGTTCTAACTTAGGTGGCTCCTCGATTGATGCTTTTGGCTGGATATAATCTCTTTTCTCTAATTCCAAAGATTCAAAACGGGGTTGCAGATTAAATCCCTTTTGATTAGCTTCTAGCACAACTAAGTATTCATCCTCCTCTTTATCATTTGGGGGATCCGATGTCAAAATTCTTTCTAGTGGGTCTTCAACACAATTAAGTTCCTTCTCTACTATTAATTCCTCTAAACCGGATACTGTAGAACAATCATCCATTGTGTCAGGAAATCGCATTGACTTAAAACATTAAATGTTACCTGATCATCCTGAACACGCATAGTCAGCTCACCCTTTTGCACATCAATAATGGTCCTTCCAGTTGCTAAGAATGGTCGTCCTAGGATAATTGGCACTTCTTTGTCTGCTTCAAAGTCTAGAATTCCAAAGTCAGCAGGAAAGATAAATTTATCTACACGGACCAATCCGTCCTCGATTTTTCCTTCTGGATGCACTAAGGATCGATCTGCTAGTTGAAGTGTAACCGTAGTTGGTCTAACCTCTCCTATTCCCAACTTCTTGAATATTGACATAGGCATCAAGTTGATACTTGTACCTAAGTCACATAATGCCTTACCACAATATGTTGATCCAATGTTGCATGGTATGGTGAAACATCCAGGATCCTTCAACTTGGGGGGTAGTTTGTCTTGAAGATATGCACTGCATTCATTCGTCAGAGCTACCATCTCAAATTCTCCAAGTCTTCGTTTCTTTGACAAGATATATTTCATGAACTTGACGTAGTTCGGCATTTGCTTAAGTGCTTTGACCAACGGGATGTTGATGTGAAGGTACTTGAGTACGTCAATGAACTTTTTGAATTGAATCTCCTGCTTCGGCTTCTGAAGTCTTTGAGGGTAGGGTGGTGGTGGTTTCATTACTGGAACTGGTTCTGGTTGATTCGCTTTTGGAGGTAATTCTACATCTAATGAAGTTGTTGGTTGATCAAAATTAACTGATCTTGAGGTTACTTTGCCGAGTTTTGCAAATTTTGGTTCTGGTGAAACTGGGGTTTTAACACTTGGTTGAACCTCTTCTCAGTCTTGAGCATCAGCTTGCTCCTTTTCAACTTCGATAGTATTGGGCTCTACCATCTTTCCGCTCCTCAATGTCAACGCTTTGCAATGTTCCTTTCCCAAATTTCTCGAATTTTCCGTATCACTGGGTAAGGTACCCTGTGGTCGGTTCCTAAGTTCAATAGCAAGCCAGCCCACTTGATTCTCCAAATTCTTCAATGTAGCTGCTTGGCTCTGGATTAAGGCGTCATTCTTTGCCATGTATGCCTTCAGCAAATTCTCCAAGCTATTGGATGCTTCAGCTTGAACTGGTTTCTGAACTTGTTGCGGGAAACTAGACAGCTGGGTTGGTCTGGATTGGGTGTAAGTGGTACTGGTTCCAGCCCCTTGGTTACTCCAGGAGAAATTTGGGTGGTTTCTCCACCATGGGTTATAAAAATTTGATTGCAGCCCTTGCCTTCCTTAGTTTTGGTTCTGATTACCCATGTAGTATACAGATTCTGGGTTCAACTGACATTCTTCAAACAAATGTCCCCCCCACAATAAACACAGGTTATATTTTCAAATTGATTAGGCGATTGTGCTGCAAAACTATTAGACCCATTAGTAGTAAGATTTTTAAGCATTGAGGATATTGATGATACCTGAGATGCGAGTGAAGTAAGAGTGTCTACTTCATGAATTGCAACGACTCATCTTCCTGACACTGCACGACTGGTTGGCCATTGATAATTGTTGCTGGCAATCCTCTCAATAATTTCATAAGCCTCGTTATAAGACTTAGAAAGGAAAGCACCATTAGCAGAGGCTTCCACTACCATCCTTGTGTGAGCGTTGAGACCATTATAGAATGTCTCAAGTTGAATGCAAGGAGGGATTCCATGATGAGGGCATTTTCAGAATAACTCCTTAAATCTTTCCCATGCCTCATACAAGGACTCGTCATCCATTTGGTGAAAGGTAGTGATCTCCTTCCTCAACTTAGCATTCTTGCTTGGTAGAAAATACTTCATGAGGAATCTCTCGGCTAACTCTTGCCATGTAGAAATGGAGTTCGGTGGCAATAAGTTCAACCAGGCACGAGCTCTGTCCCTTAACGAATATGGGAACAACTTCAATCGTAAAACATCTTCGGAGATTTCGGCTAACTTGAAAGAATCGTTCACTTCCATAAATAGTCTTAAGTGAAGATGAGTATCTTCAGTAGGCATTCCACTGAATTGGCCCATAGTCTGAAGCATCTGGAACATGACTGGCGTCAGCTCAAATTGTTGCGCCTCAATTTTGGGTCTCCTAATACCCGGATTAAGATCGTTAAATACTGGTATGGCATATTGTCTTCAGGCTCTATCCCTATCATCAGCAATAAGGATAGGATTCGAAACAGGGTTTGCTCCATTTCCATGGTTCATATTCTCGAAGTTCATTTCTTCGGACTTTCTCTGGTTTACTTGTCTTCTTCATTGTCGAAAGGTTCATTCTATTTCAGGGTCCACATGGAGTAAGTCAATAATCTGGTTAATACTCATAAACACCTGAAATAATCACAGAAAAATTGAGTAAGTAAAAATTTAAATACGAAAATAAATAAACCAAAATGTAAAACAGATTCACAAATAATGGCTTTGAAAAACAGTCCCCGGCAATGGCGCCAAAAACTTGGAACGGTGGAAATGTGCAAGTGTACACAATCGCAACAAGTAATAAAGTGACAAGTAAATGTCGAGTTATCGTACCCACAGGGACTGTAAAAGAATTATTTATGAAAATGATTTCAAACACTTTGGTGAAGGGAAAATATTTGGATTTAATAAATATTTAAAAACTAAAAAGAAACAAAGTAAAATAAAACAAAACGAAGTTCTAATGCACGATTTCAAAAGACAATTTTAATCAAGATGATATAATTGTGTTGGATTAATTACATTTCTTACCTTAGAATTATTAAACTTATGCTTATACTTGCTACGAATAAATCACGGCAGCTGGGTAATTTGCTAACTTATGAACATATTTACAAATAAAAAATCCATTCATCTCTTGTACATATTCCTATTTCAATTCGACCGATTAAACAGATTTATAAAGGTAAACATGTTATTGCACATACATACTTATTAAATTAAACAATCTCTAGCATATTCCTATGTTGGTTCAAACGACTAATTCAACCTAATAAGCATATAAAAGATCATGTGAAGTAACAAAGTATCCTTACCTTGAAACAATTTAACCACAACAATCTTGCAAGTTATGCAAGGCATACGTATCGCCAAATATAATGCTAATTTTATCTTTAGCTACCTTAATTACAATTTCCATTTCAATTTAATCACAGATTAAGTATTATGTCCATTAATTACAATTTCAATGTGTTTAAATAATTAATTCTTTAGTTATCTAAACAATTATAATGCCAGAATAACTTAAGCATGATTTTACTTAATCAAGCATTTTACCGAGGCCTATAACAGCCTAAACACAATTTTAATAATTCAGGCAGGCAAAATATAATCAACCCAACACGGATTAAATTCAAGCTAAATTGATTAAAATAACCATTTCAATAGCATAAATATTCATAAACATGTTTGTCAAAACAACAACGAAATTAAAGAGGTAGGGAACAAGAAGCAAATTCGGTTTTTCTCCGTGGTTTGACTGATCGCTCCGTTCTTCGTTCTCTGTTGTCCTCAGCTATCAAGGTGACTTATGAACACTCCAATTACTGCTCCAAATGGCTGAGAAAACACCTCTTTTCCAAGAGGAGAAATCGGCACAAGAAGGCTTGGTTTTATTTTTGGAGATAAAGAGAGAATGGAGAGAAGAGAAGTGATGAGAGAATGAGAGAGTGAATGAGAAATAAGGGCTGATTTGAATGATCAGCAAGGGGTGGTATTTATAGCTGATTGTGGCTGCTAAAAATAGTAAATCCCATCAGGCAAAGAGACCTCCCTTGGTTGGCAATCTATGTGGAAAAGTTGATGGCTTCAACTTTGCTAAATATGGCATGGGGCAAATCTACAAAGCCACTACATTTGGAGGGGGTTGAATGCAACTTTAAAAAGTCGTCAAGGGCTTCTTTGCAAGCTTAATTAATAAGCTAATAAGCTGATTTGGGTCAGCATATGGACGGTTTGGGCTGCCCAATTCTTTGCTAAGTTCGGTTCAATCGGTTTGGTTCAACTGATGCGGTTCATTTGGGCCTTTTTCATAATTAACTAAGATTAATTTATTTAGCCAAAATTAAATTGGGAATAAATTATAATTAATTATTTATGATTAAATATTCATAATTGGACCGTCTTGGGCTGGAAATAAATTCGCCTTGATACTTCAAATTGCTTCTCGGGTTTACTCTTCGACCAGTGTCTGACGAGCCAATTTTCGCCCTTTGTGCGAATCTGTCGAAAATAGTCAAAATAAATAAAATTAACCATAAAATTAATTAAAATTCATTATATTCATATTTTTAGCACAATTTAATTATTTAATAATATTTAATTATTTTTCGACAAGAATTTAATCGAAACTACATAAATTTGGGTTAAAAAGGGCATGAAAAAGTGTATAAATTTCTGTGTTTCCATGCTGCACCCCTAACTAAGTTACTCCGTAAGGGCGTACAATTTGTTTGGACTGATAAGCAGCAAGAGAGTTTTGAGAGACTAAAGAAGATTATGACTGAAGCACCGGTGTTGATTTAGCCTGAGGCTGGGAAAGAATTCGTTATTTATTGTGACGCGTCTCACACAGGTTTGGGTTGTGTGCTAATGCAAGAAGGGAAGGTAGTGGCATATGCATCTCGTCAACTAAGGCCACATGAGGTGAACTACCCCACTCATGACTTAAAACTAGCTGCAGTAGTGATCGCCCCAAAGATATGAAGACATTACATGTATGGAGAAAAGTCGATCATCTACACTGACCATAAGTGTCTGAAGTATCTCCTTACCCAAAAGGAGATGAATTTAAGGCGATGGAGATGGATAGAGTTGCTAAAGGAATGACTGCTCAATTGAGTATCATCTGGGCAAAGTCAATGTGGTGGCATATGCACTAAGTCGGAAGGTGGTATCTAATTTGAGAGCAATGTTTACTCATCTTAGCCTTTATGAGGATGGTAGTTTGCTGGCAGAACTTCAGGTGAAACCGACTTGGGTTGATCAGATTAAGGAGAAGCAGTCATTGGATGAGTCGTTGGGTTCTCGTTTTCAACAAGTGAAAAGTGGAGAGACGGGAGATTTTGGGCTGAACAGTGAAGGGATGTTATGTTTTCGTGGAAGAGTTTGTGTGCCGAAGGACTCTAAGTTAAGACAGATGATTTTGCGGGAAGTGCATAGTAGCCAATATGCTATGCATCCCAGTGGAAACAAGATGTACCGAGATTTACGTGAATTATATAGATGGCCATGACTGAAACGCGAGGTTGCTAATTTTGTGAGTAAGTGTTTGACATGTCAGCAGGTAAAGGCTGAACATCAACTGCCGTCGGGAGTACTGCAACCGGTGAAGACTCCATTCTGGAAATGGGAAAGGATAACAATGGATTTTGTTAGTGGGCTACCCCTGGCGCCTACTAAGAAAGATTCAGTGTGGGTGATTGTTGACCGGTTGACTAAGTCCGCACACTTCATACCGGTTCGCACTGACTATTCGCTACAGAAGTTGGTCAAGTTATAAGTGGCAGAAATTGTGAAGCTGCATGGGGTACCAGTGTCTATCATCTCAGACAGGGACCCCAGAATCACATCTTGATTTTGGAAGGTTTTACATGAAGCTTTGGGTACAAGGCTAGATTTCAGCACAGCGTTTCATCTACAAAATGATGGTCAGTCGGAGAGGGTAATCTAGAATTTGGAAGACATGTTAAGAGGCTGTGTGATCGACTTCAGAGGCAGTTGGGAGGATTATTTACCTTTGGTAGAATTTGCGTATAACAACAGCTACCAATCCAGCATT
Organism: Gossypium australe; assembly: GCA_005393395.2. Lineage (NCBI taxonomy): Eukaryota > Viridiplantae > Streptophyta > Magnoliopsida > Malvales > Malvaceae > Gossypium > Gossypium australe. The sequence goes on from CM016623.1 coordinate 102,673,239, forward strand.
TAGATGGCACAATACGAGGCATTATACGGTCGTAGGTGTCGTACCCCTATGTGTTGGACAGAATTGGGTGAGCGACGGTTGTTGGGTCCAGAATTGATTTTGGAAACTGAAGAAAAGGTAAAGTTGATTCGGGGTCGGATGAAAGAAGCTTTTGATAGACAGAAGTCGTATGCGGATCTGAAGCATAAGGAGATAGAGTATTCAGTGGGGGAATATGTCTTCTTGAAGGTCTCACCTTGGAAGAAGATTTTGAGATTTGAACGGAAGGGCAAGTTGAGCCCTAGATTAATCAGGCCTTATCGGATAGTGAAGCGTGTCGGACCGGTCGCCTATCAGCTTGAGTTGCCCCCGGAGTTGAATCGGATACCTAATGTATTCCATGTTTCAATGCTGAGGAGCTACCGTTATGATCATTCTCATGTAGTGCTAGAGGAAGAAATCGAAGTGAGGTCTTATCTAACATTCAAAGAAGAACTGGTACAGATTTTGGATCGTGATGTGAAAGTGCTGAGGAGGAAATCTGTTCCCTTAGTCAAGGTATTGTGGCGTAACCATGGTTCAGGGGAAGCCACGTGGGAGCCTGAGGAGGCAATTCGACAGCAATACCCTCATCTCTTTTGACCAGGTAAATTTCGAGGCCGAAATTTCTTTAAAGGGGTAGAATTGTAACATCCCTGAAATTAAGGGTCTGGCATTTTTTCACTATTGCATGTGTTTAGCTTGTTTAGCTTGTTATTTGGGTGTGTTTGGGGGTCCTAGGGAGGCTCGGGTTTGAGCCCAAGCCTTGGGGAAAATTTTTCTTTTTGGCTCTTTAATGGAGGGGGCTACTGAAAGTAGGACTTATGTAAATTTGTGTGTGTTTAGGAGACACAAGTGGAGTGTGTGGCAAGGTAGTGTGGCGTCAAGGGGGAGTGCAAGGAGGTTGGAGGTTCGAATCTCACAAGTGGCATTTTGGAGGCTAATATTTTGTGCTCAGTAAAGGAGGAAGTAGAGTTGAGATCAAACTCTGCCTTGGTGGTTGGAGACTTGGTCAAATGGTTTGAATGGGTGATGGAGAGGATGTTGGGGAGCAAAAAGAGGAGTGAATCAGGGGATATAAGGGTTAGAGTTAGTGGTGGCCGAATATAGGGAAGTGCTTGGGGGAATTTCGGTCAAAAGAAGAGAAAGAAGAGAGAGGGTTCACTTACTAGCATATTCGATCTTGAATGGTGAGTGTGTCATTTTTCTAAAAGTGTCTCTTTTGTGAGTTTTTGACCCTTTTTGCATTTTTGGTGACAGCATTTCGCGACACATTGCTTCAATTTTTCCTTGCCGAAACCCCAAGCTTGCTATAAACACTCTCCGTTATTCTTTGTTGGCCGAATTCCTGCTTTGACATCTTCCTTCTAGTCGCTGAATCTTGAGTCCTCAATTTTACTGCTGTTGTTGAACCTTGTCATTCCATTCGGCTCATCCCTGGTATTAAGGTAATGGTTCTTCTTCTTCCACTTTCTTTCGTTCTTTCTTCTCTTGACTCTATTTAAGCCGAACTTAACCACTCGTTCTACCTTGAACCTCTTTTGTTCTCTTTTGGTAAGGGTCGAATCCTCCAAGGTGCAAACTCAAATCTTGTTGGTTCAATATGCTTCGGGATTTCGTCTGCTTGTTTTCAAGTGGTGGGGATGGCCGATTAGGGGTGTTAGTTCTCTTATTTTGGTTGAATTCTTTGGGGCCGAAAAGGCCATTTCTCTCATTTTCTGATCTTGAATAACATTCCTAATACAATCTCTTCTTTAAGGGCACGGATTTCGGATTAGTAGAAGGTGGATCGAATACCCTCTTTAGAAGGGAGGGTAATATTCGTTGGTAAGTTAAACCGGGAATGGGAAGACTAACTGATAGCCATTCATTGTCCTTAGGTGCTCCGGAGAGTATTGTGATACATATTCCAAATCAGGTGTGTGTAATCTCACACCCTTCCGAATGCTTGCTTGCAATGTTCTGTGATTCGGCCGAAAGCCGAAAATCTGGAAAACCAACAATTGTGTCCACTCGAGCGTGCGAGCGCTCGTGTTGGTAAATCAAGATATGAATAGTGACGTTAAGTTGTTGAGAGTGTCAAGAACACTCTCGTAAAACTGAGGCTATAGTGGGCCTGATCGAGCCGGAACGGGCCAAATGGGCCTAATGGGCTATCCGGCCCACTTGGGAAAAATTGTTGGAAAACTACCAAACGATAGGTTGAATTTAAAAATCTGTAAATCTGAGACCGAAACCATCCGTATTGGGTCAGACGAGCGTGTGGGCCCGTGTGGACTTGAAATGGATTTTAGGCCCAATAGTTCCGTAGAGACCCAAAAAAGGTCTGGTGTCCCTCGAGGCGATAGTAGGCCTTCAGAAAGGCCGTTAGTTGATAAAATTATCGAAATACCCCTGGAGGGTAAGTTACCAAACTACCCCTAGAGGGTAAATTACCAAAATACCCTTGGAGGGTAAATGACTGTTATACCCCTGATTATGGTTGGTTATCATGTATATGCTTTATTTACACTTTTATACGTATGATGCATTGCATTGATGATATGTAGCATGGGGTGGGCTTGATGATTGGAGGAAGTGTATTCTGGTGGCTCTGCCACATTCTGTCTGGTGGCTATGCCATGTATATTCTATTATTCTGGTGGCTCCGCCACAAATTCTGTGATTAGCAGCTTGTCTGCCATATTGGTGTGTAGGGCTGGGTTCGTTGACTTGATCCCCACAGGTGTGTAGGGTTGGTACGGGGGTGTGTAGCGGATGGATTATTGGGTTGGGTTGCATACTCTGTTTGCATTATCATGTTATAGGGCTAAGGCCCTGATTGTTACCAAATAGGGCTTCGGCTCAGACTGCTTCTGTATGGGATTCGGCCCAGTCCGCTTCTGTATGGGCTCAGGCCGAGTTAATGGCCGATTAGGGGATTACACATTGAGTTCTCGTAACTCACCCCTCTGCTTTAACCTTGCAGGTGATCCCCAGCGTTAGTGGATTTGGAGCTGCGGAGGACTCTGTGCCATACGTCGGAGTATTTCTCTCGAACTTTAGCAAATTACAACTTTGCTTCATTTTAAGATTATTTTAATTTGGGTTTGTTTTTTTATAATAAGGCCATTGGACTTAAATTTCTTTTAAACTTTCATTACAGTTATATTCAAACTATAAATGATTAAACACTGGGTTTTCTTAAAAAGTTAATAACTGTTTTCAAAATATCTCAATATCGCAATTCACTAAATCTGATTTTTGTTCTAAACAAAGTTTTCGTAGATAATAATAATAACGTTTTTACAAGAAAACCATAAACGTAAATCCGGATTTCACACACAACAAAGCTCGAAGTTTAAAAAAATACGAACTTTTTAATGAATGCGCGGTTTTAAACAACCCTTCTATGTGACATGCTAGATCCGATCATAATGTCTAGGCTGGGTTTGGGGTGTTACAAGCCTCACACGCCCGTGTGGTCCAAGGGACACGCCCGTGTGACCCTGGCACACACCCGTGCTACAGGTGATAAACCGTAATTATAACATATTTTAATTCCACATTTAACATGCTTTTGGATGATTTATCCTTCGATTTATATAAAAAGGTGCTTGTAATCCTTTCTTTTCATGTTTTATACCCAGGAAAGCACCCGAGGATGAAAAGAACACAAAACGGGCCTAAAACGGAGTAAATGGGCATTAGCATGAAATTGACACGGCCTGGCCCAAATCTCACACGGTCGTGCTCACCGATCACCTAGAGCACGGCCTCAACCCCGCATAACACGGTCGTGCCTTAAGTTCAAAATTCGAACACGGTCTAAAGTCGATCCACACGGGCGTGTGACATGGCCGAGCCTCTGTCGCTGGAAAGAGCAATTTTAGTCGGAAAAGGATACTTAGGGAGAAAGAATCGCATTCCAAGAGCCTATATATATCCCCTAAGTGCCACCTTTGAAAAGGCGAAAAAGCTAGGCCAAGGAGCCAAGCCGAGAAGGTCAGAATTAGGGAATAACGCGAGGATAGCCAGTTCATCCATCCCAAGAAGCCAGAGTTATACTCAAAACGGCGGAATTCTCCTTCAATTCCTTCAGGGAGTTTTAGGGATTTCTTATGTTTTGTTTTATCTTTTCTCTTGAGATGTTTTCTTTATTCGTTATGAACTAAACCCCTCAGATATCTGAACGGGATGAAACCTAGATGAATCTTGTTATTTGATTTCGGAACTATATGATAAATACTTAGTTTGTGCTTAATTATGTTGCTTAATCCAAATCTGATGTGCTTAGGTGGAGGAGGAATAGACCCTGCCTAAGAGTAGATCTAACATAATTAAGCGGAGTTGATCGAACGCCTAGAGATAGGGTTACGAGATATTGCCCGATTAGGGTAAAACCTAATATGGGAGTCCATTGATCGATTTACTGCTACTTTAGGGGGTTATTATAAGTGAACGAGAGTTCCACTAATTAACCTAGGGTTAGACGTTATTTGCCTCGAGAGAGGGTTTAATATAGGTTAGGGAGTCTCACGGATCAAGCTAAGTAAAGAAATCATATGGTTCAGCGTTAGATAACAAGTGAAGTCTAGGTGGATTCTTCTTGAGGGTATCGTCGCAATCAACTGAGTTTTTCTTCAAGTTATTTCCCAATTCATTCTTTTTGTCTTGTGTCTTTAGCTTAGTAAGTCGTTAATTTAGCAACTTCACTCTATTTCTAAGGCTAAATAATAAAAAGAAGGTTAGTATTAATACTTTTAGTTCCTGTGGGTTCGATAATTCGGTCTTGCCTAAGCTATACTATTGTTCAATAGGTACGCTTGCCTTTAATCATTGTCAGAATTAGTTTCCAGGTTCGATCATTCTTTTATAAATTTTAAAGCTCTGATTTCGGCGATCAAGTTTTTGGTGCCATTTCCGGGGAACTAAAATATTAAGAACGCTCTATTTTTATTACTTTAGCCATTACTTTTTATTTTTATTTTTCGCAATTTTATTTTTTAGGTTAAATTTTTACTTTTGCTAAATTTTCTTTCTTTTCCTAGCAGGTACCTCTAGTTTATGACTAGAAGGAACCCAAGAGGACCTTTGGTATACGACAGCGAAATCGAAGCTACCGCTCGCAGGAACCGTCGAGAAACAAGGCGAGCCTTAGATTACACACACATAGAGGAAGAAGGCAGATCCAATCCTACTGAAGGGATGGACGAGAATAACCCACCACCACGGGATGTGGGGGAAAATAATGTTCCACGTACAATGTTTGATTATGCGAAACCGCATTTAACAGGAGCAGAATCTAGTATTGTTAGGCCTGCTATAGCTGCTACCAATTTTGAATTAAAGCCTAACACAATACAAATGATTCAACAGTTTGTTCAATTTGATGGTTTGCAGGACGAAGATCCAAATGCTCATATAGCTAACTTTTTAGAGTTCTGTGATACCTTCAAAATAAATGGTGTTTTTGATGATGTCATACGTCTTCGGTTATTCCCTTTTTCATTAAGGAATAAAGCCAAACAGTGGTTAAACTCATTACCACGAGGGTCAATCACTACATAGGAACAAATGATTGAAAAGTTTTTATTAAAATATTTCCCATTGGCCAAAACGGCTAAATTACGAAATGATATCTCTTCTTTTGTGCAGATGGATCTAGAGACATTGTATGACACATGGGAAAGATACAAGGATCTCTTGAGGAGGTGTCCACACCATGGCTTACCCCTGTGGCTACAAGTCCAAACTTTTTACAATGGTATAAACCCCTCAACGAGGCAACTGATTGATTCAGCCGCCGGTGGAACACTGAACAACAAAACTCCAGAAGCAACCTACGAGTTCATTAAGGAAATGTCACTAAATAATTATCGGTGGCAAGTTAACAGGACGAAACCGACAAAATCAATCGGAGTTTTCAACATCGATGCGTTGACTATGCTATCAAACCAGATGGAGACGATGAATAAAAAGATTGATAGTTTGTGTTCTTCGCAGGCACATCCAATCATGCAGTGCGACGCAAGTGGAACCGTGGCGAATCCTGAGTACCCACCCTACCAATTGGAAGCAGAGAACGAACAGATAAACTATATAGGTAACAATTTCAGATCTAATAATAATCCTTATAGTAATAACTACAGGCCAAGTTGGAGGAACCACCCAAAATTTTCATTGGGAGGTCAAGGAAATCAAAGACAACAACCTCCTCAAAACTTCCAAAATCAGCCCTATCCACAAGAGAAGAAAACAACCCTCAAAGAGATGCTGACAAAATTTTCGGCAGACACAGAAAAATGTTTCCACGAAAAAGCAACGAGAGTCGAATCATGGAAATCACTAAGTCAGTCAAGGAAGTCACTAATGTAGTCAAACAACTCGCAAAGCTGATGTCAGAACGACCACAAGGACGTCTACCAAGTAACAACGAGATTAACCCTAAGGAGCAAATTCAAGCCATCACAGCTCAGGACAGTAAAGGGTTAGACGAACCCAATCCAATTCCAGAAAACAAAGTAGACCAAGATAAAACAGAGGTAACACAAGAAAAGCCAAAACCAGTAATCAAAGAGTACCAACCTCGCATACCTTATCGCGAAGCAATAAAAAGAAACGATTCAGAGGAACAGTTCGGTAAGTTTCTTAAACTCTTAAAGAAATTACATATTAACTTACCTCTTCTCGAAGCTCTTTTTCAGATGCCAGATTCGAGAAAAGTTTTAAGACATCTCTTGACCAACAAACGCAAAATAGATAAAGAGCACCACGTGGAACTAAACGCAACATGCTCGGCAATGTTACAAAATAGACTACCACAGAAACTAAAAGATCCAGGGAGTTTTACAATTCCATGTTTAATTGGTAGTTTAAATATTGATAACGCCTTAGCTGATTTAGGGGCAAGCATAAATGTCATGCCTTATACATTGTTTAAACGACTAGGTCTAGGTAAGCCCAAACAAACTAGGATGAGTATTCAATTAGCTGATAAAATTGTAAGAATTTCTAGGGGCATTATTGAAGATGTGCTCGTAAAAATCGATAAATTTGTTTTCCCAGTAGACTTTATTGTCTTAGACATGGATGAGGAAAATTCAATCCCCTTAATTTTAGGAAGACCTTTTCTAGCAACTGCCAAGACTAAAATTGATGTTGCCACAGGAGAACTCATACTTCGTGTCGGAGATGAATTGATTAATTTTTAAGCTCTCGACTCGGCCAGGACAACAGTCGATGAATGTAAGAAAGCCTTTTCAATTGATAATCAAATTGTTCAACCTTCATCACAGGAAACATCACTAGGCCTAAAACCTGAGCCAACTCATAGACCCCAAGTCGACAAAGAAGAATCATACAAGGAACAAAGCATTAGAGTCAACAATTTAGAGGAGTAGAAGACACAGGTCAAAGAAGAGCCGGAACCACACAAAGTGAAACCAGAGGAACCGCCAGAAGAGCTCGTAGGGACATCAAATCACTTCAAAATAGGAGACCAGGTACTGTTAGACAAAACCGATCCTCACATCACTACCACAGACCTAAGAGCAAAAGGAGAAATCCTTCTTAAGGTACACGATATCTTTCCACACGGAACAGTCGAGGTAAGCAATCCAATATTCGGCACTTTCAAGGTAAACTCTTCTTGACTTAAACTTTGTCAAGAAAATAGAACTATAAGAATGAGGGAAGATATTCAAACCTTTAAACCTCCCTAAATTTTTCAAACACGAGGAAAAGTCTAGCTTAAGACTATAAACGAGCGCTTATCGGGAGGCAACCCGAGTACTAACCTTATTTTTTTAAAAGTTGTTTTCATTCTTTTTTATTTGTATTTCTTTTTCTCTTTTTAAACTAACCAAAAGTACAAGTTTCCAGGTCACACGGCCGTGTCCGTGGCCGTGTGGACCACCGGAACCACCCCACTAATAGAGTAAAGGCCGTGCAAATCAGATCCTACCTAACCCAAATGTCACGGATCCAACCACCCTCTCCACGGGCACCGACAGAATGGCACGGTCGTGCCCCACAATCGTGTGAAGCTACTGACTTGCACACCACGGGCAGAACACGCCCGTGTCCCACAACCCTGCGAAGATACTGACTTGTCCAGCACATGCAAGACACGCCCGTGTAGCCCGACTGTGCCAACATACAAACTTCGCAAACACGGACATGGAGTAAAAACACACCCCAACACATGACCGTGCGAGGCGGCTGCGTAAATCGACACACTCTAGGACCACGGCCATGGGGACATGGCAGACTTGAACCCCTATTTAAACACCCCCTCTCCCCACTCCTCTCCTTCACTCTCCACCCTTTCTTCCTCTCATTTCTCTCCTTTTCAAACACCTTTCTATCCCCAGACTAAATCTCTAGATCCTTGGAGCAATCCAAAAATCATGATGAAGAAGCGGAAGAAGGCAAGCATCATTTTACCGAGGGTAACACCTCTATATGAGTTCATGCCGACAGCTTCGTCCACTCACCGAGCCAAGGGTCTTTGAGACCATTTTATTTTTTCTTTTTGTTTCTCTTCTCCTTTATTTTCCTTATCTATACTTCTCTTCTGCTCTTTTCATTTAATTTTCTTTTAGTTTCTTAGTGTCAGGTTCACCAGGCTGTTTGGGAATCACACCGACCACCACAATAACCTCTTCACTTACGCCACTGCCAGCACATCCCCAACCTTAGCATTGATTCCCACCTTGCGAATCATCTTTCAATAAGGACTTCACAGTCCATTAGTATTTTCTTTTCACTTTAGTTTTCTTCTTAGTCTCCGTCCCTTTAGCTTGCTTTTCTTTAATTTTATATTTATTTTATTTTTATCATGTCTTAATAACCCCTGGCTAATCCTTCACAAGTTCCCCAATTTCTTTATCTAGCGCAGAGCTTGGGAACCAACACCACCACCATACCGACGCCTTCGCCGTATTTGCCACATCCTCCACGGAACCCACCCAAGAATTCAGGGAGTACCTCTCACCCTCACTTTTGATTTATATAAAAATAGAGATATTATCTATCTTTGTACATTGAGGACAATGTACATCTTAAGTGTGGGGGGTAAAATGCCCAACTTTTTTCATTATTCTTAAATCCCTGATTTAGTCTTGTTTTTAAGCAAATATGTCATATTACTAATTAGGATGAAATTTCTAATAATTTGTGATTGTTATTGACATGTTTTAGAATAAGCCATAGCTAATTGTGCATTGATGATTGAATTTGAAGAATACTAGAGAATTAAGCATGATAAGTCTCTTTTTCAAAAATTAAAATTTTTTGCTAGGTTGTTAAACTAAATTTGAATACTACCTTGAAATTTGAAACTCACGTGGATGATGTCAAAACACCCATAATTTTTGTGAGATTTTGAACCTTATAGAGCATAATTCGTTTTCGTGCTCATTCTTTAATTATGAATGTGTCAACTATGAACTGTTATTCTAGAACTTGCCTCGTTTATACATGTTGAGACCACATTTATGATTTGATAATACAGAGATGATAAAGGCACCTAGGTTTTAACCCAATCACTCCACTAAATAGCCTACCTTTATAATTAACCCCTAGTGAACCCCGTTGATCCTAACAACCCTTTTATTGACTCACCTACTAATATTAACCCAAAACCCTTTGTATATTAGAAGTTAAAGTAATTACTTAGTTTGTTCTTAAAAAAAATGAAGTATATTTAGCATTAATAGTATGAAAAGTGAGCTTATACAAATCAAAGTTTATTTTCAAAAAGAAAAGCTCGTATTAGTAAGTTCATTATTATTTTCAGTTGATGTAAATATTATTTCAGTACTCTTAGGTAGGTACTTGTCCATTCGATCTCAATTCTAACCCTCTAATGTCATCGATTAACCACACCTTTAACCCTAGCCCCCTTACAACCCTAACAAAGACCTCTTGATCTGTTTATCATCTCATTTTACAGTGGTGGAGATTTGATTTTCAGGCAAGCCTATGGGATTAACTTTTCAAGTTCGACTTATGAGTGATCTTTTCCTGAACCTTAAACACTTTAGAGCGATTTGAGTGAATCTTTAGTGAGGATATCAATCCTTTTCGGTTTTGAATTGAAAAGGTAGTTATTTAAATGAGGGTAAACACCTATGTTTTCGAAGTACAAACTCATGACTGATCTCGTTTGAATCTTTAGGACTGTTTGAATTGAATTATCCATGTATGAATTATCTATGAATTATGATAAGGCATTGTTGATAAGAATTGTAAATTATGGAAAGTTCGTTTTAATTGTAGTTGAGAATCTTGCTTGAGGACAAGCAAAAGCTTAAGTGTGGGGGTATTTGATAAACCGTAATTATAACATATTTTAATCCCACATTTAACATGCTTTTGGATGATTTATCCTTCAATTTATATAAAAAGGTGCCTGTAATCCTTTCTTTTCATGTTTTATACCTAGGAAAGCACCCGAGGATGAAAATAACACAAAATGGAGTAAATGGGCCTTAGCACGAAATTGACACGGCCTGGCCCAAATCACACACGGTCGTGCCTCACCGATCACCTAGAGCACGGCCTCAACCCCGCATCACACGGCCGTACCTCAAGCTAGAAATCCCAACACGGTATAAAGTCGATCCACACGGGCGTGTGACATGGCCATGCCTCTGTCGCTGGAAAGAGCAATTTCAGTCAGAAAAGGATACTTAGGGAGAAAGAATCGCATTCCAAGAGCCTATATATATCCCCTAAGTGCCACCTTTGAAAAGGCGAAAAAGCTAGGCCAATGAGCTAAGCCGAGAAGTCAGAATTAGGGAATAACGGGAGGATAGCCAGTTGATCCATCCCAAAAAGCTAGAGTTATACTCAAGACGGCAGAATTCTCCTTCAATTCTTTTAGGGAGTTTCAGGGATTTCTTATATTTTGTTTTATCTTTTCTCTTGAGATGTTTTCTTTATTCGTTATGAACTAAACCCCTCAGATACCTGAAGGGGATCAAACCTAGATGAATCTTGTTATTTGATTTCGGAATTATATGATAAATACTTAGTTTGTTCTTAATTATATTGCATAATCCAAATCTAATGTGCTTAGGTGGAGGAGGAATAGACCCTGCCTAAGAGTAGATCTACCATGATTAAGCGGAGTTGATCCAACACCTAGAGATAGGGTTACAAGATATAGCCGAATTAGGGTGAAACCTAATATGGGAGTTCATTGATCGATTTACTGCTATTCTAGGGGGTTATTATAAGTGAACGACAGTTCCACTAATTAACATAGGGTTAGACATTATTCGCCTCGAGAGAGGGTTTAATATAGGTTAGGGAGTCTCACGGATCAAGCTAAGTAAAGAAATCATATGGTTCAGGGTTAGATAACAAGTGAAGTCTAGGTGGACTCTTCCTGAGGGTATCGTCGCAATCAACTGAGTTTTTCTTCAAGTTATTTCCCAATTCGTTCTTTTTGTCTTGTGTTTTTAGCTTAGTAAGTCGTTAATTTAGGAACTTCACTCTATTTCTAAGGCTAAATAATAAAAAGAAGTTAGTATTAATACTTTTTGTTCCTGTGGGTTCGATAATCCGGTCTTGCCTAAGCTATACTACTGTTCGACAGGTACGCTTGCCTTTAATTGTTGTCAGAGTTAGTTTCCAGGTTCGATCATTCTTTTATAAATTTTAAAGCTCTGATTTCAACGATCAACAGGCCATGTTCAATTTAGGGTGCTCTCTGACTTACGTCACACGGCCATGCCACATGCTCGTGTGCAAAGCCATGTGGTGTAGCGCGTAGGTTTGTGCAAGTGTACACAATCGTTATCAAGTAATAAGTAACTATTGAGTTATCGTCTCCACGGGGATCGTATTTGTGCTAAGTCACTTAATTTGTAAAATTATATTAACAAATTGGTAAATAAAAACACAATATAATTGAGAAGTGGTGGTTAAAATATATTAAATTAAATGTAATGATCCCTAATGCAAATTATCCTAAGTATGCAAAATATATGAATGAAATAGATTCTAGCAAAATTAAACACAATTTTCAACAATTGTAACATAAATAAACTAGGAAAATTACTTTAATTAAACTCAATTTATTATCAACATGCTTAATAACATTAGGAAAAAATTCCATGGCAACTCGATCTTTCATGAGTTTGGAAACCACATTAGGTCCTTTCGGAATCCTTTACTTAGTAAATACGCATTTTACTGACCCTTGTTTACTAAGGGCTTCTTAGCATTCGTGTGAGGTAATAGGGACTTGCCAGGTTTGAAACAGTTTAATCACACAAATCTAAAAACTATGCAGATAACAGAGCTTGGTCAGAGTTGTTATGCAACCTACAATTTAATCGAGTCAAGATCTAAATTGAGCATGTACATTTCAATTATGTGTCCATTAGCCGTCATCTGGTCAGGATCGCTCAGCTAATTCAGGTGCATTTCAACCATGTATGAACGAAATACAGACTTCATTTTAATTGGAAACATGCTTGATTGAGGCACAAACATTATAAGCATGAATCAAATAAATATTATTTAATCAAAGCAATCATCCTAGCTTAAATAAAATTAAGCTAACATTGTTGTAAACAAGAACAAAGAACAAATAGCAAACATCTTTAGATTAAATTAAAGAAAAGAAAGATTAAGCCCAATTCAGTGTGGCTGTCACCCAAGACTTTGACTGACGAGGCTCTTTCGTTCCTTTGGTTTGCTCCTTTGCTGATGGCTCTCCAAGGTGGCCGACCAAGGGTTCTTTAAGAGGCTTAATAGCTAAAATCTCTATGAAGAGATGATACTAGGTGTGGGAATGCAAAATTCTAAGAGAATTTTGACAGAAGAGGGAATGATGAATGATGGGAATGAATGAGGAATGATTGAGGGATGCTTGAGGGATGATGAATGAGGGAATGAGAGGGTCTTATTTATAGGTGAGGAGAGGGGGATAGTTTGCTAAAAATAGTGGATGTTAACCTCTTCAAATCTCCTGAAATTGTGGCCAGCCATGCTTAGTGGCTTTTGACTTATTTTTGCTTGATTTTTAAGCAATTTTGGATGCCACAAAACTCAGGACTGAGACTCGGTCAATCGTAAATCTTTGGGAAAATCTCTAATTTCTTCAACACTGCAAGTACCTCGTGTAATTAAACTAAAGAATGGTTTAAATGGATAGCCATGTGTAGTCAAACATTGGGTTGACTTGGTCTCCAATTTGGACAGTTTTGTAATCCAGCAAAGCTATCAGACCTGTCCAGAATAAATCAGCAAGTTAGAGGACCAAAGGATAAAATTTATCCAATTTAATTAATTAATTAAAACTCAAATTATTAATGAAATATTTTAAAATGAATTATTAAATATAATTTTATATTTTATTATTTAATTTAGTCATGCATGGCCCACTTTATGTCTTAAAAAATATAATATATTCAATTTAATATAAAATAAGCCATTTATTGCATGAAAACTATATAATAAAGCATAAAATCACATTTTAAGAATTTCTATGTCCTAATTTCATATTTTCACATATTTCATTAATTTATTAAACAATTACTTAGTTTTAACAGTAGGTTTAAGTAAAAAGGTGATAAATTACATAGGAAAAATCCTATATATTTTCCCGTTTATATGTGGTAATTTAATTTAATTCGAATTAGGTGCATGTTTCACACGGCCAAGACACATGCCCGTGTTCTAGGCCGTTTGGCACACACGGCTGAGGCATATGCCTGTGTGTCTGCCCGTGTGCTCAATTCTGAGCACTCTGTTTCTCAAAATTTAGGTGCAGGGGACACACAGCTTAACTACATGCCTGTGTTACTAGGCTGTGTGTCACACACGGTCTAGACACATGCCCGTGTGTCTACCCGTGTGGACAAAATGAAGCCATTTCTAGCTTCATTTCTCACCCAAAATTTCACCCAAAACCTGCACTTGAAACACACACCCAATACCAACCATTTCAAGCATTCAAAATAAGCAATTCCATCATTCAGCATGGCATATCATTTCAAGCACAAGTGTTTATAAACTTACCTTGGTTTAACTTATTCAATAACAACATTACACTACATACACTCAACATAACACATGTGTATTTTTGTATCAAAATAATCTACTTAGGCATACCAAAATGAACCATTACTAGCCATTCCAATGGTTCGATTACAAAACATCATTTTCAAGCTACTATTGGCCAAGTTGTCCTATACATGCCATTATTACCCAAAATGACTCCATTAAATATACCCAAAATGCTAGTTGATAGTGTGACGATACTCCAATGATCTTCCAACCTTCACGAGCTTCCGAGCATTATAAAATAAGGGAAAACTAAACGAAGTAAGCATTACATGCTTAGGAAGTTCGTATAACGGCAACAAAACTCACCAATCCTGTTGTTAAATTTAAGCACAGAACATCATGTTTTCCATCCATTAGCAAAATTTCCTAAGCACATGCCTTTAATCAAACATGTTAGTCACAACACTTATAAACATGTCAAATAAAAATAGATGAGCTCATCATGCAATGTTCGTTCAAGTCATTATCATTACATCTCAAGATTTTCATGCCAAGTCTAGGGATACATGTCCATTGAATCATTGAATTTCGATGGATGCTCAAGTAATACACTCGAAGTGTACGGTTTCGTAATCTGCCAATTTCTTATTCAAGGGTACCCCTTAGGGCACTTAACCAAGGAACACACTCTCGAGCCACAAATCGTGTAACAGGATTACCAGTCCAAGCTAAATCATTTATATAATGTAAACTCGGAGGAGCTCGATTAGGATTACCAGTCTAGGCTAAACCCTAATCTTAATACATACTCGAGAGGTATTATATTAGGATTACCTGTCCGGGCTAAATCCTTTATATAACAAGGTCAATGGGATTACTCGTCCGAGCTAAATCCTGTCCGCAACAAATGCAGGACCTTATTAATTTCGGGAAAGCACATATAATTATCAGAATTCAACATTCAATCGGGACTAACCCCTTTATTACCATTTCAAGCATGTAGCAAATTTTCCATCATAGCATACAAGTAAAGCACATTAACATAATTCTCATTACATACAAACACAACATTCAAATAACATAATTACATGTCCGATTAAGTTACACGAACTTACCTCGACACTTGTTCGCGTTAGTAAAAATCTTTCCTTTTCCTCGATCTAGCCTTAAGTTTGTGTTTTCTGGATCTATATAAATAACTTTAATCATAAAATTTTCATTTTTCATACTCATAGGGACTCATTTTACATCCTACATAAAATTACCATTTTGCCCCTAACTTTTTCATAAATTCCAATTTTGTCCCTAGGCCTAGAAAATGAAACTTGTGCAAATTACTCCCTATTCCAAGCCTAACCAAAGCCCCATTACAAAATTTACAGCTCATGTATACATAAAATTTTAGAATTTTTTCTTTAATTTCACAAGTTTACATTTTAGTCCCTAAATCACATATCCATCGAAAATCACTTTGTAAAAGTTGTTTATCTATCAATAATCTTCCATTTTCTACCATAAATTTGTAATTTCCAGCATATACATCCATGACCCATTTTCCAAACTTTGATGACTTTTCAAATTAATCCCTAAATAGAGAGATTAAGCTATCCGGTTTTAAAAATGTCAAAATTACTAAAATCAGGACAAAAGAACTCATCCAATTAGGCCTTGAAAGCTTCTTTTCTCTTTCCTAGGATTTCCATGTGTTTTAGGTTGAAGATGAAATAATATAAGACGATATCTTTTATCATCTTTTTAATTAATTATGTTTTTTGCTATTTCCAATTTAGTCCTTGATATTTTTCTATAATTCCATAGATGAGTCACTACGAAAAATCTACATACTTTTCTTAATGGTCTAATTACCATATAAGGACCTATACTTTTGAATTCCATAGCTATTTGATCCTTATAGCTACTAGAATTCAACTTTCGCATTTTATGCGATTTAGTCCTTCTTGTAATTAGGCACTAAATCGATAAAATTTTCATGTCGAAATTTTCACACGACATATCTATCATATTACGGACCATATAATAAAATAAAAATAAATTAGTTTTTGGGTTAGATTTGTGGTCCTGAAACCACTGTTCCGACTTTATTGTAAAAATGGGTTCTTACAAGTCTCACCCTTTAGGGATTTTCGTTCTCAAAAATCTTACCAGTAAAAAGATTTGGGTATTGCTTCCTCATAGTTTCCTCTGGCTCCCTGGTAGCCTCTTCTATACCATGTCGTTGCCAAAGAACTTTTACCAAAGCTACCTTTTTATTTCTTAACTCTTTTGTTTCTCTAGTTAAGATTTTGATTAGTTCCTCACCATAAGTCATATCAGTCTGAATATCTACCTCTGTCGGAGATATAACATGTGAAGCGTTGGATTGATACCGCCTAGCATAGACACATGAAAAACATTATGAATCCAATCAAGCTCTGGTGGTAATGCTAACTGATATGTGACTGGTCCAATTCTTTTTGTAATCTCATATGGTCCAATGAACCGTGGACTCAGTTTCCTTTTACGACCAAACCGGAGTACTTTATTCCAAGGCGACACTTTCAAGAATACTTTGTCACCAACCTGAAGTTCTATCTCTTTTCTTTTCAAATTAGCATAAGACTTTTGTCGATCAAAGGCTCCTTGCAAGTTGTCTCTAATTACCTTCATTTTTTCATCGGTCTCTCGGACCAAGTAAACTTCGTGCAACTTTTTCTCACTAAGTTCATTCCAATATAATGGAGTTCTACATTTGTGCCCATACAAGGCTTTAGACGGTGCCATTTTAATACTTGACTAATAATTGTTATTATAAGCAAATTCAACTAAAGGCAAATACCTTTTCGAGTTACCTTCAAACTCAAGTAATCAACACCGAAGCATATCTTCCAAGATCTGTATTAACCGTTAAGATTGACCATCTGTCTGAGGGTGAAATGCAGTACTAAAGTGAAACTGAGTACCCAGAGCTTCTTGCAATTTGCTCCAGAATCTGGATGTAAATTGAGGATCTCTATCTGAAATAATGGAGGTAGGCACTCCATACAATCTGACAATCTCAGAAACATATAACTCAGCAAATTTATCCAAGGAATAATCTATACGTATTGGATAAAGTCTGCAGACTTCGTCGATTGATCAACGATTACCCAAATGGCATTGTTCTTCTTTGGAGACAGGGGTAATCCCGTTACAAAGTCCATGGTAATTCTTTTCCATTTCCATTCCGGTATCGTAACTGGCTGTAAAAGTCCTGAAGGCAACTGATGTTCAGCTTTTACTTCCTGACATATCAAACATTTAGCTACAAACTCAGAAATATCTCGTTTCATTCCCGACCACCAGTACAGCTTTTTCAAATCATTATAGATTTTATTACTACCGGGATGAATAGACATGCTACCATTATGAGCTTCATCCAAAATCTTCTGCACTAGTTTATAACCTTTCAGTACACATACTTTACCTCTAAATAAGAAACAACTATCAGTCCCTATCTAAAATTCTAAGTCAAGAGCCGACTCGCTTTGTATCCGTTTTACTTGCAACTTACTATCATTTTTCTGAGCTTCAGTAATCTGTTGCACAAACATTGGTCTGGCTTTTAACTCAGCTATGATCGAACCGTCATCAGACAAGGATAATCAGATATTCATTTCTCGTAAAGTATATAGATATTTTCTGCTCAAAGCATCTGCCACTACGTTGGCCTTTCCCGGATGGAAGTCAATAACAAGATCATAATCTTTTAGTAGTTCAATCCATCTACGCTGTCTCAAATTCAAATCTTTTTGTGACATCAAATATTTTAGACTTTTATAATCAGTGAATATATGAAATTTTTCACCGAACAAGTAATGCCGCAAGATTTTCAATGCAAACACTATGGCCGCCAATTCAAGATCATGTGTCGGGTAGTTCTTTTCATGTGGCTTTAGCTGTCGTGAAACATAGGCTACTACTTTACCATCATGATGCCTCAGTGTAAACTATAAATTCCTTCCCCGATTAAGGCTAGACTAACACGAGTGCTTCTATCAATAGAGCCTTTAATCTATCAAAACACTGCTAACATTTATCAGTCCACTCGAACTTTACATCTTTCTATAATAAACGAGTCATTGGAGAAGCTATCATTGAGAAACTTTTTACAAATCTCCAACAGTAACCAGCTAGTCCCAGAAAACTTCAGACTTCAGATACATTCTTCGATAGCTTCCAATTAACAGTGGTTGAAATTTTATTTGGGTCTACTCTGACACCTTCAGCGGATACTATATGCCCCAGAAGACTAACTTCCTATAGGCAAAATTCACAATTATTGAATTTGGCATACAGTTGTTTCTCTCTTAGGGTTTGCAACACTATTCTCAAATGCTCAGCGTGTTCATTTTCAACTCGGGAGTAAACCAAAATATCATCTATAAATACCACCACAAACCTGTCCAAATACAGGCTAAAAATTCTGTTTATCAAATCCATAAACACTGCAGGTGCATTTTTCAAGCTGAATGGCATCAAAGGAAACTCATAGTGTCCATACCTAGTTCTAAAAGTTGTCTTAGACACATCAGATTCTTTTACCCATAATTTATAATAACCAGAACGGAGATCAAACTTTGAAAATACAGTGGCACATTTCAACTGGTCAAATAAGTCATCAATACGAGGCAATGGATACTTTTTCTTTATTGTGACCTTGTTGAACTGTCTGTAGTCAATACACAGCCTCAACGATCCATCCTTCTTCTTTAAAAATGGGACCGGTGCATCCAAAGGTGAGAAACTAGGTTGAGCAAAGCCTCTGTTAATCAACTCATGTAACTGTACTTTCAGCTCTTTCAATTCTGTTGGAGCCATTTTTTAAGGTGCTATAGGTATCGGTGTTGTTCCCGGAACGAGATCTATAGAGAATTCGACTTCTCTATCCAGTAGTAAACCAGGTAATTATTCTAGGAATACATCAGAAAATTCACATACAACTGGTACTGATTGAATCTTTGACTTAAGGCACTTTAGTATCCAACACATTTGCAAGGTCTGCATCATAACCCTTTCAGACGTATTTCTGTTCCGTTATTGCTGAAATCACATTAGGTAATCCATCCAGTTTACCAGATTCATCACAAAGCAATTCATCATTCTCACATTTCAATAAAATATATATTTGTTTACAATTCAACACTACATCATATCGAGTTAACCAATCCATTCCTAAGATCACGTTAAATTCATCAAATGGCAATAACATGAAGTTAGCCGAAAAGCAAATACCTTTTACCATCAACGGATAGTTTTTACAGACTTTATCCACCATAACACACTAGCTTAGGGGGTTTGAAACTTTATGTAACATCCTGAATTAGTGGGCCTGTGCATTTTGTGTGATGTATGCTTAATATGTTAATTTGAGGATTAGGGGTCCAGATTGGGCTCAAGGATTGGGCCGAGGCTTTGATTAAATTCATGTGTAGACATTCTAGTGCTTTAAAGATAGTCTCTATAGTTTAAATATCAAGGTGGGCTTGTGGCCCAAAGCAAGGGGCGCAGCAAGGGGGAAGCTATGAGTGGCGTCAGTGGCAAGGGAGGAGGCCCAAGTTGGCCGCATGGGGCCCAAGTAGTGGGCCAAATTTGACACATAAAAGGGAGCAAGGAGGGACAGCAACAAGGCTAAAATTTAGGGATTTTTAATGTTTCATTTATGAGGATAATAAGCAGATAAAGGGGGGAAGAAGTGGTGTGACGCAGGACTCTTTTTGATGTGAGTTTGATAAAGATAAGGAGTTTGATAAAGATAAGGGAAAAGATGAGAGGCTATCCAGGAGGCTAGAGGTGGCCGAAATTTGGACGGTGTGTGAAAAAGGGGGGACGGCTAGATAGGGTTAGTAGATGCCGAAATTCTGCTAGTTTTTCTGAAAGTTTTCTCTCAGTTTTCTCTACTGCCGAAATCTTTTTCCATTCTTTTTCTTCCTAGCCGAAATCTCTAAGCCTCTTTCTGGTTTTCTTTTCTTCTTCTCTTTTTCTACCAGAAACCGAAACTCCTCACTCAGTTCTTCTAAAAGCCGAAAACGCATCAACCTTCCTTTGTTCATTCTTTTTCGGGATTTTCTTAAAAGCTGAAATTCCTAGATCTCTTCTCTTGTGGTTGCCGAATCTTCCTGCACGGGGTAGCTGAAACCTTTTGAAGAGGTAAGTGTCGGTTATGTTATTCGTTCAATCTTTTCCAACTTTTGGAGACCATAGCCGAATGGCTACATGGTGGATTGATCTTATGTTTTCTTTCATGGGCGGCATTCCGGGATTTGAAGGGGATATAATCGCATAGGTTTCTATCGGTAGCACTCGGATCATCCTACTTCCGAGATTCAATTGATTTAGGTAAGGAGATTGATTCAGTTAATATGTAAATTTAGGCAGGTTATAACCCCTTGACCGATTGTAGGGGAAGCCTTATCTTCGCGTTCTTTCGATTTTTGAGCAAAGTTGTAGACAAAGGGCAGTAGATCCGATTAGCAAGGGTATCGACATAGAGAGTAGTACCACGTGTTATCAGGTGTGTAACTTCTCACACCATTTAGATTGTCTGTTAGTATGTGTATATAAATCTGTTTATATTCTGTTAAATGCCGAAATCCCGACATAACGGTTGAAAACCCGATAAGGGTAAAGGCGATTCACCAGGTTAGTGATTTCTATCATTCATAAGTGAATGTTTCTGTTGAGATGATATGTTTTATATGTATGTTGATTTCTATGTATGCACGGGGTTGGGTGATTAATGAAAGGGGAAGTGTTCTGTTGTAGTGGCCCTGCCACGATCTGTTGTAGTGGCTCTGCCACGATCTGTTCTGGTGACTATGTCACAACTCTGACGATGAGCAGCTAACTGCAGCATGACTGCCATCGATGGTGTGTAGCGGTGTGGGTTGATTGTAGAAATCCCCAACGGTGTGATTGGCAGGTAAGGGTGGTGTGTAGCGGATGGAAACCTAGGATTGGGTTGGGCTTTGCATAAATTTCTATCATATGGTATTCGGTTATTCTGATCTGTGGGGCTAAGGCCCAATCTGATGGTGCACGAGGGTTGCACATTGAGTCTCGTGACTCACCTCGTTGTTTAACATTTTTCACGTAGCACTTAGTGCATCAGACCGGGCTGAAAGGGAGCGCAAGGTGGCCATGCAGGAGTTTATTTGATTTAGAAGAAGGGCTTTGCTAAAATCTTTTATTCTTAATATTTTTAGTTAACTTGGTTTATTATTTCATTGTAATAAGGCCATGGGCCATTAGCTTTATATTTCCGGTTTTGGGCTTTACTTTCAGACACTTGAATTATCCGATAAAATTAGAACTAAGGCATGTACTAAATTTCGGTTTTAAATTCATAAAGGCATCATATAGAATTTATATCTTATATAAATTATCAAATTATTAAGTTTTCCGGTATAAATGTTTAAACTCGACAAATGTTTTTCCAAAAATGTGACATGTTTTACTAAATCTTCTTAGTGACATGCCAGATCCAGTCGTGGTGTTTGGGCCGGGTTTGGGGTGTTACACTTTAACCACAAATTTAGTGAATTCAACAGGTAAATTTTTAACAGTTACTAAGTTCGTGCATATGTATGAATGTGTGGAACCAGGATCAATCAGTGCAGTAATATCAGTATCAAGTAGAGAAAATGTACTAGTAATGATGTCTTGTGCAGAGGCATCTTCTCGAGCACGAATAGCATAGGTCCTTGAAGGTGCTTGTGCTTCAAATCTAACTGATGTATCCTTGGTAGTACCTCGACTACCACTAACATTACCGGGGTGATTGGGTGGTTTGCTTCTCGCAACAGGATTACTTAGCTTTGGAGCTGGTTCTATTTCTTTTTCTACTCTTTTGGGACAATCCTTGAGAAAATGGTCAAGTGAACCACATCTGAAACAAGCTCCACTTCTAGACCGACATTCCCTATGATGAAATTTGTTACAGTGTTTACATTTCGATTTGGGATTACCAACACTACCCACACTGGTTAAAGACGGAGATGAAGACCTCGGGTTAGAACGTTGAGAGCCCCGCTCTCTTCCAAAATACCTCCTAGAGGTACTAACACGATCATAATACTTCTTTAATTTATTAGAATCAAATGATTGTGACTTACTCATAGTTGTTTTTTCCTAAAACCCGAGCCTCTCTTTCAGCTTGCTTCTTTTCCTTACTCAGTTCCTCAACTTTTTGGGCTCGACCGGCTAACATCGCAAATTCCCTTATTTCAAGGATTCCAATCAACAATTTGATATCCTCATTTAAAACCTCTTCAAAGCGTTTGCACATCTCAGCCTCAAACTAGACCCATTCTCGGGCATATTTACTTAGCTGAACAAATTCCCGTTCATATTCGGATACAGTCATGTTTCCTTGTTTAAGCTCAAGAAACTCTTTCTTTTTCTGATCCATAACCACTGGCTCACACACTTCTTTCAGAATTCAGCTTGGAAGAATTCCCATGTGATACTCTCCCTCGGTACTATCGAAGTTATGGTGTTCCACCAATGATAAGCTATATCCTTTAGCAAAGAGACTGCAGATTTCCGATATTCAGCAGGAGTACTGTAACACCCCAAACCCGGCCCAAACATTACGGCCGAATTCGGTATGTCACAGAGGAAAAGTTTTGAAAACCATTTATTTTGCCGATTTAGTTTCTGAGAAAACATTTATTTTTGATAAAGTATTGTCTTGTTTAAGTTTGATTGAGGTGCATAAAGAAAACATCATTTAGCTTTGTTGTTAAAGTTTCATTAGGGTACCCGATGGCACAAGAAAACATTTACGTTAAGTTCAAGAAAATTTGTGTAATCATTTTAAAATCATTGAGCAGTTAAAACTACTCATCCAAAACATGTAAAATAATCAAATGAAATATTAGGAGGCCTTATTAAATTTTGAACAATAAAAACCGAAAATAAGGTGAACATAACTCAAGCTTATTTAAACCAAAATTCCACTGCATGGCCACCTCGAGTCCATCCGGCTCCTTACCCGCAAGCTACAAGTCACCTAAAAATGTTAAAGGAAAAAGGTGAGTCATCAAGACCCAATGTGTAACCCTTTTTCCCGGTTTAATATAACATCATACACAAATCATAATTAATTTAATATGCACAAGTTTAATATGCACCCAACCTAGCCATCCAAACGCCTTTCTCTACCCCGTGTGGTACCAAACCACTGGTGGTGCCAAACCATTGGTGACTTAAAGTCACAAATCAAGTGATGGGGCCAACCCATCGTTGATACCAAATCACTGGCGTCAATCCCATAATGTCATCTGTGGGGCCAACCCACTGTGGTGCTAAGCCACGGGGACGAGACGCTATGAGGTACCAAACCTCTGGAGGTGCCAAACCTCTGGTGACCGTAGTCACGAAATGTGGTACCAAACCACTGGTGTCCGTCGACACGAATATCACTTCCCCCTCCTCTCATCAACCCACATCAATCAATGATACGCATATAATAGAAATCATGCCACATGTTATAAGCCACATATACCAAATATGTCATGCTTCCCAAAAGCATCATAACAACAAGGACTTACCTGAATCCTTGCTTATACCATGATGGTATTAAATCCAAATCTACACAAATCAGATTCAGCATACACGAACACTTAGCACATTAAATAGTTACAAAGTGTGTATGTACACACTTGTCACCAACGATCATTCTAAATCCTGAAGAAACCAAATCGACCACACAAGATTCCCTTGCCCTAAACGCCTTTGAATGCTAGCTACCACACACCAAGTGTTTTTGCTTCCCAAGGTCGACTGCCAGAGAATAGGGCTTAGATCGCTTGTTCCAAATATCCCAAAGACCCTACAACAAATCGGTTCAAAAACAGGTGATTATAACCCTTGCTAACAAGTGCCGGGATTGGCTCCTACTCCTTTAGAAGTCGACAAGAACAACAGAAACAACGAAAAAGGCATCGGCCTTGGACACTCATCTTAAAACCAATTGGAGAAAAAGATAGAAGAGGCACCTTTGCTTGAGATTCGCCCAACACTAGCCAAGAAGGGAGAAAAGAATTCAGCACACCCCAAAGGAGTATATTCGGCTATTATGGAAGAAAGAAAATAATGGGAAGGGAGATAGAGTTTCGGCACACATACCTTCTGCTATGACCAATTGGGAAACACTAAAAAGGGATCACCCCTGCTTTGATATTCGGCCAAGACTTCACCAAAATAGGGAGGAGGGGATTCGGCAAAGAAGAGAGTAGAGGAGAGTTTCGGTTCCAAGCACAAGGAAGAAAAGAGAAGGTAACAATGGTGATTTCGGTATCTTTAGAAAAGAAGAAAAGAGGAAAAAGAGATGGAAGATGAGAGAGTAGGGAATTTCGGCTATTGCAAAAGGAAAAAGAAAAGGAATCAAATGAAGAAATTCGGCACTCTCCCCCTATACTCAGCCCACCTTGCCGTCCACTCCTATTACAAGGAGTTCAAAAATTCGGCAACTCCTTGCAACACTCTTGGCCAACCATTTGAATTAATTCAAAATAATTTGAATAATTCAAATGCCTAAACTTTCTCTGGCCAACTATAAAAGATTAATCAAATAATAATCCAATTTAATCCTAATAATATCCTTATTATCCCTTATTATCTTAAAGAGTTTAAAAAGAGAAATTCTCTTCCCCTATTGCCGTCCAAACTAAAGAGCAAAAAGGGGATTTCCGCGACTCGAACACTGGCTCCCCTTGCTCCCCTTGTGGCGTCAACTCTAGCACCCAAGTGGCCTCCCTTTTGCCACTTTTCCAAATCCTTATTAGTGTCAAAAGTTCCCTCTTTTAACCTTGTAACCCCTACTTACTAAGGCTCCCTACCTTTAAAGCTTCCAAAAATATTTTTCTACTATTCCGAGCCTACTCAAGACCCCTAATTAAGTCTTATTACACCACAACAACAACACAACAATCCAATCACAAGCAAAAATAATTTAATCACAAATAACCCCGATTTTAGGATGTTACAGTTCTACCCCCTTAAAAATAATTTCGGCCTCGAAATTACCTGATTAGAAGAGGTGGGGTATTGCTGCCGCATCACATCCTCGGGTTCCCACGTAGCTTCCCCTGCACCATGGTTTCGCCATAGCACTTTCACCAAAGGCACTGACTTCCTACGTAGAACTTTGACATCTCGATCTAAGATCCGAACTGGTTCTTCCTCGAAAGATAAGTCCGAGTTAACCTCAAGCTCTGCCACTGGCACAACGTGTGATGGATCTGACCGATACCGCCTAAGCATTGACACATGACAGACGCCATGAATCTGACTCAACTCTGCCGGCAACTCGAGCTGATAAGCTATCGGTCCCACTCGCTTCAACACTGTATATGGGCCGATGAACCTTGGGCTTAGCTTCCCTTTTTGCCCAAATCTCAATACCTTTTTCCAAGGCGACACCTTCAGAAAAACTTTATCTCCTACTGCATATTCCATTTCCTTACGCTTAAGATCAGCATAAGACTTCTGTCTATCTGACGCTTCCTTAAGACGAGCCCGAATCACCTTAACTTTATCTTCAGTTTCTGTTACCAACTCTGGACCTAAAATTTGTCGTTCACCCAACTCCGTCCAACATGTAGGAGTACGGCATTTCCGTCCATACAGTGCTTAGTATGGTGCCATTTGGGTGCTCGCTTGATAACTATTGTTGTAGGCGAACTCAGCTAATGGTAAAAACTCCTCCCAACTACCACTGAAATCCAAAACGCAACCTCTCAGCATATCCTCTAAGATCTGTATAACCCTTTCCGATTGCCCGTCAGACTATGGATGGAATGCTGTACTGAAATCTAATCGTGTACCCAAAGCCTGATGCAACGCTTTCCAGAACCTTGACGTGAACCTCGGATCCCTATCCGAGATAATTGATACTGGCACACCATGCAATCTTACTATCTCAGCCACATACAATTTTGCTAGCCTCTGAAGGGGATAATCCACTCTCACCGGTATGAAATGGGCGGATTTAGTTAGTCGATCCACAATTACCCAAACTGAGTCCTTTTTACTAGGAGTGAGGGGTAGCCCACTGACGAAATCCATAGTGATCCTCTCCCATTTCCACTGAGGAATCTTTATTGGTTGAAGTAACCCTGATGGCAACTGGTTGAAGTAACACCTTCCCACAAATTCAGTTATCTCACGCTTCAACCCAGGCCACCAGAACTGTTTCCGCAAATCTCCATACATCTTGCTTCCTCCAGGATGCATAGCGTATGGGCTGCTATGTGCATCTTGAAGAATTCTTTGCCTCAATTCCACATCCTTCGGCATACAAGCTCACCCTTGAAAACATAATACTCCATCACTGGACAAACTGTACCCTTCCAAACCATCATCTTGAACTTGCAACCTCCGAGCATTCAAACTATCATCTACCAATTGTTTTTCCCTAATCTCCTCGATCCAAGTCGGCTTAACTTGAAGTTCTGCCAAAAGACTTCCATCTTCGTAAAGACTGAGGTGAGCAAACATCGCCCTTAAGTCCGCTACAACCTTCCGGCTCAACGCGTCAGCTACCACGTTAGCCTTACCCGGATGGTACTCAATTGAACAGTCGTAATCCTTTAACAGCTCAATCCATCGGTGCTGCCTCAAGTTCAAATCCTTCTGAGTCAATAGATACCTCAAACTTTTGTGATCCATGTAGACTATCGACTTCTCCCCATACAAGTAATGCCTCCATATTTTCAAAGCGAAGACTACTGCCGCTAACTCCAAGTCGTGAGTCGGATAGTTAACCTCATGCGGTCTTAGCTGACGGGATGCATAGGCCACTACCTTCCCTTCCTGCATTAGCACACACCCCAAACCAGTATGGGATGCATCACAATAAACCGTGAATAACTTCCCTGCCTCAGGCTGTACCAGAACCGGAGCTTCCGTCAGAATCTTCCTTAGCTTGTCAAAACTTGCTGTTTCTCTGTCCATACAAATGGAACTCCTTTTCTTAATAACTTAGTCAACGGCGCTGCGATTAAGGAGAACCCTTCCATAAACCTTCGATAGTACCCTGCCAGACCCAGAAAGCTTTGAATTTCTGCCACCGTCCTAGGTGGTTTCCAATCTAACACCGCTTCGATCTTGCGAAGATCCACTCTAATCCCTTCAGCTGACACCACGTGACCTAAGAAAGCCACCTCACCAAGCCAAAATTCGCACTTACTGAATTTGGCGAATAACTGCTTTTCCCTCAAAACTTGTAAAACTATATGCAAATGCATATCATGCTCCTCCTCCGTCTTCGAATAAACCAATATGTCGTCTATAAACACCATGACAAATTGATCTAGGTACTGCTGAAACACCCTATTCATTAAGTCCATGAATGCTGCAGGTGCGTTGGTCAACCCAAATGGCATCACCAAAAACTCGTAATGCCCATACCGAGTTCGAAATGCCGTCTTGTGAACATCAACCTCCTTCACCTTAAGTTGATGATAACCCGACCTAAGATCTATCTTCGAGAACACCGATGCACCCTTCAGTTGGTCAAACAAGTCATCAATCCGAGGCAACAGATACTTGTTTTTGATCGTTAACTTGTTTAGCTGACGGTAGTCGATACACATCCGCATTGATCCGTCCTTCTTCTTGACAAACAACACAGGTGCTCCCCACGGAGATATACTTGGTCGGATAAATCCTCGATCCAAGAGTTCCTGAATTTGAGCCTTCAGCTCCACCAATTCCTTTGGTGCCATTCGGTAGGGTGCTATAGACACAGGTGCCGTTCCGGGTAATAAGTCTATACCGAACTCAACTTCCCGATCTGGAGGCAGACCCAGAAGTTCTTCTGGAAACACATCAGCGAATTCCCTTACTGTTCGGACCTTCTCAACTGCTGACTCCTTAGCCTCCAAGGCACATATATGAACCACATAGGCTTCACAACCCTTCCTGACCATCTTCTCTGCCTTCAACGCAGACACTACATTGGATAGATAATCCCTTCTGTTACCTATCATGACCACTTCCTCACCTTCAGCCATCTTAAGAACCATGCGCTTAGCATCGCAATCCAACCTTGCCTGATACTTAACCAACCAGTCCATTCCAAGGATCAAATCGAACTCCCCAAACGGTAGTTCCATCAGATCAGCCATAAACACGACCCCTTGGAGTTCTAGGGGTACATCTCTATATAGCTTGTTAACAACTACAGAGTGACCTAGAGGGCTAATTACAGTCATCTCCTAGAAGCAGTCTCAAAGTCTAGGTTCATAGTCTTTACCACACTACTAGCAACGTATGAATGCGTCGAACCCACATCAATTAATGCAACATATGGAAGACCAAAAATTAGGAACGTACCGGTTATGACGTCCGGTGCGTCACCCTCCTCGCGACGCCTCGCTACATAGACTAAACCAGACTGCCTTGCTTCTGTGTTGCCTGCACCTCTTCCTGGAATTTCGCAACCTCGATTAGAACTATTGCCTCCTCTACTATTACCACGACCCCTCTGTGGTGGTCCTACATTTCTAGCCTGAGCACGGTTCTGACCCTCTGGCTGATTCTTGGCTAACTTCCGAGGACAATCCCTTACACGGTGATCCAAAGATCCACATTCAAAGCAACCCCTCTAACCGGTCCAACATCCTCCCCAATGTGATTTCCCACAGCGGTTACGCTGAGCCGGTCTCTGATTAGTAACCATGGGCTTTCCTACCTGATTTGGCCCACTCTGCCTAGCCCGTTTCTGTGCATTACTACCCGATCCAGATGGCCCAAATCCTCTTTTCTGCTTGTTCCTATCATAGCTCTGTCTCACTGACTCCTTGACCCCTTCGGCTACCTTAGCCTTTTCCACCAGTACAGCAAACTCACGCTCCTGCTGTGGAGCAATCAGCAACCTTAAATCATCCCTAAGTCCGTCTTCAAAGCGGACACAACGATCATGCTCAGTTGACACAATTCCCTTAGCATAGCGGCTCAGCCTTAAGAATTCTGCTTCATACTCCGATACTGACTTATTTCCTTGTACTAATCCCAGAAAAGCTTTCCTCTGCGCATCAGTGTAGCTGGTGCCCACATACTTCTTCTGATAAGCAGCTTTGAAGTACTCCCAAGTAAGGTCATCTGTCGTAGCACCATCCCGAACCGTGAGCCACCACTGATATGACTCATCCTTTAGAAGCGACACCACTCCTTTCAGCTTCTCCTCACTCGTCAGGTCGAGATCATCCTTAACCCTTCCCGTCGATTCCAACCAGTATTCCGCCGCACTGGGTGCCACACCCGATACACCCCGGAACACCTCAGCTCCGTTAGCTCGAAGTCTTTCAGGTACCGACTTTCGAGCTCCTCCACCTCCACCAATTCTAGCTACCCTTTCCAGAACCCGCAGCATCGCTTGAGACATTGCGTCATCACCCGTCTGATCCTGCCCCTCGGCTCCAAAAGTTGGGGGTGGTGGTGGCAGTGGTATCTCGTTCTCAGATCCCTGACCCGACTCTACGGGTTCTGACACGGTCATCCTGCCCCTACCACGTCCACGACAGCCACGTCCTCTAGTTCTCATTTCTAACTACGGCGCTTTAATCTGATTAAGAAATTTTTATGGATTAGTAACTGTTTCACTTGATTACTCGCGAAGAAATTTTATGAAAAGAATTTAATAGAGATTCTTTCAAGCAATCAAGTTTTAAGTCCTCTATCCTAATTCACACAGAAAAGCACATCCATACCCTAATACCTTTCATACCTATTTACTCTTCGGGCATTTCTGTCCGTTCCTACCCCAAGGGTATTTCCGTCATTTTCCTACAGGGTATTTTTATAATAAACTGAAGAAATTTTGCAAACTTCAGTAAATCAAGACATTTTGTAATTTCTAGAACTGAAGAGTATTTTCGAAAAATTCTCAATCTGAAGGTATGGCAGAATTTTGAAAACCAGGGGTATTTTGGTAATTTTGTCAATCAGGGGTAATTTTGTAAATTTCCAAAGTCAGGATATTATTTTGAAATACATAATTTCGGATATTTTTACAAGGTATGAGAATTTTATTAAAATCGAGGTGATACGGTAATTTTTAGAAACCAAGGGCATTTTCATAATTTTTCCACTAGGGGCATTTTGGTAATTTTGCAAGTCGAAAATATTTTGAAAGTTTCCCAGAAATAAATTTTTGCTACTACTTAAAAGAGTACTTTAATGATTTTAAAACTAGAGTTTTCATGAAAACATGGCTAATCCCTTTCGGGTTTTATTTAGTGTGTTTAGCCTATGACCGAGTCCTCTTGGTTAGGGTGAACCGAAGCTACGCACCAGGTAGGATTCCTGCAAAGAGGAGGTGAGTCACGAGGACTGCTTAAATACCAAGCTCTTCCGGATCCAATCCTAGACATGCGCACCAAGGTTACCACACCCTAACTCGGCGACTTGGTCACAGGTTGGTTTAATTAGGCACTTAGAATCTTATGTCTTTTGTTGGGGTAAACTAGTCCTAGTGTTCATCCACTTATCATACTAACTACGTTCCAAACCTACCCTTCTACAAATAATAATCCATACAGAAGTTAGAGGTACTTACCTGGGCGGATCGGTGCCGGAGACTCGGTGCCATGCTTGTTCAAAACCAAAATATTTCAAAAAGGCCTACCAAAAACATTTTGGGCCTTAGGCCCCCACAGCCGAGCTTTGAACTGGGCTCTGATACCAATTTTGTAACACCCCAAACCCGGCCCAAACATTACGGCCGAATTCGGTATGTCACAGAGGAAAAGTTTTGAAAACCATTTATTTTGCCGATTTAGTTTCTGAGAAAACATTTATTTTTGATAAAGTATTGTCTTGTTTAAGTTTGATTGAGGTGCATAAAGAAAACATCATTTAGCTTTGTTGTTAAAGTTTCATTAGGGTACCCGATGGCACAAGAAAACATTTACGTTAAGTTCAAGAAAATTTGTGTAATCATTTTAAAATCATTGAGCAGTTAAAACTATTCATCCAAAACATGTAAAATAATCAAACGAAATATTAGGAGGCCTTATTACATTTTGAACAATAAAAACCGAAAATAAGGTGAACATAACTCAAGCTTATTTAAACCAAAATTCCACTGCATGGCCACCTCGAGTCCATCCGGCTCCTTATCTGCAAGCTACGAGTCACCTGAAAATGTTAAAGGAAAAAGGTGAGTCATCAAGACCCAATGTGTAACCCTTTTTCCCGGTTTAATGTAACATCATACACAAATCATAATTAATTTAATATGCACAAGTTTAATATGCACCCAACCTAGCCATCCAAACGCCTTTCTCTACCCCGTGTGGTACCAAACCACTGGTGGTGCCAAACCACTGGTGACTTAAAGTCACAATATCCATCAATACTGTGGTGCCAAACCACTGGTGACTTAAAGTCACAAATCAAGTGATGGGGCCAACCCATCGTGTGATACCAAATCACTGGCGTCAATCCTATAATGTCATCTGTGGGGCCAACCCACTGTGGTGCTAAGCCACGGGGACGAGACGCTATGAGGTACCAAACCTCTGGAGGTGCCAAACCTCTGGTGACCGTAGTCACGAAATGTGGTACCAAACCACTGGTGTCCGTCGACACGAATATCACTTCCCCCTCCTCTCATCAACCCACATCAATCAATGATACGCATATAATAGAAATCATGCAAACATGCTTATTATCTAACAACATATACTGAATTTATCATCAGCCACATGTTATAAGCCACATATACCAAATATGTCATGCTTCCCAAAAGCATCATAACAACAAGGACTTACCTGAATCCTTGCTTATACCATGATGGTATTAAATCCAAATCTACACAAATCAGATTCAGCATACACGAACACTTAGCACATTAAATAGTTACAAAGTGTGTATGTACACACCTGTCACCAACGATCGTTCTAAATCATGGAGAAACCAAATCGACCACACAAGATTCCCTTGCCCTAAACGCCTTTGAATGCTAGCTACCACACACCAAGTGTTTCTGCTTCCCAAGGTCGACTGCCAGAGAATAGGGCTTAGATCGCTTGTTCCAAATATCCCGAAGACCCTACAACAAATTGGTTCAAAAACAGGTGATTATCACCCTTGCTAACAGTGACGGTATTGGCTCTTATGGAAGAAAGAAAATAATGGGAAGGGAGATAGAGTTTCGGCACACATACCTTCTGCTATGACCGATTGGGAAACACTAAAAAGGGATCACCCCTGCTTTGATATTCGGCCAAGACTTCACCAAAATAGGGAGGAGGGGATTCGGCAAAGAAGAGAGTAGAGGAGAGTTTCGGTTCCAAGCACAAGGAAGAAAAGAGAAGGTAACAATGGTGATTTTGGTATCTTTAGAAAAGAAGAAAATAGGAAAAAGAGATGGAAGATGAGAGAGTAGGGAATTTCGGCTATTGCAAAAGGAAAAAGAAAAGGAATCAAATGAAGAAATTCGGCACTCTCCCCCCTATACTCAGCCCACCTTGCCGTCCACTCCTATCACAAGGAGTTCAAAAATTCGGTAACTCCTTGCAACACTCTTGGCCAACCATTTGAATTAATTCAAAATAATTTGAATAATTCAAATGCCTAAATTTTCTCTGGCCAACTATAAAAGATTAATCAAATAATAATCCAATTTAATCCTAATAATATCCTTATTATCCCTTATTATCTTAAAGAGTTTAAAAAGAGAAATTCTCTTCCCCTATTGCCATCCAAACTAAAGAGCAAAAAGGGGATTTCCGCGACTCGAACACTGGCTCCCCTTGCTCCCCTTGTGGCGTCAACTCTAGCACCCAAGTGGCCTCCCTTTTGCCACTTTTCCAAATCCTTATTAATGTCAAAAGTTCCCTCTTTTAACCTTGTAACCCCTACTTACTAAGGCTCCCTACCTTTAAAGCTTCCAAAAATATTTTTCTACTATTCTGAGCCTACTCAAGACCCCTAAATAAGTCTTATTACACCACAACAACAACACAACAATCCAATCACAAGCAAAAATAATTTAATCACAAATAACCCCGATTTTAGGATGTTACAAGTACATGATAATTCATAAAAAACTCGGATAGTATTTTCTAGCCAAAACTCAATCTTTTCTGGATCATCATCTGCGGTAGCTGTAAATTCTTTCGCCCCATGTTTGCAGATTTTATTTATCGGAGGCTTACCGATTCTAACAAGTTCAGCACCCTATGGTACCTCAAGAATTGGTTGGGGAGGAGGTGGGGGAGGTTGTGGTACAACAGGGTTTGTTCTCAGGTACTGTGTAAACCATTCATTCATCATTTGAAAGAAGGCTTGTTTTGCATCCTCACTTCAGCCCTCAGATGCAAGCCTTTCACTACCAGGCGTAGACGCAACTCTTGGTACTAAAGCTGAAGCATTGCTCTCAGCTTCCTCGGATTCTGCTCTAGTTCGGTTTTAACAACGAATTTAAGTAAAAAGGTGATAAATTACATAGGAAAATCTTATATATTTTATTGTTTATATGTGGTAATTTAATTTAATTCGAATTTGGTGCAGGTTTCACACGGCCAAGACACACGGCTTAACTACATGCCCGTGCGCAAGACACGGCCCTGTCATGGCTGGAATGTGGCCGTGTGGGCCACACGGGCTAAATTAGACTGGGTGTGTGGGCCCACACGGTTGTGTCACACGAGCGTGTGAACTTTGGGCCAAGCCGTGTGATCCACACGGGCAAGGCCAATCTGGGCATGTGGGCTCATATGGGCAGGCCACACGAGTGTGTGGGCCCATTATACTAAAATTATTCGTAGGGTCAAACGAGTCATCCTAATCGATTGTGGACCTACTGTAGGGTCAGTAAAGGCTTACTAAACACTAAAACTATGTGTTCTGTTAGTCTGATGTACTGTTATTAGCATGCCTATGTCTGTTATCTGTTATCTGTTTTGGAATGCATGTTAAGCATGATTTATCTTTTAAGTTTGTATGCATGTTCTGCTATTGCGATTGGGGTGGGATGATGCTTATTGGAGGAAGTGTTCTGACAGGTTTTTGTGCCTATTATCTGGCAGCATGGCTGCATTATAACCGTTATGTGTCGCATCGGTACAGTGTGGTGTGTAGGGCTGGGTGGGTGTTTTAAACCCCACATGGTGTGTAAGGATGGACGAAGATGGTGTATAGAGGATAGGGGTAGGATTCTAATTTCTGATTTGTATATCTGTAACTGTGTCTGCATTTGAAATGGGCTCAGGCCCAATTCTGTATCTGTATCTGATATGTGCCCAGGCTCAAATATGAATCTGTATGATTTGTGATATGCTGTATGTGTTCATGCTTAATTCTGTTGGGTTATACACTGAGTTTACGTAAACTCACCTCTTTCTGTTTGTCTGTACAGGTAACCCACAGTCTTAGACGGATCGGTGCAGCGGAGGACTTGACGGTGAGCACCTATTTTTACGATTTTATTTTGCTTTATGGTTACTAAGTTTTGGCATTGAGGTTGTATTTTCTAGGACTCTAGACTCTTTTAAACTGTTTGGCTTGGTTTTGGGTTTTTGGTTTTATTTACCTATAACTATGACAATTTTCTAAACACAACAATTTTTTTTAAGCTTTTGCTAAATGACACGTTTTATCTCTAAATGACCAAATGAAAGAGAGCTTTGAAATTATTAAGAAAGATAAAGGCTAATGAACTGGAAAAATTTTAACTTAACGACAACAGTTTTACAACCCATCACATGTGACACCTCTGGATTCGGGCATAACGTCTAGGCCAGGTTTGGGGTGTTACAAAAATATTTAAAAATTGACCCAAGTATCTATACCATCGTCCTATATATCAACACTTGGTTTGCAATTTTCATTATTGGATCTCCAAATCGATGTTTTAAGGTTGTTTGAACTTGGTTTTTGTTTATGTTGTTGGATGCTTAGAATTCATGTGTGAAAATGAAGTATTTGAATGATAGATCAATCATTGTCACTTTGGCGACTAATGCAATGCTCTTTGTTCGATCAGGCCTCCAGATTAGGTAAAGAATGTTATATGATTACAATTTTCAGTCCCATACTATATTTAGAATGTAGTCTTAAATTTGACTGTAAAGATTTTCAATGTAACCTTATACAATATTTTTTCAGTAACCTAGAAAATACAATTCATATCTATTAATAGCAATATAAAAAACCTTGGCAAATGGAATGCATTGTTAATTTAAGGCAAACATATACGACATAGAAAATAACACAAAAATACAAATATGTATTTTTAGTTAAGAATACTAACCCCAAAACATAGATATATATATATATATGTGTGTGTGTGAAAAGCAAAACTTACTTCAAGCAAAGCATAAAATGCCAACTTTACTATTTCTTGCTCAAAAGTTTCTTTATATTTTTTTTCTCTAGAAACTCCCTCGTTGAGTTTGAGTTTCTCCTCGTTGCATTAGCCTTCCAAGCCGAAAATGTCCTCGATCGAACAATTTAGTATAGAAAAGGAATATAAATGTATGGATCAAAATCAATGATTAAGATGGAAAGACTAAAATGTCTCACACCACCAATTTTCTTATACTTGTGCTACAAGCTAGTAATGTACTGTATTATGTAATAAAAATAATAGGATTCTCAATTGTGAGCATGACTTTGGCATTCAATTAAAGCCCTATTTATAGAGAAGTGAGCGTCTGGTTTTAAACACACGCAAGCTAGAACAATATGATCATCCAAAGACAATCTTTGAAGCACCCCTCGCTCGACCCGATTGTCGGGTCTGAGTTACGGGATGCTACAATCGCTGCCAGAGAAACTAATGAAAAAAAAAACACAATAAATAAATCAATCAAACAATCATTTATAACTTAAACACATTTATAATATGATTCACGA
The DNA here is from genome assembly GCA_005393395.2 of Gossypium australe. Classification (NCBI taxonomy): domain Eukaryota; kingdom Viridiplantae; phylum Streptophyta; class Magnoliopsida; order Malvales; family Malvaceae; genus Gossypium; species Gossypium australe. The sequence continues at coordinate 102,709,173 of CM016623.1, forward strand.
TTACATTTGAGCTTTAATCGAGCTTATGAAAGCTCTTTTAATGACCCAGACATTAAATAGGACCAAATTTGAAAGTTTTGAAAATCTAGACCCAACGTCCTGATGTCATTTCTTCACATCATGACGTTACAAACTCTTGGTTGTCGTTGTGACAAGGAAAGTTGAGGTCGGGATGAGAATTCTGTTTGGTGCAAAAATAGGTCATTTTGGTACCTATTCCATGCCAAGTCACAGCATTAGCACATTTGGTGCTTAATAACACATCTATACTTGCACAAAACATTACATAATGCTTAACAAAGACCTCACAACATCATTTCAATTCATTCTATCCAACATGTGTCCATTTGATCATCAAAATATACCAAATTGGCTTAATCAAGGCAACATAATCAACTGAGCATATAAACATTTAACACCATTACAGTTAGCACCTCATTTCGTGCATATCATGCCATTTTAGCTATCAAACACAAAGTCACATAGGTTACCAAACATGCATTCATATACATGAACATTATCATTGTAACACCCCTCAACCGTACTCACTGTCAGAATATGGTTACAGAGCATTACCGAACTTGCAACACTTTTAAACATACATTTCATACACCACTTATCAATTTAGATACAATTCAATTAAAATCAATCATAGTGTCCCATAAAACGAGCCTACGAGGATTTAAACATGCATTCAGATTGGTTTAGGACTAAATGTAACACCCCTAACCCATATTCGTCGCTGAATTATGGTTACGAGGCATTTTCAAAGAAAATGTAGTTTTCATAAATTCATATATTCACCTAGAACTTATCCACAAATGCACATATATATAGATATATATACAATTTACTAATTAACTATTTATCTTAAAAGATTAGTCATACTTGATATACAAATCATGTCTCACAGTTCAATCAAATTCATTTCAATTATATATCATTTTAGCAAGTCAATATACATGTCTTAAAGTCATATAATGTGTCGTAAGAAAATACATACATAAATCATGAGCATACTATTATAATGACGTATTCGAACCACGGATATGATGTTTATTAGTCATGTACAAATGAAATCCAAAGCCAAATATATTTGCTACTTAATTTCATGCATTACCGAATACATAACTCATGGGATTTATTTTTACATTTCACATTTAAGCAAAACATGTATATATTTAATAATTGACATTACACAACTAAACACATCATGCCTTTATGTCAAGACTAACCTATATATATATATATATATCTATCCATACATATATGTACACGATATGCACCTAGATTAAAACCGAATATACCCACATACAATTCATAATATCCATGTATCGTAATAATTATAAAATTTTAACTTGTACCTCGAACACTCACATGACATCCAAACATCATTGACCTATGAACAAAGCATAACTATGGTTCAATATAATCGAGTATACCTATGATTATTCATACCACATTACCCAAGTCAAATGTTCATTTCACAAGCATATATTTCCTTACCATATTCGATTTAAACCTTGATTGAATTTGGACAAGCATTAACGATATAAACCTACGATTATAACAATAGCATGAAAACATACTTAACAAAAGTTTAGCCATATTCGCATGGCTATTATATACATGAACAACAAGTTTTCATCAAAACAAGGTCAAAGTCCTTCCTATACATGCCTCCATCCGAAAATCAAAATAAAAGAGTACCAAAATAGATTGATAGTGTGGACGACTTTCTTCACGATCCTGATGAGCTTGTAGCCTGAACCTAATCTATAAAACAGAGATGAACATTTCACACAATTAAGCTTACTAGCTTAGTAAGTCCTAAACTCAAGATAATAATACATTTAAACACTTAAACAGTTAACTTATAACATTTCACATAAACATTTAAGTATAATGATTTATACAGGGCCGAATACTAATAGTTCATTAATCTAAGTAATTGTACTTCATTTCCAATAACCTGTATATCCTCGAAGCACAAAATAAGTATATTACAAGATTCACATGTTCCAACTCGTACAAATACAGCATTCATATCAACCATATCATCATGCTAAAATTTCTTTTACTCTTAGTATTTCAATTTGGAAATCGAATCTTCATAATAGTACATTCAAGCTCAAATTCAATCGTATAATATTCATGCACATTAATCTTAACCTCAAACGTACATAACACTTTTCTCATAGTATTAGCTCGACTCAAGTAACATTAAACATAACATACCTTACAACCTTACCTGAGCCGTTAACTAGATACTTTAGCTATGGTTTACCTTGAACAAAAATTCGGTTTCTCCTTTGTAAAACACATCACCGGCATCAAGCCTGCTAGGCGTCAAAGCCCGATAAGTAACACCGGCACAAGGCCTGCTAGGCTCAGAGCCTGAAATAAATCACCGGCACTAGGCCTGCTAGGCTTAAAGCCTGAAATAAATCACCGGCACTAGGCCTGCTAGGCTTAAAGCCCGAAACACATCAATGTGATCCATCATTCCACACACATTTCATATCTATATTACATATCCAATTCAACTAAACTTATTCACATTAAACAAATAAAATCATTACTTCATCGTACAATTCCACAATTCGCATTGATACACTTATTCATATCACATTATCAACTTATGAAATCAATCTAATATACATATATACATTCAGCTATGACATGATTATGTACTAAAATTTATCAAACATTATCATTTAATAAGTTCATAAATAATTCTTTAACATATTTCAGCTTAAGGACTTACCTCGGTTGTCGATAGACCGTGCAAATCGGCTATTCGAGAATCTTCGTCTTTTCCCGATCCAATTCCGCTTTTCTTTACTCTTGATCTAAGACACATTAAATTCAGCTCATTCAAGTACATTTCAGTTCAATTTAATCCCAAAACACATAAATGGGCAATTTACTATTTTACCCCTAATATTTCACAACTTTGCAATTTAGTCCTATTTGCATAACACACAAAATACACCAAATTAGCTAAGACTATACAAGGGCCGGATATTCCTAGGGACTTTATAAGCCCTCTCATTTCATTTATTTTTCAATTAAGTCCCTCTAAAATTTTATTTTTACAAATTAGTCCTATTTACTTAATTTCACTAAAACTTCCAATACAAAACATATCAATCTTTAACCTATCTTAAATTTCAAATCATCAAATATCATAAACCACATAAATTTATCAATGGCCAAACATCAATAATGCATAGATTTACAAATTAAGACATGGGTTATGTAATATCCCGGGATAGGGGTTATTTTGTTGTGGCTTTGGGTGCATGTGTCTGCTGTGCTGTGTTGTTGTTTGGGTGGTTTCGGGGCTTAGTTGTAAGTTAGAAGTAAGCTTGAGTAGGTAGGAAAATTTTAGTTTTAAGCTTTATGTGAGAGGAGCTGAAGGAGCTGGGGTTAATAGGTATTCTTTAGTGGTTTTTAGCACAAAAGGAGGAGCTGGTGGAGTGGCAAGGAGACGCCACTCTAGAGCTTGGAAGGTGGCGCCACTTGCAGGGGATGAGGTCCTGTGTTCAAGCTGCGGAGTGGCCATATTTTGCATTCTTTTTGATGGCATGGAGGGGAGGAGTTGTAGGCAGTTCAAACTCTGCCTAAGACCAAGTCAAGTGCTGAGGTGGTGGGAGGAGAGTGATTTGTGGATGTGGACTTGTTCAAAGTATTTTGAATGAGTGGTTGTGAGTGTATGTGGGAAGGGTGGCCGAATTTTAGGAGAGTTTGGGGGGTGGACGATTTGGTAGTGGGGGGAATGAGGTTTGCCGAAACGCACTTTTCATTTTGTGCATTTTCGGTCACATTGGGTAAAAGTAAGTTCTCCCTTTTTGACAAAAGTAAGCCTATTCTTTCTAAAGAATTTCTCTCATTTTTCTTCACTTTTTTTCAAAACCGAAAGACCAAACCCCTATAGCTTGCCGAATGTTGCTTGATTTCCTTGTGTTTTCTTTGTTAGCCGAATGTGCTTGAGCCTTCAAACTTCCATCTCTTTTTCACTTTGGCCGAACCTTTCCACCTCTGTGATTGTTGTTCATTTGTGTTGAGTCGAGTCTAACCCCTCTCTTCCTCTCATACTCTCTTTTTCTTCTTGAAACCTCCCTAGCCGAAACTTCATTCTCCAAAATACCTTCCTCCTTTTTCTTTCTTTTTCAAACCGTATATACCTTTCTCCTCTTTGTTCTACTTTTGTTTTTTAGCCGAATATCAACCCTTTTTCTCTCCATCTTTCCCTTGTGTTCTTTTCCCTTGTGTGAAGCCGAATCTCTCCCCTCTTCTAGTGGTTCTTGGCCGAATTTTGGCGTGGTGTGAATCTCTTCAAGCCTTGGTTTTAGTTTGGTTAAGAGGAAGGTAAGTATAGGGCTGAATGGCTATTTCTTTTCTCCTGTGTCTTTGTCGTTTTGATGTGGTTAAGAGCCGATGGTGGTGATGGGTGGAAGGAGTTAACCTTTTGGTGTTGAACCGATCTTATTGTAGGTCATCTGGATTTGGGTGCAATCGAGAGGAGCTTTCTTTCTCAGTTAAGCAATCGGTAGGTGGTGGTAAGAACGAGTTCTTTTAGTCGATTTCATTTAGTTTTCTTTAAGTCAAGTTATTAAAGGACTAACCGCTTCATTTTTGGGTGTGGCCGATTGGTGAAGAGAACCATTGTTGGTTTCGGATTTGGTAGGAAACCAAATCAAGTTTAAGGTAAGGATTAACAATGATCTCTTTGGTTTATTTTTGTCTTGGCCGAATAGTATGAGTTCTAATCCCTTGTTTGGCCGATTCTAGGAGCAAGGTGATCGAAGGATTTAGACCGGTTCTTTGGAACTAAGGCTTTCGCGTTAGCAGGTGGGTAAACCAACACACTGATTTCTTAGTAATATGTTAATAACCTGTTTGTGTAAAGTGAGACTATATGGTTGATGGATTTGGTACCCGACGGGGTATGTGCACGGATACGGGTAAGTCCGTTTCATTACGAGATTGGTAGTGATATATGTGATATCATGATATGTGATGTAAATACTACGAGATGCCATGTTGAGCATGTTAGCATGATTGCATGATTTATACCATTTGCATTAGTATGATACGTTATTGGGTGATTTGAGAGGAGGGAGAATATGATATCCGTGTCTTTGGGACACCAGAGGTTTGGCACCTCCAGTGGTTTGGCACCACAGATGACATTTTGTGACTTTGGGTCACCAGAGGTTTGGCACCTCAGCGTCTCGTCCCAGTGGCTTAGTACCACAGTGGGTTGGCCCCACAGTTGATTATACGGGATTGACGCCAGTGATTTGGTATCACACGATGGGTTGGCCCCATCATCCGATTCGTGACTACGGTCACCAGTGATTTGGTATCACACTGTGTCTTTGGGACACCAGAGGTTTGGCACCTCATTGCGACTCGTCCCTGTGGTTAACACCTCCGTGGGTTGGCCCCACTTGAGAGATACGGGATTGTCGCTAGTGATTTGGTATCACACGTGGGTTGGCCCCACAGTTGGTTATTTGTGACTTTAGGTCACCAGTGGTTTGGCACCACATTGATGGATATCGTGACTTTGGGTCACCAGTGGTTTGGCACCACCAGTGGTTTGGTTCCACACAGGGTAGAAAAGGTGTTACGGATGGTTAGGAACGGGTGCATTAATTGTATTGCTTTGTTATGATGTGTGTTAGCATGTTGTATTATCGGGAGGGGGATTTATGCACTGAGTCTTGCGACTCACCCACTCCTTTGACATTTCAGGTGACACTTAGACGCGGACATGGAGCCGGGATGGACTCGAGGTGCTCATGCCATGCTTAAATAAGGATTTGCTCAGACTTTTATAAAATTCGTACTTTAGTTTATTTATTACTATTTGGTTTTATTTTGGATTGTAAACGGCCTTTAAAATTATGTTTTGCTATGTTTATGCTTAAAGTTGATTTTTAATATGCCTTAACAAATTATTTGGGTTAAAATTTGCTAAAACTTGGAAAGACAACGATTTCAAAACTACAAAGCGATATGTTTTAAACTATACCATCGGGTATCACACTATGATTTGAGATAAAGGAAACTCAAACGTTTTTGTAACTTAAACTCGATTTTCTACTAAGTCAAAATGTTTTAGTAACAATAAGAAACAACTTGAACTTCTAAATGAGATAAACTTGTTTTAACTTCTTAATTGATTAAGTTTTTGAAATTTCTAAATTTTTAAACAAATCATCGGTTTTTAAACAATCACGCCCAAGATTTCTACAAGTACAAAACTTATCAAAATGTATTATCAAACTTTTAAACAGAAACCTACCTTCTCAAAATTACGATTTTCCTCGTAACATACCAGATTCGGTCGTGGTGTGTTGACCGGGTTTGGGGTGTTACAGGTTAGCTACGGTTCAAAGCAACGATCTCAAAAACGTAAAAATTAACAAAAACCGAAATCAAACTAACCTTGATTTTGTACTTCTAATTGCCGAAAATCAAAGGAACAAAAACCCTTTTTCTTTCTCCCATATTCGGCCAAAGAACAAAATGAGATGATAATGGCTTTCTTATTTTATTAATTATGAATATAATAGGTTATTTAACTATTTTACTAATATAACCTTTAAAATAAAATAAACTATTACATATATTAATGGCATATTAGTCAAAAGCCACCCACTAACTTATAAAATGGGATATTTACCCATTTAATACCTCAAATTATGAAGCCATCATCATTCTAACACTTTACACTAAAGAATGCAACTTTTACGCTTTACGCGATTTAGTCCTTTTAATCGAATTAAGCACTTAAACGATAAAATTTTCATACGAAACTTTCACTCACATCAATTCACATATGATAAACTCAAAACATAATATTAGAATATTTCTCGGACTCGAATTCGTGGTCCCGAAACCACCATACCGATTAGGGTCAAATTCGGTCTGTTACACTAAACCGATAACTCGAGAAGCTTTTCCACACGTAGAAAATTTTTCTCAAAACAGGGGACACACACCCATGTGACCAGGCCGTGTTTCTCACATGGCCATCAGACACACCCGTGTCGCAGGTCGTGTGAACATTCGAAATGGGAGCACATGGCTGTATCCCAGCCTGTGTCCTACCCCGTCTCCAAACAGGTAAGGTTACTGACTTGGATCACATGACCAACCACACGCCCGTATGTCTAGCCCGTGTGCCCTTCGAAGTGGCCACACACACCCGTGTGCCAGGCCGTATCAAACTTGTAGGGTATACTGACTTATGCAACACAGCCAAGTTACACGCCCGTGTGCTAGGTCATGTGCCAATTAGAGGGGTATACTGGCTTGTGCCACACGGCCGATCACATGCTCGTGTGTGAGACCATGTGGAGCATACTGACTTCATTTCAATTTCAACACCAGGGGACACATGGCCGTGTATCATGACCGTGTGTCACACAAGGCTGAGACACACGCCCGTGTCTTTACCCGTGTGGACAAAAATAGGCTATTTACCAAGCCATTTTGCCACCCAAATTGATACACTCTTTCACCTACACATATGGCACCAAAACAAAGCATAATAGGCAACCAAAAAAACCAATTTAGCCACAGTTAAGGCTAATTCATACCCTATCCTATACCCATAACAAACATGCTTATAACTCATGTTTTTCTCAATCAAAACATACCGAAACATATACATCAATCAACTAATTAAACCTTTACCAATCATACATTATTTTGTACCATTTCACAAACATGTTACCAATTCCTCAAATCATTAACTTACCATTCATGGTACTTGTTATCAACAACCATTTTAAAACTAAATAAGCACAAGACATAAACATATATATATGCACATGATTCAAACATACCAAATATACCAAAATTAAGCCATCACCCATGGCTATATACACAAACCAAAATATAAACATTTACAAGCCAATTCATTTGGCCAAAGTCATTACCAAAATATAACTAACATGACTCAAAGTCCCTATACATGCCATATGACCCAAAACATAGTTTTAAAAGTACCAAAGTGAAGGTTGTATAGTGTGATGATGACTCCAACGATCCTTGAATCCGAGCTAGCTTTGAATTCACTATAAAACACAGGAAAAGTAAACAAAGTAAGCTATAAAGCTTAGTAAGCTCGTATGAAGTAAAATTAACAATTTGTAGTACACAATTCATCAATTTGAACTAGTTAACATATAATTCATGATAACAAACAAACCTTCCTCATACTTACTCATATGCTTATATACAAATTCATAACTTATTCTATTTAAAGCTCATATTTTGCATGTTCATACTTGTACAAATTCATAACATGTTCATACCTTTTCGGAATATTGTCGAATACTCGATATCTTGCACACTTACTGCCAATACATAGTCGAAGCTATCTCGATCTCACACACTAAGTGCCATATATAGTCGAAGCTATTTATAATTACGCACTAAGTGCCATATATACCCGAAACTATCTCGAATCGCACACTAAGTGCCATATATATATCTAAATCATTGTCAAACATGACTATAATATCATATACACCATTTATGCAATATCAAAACATTTAAAGCATAATTGTAACAATGATTATTACATATGAACTTACCTCGAATGTGAAAAAGGCGAATCTAGTCGATTAGTTGATAACTTTATCTTTTCCTTGATCTAAATCCGTATTTCAATTTTCTTGATCTAAATATATAATCAAAATTAACTTATTTAATCATCTATTCATTCAATTTAGTCTAAAACACTCTTTAAAGCATATTTACACTTTTGTCCCTAAACTTTCACATTTTCACAAATCACAAATTCATGCAAATTTCACAACACCCATGCTTAGCTGAATTACTCTTATGCCGCTAGCAGCCCATAATTTTCATTTATTTCACATTCTAACCACAAAATTTTAACATTTCTCAATTTAATCCCTATTTTGCATTTTCACTAAAAATAACTTAACAAAACTTGTAATACTCATAACAAATATTCATAATCTATCATCAACCATCAAAACTCATACATATTCATCAATGGCATCATTCAAAATCTTTAACATTTTTGCAAATTAGTCATTGGGCTAGTTAGTACTAGCTGTAACGATCTCAAAAACATAGAAATCATTAAAAATGAGACGAAAAATGGACTTACATGTAAGGTTGAACTATAGCTAAATGTTTGAAGCTCTATCCATGGTGTTTTTCTCAACTCCAATTGGTTTTGATGAAGAAGATGGACTAAAAATGATTTTATTAAGCTTAATAATTCATTAATTAACCATTTACAATTATAACCTTTAATAAAAACATTAAAATTCCCTCAAATAATATCCATCTTTGTCCACTAACTTTATAAATGGTCTAATTACCACTTAAAGACCTCTACTTTAAAGTTCTATAGCTATTAGACACTGGAGGTGTGTGTGCATTATATATGACCCTTCAAGGTCAAATCAAGGTGTCTTGGCTCTCAAGGCTCTGAAGCTATCTGATTCTTTTATGGAATTTTACCGAGCTAATAACTTCACTGGAGAGAAGTATGGTTTCTCCTTGCTATCAAAAGCTATAAATATCAATTTCATATTGTCTGATATTAGTAATGGCCTCTTTGCTATTATAGGTTGCGGGAGAAAAACTTATCATGGGTCGATATTTTTGAGGAAATTCTTGTAAGCTTCTAGGGCTTCAACTATTTACTATTTCATTGAAATGATGCAATTGATTGTTGAGCTTCCATATCCATTAGCATTATCTTTTATTAAATAACCATGATGCTCAGGATTCAAATAAGAGATGCATTCCTGGTAATTATTCTGCATATGATGAATGACTGATTCTTTGAGCAGAATTAAAATATGCATTTTTTAATATCTGAATCTGAATCTCCATAATTGTATCTTTCTCCATCTTATCAGCAAACTATTAGCAATGCTATATGATTTAAACAATGAAATATGATTGTTGTTGCAAAAAATGCTATTCTTATATCTCTCGGTCCTAAAACTCAAATCCTACTCTATCAAAATATTTAAGATTTGTCCATTTTATGGTTTGATATTTACTGTGTAAGCTGTTGGAATTACCATAATATAGCTATTTTATGTTTTGACTGGTGGCAAATGGAACAGGAAAAACCAACTACACTAGATTGCGGTCCAAGAACAATTTGCAAAAGGCACATAATGACTGACTCCTACCGCTACGAATGCTTGCGGGAGGCATTGCAGCAGCGAATAAGAATGATATTGATCAACATGCAGTTGACACCGTATCCGCTCTGAATCTAAATCCAGGTGTGAGTTTCAGATATTTTATGTGCAAAAAAGTATTAGAGTGCCTTATGTTTGTATGTTAGTTAAGCAGATTATAGATAGAACCTGTAGTAGGATCAACTAATTAGTTGATCAAAAACTACAGCTAGTTTTGTAATCATCTACTTGCATATTTGCATATACTTAATAATAATCTTGTGTCAATTAATTATTCTATTCTTTTACTTAATTGTTTCGTTTTCAATATTTTATTTTTATTTGAGTGGAAAGAAGAAAAACACGAATTGCAATTTTGACTTAGAAAAGAGAATATTCATTAGCAGCTTAGTTAATTTAAATAGTCAATGTTGATTTTTCACATGGGAATAGATATTCAAATATTATATTTTACATGGTTATGATTTAAGTCCTTATTTCATTTAAGTAACTTCATTATAATATCTTATTTTATTGATATCTTTATATTTAATCTAATTTTTATTATTTATTTTAGTTTTGATTGTAAATTTTTATTTTTATTTTAATATTTAAGATAACTTTTGGATTTTAATTGTGTAATTAATTTATTATTTTAAATTCAAAATTTAAATTTATTAATTTTATATCTAGTTTTAAAGTTAAAATTTTAATAGAAAATTTAATTTAATTAATTTTTTATTTATCAAGTATATAGTTTAAAGTTCAACTTTAAAAAAAAAACATAATATAATATTTATCATAGAAATAAATATTATTTAATTAAAATGCTTTTTTTAAAGGTCATGTTCTTTAGCGGCTTTGTGGGAAAAGTGCCGCTAAAGGTTTGTTCTGTAGCAGCGTTTGTGGGAAAAGAGCCACTAAAGATCATGTTCTTTAGCGGCGTTTGTGAGAAAAGCGCCGCTAAAGGTCATGTTCTGTACCGGCGTTTGTGTAGGTCATGTTCTGTACCGGCGTTTTTGTAAAAAGCGGCGCTAAAGGCCATGTTCTTTAACGGTGTTTGTGTAAAAATGCCGCTAAAGGTCATGTTCTTTAGCGACGTTTTTTCACATAAACGACGCAAAATTTAGCGGCATCGTCAATAGTGGCGCTTTTTGCGATGCTTGTAAAATCGCTGCAAATAATTTTAGCGGCGCGTATAGCTAAAGGCCTAAAAAAATGCCGCTAAAAGTCTATTTTGCTGTTGTGAACAAAATATTAGTGTGTAAAAATATATTTATAATATTTTCAACTCACAGAAAATGACATGATTATATACATGGTGTAAGAATAACAAGAATACACGAGTACAACAAAATCGACAATATTACAATAACTTACATATTCGTGTTAGTTGTTTAATTATTAGTCATAATCATAATCAATATGTTATAAAAATTGTGGTACATTAATATGTATCTAATAAACTATATTTAAATAATTCTAAATTTTGTATCTTATACAAAGTTATTAAACATCAAAATTATTTTGTTTCATATTTTTTATCTTTTAAATTTATTATAATTTATCAAATCAGCATACTCGCGGCAAAGTAACAGCTTTTTCTAAAAAACATCACCCAATGAGCAAAATGTAGTAAATATAAACATTATGATGATTTAGTTTTTTGTTTTTAGTTTCTTCAATCAATAAGAGAAGAATTGAAGAAATTAAGCTTGGTTGGTTGCCTTAACCATCAACTGAATGATTGAATAATATGAATACTTATGAGTTTAGTTGGTTCATATATAAATTTGTATGCATATGAAATAAGTTTGAATTTAAAGATAATCTTTAAAAGTTTTGAAATATATTTTAAATAATATTTACACTTCCCGCTCCATATGTATGTTCAAATTGAATAATATTTATACCATTTCACTCCATTTGAGCTTTACACAACATTATGTCTCAGCACCAGTTGCAACTCAACCAAGGATAACCACAATATACAACCAAAAACAATAACCACGATATACAACCAAAAAAATGTTTGGAGGAAGGGTAGCTCACTCTTCTTCCAATGCTGCACACATACACACACAAAAATTAATATTTTGATAGTGGATGCTCTAGAGACGTAAAAGAATTCATTTAAAAGATTAAAAAAAATGTTAAATTTCAAGGTAAGTGGCTTTCTAGAGATCAAGAATGTTTTTCTTATGGAAAGGCTCATGCTAATTTAATTAGTATAAGCAAATTATGTGAATAGGGTTTACTTGTCAAGCTCACCAAAGAAGTTTGTAACGTAACATATCAATTCAAGCATAAATAAAGAAGTAAGGTTGCCACCCACCTCATCTGGGACTGCTTTTGGTGGGTGGCACACACACTCTTGAATATCAAGTCTGCCACCCATCCCTATGTCCAAGTGAGTTTCTTGTTGTTTTTCATGTACAATTATATGTGGTATCATATTTTTAATAAGCATATATATAGTTTATCTAACTCAGTACCTAATTTTTTATGCCTAAAATATTATTTATTTATTTACAATAAATCGCATTAAATTTTCTAATTAAATTATTTTTAATTCCAATTAAATTACTTGTTAACCCAATTTTAATTTTGTTAAAATCATAGCAACTATAACACTCTAAACCCAACCTAAACGTTATGACCAAATTTGGAGGTATTACACTTTTTGTTTGAAAACCCAAATCAAAACTAGCTTTGGAAGTCGTGAGATTTGAAAATATTATTTTTGGCAAAACTCTTGCATTTTTTCTTTTAGAAAACCTCACGCAGGTCTTATTTATTTTTCGAAAAAGCGCAAAATATGATACCTAACTTTGTAGCAGAAATTTTGGAGATGTTAAGTTGAAAATTTTGATTTCTATAAGGGAAAATGTATAATTTTACCGATTTATCATTTTTTGAAACTCTCATTATTATCATTCGTAAAACTCATTTTAAGTTTGCAACAAAAAATCCTTAACTCATTTAATTTTGGAAATCAATTGTTATATTTTAATTAGCAGAAAACATGCAGAAGAGCTTTAACTAAATATCAAAAACAAAAATTAAAACAAAAAATTTATCCAAAAATCAAAAGTCCAGAAAAGTTAAACTATTTATAATTCAAATAAACTTATGTGAGAAATCAATCTGAGTTCCCAAACGACGCTGTAACACCTTTAACTCGTATCCGTCGCTAAATTAGGGTTACGAGACATTACTATACATAGCACAGTTCATTTCAGGTTTTCAATACAATTTCTGCTTTATAATTTAAAAACTTATCAGAACAAATATTTTATTTACTATTAAAATATAAAACTACTATGTTACTATCATAGATCTATTTCCAATTTTAATTTTTTTTTTTCAGATTTTTCAGTATAATATAAATATATATATTTCATTACACACATATACCAACTTATAATAACTATTTATCAAGTAAATTTTCAAATATCCCATTTTATAATCTAATCATGTTCACATATTAAATCAATAACAATCACACAAAAATGAAATTTTAGCTATCATAAATTATGACCGAACATACTAATGGTTATTAGCAAACATGAATCACATTCACAACCAAGCAAAACGAACCATAATTCATTTTAGGTAATATCCAAATTTGGCGACATTGGTTTCTTTTAAATAACATGATTTAAAACCAAGTATTACTTCATTCCTAATCACTAAAAAAAAAACATGCACATATGACCTCATTATCAAAAGCCATTTTTAAGCTCAAATAATAACTACAAATTCACATAGTTTACATGCCAATTTTATGCACTTTAATTTCTTCTCCAAAATTTCATTCACACCACCAAGCCAAACTTGTGTCTTATTCGATTAACCTACTTAACAATCATAATATAATATAGTTCATCTCAAAAATAAAACATTAGTCTCATATATCAAATTTGTAAATTAAACATTCATGACCTTTTCTTGTCTTTACCTAAACATTAAGCCTAATCCAAACACACCACACATATACAACATTACATATACTTAACTAACACGTCAAACCACATTTATAAATCATAACAAACCCTTCTCTCTCACACACACACACACACATATATATATATATATATATATATATATATATATTAATCTAGATTATCAAAGCCAAAGATAACGAACATTTAACCAAAGACATGTAATAAACAAACTTAGACGATATGTTCAAGCCATTTTCTCATGGCTATATACAAAGACAAAACTTATTGAATCAAAACATAATCCAGTCTATACATGCCACAACTTCAAACATAGACTTTTAAAAGTACCGAAGGTTGACGATAGTGTAGATGACTTCAATGACGACCCCCGAGCTCCTAGCTTACATTCAAAATCTATAAAACTGTAACACCCTAAACCCGACCTAAACGTCACGACCAGATCTGGTATGTCACAGGGAAATGTTGTTTAAATGAACTTTGGAATTTTAAAGAAACGTCACAATTTTGAAAACAGTCTGTTAGTGGAAATCGGGTTTTGTGGTACGAAAACCAGAAAATAGTGATATTTCGAAACGTGATATTTTGAAAACAGTGTTTATGGTTTTAAGAAAATTTCCGAATTACTTAGTTATTCGCTTGTCATAATTTAATAATACTTTTAAAACTAATTGTTTATAATTTTTATTTTAGAGACTCCATATTCGACATCTCATAAGATATGTTATAACAGCATAAATCCAAAACCCAATTTAAAGATTATGAGGCCTTATTACATAACAGAATCCCAATTAAAAACAAGTTCAAATAGAGAAACGAATTCACGAGAAAAATATTGCATGGCCAACTCAAGTCTGCCTCAGCTCCAAATCCGCGATCTAGGGATTACTTGCAAAATTAAGCAGAGGGGTGAGTCACCGAGACTCAGTGTGTAAATCCCCTTATAACGCAATGGGCCTTAAGCCCACAAATGCACATTGGGCCTTAGCCCACATAATATAGCATATGAACAATGTATGCAATGCAGCCCAGCCCAACCTAGTTTTCCATCCTCTAGGTCACCTGTATCAAGAACACCCGTGGCATCAAGCCACTGTGGTCCCAGACCACTTGTGACAAAGTCACGGAATATATAAACGTGGGGCCAACCCACTGTGGTCCCAGACCACTGTGACAATCTCTGATAAGTATACACGGGGCCAACCCACTATGGTCCCAGACCACTGAGACAAGTCATTGAGAAATTTATGTGTACGTGGTTCCAAACCACCATGGTCCCAGACCACTGTGACAGAAGTCACTGAATAACACTTCCCCTATCAATCATTTCCCAAAGTCCATGCAACACATTTTCATACTGATATGAATGCAAACATACTTTCAATTTACCACAGATAATTAATTCATACGTACATACATATATTCGAAAGTAACAACATAGCGGAACTTACCCGGTGTCTCCAACCTTACCCACAAGGGTAACTCGACTATCTATACAGTCGTTTCAGCTTTTCAGCCAACACAGTTATTAACATAAATTAATAAAGTAAAGTGTGGGCATTACACATCTGATTACGTGTAAGACTAGACTATCTAGACTATCGACACTCTCACTAGAAGAAACAACCGCCATCTGTTTATCCCAGGTAGATGTCGGCTCCCTACCACAGTCTGGCGGAAAGTCTCAAATAGCCGACCTAGCACGTCTTTTAAAATTAGGAGCAGAGACCACGGGTTTGCTCCCCTCAGGCTCCTTAGACACACCCTCCTTGGATCGGCTAGCACTCATATCCATGATAGGAGTCTTGATCAGTACTTAGAGAAAAACGTTTGGTTGTCTATCAAAGAAATTCAGTTAAGGAAACGAAAGGGAAAGGGGAAATAAACAAACTAAAATCTAGAAAATCTCTTTACCTCAAGAACCCGAATGGAATGGTAAGGTTCGGCAACCAACAGACCTTCAGGCTTCGGACTACAACTGTTCGCTACTTAAACGTTCCAAACAAGTGAAGAAAAAGAGGGATTAGCCGAAATCTCAATGTTAAGAAAAAGATAGCCACTTCGGCTAGGAACAACTTAAGACCGAAAGAGAAATACAAAGAGTAGCACGATTGCTCTTACCTTGCGATAACGAATGAGTTGAAGGAGAAAAGATATTCGGCCAACCTACTCACACAACTACGAGAGAATAACGTAATCAGAATGAGCGAAAAGATGAAGGAAAATGAAAATGGAAAGAGAGGTGTTATGAATAAGGAAAGGTTCGGTTATGGTGAAGAAAACCAGTTGTAAAGATGCACAAAGGAGATTCAGTATATGAAATAAATACTAGATAAAACCAAAGGAGTAGAAGTTCGGTTAAATAGAGAAAGTAGAGAAATGAAGGGAAAGGATGGAGGTTCGGCTAGTGAAGAAGGAAATAGAGGAGCGATGAGAGAAAAGAGAATAGAAGTCGAAGAAGGGTGGAAGAGAGTGGCTCGGCCAAGAAAAGAGAATAAGAAAGCAGAAGTGCAAAGAAGAAAAGAGAGGAAAATAAGAGAAGAGTTGCAATTGGCTAACACGCAAATGAAGAGAAGGAATGGAGAGGAAGCTGAGAGATTCGGGACACACACTAAATGAGCAACAATCCACAAAACGTCACAAAGAAAGCTAAAACAAAGACTATAAAATTTTGCACAACACTCTAATGGCTCAGTTTTGCTATCACACCTCCAAATGCCGAAATTCCTAGCCAACTACACACATAGCCGAAATTCTCCCCCTAGCTCTCCAACATTCGGCCAACACTCATCCCCCCTCTCAAATCCCTTGATTTTCTCCTTGCCTTACTCCTTACCCACCATTTGAACTAGAAGACCAAGTCTTCCTCCATAAACTCCTCCACACCTTCCATTCAAAATAATTTGACTCATTCAAACCTCCCCCAAGAAGAGTCCAGCCGAATGCCAACACCTTACCTCCCTAAGCACAAAAATAAAGTCCCATGCTGCAGCAGAGGGGATTCGAACTCCTCCCCTTCTGCTCCTACAAATGACGCCTTCCCCCTTGCACTGCTAATCACGTCACCACCACTTGGACACAAGCTCCTTTGTGTTAAGCAGCACACACAAATATTCTTAAAGCCTACCTCTACTAGCTCCCCCCTAAAGTGCCCAAAAGCAAAATTTTACCAAGGCTCTGGCTTGACCCCGAGCCTCCCCAGGACCCCCAAACACACCAAAATAACATGCTTAATGAGCCAAACACAAGAAATAGAGCAAAATGCAAAACCCCTAATTCCAGGATGTTACAAGAACAAAATAACAAAAAAAGACAAAGTAAGCTAACTTAGCTTAGTAAGCCTTAAGCAAATTTAACCATTCAAATAAACAATCAAACATTTCAAACAAAACAAATTGTATCATTTATACTATACTTTAACACAAATAATTTCATATTGGCCGAATACACATAATTTATTTCTTCATCACTTATGGCCGAATATACTAACTCAATATATATTACAATATATGACCAAACATACAAGCTCAATAAACATCATATATGCTCATTCCAATTTGGCCGAATATAAAGAACACATATATGCTCAAATCTAAAATCAATTCCATAATGTTCATACTATTTATTTATAAGGCCAAATACACTTACTAAAATTCACATATATTCCTCAATTGTATCACATATAACTAGTATCAAATAACAATTTACTAATTTACCTTATCTCTCACAACCAATAGACTTACACATACCTGAATATTGAGCTCATTTACCGTATTTAAATTCCACATCGTCAAAATTCTATTGAAGCATACACTTATAATAAATCACTGGCATAAAGCCCGATATTATCCACTGGCACAAAGCCTGCTAGACTCACGGTCTTATATTTATTCACCGGCAATAAGCCTGCTAGGTACGAAGCCCGATTAATTTCACCAGCTCAAAGCTTGCTAGGCCCAAAGCCCAAATAACGATACTATAAAGCTGTCACACACACATTTCATATATCGAAACTTTTATACACTTCATAATCTTTGTATGAATTTTCAAACATCATATCTCAATCGAATCAAACCTAATTATATTAAAGTCTATATTTACGCACATTCTGCTACTCCATATTAATGCTACAAAATTTCCAAATCAGTATATATGATCGTTGAAATCAGAGCTTTAAAATTTATAAAACGAATGATCAAACCTGGAAACTAACCCTGACAACGATTAAAGGCAAGTGTACTATCGAACAGTAGTATAACTTAGGCAAGACCGGATTGTCGAACCCAAAGGAACTAAAAGTAATAATACTAACTTTCTTTTTATTATTTAGCCTTAAAAATATAGTGAAGTTACTTTAATCTAAATTAACGATTACTAAACTAAAGACACAAGACAAAAAGAATGAATTGGGAAATAACTTGAAGGAAAACTTAGTTGATCACGACGATACCCTCAGGAAGAATCCACGTAGACTTCACTTGTTATCTAACACTGAACCATATGATTTCTCTACTTAGCCTGATCCGTAGGACTCCCTAACCTATATTAAATCCTCTCTCGAGGCGAATAACGTCTAACCTTAGGTTAAATAGTGGAACTCTCGTTCGCTTATAATAACCCCCTAGAATAGCAGTAAATCGATCTGTGGATTCCCATTTTAGGTTTCACCCTAATCCGGCAAAATCTCGTAACCCTGTCTCTAGGCGTTCGATCAACTCCGCTTAATTATGCTAGATATACTCTTAAGCAGGGTCTATTCCTCCTCCACCTAAGCACATCAGATTTGGATTAAGTAACATAATTAAGAACAAAATAAGTAATTATCATATAATTCAGAAATCAAATAACATAATTCATCTAGGTTTCATCCCCTTCAGGTATCTGAAGGGTTTAGTTCATAACAAATAAAGAAAATATCTCAAGAGATAAGATAAAACAAAACATAAGAAATCCCTAAAACCCCTGAAGGAATTCAAGGAGAAATCCGCCGTCTTGAGTATAACTTCGGCTTCTTGGGATGGATCAACTGGCTATTTTCGAGTGATTCCCTCAACTCTGACCTTTCCGGCTTGGCTCTTTGGCCTAGCTTTGATGCCCTTTCAAAGGTGGCACTTGGGGGATATATATAGGCTCTTGGAATGTGTTTCTTTGCCCCAAAGTATCCAAATCCGAATGAAATTGTTCATTGGCCTAGCTTTGACGCCCTTGTGACTCGTCTTCAGGCTGTGTTAGGATTTCGAAGTTGAGGCACGGTAGTGTAGATCGGGGGAGAGGCCGTGTTCTAGAGGCTTGACAAGGCACGACCGTGTGGACTTTGGGTCAGGCCGTGTTGATTTTGTAATATGGCCCATTTACTCTGTTTTGGGCCCGTTTTATGTTCTTTTCATCTTCGGGTGCTTTCTTGGGTATGAGACATGAAAAGAAAGGATTAAGAGCATCTTTTACATAAATTAAAGGATAAATCATCCAAAAGGATAAATCATCCAAAAGCATATTAAATGTGGGTCTAAAATATGTTACAATTACGGTTTATCAAATACCCCCACACTTAAGCTTTTGCTTGTCCTCAAGCAAAATTCTCAACTTACAATTAAAACGAAGTTTCTATAATTCACAATTCCTATCAACAATGCCTCATCATAATTCATAGATAATTTATACATGGATAATTCAATTCAAAGAGTCCTAAAGATTCAAACAATGATAAGTCATTCATTTGTGATTGAAAACGTAGGTGTTTCCCTTTATCTGAAATATTACCTTTGATTTGAAACCGACAAGAGTTGACATCCTCACTATAGATTCACTCAAATCACTCAAACTGTTTAAAGGTTAGGAAAAGAAGCACTCATACGTCAAACCTGAAAAATTAATCCATAGGCTTGCCTGAAAATCAAATCTTCACCACCGTAAAATGAAATGATAAACAGATCAAAAGGTCTTTGTTAGGGTTGCAACGGGGCTAGGGTTAAAGATGTGGATAAAGGCTGAAATTAGAAGGTTAGAATCGAGATTGAATTGACAAGTACCTACTTAATGAAAACTGAAATAATCTTTACATCATCTGATAATAATAATCCTAATAATACGAGCTTCTCTTTCGGAAAATAAACTTTAACTGTATAAGCTCACCACTAATACTGGATATACTTCGAATTTTTTTTAAGAACAAACTAAGTAATTAAGGATGAATTCAACTCATAGCCTAATTCGGTAACTTATCAAAGCATATCTCGATTAAAAGGTAGTCAAAAGGAATGGTGATAACAAATACAAAGAGGTTTTTGGGTTATTAATGGGTAAGTCAATAAAAAGGGTTGTTAGGATCAACGGAGTTCACTAGGGGTTAATTTATGAAGGTAGGCTTTTTAGTGGAGTGAGTGGGTTAGAACCTAGGTGCCTTTATCATTTTTGTCTATCATATCATAAATGTGGTCTCAACATGTATAAACGAGGCAAGTTCTAGAATAACAGTTCAAAGTTGACACACACATAATCAAAAAGTGAGCACGAAAAAGAATATATGCTCTGTAAGGCTCAAAATCTCACAAAAATTATGGGTGTTTTGACATCAATCTCATAAATTTCAAATTTCAAAGTAATATTCAAATTTAGGTTAACAACCTAGCAAAAATTTTTATTTAGAAAAATAGACTTATCATGCTTGATTCTCTATTATCTTAAAACTTAATCATCAATGCATAATTATTCATGACTTAATCTAAAACATGTCAATACAAATCATAAAGCATCAGAAATTTCATCCTAATTAGTAATATGAATAATTTACTTAAAAACAAGACTAAATTCAGGGATTTGAGAATAATGAAAAAAGTTTGGCCGATTTTGAGACTAATGTAGAAAGTTAGGCCCTTTTATTAGATAAATATTCACCCCCCACATTTAAGATGTACATTGCCCTCAATGTACAAAGATAGTTATAGCATTCATGGGGTAAATCAAAAGAGAAGGGGAAGGAATACTCCCTAAATTATGGATGAGTTCCCGAAAGAGGTTGGTCTGGGTGACGAACCTGTGTTAGATGAAGAAATTGGGGAGCTCGTAGAGGATTCGCCAGGGAGTATTAAGACACATTTAATATAACCTAAATATATAATTAAAAAAAAGAAAGAAAAAGGAAAGGAGACTAAGAAGGAAAATGAAAATAAAAGAAAAGAAGAATGGACCGAAGAGTCCTTATTAAAGGATGGTTTGCAAGGTGGGTGTGACCTCTAGGGCTGTGGAGGTGATGGCGGTGGCGGAAGTGGCGTGGTTATCGTGGTGGTCGGTGTGATTCCCTAGCAGCCTGGCGAACCTGACACTAAGAAACTAAAATAAGCTAAACTAAACTAAGTATAATATTATCAAAGAGAAGGAAATTGAAGCAAAAAAGAAAAGAAAAGAAAAATAAAAACTAAATGGTCTCAAAGATCCTTGGCTTGGTGTTGAGACGAAGCTGCCGGCATGAACTCATGTGTAAGGTTTCCTTTGAGGAGACTGTGGTTTGCCTTCTTCCATTTCTTCGGCATGGTTTCTTGCTTAGCTTAAGGGTTTAAGAGACTTGTTAGATAGAGAAATCTGAGATGAAGAGGGAGAGGAGAGGTAGGGAGTGAAGGAGAAGAATGGGGAGAGGGTGGGGTGGTATTTAAATAGAGGCCCCAAATTTGGTATGTGCCCACGCCGTGTACCAAGGGCGTGTTGACTTACACGGCCTCCTCGCGCGGCCGTGTGTCCCATCGTGTTGGTTTGCCATGTTTGTGGTGCAGCCAACCACGCCCGTGTTTCAAAAGTCAGTATGTAGACACGGTTGAGAGGCACGAGCCTGTTTCGCCCGTGCTAGGCAAGTTAGTAGCTCCACACGGTTTAAAAGCACGGGCATGCCATTTTGTTGGTGCCCGTGGGGGAAAGTGGTTGGATCCGTGACCTGGGGGAGTGGTTGAACTGGTTTGCACGACCTCTACTATGTCAGTACGAACATTCTGGTGGTCCACACAGTCACGGACACGGTCGTGTGTAAGACCGTGTAACCTTGAAATTCAGCACTTTTGGTTAGTTTAAAAGAAAAGAAAAAAGGGAAATACAGAAACTGAAAACAAAGTTGAAAGAAAATAATTTTAGTGCTTGGGTTGCCTCTTGAGAAGCACTCATTTATAGTCTTAAGCTAGACTTTTCCTCGTACTTGTAGAAATTAGGGAGGTTTAAAGGTTTGAATATCTTCCCTCATGCTTACAGGTCTGTTTTCTTGATAAAGTTTAAGTCGAGAAGTGTTTACCTTAAAAGTTCCAAATGTTGGATTGCTCACCTCGACTATTTCGTGGAGGAAGATATTGTGTACCTTAAGAGGAGTTTCTCCCTTTGTTTTCAGGTCTGCTATAATGATGTGAGGATCTGTGTGGTCTAACAATACCTGATCTCCTATTTTAAAGTGATTTGATGTTCCTACGAGTTCTTCTGGTGGTTCCTCCGGTTTTACTTCGTGTGGTTCTGATTCTTCCTTGACGTGAGTCTTCTGTTCTTCTAATTTGTCGACCTTAAGGCCTTGTTCCTCGTGTAATTCCTCTTTGTTGATTTGGGGTCTATGAGTCGGCTCAGGTTTGTGTCCTTGTGATGTTTCCTGCGATGAAAGTTGAATAATTTGATTATCATTTTGAAGTGACTTTCTTACCTTCATCGATTATTGTCCTGGTCGAGTCAAGAGCTTGAAGACTGATTGATTCATCACCTACACAAAGAATGAGTTCGCCAGTGGCAACATCAATTTTGGTCTTAGCTGTTGCTAGAAAAGGTCTTCCTAGAATTAGGGGGATTGAATTATCCTCATCCATGTCTAAGACAACAAAGTCTACTGGGAAAACAAATTTATTGATTTTTACAAGAACATCTTCAATAATGCCCCTAGGAATTCTGACAGTTTTATCAGCTAATTGAATGCTCATCCTAGTTTGCTTGGGCTTCCCTAGACCTAATCGTTTAAACAATGTATAAGGCATGACATTTATGCTTGCCCCTAAATCATCTAACGCATTATCAATAGTTAAACTACCAATTAAACATAGAATTGTAAAACTCCCTGGATCTTTTAGCTTCTGTGGTAGTCTATTTTGTAACATTACCGAGCACGTTGCGTTCAACTCCATGTGGTGCTCTTCGTCTATCTTACGTTTGTTTGTTAAGAGCTGCCTTAAAAATTTCCTCGAGTCTGGCATCTGAAAAAGAGCTTCAAGAAGAGGTAAGTTAATATGTAATTTCTTTAAGAGTTTAAGAAACTTACCGAACTGTTCCTCTGAATCGTCTCTTTTTTATTACTTCGAGATAAGGTATGCTAGGTTGTTACTATTTGATTACTAGTTTTGGCTTTTCTTGTACTACCTCTGTTTTTCCTTCGTCTACCTTTTTTTCTGGTATTGTATTGGGTTCATCTAACCCTTTACTGTCCTGAGCTGTGATGGTTTGAATTTGCTCCTTAGGGTTAATCTCTGTGTTACTAGGTAGACGCCCTTGCGGTCATTCTGACATCAGCTTTGCAAGTTGTTCAACTGCATTAGTGACTTCCTTGACTGACTTAGTGATTTCCATGATTCGGCTCTTGTTGCTTTTGATTGTTTTCTCAGTTTCTTAGAAACATTTTTCTGTGTCTGCCTAAAATTTTGTCAACATCTCTTCGAGGGTTGGTTTCTTCTCTTATGGATAGGGCTGATTTTGGAAGTTTTTAGGAGGTTGCTGTCTTTGATTTCCTTGACCTCCCCATGAAAAATTTGGGTGGTTCCTCCAACCTGGATTGTAAGTATTACTATAAGGATTATTATTGGATCTGAAATTGTTACCTATATAGTTCATCTGTTCGTTCTCTGCTTCCGGTTGGTATGGTAGGTACTCAGGATTCGCCACGATTTCACTTGCGTCGCACTGCATGACTGGATGTGCCTGTGAAGAACACAAACTATCAATCTTTTTATTCATCGTCTCCATTTGTGTTGATAGCATAGTCAATGCATCGATGTTGAAAACTCCAGCTGATCTAGTCGGTTTCGTCCTGTTAACTTGCCACTAATAATTATTTAGTGACATTTCCTCAATGAACTCGTAGGCCGCTTCTGGAGTCTTATTATTCAGAGTTCCACCGGCGGCTGAATCAATGAGTTGCCTCGTGGAAGGGTTTACACCATTGTAGAAAGTTTGGACTTGTAGCCACAAGGGTAGACCATGGTGTGGACACCTCTTCAAGAGATCATTGTATCTCTCCCATGCGTCGTATAATGTTTCTAGATCCATCTGTACAAAAGAAGAAATATCATTCCGTAATTTAGCCGTTTTGGCCGGTGGTAAATATTTCAATAAAAACTTTTCGGTCATTTGTTCCCATGTAGTGATTGACCCTCGTGGTAACGAGTTTAACCACTGTTTGGCTTTATTCCTTAATGAAAAAGGGAATAACCGAAGATGTATGGCATCATCAGAAATGCCATTTATTTTGAAGGTATCACAGAACTCTAAAAAGTTAGCTATATGAGCGTTTGGATCTTCGTCCTACAAACCATCAAATTGAACAAACTGTTCAATCATTTGTATTGTGTTAGGCTTTAATTCAAAATTGTTAGTAGCTATAGCAAGCCTAACAATACTCGATTCTGCTCCTGTTAAATGCGGTTTCTCATAATCAAACATTGTGCGTGGAGCATTGTTTTTCCCCCATATCCCGTGGTGGCGGGTTATTCTCGTCCATCCCTTCAATAGGATTGGATCTGCCTTCTTCCTTTATTTTTGTGTAATATAGGGCTCGCCTAGTTTCTCAACGATTCTTGCGAGCGGTAGCTTCGATTTCACTATCGTATACCAAAGGTCCTCTTGGATTCCTTCTAGTCATAAACTAGAGGTACTTGCTAGGAAAAGAAAGAAAGGAAGAAAAGTTAGCAAAAATTAAAATTTGACCTAAAAACTAAAATTGTGAAAAATAAAAAAATAGTGGCTAAAATAATAAAAACAGAGCGTTCTAAATATTTTAGTTCCCTGGCAACGGTGCCAAAAACTTGATCGCTGAAATCAGAGCTTTAAAATTTATAAAACGAATGATCAAACCTGGAAACTAACTCTGACAACGATTAAAGGCATGTGTACCTATCGCACAGTAGTATAGCTTAGGCAAGACCAGATTGTCGAACCCAAAGGAACTAAAAGTACTAATACTAACTTTCTTTTTATTATTTAGCCTTAAAAATATAGTGAAGTTGCTTTAATCTAAATTAACGATTACTAAACTAAAGACACAAGACAAAAAGAACAAATTGGGAAATAACTTGAAGGAAAACTCAGTTAATCACGACGATACCTTCAGGAAGAATCCACCTAGACTTCACTTATTATCTAACACTGAACCATATGATTTCTCTACTTAGTCTGATCCGTAGGACTCCCTAACCTATATTAAACCCTCTTCCGAGGCGAATAAGGTCTAACCCTAGGTTAATTAGTGGAACTCTGGTTCGCTTATAATAACACCCGAGAATAGCAGTAAACCGATCTGTGGATTCCCATATTAGGTTTCACCCTAATTCGGCAAAATCTCGTAACCCTATCCCTAGGCGTTCGATCAACTCCGCTTAATTATGCTAGATCTACTCTTAAGCAGGGTCTATTCCTCCTCCACCTAAGCACATCAGATTTGAATTAAGCAAAATAATTAAGAACAAACTAAGTAATTATCATATAATTCAGAAATCAAATAACAAAATTCATATAGGTTTCATCCCCTTCACGTATTTGAAGGGTTTAGTTCATGACAAATAAAGAAAACATCTCAAGAGATAAGATAAAACAAAACATAAGAAATCCCTAAAACCCCTTGAAGGAATTCAAGGAGAAATCCGCCGTTTTGAGTATAACTCCGGCTTCTTGGGATGGATCAACTGGCTATCTTCGACTGATTCCCTCAACTCTGACCTTTCCGGCTTGGCTTTGGCCTAGCTTTGACGACCTTTCAAAGGTGGCACTTGGGGGATATATATAGGCTTTTGGGATGTGTTTCTTTGCCGCAAAGTATCCAAATCTGAATGAAATTGTTCATTGCCACGACAGGGACACGGCCACGTCACACGCCCGTGTGACTCGTCTTCAAGCCGTGTTCGGATTTCTAAGTTGAGGCACGGCCGTGTAGATCGGGGGAGAGGCTATGTTCTAGAGGCTTGACAAGGCACGGCCATGTGGACTTTGGGCCAAACCGTGTTGATTTCGTAATATGGCCCATTTACTCCGTTTTGGGCCCGTTTTACGTTCTTTTCATCTTTGGGTGCTTTCCTGGGTATGAGACATGAAAAGAAAGGATTCAGAAGGATAAATCATCCAAAAGCATATTAAATGCGGGTCTAAAATATGTTACAATTACGGTTTATCAATATACTAAGTTACATTCATGATTTACAATGTTTTATTGCTTAAAAACTTACCTCAGATATCGACGGACGACAAAGACTGACTATTCAACTATTTTCGCTTTTCCCGGGATCCAAGTCTGATTTCTTTGGTTCTTGATCTAAACATGTTCAAATTAAGCGCATTCAAACATATTTTAATTCAATTTAGTCCTAAAACACATAAATGGGCAAATTACCATTTTACCCCTAACATTTCACACTTTTTACAATTTAATCCTATTTACACAAAACACAAAGTACACAAAATTTGACTATACATCTTAAGGGCTGAATGTTCCTAGTCCTCATACAAGTCCATACATTTCATTTATTTCACATTTTAGTCCCTCAAAAATTTATTTTTGCAATTTAGTCCAACATACTCAATTTCATCAAAAATTCAAAGACAAAACTTGTTAATCTAATTTCATCAAAAATTCAAAGACAAAACTTGTTAATCTAACACATATATATCATATTTCACCATTTAGCAACATAAACAACAAGTTATCATCAATGGCTCAACTTAAAATATTCATCAAAATGAAAAATTAAAACATGGGACTTGAAGATTTCTAAGCAACGATCTCAAAAATGTAGAAATTATCAAAAACCGAACAAAAACGAACCTTGATTGAGCTTGAATAAGTGTCGAAACTTAGCCTGGTTTTTTCTTTTTCTTTTCTTTAGTTTCAGTGATGAAGGAATAAAAATGATGAAGAAAACATGTTTCTTTTACTTTATTAATTAACTTATAATATATATATATATATATAAAGGCATATATATATATACAATTTCATTACTTAATGCCGTCCACCACCTAAAATAATGGCTACATTTCCACATAAGGTCCTCCCGTTAAGAAACCATATCAATTTAACCATTAATAAAATAGAAAGCCACTTTTACGATTTACGTGATTTAGTCCTTTGCTCAAATTAAACATACTAACAGACAAATTAATTCACAGAAATTTCACACATGCTTAATCACACATCATGGACACAGAAAATAATATTAAAATATTTTATTGACTCGGATTTGTGGTCCCAAAACCACTATTCTGATTAGGGTCAAAATCGGGCTGTTACAACTCTCCCCCTTAGGGATTTTCGTCCTCAAAAATCTTACCGATGAATAGGTTTGGATAATGTTCTTTCATTGTATCCTCTGATTCCCAAGTTGCCTCTTCAACTTCGTGCTTTTGCCACAGTACTTTAACTAACAAAATTTTCTTATTTCTCAATTCTTTTATCTCACGAGCCAGAATACAAATAGGTTCCTCTCCATATGTCATATCAGGCTGAATCTCAAGTTCTGTCAGACAAATCACATGTGAAGGATCAGATCGATAACTACGAAGCATCGAAACATGAAAAGCGTTATGGATCTTTTCTAGCTCAGGTGGTAACTGTAATCTATAAGCAACTGGCCCGATACGCTCTGTGATTTCATACGGTCCAATGAATCTCGGACTCAATTTAACTTTACGACTGAATCTGAGTACCTTCTTCCACGGTGAAACTTTCAAAAACACTTGAACTTCGATCTGAAACTCAATATCTTTACGCTTCAAATCTGCATATGACTTTTGACGATCTGATGCAGCCTTCAAACTATCACGAATCACTGCCACTTTCTGTTCAGTTTCTTTAATCAAGTCAATCCCGTGTATCTTATTTTCACTGAGCTCGGTCCAGTACAATGGATTTTAAGGTCACATAGTGATCATTGTTAAAACCGGCAGCGTGACTGTCGAGACAGCATGTAGCGGATGGAGGGTTGATTGTAGAAATCCCCACGGTGTGATGGTTGGTACGGGATGGCGTGTAGAGGATGGAAAATGCTAGGTTGGGCTGGGCTTGATGCATTCATACAGTTGTATGATATCATGTATGGGCTAAATATGTGATGGTAGGCCGTGGGCCGTGTTGTGTGTTTTAATGGTTTTACACACTGAGTCTCTGTGACTCACCCTTTTCCTAACTTCTTCAGGTAATCAGTAGACCATGGATCTGGGAGCCGAGGCGAACTCGTGGAGGCCATAAAGTCTTTTTCTTTTCGTAAACTTTTTACTACTGAAATTTAATTTTATTTGGGGGATTTTTTTTGTAATAAGGCCTTCCTAAATTGATGTTTGGGTTTTGATTTTAACTGTTTATCGTTTATTAAAACCTGACACTATGCAAATTTGAACACGAAATTAAGAAACATGGGATTTTCAGAAGATAAGTAACTCAAAGCATAAGGTTTCTTTCAAGTATCCCTGAACATAATGAATATTTGATTAACACGAATTCAAATTTTCTTAAACTATCAAATCATTGTTTTCAAAACATTGCTTTAATCATGAAAAATTTTCAAATCTACGGTTTTTCTTAAAACAATCAAAACTTCGTTTTTACTTCGCCTTGTAACATACCATATCCGGTCGTAACGTTTTAGCCGGATTTAGGGTGTTACAATTTTGGTATCAGAGTAGGTTGCAAAACTCGGGCTATGAAAATGGGTTCAATGATGTTTTATTAAGTTGGTCTAAATGATTTTTGGGAATGTTTTGGTTGTTATATGGCATCTGAGTCAACCGGTACCCGATCCACCCAGGTAAGTATTCTAACTATTTGATGGTGTATGTATAGAATGATTGTTAGCATGGAAAAAAATATATACTTGTTAGTCTTAGGAATTCAAACTTTAGAGACGGAAAACCTCTAGGTTGTGATGTGTTCTGCGAAAGCTACACTCTAAAGATATTTCTCATAAAACAACTCGGTATTAAACAGTGAAAAAGTACTAACTCATAAAACTTCTAATCAGATTAAAACACGACGGTAGTCATGAGTACTAGGGGACGTGGCCGTGGTGTGCGTGGTCGTGGTAGAGGCAGGATTACTGTGTCAGAACCAGTGGGATCTGGTCATGGGTCAGGAAATGAGATGCCAGTACCACCAGCTACAGAAGCAGAGTTTCAAGACCAGACGGCCGGAGATGATGCGGTATCTCAGGCGATATTACGGGTTCTGGAGAGAGTAGCTGGGGCAGGCATGGGTACAGGAGCTCAAAAATCGGTGTTAGAACGACTTCGAGCTAATGGAGCGAAAATGTTTAGGGGTGTTTCCGGCATAGCCCCTAATGCAGCTGAGTATTGGCTGGAGGCCGTTGAGCGTATAATGGATGACCTCGATTTCATGGAGGAAGAAAAGTTGAAATGAGTTGTATCTCTTCTGTGGGATGAGGTGTATCAATGGTGGCTTACGGTCATAGATGGCACAGTGGCTGACCGCATTGCCTGGGATTTCTTCAAGTTGTCGTTCTAGAGTAAGTACATCGGATCGAGTTATGTGGATGCACAGCGCAGGGCATTTCTGAATCTAGTTCAGGGGAACAAATCGGTGGCTGAGTATGAGGCGGAATTCTTACGCCTTAGCTGTTATGCCTGAGGAATGGTGGCTATCGACCATGAGCGCTGTGTTCAGTTTAAGGATGGTTTGAGGGATGATCTGCGTGTGTTGATAGCTCCACAACGAGAAAGGGAATTTGCTATTTTAGTGGAAAAGGTTAAGATAGTCGAAGAAGTGAAGCGGTCGGAAAAGCAGAATCAGGATAGAGATAGAGGTGCTAATAAAAGGAATTTTGGATTGTTAGGGTCAGCTGGACGTTTTCAGAAAAGACCTAGGACAGATGGGCCAAGTTGGGTTGTGAGACCTGTTGTTGATAGGCAGCCTCAGAGGTGTGCTCGATGTGGTAAATTCCCTTTAAGGGAGTGTTGACAAGTAACAGAAGATGTTTCAGGTGTGGATCTGCTGATCATTAGATTAGGGACTGTCTATAAGAGCGGGACGGTGCTAGGCCAGGAAGTTAGGGTTATGCTCAGCCGGGTAGAGGAGGTCAACAGTTGTAGAGAGGTCATGGTCCAGCCAGAGGGGGTAATAGTTTTGGTCGGGGTCGTGGAACACCAGGCAGAGGTGCCGGAAATACTGAGGTGAGACAGCCAGGGTTAGTCTATGCAGCTAGACGCCAGGAAGAGGGTGATGCACCGGACGTCATAACCGGTACGTTTCTTATTTATGGGTTGCCTTATACTGCTTTGATTGATATCGGGTCGACACATTCTTATGTTGCTAGTGTGGTATCTGGAACTTTAAGTTTAGACTCTGAGATTACCTCTAGGGAGATGATTGTACTTAGTCTGCTAGGACAAACTGTAGTGGTAAACAAACTTTATAGGGATGTACCTCTAAAAGTGCAATGGGTAGTGTTTCCAGCTGATTTGATGGAGCTGCCGTTCGAGGAGTTTGATTTAATCTTAGCCATGGACTGGCTGGTAAAGTATCAAGCAAATTTGGATTGTGCAGCCAAGCGCATGGTGTTAAAAACTCTCGAGGGTGTAGAAATGGTGGTAATAGGTGAGAGGAGGAATTACCTATCTAATGTGGTGTCCGTCTTAAAAGCTGAGAGAATGGTGAGGAAAGGATGTGAGGCGTTTATAGCTTATGTTTGCGCTTTGGAAGCCATGGAATCAACTGTGGAGGATGTTCGAACAGTGAAGGAATTTCCTGGTGTTTTTCTGGAAGAGCTTCTGAGGTTGCCTCCCGATCACGAGGTGGAGTTTGGTATTGATCTTTTACCGGGAACAGCGCCTGTGTCCATCGCACCATATAGGATGGCACCAAAGGAGTTGAAGGAGTTGAAAGCATAGATTCAGGACCTATTAGATCAGGGTTTTATTCGACAGAGAGTATTGCCTTGGGGAGCGCCAGTGCTATTTGTTAAGAAGAAGGGTGGATCAATGCGTATGTGCATTGATTATGGTCAGTTGAACAAGTTGACGATCAAGAACAAATACCCGTTGCCGAGGATTGACGACTTGTTCGATCAATTGAAGGGGGCGTCAGTTTCCTCAAAGATAGATTTGAGATCAGGGTATCACCAGCTTAAGGTCAAGGAAGCGGATATCCATAAGACGGCTTTCAGAGCTTGCTATGGCCATTACGAATTCCTGGTAATGCCGTTCGGGTTGACCGATGCACTAGCAGCGTTTATGGCCATGATGAATCGGGTTTTCCAACCCTATCTGGATCGATTCATTGTGGTATTTATAGACGATATCCTGGTCTATTCAAGATCAGAAGAGGAGCATGATTCGCATCTTTGAGTGGTTTTACAAATCCTGAGGGAGAAGCAGTTGTTCACCAAATTCAGTAAGTGTGAATTCTGGCTAAGGGAAGTTACCTTTTTGGGCCATGTAGTGTCTGCTGAGGGGATTAGGGTTGATCCTCGAAAAATCGAGGCTGTGTTGGAGTGGAAGCCACCTAAGTCTGTGGCAGAAATCAGGAGTTTTCTTGGTCTGGCTGGGTACTATAGAAGGTTTGTGGAAGGGTTCTCATTAATTGCAGCACCTCTAACCAAGCTATTGAGGAAAGGGGTACCTTTTGTTTGGTCTGATAAGCAGCAGGAGAGTTTTGAAGGGCTAAAAAGGATTTTGACGGAGGCTCCAGTGTTGATACAGCCTGAGGCTGGGAAAGAGTTTGCGGTTTATTGTGATGCGTCGCACACAGGCTTAGGATGTGTATTGATGCAGGATGGGAAAGTGGTAGCATATGCGTCTCGGCAGTTGAGACCGCATGAGTTAAATTACGCCACGCATGATTTGGAATTAGCGGCAGTGGTGTTTGCTCTGAAGAGTTGGAGGCATTATCTGTATGGGGAGAAGTCCGTTATTTATACAGACCAGAAGAGCCTAAAATACCTCCTTACCCAGAAGGAGTTAAACTTAAGGCAGGGAAGATGGGTCAAGTTGTTAAAAGATTACGACTGCTCAATTGAGTATCATCCAAGAAAAGCTAACTTAGTGGCGGATGCATTAAGTTGTAGGGTAATCTCTGACTTGACAGCAATGTTTGCTCACCTCAGTTTGTACGATGATGGGAGTATATTAGCTGAACTGCAAGTGAAACCTTCTTGGGTCAGTCAGATTAAAGAGAAGCAGTGGGCCGATGAGTTGTTAAAGTCAAAATTTCAGTTGGGATCAGGCGATGGGACCACAGAATTCAGTGTGAGTAATGATGGGGTAGTGTGCTTTCGAGGAAAGGTTTGCATGCCAAGGGATCCTGAGTTAAGGGGTAAGATTTTACAGTAAGCGCATAGCAGCCCATACGCTATGCATCCTAGGGGAAGTAAGATGTATCGAGATCTGCGAGAGCAATTTTGGTGGCCGGGGTTGAAGCGAGAGGTAACCGAATTTGTGAGTAAGTGCTTGACGTGTCAGCAGGTAAAGGCAGAACATCAGTTGCCTTCAGGTTTGTTACAGTCGTTAAAGATTCCGCAGTGGAAGTGGGATAGGATCACGATGGATTTTGTCAGTGGGCTACCCCTTACGCCTACTAAAAAGGATTCGATATGGGTAATTGTGGACCAATTGACAAAGTCTGTTCATTTCATACCAGTTCGCATTGATTACTCCCTTCAGAAATTAGCTAAGTTGTATGTAGCAGAGATCGTAAGATTGCATGGAGTACCAGTGTCTATCATCTCAGATAGAGACCCGAGATTCACGTCAAGGTTTTGGAGGGCATTGCATCAAGCTTTGGGGATAAAGTTTGATTTCAGTATAGCGTTTCATCCACGATCTGATGGACAATCAGAGAGGGTAATTCAGATCTGAGAAGACATGTTGAGGGGCTATGTCTTAGACTTCAGAGGTAGTTGGGAAGAATTTCTACCGTTAGCAGAATTCGCGTATAACAATAGTTACCAATCGAGTATACAGATGGCACTGTATGAAGTGTTATATGGTCAGAAGTGTCGTACCCCTACGTGTTGGACAGAGTTAGGCGAGCGTCAGTTGTTGGGTCCAGAATGTGTTTCGAAAACAGAAGATAGGGTTAAGTTAATTCAGACTCGTTTAAAGGAAGCATTGGACAGGCAGAAATCCTATGCTGATCTAAAATGCAAAGATATAGAATTTGAGGTGGGTGACCAGGTGTTCTTAAAGGTTTCACCGTGGAAAAGGTACTAAGGTTTGGACAGAAGGGTAAGCTAAGCCCCAGGTTCATTGGGCCTTATCGTGTATTGAAGCGTGTGGGACCAGTAGCTTATCAACTCGAGTTACCTGCAGAGTTAAGTCAGATTCATGATGTGTTCCACGTTTCGAGCTAAGATGCCATCGTTCGGATCCATCTCACGTAGTGTCAGTAGAAGAAATCGAAGTAAGGCCTGATCTATCCTTTGAAGAGGAACCAGTTCGGATTTTGGATCGTGATGTCAAAGTGTTACGCAGGAAGACAGTTCCGTTAGTTAAGATTTTGTGGCGTAATCACGGTTCTGAGGAAGCTACGTGGGAACCAGAAGAAGCGATGCGACATCAATACCCTTATCTCTTTTGACCAGGTAATTTCGAGGTCAAAATTTTCTTAAGGAGGTAGAACTGTAACATCCTAATTTAGGGGCTGTGCATTTGATGTGTTTTTGTGTGTATGCTTTGTGTAATGTGTTTGTTTAGGGTGTATGGGAGTGTAGGAAAGGCCCGGGGAAAAGTCGGAGCCCTGGCTAAAATTTTCTTTTTAGGCACTTTAGTGGAGGAGCTAGCTGGAATAGGACTTAATGGATTATGTTGGTGTTTGGTTGACACAAGAAAAGGAGTGGCAGAGTGGCAAGGAGGCGCCACTTAAGATACTGGTAAGTGACGCCACAGGGAGTAGGAGAGGGAGCAGGTTCAAGTCTCAATGAGCTCATTTTGGGAGTTCTTTTTAGCGTCAGGGAGAGCAAAGGCAGAATTCGACTGGGACACTTCAGGATAGAGGAGTGGACTGAGTCAAGTAATTTGATTGAATGGCAGAGAGGAAAAAGTGGAGTTTGAAGTGTTCAAAATATTTCAAACGGGTGATCAGGAGGAATTTGAGGAAAAAAGAAAGGGATGGGCATTGTGAGCTTGGTGTTGGCCAAATTTCAAACTCATAGTAGAGGGGGGAATCAGTTTTGTTTGGTTAGGGTGTGCCAAATTTCTACTTTGGAAACATAGGCTTTTTGTTCTCAAAAGAGTGCGTTTTCGGCTTTTGGGTTGGTAAGTGCCGAAAATTTTGAATAGTCAAGTGAGAGTTCTTTTCCCATTTTTGGCATTTGAGGTTGAGTTCTTTTCCCATTTTCGGCATTTGAGGTTTTCTTTCATTCTCTTCTTCATTTTCTGCTAAAGTCAAACTTACTCAAGTCTTGCCAAAAATTCTTCTTCTTTACCATTCCTACCACTTCTTTTCCTTTCATTTTTATTCTTCTTCTCTCAATTGTTTCTTTATCAAAAGCCGAAACCCCTAACCCCATTCTCATCTCCATTTCTATGCTATAGCCAAATGTCCCTTGTCCATAGTTCTCTTCTCTGATTTCTTCTACAAGCCGAATCTTCCTAGCCTTCTCTTTTTCGTCTTTTCTTCTGATCTCTGCTAAAACCGAAAACTCCTAAGTCCCATTTGTAGTTCTTTTATTTTATTTTTGGGCTCTTTCATCTTCTTCCCTATCATTGTCGAATTCTCTTTTAGGCGATAGCCGAATCTCCTATGTTAAGGAAATTCAAATCATCTAAATCCCTAAGCTGGACACCGTTAATCTCTGAACCCTATCTCTCTTCTGGGATTTCAAGGCAAAGGAGGGGGCTAGACCCATAAACCCAGCCCCTAAGTTTAAGAAGCGAGCGGTGTCAGTAGTCTGAGATTGGCCACTGGGTTGTGGATCGGCTTCAGAGGAGAGTCGTAGGCAGATAGCAGTTGTTTCTGCTATCGATAGTGTCGACGTAGAGAGTATTGTTTTGCGTGTTACCAGGTGTGTAAACCCTCACACAGTTTATTTATTTTAGCTGTATTATTAATTGTATGGGCTGAAAAGCCGGAGAAGGCTGTGTATACAATCGAAATACCTTCATGGGTAAGGCAGGGAGTGTCAGGTGCGTATCTGTGATGATTCAATATGAGGTTGGATGTATGTGATATTTTAATGCCTTGTTAATAGCATGTTTCATTTATTATGACATATATATTGTGCATGGGATGTGGGAATGATGATAAAGGGGAAGTGATAAGGTCACATAGTGATTGGTGGCTCTGCCACAAATGATTTATGAGGTCACATAGTGATCGGTGGCTCTGCCACAAATGATTTATGAGGTCACATAGTGATCGTTGTTAAAACTGGGAGCATGACTGTCGAGACAGCATGTAGCGGATGGAGGGTTGATTGTAGAAATCCCCACGGTGTGATGGTTGGTATGGGATGACGTGTAGAAGATGGAAAATTCTAGGTTGGGCTGGGCTTGATGCATTCATGTAGTTGTATGATATCATGTATGGGCTAAATATGTGATGGTAGGCCGTGGGCCGTGTTGTGTGTTTTAATGGTTTTACACACTGAGTCTCTATGATTCACCATTTTCCTAACTTCTTCAGGTAATCAGTAGACCGTGGATCTGGAAGCCGAGGCGGACTCGTGGAGGCCATAAAGTCTTTTTCTTTTCGCAAACTTTTTACTGCTGAAATTTAATTTTATTTGGGGGATTTTTGCTGTAATAAGGCCTTCCTAAATTGATGTTTGGGTTTTGATTTTAACTGTTTATCATTTATTAAAACTTGACACTATGCAAATTTGAACACGAAATTAAGAAACATGGGATTTTCAGAAGATGAGTAACTCAAAGCATACGGTTTCTTTCAAGCATCACTAAACATAATGAATATTTGATTAACACGAATTCAAATTTTTTTAAACTATCAAATCATTATTTTCAAAACATCGCTTTAATCGGGAAAAATTTTCAAATCTACGGTTTTTCTTAAAACAATCAAAACTTCGTTTTTACTTCACCTTGTACCATACCAGATCCGGTCGTAACGTTTTGGCCGGGTTTGGGGTGTTACATTTAGCTAATAGAATAACACTTTTGCATTTTACGCGATTTAGTCCATTTTCTCAAATTGACTATTTAAATGAAAAAATTACTTCACGAAATTTTCACATATACATGCTATCATGCTATAAACATTAAAATAATAATAAAATAAATATTCCAACTTTGGATTTGTGGTCTCAAAACCACTATTCTGATATGACCCACAAATGGGTTGTTATGACTCTCCCCCTTAGGGATTTTCGTCCTCGAAAATCTTACCAATGAAAAGGTTAGGGTAATTGTTTTTCTCATAGTTTCCTCGGGCTACCACGTAGCCTCTTCAATACCGTGATGTTGCCACAAGACTTTTACTGAAGCTATGTGTTTATTTCTCAAATTTTTGATTTCTTGAGCTAGAATTCTTATTAGTCCTTCGCTATACGTCATATTAAGTTGAATTTCAACTTTTGAAAGAGATGTTATATACAAAAGGGTCTTATCTGAATCATCGCATCATAGATATAAGAAAAACACATTATGAATCTTTTCAAGTTCTAACAATAACATAAGTTGATTAATCCACTAGCTTTATTTTCTCAATAATCTCTTACGGCCCGATGAATCATGAACTCAACTTCTTTTTATAGCTAATTTGAGAAATTATATTATCACAGCAATACTTTCACAAACATTCAGTTCAGTAACTGAAATTCAATGCTTTTATGTATCAAGTCTGCATATGTTTTCTGTCAATCTAAAACTGCTTTCTAACTGTTATGAATTACTTTCATTTTCTCTTCAAATTCTCTATTGAAATCAATCCCGTGAACCTTTTTCTCACAAAGCTCGATCCAATAACAATGGAGTTCAGTATTTGCAATCATACAATACTTCATACGATGCCATCTTTATACTCATATGATAACTATTAATATGCTCAAACTCAGTCAATAGTAATTGTCTTTCTTAATTGCTTTCACATTCTAAAATATAGTAACAAATCGTATCTTTGAGAATTTGAATCACTTTCTCATATTATCCATCAGTTAGAGAATAAAATGTGGTGTTACAATGCAACCTCATACCAAAGTTTACAATATTTTTCTTTAGAAACACAATATAAACCTCGAATCTCTATCCGAAATAATGAAGACTGGCACTCTGTAGAAACTGACAATTTCAAAAATGTATAACTTAGCTAGTCTATCAAGAGAGAAATTATACGTACTGAGATAAAATGTACAGACTTCTTCAACACTCAACAATAGTTCAGATAACATCTTCCTTTTACAAAATTCAACGAAATTCTATTTCATCTCCACTGAGATAATAACACAGACTGTAACAGTTCTGAAGGTACTTGATAGTCAACTTTAACCTGTAGATAAATCAGACATTTGGATACAAGTCAGAAGTATCACGTTTCATACTCATTCACCAATAAAACTGTCTCAGATTATTTTACATCTTAGTATTCCCCGAATAAACAGATAATTACCAGTGTGAGCTAGATATAACAATTGTTGTATAATCTCTGGATTCTCGATATACGAACCCTGTCTTGAAACAACAATTAATCATCAGTTCCAATCTGAATCTCTAAATCAGAAGTCAATTCACATTGAACTCTTTTAACTTGCAATTCACTGATACATTTCTCAGCTTCACAAAATTGCGGAATAAACATCAATTTAGCTTTTAACTCTGCTATTATCTATCCGTCATCCGATAAGATCAATCACGTATTCATCTCTTGTAAAGTAGACAAAGATTTCTTGTTCAAAATATCCGTGACTATAATCGTTTGTCTAGGATGATAACCAATTACTAACTCAAAATATTTCGACAGTTCAAGCCATCTTTGTTGTAATAGCCCGATTTACGGCCTAGCCGGAATAGTGGTGCGAGACCACAATTCTGAGTTAGTAAGATGAGTTTTTAAGGTATTTGAGATGATTGCATGATGATATGAAAGTTTCATGTCGAAATTTTATGAAAATTTCCATTAAAGGGTCCATTAGGACTAAATTGCAAAAGTTGCAAAATATGAGTTTCTAGAAGCTTTTTGTATGAAATAGCTTTAGAATATTAATTAGAAGTCTTTAAATAGAACTTTTCCCAAATCATAAATTTTGGACAAAAATGGACATGAGTTAGTAAATGGTGAATTTTTAAAAGAGAAGGGCATTTTGGTCATTTATCAATTAAATGATTAAAAAGGGAAAAAGATGAAAAAAAATTCTTATTCATCTTCTTCCTTGTGCCGAAAATTGGAGGGACTCCATAGCTAGGGTTCTTCAAATTTTTGAAGCTTGCTAGTAAGTGCATCCTAGCCCCGTTTTTAATATTTTTCGTATTTTTAGAGTCCTCGTATTATGAATTAGCTATTTTTAGCTATAAAATGAGCTAAGATGCATGTTCAAAAATCTACCCATGTATGACATGTTTGTAAAATGATATTTTATGGAAGATTATGAGAGTTTTGATATTAGATAAACATCTTTTCCTTAGTGAATTTCATGAAAAATGATAGTATGGACTAATTTATAATAGTTATGAAATTGGTCATACATACTAGAAATAGTGAGAATTGATGATTGTTGTAGTAGAGAAAATGAATCAGCTAAGCATGACGTTTAAGAAAGTTGAATGAAAATCATTTTACGAGCCTAGGGGAAAAATGTAATTATGAGAAAGTTTAGGGGCAAAATAGTAACTTTGCTAAAGTATAAGTTAACAGTCAATTTAGTCAATGTGAGTATTAAATGATCTAAATTATTATTATAGATCAAGAAAAATGAAGCTCGGATCGAAACTGAGGTAAGAACAAAGTCGAGGACTAAATTGCATATCTACATACATTTTGTATATTGAGGTAAGTTTGTATGATTTATAAGCTTTATGATTACTATCATTGAATTGTTTAGTATAATGTACATTATTACCATAGAAATGCTTAATGCTATGTTAAATGAAGAAATCAATGAGATTAAGCATGAGAAAGTCCCGATTGAAGTTGAATTACTTAGGATACTCGATCTACCACATGAGATAAGAAAGTTCGTATAAGACTAATCCAAGGCTTGGCATCTGCAATCAAGCAAAGTTATCATGTAAGTCCAAGACAAGTCTTGGCGTTGAAGAGTTATTATGAGATGAAGACCCATGTAAGCCCAAGCCAAGGCATGGCATTGGCGAGTCTCCAAGCAAAGATGTCATGTAAGTCCAAGACAAGTCTTGGCATTGAAAAGCTATCATGAGATAGAAATCCCATGTAATTCCAAGCCAAGGCATGGCATTGGTGAGTAACAAGGAAGATTTCAAGTAAGTCCAAGCCAAGGCTTGGCATTGACCAGTTCATGAGTAAAGATACCGAATAAGACCATGTCAAGACATGGCAATGGTAAGTTCCTAAGGGAACACACAAGGAAGACTTTAAGTAAGTCCATGTCAAGACATGGCATCGATACCAAGATGAGAGAGATCCCATGTAAGACCATATCAAGGATATAGCTTTGGCATCGAGTTATATGTAGGATGAGATTTAGTATCCTTGGTTATTCATAGAAATTCATCAGGAAAATGAGTAAAGCTTAAATGAGTAAAGCTTAAATGAGATAGCAAGAAAATTTAGTAAGCAAAACTATTATCAAGTTGGAAATGAGTATTATTCATGTTATGAATGATGAATTAGAGATTATGATTATTATAGTAAAGTATGCTGATCTATGTGATCAAGTGATACAGGTACCCTGTTTACCTCACGAGCATGAGACTAGTGAGTATCATGAGATATGTAAGAATCAGTAAGAGTAAGTAAGCTTAAATAGCTAAAATTATGATGCCATTGTTTATGCCAAATGGGTTATGTTAAACAAGTATGATGTTATGTGAATTATATGCAAACTTACTAAGCTAAATGCTTACGTCTTTTATTTTTCTTTCCATGTAGTCCCGCCAAGCTAATTTTGTGGATCATCGTCATCGGAGCTCGGAGCATACTATCAATCGCTATTTTGTTATAACCAAGATGTTTATATTAAGTATGGCATGTATAGGAACATTTCATTTTGATAATATGTAAAAAAAAAAGGGGCAAAAATATGGGCTATCAAGTTTATTATTCTTTTGTATATGGCTAAGTGATTGGCCAAGATTGACTAAGTGTGTATGTTTATCGATATCAATGAAGCATGTAGTTTTGTTAACGAAAGATGTATTAA
The DNA here is from genome assembly GCA_005393395.2 of Gossypium australe. NCBI lineage: Eukaryota > Viridiplantae > Streptophyta > Magnoliopsida > Malvales > Malvaceae > Gossypium > Gossypium australe. The sequence continues at coordinate 102,749,844 of CM016623.1, forward strand.
TTTGAGTTGTTGGATTGAATATGAGATTGATCTTGATTTCATGGTGGCAATTGGCTTGGTAAATAGCCTTCAAGTGTCCACACGGATAGACACACGGGCGTGTGTCTAGGCCGTGCATCCCCTGCACCTTAGTACGTTAAGTTAGATTAGACCACGGTCTAAGTTCACGGGTGTGTCAAGGCCATGTGAATATAGTCAGTGTCGACCATGGTCTAAGTCCACGGGCGTGTCAAGGCCGTGTGAATATAGTCAGTGTCGACCACGGTTGGAAGACATGGGCGTGTCTTAGGGGTACACTGCGTGTCCCAAGCCACATGGGCGTGTGACCCCTATTTTAAGGAAAAGTTCGTATTTACTTACGACCACAATCATAATTAAGAAAAATAAATGAATTGAAAAAGAAAAAGAGGAAGAAATGATAGAGAGGAAAGGAAAAAAAAATAAAAAGAAGACAAATTAAAATTTTTGATAACTTCCCATCAGACTTCTAACCCTTTAAAAAAGTGTTTCGTATCGCATACTCCAGGATTCAAACACAAGACCTAACAGAATACAAATGCTTAACCAGTGAACCAACAGGCTTATTATTAACATAAGTTTACATTGAATTGAACTTAACTATGTAGTGCATGATTAAGGGTTATTTTTTTAAAATAACAAAACTTTTAACGATGCGACTCGAACTCCAGACCTTAAACAAGATAGCAGAACACAGAGCCACAAATATAAAAATTAATTATTTTAGTGTCTCACAATTAAATTCTCAAAATTTTGGGGCGTTACAACTCTCTCCCTTTAAAAGAAATTTTGGCTTCGAAATTTACCTGACTCAAACAAATGTGGGTATTGTTACCGAATTGCATCTTCAAGTTCCCAAGTGGCTTCCTCAGTGCCATGATTTCGCCACAAAACCTTAACCAGAGGAACATTTTCAGAAACCAGCTCGGGCCCCAAAACCGGATGTTCACTTAATTTTGTCCAACATAAAGGAGTACGACATCTACGCCCATACAAGGCCTTGTAGGGTTTCATCTGAATACTAGACTGGAAGCTATTATTGTATGCAAACTCAATCAACGATAGATAATCCTCCCAACTACCTCAAAAATCTATTACACAATCCAGAAGCATATCTTCTAGAATCTGAATAACTCACTCAGACTATTCGTCGGTCTGAGGATTATACGAGGTATTGAAATTAAGTTGGGTGTCTAAAGCCTCATAACGTTTCTTTCAGAATCGAGATGTGAATTGCGAATGTCTATGAGAGATAATTGATACTGGAATCCCATGCAGTCTCACAATTTCAGCAATATACAACTTAGCTAACTTCTACAGAGAACAATTTGTCTGATAGGAATAAAATGAACAAATTTCGTCAATCGGTTAATGATGACCCAAATTGAATCTTTCTTTTTGGGGGTTAAAGGCAACCCACTAACAAAATCCATCGTTACACGCTCCCACTTCTACTGAGGAATCTTAATTGACTAAAGCAAACTTGAGGGTAACTGATGCTCAACCTTAACCATTTGGCACATCAAACAATGGGACACAATCAACTATTTCCCATTTCAGCCCGAGCCAACAATAGCATATGGATTACTATGCGCCTCTTGTAGGATCGACTGCGTCAACTCCTTATCATTAGGCATGCAAATCTGACCTCTAAAACATAGAACTTGTTGCTATTCAAGCTGAAATTGGAAGTTTCGTTCGAGCCAACCTATTGCAGTCGCTGAACTAAGGACTCATCACTCAACTGTTTAGCTCGAATCTGCTTGACCCAAGTCAGTTTAACCTGTAATTCAGCTAATAGTCCTTCATCCTCAACTAAATTTAGACGAGCTAACATCACTTTCAGATCAGTCATCGCTTTACGGTTGAGGGCATCACCTACCACATTAGCCTTACCTGGATGATACTCTATCGTGCAGTCATAATCCTTAAGTAACTCAACCTACTTACGCTGACTGAGGTTTAACTTCTTTTGAGTTAACAGATATTTGAAGCTCTTGTGATCGGTGTAAATGATACACCTTTTACCATACAGATAGTGCCTCCAGATCTTCAGAGCAAACACGGCCGAAGCCAGCTCAAGATCATGTGTAGGGTAGTTACCCTCGTATGTCTTAAGCTATCACGAAATGTAAGCAACTACTTTATCACCTTACATCAGAACATATCCTAACCCAATGAGCGACGCATCATTGTATACTACAAACTCTTAACCTGATTTCGGTTAAATTAAAATAGGAGCTTGTGTCAGAATGATCTTGAGCTTATCAAAACTAGACTGTTGTGCTTCAGACCACACAAACAGAGCATTCTTACGTAGCAGTTTCGTCAGATATGATGCAATCAGAGAAAATCTCTCGACGAACCTTCGGTAGTAACCGGCTAAGCCCAGGAAACTACGAAGCTCAAATACATTTTTCAGTTGTTTCCACTAAACTATAGCTTCTATTTTCTTCATATTAACTTGGACCTCTTCCACGGTTACATGACCTAGAAAAACAACTTCCTGTAACCAAAACTCGCACTTACTAAACTTAGGATACAATTTTTTTCTCGGAGTATTTGAAGTACAATGTGAAGGTGAGTATCATGCTTAGACTCATTTTTAGAACAGATCAGGATGTCGTCGATAAAAACCACTATAACTTGGTCCAAGTATGGTTGGAACACCCAATTCATTAAATCCATAAAAATCACTGGGGCATTCGTCAAGTCGAAAGGCATCACCAGGAACTTGTAGTGTCCATAACGAGTCCTGAAGGTGATTTTGTACACATCTATCTCTTTGACCTTGAGCTGATGGTAACCAGAGCGCAGACCAATTTTGGAGAAAATAGATGCCCCTCGAAATTGGTCGCACAAGTCATCAATCCTCAGTAACAGATACTTATTCTTGATTGTCAGCTTGTTCAACTATCGATAATCTATGCGCATCCCTATTGATCCGTCTTTCTTCTTAACAAATAACACTGGTGCCCCCCACGGAGGCTCACTCGGTCGGATGAATCCTCTATCAAGAAGTTCCTGAAGCTACGCTTTTAGCTCGGTCAGCTCCTTCGTTGCCATACGGTAGGGGGCAATGGACACCGGAGTAGTACTTGGTAACATATCAATACCAAGTTTCACCTTCCTATTCGAAGGTACTCTGGGCAATTCCTCAGGAAAGGCGTCCGGAAATTTCCTCACAATGTGGATATCTCCCACAAAAAGCTTAGCAAGAACAGAATTGGATACGTAGGCAAGGTATGCCTCGCATCCCTTTCGGACTAACATGTCTGCTACAAGAGTGGAGATTGCATTTTTGAGGTAATCCTGATGCTCACCAACTATAACCACCTTGTCATTCTCATCTGTTCTCAGAGTAACTCTCTTATTTGCACAATCTAAACTGGCCCAATATTCTACGAGCCAATCCATTCCCAGAAGCAAATCAAACTCATTAAAAGGCAACTCCATTAGATCAGCTAGAAACACCATACCTTGGATCTCTAAGGGTATCCGTCTGTATACTCTATCAACCCAAACTGACTGACCTAGAGGACTAATCACAGAAAACTCACTAACAATATTTTTAATAGTTAAACCAAGATTTGCAGAAACAACACTAGCTATATACAAGTTTGTACATCAAATACCAATGAGAGCATAGTACGAAACAAAATGAATAAAGAATGTACTTGCAATGACATCAGCATTATCGCTATCCTCGTAGTGTCTCGCCGTATAAACCAGTGCTTGCTGAGGAGCCTCAGTCTGACCTGTACCTCTACTAGGTGTTTTCGGTCCTCTTCCCAAAACAATACCCCCTTTACTAGTACCACAACCCTTAGGTGGTTGTTGAAGCACTCTCGAAGGCTGAACAGAACCTAGAGCTGGAGTCTATGTCGTAGCTGGCACCTGATCTGGTCGATGGGGACAATCCCTAACTCGATACTCCATCGACCCGCAATGGAGACATATTTCTAACTTCCTCTAGCACTCGCTCGGATGGCGTTCCTCACAATCACTGCAGTGCTGAATCTCGATCACTACAGTTGGTGCTTCAGGCCTCGGGCCTTAGAGACCTATCAAATCTTGTCCATTTCTTAGGGCGCTGTCTAGAACCAAAGGGACCTTAATCCCTCTTTATTTTACTCCGATCCCTCTCGCGGTCACGCCACTCGCGCTCATTATAGTTTACTTCTTCCACAATCTTTGATTTGTCAACCAGAACTGCAAAAACCTGCTCTCTCTGAAGAGCTATCAAAACCCGTAGATCATATCTCAATCCTTCCTCAAACTCCATGCACTTATCGTAGTCAGATGCTACTAGTGCCCATGCATATCGACTCAGTCGTAGAAACTTGGCTTCATATTCAGCCACAGATCAATCTCCTTGAACTAGACTCATAAACTCGCGTTGGCGAGCTTTCACATAAACTCGCTTTCACATACTTGCTCTGGAAGGCGTTCTTGAAGTAATCTCAATTAATCTGTTCGAGCTGAGCACCTTACTCAACCATTAGCCACCACTGGTAGGCTTCGTTCAAAATTAGGGACACAACACCCCTCAATTTCTAAGTAAGAGTGCAATCAAAATCAGCCATAATACGCTCAGTAGCCTCGAGCCAATACTCAACAACAGTAAGGGCGACTCCAATGACGCCCCTAAATAGTTCAGCCCCATTCAACCGAAGTTATTTTGTAACTAACCCTCAACCTCCTGATCCAGAATGGGTCCTTGCGACCCTCTCTAATGCCTGAATCATGACCTGGGACAGTGCGTTGTCCCCAGCCGTCGGCGTTTGGGACTCCGTCTCAGCAGTAGGAGTACCAACTGTTTCACAGATCTCCAGATTGGGCTACTAGCCGTAGAAGATGACTTCGCTCGAGCTCCTCCTCGGCATCCTTGATGCATCATTGAGAGCACCAAAAATATCCTATCCCTATAAAATAACGAAAGAAATAGTATAAGGGAAGTAGGGTCAAATATTCAGGGACTGGATTTGAACAAATTCTTGTTCCTCAAGATCCCGAGTAGAGTCGTGCCCAAGAAATAAGATGTACTGATGTGTCTTAAACTAACTATGATCACAATAAAGGCAAGCGCACCTATCATTCAATAGTATAGTTATGGTAAGGCCGGTAATATCGTATCCACAAGGACCAAGAGTACTAGTAATTACTATATTTCTATTATCTAGCCTAAGAATTGGGGTGATTTCTTTTTAAACTAAACTAATTAAAAGCATGACAGAGAATGAATTAGGAAAATACTTATATGAGATAGGCAATACCTAAGGAAGAATCCACCTAGACTTCACTTATTACTTTTGATTCATACGATTTATTCACTTGACTTAATCCGTAGAAATCCCTGATTTATGTTAATATCTCTTTCAAGACAAAAAACAACTGACTCTAGGTTGATTAATTGAAATCTCTGTCTAATTAAAACCCTTATTATCGCATTAACTCGATCTATGGATCCCCTTATTAGATTTGACTTTAATCCAGCAGATTTTCGTCGCCCTATTTCTAGGGTTGCAATCAACTCCGCTTAATTGTGTTGATCTACTCTTAAACAAGGACTTTTCTCCACTGAATAAGCACATTCGACTTGAATTAATAACCTGAATTATCAAAACAAGAATAAGAACTCAAAATTAAGAATAAGAACAAGTCTTTATCTTATAAATCAAATAATAATAAGATCTATCTTAGGTTTCATCCCTTTAGGTATTTTAAGGGATTTAGTTCATACTGATAGAGGGAAACATCTTAAAATAAGGAAAACAACAAAACATAAGAAAACCCAAAAACTTCTAAAGAACTTGATGGGAGATCTTCAGTCTTGATGAAGATCCTTCTTCCGAGTTGCTCCCGATGGCTGTCTTCGAGTATTTTCTACCTTCTACTTACCGTCCCCTTTTAGGTTGCCCTCTAGGGTGTTTATATAGGCATTAGGACGTCTTTCTTGGCCCATAAGTAGCCTTTTCTGAATAGAATTAGACTTGGGTTCGGCAGGGACACGCTCGTGCGTGATGGCTTGGGCCATGCTCAATTCGGCTCGTCATCCACGGTCGTGTGGTCTGCACGTGTGCGGAAGTCCAGGCCGTGTTGATTTTCGAGGTAGGCCCATTTTGTCCATTTTTGGCCTATTTCTCATTCTTTTCGGCTCCCTAAGCTCTCCTGAGTGTAAAACATGAAATTAAAGGATTAGAAGCATCAAATTCATCAAATCTAATGAAAATTCATCCAAAAATAAGCCAAGCATGGGGTAAAAATATGTATAAATTATGGTTTATCAAATACCCCCACACTTAAGCCTTTGCTTGTCCTGAAGCAAAATCCTCAAATCACAATTAAAATTAACTTCCTCAATTCATAATCCTCATCAATAATGTTTCATCATAATTCATAGATAATTCATACATTGATAATTTTATTGAAATAGTCTTAAAGATTTAAACAATCTAAGTCATAAATTTTTATAGTTCGAAAACATAGATATTTCCCCTTATCTAAATAATTATCTTTGACCCAAAACCAACAAGAATTGACATCCTCGCCAAAGATTCACTCAAATCACTCAAAGTGTTTTAAGGTTCAAATTAAGCACTCATAAGTCAAACATGAAAAGTTAATCCCATATGCTTGCATGAAAATCAAATCTCCACCACTATAAAAATGAGATGATACACAAATCAAAAGGTCTTAAAAGGGTTGTAATGGGGCTTGGTTTAAAGGTGTGGATAAAGGCTGAATTAGAGGGTTAGAATCGAGATTGAATTGACAATTTACCTAACTAGAAACAATGAACTAATAATTAATAATTACATCAATTGAACTTATCACTAATAACACGAGCTTCTTATCAGAATATGAAATTAACCATTTAAGCTCAAATAACATAGAACTAAGTAATGATTTTTTTTTTGAATAAGAACAAGTATAACGAAAGATAGTTAGGCAACTGGCCAAACCAAATCTCGACAATGGGAAGTTAATAAAGTAGGAGAAGTAAAAATTTAGTTTTGGGTTAATATTAATGGATAAGTCAAGAAACGATTTATTAGGCTCAACAGGGGTTCACTAGGGGTTAATTATGAAGGTAGGCTTTTTATGGAGTAAGTGGGCTAAAACCTAGGTGCCTTTATCATCTCAGTTTATCAATTCAAGAGTGTGGTCTCGACATGCATAATCAAAGCAAGTTCTAGAATAACAATTCAATGTTGACACACTCATAATCAATAAAGTGAGCAAGAAAAATATATGCTCTTAAAGGCTCAAATTTTCACAAAAAATTATGGTTTTTGATGTTAACCTTGAAAATTTCAAACTTCAAAGTAATATTTAAATTTAGGGAAACAACCTAATAAAATTTTAATTCTGAAAATAGACTTATCATGCTTGAGTCTCTAATGTCTTAAAGTTTAAACCATCAATGCACAATTATCTATGACTTAATCCAAAACATATCAATGAAAGTTAATAGAAGTTTCATTCTAATTAGTAATATGAGAAAATTTACTTCAGAACGAGGCATAATTCAGGGATTTTTTAATAATACAATAATTAACCTCCCCACACTTAAGATGTACATTGTTCTCAATGTACAAAGAGAAGTGAAACTTTTTGAATTTTGGATGGAGTCAATGAAAAGAAACCCGATAAATTCGGGCAGAGGCAGGGGAGGATACCGCGGTGGTGTGGTCGTTCCTTAATAAAAAAACAGCCAGAGATATAAAGAAATCAAAATATATTAATATAAATTAAAGACAAGAAAGAGAAAGGGAAACAATTTAAAAATAAAGATAAAAGAAAAAGAAAAAATGAATGGACTTAAAGGCCCTTGTCTTGTCGAGTAAATGAAGCGGCCAGCATGAACTTATGTAGAGTGGTCGCGAACGGGGAGACCACGTCAGGGTCATTTCGCTTTTTCGACACAGGGATGGTGGCTTTGGTCTTACTTCTAGTATTAGTCATTGTGTATGGTGGCAAGGATGGTGGTTGGTGTGGTGGCGGTGTAAAGAAGGAATAAGGGAAAGAGGGAAAGGGAAAATGAAGGGAGAAAGATGATGGGAAGGGAAAAAGAGGGTTTTCGGGCTGAAGAAGAAGTGAGAAAGTGGAGTAAGTGGAGTGAGAAGGCAATGGCCGATGGTGAAAAGGGAGAAAAGCTGTGATGGCTAGGGTTGGGGATGAAGGGGTATGGGGAAGAAAGTGAACAAAAAAAGGGGTTTAAATAGAGATTGAGACACATGGTCGTGGCCCACGCCCGTGTGCCATGGGCGTGTTAGGTCACACGACCGTATGGCACGGCCGTGTGATGCGTTGTTCGTTTCTTCCATGCCTGTGTAAGGGTTTCCACGCTCATGTTGCTTAGTTAGTGTCGGCCACGACCTAAAAGCACGGGCGTGTTGTACGCCCGTGTGACTTTCTCAGTGTCGACCACGGCCATGGCATTTAGTCGGAGCTCGTGTTTTGGGGGAAATTTACGTCCTGTTTCTGCACGATCTCTGCCATGCCCATGTACTTATTCGTGGTGTCCACACGGCCACGCCCATGCCCGTGTACAAGGCCGTGTGGATAGAGAAACCTGTGCTTTATTAATTTGGTTAGTTTTTAGTTATGTGCTAAAAATAAAAAATATGGACATTAATGGGGTTAGTGCTCGGGTTGCCTCCCGAGAATCGCTCGTTTAAAGTCTTAAGCTAGACTTACCTTTCATTCACATAATCATGGTGGTTTGAGGAGTTGAAACTCCTCATTCTTGCTATCATTTGTATTAAAATAAGGTTTTAGACGAGTACTATTTATCTTGAAGGTACCAAATTAAGAATGAGTTACCTCGACTGTACCGTATGGGAAAATATTGAGTACCGTGAAAGGAGTTATTCCATTAGGTTCAGAAGTGGCAACACGAGGATCTGTATTATCCATTAGAACTCGGTCTCCAACCTTAAAGTAGTTTGCTTCATCTTTAAGTTCGTTATGGAGTTGCCTCAGTTTTACTTTGTGTGTTCTTGGTTTCTCATTGACATGTGTCCTCCACTCGTCTAGTTTATCGATCTGAAGCCTTTGCTCCTCATGAGTTATTTCATTGTTGGCACGAGATCTAAGATGTGGCTCAGTTATGTATTTTCGAGGTGCTTCTTAAAAAGAGGGTTGAACCAAATGGTTATTAATATAATTTATGTTTTCACCTTTATTACTCGATGTCCTAGCCGAGTCACGAGACTGAAGAGTGATCGTCTTGTCACCTACACGAAGTGTGAGTTCACCTGTACCAACATCAATTCTAGTTTTAACAGTTGCTAAAAAGGGTCTTCCTAAAATTAAAGGAACGTTACTATCCTCATCCATGTCTAAAACAACAAAATCTACTGGGAATATGAATTTGTCAATTTTCACTAGTACATCCTCAGTTATACCCCTAGAAACTCTAATGGTTTTATCAGCCAATTGAATGCTCATCCTAATTTGTTTGGGCTTCCCAAGACCTAGCTGTTTAAACATTTTATAAGGCATAACATTGATACTTGCCCCTAAATCAGCTAAAGCATTATTAATAGATAAACCACCAATTAAGCAAGGAATTGTAAAACTCCCTGGATCTTTTAACTTCTGTGGTAGTTTATTTTGTAAAATTGCTGAGCACACTGCATTTAGCTCCACATGCGACGCATCGTCTAACTTCCGTTAGTTTGTTAAAAACTCTTTAATTTTTTTTGAATCGGGCATCTGTGAAAGAGCTTCAATAAAAGGTAAGTTAATATGTATTTTTTTAAAAATTTTAATAAATTTACTGAATTGTTCATCTGTGTGGTCTTTCTTCGTCGCATTAGGATATGGCACACGAGATTGGTACTCTGTACTTACCAGTTTTGGTTTATTATGGCTTACCTCAACCTTACCTTTATCTGTCACTTTTTTTGCCCCAGTTTTGGTGCGTCTAACCCTTCACTTTCGTGAGCAGTTATGGCATGAAGTTGCTCATTTTGGTTAGTTTCAGTGTTGCTTGGCAGGCTGCCTTGTGGCCGTTCAGATATGAGCTTAGCAAGTTGTCCTATTTGGTTCTCGAGCCCTTGAATCGATGCCTACTGATTTTTGAGTGTTGTTTCGATGTTTTGGAAATGGGTTTCTGACATCGCGATGAATTTTGTTAGCATCTCCTCAAGTCCGCCTTCTTCTCTTGTGGGTAGGGTTGCTTTTGATAGCCTGGAGGGGATTGTTGTCTCTGTTTCCTTGACCACCCCATGAGAAGTTTGGGTGGTTCCTCCAACCTGGATTGTAAGTGTTACTATAGGGATTATTCTGAGGTCTAGAATTATTGCCCATACAGTTCATTTGTTCGCTTTCCATGCCAGGGTTGTAGAACCATCAATCTTTGTACTTAAAAGTTCTACCTGGTTTGATAGCATGGTCACTGCGTCGAGGTTGAAAACACCGGCTGCCTTCATTGGCTTCATCCTCATAACTTGCCACTGATAGTTATTCAGTGACATCTCTTCAATGAATTCATAAGTTACCTCAGGTGTTTTAGTGTTTAGTGTACTGCCGGCGGCTGCATCAATCAACTACCTAGTTGAGGGGTTCACACCATTGTTAAAGGTTTGAACCTGTAGCCACAAAAGGTAACCCATGGTGTGGGCATCTTCTCAGTAGATCCTTGTATCTCTCCCATGCATCGTAAAGTGTTTCTAAATCCATCTGCACAAAAGAAGAGATATCATTCCTCAACTTAGCTATTTTAGCCGGCGAAAAATATTTAAGTAAAAATTTTTCAGACATTTGTTTCCATGTAGTGATTGATCCTCGTGGTAACGAGTTCAACCACTGTTTAGCTTTGTTCCTCAACGAAAAGGGAAACAATCGAAGGCAAATGGCATCATCAGAAACGCCATTAATTTTGAAAGTGTCGCAGGATTCTAAAAAGTTTGCCAAGTGATTGTTTGGATCCTCATCCCGCAAACCATCAAATTGAAAAAACTGCTGAATCATCTGAATAGTGTTAGGTTTCAGTTCAAAATTATTTGCAGCAACAGCAGGTCTAACAATACTTGATTCAGTTCCTGTTAAAGTAGGCTTAGCATAATCATACATAGTACGAGGAGTAGGATTTTGATTCACCGGATTTGCGGCAACCACAGGAGGTAGCGGATTATTATCCCCCATCTCTTCGGTAGTATTAGTATCGTCCTCTTTCTTTTCCTCTATGTATTGTAGACTTCACCTTATCTCTCTTCAATTTTTGCGAGTTGTACTCTCAATCTCACTATCAAAAAGTAATGGTCCTGACGGGTTCCTTCTAGCCATAAACTAAAAATACCTGCCATAAGCAAATAAAAGAAAATTAGCAAGTTAAAATAAAATAAATTGCAAATAAAAATAAGAATTGCTAAAGTAATAAAAATTTAGCGTTCCTAATATCTTAGTCCCCGGCAACAGCGCCAAAAACTTGATGTGTCTTAAACTAACTATGATCACAATAAAGGCAAGCGCACATATCGTTCAATAGTATAGTTATGGTAAGACCGGTAATATCGTATCCACAAGGACCAAGAGTACTAGTAATTACTATCTTTCTATTATCCAACCTAAGAATTGGGGTGATTTCTTTTTAAACTAAACTAATTAAAAGCACGACAGAGAATGAATTAGGAAAATACTTATATGAGATAGGCAATACCTAAGGAAGAATCCACCTAGACTTCACTTATTACTTTTGATTCATACAATTTATTCACTTGACTTAATCCGTAGAAATCCCTGATTTATGTTAATATCTCTTTCAAGACTAAAAACAATTGGCTCTAGGTTGATTAATTGAAATCTCTTTCTAATTAAAACCCCTATTATCGCATTAACCCGATCTATGGATCCCTTTATTAGATTTGACTCTAATCCGGCAGATTTTCGTCGCCCTATTTCTAAGGTTGCAATCAACTTCGCTTAATTGTGTTGATCTACTTTTAAAGAGGGACTTTTTCTCCACTAAATAAGCACATTCAACTTGAATCAATAACCTGAATTATCAAAATAAGAATAAGAACTCAAAATTAAGAATAAGAACAAGTTTTTATCTTATAAATCAAATAATAATAAGATCTGTCTTAGGTTTCATCCCCTTAGGTATTTTAAGGGATTTAGTTCATACTAATAGAGGGAAACATCTTAAAATAAGGAAAACAACAAAACATAAGAAAACCCAAAAACTTCTAAAGAACTTGATGGGAGATCTTCAGTCTTGATGAAGATCCTTCTTCCGAGCTGCTCCCGATGGCTGTCTTCGAGTATTTTCTGCCTTCTACTCGATGTCCCCTTTTAGGTTGCTCTCTTGGGTGTTTATATAGGCTTTGGGACGTCTTTCTTGGCCCACAAGTAGCCTTTTTCGAATAAAATTAGACTTGGGTTCGGCAGGGACACGCCCGTGTGTGATGGCTTGGGCCGTGCTCAATTCTACTCGTCATCCACGGCCGTGTGATCTACCCGTGTACGGAGTCTAGGCCGTGTTGATTTTCGAGGTAGGCCCATTTTGTCCCTTTTTGGCCCTTTTCTTGTTCTTTTCTACTCTCTAAGCTCTCCGGAATATAAAACATGAAATTAAAGGATTAGGAGCATCGGATTCATCAAATCTAATGAAAATTCATCCAAAAATAAGCCAAGCATGGGGTAAAAATATGTATAAATTATGGTTTATCATGTACCTGGAAAAAAATAGGATTAAAAATATGTACAAATTGAGATTGTCTAAATTGAAATTGAAATTTTAAAAATAAACAAAGTCGAGAAAAAAGATTCTTGGATTGAGAGATTCCAGCCTCCAATTATCTCAATCCTCATTGGGTTCAATCCTAGGCTTTTAGGTGATCCTTCTTGAACAGAATAAGCCAGTTATAGTGGAAGAAGGTGTCTACGACCACCAGCTCCACTTAGATTTTAGACTTACGATATAGAGGAACCTGACTTTAGCCAACCGTCATTTTTGTGGGACCGTCTTACACTAGGTCATCACTTCTCAATGGCGAATGCCACACCATTTTGTCTCTTGGGCTCGACAACCACTAACCCAGTAAGCTAATGAACCGACTGTGCAACCTTCCCAAAACATACAAAGCGTCTGTCTTTGCACAAGATGGAAAGATCACTTTGAAGGGGCCGGAAGCGTCAGTCCCGTAGTGCGGAGAAATGATGAATACTCGTTGAGTAGGCTAAGTACGGATTCTAAGCCTCATGAACCTTTTTTGAGGAATCTCGAAAACTTTTGGCTAGATGAATTTAGTGGCTCATGTTTTTTGAGAAAAAAAGAAATAAACTTAATAAAAATGGAATTTTATTGAATAAATGAAATGAACAAAGGCTAGAGCTTTTTGGGAGAGGGCTTTTTTACAGAAAAGATGAGTGAAATTTGTGTCACTCCATCCCCTATTTATAGTACTTAGAAAACCTAGTTTATTCCTAATTAAGTTCTAAAAGATAAATAAGGATAAAAGCTAAAATTAAATCTAAATAATCTTAACAATAATCCTAATATAATTAAAATTTAAATAGAGTCTTGTGTTTATAAAATCTCTTCTTTTTACTTTTACCCCCAAGTCTTCCATGCTTTGCATTTTTGACACCACTTCTTTCCTATTTCGCATGCTGACCCATTTTCTCTTTAAATTTACACTTTTTGCCTTCAATTTAGTCCTTACATGATAAAAAACCATAAATAGCTCAAATTAGTTGGATTATACTCAAAATAAATATGTAATTAATACATAAAAATATGTCATTCCAGAGTATTATCAAATTCCCCCTACTTAGCCCATGCTTGTCCTCAAGTATGGTTCCTATCCACTGTGAAATTTAGATTTTACCATGAAAGAAGTATCACTCTAAAGTTTTATAAAAATTAGGCATAATGCATATGAAAATAAAGAGAACCTTTAGCTTGCTTTAATAAAAATGAAAAAGTATTCCAAGTTAAACACACAAAAATTGAATCGTCATTATTTCATGAAAATTAGTTAATTTACTAAATTTACCAAGACACCTAATTTGTTTCCACCCTTAGTCCCCAAATGCAATTCTTTATTATTATTATTATTATTATTTACTTGTTTTTCCTCCTTTTTTTTTTCTTTTTTGTTTTTCTTTGCTTAAGAATGTATTAAACCTTTTGACGCGAAAAGAGATGACAACCAAGCACCCCACCCTGGTTACTCAGCCTAACATACTCCTAATTTATTATATTTATATATATTTTTCTTACGAATATATTGAATCTTTTGACGCAAAGAGAGATGACAACCAAGTACCCCACCTCGAATACTCAGCCCAACACATTCCTAAAATTTTTTTGTTTAATTCCGGTTAGCGGAGTTTTTCCTAACACGTCACACAACCTTTTGACGTGAAGTAGGATGACAACCCAAGCACCCAAGCACCCAACCCTAGTTACTCAGTCAATCATGTTTTAAGCTACACTCATAACCACAGAGGAATCAAAATTCATTATTATCATGAAACATAATTTTAATTTAAAGGATTAGGAAAAACAATCAAGTGTCAAAAATAAGTTTCGGTAACTCCCTAATAGTCATGAACATAAATTTAGCATGCAATTGTATTAAGTGTCCTATTTGCATTAAAGTTAATTGATTTTACAGTAAGTAAGATAGGGTTAACTCTATTAATCATAATCATTTTAGCCTGATTGAAATAACATAGTGGAGATTAAATCAAACTAGCAAAATCATAACTAACTCAGTAGACAAGAATCATGCTCGCAGGTCAAACAGTGGGCAATTTTTGGTTAAAATCTTGGGCATGAAAAGAGGCAGAATATTCTAAAAAAAATAAGTATGACAGAAACGAGCACAAGGCAGCAATAACAGTAACACAATAATAAAAACAACAGATAAAATGACAGAAATAATGAGGAATGCCTCCCCCTAATTAAAACACATTGTCCTCGATGTGAAAGAAAAGAAACAAATAGGTGGAAGAAGAGAAAAAATTTAGAAAAACTCCCCATGTAGTTACTGTCGTTTGCGTAGAGCTGCAATGAGATTAGCCATCTACTGGCCAAAGGTGTCGAGTCGTGCCTTGATGCGCTCCAATCATTGCTCAATGGTCACGGAAGGTTGGTCTTGATTGGGTACCTCATGCTGATTTTGCTGCCGAAAGATTCGGTAAGAAGGAGTGCCAAGAAGCAATCCCGTAGAGTCGAGGCAGCGAGCATCTAATGGATCGGCTTGGCAAGCAAGTCTGAAATAGGAGCATTAGAGCCATGCAAAGAGAATAACAGTTGTGTAATAAAAGATCCTAAAATTAGAGGATGCTTTGCATTTATAAAATGTTCAAATTAAAGTGCATACCAATAGCCCAAATTTACCAGACAATCGGTGTACATGCAACATAATATGAATAATTTCGTCTTCAAGACGGTAGCTGGTGCATCTCTCTGGCCTGAGAAATTATAAGTCAAATAATGATGTATGTAACATAAGGCAGGGTTATGAAACCATAAATCCTTCAATATTTTAGGTCTATACATGGTTTCAACATTATCTGTTAATAACGCAAAGGCCTTGACAGCCTTGAAGTCTGCTGGAAAATATATCTATAGGTTTCAAGCCTTCATAAAAGTATTGGAGTAGAGACTGTTCCATTATACCATGTTGTGGGAAACTTGCACACAACTTCTTAAATTGCTCCCAATAGTCGTAAAGAGACTCTACTTCTTTTTTCCTTATCCCAACGATCTCCCTTCTTAACTCCGCTGCCGCGGTGCTGGAAAAAACCTGTTGAGAAACAAACGAGAAAGATCAGTCCAAGTTGTAATAGATCCAAAGGGTAGATAAAATAATCATTCCCTAGTAGATAATGCTAGGGAAAAAGGGAAAACACGCAATTTGATCTGATCCTCAGTTACACCCTGAGGTTTTATGCTAAGACAAGCCATATGAAACTCTTTCAGATGTTCGTAGAGATTTTCGTTTTTCAACCCAAGAAAATTCAGTAGTAACTAGATTAATCTTGACTTCAGTTCAAGATCAGTATCCATAGTAGGATACGTAATTTATAATGGTTGTTGTTCTATTGGAGCTTAGGCTATTTGCCAGATTGTTTGAACCATAGATTGATGTGCTAGATTCGGGTTTTTGTTAACCCTAGCATTTAGTACTTCTTCTGGTGGATCGACTCCTATTCTTTCGCTTTCTAGTGTTTGAGTAGGGTTTTCGTTAGCCCTAGACTCAACCTCATCATCTGCTTCTATTTCCGGTGGTTGATTACTCTAAGTCCCTACCACCCCTGACTGCTTTTTCTGTAACTTCGTTTCCTTGCGATTGGCTCTCGCAGTCTTTTCTATTTTTAAATCAAATGCAAGAATACCTGGAGCAGATCTGGTCATAAGAAACAAAAGAAACAAGATTAGCACATTACCAGTCCCTGGTAATGTCACCAAAATTTGATGCGTCATTGAGAGCATAAAAAATATTCTATCCCTATAAAATAATGAAAAGAATAGTATAAGAGAAGTAGGGTTGTAACAGCCCATTTTCAATGAAATTAGAATAGTGGTTTCGAGACCATAAATCCGAGTCAGAAAGAAATTTATTTTAATATTATTGCATGGTCTGCATTATGATAAGAAAGACGTATGAAAATTTTGATAAGAAAATTTTATCGATTTCATGTTTAATTATGGAAAGTACTTGTTGTGCCACAAGTGATAGATCCGATCCGATCCTATTGAATAAACCTCCTGTAGATAAAATCTGAAAGTATGTGGCTGAAGAGTTTAGGGCCACAACTGATGATGATGCAAAGAGAGCTGAGTTTTGGCTCGAGAATACAGTCTGAGTGTTTGACGAAATGTCATTGACTCCTTACGAATGTATTAAATGTGTAGTTTCCTTGTTGAGAGATACAACATATAACTGGTGGAAGACATTGATATCTGTGGTTCCGAGAGAGAGAATCACTTGGGATTTCTTTCAGGTTGAATTCTGAAAGAAGTATATCATTCAACGATTCATAGATCAGAAACGTAAAGAGTTTCAAGAATTGAAGCAAGGCCGTATGTCAGTCACTGAGTATGAGTGAGAGTTTGTGAGACTGGGCCAATATGTGCGAGAACGTGATTCGACCGAAGCTACTATGTGTAAACGTTTTATTGAAGGGTTGAATGAAGACATTAAATTGCTAGTTGGAATACTTGACATAAATGAATTTGTTGTGTTAGTTGAAAGAGCCTGCAAAGCTGAGGAGCTTAGCAAAGAAAAGAAGAAAGCAAATTCTGAGGCTAGAGATGAAAGAAAAAGATTGATGAGTAAGTCATCTCAACCTTGGGCGAAGAGATTTAGAGATGCAAGTAATAAATCAAATGCTTCGTTTGGACATTCGAGTAGAGACCGTGCGAGACAAAGTGTTGGTCCAAGAATTCAAGCTCCAATTGAATCAAGTGTTGGTAGTGTTAAAAGCAGCAAGCCTGAGTGTAGACAGTGTGGAAGACGACACGTTGGAGAGTGTTAGGGAAAATACAACAATAGAACTTGTTATAAATGTGGATCACGAGATCATTTTATTCGAGATTGCTCGGAGTTAGATGAAAAAGATAATGTTTAGAGTGTGAGACCGAGTAACACATCGGCTAGGGGTAGACCTCCCAGAAACACCAAAAGTGTGAGTAGAAGTCAGAGAGGGACAACGGATACAGCTGTGAGATCCGAGGCGAGAGCACCTACCCGAGCCTATGCTATACGCGCGCGAGAAGAAACGTCATCTCCAGACGTCAGTTTTGGTACTTTTACTCTATTTGATACTGATGTGATTGCATTGATAGGTCCAAGTTCTACACATTCCTACGTGTGTGTGAATTTAGTATCAAGTAAGACTCTACCTGTTGAGTCTACTGAATTTGTGATTAGAGTATCGAACCCCTTAGGCAAGTGTGTTATGGTAAATAAAGTGTGCAAGAATTGTCCATTGATGTTTCGGGATGTTTGTTTTCTGGTTAATTTGATGTTGCTACCATTTGATGAATTTGATATCATTCTGGGTATGGATTGGCTCACTTTACATCATGCTATTGTGAATTGTAAACAAAAGAGCATTGATTTGAGAAGTCAAAATGGTGAAATGGTTCATATTGAATCCAGTGATTTGAATGGGTTACCAGCTATTATATCATCAATGAAAGCTTTGAATTATGTGAAAAAGGGTTGTGAAGCTTATCTTGCTTTTGTGGTAGATACAAAAGTGACTAAAAAGAAAGTTGAATCTGTACCCGTAGCAAATGAGTTTCCAGATGTGTTTCCTGAAGAACTACCGGGATTACCTCCGATACGGGAAGTCGAGTTTGGTATTGATTTAGTTTTGGGAACAAATCCTATTTCAATAGCTCCGTATAGAATGGAACCAACAGAATTGAAAGAGTTAAAGTCACAGTTGCAAGAGTTGACCAATAGAGGATTTGATCGAACGAGTTTTTCGCCTTGGGCTGCTCCTGTGTTGTTTGTGAAAAAGAAAGACGGCACTATGAGGATGTGTATTGATTACTGACAGTTGAACAAAGTGACGATAAAGAATAAGTATCCCCTGCCCCGTATTGATGATTTGTTTGATCAGCTGAAAGGAGGTATAGTGTTTTCAAAAATATATTTGAGATCGGGTTATTATCAGTTGAGAGTTAAAGAATCAGATGTACCGAAAACTGCTTTTAGAACGAGGTACGGACATTATGAATTCTTAGTTATGCCTTTTGGACTAACGAATGCTCCTGCAGTGTCTATGGATTTGATGAATCGGATATTTAGTCTGTACTTAGATCGCTTTATTGTGGTGTTTATTGATGATATTCTGATTTATTTATGTGATGAGACGCAACATGCCGAGCATATGAGAATTGTGTTACAGACATTGCGTGAGAAGTAATTGTATGCAAAATTCAGCAAATGTGAGTTTTGGCTGCGTGAGGTTGGTTTTTTGGGGCATATAGTATCAGCTGCGGGAATACGAGTTGATCCGAATAAGATCTCAACTATTTTAGAATGGAAACCTCTGAAAAATGTGTTTGAAGTCCGTAGTTTTCTGGGACTAGCGTGATAATATAGGCGGTTTGTGAAGGTTTCTCAATGATTGCGACTCCATTGACGAAGTTGCTACAGAAAGATGTGAAATTCAAGTGGTCGGAAAAATGCCAACAGAGTTTTGAGCAACTGAAAATATTGTTAACAGAGACGCCTGTGTTAGTTCAACCTGGATCGAGTAAAGCATTCATAGTTTACAGTGATGTATCATTGAATGGTTTGGGTTGGGTTGTGTATTGATGCAAGAAGGCAAAATTATTGCTTATGCTTCGAGGTAGTTAAAACTGCATGAAAAGAACTATCCGACACATTGTAGTTAAAATTAGCCGCAATTGTATTTGCATTGAAGATTTGGCGTCATTACCTATTTGGTGAGAAATGTCATATTTATACTGATCACAAGAGTTTGAAGTACTTGATGACTCAGAAAGAATTGAATTTGCGACAGAGAAGATGGTTAGAATTTTTGAAAGACTATAAGCTTGTGATAGATTATCATCCGGGCAAAGCTAATATTGTTGCTGATGCTTTGAGTCGAAAGTCTTTATGTTCGAGTTATGAGTACTCAGGTAGATCTATGTGATGATGGTTCAGTTTTAGCTGAGTTAAAAGTGAGGCTGATGTTCGTACGTCAAATTTGTGATGCCCAAAAAAGTGATGATGAGACGATAGCAAAACGAGCTCAATGTGGTTGAAATTCCGATTCAGAATTTCGAGTTGATAGTGATGATTGTTTGAGATTCAGAGATCGGATTTGTGTTCCGAAGAATTCAGAGTTGATTCAGTTAATTTTGAATGAATCTCATAGTAGTCGTACGGCTGTTCATTCGGGGAGTACTAAAATGTATAATGATCTAAAACAGTTTTTTGGTGGCATGGTATGAGAAGAAATATCTCTGATTTTGTGTCAAAATATTTAGTTTGTCAGCAAGTTAAAGCTGAACATCAGGTTCCATCCAGTTTATTACAACCGATTATAATTCCTGAGTGGAAGTGGGAGAGAATCACGATAGACTTTGTGTCGGGGTTACCTTTATCTCCGGGAAAGATTGATGCAATTTGGGTGATAGTTGACAGATTGGCAAAATCTGCTCATTTTGTTCCGGTAAGAACAGATTATTCACTTGAAAAGTGAGCCGAATTGTATATTGCTGAGATTGTGAGATTGCACGTGGTGCCATTATCTATTGTATCTAACAGAGATCCGAGATTTACCTCGCGGTTTTGGAAGAAATTGCAAGAGGCTTTAGACACAAGATTGCATTTCAGTACTGCTTTTAATCTGCAAACGGATGGTTAGTCTGAGCAAATCATTCAGGTTCTTGAAGATATGTTGAGGTGTTGTATTCTTGAGTTCGAATGTACGTGGGAAAAGCATTTTCCGTTGATTGAATTCGCATACAACAACAGTTTTCAATCTAGCATTAAATTGGCACCGTATGAGGCTCTTTATGGTCGAAAATGTCGCACTCCATTTTATTGGACTGAGCTGAGTGAGAATAAGATTCACAGGGTTGATTTGATAAAAGAGACTGAGTAGAAAGTGAAAGTGATTCGTGATAGTTTGAAAGCAGCGTCAAATCGTTAGAAGTCTTTTGCAGACTTGAAATGAAAAGATATTGAATTTGAGGTTGGAGACAAAGTGTTTTTGAAAGTGTCTCCGTGGAAGAAAATACTTCGATTTGGCCGAAAAGGCAAGTTGAGTTTGAGGTTCATCGGGCCGTATGAAATCATTGAACGAATTGGGCCAATTGCTTATAAATTGTATTTGCCCCCTGAGTTAGAAAAAATTCATAATGTATTTCATGTATCGATGCTTCGAAGATACAGATCGATCCATCACATGTGATTTCTCCTACTGGGGTTGAGATTCAGTCAGATTTATCGTATAGTGAAGAATCGATTCGAATTTTGGCACGGGAGATCAAAGAATTGAGAAATAAGAAAATTTCCTTAGTGAAAGTGTTGTGGCACAAACACGGAGTAGAAGAGGCTACGTGGGAGCCTGAAGATGTTATGAAAGAGCAATATCCGAACCTAATCACTGGTAAGATTTTCGGGGACGAAAATCCCTAAGGGGGGAGAGTTGTAACAAACCAGTTTAGACCCTAGTCGGAACAGTGGTTTCGAGACCATAAATCCAAGGTCAGAAAAATATTTTAATATTATTTTTGGTGTTTATAATACATGATTGAGTATGTGTGAAAGTTTTATGTGAAAATTTAATCGATTGTGTGCTTAATTTGAGAAAAAGACTAATTCGTATAAAAGGTAAAAATGACCTTTTAATTTAATAAGTGCCGAATTGTCATTGTTCTTATCATTTGAAGTCCTTAAAATGGAAATATGCCATTAACTTGATAGATGGACAGTAATGGACATAAGATAGTGAGATTTTAATGTTAATTTAAAAGCTTAATTTGGTAAATGAATTATTAAAGCTTTTATAATAAAACAAAAGGCTAAAATCAGCCCTTAATGTTCATCTTTTCCACCGAATATTGAAAGAAGAAGAAAGAGTTTGAGCTTTGTATATTCGGCACTTGTGAGCTTCAATTGGTATGTGTTTTTAACTCGATTTTTGATGATTTCTACGTTTTTTGTGATCGTTGCTTAGTGTACTATCAAACCCATGCTTTAATTTTAAAGATTGATGAAGAATTTGAGATATGCCATTGATGAATGCTTGAACTTTGTGATAGTTGATGATGAAATATGAAAGATATGTGAAAGATAAACATAGTTTGTCTTTGAATTTTTGGTAAAATTTAGTAATTTGGGCTAAATTGTGAAAATAAGAAATTGAAGGACTAAAATGTGAAATAAATGAAATATCTGGACTTGTATAAGCTAGGTGGAAATTCAGCTAGGCATGGATGGAATGAGATTTTGTGTATTTGATGATTTTATAAAATAGGGACTAAAGTGTTGAAATGTGAAAATATAAGGATTATTTCGTAAAATGCCCTAAATATGTGTGTTTGGACTAAATTGAATGAATTGGTGATTAAATGAGTTAAATTTGAATGTGTTTAGACCAAGAAAGGAGAGATTCGGATCGAGATTGAGGCAAAGATAAAGTACTCAATTGATCGGCTAGTTTCGGTATTTCGACGTTCGAGGTAAGTTCAGATATAATACGTGTACTTAACTATGTTTAAGTTTTGTGAAACTAATGGTTATGATATTATTGAATTATAAATGTTATGTGAGAAATAGAACTATGTGGCACTAAGTATGTGTATTTGAAAATGTGACCGAGAAGAGTAGCACTGTGTGTGCGAAATAATAAAAGCTTCGGCTTTGTGGTTGGCACTATGTGTATGATACCGAATTGAGTTCGGTTTTGTATTAAGGCACTATGTGTGCGATGTTATTTAAGTTTCGGTTATGAATTGATGCACTAAGTGTGCGATTATAACTAATGAATAACGAGGGTTGATTGAAATGCAATATCGAGCATGAATTAGCATGGATGATGAATAACTATGTGTCATCTAAGGTATGTATTGAACCTTTGTGGTTGACGTTCTTGTGTATAGAATTATGAATGGTTGAGTGAGTATTTTATTCATGGATGATATGTTATGGTTATTTGGGAGATGATCTATGTGATGGATTTGTTGTATAATGTTTTGAATTAGTTAATTTGAATGTATTATATTACAAACTTACTAAGCTTTTAAAGTTTACTGTGTGATTTGTTTCACTATTTTATAGTGTCAGAAAAGCTAGCTCGGTTCCGGGGATCCTCAGCATCTCTATAACACTATCGACTATCTATTTTGGGTACTTTTGAAAGATGTATATAGTTGGTATATGGCATGTATAGACTAGTTGATATGGTACATTTTGAGATGTTTGAACCTTGCCATGTGATTTGGCTTTGAAGTTGAATGATGTTGATACTTATATATGAGCTATGGAAATGATGAATATGGCATGAGTTAGAGAAAATGGATATGGTATATTTTATGCTTGATTGATTGTTGAGAAATGAGGTTTAAATGTGGAATTATGATATGTAATGCATGATGCTTGTTTTGGTATGATTTAGGATGTGAAATTGAGTATTTTAGATGAACATATTTGAGTAGAAATAATGTATGATTGGAGATGGTATATTTAATGATGATTTGGTGTTTGTGCTATTAGGGCATGGATTGGTATTGATTTGAAGCTTGTAGGTAATTCAATGTCTGGGAGGCAAGTTTGGCCTTGAAAATGGCCTATAATTGCCCACACGGTTGAGCACACGGGCGTGTGGCTCGACCGTGTTGTTTAAGTTTGCCAAGTGAAACAAGTCAGGCTCGACCATGGGCTGGACACACGGGCGTGTGACTGACTGTATGGTGTAAGTCAGTTTCGACCACGGGTGAGGTACACAGGTGTGTCTCAGGCCGTGTGGTCAAGTCAGCATGTGTGCCCTATTTTGCCATGACTTGGACGCACGGGCATGTCCGAGGCCGTGTGAGGCACACGGCCTCCCCACACGGACGTGTGACCTCAGCAACTTAGAAAAATATTAAAATTTCAAAAATTTTCGTATGAGTTCAGTTTAGTCCCGACCCCTTTCTAACACGTGTTTAAGGTCTCGCAGACTTCATTTAGGGACTATATGATTGTAAATTATGTTGTTTGAATGAATTTGTGTTGGAAATGTTATGGAATGTTCGGAAATGATTAGTAATGCCTTCTAACCCTAGTCCGGCAACGGTTACGGGTTAGGGGTGTTACACCATTGGCCTATTTTGGTGAATATGGTAAAGTAATTATGGTTATAATGGCATGTATAGGTTATATTGGCCATATAGGCATGTAAATGTAAATGATTATTGTAATCTAGCCATTGGATTGGCTAGTGACGATTATGTTTTGGTACATGTATATATGTGTTTAAGTTTATCTTATGGAGATAACATACGTGTTTATTATTGATTGATTGAGAAACGTTAAATGGGTATGCTTATAAAAGATAAGATTAAAAGCATGAATGCATGTAACAATATATCATGTTAGATGTTACAAACTGTTGAATTCAATGCTTGGAATGGTTGGTATTTGGATGTAAGTTTGGTGCAGGATTTTGGTATGATTTTGGGTGAGAAATGAAGTTAGAAATCGCTTTGTTTTGTCCACACGAGCAGACACACGGGCGTGTCTAAACCGTGTGTGACACATGGCCAGGTACATGGGCGTGTGGTTAGGCCATGCGTCTCTTGCACCTTAATTTTGAGAAACAGAATGCTCAGAATTAAGCACACGGGTAGAGACACGGGCGTGTGTCCCAGCCGTGTGTGCTCCACGACCTGAAACATGGGCGTGTGTCTTTGCCGTGTGAAACCTGCACCTAATTTTGAAAGAATTAAATTAACCATAGAGACTAGTACATGGGCATGTGGCATGGCCCTGTGCACAAGTCAGAGAGTTACACGGGGTCGAACACGACCTATAGCACAGGCGTGTGAGCTCTGCACCTTTGAAAACAATTTTGAAATTTCGCGAAAAATTCTTAGAGTTTCCAATTTAGTCTTGACTCGATTCTAATGCTTATATTGGGCCTTGAGGGTCCATTTAAGGGACGTTATGAATACTATCGAAAAAGGAATAGTGATTGACATGATTTATATGAAAATGTTCTGAAAGTTCTGGTAATACTCCGTAACTCTGTTCCGACGATGGATACGGGTTTGGGGTGTTACAGAGCTCATCTCTGATTTCTGATGTTTACATGATATACCTGACTAACAAGTTTTTTTTTTTGAGATCATATGTGTTTAGGCAAATGGCCATAATGAATTGGATGTATGTTTGTATACTTATTTTGAATGTACATTATTGGTAAGTTAAATTCTTGTTATACGAACTTACTAAGCATTTGAAATGCTTTCTCATTTTTCTTTCTTTTTTTTTTGTTTTATAGTGCTCGAAAGCTCATAAAGGTTGGAACTAGTCGGGGCACCATCACACCATCCTCCAGCTCGTTTTGGAATAAATATGAAACTTACTTTGGTATAATGGCATGTATAGGCTAATGGTAACAAGTAAGAGTATATAAATGTTTTGGTTGTAATTAGCCATTGGAATTGCTAGTGATAACATAGTTAATATATTTATGCATGAAGTTATATTATATTTGGTATGTGAGTATGCATGGATTAGTAACTTAGATATAATCACACTTGGATAAGTATATGATTAGAAAAAAGTAAGATGAATACTTGAAAGTATGAGCAAACATGGCATGTATAAAACTTGAATAATAGCTTGATTTATATGTCTTGGATTTGTTGGTAAACATATATAAATATTGTTATAGGTTGAAGGCAAATTTGGGTGATAGATAAGGCTAGGAATGGCCTTATTTTGTCCACACAGGAAGACACACGAGAGTGTGTCTTGGCTGTGTGTGACACACGGCCTAGCACATGGGAGTGTGGTTTGGCCGTGTGTCCCCTGTATCTTTAAAATTTAGAAATAGAATGCTCAGAATTGACCACAGGGGCAAAGACACGGGCGTGTGTCTCAACTGTCTGAGACACACGGCCTAGAACACGGGCATGTGTCTTGGCCATGTGAATCCTGCACCTAATTTTCAAAAATTAAATTGACCATACGGCCTAGTACACAGGCATGTGGCTGGCCGTGTGACCCAAGTCAGAAAGTTATACGGGAAAGGACACAGGTTGGGACACGACCGTCTGCCTCACATCGAACGCCCATACGGCCTGAGACACGGGCGTGTGTCCTCTGCACCTAATAAAAATTTTTAGATTTCGCGAAAACTTTTCTGTGATCTTGGTTTAGTCCCAACTCGAATCTAATATGTGTTTTTGGTCTCGAGGATCCATAAGAGGGACATTATGATTTTTTGTAATTGATATTCGAAAATGATTAGTAAATGACATGAATTAACTGAAAATAAACTATAAACTTCGATAATGCTCTATAACCCTGTTCTGGCGACGGATACGGGTTAGGGGTGTTACATTTATTGGTATCAGAGCTATGGTTTAGCCGATTCTCGGACTAACGTAGCAAGTACGAGTTTAGCTGTACATGCTATTATATAATTTGTGATAGTGTGATATCTCCTGACCATTTTAAACATGTTTTTTCATATAGTAATGTCATCCAATCAAGCTAGAGCTGAATCCGAGGAAGCTGAATGCATTGCTCAAGCTTTAGTACAAATAGCTACATCTAGTAGTAGTAGAAGGCCCGAATTTGAGGGTCGAGTTGAGGAGGCAAAAGAAGCCTTCTTTCAAATAATGAATGAGTGGTTCACAGAATTTTTGAGAACAAATCCCGTTGTACAACAACCTCCCCCTCCAGCTCCTCAACCGGTTCCTGACATGCCACAAGGTGCTGAACCTGATAGAACTGGTAAGCCTCCGATAGATAAAATCCATAAGTATATGGCAGAAGAATTTAGGGCTACCGCCTAGATGATTTGGAAAGGGCTAAATTTTGGTTAGGGAATGCAATCAGGGTTTTGGATAAATTATCATGCACACCAGCTGAGTCCGTAACATGTGATGTATTACTGTTGAAAGACATAGCTTATTAGTGGTGGAATACCTTGATTTCTGTTGTACCAAGGGAAATACATGGGAGTTTTTCCAAATAGAATTCAGAAAGAAGTATATTATTCAGAGATTTCTGGATCAGAAAAAGAAAGAATTTCTAGATCTTAAACAAGGAAATACAACTATTTCTGAATACGAGCAGGAATTCGTTCGGTTAAGCAAGTAGGCCAGAGAATAGGTTATGGCTGAGGCTGATATGTGTAAACGTTTTGAAGAAGGATTAAATGAGGACATCAAGTTATTGATTGGAATTCTTGAATTAAGGGAATTTGTATTATTGGCTAATCGGGCACACAAAGATGAGGAATTAAGCAAAGAGAAGAGACAAGCAGAGAAATAAGCTCGGATTTCTAGTAAGAGATTTATGGGGAAGTCACAAGCATCTACTTCAAAGAAATCAAAGAAATACCATGATTGTTCTACCACATTTACGAGGTATTCTGGAAAAAAATGAGGCTCTCAACGTTGAAAGTGTTGGTAACCCCAAACTAAGGTGTAAACATTGTAATAAATATCATTTTGGGGAGTGCCGTATGAGAAGCGGAGCCTACTATAAATATGGTTCTCTTGACCATTTTCTCAAAGATTGTCTAGAGAGAATTGAAAAAGATATTTATTAGACTTCAAAGCTGAGTAACCCCGCCTCGAGAGGTAGACCACCCCGACACCCTGACAATGTTGGTGGTAGTCGAAGTGCTATGAAAGATTCAACAGTTAAATCTGAAGCAAGAGCACCAGCTAGGACATATGCTATACGTGCAAGAGAGGATGCCTCTATACTAGACATTATTACAAGTACATTTTCTCTTCTTGATACTGATATTACTGCTTTGATTGATCTTGGTTCAACACATTCATACATATACACAAATTTAGTGTCAGTTAAAAATTTACCTGTTGAGTTCACTGAATTTGTGGTTAAAGTTTCAAACCCCCTAGGTCAGTATGTTATGGTGGATAAAGTTTGTAAAAACAGTCCGTTAATGGTAAAGGGTTATTGTTTCTCGGCTGATTTGATGCTACTGATTTTTAATGAATTTGATGTAATTTTGGGAATGGACTGGTTAACTCAGCATGATGCAGTGGTAAATTGTAAACATAAATACATTGTGTTAAAATGTCAGAATGGTATATTACTCCATGTTGAATCTGATAAATTGGATGGGTTGTCTAATGTGATTTCAGTAATATCAGCACAGAAATGTGTCAGAAAAGGGTATGATGCTTATCTTGCATATGTGTTGGATACTAAAGTATCAGAATCAAAGGTTAAATTAGTGCCAGTTTTTTGTGAGTTTCCTGATGTGTTTCCAGAGGAATTACCTGGGTTTCGCCAGTCAGAGAGGTGGAATTTTTTTTATAAATCTTATTCCTGGAACAACTCCAATATCAATAGCACCTTATAGAATGGTCCCAATGAAATTAAAAGAGTTGAAAGCACAATTGCAAGAACTTACTTATAGAAGATTTGCTTAACCTAGTCATTCACCTTGGTGTGCACCAGTTCTGTTTGTAAAGAAGAAAGATTAGTCATTAAGGCTGTATATTGATTACAGGCAGTTCAATAAGGTTACAATCATGAACAAGTATCCATTGCCTCAAATTGATGACCTGTTTGATTAGCTGAAAGGTGTCACTATGTTCTCTAAAATAGATCTCCATTCTGGATACTATTAGTTGTGAGTGAAAGACTTAGATGTATCGAAGACAACTTTCAGAACCAAGTATAGACACTATGAGTTCCTTGTGATGTCATTTCATTTAACGAATGCACCTACGGTATTTATGGATTTGATGAATAGAATTTTCAGACTGCATTTAGACAGATTTGTAGTGGTGTTTATTGATGATATTCTGGTATACTTCCGAGATGAAAATGAACATGTTGATCATTTGAGAATTGTGTTGCAAACTCTGTGTAAGAAGCAATTATACGCCAAATTCAGTTAATGTGAATTTTGGCTTCGGGAAGTTGGTTTCCTTGGACATATAGTATCTACTGAAGGCATCAGAGTAGACCCGAATGAATTTCTTCTATTGTTAACTGGAAACCACCGAAAAATGTGACTGAAGTCAGAAGTTTTTTGGGATTAGCCGGTTATTCTCAAAGGTTTGTAAAAGGGTTTTCAATGATAGCTTCTCTGATGACTTGATTGTTGCAAAAAGATGTCAAATTCGAGTGGTCTAATAAATGTTAGTAGAGTTATGATAGATTAAAAGCCTTGTTGACTGAAGCACCTGTGCTAGTTCAGCCCGAGTCGGGTAAATAATTTATATGCACCATTAAATGGTTTGGGTTTTGTTTTGATGCAAGAAGGTAAAGTAATAGCCTATGCTTCTAGATAGCTAAAACCACATGGAAAGAACTATCCGATACATGATCTAGAATTGGCAGCTATAGTGTTTGCATTGAAAATTTGGCGACATTACTTGTTTGGTGAAAAGTGTCACATATTCATTAATCATAAGAATTTGAAGTATCTGATGTCGCAAAAAGACTTGAATCTGAGACAGTGTAGATGGCTTGAGTTATTAAAAAATTATGATTGGGTTATTGACAATCATCCAGGAAAAGTTAATGTGGTTGCTGATGCTTTAAGTAGAAAGTATTTGTTTGCTTTGCGAGCAATGAATATCCGGTTATCTTTTTCTGATGATGGTTCAATAATAGTTGCGTTAAAAGCTAAACCAATATTCCTGCAACAAATTTGTGAAGATGAGAAGAGTGATGATGAATTACAAGCTAAACGGTTATAATGTGAGTCAAATTCTGATTCAAAATTTCATATTAGGCCTGATGACTGCTTATTGTTTAGGGGCAGAATATGTGTACTGAAGAATTCAGAACTTGTACAGAGGATTTTGTATGAAGCTCACAATGGTACTATGTCTATTCATCTTGATAGTAACAAAATGTACAATGATTTGAAAAAAGATATACTGGTGGTCGGGAATGAAACAAGATATTTCTAAATTTGTATCTAAATGTTTGATATGTCAACAAGGAAAAGCTAAATATTAGGTGCCTTCGGGATTATTACAGTCAGTTACTATACCGGAGTGGAAATGGGAAAAAGTTACTATGGATTTTGTATTGGGATTATCCTTATCCCAAAAAAGAAAGATGCCATTTGGGTAATAGTCTACCGTCTATTAAAGTCTGCACATTTTATTTCGGTACGTATGGATTTCTTCTTGGATAGATTGGCTGAATTATATGTTTCTGAGATTGTCAAACTGCTTGGGGTATGTAACATCCCTAACCCGTATTCATCACCGGAATAGGGTTACGGAGCATTATCGGACTTATTACATAAACAAACATACATTTCTCATACATTTTTCATATCCAAATAAAAATCATTCACATTCAATCATATTGTCCCTAATACGAACCCTCGAGGATCAAATCATGCATTAAAAGTGGTTCGGGACTAAACCTAGAACTCAGGAATTTTTTTGTGAAAACATAGAAAATTTTCAAATACATGGGACACATGCCTGCGTGGCCCGCCCGTGTGTCTTACATGGCCAAAGACACACCCGTGTCACAAATTGTGTGGACATTTGAAATGGGATCACATGGCCATGTCTCAGCCCGTGTCCTATCCCATGTAACTCTCTGACTTAGGTCACACGCCCAACCACACGCCTGTGTGACTAGCCTGTGTACCCTTCAAAATAGCCTCACATCCCCGTGTACCAGGCCATGTGCTAGGCCTTGCCAAAACTATAGGGTATATTGACTTATGCCACACGGCCAAGTCACACGCTCGTGTGCTGGGCCGTGTGGAGCATACTAAATTGGTTTCTAATCAACATCAGGGGACACACGGCCTTGTCACTTGACCATGTGTCACAAACGGCTGAGACACACACCTGTGTCTCAGCCCGTATGGACAAAAATAGACTATTTTCCAAGCCATCTTTCTCACTCAAATTTGCATCAACCTAAACAAGTCAAATGGCATATAACATATCATCAATAGGCATTCAAACCAACCTCAACCAAGCCTAAATCATGCATATCAACAACTATAATGCTCATAAGATCATGTGACACATTCAAAATATATCAACAACTAAACAGTTAACTTCATATATGCATTATCTTGCCTAAAACCACAAGCATACCATATCTCAAAATTCAACCATTTAGTACTCAAAATACCAATCCACAACAAGCATTCACATAGCAATTTCTAACCACATAACAAAAGGTCATTTGCACATGTATATACATAACCAAATATACCAAAATAAGCCAAATCAATTGGTTAAATACATTACCAACATATTGTGGCCATAATAACCACAACACCTATACATGCCATATAACCAAGTACACAAGTTCAAAAGTACCAAAATGACAGCTGGATAGTGTGATGAGATCTCTGACGACTCCCAATCTGAGCAGGCTTTGAAATCACTATAAAACACAAAAAAGTAAATAGAGTAAGCTATAAAGATTAGTAAGCTCGTATGCTTAATAAGTAAAACTTACCATTCAACTACAATTCAAGTACTTAAACATCACATAATGCAATTCAATTTAAATCCAACAACCTAATACATATTCAATCCAAAGGTTAGACATGAATTTCATCAATTTCTTCGATTCAATGATTGTATAGTTCACGTACATACCTATACTAATTCATATCAATTTCAACCTTTAACAGTTTTGGAAATTAGTCCTTGGGCTAGCTAGATTAAGTTACAACGACTCCAAAAAACATAGAAATCATTAAAAACGGGACAAAAATCACTTACCTAATAGAATGAAGTTGTCAAAAGTTTGAGCATAAAAATGGCTTCCCAAAACCTAATTTTTGGTTGATGATGATGAATAAAAGATGATAGCATAATTTATTTCATTAGTTTTTATCATTATTTATTTATTTACTTAATTAACATTAAAAATTAATTCAATTTATAAAATTGCCAAGCCATTATGATCCACTAACATACTAATGGCCTAATTACCACTTAAGGACCACCACTTTAAATTTCTATAGCTATTAGACACCTTTAGCTAATAGAACTCAATTTTTATACTTTACGAGATTTAGTCCTTTTTATCAAATTAAGCACTCAAACGATAAAATTTCTTAACGAAATTTTCATACAATCATACTATCATGCTATAGACCTCAAAATAATAATATTAATAAAATAAATATTTCAACCTCAAATTTGTGGTTCTAAAACAAACTGTTCCGATTTGACTAAAAACGGGATATTACAACTCTCCCCCCTCAGGAATTTTAGTCCCCGAAAATCTTACTAGAAAATAGGTTTGGGTACTGTTTTCTCATAGCCTCTTTGGGTTCCCACGTAGCCTCTTCAACACCGTGACATTTCCAAAGTACTTTCACTAAAGCTATGCTTTTATTTCTCAACTCTTTAATCTCTCGAGCCAGTATTCTGATCGGTTCTTAAGGGACTGTTTTCTCATAGCTTTTATTTCAGGCTAAATTTCAACTTTTGTTGGAGAAATTACATGTGATGGATCTGATCTATATCGACGTTACATTGACACATGAAATCTTTTCTAATTCTGACGGTAAAGCTAGTCGATATGCCGCTGGCCCTATTCTTTCGACAACCTCATACGGCCCGATAAGTCGTGGACTCAATTTTCCTTTGCGACCAAATCAAAGAATATTCTTCTATGGTGATACTTTTAGAAACACTCTATCGCCGATTTGAAATTCAATGTCTTTACGTTTCAAATCCGTATACGATTTCTATTGATCTGAAGCTGCTTTCAAACTGTCGTGAATTACTTTCACTTTCTTTTCGGTCTCTCTAATCAAATCAACCCCGTGAATCTTTTTCTCACTAAGCTCGGTCTAATACAATAGAGTTCGGCATTTACGACCATATAAAGCTTCATATGGTGCCACCTTTATGCTCGATTGAAAACTATTGTTATACGCGAATTCAACCAATGGTAAATATTTTTCCTATTTTTCCTAGTTGCCTTCAAACTCTAAAACACAACAACGAAGCATATCTTCGAGAATCTGTGTAATTCTCTCGGATTGACCATCAATTTGGGGATGAAATATAGTACTAAAGTGCAATCGTGTACCCAAAGCTT
This sequence comes from Gossypium australe, assembly GCA_005393395.2. Lineage (NCBI taxonomy): Eukaryota > Viridiplantae > Streptophyta > Magnoliopsida > Malvales > Malvaceae > Gossypium > Gossypium australe. Next base: position 102,782,621 of record CM016623.1, read on the forward strand.
CTTGCAATTTCTTCCAAATCGTAACGTAAACATCAAATCTCTATCTAAAATAATTGAGACTGGCACCCCGTCTAATCTAACAATATCAGAGATGTTGTAACACCCATCATCCATATTCACAGTCAGAATAGGGTTACAAGGTATTACCGATCAATTAACACAATTTAACATACATAATTCATACATTTAAGCGTTCATACTCAAATGCCATTCAATCATATTCATATTGTCCCTTATGAGGGCCTACGAGGCCTTAAACATGCTTTAGAAGTGGTTCGAGACTAAACCAATAACATATAAAATTCTCGAAAAAATTAGAAATTTTTCAAACAAACAAGGGTCATACACCCATGTGAACAGGCCGTGTGCCTCACACGGTTCCAGACACACCCGTGTCCCAGGCCATGTGAAAACAGGGCATACATACTGACTTGGGTTACACGACTGACCACACGCCTGTGTGTCTAGCCTGTGTGCCCTTCGAAATGGCCACACACACTCGTGTGCCAAGTCCTATGCTAGGCCGTGCCAATCCTGTAGGGTATACTGACTTGTGCCACACGGCCAGTCACACGCCCGTGTGTGAGGCCGTGTGGAGCATACTGACTTCAATTCAATTTCAACACTAGGGGACACATGACCGTGTAGCATGACCTTGTGTCACACACGACTGAGACACACGCCCGTGTCTCTGCCCTTGTGGACAAAATAGGCCATTTGCAGGGCCAATTTGCCACCCTTTCTCATGCTCACCTAAACAACCAAAATGGTACCATTCATCATACAATGGGCAGCCAAAATCATCATCAATATACACAATTTATAGATCAACCAAAATCAATGCAAAATCAATACCAATTACCCATTCAACTCTTATATCATTATGCATCAATTCACAAGCACTTAACTACTCAAACTAACAACTTCAATCACACCTTATAGATCAATTTCCAAATTCAAAATATAACCATAACTACATTCTTGCCAAACATAACAAAATGAGCCATTACTCATGACTATATATACACACTAAAACATATACAATTTATAAGCCAAATCTCATGGCTATTATCACAACCAAAATACCACATATAGCCTATACATGCCATATACCATATGTACAATTCAAAAGTATCAACTTAGATGTCCGATAGTGCAATGATGTTTCCGACGACTCCCAGATCTGAGCTAGCCTTGATTCTTTATAAAACATAGGAAAATAAACACAAAGTAAGCTTCATAGCTTAGTAAGCTCGTAAGTGAGCAATTCAATACATCAAATAAATGTAATTCTACCAGTTACATATAACAAAATCATAAACACATTACTACAAACCTTTTTCATGTCTCAAAACATGACCAAATATAAAATCAACGAACTTTCTCTGTTTCGTACTCGAATAGGTTCCGTACATACCTGCAGTGTCTCGTACTAACCTCTTTCTCATTCACATGATTCTTTTACCTGTTGAACCATTCAAAATAGAAGTCAGATACTCAATAATCTCAATCGATAAGTACCTATACCATGGCCCAAAGCCAAATCAAGGTATCTTATCTCGGAGTACCTATACCATGGCCCGTAGCCAAATCAAGGTAACTTCTTTCCGAAATACCTATACCATGGACCATAGCCAAATCAAGGTATCACTCACACCCATAGTGCCGACATCGTGGCCTGAAGCCAACACATAACTAATGACATGTCACTACCATCCTAAACTATTCCTAAGGTTCAACCTGGAAGTTTCACTTGTTGATTTCATCGTCGAACACATCTGTAAAGTCGTATTCACAATTCAAACATTATCCGTGTAACACCCCCAGACTCAACCCAGACGTTATGGCCGAATTTGGTGATGTCACATCAAAGGAATATTTCAAAACAACTTCGTTTATTTAAGACTTAAGTTTAAAGCTTAGGAACCCAAAATTCGAGCAACTTGTTAAGTAATGATAAAAGCCCATGTTTTAAGAAAACTCCCATATGTTATACATATTTCAAAAACCATGTTTAAACTTTAGAAATTTATTCTCGTTTAACAATTAAACAATTGAAAACATAAGGAAACTTAAATGTAAAGTCAAATTGGAGATACAAGGCCTTATTACAAACGCAATAATTAACAATAAGTCATTCAAAAATAAATAAACAAAAACTTCTAAGTAACTTGTAGTGTGGCCATCTCCGAGTCCTCTCCCACGTCGAGCCGTCTACTGAGGGTCACCTGAAACATTTAATAAAAGGGTGTGAGTTTTGAAACTCAGTGTGTACGACCCTTACTAATCCAATCAACATGCAATTATCACATTGGGCTTAAGCCCTATCAAAATCAGTGGTCTTGGGCCTTAGCCCACAATAACCTCATGTCATATCAGTATCACATGAATGCAATGCTCCCATCCCAAATCCAACCCTGCATTCTGTTTCCCTTCCAACCCTACACTCCTATGGGGATATAAATATCAACCCACCCATCCCTACACTCGAAACGTAGCACCAACAGCGGCATTACTCAAACGTTGTAGCAAGGCTGCTAAGCATATAATGGGCTTAAAGCCACCGATGGATCCACGGTCGTCAAGTGCAACACATATCTCATGAATGCAACATACACATTTCTCACATTAAGCACCTAGGGGTATTTTAGTCATTTCACTACCCAGGGGTATTTCCGTAAATCTATCTTATAAGGGTATTTTGGTAATTTTGAAAATCAAGGGTATTTTGGTAATTTCACAAACTGGGGTATTTTGGTAATTTTGCAAATTAGGGGTATTTTAGTAATTTTACAAAACGGGTTTTAGTTATGAGCTTTGGCCTATTAACCAGTCATTGCGGCTACAATGAACAGACACTATGCACCAAGTAGGATCCCAGAGAAGAGGAGGTGGGTCGCTAGGACCGCTTAAGTACCAAGCTCTCCGTAGATCCAATCCTAGACATGCATATGTCCATTGCCACACTTTAACCTAATAACTCGTTCACAGACATGCTTGATTATTAAATTAAGTTTTATGATATTTAAGAATTTATCAAAACTAGGCCTAGAGTCCATAAACCCTAGCATGCATTTTTAAAATCCCAAAAGGCCCACTAAGCGTATTCATGTCCATATAACCCTTTAAACCCCATCATGTTTATATAGCCCATTAGGCCCAACCTCATTCAAATCACACAACCATATCAATCCATCATTCAATTTTCACATATCAATTCCTGCAGATTTGAGCCCACGAGCTCGGCAGGCCCATTTAGCCCTTTTTGGCCCGGTCAGCCAAGTAGTGGCCCGCGACCATGAGATCACTCTCTTGGCCCCAGTAATTGTATCGGTGTCCCCACACAAATGTTTACACGCTTGTGTGGTTGTCGGTGCCAACCTTTCGGCTTTTTCGGTAGTTCGACTTTTCAGGATTTCGGCTTTTGCCGATTTGTCGTGTGTGAAGTGTATGTACACACCTGGTTACTACGACGTGCTACACTATCCTCAGCCTTAGCCGACAATCAATACCAATCTCCAAGTCAATACACACTTAACTACAGTATTTACCCAAAAGCCGAAGCCTTACAATAACCTTACCGTGTGCCACCAGTTCTAGTAGCCCTTCCTTAGCTACTATTCACGATTATCCACTAGATTTGCACCCACACAAATACTATCAACAATCAAGTGACTCATATTCCACACAAGTCACCTCTATAAGCCATACTTACATTCAGCCACCCACTAATCCACAACTAAAACGAGTACACTTACCATTTGCTAACGATCCTTACCACACTTGCGATCTTTAAACCCTACCCTTGTTAATACAAGGTTAACGACAAGGAGATGTTAGATAGCCCTTAGGCTTTTAAAAAAACATACTAAGGAGGTTGACTGAGTACTTACCGAATCCCACCTTTAATCCTGCAGCCTAGATAGTTACTGAACAAGATCCGGCTTCTAACACTTGATCAACAAATTTTTGATGGAGGAAAACAACAAAGACTCGGCACAAATAGGGATTTCGGCAAAAAGGGTTGATGGTAATTCGGTAATGGAAGAAACCGATTGAGGTGGAGGAAAGAAAAAAAGATTATCGAACTCAAAGAACCTTTCAAAGGGATAGGGCACCCCCCTTTTATAGTCAAAGCTAAAACTACCTTTCCCCCAGAGTCCAATTCGGCACCAACACATCCACAGCTCAATCCCCTATCTTTTCTCTCTTATCTTTACCTTAAATTTCTCTCCTGAACACTCCCTTCCAGAGTCCACTCTAGCGCCACTACCTTTCGTCCATGTGCAAAAATAAAACCATTCAATTTACCACTCTTAAGCCTCGAACGTTGGACCTCTTCACCTGATAGTAACGCCACCTTGTAGCTCCCGAAGTGACGCCACCTTGCCATTGGACCACAAGCCCATTTGTGTCCTATTTTCCCTTAATCTGTTTAAGAGGCCTAATACCTGAGACTAGGGTCCACTAAGGCAAAAATTAAAATCTTCCTATACCCTTACTTGATCCCAGAACATCTCCAACACCCTTAAACACTCCAAATTCATTAACCCTCAAAGCCCTCATGCCAATTGTCATTTTCTTGCTCAGTTAAAAATTTCCTGAGACCCAAAGCCCAAAGCCCAATAGGCCCAATTCTACTAGGCCCAAATTCGGGGCGTTACAATTCTACCCCCTTAAAGAAATTTCATCCTTGAAATTTCCATCTAACTATTAATCGCACCGCTCAAGTCACACCACTATGCTTTCGCTGCGCGCTCTGATTTTAATAACACCAACACACTTTAACTCTAATTGAACTCTCTTACACTTACCAAAATAAACACTACCCACTAGAGTAAATAAACATTGCATGCATACAGTTTCTATACCCAAAAATATCGCATCCACAAAAAACATACCCGACTTAATGGTGATTGAACTATCCCGAGCCTTATGCTCCTCAGACCCGCATCAGAAACACGCTTCTAACTTCCTCCAGCATTGACCCGGATGACGGCTTCGACAATATTCGCAAGCGAAAAAGTTGGACGTACCTTAACATGCTTCACAGAACGAGACTGCGGCCCTAGAGAACTGCGATCTCTTTTTTTTTCTTATAGTCCACGCAGCTAACCCGAAGTGTTTCACCAATTTCTTTAACCTCCTCCAAGACCTTCCTTACTAGCTGCGCCAGCACATCAGTAACGAATTCTGGGTTACCACTACTCGAGGTTGGTGGCCTCACTCTGACCTCTGTCTCATGGACCATCTCATGCTCTGGTGAAGCTGGTGCCTCCCCAGCAGATGTGTCGCCCGATGCTGATGATCCAGTCCCAACACTTCCACGGACTCTGCCGCGACCCCTTGCACCTCTTCTAGCGCTCATCGTTGATTCTCGTATTATCAAAATTAGGAATTTTATGAAATTAGTTCATAGTTCCACTGTTTAAAGCACATGTCTTATGCAAGTAACAATTTAAGAGTTGTTTCACAGTCATAAATCCACTACAGGCTTAAGTTTCCTACGGGTTTTAGTCTCTAAGAACCTACTGCTTAAAGTAGCCCAATATCTAAATACAGTTCTGTAATTTAAACAAGTGTAATAACATAAAAACTTACTTGGCTCGACGTCGAGGGCTCGGTGAACCACACTTCAAGAGTCCTGTAAAAACTTTTTAATTTACTTGTTTTAAAAACCCCAAAATCTAAGGCCCATTTCACAACTCGAGCTTTGTAACCTGACTCTGATACCACTAAATGTAACACCCCCAGACCCGACCCAGACGTTATGGCCGAATCCGGTGATGTCACATCAAAGGAATATTTCAAAACGACTTCGCTTATTTAAGACTTAAGTTTAAAGCTTAGGGACCCAAAATCCGAGCAACTTGTTAAGTAATGATAAAAACCCATGTTTTAAGAAAATGCCCATATGTTATACGTATTTCAAAAACCATGTTTAAACTTTATAAATTTATTCTCGTTTAACAATTAAACAGTTGAAAACATAAGAAAACTTAAATGTAAAGTCAAATTGGAGATACAAGGCCTTATTACAAACGCAATAATTAACAATATGTCATTCGAAAATAAATAAACAAAAACTTCTAAGTAACTTGTAGTGTGGTCATCTCCGAGTCCTCTCCCACGTCGAGCCGTTTACTGAGGGTCACCCGAAACATTTAATAAAAGGGTGTGAGTTTCGAAACTAAGTGTGTACGACCCTTGGTAATCCAATCAACATGCAATTATCACATTAGGCCTAAGCCCTATCAAAATCGATGGTCTTGGGCCTTAGCCCACAATAACCTCATATTATATCAGTATGACATGAATGCAATGCTCTTATCCTAAATCCAACCCTGCATTTCGTTTCCCTTCCAACCTTACACTCCCGCGGAGATATAAATATCAACTCACCCATCCCTACACTCCAAAGGTAGCACCAACAGCGGCACTATTCAAACGTTGCAGCAAGGCTGCTAAGCATATAATGGGCTTAAAGCCACCGATAGATCCACGGACGTCAAGTGACTATGCAATCCTCACATATCTTCTTCCGTATCATCAAACCCACCCAAGTGCAACATATATCTCATGAATGCAACATACACATTTCTCACATTAAGCACCTAGGGGTATTTTAGTCATTTCACTACCTAGGGGTATTTCCATAAATCTACCCTACAGGGGTATTTCGTATTTTGAAAATCAAGGGTATTTTGGTAATTTCACAAACTGGGGTATTTTGGTAATTTTACAAATTAGGGGTATTTTAGTAATTTTGCAAATCACGGGTTTTAGTTATGAGCTTTGGCCCATTAACCAGTCCTCGCGGCTAAAATGAACAGACACTATACACCAGGTTGGATTCCAGATAAGAGGAGGTGGGTCGCTAGGACCGCTTAAGTACCAAGCTCTCCCTAGATCCAATCTTAGACATGCATATGTCCATTGCTACACTTTAACCTAACGACTCGTTTACAGACATGCTTGATTATTAAATTAAGTTTTATGATATTTAAGAATTTATCAGAACTAGGCCTAGAGTCCATAAACCCTAGCATGCATTTCTAAAATCTTATAAGGCCCACTAAGCCTATTCATGTCCACATAACCCTTTAAACCCCATCATGTTTATATAGCCCATTAGGCCCAACCTTATTCAAATCACACAACCATATCAATCCATCATTCAATTTTGACATATCAATTCCTGCCAATTTGGGCCCACAAGCTCGGCAGGCCCATTTAGCCCTTTTTGGCTCGGTCGGCCAAATAGTGGCCCGAGACCATGACATTGCTCTTTTGGCCCCGGTAATTGTATCGATGTCCCCACACAAATGTTCGCACGCTCGTGTGGTTGCCGGCACCAACCTTTCGGCTTTTTGTCTTTTTTGGCATTTCAGCTTTTTGGGATTTCGGCTTTTGCCGATTTATCGTGTGTGAAGAGTATGTACACACCTGGTTACTGCGACGTGCTAAACTATCCTCAGCCTTAGTCTACAATCAATACCAATCTCCGAGTCAATACACACTTAACTACAGTATTTACCCCAAAGTCGAAGCCTTACAATAACCTTACCGTGTGCCACCAGTTCTAGTAGCCCTTCCTTAGCTACTATTCATGATTATCCCCTAGATCTGCACCCACACAAATACTATCAACAATCAAGTGACCCATATTCCACACAAGTCACCTCTATAAGCCATACTTACATTCGGCCACCCACTAATCCACAATTGAGACGAGTACACTTACCATTTCGTACGATCCTTACCACACTTGCGATGTTTGAACCCTACCCTTGTTAATACAAGGTTAATGACAAGGAGATGTTACATAGCCCTTTGGCTTTTAACAAAACACACTAAGGAGGTTGAATGAGTACTTACTGAATCCCACCTTTGATCCTGCGGCCTAGATAGCTACTGAACGAGATCCGGCTTTTAACACTTGATCAACAGATTTGTGATGGAGGAAAACAAAAAAGACTCGGTACAAATAGGGATCTCGGCAAAAAGGGTTGATGGTAATTCGACAATGAAATAAATCGATTGAGGGGGAGGATAGAAAAAAAGATGATGGAACTCAAAGAACCTTTCAAAGGGATTCGACATCCCCTTTTATAGCCAAAGTCTAAACTACCTTTCCTCCAAAGTCCAATTTGGCACCAACACATCCACACCTCAATCCCCTATCTTTTCTCTCTTATCTTTACCTTAAATTTCTCTCCTAAACACTCCCTTCCAGAGTCCACTCTAGCGCCACTATCTTTCATCCATGTGCAAAAATAAAACCCCTCAATTTACCACTCTTAAGCCTCGAACCTTGGACCTGTTCACCTGATAGTAACGCCACCTTGTAGCTCCCCAAGTGACGCCACCTTACCACTGGACCACAAGCCCATTTGTGTCCTATTTTCCCTTAATTTGTTTAAGAGGCCTAATACCTGAGACTAGGGTCCACTAAGGCAAAAATTAAAATTTTCCTATACCCTTACTTGATCCCAGAACATAACACTCTAAATTCATTAACCATCAAAGCCCTCATGCCAATTGTCATTATCTTGCTCACTAAAAAATTTCTTGAGACCCAAAGCCCAATAGGCCCAATTCTACTAGGCCCAAATTCGTGGCGTTACAATCCGTAACCTCATAATCATAGTTTATGCAATATCAAAGCAGTTAACATTCATTTATAATGAAATTACCACATACGAACTTACCTCGTACTCGGAAATGACCAATCGAATTGATTACTCGATAACTTTGCCTTTCCCCTGATCTAATTCCGGATTCCTATTTTCTTGATCTATATGTATTCAAAATTAACTCATTTAATCACATACTCATTCAATTTAATCCTTAAACAACATATTTGGTCATTTTTACACATTAGCCCTAAACTTTCACATTTATTCAATTTAGTCCCTATTTTACAAATACACAAAATTCAACTTAACCCATGCTTGGCCGAATTACATATAGGTCCCTAACAGCCCAAAACTTTCATTTATTTCACATTTCAACCACAAAATTTTCACATATTACAAATTAGTCCCTTTTTGACATTTTTGTCAAAAATCACTGTACAAAACATTTAAATCTATCAAGAAATAGTCATTTTCCATTATCAAACATCCAAAAGCTCAAATATTCATCAATGGCACTTCACAAAATCATGAACGAATTTGAAAATTAAGTACGGGCTAGCTAGAATACGAAGCAACGATTACAAAAACATAGAAATCATAAAAAACCGAGCTAAAATCGTACCTCGCAAGCTATGAATGTGTCGAATGGAAAACTAAATCTTTTAGTTCTCTTATTCTCTAATTTTGATTCAAAAAGACGATAATGAAGCAAAATTTTTATTTTGTTTTATTTATTACAACATAATAACTAATTTACCATAATATCCTTTAATATAAACCATTAAAAATCATTTATGCATGGCTATCTTTGTCCACTCACCCTTTTAATGGTCTATTTACAACATAAGGTCCTTAACATTAATAAGCCATATCAATTAAACAACTTGACCAAGTAGGATGCAACTTTTGCATTTTACGCGATTTAGTCATTTTTCTCAAATTGAGCTATTAAACGATCAAATTAGCTCACACAATTTTCACACATATCAAATAACATACTGTAAACACCAAAAATAATATTAAAATAATATTTTGACGTCAGATTTGTGGTTCCAAAACCACTATTCCTATTTAGCTAAAACCAGGTTGTTACAACTCTCCCCCCTTAGGGATTTTCGTCCCCGAAAATCTTACCAATTAATAGGTTCGGGTATTGTTTTCTCATAGCATCCTCGGGTTCCCACATAGCTTTTTCAACGTCGTGTCGATGCTATAATAATTTCACTAATGCAATTTTCTTATTTATCAGCTCTTTGATCTCACAAGCTAAAATTCGAATTGGTTCTTTAGCATATGAAATATCTGATTGAATTTCGACCTTAGTCGGGGAAATGACGTGTGAAAGGTCAGATCGGTATCATCGAAGCATTGACATATGAAACACATTATGTATTTTATCTAACTCAGACGATAAAGATAATCGATAAGCAACTGGCCCGACTCATTTGATAATCTCATACGGCCCGATGAATCGCGGACTCAATTTCCTTTTCCAACCAAATCGTAATATCTTTTTCCCTGGCGAGACTTTTAAAAACACTTTATTCTCGATCTGGAGCTCAATATCTTTCAGTTTTAGATCTGCATATGATTTCCGTCGATCTGAAGCTACTTTCAGACTATCGTGAATTACTTTCACTTTTTCTTCAGTCTTTCTGATTAGATCAACCCCGTGAATCTTATTTTCACTGAGCTCACTCCAATACAACAGTGTTCGACATTTACGACCGTATAGAGCTTCATATGGTGCCATCTTTATACTCAATTGAAAGCTATTATTATAAGCAAATTCAATCAACGGTAGGTATTTCTCCTAGCTACCTTCAAACTCAAGTATGCAACACCTCAACATATCTTCATGTATCTAAATAACTCGCTCGGATTGACCATCCGTTTGAGGGGAAACACAGTGTTAAAATGCAGCTTTGTACCTAAAGCTTCTTGCAATTTCTTCCAAAATTGTGATGTGAACCTCGGATCTCTATCCAAAACAATAGATAGTGGCACTCCGTGCAATCAAAAAATCTATGAAATATACAACTTAGCCAATTTATCAAGTGAATAATCTGTATGTACAAGAATGAAATGAGTTGATTTCGTCAATCTATCAACAATAACCTAGATTGCATCTTTCTTTCCTAGAGATAAAGGCAAACCCGATACAAAATCCATTGTTACTCTATTAGATTTCCACTTAGGAATCATAATAGGCTGTAATAAACCTGACAACACTTGATGCCCAACTTTAACTTGCTGACAAATCAAACATTATGAAACAAATTCTGAGATATCACGTTTCATACTGTGCCACCAACAAAACTGTTTCAAATTGTTATACATTTTTGTGCTTCCTAGATGTACTGATAAACAACTACTGTGTGCTTCGTTAAGAATCTTCTGAATGAGTTCAGAATTTCTTGGCACACATATTCTATCATAAAACATCAAATAATCATCAGATTCTATTCGAAACTCGGAATCAGAAACTGAATCACACTGAGCTCGTTTTATTTGTAATTCATTATCAAATTTTTGAGCTTCACAAATCTGTTGTAGAAATAATAGTTTCGCTTTCAACTCAGCTATTAACGAACCATCATCAGACAAAGCTTATTGTGTGTTCAAGGCTCGTAAAGTGAATAAAGATTTTGACTCAAAGCATCAGCAACTACATTTGTTTTCCCCAGATGATAGTCAATTACCAATTCATAGTCTTTTAGCAATTCTAATCATCTCCGCTATCGCAAATTCAGTTCTTTCTGAGTCATCAGATATTTCAAACTTTTGTGGTCGGTGTAAATATGACATTTCTCACCACACAAGTAATGACGAAAAATTTTCAAAGCGAACACTATTGCGGCTAACTCGAGATCTTGTGTCGGATAATTCTTTTCGTGTGGCTTCAACTATCTCGAAGCGTAAGCTATAACTTGCCTTCCTACATCAAAACACAACCCAGGCCATTTAACGATGCGTCACTGTAAACTACAAATTCTTTACCCGACACAGGCTGAACTAACATTGGGGCCTCTGTCAATAATGCTTTCAACTGTTTGAAGCTCTGTTGACATTTTTCTGACCACTCATGTAACATCCTAAATTTATGGGCCTATGCATTTAGTGCAAGGATAACTTTAATAGGTTAATTTGAGTGATAGAGGTCCAAATTAGGCTCAGGATTAGGTTAAGGCCTTGATTAAATTATTAGCTTGGGCATTAAGGAATTAAAAAGGTGGTAATTATGTTTAAAATGCCAAACATGGGCTTGTGGCCCAACAATAAGTGGCACTATAAGGGAATTAGAAGTGACGCCACACACAAGGGATTTAGGGGCCCAAAATTTAAGTTTAATGAGGCCCAGATCTTTTAATTTAAGTGAGTTAAATTTGGCATTAGGGTTAGTAAGAGGTGGACGGCTACAAGGCTATAAAATAGGAAACATTATGTGGCTTTTTAAGTGATAATATCATAGATAAAAAGGAGAAAAGTTAGGAGCTTATCTTCAAACGAAGTGTTGCCGAAAATCCACCACCTAGAGGAGTGTAAAATTCGGCTACTGCATGGCATAGAGGGTGCCGAAATTCTCCTCTCTTCTAGCTTAAATTTTAAGGGCGTTTTTGGTATTTAGCAGTAGGTGTCAAAAATCTATAAATAGGGGGGGCTAGCTCCTTGTTTCTGACATTGAAAACCCTAAAATCCTCTCCCTTAGTACTGAAATTCCCTAGCCTCTCCCTCTCCAAATTTCTTTCTTCAATTACTTCAAAAGCCGAAACTTCTCCCCACTTTCTTTTCCCTTGTGCCCATTTCTCTAAAAAGCCGAAGCATCCATCGCTTTTTCTTTTATTCATCCTATTTGAGGAATTATTCTATACTTCCGGCATTTAAATCTTCCATTGGCATTGCCGAATCCTATCTCTAGTGCTAGCCGAATCTCCTAAGCTAAGGTAAGAGTCGATTTTTGATTAGTTCTCATAATCTATTTTAGAAAGGCAAAAGCCGAAAGCTAATAGTTAATGGTTTTATGATGGGCGGCAATTCGAGATTTGAAGGAAGCTTAGTCGACTAGATCTAAAAGTCGAAAATCATACGTCTCCAATTTTGGGATTTTAAGGTAAGAAGATTATACCTAGATTTTTATTAAATTCATTCAATATATATATGATTTTAACTCTATAAGGAGGATTAACGATTAAATATTGTTATAGTAGCTCTGATAAGGATTTGATGGAATTAAATATGGATCAGGCAAAGGAAAGAATCCCTAAGTTTAAGAAACGAGCAGTATCTGCTGTTCGAGATTGGCCAATTGGTTGTGGACCGGCTTCTGAACAACACCTTAGGCAGATAGCAGTAGTGTCGACTAAGGATAGCGTCGACATAGAAAGCATCGTTTTATTGGTAACCAGGTGTGTAGATCTCTAACACACTACTAATAAACCTGTATGTATTTCTATTTATGTATGTTATGGGCTAAAAGTCGGAATGATGCTGTATTGACAGTCGAATGGAACCCTAAAAGGGTTAGGCAAGGATACCAGGTACGTAAACATAGAACTCCCTATGTGCATCGAAAAATATATAAGTCTGCTTGATGTTTTCTTTATGTATGTATGCATGGGGTGGGAATGATGATAATTGAAGGGGTAGTGTATGATAGGTCACTTGGGGATCGGTGGTAGAAATCCCACATAATTTAAATTTAAGGTCATATAGTGATCGGTGGCTATGCCATGTTTAATGATTCCTACTTAATAGGAATAGGCAGTACGGCTGTCGTTTTGGTGTGTAGCGGATGGAGGGTTGATTGTAGAAATCCCCATTGGTGTGATGGTTGGTACGGGTTGGTGTGTAGAGGATGGAAACCTAGGATGGGTTGGGTTATTCATTCTTTATTGTTTATAATGTGATTATGATTGATGCATTCCTGTATAGGACAGGGCCCATAATGTGTTTGTGGGCTCAGGTCGATGTGTGTTTTGAGATTTATACACTGAGTCTTTATGACTCACGCTTTCCTTTTCTCTACTCTTCTAGATGAACAGTAGATCGTGGACATGGGAGCCGAGAGGGACTCGAGGGGCCATCAAGTTCTATTTCTACAAGTTATTTTCTTTTGGGATTTCTTTAAGTTTACTTTATTTCATTGTTATTTCGAGAATATTTATGTTATAAGGCCCCTAGTTTTCATTCAACTAAGTTGTTTTCAATGTTAAGTAACTTATGAATTTATGATAAGGTTTGTTTATACTTTTAATAATAATAATACAAAGGATTCCATATTTTTAAAATGCCACCTATCTATCCAAATAATGTTCAATTGACTTATGATTTCCATAACATACAAAGCAAAAGTTTTCAAAGTACAAGCCGTGACATGCCAGATCCGGTCGAAACGCATGGGCCGGGTTTGGGGTGTTACAATTTGGTATCAGAGCCCAGTTCAAAACTCGGGCTGTGAAATGGGTCTAGAAGTGTTTTAAAAAAAATTTTAAGAAAAGGATTTTGGTTTGAAGACATGGCCTCCGAGTTTACCGGCACCCAATCCACTCAGGTAAGTATTCTGAACTCCTGATTGTGATATAAATGTAGGCTTAGTGGGCTTTATGGGACGTAGACTATCTAGATTAGAACTTGATGGACTCTAGGCTTAGACAAACAACTCTTCAATTCCATAAGACTTAATTTCACTGAACAAAACCTGTAAACGAGTCGCAAGACTAAGGTGTGGCAACAGGCGTATGCATGTCTAGGAGTAGATCCGGAAGAGCTTGGTATTTAAACAGTCCAAGTGACTCACCTCCTCTTCGCTAGAATCTTACCTGGTGCATAGTGACTGTTCACTTTAGCCATGACAGGGTGTGGCAATGGGCATACGCATGTCTAGGAGTGGATTCAGGGAGAGCTAGGTATTTAAGCAGTCCTAGTGACTCACCTCCTCTTCGCTGGAATCTTACCTGGTGCGTAGTGACTGTTCACTCTAGCTATAAGGACTTGTTCATGGGCTGAACCCATAATTAAAACCCGAAAGGGACCAACTACCCTATTTTGCAAACCCCTAAGTTTTGTACACTTCAAAAAAAAAAACACTTGATTTGAAAATGTTCACAGCTATGAAGGAAATTACCAAATTACCCTTATTTTGCAAAATGACCAAAATAACCCTGGCTTGTAGAATTACCAAATTACCATTGTTTGGTAAAATTACGAAATACCCCTGAATTTCAAAATTTATCGAAATACCCCGGGATTTTAAAATTACCGAAATACCCCCAGATTTCAAAATTTACCGAAATACCCCCGGATTTCAAAATTACCGAAATACCCCCGGATTTCAAAATTATTGAAATGCCCCGGATTCCAAAATTACCAAAGTACCCCCAGTTTTCAAAATTACAAAAATACCCCCAAGAATGTAAAATTACAAAAATACCCTTATTTGACAAAATCACCAAGGAACCTTATTTTGGAAAATTACGAAAATACCCTTGTAGGATAAAATTACGAAAATACCCCTGGGTAGTAAAAACAACAATAACAACAACACTACTTTTCTGTAATGAACGTGAGTTCATGATTGAATGTATGTGTTTCCTAGAGGATATGAACTTGAGACTGTACGGTGAATGCGAATTCGAAAGAATTACTCTTAAAGCTATTATTCATAAGACTGTTCGTGGTTAAAACAGTGGAAGAAAACTAATAGTTCATAAAATTTCTAATTAGATAAACGCGAATCAGTAGAATGAGTACAAGGGGTCGAGGACGTCCGCCACGTGGTCGTGGTAGGGGTAGGATGACGGTGTCGGAACCAGTAGGATCTAGTCATGGTTCTGCAAATGAGATGCTAGCCGCGGAGGAGGAATTTCAGGATCAGACTGCCGGAGATGACGCGGTATCTCAGGCAATGCTAAGGGTTTTAGAAAGGGTTGCTGGGGCTGGTATGGGCACAGGAGCCCGGAAATCTGTGCCAGAACGGCTTAGAGCCAATGGGGCAGAAGTGTTTAGGCGAATTTCTAATGTAGCCCCAAGTTCAGCTGAGTATTGGTTGGAGGCGGTAGAACGCATAATGGATGATTTGGATTTCATGGAGGAGGAAAAGTTGAAGAGAGTTGTATCCCTCTTGAGGGATGAAGCCTATCAATGGTGGCTTACGGTAAAGGATGGTGCTGTGGCTGACCGTATCACCTGGGATTTCTTTAAAACGGCATTTCAGAATAAATACATTGGATCAAGTTATGTGGATGCGCAGCGCAGAGTATTTCTGAATCTGGTACAAGGGAGTAGGTCAGTTGCTGCGTATGAAGCTGAGTTCTTACGTCTTAGCCGATATGCTCGTGGGATGGTAGCCACGGAGCATGAACATTGTGTTAGGTTTGAAGATGGCCTGAGGGATAACTTGCGTGTTTTGATAGCCCCGCAGCGGGAGAGGGAATTTGCTGTCCTAGTGGAAAAGGCTAAGATAGCTGAGGAGGTAAAGCGGACTGAAAAATTAAATCGAGATAGAGATAGAGGTGGAAATAAGAGGAATCTTGGATCGTCAAGCGGGCGTACTCAGAAAAGGTCCAGGCCTGATGGACCAAAACGAGAAGAGAAACCTGCTGCTACTAACCAGACACCCAAGTGCGCTCGATGTGGCAAATTTCATGCCGGTGAGTGTTGGGAAGGCAGTGGAAAGTGTTTTAAGTGTGGATCTACGGACCACCAAGTTAGGAACTGTCCGCAGCAAAAAGATGGTGAAGGGACCATGGGTCGAGGGAATGCTCAGCCTGGCAGAGGAGGTCAGCAACCACAAAGAGGTCATGGTGCAGGCCGAGGTGGTAATGGTGTTGGTCGGGGTAGTGGAGCACCAAGCCAAGGGGCAGGAAACACTGAGGCGAGACAGCCGGGGTTGGTCTATGCTGTCAGACATCGAGAGGAGGCTGATGCACCGGATGTCATAACCGGTACGTTCTTAATTTTTGGTTTGTCTTACACTGCATTGATTGACATTGGGTCGACCCATTCGTACGTAGCTAGTAGCGTGTCAGGAACTTTAAGGCTAGAATCTGAAATTACCCCTAAGGCAATGACTGTAGTTAGCCCGTTAGGACAATCGGTAGTAGTGGATAAACTTTATCGGGAAGTACCTCTAGATGTTCAGGGGACAGTTTTCTGAACGGATTTGATGGAATTACCGTTCGGAGAGTTTGATTTAATTTTAGGCATGGATTGGCTTGTAAAGTATCAAGCTAATCTAAATTGTGCGGCCAAGCGTATGGTATTAAAAACCCCCGAGGGTGATGAAGTGTTGGTGATAGGAGAAAGGGGGAACTACTTGTCGAATGTGGTGACTGCCCTAAGAGCAGAAACGATGGTGAGGAAAGGGTGCGAGGCAGTTTTATTGTTTGTTCGGGCTTTAGAAGCCAAGGATCTGACTGTTGGGGAGGTTAGGACGGTAAAAGAATTTCCTGATGTTTTCCCTGAAGAGCTTCCGGGATTACCCCTAGATCGTGAAGTGGAGTTTGGTATCGATCTTCTTCCGGGAACAGCACCGGTATCTATCGCTCCATATAGGATGGCGCCGAAGGAGTTGGTAGAGCTGAAAGCGCAGATACAAGAGTTGTTGGATAGAGGATTTATTCGACCGAGTGTGTCGCCATGGGGAGCGCCGGTGTTATTTGTTAAGAAGAAGGATGGATCAATGCGTATGTGCATTGATTATCGCCAGTTGAATAAGCTAATAATTAAGAACAAGTACCCATTGCCAAGGATCGATAACTTGTTCGATCAGTTGAAGGGAGCCTCAATCATTTCTAAGATAGATCTCAAGTCAGAGTACCATCAGCTTAGGGTCAAGGAGGCGGATATACATAAGACAACTTTTAGGACTCGCTACGGTTACTATGAGTTTATGGTGATGCTATGAGTTTGGATTAACCAACATGCCAGCAGTGTTCATGGACATGATGAACCGAGTATTCCAACCTTACTTAGATCGGTGTGTCGTGGTGTTTATCGATGGTATCTTAGTTTATTCGAAGTCAGAGGAGGAGCATGATGCTCATCTGCGAATAGTTCTGCCGATCCTAAGGGAGAAGCAGTTGTATGCCAAATTCAGTAAGTGTGAATTTTGGCTGAGGGAAGTAACGTTTCTAGGGCACGTTGTGTCGGTAGAAAGGGTTTCGGGTTGACCCTCGAAAGATTGAAGCAGTGTTGGATTGGAAGCCACCTAGGTCTGTGGCTGAGATTAGGAGTTTTCTTGGTCTAGCAGGGTATTACCGAAGGTTTGTTGAAGGATTTTCTTCGGTCGCGGCACCATTGACCAAGTTACTACGGAAAGGAGTTCCATTTGTTTGGTCTGATAAGCAGCAGGAGAGTTTTGAAAAGTTGAAAAAGTTTCTGACGGAGGCTCCGGTGTTGATTCAGCCGAACGTGGGGAGGGAGTTCGTAATTTACTTTGATGCGTCACACGCGGGATTAGGGTGTGTGTTGATGCAAGATGGAAAGGTGGTTGCATATGCATCTCGGCAGTTAAGACCGCATGAATTGAATTACCCCACCCATGATTTGGAATTGGCGGCAGTGGTGTTTGCCTTAAAAATTTAGAGGCATTATCTATACGGGGAGAAATCTTTCATTTACACAGATCATAAGAGCTTGAAGTATCTTTTGACTCAGAAGGAGTTGAACCTAAGGCAGAGAAGGTGGATCGAGTTACTAAAGGATTACGATTGCTCGATCGAATATCATTCGGGTAAGGCTAATGTAGTAGCGGATGCTCTAAGTCGTAAAGTAGTCTCTGACCTAAGGGCAATGTTTGTTCACCTTAGTTTGTATGAGGATGGAAGCTTATTAGTCGAACTTCAAGTGAAACCTACTTGGGTTAGTCAAGTGAAGGAGAGGCAACAGACCGATGAGTTTCTAAAAGGGAAATTGCAGCTAATCTCAAAGGATGGGCCAGCAGAATTCAGTGGGGATGAGGAAGGATTGTTATGCTTTCAAGGGAAGGTCTGCATGCTGAAAGATCCGGAGTTAAGGCGGAGAATTTTGAATGAGGCGCATGGTAGTGCATACGCTATGCACCCTAGAGGAAGTAAGATGTTTCGGGATTTGAGAGATCAGTTCTGGTGGCCGGGTTTGAAGCAAGAGGTAACGGAATTGGTGGGTAAGTGTTTGACCTGTCAGCAGGTCAAGGCGGAACATCAGTTACCATCAGGATTATTACAGCCAGCGAATATTCCACAATGGAAGTGGGAAAGAATCACCATGGATTTTGTTAGTGGGCTTCCCCTCACACCCACTAAGAAAGATGCGACTTGGGTAGTTGTTGATCGCTTGACGAAGTCTGCACACTTCATCCCAGTACGTGTTGACTACTCATTGCAGAAGTTAGCTAAGTTATACATAGCAGAGGTAGTAAGGTTGCATGGAGTACCAGTTTCAATCATATCGGATAGGGACCCTAGGTTTACCTCATGATTTTGGAAGGCGTTGCATCAAGTGTTGGGTACGAAGTTGGATTTTAGTACAGCGTTTCATCCTTAGACCGATGGACAATCTGAGCGAGTGATCCAGATCTTGAAGGACATGTTGAGAGGATGTGTCATTGATTTCAGAAGTAGTTGGGAAGAGTTCTTACCGTTAGCATAATTTGCTTACAACAATAGCTACTAGTCAAGTATTCAGATGGCGCCCTATGAAGCTTTGTACGGGCGAAAGTGTCGTACTCCTACATGCTGGACAGAACTAGGAGAACGCCGGGTTTTGGGTCCAGAGTTGGTGACCGAGACCGAAGAGAAGGTTGAATTGATTCGGGTTCGACTGAAGGAGGCATCCGATAGATAGAAGTCTTATGCTGATTTAAAGCGTAAGGACATAGAGTTCGCAGTGGGTGATAAAGTATTTTTAAAGGTGTCACCGTGGAAGAAGGTACTACGGTTTGGTCGAAAGGGTAAATTAAGTCCTAGATTTATCGGACCATATCGGGTGTTGAAGCGAGTAGGACCAGTAGCCTATCAACTAGAGTTACCTCTGGAACTAAGTCAAATTCACGATGTATTTCACGTCTCTATGTTAAGACGATACCATTCGAATTCGTCCCATGTTGTGCGTATGGACGAAATCGAGGTAATACCTGATCTATCCTTCGAAGAGGAACCAGTAGAAATTTTGGATCGTGATGTCAAGGTGTTGAGAAGGAAAACGGTTCCATTGGTTAAAGTGCTGTGGCAGAATCATGGTTCCGAGGAGGCTACGTGGGAACCCGAGTAAGCAATGAGGCAGCAATACCCTCATCTTTTCTGATCAGGTAATTTCGAGGACGAAATTTCTTTAAGGGGGTAGAACTGTAACATCCTAAATTTATGGGCCTATGCATTTAGTGTAGGGATAACTTTAATAGGTTAATTTGAGTGATAGAGGTCCAAATTGGGCTCAGGATTAGGTTAAGGCCTTGATTAAATTATTAGCTTGGGCATTAAGGAATTAAAAAGGTGGTAATTATGTTTAAAATGCCAAACATGGGCTTGTGGCCCAACAATAAGTGGCACTATAAGGGAATTAGAAGTGACGCCACACACAAGGGATTTAGGGGCCCAAAATTTAAGTTTAATGAGGCCCAGATCTTTTTTAAGTGAGTTAAATTTGGCATTAGGGTTAGTAAGAGGTGGACGGCTACAAGGCTATAAAATAGGAAAAATTATGTGGATTTTTAAGTGATAATATCATAGATAAAAAGGAGAAAAGTTAGGAGCTTATCTTCAAAGGAAGTGTTGGCTGAAAATCCACCACCTAGAGGAGTGTAAAATTCGGCTACTGCATGGCATAGAGGGTGCCAAAATTCTCCTCTCTTCTAGCTTAAATTTTAAGGGCGTTTTCGGTATTTAGCAGTAGGTGTCAAAAATCTATAAACAGGGGGGGCTAGCTCCTTGTTTCTGACATTGAAAACCCTAAAATCCTCTCCCTTAGTGCCGAAATTCCCTAGCCTCTCCCTCTCCAAATTTCTTTCTTCAATTACTTCAAAAGCCGAAACTTCTCCCCACTTTCTTTTCCCTTGTGTCGATTTCTCTAAAAAGCCGAAGCATCCATCGCTTTTTCTTTTATTCATCCTATTTGAGGAATTATTCTATACTTCCGGCATTTAAATCTTCCATTGGCATTGCCGAATCCTCTCCCTAGTGCTAGCCGAATCTCCTAAGCTAAGGTGAGAGTCGATTTTTGATTAGTTCTCATAATCTATTTTAGAAAGGAAAAAGCCGAAAGCTAATAGTTAATGGTTTTATGATGGGCGGCAATTCGGGATTTGAAGGAAGCTTAGTCGACTAGATCTAAAAGCCGAAAATCATAAGTCTCCAATTTCGGGATTTTAAGGTAAGAAGATTATCCCTAGATTTTTATTAAATTCGTTAAATATATATATGATTTTAACTCTATAAGGAGGATTAACGATTAAATATTGTTATAGTAGCGTTGATAAGGATTTGATGGAATTAAATATGGATCAGGCAAAGGAAAGAATCCCTAAGTTTAAGAAACGAGCAGTATCTGCTGTTCGAGATTGGCCAATTGGTTGTGGACCGGCTTCTGAACAACACCTTAGGCAGATAGCAGTAGTGTCGACTAAGGATAGCGTCGACATAGAAAGCATCGTTTTATTGGTAACCAGGTGTGTAGATCTCTAACACACTACTAATAAACCTGTATGTATTTCTATTTATGTATGTTATGGGCTAAAAGCCGGAATGAGGCTGTATAGACAGTAGAATGGAACCCTAAAAGGGTTAGGCAAGGATACCAGGTACGTAAACATAGAACTACCTATGTGCATCGAAAAATATATAAGTCTGCTTGATGTTTTCTTAATGTATGTATGCATAGGGTGGGAATGATGATAATTGAAGGGAAAGTGTATGATAGGTCACTTGGTGATCGGTGGTAGAAATCCCACATAATTTAAATGTAAGGTCACATAGTGATCGGTGGCTATGCCACGTTTAATGATTCCTACTTAATAGGAATAGGCAGTACGGCTGTCGTTTTGGTGTGTAGCGGATGGAAGGTTGATTGTAGAAATCCCCACGGTGTGATGGTTGGTACGGGTTGGTGTGTAGAGGATGGAAACCTAGGATGGGTTGGGTTATTCATTCTTTATTGTTTATTATGTGATTATGATTAATGCATTCCTGTATGGGCCAGGGCCCATAATGTGTTTGTGGGCTCAGGTCGATGTGTGTTTTGAGATTTATACACTGAGTCTTTGTGACTCACGCTTTCCTTTTCTCTACTCTTCCAGATGAACAGTAGATCGTGGACATGGGAGCCGAGAGGGACTCGAGGGGCCATCAAGTTCTATTTCTACAAGTTATTTTCTTTTGGGATTTCTTTAAGTTTACTTTATTTCATTGTTATTTCGAGAATATTTATGTAATAAGGCCCCTAGTTTTCATTCAACTAAGTCGTTTTCAATGTTAAGCAACTTATGAATTTATGATAAGGTTCGTTTATACTTTTAATAATAATAATACAAAGGATTCCATATTTTTAAAATGCCACCTATCTATCCAAATAATGTTCAATTGACTTATGATTTCCATAACATACAAAGCAAAAGTTTTCAAAGTACAAGCCGTGACATGCCAGATCCGGTCGAAACGCATGGGCTGGGTTTGGGGTGTTACAACTCAAATTTAACATCTTTTTGAAGCAATTGCATCATAGGTGTGGCAATCATCAAAAAGCTTTTCACAAATCGTGTATAATAGTCGGCTAGTCCCAGAAAACTACAGACTTCGATTACATTTCTCGGAGGCTTCCAATCTATAATCACAGAAATTTTGCTCGGGTCTACTCGGATACCCGCGGCTGAAACTATATGTCCTAGAAAACCAACCTCTCGTAGCCAAAACTTACATTTGCTAAACTTTGCAAACAACTATTTATCTTTCAAAGTTTGTAGCACAATTCTCAAATGCTCATTTGGTCCATAAAAATAGCAGGTGCATTCGTTAACCCGAAAGGCATAACAAGAAATTCGTAGTGTTTGTAACTTGTTCTAAATAAAGTATTTGGCAGATCGGAGTCTATAGCTCACAACTGGTAATAACCCGATCTCAAATTGATTTTTGAAAATACTGTTGCCCCTTTTAATTGATCAAACAAATCATCAATTTGCGGTAGAGGGTATTTATTCTTTAGTCACTTTATTCAGCTGTCTGTAGTTTACACATTCTCATTGTGCCATCTTTCTTTTTCACAAACAATACCGGTGCACCCCAGGGAGAGAGACTCGGTCTAGCAAAACCTTTATCTGTCAACTTGTGCAACTGAGCTTTCAATTCTTTTAACTCTGTCGGAGCCATTCTGTACGGAGCTATCGATATCGACGTTCTCCCCGGTACTAATTCAACTTCTCTGATAGGTGGTAAACCTAATAACTCTTTGGGAAATACATCTAGATACCCGCACACAACTGGTACTGATTCAATCTTTGTTTCTGTCACTTTCGTATCAAGAACATAAGCAAGGTAGGCTTCACACCCCTTTCTCACAAATTTTTGAGCGAACATAGACGAGATCAAAACTGGCAAACTGTTCAGATCATCAGGTTTAATTCTAATAGTCTCATTATTCTGATATTTTAGTTCAATTGTCTTTCATCTACAATTCACTATAGCACTATGCATCGTTATCCAATCTAATAAACCATAATTTACACATATTTTAACCCCATGCTTGGCTTTCTTTTGGATGAATTTTCATTAGATTTGATGAATTCGATGCTCCTAATCCCTTAATTTCATGTTTTACACTCAGGAGAGCTTAGGGAGTCGAGAAGAACGATAAACGGGCAAAAAAGGGACAAAATGGCCTACCTCAAAAATCAACACGGCCTGGACTATAGCACACGAGAATATCATACGACCGTGTGTGATGAGCAGAATCGATCACGGCTTAAGTTGTAGCTCACACGGCCGTGTCTGGTGAGCAGAATCAAGCACGGCCTAAGTCATCGAACACGGGCGTGTCACATAAGAGTGTCCCTGTCGAATCCAGTTTTAATTCTATTCAGAAAAAGCTACTTGTGGGCCAAGTAAGGCATCCCAAAGCCTATATAAACACCCTATGAGGCAACCTAAAGGGGGACGCAGAGTAGAAGACAAAAAGCACTCGAAGACAGCCATCGGAAGTAGCTTAGGAGAAGGATTTCCATCAAGATTGAAGATCTCCTATCAATTTCTCTTGAAGTTTTTGGGTTTTCTTGTGTTTTGTAGTTTTTCTTATTTTAAGATGTTTCCCTCTATCAGTGTGAACAAAAACCCTTAAATACCTAAGGGGATGAAACCTAAGACGGATCTTATTACTATTTGATTTATAAGATATATACTTGTTCTTATTCTTAATTGTGAGTTCTTATTCTTGTTTTGATAATTTAGGTTATTGATTCAAGTTGAATGTGCTTATTCAGAAGAGCAAAAGTCCCTGTTTAAGAGTAGATCAACACAATTAAGCGGAGTTGATTGCAACCCTAGAAATAGGGTGACATAAATCTGTCGGATTAGAGTCAAATCTAATAAGGGAATCCATAGATCGAGTTAATGCGACAGCAGGGGCATTAATTAGAAAGAGATTTCAATTAATCAATGTAGAGTCAGTTGTTTTTAGTCTTGAAAGAGATATTAACATAAATCAGGGATTTCTACGAATTAAGTCAAGTGAATAAATCATATGAATCAGAAGTAATAAGTGAAGTCTAGGTGGATTCTTCCTTAGGTATTGCTTATCTCATAAAGTTGTTTAAAGGTATTTTCCCAATTCATTCTCTGTCGTGTTCTTAATTAGTGTTAGTTTAAAAGAAATCACTCTAATCCTTAGGCTAAATAATAAGAAGATAGTAATTACTAGTACTCTTGGTCCTTGTGGATACGATATTACTGGTCTTACCATAACTATACTATTAAACGATAGGTGCGCTTGCCTTTATTGTAATCATAGTTAGTTAGAGACACATCAAGTTTTTGGCGTCGTTGCCGGGGACTGAGATATTAGGAGCACTAAATTTTTATTACTTTAGCCAGTTTATTTTATTGTATTTTATTTTCATTTTTATTTTTACTTTTCTAATTCTACAATTTCTTTGCTTCTGACAGGAGTCTCTAGTTTACGACTAGAAGAAACCCGTCAGGACCATTGCTTTACGACAGTGAGATAGAAAACACCGCTCGTAGAAACCGATGAGAGATAAGGCAAAGTCTACAATACATAGAGGAAGAGCAAGAGGTCGATAATAATAGTACCGAGGAGATGGCTAACAATAATCTGCTCCCTCCTGTGGTTGCAGCAAATCCGGTGAATCAAAACCCTGCTCCTCGTACTATGTATGATTATGCTAAGCCTACTTTAACAGGAACTAAATCAAGTATTGTTAGACTTGCTGTTGCTGCAAATAATTTTGGACTGAAAACTAACACTATTCAGATGATTCAGCAATTTGTTCAGTTTGATGGTTTGCAGGATGAGGATCCAAACAATCACTTGGCAATTTTTCTGGAAATTTGCGACACTTTCAAAATTAATGGCGTTTCTGATGATGCCATTCGTCTTCGGTTGTTTCCCTTTTCATTGAGGAATAAAGCTAAACAGTGGTTGAACTCGTTACCACGAGGATCAATCACTACATGGGAGCAAATGACCGAAAATTTTTTGTTAAAATATTTTTCACCGGCTAAAACGACTAAATTGAGGAATGATATCTCTTCTTTTGTGAAGATGGATTTAGAAACACTTTACGATGCATGAGAGAGATACAAGGATCTACTAAGAAGGTGCCCTCACCATGGGTTACCATTATGGCTACAGGTTCAAACCTTTTACAATGGTGTAAACCCCTGAACTAGGCAGTTGATTGATGCAGCCGCCGGTAGTACACTAAACAATAAAACACCTAATGCTACTTACGAATTCATTGAAGAGATGTCACTGAATAACTATCAGTGGCAAGTTATGAGGACAAAGTCTACAAAGGCAGCCGATGTTTTCAACCTCGACGCAGTGACCATGCTATCAAACCAGGTAGAGCTTTTAAGTAAAAAGATTGACGATTTGTGCGGTTCTTCGCAGGTACATCCAATGATCCAGTGTGATACGAATGGAGGAGGGATGACCAATACAGAATATCCATCCTACAACCCTGGCATAGAAAGCGAACAAATGAACTATATGGTAACACTTACAATCCAGGTTGGAGGAACCATCCCAACTTCTTGTGGAGTGGCCAAGGAAATCAGAGACAACAACCCTACCCATAGGAGAAGAACCCGAACCTTGAGGAGATGCCAACAAAATTCACCACGGTGTCAAAAACCCGTTTTCAAAACTGTAACACCCCAAACCCGGCCCAAACACCACGATCGGACCTGACATGTCACTAGAAAAGAATTTAGAAAGTTTCACGAGCTTCAGAAGAATTCTAAGCCATTTTTTTATTATTTTAAAATCTCAGGTGTAGTGGCTCAGTTGAAAACCCGTTATTCATTTAACTTAGAAATTAATTAGCCAAGCCTTGCGATTAGGTGACATTTAAAACACTTATCAATTTTTTTTATCATTTGATGATTAGCAAAATCCCTTTTTATGAGCAATGTCGTTTGTCAGGTTGTAAAGAAAACTTTCATTTATTGATCGCTGCAAATCAGAGCTTTAAATATTTATAAAAGAATGATCAAACCTGGAGACTAACTCTGACAATGATTAAAGGCAAGTGTACCTATCGAACAGTAGTATACCTTAGGCAAGAGCGGTTATCGAACCCAAAAGAACTAAAAGTATTAATACTCACTTTCTTTTTATTATTTAGCCTTAAAATTAGAGTGAAGATTTCTTTAAACTAAATTGTCGACAACTGAACTAAGGACACAAAGACAAGAAGACGAACTTGAAACTAGCCTTGAAGAAAAACTCAGTTGATTGCGACGATACCTTCGGGAAGAATCCACCTAGACTTCACTTATTATATAACACTAAATTATATGATTTCTTTACTTAGCTTGATCCGTGAGACTCCCTAACCTATATTAAACCCTCTCTCAAAGCGAATAACGTCTAACCCTAGGTTAATTAGTGGAACTCTCGTTCGCTTATAATAACCCCCTAGGATAGCAGTAAATCAATCAATGGACTCCTATATTAGGTTTCACCCTAATCCGGCAAAATCTCGTAACCCTATCTCTAGGCATTCGATCAACTCCGCTTAATTATGTTAGATCTCCTCTTAGGCAGGGTCTATTCCTCTTCCACCTAAGCACATTAGATTTGGATTAAGCAACATAATTAAGAACAAACTAAATAATTTATCATATAACTTAAAAATCAAATAAGAAAATCCATCTAGGCTTCATCCCCTTCAGGTATCCGAGGGGTTTAGTTCATAATGAATAAACAAAACATCGCAAGAGAAAAGATAAAACAAAACATAAGAAAACCCTAAAACCCCCTGAAGGAATTGAAGGAGAATTTCGTCGTCTTGAGTATAATTTCGGCTCCTTGGGATGGATCAACTGGCTATCCTCGCGTTATTCCCTAACTTTGACCTTCTCGGCTTGGCTCCTTGGCCTAGCTTTCGCTCTCTTTCAAAGGTGGTACTTGGGGGATATTTATAGGCTCTTGGAGTGCGAGTCTTTCTCCCTAAGTATCCTTTTTCTGACTGAAATAACTCTTTCCGACGACAGAGGCACGGCCATGGCACACGCCCGTGTGGATCGAGACCTGACCGTGTTCGGATTTCTAACTTTGAGGCACGGCCGTGTGTGACGGAGTTGAGGCCGTGCTCTATGTGTTTGTCAAGGCACGACCGTGTGTGCTTTGGGCCAGGCCGTGTCAATTTCGTGCTAAGGCCCATTTGCTCCGTTTTAGGCCCGTTTTGCGTTCTTTTCATCCTCGGGTGCTTTCTTGGGTATAAGACATGAAAAGAAAGGATTAAAAGCACTTTTTTATATAAAACGAGGAATAAATCATTCAAAAGCATATTAAATATGGGATTAACATATGTTACTTTTACGGTTTATCAAATACCCCCACACTTAAGCTTTTGCTTGTCCTCAAGCAAAATTCTCAATTTACAATTAAAACGAACTTTTCATGATCTATAATTCTTATCAACAATGTCTTAACCTAATTCATAGAGAATTCATACATAGATAATTTGATTCAAAGCGTCCTAAAGATTCGAACGAGATAAGTCATAATTTTGTACCTCGAAAACATAGGTGTCTTCCCTCTTTTAAATAACTACCTTTTTAATTCAAAACCGAAAAGGATTGATACCCTCACTTAGGATTCACTCAAATCACTCTAAAGTGTTTAAGGTTCAGAAAAAGATCGCTCATGAGTCAAACCTGAAAATTTAATCCTATAGGCTTGCCTGAAAATCAAATCTCCACCACTGTAATATGAGATGGCAAACAGATCAAAAGGTCTTTGTTAGGGTTGTAACGGGGCTCGGGTAAAAGGTGTGGTCATAGGCTGAAATTAGAGAGTTAGAATCAAGATCGAATTGACAAGTACCCACCTAAAATGTTTCCGAAACTTCATTAGCTGAAAAGTAATAATCTTACTAATACGAGCTTTTTCTTTTGAAAACAAACTTTGATTGTGTAAGCTCTCTTTTCATACTACTAATATTGAATACCTTGAGTTTTTTTTAGAACAAACTAATAATACATGATAAAATCAACTCTCAGAATAATAAACTTCGGTAACATATCAAATCAAGTCTCGATTAAGGGGTAGTTAAAAGAAATGGGGATAACAAATACAAGGGCTTTGGGTTAATATTAGTAGGTAAATCAATAAAAAGGTTATGTTAGGATCAACGGGGTTCACTAGGGGTTAATTGTAAAGGTGGGCTATTTAGTGGAATTAGTGGGTTAAAACCTAGGTGCCTTTATCATCTCTGTATATCATATCATAACTGTGGTCTCGACATGTAAAAACGAGGCAAGTTCTAGAATAACAGTTCATGGTTGACACACTCAAAATCAAAAAATGAGCACGAAAAAGAATGTATGCTTTATAAGGTTCAAATACTCACAAAAGTTATAGGTGTTTTGACATCATCCTTATGAATTTTAAATTTCAAGGTAGTATTTAAATTTAGGTCAATAGCCTAGCAAAAACTTTAATTCCTGAAAAACAGACTTATCATGCTTGATTCTCTAGTATTCCTTAAATTAAATATCAATGTATAATTAACTATGACTTATTTTAAAATATGTCAATAATCATCACAAATCATCATAAATTTCATCCTAATTAGTATGACAACTTTGCATAAAAACAAGACTAAATCAGGGAATTGAGAATAACGAAAAAAAAGTTAGGCACTTTTATTCCACTTTTACCCTCAGGGATTTGAGAATAATGCAAAAAGTTAGGTCATTTTACCCCCCAAACTTAAGATGTACATTGTCCTCAATGTACAAAGATAGATAATGACAATTAGTGATCAATCAAAAGATAGAAGGGAAAAGTGTTACTTCCTGGTTTTTCTGACGAGATCCATGAGGATGTGGACAGTGTGTGGCATCAGGTGACTTTTTGCATTTCCCCTAATTTTGCTTTTGTGTAGGTGGAATAAATGATTTATTCTGCAAAGTCACTTGTTAATGATCTTTTCGATGAAAGAGGTAATGTTGTTAGGGATGCTTGAATGATTGAATAGCCAATGATAAAAATTTGTAATAATAATAAAAGTTCAAATTTAAAAAACATAAAATAAAGTCTTAAAAATGAAGAAAATAAAACAAATTAAATGGACTCAGAGGTCCTCATCCATGGTTGGGTCCGGCGGTGGTGCTGATGATGAAATGTTGAGGTGTTGGCATATTTGTTGGAGCGTCACCTCCAATCCGTCTAAACGTCGAGCTTTTTTAGCAAAATGCATCTCGAACCGATCAAGTCGAGCAGAGATGTCTGCAAATGATGTTGTCGCTCGGTATGGATACTGGCTTGGATTCGTTGCCTCCTCTGATGGTGGTGGGACATCATCAGGAATGTCCTCGTCCTCTTCCTCGTTGATTGGTGTCTTTAGTTTGTACTGCGGAGGATCGGTCCCTCGACGTTGTTTTATGATCCTCATATGTAGCATGGTTTGGATGCCTTGAGGAACCATGTTGCCCATCAGTGTGAGGGAGGTGATCTGCTCGTCTGAGTTGAGGAGGTTGAAGTGTCGAGCTAACCTCATAATGTATGGTCCCATTGACAAGATTCCCTTCCTATGTTGCTCTGTCTGGTGTTGAATCGCGCATGCGATAAAATATGCTAAATCGAAGACATGTCCTTCAGACATGCAAGATAGGAAGTAGACGTCTTGCTTATTTACGACGCCCGTGCTCTCTTTGCGACCTATGATGGTTTGTGCGAGAATAGCGTGAATATGCCTTAGGGCGGAGTGTAGTGCCGTCGCCTTAGAGAGACTGGGGTCGTAGTCGATTGTAGTTAGGTGTAGGGCACACCAGCATTTGATTGGAGTGCGATGGAGCTCACGGTTTAGTCCAGCAAGTGGGTATTCTGCTATGAACTCCGGTGTGTAAAGTTCGAGAGCCGTGCCAAATTGAGGTACACTTAATCGACGCACTGAGCCCCCTAGACGGAATTGAATAGCACCTGGGTCATCGAACTAAGTTGTCACTGCTTGCAAAATGAAGGTGGTGCAGAACTCCAATGTAAGCTCCATATACGTGGGTTCGTCGATTTTGAAGAAGTTCTCCCATGGTTCGGTTGAGAGAAGTGCTTTAATGTCAGTTTCGAGCCCAGCTTGCCGCACTGTATTCTAGTCGATGCGTCGCCCGGTGCCTATGGGTCTTCCCCGGATGGCTTTGTACTTTTCATCTTGTGTTGCTTGGGGGAACTGGAGAAATGAGTGTCGAGTTTCAGTGGAGGCACTTGCTGGCGATGATCCGGGCCCCTTTCTTTTCTTGCTTGGGACAGATTGTTTGACTCGTGACGACGACATGGTACCTGAAAAAAAATCATCAGAAAATAACAGGAACAATGACCAATGTATCTCATATCAATTTCATTCGATATTAAGAAAATTGGTAGATTTTATGTCTATGGATGGAATTAATCAGCAACGAAAAGCAATTTATTCATGAATGTTGTGAACATATTCACTAACTAAAATTCAGGGTTAATTCTAAACAAAGTGAAAAATAAAGTTGTAATCAAAGATTATGGGGACTTAAATAAAAATAAATCATGTTATTCAAAACTAAATTCTAACAAAGTCTGCAAATAAATACAAATGCCATCAAAGATTTTGTTAAGAAAATGAAACCAGGGGTAGAGGAGATGATCGGCACGGGCGGAGCACGACGGTGGCTTGGGGTTTTGTAGCGCGAACACGGTTGTGGCATGGGCGTGGGGCTTGGTAGCACGACTGTGGTGCGGCCGTGCGGAAGGTTTTGGTTTGTTTTTGGAAGAAAAAGGTGAGGAGAGCTGTTTTTAATGCAAGGTGGGTGAGTGTTTGGCTAGTTTTGGGAGGAGGGGGGTTTAAATCTGATTTACGGTTTGTTTTTGGGGAAGATGACGGTTAGATTCTATTTATAGGGGAGGGGGCATGGTCTGTTGACACGGCTGTGTCAATTTGAAATCGCCTGTGTTTTTCGTATTTTTCAGGTTTGGGCGCGTTCAGGTTCAGTGGCACGCCCGTGTGTCTATTTGGCACGCCCGTGCTTGATAAAGCAAAACTATTGGCACGGTGAGGTCACACGGGCGTGCCTTACCCGTGTTCGACAAGTCAGTAGCTTCGCACAGTTTGAAGGCACGGGCATGGTCTTCCCGTGGTGTGGAAGTCAGTAGCCTCGCACGGTTGAGAGGCACAGGCGTGTTCTGGTATCGCAGCCTGTGTTGTCGATAGACATCTTTCTCTATTTGGGCATGGCTCTTGACACGCTCGTAGGTTGCCCCCTATTTTGTACACGGCCATGGACATGCCCGTGTTCAAGGTCGTGTTAAAAATCTTGCATTTTCCTGTTAGACTATTTTAGTGCAGTGATAGAAAAATAAAAACTATATTAGTATGTTAGTGCTCGGGTTGTCTCCTGAGAAGCGCTCGTTTATAGTCTTAAGCTAGACTCTCCCTGTTTTCTGTTCTAAAGGACGGCTCATGGAGCATAAGCTCTTCTCTCATACCTCCAAAATTTGTACCATTATAAATTTTAAGTCGGTGACCATTTACCTTGAATGTGCCTTTAGTGGGATGAGTTACCTCGATGGTGCCATATGGAAATATTGTTTTGATCATGAATGGTCCTGACCATCTTGATTTCAACTTTCCTGGGAATAGTTTAAGCCTTGAGTTGTACAGTAGGACTAAGTCTCCTACTTCGAATTGCTTTGATCTCTTGAGACAAGCATCGTGGCGTCGCTTTGTTGCTTCCTTGTACAATTTTGAGTTCTCATAGGCTTCCGTTCTCCATTCGTCCAGCTCGTTCATCTACATCATTCTCCTCTTTCCTGAAATTTTGAGATCAGTATTCAAAAATTTTATTGCCCAAAAAGCTTTTTGTTCTAATTCAAATGGTAAATGACAGCTTTTTCCGTATACAAGCTTGTATGGGGATGTCCCTAAAGGTGTTTTAAATGCTATTCTATAGGCCCATAATGCATCATCTACTTTTAATGCCCAGTCTTTTCTATTTGACTCAACGGTTTTTTCTAGAATGCGCTTAAGTTCTCGGCCTTTTCCTCTGCCTGTGTAACCAATTCTGGACCCAACATCTGACACTCACTCAATTCTGTCCAACAGGTAGGAGTACGACACATCCGCCCATACAACGCTTCATAAGATGCCATCCGAATACTAGATTGGTAACTGTTGTTGTATGCGAATTCTGCCAACGGTAGAAACTCTTCCCAACTACCCTTGAAATCTATGATGCACCCTCTCAACATATCCTTCAAGATCTGAATTACTCTCTCAGACTGACCATTAGTCTGTGGATGAAACGCTATGCTGAAGTCCAGTCTTGTACCCAATGCCTGATGCAATGCCCTCCAGAATCGCAACGTAAACCTAGGGTCTCTATCTGATATAATTGATACTGGTACCCCATGTAACCTCACAATTTCTGCCACATACAGCTTAACCAACCTCTGAAGAGAATAGTCGACACGTACAGGTACGAAATGAGCGGACTTCGTCAACCGATCCACAATCACCCACACCGAATCTTTCTTAGTAGGCGTAAGAGGTAGCCCACTAACAAAGTCCATAGTGATCCTCTCCCATTTCCACTGTGGAATCTTCACCGGCTGTAATAACCCCGAAGGAAACTAATGTTCGGCTTTTACCTGCTAACACATTAAACACTTTCCCACAAACTCCGTAATTTCCCACTTCAATCCAGGCCACCAGAACTGTTCACGCAGATCCCTGTACATCTTACTTCCTCCAGGATGCATAGCGTAAGGGCTACTATGCGCTTCCTGAAGAATCATCTGCGTCAACTCCACATCCTTTGGCATACAAACCTTCTTACGAAAACACAATACCCATCACCGTTCAAACTGTAATCTTCTACCCTACCATTCTGTACTTGTAGAAGTCGAGCACTCAAGACATCATCCGATAACTGTTTCTCTTTAATCTAATTTACCCACGTCAGCTTCACTTGAAGTTCAGCTAATAGACTTCGTCATCATATAAACTGAGATGGGTGAACATTGCTCTCAAATCTGATATTACCTTCTGACTTAACGCATTTGCCACCACATTAGCCTTACCCGGATGGTATTCGACTGAGCAGTTATAATCCTTCAACAGTTTAATCCACCTTCGCTGCCTTAAATTCAACTCCTTCTAAGTTAGAAGATATTTCAAACTCTTGTGGTCGGTGTAAATAACGGATTTCTCTCCATACAAATAATGTCTCCAGATCTTTAGAGCGAAAACTACCGCAGCCAATTCCAAATAATGCGTGGGATAGTTAATCTCATGCGGTCATAACTGCCGAGATGCATACGCAACAACCTTCCCATCCTGCATTAACACACATCCTAACCCCGTGTGTGAAGCATCACAATAAACCACACACTCTTTTCCGGCCTCAGGTTGAATCAACACCGGAGCCTCTGTCAAAATCCTCTTCAGCTTCTCAAAACTTTCCTGCTGCGTGTCAGTCCAAACAAAAGGTACCCCTTTCCTCAATAACTTAGTTAATGGTGCCGCAATCAATGAGAACCCCTCAACGAACCTTTGGTAATACCTAGCCAGACCAAGGAAACTCCGAATTTCTTCCATAGACTTAGGCAATTTTCAATCCAACATAGCTTCAATCTTCCGGGGATAAACCCTAATCCCTTCTGCAGATACCACATGACCCAGAAAAGTAACTTCCTTCAACCAAAACTCACACTTGCTAAAATTGGTGTACAACTACTTCTCCCTTAAAATCTGCAGAACCACCCGAAGATGCGAATCGTGTTCCTCTTCAGTCTTGGAATACACTAGAATGTCGTCTATGAACACTACGACAAACCGGTCCAGATAGGGTTGAAAAACCTGGTTCATCATATCCATGAACGCAGCTGGTGTATTTGTCAACCCAAACGGCATCACCAGGAACTCATAGTGGCCATAGCGAGTCTGGAAAGCCGTCTTTTGAATATCTGCTTCCCTGACCTTAAGCTGATGATATCCTGACCTCAAATCTATCTTTGAAAAGACCGAAGCCCCTTTGAGCTGATCAAACAGGTCGTCTATCCTCGGCAGTGGGTACTTGTTCTTAATTGTCAACTTATTCAACCGGCGGTAATCAATGTACATTCGCATGGACCCGTCTTTCTTCTTCACAAATAGTACCGGCGCTCCCCACGGAGATACACTGGGTCAGATAAAACCACGATCTAACAGCTCCTGGATCTGAGCTTTAAGTTCAACCAGCTCCTTCGGCGCCATCCTATAAGGGGCGATAGACACTGGAGCCGTACTTGGAAGTAGCTCAATTCCAAACTCCACCTCACGATCCGGAGGCAACCCTGGAAGCTCTTCAGGAAAGACATCCACAAATTCCTTTACTGTTCTAACTTCATTCTGTAACATCCTAAAATAGGGCCTAAACGGAATAGTGGTTGTGAAACCATGAATCCAAGATAGAAAAGTTTATTGTGGTTATTTTTATGATTTACCGATTGATTGGATGCATGTGTTAGAGTATCGATAGAAAATTTTATGAATTTCATGTCTAATTTGCTTATTAGGGCTTAATTGTAAAAGTTGATAAATGAGAGTTATAGATGCTAAAGGATTAAATTGAAGTGAATATCTAAAGTAAGATTCCTTAAATGGTAATTAGATCATTATATTTTCATGGACAAAAATGGACATGCATGGGTAGAAATAACTAAAATTTTAATGAAGGGTATTTTAGTAAAATGTCAAATAAAAGAAATTAAATGGGAAAAAGATGGAAAAAGGTTGTCATCTTCTTCCTTAGGTCAAATCTTCAAGGGGGACTCCATAGCTAGGGTTTCCAAGCTTCCAAGCTCCATAGTAAGTCAATCCAAGCCCCGTTTTTCATGTTCTTTACGTTTTTGGAATCCCGGTAACTCGGTGTAGCTTATTCTAGCAATATTTTAACCTAGGGTTCATATTTGGAAAAATACCCATAGGTGAAATGTGTTTATTTTGATGTTTTATGATAGAATATAAAGGCTAAAATTATGTTAAACAACTTTTGCTAAGCGGTTTTACGTAAAAACGAGTAAAACGACATAATCGGTAAAAATACCTAATGTTCATAAGTACATGTTAGAGTGAGAATTTAATGTTGCCATAGAAGGGAAAAATGTTCAGCATGTCCTAAAATGTAAGAAAATAGAATGAAGTTTAATTTTCGAGCCTAGGGGAAAAATTGTAATTTTGTGAAAGTTAAAGGGCAAAAATGTAATTTTGCCATAATGTGATTTTTGGATTTAATTAAATAATGTAAATATTAAATAAGCTAAATGTGTTATTATAGATCGAGAAGAACGTGGAATCGATCTTGAACGAGGGAAAGGAAAAGTTAAGGACTAAATTGCAAATTTCGCCATATTTTGCACCGAGGTAAGTAGTATGTAAATAATTCATTATTTTTATTGATGTCTTATATTTCAGCATGTTTAATGTATTGTATCTGATTTTTGAATCATAATTGACTATTGAAAGAATGAAATAAAGTGTTAAAAAGTGAGTTATTTCCCGTTTGAACCTTCGGAATTGAAAGATGTAATTGGCATGTAGCTAGGTCACATGAGTGGTACTAAGTGTAGGCCACTATGTGCACAAGAGAGATACAAGAGATTTCGTATACGTAGCTAGGTCACATATGTAGTACCGTGAGTACGCCATGTGTACCAGAAAGCTATATGTAGCTAGGTCACATGTGTGGTATATGGTGTGAGCCACTATGTGTACAAGAGAGCTACGAGAAGGCTAGGTCATATGAGTGGTGCTAAGTGAAGGCCACCATATGTACAAGAGAGCCAGAATTATGAGTACAATTGAGCTAGGTCACATGAGTGGTATTGGATGAAATCCACTATGTGTACAAGAGAGCTTTGATTTCAAAGGTGGGTTGTGTGCGAAACCAACGCATATTCGTTATTATTCCTAAGCGTTCAACGGGAAAACTGACTAAATGAAATTATGTGAGATGTTGTAGCGATAAGTATATGTATATGTATGTGTAATTTATGAGCAATATGCTCAATATGTGATTGGAAATTTGAATGATTGTTATAGGTAAGTAATGAATACAACTAAAGTGAGAGAAAGCAAAAATTTACAACAAAACTATTTTGGACAGCAGCAATGACATGAATTTGAAAAATCACCAAAAATGGTAGAAATTGCATTATAAGTTGTATGAGATATTTATTTTAATCTTATCGGGTCTATTTTCATATAAAACAAACAGAGAAAGTAAAGGAATTGTATATTTTGAGATATTTAAACTTTTGTGAGACTGGTAAAGAATGGTTACTTGATCCCCCATCCTGTATTGAAAAACTCATTACAAATTATAAAAAAATAATTATGGGGTATAAGTTATATTATTGATATCATCATATGAATTCTGTATAATGATAAAATGGGTTCGTAGTGAAAAGTGGTCAGAGCAGTCAAACAGCAAAACAGGGCAATCTTTAATGAATAAAATGTATTAATTGGCTAGAGAAAAAATTCTGAAAATTTTATGGTGCGAAGATAAATGAGTCTAGTTTCAGGGAAAATTTACAGATCTTAATTTGGAGTTTCGTACCTTTAGATAAAAATAATTTAGTGACTATGACTCGAATAGACAGCTTGCTCCAAACTTGAATAAATGATGAAATTGATTTTAGATTTGATTGTGTTGTTTTGTAAACTTAATAAATCCATTATTAATTATTTATATACTTACTTACTAAGCTATATGCTTACTCTCTTTTCTTTTCCTTGTTCTATAGTGTCATCAAGTTAGCTCGGGATTCGATGATCGTCGGAGATCTATCCACACTATCAGCCTTCTTTTGGTATTTTGAAAACAATATTTCGGGAATTATGGCATGTACAGAAGGCTTAATTGTTTTGTTATTTGTAATAATGAATGATTATTTTGCTTATGGGTATTGACGACTATGTATGGAAAAACTTCTAAATTTATACGGATTTTACATTTTAAATTTTGTACAGTAGTATGAATCACGTCCGGTAATGCCTCGTACCCTGTTCCGGCGACGAACCTGGGTGAGGGGTGTTACACATTCACGGTCACTTCCTTTTCATCCAATGCGCTGACAAAATTTAAGAAAGCCATGCACCCTTTTCTCACCATTCTTTCCGCCTTAAGATCTAACACTACATTGGACAAGTAGTCTCTCCTTTCGCCTATTACTAAAACTTCATCATCCTCGGGAGTCCTTAACACCAAGCGCTTAGCAGCACAATCCAAGTTTGCTCGATATCTTACCAACCAATCCATGCCTAAGATCAAATCGAATTCCCCGAATGGTAGTTCCATCAAATCAGCCGGAAAAACCAACCCTTGTACTTCTAGAGGCACATTTCTAAAAAGTCTGTTTACTACTACAGATTGTCCTAAAGGACTAAGTACAGTCATCTCCCTAGAAGCAGTTTCAAAGTTCATGTTCAAAGTTCCAGACACCACACTAGCAACATAGGAATGCGTCGATCCAATATCAATTAATGCAGTAAAGGGTAAACCGAAAATGAGGAACGTACCCGTTATAACGTCTGGTGCATCCCCCTCTTCTCGGTGCCTGGCTGCATAAACTAACCCGAGTTGTCTTGCCTCTGTACTCCCAGCACCTCTGCCCAGTGCTCGGTGACCTCGACCCAAACCATTCCCTCCTCTATTCAGACCACGACTTCTCGGCATCTACTGTCCACCCCTAACTGGCTGCACATACCCCTGACCTACCATCCGAGCCCTGGTCATTTCCAACGGACAATTCCTTATCAGATGATCCTTTGATCCACACTTGAAACATTCCCTAACTCTTCCCCAGCACTCTCCTGCATGTGACCTCCCACACTGAGCACACTATCAAAATTGCCCAACAGCAGCTGGCGTTGCAACACGACCCTGTCCGTCAACCTTAGGCCTCTTCTGGAAACCCCCAGATGACCTTGACGGTCCATAACTCCTCTTATTTCTGCCTCTATCCTTGTCCTTATTTTGCTTCTCAGTCTGTTTTACCTCCTCGGCTATTTTATCATTTTCCACCAGGATAGCGAAATCCCTCTCCCGCTGTGGAGCTATCAACACTCGCAGCTCGTCTTGCAGCCCATCTTTGAACCACACGTAACGCTCATAATCGGTCACAACTATCCCTCGAGCGTACCGGCTCAACCGCAGAAATTCTGCCTCATACTCAGCTACCGATTTACCCCCTTGAACCAAATTCAAGAATGTTTTCCTCTGAGCATCCACATAACTGGCCCCAACGTACTTCCCTTGGAACGTCATCTTCAAGAAATCCCAACCAACTCGGTCCTCTGGAGTACCTTCTCTCACGGTGAGCCACCACTGATATGCCTCATCCTGAAGTAGAGACACCGCGCCCTTCAGCTTCTCCTCTGCAATGTAGTCCAAATCATCCATAATTCTCTTGACTGCCTCTAGCCAATACTCAGCCACATTTGGAGCTACCCCAGAGATACCCCTAAACATTTCAGCTCCATTAGCTCGGAGTCGCTCAGGGATGGACTTCCAAGTTGCTGTTCCAGTGCTTGCCCCAGCCACTCGTTCCAACACACGCAGCATTGCTTGAGACAGGGCATCATCTCCAACAGTTCTGTCTTGCGATCCTGCTTCCGCCACAGGTGATGCTGGCGCTTCGCCCTCAGGCTCATTTCTCACTTCCGAGAGTTCAACCTCAATACCCCGGCCTCTCCCACGGCTGCGTGTAACACATCCACGTCCACTACCACTCATGTCTATCACTCCGTCTTACTTTGATTACAAATTTTATGCGTCAGTATTTTTCCACTGTTTATTAACGAGTAGTTTTATGAAGATAGAATTATAAGTAGTTTTTCTGCAAGCACATGTATACCTAAAGGTTTTCATTTCTACAGTACAGTTTCTAAATCCTATCATCCATAGCGATATATCCACAACATATAGCTACCTCATGCAAATTGCCCAACAATTAGAAAACTTACTTGGCAGACTTGGGCCGGAGACTCGGGTGCCACCTTTCTAGAAAACAGATTCATATATATATATATATTCTAAAACCATCTTAAATACAAGATTTGGAAAACGTTTTGAACCCAAAACCCAAGGCCGAGCCTTTTAAACCTGCTCTGATACCAAAATGTAACACCCCAAACTCGGCCCAAACACCACGATCGAATCTGGCATGTCACTAGAAAAGAGTTTAGAAAGTTTCACGAGCTTCAGAAGAATTCTAAGCCATTTTTTTATTATTTTAAAATCTCAGGTGTCGTGGCTCGGTTGAAAACCCGTTATTCATTTAACTTAGAAATTAATTAGCCAAGCCTTGCGATTAGGTGACATTTAAAACACTTATCGATTTTTTTATCAATTGATTATTAGCAAAATCCCTTTTTATGAGCAATGTCGTTTGTCAGGTTGTAAAGAAAACTTTCGTTTATATTTTGTAAAACGTCCCATTGAGTAGTTTGTAATTAATGTGTCCAAAAATTAAAATCATGATTTACCAAATTGAAGTGGCCTTATTACAAATCAAAATATCCAAAAGTAGTAAATAATAACTAAAATAAAGTTTTAATTAAATCACCCTTGCGTAGCCACCTCGAGTCCTCTCCAGCCCACTCCATGCTACTAAAAGTCACCTGCAATTTTTTTAAGCAAATAGGGTGAGTCATAAGACTCAGTGTGCAATTAGTCCACATAATCCACTAGTGGACCTAAGCCCCAAAACACCATTGGCCGAAGCCCAGTCATTATAGCATAACCAAGTAATCAACATGATAACCCAACCCAGCCTAATGTTCCATCCTCTACACTCCGCTCCATATGTCTATCCTCAACACACCTGTGGGGATTTCTACAATCAACCCTCTATCCTCTACACACCTCTTTGGCAGTCATGCTGACAGAATCACTACTCAAAGTCAATATAACGTGGTCTAGCCACCGATAAACACGTGATCAAATCACCGATACGGTAATGAGGCACCAAGCCATCATTTAATGTGACAGTGTCACCGATATACACTTCCCCTTCATATCATTAACATCCCAATATCCCATGCACATGCAACATAGCATAATAAACAGGTCATATGATGTCATACATACAGTATTTAGTATACACACAATCATGCTATCAACAATAATTTTAAGACTTAATTAAAATATACTGACATGGGGTTTCGGTTTTACCCAACATGGGTAACTCAATCACCATTGCCGCGATTTTCCGCTTTCAAAAATAAGACATACACATTTATACAATTAAGGCATAGTCTGGTAATTACACACCTGTAAACCCGAAGAACTAAACTATCGATCCCGCTAACGTCCTCACTAACAGGGATCACAACGATCTGCTTATCCCTTTCTGAAGCCGGCCCACAACTCGGTGGAAAGTCACGAACGGCAGACGCCGCACGCTTTTTGAACTTAGGGGCTGGGATTACGGGTCCAACCCCCTCCTTTGCTTGACTGGTATTTGATTCCATGAAATGATCTTGGTCAGAAGACTGAGTTAAGACATTGGAACAGAGAAAACTAAGAATATACGTTCAAAGCGATGATTTCTTACCTAGATCGTTAGAATCCGAAGATTAGAAGGCTTGGATTAAGGGGTCGATTAAGTACCTATGCAAATACCAAGTGAGAATCGGTTGAAAGAAAATAGATTAGGAGAGATGGCCTTTCGGCCAAATGAATACATGAACCCGCCTACCACCATTCGGCCAACACCACTTACCAAGGCCCTTTTCACAACTTGCCACACGAACAGAGATGTTGAATCCATTGTCCTCTACAATCGGCCAAAACATCCAAAGCACAAAAGCTAAAGCCTTCGGTTAACAACCAAAGAGAGAAGAAAGAAACAAAACACTTACCACCCTAATAGGAAAACCAATTGAAAATGTTGGGAGAAAGAGTGACGGCAGTCCTCTGAAACAACAATGAATGAATGGAGGTGAACACACCAGGGAGATTCAGCTTTAAAAAAATAGAAAAGAAAAGAAGGAATAATAGTAAAGAAAGAACCCAATTCAGCTATGGGATTTCGGTCCAAAAAGGGAAGGTAGAGAAGTAAAGAAGAAGAATGGAGTTTCGGCTATTAAGTAAAAAGAAAGTTTCGACAGAGGGCGGCTTCAAAAGAAATCAACTTAATGTAGGATGTAGAGTAATGTAAGAGAAAGGTTTCAGTTAAGGTGAAGAATCAAGTTGTAGAAGATGCAAGAGAGGTTCGGCTTACACTAAATCAAGAAGGAGAAGAAGAGAGAAACAAGGTGCTACAGTTTTGGTGAAAGAAATGAATGACAGCTCCCAATGCCAAAAGAGAAAAAGGCTTTTAAATTCATTTTGGTTACACCACTCTTTTTTTTCCAAAATGGCACTAAGACTAAGCCTACTTTCGGCAGACACTCCCCAAAACTGAAACACTCCCACACACCCCCTACATGACCGAAATTCCCTCCTCTAAGACCCCACATTCGGCCAACATCTTCACCCCACTCCAAATCCCTTATTTTTCTCCACAGGGTGCTCCCTAACACCCATTCAAACCGATTAACCACTTCAACTCTCCCCCATCACCTCTTATCCACTCATTCAAACACCTTTGACTCATTCCACACCTCCTCTTCAAGGTCCCTAGCCGAATCCACCACCTCCCACCTGACGCCAAAAAGAATTTCCCAAAATGTAATCTATGCTACTTGAACTTGTTCCCTCTCCTTGCGGCGTCACTTCAAGCACACTAAGTGGCGCCTCCTTGCCACTTCACCAACTCCACTCTTGTGTCAACTAACCATAAGCAATACCTCTTAAAGCTTGCCCCCAGCTAGCTCTCCCTTAAAAGTGCCTAAACTAGGAATTTTCAGCAAGGCCCAGGCTTATCCCCAAGCCTTCCCGGGACCCCCAAACACATCCAAAACACAACAAAGCATAGCCTACACACACAAAACAGACCAAAATAGAACCCCAAAACCAGGATGTTACAAAAACACCGAAACATCACTCAAAAATCAGCAAGCATTGATTCAAGGGCTCGAGAACCAAATAGAACAATTTGCTAAGCTCATATCTGAACGGCCACAAGGCAGCTTGCCAAGAAAACTGAAACTAACCCAAAGGAGAAACTTCATGCCATTACTGTTCACGATAGTGAAGGGTTAGACGAACCAAAACTGAGGTAAGAAAATGTGGTAGATGAAGGTAAGGTTGAAGTAAACCATAATTAATCAGAACTGGTAAGTAAAGAGTACAAACCTCGTGTGCCATTTCCCAATGTGACGAAGAAAGACCGCACAGATGAACAATTCGGTAAATTTCTTAAACTTTTAAAAAAGTTACATATTAACTTATCGTTTATTGAAGCTCTTTCGCAGATGCCCAATTCAACAAAATTTTTAAAAGAGCTTCTGACAAACAAACGAAAGTTAGACGATGCGTCGCATGTGGAGCTAAATGCAGTGTGCTCAGCAATTTTACAAAATAAATACCCGCAAATTAAAAGATCCAGGGAGTTTTACAATTCCTTGCTTAATTAGTGGCTTATCTATTAATAATGCTTTAGCTGATTTAGGGGCAAGTATCAATGTTATGCCTTATAAAATGTTTAAACAGCTAGGTCTTGGGAAACCCAAACAAACTAGAATGAGCATTCAATTGGCTGATAAAACCATTAGAGTTCTTAGGGTATAATTGAACATGTGCTAGTAAAAATTGAAAAATTCATATTCCCAGTAGACTTTGTTGTTTTAGACATGAATGAGGATAGTGATGTTCCTTTAATTTTTGGACGACCCTTTTTAGCAACTGCTAGAACCATTATTGATGTTGGTACAGGAGAATTAATACTTCGTGTAGGTGATGACATGATTAAACTCCAAGCACGTGATTCTGTCAGAATATCTAGCGAGCAAGATGATACAAGTCTTGTTAATGTAAGTAAACTTAATGTTAAAACTTCTTTGTAGGAAATTTCTCAGAAAAAGATGACAAAGCCATGGCCTAGCTCTCATATTGAGAACAGAACTGTTCATAAGGAACGAAGGCTCCAGATCGAAGAACTAGATGAATGGGGAACACAGTTCAAGGAGAAACCGAGAAAACACGATGAACCAAAGCGACTCCATGACAAGCTTAAGGATGGGACAAACCAATTTAAGATCGGGGATTAGGTATTGTTGGATAAAATAGACCCTCGAATCTCCACTTCAGACCTTAATACAAATGGAGCGATCCCTTTCATGGTACTCAGTGTCTTCCCGTAAGAAACAGTCGAGGTAACTAATCCTAGTTTTAGCACTTTTAAGGTAAACACTACTCGACTCAAACTATATAGTGATCATAGAACTGATAGCAGGATAGAGGATCATCAACTCCTCGAACCACCATTATTATGCAAATGAAAGGTGAGTCGAGCTTAGACTCTAAATAAGCACTTCTCAGGAGGCAACCCGAGCACTAACCTCACTAACGTCAATATTTTTTATTTGTAGCATCTAACTAAAAACTAACCAAATAGGCATAGGTTTCCCTATCCACATGGTCTCACACATGGGCGTGGCTGTGGCCGTGTGGACACCACGAGTAAGTACACCGGTGTCGCGGAGACCGTGTGGGAATAGGACGTAAAATTTTCCCCAAAACACAGGCTGCGACAAAATGCCACGGCCGTGTGATA
Organism: Gossypium australe; assembly: GCA_005393395.2. NCBI lineage: Eukaryota > Viridiplantae > Streptophyta > Magnoliopsida > Malvales > Malvaceae > Gossypium > Gossypium australe. The sequence goes on from CM016623.1 coordinate 102,826,645, forward strand.
CGACCGTGGTCAACACTGACTACAGCACATGGGAAGCGATAAATCCACATGGGCATGCCTTAAGATCGTGGGCAAAGCTGAGTAAATCACACGGGCGTGAGACACGCCCGTGCCTATAAGCCGTGGTCGATTCTGATCAATCAACATGGGCATGGAAACCTCTACACAAGCGTGGGAGAAACGAACGAATTATCACACGGCCCTGCAATTCAGCCATGTGACCTAACACGCCCAGAGCACACGGGCGTGGGCCGCGACCATGTGTCCCAGTCTCTATTTAAACCCCCTCTTCTGTTCACTTTCTTCCCCAAATCTTCTCCCATTTTTTCCTTTTTTTTCCCATTGTCTTTCTTCCTTCTTTTCCCTTTCCCTATCTTATGATTTTCTCACTATATTGTCATTTTTTATCTTTGTACATTGAGGACAATGTACATCTTAAGTGTGGGGAGTTTATTAAATTGATGATTAGAAAAATCCCTGAATTATGTCTTATTCTTAAGTAATTTTCTCATATTACTGTTAGAATGAAACTTTTATTGATTTATGATTTTTATTGATATGTTTTGGATTAAGTCATAGGTAATTGTGCATTGATGGGTTAAACTTTAAGATATTAGAGAATCAAGCATGATAAGTTTATTTTCAGAATTAAAAAATTTTTAGGTTGTTTCCCTAAATTTAAATATTACTTTGAAGTCTGAAATTTGCAAGGTTGACATCAAAAACTATAATTTTTGTGAGATTTTGAGCCTTTAAGAGCATATATTTTTCTTTCTCACTTTATTGATTATGAGTGTGTCAACATTGATTTGTTATTCTAGAACTTGCTTCGATTATGCATGTCGAGACCACACTTTTGTTTTGATATACTGAGATGATAAAGGCACCTAGGATCTAACCCACTTACTCCAAAAAAGCTTACCTTCATAATTAACCCCTAGTAAACCCCTTTGATCCTAATAAACCGTTTCTTGATTTATCCTTAATATTAACCCAAGACCTATTCTTTTTGATTCATTAAGAATTTCCCCTATTTGTATTAACTCCTTTTTGTTCGAGATTTGATTTGAGCAGCTGCCTAACTATTTTATTTATTTCAGTTGTTAAATTCTTACTTGTTCTTATTCTTAAAAAAAATTGGAAATATATTCATTATTAGTTCTATGAGCTTAAACGGTTAACTTCAAATCTTTAGAAGAAACTCGCGTTATTGTGATAAGTTCAATTGATGTAATTATTATTAGTTTATTGTTTCTAGTTAGGTAAATTTTCAATTCAATCTCGATTTTAACCCTCTAATTCAGTCTTTATCCACACCTTTAACCCAAGCCCTATTACAACCCTTTTAAGACCTTTTGATTTGTATATCATCTCATTTTATAGTGGTGGAGATTTGATTTTCATGCAAGCATATGGGATTAACTTTTCATGTTTGACTTTTGAGTGCTTAATCTGAACCTTAAACACATTGAGTGATTTGAGTGAATCTTTAGTGAGGATGTCAATTCTTGTCGATTTTGAATCAAAGGTAATTATTTAGGTAAGGGGAAACACCTATGTTCTTGTGCTATAAAAATTTGTGACTTAAATTGTTTGAATCTTTAAGACTCTTTTAGTTAAATTATCAATGTATAAATTATCTATGAATTATGATGAGACATTATTGATAAGAATTGTGAATTGAGAAAGTTAATTTTAATTGTGAGTTGAGGATTTTGCTTGAGGACAAGCAAATGTTTAAGTGTGGGGATATTTGATAAACCATAATTTACACATATTTTAACCCTATGGTTGGCTTTCTTTTGGATGAATTTTTATTAAATTTGATGAATTTGATGCTCCTAATCCCATAATTTCATGTTTTACACTCAGGAGAGTTTAGGGAGTCAAAAAGAACGATAAACGGGACAAAAAGGGACAAAATAAGCCTACCTCGAAAATCAACACGACCTGGACTATAGCACATGGGAATATCACACGGCCGTGTCTGATGAGCAGAATTGAGCACTGCCTAAGTTGTAGCTCACACGGCCGTGTGTGATGAGCAGAATCAAGCACGGCCTAAGAAATCGAACACGGGCGTGTCCCTGCTGAATCCAGATTTAATTCTATTCGAAAAAAGCTACTTGTGGGCCAAGTAAGGCGTCCCAAAGCCTATATAAACACCCTAGGAGGAAACCTAAAGGGGGACGCAGAGTAGAAGACAGAATTCACTCGAAGACAGCCATCGGGAGCAGCTTAGGAGAAGGATCTCCATCAAGACTGAAGATCTCCTATCAATTTCTCTTGAAGTTTTTGGGTTTTCTTATGTTTTGTAGTTTTCCTTATTTTAGGATGATAAATCCCTTAAAAACCTAAGGAGATGAAACCTAAGACGAATCTTATTCTTATTACTATTTGATTTATAAGATAAATACTTGTTCTTATTCTTAACTGTGAGTTCTTATTCTTGTTTTGACAATTCAGGTTATTGATTCAAGTCGAATGTGCTTATTCATAGGAGCAAAAGTCTATGTTTAAGAGTAGGTTAACACAATTAAGCGGAGTTGATTGCAACCCTAGAAATAGGGGGACATAAATCTACTGGATTAGAGTCAAATCTAATAAGGGCATCCATAGATCGAGTTAATGCGACAATAGGGGTTTTAATTAGAAAGAGATTTCAATTAATCAACCTAGAGTCAGTTGTTTTTAGTCTTGAAAGATATATTAACATAAATCAGGGATTTCTACAGATTAAGTCAAGTGAATAAACCATATGAATCAGAAGTAATAAGTGAAGTCTAGGTGGATTCCTCCTTAGGTATTGCTTATCTCATAAAGTTTTCTAAAGGTATTTTCCCAATTAATTCTCTGTCGTGTTCTTAATTAGTGTTAGTTTAAAAGAAATCACTCCAATCCTTAGGCTAAATAATAAGAAGATAGTAATTACTAGTACTCTTGGTCCTTGTGGATACGATATTACCGGTCTTACCATAACTATACTATTAAATGATAGGTGCGCTTGCCTTTATTGTGATCATAGTTAGTTAGAGACACATCACAATCCATACCCAAAATCACATCAAATTCCTTAAATGGAAACAACATCAGATTAGCCAGAAAACAGAAATCCAGATGCATTAACGGACAATGCTTGCATACTTTGTCAACCAAAACACATTTGCCTAAGGCTTCGATACTCTAATCACAAATTCAGTAAACTCTACAGGCAAAGTCTTACTAAATACTAAATTCATGCATATGTAAGAATGAGTTGATCCTGAATCTCTCAATGAAATCACATTAGTATCATAGAGAGTGAAAGTACCGATGATAACATCTGGCGATGATGCCTCCTCCTGTACACGGATAGCATAAGCTCGGGCAAGTGCTCATGCCTCAGATCTAACAACAGAATCTTTCATAACACCTTGGTTACTCCTCGTATTTCCAGTGTTTCGGGGTGGTCTCCCTCTAGTAGCCGTATTACTCGGTCTCACATTCTAAACTTTATCTTTCTCTTCTGACTCGGGGCAATCCCGGATGAAGTGATCTAACGAACCACATTTATAACAAGCTTTATTATTTTTGTTCCAACATTCTCTGAAATGTCATCTTCCACATTGCTGACATTCAGGTTTGTTGTCTCTCATACTGCCAACACTCGTTATTGATGTCGCTTGAGCTTTAGAACCTGAGTACTATTTTCTACGATCTTTGTTCGAATATTCATTTGAAACATTTGGGAAAATATACAAATCTCTGGATTTCTTCGATTAAGATTGATATGACTTACTCATCAATCTTTTTCTCGAGTCTCTAGCTTCTGAATCTGCTTTTCTCTTTTCTTTGCTAAGATCCTCAACTTTGCAAGCCCTTTCAATTAACACGACAAATTTTTTCAACTCTAGAATTCCGACTAGTAGTTTTATATCTTCTTTCAACCCGTCAATGAATCGTTTACACATATTCTCGAGCATACTTGCTTAAATGTACGAATTCTCTTTCATACTCAGTGACAGTCATCCGGCCTTGTTTCAACTGTAGAAACTCTTTATGCTTCTTATCGAGAAATCTTTGACTGATGTACTTCTTTCAGAATTTAGATTGGAAAAACTCCCAAGTAACCCGATCTTTAGGAACCAAAGATATCAACGTTTTCCACCAATGGTACGTATTATCTCTTAGCAAAGATACAACACATTTGATACATTCATCAGAAGTACAAGATAATTCATCGAATACTCGGATTGTATTTTCAAGCTAGAACTCAGCTCTCTCAACATCATCATCAACAGTAGCCCGGAACTTTTTAGCCTCATATTTTCGAATCTTATCTATGGGTGACTTGTTCAACCGTATCGGATCTATAACTTGAGGAATAACAGGGATTTGTTGAGGGACAGGTGGGGGTGGAGGTTGTTGACTAGCCGGACTCATTCGAATGAACTCCGTGAACCACTTATTAATCATTTGGAAAACGACATGTTTAGCCTCTCCCTCGTGGCTACTCATTACAGGCCTAGAATCGGATGGCATTGCCCCTTGAGCGAGAGCAGGCTCATTACTCTCCACATCATCGGCTACAGCTCTTTTGGGACCCATTACTATACGAAAAACACAATTTAAGCTATCAGGAATCATCACACTATCGCAGAGTATATATGGCATGTATAGCTCGACTCTCACACACGCTATGTTAGTCCTAGAATCGACTAAACCGTAGCTCTGATACCAATAAATGTAACACCCATCACCCATATTCATAGTCAGAATAGGGTTACGAGGTATTACCGATCAATCAACATTATTTAACATACATAATTCATACATTTATGCGTTAATACTCAAATGCCATTCAATCATATTCATATTGTCTGTTATGAGGGCCTACGAGGCCTTAAACATGTTTTGAAGTGGTTCGGGACTAAACCGATAACATATAAAATTCTCAGAAAACTTAGAAATTTTTCAAACAAACAAGGGTTACAGGCTCGTGTGAACAGGCCGTGTGCCTCACACGGTTCCAGGCACGCCCGTGTCTTAGGCCCTGTGAAAATAGGGCATACATACTGACTTGGGTCACATGGCTGACCACACGCTCGTGTGTCTAGCCCGTGTGCCCTTTGAAATGGCCACACACACCCGTGTGCCAGGCCATGTGCTAGGCCGTGCCAATCCTGTAGGGTATAATGACTTATGCAACACGGCTAAGTGACACGCCCATGTGCTAGGACGTGTGCCATTTAAGGGGGTATACCGACTTGTGCCACACGGCCAGTCACACCCCCGTGTGTGAGGCCGTGTAGAGCATAGTGACTTCAATTCAATTTCAACACCAGGGGACACACAACCGTGCAACATGACCGTGTGTCACACACTACTGAGACACACGCACGTGTCTTTGCCTGTGTGGACAAAAATAGGCCATTTGCAAGGCCAATTTGCCACCCTTTCTCATGCTCACCTAAACAACCAAAATGGTACCATTTCATCACACAATAGGCAGCTAAAATTATCATCAATATACACAATTTATACCATATCCATTTCAACCAAAATCAATGCCAAATCAATACCAATTACCCATTCAACTCTTATATCGTTATGCATCAATTCACAAGTACTTAACTACTCAAACTAGCAACTTCAATCACACCTTATAGATCAATTTCCAAATTCAAAATATAACCATAACTACATTCTTGCCAAACATAACAAAATGAGCCATTACTCATGACTATATATACACACTAAAACATATACACTTTATAAGCCAAATCTCATGGCTATTATCACAACCAAAATACCACATCTAGCCTATACATGCCATATACCATATGTACAATTCAAAAATACCAACTTAGATGTCTGATAGTGCGATGATGTTCCTTATGACTCCCGGATCCGAGCTAGCCATAATTCTCTATAAAACATAGGAAAATAAACACAAAGTAAGCTTCATAGCTTAGTAAGATCGTAAGTGAGTAATTCAATACATCACATAAATGTAATTCTACCAATTACATATAACAAAATCATAAACACATTACTACAAACCTTTTTCATGTCTCAAAACATGATCAAATATAAACTCAACGAACTTTCTCTACTTCATACTCGAATAGGTTTTGTACATACCTTTAATGTCTCGTACTAACCTTTTTCTCATTCACATCATTCTTTTACCCGTTGAACCATTTGGAATAGAAGTCAGATACTCAAGAATCTCAATCGATAAGTACCTATACCATGGCCCGTAGCCAAATCAAGGTATCACTCGCACCCTTAGTGTTGATATCGTGGCCTGAAGCCAACACATAACCTAATGACATGTCACTAGCATGCTAAACTATTCCTAAGGTTCAACCGGGAAGTTTCACTTGTCGATTTCATCGTTGAACACATTTGTAAAGTCTTATTCACAATTCAAGCATTATCTGTAACCTCATAATCACATTTTATGCAATATCAAAGCATTTAACATTAATTTATAATGAAATTACCACATACGAACTTACCTCGTACTCGGAATTGACGAATCAGATCGCTTACTCGATAACTTTGCCTTTCCCTTGATCTAATTCCGGATTCCTCTTTTCTTGATCTATATGTATTCAAAATTAACTCATTTAATCACCTACTCATTCAATTTAATCATTAAACACATATTTGGGCATTTTTACACATTAGCCCCTAAACTTTCACATTTATTCAATTTATTCCCTATTTTACAAATACACAAAATTCAACTTAACCCATTCTTGGCCGAATTACACATAGGTCCCTAGCAGCCCAAAATTTTCATTTATTTCACATTTCAACCACAAAATTTTCACATTTTACAAATTAGTCCCTTTTTGACATTTTTGTCAAAAATCACTTTACAAAACATTTAAATCTATCAAGAAATAGTCATTTTCCATTATCAAACATTCAATAGCTTAAATATTCATCAATGGCACTTCACAAAATAATGAAAAAAAAAATTCAAAAATTAAGGTACAGGCTAGCTAGAATACGAAGCAACAATTACAAAAGCATAGAAATCATGAAAAATCGAGCTAAAACCGTACCTCAATCAAGCTATGAATGTGCCGAATGGAAAACCTAATCCCTTAGTTCTCTTCTTCTCTAATTTCGGTTCAAAAAGATGATAATGAAGCCAAATTTTTATTTTGTTTTATTTATTATAACATAATAACTAATTTACCATAATATCCTTTAATATATAAACCATTAAAAATCATTTATGCATGGCTATCTTTGTCCACTCACCCTTTTAATGGTCTATTTACAACATAAGGACCTTAACATTAATAAGCCATAGCTATTAAACACCTGTAGCAAGTAGAGTGCAACTTTTGCATTTTATGCGATTTAGTCCTTTTTTCTCAAATTGAGCTATTAAACGATAAAATTAGCTCACGAAATTTTCACACATATCAAATAACATACTTTAAACACCAAAAATGATATTAAAATAATTTTTTGACATCGGATTTGTGGTTCCAAAACCACTACTTCGATTTAGCTAAAACCAGGCTATTACAGATGTACAATTCAGCTAATCTATCGAGTGAAAAGTCAGTACATACTGTAATGAAATGTGTTGAAACCATTTTTTGTTGGGTTTGAAAAATGGGGATCGACTTTAAAAAGAAAATGGAGTCGCCACCAATCCTTTTTGTTTAGGTGTGATCGGGTCATCGATAAAACATTTTGTTTTATTTAAAAGAAATTAATTTTGGTCTACAAATTTTAAGAAGAAAATGGGTTCGGGAGTCGGTTACGCACGAGGAAGGATTAGCACCCTCGCAACGCCCAAAATTGGTACCAAATTGATTAATTGATGTCCTAATATAAAAAATTTTGTTTTTAAAAAAATTTTAAATAACTTGAATTGGATAATGAGATTCTCTTATTCCGAAGGAATAAAATATCACATCCAGCACAATAGGATACAACATTTCAAACCCTCGATACTAAGATCCTCTCACGATTTCCAAAGTTCATGTGTTGAGATTTTTAAAAGGATATTCATTATTTGGAGAAACGAAAAACCGAAGTCCAGCACGATAGAACACGATTCCTCGAGTTTCCAAACACGAAATATTGCCTTATTTTGAAAATATTGACAAAATCTTAAATAGGATATTTGGTTATTTGTTCAAACGGAAAACCAAAACCCAGCATGATAGGGCACGATTCCTCAAATTTCTAAACACACAAATATTGCCTTGGTTTGAAACATGGACAAAATTTTAAAAGGATATTCGGTTATTTGGTCAAACGGAAAATCGAAACCCAGCACGATAGGGCACGATTTCTCGAATTTCCAAACACGAAATATTGCCTCGTTTTGAGAAATTTTAAATGGGCAATTTTAAAATTGGCTCAAAATGCATTTTTATTGAATCACTTTTTGATAATGAGAAACAAAAATATAATACGGAATTATAATGCATGAATACGAATTTGCACGGATGAATAACAAAGATAACCATAAGCACATACAATTTGAAATATACAACATCGATAATTTTACAACACATCATGTTTAAAACGATAATATTTAAAATCTTATGAATAAAAAATCTAAAAGAAATTCAAAGCCTAATTTAAAAACGTGATATACAAAAAGATTTAAAAGCGAGACATAGTATAAATAACATATGCACATAAAAATAATAATGTAGGGAAGTGTTGGAAATAAAACATAAAATAAGATCTTTAAAATAACAATTATATATATATATATATATATATATATATATAGATATAGATTTAAAATGGGATGTATATATATAGATTCTAAAGGAAATACATACATAAAATTATATGAAACTAATAATACATACATAGAATGAGATAATTTTAATATAAATTATATATGTATATATGTAAAATAATAGTATATAAGAGTAATTAAGTTAAAAGTTATGCAAATTATTAAAACAAAGAAATAGGATATTTAGAATCAAATACTTATACGACAAATAAATAAATTATATACAAATGGAAGTAAAAAAAACACTTAATACATTGTAAAATCAATAAAATGATTCAAAATAGCTTATTAAAACAACCCCCTTTTTTTTAAAAAAAAGGAATAAATTAATTAAAAAAATTGCGAAGATTATAAACAAAATATTGAGACAGTACTTAATCAAAATAAAAAATGAAATCAAAGGGGTACTTTATAAATAAATAAAATCATTTAAATATGCATAAGGATCAAACAGAAATGTGCGTACACTATCAGGGGCTAAATCAATAAATACTCCTAAAGCTCAAAACGTAGTGTGTAAGTTAGACTAAATTGAAATGCGTGCAACATTTAAGGGAAAAATTACGAAATAAAAGAAATGTATAGTAGGTCTAATCGAACAACAGCATGAAAAAGAGGGACTAAACGCGCAAATTGACCAATCATCACAAAACGCGCGGATCCTCAAAGGCATCGGGTCGGGTCAAATCGGGTTACTCCATACGGCGTCGTTTCAAGGCTATTAAACTGAGCCTAGACGACGTCGTTTTATCAATGAATAATAACCTCTTAAAATAGAAAAAAAAAAGGAAAACCAAACCAATCTTTTTTCATTACAACGAAATGAAAACCCTAGCCCTATTTTTTCTCTTAGCCAAAACCAAAGGTCGCGCAGTCTGACCACCATTTCCATTGTAATCAGCGTATGGCGGCGCATAGTGACACCCTCCTACCCTCTCTTGGAACAAAGCCTAAGGAGTTGCCCGTTTCGGCTCCGAAATCCCCATCTCAAGCTTCGATTTTGACGAAGGAGATGAGGACTTCGATGACAGTAATAAACGATAAGTATTCTTTCATTTATTTCCTCACACGCACTCGACTCGAAAAGGAAAGAAAAGAAACTAAATCGCTAGTCAAAATAAAATCGAAAATTCGTAAGACGCTCAAAATCGGAAATCACCTTGGAATCTCTGTTTTCTTTTTTGTTCTATATCTTTGTATTCTGTTTGTATAATAATCGTGTGCATGTAAAATCGTGGAGAGGACCCTTACAGTGGTTTGTTTCGGTCCTTTTAAAGGCCGAAATCGAAAAATAAAAAAATAAAAATACAACTGTTTTTGCTTTGTTTTCTTTGCTATTATTTGCTGACGTTGCTTGTCCTTTGTTGCAGGTACGATCGCCGTACGGAGGCTGTTGTTGTGGCGAGTACGGAGGTACGACATTGGCGGCTTGCGGCGCTGCTAGGGTTTTTGCTGGCTGTTCATTTTTTTTTTGCTTTGGGCTTAGTGGGTAGTGATTCTTTGGGCTAGGTTTGATTTGGGTTAATATTTGGGCTTGTAAAAAACTGTTAAAATGGATTGTTTAACAGACTTTGGTTTTTTGTTATTTGTTTTTTTTTTGTTTGAATCTGGATAGTTAATTGGGCCAGGGCGAAATAGGCCCGTTACAAAATGTGCAGATTTCATCAGTCGATCAACAACAACCCAAACAGAATCTTTCTTTTTCGAATATAGGGTTAATACTGATACGAAATATATCGTAACTCTATCCCATTTCCACTCTGGTATCATCACTGGCTGTAGTAGTCCCGAAGGCACTTGATGTTTAGCTTTAACTTGTTGACAAACCAAGCATATCGATATAAATTCTGAAATGTCTCGTTTCAAGCTCGACCACCAGTACAATTGTTTCAAATCATTGTACATCTTAGTACTTCCCGGATGAATAGATAAACAACCACTGTGTGCTTCGTGTAAAATTTTCTGAATAAGCTCGAAATTCTTCGGTACACAATTTCTACCTCGGAACAGTAAACAATTATCGGATCCAATTTTATATTTTTGAATCAGCAGTCAACTCACATTGAAATCTTTTAGCTTGTAACTCATTATCACATATCTAAGCCTCACAAATTTGCTGAAAAAACACCGGTTTAGCTTTTAACTCAGCTAAAATCGAACCATCATCAGATAAGGTTAACTGTGTGTTCATCACCCGTAAAGAAAATAAAGATTTTCTACTCAGAGCATCTACGACTACATTCGATTTCCCTCGATGATAATCAATCACTAACTCATAATCTTTCAACAACTTGTGCCATCTTCGTTGTCGCAAATTCAAATCTTTTTGAGACATTAAATATTTCAAACTCTTATGGTCGGTAAAAATATGAAATTTTTCACCTAACAAATGATGGCGCCAAATTTTCAATGCAAAACAATAGCAGCCAACTCTTAGTTGTGCATAAGATAATTCTTTTCATCCAGCTTCAATTGTCTGGAAGTGTAAGCTATCACTTTGCCTTCTTGCATTAATACACATTCCAAACCGTTCAATGAAGCATCACTAAAAATCACAAACTCTTTACCCGGCTCAGGTTGAACTAAAACTAGTGTTTCAGTTAACAGTGTTTTCAACTGTACAAAACTCTGTTGGCATTTCTTAGACCACTCAAATTTCACATCTTTCTGTAACAATCGAGTCATCGGTGTATCAATCATTGAGAAACCTTTTACAAAATGCCGATAGTAGCCAACTAATCCCAGAAAACTTCTAACTTCAGATACATTTCTTGGTGGTTTCCAGTCAACAATTGCTGAAATCTTACTCAGATAAACTTGGATGCCTTCTGCTAAAACAATATGTCCCAAAAATCCAACCTCTCGGAGCCAAAAATTGCATTTAATGGATTTAGCAAAGAGTTGCTTATCTCTCAATGTTTGTAATACAATCCTCAAATGTTCCACATGCTCAGATTCATCTCGAGAATAGATCATAATGTCATCAATGAATACAACAACAAATTTGTCCAAATAAGGTCTGAAAATTCTATTCATCAAGTCCATAAAAACTGCATGAGCGTTGGTTAATCCGAATGGCATAACAAGAAATTCATAATGCCCGTACCTTGTTCTGAATGCAGTTTCCAGCACATCCTGTAACACCCCTAACCCGTAACCATCGCCGAAATAGGTTAAGAGGCATTACCGGACTTGTAACTCAATTCAGAACAATCATTTATCAAATATAATATCATTTCAATAAATATCATTCATTCATATTCAATATGTACTTAAATCAAGCATACAAAGCTTCAATCATGCATTCGGGACTAAATCGGTAACATATACAAATTCTGGAAACATAGAAAAATTTCAACATTTCAAGAATCACATGCCCGTGTGAATAGGCCTTGTGCCTCACACGGCTAGTAGACACGCTCGTGTCTTAGACCGTGTGAAAACAGGGTATACATACTAACTTGTGTTACATGACCGAGGACACACCCATGTGACAGGCCGTGTGAAAACTGGAGAGTATACTGACTTGGGTTACACGGCCAACCACACGCCCGTGTGTCTAGACCGTGTGCCCTTCGAAATGGCCACACATGCCCGTGTATCAGGCCGTGCCAAAACTGTAGGGTACACTGACTTATCAACACGGCCAAGCCACACGTCCGTGTGCTAGGCCGTGTGCCATTTAAGGGGTATATTGACTTGTACCACACGGCCAATCACACGTCCGTGTGTGGGGCCGTGTGGAGCATACTGACTTCAATTTCATTTCAACACCAGGGGACAAATGGCTGTGTACTTAACCGTGTGTTACACATGGCTGAGACACACACCTCTGTGGACAAAAATAGGCTATTTGCAAAGCCATTTTGCCACCCTATTTCCACAAGCTTATACAATCATAAATGAACACATTTCATAACCCAATTTGCAATCATTCCATAACATTTCATACACATAATATACCAATTCAACTTGATATTCAATTACCTAAGTAATACCATGCATAATCCATTCATATATCAACTACATATCAAGACTTCACTTACACATTTTCATTCCATCCATTCCTTACTAAATCGTACCATAATTGAACACTTAAACTCAACCAAAACATACTACCAAAATAAGCCAAATCACATGGCTTAACTTATACACAAAAACATACCAAAATCATGATACTAAGCAACATAACTAACATATTTTATACTAGCCTATACATTTCATTCTCAATCATATAACCAATAATCCATTCAATAACATTACTCATCCGTATAAATAGAATTTATGCCTGTTGAACCTATTAGAACTCCAAAGGATACTCGGGTGATAAACATCAGTAATCTGTCAACTCATTATCATTTCTACTCTTTTGAGCCATGGTCGGAAGCTCCTCCTGAGTTGATGAACAGTAAACTCTATTGAGCTGAAATGGTAAGCTCTATCAAGCTGAACAGTAAGCTCATACGAGCTGAAACAGTAAGCTCCAATGAGCTAAAAATAGTAAGCTCTTACGAGCTGATATATCAGTAAGCTCATAAGAGCTGTGGTGAGTCCGCAACAAATGCAGGAGCTCGACCAAAACGGTAACCCTAGTGACATGCCAATTGTATCCTACGAATTCATATAGTTCAAATGGGGCTCGGTAACAAATAGATTATATCGAGATAGCATTCATATTTCAAGTATATCAATGATTCAATTATATACATTCATTTCAAATAATTACAAGTATCTAAAAGTTCGATTCTAATTATACGAACTTACCTCGTATTGCTCGGATAAAAAACTATCGGCTACTCGTTGATCTTTCCTTTTCCCCGATCTAAACTCGATCTTGGCTTATCTTGATCTATATATTATCAAATTCAGTACATTCAACATTCAATCTATTCAATTTAGTCCATAATTCATAATTTGGCAAATTTACACATTTGCCCTATACTTTTCAATTTTTACTATTTAGTCCTTATCACATAAAATTGCAAATTCATGCAATTTAATACCAACCCATGCCCAGCATAATTTACCACCTATCACTAGCAGCCCATATCTTTCATTATTTCACACTTTTAACCACCACATTTTACAATTTCACAATTTAATCCATTTTTGACATTTTTGTCAAAAATCACTTTACAAAACTAGTTTTACTATTAACAAATATTCAAAATTCATCATCAAACATCAAATAACTCAAATATTCAACAATGGCACTTCACAAAATCATGAAAAAATTCAAAAATTAAGGCATGGGCTCGCTAGAATACAAAGCAACGATCTAAAAAACACAAAAATTATCAAAAACCGAGCTCAAACCATACTTTAATCAAGCCAAATGTGTGCCGAACCCTAATATCTCTTATTTGGCTTCTTTTTCTTTTTTTAATCAGTTATGAAGAAGAAAATGATGATAATATGGCTTTTGTTTTATTTAATCTTTACTTATTTAACATTTTACCATATTAACCTTAATTGAAACATTAAAAACATGCTTAATATATGTCCATACATGTCCATCTTCATTATACATGGTCTAATTTCATAATAAGGACCTTTAATATAATAAGCCATAGCCATTAGACACATTTAACTAATAGCACACAAGTTTTACATTTTACGCGATTAAGTCCTTTTTACCGAATTAAGCATTTAAGTGGTAAAATTTCTTTACGAAACTTTCACATAATTAATCTATCATGCTGTAAACCTTATTAAAATAATAAAATAGTATTTTAACCTCAAATTTGTGGTCCCGGAACTATTATTCCTATTTGACTCAAAAAACAGGCTGTTACAACTCTCCCCCTTTTAGGGATTTTCGTCCCCGAAAATCTTACCAGTGAAAAGGTTAGGGTACTATTTTCGTATAGCTTCCTCAGGTTCCCACATAGCTTCCTTGATCCCATGTTTATTCCAAGGAACCTTTACCAAAGCTATGCGCTTATTTCTCAATTCTTTGATTTCACGAGCTAGAATCCTAATCGGTTCTTTGTTATACGCCAAATCAGCTTGTATCTTAACATCTACCGGAGAAATCACATGTGATGGATCGGATCTGTATCGATGTAGCATAGAAACGTGAAAGACATTGTGAATCTTTTCAAGTTCTGATGGTAAAGCTAGTCGATATGCTACAGGCCCTATTCTTTCAACGATCTCATACGGCCCGATGAATCGCGAACTTAACTTTCCTTTACGACCGAATCGAATAACCCTTTTCCACGGTGACACTTTTAAAAACACTCTATCTCCGACTTGAAATTCAATTTTTCTACGTTTCAAATCTGCGTAGGATTTCTGTCGATCTGAAGCTGCTTTCAAACTGTCGCGAATCTTTTTCACTTTTTCTTCAATCTCTCTGATCAATTCAATCCCGTGAATCTTTTTCTCACACAATTCAGTCCAGTATAGCGGAGTTCGACACTTGCGGCAATATAAAGCTTCGTACGGTGCCATCTTTATACTCATTTGGAAACTGTTGTTATACGCGAATTCAATTAACGGTAAGTATTTTTCCCAACTGCCCTCAAACTCTAAAATACAACATCTCAACATGTGTTCGAGAATCTGAATAACTCTCTCGGTCTAACCGTCAGTCTGAGGATGAAAAGTAGTACTGAAATTCAACTTGGTTCCTAGAGTTTCTTGTAGTTTCTTCTAGAATCATGATGTAAATCTCATATCTATATCAGAAATAATAGATATTTGCACTCTATGTAATGGAACAATTTCAGAAATGTACAACTCAGCTAATCTATCAAGTGAGTAATCTGTACGTACCGGTAAGAAATGAGTAGATTTCGTTAGTTGATCAATGACAACCTAGATAGCGTCTTTCTTTTTCGGAGTTATAGGCAATCCCGACACAAAATCCATTGTAATTCTATCCTATTTCCAATTAGGAATCATCACAGGCTGTAGTAATCCCGATGGCACTTGATTTTCAGCTTTTACTTGCTGACAAATCAGACATTTCGATACAAACTCCGACATATCCCGTTTCATACCCGACCACCAGTACAGTTGTTTCAGATCGTTATACATCTTATTACTTCCCAGATGAACATATAAGCAGTTCTGGTGTGCTTCGTGCAAAATCTTTTTAATGAGTTCTGAATTTCTCGGTACACAAATTATATTCCGAAACTTTAAACAATCATCGGTCCCAATCTGAAATTCTGAACTAGGGATGTTCTCACACTGAATCCGTTTAACTTGCAATTTATGGTCTTCGCTCTAAGCTTCACAGATTTGTTGAAGAAATATCAGTTTACCTTTTAATTTCGATAAAATAGATCCATCATCACAAATCATCAACTGGGTGTTCATTTCTCGTAATGCAAACAAAGATTTCCGACTCAAGGCATCGGCAACAACATTAGCTTTTCTCGGGTGATTGTAACACCCCAAACCCGGTCAATACGCCATGACCAAATCTGGTATGTCACTAAGGAAAATATTTTTGGAAGAAAAATGAGTTAACGATTAAAATTTTGTGAAAAACTCTTTGTTCAACTTTGTTTATAGAAAACAAGAGTATAATAAATTGAAAACTGATAATTTGTTTTTGAAATCCCGTAAGTAAAACTTTTAAAACTTAGTTAAGAAAACATTTATGTCATATTAAGAAAACTCGAAATATTATTTTGAAAACCATTAGCATTTGAATGTAGATACTCAATATTTGGACATCATTTAAATTGTAGAAAACACTAAATTTCTATTCTATCAAACCATTTATATTACCCGATGGTAAGATTTTAAAACCATTGCGTTTTTAATTACTTTAGAAAACTTTGGGCTCAATTATTAAATTAACCAAATAATTTATAAGCCATATTTAAAACATATCTGAAGCATATAAATAATCCAAAACATAATTAAACAGGCCTTATTACAAATCCATAAAATATGAAAACCAAATTAAAATAAAATACCCAAATAGAAGTTCATATAAAACCAACTTTTATTGCATGGCCTCCTCGAGTTCATCCGGCTCCTTATCCGCAAACTCACGAATCACCTGAAAAATAAGGAAGAAGGTGAGTCACCAAGACTCAGTGCATATTCCCTCTCCTGGGTAAATACCACATACTTACACATATTATAACAAAGCAACATAACTCCTTTTCTACCCCGTGTGGTACCAAACCACTGGTGGTGCCAAACCACTGGTGTCCAAAGACACAATTGTGATACCAAATCACTGGTGACCGTAGTCACGAATAGTCCATCTGTGGGGCCAACCCACTTGTGATACCAAATCACTGGCGACGATCCCATATCTCAAAAGTGGGGCCAACCCACGGTGATGCTAGATCACAGGGACGAGTCGCTATGAGGTGCCAAAACTCTGGTGTCCCAAAGACACGAATGTGATACCAAATCACTAGTGACCGAAGTCACGAATAATCAAGTTGTGGGGCCAACCCACGTGTGATACCAAATCACTAGCGTCGATCCCATATCTCAAAAATGGGGCCAACCCATGGTGGTGTTAACCACAGGGACGAGACGCTATGAGGTGCCAAACCTCTGGTGTCCGAAGACACGAATGTGATACCAAATCACTGGAGGTACCAAACCTCTGGTGTCCGAAGACACAAATGTGATACCAAATCACTGGAGGTACCAAACCTCTGGTGTCCGAAGACACAAATGTGATACCAAATCACTGGTGACCGAAGTCACAATCTTCCCCCTCCTCTCATGTTGCCCATACCAATGCAATATATAAACCAATCATGTCAATATACTTTGATATGAATCATATAACAAAATCTCATAAATCGTAGATCATGATTTCAATCCTCATGTATTAACAACATATCGAAACGGATTACCCGAATCCTCATTCATACTATCATGGTATCATACCAAAATCTCATCATTTCGGCTTTAACAACATTAAAAGTTATTTAACACACATATATACAAATATGAACTAAGTTATAAAGTGTGTAAGATACACACCTTTCACCAACGCAAGAACTATCTTCCAAAGATCCGATCTATCGCACTAGATCACCTTGTCCTACAATCGGTCAATACTAAGATTATGAACAAAGGCCATTCGGCCATACCACAAAACCCCAAAGAGTTTCACTTGTAATACCAAGTCTTACCTATACTTACCCAAAACGAGAGACAAAGATACGAGGCTTAGATTGATTGCTTCCAACGTCCCGAGAGCCTAAAAGAAATCGGTTCCTAGAATGGTTAGAACCTTGCAACAAATGCCCATAGGTTCGGCCTTTATCCACAAGAAAATAACATAGAGAGGAGAAAAGAATAGAAGGAAAAACGGCCAAGAATACTTACTTAATAACCAAAACCGATCGAAGAAATCAAATGAAGTCCTACCCTTGAATATTCGGCCAAAAAATAAATCAAAAGAATATGAGAGTTTCGGCTATATGGTTATGGAGGATGAAAAATATGTGAGTAGAAAAGAGAATTGAAATGAGAGAGAATTTGGTTTAATCAACAAAAGAAAAGAGAGAGTTTGAAGAAGAGAATGGTTCGGCCAAAAAGGAAGAGAAAGAAAATGTGGTTAAACAAAAGTCAAATGAAGAAAAGAGAGAGATGGGAGAAATGAGGTTCGGCCAACGCCTATTTTGCCTAAAAGAAATGTGCACAAAATGCCCAAAAAATCAAATGTTGTTTCGGTTTCAAATGGATGAATGAAAAGAAAGAAAAAGTAGGATTTGGTTCCAACAAAATAAGGCTAAAACCAAAAGGAATTTTGCACTAAAAGCATAGCACACATTCGGCCAAGGAGGGGAGTTTTTTGGAGAGAAAGAAAACAATACAAAAGATGCACAAAAAGCAAAGGTTGACCAACTATCCCCCCCAAAACACCTAACAACATTCGGCCACCCCCTAGACACCCATGCCGTCCACATACATGCACTAAAGGCCTAGGATTACTTTCCAAAACATCCTCCATATTCCATGCCTTTGTCCCCTCATCATACCATAACCTTAAGATTCTTATCCCCAATTTCAAGCTTTCCTTAAACATATGTTCAACTTACCAAAATTAATAGTCCAACCTATCATAAATAAGGTTTGACCGTCCATCAATGCTAGAACATAAAAAAAAAAAATAAAGTCATCAAAATGCTAAACATGCTACTCGAACCTCTAACCTTAAGCAACCTTTCAAGCTCCTTAACCATCTTGCCACTTACCCCTCTTATGCTTTAATTTAACACTTAAATAAACTTAAGTGTCAAGCTCACTTAATCCACTTCATTAAATAAACCATAATAAAAATTTATTCTAGCTTCCTAAATAAAAACAAGCCTTCACAATTAATACTCAAATTTCAGGATGTTACAATTCTACCCCCTTAAGAAAATTTCGTCCTCGAAATTACCTGATCAAAAGAGTTGAGGATACTGCTGCCTCATCGTATCCTCCGGTTCCCACGTAGCTTCTTCCACGCCATGATTCCGCCATAAGACTTTCACTAAAGGAACTGACTTCCTCCGCAAAACTTTCACGTCTCGATCTAGAATCTGCACAGGTTCTTCTTCTATCGTCAAATCTGGACTCACCTCTATTTCCTCTACTGCCACGACATGCGATGGATCAGAACGATAGCGTCTAAGCATGGAGACATGGAACACATCGTGAATCTGGCTCAATTCTGCTGGCAACTCAAGCTGATAAGCTACTGGTCCCACTCGCCTCAACACCTTAAACGGTCCAATGAACCTTGGACTTAACTTGCCTTTTTTCCCAAATCTTAACACTTTCTTCCATGGCGAGACCTTCAGAAAAACTTTGTCACCCACGGCAAACTCTATATCCCTCCGCTTGAGATCAGCATATGACTTTTGCCTATCCGAAGCTTCCTTCAGACGAGCCTGAATCAACTTCACCTTATCCTCAGTTTTCGCAACCAACTCTGGTCCTAACATTTGACGCTCACCCAACTCTGTCCAACATGTAGGTGTGCGACACCTCCTACCATACAACGCCTCATATGGAGCCATCTTAATGCTTGCCTGATAACTATTGTTGTATGTGAACTCAGCTAACGGTAAAAACTCTTCCCAGCTGCCTTTGAAGTCCAAAACACATCCTCTCAACATATCCTCTAAAATCTGAATAACTCTTTCCGACTGCCCGTCAGACTGTGGATGAAATGCGGTACTGAAATCCAACCGCGTACCCAAAGCCTGATGTAACGCTCTCCAAAACCTCGACGTAAATCTGGGATCTCTGTCTGAGATGATCGACACTGGCACACCGTGCAACCTCACTATCTCTGCCACATACAACTTAGCTAACCTTTGAAGCGAATAATCCATCCTTATCGAAATGAAATGAGCTGACTTAGTCAGGCGATCCACAATCACCCAAACTGAATCCTTCTTGCTAGGCGTAAGAGGTAATCCACTAACAAAGTCCATGGTGATCCTCTCCCACTTCCACTGTGGAATCTTCACCAGCTGAAGTAACCCAGACGGCAACTGATGTTCAGCCTTGACTTGCTGACACGTCAGACATTTACCCACAAACTCAATTACCTCCCGCTTCAGACCTGGCCACCAAAACTGCTCTCTCAAATCTCGATACATCTTGCTACCTCCAGGATGCATAGCATATGGGCTGCTATGTGCGTCCCGAAGAATCTTTTGCCTCAACTCCACATCCTTTGGCATACAAGCTCTCCCTTTAAAACACAAGACTCCATCACTGGACATACTATAATCCTCTAAACCACCATTCTGAACCCGCAACCTCCTATCATTCAAACCATCATCCTCTAACTGTTTCTCCTTGATCTGATCTAACCAAGTCGGCTTGACTTGTAATTTCGCCAAAAGACTCCCATCGTCATACAAGCTAAGACGAGCAAACATCGATCTTAAGTCTGACACAACCTTACGGCTCAACGCGTCTGCCACCACGTTAGCCTTGCCCGGATGATACTCGATCGAACAGTCATAGTCCTTCAACAACTCAATCCATCTACGCTGTCTCAAGTTCAAATCCTTTTGAGTGAAAAGATACTTAAGACTCTTGTGATCCGTGTAGACTATCGACTTCTCTCCGTACAAATAGTGTCTCCAAATCTTCAAAGCAAAAAACACAGCAGCTAATTCCAAGTCATGCGTCGGATAATTAATCTCATGTGGTCTCAACTGCCGAGATGCATAAGCCACTACCTTCCCTTCTTGCATCAGCACACATCCCAAACCAGTATGTGATGCATCACAGTAAACCGTGAATTCTTTGCCTGCCTCAGGTTGAATCAAAACTGGAGCTTTAGTTAGAATCTTCTTCAACTTGTCGAAACTTCCTTGTTGCTTCTCAGTCCACACAAATGGAACTCCTTTCCTCAACAACTTGGTCATCGGTGCGGCGATCAATGAAAATCCTTCCACAAACCTTCGGTAATACCCTGCTAGACCTAGAAAACTCCGAATCTCAGCCACTGACTTAGGTGGCTTCCAATCCAACACTGCCTCAATCTTCCGAGGATCTACTCTAATCCCCTCGGCTGATACAACGTGACCCAAGAAAGTCACTTCCCTAAGCCAGAACTCGCACTTACTAAATTTAGCAAAAAGCTGCTTTTCCCTTAGAATCTGCAACACTACTCGCAAATGCGCATCATGCTCCTCCTCTGACTTCGAGTATACCAAAATATCGTCTATAAAAACCACAACAAACTGATCCAAAAACTGTTGGAATACCCGATTCATCATGTCCATGAATGCTGCCGGCGCGTTAGTCAATCCAAACGGCATCACCAAAAACTCGTAGTGCCCATACCGAGTGCGAAAAGCCGTCTTATGGATATCAGCCTCTTTCGCCTTCAGCTGATGATATCCAGACCTTAGATCAATCTTGGAGAAAACCGCTGCCCCTTTAAGCTGATCAAACAAGTCATCTATCCTTGGCAAAGGATACTTGTTTTTGATCGTCAGCTTATTCAACTGGCGGTAGTCAATACACATCCGCATCGTACCATCTTTCTTCTTGACAAAAAGTACCGGCGCTCCCCAAGGCGAAACACTTGGTCAAATGAAACCTCGATCCAACAACTCCTGAATCTGAGCCTTCAATTCCATCAATTCCTTTGGTGCCATCCTATACGGAGCTATAGACACTGGCGCCGTTTCGGGTAACAGATCTATACCGAATTCGACTTCCCGATCCGGAGGCAGTCCCGGAAGTTCTTCAGGAAATACGTCAGCATATTCCTTTACAGTTCGAACATTCCCCACAGAAGACTCCTTAGCCTCCAAAGCACACACATGGACTACAAACGCCTCACAGCCCTTCCTGACCATCTTCACAGCTTTCAACACAGATACACATTGGATAGATAATCTCTCCAATTAGCTATCATGACCACCTCTTCGCCATCTGCTGTCTTCAAAACCATGCGCTTAGCAGCGCAATCCAAACTTGCTTGGTACTTGACCAACCAGTCCATCCCAAGAATCAGATCGAACTCCTCAAACGGCAGTTCCATCAGATCTGCTACGAACACTACCCCTTAGAGTTTTAGGGGTACATCTCTATACAGCTTATCTACTTCTACAGAGTGACCTGGAGGACTAAGTACTGTCATCCTCCTAGAAGCAGTCTCAGAATCTAAACTCATGGTCTCTACAATGCTACTAGCAACATACGAGTGCGTCGAACCCACATCTATCAAAGCAGTATATGGAACACCAAAGATTAAGAACGTACCGGTTATGACATCCGATGCGTCGCCCTCCTCTCGTCGTCTCGCAGCATACACCAAACCAGGCTGTCTCGCATCAGTGTTGCTTGCACCTCTGCCAGATGCTCCGCGGCCTCGACCAGAACCATTACCTCCTCTACCGTTACCACGACCTCTCTGCGGTGCTGGTCCCTCCTTTCTGAACTGAGCACGACCTTGACCTTCAGATTGATTCCTGGCTTGCTTACGTGGACAGTCTCTCACACGATGATCCAGCGAGCCACACTCGAAACATCCTTTTCCTCCGTTCCAACATTCACCCCAATGAAACTTCCCACATCGATTACACTGTGCTGGTCTCTGATTAGCAGTAATAGGCCTTCCAGACTGATTCGGCCCACTCTGCCTAACCCTCTTCTGAGAATTTTCGGCTGACCCAGATGATCTATATCCTCTCTTATGCTTATTCCGGTCGTAGATCTGTCTTCCAGATTCCTTTATCCCTTCAGCAATTTTAGACTTTTCAACCAACGCAGCAAATTCTCGCTCCTGATGTGGAGCAATCAGCAATCTCAGCTCGTCATTCAAACCATCTTCGAATCGGACACATCGCTCGTGCTCGGAAGCCACAATACCTTCAGCATACCGGCTCAATCTTAAGAACTCAGCCTCATACTCTGATACGGATTTACTCCCTTGGACCAAACTCAGAAATGCCTTACGCTGCGCATCAACGTAACTAGACCTGATATATTTCTTCTGATACGCTGCCTTAAAGAAGTCCCAAGTGAGATCTTCTGCCGCAGCACCATTCCGAACCGTGAGCCACCACTGATATGACTCATCACGAAGAAGCGATACTATCCCTTTCAGCTTTTCCTCGGCATTCAGATCCAGATCATCCATGATTCGCTCCGTCGCCTCAAACCAATATTCAGCCGAGCTGGGAGCTACGCCTGAAACACCTCGAAATACCTCGGCTCCGTTGGCTCGGAGTCACACGGGTATAGATTTCCGAGCTCCCGCGCCTCCATCTACACCAGCTACCCTCTCAAGAACTCGCAGCATCGCCTGAGACACTGCGTCATCCTCCGTTTGATCCTGATGCTCAACTCCAACCGCTGGTGGTGGAACTGGTGGTACTTCATTCTCGGATCCTTGACCAGACCTCACTGGCTCAGACACAGCCATCCTACCTCGACCACGTCCACGAGTAACACGACCTCGACCACGAGTACTCATGTCTAACGTCTCGACTTATCTGATTTAAAAGTTTTATGAATTAATCAATATTCCACTTTCTTTAAAGCACAGTTTTATGAAAAAGTTTCTATAAGTGGTTGTTTCGCGAGTACATCCAACCTATAATTTTGGGTCTCTAGAGTAGTCCCTACTACTATATAGTCATATCAACATCACTATAATCATATCATCAAAATCAACAGTTTTGATGTACTTACCAGGGCGGATTGATGCCGGAGACTCGGGGCCATGCCTTTCCAAACATATAATTTTCAACAATAACATTTTAAAACTATACTTTAAATCATTTTGGGCCTCGGCCCACAGCCGAGCTTTTGAACTTGGCTCTGATACCAATTTGTAACACCCCAAACCCAGTCAATACGCCATGACCAAATCTGGTATGTCACTAAGGAAAATATTTTTGGAAGAAAAATGAGTTAACGATTAAAATTTTGTGAAAAACTCTTTGTTGAACTTTGTTTATAGAAAACAAGAGTATAATAAATTGAAAACTGATAATTTGTTTTTGAAATCCCGTAAGTAAAACTTTTAAAACTTAGTTAAGAAAACATTTATGTCATATTAAGAAAACTTGAAATATTATTTTGAAAACCATTAGCATTTGAATGTAGATACTCAATATTTGGACATCATTTAAATTGTAGAAAACACTAAATTTCTATTTTACTATCAAACCATTTATATTACCCGATGGTAAGATTTTAAAACCATTGCGTTTTTAATTACTTTAGAAAACTTTGGGCTCAATTATTAAATTAACCAAATAATTTATAAGCCATATTTAAAACATATCCGAAGCATATAAATAATCCAAAACATAATTAAACAGGCCTTATTACAAATCCATAAAATATGAAAACCAAATTAAAATAAAATACCCAAATAGAAGTTCATATAAAACCAACTTTTATTGCATGGCCTCCTCGAGTTCATCCGGCTCCTTATCCGCAAACTCACGAATCACCTGAAAAATAAGGGAGAAGGTGAGTCACCAAGACTCAGTGCATATTCCCTCTCCCGGGTAAATACCACATACTTACACATATTATAACAAAGCAACATATATGAATAATGCACCCAACGTAACCATCCATAACTCCATTTCTACCCCGTGTGGTACCAAACCACTGGTGGTGCCAAACCACTGGTGTCCAAAGACACAATTGTGATACCAAATCACTCGTGACCGTAGTCACGAATAGTCCATCTGTGGGGCCAACCCACGTGTGATACCAAATCACTGGCGACGATCCCATATCTAAAAAGTGGGGCCAACCCACGGTGATGATAGATCACAGGGACGAGTCGCTATAAGATGCCAAACCTCTGGTGTCCCAAAGACACGAATGTGATACCAAATCACTGGTGACCGAAGTCACGAATAATCAAGTTGTGGAGCCAACCCACGTGTGATACCAAATCACTGGCGTCGATCCCATATCTCAAAAGTGGGGCCAACCCACGGTGGTGTTAACCACAGGGACAAGATGCTATGAGGTGCCAAACATCTGGTGTCCGAAGACACGAATGTGATACCAAATCACTGGAGGTACCAAACCTCTCGTGTCCGAAGACACAAATGTGATACCAAATCACTGGAGGTACCAAACCTCTGGTGTCCGAAGACACAAATGTGATACCAAATCACTAGTGACTGAAGTCACAATCTTCCCCCTCCTCTCATGTTGCCCATGCCAATGCAATATATAAACCAATCATGTCAATATAATTTGATATGAATCATATAACAAAATCTCATAAATCGTAGATCATGATTTCAATCCTCATGTATTAACAACATATCGAAACGGACTTACCCGAATCCTCATTCATACCATCATGGTATCATACCAAAATATCATCATTTCGGCTTTAACAACATGAAAAGTTATTTAACACACATATATACAAATATGAACTAAGTTATAAAGTGTGTAAGATACACACCTTTCACCAACGCAAGAACTATCTTCCAAAGATCCGATCTATCGCGCTAGATCACCTTGTCCTACAATCGGTCAATACTAAGATTATGAACAAAGGCCATTCGGCCATACCACAAAACCCCAAAGAGTTTCACTTGTAATACCAAGTCTTACCTATACTTACCCAAAACGAGAGACAAAGATACGAGGCTTAGATTGATTGCTTCCAACGTCCCGAGAGCCTAAAAGAAATCGGTTCCTAGAATGGTTAGAACCTTGCAACAAATGCCCATAGGTTCGGCCTTTATCCACAAGAAAATAACATAGAGAGGAGAAAAGAATAGAAGGAAAAACGACCAAGAATACTTACTTAATAACCAAAACTGATCGAAGAAATCAAATGAAGTCCTACCCTTGAATATTTGGCCAAAAAAATAAATCAAAAGAATATGAGAGTTTCGGCTATATGGTTATGGAAGATGAAAAATATGTGAGTAGAAAAGAGAATTGAAATGAGAGAGAATTCAGTTTAATCAACAAAAGAAAAGAGAGAGTTTGAAGAAGAGAATGGTTCGGCCAAAAAGGAAGAGAAAGAAAATGTGGTTGAACAAAAGTCAAATGAAGAAAAGAGAGAGATGGGAGAAATGAGGTTCGGCCAACACCTATTTTGCCTAAAAGAAATGTGCACAAAATGCCCAAAAAATCAAATGTTGTTTCAGTTTCAAATGGATGAATGAAAAGAAAGAAAAAGTACGATTTGGTTCCAACAAAATAAGGCTAAAACCAAAAGGAATTTTGCACTAAAAGCATAGCACACATTCGGCCAAGGAGGGGAGTTTTTTGGAGAGAAAGAAAACAATACAAAAGATGCACAAAAAGCAAAGGTTGACCAACTATCCCCCCCCCAAAACACCTAACAACATTCGGCCACCCCCCTAGACACCCATGCCGTCCACATACATGCACTAAAGGCCTAGGATTACTTCCCAAAACATCCTCCATATTCCATGCCTTTGTCCCCTCATCATACCATAACCTTAAGATTCTTATCCCCAATTTCAAGCTTTCCTTAAACATATGTTCAACTTACCAAAATTAATAGTCCAACCTATCATAAATAAGGTTTGACCGTCCATCAATGCTAGAACACAAAAAAAATAAAGTCATCAAAATGCTAAACATGCTACTCGAACCTCTAACCTTAAGCAACCTTTCAAGCTCCTTAACCATCTTGCCACTTACTCCTCTTATGCTTTAATTTAACACTTAAATAAACTTAAGTGTCAAGCTCACTTAATTCACTTCATTAAATAAACCATACTAAAAATTTATTCTAGCTTCCTAAATAAAAACAAGCCTTCACAATTAATACTCAAATTTCAGGATGTTACAGTGATTATCAATCACAAAGTCATAATCTTTCAATAACTCGAGCCATCTTCATTGTCGCAAATTCAAATCTTTCTGTGACATCAGATATTTCAAACTCTTGTGATCCGTATAAATGTGGCATTTTTCACCGTATAAGTAGTGCCGCCAAATATTTAATGCGAATACAATCGCAGCCAGCTCTAAATCATGCATCAGATAGTTCTTTTCATGTTGTTTCAATTGTCGAGAAGCATAAGCTATAACCTTTCCTTCTTACATCAGAACACATCCCAGACCGTTTAATGATGCATCGCTATAGATCACAAATTCCTTCCTCGATTCCTGTTGAACCAAAATTGGTGCTTCAGTTAATAGTACTTTCAACTATTCAAAACTCTGCTGACATTTTTTTGACCATTCGAACTTCACATCTTTTTGTAGCAGTCGTGTCATTGGTGTCACAATCATCGAAAATCCTTTCAGGAATCTTTGGTAATATCCTGCTAAGCCTAGAAAACTATGGACTTCAGATACATTTCTCGGAGGTTTCCAATCAACAATAGCAGAAATTTTACTCGGGACAACTCTAATACCGTCAGTTGAGACAATATGCCCCAAAAATCCAACCTCTTTGAGCCAAAGCTCACTTTTACTGAACTTTGCAAATAACTGATTATCACGTAGAGTCTATAACACAATTCTCAAGTATTCAGTATGCTCAGATTCATCTCATGAATAGATCAGAATATCGTTAATGACAACAATCTGTCTAAATATGGTCTGAATATTCTATTCATCAAATTCATAAAGATGACAGGAGCATTAGTTAAACCGAAAGGCATAACAAGGAATTCACAATGACCATACCTTGTCCTGAATGCGGTTTTCGGCACATCCGACTCTTTAACTCGTAGCTGATAATAACCTGACCTCAAATCAATCTTTGAAAATACTGTAGCCCCTTTCAACTGATCAAATAAATCATCAATCCGCAGTAGAGGATGTTTATTCTTTAGTCACTTTATTTAGCTGTCTGTAGTCGATACACACTCTCATCGTGCCATCTTTCTTTTTCACGAATAATACCAGTGCACCCCAAGGAGAATAACTCGGATGTACAAAATCTCTATCTATTAATTCTTGCAATTGAGCTTTCAACTCTTTTAATTTTGTTGGAGCCATTCTGTATAAAGCTATGGATATCGGTGTTTTTGTGGATACTAATTCAATACAAAATTCAACTTCTCTGATCGGTGGCAAACCCAATAATTCTTCTGGAAATACATCCAGAAACTCACAAACAACAGGTACATATTCAATCTTTGATTCAGACACCTTTGTATCCAGTACATATGCAAGATATGCATCATAGCCCTTTTTCAAATATTTATGAGCTAACATAGACGATATGACAGTAGGTAATTCATTCGAATCATTAGACTTAATCCGAAGAATCTCACCACTTTGACATTTCAATTCGATCGTCTTCAGACTACAATTCATAACCGCGTCATGCATAGTCAACCAGTCCATACCTAGAATCACATCAAACTCATCAAATAGTAGAAGTATCAGGTCAGCCCAAAAATGGTAACCCCGAGTCATCAAAGGACAATTCTTACAAAAGTTATCAACTAAAATAGACTTGCTTAAAGGATTTGATACTTTAATTACAAATTCTGTAGACTCAACATGTAAACTCTTTTTAAAAGCTAAGTTTATACAGATATATGAATGAGTAGATCCAAGATCTATCAATGCAACTATATCAGTATCAAAAAGAGAAAAAGTACTGGTAATAACGTCTAGCGATGATGCCTCCTCCTATGCACGAATAGCATAAGCTCTGGCAGGTGTTCGTACCTCAAATCTCACAGTCGAATCTCTCGTAACACCTTGGTTACCACTCATATTTCCAGTGTTTCGGGGTGGTCTCCCTCTAGTAGCCGTGTTACTTACTTTCGCTGGTTGTTCTCTTTCAGTTGTAAACTTTTCTGGACAGTCCCGGAGATAATGATCAAGAGATCTACATTTAAAGCAAGCTCTGCTCACTAATCTACATTCACCATAATGTTTCTTATTGCAATGTTTACATTCATGTCCAGCATTTCTAAGGCTTCCCACACTGGCAACAGATGTCACCTGAGGTTTAGAACTGAAATGTCTCACATCTCTATCTCTAATCAAAATTCCTACAGAAGCCGTAGAACGAGGATGATTTTCTCTAAATTTCTTTTATGCTGACTGATGTGATTTGCCCGCAAATCTCTTTCTAGAATCTCTAGCCTCATAATTGACTTTTCTTTTCTCTTTGTAAAGTTCTTCATCTTTACAAGCTCGGTCAAATAAAACAACAAACTCTTTCAGCTCAAGAATTCCAACTAACACTCTGATTTCTTCATTCAATCCATCCTCGAATCTTTTACACATTATAGCTTCAGAAGATACACATTCACGAGTGTATTTGCTGGGTCGTACAAACTCTCTTTCATATTCTGTGACTAACATACGACCCCTACTTCAATTCAAGAAATTCCTTTCTTTTTTGATCGATGAACCTTCGGCTAATGTATTTCTTTCTAAATTCAACTTGAAAGAACTCCCAAGTAACCTTTTCTCATGGAACTACGAATATCAAGGTATTCCACCACTAATATGCAGTGTCTCTCAATAGTGATACATCACATTTTAAAAATTCTTCAGGTGTGCAGGACAATTCATCAAATACCCGAATCATTTTCTCAAGCCAAAACTCGGCTCTCTCAGGGTCATCGTTAACAGTGGCTCTGAAATCTTTGGCCCCGTGTTTCTGTATCTTGTCAACAAGTGGTTTATTCAATCGCAGAGGATCAATACCTTGAGGAACTACAGGGATCGGTTGAGGAATAGGTAGGGGTGGAGGTTGCTGAATAGCCGGATTCATACGAATGTACTGTATGAACCACTCATTCATTATCTGAAAGAAGGCTTCTTTAGCCTCACCCCCGTGACTACTAGACATGAGTCTAGATTCAGTAGGCGTAGTCCCTTGAGCAGAAGCTGGCACGTTACTTTCTACGTCATCCGCTACAACTCATTCGGGATCCATTACTATATAAAAGCACATTTGAAAACGTCAAGAGTCATCACACTATCACAATTTTATATATGGCATGTATAGCTAGACTCAAATACTCTTGTTAGTCCTAGAATCGACTAAACCGTAGCTTCGATACCAATAATTGTAAAACCCATTGAATTTATGCTCGTTGAACCTATTAGAACTCCAAAGGATACTCGGGTGATAAACATCAGTAATCTGTCAATTCATTATCATTTCTGCTCTTTCAAGCCATGATCGGTAAGCTCTCCTGAGCTGACGAACAGTAAACTCTATTGAGCTAAAACGGTAAGCTCTATCAAGCTGAACAATAAGCTCATACAAGCTGAAACAGTAAGCTCCAATTTGCAAAAAATAGTAAGCTCTTACAAGCTGATATATCGGTAAGCTCATACGAGCTGTGGTGAGTCCGAAACAAATGCAGGAGCTCTACCAAAACGAGCTCGACCAAAATGGTAACCCTAGTGACATGTCACTCGTATCCTACGAATTCATACGTTTCAAATGGGCCTCGGTAACAAATAGAATATATCGAGATAGCATTCATATTTCAAGTATATCAATGATTCAATTATATACATTCATTTCAAATAATTACAAGTATCTAAAAGTTTGATTCTAATTATATTTTATTCTAATTATACGAACTTACCTCGTATTGCTCGGATAAAAAACTATCGGCTACTCGTCGATCTTTCCTTTTTCCCGATCTAAACTCGATCTCGGCTTATCTTGATCTATATATTATCAAATTCAGTACATTCAGCATTCAATCTATTCAATTTAGTCCATAATTCATATTTTGGCAAATTTACACATTTGCCCTTATACTTTTCAATTTTTACCATTTGGTCCTTATCACATAAAATTGCAAATTCATGCAATTTAAAACCAACCCATGCCTAGCCGAATTTACCACCTATCACTAGCAGCCTATATCTTTCATTATTTCACACTTTTAACCACCACATTTTATAATTTCACAATTTAATCCATTTTTGACATTTTTGTCAAAAATCACTTTACAAAACTAGTTTAACTATTAACAAATATTCAAAATTCATCATCAAACATCAAATAACTCAAATATTTAACAATGACACTTCACAAAATCATGAACAAATTCAAAAATTAAGGCATGGGCTAGCTAAAATACAAAGCAACGATCTCAAAAACGTAAAAATTATCAAAAACTGAGCTCAAACCATACCTTAATCAAGCCAAATGTGTGTCGAACCCTAATATCTCGTCTTTGGCTTCTTTTTCTTTTGTTAATCTGTTATGAAAAAGAAAATGATGATAATATGGTTTTTGTTTTACTTAATCTTTACTTATTTAACATTTTACCATATTAACCTTAATTAAAACATTAAAAAACATGTTTAATATATGTCCATATATGTCCATAGATTTGTGGTCCCGAAACCACTGTTCTGATTTGACTCAAAAACGGGCTGTTACACATCCGAATATTTAACTCTCAACTGATAATAACTAGATTGTAGATTAATCTTTGAAAATACTGTTGCTCCTTTCAACTGATCGAACAAATAGTCAATTATTGGTAAAGGATACTTATTCTTAATTGTAACCTTGTTAAGTTGACCATAGTCGATACACAATCTCATCGATCCATCTTTCTTATTTACAAACAGCACTTGTGCACCCCAAGCGAAAAACTAGGTTGTGCAAAACCTCTATCGGTTAATTCTTGCAACTAAGCTTTCAATCCTTTCAATTCTATTGGAGCCATTCTGTACGGAGCTATCGATATTGGTACTAATTCAATAGCAAATTCAACCTCTCTGATCGGTAGCAACTAGGTAACTCTTCTGGAAACACATCCGAATATTCACAAACCACTGGCACTGATTCAATCTTTGATTCAGACACTTTTGTATCCATTACATACGCAAGGTAAGCATCGCAGCCTTTCCTCACGTATTTCTGAGCTAACATTGTCGATATCACTATAGGCAATCCACTCGACTCATTGGATTCAATTCGAAGAATTTCATTATTATGGCATTTCAACTCAATAGTTTTTCGTCTACAATTCACAACAGCATGATGCGGAGTCAACCAATCCATACCCAAGATCACATCGAATTCATCAAATCGTAAAAGCATCAAATCAGCCAGAAAACAGTAACCTTGAGTCATCAAAGGACAATTCTTGCAAACTTTACCAACTAGGACATACTTGCCTAAGGGGTTCGATACTTTAATCACAAATTCGGTAGACTCAACAGGTGAATTTTTACTAGACACAAAATTCGTTCAAACATACGAATGAGTCGATCCAGGATCAATCAAAGCAATTACATCAGTGTCATAGAGAGAAAATGTACTGGTGATAACATCTGGTGATGATGCATCTTCACGAGCGCGAATAGCGTAAGCTCTGGCTGGTGCTCAAGCCTCGGATCTCACAGCAGAATCCTTTGTCACAACTTTGCTACTAGTCACATTTCTTGTATTTCTAGGTAGTATCCCTCTGGCAGTTGTATTGCTCGGTCTTGTATTTAGAAATTTGTCTTTCTCGGGTAACTCAGGACAATCTCGAATAAAATGATCTTGCGAGCCACATCTAAAACAAGTTTTGTTATTCATCCAGCAGTCTCCAAAATGTCATCTTCCACACTGTTGACACTCTGGTTTGTTGGTTCTAACACTACCAATGCTCGATACTGAAGTAGCTTGAGCTTTTGGACTCGTGTATTGCTTCCCACGATCTCTATTAGAATACCCCACTGAAGTATTCAAACGGTTATACGAATCCCGTGATTTCTTTGAAGAAGAATGATAGGGTTTACTCATTTGCCCCTTTCTCGAATCTCTAGCCTCGAAATCAGCTTTTCTCGTTTCTTTGCCAAGTTCATCGGCTTTGCAAGCTCTATCGACTAACGCAACAAATTCTTTCAATTCAAGAATCCCCGACTAGAAGCTTAATGTCTTCGTTCAACTCGTCTTCAAATTGCTTACACATAATTTCCTCAGTGGAGACACATTATCGAGCGTATTTTCTTAGTCTTACGAATTCTCTTTCGTACTCAGTCACAGTCATACGACCTTATTTTAACTCTAAAAATTCTTTACGCTTTTGATCGATAAACTGCTAACTTATGTATTTCTTTCTGAACTTGGTCTAAAAGAATTCCCACGTGACTCTTTCCCTCGGTACCAAAGATATCAAAGTGTTCCACCACTGATATGCAGTATCTCTCAGAAGTGATATAGTGCATTTAACACATTCAGCTGGCGTGTAAGATAGTTCATCAAATACCTAGATCGTATTCTCAAGCCAAAAGTCAACTCTTTTAGGATCATCATCAATTGTAGCTCTAAACTCTTCAGCCTTGTATTTTCAAATTTTATCCACAAGAGGCTTACTCAAACGTAAAAGTTCCAAATCTTGAGGAGCTACGGGAACCGGTTGGGGAATAGGTGGAGATGGAGGTTGCTGAGCAGTCAGATTAGTTCGGACAAACTCAGTGAACCATTCATTCATCATTTGGAAGAAAGCTTCCTTAGCCTCTCCTCCCTGACTCCCAGATACAAGACTCGATTCAAACGGCGCTGCTCTGTGAATGGAGGCTGACGCATTACTTTCTACATCATCAGCAACTGCTCGATTGGGATCCATTACTATATGAAAACACGATTTAAAACTGTCAGGAGATACCACATTATCGCAAGTTATATATGGCATGTATAGCTAGACTCAGTACGCTATGTTAGTCCAAGAATCGACTAAACTGTAGCTCTGATACCAATAAATATAACACCCCTAACCCGTATTCATCGTCGAAATATGGTTACGAATCATTATCGAACTTATTACATAAACAAACATACATTTCTAATTCATTTTTCATATCCAAATAAAAATCATTCACATTCAATCATATTGTCCCTAATACGAACCCTCAAGGATCAAATCATGCATTAAAAGTGGTTTGGGGCTAAACTGAGAACTCAAGAAAATTTTTGTAAAAACATAAAAAATTTTCAAATATAAGGGACACATGCCCATGTCACAGACCGTGCAGACAATTGAAATGGGATCACATGGCCGTGTCCCAGCCCGTCTCCTACCTTGTGTAACTCCCTGACTTGGGTCACACGGCCAACCACACGCCCATGTGACTAGCCCATGTACCCTTCGAAATGGCCTCACACACCTGTGTGCCAGGTCGTGCCAAAACTGTAGGGTATACTAACTTATGCCACACGGCCAAGTCACACACCCGTGTGGTGGGCCATGTGGAGCATACTGAGTTGGTTTCTAATAAACATTAGAGGACATACGACCATGTCACCTGACAATGTGTCACACACGACTGAGACACACGCCCATGTCTTTGCTCGTGTGGACAAAAATAGGCTATTTTCCAAGCCATCTTTCTCACCCAAATTTGCATCAACCTAAACAAGTTAAATGGCATATAACATAGCATCAATAAGCATTCAAACCAATCTCAACCAAGCCTAAATAATGCTAAACCAATATCAACAACTATAATGCTCATAACATTATGTTTTGCCAATTCAAAATATACCAATTTCACATTCACAAATCACCTAAACAATTAACTTCATATATGCATTATCTTGCCTAAAACCACAAGCATACCATATCTCAAAATTCAACCATTTAGTACTCAAAATACTAATCCACAACAAGCATTCACATAGCAATTTCTAACCACATAACAAAAGGTACATAACCAAATATACCAAAATAAGCCAAATCACATGGCTATACCCATAACCAAAACGTACTTCATTTACAAGCCAAATCAATTGGTTAAGTACATTACCAACATATAGGCCATATTAACCACAACACCTATACATGCCATATAACCAAGTACATAAGTTCAAAAGTACCAAAATGACGGCTGGATAGTGTGATGAGATCTCTAATGACTCCCAATCCGAGCAGGCTTCGAAATCACTATAAAACACAAAAAAGTAAACAGAGTAAGCTATAAAGCTTAGTAAGCTCATACGCTTAATAAGTAAAACTTACCTTTCAACTACAATTCAAGTACTTAAACATTACATAATGCAATTCAATTTAAATCCAACAATCTAACACATATTCAATCCAAAGGTTAGACATGAATTTCATCAATTTCTTCGATTCAATAATTGTATAGTTCATGTACATACCTGTACTAATTCGTATCAATTTCAACCTTTAACAGTTTTGCAAATTAGTCCCTGGGCTAGCTAGATTAAGTTACAACGACTCCAGAAACATAGAAATCATTAAAAACGGGATAAAAATCACTTACCTAATAGCAAGATGAAGTTGTCCAAAGTTTGAGCATAGAAATGGCTTCCCAAAACCAAATTTTCGATTGATGATGATGAATAAAAGATGATAGCATAATTTATTTCATTAGTTTTTATCATTATTTATCTATTTACTTAATTAACCTTAAAAATTAATTCAATTTACAAAATTTCTATAGCTATTACAAACCTTTAGCTAATAGACCTCAATTTTTATACTTTACGCGGTTTAGTCCTTTTTATCAAATTAAGTAGTCAAACGATAAAATTTCTTAATGAAATTTTCATACTATCATGTTGTAGACCTTATAATAATAAAATAAATATTTCAACCTTGAATTTGTGGTTCCGAAACCACTGTTCTAATTTGACTAAAAATGGGTTGTTACAGGGTACCAATCTCCATTATCTCCGATAGAGATCCCCGGTTTACATCTTGATTCTAGAGCAAATATGCAGTTACATTTCAGTACTGCATTTCATCATTAGACTGATGGTCAATCTGAACGTGTAACATAGATTCTAGAGGATATGCTCCGGTGTTGTGTTTTGGAATTCGAAGGTAACTAGGTGATAAGCCATAAATGTAACATATTTTAATCCCATGCTTGGCATATTTTTGGATGATTTATGATGAAAATTAGTGAATTTGATGCTCCTAATCCCTTAAATTCATGTTTCTACACTTAGGAGAGCATTTGAGAGCAAAAGGAGCGAAAAAGGGGCCAGAATCGGAGTTTTCAGGATCCACATAGGCTGGGCACACGCCCATTTGCCAACCCATGTCGATTTCGCACCTTACTTCCCTGTTACGCGGAAAAACCCAATTTTGAAGGTTTCTGAGCCTTCTAAAGTCTATAAATACACACTAAAAGTGGAAAAAGGGAGCACACAGAGTATATCGAAGAAATTACTCGAAGGAAGCCGCCAGAATCATCTCAGAAGTGGATTCTGTAACACCCCAAACCCGGCCTAGAAGTTAGGCTCGAATCCGGCGTGTCACATTGAAGTGTTTTTTCGAAAACCTTGTTTTCATTGAAAACCCTTCTAGAGAAAAGTTGAGTAAAATCCAGTTTGCTTTCAAAACGAGGTGTAGCCAAAAACCATTTCCTTGTTACTATGTAAAAATACCTTTGACAGTGGAAGCTCGTTCTTAAAACATAATTATTTTCAAAAAAACTTGAAATATGCTTAAAATAAATAAATCCAGGTTCCGTTTCAAAATTACAATGCATAATGGAAGTAATAGAATAATAACTAGAGGGAAACCTTATTACAATCTGGAATAAAAAAAACTTAAAATCTAAAATTTAGATATTAAGAAAAACAAGTCTAATCGTCTTGCTAGTTGGCCACCTCTGAGTCCCTCCATCCGTCAAACCGCTTACTGAGAGTCACCTGAGAAAAATAAAAAAGGGAGTGAGTTTTTGAAAACTCAGTGTGTATGACCCTCGTTAAACAAATAGCATACATATCATATTATTAACATAATAACATCATACATGCAATGCAATGCAAAACCCTTCCCAAAATAATCCATCCAGTACACTTCGTCTCCGTCCAACCGAAACACTTCTGTGGGGATTTCTAAATCGACCCACCCATCCGATACACTTTAAGGGTAGCCCGGTTGCGGTACTACCAAACGTTGCAGCAAAGTTGCTTATCATATAATAGGCTTAAAAAGCCATCGGTGGATCCACAGTTGTTAAGCAATCATGTGATCCTCATATACTTTCTCCATTCCACAATTCCCACCCATATGCATCCTAAACAGAATATCATATGAATGCAGCAAATGCACATGTAACATCGATAAATCTTACAATCAACACGTAGGGGTATTTTAGTCATTTCACAAATCAAAGGTATTTCGATAATTTTGCAATTCAGGGGTATTTCTGTGATCCTACCCTACAAGGGTATTTCAGTAATTCTTAACAGCATGGGCCTTAATTACGAACCTTGGCCCGTCAACAAGTCCTCGCGGCTAAAGTGAACAGACACTACTCACCAGGTAGGATTCCAGAGAAGAGAAGGTGGGTTACTAGGACCGCTTAAGTACCAAGCTCTCCCTAGATCCAATCCTAGACACGCATATGTCCATTACCACACTCTACCCTAGCGACTTGTCCACAGACATGTTTGATTATCAAATTAAGTTTTATGCTATTTAAGAAACCATCATAACTAAGCCTAGAGTCCATTAAAACCCTAGCATGCATTTCTAAAATCCCATAAGGCCTACTAAGCCCAATCATGTCCATATAGCCCATTAAACCCAATCATGTATATGTAGCCCATTAGGCCCGACCATATTCAAATCATACAACCAACCATATCAATCCATCATTCAATTTCACATATCAACTCTTGTTGATTTGGGCCCACGAGCTCGACAAGCCCATTTAGCGCCGTCTGGCCCGGTCGGCCAAATAGTGGCCCGAGACCATGAGATCACTCTCTTGGCCCCGGTAATCGTATCGGTGTTCCCACACGATTGTTTGCACGCTCGTGTGGTTGCTGGCGCCAACCTTTCGACTTTTCGGCTTTTCGGCATTCCAGTTTTTCATTATTTTGGCTTTTTCTAATTTTTCGTGTGTGAAGTGTATGTACACACCTGGTAAATGAGATGTGTTACACTATCCTCATCTTTGAACCTACAAACAATACCAACCTCCAATCAATCACACATTTAACCACAATATTTACCAAAAAACCGAAGGCTTACCTTAACCTTACCGTGTGCCACCAGTCCTAATAGCCATTCCTTAGCTACTACTCACGAATATACCGTAGATCTGCATCAATATTAATCATTAAAGACAAAATAATAGGTGACTTGTATCCACTTAAGTCACCCTTTCCCTTACTATAGACTATTCGGCCAAAAATCAAAGGAATGATGATAGTACGACAGAGATTTGGTCACTAGAGTATTCGGCACAAGGTTTGGGGCGATGAAGAAATCGGCTCCAAGAGCAAAGGTTTTCGGCTTTTGAAGTCACGAATATTCGATCCTCAACAATTGAGATGAAGGTGGGACGGTACAAGCAATGGAGAAAGAAGAGAATGATATTCGATTTAAGGCTTTAGAAGAAAATAAAACACATAAGGAAGAGGCGAGGTTTAGAACAGAAAAAGTGAAGGAGAATTCGGCAGATCACTATAGTTGCCGAAATAGCACAAAAGGGAATTCCAATTACCGAAATAGCACAGAGGGAATTCGGAGCCCCCTATTTATGCACAAAATCGAAACTCTGCCTACCCCTCAAAGTCCCAATTGGCTCCAACTCTTCCCTATCTCATCTCCTCATTTTTCTCTCTGATAACTCCCCAATCCTTTTCTTAAATTTTCTCTTCCAATCACTCTCCTTAGAGTCCATCATCATACCACTTCCAATCTTCTAGAAAGCCAAAATTAAACTCCTAAAAAAAATACTAAGCTAGGATTCGAACCTAGGATCTCCTTGCTAGCTCATAACGCCACCTTCTTATACCCTAAGTGGCGTCACTTAGCAACTCCACCACAAGGCTCTTTGATTCCATTTTTCCCTATTTTTATTTAAAAGCCCAACTACTCACCGCCCTAGTTCCTTTAATAATTAATTAAAAATTTCTTCTCCTCAAAGTTCGAACCCAGAACTTCTCCAACACCCCTAGACACTTCAAGTTTATTAAACCCTTAAAGCCAACATGTCACTTGTCATTTTCTGTTTTTTAAAAAAAATAAAATTTATGAGACACAAAGCCCAAAGCCCAATTCATCTAGGCCCAAAATTTGGGGCGTTACAGATTCACTTCAATCAAGTTCTTTAGAAGTTTTTGGGTTCTTTATGTCTTGGTGTTTTCTTAATTCTAAGATGTCTTCCTCATACGTTATGAACTAGACTCCCTAAATACCTAGGGAGGATGAAACCTAGATGAATCTTATTATTTAATTATCTGAATTAGATGATAAATACTTTTTCTTGTTCTTAATTATGTTTCTTAACCCTTGCTTTAATATTTTCAGGATATTAATTCAAGTTTAATGTGCTTATTCAGTGGATCAGAAGTCCCTGTTTAAGAGAAGATCTAGCATAATTAAGCGGAGTTGATTGCAACCCTAGAAATAGGATGACATAAATCTGCAGGATTAGAGTCAAATCTAATAAGGGAATCCATAGATCGAGTTAATGCGACGATAGGTGTTTTAATTAGAAAAAGATTTCAGTTAATCAACCTAGAGTCAGTTGTTTTTAGTCTCGAAAGAGATATTAACATAATTTAGGGATTTTTACGGACCAAGGCAAGTGAATAAATTGTTTAATTCAGAGTCAGAATAATAAGTGAAGTCTAGGTAGATTCTTCCTCGGGTATTGTCTTTATTCATTGGTTTTTTCGATTACTCTCTTCACTCTCTGTCGCGTTCGTAGTTAATTAGTTAGTTAAATTTTAGATTAAATAAAATCCCCTTAATTATTAGGTTAAATAATAAAAAGATAGTTATTACTAGTAATTTTAGTCCTTGAGGATACGATATTCCGGACTCATCAAAGCTATACTACTGTTCGATAGGTGCGCTTGCCTTTGTCGAAATATTAGTTAGGTTCGAGCCCATCAAGTTTTTGGCGCCGTTGCCGGGGACTAAAATATTAGGAACGCTTAATTTTTATTACTTTAGCCCTTTTTTATTGCAATTTATTTGTGTTTTTATTTTAATGTACTAACTATTCTTTTATTTGCTTCTGGCAGGTATTTTTAGTTTATGACTAGAAGGAACCCGTCAGGACCATTGCTTTTTGATAGTGAGATTGAAAGTACTGCTCCCGTAGAGAAATAAGGCAAAGTCTACAGTATATAGTAGACAAGCAAGAGGACGATACAAATATTACCAAGGAGATGGCTGATAATAATCTGCAACCTTCTGTGGTTGCCGCAAATCCTGTGAATCAAAATCCTACTCCTCGTACTATGTACGATTATGCTAAGCCCAATTTAACTGGGGCTGAATCGACTATTGTTAGACCTGCTATTGCTGTAAATAATTTTGAACTGAAACCTAACACTATTCAAATGATTCAATAGTTTGTTCAGTTTGATGGTTTGCAGGACGAAGATCCAAATACTCATGTAGCTAATTTCTTAGAGTTCTGCGACACTTTTAAAATTAATGGTGTTTTTTATTATGCCATTCGCCTTCGGTTATTTTCTTTTTCATTAAGGAATAAAGCTAAACAGTGGTTGAACTCGTTACTGTGAGGTTCCATCAATACTTGGGAACAAATGATTGAAAACTTTTTATTAAAATATTTTCCATCGACTAAAATGACAAAGTTGAGGAATGATATCTCTTCTTTTGTGCAGATGGATTTAGAAACTCTTTAGGATGCATGGGAGAGGTATAAAGACTTATTGAGAAGGTGCCCTCACCATGGGTTACCTCTATAGCTACAGGTTCAAACCTTTTACAACGGTTTGAACCCCTAAACTAGGCAATTAATCAATGCAGCCACTGGTGGAACTCTAAATAACAAAACACCTAAAGCGGCTTATGAGTTTATGGAGGAGATGTCGCTGAATAATTATTAGTGGCAAGTCATGAGGACAAAGCCTAATAAAGCAGCCGGTGTTTTCAACCTTGACGCGGTCTCCATGCTATCTAACCAGGTAGAGCTTTTGTAACGACCCGAATTTGGGCCTAGTAGAATTGGGCCCACTTGGGCCGAAATGGGCCTTAGGCCTATTCGCATCATTATATTTGTTTAGAATACTTGAGTCGTTCGAGGCGACTATAGACCTTCTGAGGGGTTGACAAAAATTATTGAAATACCCTTAGTTTACAAAATTACCGAAATACCCTCGGATTGCAAAATTACCGAAATACCCCTGATTTGTAAAATTACCGAAATACACCTAATTTGTGAAATTACTAAAATACCCCCGGTTTGTAAAATTACTGAAATACACCCAGTTTGTGAAATTACTCAAATACCCCCAGTTTGTAAAATCACCGAAATACCCCCGGTTTACAAAATTATCGAAATACCCCAGTTTGTGAAATTACCAAAATACCCTCGATTTGCAAAATTATCGTTTTACCCCTAAACGACAAAATGACCGTTGTACCCTCGTGGTAGTACTAGCGTTGTATGTGTTAATTGTATGATTGATTATGTTTAAGATGCGTTGCATACATGGATTGGTTATGAGTAGAATTACCGAACTACCCTTGTAGGGTAGAATTACCTAAATACCCTTATAGGGTAAAATGACTGATTTGCCTTTGTAGGTAAATGATCGACTTGTGCAATGAGTGGACTAATTTGACAGTGGTTGTAAGACTGATATGCTTTTATTACATGTTTAAATAATTGTTACTGAGCATGGCCATTTTGCATACGCGTGTAATGATTGAGCATGACATACACGACATATTGCATGGGGTTGGGATTATTAATACGGAGGAAGTGCTAATAGGATCGCATGGTCGCTTGACGATTGTAGATCCACCGAAGGCTTTATAGCCACCATAGGCTTTTTAGCCACCAAGCAGCCATGTTGCATCGATAATGTTACTGAGGGCTGTGTGCCATTAATATGGGCTTCGTGCCGTAATTATGGGCTTTGTGCCAATACCGAAGGCTTTATAGCCACCGAAGGCTTTTTAGCCACCGAGCAGCCATGCTGCACCGATAAGTTAGTACCGCAACCAGTGCTACATAAGGAGTGTACGGATGGGTGGGTCAATTAAATCCCCATAGGAGTGTACGGTTGGACAAGAGACGGAGTGCAGGGCTGGTATGGGCATTAATGCATTGCATATATGAATTATGTTATTGAGATGGGCTTAGGCCCAAATATTTATGATATGTGACATATGATATGGGTTAAGGCCCAACCGAGGCTATTTTGGGCTAAGCCCAATTGCCATCATTATTGTAATGGGCTTCGGCCCGGATTGTTGTGATGCATGTTTATACTGACGAGGGTTGTACACACTGAGTTTTCACAAGCTCACCCCCTCTTTTTAATTTTTCTCAGGTAATCCTCAGTAAGCGGTTCGACGTTCTGGAGCACTCAGAGGTGGCCACACTATGAGCAGTTTGGAATTTAGTATTTTACTTTTCTTTAATTTGGGTTAATATTTTGTAACAAGGCCCCTCTCAAATTTTGGGTTTTTAGTTTTGGATTTTTAGTTTATTATGTTTTAAATCTGCTCAACGTTGAATCGCGGTTTTCCAAAAGAATATCTGTTTTTAAAATACTACGCTTCCGCAACCAAGTTTTAAATATCACATTTTCATAAGTCACTTGTTTTAAATTAAGCTTCCGCAAAAAAACGAGGTTTTTAAAGTAATAACCTTTTTATCAATAAACAAACGCAACCTGAGACTTTTTTTTTTAAATTTTAAGAAGGGTTTCAATGAGACCACAGTTTTCAAAGAACACCTCAATGTGACACGCCAAATTTGGGCCTAACTTCTAGGGAGGGTTTAGCGTGTTACATTTAGTGGTATCAGAGCCTCGGCTGCAAAACTCGGCTGTTGATTGGGTTTTCAAAATTGAATTTCTGAAAGTATTGTTTCAAAAAGGCTTAAAAATTTTTAAAGTTATGAAATTGTATTGACCGTTTTTCTGAAAGTGTGGTACACCGAGTCTCCGACGTCGAATCTGTAAGTTTTCTGAATACTTTTATTTGTTTAGAATGTAAACACAGTGAGCTAAAATACAGTGGTTCCTTTAGATATTAGGCTGTACTGTGATGCTTAAATTTAGATTTTGTATTTATTCTCTGTGATGTTGTGGATATGGAAATTGTATTCGTATGTTATCTATCTGCTCTAGTGGATAGTTTTTTTTGGGTAATGTTTTAGAATCAGAGTGCGCAGCGTAAGCATAGTGTTGTAGGTTAGGATGTGCGACTGTTCCTATAGATGGAAATTTCGGGAATGAAATTTTTTAAGGGGGTATATTTGTAACGACCCGAATTTGGGCCTAGTAGAATTGGGCCCACTTGGGTTGAGAATGTGCCTTTGGCCCATTCGCATCATGATATCTGTTTAGAATACTTGAGTCGTTCGAGGTGACTATAGACCTTCTGAGGGGTTGGAAAAATTATCGAAATACCCCCATTTTGTGAAATTATCGAAATACCCCCGAATTGCGAAATTACCATTTTACCCCTAAACGACAAAATGACCGTTGTACCCTCGTGGTAGTACTAGAGTTGTATGTGTTAATTGTATGATTGATTATGTTTGAGATGCATTGTATACATGGATTGGTTATGAGTAGAATTACCGAACTACCCCTGTAGGGTAGAATTACCGAAATACCATTATAGGGTAAAATGACTGATTTGCCCTTGTAGGTAAATTATCGACTTGTGCAATGAGTGGACTAATTTGACTGTTGTTGTATGACTGATATGCTTCTATTACATGTTTAAATAATTGTT
Source organism: Gossypium australe (assembly GCA_005393395.2). Classification (NCBI taxonomy): domain Eukaryota; kingdom Viridiplantae; phylum Streptophyta; class Magnoliopsida; order Malvales; family Malvaceae; genus Gossypium; species Gossypium australe. Next base: position 102,870,520 of record CM016623.1, read on the forward strand.
ACTGAGCATGGCCATTTTGCATACACGTGTAATGATTAAGCATGACATACACGACATATTGCATGGGGTTGGGATTATTAATACGGAGGAAGTGCTAATAGGATCGCATGGTCGCTTGAAAATATTGGATCCATCGAAGGCTTTATAGCCACCGCAGGCTTTTTAGCCACCGAGCAACCATGCTGCACCGATAATGTTACCAAGGGTTGTGTGCCATTAATATAGGCTTCGTGCCGTAATTATGGGCTTTGTGCCAATACGGAAGGCTTTATAGCCAGCGAAGGCTTTTTAGCCACCGATAAGTTAGTGCCGCAACCTGTGCTACATAAGGAGTGTACGGATGGGTGGGTCGATTAAATCCCCACAGGAGTGTACGGTTAGATAGGAGACGGAGTGCAGGGTTGGTATGGGCATTAATGCATTGCATATATGGATTATATTATTGAGATGGGCTTAGGCCTAGATATTTATGATATGTGACATATGATATGGGTTAAGGCCCAATTGAGGCTATTTTGGGCTAAGGCCCAATTGCCACCATTATTGAAATGGGCTTAGGCCCGGATTGTTGTGATGCATGTTTATACTGACGAGGGTTGTACACACTGAGTTTTCGCAAACTTACCCCCTCTTTTTAATTTTTCTCAGGTAATCCTCAGTAAGAGGTTCGACGTTCTGGAGGACTCAGAGGTGGCCACACTTCGAGCAGTTTGGATTTTAGTATTTTACTTTTCTTTTTTTGGGTTAATATTTTATAATAAGGCCTCTCTTAAATTTCGGGTTTTTAGTTTTGGATTTTTAGTTTATTATGTTTTAAATCTGCTCAACCTTGAATCGCGGTTTTCCAAAAGAATATCTGTTTTTAAATACTATGCTTCCGCAACCAAGTTGTAAGTATCACGTTTTCATAAGTCACTTGTTTTAAATTAAGCTTCCGCAAAAAAAAAAACGAGGTTTTTAAAGTAATAACCTTTTTATCAATAAACAAACGCAACCTGAGACTTTAGTTTTTAAATTTTAAGAAGGGTTTCAATGAGACCACAGTTTTCGAAGAACACCTTAATGTGACATGCCAAATTTGGGTCTAACTTTTAGGCCGGGTTTGGGGTGTTACATTTAGTGGTATCAGAGCTAGGCTGCAAAACTCGGTTGTGGATTGGGTTTTCAAAATTGAATTTCTAAAAGTATTGTTTCAAAAAGGCTTGAAAATATTTAAAGTTATGAAATTGTATTGACCGTTTTTCTAAAAGTATGGTACACCGAGTCTCTGGCGCAGAATCCGTGAGTTTTCTGAATACTTTTATTTGTTTAGAATGTAAACACAGTGAGCTAGAATACAATGGTTCCTTTAGATATTAGACTGTACTGTGATGCTTAAATTTAGATTTTGTATTTATTCTGTGTGATGTTGTGGATATGGAAATTGTATTCGTATGTTATCTATCTGCTCTAGTGGATAGTTTTTTTTGGGTAATGTTTTAGAATCAGAGTGCGCAGCGTAAGCGTAGTGTTGTAGGTTAGGATGTGCAACTGTTCCTATAGTGGAAGTTTCGGGGATAATTTTTTTAAGGGGGTAGATTTGTAACGACCAGAATTTGGGCCTAGTAGAATTGGGCCCACTTGGGCCGAGAATGTGCCTTTGGCCCATTCGCATCATTATATCTGTTTAGAATACTTGAGTCGTTCGAGGCGACTATAGACCTTCTGAGGGGTTGAAAAAATTATCGAAATACCCCCACTTTGTAAAATTACCAAAATACCCCCGATTTGCGAAATTACCGTTTTACCCCTAAACGACAAAATGACCGTTGTACCCTCGTGGTAGTACTAGCGTTGTATGTGTTCATTGTATGATTGATTATGTTTGAGATGCGTTGCATACATGGATTGGTTATGAGTTGAATTGCCGAACTACCCCTGTAGGGTAGAATTACCGAAATACCCTTATAGGGTAAAATGACTGATTTGCGCTTGTAGGTAAATGATCGACTTGTGCAATGAGTGGACTAATTTGACTGTGGTTGTATGACTGATATGCTTTTATTACATGTTTAAATAATTGTTACTGAGCATGGCCATTTTGCATACACGTGTAATAATTGAGCATGACATACACGACATATTGCATGGGGTTGGGATTATTAATACGGAGGAAGTGCTAATAGGAAGGCTTTATAGGTCACCGCAGGCTTTTGTAGCCACCGAAGGCTTTATAGCTGCACCGATAAGGCTTTTTAGCCACCGAGCAGTGCTACATAAGGAGTGTACGGATGGGTGGGTCGATTAAATCCCCACAGGAGTGTACGGCTGGACAGGAGACGGAGTGCAGGGCTGGTATGGGCATTAATGCATTGCATATATGGATTATATTATTGAGATGGGTTTAGGCCCAGATATTTATGATATGTGAGATATGATATGGGTTAAGGCGAAACCGAGGCTATTTTGGGCTAAGGCCCAATTGCCACTGTTATTGTAATGGGCTTCGGCTCGGATTGTTGTGATGCATGTTTATACTGACGAGGGTTGTACACACTAAGTTTTCGCAAACTCACCCCCTCTTTTTAATTTTTCTCAAGTAATCCTCAGTAAGCAGTTCGACGTTCTGGAGGACTCGAAGGTGGCCACACTACGAGCAGTTTGGATTTTAGTATTTTACTTTTCTTTTTTTGGGTTAATATTTTGTAATAAGGCCTCTCTCAAATTTTGGGTTTTTAGTTTTGGATTTTTAGTTTATTATGTTTTAAATCTGCTCAACTTTGAATCGCGGTTTTCCAAAAGAATATCAGTTTTTAAAATACTACGCTTCCGCAACCAAGTTGTAAATATCACGTTTTCATAAGTCACTTGTTTTAAATTAAGCTTCCGCAAAAAAATGAGGTTTTTAAAGGAATAACCTTTTTATCAATAAACAAACGCAACCTGAGACTTTAGTTTTTAAATGTTAAGAAGGGTTTCAATAAGACCACACTTTTCGAAGAACACCTCAATGTGACATGCCAAATTTGGGCCTAACTTCTGGGCCGGGTTTGGGGTGTTACAGCTTTAAAAAAATTAATGGTTTATGTGTTTCTATGCAGGTACATCCGGTGATGCAATGCGACACAAATGCGATCACCTAACCCAAGGGAGCAACTCAATGCGATCACCGTACACGACGAAGAAGGGCTAGTGGAATCTGAATCTAAACCAAGGCAAGAACCTGTGGTGAGTAAATGTAAGGTTGAGATAAGCCACAATACACAGAAACCGGTATGTAAAGAGCATATACCTCGTGTGCCATACCCTAACGCGACGAAGAAAGACCATACTAATGAGCAATTTGGTAAATTTCTTAAACTCTTAAAAAATTTACATATTAACTTACCGTTTATTGAAGCTCTTTTGTAGATGCCCAACTCAGTTAAATTTTTAAAGGAGCTTTTGGCAAACAAACAGAAGTTAGATGATGCATCGCACGTGGAGCTAAATGCAATCTGCTCAGCCATTTTACAGAATAAACTACCCAACAAATTAAAGGATACAGGGAGTTTTACTATTTCTTGTTAAATTGGTAGTTTAAACGTAAATAATGCTTTAGCTAATTTAGGGGCAAGTAATAATGTCGTGCCTTACAAAATGTTTAAACAGGTAGGTCTTGGGAAACCCAAACAAACTAGGATGAGCATTCAATTGGCAGATAAAACCATTAGATTTCCTAGGGGTATTGTTGAAGATGTACTCATAAAAATTGATAAATTCATATTCCCAGTTGACTTTGTTGTTTTAGACATGGATGAGGATAGTGATGTTCCTTTAATTTTAGGACGACCCTTTTTAGTAACTGCTAGAACTATTATAGATGTTGGCATAGGTGAATTGATACTTCGTGTAGGCGATGACACGATTAAACTCCAAGCTCGTGATTCTGTTAGGATATCTAGTAATCGAGATGATATTGCAAGTTCTTTTGATGTGAGTAACCTTGTCGCTCAACCTTCTTTGCGGGAAATTCCTCGAAAAATGGTGATAGAGCCACAGTCCAGCTCAACTAACAAAAATAGAATAACTTATGAAGAACGAAAGCTTCAGATCGATGAACTAGATGAATGGCGGACGCATGTTAAGGAGAAACCAAGGATACACGATGTAGAACTTAAACAACATCATAATGACCTTCAAGATGAAACAAATCATTTTAATGTTGGAGACCAGGTACTGTTGGACAAAGTGGACCCTCGAGTTGTCACTTCAAAGCCCAATGCAAACGAAGCAACTCCTTTTACGGTACTGAATGTCTTTCCACACGGTACGATCGAGGTAAATCATTCTAAATTAGGCACCTTTAAGGTAAATAGAACTCGACTTAAACCTTACTTTGATATTAGAACTAATAGCAAGAGAGAGGAGTGCCAACTTCTCAAACCACCATGACCATACGAATGAGAGGTTAGTCGAGCTTAGACTCTAAATAAGCGCTTATCGGGAGGCAACCCGAGTACTAACCTTACTAATTAGTTTATTTTTATTTCTTTTCATGTTTAAATGCAGGTTTTTGACCCACATGGCATGGACACACGGACGTGTCCTTGGCCGTTGGAAACACGAAAATTTATATACTTTTTCATGCCCTTTTTGACCCAAATCCATGCAGTTTTGAGTAAATTCTTGTCGAAAAATAATTAAATATTATAAAATAATTTAATTGTGTTAAAAATATGAACATGATGAATTTTAATTAATTTTATAGTTAATTTCGATTAATTTTGACTATTTTCGACAGATTCGCACAAAAGGCGAAAATCGGTTCGGCAGACACTGCCCGAAGAATAATCCTGAGAAGCAATTTGAAGTATCAAGGCGAATTTATTTCCAGCCCAAGACGGTCCAATTTTGAAGATTTAATCATAATATAATTAATTTTAATTTATTCCCAATTTAATTTGGCCTAAATAAATTATTATTAATTAATTATGGAAAAAGGGTCCAGTTAAACCACACTGGTTGAACTGAATCGATTGAACCGAACCGAGCAAAGAGTTGGGTAGCCCAAACCGTCCACATTGCTGGCCCAAATCAGCTTATCAGCTGATTAATCAAGTTTGCAAAGAAGCCCTTGAAGACTTTTCAAAGTTGCATTCAAACCCCTCCAAATATTGTGGCTTTGTAGATTTGCCTCATGCTATATTTAGCAAAGTTGAATCCATCAACTTTGCCACATAGGTGGCCAGCCAAGGTGTGGCTCTTTGGCTGCTATTTTTAGCAAACTTTAGCTGCCACATTCACCTATAAATACCACCCTTGGTGATCATTCAATCCATCCCTCAAGCCTCCAACATTCTCTTCTCTCACTTTCTCTCAATTCCCATTTTCCATTTCCTTTTTTGTGTTCTTGTGCCGATTTCTCCTCTTGGAAAAGAGGTGTTTTCCCAGCCATTTGGAGCAGCAAGTGGAGTGTTCATAAGCCATCTTGATCGCTGAGGGCAACAGAGAACGAAGAACGGAGCAATCAATCAAGCCACGGAGAAACACCGGATTTGCTTCTTGTTCCCTATCTCTTTTTAATTTCGTTGTTGTTTTGACAAACATGTTTATGAATATTTATGCTATTGGAATGTTTAATTTAATCAATTTAGCTTGAATTTAATTCGTTTTGGGTTGATTGCATTTCGTCCTCTTGAATTATTAAAATTGTGTTTATACTGTTAAAAGGCCTCGGTAAAACGCTTGATTAAGTAAAATCATGTTTAAGTTATCTGGCATTATAATTGTTTAGATTGCTAATGAATTAATTATTTAAATGCATTGGAATTGTAATTAATGGACGCAATACTTAATCTGTGCATGTTTAATTCTTCTAAGGTAGCTGAAGATTAAATTAGCATTGTATTTGGCAATACATATGCCTTGCATAACTTGCAAGATTTTTGTGATTAAATTGTTTCAAGGTAAGGATACTTTGTTACTTCACATTATCTTTTATATGCTTATTAGGTTGAATTAATCGGTTGAATCACATAGGAATATGCGAGAGATTGTTTTTGAAATAACATGTAAATATGTTCATAAGTTAGCAAATTACCAAGTTGCCGTGATTTATTCATAACAAGTATAAGCATAAGTTTAATAATTCTAAGGTAAGAAATGTAATTAATCCAACACAATTATATCATCTTGATTAAAATCAGTTTTTGAAATCGTGCATTAGAACTTTGTTTTATTTTATTTTACTTTGTTTTTCTTTAATTTTTAAATATTTCTTAAATCCAAATATTTTCCCTTCACCAAAGTGTTTAAAATCATTTTCATAAATAATTCTTTTACAGTCCCTGTGGGTACGATAACTCGACATTTACTTGTCACTTTATTACTTGTTACGATTGTGTACACTTGGACATTTCCTCTGTTCCAAGTTTTTGGCTCCGTTGCCGGGGACTATTTTTCAAAGTCATTATTTGTGAATTTTTGTTTACATTTTGGTTTATTTATTTTCGTATTGAAATTTTTACTTAATTACTTTTTCTGTGAATATTTCAGGTGTTTATGAGTATTGACCAGATTATTGACTTACTCCCTGTGGACCCTGAAATAGAACGAACCTTTCGACAACAAAGAAGACAAGCAAACCAGAGAAGGACTGAAGGAATGAATTTCGAGAATATGAACCATGGAAACAGAGCAAACCCTGCTCAGAATCCTATCCTTATTGCTGATGATAGGGATAGAGCTTTAAGACAATATGTCGTGCCAGTATTTAACGATCCTAGTTCGGGTATTAGGAGACCCAAAATCGAGGCGCAACAATTCGAGCTGAAGCTAGTCATGTTCCAGATGCTTTAGACAGTGGACCAATTCAGTGGAATGCCTACTGAAGATCCTCATCTTCACTTAAGACTATTCATGGAAGTGAGGGATTCTTTCAAGTTAGCCGGAGTACCCGAAGATGCCTTACGATTGAAGTTGTTCCCATATTCGTTAAGGGATAGAGCTCGTGCCTGGTTGAATTCATTAACACCGAACTCCATTTCTACATGGCAAGAGTTAGCCGAGAGATTCCTCATGAAGTATTTTCCACCAAGCAAGAATGCTAAGCTGAGGAACGAGATCACTTCTTTCCACCAAATGGATGACGAGTCCTTGTATGAGGCATGGGAAAGATTTAAAGAGTTATTACGGAAATGCCCTCATCATGGAATCCCTCATTGCATTCAACTTGAGACATTCTATAATGGTCTCAACACTCACACGAGGATGGTAGTGGACGCTTCTGCTAATGGTGCTCTCCTTTCTAAGTCTTATAATGAGGCTTATGAAATTATTGAGAGGATCGCCAACAACAACTATCAATGGACAACCAATCGAGCAGCGTCAGGAAGACAAGTCGCTGGAATACATGAAGTAGACGCTCTTACTTCACTCGCATCTCAGGTATCATCAATATCCTCAATGCTTAAAAATCTTACTACTAATGGGTCTAATAGTTTTGTAGCACAACCGCCTAGTCAATTTGAGAATATAGCATGTGTCTATTGTGGGGAAGGACATTTGTTTGAACAATGTCCGTTGAACCCAAAATTTGTGTACTACATGGGCAATCAGAACCAAAACTGAGGAAGGCAAGGGCTGCAATCCAACTTTTATAACCCATCATGGAGAAACCACCCGAATTTTTCTTGGAGTAACCAATGGGCTGGAACCAGTACCACTTACACCCAACCCAGACCAATGCAGCCACCTAATTTTCCACAACAAGTTCAGAAACCAGTTCAAGCTAAAGCATCCAATAGCCTGGAGAGTTTGCTAAAGACATACATGGCAAAGAATGATGCCTTAATCCAGAGCCAAGCAGCTACATTGAAGAATTTGGAGAATCAAGTGGGCCAGCTTGCAACTGAGCTCAAGAATCGACCATAAGGTGCTCTACCTAGTGACACGGAAAATTTGAGAAATTCGGGGAAGGAATATTGCAAATCGTTGACATTGAGGAGCGGAAAGATAGTAGAGCCCAACACTGTCGAAGTTGAAAAGGAGCAAGCTGATGCTCAAGACTCAGAAGAAGTTCAACCAAGTGTTGAAACCCCAGTTCCACCAGAACTGAAATCTGTAAAACCATGCAAAGTAACCTCAGGACCAATTAATTCTGATCAACCAACAACTTCGTTAGATGCAGAATTACTGCCAAAGGCAAATCAACCAGAATCAGTTCCAGTAATGAAACCCCCACCACCCTACCCTCAAAGACTTCAGAAGCCGAAGCAGGAGATTCAATTCAAGAAGTTCCTTGATGTACTCAAGCAACTTCACATCAACATCCCGTTGGTCGAAGCACTTGAGCAAATGCCGAACTACGTCAAGTTCATGAAAGATATCTTGTCTAAGAAACGAAGGCGTGGAGAGTTTGAAACAGTAGCTCTGACGAAGGAATGCAGTGCATATCTTCAGAACAAACTACCCCCAAAATTGAAGGATCCTGGATGTTTCACCATACCATGCAATATTGGATCAACATATTGTGGTAAAGCATTATGTGACTTAGGCGCAAGTATCAATTTGATGCCTATGTCAATATTTAGGAAGTTGGGGATAGGAGAGGTTAGACCAACTACGGTTACACTTCAACTAGCAGATCGATCCTTAGCGCATCCAGAAGGAAAAATCGAGGACGTACTGGTACGTGTAGATAAATTTATCTTTCCTACTGACTTTGTAATTCTAAACTTTGAAGTAGACAAAGAAGCGCCAATTATCCTAGGAAGACCATTCTTAGCAACTGGAAGGACCCTTATTGATGTGCAAAAGGGCGAGCTGACTATGCATGTTCAGGATGATCAGGTAACATTTAATGTTTTTAAGTCAATGCGATTTCCTGACACAATGGATGGTTGTTCTGCAGTAGCCGATTTAAAGGAATTAATACTAGAGAAGGAACTTAACTGTGTTGAGGACCCACTGGAAAGAATTTTGACATTGGATCCCCCAAATGATGAAGAGTAGGATGAATACTTAGCTTTGCTAGAAGCTAATCAAAAGGGATTTAATCCACAATCCCGTTTTGAATCTTTAGAATTAGAGAAAAGAGATTACAGCTAGCCAAAAGCATCAACCGAGGAGCCACCTAAGTTAGAACTCAAGGTATTACCTTCACATTTAAAATATGTTTATTTAGGTAACGCCTCTACTCTGCCTGTGATTGTTTCAGCGGAATTAACTACCGAACAAGAAGAGAAACTTATCATAGTGTTGAAACAATTCAAGAAGGCTATCGGATGGACCATAGCTGATATTCGCAGTATTAGACCATCTGTATGCATGCACAATATCATATTAGAAGATGGCGAGAGAGGAACGATTGATGGACAACGGAGACTGAACCCCATCATGGAAGATGTAGTGAAAAAGGAAATTATCAAGTGGTTGGATGCGTGTATAATTTACCCCATCTCAGACAGTTCATGGGTGAGTCCAGTCCAGTGCGTTCCGAAGAAAGGAGGTATCACGGTCGTGGAGAACGAGAACAACGAGTTGATACCAACTAGAATAGTTACGGGATGGAGAATCTGCATCGATCATCGAAAGCTGAACAAGGCAACTAGGAAAGATCACTTTCCTCTGCTGTTTTTGGACCAGATGCTAGATAGACTCGCAGGACGAGACTATTACTATTTTCTCGACGGATACTCGGGGTATAATCAGATTACAGTAGCACCAGAAGATCAACACAAAATGACATTCACCTACCCGTATGGTACATTCGCATTTAGACGCATGCCATTCGGTTTATGTAATGCACCAGCTACATTTCATAGATGTATAATGTCTATTCTTACTGACATGGTTGAGAAGTATTTGGAAGTTTTCATGGACGATTTCTCAGTATTTGGAGATACTTACGATGATTGCTTAGCCAATCTAGCTAAGGTACTGAGGCGATGAGAAGAAACAAATCTCGTACTCAACTGGGAAAAATGCCATTTTATGGTAAGAGAAGGAATTGTTATGGGGCATCAGATAACGAGACATGGGATCGAGGTGGACAAAGCAAAAGTAGACGTTATTGAGAAACTCCCACCTCCAACATCTGTAAAAGGTGTTAGGAGCTTTTTGGGCCATGCTGGTTTTTATCGAAGATTTATCAGGGACTTCTCCAAAGTGGCTAAACCCTTATGCAAGCTATTGGAGAAAGACTCGGTATTCAAGTTTGATGAGGAATGCTTAAAAGCCTTCGACGATCTGAAGAGTCGATTAGTCACGGCACCCATAATCGTCACACCAGACTGGGATTCGCCATTCGTGTTGATGTGTGACGTAAGTGACTTCGCCATTGGAGCTGTCTTGGGCCAGCAAAGGAACAAGTTTTTCATCCCATCTACTACGCAAGTAGAATTCTAACCGGAGCTCAACTGAACTATACGGTAACCGAAAAAGAGTTACTGTCTATTGTGTTTACTTTCGACAAGTTTCGATCTTATCTTGTATATACCAAAGTGATTGTCTACACGGACCACTCCGCAATTAAGTACTTATTAGCCAAGAAAGATGCTAAGAGGAGATTGATCCGGTGGGTGCTTCTACTTCAAGAGTTCGATCTAGAAATTTAAGATTGAAGTAGAAAATCAAGTAACAGATCACTTATCCAGATTGGAGCCGCAAGAAGGAAATTCTCCACTTGTACCGATCTAGGAGACATTTCTAGATGAACATATACTGAATGTAAATCATGTCCATAATATTCCTTGGTTTGCTGATTTTGCTAACTATTTAGCTTGTGGTTTGATGTCGATTGATAAAACTTATCAACAAAGAAAAAAGTTTCTTCACGATGTGAAGTACTATTTCTGGGAAGAGCCATATTTGTTTAAAAAGTGTGTAGATCAGATGATTAGGGGATGTGTGACAGAAGATGAAATACCGAAGATTTTATACCACTGTCATTCAGCTCCGAGTGGGGGGCACTTTGGAGGTACTCGTACAGCGGCCAAAGTATTGCAAGCCGGATTCTTTTTGCCAACACTATTCAAGGATGCATATGCTTATGTAAAGAGTTGTGATCGGTGCCAGAGGGTTGGAAACGTCACCAACAGAAATGAGATGCCTCGAACAAATATCATCGAGGTAGAATTGTTCGATGTTTGGGGTATTGACTTTCTTGGTCCTTTCCCTCCGTCTTTTGGTCACAAGTACATATTGGTAGCAGTAGATTATGTATCCAAGTGGGTCGAGGCTGAAGCTTATCCGACGAACGATGCCAAGGTTGTGATGAAGTTCTTGCAGAAACATGTGTTCACAAGGTTTGGAACCCCAAGAGCTATTATCAGCGATGAAGGGACCCACTTTGTGAACAAGTGGTTAAAATGGTTGCTAGATAAACATGGAGTGAAACATAAGGTTGCTACAGCTTACCATCCGCAGACAAATGGGCAAGCTGAGCTAGTAAATAAGGAGATCAAAGGCATACTTGAGAAGGTAGTTTGCCCGAACCGACGAGATTGGTCCAAGAGACTAGATGATGCTTTATGGGCTTACAGAACAGCATACAAGACACCCTTAGGAATGTCACCCTATAGGTTGGTCTTTGGGAAAGCATGTCATCTACCTCTGGAGTTAGAGCACAGAGCTTACTGGGCTCATCGACAACTCAATTAGGATCTCAATCTTGCTAAAGAGAAACGAATGCTCCAACTCAACGAGCTAGAGGAATTTCAAATGTTCTTATACGAAAATGCCAAATTACTCAGAGAAAGACTCAAGAAATGGCATGACAAGCATATCCCAATTCGAGAGTTTGAAGCATGTCAGCAAGTCTTGTTATTTAATTCCAGATTGAAGTTCTTTCCAGGTAAGTTAAAATCACGCTGGTCTAGTCCATTTACGATTCATCGTGTCTACCCATACGGAGTTGTTGAACTCCAAGGTAAGGGAGGTAATTTTCAAGTCAATGCTCAGCGTTTGAAACATTACTACGGAGAAAAACCTGAACGGGATAAAATCTCGTTCAATTTATCTGATCCTTAGATTTTCTTGCTTTCAATAAATTATTTTGGGTATATTTTCGGGTTTATTATGTTCAAATAAATTCTGTCTAGGAGATTGGAACTTAAGCGGGACCGCTTGGGACCCCTCCAATCTTTCCTGGGAATTGATTTTTGCATAATTTCCCAAGAAATTAGCCCCTAAATGACAAAATAAATTTTTGGTTGTTCAAATAAAAAGGTCAATTTTGACCCAAGTCTTAAATTGCAACTCAATTTCAAATTTTCATTAAGTCTGGGGACTTAATTGAATTATTTTCAAAATTTGGTTGCTATTTTTGTTAATAATAAAAACTTGGTGCCTCTTTTTGTAAATATTTTTAAAAGGCATCTAGAATAAATATTTTTATTAATAAACTTTAATATATAATTATATTCATTATATATTAATTTTTATCAATTTAACTTAGGATTAGAATTTATTTTATTTTTTTTATTTTGGCAATTTAATAGCAATTGATAATTTAATACATGTATATTTAATTATTAATTGTTGTTAATCTTGAGTAAAATTAGAATTGGACTCTTATTTTAATTTATTAATTGTTCTAAGAGTTCTACTCTAACTCATACTTTTCCCTCTATAAATTGCACCATTATTTCTCCCCATTCATTCATCACTCACAACCCCAAACACCAACACCCAAGTGCCGCAAGTCCCTAGCCGCAGCAACCATTCGGCCAGCAACCTGCCCCAGCACACGCCGCATGCTAGCTCCAGCAGTTGCCCAGGTCGTGGCCCGTACGTCTGCTGCCTCTAGCCGCGCGCTTGTTGCGCATCATCACCCCACACCCAACCAGCCTAGCCGCTATGTTGCGTTGCACCTTGCGCACCACCTGCTTGCATGCAGCCCCTACCACGCATCCATCCGTCCAACCCAAGCCATAAGCCCTCAAACCCTCCTTTTAAATTTCCATCTTTTGTTCATTAGTATATTTTATTTTAGGAGTTCTTAATTTTTACAAGAAAGGTGGTAAGAACAATTTTATTTCTCTTAAAGCTTAATTTTTATTCAATTATTCAATTTTTAAATTTATTGAAATATTAGTAATTTGTATTAATTAAATTTTTAAGAAACTATTTTTTTTTTATTTTTCTTTCCATCTTATGTTTAGGTTAATTATGACTCGCAAAAGAACTCGTGCCTCCGCTCAAATTGACAAAACACAAAGCAAATTTCACTGTGAAGAAGCCAAAGTAAGATACGAAAGTATCTTTAAAAATCAACAGATGCATCCAGAGAAAGGCTTCACATTGAAGGAAAGCAACTACAGAGATTTTATAGCACGTATTCGTCAAGTTGTTGAAGCCCTCAATTGGGAATTGTTTTGTGAAATGAGACCAAGTGTGGATGAGGAATTAGTTCGTGAGTTCTACGCGAACTTAACTTCAAGCGAATTGACTGAAGTTCCAGTCTACGGGATCAAGGTACCAATAAATTCTAATGCTATTAATGAGTTCTTTGAATTACCTAATTTCGACAACGATGAATATTCCTCTCTGTTGAGCAATATTAAGCCTGAAAATCTGCAAGAAATCCTCGAAGAACTCATAGTTCCAGGTTCTAAGTGGACTGTGTCAAAGCAAGGAATCCACACGTGTCGAAGAGAGTATTTGACACCGCTTGTGAAGGTATGGTTCTATTTCATCCGTTTCAACCTTATGCCTAGTCCGCATGGGACTACAATCTCATTAGAGCGAATGGTCCTATTATACTCGATTCTAACTGGAAAGACCATTGATGTGGGCAAAATCATCCTGAGAGAAATGCGAAATTGTGCCGTTAGACGTTTGGGCCTGCCTACTTCCCCTTTATGATCACAATTCTGTGCTTAAAAGCAAAACTCCTTGTGGATGTAAAGAAGACAGAGTATAGTCAAGGCACAATCACCGATTGGGACCTTTACCGAGTGGTTGGAGATTCTGTTCTTTAGCAACGAATTAAAGAAAGTGAGGATCCCAAAGAAGCAGAAGATGAACCCACTGAAATCCCACCAGAGCAATCAAATGAAGTCCCTAGTGAGGCAGATCCAATGGAACCAGAAGCTGAACCTGATATTGAACCCTCAATGTTTAGAGCTCCACCGCCTAGCCCAGGCCGTCATGATGAGTTGTTGAAGCAGATGGACTTAATGCAACACATGCAATGGCAGCAACAAGCCTACTGGCGATACTCAAAAATAAGAGATGACTCGATGAGGAGTGCCCTCAAGAAAATTTATAATGACCCATTTATTTTTGTGCCTGAGTTTCTAGATTTCATATTTGAACCATGGGTGTCATCATCGAAGAGGGAGCAAGGTGATTCATGCAAAGATAATACTAATGGAGCAAAAGATGAGTCAAATTTGGAAGGATCGGCAAACAAATAAAAAGGGGAGGACTTCAACTTTTGTTTATTTCTTTATTTTTTGAAGTATTTTAGGATTAGGTTAATTAGGAATTTTTATTTTTACACCATAAAACAAGAGTTAGGAATCATGAATAAAATCTGAATAAGTCACAAAGGCTAAAGTGTGGCAATAGATATATACATGTCTAGGATTGGATTTTAGAAAGAGCCTGGTACTTAAGCAGTCAATTTGACTCACCTTTTCTTTTCTAATTATCCTACCTGGTGTATAGTATCTATTCACTTTAAACAATGAGGACATTGTTCACTTTAAGTAGGGGGACCGAAAATTTGAATTCAGAATAAAATTTTCTTTTAGTTATGATTAGGATATATTTTCATTCAATAATTTGAAATTTTGTTAATTATGCTAAACTTCAGTATTAACAAAGTTCTATTATTTCAATAATTTTTTATGTTAGCTTAACAAAGATATGAATGTATTTTTTTAATAAAGCATGTAAATTCGTACCATAAAATTTTTAATTCCCTACTGAAAAATTAGGCATGCATGAAAGTTTAAGTCTTTAGAATTGACTTAGTAATTTCTTGAGGCGAAATCCTAGGAAGCATGGAATGTTGAAAATGATTTAGGCAACTGTTGTTTGGACCGTTTGAGCCTTTGAAGCCGACCCTAATAAAATTATCCTTGGAAACCCAATTTTGAAACTAAATGGCCTAATTTTATTTGGACCTATGCAATATTTAGCCATCAATTTTCTCTTCATTACTTGTAAAATTGTCCCAAACACTAGACTCAGTACTATTCAGAAAATCGTTTGAAAATAAGTTTGGGGGAGTTGAAAAGAAGTATCAATTGCTCGAAAATTGTAGTACATGAAGCAAGTACTCGAAACTATGCTAAAAAAAAACATGAACTCAAAATGAAATAAGTGGTCGAAAGAGCATAAGTTGGGTATCAAGGGTGAAAATTCCGAAGGTTCGAGTTAAGCTGAGTCTAGGGTTTTTAAGCCAAGAATTTGTCTATCTTTTACCTACCCCTAAGCCTAGCCACGTTACAACCTTATTAAAGACCTATTGATTCAAAATTCCAATGTTACCTACATTAGTGGAGAGAAATTGCTTTGTTCAACATATGAAGACATTAGTCAAGCTTAATGATTGCAGTTTACTTTTTGAATAAGGAATTAAAATCAAATTGGTAGTGAGTAACATGTCTTTATTAAAGAAACATTTAGTCTAATTTTGCTAGTATAATAGTTGTTGGATGTAGTTTGAACGATATATATACTTAAGTAGCATAATTATCAAATTCCTTATTTTTGAGCCTAAGTATACCAAATTCATAATTTTGAGAAAAAAATTGTTCTGACGGAGTTTTTTTAAAAGGTGTTTCCAAGAAAATTATTTTCAAATTTGTGCATTACTCGGGACGAGCAATGAATTAAGTTGGGGGTGTGGAAACACGAAAATTTATATACTTTTTCATGCCCTTTTGACCCAAATTCATGCAGTTTCGAGTAAATTCTTGTCAGGAAATAATTAAATATTATAAAATAATTAAATTGTGTTAAAAAATGAACATGATGAATTTTAATTAATTTTATAGTTACTTTCGATTGATTTTGACTATTTTCGACAGATTTGCACAAAAGGCGAAAACCGACTCGACAAACACTGCTCGAAGAATAATCCCGAGAAGCAATTTGAAGTATCAAGGTGAATTTATTTCCAGCCCAAGATGGTCCAGTTTTGAAGATTTAATCATAATATAATTAATTTTAATTTATTCCTAATTTAATTTGGGCTAAATAAATTATTATTAATTAATTATGGAAAAAGGGTCTAGTTAAACTGCACTGGTTGAACCGAACCGAGCAAAGATGTAACATCCTGAAATTGGGGCTATTTGTGATTGAATTATTTTGCTTGTGTTTAAATTTCTGTGATATTATTTGTAGAATTATAAGACTCAATTAGGGGTCTTGAGTAAGCTCGGTTAAGTAGGATAATTTTTAGTATGCTTTATTTAATGAAGTAGGATTAAGTGAGCTTGACACTTAAGTTAATTAAGTGTTCATTTAAAGCATAAGAGGAGTAAGTGGCAAGTTGGTTAAGGAGTTTGGAAGGTTGCTTGAGGTTAGTGGTTCGAGTAGCATGTTTAGCATTTTGAGGTTTTTATTTCATGATAGCATTAATGGTTGGTCAACCTATGTTTATGATAGGTGGACTAATAACTTTTGGTAAGTTGAATTTATTTTTAAGGAAAGCATGGAAAAAGGGATAAGATTCCTAAGGTTATGGAAGGATATCTTGAAGTTATGGTAAATTGAGGGGACAAAAGGCTTGGCTTGTGGAAAATGTTTTGGAAACTAATTCATGGCCAATTGACCATGAACTTGGACGGCAATGTGGCTAAGGGGGGGATTTGGCCGAATATGCTAGTAATTGGTAAGGTTTAGGAGTGTTTTGGTCATTCCTAGCTTTTGGTGCAAAAGGTTGCAATTTTTCTCTCAATCTATTTTCTTTTCTTTTGGCCGAATTTTACCTTTTGTTAAGCCTAAACTCTTTTGACCATTTGGTCATTTTTGCTCAACTTTCATTTTCTCCATTTCATTCTCTCAAAACCGAAATCTTCATCAACATCTTGTTCTCCTATTTGTTTTGCTTAAACACCAAAAATTTCCTATACTCTCTTCTTTGCCGAAACTCTATTTCCTTTCCCATTATTTTCTTTTTGTTCTTTAGCCGAATATACCTCTTTGTTGTGCCGGAAATTTTCTTCTCCTATCTTGAATCACTTTGGCCGAATATTAAAGGTAGCATAGTTTTCCTCGGGACTTTTCTGTCAATCGATTTTGGTAAGGTGGTAAGAGTTTATTTCAAAAGATTATTCTTTTAAGTTTTCGTTTAAGCCGAAGGCTAATAACCTTAATGATGATGGTTGATTGTAGGGAAGTGAGGCCGATTCACATTTAGGAGTGTGTTGACTAGTGTTCGAAGGCTTTTGGGTAAGGTTTCGGGTCCACAAGGAACCCTTCTCAATTATTTTGGTTTGGCCGAACAGGCCATGTCATTAATGTCCATTTTTGGCCGAATATAGGGGCAAGGAAAACTTGTGTGGACGATTTGTGTCGTTAGTATCAGGTGTGTACATACACACCTTATAACTTTTTAATATGCTAAGTGTTATATTATGCCCAATCGATTTGTGTAGACATGGATGTAATACCATCATGGTATTAACAAGGATTCGGGTAAGTCCTTATTTGCTATGAGATTACTATTTGATGCTTTTGGGAAGCATGACACATTTGGTATGTGCAATATTTGATTTATGGCAATGATAAATCTATGATTGTTATTAAATAAACCTATTGGCATGATTTCAGTAAATATACAGAATTGTTTGATATGGGTTGATGAGTGGAGGGGGCAGTGATATTCGTGTCGACGGACACCAGTGTTTTGGTAACACATTGTGACTACGGTCACCAGAGGTTTGGTACCTCCAGAGGTTTGGCACCTCATAGCGACTTGTCCCTGTGATTGATACCAACTTTGAGATATGGGATCGTTTGCCAGTGATTTGGTATCACACGATGGGTTGGCCCCATCATTCGATTTGTGTCTTCGGACACCAGAGATTTGGTATCTCCAGTGATTTGGCATCACATCTGTGACTATATGTCACCAGTGGTTTGGCACCACCAGTGGTTTGGTACCACACGGGGTAGAGAAAGGTGTTTGGATGGTTAGGTTGGGTGCATTTTAAACTTATGCATGTTAATTGGTTATGATTTGTGTATGTTATTGCACTAAATCGGGGAAGGGTTACACATTGAGTCTTGGTGACTCACCTTCTCCTTTAATTTTTCAGGTGACTCGTAGATCACGGGTGAGGAGCCGGATGGACTCGAGGTGGCCATGCAGTGGAGATTTCTAATAAATGAATTTTGGATTTTATCTATTTTTCTTTTGAGTTTATGTTGCTTAATTGTAATAAGGCCTCCTAGGATGATTTTATTATTGCTGCATGTTTGAATGTTTGGTTTAAACTACTTGATGATGTTAAAACGGTTGTACATGTTTTCTCAAATTAAACGCAAAATGTTTTAAAGTACCATCGGATACCTTTGAAATTTTTAAAACAACTCGACTCAACAAATATTTTAAGTTTGGTTTTTAACAAAGAAAATTTAAATTGAAAGGCATTTCGACTAATTTCAAAATCGGTTTTAAAATGGTTATCAAAATGTTTTCTCTGTAGCAAACCAAATTCGGTCATATTGTTTGGGCCGAGTTTGGGGTGTTATAAAAGAGTTGGGCAGCCCAAACCGTCCACATTGCTAGCCCAAATCAGCTTATCAGCTGATTAATCAAGCTTGCAAAGAAGCCCTTGAAGACTTTTCAAAGTTGCATTCAAACCCCTCCAAATATTGTGGCTTTGTAGATTTGCCCCATGCTATATTTAGCAAAGTTGAATCCAGCAACTTTGCCACATAGGTGGCCGGCGAAGGTGTGGCTCTTTGGATGCTATTTTTAGCGAACTTTAGCTGCCACATTCAGCTATAAATACCACCCTTGCTGATCATTCAATCCATCCCTCAAGCTTCCAACATTCTCTTCTCTCACTTTCTCTCAATTCCCATTTCCCATTTCCCTTTTTGTGTTCTTGTGCCGATTTATCCTTTTGGAAAAGAGGTGTTTTCCCAGCCATTTGGAGCAGCAAGTGGAGTGTTCATAAGCCACCTTGATCACCGAGGACAACGGAGAACGAAGAACGGAGCAATCAATCAAGCCACGGAGAAACACCGTATTTGCTTCTTGTTCCCTATCTCTTTTTAATTTCGTTGTTGTTTTGACAAACATGTTTATAAATATTTATGCTATTGGAATGTTTAATTTAATCAAATTAGCTTCAATTTAATTCATGTTGGGTTGATTGCATTCCGTCCTCTTGAATTATTAAAATTGTGTTTATACTGTTAAAAGGCCTCGGTAAAACGCTTGATTAAGTAAAATCATGTTTAAGTTATCTGGCATTATAATTGTTTAGATAGCTAATGAATTAATTATTTAAACGCATTGGAATTGTAATTAATGGACACAATACTTAATCTGTGCATGCTTAATTCTTCTAAGGTAGCTGAAGATTAAATTAGCATTGTATTTGGCAATACATATGCCTTGTATAACTTGCAAGGTTTTTGTGATTAAATTGTTTCAAGGTAAGGATACTTTGTTACTTCACATGATCTTTTATATGCTTATTAGGTTGAATTAATCGGTTGAATCACAAGGAATATGCGAAAGATTGTTTAATTTAATAAGTATGTATGTGCAATAACATGTAAATATGTTCATAAGTTAGCAAATTACCGAGTTGCCATGATTTATTCGTAACAAGTATAAGCATAAGTTTAATAATTCTAAGGTAAGAAATGTAATTAATCCAACACAATTATATCATCTTGGTTAAAATCAGTTTTTGAAATCGTGCATTAGAACTTTGTTTTATTTTACTTTGTTTTTCTTTAATTTTTAAATATTCTTAAATCCAAATATTTTCCCTTTACCAAAGTGTTTGAAATCATTTTCATAAATAATTCTTTTACAGTCCCTGTGGGTACGATAACTCGACATTTACTTGTTACGATTTTGTACACTTGCACATTTCCACCGTTCCAGCCATATGGAAACAGGGCTAAAAGTTTTCCAAAAATCAACAGAGACACAGCCTTAAATTAAACTACACGGGCGTGCGACACGGTCGTGTGAAACCTGGAACAATTTTTTTGTGAATTTTAAAACAAGTCAGAGAGTTACACGGGCAAGGCACGTGGTCGTGTGCAAGACACGGCCTAGCCACACGGGCGTGTGGTAGGTCACACGGGCTTGGGAGAAGTGAAGGATGATATACATGGCCGTGCGACTCGGCCGTGTGAACCACATGGCCTGGACGCACGGCACGGGCGTGTCCGAGGCCGTGTGAAGATTCAACTATTTTTTTCCTTCGACGAACATAGGTTGAAAACAAGCCACACGGACGTGTGACACGGTCGTGTGGCCCAACAGGGCCACTCACACAACCGTGTCACCCCATAAAAACCCTAACCCCTTTTCTCTTTTCTTATTTTGTCTTCTTGTTTTATCTTATTTCTATTTCTATTTTCATTTTCATTTTCATTTTCATTTTCATTTTTATTTTATTTTTCTTTTATGAATCTTATTATCTTTTAAAGACTTGTCTAATGTATTTTGAACTCTATTTTAATTTTTTATGATTATTCCTAATCGAGAATCCTTTAATCTTCTTCCACAGTTGTGTTTATTTTTTTAATAATTGCTCAGAATCATGCACTTCACTTAACTATGTCCACAACTCTGCTTTCACTATTCCACGGAATTCATCCAAAATTTATGGCAGTTTCACTTCTCTCCCTCTCTTATGATATTCGACTTATACTGTCATTATATATATTTATACATTGAGGACAATGTATATCTTAAGTGTGGGGAGGTTATTTATATGATTATTAGAAAATCCCTAAATTATATCTTGTTCTTAAGTAATTTTCTCATATTACTATTAGAATGAATTTTTATTGATTTATGATTTTTATTGATATGTTTTGGATTAAATCACAGGTAGTTGTGCATTGATTGTTTAAACTTTAAGACATTAGAGAATCAAGCATGATAAGTTTATTTTTAGAATAAAAAAATTGCTAGGTTGTTTCCCTAAATTTAAATATTACCTTGAAGTTTGAAATTTGCAAGATTGACATCAAAAACCATAATTTTTGTGAGATTTTTAGCCTTTAAGAGCATGCACTTTTCTTGCTCACTTTATTATTGGTTATGAGTGTATCAATATTGATTTGTTATTCTAGAACTTGCTTCGATTATGCATGTCGAGACCACACTTTTGATTTGATATACTGAGATGATAAAGGCACTTAGGTTTTAACCCACTTATCCCATTAAAAGTCTACCTTCATAATTAACCCTTAGTGAACCCCTTTGAGCCTAATAAACCGTTTCTTGATCTACCCTTAATATTAACCCATAACTTATTCTTTTTTATTCATTGAGAATTTTTCCTATTGTATTGACTCCCTTTTTGTCGAGATTTGATTTGGTCAATTGCCTAACTATGTTCTTTTGTTTCAATTGTTAAATTATCTCTTTTTATCCACAACTCAAAAAAAAAAAAAAAGAGCAGTGAAACAAAAAAGTAAGTAAAAGAAAACAAAATGTGAAAAAATATATATTTATTTTAATTATTACTAGTTCTATGTTATTTGAGCTTAAACGGTTAATTTCACATTTTGAGAAGAAGCTCGTGTTATTATTGATAAGTTTCCAATTTATGTAATTATTCAGTATTAGTTTATTTTTCTAGTTAGGTAAATTGTCAATTCGATCTCGATTTTAACCTTCTTTTTCAGCCTTTATCCACACCTTTAACCCAAGCCCCATTACAACCCTTTAAAGACCTTTTGATTTGTGTATCATCTCATTTCATAGTGGTAGAGATTTGATTTCCATGCAAGCCTATGGTAATAACTTTTTATTTTTGACTTTTGAATGCTTAATTTTTGAACCTTAAGCACTTTGAGTGATTTGAGTGAATCTTTAGTGAGGATGTCGAATCTTGTCAGTTTCGAACTAAAGGTAATTATTTAGATACGGGGAAATATACCTATGTTTTCATGCTTTAAAAATGTGTGACTTGGATTGTTTGAATCTTTAATGCTCTTTTACTTAAATTATCAATGTGTGATTATTTATGAATTATGATAAAATATTATTGATGAGAATTATGAATTGAGAAAGCTTAATTTTAATTGTGAGTTGAGGATTTTACTTGAGGACAAGCAAATGCTTAAGTGTGGGGATATTTGATAAACCATAAATGTAACATATATTAATCCCGTACTTGGCATATTTTTGGATGATCTATGATGAAAATTAGTGAATTTGATGCTCTCAATCCCTTAAATTCATGTTTTTATAATTAGGAGAGCATTTGCGAGCAAAAGGAGCGAAAAAGGGGCCAAAAGCAGAGTTTTCAGGATCCACACGGGTTGGGCACACGCCCATGTGAGCCACACAGGTTGGCCACACGCCCATGTGCCAGCCCGTGTCAATTTCGCACCTTACTTCCCTGTTACGCAGAAAAACCCAATTTTTAGGGTTTCTGAGCCTTCTAAAGTCTATAAATACATACTAAAAGAGGAAAAAAAGGGAGCACACAGAGTAGATTGAAGAAATTACTCGAAGGAAGCCGTCAGAATCATCTCGGAAGTGGATTCACTCCAAGATTGAAGATCTCCATCAAGTTCTTTAGAAGTTTTTGTGTTCTTTATGTCTTGCTGTTTTCTTAATTCTAAGATGTCTTTCTCATACGTTATGAACTAAACTCCCTAAATACCTAGGGAGGATGAAACCTAGATGAATCTTATTATTTAATTATCTAAATTACATGATAAATACTTGTTCTTGTTTTTAATTATGTTTCTTAACCCTTGCTTTAATATATTAATTCAAGTTTAATGTGCTTATTCAGATGAGCAAAAGTCCCTGTTTAAGAGAATATCTAGATAATTAAGCAGAGTTGATGGCAACCCTAGAAATAGAATGACATAAATCTGCCGGATTAGAGTCAAATCTAATAAGGGAATCCATAGATCAAGTTAATGCGACGATGGGGTTTTAATTAGAAATAGATTTCAGTTAATCAACCTAGAGTCAGTTGTTTTTGGTCTCGAAAGAGATATTAACATAATTTAGGGATTTTTACGGATCAATGCAAGTGAATAAATTGTTTAATTCAGAAGTGAATAAATCATTTAATTCAGAGTCAGAATAATAAGTAAAGTCTAGGTAGATTCTTCCTTGGGTACTGTCTCTATTCATTAGTTTTTTTCGATTACTCTCTTCATTCTATGTCGCGTCCATAGTTAATTAGTTAGTTAAATTTTAGATTAAAATAAATCCCCTTAATATTAGGTTAAATAATAAAAAGATAGTTATTACTAGTAATTTTAGTCCTTGAGGATACGATATTTCGGACTCATCAAAGCTATACTATTGTTCGATAGGTGCGTTTGCCTTTGTTGAAATATTAGTTCGTTTCGAGCCCATCACTAGGAAAAATACCTACCTTTGGTTGAATTTGCATATAATAATAGTTATCAATCGAACATTAAAATGGCACCGTACGAGGCTCTGTATGGTCGTAAATGTAGAACTCCATTATACTGGACAGAACTCAGTGAGAAAAAGATACACGGGATTGATTTAGTCTATGAGACTGAAGAAAAGGTGAAAGTAATTTGGGATAGTTTGAAAGCAGCCTCTGATCGTCAAAAGTCTAATGCTGATCTTAAACAAAAAGAGATAGAATTTCAGGATGGTGATAAAGTATTCTTGAAAGTATCACC
Source organism: Gossypium australe (assembly GCA_005393395.2). NCBI lineage: Eukaryota > Viridiplantae > Streptophyta > Magnoliopsida > Malvales > Malvaceae > Gossypium > Gossypium australe. The sequence continues at coordinate 102,894,334 of CM016623.1, forward strand.
TAGGAAGAAAGTTCTCCGATTTGGCCGTAAAGGAAAACTGAGTCCACAGTTCATCGGATCATATGAGATTATTGAAAGAATCAGACCTGTTGCTTATCGGTTGGCATTACCATCAGAGCTTGATAGAATTTATAATGTTTTTTTATGTGTCCATGTTACGACGGTATCGATCAAATCCTTCACATGTAATTTCTCTGACAGAAGCTGAGATTCAGCCTAACATGACTTACATTGAAGAACTGATTAAAATCCTGGCACGAAAGACAAAAGAATTGAGAAATAAAAAGGTAGCTTTAGTAAAAATTCTTTGGCAACGACATGGGATTGAAGAAGCTACCTGGGAATTGAAAGATACCATGAGAAAGCAATACCCGAACCTTTTTACTGGTAAGATTTTCAAGGACGAAAATTTTTAAGGGGGGAAAGTTGTAATAGCCCATTTTCAGTGAAATCGGAATAGTGGTTTCGGGACTACAAATCCGAGTCAGAAAAAATTTTATTTTAATATTATTGCATGGTCTGCATTATGATAGGAAAGATGTATGAAAATTTTGATAAGAAAATTTTATCGATTTCATGTTTAATTATGGAAATGACCAAATTACATAAAATGCAAAAGTTGAATTCTAATAGCTATAAGTATCAGATAGCTATGGAATTCAAAATTTGAGGTCCTTATATGGTAATTAGACCATTAAGAAAAGTTAGTAGATATTTTTGGTGAATCATCCATGGAAAATTAGAAAAAGAAAAGGACTAAATTGGAAAGATAAAATAATAAAAGATGTTATTTTAATTAAATAGAAAAATATCATCATTTTATATCTTCCCCAAATTAAAACATGGAAACCTTAGGAAACAGAAAAGTGTCCAAGCAAACTTAATTGACTCAATTGGGTAAGCATTCTTGTCTCGTTTTTAGTAATTTTTATATTTCTTAGATCGGAATAGTTTAATCTATCTATTTTGAGGATTAATTTGTAAAGATGTCAAAGTATAGAAATTTTTCCATGGATGTAAATGCTAAAATTTTGAAATTTATGGTAGAAAATGAAAGGTTGTTGACAGATAAACAACTTTTACAAAGAGATATTTGATGAAATTATCATTTAGGGACTAAATTGAAAAAAATGGTAAAACCCATAAAAAATTTTAATTTTTTAGAAAGACATGGGTTGAAAATGTTATATATACAAGTTGATTAGGCTTGAAATAAAGATTAAATTGTATGAATTTCAATTTCTGAACCTAGGGACGAAATTAGAATTAATTAAAAGTTTTGGGGCAAAATGTTAATTTTGTCTAGGAAATGAATTGAATTCAAATAAGTATCAAATGAATTAAATTGATGTTAAATTTATTTATTTAGATCCGGAAAGACCAAATAAAGAGTTAGATCAAGGAAAAGAAAAGGTGACGGATTAGTATATTATCATACACGAACAAGTGTTGAGGTAAGTTCGTGTAACTTAATTATGTATATTAATATGTTTGAATCAAATTTTGTATTTGTGTGAATTGCATGAATGTTTAATGTATGAAATTAATCACATGCACGGTATTGCTCGATAAATGATAAGTTTTGTGTGAATAACGAAATGCGATGGATACAGTATTTTCTCGTATTGATTATAGTCCTAAATTTGTTGCGGACATTATAGCTCGGACGAGCAATCCTGTTATAAGCCCTCTCGAGCGTCATGTTATATAGTTCCTGCAAGCACCTTGATCGATAATGATCTTGCATGTGTTACACACTATCGCAGCTCTTTGTGAGTATCCTGTTACATGATTTGATCTGTTGTGATCCAACATTTATTGTGGACACAAACACAACACTTTGTGAGCGTCCTGATATAGGCTCTTATGAGCCTCCTAACATGGCTCGCTTAAACTCCCTGTTACGCTATTCGGAGCTCCCAAATAATAACTCTTCAGAGTTACCTGTTAAGCTCAATAAGCTTCCTGATTAAAACTCTTATGAGTTTCCTGTTTATTCTGAATATGCTTCCTGTTACATGGCTCACATGAGCATCCTGATATATGGCTCAAGAGTGTGCTTTTTGATTATGTGCCCCTATGGGTACCCCTGAACATGAGTTGACAGATCATTAATTGTATACCTCGAGTATACTACTTGCGTATCCATCTACATTTCAATAATTCAACGGTTAAAACTTCTGTTAAAAGAAAACATGAGATTAAGATGATTGATTATGGAAATATGATATGAAAATCACATGTTTGTGAAAGATATTACATAATGAGCTCATCTTTGATTTTTGATGTTTACATGATATACTTGGATAAAAGTTTTTTTTTTAGGTCATATGTGTTTAGGCAAATGGCCATAATGAATTGGATGTATGTTCGTATACTTATTTTGAATGTAGATTATTGGTAAGTTAAATTCTTGTTATATGAACTTACTAAGCATTTGAAATGCTTACTCGATTTTCTTTTCTCTGTTTTATAGTGCTCGAAAGCTCGTAAAGGTTGGAATCAGTCGGAGCACCATCACACTATCCTCCAGCTCGTTTTGGTATAAATAGGAAACTTACTTTAGTATAATGGTGTAACATCCTAAAATAGGGGTTATTTGTGGTTGAATTATTTTGTTTGTGTTTGGATTGCTGTGATATTATTCATAGTGTAATAAGACTTAATTAGGGGTCTTGAGTAGGCTCGGATTAGTAGAAAATTTATTTGTGAAGCTTTAAAGATAGGGAGCCTCAGTAAGTAGGAGTTACAAGGTTAAAAGAGGGAACATTTGACATTAATAATGGCTTGGAAAAGTGGCAATGTAATATCCCGGGATAGGGGTTATTCTGTTGTTGCATTGTTTGCATGTGTCTGGTTTGCTATGTTGTTGTTCTTGATGTTTAGGGGCTTAGTTGTAAGCTAGGTGTAAGCTTGAGTGGTAGGAAAAATTTTAGTTTTTTAGGCTTAGGTGAGAGGAGCTGTAGAAGCTGGGGTTTACAAGTATTCTTTGGTAAATGTGAACACAAGAAATGAGCTGGTGGAGTGGCAGGATAGGCGCCACTTAGAGCTTGTGTGTGTGACGCCACTTGCAGGGGATGAGGTCCTGTGTTCAAGCTGCGGAAGTCCCACATTTTGCTTCTATTTTGACGGCATGGAGGAGGAGAAGTTGTTGGCAGTTCAAACTCTGCCATAGACCAAGTCAACCCACTTGAATGGTGGGTGCAGAGTGAATTTAGGAGGGAGACTTGTTCAAAGTGATTTGAATGGGTGGTTGTGAGTGTTTGGGGAGTGGTGGCCGAATGTTGGAGAGATCTTGGGGGGAGTGGCCGGATTGGTAGGTGTTAGGGGTTGAGAGTGCCGAAATGCACTTTGCTTTTTGTGCAATTTCGGTCATTTGGTGTCAACCAAAAGTCTTTCTTTTGTATAGCCTAAGCCGAATTTTTTTTCAAAGTAAGTCTCTCATTTTTACCTCTTGAAACCGAAAGCTTTAAGCAACTATACCCTTGCCAAAATTGCTTTGTTTTCTCTTGATTTTCATTGATAGCTGAATGCATTCTTGAGCCTCAAGCTTTTGGTTCCTTTTTTGTTTCTTTTGGCCGAACTCTTCCATTGCTTTCTCTTTTTGTTTTCATTTTTGTTGAGCCGAAACTAGCTTCTCTCTTCCTCTCATACTCTCTTTTCTTCTCTCAATACCCTCTTGCCAAAACTCTATTCCCATTTCACACCTTCTTTCTTTCTCTTTTTCACTCAAAGCCGAACATAAGTGTGTTAAACTCCTTGGCCGAATCCTCTTTTCTTTCTTGTTTAAAGTGTTGGTCGAATCTCTCCTCTCTCCTAATAGTTTCTTCATTGCCGAATATTAGAGGAGTGTTGACCTTGTTGGGTTCTTGTTTCAATCGGTTTAGAAGAAGGTAAGTGCTTGGCCGAATGGCCATTTCTCCCCTCTCTTGTGCTTTATCATTTCTGGGTTGGTTAAGTGCCGATTTTGGTTTGTTGAAAGGGGTTAACCTTTTGTTTTGGTAACCGATTTCTTTATAGAGCCTTTGGATTTTGGTGGCAACCAAGTGAAGCAGTCATCATTGGTAGATCGTTTGGTAAGTAGTGGTAAGAGGTTGGTTCTTTTAGCCCACTCTTCTAGTTTCGTTAAGTCAAAGTTTCAAAGGATTAATATTTCTTCTTAATAGGGAGTGCCGTTTGCTTAAAGAAGAACCATCGTTTGGTTCGGGATTTGGTAGGAAACCAAATCAAGTGTAAGGTAAGGGTTCAAACGTTAACCCCTTTGGTTTAATGGTTTTGGTCGAATGGTCTAGGTGCTAATCTATGTTTGGCCGATTATAGGAGCAAGGTATTTGAGGATCTTAGATCAGTTCGTTGGGTTTGAAAGCTTGCGTTTTAACAGGTGTGTAAACTAACACACTTTTTACTTAGTAATATGTTTAATAAACCTGATTGCCTATTAAGACCAAAAAAGTATGATGATTGATATGATACCCGATGGGGTACGTGCACGGATTTGCGTAAGTCCGTTTCATTATGAGTTCTGTTATTGATATGATGTATGTGTTACGAGATGCAACATTAAGCATGATTGCATGATTTGCATGATGTGCATACTTTACTTGAGACGGTATGATATCGGGTGATATGAGAGGAGGGGGAAAATGATATCCGTGTCTTTGGGACACCAGAGGTTTGGCACCTCAGCGTCTCGTCCCAGTGGCTTAGCACCACAGTGGGTTGGCCCCACGGTTGATATTACGGGATTGACGCCAGTGATTTGGTATCACACGATGGGTTGGCCCCATCATTCGATTCGTGACTGCGGTCACCAGTGATTTGGTACCACACTTGTGTCTTTGGGACACCAGAGGTTTGTCACCTCATAGCGACTTATCCCTGTGGTTTAACACCACCGTGGGTTGGCCCCACTTTGAGATACGGGATCGTCGCCAGTGATTTGGTATCACACGTGGGTTGGCCCCACAGATGGATTATTCGTGACTTTGGGTCACCAGTGGTTTGGCACCACATTGATGGATATCGTGACTTTGGGTCACCAGTGGTTTGGTACCACCAGTGGTTTGGTACCACACGGGGTAGACGAGGTGTTATGGATGGTTAGGATCGGGTGCATTAATTGTATTGCTTTGTTATGATGTGTGTTAGTATGTTGCATATATCGGGAGGGGGATTTATGCACTGAGTCTAGTGACTCACCTTCTCCCTTATTATTTCAGGTGACACTTAGATTTTGGACATGGAGCCGGGATGGACTCGAGGTGATCATGCCATGAATAAAAGTCGGTTTTGCACTGTTTTAAAATTTGGTACTTTATTTGACTTGCTTTCATTTGGTAGTTGGATTGTAAAAGGCCTTTTAAAGTTGTGTTTTTGTTATGTTTATGCTGAAATATGATTTCAAATATGCCTTAACAAATTATTGGGTTAAGATTTGCTAAAACATGGAAAGATAAGGTTTTCAATCTACAAAGCGAAATGTTTTAAACTTTACCATCGGGTATCACGCTGCAAATCAAAATGAACACAACTCAATTGTTTTCAAACTTGAAATCATTTTCTTGCTAAGTCAAAATGTTTTAAGCAACAAGAAGGAGTTACTCGGATTTCCAAATGAAATAAATTTGTTTTACTTACATGTGTAATTAAGTTTTCAAAAAAAATCCCGGGTTTTCAAACGCACCATCGGTTTTTAAACAATCATGCCCAAGGTTTTTAAAAGTACAAAATAAAGCTAAGAGTTTTTCATCAAACTTTTAACCGGAAACCTAAACCTCTCAAATACATTTTTCCCGTAACATACCAGATTCGGTCGTGGTGTATTGACCGGGTTTGAGGTGTTACAATTGTGGTATCAGAGCCAAGTTCAAAGGCTCGACTGTGGGCCCGAGGCCCAAAATGTTTTAAAAAGTTTATTTTAAGTGTTTTGTTTTGAAATATATGGTTTGAAAGGCATGGCACCGAGTCTCCGGCACCAGTCCGCCCAGATAAGTACCCCTTACTACTGCTTGTGATTTGTTGGATGTAATGTGACTGGATGACTAGCAATAGTGGATTACTTTAGAGAAACTGAAACTGATAGGACTTTGTGGGCTTACGAAAACAAAACTTCTTTAATAAGAAATATTCATAAGACTTTGCTTTTAAACAGTGGAATAATTACTGATGCATAAAACTTTTAAATCAGATAAGTCGAGATTTTAGTCATGAGCACTAAAGGTGGACGTGGTCGTGGACGTGGTCAAGGTAGGATGACAGTTTCTGAACCCGTAGGATCTGGTCAGGGGTCAGAGAATGAGATACCGGTACCACCACCAGCTGGAGGTGGTGAGTTTCAAGATCAAACTGGGGATGATGCAGTGTTGCAGGCGATGCTGCGAGTTCTGGAAAGGGTAGCTGGAGTAGGTGGAGGCGCAGAAGCTAGAAAATCTGTGCCTGAGCGACTTCGAGCAAACGGGGCTGAGGTATTTCGAGGTGTTTCTGGTATTGCTCCCAGCACGGCTGAGTATTGGCTGGAGGCGACAGAGCGGGTTATGGATGATTTCGATCTGACTGCTGAGGAGAAGCTGAAGGGCATAGTATCGCTTCTTCGGGATGAGTCATACCAGTGGTGGCTCACGGTTCGGGACAGTGCTGCAGCAGAGGATCTTACTTGGGATTATTTTAAGGTTGCTTACCAGAAGAAGTACATTGGAGCTAGCTACATCGACGCGCAGCGAAAAGCATTTCTGAGGCTTGTTCAGGGGAGTAAGTCTGTGTCAGAGTACGAGGCAGAGTTCTTGAGGCTGAGTCGGTATGCTAGGGGTATTGTGGCCACTGAACACGAAAGGTGTGTTCGTTTCAAGGATGGTCTGAGAGATGAATTGAGGTTGCTGATTGCTCCACAGTAGGAGCGTGAGTTTGCTGTCCTGGTAGAGAAGGCTAAGGTAGCCGAGGGAGTTAAGTAGTTTGTGAGGGAAGGCATGGATAGGAATAGGCATAAGAGGAGTTTTGGATCTTCTAGGTCGTCAGGTAATCCTCAGAAAAAGGGCTAGACAGAGTGGGTCGAATCAGTCTAGTAGATTTGTTGCTGCTAATCAGGGACCGCCACAGTGTAACCGTTGTGGGAAATCTCATTGGGGAGGTTGCTGGACCGGTGGAAAAGGGTGTTTTGAGTGTGGCTCATTGGATCACCGTGTGAGGGACTGTCCGCGTAAGTTGGCTAGGATTCAGTCAGAGGGTCAAGGCCGTACTCAGTTCAGGAATAATGGACCGCCACCGCAGAGGGGCCGTGGTAATGGCAGAGGAGGTAATGGTTCTGGTCGGGGCCGTGGAGCACCGGGCAGAGGTGCGGGTAGTTCTAAGGCAAGACAGCCTGGGTTAGTGTATGCAGCGAGGCGCCGAGAGGAGGGCGACGCACCAGACGTCATAACCGGTACGTTCTTGATCTTTGGTTCTCCATTTACTGCTTTGATAGATGTGGGTTCGACGCATTCATACGTTGCTAGTAGTATAGTAGAGACCATGGATTTAGACTCTGAAACTACTTCTAGGCAGATGACAGTAATTAGCCCTCTAGGTCACTCTGTAGTTGTAGATAAGCTGTATAGAGATGTACCTCTAGAACTCCAAGGGGTAGTGTTTGTGGCTGATCTGATGGAACTACCGTTTGGGGAGTTCGATCTGATTCTTGGAATGGACTGGTTGGCTAAGTACCAGGCGAGGTTGGATTGCGCGGCTAAGCGCATGGTTCTTAAGACGGCTGAGAGTGATGAGGGGGTCATGATAGGTAATAGAAGAGATTACTTATCCAATGTGGTATCTGCTCTGAAGGCTGAAAAGATGGTCAGAAAGGGCTATGAAGCGTATGTGGTTCATGTGTATGCCTTGGAGGCTAAAGAGTCTGCTGTAGAGAAGGTCCAGACAGTTAAGGAATTTATTGATGTGTTTCCAGAGGAGCTTCCGGGGTTGCCGCCGGATCGTGAGGTAGAGTTCGGGATAGATCTGTTACCCGGAACTGCGCCAGTGTCTATTGCTCCGTATAGGATGGCGCCAAAGGAGTTAGTGGAGCTTAAGGCTCAGATCCAGGAGTTGTTGGATCGAGGTTTTATCAGACCAAGTGTATCACCTTGGGGAGCGCCGGTACTCTTTGTTAAGAAGAAAGATGGTACGATGCGGATGTGTATAGACTACCGCCAGTTGAATAAGCTGACGATTAAAAACAAGTATCCGTTGCCACGGATAGATGACTTGTTTGATCAGCTGAAGGGTGCAGCGGTATTCTCGAAGATCGATTTAAGGTCTGGGTATCACCAGTTAAAGGTGAAGGAAGCGGATATCCACAAGACGGCGTTTCGTACTCGGTATGGGCATTACGAATTTCTGGTAATGCCGTTCGGGTTGACTAACGCGCCGGCAGCATTTATGGATATGATGAATAGGGTGTTTCAGCAGTATTTGGATCAGTTCGTTGTGGTTTTCATAGACGACATCCTGGTATACTCAAGGACAGAAGATGAGCATGATGCGCATTTGCGAGTGGTGCTACAGATTTTGAGGGAGAAGCAGCTTTATGCTAAGTTTAGTAAATGCGAGTTCTGGCTTAGAGAAGTGACTTTCTTGGGTCATGTAGTGTCAGCTGAGGGGATTAGAGTGGATCTTCGGAAGATTGAGGCAGTTTCGGATTGGAAGCCGCCTAAGTCGGTGGCTGAGATTCGGAGTTTTCTGGGTTTGGCAGGATACTACTGAAGGTTTGTAGAGGGTTTCTCGTTGATCGTAGCACCGATGACCAAGTTGTTAAGGAAAGGGATTCCATTTGTTTGGACGGAAAAACAGCAGGAGAGTTTTGATAAGCTAAAGAAGATTTTGACTGAAGCTCCAGTTTTGATTAAACCTGAAGCAGGAAAGAAATTCACAGTATATTGCGATGCATCACATACGGGATTGGGTTGTGTGCTGATGCAGGAAGGAAAAGTTGTGGCTTACGCATCTCGGCAGCTGAGGCCACATGAGGTTAATTATCCGACGCACGACTTGGAGTTAGCGGCTGTAGTCTTCGCTTTGAAGATTTGGAGGCACTACTTGTACGGTGAGAGATCGATAGTCTACACAGATCATAAGAGTCTGAAGTACCTTTTGACTCAGAAGGATTTGAATTTGAGGCAGCGCAGATGGATTGAATTGCTAAAGGACTACGACTGTTCGATTGAGTATCATCCGGGCAAGGCTAACGTGGTGGCAGACGCGTTGAGCCGTAAGGTTGTTTCGGACTTTAGAGCGATGTTTGCTCATTTGAGTTTGTATGACGACGGAAGTATTCTGGCAGAGTTGCAGGTTAAGCCTACTTGGGTTAAGCAGATCAAGGAAAAACAGTTAGAGGATGAGGTTTTGAGTGCACAGAGGTTGCAGGTGCAGGATGGTGGTTTGGAGGGTTACAGTTTGTCCAGTGATGGAGTGCTGTGTTTCCAAGGAAGAGCTTGTATGCAAAAGGACGTTGAGCTGAGGCAGATGATTCTTCAGGACGCACATAGCAGCCCATATGCTATGCATCCTGGAGGTAGTAAGATGTATGGGGATCTTAAAGAGCAGTTTTGGTGGCCGGGTCTGAAGAGAGAAGTGACAGAGTTTGTAGGGAAGTGTCTGACATGTCAGCAGGTCAAGGATGAACATCAGTTGCCGTCAGGGTTGCTTCAGCCAGTGAAGATTCCGCAGTGGAAGTGGGAGAGGATAACCATGGATTTTGTCAGTGGATTACCGCTTACGCCAAGCAAGAAAGATTCAGTTTGGGTAATTGTGGATCGACTGACTAAATCAGCTCACTTCATTCCGGTGAGGGTTGACTACTCACTTCAGATGTTGGCAAAGCTGTATGTGTCAGAGATAGTGAGGCTGCATGGTGTGCCAGTATCGATCATCTCGGATAGGGATCCCAGGTTTACGTCGAGGTTCTGGAAAGCGTTGCATCAGGCTCTGGGTACGCGTTTGGATTTCAGCACGGCTTTTCACCCGCAGTCTGACGGGCAGTCGGAAAGGGTTATTCAGATCTTAGAGGATATGCTGAGAGGTTGTGTTCTGGACTTCAGAGGTAGTTGGGAGGAGTTTCTGCCATTAGCTGAGTTCGCCTACAACAATAGTTACCAAGCAAGCATCAAGATGGCACCATATGAGGCGTTGTATGGTAGGAAGTGTCGCTCACCTACATGTTGGACGGAGTTAGGTGAACGTCAGTTGTTGGGACCTGAGTTGGTTGTTGAGACCGAAGACAAGGTTAAGTTGATTCAGGCTCGATTGAAGGAAGCTTCGGACCGACAGAAGTCTTATGCCGATCTTAAGCGAAGAGATATAGAGTTTGCTATGGGGGATCAAGTTTTTCTGAAGGTCTCGCCATGGAAGAAAGTGTTGAGGTTTGGAAGGAAAGGCAAGTTAAGTGCGAGGTTTATTGGGCTGTATAAGGTACTGAGACGAGTGGGACCAGTAGCTTACCAGCTTGAGTTGCCAGCAGAGCTAAGTCAGATTCACGACGTATTTCACGTTCTGATGCTTAGGCGTTATCGTTCAGATCCGTCGCATGTGGTAGCAGTGGAAGAGATCGAGGTAAATCCGGATTTGACCATGGAGGAAGAACCAGTGCAGATTCTAGATCGGGATGTGAAGGTTCTGCATAGGAAGTCTGTGCCTTTGGTAAAGGTGCTTTGGCGGAATCATGGCGAGGAAGAAGCTACGTGGGAACCAGAGAATGTGATGAGACAGTAATACCCTCAACTCTTCTGATCAGGTAATTTCGAGGTCGAAATTATTTTAAGGGGGGTAGAACTGTAATATCCCGGGATAGGGGCTATTCTGTTGTTGCATTGTTTGCATGTGTCTGGTTTGCTATGTTGTTGTTCTTGATGTTTAGGGGCCTAGTTCTAAGCTAGGTGTAAGCCTGAGTGGTAGGAAAAATTTTAGTTTTTTAGGCTTAGGTGAGAGGAGCTGTAGAAGCTGGGGTTTACAAGTATTCTTTGGTAAATGTGAACACAAGAAATGAGCTGGTGGAGTGGCAGGATAGGCGCCACTTAGAGCTTGTGTGTGACACCACTTGCAGGGGATGAGGTCCTGTGTTCAAGCTGCAGAAGTCCCATATTTTGCTTCTATTTTGACGGCATGGAGGAGGAGAAGTTGTTGGCAGTTCAAACTCTGCCATAGACCAAGTCAACCCACTTGAATGGTGGGTGGAGAGTGAATTTAGGAGGGAGACTTGTTCAAAGTGATTTGAATGGGTGGTTGTGAGTGTTTGGGGAGTGGTGGTCGAATGTTGGAGAGATCTTGGGGGGAGTGGCCGGTTTGGTAGGTGTTAGGGGGAGAGAGTACCGAAATGCACTTTGCTTTTTGTGCAATTTCGGTCATTTGGTGTCAAAACCAAAAGTCTTTCTTTTGTATAGCCTAAGCCGAATTTCTTTTCAAAATAAGTCTCTCATTTTTACTTCTTGAAACCGAAAGCTTTAAGCAACTATACCCTTGCTGAAATTGCTTTGTTTTCTCTTGATTTTCATTGATAGCCGAATGCATTCTTGAGCCTCAAGCTTTTGGTTCCTTTTTTGTTTCTTTTGGCCGAACTCTTCCATTGCTTTCTCTTTTTGTTTTCATTTGTGTTGAGCCGAAACTAGCTTCTCTCTTCCTCTCATACTCTTTTTTCTTCTCTCAATACCCTCTTGCCGAAACTCTATTCCCATTTCACACCTTCTTTCTTTCTCTTTTTCACTCAAAGCCGAACATAAGTGTGTTAAACTCCTTGGCGAATCCTCTTTTCTTTCTTGTTTAAAGTGTTGGCCGAATCTCTCCTCTCTCCTAATAGTTTCTTTATTGCCGAATATTAGAGGAGTGTTGACCTTGTTAGGTTCTTGTTTCAATCGGTTTAGAAGAAGGTAAGTGCTTGGCCGAATGGCCATTTCTCCCCTCTCTTGTGCTTTATTGTTTCTGGGTTGGTTAAGTGCCGATTTTGGTTTGTTGAAAGGGGTTAACCTTTTGTTTTGGTAACCGATTTCTTTATAGAGCCTTTGGATTTTGGTGGCAACCAAGTGAAGCAGTCATCGTTGGTTGATCGCTTGGTAAGTAGTGGTAAGAGGTTGGTTCTTTTAGTCCACTCTTCTAGTTTCGTTAAGTCAAAGTTTCAAAGGATTAATATTTCTTCTTAATAGGGTGTGTCGTTTGCTTAAAGAAGAACCATCGTTTGGTTTGGGATTTGGTAGGAAACCATATCAAGTGTAAGGTAAGGGTTCAAACGTTAACCCCTTTGGTTTAATGGTTTTGGCCGAATGGTCTAGGTGCTAATCTATGTTTGGCCGATTATATGAGCAAGGTATTTGAGGATCTTAGATCGGTTCGTTGGGTTTGAAAGCTTGCGTTTTAACAGGTGTGTAAACTAACACACTTTTTACTTAGTAATATGTTTAATAAACCTGATTGCCTATTAAGACCAAAACAGTATGATGATTGATATGATACCCGATAGGGTACGTGCACGGATTCGGGTAAGTCCGTTTCATTATGAGTTCTGTTATTGATATGATTATGTGTTACGAGATGCAACATTAAGCATGATAGCATGATTTGCATGATGTGCATACTTTACTTGAGACGGTATGATATCGGGTGATATGAGAGGAGGGGGAAAATGATATCCGTGTCTTTGGGACACCAGAGGTTTGGCACCTCAGCGTCTCGTCCCAGTGGCTTAGCACCACAGTGGGTTGGCCCCACGGTTGATATTACGGGATTGACGCCAGTGATTTGGTATCACACGATGGGTTAGCCCCATCATTCGATTCATGACTGCGGTCACCAGTGATTTGGTATCACACTTGTGTCTTTGGGACACCAGAGGATTGGCACCTCATAGCGACTTATCCCTGTGGTTTAACACCACCGTGGGTTGGCCCCACTTTGAGATACGGGATCGTCGCCAGTGATTTGGTATCACACGTGGGTTGGCCCCACAGATGGATTATTCGTGACTTTGGGTCACCAGTGGTTTGGCACCACATTGATGGATATCGTGACTTTGGGTCACCAGTGGTTTGGCACCACATTGATGGATATCGTGACTTTGGGTCACCAGTGGTTTGGCACCACCAGTGGTTTGGTACCACACGGGGTAGACGAGGTGTTATGGATGGTTAGGATCGGGTGTATTAATTGTATTGCTTTGTTATGATGTGTGTTAGTATGTTGCATATATCGGGAGGGGGATTTATGCACTGAATCTAGTGACTCACCTTCTCCCTTATTATTTCAGGTGACACTTAGATTGTGGACATGGAGCCGGGATTGACTCGAGGTGATGATGCCATGAATAAAAGTCAGTTTTGCACTGTTTTAAAATTTGGTACTTTATTTGACTTGCTTTCATTTGGTAGTTAGATTGTAAAAGGCCTTTTAAAGTTGTGTTTTTTTTATGTTTATGCTTAAATTTCAAATATGCCTTAACAAATTATTGGGTTAAGATTTGCTAAAACATGGAAAGATAAGGTTTTCAATCTACAAAGCGAAATGTTTTAAACTTTACCATCGGGTATCACGTTGCAAATCAAAATGAACACAACTCAATTGTTTTCAAACTTGAAATCATTTTCTTGCTAAGTCAAAATGTTTTAAGCAACATGAAGGAGTTACTCGGATTTCCAAATGAAATAAATTTGTTTTACTTACATGTGTAATTAAGTTTTCAAAAAAATCCCGGATTTTCAAACGCACCATCGGTTTTTAAACAATCATGCCCAAGGTTTTTAAAAGTACAAAATAAAGCTAAGAGTTTTTCATCAAACTTTTAACCGGAAACCTAAACCTCTCAAATACATTTTTCCCGTAACATACCAGATTCGGCCGTGGTGTATTGACCGGGTTTGGGGTGTTACAGGCAAAAGGGAGGCCACTTAGGAGCTGGAGTTGACGCCATCAAGGGAGCAAGGGGAACCTATGTTCGAGTCGTGGAATCTCCTTTTTATCTTTATATTGGACGGCAAGAGAGAGAAAGAGATGATCAATTTTAATTTGAGGATAATAAGGATATTATTAAGGATATTATTAAGGATTTAATTGGATTTTTATTTAGTTGGCAAGAGAAAATTTAGGAGTATGATTTATTCCCATTTATTTTGAATTATTTCAAATGAGTAGCTTACAGTGAACTGGGGAAGTTGCCAAAATTTTGAACTCCTTGATGATAGGAGTGGACGGCAAGCATAGGGGGGGAAGAGTGCTAAATTTCTTCATTTGATTCTTTTTCCTTTTTGCAATAGCCGAATTTCCCTCTTTCCAATAGTCCATCTTTTTCTTTCTTTCCTTTCACCATTTTCTGTCAAAACCAAATTCTCCATTCCATCTTTCCCTTTTCCTACTTTTGATTCTTGACCGAATTACTTACTCCCTTATCTCTCTCTTTCTCCATTGTTGCTAAACCAAAAACACCTTTCCCTTACACCTTTCTTTTCTCTTTTTCACACCTTTTGGGCTGAAACCCCTATCCCACTTTTCTAATCATTTTCTTTCTCCTTTAGCCGAACCTACCCCCTTGGTGTGCTGATTTTTCCTTCTTCTATTTGGTAGCACTTTAGCCGAATATTGGAGTGGCATAGATCTTGTGGGGACTTTTCTTTTAATCGATTTTTTGGAAGGGCCTTCGGGATTTGGAAGCGAGCAAGTGAATCCATCATCTTTGATCAATTGGTTTTGGTAAGATGGTAAGGACCTATTTTATTAATTTAGTATTCGTTTAAGCCGAAGGCTATTGATGTGAGTAATGACCATTGCCGATTGTAGGGAAGCAAAAACGCATAGTGTGGTGGCTAGCATTCAAAGGCAAGTATAGGTAAGGTCTCGGGTTTCAAATGATAACCCCTTGAGATTATTTTGGTTTGGCCGAATGGCCTTGGTACTAACTTTGGGTAATGGCCGAAAATAGGGCAAGGGAATCTTGTGTGGCCGATTGTCTCCTTAGGAATTTAGGCTATCGTTGGTGACAGGTGTGTACATACACGCTTTATAACTACTTAATGTGCTAAAGGTTATGTGTGTACTTAATTGGGTTGTGTAGAATTAGATTTAATACCATAATGGTATAAGCAAGGATTCAGGTAAGTCATTGACACTATGACTTTCTTTATGATGCTTTTGGAAAGCATGACATATTTGGTATATGTGGTTAGGCTAATGGTAAACTCTATGTATGTTGCTAAATGACCATGTTGACATGATTTCTGTTAAATGTGTATCTTTGATTCATGTGGGTTAAACGAGTGGAGGGGGAAGTGATATTCGTGTCGACGGACACCAGTGGTTTGGTACCACATTTGTGACTTCGGTCACCAGAGGTTTGGCACCTCCAGAGGTTTGGCACCTCATAGCGTCTCGTCCCCGTGGCTTAGCACCACAGTGGGTTGGCCCCACAGATGACATTATGGGATTGACGCCAGTGATTTGGTATCACACGATGGGTTGGCCCCATCACTTGATTTGTGACTTTAAGTCAACAGTGGTTTGGCACCACAATATTGATGGATATCGTGACTATACGTCACCAGTGGATTGGCACCACCAGTGGTTTGGTACCACACGGGGTAGAGAAAGGCGTTTGGATGGCTAGGTTGGGTGCATATGAAACTTGTGCATATTAAACTATTTATGATTTGTGTATGATGTTACATTAAACGGGGAAAAAGGGGTACACATTGGGTCTTGATGACTCACCTTTTTCCTTTAACATTTTCAGGTGACTCGTAGCTGCGGATAGGGAGCCGGATGAACTCGAGGTGGCCATGCAATGAAAATGTGGACTAGGTGGATTTTGAACTATTTTATTTTATTATGGGTTTATTTTATTTAAGTTGTAATAAGGCCTCCTAATATTGCACTTGGATTATTTTACATGTTTTGATAATTTGCTTAAACTACTTCATGATATTAAAATGGGTACACATGTTTTCTCAAATTAATACGCAAAATGTTTTATTGTGCCGTCGGGTACACGTGAATCTGTAACAACCTGACCTAATATATTTTTAAACAACACTAAGTGATGTTTTCTTCATACACCTTAACTGTTTTAAAACAAGACAATATCTTTTATCAAAAATTTAAATCGGCTTAAAGGGATTTTCAAAAATGTTTTCTCTGTAGCATACCAAATTCGGTCATAATGTTTGGGCCGGGTTTGGGGTGTTACAAAATTGGTATCAGAGCCCAGTTCAAAACTCGGCTGTGGGGGCCCAAGGCCCAAAATGTTTTAGTAGGCCTTTTTGAAATATTTTGGTTTTGAACAAGCATGGCACCGAGTCTCTGGCACTGATCCACCCAGGTAAGTACTTCTGACTTCTGTGTGAATTAATTATTGTAGAAGGGTAGGTAGGGAACGTAGTTAGTGTGATAGGTGTAACACCCCAAACCCGAGCCAACACAAAAATAAATAATATTCTAATTTTCCTAAAGCTCAAGGCCCAATCCTACTAGGCCCAATTTTGGGATGTTACAGATCTACCCTCCTTAAAAATAATTTCGTCCTCGAAATTACTTACTAACGATCAATCGTACAGTCTAACTCACCACACAACGCTCTTGCTGCGCACTCTGATCTTAATAAAACTAACATACTTTCTAGGTACAGTCCCCAAGAACTCATATCTAACATCGCGATTTAATCTGATTAAGAAATTTTTATGGATTAGTACATGTTTCACTTGATTATCCGCGAAGAAATTTTATGAAAAGAGTTTAATAGAGATTCTTTCGATCAAACAAGGTTTTAGGTCTTCTATCCTAGTTTACACAGAAAAGTATATCCATTCCCTATACCTTTCATAGCTATGCACTCTTCGAGCATTACTGTCCGTTTCTAACCCAGGGGTATTTTCGTCATTTTTCCTACAGGGTATTTTTGTAATAAACCGAAGAAATTTGAAAACTTTAATAAATCGAGATATTTTGAAATTTCTAGAATTGAGGAGTATTTTTCGAGAAATTCTCAATTTGAAGATATAGCAAAATTTTGGAAACCAGGCGTATTTTGGTAATTTTGTCAATCAGGAGTAATTTTGTAAATTTCAAAGTCAAGGTATTATTTTGGAATACAACATTTTTGAGTACTTTTGTAAAATAAAAATTTGATCAAAATTGGGGTTTAAAGACCAAGGGTATTTTCGTAATTTTGCCACTAGGGGCATTTTGGTAATTTTGGTAAATCGGGATTATTTGAAAATTTTTGAAGATAAATTTGTCCTTCTATCTAAAAGAGATAATTTAATGATTTTAAAACCGAAGTTTTCCTTAAAACACGGCTAATCCCTTTCGGGTTTTATTTAAGGTTTTACCTATGACTGAGTCCTCTTGGTTAGGGTGAACCGAAGCTACGCACCAGGTAGAAATCCCGCGAAGAGGAGGTGAGTCACGAGGACTGCTTAAGTACCAAGCTCTTCCGGATCCAATCCTAGACATGCGCACCAAGGTTACCATACCCTAACTCGGCGACTTGGTCCTAGGTTTGTTTAATTAGGCCATTAAAGTCTTATGTCTTTGTTTGGAGTAAACTAGTCCTAAAGTTTAAAATACTATCACTATCTACGTCCCATGCTTCCTACCCTTCTATAGTAAATAATTCATACAAAAAGTTAGAGGTACTTACCAGGGCGGATCGGTGCCGGAGACTCGGTGCCATGCTTATTCAAAACAAAAATATTTCAAAAAGGCCTACCAAAACATTTTTGGGCCTTGGGCCCCCACAGCCGAGCTTTGAACTTGGCTCTGATACCAATTTGTAACACCCCAAACCCGAGCCAACACAAAAATAAATAATATTCTAATTTTCCTAAAGCTCAAGGCCCAATCCTACTAGGCCCAATTTTGGGATGTTATAATAGGTGTTGAACTTTAGGATTAGTCCACCCCAACAAAACTCATAAGACTTTAATGGCTTAATTAAACCAACCTACGACCAAGTCGCCGAGTTAGGGTGTGGTAACCCTGGTGCGCATGTCTAAGATTGGATCCGGAAGAGCTTGGTATTTAAGCAGTCCTCGTGACTCACCTCCTCTTCGCAGGAATCCTACCTGGTGCGTAGCTTCGGTTCATCCTAACCAAGAGGACTCGGTCATAGGCTAAACACACTAACTAAAACCCGAAAGGGATTAACCCTGTTTTATAAAAGCTCTAAGTTTTAAAAATCATTACGATACTCCTTTTTAATAGCAACAAAATTTATTTTGGAAAAATTTCAAAATATTTTCAATTTTCAAAAATTTCCAAAATGCCCCTAGTGGCAAAATTACGAAAATACCCTTGGTTTCTAAAATTTCCGTAATACCTCAATTCTAATAAAATTTTCTTACTTTACAAAAGTATTCAACATTCTGTATTTCAAAATAATACCCTGACTTTGGAAATTTACAAAATTACCCCTGATTGACAAAATTACCAAAATACCCCTGTAGGAAAATGACGAAAATACCCCTGGGATAGAAATGGACAGAAATGCCCGAAGAGTGAATAGGTATGAGGGGTATTAGGGAATGGATGTGCTTTCCTGTGTGAATTAGGATAGAAGACTTAAAACTTGATTGCTCGAAAGAATCTCTATTAAACTCTTTTCATAAAATTTCTTCGCGAGTAACCAAGTGAAACAGTTACTAATCCATAAAAATTTCTTAATCAGATTAAAGCGCCGTAATTAGAAATGAGTTTTAGAGGACGTGGCCGTCGTGGACGCGGTAGGGACAGGATGGCCGTGTCGGAACCCGTAGGGTCGGGTCAGGGATCTGAGAACGAGATACCACCGCCACCACCACCCCCAACTTTTGGAGCCGAGGAGCAGGATCAGACGGGTGATAAGGCAGTGTCACAAGCGATGCTGCGGGTTCTGGAGAGGGTAGCTGGAATGGGTGGAGGTGGAGGAGCTCGGAAGTCGGTACCTGAACGACTTCGAGCTAACGGAGCTGAATTTTTTCGAGGTGTGTCCGGTGTAGCGCCCAATACGGTTGAGTATTGGCTGGAATCGACCGAGAGAATCATGGATGAGATAGACCTGACGAATGAGGAGAAACTGAAAGGAGCGGTGTCGCTTCTCAAGGATGAGTCATATCGATGGTGGCTCACGGTTCGGGATGGTGCTACGGCAGATGATCTTTCTTGGGAGTATTTCAAAACTGCTTATCAGAAGAAGTATGTGGGCACTAGCTACATTGATGCACAGAGGAAAGCTTTTCTGGGGTTGGTACAAGGAAATAAGTCTGTGTCAGAGTATGAAGCAGAATTCTTGAGGCTGAGCCGCTATGCTCAGGGTATTGTGTCAACGGAGAATGATCGTTGTGTCCGCTTTGAAGACGGACTTAGGGATGAGTTAAGGTTGCTGATTGCTCCACAACAGGAGCGTGAGTTTGCTGTCTTGGTGGAAAAGGCTAAGGTAGCCGAAGGGGTCAAGGAGTCCATGAGACAGAGCTATGATAGGAACAAGCAAAAAAGAGGATTTAGGTCGTCTGGGTCGGGTGGTAATGCACAGAAAAGGGCTAGGCAGAGTGGGCCGAATCAGGCAGGAAGGCCCATGGCTACTAATCAAAGACCGGCTCAGTGTAATCGCTATGGAAAATCACATTGGGGAGGTTGTTGGACCGGTGAAAGGGGTTGCTTTGAATGTGGGTCATTGGATCACCGTGTAAGGGATTGTCCTCGAAAGTTAGCTAAGAATCAGCCAGAGGGTCAGAACCGTACTCAGGCTAGAAATGCAGGACCACCACAGAGGGGTCGTGGTAATGGTAGATGAGGCAATGGTTCTAATCGAGGTCGCGGAACTCTGGGCAGAGGGGCAGGCAACACAGAAGCAAGGCAACCTGGTTTAGTCTACGCGGCAAGGCGTCGCGAGGAGGGTGACGCACCGGACGTCATAACCGGTACGTTCCTAATTTTTGATCTTCCATATGTTGCATTAATTGATGTGGGTTCGACGCATTCATACGTTGCTAGTAGTGTAGTAGAGACTATGAACTTGGATTTTGAGACTACTGCTAGGGAGATGACAGTACTTAGCCCTCTAGGACACTCTGTAGTTGTAAACAAGCTGTATAGGGATGTACCCCTAGAACTCCAAGGGGTCGTGTTTGTGGCTGATCTGATGGAACTGCCGTTTGGGGAGTTTGATTTGATCCTTGGAATGGACTGGTTGGTTAAGTATGAGGTAAAGTTGGATTGTGCGGTTAAGCGTATGGTTCTTAAGATGGCTGAAGGTGATGAAGTGGTCATGATAGGTAATAGAAGGGATTATCTATCCAATGTAGTGTCTGCTTTGAAGGCTGAGAACATGGTCAAGAAAGGTTGTGAAGCGTTTTTGGTTCAAATCTGTGCCTTGAAGGCTAAGGAGTCAACAGTTGAGAAGGTTCGGACCGTAGAGGAATTCGCTGATGTGTTTCCAGAAGAACTTCCGGGTCTGCCTCCAGATCGGGAAGTTGAATTCGATATAGACTTGCTGCCCGGGACAGCGCCAGTGTCTATAACACCCTACCGTATGGCACCAAAAGAATTGTAGAGCTGAAGGCTCAAATTCAGGAGCTCTTGGACCGAGGATTTATTCGACCAAGTATATCTCCGTGGGGAGCACCGGTGTTGTTTGTCAAGAAGAAGGACGGTTCAATGCGGATGTGTATCGACTACCGCCAGTTAAATAAGTTAACGATCAAAAATAGGTATCCGTTGCCTCGGATTGATGACTTGTTTGACCAACTGAAGGGTGCATCGGTATTCTTGAAGATAGATCTTAGGTCGGGATATCATCAACTTAAGGTGAAGGAGGTGGATGTGCACAAGACGACATTCCGTACAAGGTATGGGCATTACGAGTTTTTGGTGATGCCATTTGGGTTGACCAACGCACCCCCAGCGTTCATGGACTTAATGAATAGGGTGTTTCAGCAGTACCTGGATCAATTTGTCGTGGTGTTTATAGATGACATATTGGTTTACTCAAAGACGGAGGAGGAGCATGACATGCATTTGCGTATAGTTCTACAAGTATTAAGAGAGAAGCAGTTATATGCCAAATTCAGTAAGTGTGAATTTTGGCTTAGAGAGGTGGCTTTCTTAGGTCACGTAGTGTCGGCGGAAGGGATTAGAGTAGACCCTCGCAAGGTGGAAGCGGTGTTGGATTGGAAACCGCCTAGGTCAGTGGCAGAAATTCGAAGCTTTTTGGGTCTGGCAGGATACTATCAAAGATTTGTGGAAGGATTCTCTTTAATCGCAGCGCCGTTGACTAAGTTATTAAGGAAGGGAGTTCCGTTTGTATGGTCAGAGAAACAGCAAGAAAGTTTTGACAAGCTAAGGAAGATTCTGATGGAAGCTCCAGTTCTGGTACAGCTTGAGGCGGGGAAATTGTTTACGGTCTATTGTGATGCATCCCATACTGGGTTGGGATGTGTGTTGATGCAAGAAGGGAAGGTAGTGGCCTTTGCGTCCCGTCAGCTAAGACCGCATGAGGTTAACTATCCTACTCACGACTTGGAGTTAGCGGCTGTAGTCTTTGCTTTGAAGATATGGAGGCATTACTTGTATGGGGAAAAGTCAATAGTTTACACGGATCACAAAAGTCTGAGGTATCTTTTGACTCAGAAGGACTTGAACTTGAGGCAGCACCGATGGATTGAACTGTTAAAGGACTATGACTGTTCAATTGAGTATCATCCGGGTAAGGCTAACGTGGTAGCTGACGCTTTGAGCAGAAAGGTTGTGACGGACTTAAGAGTGATGTTTGCTTACCTCAGTCTATACGATGATGGAAGTCTTTTGGCAGAACTGCAAGTTAAGCCGACTTGGATCGAGGAGATTAAGGAAAAGCAGTTGGTGGATGACAGTTTGAATGCGAGAAGGTTCCAAGTTCAAGAGGGTGGCTTGGAAGGGTACAGTTTGTCTGGTGAGGAAGTGCTATGTTTTCAAGGGCGAGCTTGTATGCCGAAAGATGTGGAGTTGAGGCAAAGAATTCTCCAAGATGCACATAGCAGTCCATACGCTATGCATCCGGGAGGTAGCAAAATGTATGGAGATTTGCGGAAACAGTTCTGGTGGCCTGGGTTGAAGCGTGAGGTAACTAAATTCGTGGGAAAGTGTCTGACGTGTCAGCAAGTTAAAGCTGAACATCAGTTGCCATCAGGGTTGCTCCAACTGGTGAAGATCCCTCAGTGGAAATGGGAGAGGATCACTATGGACTTTGTCAGTGGACTACCCCTCACGCCTAGTAAGAAGAACTCGGTTTGGGTAATTGTGGATCGACTAACTAAGTCAGCGCATTTCATACCTGTAAGGGTAGATTATTCGCTTCAGAAGCTAGCAAAGTTATATGTAGCCGAGATAGTAAGATTGCATGGTGTGCCAGTATCGATTATCTCGGATAGGGATCCGAGGTTTACATCAAGGTTTTGGAGAGCTTTGCATCAGGATTTGGGAACGAGATTGGATTTCAGCACAGCTTTTCACCCGCAAACTGACGGACAATCGGAAAGAGTGATACAGATTTTAGAGGATATGCTAAGAGGATGCGTTTTGGATTTCAATGGTAGTTGGGAAGAGTATCTACCGTTGGCAGAGTTTGCTTATAACAATAGTTATCAAGCGAGCATTCAGATGGCACCATTCGAGGCACTGTATGGACGGAAGTGTCGTACTCCTACGTGTTGGACGGAACTAAAGGAGCGACATGTCTTGGGTCCAGAATTGGTAGCGAAAACTGAAGATAAAGTTAAGTTAATCCAGACTCGTCTCAAGGAGGCATCAGATAGGCAAAAGTCTTATGCCGATCTCAAGCACAAGGAAATGGAATATGAGGTAGGAGATAAAGTCTTTCTGAAGGTGTCGCCTTGGAAGAAAGTGTTGTGATTTGGGAGAAAAGGGAAGCTAAGCTCTAGGTTCATTGGGCCATATACAGTGTTGAAGCGAGTGGGACCGGTAGCTTATCAGCTCGAGTTGCCGGCAGAGTTAAGGCAAATTCATGATGTTTTCCATGTGTCGATGCTTAGGCGGTATCGGTCCGATCCATCACACGTCTTGCCAGTGGCAGAGATTGAGGTTAACCCAGACTTATCTTTCGAGGAGGAGCCAGTTCAGATCTTAGATCGTGCTATGGCGAAACCATGATGCGGAGGAAGCGACGTGGGAACCCAAGGATGTGATGCGGCAGCAATACCCCCACCTCTTCTGATCAGGTAATTTCGAGGCCGAAATTATTTTTAAGGGGGTAGAACTGTAACATCCTAAAATAGGGGTTATTTGTGGTTGAATTATTTTGTTTGTGTTTGGATTGCTGTGATATTATTCATAGTGTAATAAGACTTACTTAGGGGTCTTGAGTAGGCTCGGATTAGTAGAAAATTTATTTGTGAAGCTTTAAAGATAGGGAGCCTTAGTAAGTAGGAGTTACAAGGTTAAAAGAGGGAACATTTGACATTAATAATGGCTTGGAAAAGTGGCAAAAGGGAGGCCACTCAGGAGCTGGAGTTGACGCCATCAAGGGAGCAAGGGGAGCCTATGTTCGGGTCGCGGAATCTCCTTTTTATCTTCATTTTGGACGGTAAGAGAGAGAAAGAGATGATCAATTTTAATTTGAGGATAATAATGATATTATTAAGGATATTATTAAGGATTTAATTGGATTTTTATTTAGTCGGCAAGAGAAAATTTAGGAGTATGATTTATTCCCATTTATTTTGAATTATTTCAAATGAGTGGCTTAGAGTGAATTGGGGAAGTTGCCAAAATTTTGAACTCCTTGATGATAGGAGTGGACGGCAAGCATAGGGGGGGAAGAGTGCTAAATTTCTTCATTTGATTCTTTTTCCTTTTTGCAATAGCCGAATTTCCCTCTTTCCAATAGTCCATCTTTTTCTTTCTTTCCTTTCACCATTTTCTGTCAAAACCAAATTCTCCATTCCATCTTTCCCTTTTCCTACTTTTGATTCTTGACCGAATTACTTACTCCCTTATCTCTCTCTTTCTCCATTGTTGCTAAACCGAAAACACCTTTCCCTTACACCTTTCTTTTCTCTTTTCACACCTTTTGGGCCGAAACCCCTATCCCACTTTTCTAATCATTTTCTTTCTCCTTTAGCCGAACCTACCCCCTTGGTGTGCTAATTTTTCCTTCTACTATTTGGTAGCACTTTAGCCGAATATTGGAGTGGCATAGATCTTGTGGGGACTTTTCTTTTAATCGATTTTTGGAAGGGCCTTCGGGATTTGGAAGCGAGCAAGTGAATCCATCATCTTTGATCAATCGGTTTTGGTAAGGTGGTAAGGACCTATTTTATTGATTTAGTATTCGTTTAAGCCGAAGGCTATTGATGTGAGTAATGACCATTGCCGATTGTAGGGAAGTAAAAACGCATAGTGTGGTGGCTAGCATTCAAAGGCACGTATAGGTAAGGTCTCGGGTTTCAAATGATAACCCCTTGAGATTATTTTGGTTTGGCCGAATGGCCTTGGTACTAACTTTGGGTAATGGCCGAATATAGGGCAAGGGAATCTTGTGTGGCCGATTGTCTCCTTAGGAATTTAGGCTATCGTTGGTGACAGGTGTGTACATACACGCTTTATAACTACTTAATGTGCTAAAGGTTATGTGTGTACTTAATTGGGTTGTGTAGAATCGGATTTAATACCATAATGGTATAAGCAAGGATTCAGGTAAGTCATTGACACTATGACTTTCTTTATGATGCTTTTGGAAAGCATGACATATTTGGTATATGTGGTTATGGCTAATGGTAAACTCTATGTATGTTGCTAAATAACCATGTTGACATGATTTCTGTTAAATGTGTATCTTTGATTCATGTGGGTTAAACGAGTGGAGGGGGAAGTGATATTCGTGTCGACGGACACCAGTGGTTTGGTACCACATTTGTGACTTCGGTCACCAAAGGTTTGGCACCTCCAGAGGTTTGGCACCTCATAGCGTCTCGTCCCCGTGGCTTAGCACCACAGTGGGTTGGCCCCACGGATGACATTATGGGATTGACGCCAGTGATTTGGTATCACACGATGGGTTGGCCCCATCACTTGATTTGTGACTTTAAGTCACCAGTGGTTTGGCACCACAATATTGATGGATATCGTGACTATACGTCACCAGTGGTTTGGCACCACAGTGGTTTGGTACAACACGGGGTAGAGAAAGGCGTTTGGATGGCTAGGTTGGGTGCATATAAAACTTGTGCATATTAAACTATTTATGATTTTAAAATGGGTACACATGTTTTCTCAAATTAATACACAAAATGTTTTATTGTGCCGTCGGGTACACGTGAATCTGTAACAACCTGACCTAATATATTTTTAAACAACACTAAATGATGTTTTCTTCATACACCTTAACTGTTTTAAAACAAGACAATATCTTTTATCAAAAATTTAAATCTACTTAAAGGGATTTTCAAAAATGTTTTCTCTGTAGCATACCAAATTCGGTCATAATGTTTGGGCCGGGTTTGGGGTGTTACAAATGGCATGTATAGGCTAATGGTATAGTTTAGTGGCAAGACCGGATTGTCGAACCCAAAGGAACTAAAAGTACTAATACTTACTTTCTTTTTATTATTTAGCCTAAACTAAAAGTGAATTATTTATTAAATCTAAAATTAACAAACTATTATGCTAAATATGCAAAGACAAAGAGAATGAATTTGGGAAAATACTTGTGGAAAAAAAAAACCAATTGATTAAGACAATACCCGAGGAAGAATCCATCTAGACTTCACTTGTTATTTAACTCTGAACCAGACGATTTATTCACTTGACTTGATCCATAGGATTCCCTAATGTATATTAATACCTCTCTCGAGGCTACTAACGTCTAACCCTAGGTTGATTAATTGAAACCTCTTTCTAATTAAAACCCCTAGAATTGCATTAACTTGATCTATGGACTCCCATATTAGGTTTGACCCTAATCTGACAGATTTTCGTCATCCTATCTCTAGGGTTACGATCAACTCCGCTTAATTATGCTAGATCTACTTTTAGACAGGGTCTATTCCTCCTCTGCCTAAGCACGTCAATACTTGAATCAATATCCGAGAATATCAAAACAAGAATTAAGAACACATAATTAAGAACTAATCAAGTATTTATCATATAGTTCAGAAAACAATAACAAGATCTATCTTAGGTTTCATCCCCCCAGGTATTTGAGGGGTTTAGTTCATAATTATAAAAGAATACATCTTAGAAGAAAATATAAAACAAAACATAAGAAAAACCCTAAAACCCCCTTAAGGAATTGAAGAGAAGATCTTCCGTCTTGAGTATAACTCTAACTTTTGAGATGAATCAACTGGCTTTCTTCGAGTAAAACCCACAATTCTGGCCTCTCTGGCTCGGCTCTTCGGCCTAGCTGGACGCCCCCTGAAGGTTGGCCTCTAGGGTGTTTATATAGGCTTTTGGAATGGCTTTCTTTGCCTCTAAGTACCCTAATCCGAAGCTGAAATTGAGATGCAAGATACGAAGAAAAGATAGATGAGCAAGTCATTTCAGTCTACATCCAAGAGGCCTAGAGAGTTCTCTACGAGATCTAATTTTTCAGTAGGGTATTCTAGCTGAAACACAGATAGAAGATTTATTGGTCCGAAAGCTCAAACCACTTCGATTGCTAGTGTTGGCAGTATTCAGCTTGATAGACCCGAGTGTCCTCAATGTGGTCGACGTCATCTAGGTCAATGTCGAGCAACTGAGACTGGTTGTTTCCAATGTGGTGCACCGGATCATTTCATTCGGGAGTGTCTTGAGATGGTTAAAAGAGAAGTAATTCAGAGTGTAAGATCAGGCAATGCCCCCGTTAGAGGCAGACCTTAGAGAAATCCAGGAATAGGGGTAGGTAGAGGTACATTTAGAGATTCAGCAATAAGATCAGATGTTAGAGCACCCGCAAGGACTTATGCTATCTGTGCTCGTGAAGAGGCATCTTCCCCCGATGTAATTACGGGGACATTTTCTCTTCATGATGTTAATATTATTGCTTTGATTGATCCGGGTTCAACCCATTCCTATGTTTGCATGAAATTGATGCCTAGTATGAACATGCCCATAGAGTTTATGGGAATTGTGATTAAAGTATCAAATCCATTAGGTCAGCATGTGTTAGTAAACAAAGTATGTAAAAATTGCCCTTTGATGATTAGAGGTTATTGTTTTCCAGCCGATCTCATGCTAGTGCCATTTGATGAGTTTGATGTGATTCTTGGTATGGATTGGTTAACTGCACATGATGTGATAGTGAATTGTGGAAAGAAATTCATTGAGTTGGAATGTGAAAATGGTGAAATTCTTCGGGTTAATTCAGATGAGTCAGATAGTTCAATTACCATGATTTCTGTTATGTCTGCTCATAAATGCTTGAGGAAAGGATGTGAAGCTTATCTTGCTTTTGTGTTGAATACCTAAAGATTCAGAATTGAAAATTGAATCAGTGCCTGTGGTAAGTGAGTTTCTTGATGTGTTTCCGGAAGAACTACCAGGTTTGCCTCCTCTCAGAGAAGTTGAGTTTGGTATTGAATTGATTCCAGGTACCACACCTATTTCTATTGCTCCTTATAGAATGGCTTCGATGGAATTGAAAGAATTGAAAGCTCAGCTACAGGAATTAACTGATAAAGGCTTTACAAGACCTAGTTGTTCACCATGGGGTGTACCAGTGTTATTTGTGAAAAAGAAGGACAGTTCCATGAGATTGTGCATAGACTATCGGCAGCTTAACAAGGTAACCATCAAGAAAAAATATCCACTGCCTGGAATAGATGATTTGTTTGATCAATTGAAGGGAGCCACTGTGTTCTTTAAGATAGATTTGAGATCTGCACACTATCAGTTGCGAGTTAAAGAGTCAGATGTTCCGAAGACTGCTTTCCGAAGTAGGTATGGTCACTATGAGTTTCTTGTGATGCCATTTGGCTTAACTAATGCTCCCGCCATTTTCATAGATTTAATGAACCGAATTTTCAGAACTTACTTGGACAAGTTTGTAGTTGTGTTCATTGATGACATCTTGATTTATTCTTGTAACACCCCTAACCCGTATCTATCGCCGGATTAGAGTTACAGGCGTTACCAGACGGATCAGAAACTTTTACAGACAATTCATAATACAATACATCAATCATAATCAAAGTGTCCCTTTTATAGGTCAACGAGACCTTAATCATGCTTTAGAATAGAGTCGAGACTAAACCGAACACATACAAAAGTTCTTAGAAATTTTAAACTTTTTCAAAACTGCCGAGGTCACACGTCCATGTGACCAGGCCGTGTGCCTCCCACGGCTACTAGACACACCCATGTGTCCTGACCGTGCCAAAACAGAGCATGTATACTGACTTATTCACACGGACACCAAACACGCCTGTGTGTCATGGCCATGTGAAAATATGCTAGCTACTGACTTACTCAGATGGCCACCAGGCACGCCCGTGTGCCATGGCCGTGAAGACAAAATAGGCCATTTGCAAGGCCAAAATGACACCCACACAAGGGTCAACCCTACGAGCAAATTACTAATTCATTTCATGTACATTTGACATCCAAAAACATGTCAAACAATCAACAAATCTTCATATTAAAACCCATTTCCAATCATACCACTTTGCCCAACTAAAAACACATATTGTAACACCCCAAACCCGGTCAACACGCCACGACCGAATCTGGCATATTACAGAGGAAAATGTTTTGAAGAAAAACTAATTACCGATTAAATTTTTGAAGGCAGGTGCATGATTAGTTAGAAACCGATGGTTTACCTTGAAATTTCGTAAATAAATTTTTCATATTAATTGTTGATCAATAGGTTAGAAAACATTTATGTCATTTTAAGAAAACCCGAATGATTACTTAGGAAACCATTTCTATTTAAGTGTGAAAAGTTTAAATTTGGAAACCATTTAAGTTGTCGAAAACATTTGTTATCAAGAGATTTGTATTACCCGATGGTAAGATTTTGAAAACCTTTGTGTTTTATTGTTTGGAAAACCTTGCGCTCACATTATTAAATTAATCAAGTAATTCACTTAACCATGTTCGAAATCAAATCCAAAACATAATTTAAAAGGCCTTATTACAAATCCAAATAAAGCTGAAAACCGAATTAAAATAGAGTATAGTACCCAAACCAAAGTTCATGAAAAGCCAAATTTTTATTGCATGGCCACCACGAGATCATCCGGCTCCGCATCCGCAATCTATGAATCACCTGAAAGGATAAGGGAGAAGGTGAGTCACCAAGACTCAGTGCATAATCCTTCCCCCGATTAATACAATATACTTACACAATTCATAACCGAGTAATGTAAATAATGCACCCAACCTAGCCATCCATAACTCCTTTTCTACCCCATGTGGTACCAAACCACTGGTGGTGCCAAACCACTGGTGACCCAAAGTCACGATATCCAATAATGTGGTGCCAAACCACTAGTGACCCAAAGTCACGAATAATCAAGTTGTGGGGCCAACCCACGTGTGATACCAAATCACTGGCGACGATCCCGTAATATCAAATGTGGGGCCAACCCACTGTGGTGCTAAGCCACTGGGACGAGTCGCTATGAGGTGCCAAACCTCTGGTGTCCCAAAGACACGGATATCAAACCCTTCCCCCTCCACTCATATTCCCAAAACAATGTATTACGAGTATAAATCATGCCATCATACTTTGATATGAACATATAACATATATATCGTAGATCATGATATCAATCAACATATAACAACATCATATCGAAACGGACTTACCCGAATCCTTGCTCATACCCATCAAGGTATCATATCAAGATCTCACAGTTTTCGGCTTTAATAACATGATTAGTATATTTATATATTTATATTACCAAGTTATGAAGTGTGTAAGGTACACACCTGTAACTAGCAAAATCACTAAATCCCGAAGACCCGATCTACCGCACTAGATCTCCTTGTCCTACATTCGGCCAACACTTAGATTAATAACACAAACCATTCGGCCAACAACAAACCTTAGTCTCAATAGCCTTCGGCTTTACATCCACTTAAAGATTAATGAACCAACAAAAATCCTTACCACTTGACTTACCACTTCGATTGCTAGAGAAATAAGGTTAAATCGATTGCTTCCAAGATCCCGAAGAGCCTAAAAGAAATAAGTTCCTATGGTTAAAACCATACTAACAAATGCCCAAAGTTTGGCTTTTGTCCTCATGAAAAATGATAGAGAGAAAAGAAAAGGAAATTCGGCCAAGACACTTACCTATCTTCAAAACCAATTATAGATGAACCCAAAGAAAATCTACCCTTGTTGATATTCGGGCAAGACAAATCAAAAAGGAAAAATGAAAGTTTCGGCAATAGTGGAGAAAAAGAAAGGAAAATAAAAGTGAAAATAGGAGAAGGAGGATTCGGAAATAGAAGAAAGAAGAAAATGGAAGAAGAAAATAGAATGGGGGATGGATGTTTTCGGCTTTGAACAAAAGTGGAAGAAGGAAAAGAGAATAGGGAGAAGGAAGATTCGGCCAAGAGAAAGTAAAAAGAAATGTGGGTTTTGAACAAATATGAAAAGAAAGAAAAGAGAGAGATGGGAGAAAGAGGTTCGACCAAACACCTTGTTTGCCGAAAAAGAGAAGAGCACAAAGTGCTAAGTGTGGTTTCGGTTTTAAAAGAGAAATGAAAGAAAGAAATTAGAATTTGGTTCAAGGATGAAAACCAAAACAAAAACAAAATTGTAAATAATGTCCAAGACACATTCGGCTAAAGAGGATGATTTTGGAGAGGAAAAGAAACATGCAAAAGATGCACAAAATGCTAAGAATTGACCAACTAATCCCCCCAAATTCCTATCAACATTCGGCCAACCCCCCTAGCCACCCATGTCGTCCACATTCATGGACTAATGGCCATAGAAGAGTTTCCAAAACAACTTTCCAACATTCAAGCCTTTTGTCCCCCCTATCCTTCCTTAATCCATAAGATTCTTATCCCAAAATACAAGCTTTCCTAAACTATTATTCAACTTGCCATAAAATTTAAAGTCCAACTTACCATATGTATAGTTTGACCGACACTTAATGTAAAGGTGCATAAAAATAAAGTCTCCAAATGCAATCCATGCTACTCGAACCACTTCCCTCAAACAACCCTTCATGCGCCATAACCATCATGCCACTAACTCCTCATGTGCTAGAATTTAACACTTAAATTAACTTAAGTGTCAGGATCACTTAATCCACTTCACTAAATTTTCAATACTAAGAATTATTCTAGCTTCGTAAATAAATCCAAACCTTCACAAGACTATGCTAAGCACACAAACAATCCTACCCGAGCTAACACAAGTAACAAGATGATATTCAAATTTTTAGGATGTTACAATTCTACCTCCCTTAAAATAATTTCGTCCTCGAAATTACCTGATCAAAAGAGTTGAGGGTACTGCTGCCTCATCACATCCTCTGGTTCCCACGTAGCTTCTTCTACGCCATGATTCCGCCATAATACCTTCACTAATGGGACTGACTTCCTGCGCAACACTTTCACATCTCGATCTAGAATCTGCACTGGTTCTTCTTCTATCGTCAAATCTGGACTCACCTCTATTTCCTCTTCTTCTATCGTCAAAAACCCATGATTTGCAAATATACCCCGATTTACAAAGTCAACGAAATTTTTCCTTGAAAAGAAAAAAAATACCCCCTTAGTTTTGTAAAATTTTTGAAAATACCCTTGACTTGTAAAAATTTCCCAAAGTATCCCTGATTTGTAAAATTACCAAATTACCCCTGATTCGTAAAATGGCCAAAATACCCTGATTTGTAAAATGACCAAAATACCCCCCGGATTACAAAATTACCAAAATACCCTTATTTCATGATATCAACAAGGAACTCTATTTTGAAAGTTACGAAAATACCCCTGTAGGATAAAATTACGAAAATACCCCTGGGTAGTGGAATAACGAAAATACCCCTATGTGTTGAATGTGGGTTCATGGATGCTATATGTTTGTTGACGTGTGATGGTTGAATGTATGTGGTTTCTAGAATTAGGAGATAAACTTGAGACTGAAACTGTAGATAGGTTCGAATTCGAAAGAACTACTCTTAAAACTACTTCCCATAAGATTGTTCATGGTTAATCAGTGAAAGAAATTAATAATTCATAAAATTTCTAATTCAGATAATACGAGAATCAACGATGAGCGCTAGAAGAGGAAGAAGAGGCCGCGGCCGAGGCCGTGGAAGTGTTAGGACTGATGTGCTGACTCAGCTAGTTAAGGAGGTACTGAAAGAGGTTAAAGAAATCGGTGAAACACTTCGGGTTGGGTGCGTGGACTGTAAGAAAAAAAAAGAGATCGTAGTTTTCTAGGGTTGAAGTCTCGTTCTGTGAAGCATGTTAAGGTACGTCCAAACTTTCGGTTTTGCGAATATTGCAGAAGGCGTCATCCAGGTGAATGCTGGAGGAAGTCAGGAAAGTGTTTAAGATGCAGGTCTAAGGAGCATAAGGCTCGGAATTGTTCAATCACCATTAAGTCGGGTATGTTTTGTGTGGATGCTATATTTTTGGGTATAGAAACTATATGCGTGCAATGTTTATATATTATTAAATTAGAGTGCGTAGCGAAAGCATAGTGGTGAGACTTGGGTAGTACGATTAATAGTTAGTTGGAAATTTCGAGGACGAAATTTCTTTAAGGGGATAGAACTGTAACATCCTGAATTTTTGGGCCTATGCGTTTAATGGGTTAACATGTGTAATGTGTTAATTTAACTGTTAGGGGTCCAAATTGGGCTCAGGATGTGGTCAAGGCCTTGGTGAAATTTTTGTTTGGGCACTATAGAGTTTTAAAAGGTGGTATTTGTGTTTAAATTATCAAAATGGGCTTGTGGCCCAAGTGGTCAGTGGCGCCACTTAGGGAGCAAGGAGGTGACGCCACACAAGGGAGTAACGGGCCCAAATTTAAGTTTCATGGAGCCCAATTCTTTTAATTTAAGCTAGCTAATTTTAAGCATTAGGGTTAGGTGGAGTGGATGGCAACAAGGCTATTATTTAGGGGATTTTTAAAGTTTAAAATATGTGGATATTATGCTGATAAATGAGGGAGGAGTTGGAGCTAATTAAGTCTCTTTTAGATGAGTTAGTAGATTAAGTAAAGAAGAAAAGATAGGATTTATCTGCAAGGTTAGGTAAGTGCCGAAATTTCTATAAATAGGGGGGATAGCTAATCAATCCTGGCATTTGAACCCTACTCTTTCTTCTCTTCCTGTTTCGAAAATTTGAAGGCCATCTCACTTGTTTTCTTTTCTCATCTTTTCTCTTCCAAAAGCCGAAATCACCATTGTTTTCTCACCTTTTCTTTCTTTTTCTTTGAAATTTCCTTTTAGCCGAATCTTCTGATCTCTATTGTTATTCTTCTCCCATTCACTAAAAGCCGAAACTCCTCATTCAATTCTCCTAAAAGCCGAAAAACACATCAGCCTTCTCTTGTTCATACTTTTTTGGGATTTTCTTAAAAGTCAAAATTCCTATATCTCTTCTTTTGTGTTTTCCGAATTTTCCTGCAAGGGGGTAGCCGAAATCTTCTGAAGAGGTAAGTGTCGAATATGTTAATCTTTCAATTTATTTCGGCTTTTAGAAACATAGCCGAATGGCTACATGGTGGATTAATCTCCTGTTTTCTTTTGTTTGCGGCATTCCGAGATTTGAAGGGGATTCAATCGCTTAGATTTCTAAGCCAGAGTTCAGTAGCACTCGGATCGTATTGCTTTCGGGATTTTAAGGTAAGGGGATCTGTTAGTTTAAACGTATAATTCGGGTAAAACACTAACCCTTGGCCGAATATAGGAGAGGCCTTATCTTCGCATTATTCCAGTTTTTTGAGCAAAGTTGTAGATAGAAGGCAGTAGATTTGATTAGCGAGGGTATCGACATAGAGGGTAGTCCTACGCATTAATCAGGTGTGTATCTTCTCACACCATTTAGATTGTCTGCTAATATGTTGTAGTGGCTATTGCAATGATCTGACGATGAGCAGCTAACTGGAGCATGCCTGCCATTGATGGTGTGTAGCGGTGTGGGTTGATTGTAGAAATCCCCAATGGTGCGATTGGCAGGTAAGGGTGGTGTGTAGCGAATGGAAACCTAGTATTAGGTTGGGCTTTGCATATTTTCTGATATATTATGCTCTGTTATCTATTCTGTGGGGCTAAGGCCCAATCTGATGGTGCACGAGGGTTGCACACTGAGTCTCGTGACTCAACCTATTATTTTAACATTTTCAGGTAACACCTAGTGTATCGAACCGGGCTGGAGAGGAGCGCAAGGTAGCCATGCGAGAGAGTAATTTAATCCAACAGAAGACTTTACTTAGAAGATTTATTTTTAATATCTTTAATTAGTGGATTCTAAATTTCATTGTAATAAGGCCATGGGCCACTAGCTTTATACTTCTTTTTGGTTTTATTTCGGGCTTTTAATATTATTAGACATTTAAACTTACGTTTTAATTAGGCTAAGGCATGTATCAAATTTCATTTTTTTTTTCACTATGGCATTAATATAAAAGGTATATCTTTTACAAAGTACTCATTCATTTAGTTTTCCCGAATAAAAGGTTAAACTGAAGAAAAATATTTTCTGAAATTGCGACATTTTTTTAATCTCCTTAGTGACATGCCAGATCCGGTCAGGGTATTTGGGCCGGGTTTGGGGTGTTACATAAACCTCCTTGATTTTGTTAAAAGGAAAGTCTAGCTTAAGACTATAAACGAGCGCTTCTCGGGAGGCAACCCGAGCACTAACCCTATTTTACTTTTGCATTTATTTTCAGTTTCTCGTCTTTCCTCTTTCTTTTCCTGAACATCTAGTTTTAAACTAACAAAAAGTGCAGAACTTCAGACCATACGGTCTTACACACGGCCATGTCTGTGACCGTGTGAACCACTAGAATCCCTGTATTGACATAGCAGAGGCCGTGCGAATCAAATCCTAACTAATTTCAACGTCACGGATCCAACCACTACCCCACAGGCACCGACAAAGTGGCACGGCCGTGCCCCACAACCGTGTCAACATACTGACTTCTCAGACACGGGCGTAACTGGCTGAAACACGGGCATGGTGAAACAACACGCATGGACACATGGCCGTGCGAGGAGGCCGTGTGAATCGACACGCCTTTGGACCACGAGCATGGGAACGTACCAGATTTGAGTCTCTATTTAAACACCAACCCCTCCCCATTTTCCTACTTTCCACCTCTTTTGTTATTTCTTCTTCTCAGATTAACCTTTCCATATTATTCTTCAAAACTCTAGAGCTACACCGAAGCCATGCCGGAGAAGCAGAAGAAGGCAAGCATAATCTTCCCGAGGGAGACCCCAAACATAAGTTCATGCCGGCCGCTTCATTCCAATAATAAGCCAATGGTCTTTGAGACCATTTAGTTTCTATTTTTCTTTTCTCTTTTGCTTCAATTTCCTTATCTTTACTTCTCTTCTACTCTATTTAGTTTAATTTATTTTAGTTTTTTAGTGTCAGGTTCAAAGGCTGCTAGGGAATCACGGCACTTCCGCCACCGCCAGCACTCCGCAGCCCTAAAGGTCACACCCACCTCGCGAACCATCCCACAATAAGGACTTTTCGGTCCATTCTTCTTTAATTACATATTTATTTTTATTTTCCTTCTTAGTCTCCTTCACTTTAGCTTGCTTTTCTTTAATTACATATTTATTTTATTTTAATTATGTCTTAATAAACCCTGGCTCATCCTTCACGAACTTCCCAATTTCTTCATCTAGCACAGGATCGTCATCCAGACCAGCCCCTCCAAACATACACACCACGACCTCTACCATTCTCCAGGGACACCATCCAAAATTCAGGGAGTATTCTTTCCCCTTCTCTTTTGATTTATCCCGTAAATGTTATTATCTATCTTTGTACATTGAGGGCAATGTACATCTTAAGTGTGGGGGGTGAATATTTATTTGAAGAAAGTGCCTAACTTTTTGCATTATTCTCATATTCGGCCAAACTTTTTTCATTATTCTCAAATCCCTGAATTTAGTCTTGTTTTGAATCAATTTTCTCATATTACTAATTAGGGTGAAATTTCTAATGATTTATGGTTTTTATTGACATGTTTTTGAGTAAGTCATTAATAATTGTGCATTGATAATTAAATTTTAAGATACTAGAGAATCAAGCATGATAAGTGTAATTTTCAGAACTAAAATTCTCACTAGGTTGTTAACCTAAATTTAAATATTACCTTGAACTTTGAAATTTACAAGGTTGATATCAAAATACCCATAAATTTTTGTGAGATTTTGAGCCTTATAGAGCATATATCCCTTTTTCATGCTCACCTTTTGATTATGAGTGTGTCAACTATGAACTGTTATTCTAGAACTTGCCTCAATTATACATGTCGAGACCACACCATTGATTTGATATACAGAGATGATAAAGGCACCTAGGTTTTAACCCACGTACTCCACTAAAAAGCCTACCTTCACAATTAACCTCTAGCGAACCCCGTTGATCCTAACAACCCTTTTTGTTGACTCACCAGCTAATATTAACCCAAAACCCCTTTGTATTTTTTATCACCATTCCTTTTGACTACCCTTATATCGAGATTTGATTTGAGTAGTTACCTAATTATGTTATTTTAGTAGTTCAATTTATCATTTATTATTAGTTTGTTCTTAAAAAAA
This sequence comes from Gossypium australe, assembly GCA_005393395.2. NCBI lineage: Eukaryota > Viridiplantae > Streptophyta > Magnoliopsida > Malvales > Malvaceae > Gossypium > Gossypium australe. Next base: position 102,931,041 of record CM016623.1, read on the forward strand.
CATCGAAGCATATTCAGCATTAGTAGAGAGCTTATACAGTTAAAGTCAAATTATCAAAAGAAAAGGCTCGTATTAGTTGGTTTATTACTTTTCAATTGATATAATTATTATTTCAGTAATTTTTAGGTAGGTACTTATCAATTCAATCTCGACTCTAACCTTCTAATTTCAGCCTTTATCCACACCTTTAACCCTAGCCCTGTTACAACCCTGACAAAGACCTTTTGATCTGTTTATCATCTCATTTTAAAGTGGTGGAGATTTGATTTTCAGGCAAGCTTATGGGATTAACTTTTCAGGTTCGACTTATGAGTGATTATTTTTTTCCTGAACCTTAAACACTTAGGAGTGATTTGAGTGAATCTTTTGTGAGGATATCAATCCTTGTCGGTTTTGAACTAAAGGTAATTATTTAGATAAGGGGAGACACCTACATTTTCGCGATACAAATGTATGACTTATCTTGTTTAAATCTTTAGGACTCATTGAGTTGAATTATCCATGTATAAATTATCTATGAATTATGATGAGGCATTGTTGATAAGAATTATGAATTATGGAAAGTTCCTTTTAATTGTAAGTTGAGAATTTTGCTTGAGGACAAGCAAAAGCTTAAGTGTGGGGGGATTTGATAAACCGTAATAGTAACATATTTTAATCCTACATTTAGTATGTTTTTGGATGGTTTAAGCCTCGATTTATATAAAAAGGTGCTCTTAATCCTTCCTTTTCATGTCTTATACTCAGGAAAGCACCCGAGGATAAAAAGAACGAGAAATAGGCCCAAAATGGAGCAAATTGGGCCAAGGTGGAAATCGACACGGCTTGGACTTAAGCCCACACGGTCGTGCCTTGTTGATCATCTAGACCACGGCCTGACCCTCGATTTACACGGTCGTGCCTCATTAAAGAAATCCGAACACGGCCCAAAGACTAGTCACACGGGCGTGTGACATGGCCGTGTCCCTGTCGTGGCAATGAACAATTTCATTCGGATTTGGATACTTTGGGGCGAAGAAACAAATTCCAATAGCCTATATATACCCCCTAAGTTTATCCTTGAAAGGGGCGGTTAGCTAGGATAAGGAGCCAAGCCGAGAATGTCAGATTTGTGGGAATCACTTAAAGATAGCCAGTTGATCCATCCCAAGAAGCCGAAATTCTACTTAAGGCGGTGGATTTCTCCTTCAATTCCTTCAAGGAGTTTTAGGGATTTCTTATGTTTTGTTTTATATTTTCTATTGAGATGTTTTCTTTATTTGTTATGAACTAAATCGTTCAAATACCTGAAGGGGATGAAACCTAGATGAATCTTGTTATTATTTTCTGAATTATATGATAAATACTTAGTTTGTTCTTAATTATGCAAGCTTAATCCAAATTTGATGTGCTTAGGTGGAGAAGGAATAGACCCTGCCTAAGAGAAGATCTAGCATAATTCAGCGGAGTTGATAGTACGCCTAGAGATAGGTGACGAGATTTTGCCAGATTAGGGTGAAACCTAATATGGGAGTCCATAGATATATTTACTGCTATTCTAGAGGGTTATTAAGTGAGAAAGAGATTTCCGTTAATTAACCTAGGGTTAGACGTTATTTGCCTCGAGAAATGGTTTAATATACGTTAGGGAGTCTTACGGATCAAACTAAGTAAATAAATCGTATGGTTCAGGGTTAAATAACAAGTGAAGTCTAGGTGGATTCTTTCTGAGGGTATCGTCTTAATCAACTGAGTTTTTCCTAAAGTTATTTTCCCAATTCATCCTTTTTGTCTTTATGTCTTTGGCTTAGTAATTAGTTTAGTTTATATTAAAGCAACTTCACTTATTTTAGGCTAAATAATTAAAAGAAAGTTAGTATTAGTACTTTTAGTTCCTTTGAGTTCGATAATCCGGTCTTGCCTAAGCTATACTATTGTTCGATAGGTACACTTGCCTTCAATCGTTGTCAGAGTTAGTTTCCAGGTTTGATCATTCTCTTTATAAATTTTAAAACTCGACAGATATATGATCAACATGTATATATATAGCCATGTGATATGGCTTGAAAATGAATGTGATTATGGGTGAATATAGTTTATACTATGTGATGTAAAAGTTGGTATATTTGGATGTGCTCATGAATAGTCAAAAGAGATGGTTAATTTTTGTATGTTTTGACTGTTTTGGGTCATAATTTGATGCTTGTTTGATGCTTGTAGATATGACCCAATATGGGTGGCAATTTGGCCTTGCAAATGGCTTATAATTGGCCACACGGTTGAACACACGGGCGTGTGTCCCGACCCTATCCTTCACTGTTTCAATTTGAAGTAAGTCAGACTTGTACACGGGCCAAACACACGGGCATGTGACAGGTCGGGTGACTCAAGTGAGTATTACATGGGCCAGACACATGGACGTGTGACTGGCCGTGTGATTCAAGTTAGTTTTGCACACGGGCTGAGACATGGCCCAAGGCACAGCCGTGAGAGGCACAAGGCCTAGCCCCACTGGGGTGTGCCATGTTTTGAAAGAAAAATTTTCTAATTTCCGCAAAATTTCCGTAGGAGATCAGTTTAGTCCAAGACCTTCTCTAAAGCATGTTCAGGGTCTCGTAGACCTTCTAAAAGAACTATGTGTGTATGAATTATTATGAACTGAAGTTGCATGATTGATGTTGTGAAATGAGCGTAAAATGTTCCGATATGTCTAGTAATGTCTCTTAACCCTAGTCCGGCGACGGATACGGGTTAGGGCTATTACAGTGTGGTTTGGCTGTGTATCCCCTGCATCTTTAAAATTTAGAAATAGAATGCTTAGAATTAATCACACGGGCAGAGACACGAGCGTGTGTCTCAACCAAGTGACACACACGGCCTAGAACATGGGCATGTGTATTGGCCGTGTGAACCCTGCACCTAATTTTCGAGAATTAAATTGTCCACATCAGTTAGCACACGGGAGCATGGCTAATCGTGTGACCCAAGTCAATGAGTTTCACGGGAAAGGACACAGGCTGGGACACGGCTGTGTGCCTCAAATCAAACTCCCACACGGCCTGAGACACGGGCATGTTATTAGCCGTGTGAGCCACACGGCCTACCCACACGGGCGTGTGTCCCCTATACCTAAGAAATATTTTGAGATTTCACGAAAAAATTTCTGTGATCCTGGTTTAGTCCCAACTCGAATCTAATATATATTTTGGGTTTTGAGGATCCATATGAGGGACATTATGATTTTTTGTGATTGATAATCAAAAATCAATAGTAAATGACATGAATAAACTAAGAATAAATTGTAAACTCTAATAATGCTCCATAACCCTATTCTGGCGATGGATACGGGTTAGGGGTGTTACAGGGGCCAAATCCTTAGGGACTAGATTTGCACAAATTCTTGTTCCTCGAGATCCTGGGCAGAGTTGTGCCCAAGAAAAATTGTGTACCTGGAAAAAAAAGAATTAAAAATATGGACGAATTGAGATTATCTAAACTGAAATTGAAATTGTAAAAATAAACATAGTCGAGAAAAGAGATTCTAGGATTAAGAGATTCCAGCCTTCGGTTATCTCAATCCTCCTTGGGTTCAATCCTAGGCTTTTAGGTGATCCTTCTTGAGCAGAATAAGCTAGTTATATTGGAAGAGGATGCATACAATCACCAGCTCCACTTAGATTGTAGACTTACGATATAGAGGAACCTGACTCTAGCCAACTGTCACTTTTGTGGGATCGTCTTACACTAGATCATCACTTCTCAATGGTGAATGCCACACCATTTTGTCTCTTTAGCTTGACAATCACTGACGCAGTAAGCTAACGAATCGACTGTGCAACCTTTCAAAAACATACAAAGCAATCATCTTTGCACAAGATGAAAAGATCACTTTTGAAGGGACATGGATGGAAGCGTTAGTCTCGTAGTAAGGAGAAACGATGAATACTCGTTGAGAAGGCTAAGTGCGGATTCTAAGCCTCATGAACCTTTTTTGAGGAATCTCGACAACCTTTGGCTAGATGAATTTAGTGGCTCATGCTTTTTGGGAAAAAAGAAATAAACTTAATAATAATGGAATTTTATTGAATAAATGAAAGGAACAAAGGCTAGAGTTTTTTGGGAGAGGGAGTTTTTTTACAGAAAAGATGAGTGAAATTTGTGCCACTCCATCCCCTATTTATAGTACTTAGAAAACCTAGTTTATTCCTAATTAAATTCTAAAAGATAAATAAAGATAAAAGGTAAAATTAAATCTAAATAATCTTAACAATAATCCTAATATAATTAAAATTTAAATAGAGCCTTGTGTTTATAAAATCTCTTCTTTTCACTTTTGCCCCCAAGTCTTCCATACTTTGCATTTTCGACACCACCTCTTTCCTATTTCGCATGCTGGTCCATTTTATCTTTAAATTCATGCTTTTTGCCACTGAATTTCCTTTTGCCTTCAATTTAGTCCCTACAAGATAAAAAACCATAAATAGCTCAAATTAGTAAGATCATACTCATAATAAATATGTAATTAATACATAAAACTATGTCATTCGAGAGTATTATCAGTCATCGACACCCACGAGTTTCTCGTCTATGACTATCGTGCGAACTCATAATAGCAATCTATCTACAATGTCAGAGTGCACAGATCAATTTAGACATCTAATAGGGCAATTCCACTAGTTCATATCATAGTATGTAACCAGATAATAGTTTATGTACTACAGTCTTTCAGTTAACCATTACAATGGAACAAAAATACTTACAGGTTCAGTGTCGGAGGCTCGGTCATTTACTAGTATTCCAGTTTTCAAATTGACTTAGATATCATATTCTCATTTAACCATTTTTTTATTACACATTATGATCCCAAACACAGTCCGAGTATTGACAAACCTGGCTCTGATACAACTAAATGTAACACTCTAAACTCGGCATAGACGCCCAGACCAAGTTCAGAGAGTTACATTATCGATATTAAGAATATCACATTTATAACGCAATCAAAATGAACCATTCAACATATAGTATCAATCACAACAATTAACAAAGTATATAATCTCCCCAAATATCATAATATCATAGAATACCTAAATTTCTAATAATAGTATTTAAAGGAAAGATAAAAGCTTGACCAAGCTCCCATAGCGCCGACCCATTCAAATCTAAGAACCACAGGAAATCTATTCAGTAACAAAATAAGTTGTGACTCAGTGCGTAAAAGACATTCATTTAATTGGAACACATTTATAAGATAAATAAACACATTTATAAGATAATTCTCGAATCCTAAGATTCGGTTAGGTAACAGAAGCAATTTTAATTTAGATACAGAATAGATCAGTTACATATGCAGAAGCAATTTCAGTTTTATATACAGAACAAATCAGATTCATATGCAGTTATTCCTACCCTCATCTGCTATACACAAAATTCAGCCATCCCAACCCACCATTAAGGGTGTTCAATGCCTAATCGCTGAAATCAGAGCTTTAAAATTTATAAAACGAATGATCAAACCTGGAAACTAACTCTGACAACGATTAAAGGCAAGTGTACCTATCGAACAGTAGTATAGCTTAGGCAAGAGCGGATTGTCAAACCCAAAGGAACTAAAAGTACTAATACTAACTTTCTTTTTATTATTTAGCCTAAAATAAAGTGAAGTTGCTTAAACTAAATTAACGACTACTAAGCTAAAGACACAAAGACAAAAAGAACGAATTGGAAAATAACTTGAAGAAAAACTCAGTTGATCATGATGATACCCTCAGGAAGAATCCACCTAGACTTCACTTTCTATCTAACACTGAACCATACGATCTATTCACTTAGTTTGATCCGTAGGACTCCCTAACGTATATTAAACCCTCTCTCGAGGTGAATAACATCTAACCCTAGGTTAATTAGTGGAACTCTCGTTCTCTTATAATAACCCCCTAGGATAGCAGTAAATCAATCTATGGATTCCCATATTTGGTTTCACCCTAATCCGGCAAAATCTCGTCACCCTATCTCTAAGCGTGCGATCAACTCCGCTTAATTATGCTAGATCTACTCTTAAGCAGGGTCTATTCATCCTCGACTTAAGCACATCAAACTTGAATCAATATCCGCGAAATATTAACTCAAGAATTAAGCACACATAATTAAGGACAAACTAAGTATTTATCATAAAATTCAGAAAACGATAACAAGATTCATCTAGGTTTCATCCCCTTCAGGTATGTGAGGGGTTTAGTTAATAACAAATAAAGAAAACACCTCAAGAGAAAAGATAAAACAAAACATAAGAAATCCCTAAAACTCCCTGAAGGAATTGAAGGAGAAACCCACCGTTGTGAGTAGAATTCTGGCTTCTTAGGATGGATCAACTGGCTAACTTCGAGTGATTCCCACAACTCTGACCTTTCTGGCTTGGCCCCTTGGCCTAGCTCGACGCCCCTTCAAAGGTGGTACATAGGGGTTATTTATAGGATCTTGGAATGCGATTCTTTCTCCCTAAGTATCCTTTTCTGACTGAAATTGTCTAAAGCCACGACAGGGGCACGGCCATGTCACACGCCCGTGTGACTCATCTTCAAGTCGTGTTCAGATTTCTAAGTTGAGGCACGGCCGTGTAGATCGGGGGTGAGACTGTGTTCTAGATGCTTGACAAGGCACGGCGTGTGCTCTTTGGGCCAGGCCGTGTCAATTTCATGATATGGCCCATTTACTCCGTTTTGGGCCCGTTTTATGTTCTTTTCATCCTCGGGTGCTATCCTGGGTACAAGACATGAAAATAAAGGATTAAGAGCACCATTTTACATAAATTGAGGAATAAATCATCCAAAAACAAGCTAAATGTGGGATTAAAATATGTTATAATTACGGTTTATCAAATACCCCCACACTTAAGCTTTTGCTTGTCTTCAAGCAAAATTCTCAACATACAATTAAAACGATCTTTCCATAATTCACAATTCCTACTGACAATGCCTTATCATAATGCATAGATAATTTATACATGGAAAATTCAATTCAAAGAGTCCTAAAGATTCAAACAATGATAAGTCTTTCGCTTGTAATTTGAAAACGTAGGTGTCTCCCCTTATCTGAATAATTACCTTTAATTTGAAATTGACAAGAGTTGACATCCTTACTAAAAGATTCACTCAAATCACTCAAAGTGTTTAAGGTTCATAAAAACAAGCACTCATGCGTCGAACCTGAAAAGTTAATCCCATAGGCTTGCCTAAAAATCAAATCTCCACCACTGTAAAATGAGATGATAAACAGATCAAAAGGTCTTTGTTAGGGTTGTAACGGGGCTAGGGTAAAGGTGTGGGTAAATGCTAAAATTAGAAGGTTAGAATCGAGATTGAATTGACAAGTACCTACCTAAGAATACTGAAATAATATTTACATCAACTGATAATAATCCTATCAATACGAGCTTTGCTTTTGGAAAATAAGCTTTAACTGTATAGGCTCACCACTAATACTGAATATACTTCGATTTTTATTTTTTTATTTTTTATTTTTTTAAGAACAAACTAAATAATAAAGGATAAATTCAACTACTAAAATAATATATTTAGGTAACTGATCAAATCAAATCTCAATATAAGGGTAGTCAAAAGGAATGGTGATAACAAATACAAAGAGGTTTTGGGTTAATATTAGCTGGTAAGTCAATAAAAAGGGTTGTTAGGATTAAACGGGGTTCACTAGGGGTTAATTTATGGAGGTAGGCTATTTAGCGGAGTGAGTGGGTTAAAACCTAGATGCCTTTATCATCTCTGTATATCAAATCATGAATGTGGTCTCGACATGTATAAACGAGGCAAGTTCTAGAATAACAGTTCAAAGTTGACACACTCCTAATCAAAAAGTGATCACGAAAAAGAATATATGCTCTATAAGGCTCAGAATCTCACAAAAATTATGGGTGTTTTGGCATCAATCTCATAAATTTCAAATTTCAAAGCAATATTCAAATTTAGGTTAACAACCTAGCAAAAAATTTTTTTATTCTGGAAAATAAGACTTATCATGCTTGATTCTCTAATATTCTTCAAATTTAATCATCAATGCACAATTAACTACGACTTAATCTAAAACATGTCAATAACATTCATAAATCATCAGAAATTTCATCATAATTAGTAATATGAAAAATTTACTTAAAAACAAGACTAAATTTAGGGATTTGAGAATAATGAAAAAAGTTTGGCCGGATTTGAGAATAATGCAGAAAGTTAGGCCCTTCTTTAGATAAATATTCACCCTCCCACACTTAAGATTACATTGCCCTCAATGTACAAAGATAGGTATAACATTTATGGGATAAATCAAAAGAGAAGGGGAAAGAATACTCCCTGAATTTTGGATGGTGTCCTTGAAGGATGGTAGAGGTCGTGGTGTGTATGTTTGAAGAGGTCGGTCTGGATGACGAACCTGTGCTAGATGAAGAAATTGGGGAGCTCGTAGAGGATTAGCCAGAGATTATTAAGACACATTTAAAATAGCCTAAATATATAATTTAAGATAAGAAAGAAAAAAGAAAGGAGACTAATAAGGAAAATAAAAATAAAAGGAAAGGTGGATGGACCGGAGAGTCCTTATTGATGGATGGTTCGCGAGGTGGGTGTGACTTCTAGGGCTGCGGAGGTGCTGGCGGTGGCAGAAGCAACATGATTCCCTAGCAGCCTGGTGAACCTGACACTAAGAAACTAAAATAAGTTAAACTAAACTAAGCATAAGATTGTCAAAGAGAAGGAAATTGAAGCAAAAGAGAAAAGAAAAAGAAAAACTAATTGGTCTCAAAGACCCTTGGCTTGGTGAGTAGACGAAGCTGCCGGCATGAACTCATGTTGATCGTTCTTCTTTGAGAAGACTATGGTTGGCCTTTTTCGCTTCTTTGACATGATGTTGGATGGATCAAGGTTCTAGAGATTTATTATGAAGAGGAAAATGTCTGAGAGGGGGAAGGGAGAAAAGAAAAGAAAGAAGAAATCAGATGGGGAGAAGGGGAAGGGCTGTGGGGTTTAAATAGGATTTCAAATCTGGTACGTTCCCACGCCCGTGGACCAGAGGCGTGTCGATTTACACGGCCGTCTCGTATGGCTGTGTGTCTGTGTGTGCTGTATCTCCCTGGCCGTTCTTCTGCTAACCACGCCCGTGTATGTGAAGTCAGTATGTTGGCACGGTCGTAGGCACGAGCGTGTTCTGCCATGGTCGACTAGTCAGTAACCTCGCACGGTTGTAAGACACGGACATGTTCTGCCCGTGGTGTGTAAGTCAGTAGCTTCACACGGTCAAGAGGCACGGTCGTGCCATATTTACGGAGCCTATGGGGTAGTGGTTGGATCCGTGACTTCGAAAAGTGGTTGGGACTGATTCGCACGGCCTCTAATAAGTCAGTACGAAGATTTTGGTGGTCCACACGGTCATGGACACGGCCGTGTGTAAGACCGTGTGGTCTGGAATTCTGCACTTTTGTGTTAGTTTAAAAGAAAATAAAGAAGGAAATAAAAGAAACTTAAAAATTTGAAAGTAAATAGTGTTTTGCTCGGGTTGCCTCTCGAGAAGCGCTCGTTTATAGTCTTAAGCTAGACTTTCCTCGAAATTGAAAAAAAAAATTAGGGAGGTTTAAAGGTTTGAATATCTTCCCTCATGCTTATAGTTCTATTTTCTTGATAAAATTTAAGTCGAGAAGCGTTTACCTTAAAAGTGCAGAATGTTGGATTGTTTACCTCGACTGTTCTGTGGGGGAAGATATCGTGTACCTTTAGAGGAATTTCCTCGCTTACGTTCAGGTCTGATGTGGTGATGCGAGGATCAGCTTTGTCTAACAGCACCTGGTCTCCTATTTTGAAGTGATTTGATGTTCCTACAAGTTCTTCGGGTGGTTCCTTCGGTTTTGCTTTGTGTGGTTCCGGTTCTTCTTTGATGTGTGTCTTCTTCTCTTCTAATTTGTCAACCCTAAGGCTTTGTTCCTTATGTAATTCATATTTGTTGGTTTGGGGTCTAAGATTTGGCTCAGGGTTGTATTCCTGTGGTGTTTCCTGCGATGATAGTTGAACAATTTGATTATCAAATGAAATGACTTTCTTACCTTCACCGACTGTTGTCCTGGCCGAGTCAAGAGCTTAGAGACTGAGTGATTCGTCACCTACACAAAGAATGAGTTCGCCTGTGGCAACATCAATTTTAGTTTTGGCAGTTGCTAGAAAAGGTCTTCCTAAAATTAAGGGGATTGAACTATCCTCATCCATATCCAAGACAGCAAAATCTACTGGGAAAACGAATTTGTCGATTTTGACAAGAACATCTTCGATAATGCCCTTAGGAATTCTAACAGTTTTATCAGCTAATTGTATACTTATCCTAGTTTGTTTGGGCTTCCCTAGACCTAGTCATTTAAAAAATGTATAAGGCATGACATTTATGCTTGCCCCTAAATTAGCTAACGCATTATCAATAATTAAACTACCAATTAAACATGGAATTGTAAAACTCCCTGGGTCTTTTAGCTTTCGTGGTAGTTTATTCTGTAACATTGCTGAGCATGCTGCATTTAATTCCACATGATGCTCTTCCTGTCTTAGAAATTTCCTCGAGTCTGACATCTGAAAAAGAGCTTCAAGAAGAAGTAAGTTAATATGTAATTTCTTTATAAGTTTAAGAAACTTACCGAACTGTTCTTCTGAATCGTCTCTTTTCATCGCTTCGGATTAAGATATACAAGGTTGGTACTCTTTAATTACCGGTTTCGGCTTTTCTTGCGTTACCTCTATTTTACCTTCGTCTACCTCTTGGTTTGGTTCGTCTATCCCTTTGCTATCATGATCTGTGATGGCTTGAATTTGCTCCTTAGGGTTAATCACGGTGTTACTTGGTAGACGTCCTTGCGGTCGTTCAGACATTAGCTTTGCGAGTTGTTCGACTGCATTAGTGACTTCCTTGACTGACTTAGTAAGTTCCCTGACTCATTTCTCGTTGTCTTTAATTGTTCTCTCAGTCTCATGGAAATGGGTTTCCGTGTTTGTTATAAATTTTGTCAGCATCTCTTCGAGGTTTGGCTTCTTCTCTTGTGGATAGGGCTGATTTTGGAAGTTTTGAGGAGGCTGCTGCTTTTGATTTCCTTGATTTCCTTGACCTCCCCACGAAATATTTGGGTTGTTCCTCCAACCTGGATTATAAGTATTACTATAAGGATTTTTATTGGATCTGAAATTATTACCTATATAGTTCATCCGTTCGCTCTCTACATCTGGTTGGTAGGGTGGGTACTCAGGATTCGCCACGGTTCCACTTGCGTCGCACTGCATGACTGGATGTGCCTGCGAAGAACACAAACTATCAATCTTTTTATTCATCATCTCTACCTGTGTTGATAGCATGGTTATCGCATCGAGGTTGTAAACTCCGGCTGATTTCGTTGGTTTCATCCTTGTAACTTGCCATTGATAATTATTTAGTGACATCTCTTCAATGAACTCGTAGGCTACTTTAAGAGTTTTGTTGTTCAGGGTTCCACCGGCGGCTGAATCGATTAGTTGTCTCGTTGAGGGGTTTACACCATTATAGAATGTTTGGACTTGTAGCCACAAGGGTAGACCGTGGTGTGGACACTTTCTCAAGAGATCCTTGTATCTCTCCCATGCGTCGTATAACGTCTCTAGATCCAACTGCACAAAAGAAGATATATCATTCCGTAATTTGGCTGTTTTGACTGGTGGGAAAAATTTCAATAAAAACTTTTCGGTCATTTGTTCCCATGTAGTGATTGATCCTCGTGGTAACGAGTTTAACCACTGTTTGGCTTTATTCCTTAATGAAAAAGGGAATAACAGAAGATGTATGGCATCATCAGAAATGCCATTTCTTTTGAAGGTATCACAGAATTCTAAAAAATTAGCTATATGCGTGTTTGGATCTTCGTCCTGCAAACCATCAAATTGAACAAACTATTGAATCATTTATATTGTGTTAGGCTTTAATTCAAAATTGTTAGCAGCTATAGCAGGCCTAACAATACTTGATTCCACTCCTGTTAAATGCGGTTTAGCATAATCAAACATTGTACGTGGAGCACTATTCTCCCCCACATCATGCGGTGGTGGGTTATTCTCGCCCATCCCTTCAGTAGGATTGGATATTGCCTTCTTGATCTTCCTCTATGTAATTTAGGGCTCACCTGATTTCTCTGTGAGTCCTACGAACGGTAGCTTCAATTTCACTATCGTATACCAAAGGTCCTCTCGGGTTCCTTCTAGTCATAAACTAGAGGTACCTGCTGAGAAAATAAAAAGAAGGAAAATTTAGCAAAAATTAAAATTTAACCTAAAAAAATAAAAATAAAAATAAATTGCAAAAAAATAAAAAAAAAGTAATGGCTAAAGTAATAAAAATAGAGCTTTCTTAATATTTTAGCTCCCCGGCAACGGCGCCAAAAACTTGATCGCTGAAATCAGAGTTTTAAAATTTATAAAACGAATGATCAAACCTGGAAACTAACTCTGACAATGATTAAAGGCAGGTGTAACTATCGAACAGTAGTATAGCTTAGGCAAGACCGGATTGTCGAACCCAAAGGAACTAAAAGTACTAATACTAACTTTCTTTTTATTATTTAGCCTAAAATAAAGTGAAGTTGCTTAAACTAAATTAACGACTACTAAACTAAAGACACAAAGACAAAAAGAATGAATTGGAAAATAACTTTAAGAAAAACTCAGTTGATCACGACGATACCCTCGAGAAGAATCCACCTAGGCTTCACTTTCTATCTAACACTGAACCATTCGATCTATTCACTTAGTTTGATCCGTAGGACTCCCTAACGTATATTAAACCCTCTCTCGAGGCGAATAACGTCTAACCCTAGGTTAATTAGTGGAACTCTCGTTCTCTTGTAATAACCCCCTAGGATAGCAGTAAATCGATCTATGGATTCCCATATTAGGTTTCACCCTAATCCGGCAAAATCTCGTTACCCTATCTTTAAGCGTGCGATCAACTACGCTTATTTATGCTAGATCTACTCTTAAGCAGGGTCTATTCCTCCTCTACCTAAGAAAATCAAACTTGAATCAATATCCGCGAAATATTAACTCAAGAATTAAGCACACATAATTAAGAACAAACTAAGTCTTTATCATAATTCAGAAACGATAACAAGATTCATCTAGGTTTCCCCTTCAGGTATGTGAAGGGTTAGTTCATAACAAATAAAGAAACATCTCAAGGGAAAGATAAAACAAAACATAAGAAATCCCTAAAACTAAGGATTGAGGAGAGATCTGCCGTCTTGAGTAGAATTCCGGCTTCTTGGGATGGATCAACTGGCTAACTTCGAGCGATTCCCACAACTCTGACCTTTCCGGCTTGGCTCCTTGGCCTAGCTCGATGCCCCTTCAAAGGTGGTACTTAGCGGTTATTTATAGGCTCTTGGAATGTGATCCTTTCTCCCTAAGTATCCTTTTCTGACTAAAATTGTCTAAAGCCACGACAGGGGCATGGCCATGTCACACACCCGTGTGACTCGTCTTCAAGCAGTGTTCGGATTTCTAAGTTGAGGCACGGTCATGTAGATCGGGGGTGTGGCCATGTTCTAGATGCTTGACATGGCACGACCGTGTGCTCTTTGGGCCAGGCCGTGTCGATTTCGTGATATGGCCTATTTACTCCGTTTTGGGCTCGTTTTATGTTCTTTTCATCCTTGGGTGATATCCTGGGTATAAGACATTAAAAGAAAGGATTAAGAGCACCTTTTTACATAAATTGAGGAATAAATCATCCAAAAACAAGCTAAATGTGGGATTAAAATATGTTATAATTACGGTTTATCAATGCCCAACCAACCTTACACACCATAGAGTGTCTATCTAACATGTTTATAGAGACGGAGCATGGCTACTAGATTGAGAATGCGACAAAGCCCCAAGTTCATATTTATACGCATCGTGGCTTAGCCACTAATTTAGAATAGATTACTCCTTCACAATATCCCAACCCATGCAAATGCAGAGTACGAATATCAACAACATGTGTTCAGTTATTCTAATTCATTTCAAAAATAGATAATACAGTTTCGTGTTAGAAATATCCATCACAATACACATACAGTTGTGTTATCCATATGTCAGTCATAGAGCATCAGAGAGTTCTCATACACTCAATTCCAAATCATTCATACATTGGGGAGGTCGGGGTTAGTGTTGGACAACACTCACGGCCTCAAAAATAAGATTCAGACCTTCTTTATATGCCACATGACCTGGGCACACGCCTATGTCTCTAGCCATGTGGTCGTAAAACGTAAATAGTGTGTGACACGGCCTAGACACACACCCGTGTTCATTTCTTGTGTGAGCCCTACACTAACATGGCCATACACAACCAAGACACACGCTCGTGTGCCTTACCCGTGTGGCTCCAATTTGATGAACAGTGAGTTACACGGCCACCCAGACGGCCTAGGCACACGCCTATGTCCCTGGCCGTGTCGCGTTGACAGTTATCTTTTCTGGCGACTGATATTTGCATAAAAATGAGGTTTTCGGTACGCACCTGGAGTAGTTTGATGCAGAAACAATGTAAGGGTTTTTCAAAGCCTAACATAACCATCCAATTACACAAATAATCAAGTTACTTGACAACAATTCCCAATTATGCTATGTCAAAAGTTTCGACACAGAACCTTCAACAAAACTATTACTTACGGAAAACTCAACGACGATCGCTGGAACTGGCGTGTCACTGTTTGTCACTTTCGATATTTTCACCTAATAGTAAAACAAACCATCATCTATCAAAGATACTCATAATACATTCAAACACCCAATTCAGAACAAGTTACGAAGAACAAAGGGAAAATAATTGTGAAAACGAATGAATTGACAGTGACTTACTCAATAGCCTTTCAATCGATGTGATTTACAGCGTTTAACTTTGTATTTACTTATGACCACAATCAGAATTAAGAAAAATAAAATAAATAAAGAAGAAAAAGAAAAAGAAGAAACGATAGAGAAGAAAGGAAAAAAATAGAAAGAAGATGACAAATTAAAAATTTTGATAACTTCCCATCAAACTTCTAACCCTTAGCAAAAAAATGTTCCCTATCACATACTTCAAGATTCGAACACGGGACCTAACAGAATACAAATGCTTAATTAGTGAATCAAAAAGCTCATTCTTAACATAAGTTTATGCTAAATTAAACTTAACTAAATAATGCATGATTAAGGGTTGTTTTTTAAAATAACAAAACTTCTAACAATGCGACTCGAACTCTAGACCTTAAATACAATAGCAGAACATAGAGCCACAGATACGGGAATTAATTACTACAAAGTCTCACAATTAAATTCTCAAAATTTTAGGGCATTACACCAATGACCTTTTTTCTATTGGGGGTAAAAATGTTATTCGGTGAACTTGTTTAGACAGGTATATGCACTTTTTTTCTTATTATAGATGTGTTTAGGTTTCGTTTCCAGCAGACACATCACTTCTTTTGAAACAGAAAATAAGAAAGATATGAAATATTGCAAATAGAAAAATACTTGTAGATGTAGCATTTTAAAGCTTAATTGATCAATTACATTGTCCAAAGCAAAGGAAACAAAAGCTATGAACTAGTCTGTGTTTTAGTGATAAAAAGATGATCAATCAGTTAAACAAGCAAGTTATTTGTTGGTTATTTTGGCAGCTTGCAGGTAGGATAGTTATGGTAGAAAGAAAAGAATCTGGACCATTCAGCTCTACAATATCAGAGAAGCTTATAGAATGGCAAAGTTCCTAAGAGATCGATTTGAAAGCTCATTCACTAAGTGCACATATATATTTGGTATTTTACTAATTACAAGGTTTGCACATTTATTACACTCATTTCTTTTCAACATTGTGCTACGTTTCATCTCAATTTCTTTCCACTGTAGAGGTAGTTGGATGCATTTAGGTCAAGTTGCAAGTGGATAAAATTGAAGTGTGCAAATATATTCTAATTGAATAAAGAGAGATTATCACATCCAAGAGAAGTTAAGTGGACCGCTTTTAAAATTTTCAATCATTTTGATGATAAAAACTGGTGAAGGCCACTCATTGATTGATTAGAGTTTAAGTAGCTTTTAGGAATGCTAGCTGAAACTTTGGAAGATCCATTCCATATTGAACAAATGGAAATGCTATTGTTGACATGAGAAAAATCAAGAATATGTCCACATATACATAACTAAAATCAGAGGCCTAATGTATAAAGCTTGATTAGGTGGGCTGAATCAGGTAGAGATATTGTATGTAATAAAGCTTGATTCGGTGGTCTAAATCAAGTAAAGAAATTGTGTGTAACTGTATTGAAGCTATCGAGGGTGTGCAAATTAGCAGCGAAGGGATTGTTTTTTTTTTTTGATGTTTTGAAGTTGATGTATGTTATGTTTGTTGTTTACTACTGGCTTAATCAAAATCCTTGACTTATCTCATCTACCCCTTCACCCCCAAAAAGGTTTAAGATTTAAAACAAGTAACATCATTTTTTAATAACTACATTTGTTGAATTTTAATCAATTATGATTTTGTTTGTTAGTGATATTTGCTTATGCTTTAACCATCTCTCTCACGTTTCTTTTCTCCTATTCTCTCTTTTTCCTTTTCTTTTTCTAATATTTTCCTTCTTTCTTTTTTTGTTTTCCTTCGTTCTTGCTTTCTCATTTCTTCTCCTTCCATAACAAAACCTAGTCATTGTCATTGCCTCCACACCATTTGGCATCATACCTTCGATCAAAGACCAAGGGCCAACGATCTCCTCTTTTCGAAAGACATCCCACACCTTATATTAACATAATTTTGATTTGGTTATTGGTTGTTGATTCTTATATGAAACTAATATTTTTGTTCAAGGTATTTCCGATTTTCTATAATTAAAAAAAAATTAAAGTGTAGCCTTTTTATATGAAAAATAAAATTGATAATGTGTTAGTATGCATAATAGGACAAGAAAATTTAAAAACAAAAAAAAAATGAAAACAATATTTGGATCTTGATTCTTTATTCTTGAACTCTTTTAGTTGTTTTTGTCTTCTTTATTTTACTAACTTTATTTGGTTTTTTCTTTTCGAGTTAGATCTGAATCTCCTCATGTTGAACAACTAGAATACCATCTTGATCCACTTCTCCTATCATTTGGTATCAGGTTTGGGCATTTTTTAGTTTTTTTAGCTAAATAAATTATTTTCATCGATTCTGCTTAAATAGCCTTGAAAAATAGTTTTTTAGGATTCATGGCTTAGGGTTTAAAGTTTAATGTTTACTGTTCAAGGTTTAGTGTTAGGGGTCTAGGGTTTAGAGGCACAAAAAGAACCAACACCTAAGTGCAAGAGGGTGAGCCTCAAACATTTGATAAAAAAATTTATTTTCTAAAAGGCTACGAATGAATTCTAAAAATTTCAAGAAAAATCATTCATTATTGAATGAGGATTTGACCTCACGATCTCTTATTTGAATGAAATTTGGGACTTGACCAATTGACATGAATGGTTTAAATATATTCCTTCACCCGAAAGAACCAACCATGATCCCTTTAGTGCACAAGCTTTACAAAACCTTCAAGCACACATCAAAACACATGGTTAAGGTAAATGTCAAAGTCGATGTCACTCAACGCTATTCATAAGTATTATGGTGCACCCTGCTATAAGCCTAATTATTTTTCAATCATTAATGAAATAACCTTATAGAATATCAATTCAGAAGCAATTATTGACCACCTAACAAAAGGCCGAGAGAGTTGGGAGTGACAACCGACTGCCAATCAACTATTTCGCTTCAACCAAGCCCTTATGTTTTTGGTAGCTAAAATGTGGATGCAATTCTTACGAACCAATATTTTTCCAACTCAAAAAGTGTTGAATGCTAATCTTTCCCGAGCTATCTTGTTGTAAGCTATTTTGCAGGAAAGAAAGTTGGACTTAGGTAGGTTGATTCATTTGTATATGCACACTTGCGCCTCCGGCAGCACGATTGGGATATATTTCCCACGGTTACATATTTATGTCGTCATGCTGGTGCAAAGATTGAGCCTAATAAGCTAATCCACAAGCCGTCAATGATCATCATTAGAGATTCATTCTATCTACAAATATAGGAATGTACATGAGAAACAAATCCAAGAGTTGAATGTAAAACGCAAGAATAAGATTGAAAATTTGGTGGTTGTGTATGATTCATGGTTGTAAATGTAGTGTAGGGTAACATTAGTATTCCTCGAAGGGTTGAGTCCCTGGATTTTATTAGCATAATGCTATCATCTTTGTTGTTAATTTAACTTATGCATTTCTGGGGGGAAATAGTATTATATATTGACGTAAAACATGCTAACTAGTCATGAAGTTGGCCAAGTATGATCATAGATTTAGGATGTTGGACATATTTTACTAATAAATAGAGGTTGTCTAAGAATCTCAAATTGTTAGTCATCTCCTATTACACATCATGCAATGTTCCTATGTAACACCCCTAACCTGTATCCGTCGTCAGAACGGGGCTATGGAGCATTACCAGAGTTTTTAGTACATTTACAGATAATTCATGTCAAATTCTATTCATTTTCCGAATATTATTCATATCGTCCCTTAAATGGACCCTTGAGGCCCAGAATGAGTATTAGAATCAAATCAGGACTAAATTTGGAACTCAAAGAATTCTTTGCGACATTTCTAAAATTTTCCAAGATACAGGGCATACACGCTCGTGTGGTCAAAGGGACATGCCCGTGTGGTCCAAGGGACATGCCCGTGTGACCCTAGGACACGCCCGTGTTGCAAGTTGTGTTCAACCTCGTGTAACTCTCTGACTTGTGTCACACAGCCAGCCACACTCCCGTGTGCTAGGCTGTGTAACACACACGGCTGAGACACACACCTATGTTTCTGCCCGTGTGCTGAATTCTGAGCATTTTGTTTCTCAAACTTAAGGTGTAGGGGGCCACACGACCTAACCACACGCCCATGTACCTAGCCGAGTGTCACACACAGTTAAGACACATGCCCATGTGTCTACCCGTGTGGGCAAAATAAAGCCATTTTCTAGCTTTATTTCTCACCCAAACTTTGCCAATGACCTACACCAAAACTTTCATTCGTATACCAACCAATTCAAGCATCATAATTAAGTTAATTTTAACATCTAACATGGTACATCATTACATGCATTCATGTTTATAATATTACCCTTTTGTGAACATACAAGTTAACATAATTTAATCAACCACACTAAACACACGGATATTCATCATGGTATAACCTTATAATTTTATTAAAAAAAAAAATCTTTATTAGCCATTCCAAATGGCTAGATTACAATCAACCCTTTTACACGCCAATATGGACAATTAACCTATACATGCCATTATAACCATAACTAGTTTACCATATGTGCCAAAATGAGCTGATGGATAGATTGAGTGATCTCCGCCAAGCTTTCAATCCAACGAGCTTCCGATTTTCTATAAAACAGGGAAATAAAACTAAGTAAGCATATAATGCTTAGTAAGTTCGTATAACATGGTACTTAACTTGCCATTTATTCTATTTCAAGATAGACATGTAAGACATACTCAATCAATTTGATTTCAAGCCCTACACATATCCTCATTGCCCTTGTTAGTAATATATTCCATAATAACACGAAGAAACATATATGGGCTCAACAATAATCAGGTTTCCATGCACATATGCTTTCCATATCACGTATTAATTTAACATGGATAAATCATATATTTATATTACAAGTATTCTTTTCATAATAATTCATCTCGAGTTTAGATTATTTCATGTCAGAACTTTATTCATATAATTTGAAATGTCAATGCCACACGAGTAGTACACTCAAGGTGTACAAATCTATAATCAAAGATGTAACACCCTAAACCTGGCCTAGACGTTATGACAGGATCTAACGTGTCACATCAAAGTGATGTTTGAAAACCATGCTTTTGTCGGAACCCTTCTTACAATTTAGAACTTAGTACCATTAAAAACCTCAGATTTTATTGCTAATTATTTTTAAAACACGATTCACTCAAGACATTCTCTCTCAAAATATTATAATTTCTAAAGCCTTGTTTGTTTAGTTGGAAGTTTAAAACAAAACAGTTGTGGATACATGATGTTTTGAAAACGGTGGTGATTGTTTTAAATCCCATGTTTAATAGACTAGCAGGTTATAATTAAAAGCAACGACATATAAAGTTAAACAAAATCCCAATGGCCTTATTACAAAAATTATTAACCCAATAATTTAAAACAAAATAAAATAAACTAAAATAGCTAAGTTTAACTTTAAAGCATATCTGACGTGTGGCCACCTCCGAGTCCCTCGCAGCTCGAAATCCTCTAAGGCTGGGGATTACCTGCACAGTTAAAAGAAAAGGGTGAGTTACAAGAACTCAGTGTGTAATCCCCTATACAGTCACAAGTTTGGGCCTGAGCCCTTACGGTATTAATTTTGGAGTTTAATTTTAGGCTTCTAGAAGGCTGGAAGTGGTGTGTAGAGGGACTCTAAGGAGAAGTGATCAGTAGAGAGATTTTAGGAGAAGGATAAGGGAGATATCATGGAGAAAAATTAGGAGATGAGCAGTGGATGAAGTGGTGCTGAATTGGACTTTAGGGGCGGCTAAGTTCCGGCTATAGGCTATATAAATGTGTGTGTGTCGATTCTGGGGTTCTAGGTAATGCCGAATTTTCCATTCTTTTTTTTCCTTGCCGAAACCTTATTTTTTCCACAACCAAAAATACCTTGCCTTGTCGATTCTTCACTCTTCTCCTACCTTCTAAACCTTTATTCTTGCTTCTGAGCCGACTCTTCTCTTCTTCCTTGGCAAACTGAATAGCCTCTATTCTCCCTCAAGGTTCTTCTTTGATTTTTGTGATTTCATCTTCTCCTTTTACCTTGCATTTAGGTGCCGAATATCCCTTTGCACCACTCTGATTTTTAAACCGAATACACCTTGGTCGGATCTCCTCAAAGTTTTTCTTCAGCTTTGGCCGATTGATTCTTGGGATTTAGCATCGATCTCTTCCCTCCAAAGTCGTTACCATTTCGCTCTTGTTGCATTTCGGGTTTTGGGTAAATGTTCTTTACTTCGGTTTAAGGGTTGGCCGAATGGTCATATATGTTGTGAGGGTGACTTGTGTTGGATGCAAGTCATCTATTACTTAGGCTCTACTGATTAAGTTGGTATAGATCTAGGGTCTAATCACGGTTGGTGTTAAAGAAAGGAGCTATTAAGGCTTGTCGCACAAAGTAAGGTTACGGTGAGGCTTCGGTTTTTGATAAAGTTTGTATTTAGCCTATGATTAATTGTTAAGTAATATCGAATGTAGGTTCGTGACTAAGAGAAAATCGCAGCACGAGTTATTACCGGGTGTGTACAAACACTACACACACATGATATCGGCAATGCCAAAAAGCCGAAAGGGGTTAAATGGGCCCGATGGGCCTTGAGGCTAAGTTTGATGAAATTGATTGATTTGGTTATATGAATTGAGTTAGTCATGCATGTTACATGATCTGGAATTATTTTAGGCCTAATAGGCCATATGAATGAGATCTGGGCCTAATGGGCCATAAGGATGTGATTTAGGCTTAATGGGTTATATGAACGTGAAATAGGCTTAATGGGCTTTATGGGGATGTTGATAGTATGCTAGGGTTTAATGAACTTTAGGCCTAGTTCTGAACAATTCTTAAACCGCATAAAGCTTAATTTAATAATCAACATGTCCAGGGACAAGTTGCTGGGTTAGAGTGTGACAAATGGACATATGCATGTCTAGGATTGGATCTAGGGAGAGCTTGGTACTTAAGCGATTCTAACGACTCACCTCCTCTTCTCTGGAATCCTACCTGGTGCATAGTGTTTGTTCACTTTACCCGCAAGAACTTGTTAATACGCCAAAGTTCATAACTAAAACCCGAGAGGGACCAAAATACCCCTGATTTGAAAAATTACCAAATACCCTTAGTTTGAAAATTTCCAAACACCCTTAGTTCGAAAATTACCAAAATATCCTTAGATTTGCAAAATTACTAAAATACCCCCGAATTGTAAATTACCAGAATACCCTTAATTTGCAAAATTACCAAAACATCCCTGATTTACGAAATTTCCAAAATACCCCTATTTTGCAAAATTACCTAAATACCCCTATAAGGTAGATTTATGAAAAATGCCCCTAGGTAGTGAATGACTAAAATACCTCTAAGTGCTTAATGTGTGAAATTGTGTATGTTGCATTCATGAAATATATGTTGCATTTGGGTGGGTTTGATGATACGGAGGAAGATATGTGACGATCGCATAGTCGCTTGACGACTGTGGATCCACCAAAATACCCTTAGTTTAAAAATTTCCAAAATATCTTTAGATTAGAAAAATTACTAAAATACCCCCGATTTGTAAAATTACTAGAATACCCTTGATTTGTAGAATTACCAAAATATCTCTAATTTAAAAAATTTCCAAAATACCCCTATTCTGCAAAATTACCTAAATACCCTTGTAGGGTAAAATTAAGAAAATTCCCCTGGGTAGTGAAACGACTAAAATAGCCCTAAGTGCTTAATGTGTGAAATTGTGTATGTTGCATTTGGGTGGGTTTGATGATACGGAGGAAGATATGTGAGGATCGCATAGTCGCTTGACGACCGTGGATCCACCGGTGGCTTTAAGCCCATTATATGCTTAGCAGCCTTGCTGCAATGTTGAGTTGTGCCGCTGTTGGTGCTGCATTTGGAGTGTAGGGATGGATGGGTTGATATTTATATCCCCACAGGAGTGTAGGGTTGGAAGGGAAATGGAGTGCAGGGTTGGATTTGGGATGAGTGCATTGCATTCATGTGATACTGATGTGATATGAGGTCATTGTGGGCTAAGACCCAAGACCAGCATTTTTGATAAGGCTTAGGCCCAATGTAATAATTGTATGTTGATTGGATTACCAAGGGTCGTACACACTGAGTTTCGAAACTCACACCCTTTTTATTAAATGTTTTAGGTGAACCTCGGTAGACGACTCAACATGGAAGAGGACTCGGAGGTGGCCACACTGCAAGCAGTTCTTAATTTGTTTGGAAGACTTAGTTTTAAATTACTTTGTTTCTGTTGGGTTGTAATAAGGCCTTGTACTCTCTGATTTGACTTTAGATTTTGAGTTTTGTTGTTTTTGTTTCAACTATTTACTTGATTGTTGAACCTGGATAAATTTCTTAAATTTAAACATGGGCTTTTATCATTACTTAGCAAGATTCAAGGATTTTGGGCTTTTAGGCCTTAAAATTTTAACTTAGCAAAATCGTTTTGAATTAACCCTTTGATGTGACATCACTGAATTCGGCCATAACGTCTAGGCCAGGTCTAGGGGTGTTACAAACCGGTTGGCCAGCGTGCCTTCTCTCACGGTAAGCCACCATTGATATGCTTCATCTCACAGTAAAGACACTGTTCCCTTTAGTTTTTGCTCCACCGTATAATCGAGATCATCCATTATTCGCTCGACAGCCTCCAACCAATATTCTTCTACATTCGGAGCTACACCAGAAACACCCTTGAAAATTTCTGCCCCATTCAACCGGAGTCATTCAGAGATTGACCCTCGGCCCACTGACCCAGTATTCGCTCCAGCAACCCTTTCAAGAACTCGCAACATCGCTTGGGATAGAGCATCATCCTCACCGGCTTGGTCATGAGACCCCGTCTCAGTCACTGGTAATGCCGGCGCTTCCCTTTCAGGAATATGTCCTGATGCTGAGGACCCAACCCTTGCACCCCGGCCTCTACCATGACCACGTGTACCCTTTCCACGATCTCTAGTGCTCACATCGTCATAGCATACTTATCTGATTAAAGAGTTTTATGAATCAGCTTATAGTTCTTATAATTATTAACAAATATTTTATGAAAGACAGTAATTAAAGTTGTTCTCGTAGATCGAAATTACTACAGTTTCAGTCTCCGATAGTCTTAGTTTTTATAACTAAGGAGTTCAGTATGCTACTACTATCCCTAGTAGTTTCTCAGTATAGTCATTTCAACATATAATAGAGTATAGTTTCAGGAAACTTACGGATTTGGTACCGGAGACTCAGTATGCCACACTTTCAGTAACACTATCACTTTCCAACCAAAATTTTAACAGTTAAGGAAAAATTTCCAAAACCCATTTCACAACCGAGTTTTGCAACCGGGCTCCGATACCATTAAATGTAACACCCTAAACCCGGCCTAGACGTTATGATCGAATCTAACGTGTCACATCAAAGTGATGTTTGGAAACCGCGCTTTTGTCGGAACCCTTCTTACAATTTAAAACTTAGTACCATTAAAAACATCAGATTTTATTATTAATTGTTTTTAAAACATGATTCACTCAAGACATTCTCTCGCAAAATATTATAATTTCTAAAGCCTTGTTTGTTTAGTTGGAAGTTTAAAACAAAACAGTTGCAGATACATGATGTAACAACCCAAACCCGGCCCAAACTTTATGGCCGAATCTAGCTTGTTACAATAGAAAACATTTTTGAGAAAGTCGTTTTTCTAAATCGGTTTAAGTTGTTGAAAACCTTTTTGTTTGATTGTTTTGTAAAAACTTTACTTAGTGCTTATTTGAGAAATTTATTTAAGCCGAGTTATATTAAAACTTTGAAGGTGCCCGATAGCACGTTAAAAACAATTTTCGTTTTAACTTGGAAACATGTGATTTAAATATTAATAACAAAGTTTAAAACAAAGTATCCACGTATGAAAAGTAGCAACAAAATATCAGGGCCTTATCATCCAAATAGAATAAAACCCAAAATAAAAATATCACAACTGAAATTAAAGTTCATTTAAATTAAATCCACTGCATGGCCACCTCGAGTCCATCCGGCTCCATATCCGCGATCTATGCATCACCTGAAAAAAATTAAGGAGAAGGTGAGTCACCAAGACTCAGTATGTAACCCTTCCCCCGATTTTAAACATTTTCATACACAACATATAACAATTAACGTGCATAATATTATGTGCCCCAACCTAGCCAGCCAATCGCCACAGTCTACCCCGTTGTGGTACCAAACCACTGGTGGTGCCAAACCACTGGTGACATATAGTCACAGATGTGATGCCAAATCACTGGAGGTGCCAAACCTCTAGTGTCCAAAGACACAAATCGTTTGATGGGGCCAACCCATCGCGTGATGCCAAATCACTGGCGTCAATCCCTTATATAATATGTGGGGCCAACCCACTGTGCTAAGCCACTGGGACGAGACGCAATGAGGTACCAAACCTCTGGAGGTACCAAACCTCTGGTGACCATAGTCACAGTGTGTTACCAAAACACTGGTGCCCGTCGGCACAATAATACTGCCCCCTCCACTCATTAATCCCACATCAGTCATGTATACATATCATGTATCAATACATCATGCTTACCAAAAGCATCAATAACACATTCATATTAACAGGTACTTACCTGAATCACCACTCATACCGTTATGGTATTAATCCGATGCTACACAAATCAAAGTTAACATACATAGCACTCAGCACATTTAAATTTATACGTGTTTGTACACACCTGTCACCACTGAATAGTCTAATCCCAAAAGGAGGAGTCGGCACCTTAGATCCACTAGCCCCTATATTCGGCCAAAATACCCGGGTTAGTACTATGGCCTATTCGGCCAAACCAAATACTAAAAAGGGTTCTCTTTTTGAACCCGAATCCTTACCTAACCACTTTGAATACTAGCTTCAGCACCCAAATCGCAAATCTGGTTCACAAACTACAATTGGTCAATATTAATAACCAAAGCCTTCGGCTTTTATATGAACACCAAATACATATGTAGATCCTTACCACCTTACCAAGCCGATTGAAGAATAAGAAAGAGGAGAACACCCTTGCTTTAATATTCGACAAGATTTCTCAAAGTAGGGAGAAGGGAATTCGGCTATTGTCGGTTAAAATAATAAGCAAGGTTCGGCTTAAGTGAAAAAAGAAGAACAAAAAAGAAGATGCTGAAATTTTATTAATAACAGCAGAGGAAATTCGGCAGCAAGGGGTGAATTATTCGGCCAATGGTGGAAGAAAGAAAAAAGGAGAATTAGTAGGAGAAATCAAAGGTGATTTTTGGCCAAATAAAATAGAAGAAACTGGAAAATTTGAAGTTCCCTAGGAAATTTTCGGCAGTAGCAGAGGGAAAGGAAAGTAATCTGTTGCTGGAAATTTCTTAGCTCTATTTGCTGTACAGAAACAGCTCCCCAAAGAGTCCTAATGCTGCCAAATTCTCCTCTTATGCTGATAAAACTTTATCTATTAATTATCACTCTTCCAATTAAATTAAAAATCATATCTATCCTTATCCCATTCCTTATCACTCCTTTAAATCAAATAGAAAAAAATAATAATAAAAAGAACCCATGTGCATATCAAACTCTTCCAGCCGAATGCTAAACAAAGAGCCATGTGCAGGCCAAACTCTTCACCCACGTTAGCAGCAAAAAAAAAGGAAAAAAAACTCATTTTGCTACCTCTTAGATTCGAACCAGGGACGTTTAACAGCAGCAGCCCCTCCAACGTCCCAGGCCAACTCTCTCATCCGACTTTCTTGCTATAGAACCTTATCTTTTAATTTTAAGCCTACCTCTCGGCCCTTCTGCCTTTAACTCAAAACCCAAAATAGAAACGTTCCCTTCGTTCCTCGAAACCCGAGACTTCTCTCCCTCAAGTGGCGCCCCAGGCCACTCTTACTCACTGGACTTTCATGCTACGAACCTTCCCCAATTATCTTTAAGGCCTTCATATTTTTGGCCCCCTTCATTCAACGCCCAAAAATAAAAACAAAATAAATTCTCCCCTTTCCAAGATTCGAACCCAAGACCTCCCTTGCAAGCCCTTAAGTCATCAAGCCAACACGCCAATTACAATCTTGTGTCAAGTTTCCTTAAATTTTATTAAGCCCTATCGTTACCTAGCTCCTTCCTTGTACACACTTTAAAAAAAATTTTTAACACTGGGTCAGGCCTAGCTCGGGTTATTTTAGACCCTTAAACATGTCAAATAAAATTATAAATTTTATTTCTTGAAGCCCCATTGGAATTTATTTAAATTACAAATAACCCCTAATTCAGGGTGTTACAGTTCTACCCCCTTAAATAAATTTCGTCCTCGAATTACCTGGTTAAAACAGATGGGGGTATTGCTGCCGCATCACATCCTCGGGTTCCCACGTAGCTTCCTCTGTACCATGGTTTCGCCATAGCACTTTCACTAAGGGCACTGACTTCCTACGTAGAACCTTCACATCATGATCTAAGATCTGAACCGGTTCTTCTTCGAAAGATAAATCCGGATTCACCTCGATCTCAGCCAACGGCACCACGTGCGAAGGATCTGACCGATACCGTCTCAACATCGATACATGAAAGACATCATGGATCTGATTCAGTTCTGCCGGTAACTCAAGCTGATAAGCTACCGGTCCCACTCGCTTTACAATTGTATAGGGCCCGATGAACCTTGGGCTTAGCTTCCCTTTCCGGCCAAATCTCAACACCTTTTTCCAAGGCGACACCTTCAGCAAAACCTTCTTTCCCACAACATACTCCATTTCCTTGCGTTTCAGATCAGCATCGGATTTCTGCCTATCCGATGCTTCCTTAAGACGAGACCGAATCACCTTAACTTTATCCTCAGTCTCTGTCACCAACTCTGGACCCAAAATCTGTCGTTCACCTAATTCCGTCCAACATGTCGGAGTACGACATTTCCGCCCATACAATGCTTCGTATGGTGCCATCTGGATACTCGCCTGATAGCTGTTGTTGTAGGCGAACTCTGCTAATGGTAGAAATTCCTCCCAACTACCCCGGAAATCCAAGACGCATCCCCTTAACATATCCTCTAAGATCTGTATCACCCTTTCCGATTGTCCGTCAGACTGTGGATGGAAGGCGGTACTAAAATCCAACCGTGTACCCAAAGCTTGATGCAAGCTTTCCAGAACCTTGACGTGAATCTGGGATCCCTATCCGAGATGATTGATACCGGCACACCATGCAATCTTACTCTCGATACATAGCTTAGCCAGCTTCTGAAGAGGTAATCCACCCTCACCGGTATGAAGTGAGCCGACTTAGTCAGACGGTCTACTATTACCCAAACTGCGTCCTTCTTGCTGGGTGTAAGGGGTAGCCCACTAACGAAATCCATAGTGATCCTCTCCCATTTCCATTGAGGGATCTTTATCGGTTGAAGTAGCCCTGATGGCAACTGGTGTTCAGCCTTAACCTGCTGACACGTCAGACATTTTCCTACGAAACTCAGTTATCTCACGCTTCAACCCCGGCCACCAGAACTGTTTCCGTAGATCTCCATACATCTTGCTTCCTCCCGGATGCATAGCGTATGGGGCTGCTATGTGCATCGTGGAGAATTTTCCGCCTCAATTCCACATCCTTCGGCATACAAGCTCGCCCTTGAAAGCATAACACTCCATCACTAGTCAGACTGTACCCTTCCAACCTACCATCCTGAACTTGTACCCTCTTAGCGATCAAGCCTTCATCCACTAACTGCTTTTCCTTAATATCCTCAACCCACGTTGGCTTAACCTGAAGCTTCGCCAAGAGACTCCCATCGTCATATAGACTCAACCGAGCAAACATTGCTTTTAAGTCCGTCACAACCTTCCGGCTCAACGCGTCAGCTACCACGTTAGCCTTACCCGGATGGTACTCGATTGAACAATCGTAGTCCTTTAATAGTTCAATCCACAGACGCTGTCTCAGGTTCAGATCCTTCTGAGTCAAGAGATACCTCAAACTCTTGTGATCTGTGTAAACAATCGACTTCTCCCCATACAGATAATGTCTCCAAATCTTCAAAGCGAAGACAACTGCTGCTAACTCCAAATCGTGCGTCGGGTAGTTAACCTCATGCGATCTTAACTGACGGGATGCATAGGCTACTACCTTCCCATCCTGCATCAACACACATCCCAAACTAGTGTGAGATGCATCACAATAGACTGTGAATAACTTCCCTGCCTCGGGTTGTACCAAAACCGGAGCTTCTGTCAAAATTTTCCTCAACCTATCAAAACTTTCTTGCTGCTTTTCTGACCATACAAATGGAACACCTTTCCTTAGTAACATAGTCAATGGTGCTGCGATCAGAGAGAACCCTTCCACAAACCTACGATCATACCCCGCTAAACCCAAAAAGCTTCGAATTTCAGCCACTGACCCAGGCGGTTTCCAATCCAACACCGCTTCAATCTTGCGGGGATCCACTCTAATTCCTTCTGCCGATACTACATGACCTAAGAAAGCCACCTCCCTAAGCCAAAATTCGCACTTGCTGAATTTGGCATATAACTGCTTCTCCCTCAATACTTGTAGAACTATCCGTAGATGCTCATCATGCTCTTTCTCCGTCTTAGAATAAACTAATATGTCGTCTATGAACACCACGACAAATTGGTCTAAGTACTGCTGAAACACCCTATTCATCAAATCCATGAATGCCGCCGGTGCATTGGTTAACCCAAATGGCATCACTAGGAACTCGTAATGTCCATACCGAGTTCGGAAAGCCGTCTTGTGAACATCAGCCTCTTTCACCTTAAGCTGATGGTAACCTGATCTAAGGTCTATCTTCGAAAATACCGACGCACCCTTCAACTGGTCAAATAAGTCGTCGATCCGAGGCAACGGGTACTTGTTCTTGATCGTTAGCTTGTTCAGCTGGCGGTAGTCGATACACATCCGCATTGAACCGTCCTTCTTCTTGACAAACAACACAGGTGCTCCCCACGGAGATATGCTCGGCCGGATAAACCCTCTATCCAAGAGCTCCTGAATTTGAGCCTTCAGCTCCACCAATTCCTTTGGTGCCATTCGATACGGTGCTATAGACACCGGTGCCGTTCCGGGTAGCAAGTCTATACCGAATTCAACTTCTCGATCCGGAGGCAGACCCGGAAGTTCTTCTGGGAACACATCAGCCAATTCCCCTACCGTTCGGACCTTTTCTACTGCTGATTCCTTCGCCTCCAAAGCGCAAATTTCGAACTAAATATGCTTCACAACCTTTCCTGACCATCTTCTCAGCCTTCAAGGCAGACACCACATTGGAAAGGTAATTCCTTCTATTACCAAACATAACCACTTCGTCCCCTTCAGCCTTCTTAAGAACCATGCGCTTTGCAGCACAATCCAACCTCGCTTGGTACTTAACCAACCAATCCATACCGAGGATCAAATCGAACTCCCCAAATGGCAGCTCCATCAGATCAGCCACGAATACTACCCCTTGGAGTTCCAGGGGTACGTTTCTATATAGTTTGTCTACAACTATAGAGTGACCTAAAGGGCTAACTACAGTCATCTTCCTAGAAGCAGTTTCAGAGTCTATGTCCATAGTCTCTACCACACTACTAGCAATGTACGAGTGCGTCGAACCCACATCAATTAATGCAATATAAGGAAATCCAAAAATTAAGAACGTACCGGTTATGACATCCGGTGCGTCACCCTCCTCGCGACGCCTCGCCGCATAGACTAAGCCAGGCTGCCTAGCCTCTGTGTTGACTGAACCTCTGCCCTGAGTTCCACGACCTCGATTAGGACCGTTACTTCCTCTGCCATTAACACGACTCCTCTGAGGTCCCACATTTCTGTTCTGAGTACGGTTCTGCCCCTCTGGCTGATTCTGAGCTCGTTTCTAGGGACAATCCCTCACACGGTGATCCAAAGACCCACATTCAAAGCAACCCCTCTCACCAGTCCAACAACCTCCCCAATGGGCTTTTCCACAACGGCTACACTGAGCCGGTCTTTGATTAGCGTCCATGGGCCTCGCTGTCTGACTTAGCCCACTCTGTCTAGCCTTTTTCTGAACATTACTACTAGACCCAGACGACCCAAAGTTTCTCTTCTGCCTACTCCTATCATAACCCTGCCTCACAGACTCCTTGATCCCTTCGGCTACCTTAGCCTTTTCCACCAGGGATGAGAACTCACGAACTTGCTGTGGGGCAATCAGTAGCCTCAAATCATCTCTAAGTCCGTCCTCAAAGCGGACACAGCGCTCATGTTCAGTATTCACAATGCCTCTAGCATACCTACTAAGCCTTAGAAACTCCGCCTCATATTCCGCTACTGACTTAGTTCCTTGCACTAGTCCCAGAAAAGTTTTCCTTTGAGCATCAGTATAGCTAGTGCCTATATACTTTTTCTGAAAAGCGGTTTTGAAATATTCCCACGTGAGATCATCTGCCGTGGCTCCATCCCGAATCGTGAGCCACCACTGGTACGCTTCATCCTTCAGAAGCGACACTGCCCCTTTCAGCTTCTCCTCATTGGACAGGTCAAGGTCGTCCATGATCCGTTCAGTCGATTCCAGCCAATATTCTGCTGCACTGGGTGCTACTCCCGACACACCCCGGAATACCTCAGCTCCGTTGGACCGAATTCGCTCAGGAACAGATTTCTAAGCTCCTAAATTTCTGCCAGCCCCAGCCACAATCTCCAGAACTCGCAATACCGCTTGCGATACTGCCTCACCACCGGTCTGATCCTGCTCCTCAGCTCTAAAAGTAGGAGGTGGTGGTGGCGGAGGTACATCATTTTCAGAACCCTGTCCCGACCGGACAGGTTCCGACACGGTCATCCTACCCCTACCGCGTCCACGGCGTCCACGTCCTCTAGAACTCATTCTATCTACTACGCTTTTAATCTGATTAAGAGAAATTTTATGCATTAGCGTTTGTTCCACTTCATTACTCGCGAAGAAATTTTATGAAGGAATTTTAATTAGAGATTCTTTCGTGCAAACAAGATTTCAGTCTTCTATCTTAGTTCACACAAGGAAGTATATACATTCATTCCCTAATACTTTCCATACCTATTCGCTCTTCGGACATTTCTGCCCTGTTTCTATCCCAGGGGTATTTTCGTCATTTTCCTACAGGGGTATTTTCGTAATCAATTCTGAGAAATTTCCAAAACTTTAATAAAACTGGTCACTTTGAAATTCTTAAAATTGAAGAGTATTTCTGAAAATTTGTAAAATTTGAAGTTATGGCATCATTTCGGAAACCAGGGGTATTTTGGGAATTTTGTCAATCAGGGGTAATTTTGTAAATTTTGCACGTTGAAGATGTTTTTAACAATTGTAAAACTCTGAGGGTCCTTTTTGAGAGTTTTCTTTCTTAAAACGTTGCTGTTTGCAAAAAGTTCAAAAGTCAAGGTCATTTTGGTAATTTTACAATTTGGGGCGTTTTCGTAATTTTCCAAAACCACAGTATTTTATTGATGATTTTCAAAGCAGGGTTGAATATTTAAGAAGTAATTGAAATTTTTGGACAAAAACATTGAGTTGATATTTTATGAACCAAGGGCATTTTAGTAATTTTACCCCTAAGGGCATTTTCGTAATTTTCCACAAATCAAACTTTTCAGGGAAAACATTGTAAAAAGAGTTGTTCTTTTAGTTGGAAGAGTAAATTTTTTTTTAAAAAAAAATTTGAAACTCAGTTTTGTTGTTTCCTTCCTTTCGAAAACATGGCTAGGTCCCTTTCGGGTTTTAGTCATTATGTTTAGCCTATGACCGAGCCTTCTTGGTCAGGGTGAACCAAAGCTACGCACCAGGCAGGTTTCGAGTGGAGAGGAGGTGAGTCACGCGGACTGCTTAAATACCAAGCTCCCACCGAACCTTTCTAGACATGCGCACAGAGGTTGCCACACCACTGAGCCCTCTGAGTTAGGGTGAACCGAAGCTACGCACCAGGTAGGATACCTGCGAAGAGGAGGTGAGTCACTCGGACTGCTTAAGTACCAAGCTCTTCCGGTTCCAATCCTAGACATGCGTACAAAGGTTACCACATCTTAGCTCAATGGCTTAGCCATAGGTTGGTTTAGTTCTTTAAGTCTTATGTTCCGTTTGTGTTTGAGTAATCTAACCTTAGGGTCCAAGTCCTATAAGTCTATCTACGTTCCATGCTTCCTACCCTTCTACAGAATATAATTCACCAAGAGGTTTAGATGTACTTACCTGGGCGGATAGTTGCCGGAGACTCGGGCCATGCCGTTCAAAAACCCAAAATATTTCAAATCCCTTAATAAGGGCTACTAACCATAAAACCAAACCTTTTTGGGCCTTGGGCCCCCACAGCCGAGCTTTGAACTGGGCTCTGATACCAACTTTGTAAAACCCAAACCCGGCCCAAACTTTATGGCCGAATCTAGCTTGGTACAGTAGAAAACATTTTTGAGAAAGTCGTTTTTCTAAATCGGTTTAAGTTGTTGAAAACCTTTTTGTTTGATTGTTTTGTAAAAACTTTACTTAGTGCTTATTAGAGAAATTTATTTAAGCTGAGTTATATTAAAACTTTGAAGGTGCCCGATAGCACGTTAAAAACAATTTTCGTTTTAACTTGGAAAACATGTGATTTAAATATTAATAACAAAGTTTAAAACAAAGTATCCAACGTATGAAAAGTAGCAAAAACAAAATATCAGGAGGCCTTATTACATCCAAATAGAATAAAAACCCAAAATAAAAATATCACAACTGAAATTAAAGTTCATTTAAATTAAATCCACTGCATGGCCACCTCGAGTCCATCCGGCTCCATATCCGCGATCTATGCATCACCTGAAAAAAATTAAGGAGAAGGTGAGTCACCAAGACTCAGTATGTAACCCTTCCCCCGATTTTAAACATTTTCATACACAACATATAACAATTAACGTGCATAATATTATGTGCCCCAACCTAGACAGCCAATCGCCACAGTCTACCCCGTTGTGGTACCAAACCACTGGTGGTGCCAAACCACTGGTGACATATAGTCACAGATGTGATGCCAAATTACTGGAGGTGCCAAACCTCTAGTGTCCAAAGACACAAATCGTTTGATGGGGCCAACCCATCGCGTGATGCCAAATCACTGGCGTCAATCCCTTATATAATATGTGGGGCCAACCCACTGTGGTGCTAAGCCACTGGGACGAGACGCAATGAGGTACCAAACCTCTGGAGGTACCAAACCTCTGGTGACCATGGTCACAGTGTGTTACCAAAACACTGGTGCCCGTCGGCACAATAATACTGCCCCTTCCACTCATTAATCCCACATCAGTCATGTATACATATCATGTATCAATACATCATGCTTACCAAAAGCATCAATAACACATTCATATTAACAGGTACTTACCTGAATCACCACTCATACCGTTATGGTATTAATCCGATGCTACACAAATCAAAGTTAGCATACATAGCACTCAGCACATTTAAATAGTTATACGTGTGTATGTACACACCTGTCACCACTGAATAGTCTAATCCCAAAAGGAGGAGTCGGCCACCTTAGATCCACTAGCCCCTATATTCGGCCAAAATACTCGGGTTAGTACTATGGCCTATTCGGCCAAACCAAATACTAAAAAGGGTTCTCTTTTTGAACCCGAATCCTTACCTAACCACTTTGAATACTAGCTTCAGCACCCAAATCCCAAATCTGGTTCACAAACTACAATTGGTCAATATTAATAACCAACGCCTTCGGCTTTTATATGAACACCAATTACATATGTAGATCCTTACCACCTTACCAAGCCGATTGAAGAATAAGAAAGAGGAGAACACCCTTGCTTTAATATTCGACCAAGATTTCTCAAAGTAGGGAGAAGGGAATTCGGCTATTGTCGGTTAAAATAATAAGCAAGGTTCGGCTTAAGTGAAAAAGAAGAACAAAAAGTAGGAGAAGATGCTGAAATTTTATTAATAACAGCAGAGGAAATTCGGCAGCAAGGTGGTGAATTATTCGGCCAATGGTGGAAGAAAGAAAAAGGAGAATTAGTAGGAGAAATCAAAGGTGATTTTTGGCCAAATAAAATAGAAGAAAGCTAGAAAATTTGAAGAATTCCCTAGGAAATTTTCGGCAGTAGCAGAGGGAAAGGAAAAGTAATCTGTTGCTGGAAATTTCTTAGCTCTATTTGCTGTACAGAAATAGCTCTCCAAAGAGTCCTAATGCTGCCAAATTCTCCTCTCTATGCTGATAAAACTTTATCTATTAATTATCACTCTTCCAATTAAATTAAAAATCATATCTATCCATTATCCCATTCCTTATCACTCCTTTAAATCAAATAGAAAAAAAATAATAATAAAAGAACCCATGTGCATATCAAACTCTTCCAGCCGAATGCTAAACAAAGAGCCATGTGCAGGCCAAACTCTTCACCCACGTTAGCAGCAAAATGAAAAGGAAAAAAAAAACTCATTTTGCTACCTCTTAGATTCGAACCAGGGACGTTTAACAGCAGCAGCCCCTCCAACGTCCCAGGCCAACTCTCTCATCCGACTTTCTTGCTATAGAACCTTATCTTTTAATTTTAAGCCTACCTCTCGGCCCTTCTG
This sequence comes from Gossypium australe, assembly GCA_005393395.2. Classification (NCBI taxonomy): domain Eukaryota; kingdom Viridiplantae; phylum Streptophyta; class Magnoliopsida; order Malvales; family Malvaceae; genus Gossypium; species Gossypium australe. The sequence continues at coordinate 102,966,485 of CM016623.1, forward strand.
CCTTTAACTCAAAACCCAAAATAGAAACGTTCCCTTCGTTCCTCGAACTCGAGACTTCTCTCCCTCAAGTGGCGCCCCAGGCCACTCTTACTCACTGGACTTTCATGCTACGAACCTTCCCCAATTATCTTTAAGGCCTTCATATTTTTGGCCCCCTTCATTCAACGCCCAAAAAATAAAAACAAAATAAATTCTCCCCTTTCCAAGATTCGAACCCAAGACCTCCCTTGCAAGCCCTTAAGTCATCAAGCCAACACGCCAATTACAATCTTGTGTCAAGTTTCCTTAAATTTTATTTAAGCCCTATCGTTACCTAGCTCCTTCCTTGTACACACTTTAAAAAATAAATTTTTAACACTGGGTCAGGACTAGCTCGGGTAATTTTTAGACCCTTAAACATGTCAAATAAAATTATAAATTTTATTTCTTGAAGCCCCATTGGAATTTATTTAAATTACAAATAACCCCTAATTCAGGGTGTTACACATGATGTTTCGAAAACGGTGGTGATTGTTTTAAAAACCCATGTTTAATAGACTATCAGGTTATAATTAAAAGCAACAACATATAAAGTTAAAAAAAAATCCCAATGGCCTTATTACAAAAATTATTAACCCGATAATTTAAAATAAAATAAATTAAACTAAAATCGCTAAGTTTAACTTTAAAGCATACCTGACGTGTGGACACCTCCGAGTCCCTCGCAGCTTCAAATCCTCTAAGGCTGGGGAGTACCTCCACAGTTAAAAGAAAAGGGTGAGTTACGAGAACTCAGTGTGTAATCCCCTATACGGTCACAGTTTGGGCCTAAGCCCTTACGGTATTAATCTGGGCCTAAGCCCGATTCGGTAACGGTCTGGGCCTAAGCCTTATTCGGTAACAGTTTGGGCCTAAGCCCTATATCATATCCATGCAAACAAACATGTAACCCAACCCTGTCCAGCCAACTCTCCACTCGTACCAACCATCTATCCATGTGGGGACCAAGTCGACCCACCCAACCAACTATCCAATAATGCAGTCTAGCTGCTAATAACGATATACATGGCTGAGCCACTAGAATCAGAATATGTGACGATGCCACTATAATGGTACTTCCTCCAAATCAGAAAAACCCACCCCAATGCAGTATGTCATGTCATAGTAAATCTGTGTATGCAGTGCATCTCAAACATAATCAATTATATATTTAATACACGTACAACATTGGTACTACCACTAAGGGTACAACGGTCATTTTAACGGTTAGGGGTAAAACGGTCATTTCACCCCTTTAAGCGCATCTCGATAATTTTACCCATCGAGGGTATTTCAGTAACTTTACCCATAGAGGGTATCTCGGTAACTTTACTCGTAGAGGGTATTCGGTAATTTTTCCTATAGAAAGTATTTCGGTAATTTTACCCGTAGAGGGTATTTCAGTAATTTTACCCTTCGAACAGCCTTTTCGGAGGCCTACTGTCACCTCAAGCGACGCAGGTTCCATTTCTGGTCAAAACGGTGCAATTGGGCCTAAAGCCCAATTTCGGCCCAAACAGGTCCACATGCTCGTGTGGCCCATTCAGCCCATTTTCGGTCACGGTTCTGCGAACTTTGCAGCCGTATCTACCATCCGGCACTTACCCTAAATTTTGCCCCTGTGGGCCCATTATCCATTGGGCCCACTTAGCCCACTTCGGCTCAACAAGGCCCAATACAGCCTCAGTCCCATGAGAGGGTTCGTGGCACTCCTAACAGTTTATCGCCAACACTTGTGGCTCGGTTTAACTCCACGAGCGCTCGCACACTCGAGTGATCTCAGATGTCGAAGTCTCAGCTTATCAATTTTTTGACTTTCATCGGTATACTGTAGCACGGAAGTGAGAAGAACACTATTCTGCTTTTGAACAGTACGAAAATAGGTGTACGATTACACACCTGCTTTGGGTTGTCAGATGAAGCTCCCCAAGATTATGCAGCTAAGAACACAACAGTTCTAAATCAATTAGTTCTAGCCTTAATAACACATTTCCACAAGATTAAACCCGTCTAATCAACTAACGCTACTTACCACCAATCGAGAGATCTACTGCAAGGGAAGGGTATCCAGCTGACTCCTTGATTAAGCAAAACGAGCCCCTAGCACCGTCTGAATGAAGAGGAGATGTTAGCTACACAATACCCACGGCCACAATTGAAAATAAAATAGCTTTTCGGCCCAAGGGATATAGAACTGAGCATAGAAGAGAAGCCGACCAAGATTCGGCTAACATAGCCACTTACCACAAAATTGAAAGGATTCAGAAAGACTAAGAGCAAAGGAAGAAAATAGATTCGGCCTACAGAGTCGGCTAGCTTTGCAAAGTGAAGAGAGGAGCAACAAGAGGGGAAACAGAGGTTGTGCTCAGCCAAGGAGAACGAAGGGGAAAAAAGAGATTCGACAGTAAGCGAGCAGTAACCGCGAGATGATAATGAAAAGTAAGAAGAATAAAGAGAAAAAGAAGAAAAGGAGGTGAAAGTAGAGACTTAACAATTCGGCAATTAGCAGGAACAAGGAATGAGGAAGAAAAGATGAAGAAAGGTGAATTCAGTAGAAGTCAACAATGAAAAGAAAGACCTGAAATGCTCCAAAAGTACCAAAATGCAAACACTCCCTAAAAAACAACCCAAAGAAAATTTGGCACACTCACCCTACCACAAACCGAATATGCACTCCCTAAATGACACCCTTTGGCCGAAATTCCCTATTCAACTTCCCCACATTCAGCCAACTCTCCCTCACACATCCATCCCCTTGATTTTCTCCCCTGAAATCTCCTAAACTTGCTCCCCTCCTTCCGTTTGAAACATTTGACCAAGTCTCCAACTTCACGTGTAGAGTTTGTTCCCAACTCTAACTCTTCCACTCTCAAGACACAAAATAAAAGTCACCCTTTTACTACTCATGAGATTCGAACCCCACACCTCCTTGTTATCCCATTGACGTCACACCACCAAGACACAAGCTCCTTTGTGTCACAAAGCTCACTTAAATATACTTAAGTCCTACTGCAACCAGCCCTCTTCTCTTAAGACCAAAAACTAAAATTTTTCCTAAGCTCAGACTTGAACCCAGGCCTCCTTAGAACCCCCAAATACACCCAAATAGTTAGCCGTTCAAGCACAACATGAATTAAAGCAAAATTACAAACCCCTAAGTTTTGGGGCGTTACAAAAGATGAACATATTTATCAAATAAATTCCATGTACAAATATCATCATCTCATATTTCTATGTATCAATTATCATATATCATCATTTTCATGTATTTCAGGTAGATACATGTAATAACTCAATTCTTATTCATATATTCTCATATCAGGATTTTTACCTGTTGAATTTATTCAAAATATCAATGGATACACAGATAGTACACTCGAGGTGTACAAATCAGGATCCGTCAATTCATATTCAGGGGTACCCATTAAGGCACTTAATTAGAAAGCACAGTCTTGAGCCACATATCATATAACAGGATTGCCAGTCCAAGCTAAATCCTTTCTGTAACATATGCTCAGAAGAGCTCAATTAGGATTACCAGTCCAGAATAAATCCTAATTGTAACATATGCTCAAGAGGGATTTTATCAGGATTACCCATCCGGGCTAAATCCTATTTGTATTTAGGTCAATAGGATTTACTCGTCCGAGCTAAATCCCATCAGCAACAAATGCAGGACCTCATTCAATAAGGGAAATCACCTTTATCTATTGATTTTCATTTATTCAAACGGGATTTAACATTTTTAAGCATTATCAGGCATGTGATTATTTCTTACATCTATAACATTCATATAATTTAAATAAACACATTCCACATTCATTTCAAGCATAAAAATAACATTTTTATCATTTATCATTTATCAAGCATTATCGTTCATCGGGCTTTGTCAGATATGTTTTCAATGTCATATATATATATGATATTTATATAATTCACATACAAAAAGTCTAATTCAGGCATTTAAATATACAATTTAGTTAAACGAACTTACCTCGACAAATGTTCCTATACTTAAAATCTACTAATCCGACTTTTTTCTCTTTTCCTCGTTCTAGCTCCGAATTTGGTCTATCCAGATCCATACAAGTAAATCTAACATCATTTTAATACAATTTAAAATCAATTCAGTTCAATTTCATCTTAGGCAAAATTACCTTTTGCCCCTAAACTTTTAATTAATGATGATTTCGTCCCTATGCTCGGGAAATGAAATTCATGCAATTTACTTCTTATTCCAAGCTTAACCAAAATTTCAATATAAATTTACAGCACATGTATTCTATAAAATTCATAATTTTTTCTTTAATTTACACAACTTTACAATTTAGTCCCTAAATCATGTTTTCATCAAAAAACTCTTTGTAAAAGTTGTTTATCTATCATCAACCTTTCATATTCTACCATAAATTTCAAATTTTCAGCATATTCATCCATGACATAATTTCTATACATTGATAACTTTTCAAATTAATCCCCCAAAAAGATAGATTAGACTATCTCGATTTCAAAAATATAAAAACTACTGAAAACGGGGCTTGAATACTTACTTAACTTGGCCAAGAAAGCTTGCTTTCTCTTTCCTAGGGTATCCATGAATATTTGGGGAAAAAGATGATATAAAATGATTTTTATTTCTATTTAATTATTTATCATCTTTTAATTGTATCAATTTCCAATTTAGTCCTTAGCTGTTTTCTAATTTTCCATGGATGAATCATTCAAAAATATCTACTAACTTTTCATTAATGGTCTAATTACCATATAAGGACCTCCAATTTAAAGTTCTATAGCTATTTAATCCCTTTAGGTATTAGGACACAACTTTTGTACTTTACGAGATTTAGTCCTTTATCAAATTAAGCATGTAATCGATAAACTTTCTTTACGAAATTTTCACACAATATTATTCTCATATTGTAGATCATAAAAGAGTATTAAAATGATTTTTCTTTTCGGGACTTAGATCTGTGGTCCCAAAACCACTGTTGTAGCACCCCAAAATTTAAATTTTTGTTTTTGCATATGTATGACACAATTGTGTATCTACTTCAGTGGTTAAGTGTTCCGGGAGTGTGTGAGAGGTCCTAAGTTCAAGCCATGACTTGGGCAAATTTTGGTATTTTTATGAATAAAGCCCAATCTATGGTCAATAGGCTTTTATTTAATTGTTGATAAGTATTTAACAGAATAGGTCTGCTTGTAACACCCCAAACCCGGTCAAAACGCTACAACCGGATCTGGCGTGCCACGGAAAAAAATTGTTTTGGAAATCGATCTGTCGACTTATTTTAGATAGAAAACCGATGTAAGATTTTAGAGAAAACGTCGATGCATTTTGTATCGTGTAAAACATGTTAAAACTTGGTTTGAAAACTTTGTGATCACATTGTTACTCCGTATTGTTTACTGAGTCATTGCATAAAAAAATAAACAAATATTTCTTTAGCATTTGAAAACAACCGATTCATAGTCTAATCAACATATTAAACAGAAACTTTAAAATCACCTAAGTAAAAGAACCCAAAATAAAACTTCAGCGGCCTTATTACATATCTGAAAAACCAAAATTTAAATAAAATAGCTAAATCCAACAGAAAACTTTGATATAAAACAAATGCAGTGCATGGCCACCTTGAGTCCACTCCGGCTCCATATCCACGATCTACTCCTGATCTGCAAAATATAACGGAAAGGGGTGAGTCACCGAGACTCAGTGTATAAATCCCCATCCCAATAGAAATTATGCTCTTACACAAATTCATACAAAAATATGCAAGTCATGCAACCCATCCAACCTAAGTATCCATCCGAGTCTCTCAAGTCTACCCCTTGTGGTACCAAACCACTGGTGGTGCCAAACCACTGAGACTTAGTCACAATTTTATAATATGTGGGGCCAACCCACTGTGTAATACCAAATCACTGGTGACAGTCTGATAGATCATACTTCCCCCTCCTCTCATCACCCATAACACATATTTATGGTAACGGCATCAGTATGATCATGCTTAACATTCCAAATTATGTATACAGAATAATATGCTTTCACATACCACATTCATCGCAAGTAATAATAACAACTTACCCGGCATCCACGCCTTTACCCACCAGGGGTATTTTAGTAACCATTGCCGTCATTCCGGCTTTTTAACAACACACAACATTAACATATTAAGTAAGAAAGTGTGTAAGAGTTACACACCTGGTTTTCGTACTAACACTTTCACTGCCTCTATGCTACTGTCACTCGAGACTACCACTATCGGCCTATGATCTACTTCCGATGTCGGCCCACACCCCGATGGCCAATCTCCTACTCCCGATATTGATCGTTTCTTGTACTTTGGCGTTGGATTTACAGATCCAACCTCTCCTATTACTTGGCTGTTAGTCGAGTCCATAATAATCCCTTCATCACTAAACCATTTAAACGATGAGATCTAATTAATAATAATAACGTTAAAAAGGGACCCTTACCTAACTATCGAATCCCGAAAGTCTTCACGAACACGTCACCTTCCAACCTACATTCGGCCAAGCCCAAAACATCAAACAAACCGATAGTCACAACCAATCTAGGCCATGTGACATCCGGCCAAATGAAAAAGAATCAAGAAAGGGCTATTCGGCCGAACCTACCACCACCTACCTTCGGCTTTTCCACCAAATCGGCACAGGAGACTTTTAATGAGACAGATTCGGCTTCTAGGGGCAGAGAGTGAAATTGACAGGGCCTTTGAACAAGTGTTTCGAGTTAGAACTTAATAAAATAGGGGAATCGCAGAGGAAAGAAATCCCGAAACTCACCAGATTACTAAGGAGTATGCGGCTTATGGTGTACCTTCGGGAAAATAAAACCACCCTTGTAGATTCGGCTATGGAGGAAGATGATGTGCACAAGGAGTATTCGGCTTTCAAAGGGTTTTCGAGGAGAGGAGAAACACTAGGGAGTTTCGGCTAGAAGAGAAAAATCAAGGCAAGTGGGTGAGAAGAGTTTCGGCTAGAGAGGAAAAAGTGTGAAAGAAAGAAAGAAAATGAAAGAAAAAGATGATATCTTCCTACTAAATTCGGCTACACATGCACACACCTCAGAGTTGGAGTTTCGGCCAACTCTCCCCTCTCCTGATAGCCTTTATCCCTTATCTTATCCATCTATCATCACAACCCTTATCTTACCTCTCTTAATTATCAGCTTTTAATCACTTAAATAAAAGGAATAAAGCTCCTAAATTCTAGCCATTGTGCCGTCCACCCCCTTCCCCTGGGAGTGCCGAATTTTACCCATTAATTTGGGCCCCAAGCGGCCACACTAGGCCCAAACTCCTTCCCCTTGTGACGCCACCTGCATGCCCACTTATAGCACCTCCAAACTTTAGGCCACAAGCCCAACTTGCTACTAAACATACTTACTTAACTTAATTTATAAACGAGCACTATATATAATCAATTAAACCCAGGTTTAAGCCCAAACCTGAGCCCAATACACACCTCAAAGCCTTAACCTACTAACTTAGCCATGCAACAAACCAAATGCACAGACCCACAAAATCAGGATATTACACTGCTGGTCAGGTGATTAAGGGGAGAGTTGGAGTGTTGGAGGTCTTGTGTTCAATTCACTACGATGGCGTGGAGACAATATTTTTGCTCCAATTTAGACTAAGAGATGTGTTGGGGCAAAATTCTGAGGAGTGATTTTAGGAGATAATTGGGAAGAGGTTATTAGAAAATAATCTGATTATCTTTTTGTTGCAAAAAGAAAAAAACTAGAGTTTCAGTTTTCTCTCCAATTCCCCAAAATTTTTCTAACGTTTTCTTCTTCTTCTTTTTTCCCTCCTCTGCTGATTCTTTCTCCTAATTACGACCGAAATTTCCATTATTTTTCCCCTTCCATTTCTTTCTTTTTTTTCCAATTGATTAGGTTGTTCATCGTTGGTTGCGCGCGTTCGGAGTTAATCAAGGGGCTGGTGGTTTTGAATCGACGCTGTGGTTGTGCGAAGTCGTGGTTACTCAAGCGAAGATCTGAAGGCTTAGGAGTGCTTACGCATCAAAAATGATACCAGGTGTCTACACGAAATGTAGAAAATGGGATTAAAAAAAAAAGCTGAAATTGCTTGCTGTCGAGAAATAAGAGAAATAAGAGAAAATGATGCGAAAAATTGTAGAGAAAGGAAATAAGGGTGTTATAAACTTGGAAATCAACATTTTGCACTAAAATAGTTTTGGACAGCAGCAGAAGACTAACTTTGAAAACTTATCAAAAATAGTGGGATTTGAGTTAGATTGAATAAAATATGAAATTAAATTCTATTGAGTCTAGTTTTTCATGGAAGAAACAATGTAAGCAATGGAATTGTAAATCATGAGATATAATAAATTTTGTGAGACAATGTTAGAATGATTTCGGGTTCCCCTGTTCTGACTTATGAAAATCATCAAAAATTGTAAAACAATAATTAGGGGCTTAAATTTATAGGTTTAAATCCTTAATGAGTCTAGTTTCAAGAGAAACAAACAGAAACATCATATAAATTTTGTACTAAGAGATAAATAATTTTTAGTAAGGAAAGGATAAAGCTATCAAATAGCAGAATAGGTGTAACACCCCAAACTCGGCCCAAACACCACGACCGGATCTGGCATGTCACTAAGAATTTTTAGTAAAACATGTCGCATTTTTGGAAGTCATTTGTCGAGGTTAAACATTTATACCGGAAAACTTAATAATTTGATAATTAATATAAGATATAAATTTTATAAGATGCCTTTATGAATTAAAAACCGAATTTTAGTACATGCCTTAGTTTTAATTTTTATCGAATAATTCAAGTGTCTGAAAGTAAAGCCCAAAAATTGGAAATATAAAACTAATGGCCCATGGCCTTATTACAATGAAATTTAAAACCCACTAATTAAAAATGTTAAAAATAAATAACTAAGTAAAGTCTTCTGCTGAATCAAAATAATCTCTTGCATGGCCACCTTGCGCTCCTCTCCAGCCCAGTACGATGCACTAGGTGCTACGAGAAAGATGTTAAAAAAATAGGGTGAGTCACGAGACTCAGTGTGCAACCCTCGTGCACCATCAGATTGGGCCTTAGCCCCACAGAACAGATAACAGAGCATAATATATCAGAAAGTATGCAAAGCCCAACCCAATCCTAGGTTTCCATCTGCTACACACCACCCTTACCTGCCAATCACACCATTGGGAATTTCTACAATCAACCCACACCGCTACACACCATCGATGGCAGTCATGCTGCAGTTAGTTGATCATCGTCAGATCATGGCAATAGCCACAACAACAGATCACGGCAAAAAGCCACTACAACAGATCATGGCAAAAGCCACTACAACATAATACTTCCCCTTTCATTAATCACCCAACTCCATGCAATCACAGAAATCAGCATACATGTTTACCATATCAAATCAAAAGAACCATTCACTTTAGAATGACAGAAATCACTAACCTGGCGATTCGCCTTTACCCTCCTCAGGTTTTCAATAGTCATGCTGGTATTTCGGCATTTAATAGAATATAATAGATTTATAAACATATTCTAACAGGCAATCAAAATGGGGTGAGAATGTTACACACTTGATAAATACGTAGGACTAATCTTTATGTCAATACCCTCGCTAATCAGATCTACCACCCTTGGTCTACAACTTTGCTCAAAAGGCGAAAGAACGCGAAGATAAGGTCTCTCCTATATTCGGCCAAAGGTTAGTGTTTTACTCGAATTATATGTTTAAATTAACAGATCTCCTTACCTTGAACTCCCGAAAATAATACGATCCGAGTGCTACTGAACTCTGGCTTAGAAATCTAAACGATTGAATCCCCTTCAAATCCCGGAATGCCGCCCATGAAAGAAAACACAAGATCAATCCACCATGTAGCCATTCGGCTATGGTCTCTAAAAGCCAAAAAAGATTGAAAGAACAACATATTCGACACTTACCTCTTCAGAAGACTTCGGCTACCCCTTGCAGGAAGATTCGGCAAACACAAGAGAAGAGATCTAGGAATTTCAGCTTTTAGTAAAATCCCGAAATGTATGAACAACAGAAGGCTAATGCGTTTTCGGCTTTTAGAAGAATTGAGTGAGGAGTTTCGGCTGAAGAAAGAAAGAAAAGAAAAGAAATTGAAGAGGAGAGTGGCGATTTCTTTTGAAAGAGAGAAGATAGAAGAGGAAAGAAAAAGAACAAATAATGCCTTCAAATTTCGGCACACCCACCTAAAGCCAAAACCGAATGCCCCTCTCCTTTCCAACTCTTCAAAATTTCGGCTAATCACTAACCTTCTAAAGATAGCTCATATACTTTTTCCCTTATCTTAATCTACTAACTCAACCCAAAAGAGACTTAATTAGTTCCAACTCCTCCCTTGTTTATCAGCATAATATCCACATATTTTAAGCATTTAAAATCCCTATTTTATAGCCTTGTTGCCGTCCCCCCTATTGCTCCCTTTTAAGTGCCAAATTTGGCCCAATAACTTGGGCTCCAAGCAACCAAAACTTGGCCCTATCCATCTACTAGTGACGCCACTTATAACTTCCCCCTTGCTGCACCCCTTATTTTGGGCCGCAAGCCCAACTTGATAATTTTAAACACAGATACAATATTTTTAAACCCCGGAGTGACCAACCAGAATATTTAGTCAAGGTCTCATCATATTCCTGAGCCCAATCTGGACCCCTAACCCTCAATTTAATATTTTAAACCATCAACATACAAAATGCACAGGCCCAATAATTCGGGATGTTACAGTTCTACCCCCTTAAAATAAATTTCGGCTTCGAAATTTACCTGATCAGACTGCTGTCGCATAACATCCTCTGGCTCCCATGTCGCTTCCTCCGCGCCGTGGTTCCGCCACAAAACCTTGACCAAAGGTACGGACTTCCTTCTCAACACCTTTATGTCTCGATCCAAGATTTGCACTGGCTCCTCCTCAAAGGACAAGTCTGGCCTTACTTCAATCTCTTCCACTAGCACAATGTGCGATGGATCAGAACGATAACGTCTCAGCATCGAGACATGAAACACTTCATGTATCTGTTCCAACTCTGACGGCAACTCCAATTGATACGCCATTGGGCCCACACGTTTTAGTACCCCATAAGGTCCAATAAACTGGGGACTTAGCTTGCCTTTTCGACCAAACCTCATTACCTTTTTCCACGGTGACACTTTCCAAAAGACTTGATCTCCCACTGCAAATTCCAACTCCGTCCGCTTAAGATCCGCATAAGATTTCTGCCGATCAGATGCTTCCTTCAACCGAGCCCTAATTAATCTAACTTTCTCTTCCGTCTCCGACACTAGTTCTGGACCCAACACCTGATGCTCACCCAATTCTGTCCAACAAGTAGGAGTACGACATCTCCGTCCGTATAATGCTTCATAAGGCGCCATCTGAATACTAGATTGATAGCTGTTATTGTACGCGAATTCTGCCAGAGGTAAATACTCCTCCCAACTACCCCTGAAATTAATGATGCAACCCTTTAACATATCCTCTAGGATCTGGATTACCCTCTCAGATTGACCATCAGTTTGCGGATGAAAAGCGGTACTAAAGTCTAACCTTGTTTCCATTGCCTGATGTAGAGCCTTCCAGAATCGTGACGTGAATCTAGGGTCTCTATCTGATATGATTGACACAGGTACACCATGCAGTCTCACAACCTCAGCCACATACAGCTTGGCCAAACTTTGTAGAGAATAATCAACACGAACAGATATGAAGTGAGCAGACTTCGTCAGCCGATCAACAATCACCCAAATCGAATCCTTCTTAGTGGGTGTAAGAGGTAACCCACTAACAAAATCCATCGTGATTCTTTCCCATTTCCACTGTGGAATCTTTACCGGCTGCAACAACCCCAAAGGCAGCTGGTGTTCCACTTTCACCTGCTGGCACGTCAAACACTTACTCACGAATTTTGTTATCTCTCGCTTCAGACCTGGCCACCAGAATTGTTCTCACAAATCTCGATACATCTTAACCCCTCTAGGATGCATAGCGTAAGGGCACTATGCGCCTCCTGAAGAATCATCTGCCTTAACTCCACATCCTTTAGCATACAAACTTTCTTACGAAAACACAGGACTCCATCACCATCCAAACTATAGTCCTCTCCTTCACCACTTTGCACTTGCCAGAGTCGAGCACTCAAAGCATCGTCTAGAAGTTGCTTTTCTTTGATTTGACTTGTCCACATAGGTCTTACTTGGAGCTCAGCTACCAAACTTCCCTCCTCATACAGACTAAGATGAGCGAACATCGCCCTCAAATCCACTATCGCCTTCCTACTCAGCGCATCTGCCACCACGTTAGCCTTACCCGGATGATATTCGATTGAGTAATCATAGTCCTTCAAGAGCTCAATCCACCTACGTTGCCTCAGATTCAACTCCTTCTGGGTAAGGAGATACTTTAGGATCTTATGGTCCGTGTAAATAACCGATTTCTCCCTATACAGGTAGTACCTCCTAATCTTCAGAGCGAACACTACTACCGCCAATCCTAAATCGTACGTAGAGTAGTTCAACTCATGCGGTCTTAACTATTGAGACGCATATGTAACAACTTTTCCATCTTGCATCAACACACATCCTAAACCCGTGTGTGACGCATCACAGTAGACGGTAAATTCCTTACCCGCCTCTGGCTGAATTAACACCGGTGCTTTGATCAAAATCTTCTTCAGCTTCTCAAAGCTCTCCTGTTGTTTGTTGGTCCAAACAAACGATACTCCCTTCCTCAACAACTTAGTTAAAGGTGCTGCTATCAATGAGAATCCTTCAACAAACCTTCTGTAGTACCCGGCCAATCCCAAGAAACTTCGAACTTCCGCCACAGACTTCGGCAGTTTCCAATCCAATACGGCTTCTATCTTCCGAGGATCCACCCTAATTCCCTCTGCGGCAATTACATGCCCTAAGAAAGTCACTTCTTTCAGCCAGAACTCACACTTACTGAACTTTGCGTACAACTGCTTCTCCCTCAGAATTTTCAACACCACACAAAGATGTGCATCATGCTCCTCCTCGGACTTGGAGTAAACCAGGATATCGTCGATGAACACCACCACAAATTGATTAAGGTATGGTTGAAACACCCGATTCATCATATCCATAAATGTTGCTGGCGCATTCGTCAACCCGAACAGCATCACCAAGAACTCATAATGACCGTACCGAGTCTGAAACATCGTCTTATGAATGTCTCTTTCCTTTAACCTTAACTGATGATATCCGGACCTGAAGTCAATCTTAGAAAAGACCAAAGCTCCTTTGAGCTGATCGAACAGATTGTTGACTCTCGGCAGCGGGTACTTGTTCTTAATCGTTAACTTATTCAGTTGACGATAGTCCACACACATATGCATGGATCCGTCCTTCTTCTTCACGAATAGGACCGGTGCTCCCCACGGAGACACACTCGGTCGAATAAAACCTCGATCCAACAGTTCCTGGATCTGAGCTTTGAGCTCCTCCAGCTCTTTCGGTGCCATTCGGTAAGGAGCAATGGACACCGGGGCCGTACCTAGAAGTAGCTCTATTCTAAACTCCACTTCGCGATCTGGAGGTAACCTTGGAAACTCCTTAGGAAAGACATCCGAAAAATCCTTTACTGTTCTTACCCCATCGACACTAACAAAAGCTATCCTTTCCGAATCATCTTAACAGCCTTCAGTGCAGATACCACATTGGACAAATAATTCATTCCTTCTCCTAACACAACCACCTCCCCGCCTTCTGGGGTACTCAACACCATGCGGTTAGTCTCACAATCCAACTTAGCACGGTGTTTGGTCAACCAATCCATTCCTAGGATAAGATTAAACTCTCCAAACGGTAATTCCATTAAGTCTGCCGGGAACACTACTCCTTGAGTCTCTAAAGGTACATCCTTAAATAGTTTGTCCACTACCCTAGATTGTCCTAAAGGACTAACCACAGTCATCTTCCTAGTAGTTGTTTCAGAGTCTATACTTAGTGTCTTAGATACCGAACATGCAACATAGGAGTGGGTTGACCCAATATCAATCAAGGCAAGAAAAGGGTTATCAGCAATAAGAAAAGTACCGGTTATGACGTCCGGTGCGTCACCATCCTCTCGTCGATGAGCTGCATAAACTAGACCTGGCTGCCTTGCGTCTACATTACCTGCACCCCTACCAGGTGTGCCATGACCGCGACCAGCCCCATTTCCTTCTCTGGCTGCGCCACGACCCCTCGGTACTGGCTAACCACCTCTCCTAACCTGATCAGAACCTCATCCCGCGGGCTGTGCCTGATTCACCTGGGGACAGTCCTTAATCATATGCTTCGTGGATCCACACCTAAAGCATCCACCGGTTCTCTTTCTGCACTCCCCATAATGTACCTTCCCGCACAAGTTACATGATCGATTCTGACTCCCAGTAGTAGCTGTCGGAGCACGAGCTGGCCCACCAGACCTAGGCTTTTTCTGAAAATTTCAGGATGATCCCGACGGCCCAAAGTTCCTCTTATTCCTATTCCTCTCCTTATCCTTATTCTGTTTCTCGGTCCGCTTAACCTCATCAGATATCTTAGCTTTCTCAACCAAAATCGCAAAGTCCCTTTCCCGCTGCGGTGCTACTAATACCCTCAACTCATCCCTTAGTCCATCCTCGAACCGTACGCAACGCTCATAGTCAGTCGCCACAATCCCTCGAGCGTAACGGCTTAACTGCAGAAACTCCGCCTCGTATTCAGATACAGACTTACTTCCCTATACCAAGTTCAGGAATGCCTTTCTCTGCGCATCCACATAGCTGGCCCCAACGTACTTTCCCTGAAATGACTCTTTAAAGAGATACCAGTCAATTCGGTCTGCTGCAGTACCCTTCTTTACCGTGAGCCACCACTGATAAGCCTCGTCTAGTAGAAGAGACACGACCCCCTTCAACCTCTCCTCTACAGTGAAGTCAAGGTCATCCATTATACGCTCACTTGCCTCTAACCAATACTCAGCTGTATTAGGGGCTACGCCAGAAACACCCCTAAACATCTCTGCTCTGTTGGCTCGGAGTCTTTCAGACATAGATTTCCGAGCTCCTGAACCCGTGCCTGCCCCAGCAACTCTTTCGAGGACTCGCAACATCGCCTGAGATACCGCATCATCTCCGGGCGCTTGGTCCCAAAATTCTCCCTCCACAGCTGGCGGATCCGGCATCTCGTTTCCCGACCCATGGCCAGACCCTACCGGCTCTGACAAGGTCATCCTACCCCTACCACGTCCACGCGGTGGGTGTCCTCAACCCCTTGTACTCATTCTTCCGATCGGCGTTTATCTGATTAGAAATTTTATGAATTATTAACTCTTCCCACTGATTATCCACGAACAATCTTATGAAAGGTAGTTTTAGGAGTGATTCTTTCGAATTCGAACCTATCTACAGTTCCAGTCTCAAGTTTACCTCCTAATTCTAGAAACCACATACATTCACACCTCAACATACATATCACATCCATGAAGTCACATTCAACACATAGGGTATTTTCGTTATTTCACTACCTAGGGGTTTTTCCTAAATTTTGTCCTACAGGGTATTTTTCAAAATAAAGTATCTTGGAGATTTTCGAAGTAGAGGTATATATATATTTTTTAAAAACAGAGGAATTTTTTTTTAAAAAAACAGGGGTATTCTGGAAAATTCGATTTCAAAAGAATAATAGTGGCGTTCAGGTGTTTGTTGTTTTTGATTGTTGTTGTTTTTTCCGCTGACTTTGTAAATCGGGATATTTCCGGGTAAGTTTGCAAACCATGAGTACTTTATAAAATTTCAGTTGTTTTGGGGATTTTCACAAACCAAGTGTATTTCGAAACTTTTACAAAACCTGGGGGTATTTGGATAATTTTGCGAAATAGGATTCCTTGGTAATTTTTGTGAATTAAGGGTATTTTGGTGATTTCGTGAAGCAGGGTATTTTTGGAAATTTTGCAACCCGGGGTATTTTGGTAAAATTATTTTTGTAAACCAGGGGTATTTCGGTAATTTCACAAATTTTGATAATTTTCCAAATCAAGGGCGTTTTGATGATTTTCAAATCAAGGGTGTTTTGGTAATTTTTTTTCAAAACTAGGGGCATTTTGGTAGTTTTTACAAAACTAGGGTGGCTGGTCCCTTTCGGGTTTTAGTTAGAAACTTTTGGCCCATTAACAAGTCCTCATGGTTAAGGTGAACAGTTACTACGTACCAGGTAGGATTCCAGCGAAGAGGAGGTGAGTCACTAGGACTGCTTAAGTACCAGGCTCTTCCGGATCCAATCCTAGACATGCGCATGCCTGTTGCCACACCCTAACCCAACGACTTGTTCACGGGTTTGTTTAGTTGACTTAAGTCTTATGAGATTTAAGAAGTTGTTTAAGCTAAGCCTAGACTCCATCAAGTTCTACTTAAGATAATCTACGTCCCTTAAAGCCTATCAAGCCCACATACATATATAACACATAGTGAGTTTAGAATACTTACCTGGCGGACTTGGGCCGGAGACGCAGGTGCCATGCCGAGAAAACCATCCTGTATCATTTGTAAATATACATGTTTCAAAAACTCATTTTTAGAAAACGTTTTGAGCCCAAAACCCTAAAGCCGAGTTTTGAACCGGGCTCTGATACCAATTTGTAACACCTCAAACCCGGACCAAACACCACGATCGGATCTGGCATGTCACTAAGAAGTTTTAGTAAAACATGTCGCATTTTTGGAAGTCATTTGTCGAGGTTAAACATTTGTACCGAAAAACTTAATAATTTGGTAATTAATATAAGATATAAATTTTATAAGATGCCTTTATGAATTAAAAACCGAATTTTAGTACATGCCTTAGTTTTAATTTTTATCAAATAATTCAAGTGTCTGAAAGTAAAGCCCAAAAACCGGAAATATAAAACTAATGGCCCATGGCCTTATTACAATGAAATTTAAAACCCACTAATTAAAAATGTTAAAAATAAATAACTAAGTAAAGTCTTCTGCTGAATCAAAATAATCTCTTGCATGGCCACCTTGCGCTCCTCTCCAGCCCAGTCCGATGCACTAGGTGCTACCTGAAAGATGTTAAAAAAATAGGGTGAGTCACGAGACTCAGTGTGCAACCTTCGTGCACCATCAGATTCGGCCTTAGCCCCACAGAACAGATAACAGAGCATAATATATCAGAAAGTATGCAAAACCCAACCCAATTCTAGGTTTCCATCCGTTACACACCACCCTTACCTGCCAATCACACCATTGGGGATTTCTACAATCAATCCACACCGCTACACACCATCAATGGCAGTCATGCTGCTGTTAGCTGTTCATCGTCAGATCATGGCAATAGCCACTACAACAGATCATGGCAAAAAGCCACTACAACAGATCATGGCCAAAGCCACTACAACAGAATACTTCCCCTTTCATTAATCACCCAACCCCATGCAATCACAGAAACCGGCATACGTATTTACCATATCAAATCAACAGAACCATTCACTTTAGAATGACAGAAATCACTAACCTGGTGATTCGCCTTTACCGTCCTCAGGTTTTCCATAGCCATGCCGGTATTTCGGCATTTAATAGAATATAACAGATTTATAAACATATTCTAACAGGCAATCCAAATGGTGTGAGAATGTTGCACACCTGATAAATACATAGGACTAATCTTTATGTCGATACCCTTGCTAATCGGATCTACCACCCTTGGTCTACAACTTTGCTCAAAAGGCGAAAGAACGCGAAGATAAGGTCTCTCCTATATTCGGCCAAGGGTTAGCGTTTTACTCGAATTATACGTTAAATTAACAGATCTCCTTACCTTGAAATCCCGAAAATAATACGATCCGAGTGCTACTAAACTCTGGCTTAGAAATCTAAACGATTGAATCCCTTTCAAATCCCAGAATGCCGCCCATGAAAGAAAACACAAGATCAATCCACCATGTAGCCATTCGGCTATGGTCTCTAAAAGCCGGAAAAGATTGAAAGAACAACATATTCGAAACTTACCTCTTCAGAAGACTTCGGCTACCCCTTGCAGGAAGATTCGGTAAACACAAGAGAAGAGATCTAGGAATTTCGGCTTTTAGGAAAATCCCGAAAAAGTATGAACAATAGAAGGCTGATGCATTTTCGGCTTTTAGAAGAATTGAGTGAGGAGTTTCGGCTAGAAGAAAGAAAGAAAAGAAAAGAAAGTGAAGAGGAGAGTGGCGATTTCTTTTGAAAGAGAGAAGATAGAAGAAGAAAGAAAAAGAACAAATAATGCCTTCAAATTTCGGCACACCCACCTAAAGCCAAAACTGAATGCCCCTCTCCTTTCCAACTCTTCAAAATTTCGGCTAAT
This sequence comes from Gossypium australe, assembly GCA_005393395.2. Taxonomy (NCBI): domain Eukaryota; kingdom Viridiplantae; phylum Streptophyta; class Magnoliopsida; order Malvales; family Malvaceae; genus Gossypium; species Gossypium australe. The sequence continues at coordinate 102,984,887 of CM016623.1, forward strand.
CACTAACCTTCTAAAGATAGCTCATATCCTTTTTCCCTTATCTTAATCTACTAACTCAACCCGAAAGAGACTTAATTAGTTCCAACTCCTCCCTTGTTTATCAGCATAATATCCACATATTTTAGACATTAAAAATCCCTATTTTATAGCCTTGTTGCCATCCCCCCTATTGCTCCCTTTTAAGTGTCGAATTTGGCCCAATAACTTAGGCTCCAAGCAACCAAAACTTGGCCCTATCCATCTACTAGTGACGCCACTTATAACTTCCCCCTTGCTGCGCCCCTTGTTTTGGGCCGCAAGCCCAACTTTATATTTTTAAACACAGATACAATATTTTTAAACCCCAGAGTGACCAACCAGAATATTTAGTCAAGGTCTCAGCCCATTCCTGAGCCCAATCTGGACCCCTAACCCTCAATTTAATATTTTAAACCATCAACATACAAAATGCACAGGCCCAATAATTCGGGATGTTATAATAGGGATAACTTTAAAGATTTTACTATACTTATTTGATAAACTAAAAATTCTGAAAATTTTATGTGGAAAGATATTTGAGTCTAGTTTCAAAAACATCAAGCGGTTCTTAATTTGGAATTTTTTAGCTCAAGATATAAATAATTTAGTAATAATGAGTCAAGTAGGCAGCTTTGAATGAACAGATCACATGGGCACACGAGCAGATCACATGGGCATGTGGGCCCATTTTTACCGAAATGTTTTTAAGGTTGCACGGGTCGCCCAAATCAACTGTGAACCTACTGTAGGGTCGGTAAGCGCTACTTAGACCCCTAAATGTGTGAAATTGACTGAATGATATCTGTACTGGGCATGTTAATATCTGAACTGAATATATGTACTGAAATTGCATAATAGCATGTCATCCATTGTGTGTTGCATTGCATCGGGTTGGGGGTTGTTATTCGGAGGAAGTGTTGTAACACCCCTAACCCGTATCCATCGCCGGACTAGGGTTACGAGGCATTACCGGTCGAATCATAACATTTAAACAACCATTTCTTACACATTAGCATATCATAGTTGATCAATAACAAAAAGTCCCTTTAAAAGGTCTACGAGACCTTAAACTTGCTTTAGAGAAGGTTCAGGATTAAGCCGATCTCATACGGAAACTTTGCGAAACTTAGAAAGTTTTCCTTTCGAAACAGGGCAGACGTCCGTGTGGCTAAGCCGTGTGCCTTACACGGCCGTGCCTCAGACCATGTCTTCCCCCGTGTACAATACTGGCTTGGGTCACACGGCTGATCACATGCCCGTGTGTTTGGCCCCTGTGCAACACTGACTTGAATCACATAGCCTGTCACACGCCCGTGTGTCTGGCCCGTGTGCAAGTCTAACTTACTTCAAATTGGAATAGTGAAGGACATGGTCGGGACACACGCCCGTGTTTTCAACCATGTGGGAAATTATAGGCCATTTACAAGGCCAAATTGCCTCCCATTTGGGGTTAATCCTACAAGCATCACTCTATACTCAAATCTTACCCAAATAATAGTCAAAACTCTACCAAAACATACAGAATTCATGCGACAATATCTTCATTCATTTTCATATACAATTCCAACTCAAAACATATCCATATCATGAACCAATTCCATATCAAAAGTATATAATTTACACCTCATTTCAAACCATTTTAAAAATGCAATATATTCACTATCTCAACCACTAATTCAAATATGAAACATATTATTTCCATTTCACTAAAGTATACCAAATTGGCCATTCACACAAGACCATATATACATATCACTTACACATTTTTACATAGCAAATCATATACCAAAGTTTCATCCATTATGAAGCCATATCACTTGGCAATATTTATACATCTCAAAACATTTCACACTCTCACTAGCCTATACATGCCATATACCATAAATACAACTTCCAAAAGGTACTAAAATAAATGCCCGATAGTGTGATTGAGTCGCTGACGATGCCCGAATCTGAGCTAGCTTTAATTACCACTGTAAAATAGAGAAAGACTTCACACAGTAAGCTTTAAAGCTTTGTAAGTTCGTAATATAACACAATTAACTCAACAATTCAGAACTCAATATGTAAAATTAACTAACACTTAGTTCAATTCACATCACTACTCAATCTCATCCATGGCTATTACTCACTTTCATACCATATCTATAGGTTCATGTACAAGCATTTATAATGCTACTCAATCCAACTCTTTTCATCATTCATTCACATAATCTTCCATCTATCTCCTGTACAATATCATCAACCATTTAGGTTCTGTACGTACCTGTACCATCACGTATTTATCTATCACATTTACCACTTCAATGCTCGATGCCATAATTCATTTGATTCTCTTTAAACGTTCGATGAACTCACACACTTAGTGTCAATTAATTAGCCGAAGCTATAATAATATCGCACACTTAGTGCCATCACATTAAATTGAAGTTGTCTCGGTATCGCACACGTAGTGCCAAATAATATAGCCGATGCTTTTTTTATCTTGCACACTTAGTGCCATTCATCACTGTAACTATTCTATTTACGCACACTTAGTGCCACATATCTTCGAACTCACATTTCACATTACCAAACTCCACAATCACATTTCCATTCATTTCATCACATATGAACATTGTTTAAACAATACGTATTATACACGAACTTACCTCAGACGTAGAAACAACGATACTAGTCGATCAATCGAGCACTTTGTTCTTGCCTCGATCTAGGTCTGAATTTCTCTTTTCTTGATCTATATAATATAAAATTCAACTCATTCAATCTCATCTTCATCCAAAACAATCCACAAACACATAGTTAGGGCATTTTACACTTTAGCCCTCATAATTACACATTTTGACATTTTACTCCCTATTTCACAATTATACAAAATTCACATAATTTACTCACACCCAAGCTTGGCCGAATTTCATACTAGTCCCTAGCAACCCATTTTTTTACATTTATTTCACATTTTAACCCCACAATTTCTCATTTTCATAATTTAGCCCATAATACTCAAATTCATCAAAAATCCAAATACCAAACATGTTAACCCAACACATATCTTTCATTTTTCATCAACTAACATCACAAAGCTCACAATTTCATCAAAAGAATAATTCAAAATCTTCATCAAATTCAGAAATTGAGGCATGGGCTTGATAAAACACAAAGAAAAGATCACAAAAACGTAAAAATTATCGAAAACAGATCAAAACACATACCTTAAACAAGAAAAATTCTAGCCGAACACAAAATGAACACAAAATGGCCACTAATTCATGTTTAGCCTTAATATAATTAACATTGAAACTTTAATTACTATTTTATCCTTAATGAATCAACATGAAAACCATTTAATACAAGCCCATTTATGACCATTAACCTTATTAAACGTATATTATCATCATAAGGACCTTTGTTTTAATAAACCATAGCCATTAAACACTTTTAACTACTAGCACACAGCTTTTGTATTTTTCACGATTAAGTCCTTTTTCTTTAATCGAGCACACAAACGGTAAAAATACCATACGAAACTTTCGCACATACCTTATCACATACCGTAAACATCAAAAATAATATTAAATTATTTCTACGACCTCAAATTTGTGGTCCCGAAACCACTGTTCCAACTAGGGACTAAACATGGCTGTTAGAAGTGTACTGAAAGGCTTTAAGCCTAATTTACTAGCAGCTCAGCTGCAAACTACTGTATTGTACCGCGTTCAGTACTACTTGGAGTGTAGGGATGGGTGGGTTGATTATATCCCCACATGGAGTGTAGGGTTGGACGAAGATTGTATGTAGAGGCTGGTTGGGTAGGATTTTGCTACTGCATAACTGTTACTGCTACTGAAACTATGATGGGCTAAGGCCCTACTGCATGTTGACACTGTACTGAGATGGGCTAAGGCCCAAATGTCACTGATACTGAAAAGGGCTTAGGGCCAAGACTGTTCAACTGTGCACTGTAAATACTGATTGTTTGTTTGTTCTACGAGATTACACACTGAGTTTACGTTAACTCACCCTTTTTGTTTAATGTGCACAGGTAATCCGCAGACTTAGACAAATCGGTACGATGGAGGACTCAGTGGTGACCACAATAATTTTTGGACTTCATGGTTTTCAATTTACGATTTATGATTTGATTATTATTGATTATTTGGGTTGTAATTTAAGGACCCTCTGGGACTTTGGTTCTAAATTTGGATTTTTATTTTTTTATTTTACTTTATGGATTTATACCTGTTGGTCGTAGGAAGTTCGACTTTCAAAAAGTTAAAGTAATTTCTAAACGCATGATCACCTAGACTATTTTATTAAAGCTTCCGCAATGAGGGATGTTTCAAATGAATAAAGACGACTTCCTAATTTCTAACAATGGTTTACTAAAGATAATAACATGGAATGTTTTCATTGTAACAACAAGGTTTCGAAAACACTATCGTGTGGCATTGCCAGATACGGCCATAACGTTTAGGCCGAGTTTGGGGCGTTACATTTAATGGTATTATAGCCAGGTTACAAAACTCGGCTGTGGATTATGGGTTTTATAAAAAAAAATAGGCTTTCGAAAATTGATTGATTTCTAAATAATTTGAAATGTTTTTACTGAGTAAGTGGTACACCGAGTCTCCGGCGCCGATCCTGTAAGTATTCTAAACTGTGATTTATTTTAAACTGAAACTGTTATGGATAGTATACTCTGAAACTACTATAGGTATTAAATTGTACTGAAAACACTCTAGTTAGTGTATACTGAAAATTATAGAGAAACTGAAAACTGTAGTGAGACAACGGTTTATGAAAATGAACTCTAAATAATTGATAATGTTTTACATAAAAAATTTGTTAATAAACACTGGAACTGTAACTGATTCATAAAATTGTTGATACAGATAAACGTGATTAGACAATGAGTGCACGAGGTATTCGTGGACGGGGTACTAGAGGCCGAGGTAGAGGCCGTAGAAGAGCTCGAGCTGAGTCCTCTTCACGGGGTATCATACCAAATTTTGATACGAGTGAGACGCCAGTGTTGCCTGCTACTGAGACTGGGTCTCAAGATCACATGGCTGGACACGACGCATTGTCTGAGGCTATGCTAAGGACTTTGGAGAGGGTCGCTGGGCCCAATACTGGATCTAGGGGCAAAGGGTCGGTTACGAAACGACTCCAGTCCAATAGAGCTGAGCTATTCAAGGGTGTCACTGGAGTTTGGTATTGAGCTCCTACCTGGTATAGCTCCGGTGTCCATAACTCCCTATCGAATGGAACCGAAGGAGCTTGGATCTAAAGGCTCAGATTCAGGAGTTATTGGATCGTGGGTTCATACACCCTAGGGTGTCTCTGTGGGGAGCACCGGTACTGTTTGTGAAGAAGAAGGATCAATCCATGCGATGTATATCGACTACCGAAAACTGAACAAGTTGACCATTAAGAATAAGTACCTGTACCGAGTATAGATGATCTGTTTGACCAGTTTCGAGGAGCTTCAGTATTCTCCAAGATTGACCCCTGATCTGGGTATCATTAGTTGACGGTTAAGGAGGCTGACATACATAAGACGGTGTTTAGGACTCGTTATGGTCATTACGAGTTCTTAGTGATGCCATTTAGACTAACTAATGCACTGGCAGCTTTCATGGATTTGATGAACCGAGTATTTCAGCCTTATTTGGATCAGTTAGTGGTAGTGTTCGTTGACGATATACTGGTTTACTCAAGGACTGATCAGGAGCATGAGGAGCACCTTCGAGTTGTCCTACAGACTTTGAGGGAAAAGCAGCTCTATGCTAAGTTTAGCAAGTGCGAATTTTGGTTGCATGAGGTGACATTTCTGGGTCATGTGGTTTCTGCTGAGGGGATTCAAGTTGATCTTAGAAAGATTGAGGCTATGTTAGAGTGGAAACAACCTAGGAATGTATCGGAGATCAGTAGTTTTCTAGGGCTGGCGGGTTATTATCGGCGGTTTGTGGAAGGTTTCTCATTGATTGTAGCACCCTTAACTAAGCTGCTACGTAAGGGTGTACCGTTTAACTGGACTGATGCGCAGTAAGAGAGTTTCGAGAAGCTCAAAACTATATTAACTAAAGCTCTTATTCTGATACAGCTTGAATCTGGAAAGGAGTTTACAGTTTATAGTGATGCATCACATGTCAGTTTGGGATGTGTGTTGATACAAGATGGCAAACTATCCGACACATGATTTGGAGCTGGCCGCCGTAGTATTTGCACTGAAAATCTAAAGGCATTATCTATACGGTGAAAAGTGTACTATCTACACTGATCACAAAAGCCTCAAGTATCTCCTTATTCAGAGGGAGCTGAATCTTAGGCAGCATAGATGGATTGAGCTACTTAAGGACTACGACTGCACCATTAAATACCATCCTGGCAAGGCCAATGTGGTGGTCGATACACTAAGCCGGAGAGCTATGACTGATTTGAGAGTGATGTTTGATCGCCTAAGCATATTTGATCATGGTAGCTTATTAGTCGAGCTTCAAGTTAAGCCAACATGGATTGAGCAGATTAAGGGGTAAGCAGTTGGAGGATGAGTCTTTAAGTCTTCGGTTTCGACAGATTGGGAGTGGTAGCACTATGGATTTTGGACTGAATAGTGATGGGGTACTCTGTTTCCGTAGACGGATCTGTGTTCTGAATAATATTGATTTGAGACAGTCTATACTGAGAGAGGCGTATAGTAGCCCTTATGCTATGCATCCTGGCGGAAATAAGATGTACCAAGATCTCCAAGAATTATATTGGTGGCCAGGATTAAAGCGAGAGGTTACTGATTTTGTGGCTAAATGTCTGACATGCCAGTAGGTTAAGGCTGAGCATCAGTTTCTTTTGGGTTTGCTACAGCCGATTAAGATTTCCCTTTGAAAGTGGGAACGTGTGACGACGGACTTCGTTAGTGGGTTACCTTTGACACCTACTAAGAAGGATTCTGTTTGGGTCATCGTGGTTCGATTGACCAAGTTAACACACTTTATATTGGTTCGCACTGATTATTCTCTACAGAAGTTGGCGAAGCTTTATATTTCGGAGATAGTGAGACTGCATGGGGTACCGGTTTCGATCGTCTCTGATAGGGATCCTCACTTCATGTCTTGGTTTTGAGGGTAATCGCATGAGGCTCTAGGTTCAAGATTGGACTTTAGTACTACGTTCCATCCTTAGACCGATGGTCGATCAGAGAGGATGATTCAGATACTGGAGGATATGTTGAGGAGCTGTGCTATTGATTTTCGAGATAGTTGGGAGGATTATCTACCATTAGCGGGGTTTGCTTATAATAATAGCTTCCAGTCTAGCATCCATATTGCACCTTACGAGGCACCGTATGGTCGTAAGTGTCGCACTCCTTTATGTTGGACTGAGTTGGGAAAGTGACATGTTCTGAGTCCTGAGTTGGTTTCTGAGACAAAGGATAAAGTTAGAGTGATTCGGTATTGTTTCAAAGCGGCTTCAGACATATCTTATGCGGATTTGAAGAGGCGTGACATCGAGTATTCTGTGGGGGACTTTGTCTTTCTCAAGGTCTCGCCATGGAAGAAAGTACTGAGGTTTGGTCGTAAGGGCAAGTTAAGCCCTAAGTTTATTGGACCTTATCTTATTTTGAAGCGAGTGGGACCGGTTGCTTATAATTTAGAGCTACCTCTATAATTAGATCGTATTCATGACGTGTTCCATATCTCTATGTTGAGGCGCTACCGCTCTGATCCTACTCATATTGTCCCAATTGAGGAGATTGAGGTTAAGCCAAACTTAACCTTTGAGGAGGAGCCTATCCAGATTCTAAATCATGACGTAAAAGTTCTGAGGAGGAAGTTTATCCCTTTGGTGGAGTTTCTATGGCGTAATCGTAGCATTGAGGAGGCCACATGGGAGCCTAAGGATCCGATGCATCAGCAATATCCTCATCTACTCTGATCAGGTAAATTTCGAGGGCAAAATTTTCTTTTTAGGGGGTAGAGTTGTAATGCCCCAAATTTTAAATTTTTATTTTTGCGGATGTATGACACAATTGTGTATCTGTTTCAATGGTTAAGTGTTCTAGAAGTGTGTGAGAGGTCCCAAGTTCAAGCGATGACTTGGGAAAATTTTGATATTTTTATGAATAAAGCCCAATCTTTGGTCAATAAGCTTTTATTTAATTCTTGATAAGTATTTAACAGAATGGGTCTACCGGTCTAGTGGTTAAGGGGAGTGTTGGAGTATTAGAGGTCCTGTGTTCAATTCTCTATGATGGTGTGGAGATAGTATTTTTGCTCCAATTTCGGCTAAGAGTTGTGTTGGGGCAAAATTCTAAGTAGTTGTGTTTTAGTGGGTTAATAAGGAATGATTTTAGGAGATAATTGGGGAGAGGTTATCTGAAAATAATCTAATTATCTTTTTGCTGCAAAAAGAAAAAAAAAGTAGAGTTTCGGTTTTCTCTCCAATTCCCCAAACTTTTTCTAACGTCTTCTTCTTCTTTTTTCCCCCCTCTGCCGATTCTTTCCCCTAGTTGCTGCCAAAATTTCCATTATTTTTTCCCCTTCCGTTTCTTTCTTTTTTTTCCAATTGATTCGGTTGTTCATCGTTGGTTGCGCATGTTCGGAGTTAATCAAGGGGCTAGTGGTTTTGAATCGACGCTGTGATTGTCTGAAGTCATGGTTACTCAAGCGAGGTTCTGGAGGTTTAGGAGTGCTTACGCATAAAAAACGATACCAGGTGTGTACCCGAAATGCAGAAAATGGGATTCGGTGAAAAGCCAAAATTGCTTGTTGTCGAGAAATAAGAGAAATAAGAGAAAATGATGCGAAAAATTGTAGAGAAAGGAAATAAGGGTGTTATAAACTTGGAAATAAACATTTTGCACTAAAATAGTTTTGGACAACAGAAGTAGTCTAAATTTGAAAAATCATCAACAATATTGAGAATTGAGTTAGAGGTTGAATAAAATATGAAATTAAAATTTATTGAGTCTAGTTTTTCATGGAAGAAACAGTTTAAGCAATGGAATTGTAAATCATGAGATATAATAAATTTTGTGAGATAAGGTCGGAATGATTTCGGGTTCCCCTATTCTGACTTAAGAAAATCATCAAAAATTGTAAAATAATAGTTAGGGGCTGAAATTTATTGGGTTAAATTCCTTAATGAGTCTAGTTTCAAGAGAAATATACGGAAACATCATCTAAATTCCGTACTAAGAGATAAATAATTTTTAGTAAGGAAATTATAAAGCTGGCAAACAGTAGAATATGAATAACTTTAAAGATTTTACTGTACTTATTTGATAAACTATAAATTCTAAAAATTTTATGCTAGAAAGGTATTTGAGTCTAGCTTCAAAAACATCAAGCGGATCTTAATTTGGAATTTTGTAGCTCAAGATATAAATAATTTAGTGATAATGACTCAAGTAGACAGCTTTGAATGAACATATAAAAAATTAGTGAAAATATATATGAGTATTGAGCTAGCATGGGTTACTTTAAAAATGGATCACACGGCCAAGGCCAATTTAGGCCGAGTTGGCCACACCGGCATGTGGGCCCACCCGGGCAAATCACATGAGCATGTGGGCCCATCTTTTCCAAAATGTTTTTAAGGTTGTACGGGTCGCTCAAGTCAACTGTGAACCTACTGTAGGGTCGGTAAGCGCTACTTAGACCCCTAAATGTGTGAAATTGACTGAATGATATCTGTACTGGGCATGTTAATATCTAAATTGAATATATGTACTGAAATTGCATAATAGCATGCCATCCATTGTGTATTGCATTGCATTGGTTTAGGGGTTGTTATTCGGAGGAAGTGTACTGAAAGGCTCTAAACCTAATTTACTGGTAGCTCAGCTGCAAACTACTGTATTGTGCCGCATTCGGTACTACTTGGATTGTAGGGATAGGTTGGTTGATTATACCCCCACATGGAGTGTAGGGTTGGATGGAGATTGTGTGTAGAGGCTGGTTGGGTAGGATTTTGCTACTGCATAACTGTTATGCTACTGATACTGTGATGGGCTAAGGCCTTATTGCATATTGACACTGTATCGAGATGGGCCAAGGCTCGAACTGTCACTGATACTGAAAAGGGCTTAGGCCTAAGACTGTTCAACTGTACACTATGAATACTTATTGTTTGTTTGTTCTGCGGGATTACACACTGAGTTTACGTAAACTCACCCTTTTTGTTTAATGTGCACAGGTAATCCCCAGACTTAGACGGATCGGCGCGACGGAGGACTCAGCAGTGACCACAATAATTCTGGACTTCATGGTTTTCAATTTACGATTTATGATTTGATTATTATTGATTATTTGGGTTGTAATTAAGGAACCTCTGGGACTTTGGTTTTAAATTTGGGTTTTTATTTATTTATTTTACTTTATGGATTTATACCTGCTGGTCGTAGGAAGTTCGGTTTTCAAAAAGTTAAAGTAATTTCTAAACGCATGATCACCTAGACTATTTTTTAAAGCTTCCACAACGAGGGATGTTTCAAACAATGGTTTTAAATAAATAAAGATGACTTATTAAGTTCTAATAATGGTTTAATAAAGATAATAACATGGAATGTTTTCATCGTACCAACGAGGTTTTAAAAACACTATCGTGTGACATTGCCAGATACGACCATAATGCCTAGACCGGGTTTGGGGTGTTACATTTAGCGGTATCAGAGCCAGGTAACAAAATTCGAATGTGGATTATGGGTTTTATAAAAAAATGGGCTTTCGAAAAATTGATTGATTTCCAAATGATTTGAAATGTTTTTACTGAATAAGTGGTACATCGAGTCTCTGGCGCTTATCTTGTAAGTATTTTGAACTATGATTTGTTTTAAACTGAAACAGTTATGGATAGTATATTCTGAAACTAATATACGTAGTAAACTGTACTGAAAACACTCTAGTTAATGTATACTGAAAACTGTAGAGAAACTGAAAACTATAGCGAGACTGCGATTTACAAAAACGAACTCTGAATAATCGATATTGTTTTACATAAAACATTTGTTTATAAACACTGGAACTGTAACTGATTCATAAAACTATTAATACAAATAAACGTGATTAGATAATGAGCGCACGAGGTATCTGTTAATACAGATAAACGTGACTAGAGGCTGAGGTAGAGGCCGCAGAGGAGCTCGAGCAGAGTCCACTTCACTGGGTAGCATACCGAAGTTGGATACGAATGAGACGCCAGCGTCGCCTGCTACTAAGACTGGGTCTCAAGATCGCATGGATGGGGACGACGCATTGTCCCGGGCTATGCTAAGGATTTTGGAGAGGGTCGCTGGGCTCAATACTAGATCTGGGGGTCGAGGGTCAGCTACGGAACGACTCCGGTCCAATGGAGTTGAGCTCTTCAGAGCTGAGCTGTAACCATCCTGAAATGCCATATTTCATTCCGGGCTACTAATACATCTTTTTCAAATCGTCATGCATCTTATCATTCCCCAAATAGACAAACATAGTATCACTGTGACCATTCATGTAAAATTTTCTGTACAAGCTCCAAATTCTTCAGTACACAAACTCTGTCTCTGAATAACAGACAATTATCAAATCTACTCCGAAATTCTGAATCAGAAATTAATTCACACGGTATTCGTTTAACTTACATCTCATTATCACTTTTTTGAGTTTCACTGATCTGTTGTAGAATTATCGGTTTAGCTCTATACTCAACTAAAATTAAGTTATCATCAAACAATTAAAATCAGTATCCATAGCTTGCAAAGCAGATAGAAATTTTCTACTCAGAATATCTGACACCACATTCGCTCTTTCTGAGTGATATTCAATTATCACATCATAATCTTTCAACAATTCAATCCATAAACTCTATATCAAATTCAAATCTTTTTGTAACATCAGATACTCCAATTTTTTATGATCAGTGAATATATGACATTTTTCACCAAACAAGTAATGCCGTAAGATTTCAATACAAAAACAATAGCTGTCAATTCTAAATCATGTATCAGGTAATTCTTTCCATGTGGCTTTTAACTGTCTGAAAGTACAGGCATTACTTTGCCTTACTGCATCAAATCACAGTCTAATTCCATTCAATAATACATCACTGTAATAACAAATTTCTTACCCAATTTAGGCTGAACGAGAATTAATACTTCGATCAACAGAGCTTCCAACTAGTAAAAACTTTACTAATATTTATCAGTCCATTTAAATCTTACATCTTTTCTGTAATAACCTTGTCATCATTGTACCTATTTCAATTATTAACATTGAAACTTTAAACCATAGTGCTATAATATGACCGACATTTCAGCCATATAGATATATTGATACTTCAATATCAATAGTGCACCTCAAATTAGAAAGGGAAAACCGAAAGTGGCCCTAATAATAACCAATGCAGTTATACAGTTTCTATAATCTGTGATCTCTATAACCAAACTTCATGATCAAGTCAATATTTATAACAGTAATAAACATAATTACCTTCGGCCAATGAATATCTTTCACAGATAAACCATGTTTGAATAATAAAGAAATTGATGATATCTCAGAAAAATCCAGAAAAGTAATATCGCACATACGCAGTAGAAACAACTGTATTAAAGATAATATGATTTGCATATTCACAATTCAGAACTTCAATCAGTAGAAGTAGAAAATAGTATTTTATGAATCTTGTCATCAAGTCTTCTATTAATCATGATGAATTAGAAAACCCAAGAAAAATAGAGCAATACCGCTCATGAATCAACCAGACTTACAATAATTCCATCTATTACAATTAGCCAGCCTTCCAATATGATAAATATTGCATCTGAACATGAACAATTTCATATGTCTCTAAGAATAAAAAAAAAATATAAAATACCCAGAAGAGATTATTGTAATATACCTGATTATAATAGCTACATTCAAATATCTTTGCAATTTCATCACTATTCCACTGACTAATAAAGTCATCAATAATCTCACATTATTCAGTTCACTAAAAGAGCCAATTTGAAAGAATTTTTTTTATTTTGCTTAATCCATTCTATAGATACTACACTCGAATAAATCGATTACTCATAAATAACTTCTTCCTTAATAGTGACATTACATATCCCGAATAATCTTCAGAAAAATCTAATATCTCTTTTAATACCGTCTTTACTTACTAACCCATTCTCAATTCTGACTGCATTATTAATCATTCAGCCACTAAACTCTTCAGCTCCACACTTGTAAACTTAATCAATATAATTCTTATGAATTTCATTATATAAAATTGTATTGATGAGGGGGTGGAGATCGTAAAGCCTCAAAATTTAACTTTCATAAATACACACATAACACATAACATTTATCATCAACGTGTCCATAATAAAATATTTATTTCATACCTTTATGAGTCTCGTTTCATCATAAGTAACATTTTTACTCAGGCACGTGAGTATCACTTTCAGTAATATCAGAATTAGCTCGGTTGGAAAGCATCTCTGTCTATATCTAAAGCAATTTTCATCAGAGTCGAAAGATATCAAACTATCATAGGTTATATAATGGCATATATTTCTAGATTCCACATATGCTACGCTTAGCCCGAGAACCGACTAAATCGTAGCTCTAATAACACTAAATGTAACACCCCTAACCCGTATCTGTCGTCGAAACATGGCTACGAAGCGTTACCAGAGTTTTTAGTACATTTATAGATAATTCATGTTAATTTCTGTTCATTTTCCAAATATTATTCATATTGTCCCTTAAATGGAACCTCGAGGCCCAAAATGTAACACCCCTTACCCGTAATCTACACTGGAATCGGATACGCGGCATTACTGTACTTCACTCACATGGTTATACAACTTTGGGTTATCAAACTTCATTTCGAATTAAAAATTTTCCCTTCACATATCTAACATCTTTATAATGGGCCTACAAGGCCCTAAACATGCTTCCGGAAGGTTTCAGAGATAAATCAAAAACTTTTAAGCACTTAGGAAAATTTTGCCTAAACAGGGGCCACACGCCCGTGTTGTTCAAGGGACACGCCCATGCACTCATGAGACATGCCCGTGCCTCTCACCTGTGGTCGACACTGACTTATTTCACATGGCCGGACACACACCCGTGTCCTTGGCCCATGTCTCTGACACGCCCCCGACACGCCCGTGTCTTAGCTCATGTGCCCAAACCTTGGCATTCTGTTTATGACGTCATCAACTCACTTGGCTCACATGACCAAGGCACACGCCCATGTCCTTAGATTGTGTGTCGAATTAAATTCCTAACTTCTGGTGCAGACTTCACACAGCCTGGGCACACGCCCATGTCTTTGGCCGTGCCTCCCACACGGTTGAGACACACAGTCGTGTCTCTGCCCGTGTGTTTATTACAAAGCTTATTGACTTGCAAAACTAACATGTAGGGGATACACGACCTGGTCACACCCCTATGGGACTGACCATGTGTCATACACGGCCTAGACACACGCTCATGTGCCTACCCATGTGGACAAGAGCAAGGCTATTTGCCAGGCTCTTTTCACCACCCTAATTCACACATCATAGCACCATTCAACTAATCACTAAACAAATCAATTATGCAACATAAACTTCCATGAATAACATCATCTTTTCATTTAATGAAAACAATGAGCCATCAACTATGGCTATATACAAAAGAGTTCATCTCTAAAGGAGTCAACACACTCTTGGCCAAAGTAACAAAACAATTTATCTAGTCTAGCCCCTATACATGCCATATTCAAAACACTAAATCTAGATATACCGAGGTGAGCTGTAAATGTGGGTGATCTTCCAATTATCTTCGTATCCCGACCCGGTTCTTTGACTCTATAAAATAAGGGAAAAGAAAAGGGGAGTAAGTTTTAAGCTTAGTAAGTTTACATGCAAACAATAAACATCATAACATGTGTTGAACATTAAATAGCATTTCACAATCCAAGATCATGCTTACTCATTCATCTCTTACCACCATCCAACCATATCACAACCAAATGCTCTTATTATTTAGCATACATCCCTGTACTTGATCACTACATGATCACATGAATAACACATCATAATTTTTCCCAATAAACCATTCGTAATCATACCAATCACTTGGTGGTTTCGCACTCAGCCCACCATCAATGTTTAACAGGGTGGTATTGCACATAGCCCACCAACAAAAATATTTTTGCGGTGGTAACGCACTTAGCCCACCACATAATATAAATGATGGCATCAAACATAGCCCATCGGAAATAAGTAATAAGGTGGTATCGCACTTAGCCCACCATCAAGAATTATTTTGGTGGTATCACACACAACCCACCATTTAAATTACCACGGATGTTATTTTCACGTTTACATATCTATTTCGTCATTCATACAAAAATTATTCAATATCTACCAAATTCAATTCACTTGAATCATACATGTTTCCAATCATACAATACACCAATAAGTAACAACAAGTGTATACGAGATGCATCATTTACACATAAACTGACCTCGGTGCAAAATGCGTTAATTTGTGGTTTAATCTGCAACCTTGCCCTTTCCCCGGTCAAGGTTAATTCTGCACTCTTCTTGATCTATAACAACAAAATTTTATTCATTCAATCATTTTATGATCACAATACGTCATAATCTCTACTTAGGCAAAAATGACCATTTTGCCCTTGTACCATGGCAAATTACGATTTTGCCCCTAGGCTTGTAAATCATTTTTCATCACATTTTCTCAATAAACAAGCCTAGCTGAACATTTATTCCACTTACAGCACCCCTAAAACCATTAATTTCATGCATTTATTACACAATTTCAATCTTTGCATTCAAGTCTTATTTAGGTGTTTTCATGCTAACACCTTTCACAAAAGTTGTTCCTTAACTCACTGTCATTCATTTTCTTCCATAAAAACTAAGCAAACAACATGAAACCTCTCATGGAAAGTCCCTCAACTTTCAACCATATCTCAAATTAGTCCCCTCATTAGCTAGCTTAAGCTTGGGGGACTCCAAAAGTGCAAAAATTATCAAATAAAAACCACCAAAGTCACTTACTTGAATGAGGATTGAATGGCTGAAAGTTTGAGTTTCAAAACCCATATTTCTTGCTGAAATTTTTTGTAGGAGAGGGAGAGAAATGAAAAAGATGGTAGCTTTTCTTTTACTAATCTTATTTTATTCATTTAGTCACCAACTATCACCAAATTTTTTACTCATTTAATGCTCTTGTCTCCCTCTTAGTTCCCTTGGCCGGCCATCATCTTTAGGGAGGTTTAAATTCACTTTAAGGACCTCCAATTAATATTCTTTTGTTATTTGAAACCTTTACCTTGAAAATAAAACTTTCGCACTTTATGCGATTTACTCCTTTTACACAATTAAACAGAAAATTGCTAAAATTAAAGCACCAAAATTTCCATATAGCCATATATTAATGCGATAACACAATAAATAATACTAAGATAATTTTCCTTAACCTCAGATTAGTGGTCTCGAAACCACTGTTTCGACTAGCCCCAGAATCAGGCTGTTACAACTCTCCCCCTTTAGAGATTTTCGCCCTCGAAAATCTTACAGGGAAAAAGATTTGGAGAATATTCTCTCATGGCTTCTTCTGGTTCCCACGTAGTCTCTTCCACACCGTGTTTTTGCCATAACACTTTTACTAAGGCTATGTTCTTATTCCTCAATTGTTTAACCTCCCGAGCCAATATCTTAATTGGCTCATCTTCATAAGTCATGTCCAATCGTATCTCAACTTCCGTTGGAGGGATCACATGTGAAGGGTCGGAACAATATCGTTGCAACATTGACACATGAAACACATTGTGTATTTTCTCTAATTCTACCGGCAAAGCCAACTGGTATGCCACTGGCCCAATCCTTTCGGTTGGACTCAGTTTGCCCTTTCGACCAAATCTCAATATTTTCTTCCACGAGGATACTTTCAAAAATACCTTGTCGCCCACTTGAAACTCGATTTCTTTTCTTTTCAAATTCGCGTACGACTTTTGTCGGTCTGAAGCAGCTTTCAGACTATCTCGGATCACTTTCACTTTCTCCTCGGCCTCTTTAACTAGATCGACCCCATGGATTTGTTTCTCACCAAGTTCGGTCCAATTCAAGGGAGTTCAACACTTACGACCATACAAGGCTTCTCACGGTGCCATCTGTATACTCGACTGATAACTGTTGTTGTAAGCAAACTCAACCAAATGTAGATATCTCTCCCAACTACCTCTAAATTCTAACACACAGCATTGTAGCATATCCTCAAGAACTTGAATTACTCTTTCAGATTGACCATCAGTTTGAGGATGGAATGCAATACTAAAATTCAACCTTGTACCCAAGGCTTGCTGCAACTTCTTCCAAAAACTCAAAGCAAATCTCAGATCTCCATCTGAGATAATAGATATAGGCACTCCATAAAGTCTCACTACCTTAGCAATGTACAACTCAACTAGCTTATCAAGCGAATAATCAACACGAATGGGTAAAAAGTGAGCCGACTTCGCTAGTCTATCCACAATAACCCACACAGCATCTTTCTTTCTCGGAGTCATAGGCAACCCCGTTACAAAATCTATAGTGATCCAATCCCACTTCCACTCGGGAATCATTACTGGCTGAAGTAATCCTGAAGGTACCTAATGCTCGGCCTTTACTTGTTGACAGACCAAAGATTTTGTAACAAACCCGAAGATGTCTCTTTTCATGCCCGGCCACCAATAAAATCTCTTCAAATCATTGTACATTTTCGTGCTACCGAGATGCACTGACAAATAACCACTGTGTGCTTCATGTAAAATTTTCTGGATCAACACAAATCTTGTCGTGAAACATCAAACAACCATCCGAACTCACTCGAAAATCAGAATCATTTCCTGATTCACACTTAGTTCTCTTAGCTTGCATCTCATCATCTTTCTTTTAAGCCTCACATATCTGTTGAATAAATACTGGTCTAGCCTTCAACTTGGCTAATATAGCATCATCAGCAGACAACACTAAGCACGTACAGAGATTTTCTACTTAAGGCATCCGCCATTACATTTGCTTTCCCCGGATGATAATTAATTACTAGCTCATAGTCCTTCCATAATTCAAGCCACCGCCGTTGTTGTAAATTCAAATCCTTTTGATCCATTAAATACTTCAAACTCTTATGATCAGTGAAAATTCGGTACTTCTCATCACAAAGCGAAAACGATCGCAGACAACTCCAAGTTGTGAGTCAGATAATTCTTCTCATGCGGTTTTAGCTTTCTCGTGGCGTAAGCGACTACCTTACCCTCTTGTATCAACACACAGCCAAGTCCATTAAATGAGGCATCACTGTAACCACAAATTCTTTCCCCGAGTGCCTCAGTCAACAGGGTTGTCAATCTCTCGAAGCTCTTTTGGCATCTCTCAGTCTATTCAAACTTGACATCTTTATGCAACAGTTTCGTCATCGGGGTAGAAATCATGGAAAACCCCTTTATAAACCGTCTGTAGTACCCCGTTAAACCCTAAAAGCTTCTAACTTCCGACACATTTCTTGTCGGTTTCCACTCCACAATAGCTGAGATCTTACTTAGATCAACTATAATATCACCCGACACGATGTGTCCTAGGAATCCGACCTCTTGGAGCCAAAACTCACTCTTGCTAAATTTAGCATACAACTGCTTGTCCCTTAAAGTCTGCAAAACAATTCTCAGGTGCTCTGCATGGTCACTCTCATTCTCAGAATAAATCAATATGTCATCTATAAAGACAACTACGAACTTATCCAAATACGGTTGGAAGACATGGTTCATTAGGTCCATAAATATCGCAGGGCCATTCGTTAAACAGAATGGCATGACAAGAAACTCATAATGGTCATACCTCGTTCGAAATGCAATTTTCGGCACATCTTGCTCCTTAACCCTCAACTGGTAATATCCAGACCTTAGGTCTATCTTGGAAAACACCGTAGCTCCTTTCAATTGGTCGAATAAATCATCTATTCTTGGTAAAGGGTACTTATTCTTCACCGTCTCTTTGTTGAGCTATTTATAATCTATGCACAACCTCATCGACCCATCTTTCTTCTTTACAAAAAGTATAGGAGCACCCCATGGTGAATAGCTCGATCTTGCAAAACCCTTGTCTGTTGACTCTTGCAACTGGGCTTTCAGCTCTTTCAAAACTAATGGTTCCATCCTATATGGAGCAACCGAAATAGGTGTCGTTCCCGGAACTATCTCAATCCCAAACTCGACCTCTCGAACGAGATGCAATCCGGGTAACTCTTCCTGAAATACATCCGAATACTCACATACCACCGGCACTGTTTTAATCTTTATCTACGACTCTTGAGTATTTAGCACAAAAGCAAGGTAGGACTCGTACCCTTTTTCTCAAATATTTTTCAGCCACCATGGAAGAAATTATCACCGGTAAACTATCTGACCCACCTGATTCAACCCGAATGATATTTCCATTTTCACATTCCAAAGCAATAAATTTACTACCACAGTTCACTAAAACACTATGAGTGGTCAACCAGTCCATACCAAGAATCAAGTCAAATTCATCAAATGGCAACAACATAAGGTTTGCTGGAAAACAATGACTTTTAATTGTCAAAGGACAATTTCTACACACATTGTCAACTAACACATGTTTGCCTAACGGGTTTGACACCTTTACGACAAATTCCGTAGACTCAACAACCATACTCATACTAGATGCCAGTTTCATGCAAATATATGAATGGGTAGACCCTTGATCAATCAAAGCAATAACAGAGGTGTCATGAAGAGAAAAAGTACCCGTTATCACATCTAAAGATGATGCCTCTTCACGAGCACGAACGGCATAAGTTCTTGCAGGTGCCCAACCCTCTGGTCTTACAGTAGAATCTCGAGGCGCACCTCTATCACTAGTCCCACCTTCTGGGTTCTTTTGTAGTCTACCCCTTGAAGATGCATTGCTTGATCTTATCTCTTGCTTTCTTTCCTTGTCATCCCTCTCAGGGCAGTTTCAGATGAAATGATCAGGTGAACCACACTTGTAATAGTTTCTGCTATTCCCTCAACACTCCCCCGTGTGTTGTTTTCCACAATTTGGATACTCCGGTTTGGACTTCAGATTGCCCACACTTTCCACCTAATTGGTTTGAACTTTTGAGCCCGAATATGTGTTACCTCGGTCTCTATATGAATATCCAACTTACGTAGTCATCCGAGGGTTTACTTCCTTGGACCTCTTCAATTGGTCTTGGTATGATTTACTCATCGGTCTTTTTCTTGCATTTTGGGCCCCACTCACAGCCTTCCTCTTTTCCTTATTTAGTTCTTCGGCCTTACATGCCCTATCCACCAACACCACAAATTCTTTTAATTCTAAAATCCCAACTAAAAGTCTAACATCCTCATTCAGCCGGTCTTCAAACCTCTTGCACAAGATAGCTTCTGTAGACGCGCACTCTTGTGCATGTTTGCTGAGCCTAACAAACTCGCGCTCATATTCTGCTACGGTCATCCTTCCTTACTTCAATTCAAAGAATTCTTTTTGTTTCTGGACCACAAACCTCTGACTTATATACTTCTTTCAGAACTCTTCCAAAAAGAAGTGCCATATCACACTCTCTCTTGGAACCACCAACGTCAACGTTTTCCACCAATGGTATGGGGAGTCCCTCAGCAAGGACATGACGCATTTTAAGCTCTCTTCAAGTGTGCAGGAGAGTTCATCAAACACCCTCATCGAGTTCTCAAGCCAGAACTCCGCCCTCTCAGGGTCATCATCTATATTAGCTCTAAACTCTTCAGCCCCTTGCTTCTAAATCTTGTCTACCGGGGGCTTGGTTATTCTCACTACATTTACACCTTAAGGAGCCACAAGAATTGGCTGAGGTATAGGAGGGGGCGAAGGAGGTTAAGCATTAGGATTTGCTCGCATATACTCCGTGTACCAGTTACTCATCATTAAAAGAAAGGCTTCTCGGGCCTCATCTCCTTGACCCCTAGTCTCGGGTCCATTCTCTACAGCCACGGTCCTTTACGCTGGAACCGGCGCGTTACTAGCTACGTCGTCAGCAGCCGCTCAATCGGGATCCATTTACTATATAAAAACAAAGTTTAGAATTGTCAGAAGTCACCACACTATTAATATACGCCAATGGCATGTATAGCTAGACTCTATCACACGCTACGGTAGTCTGAGAACCGACTAAACCATAACACTGATACCATTAAATGTAACACCCCTTATCCGTAATCTACACTGGAACCGGATACGAGGCATTACCGTACTTAACTCACATGGTTATACAACTTTGGGTTATCAAACTTCATTTCGAATTTAAACTTTTCCCTTCACATATCTAACATCTTTATAATGGGCCTACAAGGCCCTAAACATGCTTCCGGAAGGTTTCAGAGATAAATCGAAAACTTTTACATACTTAGGAAAATTTTGCCTAAATAGGGCTACACGCTCGTGTGCTCTTGAGACATGCCCGTGCCTCTCACTCGTGGTCGACACTGACTTATTTCACACAGCCAGACACACGCCTGTGTCCTTGCCCGTGTCTCTCACACGGCCTCGACACGCCAATGTCTTAGTCCGTGTGCCAAAACATTGGCATTCTGTTTATGACATCATCATCTCACTAAGGTCACACGGCCAAGGCACATGCACGTGTCCTTAGACCGTGTGTCAAATTAAATTCCTAAATTTAGGTGCAGACTTCACACGGCCTGGGCACACACCCATGTCTTTGGCCGTGCCTCCCACACGGCTGAGACACACGGCCGTGTCTCTACCCGTGTGTTTACTACAAAGCATACTGACTTGCAAAACTAACATGCAAGGGATACACGGCCTCGTCACACCCCCATGGGACCGACTGTGTGTCACACACGGCCTAGACACATGCCCGTGTGCCTACACGTGTGGACAAGAGCAAGGCTATTTGCCAAGCTCTTTTCACCACCCTAATTCACACATCATAGCACCATTCAACTAATCACTAAACAAATCAATTATGCAACATAAACTTCCATAAATAACTTCATCTTTTCATTTAATAAAAACAATGAGCCATCAACTATGGCTATATACAAAAGAGTTCATCTCTAAAGAAGTCAACCCACTCTTGGCCAAAATAACAAAACAATTTATATAGTCTAGCCCCTATACATGCCATATTCAAAACACTAAATCTAGATATTCCGAGGTCAGATGATAGTGTGGGTGATCTTCCAATTATCTTCATATCTCGACCCGGCTCTTCGACTCTATAAAATAAGAGAAACGAAAAGGGGAGTAAGCTTTAAGCTTAGTAAGTTTACATGCAAACAATAAACATCATAACATGTTCTAAACATTAAAGAGCATTTCACAATCCAGGATCATGCTTACTCATTCATCTCTTACCATAATCCAACCACATCACAACCAAATGCTCTTATTATTTAGCATACATCCCTGCACTTGATCACTACATGATCACATGAACAACACATCATAATTTTTCCCAATAAACCATTCGTAATCATATCAATCACTTGGTGGTTTTGTACTCAGCCCACCATCAATCTTTAACAGGGTGGTATCGGACATAGCCCACCAACAAAAATATTTATGGTGGTAACGCACTTAGCCCACCACATAATATAAACGATGGCATCACACATAGCCCATCGAAAATAAGTAATAAGGTGGTATCGCACTTAGCCCACCATCAAGAATTATTTTGGTGGTATCGCACACAGCTCACCATTTAAATTACCACAGATGTTATTTCACGTTTACATATCTATTTCGTCATTCATACAAAAATTATTCAATATGTAACACCCCAAACCCGGTCAATACGCCACGACCGAATTTGGCATGCCACAGAGGAAAACGTTTTGAACTAAGTCTAATTACCGATTAAATTTTAGAAGGCAAGTGCATGATTAGTTTAAAAACCGGTTGTTTACTTTGAAATTCCACAATAAAACTTTAAAGCTTAGTTGTCATCCATAGGTTAGAAAACATTTATGCCATTTTTGAGTAAACACGAATTATTAATTTGAAAACCTTTATCATTTTAGTGAGAAACTTCAATTTGGAAATCATTTAAGTTGTTGAAAACACTTAACTTGTAATTTTACTATCGAACGATTTATATTACCTGATGGTAAGATTTTGAAAACCATTTCGTTTTGTAGTTTAGAAAACTTTGTGCTCAAATTAATATATATAAACCATGTAATTTAAAAGCCATATTTAAAACAAGTCCAAAACATATAAATAATCCAAAACATAATTAAAAAGGCCTTATTACAAATCCAAATAAAGATGAAATCTAAATTAAGATAAAATAAAGTACCAAAATCGAAGTTCTTATAAAACCGAGTTTTTTATTTGCATGGCCTTCTCGAGTTCATCTGGCTCCTCATCCGAGATTTTACGAATCACCTGAAAAGATAAGGGAAAAGGTGAGTCACCAAGACTCAGTGCATAAATCCTTCCCCCGGTTAATGCAACATTCTTACACAATTCATAACCAAGCAATATATATAATGCACCCAACCTAGCCATCCATAGCTCCTTTTCTACCCCGTGTGGTACCAAACCACTGGTGACCCAATGTCACGATATCCAATAATGTGGTGCCAAACCACTGGTGACCCAAAGTCACGAATAATCAAGTTGTGGGGCCAACCCACGTGTGATACCAAATCACTGGCGACGATCCCATAATATCAAATGTGGGGCCAACCCACTGTGGTGCTAAGCCAATGGGACAAGTCGCTATGAGGTGCCAAACCTCTGGTGTCCCAAAGACACGAAATAATCTTGTGGTACCAAACCACTGGAGGTGCCAAACCTCTGGTGTCCCAAAGACACGGATATCAAATCCTTCCCCCTCCACTCATATTCCCAAACCAATATATTAAGAGTATAAATCATGCCATCATACTTTGATATGAACATATAACATAAATATCGTAGATCATGATATCAATCAACATATAACAACATCATATCAAAACGGACTTACCCGAATCCTTGTTCATACCCATCAAGGTATCATATCAAGATCTCATAGTTTTCGGCTTTAATAACATGATTAGATTATTAATATATATATAATACCGAGTTATGAAGTGTGTAACGTACACACCTGTCACTAACGCAAGCACTA
The DNA here is from genome assembly GCA_005393395.2 of Gossypium australe. Classification (NCBI taxonomy): domain Eukaryota; kingdom Viridiplantae; phylum Streptophyta; class Magnoliopsida; order Malvales; family Malvaceae; genus Gossypium; species Gossypium australe. The sequence continues at coordinate 103,009,066 of CM016623.1, forward strand.
AATCCCGAAGACCTGATCTACAGCACTCGATCTCCTTGTCCTACATTCGGCCAAACCACAAAACTATAAACAAGGCCATTCGGCCACACCAACACATCCCGAAGGGTTATCGTACGAAATACTAAATCTTACCTATTAGCTTACCCAAAATGATTGTCAGAGAATTAAGGCTTGAGTCGATTACTTCCAAAATCCCGAGGAGTCTAGAAGAAAAATCGATTCCTTCGAATAGTTAGAACCTTACAACAAATACCCAAAAATTCGGCCTTTGCCCTCAAGAAAAACGACATAGAAAAGAGAAAATAAACAAAGGAAATACAGCCACGAATACTTACCCCCTTCCAAAACCGATTGAAGAAAACCAAATGAAGACCTACCCTTGTTGATATTCGGCCAAGACAAATCAAAAAGAGAATGGGAAGTTTCGGCAATATGGTTAAATGGTGAAGGGAATTTCGGCTATGGTTGATTTGTAACAACAAAAAGAATTCGGCTAGAGTGGAGAAAGAGAAAGAAAAAGGAAGAAAAAGAAAGAAATTTCAATGGGAGAGGGATGTTTATGGCTTTGAAAAAAAGTGGAAGAAAGAAAAGAGGAATGGGGATGAGGAAGTTTCGGCCAAGAGAAAATAAAAGAAATGTGGGTTTTGAACAAGTATGAAAAGAATGGAAAAGAAGTTGTGAACAAAAGAGGTTCGGCCAATCACTAAAATGGTTTTGGTTTCAAAAGAGAAATGAGAGAAAGAGATTAGAATTTGGTTCAAACAAAAATGATAGCTAAAACAAAAACAAAATTGCACCTAATGTCCAAGGTACATTCGGCTAAGGAGGAAAGCTTTGGAGAGGAAAAGAAAAATGCAAAAGATGCACAAATTGCTAAAATTGGCCAACTAATCCCCCCAAACATCCTATCAACATTCGGCCACCCCCTAGACACCCATGCCGTCCACATTCATGGGCTAATGACCATAGAAGAGTTTCCAAAACAACTCTCCATCATTCAAGCCCCTTATTCCTCCATCCTTCCATAAATCTTAAGATTCTTATCCCAAAATACAAGCTTTCCTAATCTAATATTCAACTTGCCATAAAATTTTAAAGTCTAACTTACCAAGAATAGTTTGACCGACACTTAATGCTAAGGTTCATAAAAATTAAGTCTTCAAAATGTAATCCATGCTACTCGAACCTCTTCCCTCAAACAACTCTCCATGCACCATAACCACCTTGCCACTAACTCCTCATGTGCTAGAATTTAACACTTAAATTAACTTAAGTGTCAGGTTCACCTAATCCACTTCACTAAATTTTCAATACTAAGAATTATTCTAGTTTCATAAATAAAATCAAGCCTTCACAAGACTATGCTAAACACACAAAATTCATACCCGAGCCAACACAAATAATAAGATAATACTCTAACTTTTAGGATGTTACAATTCTACCCCCTTAAGAAAATTTCATCCTCGAAATTACCTGATCAAAAGAGTTGAGGGTACTGCTGCCTCATCGCATCCTCCGGTTTCCACGTAGCTTCTTCTACGCCATGGTTTCGCCATAAAACCTTCACTAAAGGAACTGACTTCCTACGCAAAACTTTCACATCTCGATCTAGAATCTGCACTGGTTCTTCTTCTATCATCAAATCTGGACTCACCTCTATTTCCTCTACTACCACGATATGCGATGGATCAGAACGATAACGTCTAAGCATGGAAACATGAAATACATCGTGAATCTGACTCAGCTCTGCTGGCAACTCGAGCTGATAAGCTACTAGTCCCACTCGTCTCAACACCTTATACGGCCCAATAAACCTTGGACTTAACTTGCCTTTTCTCCCAAATCTTAACACTTTCTTCCATGGCGAGACCTTCAGAAAAACTTTGTCACCCACGGCAAACTCTATATCCCTCCGCTTGAGATCAGCATATGACTTCTGTCTATCCGAAGCTTCCTTCAACCGAGCTTGAATCAACTTCACCTTATCCTCAGTCTCTGCAACCAACTCTGGTCCTAACATCTGACGCTCACCCAACTCTGTCCAACATGTAGGTGTGCGACACCTCCTACCATACAATGCCTCATATGGTGCCATCTTAATGCTTGCCTGATAACTATTGTTGTACGCGAACTCAGCTAATGGCAAAAACTCTTCCCAACTGCCTCTGAAGTCCAAAACACAACCTCTCAACATATCCTCTAAAATCTGTATAACCCTTTTCGACTGCCCGTCAGACTGTGGATGAAATGCAGTACTGAAATCCAACCGCGTACCCAAAGCCTGATGTAACGCTCTCCAAAACCTCGACGTAAATCTAGGATCTCTGTCTGAGATGATGGACACTAGCACACCATGCAACCTCACTATCTCTGCCACATACAACTTAGCTAACTTCTGAGGCGAGTAATCTACCCTTACCGGAATAAAATGAGTTAACTTAGTTAAACGATCCACAATCACCCAAACTGAGTCCTTCTTACTAGGTGTAAGAGGTAATCCACTGAAAAAAATCCATAGTAATCCTTTCCCACTTCCACTGTGGAATCTTCACCGGCTGAAGTAACCCCGACGGCAACTGATGTTCAGCCTTGACCTGCTGACACGTCAGACATTTACCCACAAACTCAGTTATCTCCCGCTTCAGACCTGGCCACCAAAACTGCTCTCTTAAATCCCGATACATCTTGCTACCTCCAGGATGCATAGCATATGGGCTGCTATGAGCGTCCCGAAGAATCCTTTGCCTCAACTCAACATCCTTCGGCATACAAGCTCTCCCTTGAAAACATAATACTCCACCACTGGACAAACTATAATCCTCTAAACCTCCATTTTGAACCTGCAACCTCCGATCATTCAAACCATCATCCTCTAACTGTTTCTCCTTGATCTGCTCTAACCAAGTCGGCTTGACTTGCAATTCAGCCAAAAGACTCCCATCGTCATACAAACTAAGACGAGCAAACATCGATCTTAAGTCTGATACAACCTTACGGCTCAACGGGTCTGCCACCATGTTAGCCTTGCCCGGATGATACTCAATCGAACAGTCGTAGTCCTTCAACAACTCAATCCATCTATGCTGCCTCAAATTCAAATCCTTCTGAGTCAAAAGATACTTAAGACTCTTATGATCCGTATAGACTATCGACTTCTCTCCGTACAAATAGCGTTTCCATATCTTCAAAGTGAAAACCACTGCAGCTAATTCCAAGTCATGCGTCGGATAATTAACTTCATGTGGTCTCAACTGTCGAGATGCATAAGCCACAACCTTCCCTTCCTGCATCAGCACACATCCTAAACCAGTATGTGATGCATCAAAGTAAACCGTGAATTCCTTGCCTGCCTCAGGTTGAATCAAAACCGGAGCTTCAGTCAGAACCTTCTTCAACTCGTCGAAACTTCCTTGTTGCTTTTCAGTCCACACAAATGGAACTCCTTTCCTCAATAACTTAGTCATCGGTGCTGCTATCAAAGAAAATCCCTCTACAAATCTTCGGTAATACCCCGCCAGACCTAGAAAACTCTGAATCTCAGCCACTGACTTAGGCGGCTTCCAATCCAACACCGCTTCGATCTTTCGAGGATCCACTCTAATCCCCTCAGCTGATACTACGTGACCCAAGAAAGTCACCTCCCTAAGCCAAAACTCGCACTTACTAAATTTAGCATAAAGCTGCTTTTCCCTCAAAATCTGCAACACTACTCGCAAATGCGCATCATGCTTCTCCTCTGACTTGGAGTATACCAAAATGTCGTCTATAAATACCACAACAAACTGAACCCAAAACTGCTGGAATACCCGGTTCATCATGTCCATGAATGCTGTCGGCGCGTTAATCAACCCAAACGGCATTACCAGAAACTCGTAGTGCCCATACCGAGTGCGAAATGCCGTCTTATGGATATCAGCCTCTTTCACCATTAGCTGATGATATCCAGACCTTAAATCAATCTTGGAGAAAACCGCTACCCCTTTAAGCTGATGAAACAAGTCATCTATCCTCGGCAAAGGATACTTGTTTTTGATCGTCAGCTTATTCAACTGGCGGTAGTCAATACACATCCGCATCGTACCATCCTTCTTCTTAACAAAAAGTACCGGCGCTCCCCAAGGCGAAACACTTGGTCGAATAAAACCTCGATCCAACAACTCTTGAATCTGAGCCTTTAATTCCACCAATTCCTTCGGTGCCATCCTATACGGAGCGATAGACACTGGCGCAGTTCCGGGTAACAGATCTATACCAAATTCAACTTCACGATCCGGAGGCAGTCCCGGAAGTTCTTCTGGAAATACGTCAGCATATTCCTTTACCGTTCGGACATTCCCCACAGTAGACTCTTTAGCCTCCAACGCACACACATAGACTACATATGCCTCACAGCCCTTCCTGACCATCTTCACAGCTTTCAACGCAGATACCACGTTGGATAGATAATCTCTTCTATTACCTATCATGACCACCTCTTTACCCTCAGCTGTCTTCAAAACCATGCGCTTAGCAGTGCAATCCAAACTTGCCTGATACTTGACCAACCAGTCCATCCCAAGAATCAGATCGAACTCCCCAAACGGCAGTTCCATCAGATCAGCTACAAACACTACCCCTTGGAGTTCTAGGGGTACATCCCTATACAGCTTATTTACTTCTACAGAATGACCTAGAGAGCTAAGTACTGTCATCTTCATAGAAGTAGTCTCAGAGTCTAGGTTCATGGTCTCTACTATGCTACTAGCAACATACGAATGCGTCGAACCCACATCAATCAAAGCAGTATATGGTACACCAAAGATTAAGAACATACCGGTTATGACGTCCGGTGCATCGCCCTCCTCTCAACGCCTCGCTACATACACCAAACCAGGCTGTCTTGCCTCAGTGTTGCTTGCACCTCTGCCCGATGCTCCGCGGCCTCGACCAGAACCATTACCTCCTCTACCATTACCACGACCTCTCTGCGGTGACGGTCCCTCCTTTCTGAACTGAGCACGACCTTGACCCTCAGTCTGATTTCTGGCTAGCTTACGTGGACAGTCCCTCACACGATGATCCAGCGAGCCACACTCAAAACATCCTTTCCCTCCGGTCCAACATTCGCCCCAATGAAATTTTCCACATCGGTTACACTATGCTGGTCCCTGATTAGCAGTATCAGGCCTCCCAGATTGATTCGGCCCACTCTGCCTAACCTTCTTCTGAGAATTACCGGCTGACCCAGATGATCCAAAACCTCTCTTATGCTTATTCCTATCGTGACTCTGCCTTACAGATTCCTTTATCCCTTCAGCTATTTTAGTCTTTTCAACCAACGCGGCAAACTCTCGCTCCTGATGTGGAGCAATCAGCAACCTCAGCTCATCTCTCAAACCGTCCTCGAACCGGACACATCGCTCGTGCTCCGAAGCCACGATACCTCCAGCATACCGGCTCAATCTTAAGAACTCTGCCTCATATTCTGATACGGACTTACTCCCCTGAACCAAACTCAGAAATGCCTTACGTTGCGCATCAACGTAACTAGACCCAATATATTTCTTCTGATACGCTGCCTTAAAATAGTCCCAAGTGAGATCCTCCGCCGTAGCACTATTCCACACCGTGAGCCACCACTGATATGACTCATCCCGAAGAAGCGACACTATCCCTTTCAGCTTTTCCTCAGCATTCAGATCCAATTCATCTATGATTCGCTCCGTCGCCTCTAACCAATACTCAGCCGTACTGGGAGCCACACCCGAAACACCTCGAAATACCTCAGCTCCATTGGCTCGGAGTCGCTCAGGTACAAATTTCTGAGCTCCCGCGCCTCCACCTACTCCAGCTACTCTCTCAAGAACTCGCAGCATCGCCTGAGACACTGCGTCATCCCCCGTTTGATCCTGATGCTCAACTCCAACCGCTGGTGGTGGTGGTGGGGGTACCTCATTTTCGGATCCTTGACCAGACCTCACTAGCTCAGACACAGCCATCCTACCCCGACCGCGTCCACGCATAACACGACCCCGACCTCGAAAGCTCATGTCTAAAGTCTCGACTTATCTGATTTAAAAGTTTTATGCTTAGACATCATTACACTATCTTTAAAACACAGTTTTATGAATAATTTTAATAAGAAGTTGTTTCGCGAGTACATCCAACCTATAGTTTTGAGTCCCTAGAGTAGTTCCTACTACTATACAGTTATGCCATTATCATCATAATCGTACCATCGAAATCAACAAATTGAGGTACTTACCTGAGCGTATTGGTGCCGGAGACTCGGTGCCATGCTTTTCAAATAATTTCTAACAAAAACATTTTAAGACCATCCTTTAAAACATTTTGGGCCTTGAGCCCACAGCTGAGCTTTTGAACTTGGCTCTGATACCAATTTGTAACACCCCAAACCCGGTCAATACGCCACGACTGAATTTGGCATGCCACAGAGGAAAATGTTTTGAACTAAGTCTAATTACCGATTAAATTTTAGAAGGCAAGTGCATGATTAGTTTAAAAACAGGTGGTTTACTTTGAAATTCCACAAATAAAACTTTAAAGCTTAGTTTCCATCCATAGGTTAGAAAACATTTATGCCATTTTTGAGTAAACCCGCATTATTAATTTGAAAACCTTTATCATTTTAGTAAGAAACTTCAATTTGGAAATCATTTAAGTTGTTGAAAACACATAAGTTGTAATTTTACTATCAAACGATTTATATTACCCGATGGTAAGATTTTGAAAACTATTTCGTTTTGTAGTTTAGAAAACTTTGTGCTCAAATTAATATATATAAACCATGAAATTTAAAAGCCATATTTAAAACAAGTCCAAAACATATAAATAATCCAAAACATAATTAAAAAAGCCTTATTACAAATCCAAATAAAGATGAAATCTAAATTAAGATAAAATAAAGTACCCAAATCGAAGTTCTTATAAAACCGAGTTTTTTATTTGCATGGCCTTCTCGAGTTCATCTGGCTCTTCATCTGAGATTTTACAAATCACTTGAAAAGATAAGGGAGAAGGTGAGTCACCAAGACTCAGTGCATAAATCCTTCCCCCGGTTAATGCAACATTCTTACACAATTCATAACCAAGCAATATATATAATGCACCCAACCTAGCCATCCATAGCTCCTTTTCTACCCCGTGTGGTACCAAACCACTGGTGGTGCCAAACCACTGGTGACCCAAAGTCACAATATCCAATAATGTGGTGCCAAACCACTGGTGACCCAAAGTCACGAATAATCAAGTTGTGGGGCCAACCCACGTGTGATACCAAATCACTGGCGACGATCCCATAATATCAAATGTGGGGCCAACCCACTGTGGTGCTAAGCCACTAGGACAAGTCGCTATGAGGTGCCAAACCTCTGGTGTCCCAAAGACACGAAATAATCTTGTGGTACCAAACCACTGGAGGTGCCAAACCTCTGGTGTCCCAAAGACACGGATATCAAATCCTTCCCCCTCCACTCATATTCCCAAACCAATATATTAAGAGTATAAATCATGCCATCATACTTTGATATGAACATATAATATAAATATCGTAGATCATGATATCAATCAACATATAACAACATCATATCGAAACGGACTTACCCGAATCCTTGTTCATACCCATCAAGGTATCATATCAAGATCTCACAGTTTTCGGCTTTAATACCATGATTAGATTATTAATATATATATAATACCGAGTTATGAAGTGTGTAAGGTACACACCTGTCACTAACGCAAGCACTAAATCCCGAAGACCCGATCTACAGCACTCGATCTCCTTGTCCTACATTCAGCCAAACCACAAAACTATAAACAAGGCCATTCGGCCACACCAACACATCCCGAAGGGTTATCGTACGAAATACTAAATCTTACCTATTAGCTTACCAAAACGATTGTCAGAGAATTAAGGCTTGAGTCGATTACTTCCAAAATCCCGAGGAGTCTAGAAGAAAAATCGATTCCTTCGAATAGTTAGAACCTTACAACAAATACCCAAAAATTCGGCCTTTGCCCTCAAGAAAAATGACATAGAAAAGAGAAAAGAAACAAAGGAAATACGGCAACGAATACTTACCCCCTTCCAAAACTGATTGAAGAAAACCAAATGAAGACCTACCCTTGTTGATATTCGGCCAAGACAAATCAAAAAGAGAATGGGAAGTTTCGGCAATATGGTTAAATGGTGAAGGGAATTTCGGCTATGGTTGATTTGTAACAACAAAAAGGATTCGGCCAATCACTAAAATGGTTTTGGTTTCAAAAGAAAAATGAGAGAAAGAGATTAGAATTTGGCTCAAACAAAAATGAGAGCTAAAGTAAAAACAAAATTGCACCTAATGTCCAAGGTACATTCGGCTAAGGACGAAAGCTTTGGAGAGGAAAAGAAAAATGCAAAAGATGCACAAATTGCTAAAATTGGCCAACTAATCCCCCCCAAACATCCTATCAACATTCGGCCACCCCCTAGACACCCATGCCGTCCACATTCATGGACTAATGACCATAGAAGAGTTTCCAAAACAACTCTCCATCATTCAAGCCCCTTATCCCTCCATCCTTCCATAAATCTTAAGATTCTTATCCCAAAATACAAGCTTTCCTAATCTAATATTCAACTTGCCATAAAATTTTAAAGTCCAACTTACCAAGAATAGTTTGACCGACACTTAATGCTAAGGTGCATAAAAATTAAGTCTTCAAAATGTAATCCATGCTACTCGAACCTCTTCCCTCAAACAACTCTCCATGCACCATAACCACCTTGCCACTAACTCCTCATGTGCTAGAATTTAACACTTAAATTAACTTAAGTGTCAGGTTCACCTAATCCACTTCACTAAATTTTCAATACTAAGAATTATTCTAGCTTCATAAATAAAATCAAGCCTTCACAAGACTATGCTAAACACACAAAATTCATACCCGAGCCAACACAAATAATAAGATAATACTCTAACTTTTAGGATGTTACACAATATCTACCAAATTCAGTTCACTTGAATCATACATGTTGCCAATCATACAATACACCAATATGTAACAACAAGTGTATACGAGATGAATCATTTACACACAAACTTACCTCAATGCAAAATGCGTTAATTTGCGGTTTAATCTGTAACCTTACCCTTTCCCCGGTCAAGGTTAATTCCGCACTCTTCTTGATCTATAACAACAAAATATTATTCATTCAATCAGCATAATACGTCATAATCTCTACTTAGGCAAAAATGACCATTTTGCCCTTGTACCATGGCTAATTACGATTTTTCCCCTAGGCTCGTAAATCATTTTTCATCATATTTTCTCAATAAACAAGCCTAGATGAACATTTATTCCTCTTACAACACCCCTAAAACCATTTATTTCATGCATTTATTACACAATTTCAATCTTTGCATTCAAGTCCTATTTAGGTGTTTTCACGCTAACACCTTTCACAAAAGTTGTTCCTTAACTCACTATCATTCATTTTCTTCAATAAAAAATCAGCAAAGAACATGAACACTCTCATGGCAAGTCCCTAAAATTTCAACCATATATCAAATTAGTCCCCTCATTAGCTAGCTTAAGCTTTGGGGACTCCAAAACTACAAAAATTATCAAATAAAAACCACCAAAGTCACTTACTTGAATGAGGATTGAATGGCTGAAAGCTTGAGCTTCAAAACCCTTATTTCTTGCTGAAAAGTTTGGTAGGAGAGGAAGAGAAATGAAAAAGATGGTATCTTTTCTTTTACTAATCTTATTTTATTCATTTAGTCACCAACTATCACCAAATTTTTGACTCATTTAATGCTCTTGTCCCCCTCTTAGTTCCCTTGGCCGGCCATCATCTTTAGGGAGGTTTAAATTCACTTTAAGGACCTCCAATTAATATTCTTTTGTTATTTGAAACCTTTACCTTGAAAATAAAACTTTCGTACTTTATGCGATTTACTCCTTTTACACAATTAAACAGAAAATTGCTAAAATTAAAGCACCAAAATTTTCATATAGCCATATATTCATGACATAACACAATAAATAATACTAAGATAATTTTCCTTAACCTCGGATTAGTGTCTCAAAACCACTGTTCCGACTAGCCCCAAAATCTGGTTGTTACACAAAATGAGTATTACAATCAAAACGAGACTAAATCAGGAACTCATAAAAGTTTTCACAAAATTTTTAAAATTTTCCAAGATATAGGGCGTACACGCCCGTGTGGTCCAAGGGACACGCTCGTGTGGCCCTAGGACACGCCCGTGCTGCAGGCCATGTTCGACCCTGTGTAACTCTCTGACTTGCGTCACACGACAGGCCACACGCCCGTGTGCTAGGCCGTGTAACACACATGACTGAGAAACACGCCCGTGTCTCTACCCGTGTGCTCAATTCTAAGCATTCTGTTTCTCAAATTTAAGGTGCAGAGGACATACAACCTAACCACACGCCCATGTACCAGGCTGTGTGTCACACACGATCAAGAACACGCCCGTGTGTCTACCCGTATGGACAAAATAAAGCCATTTTCTAGCTTTATTTCTTACCCAAACTTTGCCAATGACCTACACCAAAACTTTTATTCATATACCAACCAATTCAAGCATCATAATCAAGTTATTTTAACATCTAACATGGTACATCATTACATGCATTCATGTTTATAGTCTTACCCTTTTGTGAACATACATGTTAACATAAGTTAATCAACCACACTAAACACATGGATATTCATCATGGTATAACCTTATAATTTTACTAAAACAAATCTTTACTAGCCATTCCAAATGGCTAGATTACAATCAACCTTTTTACATGCCAATATGGCCAATTAACCTATACATACCATTATAAGCATAACTAATTTACCATATGTACCCAAATGAGTTGATGTATAGTGTGAGTGATCTCCACCAAGCTTCCAATCAAACGAGGTTTTGATTTACTATAAAACAGGGAAATAAAACTAAGTAAGCATATAATACGTAGTAAGGTTGTATAACATGCTACTTAACTTACCATTTATTCTCTTTCAAGATAAACATGTAAGGCATATTCAATCAATTTTATCTCAAGCCCTACACATATCCTCATTGCCGTTATTAGTAATATATTCCATAATAACACCAAGAAACATATATGGGCTCAAGAATAATCATGATTCCAGGCACATATGCTTTCCACATCACATATTCATTTAACATGTATAAATCATATCATTATGTTACAAGTATATTTTCATAATAATTCATCTCGAGTTCAGATTATTTCATGTCAGAACTTTACTCATATAATTTGAAATGTCAATGCCACACAAATAGTACACTCAAGGTGTACAAATCTATAATCAAGGATGAACATATTTATCAAATAAATTCCATGTATATAACACCCCCAAACCTGGCCTAGACGCTATGGCCGAATTTGAAGGTGTCACATGTGAGTGCTTTTAGAAAAAAAAAACCTTAGCAAGTAAAAAGAATGTCCAGTTTGTTATCTTTACTTAAGACGTGGAATCTTTATTCCAAGGATTAAGTGAAACATTTAATTAATGCGGGAGCTAAATCATCATTAATTCATATATTAATAATTTAATAATTTAGAATCCCAAAACATTTATGTAAATAAAGTAGACAAGATATAGTGTTACTCAAAAGAAATCCGTGAATGTCAACTAGTGGTCACCATCGAGCGCTCCACCACACCGATCCATCTACTACTAAGGGTTTCCTGACAAACAAAATAAACAAAGGGGTGAGTTTTCGCAAACTCAATGTGTACATCCCCACAAAGAGCATGCATACAAATAGATAACAGAATACAGTTATTCAGCCTTAGCCATACAGATATAGCATGCATAACAGATAAGATATCAGAGATATCATGCCCACCAACCCAGCACACCATCTCCGTCCAACCTATCACACCATGTGGGGATAAAATTGACCCACCCATCCCTGCACACCATATATGGGGATATAATCGACCCATCCAACCCTACACACCATAAGGTGCCGCATTGCGGCTCATATCATAAGTATGCAGCTTAGTTGCTAGATAACGGGCTTATGAAGCCCTTCGGGTACTCCTTTCACTTTGTCAACCCGCCCCGATGCAATGTATCATACAAGTATGGCATGCTGTAATGCAGGCAACCAGATCATACATTTATTTACAGAACAGATCAGATAATCATGCTAAGTATATCATGCGAACACATACATCACTGAATTAGGAGTCTAGTTAAGGCTTACCGTCCCTACTATAGGTCACAGTCGACTTGGGCGACCCGTGCAACCTTACAGAATGTTTCAGATTAAAGAGGCTGACACGCCCGTGTGCATTGCATGTGTAGGCCCACACGCTCGTGTGGGTCACACAACCCGCACGCCTAAGCCCGTGCCTCGCACACGGCCTACAAGCCACCGCACGCTCGTGTCCGTCGCGTCCGTGTGGCGCGTGCACGGCCTGGCTCGTCAGTCAAACGCCCGTGTCTCGCGATACAGGCTACCACAGGGGCAGACCACACGCCCGTGTGGTGTCGACAGGCCCTTTTTTGGCTTTCGTCAAAACTCGTTTTCTGCGTACTTGAAGTACACACCTAATTCGTTTTCACTGCTAATCCAACCACGAGCACTCCAAAGCCTAAAATCAATCATAGCGAACCCAAAATCAGCCTCTTAGGTCACACTATTAAGAATAGGCAAATCCTGAAACGAGAGATCTATCTACCTTTAACGAATAACGGTGATTCCTCACTATTTGGAAACCCCGATTAATGACCCGCAAAACCTTGAATATCCCCTAAACAGTAAACAAAACCCCTCTTAAATGATCTCTAATGAATATTATGCAATTTAGTTAGGCGATACTTACCGAATCGGCAGAACCGCTAGAAACACGCCACACTTAATCAAAAAAAAGAAGAGAAACGAAGAGGAGGGGAAAAAGAAAAGGATTTTCGACAGCAAGGGGGATTTAGGGGAAAAAGAGAAGACGACTTAAAAAAGCTTTTGTTAAAAGAAGAAAATAAGCCCTAATTTTTTCCTAAAACCCCCAACTCAGAATTCTGATAAAACCCAACTCTTAGCCACGACTTGTAGCAAAATAACTCCAAAGCCACTGCAAGGATTCAAACTCCGGTCCTTGAGCAGCCTGACACTCCTCTTAACCATTATACCAGCAGGCCCATTCTGTTGAGTGTTTACCATTAAATTCTTATCAGCCCATTAACCAAAAGTCAGGCTTTACCCAATAAAAACCAAAATTTATCCCAAGCTAAAGCTTGAACCTGGGACCTCCCAATACACCCCAAAGCACATAATCTCTTAACCACATACATTTATATAAAAAAGAACCCAAACAAAAGTTTCGTTATTTCCATGCCCAATAATCGCAAAAACTGAAATTTTGGGGCGTTACAACTCAACCCCTTAACGAAAATTTGTCCTCAATTTTACCTGATCAGAAAAGGTGAGGATACTGCTGCTGCATTGAATCCTCTGGCTCCCAAGTAGCCTCCTCAGTGCTATGATTCTGCCACAGCACCTTCGCCAAGGGAATAGACTTCCTACGTAAGACCTTGATGTCGCGATCTAAAATCTGAACAGGCTCCTCCTTGAACGTCAAATACAATCTAATCTTAATCTCTTCCACGGGCACAATGTACGTAGGATCAGGGCGGTAGCGTCTCAACATCGAGACATAGAACACGTCATGAATAAGATCCAACTCTGGAGGTAGCTCTAACTGATATGCAACTGGCCCTACTCGCTTCAGAATCCAGTACGGCCCAATAAACCGAGGGCTTAGCTTACCCTTGCGACCGAACCTCAGAACCTTTTTCCATGGCGAAACCCTAAGGAAAACCATGTCCCCCACAAAGTACTCAATGTCCTTCCTCTTCAGATCAGCATAAGACTTCTGCCTATCAGAAGCCGCTTTCAGGCGCCCTCGAATCAACCGAACCTTATCCTCAGTCTCAAAAATTAATTCTAGACCCAGAACACGTCGCACACCCAACTCAGTCCAACACAAAGGATTGCGGCACTTACGACCATAAAGTGCCTCACACAGTGCCATCTGTATACTAGACTGATAACTATTGTTGTAAGAAAACTCTACCAAGGGTAAATACTCCTCCCAACTACCTCGGAAGTCCATAACACATCCCTTCAACATATCCTCCAGTACCTGAATCATCCTCTCTGACAATCCATCTGTTTGAGGATGAAATGCAGTACTAAAATCCAGATGAGAACCTAAAGCCTCATGAAGTTTCTACCAGAACCGAGACGTAAAACGAGGATCCCTATCAGAGATGATCGAAGCAGGAACCCCATGCAACCTCACTATCTTAGAAATGTACAACCTAGCCAACTTTTGCAGAGAGAAGTCTGTCATAACAAGGATGCAATGTGTCGACTTGGTCAACCGATCTACGACGACCCAAACAAAATCCTTTTTAGTGGGTGTTAAGGGCAACCCACTAACAAAGTCCATCATTACTCGCTCCCATTTCTACATCGATATCCTAACCGGCTGTAGCAAACTCGAAGGTAACTGATGCTCAACCTTAACCTGCTGACAAGTCATACAGCAAGCAACAAAGTCGGTAACCTCACGTTTCAACCCTGGCTACCAATACAACTCTCGGAGATCTCGATACATCTTGTTTCTTCCAGGATGCATAGCGTAAGGACTACTATGCACTTCCATCAGAATCGACAGTCGCAAATCCTCATCATTAGGTACACAGATCCTACCTCGGAAACACAGTATCCCATCGCTATTAATCCCACAGTCAGTAGTAGTCCCAGTCTCAACTTGACGAAATCGCAACTGAAGGGACTCATCTCCTAACTGCTTATCCTTAATCAGAACCAGCCACGTCGGCCTAACCTCCAACTCAGCCAAGAGACTCCCATCGTCGTAAAGGCTCAATCGAGCGAACATTGCTCTCAGATCGGTCATAGTCCTATGGCTTAACGCATCGGCCACCACATTGGCCTTACCAGGGTGATACTCAATTCTGCAGTCGTAGTCCTTAAGCAGCTCAACCCATCGACGCTGCTTAAGATTTAACTCCTTTTGAGTGAAGAGATACTTGAGGCTCATGTGATCAGTGTAGATGATACACTTCTCACTGTACAGATAATGTCTCCAAATTTTCAATGCAAAAACAACTGTGCCAACTCCAAATCATATGTCGGATAATTAGCCTCGTGAGTCTTAAGCTGTCGAGACGAATAGGCAACTACCTTATCGTTTTGTATCAAGACGCACCCCAAACCCGCATGTGACGCATCACAGTAAACCACGAAGTCCTTACCAAGTTCAGGCTGTATCAATACTGGAGCCTGAGTCAAAACTGTTTTGAGCTTCTCGAAGCTCCCCTGCTGTACGGCAGTCCAAATAAAAGGAACTCCTTTATGCAACAACTTAGTCAACGGTGATGCGATCATCGAGAACCCCTCTACAAAATGTTGGTAATATCCTGTTAGTCCCAGAAAACTGCGGATTTCTGACACACTCTTCGGCTGTTTCCAATCCACCACTACCTCAATCTGACGAGGATCCACTCGAATCCCCTCATCAAAAACTACATGACCCAGAAATGTCACTTCCATAAGCCAGAACTCACACTTGCTGAACTTCGCATACAACTATTTCTCACGAAGGATCTGCAGGACCACTATTAAATGCTCGTCGTGCTCGTCCTCAGACTTAGAATACACCAAAATGCCATCAATGAACACCACCACAAATTGATCCAAGTATGGCTGAAACACACGGTTCATTAAGTCCATAAATGCCGCTGGCGCATTAGTTAAACCAAAGGGCATAACTAGGAACTCTTAATGCCCATAACGAGTCCTAAATGTCGTCCGATGCACATCGACCTCCTTAACCCTCAACTGATGATAACTGACCGCAGATCGATCTTTGAGAACACAGAAGCCCCTCTGAACTGGTTGAATAAGTCGTCTATCCTTGGAAGTGGGTACTTATTCTTAATTGTCAACCTGTTTAGTTGACGGTAGTCGATACACATCCTCATCGTATCGTCCTTCTTCCTTACGAACAGAACATGTGCTCCTCATGGAGGCACACTAGGACAAATAAACCCACGATCCAACAGCTCATGAATCTGAGCCTTGAGTTATGTCAGCTCCTTCGGTGCCATTCGATAAGGGGCGATAGACACCGTAGCTGTACTAGGAATCAACTCGATCCCAAATTCTACCTCACGGCTCGGAGGCAATCTTGGTAACTCATCTGGAAAAGTGTCTGGAAAGTCCTTCACAACACGAATATCCTTAATCGATAAACCCACAGAATCAAAGACACTTATGTAGGCCAAAAATGCCTCACATCTCTTCCTCACCAGCTTATCTGCCACCAACGTAGATATCACATTACTCAGATAATTTCGTCGTTCTCCAATAACGACTATCTCATTACCCTCCTCGGTCTTTAGAACCACCTTCTTTTCAGCATAATCCAGACTTACACAATGCTTCACCAGCCAGTCTATACCCAGAATTAAGTCGAACTCCCCAAACGAAAGTTCTATCAGATCAGCCAGAAATATCGCTCTTTGGACTTCCAATGGAACATCTCTGAACAGTTTGCTCCCTAATAGACTGCCCGAACGAGCTCACCACTGAAACCTCACTAGAAGTGCTCTCATAGGTACTCCCAAAGTCTCAGACACAGAACAAGCAATGTAGAAATGTGTAGAGCCTATGTCTATCAGTGCAACATAAGATACAATAAAGATTAAAAACGTACCTGTGATGAAATCCGGAGCATCTCCATTCTCACGACGACGTGTAGCATACACGAGGGTAAGATGCCTCGCCTCAGTCGGTCCAGCATCTCTGGTCGGTGCTCTCTGTCCCCGGCCCATATCGTTACCACCCCTAGCCTGGCCTCGGCCCTTGGGTGGTTGCTGAACTACCCTCGGTGGCTGTGCAGTCTCAGCAACCGGAGCTTGCATTTGATTACCCCTCAGTGGGCAATCCTTAACTCGTTGCTCAGTCGATCCACATCTCAAACAAGCACCAGTAGACCTCCAACACTTGCCCGTATGGTGTCTATTACAAAGCTGGCAAATCACCACCCCAGCAGGTGCAACAGTAGCCCCAACTCTCACGGCCCCATCAAATTGGGACTTTTTTCTAGGCCTCACCCCAGCATTCAAAGGCTCTATATCCCTCTTAGCCTTCCCTTTATCACGGTTCTAGCGCTCGGCGCGCTTAACCTTCTCTGCAGTCTTGGCCTTCTCAACCAGCACGGCAAACTTTCGCTCCCTCTGTGGAGCTATTAGGACCCTCAAATTATCCCTCAGACCATCTTCAAAATGGACACAGCGCTCATACTCAGTTGCCACCATGCCTCGCGCATAACGGCTCAGCCTCAAAAAGTCAGCCACATACTCGACCACCGAACGGTCTCCCTGAGTATGGTTTAGGAACTCACACCTCCTAGCGTCTATATAACTAGCCCCCACATACTTGCTCTGGAAAGCCATCTTAAACAAATCCCACGTCAGACTGACAGGCTGAGTGCCATCCTTAACCGTCAGCCACCACTGATATGCTTCATCGCGAAGCAACGAAACAGCCCCCTTGAGCTTCTTCTCAGCAGTAAAATCCAGATCATCCATAATGCGCTCTGTGGCTTCCATCCAGTTTTCAGCCACATTTGGAGCAACTCCAACGATGCCCCTGAAAACCTCAGCCCCATTGGACTGAAGTCGTTCCATAACCGACCCATGGCCTCCAGATCCAGCATTAGCCCCAGCAACTCTCTCCAAGATTTGCAGCACGGCCTGGGACAATGTGTCATCCCCAGCTGTAAGGTCCTAAAACTCAGCACCAGTCTCAGTAATAGGTGACACTGGCATCTCACTAGTGTCCAGATTGGGGATCGTATCCGGTGCAAAAGACTCAGCTCGAATCCCCTTACGACCTCTACCTCGGCTTCTAGTACCCATTCCATGAGTACCACGTGTTCTCATCGTAAATTTTGGATTTATCTATATTTAGAAGTTTTATACACATCAATTTACAGTTTTGATAATTATTAGCAGATATTTTATGCAAAACAGTATCAGAGTTTCAGAGTCAGTTATCGCGAGTAACAAGCTCACTACCTATGGGTTTCAGTAAAGTACTACTATAGTAGTCTCACCATATATACATAGTATTTCAAACAAATACAGACAACATTTCATTTTAAGCATGCTTCAGATAGTATATATCAGAGTTTAAGAGAACTTACAAGATCGGCGCCGGAGACTCGGTGAACCACATACTTAATCAGAGTATTTGAGAACATTTGAAAGTAATTCTTTAAAACAAATTTTGGAACCCAAATTTCACAGTCGAGTTTTGAACCAGGCTCTGATACCACTAAATGTAACACCCCCAAACCTGGCCTAGACACTATGGCTGAATCTGGCTGTGTCACATGTGAGTGCTTTTAGAAAAAAAACCTTAGCAAGTAAAAAAAAAAGTCTAGTTTGTTATCTTTACTTAAGTCGTGGAATCTCTACTCCAAGGATTAAGTGAAACATTTAATTAATGTGGAAGCTAAATCATCATTAATTCATAAATTAATAATTTAAGAATTTAGAATCCCAAAACATTTATGTAAATAAAGTAGACAAAATATAATGTTACTTAAAAGAAATCCGAGAATGTCAACTAGTGGTCACCATCGAGCCCTCCACCACAACGATCCATCTACTGTTAAGGGTTTCCTGACAAACAAAATAAACAAAGGGGTGAGTTTTCGCAAACTTAGTGTGTACATCTCCACAAACAGCATGCATACAAACAGATAATAGCATACAGTTATTCAGCCTTAGCCATACAGATATCGCATGCATAATAGATCAGATATCAAAGATATCATGCCCACCAACCCTACACACTATCTCCGTCCAACCCATCACACCATGTAGGGATAAAATTGTAACACCCCTAACCCATATTCGTCGCTGAGTTAGGGTTACGAGGCATTTTCAAAGAAAATGTAGTTTTCATAAATTCATATATTCACCTAGAACTTATGCACAAATGCACATATATATAGATATATATACAATTTACTAATTAACTATTTATCTTAAAAGATTAGTCATACTTGATATACAAATCATGTCTCACAATTCAATCAAATTCATTTCAATTATATATCATTTTAGCAAGTCAATATACATGTCTTAAAGTCATATAATGTGTCGTAAGAAAATACATACATAAACCATGAGCATATTATTATAATGACGTATTCGAACCACGCATATGATGTTTATTAGTCATGTACAAATGAAATCCAAAGCCAAAAATATTTGCTACTTAATTTCATGCATTACCGAATACATAACTCATGGGATTTATTTCTACATTTCACATTTAAGCAAAACATGTATATATTTAATAATTGACATTACACAACTAAACACATCATGCCTTTATGTCAAGACTAGCCTATATATATATTTATCCATACATATATGTACACGATATGCACCTAGATTAAAACCGAATATACCCACATACAATTCATAATATCCATGTATCGTAATAATTATAAAATTTTAACTTGTACCTCGAACACTCACATGACATCCAAACATCATTGACCTATGAACAAAGCATAACTATGGTTCAATATAATCGAGTATACCTATGATTATTCATACCACATTACCCAAGTCAAATGTTCATTTTACAAGCATATATTTCCTTACCATATTCGATTTAAACCTTGATTGAATTTGGACAAACATTAACGATATAAACCTACGATTATAACAATAGCATGAAAACATACTTAACAAAAGTTTAGCCATATTCGCATGGCTATTATATACATGAACAACAAGTTTTCATCAAAACAAGGTCAAAGTCCTTCCTATACATGCCTTCATCCGAAAATCAAAATAAAAGAGTACCAAAATAGATTGATAGTGTGGACGACTTTCTTGACGATCCTGATGAGCTTGTAGCCTGAACCTAATCTATAAAACAGAGAAGAACATTTCACACAATTAAGCTTACTAGCTTAGTAAGTCCTAAACTCAAGATAATAATACATTTAAACACTTAAACAGTTAACTTATAACATTTCACATAAACATTTAAGTATAATGATTTATACAGGGCCAAATACTAATAGTTCATTAATCTAAGTAATTGTACTTCATTTCCAATAACCTGTATACCCTCGAAGCACAAAATAAGTATATTACAAGATTCACATGTTCCAACTCGTACAAATACAGCATTCACATCAACCATATCATCGTGCTAAAATTTCTTTTACTCTTAGTATTTCAATTTGGAAATCGAATCTCCATAATAGTACATTCAAGCTCAAATTCAATCGTATAATATTCATGCACATTAATCTTAACCTCAAACGTACATAACACTTTTCTCATAGTATTAGCTCGACTCAAGTAACATTAAACATAACATACCTTATAAGCTTACCTAAGTCGTTAACTAGATACTTTAGCTATGGTTTACCTTGAACAAAAATTCGGTTTCTCCTTTGTAAAACACATCACCGGCATCAAGCCTGCTAGGCGTCAAAGCCCGATAAGTAACACCGACACAAGGCCTGCTAGGCTCAGAGCCTGGAATAAATCACCAGCACTAGGCCTGCTAGGCTTAAAGCCTGAAATAAATCACCGGCACTAGGCCTGCTAGGCTTAAAGCCCGAAACACATCAATGTGATCCATCATTCCACACACATTTCATATCTATATTACATATCCAATTCAACTAAACTTATTCACATTAAACAAATAAAATCATTACTTCATCGTACAATTCCACAATTCGCATTGATACACTTATTCATATCACATTATCAACTTATGAAATCAATCTAATATACATATATACATTCGGCTATGACATGATTATGTACTAAAATTTATCAAACATTATCATTTAATAAGTTCATAAATAATTCTTTAACATATTTCAGCTTAAGGACTTACCTCGGTTGTCGATAGACCGTGCAAATCGGCTATTCGAGAACCTTCGTCTTTCCCCGATCCAATTTCGCTTTTCTTTGCTCTTGATCTAAGACACATTAAATTCAGCTCATTCAAGTACATTTCAGTTCAATTTAATCCCAAAACACATAAATGGGCAATTTACTATTTTACCCCTAATATTTCACAACTTTGCAATTTAGTCCTATTTGCATAACACACAAAATACACCAAATTAGCTAAGACTATACAAGGGCCGAATATTCCTAGGGACTTTATAAGCCCTCTCATTTCATTTATTTTGCAATTAAGTCCCTCTAAAATTTTATTTTTACAAATTAGTCCTATTTACTTAATTTCACTAAAACTTCCAATACAAAACATATCAATCTTTAACCTATCTTAAATTTCAAATCATCAAATATCATAAACCACATAAATTTATCAATGGCCGAACATCAATAATGCATAGGTTTACAAATTAAGACATGGGTTAGCTACGGTTCAAAGCAACGATCTCAAAAACGTAAAAATTAACAAAAACCAAAATCAAACTAACCTTGATTTTGTACTTCTAATTGCCGAAAATCAAAGGAACTAAAACCCTTTTTCTTTCTCCCATATTCGGCCAAAGAACAAAATGAGATGATAATGGCTTTCTTATTTTATTAATTATGAATATAATAGGTTATTTAACTATTTTACTAATATAACCTTTAAAATAAAATAAACTATTACATATATTAATGGCATATTAGTCAAAGGCCATCCACTAACTTATAAAATGGGATATTTACCCATTTAATACCTCAAATTATGAAGCCATCATCATTCTAGCACTTTACACTAAAGAATGCAACTTTTACGCTTTATGCGATTTAGTCCTTTTAATCGAATTAAGCACTTAAACGATAAAATTTTCATACGAAACTTTCACTCACATCAATTCACATATGATAAACTCAAAACATAATATTAGAATATTTCTCGGACTCGGATTTGTGGTCCCAAAACCACCATTCCGATTAGGGTCAAATTCGGTCTGTTACAACTCTCCCCCTTAAGGATTTTCGTCCCCGAAAATCTTACCGTTAAACAAAGTCGGATATTGTTGCCTCATTGAATCTTCAGGCTCCCACGTTTCCTCTTCAACTCCGTGTCGATTCCATAATACTTTCACTAATGGAATTTTCTTATTTCTCAACTCTTTTATTTCCCGAGCTATGATACGGATCGGTTCTTCCTCATATGTCAAATCAGATTGGATTTCAATCTCTGACGGTGTAATCACATGAGACGGATCTGATCTGTACTTACGAAGCATCGAAACGTGAAATACGTCATGTATCTTTTCTAACTCAGAGGGCAATTTCAATCTATAAGCAACAGGCCCAATACGTTCGATGATTTCATACGGTCCGATAAATCTCGGACTCAACTTGCCTTTCCGACCAAATCGAAGTACTTTCTTCCACGGAGAAACTTTTAAGAATACACGATCTCCTACCTGAAATTCAATGTCTTTACGTTTCAAATCAGCATAGAACTTTTGTCGATCTGATGCAGCTTTCAAATTATCTTTGATTATGGCCACTTTCTGTTCAGTCTCTTTAATCAAATCAACCCCGTGTATCTTATTTTCGCTGAGCTCAGTCCAGTACAACGGTGTTCGACATTTACGCCCATACAAGGCTTCATAAGGCGCCATTTTGATACTTGATTGAAAGCTATTATTATACGTAAATTCAATCAAAGGTAAGTATCGTTCCCACGTACCTTCAAACTCGAGAACGCAACATCTCAACATGTCCTCGAGTATCTGAATAGTTCGCTCAGACTGACCGTCTGTCTGCGGATGGAAGGTTGTACTAAAATGAAGTTTAGTACCCAAAGCATCTTGCAACTTCTTCCAAAACCGCGATGTGAATCTCGGGTCTCTGTCTGAAACAATGGAACTCGGTACACCATGCAACCTTACAATCTGTGATACATACAATTCAGCAAGTTTATCAAGTGAATAGTCTGTACGTACTGGCACAAAATGAGTTGATTTAGTCAGTCTATCAACTATAACCCAGACGGCACCTTTCTTACTCGGTGTCATAGGAAGACCAGATACAAAATCCATTGTAATTCTATCCCATTTCCATTCAGGTATCATGATGGGCTGAAGTAGTCCGGATGGCACTTGATGCTCAGCTTTTACTTGCTGACAAACTAAGCATTTCGAAACAAATTCAGATATATCCCGTTTCATGCCAGGCCACCAATAGAACTGTTTCAAACCGTTATACATTTTCGTGCTACCCGGATGTATCGATAGTCGACTACTATGAGCCTCACTCAGAATCATCTGAATCAAATCTGAGTTCTTTGGAACACACATTCGGCTTTTAAAATTCAAACAGTCATTTGTATCAATTTGAAAATCTGACTCTGCATCTTTTTCACACTGAATTCGCCTAGCAATCAAATCTTTGTCAACTTTCTGTGCATCACAAATCTGCTGGATAAACATCGGTCTTGCTTGTAACTCGGCTATGATCGAACCATCACTAGACATAGCCATCTGTGCGTTCATTGCACGAAGAGCAAACAATGATTTCTGACTTAACGCATCCGCAACAACGTTAGCTTTTTCCGGATGATAGTCAATCACCAATTCGTAATCTTTTAACAATTCCAACCACTTGTGTTGTCTTAAATTCAAGTCTTTTTGAGTCATTAAATACTTCAGACTTTTGTGATCCGAGTAAACATGGCATTTCTCACCAAATAAGTAATGACGCCAAATCTTCAGTGCGAACACAATGGCTACAAGCTCCAAATCATGCGTCGGGTAATTTCTTTCATGCGGCTTCAATTGTCTCGATGCGTAGGCTACTACTCTACCTTCCTGCATCAATACACAGCCCAAACCACTTAAGGAAGCATCAGAATACACAACAAATTCTTTACCCGATTCAG
Organism: Gossypium australe; assembly: GCA_005393395.2. Lineage (NCBI taxonomy): Eukaryota > Viridiplantae > Streptophyta > Magnoliopsida > Malvales > Malvaceae > Gossypium > Gossypium australe. Next base: position 103,033,050 of record CM016623.1, read on the forward strand.
GCTGAGCTAACACTGGAGCTTCGGTCAGAAGGGCTTTCAACTGCTCGAAACTTTTCTGACACTTTTCTGACCACTCAAACTTGACATCTTTCTGTAGTAGCTTTGTCAAAGGTGTAGCTATCACAGAAAAACCTTTCACAAACCGTCTGTAATAGCCCATAAGTCCCAGAAAACTTCGAATCTCGAAAACATTCTTCGGTGGCTTCCAATCAAGTATAGCCGAAATTTTGTTCGGATCGACTCGAATACCTGATGCTGAAACAACATGTCCCAAGAAGTTGACTTCTTTCATCCAGAACTCACACTTGCTAAACTTCGCATACAACTGTTGATCTCTCAAAGTTTGTAGCACTAATCTCAAATGATCGGCATGCTCGGTTTCATTTTTCGAGTAGATTAGTATATCATCAATAAACACAACTACAAACCGATCCAAGAACTGTCTGAAGACCCGATTCATTAGATCCATAAAAACAGCAGGTGCATTAGTGAGTCCAAAAGGCATAACCAGAAACTCAAAATGTCCGTACCTCGTCCGGAATGTAGTCTTTGGCACATCTGTATCTCTGACTCGCAACTGATAATAGCCCGATCTCAAATCTATCTTCGAAAATACTGAAGCCCCTTTCAACTGATCAAACAAGTCATCAATCCGAGGTAACGGGTACTTATTCTTTATAGTTACCTTATTCAGTTGCCGATAATCAATACACATTCGCATCGTTCCATCTTTCTTTTTCACAAAAAGAACGGGTGCACCCCAAGGGGAAAAACTTGGTCGTGCAAAACCCCTATCTGTCAACTCTTGCAACTGCGCTTTCAACTCTTTTAACTCAGTAGGTGCCATCCGATACAGAGCTATCGAAATCGGAGTCATTCCCGGTACTAATTCAATGCCGAACTCAATCTCTCGTATTGGTGGTAAACCCGATAGTTCTTCAGGAAACACATCTGGGTATTCACACACAACCGGTACAGATTCAATATGCTTTTCAGACACTTTATTATCCAGTACATAGGCCAAATAAGCTTCGCACCCTTTTCTCACATACTTCTAGGCTAACATCGAAGATATTACTGTAGGAAACCCACTTAAATCACTAGATTCAATTCTGATGATCTCACCGTTCTGGCATCTCAAATCAATAAGCTTTCTTTTGCAATTCACCACTGCATCATGTGAAGTTAACCAGTCCATCCCCAAAATTAGGTCGAACTCATCGAAGGGCAACAACATTAAATCGGCTGGGAAGCAAGAATCCCGAATCATCAATGGGCAACCTCTACACACTTTATTAACAAGTACACATCTACCCAAAGAGTTAGACACACGAATCACAAACTCAGCAGACTCAACTGGCAGAGTCTTACTGATTACTAGAGTTTCACACACATATGAATGAGTTGAACCAGGATCAATCAATGCAATCACAGTAGTATCATAAAGGGTGAAAGTACCGGTAATGACATCGGGGGAGGAAGCATCCTCTCTGGCTCGTGTAACATAAGCTCTAGCTGGAGCTCTAGCCTCAGATCGAACTGCAGTGTTCTTCGTTCCTCTCTGACTACCACCTACATTGCCTGAATGTCTGGGTGGCCTGCCTCGTACTGGCGCGTTGCTCGACTTAATGTTCTGAACTGTATTCTGCTCAACTAACATCGGACATTCTCTAATAAAATGATCTGACGATCCACATATAAAGCAAGACCGATCATGAAATCTACAACTCCCAGAATGCCATTTCCCACAACGCTTGCATTCAACACGATTTTGTGGAACGCTACCAACACTGGCCATCGAGGTAGCTCGGGAGCCCACTGGAGGTCGATCACGTCTAGGTACATCTGAAGTAGCTTTATGTCAGCTGAAATCATCTCTGAACTTTTTAGATGTGGAATGGAAATTCTTACCCGACGATCTCTTTCGAGTGTCTCTAGCTTCTGTCTCAGCCTTTCTTTTCTCCTTTCCGAGCTCTTCAGCTTTGTAAGCTCGCTCGACTAGTGTCACAAACTCTTTGATTTCAAGAATGCCAACAAGCAACTTTAAATCTTCATTCAACCCATCTTCGAACCTTTTGCACATAATAGCTTCAGTGGAAACACACTCTCTAGCATATCTGCTGAGCCTGACAAATTTTCGTTCATATTCTGTTACGGTCATTCGCCCCTGTTTCAGTTCAAGAAATTCTTTACGTTTTTGGTCGATGAATCTCTGGCTGATATATTTCTTGTAACATCCCCAAACCCGGCCCATTCACTACGACCGAATCTGGTTATTTTAGTGCGGAAAAGTCGGTGGAAAATCTATTTAACTTAGAAAAATTTAAAACTTGCTAACTTTTGAAAAATCCATGTTTATTTAAACTTATGATTAAAACTTTGTTATTAAAATATACTCATACTAAAAGATTAATATATATACAAGCCAAATTGAATAAGTAGGTTGGAAAAATATAATCATCTTCACATAGTGTTTCCAATTCTTCAAACCATAATAAATACTAATAAAATCATAACAAAAATAAATAAGAGTCAAAAGGCCTTTATTACATATTCTATTTAAACCCAAATACTTAAAGTAAGCCTAAAACATTTAATCTCTTCTTCTGCATGGGCCACCATGTGTCCACTCCAACCCGGTCCGATCGACGTGTCACCTGCGATGCTTAAAAAGTTGGGTGAGTCATACAGACTCAGTGTGTAACCAAACCATCGAAATCCACCCACATGCTAACCACATAACATCCCAATTATCAAATGCAACATGCAAGTATAATTATTAGACATTACCACAATCTGGGCTTGGCCCACCTTCAAATTATAACAATTACTGGGCTAGGCCCTTTTCACATTAGTCCACTGATCACTGGGTTTGGCCCATGTCCACGTATGTTCCCAAAACATACCTATTCATTGGGCTTGGCCCATTTTCATATTATTTCATAAACGGAATAATGCAATCATGAAACCCAACCCAAGCCTAGGGTCCATCCGCTACACACCCCCTGATCCAGCCTACCACACACCAGGGGACTATCGAGTCACCCTCTCCTTTTCCCTCCAAAAAGGCAACCAATGCCATCCACGATGTAGCGTATAGCTAACATCAAACCACGATGGAGCACATAGCAATCCATCAAGCCACGATATGGCATAAGCCGATATCAATCAAGGTAACCACGCGAACTAAATCGCAAAGATCCACAACGCGACCTCAGTCAGCGCCAATCCACGATGTAGCACAAAGCTGACATCAACCACGTACTCGAAGTACACCCGTACCTTCTTTCATAACCCGCCCATGCACATGTAACATAAAATGATGATAAGGTGGTGCATGAACATATTAAACACAATCATAGGCATACTCACACAATAAAATCAGTGATCACATAATTACAAACTTTGCTACTAACCTGATCATCTTCATACCCCCTTAAGGGTACCATTTTCACATTTAACTGCACTTATTAGCATCATACAACATAAACAGATATACTCAAATCCCGGAAACAATGGTTTAACTACACACCTTAAAACCCGGAGCTCTAAACCCTCGATCCCGACGCTATCGACTAGCGAGACTACCGCTATCTGCCTATAGCTATCTCCTGCCGCTGGCCCACACCCCGGTGGCCAATCCCGAACTGCTGAAACCGCTCTTTTCTTGAACTTCGAAATAGGGACCTTCCCTTGCCCACTCTGATTGGTTGTGGCCTCCATCAAAAAGCTTAATCAGGTAAACAGGTTAACCCCCAAAACACCACTTAAGCATTTAACCTTAATAAATAACCTTACCACCACTTGATCAAACTGACTGGTACAACCGGTGGCCTGGCCAACCACTAAAACCCCAGAGTATCTCTGTCACGGAACCCGAAAAGATCTAAGTTAACATTCGGCCCAAGTGCTATCAAGTTGAGAGAAAGAAATTCGGCAAAGGGGTGATGGATGTAGATTCGGCTATTAATTAAATCAAGGGGTAGGGAACATTGGTTTCAGCCAAAGAGAGGAGAAAGAAAGGTGTGGGGTGTACTTTCGGTTTTGAAGTGAAAAGGAAGGGAAATAGGGAGAGTGAAGGGTTCGGCCACTTGGAAAAAAATGTGAGAGAAGAAGAACAACAAGCTTTGGAGAAAAGGTTTCGGCAACCAAGGAAATGGGGAACAAAATTCGGCAAGGGAGAGAAGGCAGATGGTGAATGAATAATGAGCACCTCCCCCCTATTTATACTAAAAAGCCAAGCTCCAACCCCCCAAAAATAATCCTCAAAATTCTCCTAAAATACCTCCCTTCCACCCATTCAAAAAGTTTGAATGAGTCAAACTTTTACCTAGCCAAATTCAAAAAAAAGATGACCAAGTCTTCTCCACCTTTTAAGCCTTTCAAACCGTCCATCCACCCCACCAAGATGACGCAAAAACAATGCCCATCTGCTGCTTCCGCGAATCGAACATGAGACCCTTCCTCCTGCAAATGGCGTCACCTTCCAAGCTCTAAAGTGGCGCCTTCCTACCACTTTGCCAAGCCTATCTTTGTGCCATATTTCCACCAAAAATTCTCTTAAGGCCCCCTCTTCCAAGCTCCCCTTTTTAGCCCCTAAAACTAAAAATTTTCTAAGGCAACCTACCACCACCTAGGGTTCTCAAGACCCCTAAAACTTACCCAAACACACACTGAAGTGTGCCAACACCCGAGCTAAGCACCAGAAATCCAACCCCTAAAACCAGGGTGTTACAATTCTACCCTCCTTAAAATAATTTCGTCCTCGAAATTACTTGTCTAAACTAACAGTCCAATTCCTCCCGCTACGCTATGGCTGCGCACTCTGATCTTAAAGAGCTAACATACTTCCCAATCATAGCCTCTAAGTTCGCACTCAAAATTCAAAGCAACTCAGAAAAGAGCTATTCCCACAAGCAAGCAAAGCAATTAAAGCATGCACCAAAGCAGAGGAGCTTACCCGATATCACCTCCTTGGTTGATTCTGACTGGAACCATTCCCTCCATGGCTTGAACCATGACCCCTCGTTGATCGAGGACAGTTCTTAACCAGATGTGCCTTAGATCCGCACCGAAAGCATGTTTTACTATTCCCCCAACACTTTCCTGTGTGAGGTCTTCCACATCGAGCACAGAGACAATTCCGATTCTCAGCAACTGGCACGGGTGTATGTACCGTATTCCCAACTCTTGGTCTTTTCTGAGCATCTCCAAACGATGCTGACCATCCAACACTTCTCTTATTCTCGTTCCTATTCTTTCCTCGGTTTTCCCTTACCGTCCTCTTAACTTCTTCGGCTATACGAGCTTTCTCCACTAGCACCGCGAAATCTCTTTCCCTCTGCGGAGCGATCAGCACTCGAAGTTCATCTCGCAATCCGTCTTCAAACCGGACGCACCTCTCATAGTCAGTGGCCACAATTCCCTTAGCATACTGACTTAGCCGTACAAATTCTGCTTCGTATTCCGCTATCGACTTATTTCCTTGCACCAGATTTAGAAACGCCTTCCTTTGCGCATCTAAGTAGCTTGCTCCAACGTATTTTCCTTCAAACTTTTCCTTAAAGTAATCCCAATCCAATCGATCTGCCGGTACACCTTGTTTGACAGTGAGCCACCATCGATAAGCCTCGTCCCGAAGTAGCGAAACAGCACCTTTCAATTTTTCCTCTGGGGCACAATCCAAGTCGTCCATAATTCTCTCGACTCCTTCTAGCCAATACTCCGCTACGTTCGGAGCCGTTCCCGACACTCCTCTAAAAACTTCAGCCCCGTTCGACCTAAGTCTCTCGGACACTGACTTCCGAGCTCCATTTCCCCTACTAGCTCTTGCCACTTGCTGAAGCACGCGTAACATAGCCTGCGACACTGCGTCCTCTTCACTTATCGGATCTTGTTCCTCTACATCCACTGCTGGCGGCACTTCACTTTCAGACCCATAGCCAGATCCTACTGGTTCCGAAGCTGTCATTCTACCTCTTCCGCGTCCCCTAGAACTCATCTCTAGCGCTTCGATTTAATCTGTTTAGAAAGTTTTATGGATTAGAAATTATTGTTTCACTGTTTTATCCACGAGCAATTTTATGCAATGAAGGTTCCGAGAGTAGTTCGTTCGAGCAATCAAGTTTCCTTTTCCTACCCAGAGGTAATTTCGTCATTTTTCCTAAAGAGATATTTCGGTAATAACTCAGGGTCAATTTTGAAAATAGTTTTTCCAACTTAGAGATTTTTCAAAATTTGCAAATCTCAAGAGTCATCTTGAAAATTTTGTTTCTCAAACGAAGTGTGTTGCAAAAATTTCAGAAAGTAGGGTCATTTTCGTAATTTTGGAAATCATGGGCATTTTCGTAAATTCTCAAAATCGAGATATCACCACATTTTACAAAATAGAATTTTCTGATATTTAGTAAAGTAGGAATATTTCAGTAGAAGTTGAGAGAAATTTGAAAATTTAGAAACCAAGGGCATTTCGGTAATTTTGTCAACCAGGGGTATTTTCGTAAATTCCTACAAATCAGAGTATCCTAATATTTTGAAAACTTGGATTTTAGTATTTTGCAAGGTAAAGAGCATTTTATCAAAATTTGAGGGTAGTACAGTAATTTTGCAATACAGGGGCGTTTTGGTAATTTTGCCACTAAGGGCATTTTGGTAATTTTGTAAATCGAAAGAAAAACGTCCTTCAAAATCAGATTTAAGGTTTCACAAACCAGAGGGGTAAATTTGAAAATTTAAAAACAGGGTATTTAGGAAACAGCAAGGCTAATTCCCTTTCGGGTTTTAATAATTAGTTCAGCCTGTGAACAAATCCTCTTGGTTAAGGTGAACCGTAGCTACGCACCAGGTAGGATTCGAGTAAAGAGGAGGTGAGTCGCTAGGACTGCTTAAATACCAAGCTCTTACTGAATGTCACTCCTAGACATGCGTACAGTGGTTACCACACCTTAACTCGGCGACTTACTTCACAGGTTTGTTTAAGAGCTTTAAGTTTTATGCAAGTGTTTGAGTAGACTAATCCTAGGGTCCAATAGCCTTAATATTCTAAACTACGAGCCCAACTAAGCCCATAACAGTTCATAATAACAAATCACTTCCAAAGTTCGAAGTACTTACCTGGTGGACTTCGGGTCGGAGGTACAGGTGCCATGCCAAAATATCCTGAAAACCTTTTTATAAAAGCCCATTTTTTCAAAAAGTCCATTTTGAAAACTGTTTCAGGCCCAAAAACCCTCAAAGCCGAGTTTTGAACTTGGCTCTGATACCAAACTGTAACATCCCCAAACCTGGCCCATTCACTACGACCGAATCTGGTTATGTTAGTGCGGAAAAGTCGGTGGAAAATCTATTTAACTTAGAAAAATTTAAAACTTGCTAACTTTTGAAAAATCCATGTTTATTTAAACTTATGATTAAAACTTTGTTATTAAAATATACTCATACTAAAAGATTAATATATATACAAGCCAAATTGAATAAGTAGGTTGGAAAAATATAATCATCTTCACATAGTGTTTCCAATTCTTCAAACCGTAATAAATACTAATAAAATCATAACAAAAATAAATAAGAGTCAAAAGGCCTTTATTACATATTCTATTTAAACCCAAATACTTAAAGTAAGCCTAAAACATTTAATCTCTTCTTCTGCATGGGCCACCATGTGTCCACTCCAACCCGGTCTGATCGACGTGTCACCTGCGATGCTTAAAAAGTTGGGTGAGTCATACAGACTCAGTGTGTAACCAAACCATCGAAATCCACCCACATGCTAACCACATAACATCCCAATTATCAAATGCAACATGCAAGTATAATTATTAGACATTACCACAATCTGGGCTTGGCCCACCTTCAAATTATAACAATTACTGGGCTAGGCCCTTTTCACATTAGTCCACTGATCACTGGGTTTGGCCCATGTCCACGTATGTTCCCAAAACATACCTATTCATTGGGCTTGGCCCATTTTCATATTATTTCATAAACGGAATAATGAAATCATGAAACCCAACCCAAGCCTAGGGTCCATCCGCTACACACCCCCTGATCCATCCTACCACACACCAGGGGACTATCGAGTCACCCTCTCCTTTTCCCTCCAAAAAGGCAACCAATGCCATCCACGATGTAGCGTATAGCTAACATCAAACCACGATGGAGCACATAGCAATCCATCAAGCCACGATATGGCATAAGCCGATATCAATCAAGGTAACCACGCGAACTAAATCGCAAAGATCCACAACGCGACCTCAGTCAGCGCCAATCCACGATGTAGCACAAAGCTGACATCAACCACGTACTCGAAGTACACCCGTACCTTCTTTCATAACCCGCCCATGCATATGTAACATAAAATGATGATAAGGTGGTGCATGAACATATTAAACACAATCATAGGCATACTCACACAATAAAATCAGTGATCACATAATTACAAACTTTGCTACTAACCTGATCATCTTCATACCCCCTTAAGGGTACCATTTTCACATTTAACTGCACTTATTAGCATCATACAACATAAACAGATATACTCAAATCCCGGAAACAATGGTTTAACTACACACCTTAAAACCCGGAGCTCTAAACCCTCGATCCCGACGCTATCGACTAGCGAGACTACCGCTATCTGCCTATAGCTATCTCCTGCCGCTGGCCCACACCCCGGTGGCCAATCCCGAACTGCTGAAACCGCTCTTTTCTTGAACTTCGGAATAGGGACCTTCCCTTGCCCACTCTGATTGGTTGTGGCCTCCATCAAAAAGCTTAATCAGGTAAACAGGTTAACCCCCAAACACCACTTAAGCATTTAACCTTAATAAATAACCTTACCACCACTTGATCAAACTGACTGCTACAACCGGAGGCTTGGCCAACCACTAAAACCCCAGAGTATCTCAGTCACGGAACCCGAAAAGATCTAAGTTAACATTCGGCCCAAGTGCTATCAAGTTGAGAGAAAGAAATTCGGCAAAGGGGTGATAGATGTAGATTCGGCTATTAATTAAATCAAGGGGTAGGGAACATTGGTTTCAGCCAAAGAGAGGAGAAAGAAAGGTGTGGGGTGTACTTTCGGTTTTGAAGTGAAAAGGAAGGGAAATAGGGAGAGTGAAGGGTTCGGCCACTTGGAAAAAAATGTGAGAGAAGAAGAACAACAAGCTTTGGAGAAAAGGTTTCGGCAACCAAGGAAATGGGGAACAAAATTCGGCAAGGGAGAGAAGGGAGATGGTGAATGAATAATGAGCACCTCCCCCCCTATTTATACTAAAAAGCCAAGCTCCAACCTCCCAAAAATAATCCTCAAAATTCTCCTAAAATACCTCCCTTCCACCCATTCAAAAAGTTTGAATGAGTCAAACTTTTACCTAGCCAAATTCAAAAAAAAGATGACCAAGTCTTCTCCACCTTTTAAGCCTTTCAAACCGTCCATCCACCCCACCAAGATGACGCAAAAACAATGCCCATCTGCTGCTTCCGCGAATCGAACATGAGACCCTTCCTCCTGCAAATGGCGTCACCTTCCAAGCTCTAAAGTGGCGCCTTCCTACCACTTTGCCAAGCCTATCTTTGTGCCATATTTCCACCAAAAATTCTCTTAAGGCCCCCTCTATCCAAGCTCCCCTTTTTAGCCCCTAAAACTAAAAATTTTCTAAGGCAACCTACCACCACCTAGGGTTCTCAGGACCCCTAAAACTTACCCAAACACACACTGAAGTGTGCCAACACCCGAGCTAAGCACCAGAAATCCAACCCCTAAAACCAGGGTGTTACATTTCTTGCGGAATTCATTCTAGAAGAAATCCCATGTCACTTTTTCTTTCGGGACTACTGATACTAGTGTATTCCACCAGTGATATGCAGTGTCCTGAAGTAAAGATATAGCACACTTCAGGCTTTCATCGGGAGTACAAGATAACTCATCTAATACCCGAATAGTGTTATCAAGCCACATTTCAGCTCGCTCTGCATCATCATCATCATGAGCCTTGAATTCCTCGGCCCCAAATTTTCAGATTTTATCAACTGGAGGCCTACTAGATCTCATCGGATCTATCATCAGGGGTGCTGAAGGAATCGGAGTTAGATTATTCGGGGGTGGAGGTTGAGGTACAGTTGGATTAGTCTGAATAAACTGGGTAAACCACTCGTTCATCATCTGATAGAAGGCTTGTTTAGCCTCCCCCTCGTGGCTACCCGAAACTGGTCGAGAGTCTACCGGCACTGATTCCCGTGCACGGTCAGGCGCTACACTCTCTACATCGTCCGCTACGACTCTCTCAGGATCAGTGTCCATTTACTATATAAAATACAGTTCAGAGTGTCAGAAGTCGCCACACCATCAATATATATAACAAAGGCATGTATAGCTAGACTCACACGTGCTACGGTAGTCCTAGAATCGACTAAACCGTAAGCTCTGATACCAATAAAATGTAACACCCCTAACCCATATTCGTCGCTGAGTTAGGGTTACGAGGCATTTTCAAAGAAAATGTAGTTTTCATAAATTCATATATTCACCTAGAACTTATGCACAAATGCACATATATATAGATATATATACAATTTACTAATTAACTATTTATCTTAAAAGATTAGTCATACTTGATATACAAATCATGTCTCACAGTTCAATCAAATTCATTTCAATTATATATCATTTTAGCAAGTCAATATACATGTCTTAAAGTCATATAATGTGTCGTAAGAAAATACATACATAAATCATGAGCATACTATTATAATGACGTATTCGAACCACGCATATGATGTTTATTAGTCATGTACAAATGAAATCCAAAGCCAAATATATTTGCTACTTAATTTCATGCATTACCGAATACATAACTCATGGGATTTATTTCTACATTTCACATTTAAGCAAAACATGTATATATTTAATAATTGACATTACACAACTAAACACATCATGCCTTTATGTCAAGACTAACCTATATATATATATATCTATCCATACATATATGTACACGATATGCACCTAGATTAAAACCGAATATACCCACATACAATTCATAATATCCATGTATCGTAATAATTATAAAATTTTAACTTGTACCTCGAACACTCACATGACATCCAACATCATTGACCTATGAACAAAGCATAACTATGGTTCAATATAATCGAGTATACCTATGATTATTCATACCACATTACCCAAGTCAAATGTTCATTTCACAAGCATATATTTCCTTACCATATTCGATTTAAACCTTGATTGAATTTGGACAAGCATTAACGATATAAACCTACGATTATAACAATAGCATGAAAACATACTTAACAAAAGTTTAGCCATATTCGCATGGCTATTATATACATGAACAACAAGTTTTCATCAAAACAAGGTCAAAGTCCTTCCTATACATGCCTCCATCCGAAAATCAAAATAAAAGAGTACCAAAATAGATTGATAGTGTGGACGACTTTCTTGACGATCCTGATGAGCTTGTAGCCTTAATCTAATCTATAAAACAGAGAAGAACATTTCACACAATTAAGCTTACTAGCTTAGTAAGTCCTAAACTCAAGATAATAATACATTTAAACACTTAAACAGTTAACTTATAACATTTCACATAAACATTTAAGTATAATGATTTATACAGGGCCAAATACTAATAGTTCATTAATCTAAGTAATTGTACTTCATTTCCAATAACCTATATATCCTTGAAGCACAAAATAAGTATATTACAAGATTCACATGTTCCAACTCGTACAAATACAGCATTCATATCAACCATATCATCGTGCTAAAATTTCTTTTACTCTTAGTATTTCAATTTGGAAATCGAATCTCCATAATAGTACATTCAAGCTCAAATTCAATCGTATAATATTCATGCACATTAATCTTAACCTCAAACGTACATAACACTTTTCTCATAGTATTAGCTCGACTCAAGTAACATTAAACATAACATACCTTACAAGCTTACCTGAGCCGTTAACTAGATACTTTAGCTATGGTTTACCTTGAACAAAAATTCGGTTTCTCCTTTGTAAAACACATCACCGGCATCAAGCCTGCTAGGCGTCAAAGCCCGATAAGTAACACCGGCACAAGGCCTGCTAGGCTCAGAGCCTGAAATAAATCACCGGCACTAGGCCTGCTAGGCTTAAAGCCTGAAATAAATCACCGGCACTAGGCCTACTAGGCTTAAAGCCCGAAACACATCAATGTGATATGTGATCCATCATTCCACACACATTTCATATCTATATTACATATCCAATTCAACTAAACTTATTCACATTAAACAAATAAAATCATTACTTCATCGTACAATTCCACAATTCGCATTGATACACTTATTCATATCACATTATCAACTTATGAAATCAATCTAATATACATATATACATTCGGCAATGACATGATTATGTACTAAAATTTATCAAACATTATCATTTAATAAGTTCATAAATAATTCTTTAACATATTTCAGCTTAAGGACTTACCTCGGTTGTCGATAGACCGTGCAAATCGGCTATTCGAGAACCTTCGTTTCCCCGATCCAATTTCGCTTTTCTTTGCTCTTGATCTAAGACACATTAAATTCAGCTCATTCAAGTACATTTCAATTCAATTTAATCCCAAAACACATAAATGGGCAATTTACTATTTTACCCCTAATATTTCATAACTTTGCAATTTAGTCCTATTTGCATAACACACAAAATACACCAAATTAGCTAAGACTATACAAGGGCCGAATCCTAGGGACTTTATAAGCCCTCTCATTTCATTTATTTGCAATTAAGTCCCTCTAAAATTTTATTTTTACAAATTAGTCCTATTTACTTGATTTCACTAAAACTTCCAATACAAAACATATCAATCTTTAACCTATCTTAAATTTCAAATCATCAAATATCATAAACCACATAAATTTATCAATGGCCGAACATCAATAATGCATAGATTTACAAATTAAGACATGGTTAGCTACGGTTCAAAGCAACGATCTCAAAAACGTAAAAATTAACAAAAACCGAAATCAAACTAACCTTGATTTTGTACTTCTAATTGCCGAAAATCAAAGGAACAACCCTTTTTCTTTCTCCCATTTCGGCCAAAGAACAAAATGAGATGATAATGGCTTTCTTATTTTATTAATTATGAATATAATAGGTTATTTAACTATTTTACTAATATAACCTTTAAAATAAAATAAACTATTACATATATTAATGGCATATTAGTCAAAAGCCACCCACTAACTTATAAAATGGGATATTTACCCATTTAATACCTCAAATTATGAAGCGATCATCATTCTAGCACTTTACACTAAAGAATGCAACTTTTACGCTTTACGCGATTTAGTCCTTTTAATCGAATTAAGCACTTAAACGATAAAATTTTCATACGAAACTTTCACTCACATCAATTCACATATGATAAACTCAAAACATAATATTAGAATATTTTTCGGACTCGGATTCGTGGTCCCGAAACCACCATTCCGATTAGGGTCAAATTCGGTCTGTTACAAAAATCGACCCACCCATCCCTGCACACCATATATGGGAATATAATCGACCCATCCAACCCTACACAACATAAGGTATCGCATCGCAGCTCATATCATAAGTATGCAACTTAGTTGCTAGATAACGGCTTATGAAGCCCTTCGGATACTCCCTTCACTTCGTCACAGTCGACTTGGGCGACCCGTGCAACCTTACAGAATGTTTCAGATTAAAGAGGCTCACACGCCCGTGTGCATTGCATGTGTAGGCCCACACGTCCGTTAGGGTCACACAACCCGCTTGCCTGAGCCCGTGTTTCGCACACGGCCTACAAGCCACCGCACGCCCCGTGTTCGTCGAGCCTGTGTGGCGCGTGCACGGCCTGGCTCGTCAGTCACACGCCCGTGTCTCGCGATGCAGGCTACCACACGGGCAGACCGCACGCTCGTATGGCGTCGACAGGCCACTTTTTGGCTTTCGCTGAAACTCGTTTTCTGCGTAATTGAAGTACACACCTGATTCATTTTCGCTGCTAATCCAACCACGAGCACTCCAAAGCCTAAAATTGATCATACCGAATCCAAAATTAGCCTATTAAGTCAGACTATTAAGAATAGGCAAATCCTGAAACGAGAGATCTATCTACCTTCAATGAATAATGGTGATTCCTCGCTATTTGGAAACCCTGATTAATGACCTGCAAAACCTTGAATATCCCCTAAATAGTAAATAAAACCCCTCTTAAACGATCTTCAAAGAATATTATGCAATTTAGTTAAGCGATACTTACCGAATCGACAGAACTGCTAGCAACATGCCACACTTAATCGAAAAAAAGAAGAGAAACCAAGAGGAAAGGAAAAAGAATAGGATTTTCAGCAACAAGGGGGATTTAGGGGAAAAAGAGAAGATAGCTTAGAAAAGCTTTTGTTAAAAGAAGAAAATAAGCCCTAATTTTTTCCTAAAACCCCTAACCCAGAATTCTGATAAAACCCAACTCTTAGCCACGACTTGTAGCAAAATAACTCCAAAACCACAGCAAGGATTCGAAATCCGGTCCTTGAGCAGCCTGACAGTCCTCTTAACCATTAGACCAGCAAGCCCATTCTGTTGAGTGTTTACCAATAAATTCTTATCAGCCCATTACCCAAAAGTCAGGCTTTACCCAATAAAAACCAAAATTTATCCCAAGTTAAAGCTTGAACTTGGGACCTCCCAATTACACCCCAAAGCACATAATCTCTTAACCACATACATTTATATCAAAAAGAACCCAAACAAAAGTTTCGTTATTTCCATGCCCAATAATTGCAAAAACTAAAATTTTGGGGCGTTACGTTGTACAAATATCATCATCTCATATTTCCACGTATCAATTATCATATAACATCATTTTCATGTATTTCAGGCAGATACGTGCAATAACTCAACTCTTTTTCGTATCTTCTCGTATCAAGATTTTTACCCGTTGAATTTATTCGAAACATCGATGGATACACAAGTAGTACACTCGAGGTGCATAAATTAGAATATGTCAATTCATATTCAGGGGTACCCCTTAGGGCACTTAATCAAAAAGCACACTCTTGAGCCACATGTCATATAATAGGATTACCAATCCAAGCTAAATCCTTTCTGTAACATATGCTCAGAAGAGCTCAATTAGGATTAGCAGTCCAGGCTAAATCCTAATTGTAACATATGCTCAAGAGGGATTTTATCAGGATTACCCGTTCGAGCTAAATTCTATATAGGATTACTCGTCTGAGCTAAATTCCATCAGCAACAAATGCAGGACCTCATTCAATAAGGGAAATCACCTGTAACAGCCTGATTTAGGGCCAAGTCAGAATAGTGGTTACGAGACCACAAATTCAAGGTAGAAATATATGTTTTATGGTTATTATGAGGTCTATGACATGTTTGCATGATTTTGTGAGAATTTCATGAAGAAATTTTATGATTTAGTGATCAAATTATCCTTTAGGACTAAATCGTAAGAATTGAAAAATATGAGATTCTAGAAGTTTCAAGTATGAGATAGCATTAGAAAATTTATTAGAGGTCCTTATTTAGTAATTAGAGCATTATATCTTAGGATGGACAGAAATGGACATGGGAAGGAAAAAACTCAAGGAAAGGCCTTAAGGGCATTTTGGTCATATGGTTAATAAATTAATAAAAAGGGAAAAAAAAGTCAAAAATGGTGTCCATCTTCTTCCCTAAGTGCCAAAAATTTGAGAAGAAGCCATAGCTAGGGTTTTGTTCATTTTTAAGCTTCAAGTAAGTGCATCCTAGCCCCATTTTTGATGTTCTTCGTATTTTTTAGATCCTCGTAGCTTGATTTAGCTATTTCTAGCCAAATTTTAAGCTAGAGCTCATGTTCAAAAATTTACCCATGTATGACATGCATGTATCTTGATGATTAATGGAGGAACATGAAAGTTTGATGTGTGATGAACATCTTTTTCTAAGTGATTTTTGTGGAAAACACCTAAAAAGAACCTATTTGTAAAGGTGATAAAATGTGTAGTAAAAATCAATTTTGAAGGAAAGTGTGAGCTATTATAAGCTTAAGATAGGTTCAGATAGGCTTGGATAACCAAGGAAATTAGTAAATTTCATTATATGAGCCTAGGGATCATTTTGCAAATATGTGAAAGTTTAGGGGTAAAATTATTTTTTTTCCAAAGTGTGATTCATGGACTGTTTTAGTTAATGTGATAATTAAATAAGTGAAATTGTCATTATAGATCAAGAATCACGAAGTTTGGACCGAAACCGAGGAAAGAATAATGTGGTGGACTAAATTGAACAATTATACCTATTTTGGTACCGAGGTAAGTTTGTGTGTAATAAATCAACATCATGTTATTATGCTTTTAAATGCTGGATATTATGTGAGATGTATAATCTTTCTATGAAATTGGTTAATGAGGTTTCGATGAAAATATGATGAAGTTTTATTATGTCGAAGTTTCGATTAAGCCTTAGGAATAGAAAGGATACCCTTGTCGCGTCATGAGATTAATAAGGTCCCATATAAGACTGTATCTGGGATATGGCCTCAGCACCTAATTGAGATCCAGTGTAAGACCATATCTGGGATATGGCATCGGCATCAAATAGTGATTCCATGTAAGACCACGTCTAGGACCTGGCTTCGGTATGAAAATCGTGTAAGACCATGTTTGGGACATGGCATCAACATACGATCTCATGTAAGACCATATTTGGGATATGGCGTTGACATCGATATGAGATCCCGTATAAGACCATATCTGGGATATGGCATCGGCATCGACATGAAATCCGATGTAAGACCATATCCGGGATACTGAGGCGCCAGTTTTAGTGCAATGTGAACCGGGAAAAGAATTTGTGGTTTATAGTGATGCATCCTTGACTGGATTGGGTTGTGTACTTATGCAAGAGAGCAAGGTGATAGCGTATGCCTCTGGACAGTTAAAGCCGCAAGAGAAGAATTATCTGGCCGATGATTTGGAATTAGCTGCCATTGTATTTGCATTGGATATTTGGAGACACCATCTGTATGGAAAAAAAATGTCGGGTATTCACTGATCATAAAAGTCTAAATTACCTGATGACTCAAACAAAATTGAACCTAAGACAACGAAGATGGTTAGAGTTGATAAAGGATTATGAGTTAGTGATTGAGTACCACCCGGGAAAGGCAAACGTGGTCGCCGATACCTTAAGTAAGAAATCTTTGTTTGCATTGAGAGCCATGAATACACGGTTGGCTTTATCGGATGGTGGTTCTATTCTAGCTGAATTGAGAGCTAGACTGATGTTTCTCCAAGATATTTGTGAAGCTCAGAAAGATGACAGTGAATTGCAAGCCAAAAGAGTTCAATGTAGAACGGGTACGGAGTCTTACTTTCGGATTAGTTCTGATGGATGTTTGATGTTCTGAGATAGGGTCTGTGTACCGAGAGATGATTAGCTTATTCAGAAAATTTTGCAAGAAGTACATAGTGGATGTTTATCTATTCATCTAGGTACTACAAATATGTATAATGACCTGAAGAAATAGTTTTTGTGGTCGAGTATGAAGAAAGATATTTCTGAGTTCGTATCGAGATGCTTGATTTGTCAGCAAGTGAAAGCCGAACACCAAGTACCTTTGGGTTTACTTTAGCCTATTATGGTTCTCGAGTGGAAATGGAACCGTATTGCTATGGATTTTGTGACGGGCTTGCCTATGACACTGAAAAAGAAGGATATTGTGTGGGTTGCGGTTGATAGGCTTACAAAATCAGCTCATTTTATACCGGTACGCATTGACTATTCGCTTGATAAGTTGGCGGATTTGTATGTTTCGAAAATCGTGAGACTTCACGGAGTACCTTTGTCGATTATTTCAGATAGAGATCCAAGATTTACATCATGGTTTTGGAAAAAGTTACAAGAAGCCTCAGGCACAAAGTTGAATTTTAGTACGGCTTTCTATCTGCAAATCGACGGACAGTCAGAGAGGGTAATACAGATACTCGAAGATATGCTCTAATGCTATGTTTTGGAATTTCAAGGTAATTTGGAAAAATATTTACCGTTAGTGGAATTTGCCTACAATAACAGTTTTCAGTCGAGTTTGAAAATGGTGCCTTAGAGGCATTATATGGGTGTAAGTGTCGAACGCCCTTGTATTGGACCGAACTCAGAGAGAATCAAATTCATGGAGTTGATTTAGTCAGAGAAACCGAAGAAAAAGTAAAAGTGATTCGTGATTGTTTAAAGGCTGCTTCGAATAGACAAAAATCTTACGCGGACTTGAAACAGAAAGGGATTGAGTTTCAAGTTGGTGATAAGGTATTTTTGAAAGTGTCACCATGGAAGAAAGTTCTCAGATTTGGCCGGAAAGGCAAATTGAGTCCGCGCAATATTGAACCGTATGAGATTACTGAGAGGATAGGGCTAGTAGCCTATCGTTTGGCTTTGTCATCTGATTTGGAAAGGATCCATGATGTATTCCATGTGTCTATGTTGCATCGTTACCGATCAGACCCTTAGCATGTGATTGTATCGATAAAGGTTGAAATCCAACCGGACATGACTTATGCTGAAGACCCGGTTAAGATTTTGGCACGGGAAGTCAAACAGTTAAGAAATAAAAGTATAGCTCTTGTGAAAGTATTATTACAAAGACACGGGGTAGAAGAGGCTACATAGGAGCCTGTGGAGGCTATGAGAAACCAATATCCAAACCTTTTTACCGGTAAGATTTTTGGGGACTAAAATCCCTAAAGGGGAGAATTATAACTACTCGATTTAGGGCCTAGTCAGAATAGTGGTTGCAAGACCACAAATCTGAGGTAGAAATATATGTTTTATGGTTATTATGAGGTCTATGACATGTTTGTATGATTTTGTAAGAATTTCATGAAGAAACTTTATGATTTAGTGATCAAATTATCGTTTAAGACTAAATCATAATAATTGAAAAATATGAGATTCTAGAAGTTTCAAGAATGAGATGGCATTAGAAAATTTATTAGAGGTCCTTATTTAGTAATTAGTCCATTATATCTTAGGATGGACAAAAATGGACATGGGAAAGAAAAATCTCAATGAAGGGCCTTAAGGGCATTTTGGTCATATGGTTAATAAATTAATAAAAAGAGAAAAAGAAGTCAAAAATGGTGTCCATCTTCTTCCCTAAGTTCCAAAAACTTGAGGAGAGGCCATAGCTAGGGTTTTGTTCATTTTCAAGCTTCAAGTAAGTGCATCTTAGCCCCGTTTTTTATGTTCTTCATATTTTTGAGACCCTCGTAGCTTGATTTAGCTATTTCTAGCCAGATTTTAAGCTAGAGCTCATGTTCAAAAATTTACCCATGTATGATTTTGATGATTAATGGAGGAAGATGAAAGTTTGATGTGTGATGAACATTTTTTTCTAAGTGAATTTCATGGAAAACACCTAAAAATGACCTATTTGTAAAGGTGATAAAATGTGTAGTAAAAATTGATTTTGAAGGAAAGTGTGAGCTACTATAAGCTTAAGATAGGTTCGGCTAGGCTTAGGCAACCAAAGAAATGAGTAAATTTCACTATACGAGCCTAAGGACCATTTTGCAAATATGTGAAAGTTTAGGGGTAAAATTAAAATTTTTGCCAAAGTGTGATTCATGGACTGTTTTAGTCAACGTGATAATTAAAAAAGTGAAATTGTCATTATAGATCAAGAAACACGAAGTCCGAACCGAAACCGAGGAAAGAACAAGGTGGTGGACTAAATTGAACAATTATACATATTTTGGTACCGAGGTAAGTTTATGTGTAATAAATCAACATCATGTTATTATGCTTTTAAATGCTTGATATTACGTGAGATGTATAATCTTTCTATGAAATTGGTTAATGAGGTTTCGATGAAAAGATGATGAAGTTTTATTATGTCGAAGTTTCGGTTGAGCCTTAGGAATAGAAAGGATACCCTTGTTGCGACATGAGATTAATAAGGTCTCGTATAAGACCGTATCTGAGATATGGCCTCGACACTGAATTACGATCCCGTTTAAGACCGTATTTGGGATATGGCATCGGCATCAAATAGTGTTTTCGTGTAAGACCACGTCTGGGACCTAGCTTCGGTATGAAAATCGTGTAAGACCATGTCTGGGACATGGCATCAACATACGAGCTCGTGTAAGACCATATCTGGGATATGGCGTTGACATCGATATGAGATCCCGTATAAGACCATATCTAGAATATGGCATTGGCATCGACATGAAATCCCATGGAAGACCATATCAGGGATATGGCATTGCCATCTTACTAGGTGTATGACAATTTCCGGTTATCCTTCGATATTCCAAGTGATTCAACGGAGTAAAGTATTGAAGTTTATGTTAAAGATGGAAAAAGGGCTAAAGTTATGTGTAACACCCCTAACTCATAACCGTCGCCAGATTAAGGTTAAGAGGCATTACTAATCATTTCCGAACATTTCATATCATTTCACAACCAAACATGCCAATTCACATTCATATAGTCCCTTATATAGGTCAACGAGACCTTCACCATGCTTTAAAATAAGGCCAGGACTAAACCGAACACACACGAAAAATTCTGAAATTCAAACATTTTTCTATGTTATAGAGGTCACACGCCCGTGGAGGCACACAGCCTCGGACACGCCCATGTGTCCAAGCCGCGGCAAAACAGGACATACCTACTGACTTGTCCAGACGGCCTGAGACACGCCCGTAGTCGACACTGACTTACACCACATGGCCAGTCACACGCCCGTGTGTCCAGCCCGTGGTCGAGTCTGACTTGTTTTAAAACACATCCTCGAAAGACACAGTCGAGCCACACGCCTGTGTGCTCAACCGTATGGGCAATTATAGGCCAAAATCAAAGCCAAATTGCCATCCACACTTTGGAATTACCTATAAGCATTAAACCAATATCAATTCATGCCTCATTTACAACCAAAACATACCATTTCAAGCACCAATTAATCAACAACAATACCATCTATTCTTATACTCAATTCCTACTCAAATAAATCCATTCAAAGCACCATTTTCACAACTCAAATCATGTAAGCTAAACATTATTTAGTCAAGCGACAAATTCACACTTAAAACACCATTTCCATCAACTAATTCAAGCATGAAATATATCATTTCTAACCTCACTATTTCATACCACATTCATCATTTACATAGCTCACACATAATAGCCAAAATCATCTAACATCCAAGCCATGTCACATAGCAAGGTCCAACACCTCAAAATGCACCATATTTACTAGCTTATACATGTCATATACCAAATATGTACATCTTTCAAAAGTACCGAAATAGATAGCCGATAGTGTGATTAAGTCACTGACAATCCTCGAATTCGAGCTAGCTCTACTGACACTGTAAAACAGAGAAACACATCACACAGTAAGCTTTAAAGCTTAGTAAGTCCGTAATATAATACATACTACTCAATAATGCAACATCAATACATAATTAAATCATCACATAGATAGATGCACAATTAGGTACATTATCATCCTCAACCATATGCTCAATTATCCATTCATTCAACCATTAAAACTATCATCAACCACATAGGTTCAAACATACCTTTGCCAACACTTAGTTAATAAACGTTCTTGCTATTCGATGCTCGATACAATATCTCATTCACTGCTCGATATCTTTTCAACTCAATCGCACACTTAGTGCCCAAATCATAGCTGAAGCTTAATTAACATCGCACACTTAGTTCCTAGATACAGAACCGAACTGATTTTGGCATCGCACACACAGTGCCAATCAGTAAAGCCGAAGCTTCCATTACTTCGCACACATAGTGCTATTCATCAATGTCTCAATTTCAATTACACACACTGAGTGCCAAATTTCTCAATCTCATATTTAACATTTCTAATTCAATAATTATACATCCAGTCAATTCACATCACATAGATATAATTTAGCAACTAGTATTATATCCGAACTTACCTCAAACGTCGGAATACCGAGACTAGCCGATCAATCAAATACTTTGTCTTTGCCTCGATCTCGGTCCGAATCTCTCCTTTCTCGGTCTATACATATTCAAATTTAACTCATTCAATCACCAATTCATTAAATTTAGTCCACACACACATATTTAGGGCATTTTACAAAATAGCCCTCACATTTTCACATTTCGACACTTTAGTCCCTATTTCATAAAATCATCAAATACACAAAATTTCATTTCACCCATGCCTAGACGAATTCTCCTTATATCTATACAAAACCACACATTTCATTTATTTCACATTTTAGTCCTCCAATTTTTTATTTTCACAATTAAGCCCAAATTACTCAATTTCACTAAAAATTCAAAGACAAAATATGTTAATCTAACACATATCTTTCATAATTCATCACCAAACTTCACAAAGCTCATGAATTCATCCATGCCACATTTCAAATTCATCATCAATTCACAAAATTTAAGCATGGGTTTTGTAGAGCACAAAGAAACAATTACAAAAATGTAGAAATTATCAAAAACCAAACTTAAAACATACCTCAATCAAGATCAAAATGTGTCTAACCCTTATGTTCTTTCTCTTTTCTTTTCTTGCTTATATTCGGCCAAAGATGATGATTAAATGGCCATTCTTTTTGTTTTATTAAAGTTATATTAACATAATTATTAAATACCAATTTTAGCCATTTTAATAACATTTAAAATCCACTAACATTAGGCCATTTTTGTCCATCCCATCTATTAATGGTCTAATGTCAATTTAAGGAACTTTCATTCAATAAGCCATGCCAAATAAGCACTTTAAAAATCAGCATATAGCTTTTACATTTTACGCAATTAGGTCCTTTTTCTTAATTCGGCACACAATCAATAAAATTTTCACACAGAACTTTTACACATGCTCAATCACATATTATGAACACCAAAAATAATATTAAAACATTTTTCCAATCTCGAATTTGTGGTCTCGAAACCACTATTTCGACTAGGGTCTAAACTGGGCTGTTACATTATGTGATGGAGTGATACAGGTACCTATGCAAAACTTATGAGAAATGAGTTTGGTATGTGTTATGTGGTTGGTAAGAGAGAGCATGAGTAAGCCATATCAATGTAGCTTGAGAATTTTGTGCTAATTCATACTGTAATGTGTGGATGTTATCACAAGAGTTTATGTTGTTATTTATTACATGCAAGCTTACTAAGCTTTATGCTTACTCCCTCTCTTTTCCCTTTTCTTGTAGTATCGCCAAGCTAGCTCAGGGATCGTAGGACGTCGGAGCTCGATTCACACTATCAAGCTATTCTTTTGGGTATAGTAAAGTTTAATTATTTTAAGTATGGCATGTATAGGATCTTGGTCATTTTGTTATATGTCATATTGGTTAGCCAAGGATTTGGCTATTAATGTTATTTATTTCATTTTGTAAATGGTCATTGGAATTGGCTAATACTAGTCAAGTTATATCTATTCAATGATGATGAAATTCATGAACTGCAAGTTTATACAATTGAATGAGTAATGTGTGAAGTATATGCATGATAAATGCAATGTGAAATGAAGATATAGGTGTCTCGATTGTGGATACTAAAGACACATTATTGTCATGTTATGTGTTATTGGAAATAGTATAAGTGTGGTTACTTTTTATGGTGGGAAATGGCTTGGTAAATAGCCTTATGCTTGTCCACACGAGTAGGCACACGGGCGTGTGTCTAGGCTGTGTGTGACACATGGTCTATCTCATGAGTGTGTAGCCTGGTCGTGTGTCCCTTGCACTTAATTTGTGAAAAATTTAGTTCGTCACACTGACTAGCACACAAGCGTGTGAATCAGCCGTGTGACCCCAAATGTTTGATGACGTCATAAATATAATGTCAAGGTTTTCACACACGGGCTAAGACACGGACATGTCGTGGCCGTGTGAGGGACACGGGCCATAGACATGGGCGTGTGCTAGGCTGTGTGAAAACCCCTATAGGTTCGAAATGAAAAATAAAATCCACATGGACTAGGGACGTGGGCGTGTGAAGCTCCCACACGTGCGCTCGCATGCTCGTGTGGCTACCATCGCCTTGTGACCAGCATTTCGGCATTTGTCACTCTACAACTAAGGTAGAGAGAAATACACACCTTATAGGAATCTGAAGCTGCTAAACCACGCTCTGAAACGCCCACCAAGGTATCTTAACTCTCCTCATAGAATGCTTTATATATAGCTAGCTTCTCACCTTCCTTCATTGTATCTTTCCGATGTGGGATCCCTCCGTTAGCAGAGTTTAAATCCAACTCAAACTCTGGCCGCCCAATCCGCAAAATAAATACTCCCTTACTTGTCATGAGATTCGAACCCTTGCTCTCTTCAATAGCTCAACATGCCACTTACCACCAAGCCACAAGCTCCTCTTGTGTCTAAAATCATGCGCAACTAAATATAACCCTATGGGCCAAAGTCTAAATTCACTTAAAAAAATAAAACAAAAAGAAATGCAAGTGCCAAGACTTGAACCTTGGACCTCCTTCCTTCCTTGTGGCATCACCCCCTGTCTCTTATGTGGCGTCACTTTGCCACTACACCACACACTCCACTTATGTCATTTTTCTCCACATTTTATCCTTAAAGCCTACCTACCAAGTCCCAGGTTTTATTCACCTAAAACTAAAATTTTCCTAAAGCCCAAGTTTGATTCCGGGGCTTCATAGAAGCCCCCTAACAGGTCCAACTTGCATAAATGTCGTTCTTATGTTCTCAAAAATTTTAAACGCTTACACGCCCAAGGCCCAATGGGCCCAATTCTACTAGGCCCAAATTCAGGTCGTTACAATTGGTGTGTTAATAATAATGCAATAATGTTGTAATTTATATTTGAAAGCTAAATTAGTGAATTAATTGAATTATGTTGAATTAAATGTTATGAGAAATTATCATTTGAATGGTAAGTACAAATTTAGTAAGTTATTAAGCAATCGTGTTGTATAGAATTATCTGTATAGTTGTACTTAAATTTAATGGAAGTATTCATATTGATTTTTGATATTGCCGAATGTGTCTTCTATGTATGTATATGGTATAATTGAATGTCAAGTAGACTTAAATGTCATTGGTATACCCGAATGTGTTGTGTATATATATATATATATATATATATCAATGATGTAGTTAAATGTGGTATGGAATCGAGAGTTGAAATTGCAACCGAATGTGATGTATATATATGTCTATGATATAACCGTATGAGATATCGAGTTGAGGAGTGAATATGTTCGAATGTGATACAGATGTGTAGCAAAGATATAATTGAATGTGATGTTGATTATAGAAATAAATAAGTGAAATTGTATATAGGCAATTGAGATTTAAGTTTTATGTATGTATAAATGAGGAATGATTCGGGAAATAATAAGTGTGCAAATTTAACATCCGAGCACTAAGTGTGCGAAATCGGATATTGAGCACTAAGTATGCGAATTTAACATCCGAGCACTAAGTGTGCGAAATCAGATATTGAGCACTAAGTGTGCGAGTTTAACTTCTGAGCACTAAGTGTACGAAATCGGATAAAGATCTTTAAGTGCATAAATTGAACTACGAGCATTAAAGGGAAGGGTAAATGTGAATTTAAAAATTCAATTCGGTAAGTTTCAATGTTATGAGTAATTGTGAATTAGTGTTAACATGAGACAAGTGATTAAGTGAATATTGACTAAGTGTTAACAAGTGTGAAAAAGTCCCGATTGAACCTTAGGAAACGATTAGGATACAAGTGACATGTCACTATGAATTTTAGTGTTTTCAGTGTGAAAGTGTTCCCCGGGTGCTGGTTCATTGTGTTATATCAGTGGCTGGGCGATCGTGCATGTGTTGCAGACACCTGACAGCTTGTGTGAGCAGCACTGTATATTAACCTTGAACTGACAGCTTGTGTGAGCAGGCCCGAGGGTAACCCCAGTGTTACAGTGGTAGCTTTGGCTACATTACAGTGATAGCTTTGGCTATATTACAGTGTGGCACTCTGTGCCTTTTTCCGCGTATCCTTTAGTATTCCGTATGGTTCAATGGGTATTGAATTGATATAATGAAAAGTGATTGAATGTGAAAAGGATTTAATCATGTGATAATAATGTGCAAGTGAACATTGTAATTGATTCATTTATATGTGTAATTTTGAATATGAAATCGTTTGTATAAGTAAAGTGCAGGTATGAAATTAAGTAGGAAATCGTATGAACAAATAATACAGGTATGTGTATGAAATTGTTATTGTATGATTTATATGTTGAATAAAGTGTTTGGGTTATGATGCATCAATTGTAAGGATGCAAATGAGTGAGATGTGCCTATGATCAAATGATAGTTATATGCTAAGTTATACTATGTTTTTGTGCATATGTGAAAAAAATGAAAGTGAATACAAGAAAATCATGAAAAAAAAGTGAAATTAGCATGAAGACAGTACTGGACAGCAGCAGTTGTGTGACTTTGAAAAATCACCAAAACTGGTGGAAATTAAATTATAGGTTGAATAAGATATGAAATTAAATCTGAATGAGTCTATTTTTCACATAAAAGAAACGGTGTAAACAAAAGAATTTCATATTTTGAGATATTTAAATTTTTGTGAGACTGGTTCAGAATGATTACGTGATCCCCTGTTCTGACTTTGGAAATTCATTAAAAATTTTACAAAAGTAATCATGGGATAAAATTTATATCCTTGAATTTCTTAATGAATCTATTTTCAATAGAAACAAACGGTAACATCATTTGAGTTCTGTACAATGATATAATTAATTTTTAGTGAAGAAAGGTTGAAACTGTCAAACAACAGAACAGGGGATAATTTAATGAATAAACTGTACTTATTGGCTAAACCAAAAATTCTGAAAATTTTATGGTAATAATATATACGAGTCTATTTTCAGGGAAAATTAACGGATCTTAATTTGAAGTTCTGTAGCTCCAGATATAAATAATTTAATGATTGTGAGTCGTGAAAACAGCTTAACTGGAATTTGAATAAATAGAAAGAATATGAAAATAGCATGTTATCGCATTGCTTATTATTTTCATGCGAGCTTACTAAGCGTAAAGCTTACTCCGTCCTTTCCATGTCTTTTAGTTTTGTTAGGTCAGCTCAGGGTTGGAGATCGTCGGAGGCAGCATCACACTATCGAGTCATTATCCTAGGAGTATTGGCATGTGTATGTTAAATGTTTTCAAGTGAGTGGCATGTATAGGGACTTAGTTTTTCTATGATGGATGTAGTTGTGATTAGCCAAATGTATTGGCTTATATTGATTTGTTGATTATAGCCATGAGATGTGGCTTATAATGATTTTGACTTGTAAGCCTATTTGTCCATGGTATGTGCTAATGTCTTGCTATGTGGTATAAGTGATTAAATAGATGACAAGGTCAAATGCATGTGTCTGAAAAGTTTTAATTTTGGGCGAAATTTGGTAACCCGATTTTGTATGATTGTGAATGTTTAAGTCAGGTAATGCCTCGAACCCTATTCCGGTGTTGGATACGGGTGAGGGGTGTTACATTTTCACATAATATTATTATCATACTGTAGATCATAAAATAGTATTAAAATGATTTTTCTTTCCGGGACTCAGATATGTAGTCCCGAAACCACTGTTCCGATTTTATCAAAAATTGGGATGTTACATCCTATTTAGCTTTTTCTTCTTTGCTGGGTAATGAGCATGTTGCTTAATATGTATTTGTTAAAACCAATCCCAATTCATTAAAAAATCTATATAAAATCTGGCTCATATGAAATAGGGTATACTGATTACAAAATTATCAACATAGTAGAAAGAAAGTGGAGAAGTGATAAATAGTTTTTTTTTTTTAATTTCATTTTCAATCTTACGATGGATAAGTAGTTAAAGAGCTTGCAAAATTACACCCTCCTCTCCCTCTAGTGTTATCCAATTTTTTTCGTGTTGGTCTTTATCTAAAAATATAAATACCAATCAATTTTGCTGCAAAGATGTTAATAGGTCGAGTCGGGTCGGTTCAATCTATGATTCGAACAATTTTAAAGACAAATAGTTGTTTAGTTAGTACTTGTAAACATTTAGCAAAGCGAGTCGACACGAAAACAAATCCAAGGTTGAATGGTAAAGTATCTTAAACATGTTAAATATCTGTAAATGATATTAAATATCTCTAAATAACTTTTTTTTACATAAAAATGGGCATGTTTTATAGTGTTGTGGTTTAATCAAGGTGGTGCATTTTTAGTTTGTTTTTGAATTCTTCCAATGTTGTATTTCGTTGTAAGTTTGATTTTCTCAACTTCTGGTATTATTTTATGTGTATAACATTTGCACATCAATTTGTAGTATGTTATTTATCATTTGTACTATGTGTCATCTTTCAAATTGTCAATGATGTCATAAAATGATGTGTTAGATATATTCTTTAACAATGTCATGATCAATTTCTTGTTCATTTGTTGTCTTAGTTGATTTCTCAATGCATTCTGGTTTTGAATAATTTTTTTCTTTTGATTTTTAGTTTTGAGTTAGCTTAAATAGAATATAAAAATTGTCTTTAACCAATGGTTTGATAATTATTATCTTATAAAAATGTTGTTTAATTTTCCTTTTTTTTTAAGAAAAAATGTAGCTTGTATGGAATGTTGTGTTTTCTAATAGGTTTAGGGCTTGGGGCTTAAAATTTTATATGTATTTTTACTAATGTAGATTTTTTTTTTAAAAAAAACTATTAACCTTTAATTTCATAGACGTATTTATCTTGCAATAAGTTTTAGTAATTATTGGTTTTGAAAATCAACTCAATACTTATTATACTATTTAAGAAGCTTATTTGATAAAATATTAAAATAGTTGTGTCGCCAATTGAATCTTAGTTTGGTTGTTATCGATATTGTTGTTAGTGTAAGATGCGGGTTCGAATGAACTAAAACTTGTTTAACCTCCTATTTAAGGGTTGATGATGGATTATAGGCAGCTCTAAGGATTTTTATTAAAAAAAATAGTGATGTTACATCATAAGGAAACAATAGTTAACCAACAAATGTTGGAATGTTGGGTGTAATGGTAAATAAGTATACTATGCTTTTAAAGGAGAACTAGAAGTCTGTGCTCACTCCCCAAAGGCTCAGGAGGGTTCAGATTTCTTGTCAAGGCACATGACCTGCTACACCATTTTGGCACATTTAGTCATGGCAGTAAACTCTTTTATTTTGTGAGAGACCAGCTGAACTCTGAGCTCATGACGCGATCCTCGAAGGATTTCCTTACAAATTTTCTCTTCTGTCACACAAGTTCCAAGGTGTATTTGATTAATCGTATGAATTTCCATTCATAATTAACTACTATCATTTTACCTTATCTCAACATCATAAATTTGTGCTTTCGATCTTCCAAGTATAACTTGTCGATTTACTTTTTTTGAAATTCAGGCTGAAAGAAATCCCAATTAATTTGATCAGTTGATTCGTGTTGGATAACTATCAACCATCACTTATATGCCTCCTCTTTCAGGAGGGAAACAACACAAGTGAAACATTCATGTGGAGAACACTTGAGTTGTTATAATACCTGATTCATCAATCCTAACCAACCCTCAGCTAACGAGGGATCAACCCTTTTCAATCCGTTAAACTCAGTGGTATCATACTTCCGCAATTATTTTTATTAGGGCATTGGTGTAACTTATGGAGTTGCTCTTGCCACTCATTGGAAAGCTTCTGCTATAACACGGAGTAAATCTTTATCTCCCCAACCCCCAGGTCAGGTCTAGCAACTCCAACTTGATGAACACCAGTTGGGTTAATGCCAAGTGCCTCAACTCGCTTCTATTTTCATTTTTAGCGAAATGACTGCTGCTATAAACATTGTCACTAGCATCATTTCTTGATTTCTCTAACATTTTAGATATAAAATAGAATCAAATTATAATTAGCATCTAAATCTCGACTCAAACTCAGCTCGACTTCGGCATGTACCTTTAGACTAAACTTTGAGCTCGATTTAGTCTGAAAATCATCTACATCTATAGTTCTCATACCATTAAATGTAACACCCAGGTACCTGACCCGATTGTTGGATCCAAGTTATAACAAGTCACATTCATTGTCGGAGCAATTATAAACAACTATATTCAATTATACTATTAAATGATCAAATTGAACTCATTCATGCACACATTACAAAATACCATATTTTTCAATCTCGTCCGAGTTTACGAAAGCTCTAAAACTAACCCGGGGTCGAAATAGAACTAGATTGTAAGAAATTCAAAATATTGAGTAATGTCGAGACATTAGAAGGTTCCTTGTCGCGACGTAACATACTGAGTAGGTTTCGTCATAGCGACCAAAGCCAACGTCGCACTGTGGCAAGGCAACCTAATCTTGTAACACCCCAAACCCGGCCTAGAAGTTAGACCCAAATCCGGCGTGTCACATTAAAGAGTTTTTTGAAAACCATGCTTTCATTGAAACCCTTCTTAATTAAGAGCTTGAGTAAAATCCCAGTTACATTGGTTTATTATTTTTTTGTTTCATGGTTTATTAAAAAGTTACTACCTTCAAAACCTTGTTTGTTGCGGAAGCTTAATTTAAAACAATTGATTTATGAGAACTTGATATTTACAATTTAGTTGTGAAAGCGTCGTGTTTTGAAAACAGTTATCATTTTGGGAAAAACCGTATTCAACTTTTAGCAGATTTAAATCACAATAAACTGAAAATCCCAACTTAAAAACCAGAATTTAAGAGAGGCCTTATTACAACCCAATAAGAAAACAGTTTAAATAAAGTAGAATAGAGTACTAAAATTCAACGCTGCTCATAGTGTGGCCACCTCCGAGTCCTCCAATACGTCGAACCGCCTACTGAGGATTACCTGAACATTTAATAAAAAGAGGGGGTGAGTTTACGAAAACTCAGTGTGAACAACCCTCATCGGCCAAAGAGCATGCATCAAATCAATCCGGGCCTAAGCCCATTACAGTAATGGTGCCAATTGGGCCTTAGCCCAAAATAGCCTCGGTTGGGCCTTAGCTCATAAAAAAAGTCACAGATAACATCTATCTGGTCCTAAGCCCATCTCAATAACAGAAAAGTGAACGCAATGCATTAATGCCCATACCAACTCTACACTCCATCTCCTGTCCAACCCTGCACTCTTGTGGGGATTTAATCGACTCACCCATCCCTACGCTCCTTATGTAGCACCGGTTGCGGCACTAACCAATATTACAGCAGAGCTGCCAGTCATATAATCGGCTTAAAGCCATCGGTGGATCCACAGTCGTCACGCGACCATAATATCACATGAATGCTACATACCATAATTAACATACGATAACATGAATGCAACATACCATAATTAACAAACGATAACAATCATATAACATGTAGGGCATATTAATCATTCTGCCCTTTAGGGGCATAACGATCATCTTCCTCTCTAGGGGTATTTCGGTCATTTTGCAATCCAGGGTATTTCGGTAATTTCACAAATTAGGGGTATTTCGGTAATTTTACAAATTAAGGGTATTTCGGTAATTTTACAAACCAAGGGTATTTCAGTAATTTTGTAAACCAAGGGTATTTCAGTAATTTTGTAAACCAAGGGTATTTCAGTAATTTTATCAACCCCTCAGAAGGTCTACAGTCGCCTCGAGCGACAAGATAACATATTTAATCAAAACGGTGAATTTGGGCCCAAAGCCCAAAACTAGGCCCAAGTGGGCCCACACTCTCTATGGCCCATTCGGCCCAAAACTGCCTTTGGCCATGTGATCGTCATGGCCGGCTCCTTATTTCCTATCCGTCTACAAAGTTTACTCGCGTTGGGCCCACTCGGCCCATTTCAGCCAAACGAGGCCCAAAACGTCCTAAGCCCATGAGAACGTTCATGGTGTCCTCATGCGTCTTACGCCCATATTCGTGGGCTCAGTCCACCACATGTGCGATCGCACGCTCGTGTGGCATCACTTGTCAGTATTTTAGCTTTTCGGCATTTTGGCTTCTAGCCGACTCGCAGATTATGGCAGTAATAGTTTAAGCAGGGTGTGAGATTACACACCTGTTACGGATTACGGATCGCGCTACTGTTCGAGGCACCTAAGAACATAATTGGCCATCAGTTAGTCTTCACATTCGATAGTCCAAAATATGCATACATTTAACTATTGGCTTAACTTACCAACGAATAACAGACTCCCTTCTATGGAGAGTATTCGGTCCACCTCCTACTGATCAAAGAACCGCGTCCCTAACAAAAAGAACGTGTTAGAACGTTATTCAAGATAACAAGAGAAATGACCTTTCAGCCCTAATGAACTCAAAAAGATAAGAGAATCTTCCACCCCTAATCGGCCATGGCCCCAACTTACCAACAAATGAAAGAGGTCCCGAAGCAGTTTGAACCAACAAGATACAAGTTTTTGCACCTTAGAGGATTCGGCCCACTCAAGGAGTCAAGGCTTACTATTAGTTCAGTTTTGCAACACCAAGAGTAGAATGAGAGAAAAAGGAGAGTTGGATGTTCGGCTAAAGAGAACCCAAAAAGAGAAAGTGCAAGTTCGGCTTTTGAAGAAGAAGAGAAAACAAGCAGTATGATGGGAAAAAGGAAGGGAGAAGTATTGGTACGGCCTAGGGGTCAAGAACAAAAAGGAGTGATCGGTTGGAAAGATAGGAAATGAGAGGAAGAAAGAAGAAGAAAAGAGAAAAGCCTTAACAATTCGGCACCTCCCAGCAGAAATGAAAGAGAAAGAAAAGATGAAGAAGAATGCTTTTGGCAATTCAAAAGAGAAAGGAAGGAGGAAGAAATTTAACAGAGTGCATTCGGCAGAGGTTCACAGTGGAAAGAAAATGACTTGAAACGTCCCAAAATGCTAAAATGGCCACACTTCCCCAAGAAAATCTAAAGAGAAATTCGGCACTTCCCCTTGACACAACCGAATATGCATTTCCCAAAAAATGAGAAGTCTTTGGCCGAAAGTCCCCTATTCACTTCCCCACATTCGGCCAACCCCCCTCACTCATCCATCCCCACGATTTTCTCCATAAATTCTTCCTTAATTCACTCTCCGTCTCTCATTCAAATTCACCCAACAACCTTGACGAATTCACATACTTAACAACCTTGACGAATTCACATACTTCTCCATCAGTATTTGATTCCAACACAACTTCTTGTCTTCTCCTGAGCAAAATAGAAGCCTCCAATTTGCCATCTATGGGATTCGAACCCCTTCTCCCCTTGCTCTGCCAATGACGCCACAGCCACTCCACCATGTGCTCAACTTGTGTTAGCAAAACACAATTTAATTTACATAAACCCTGCTCCCAACAGCCCTCTCCACTGAAGGCCCAAAAACCAAAATTTTTCCAGGGCTTGGACTCGAATTCAGGCCTCCCTAGAACCCGTAAACACCCTCAAATAACCTGCTGAGCAAGCACATGTAATTAAGCAAAAATCACAAACCCCAAATTTTTGGGATGTTATAGATCTTGTCGTGACAACAAACATTCAACTTCTTGACGTGACATGCTGAGTTCAAAAGGTCAAGTTTTGGTACTTGTTGGAAACACCTAAAACTTTATAATTTCAATTTCAATTATATGATCAACCAATCCTATATCTAAAATAAGTTTATATTGCCTAAATGTACCATTTATCCCTTTCAAACAATTAACCAAATTCAACAATTCTTCAAGTTCTTCACTGAACAAAGTTGCATTTATATACATGTGCATATTAACACTAAACCAAATAAACCATTCATTTATCACAAAAATATGCCTAACCCAAAAGTTATGACATTTAAAACTTATATATATAACATATGCCCAAATTGAACTATCAAATTATGACTCAACCTAGGTACATGCCATATAAAAAAATAAACTATACGAACATGGTTGAGTCTGGGATCCTCATCTGGATGCCGAATTTGATACTTGAAACCTCGATATGAACCTAACCTACACACAAAAAACAAAATTACACGTTGAGTAATAAAGCTCAGTGGTATTTTAATTATTTAAATGAGTTTAATACAAATTTTGAATCAAATGCATACAATCACTTTCCAATTCAATACCAACTAATTCACATAAACCTCATGTCAATACATATAACACTATACATATGCTATAAGATAAATTCTTTATGCCAAAAGAATCTACTAAACATACTACGTCAATTAACAACTAATTAACATGTCATACCAATGTACTTAACATCCCTATTACTTTTTACCCCATTACATTCAAACAAGTTCATATATCATTCTCGAATTGAAATAAAATCTACCATTATCATAACATTTCGGCTCTCATGCTTGTTAAGCCACTTCACATGATCTTTCACATGCTATCGATAATTATATATTATAAGTATGTATATGTAGTACAATTTCATAATGTCAAATTTGTTTTCAAATATCAATAAAAAAAATCTTCAATTTATATTCCCTATTAACATGACACAGACTTGAATGGATACACAGATCTCAACAAACACACCAATTTGACATCTACTACCTCATCGGAACGTCCAAAGTGAATAGATTGCACCTAGCGCTTATCAGTATAATTGAAATAAAACTTGTGCCCTGCACTCATCGAAATGTCCGAAGGAAAATGCCACCAAAACTCATTGACATATAGCCGAAGTAACTCGTACTCAATCTATCTTATAGCTCGATTTACGGGAATAGGATCCTGAAATTGCCTTTTTTAACACCACTGAAAACTAGGCCACTATAATTTTAATAGCAAAATGGTTTTGGTTGTGCCAATGTTAGTTTGTGCTAAAAGGAAAACTTCCTTTGTCATGTCATTTATCATCTATGTGGATTGTATTTATTTAAATTTTAATATCATGTCTATATGTATTGCTAATGTAATTAATTAGTCATCTTCATACATTTATTTTACACATCTAAATGGCTTTCAACACTTGGTAGTTAATTTTTTTTTCTTATTTAAGTGAAACCAAAATGAACAAGTGCATTTGGGTGGCCTTCCATCTTTAACAACTTTAATTCTTACACTCAATAATTTTGAAGCAACTATTGATCTTTGAGGTAAGGTTCATTCACTTTCTTTAAGCAATTAATTAAACTAACTTAAGAGTAGCAACGTTTAATTGGATTTGAATAGACTTGTATGACTTAACAAATTTGAAAAAGTTGGATTTAAGTGGTAATCAAATTGCGAGCGTGCATATATTTACATCCATTCAATTACATTTCTAAGCTTTTTTATGTATCATATATTATTATCCCATGTTCTAAAGTTGAAGTTAAGCCAATCTTTATACAGGTAATGGAAGACAATTGTGTTTGATCAATTTAGAAGAAACTAACATAAATTTATCAAAAGTGATAGACTATGCATTCTTTTTGGTATTATATGTGGTTTTAGGTGAAATCAAAAGCTTAGCATACAATAAGCGAGATATTTGTGGTTCAAGAGCTCTTTACTGATGGGAGCAAGCTATACTTACAAATATGGTGTTGAAATAACACAATCCCACATATAAAACATACAAGGTTGTGGAGTGTTTGTATTACTATAAATAGAGGTGGTTTCTCCACTTTTAAATCATCCCAAAATTTGTAATGTTCTTTATAAGGAAAATTTTCCCTTTTCCTATTTGTAATTTTTCACTTGTAGGCGCAATTTGTTGAACCTCGTTAAATTTGCAACTCCCTAATTTTTTAAAATTTGAATTGCTAAAATATGTCAAGTGATTTAATTGGTTTAAATGGTTAAGGGTTTTAGAGGTGTGCATGAGGTCTTGTGTTTGAACCTTTTCCCTTTGAAAATTCTGTATTATTTTTATTTCTTCTTTTGACTCTTTCCGTGTAGATTATAATCTAATCTTGTCAGTTTGTTGGCAAGAATGAGTCTGCTGGTTTAGTGATAAAGTTTTAGCTTACCCTTGGGTCCCTAGTTCGAATCCTGTTATTGCCAAAGTTGAATTAATTTTATTCCTCCTAACTGTGTCGTCCATGTGGAGGACTCTGGGTGGAATTCGAATTACTAGATACCTCATAGGATAATGTTTTTTTATTTTTTAAAATATAAAAAATAATATTCTCCTAATTTTTCTCCCATTTCTTTATCGTTTCTTTCCCATTTTTCCCACTTCCTTTCTTCGCTTTTTTTTTCTTTTTATTTTTCCCCCTCAACTTGCTAGAATTTCTTTTCTCTTTGTTTTTTTTCCCTCTTTGCTTATTGTTCTTCTTCTTTTCGTTTTATTTTGTCTCTTGATTTTATGTTCGTTGTTCATTGATTTAGCGTTGACATCAATCCTCCATTCTTAGTTGCTAGTTGTGTGCTAAAGGGTGTTTAATAGCATAAATTTTCGCAGTTCATTATAGTTTTTGTTAGAAGGTCCTTTATTCCGATTGAGAGCATTTATTCGATTGTTGTTGGTGAAGATTTAATGGATTGATCAGGGTGATTTTGTTAGGTGAGATTTCTGCGATGCATAATCATCCTTCGGTGAATTAAGTGTGCTGGAAAATCTTTGCCTTTAAGGGGAAAGTATTTGATGCTAATTTGGGGGTTGTTCTTGTTAGGTGTTAAATACTAAATTTGAGTTTTGATTTTGATAATTGGTTATTAATCGAATTTGGCGTGGATGTTATGTATAGAACTTTGTTATTGTTTTAGTATCAATATCTCAAAATTAAGGTTTGTGTTTCTAAATCGAAAACATTAAAAACGGTCATGAAAATCTGGAATTTTGTAAAAATTTCAAAGTTGGTAGACTACGTCACACGGTCGTGTGGTTGGCCATGTGACAGACCATGTAGGCTACAGGATCTGGACAAGACGGGCGTATGGGCCTATTTTGGTCAATTTGTTGGGCCAGTTTGGGTCGAAAATAAGATTCTAAAATCGAATTTTTCGTTACTCTGTAAGCATGATATCCATAAAATTTAAGCGTATGTATGTTAGTAAAGCATGACTCTGGTTAGTCAAACTCTGGCTATTTGACATGATTTGTTTTGATGACACTTATGTAAGGATGTCATAAATCTATTTTTGCTATGATTATATGTAGCATGAAATGTTAGTATATTTTTGCATGTGCATTAGGGTAGGATATGATATGTGATGGAGGAAGTGTGTTTCTGGCAGTTTTACTACAAATCTGGCGGTATACCCACAATATATATTCTGGCAGTTTTACAACAATTTTGGTGGTATATCTGCAATATATGTGTATTCTGGCAGCTCAGTTGCGAACTTTCTGAGTGGCATATGACCACATTCTGGTGTAATGGTTGCATGGGTTCTTGTAGCCCTATATGGTGTGATTGGTTGGATGGAGTGGTGTGTAGCTAATTGGGGTAGGATTGTTTTTTATGATATATGTATCTACGCATGTGAAATATCTGATCTATCTATTCTGATATGTTCGTATAAGCATGTTTTGATGCGATTTATGCTTGTGCGCCAAGGAACACACAGGGCTTCTTAGCGCACTCTATTTATTTATCATTTTTCAGGTGATCTTTAGACTTAGGTTTGGTAGTGCTTAGGAGTTTGGTTTGGTTCACAGTTTTTTTTTCAAAAACTTTTGTTTTGTATTTTATGGATTGTTGAAATATTTTCGAACTTTAACTTTGGTATTTGGGTTTTGCTAAATATTTTTATTTAGTTATTTTAAAAGTTGGCATGGTTTTCTGATAACTTGCACTAAACGAGCAATTTAAAAAACGAATAAACCTAAATTTTTTCGTTGCAAAGTTTTAAATAAGATTATGCATTTTGCAAGCAAGTAACTATAGTCAATTTCGAGATGGTTTTGTAAAAAAGATCAAATATCATAAGCAAACGATTTAAGATTTCACATAAACATTTTATGTAGGTCAAATTTATCCTACCAATAAGTCATGATGAGTTTTTACAAAGTTTTTGATTTTCTATTTCAAAATTAGGTCCATTTTGTAAATAAATAACCAACATTTTCAATGCATTAGTATAACCCCCCAGATGTATTTTCAACTTAAATAAATAACTATACGCCAACCTCTAACTCGACCACCTTGTACACATTCCACTTGATTGGCAGATTACAAACTTCCTATCTTATAGTGGATCCCATTTCGCAATCACTTGAATATAGAAATGAGATACAATTCTCATAATGATATACCTTCAAACACTACTCTCGATCGATTCATATACTGGCTCTAGCGGCTCTTAAAATACCAGTCACACCGTAACTTCATGTAACACCCCTTACCCGTATTCAATGCCAAAATAGGGTACGAGGCATTACCAGACTTGCAACACAAGCATTCACACAATTTTGAGTCATAAATTTGTGTCCAATTTAAAACCATTCATATTCATTCATAAAGTCCGTAATACGAGCCTACGAAGCCCAAAACATACTTTAAAAGTGGTTCGAAACTAAACTGAGAACTTAGGAAATTTTTACAAAACTTAGAAAATTTTTGCCAACTATAGGGCTCACACGCCCGTGTGGTTCAAGGAACACGCACGTGTGACCCTGCGATACGTCCATGCTTCAGACCGTGTTCAATTTAGGGTGCTCTCTGACTTGTGCCACACGGTTGTGCCACACGCTCATGTACTAGGCCGTGTGCTTATTTAATTTAATTCAAATTAGGTGCAGGTTTCACACTACCACAACATACGCCCGTGTTCTATGCCGTGTAGCACACACGGCTGAGACACACGCCCATGTCTATACCCATGTGCTATATTCTAGACATTCTATTTTTAAAAATTAAGGTGTAGGGGACACACAGCCAGAACATGCCCGTGGGGCAGGCCGTGTGTCTACCCGTGTGGACAAAAATAAGGCTATTCACCAAGCCATTTTCCACCCTCATTTACACCTACACTTACACCAATTCAATGGCACAATTCATAGCATACTTCGGCAACCAAAACATCCACAACCAAGGCAATAACATCACATCCACATGCTAACTTCTCACATGTTTTAACACCATAATTTTTCAACACAAATCATGCAATTTTCCAAATTCATGAATGGTATCAACATATAAATATACTCATAACCAACATTAGCCAACTTACATGGCCATATACAAAATGAAATCATTAACCATTATAAGCCAATATATTTCGCCACATTACCAATGACACATATAATAAAATGACCATGTCCCTATACATGCCATAACTTAAAATATTAACATTTCATTGGTACCCAAAATAATGGTTGATAGTGTAACACCCCAAACCCGGCCCATACGCCACGGCCGAATTTAGAATGCCACTGCGGAAAACGTTTGAAAAATATTTGACTTAAAAGTAAAAACATAAAAATTTGTTGTCTTTACTAAAACATTGTATAATTAAAATTCCAAATAAATTTAAGTTGTTACAAATTCTTCGATTTAAAAAAACTCTAACATATATTTTAAAATATAAGTTGCTAAAAATAAAACATTTTCAAATAATAATATAATCGACAATCCAACTTAAAACATAATAAAAATCCTTAAATACTTAAAGTGGCCCTTATTACAATAAATAACCTTTCATAAATAAAATGTGTAAAACAAATAAAATATCTTCTGCATGGGCCGCCTCGTATCCACTCCAACTCGGTCCAAGCTTTATGCATCACCTGCGATGTTGGTAAAAATTTGGGTGAGTCATACAGACTCAGTGTGTAATTAGTCCACTGAATCCCACCCACATGTGGGCTTAGCCCACAACCACATATCATGTCACAATTCAGATAGTAAGGCAACTTATTCACATCATTTCCACAATTGGGCCTTGGCCCATATAATCACTTAATTTCACATATTGGGCTTGGCCCATTTCCACATCGATCCACATTTCACACATGATTATGCAAAGTAAATGCACCCAACCCAGCCTAGAGTCCATCCGTTACACCTACCTTGGCAGACCTGCTGCCCAAGGCCGTGGCTAATCCACCGATCAACTAAGTGATCCCACATATCTTACCTTGGCAGACCTGCTGCCCAAGGCCGTGGCTAAGCCACCGATCACCTAAG
The DNA here is from genome assembly GCA_005393395.2 of Gossypium australe. Classification (NCBI taxonomy): domain Eukaryota; kingdom Viridiplantae; phylum Streptophyta; class Magnoliopsida; order Malvales; family Malvaceae; genus Gossypium; species Gossypium australe. The sequence continues at coordinate 103,073,117 of CM016623.1, forward strand.
TGACCCCACATGTCCATATCCACGAGGTGACTCGAGGTCGTCCTCAATCCACGGTGATGCATACAGCTATCATCCGCCGAGATGTGGCACCTAGCCAACACCTCCCTTGATGAAGCACATAGCTAACATCAAGTGCCAATGTAGCACAAGGCTAACATCAGACCACGTACATAAATGTACACCCTGTCCTTCGATAGTCACATTCACATCCCATCCCATGCACATGCAACATATGATAATGTCATAACATAATAAAATAATGCATGCACTTGCTATTCGGCACACAATCATATTCTCATTGGCATATTCACATTCTTAATAATTAACACTGACCTGCTTTCCGATATACCCCGTAAGGGTATCCATTCATAATCGCCACTGCACATATTAGCATTTACACAAAACATACAACATAACATAAACCCGGAAAACAGTGGGTTAATCACACACCTTACTATTAGCGAAATCCCTAGCTACTTGAATTTAACATGATCCTGGAACGTGGTTTTTCCTCCTCCCTTAATGCCGATTTAGTCTCCTACCAAATCCCAAAATATTTGCTTGCTCCTTGAGACTGTCGAAATTCTTGATGATCAAAACCCGAGAGATCTCCTTTAAAGCTCCTTAATGTCGGCTACAAACAAAAGGCACACATAACATGGCTTATGAATATTAGGCTAACCCAAAACCAAGGCCTTAACACTTGATTCGGCACACCAACAGAAATAGAACCCAAACTGATTACTAGGATAGAAAATACTTACCACTACTCAAGCACCCTCAGAGAAACGGCTTCTAGGTCCCAAAGAGAAAGAGTTTCGGCACTTAATGGTGAAGAGAGAAAACGTAACAATGGAGAGGGTTTAATGCTTAGAGTATTCGGCTACGGTGTTTCCAAATGAAGATGTAATATTCGACAATGGCAACCTTAAGGGAGATTTCGGTTTAAGCAAAATAAAAGAAAAAGAAAGAGATGTGAAAGAAGGAAGAAAATACATGCACAAATGGTTCTAACTTATGAAAGAAAAGGGTGAGGTTTAAGAGAGAATGGAACAAATTTTGTCAAAAGAAAATGGCCAAAATGGCACTTTGATGGCATTAGGATTTCGACACCACACTAGAGAAGGAACAGAAAACCCGAAAATAAACACCTAAACTCCTTAAGAGAAATTCGGCTACTCCCCTCTACCCACAAAAACCGAAATGATCTACAAAGATATTTCCTTGGCCGGCCAACTCACATACTTATCACAAATCCCCTATTTTCCTCTTTAATTCCTCCTAATCACTTTCAAAATTAAGCCAACCCCCCTAGTCCATGAAACCGTCCACATACATGGACAAGTTGGCCATTAAAAAGTTTCCAAAAACCTCATCCCTTAATCCATGCCTTTTGTCCCCTTATCATACCATATTTTCTTGATTCCATACCTTAAGTTAATCACTTGCCTTTTTCCCTTAGTCTACTATCCATAAAAGAAAATAGTCCAACCTTACCTTAATTAGAGTTTGACCAACACATGACATACACATGCAAAAATAAAAGTCACCTTATTGCCATCCATGGGATTCGAACCTAAGACCATTAATACACTCCACACTCCACTTGCCACTTTACCAATTGACTCCTTGTGATTAAAACCTCAAACTAATTTTCTTAAGGCCAATTTTGCTTAGCTCCCCTTCTAAGACTAAAAATCTAATATTTTTCTAAAGCATTCCCTTACATTCTAAAATTCTAAAAACCCTTAAAACATATCCAAACACACACTAAGCCCACTATCACTTGAATTATGCATAAACGCATAACCCCTAAATCTAGGATATTACAGATAGTGTGAATGGATCTCCGACGATATCCGATCCCGAGCTAGCTTGGTGACACTATAAGATAAGGGAAAGAAAGGGGGTAAGCTATATAGCTTAGTAAGTTCATATGCAAATAATAAACAATATTAACTAAACATTTGTCAAATAAATAACTTAACATATACTAACATAAATGTCTTTAAAATTTCATGAGCATAACTTACTCAATCGCATTCCTACCATTAGTTCATCATATACCGAATGTAACACCCATTACCCATATTCAACGCCGAAACAGGGTACGAGGCATTACTGAACTTATATACAAGCAATTATTCAAAATCGAGACATGACCTTCCATTCAAAATTAAAACTTTTCATATTACCTTTTATACAAGCCTACGAGGCCTAAATCACACTTTAGGAACAATTTGGGATCTCTAGAAGACTTAGAAAAATTTTCATCAAACAGTCCATATGCCCGTGTGGAGAAAAGGACACGCCTGTGTGGAACTTCACATACCCGTGTTTCACACTCGTGTGGATTTATTTCTCACTTTGATCCTATACGGGTTTTCACACGATCGAACACACGCCCGTGTCTTAACCCGTGTGCAAAAACCTTGGCATTCTGTTTCTGACGTCATCACCCTATAAATGTCACACGGCCAAGGCACACGCCCGTGTCCTTCGAACGTATGGCTAATTAAATTCCTAATTCAAGTGCAGACTTCACATGGCCTGGGCACATGCCCATGCCTAAAGCTGTGTCCTCCACACGGTTGAGACATACAGCCGTGCCTCTGCCCGTGTGGTTACTACAGAGCATTCTAACTTGCCAACCTAGCATGCAAGGGGACACACGGCCTACCAACATGCCTATAGGACTGACCGTGTGTCCCACACGGCCTAGACACACGCCCGCGTGGCTACCCGTGTAGACAAAAATAAGGCTATTTACCAAGCCCATATTGCCACCCCTACTTGCACCATCATAAACCATATTAAGTAACCAATTCATTCATGCATAAATAAACCAACTAAACAACCATGCAACTTGCACATTCATGAATAACCTCATCATTTCATAGATTAATAAGAAAGAGCCATTAACTATGGCCTTATACAAAAGAATCCATCCTCAAATGAGCCAACACATTTGGCCAAAACAATATGACATTCAGCTAAAACTAAGTCCCTATACATGCCATACTCAAAATGCTAAATCTAACAATACCAAGATGCGCTGATAGTGTGGGTGATCTTCTGATTATCTCCGTATCCCGAGCTGGCTCTTCAACACTATAAAACAAGGGAAAAGAGAAAGGAGTAAGCTTTAAGCTTAGTAAGTATATATGTAAACAATAAGCATCATACCACATACTAATCAATCAAAAACATTACATACTATGTAAAAGCAATTCAATCCTCATAATCATGCTTACTCATTTCAAACCTTACCACATCCCAAACACATATTATAAACATTGCTCACATTTACTTGCACTTATATCCTGCACTTATCACCACAAAGCCACATGTAATTTCACTTAGACAAGTTTCTCAACGTACACATTAGAATAATGTTGGATACTTGGTGGTTTCGCACACAGCCCACCATTTATAATTAACAAGGTGGTATCGCACACAACCCACCAATATTTACAAGTTTACGGTGGTATCGTACACCGCCCACCAATATTTACTTATTCATATATGTTAACCATATCATTTTTCTATTCAAAAGGTTCATTCGGGAATTTCCTCACTTTCTATCATTTATTGGATAACCACACTATTCATTCCCATTTCACGTCATGCATTAATAGGTGAAACATACGTAATAAGGATGTATCATTTACACATAAACTTACCTCGATACAAAATATGTCTGTTTGCAATTTAGTCCGTAACCTTGCCCTTTCCTCGGTCAAGGTTGATTCCACGTTCTTCTTGATCTATAATAACATATTTAACTTATTAAATCACCACATTATTCAAAACATTTCAAAATTTCTATTTTGGCAAAATTACCATTTTGCCCCTATACTTTCACAAAATTACACTTTTGCCCCTAAGCTCGTAAAATGAAATGTGTTCATTTTTCACATATCCAAGCCTAGCTGATTCATTTTCTCTCTTATAGCAACTCAAAATTTCAATTATTTCACACCTTTATCATTTATTTTATAACTTTTACAAAATAGTCCTATTAGGAGTTTTCATGCAAAGTCCTTTCACAAAAGTTGTTCTTCAACCCACTAGGGTTCATTTTCTTCCATAAAAACTCAGCAAACAGCATAAGCACTCTCATGGTAAATCCCTAAACTTTCAACCATTTTGCAAAATAGTCCCCTCATTAGCTAGCTTAAGCTTGAGGGGTTCCAAAAGTACAAATATTATCAAGAAAGACCACTAAAATCACTTACTTGAAAGGAGGATAAGTTGCTGAAATTTCAAGCTCCCAACCCTTATGCTTGAGTGAAAAATTCGGTGGAAGAAAAAGAGAAATGAAAAAGATGATAGCCATTTCTTTATTTTATCATATTTTATTCATTTAGTCACTTAATGTCACCAAACATTGACCAAATTTAAATCTTTTGTCCCCTTGGCCTGCCATCACCCTTAGGAAGGCCTAATTGCACATTAAGGACCTCCAATTTAATATTTTATAGCTATTAGACACCTCTAGCTTTTAAAATAAAACTTTCGTACTTTATGCGACTTAGTACTTTTTCGCAATTAAGCATGTAATCACCAAAATTAATGCACCAAAATTTTCATGCACTCATACAATCATGATATAACACATATAATAACATTAAAAATAATTTCTCTGGTCTAGGATTAGTGGTTCCGAAACCACTGTTCCGACTAGCCCCAAAATCAAGCTGTTACACCGAATCCATTTCCATTGAGTTTTTTGTACATACCTGTACCAACTTGTAACATAATCACATACTTTCTCATCATTGACATACCCGTTGAACCACTTGGAATACTATCGGATTCACGGAAAAAATTGCACATAAGTGCTACATATGTAGCCAATGCTACCACAAATCTCATAACACATATAGGCTCACTCTCGAGCTATCCACGGGCCTGCTCACACAAGCTGTCAGTCAAGACGTAGCTGCTCAGTGCTGCTCACACAAGCTATCAGGTATCCGCAACATATGTCGGTATACCCAGCCACCGGTAGGACGTACAAGACCAGCACCCAGGACACATAAATAACATAATTACATATTCACATGGGTTCCTAGTGACATGTCACTTGTATCCTAATCTATTCCTAAGGTTCAACTGGGATTTTCTCGCTTGTCGAAGCTTCGTCAATTACATCCATAGAGTCAATCATACAATTCATTCAATATCAAAACATTATAAATACAATTGTAACGTTGCATTATTAACATACGAACTTACCTCGGTACATAAGTAGTAAAAATAGACCTAATCGTCAAACACCTTAGTTTTCCCTCGATCTAGGTCCGAATCTCGTTTTTCGTAATCTATAATAGCAAATTTAACTCATTTAATACTCACATTATTCATTTCAGCCCAAAAATCACATTATGGCAAAATTACCTTTTTGTCTCTAATTTTTCAACATTTTACACTTTAGTCTCTAGGCTGATAAAATGAGTTTCATGTGATTTCATTACACCCAAGCCTAGCCGTATTCCTTTCTCATAATATCCCACATTTTTCATTTATTCACATTTTTACACACATTTTACAACTTTTACAAAGAAGCCTCTTTTTGACATTTCCATCAAAAATCACTTTGTAAATGTTGTTTATCTAACACCAAACATACATATTCTACCACTAAACATCAAAATACTCAAATATCTAACATGGGTAAAATTTTAAACTTTGGTTTTCTTTCAAATTAGTCCTTGAAATAGCTAAATCAAGTTACAACATTCACAAAAACGTAAAAATCATTAAAAACGGGACAAAGATGGACTTACAATCGAGCTTGAAAGCTTGGCCAAACCCTAGATATGGTTTCTCTTCAAATTTTAGACTAGGGGACTAAATTGGAGAAGATGACACCTTTTATTTTAGTTATTTTGGCTTTATTTACCAAATGACCAAAATGCCATTAATGCCTAACTTCAAAATTTCACCTAACCACGTCTATTTTTGTCCATACTAAGACATAGTGGTCTAATTACCATCTAAGGACCTCTAATTTAAAATCTCATAAGAATTGGACACATTTAACACATAGAACTCAAATTTTATACTTTTTGCAATTTAGTCCCTTTAACTAAATTGAGTGCCCAAACATCAAAATTTTCAAACGAAATTTTCACAATAAAAATAAATTTTATTGCATCAAATTTGTGGTCCCGAAATCACTGTTTCGACTAGACCCAAAATCAGGCTTTTACAGTTCATGTCGATCTAGACAATGAACTTGGTTCGATGAAAGTAATATTTTAGATCACCAAATAGAAATTCAAGGAACTTTAATACAAAATTGGAAAACTTCAAGATGTGGCGAACACTTACACCACCCATAATTACATATATGCCAAGCTCTCTTTCTAACCTAGCGAGTTACAATGGCAGATTCATCACTCAAGTACACTACCGAGGACTCTTTTAGAAAATGCCTCAAAGGCATACCCAGATCTCACCATAAAGGCAAACTAACCACTTGCCACTTAGGCATTACTAAATTTTCCTGATGGGCTTTCTAGACATTACGCCACATAGGCTTTCCAAGTAACCTGCCACAAAGGCTTCCTAAATAAATCACCATAAAGGTTTTACAAGTAACTCGCCACAAAGGCTTCCCAAATAAATCACCACAAAGGATTTACAAGTGACATGCCACAAAGACTTGGCTTTGTTTGCCACCAATGCACCACTTAAACCACCATGTTGGACAATATGAAATTTCCCTAAACTCAGCACCGCCTGAGGTTTGCCCATCATCGCCCTCGGGGCAAGTAAAAACCCTAGTAGACAAATACGGCTCATTTTCCATTCTTAGAATGTGTCGTGGCCATGGTCTTTACACATATCACCCATGCTGGCCTTATTTCAAGTTTATTGTCCTAGCAGACATCAACAAGCACCACCGTAGGGTTCATTATCATATCACATGTTTTCCCGACTATCCGCCCAAACCCCCTTGTCACCAACCAAAATTTGGCATGTACCACTCTAATAACATATATTTACATAGACTTCATTCACACCCTTAACAGAATCATATTTATCAACACAAAATTTCCTATCCATGCTTACTACACATCGTCATTTTCATGTAGCACATCGTACACTTCAATACATACATACAAACGTTTCACAGAGAAAACACACAACCATACATACATACAGAAATTCCTCAAGAAGCTATACATATCTATATGAACATCGACCGTACAAGGAATCATCATAATATATCATGCAGAAGTTGGGTCTAGAGACTCACCAGAGACCTACTTTTACCTCGACCTAGAGTTTCTATTTCGATTGTCCTTCCCAATCCAATAGCAGCAACTACTTACGTGATCATGGAATTTCCATTAGAACCTCCATTTACAGATAGTTTACTAATATTTCAACTATGTGTGACCCTCATTTAAGGCCTTTCACTCACACCCTATTGTTCTTACCCTTTTAACATCCTTACTCAACAACAATCATAACATACAAGCCTATAAGACTTAACAAAAGGTTGAATCATTCATTGATTAAACGAGGTCTTAGCTCTACCTTAACAAAGAAGAAAAGAACATTTATGTTAGAAAGAAGGACCAGAACGTAGAGTAGAAAGAGAACCATCTAGAAAGTCTTCCCTCGTCACTAGATATATACTCCCTCTACCCCTATTGTGGACTTTGACAACTAACGATGCTTACCTAATCCAAATCTCCTAATTTTCCCATAAAAAATAGAGGGAAGGTAAAGAGAATCTGACAAAAATCTTCGTTACTATTTTTCCAGCCATATAGAGGGTCTGATAAATCCAATTGACTCTCAACTAGTCCTGTTATGAAAACCAACTGGAATGTGCTCGTAAACTGAGCGTACTATAACTTGGTGGTGACTCGCATATGGTGTGGTCTTAAAGACAATCAAGTCTTCTATAGCTTTCTCACACACTTGATAGGCTCTTAATGCTCAGCCAAAACTCTAGGGCGTACTTTTTCTTAGTCGTCCTCTTTCCTCACTTAAAAATACCTTATAACTAAATCCTTAAATACCGCTAATGGACAGATACTTTAACATTAGAATGTCTCAATACTCTAACTCATCTACAAGTCAGTAGGGTGGTAGATTATACTACCACAAAGCCAAAATAGTTTACATACATACTTACCTTTTTGGATCCGCCGTTTTTGGGGTGTGACAATATACATGATCCAAGAAAGGAGCATTGGCAAGCTATGAAATGAATTTTGTAATATATCTAAAGTAAAATTGATATTGGATTGATTTTGGAGCAAGAAGATAATCAAGATGTGGTTGGATATTGTGATTCGGACTATGCTCATGATCTGGACAATCGATGACCAACTGTTGGTTATGTGTTTACTCTTGCAAATGTGTTAGTTAGTCAGAAGTCTACTTTACAGACAACAGTTGTTTTATCTTCTAAAGAAGCGGAGTATATGGCAATCACAAAGGTTGTAAAAGAGGCAATTTCGCTTCAAGGGTTGCTTGTTGAATAGCAAATTAAGCAGAAGTATGTCAAAATAAATTGCAATAGTTAGAGTGCTATTCAATTAGCAAAGAATCAAGCTTATCATGCAAGGACGGAGCACATTAATGCCTAGTATCATTTGTATGAGAGATTTTGGAAAAAGGTGGAGTAAAGATCTAGAAAATTTCAACCATTGAGAATCATTCCGATATGATGACTAAGGTTGTGATTGCGGTCAAGTTCTAACTATGTTTGGACTTGATCAATGTTAAAACTTGAAGGTTGAAATTTGGAAACATTATCAAAAGTTATTTTGTAAGGAGATTGAAGATGTGGGAATTTTCATTTTGTAAGGAGATTGAAGATGTGGGAATTTTCTAAGGTGGAGATTCGTTGAAATAGCACACTCCCACATCTAAAAAAATACAATAACGTGAAGTGTTTGTACTACTATAAATAGAAGTGGTTTCTCCAACTTTAAATCATCCTAAAATTTTTCATCTTCTTCATAAGAAAATATTTCCCTTTCTCTATTTGTAATTTTTCACTTGTACATTTGCAATGAAATATATTTGGTAGTGTTCGAAGACATAGGTGTAATTCGCTGAACCTCATTAAATTTTTAATGTTCTTTATTATTTTTATTTATTTGTCAATATTTAATAAGGTACAATTATAGTGATATATTGTGTTATTAAATTACATTTTAGGGAGATTCTATCTAAGATGTTGGGTTTTAAGCGTAACCGTTTGTAACCCCTATAATCTTTCTTGGGAATTAAACCTAGTGTGGTTTTCTAGTACATTAATGTATTTTATTTGGTCTTATTCGCATGATATATGGGTCTCATGAAAAAAGCACTTACTATCGTCAACTTTTCTCACACATTCTTGGTTCATAAGAACTCTACTATCGGTTTTTTGGCATTAAACTTACATGAGTCATTTGCCTTTATGTTGGAACCATTCTTCTAATAACATTGGTTCTCCTTGGTTATATGATAACTAAAAAGCCTACCAGATCTAAAACACAGTGAAAAACCCATATTTTTTCTTTTCGGAGTGCGATTTGTAACTTTTGCTCTCACTTCTGGAATTCGTCTAGCTTGTTTCAAGCTTATTTATCTTTAGATTCTAGCCTACAATTTGTATGACACAACATTTCTTATTATGAATTTTAGTTATTTCTAGTTTGTCAAAAAAAATTTATGTAATGTTTCACTGTATCAGTTTCTTTATTCTATTTTTAGTTTTTAATGTATGTTATTTGTGAATCGTTGATGCAAAAATTTTATGAAATTGGTTAGTGCTGGTGTTTATGCATATGTCGTATTTTTTTCTATTAGTGTTGTCTATTCTAAAATATGTATAGTGAATTCAGTGTCAAGTTGTTTGAAATAAATTGAAGATATTAAATATGATAAATTTTAATCAATCTATTAAAGGATATTTTATTATTTTTATGTTTTTGGGTTTTTATGTAACAGCCCGATTTTGGGCCTAGTCGGAACAGTGGTTTTCAGACAACAAATCTGACGTAAGAAAATTTATTTTTATTATATTTTTATGGTCTACAATTTCACGGAACGATTTCGTGAAAATTTCGTTCAAAAATTTTGACGTTTGGGCACTCAATTTAGTCAAAAGGACTAAACTGTAAAAAGTGCAAAACTTGAGTTCTAGAAGTTAGAGGTGTCAAATTGCTATGAAATTTTAAAGTAGAGGTTCTTAAATGGTAATTTCCCATTGATTAAATTTTTTGACAAAAATGGATATGGTATATGTTAGATAAGACTTTTTTTTGTAAGGGCATTTTGGTCTTTTTGTAAATTAAATGAATTAAAAACAAAATTAAAATGCCAAATTTGTCCATCTTCTTCATATGGACGAAATTTACCAGGAGAAGACATGGCTAGGGTTTTCTCAACTTCCCAAGCTCATGGTAAGTCCGTTCTAGCCCCGTTTTTCAAGTGATTTACGATTTTGGAGTCACGTAGCTCGATTTAGCTTATGCTACCAATAATTCATGCTAGGGTTCATCTTTGGAAAATTACCCATAGGTTAAAAGTGTGTATTTTGATGTTTTATGGTAGAATATGAAGCTTGAAATTATGTTAAAGAACTTTTGCTAAGTGATTTTAAGTGAAAAAGAGTAAAATGACATAATTAGTAAAAATACCTAATGTTCATAAGTGTATGTTAGAGTAAGAATTTGATGTTGCCATAGAAAGGAAAAATGATCAACATGTCATTAAACATAAGAAAAAGGAATAAAGTTTAATTTACAAGCCTAGGGGTAAAAGTGTAATATTTAAAAAGTTAGGGGGCAAAATTATAAATTTGCCATAATTTGATATGTGAATTGAATTGATTAGTGTGTTGATAAAATGTGTTAAATGAGTGTTATTTGACATGTTAGATCAAGAAATTATGAAATTTGGACTAAGATCGGGGAAGAACAAAGTTGTGGGCTAAGTCGGGAAAATTAGCCGTTTCGGCATTCGAGGTAAGTTGGTGTTTTAATAATAATGCAATAATGTTGTAATTTATATTTGAAAGCTAAATTAGTGAATTAATTGAATTACGTTGAATTAAATGTTTAATGTGCCAAGTTTATAAACTGATTTTTAAATATGTCTATGGTACATGGAAGTGCATTGAAATATTGTACTTAAATGTGACTTCTATGATTGTGAATGTTATGAGTAATTGTGAATTAGTGTTATCATGAGACAAGTGATTAAGTGAATATTGACTAAGTGTTAACAAGTGTGAAAAAGTCCCGACTGAACCTTAGGAAACGATTAGGATACAAGTGACATGTCACTAGGAATTTCAGTGTTTTCTGTAACACCCCAAACCCGGCCCAAACATTACAACCGGATCTGGCATGTCACTAAGGAAATCTAGTAAAACATGTCGCAATTTCGGGGAATATTTTTCTTGTATTTAGTCTTCCGTTTGGGAAAACCTAAATATTTGATAGGTTTAAATAAGATATAAATTTAATTTGTTGATTTATGAATTAAATTAAAAAAAAAACTTTAATTCATGCCTTAGTTTAATTAAAGTTTAAGTGTATAAAAATAATAAAAGCCCAAATTAAAATCCAAAACAAAGTATAATAGTCTAGTGGCTCAAGGCCTTATTACAACCATATTTAAAACTCACTTAAATAAAAATATAAAATAATAAACTAAAGTCTTTTCGCTGAATCCAAATGTTCTTTTGCATGGCCACCTTGCTCTCCTCTCCAGCCCGGTCCGGTGCACTAAGTGTCACCTGAAATTGTTAAAATAAAAAGGTGAGTCACGAGACTCAGTGTGCATCCCTCAAGCACCGTTAGATTGGGCCTTAGCCCACAGATCAGAACATAAAACATAGTACAGAAAATAACATACATAAAACCCAACCCATTCCTAGGTTTCCATCCGCTACACACCACCCTTACCTGCCAATCACACCATTGGGGATTTCTACAATCAACCCACACCGCTACACACCATCGATGGCAGTCATGCTGCAGTTAGCTGCTCATCGTCAAAGTTGTGACAGAGTCACCAGGCTGAAATGGCTAGAGCCACCAGAAACAGAGTATGTGACAGAGTCACCAGGCTGAAATGGCATAAGCCACCAGAACAGATCACTTCCCCTTTCATCAATCACCCAACCTCAAGCATACATAGAAATTGACATATGAAACATATTGTTTTTAACAGAACATTCAATGAGGAATGGCAGAAAATACTAACCTAATATTTAGCCTTTACCCTTCTCGGGTTTTCAAACGTTATGTCGGGATTTCGGCATTTAACAGAGTATAGCAGACTTATACATATATATACATTAGCAACCAATCTAATAGTGTGAAAGGTTACACACCTGATTAATGTCGATACCCTTGCTAAATCGGTCTACAACTTTGCTCAAAAAGCCGGAAGTATGCGAAAATAGGGCCTCTCCTATAATCGGCCATGGTTAGTGTTCTACCCGGTTTTACACACTAAAATCAATAGATTTTATTACCTTGAAATCCGAAAGTAACACGATTCGAGTGTTACTGAGCTATGACTTTAGAGACCTACGCGGTAGACTCCACTTCAGATCCCGGAATACCGAAAATAAGAGAGAAATAAGAGATTAGTTTCTAAATAGCCATTCAGCTAGGGACTTTGAAAAGCCGAAGAAACATTAAAATCCCGAAATCAACACTTACCTATTGTTTCCTTTAGATTTCGGCACAAGTAGGCTCCACTAAAGAAGATTCGGCAACTTCAGGAGGTGAGATCCTAGGGATTTCGGCTTTTGGAAGAACAAAGGATTTGAAGAGATGGCTAATGTAACACCCTTAACCCGTATCCGTCGCCAGATTGGGTTTAAGAGGCATTACTACTCTAAATTAAATTTCGAAATAGACTTCAATTGGATTCAAGCACAATCAATGCAATTATTTCCATATTATAATACACTACAACCGATTATAATTATAAAAAATAATAAATGAATAATGAGTATTGTTACCATGCTGAATACACACAATATCTGAACCACATAACTTAAACATTTATGACATATATATTATATATATATATATATATATATTTATCGGGTATCCACCAGAATTTATATAACATAAACTAAATTTCATTTATAACACAATAATACATACGCATTTTAAAATCAATTGAACCATTTTACCAGTTAATAATCAACTACACAAAACAACATATTAGTATTGAAAATGGTTATTATTAACAAATAACTTGTTACAATATGTAAAGAATAAACATACTTATTTACCACTTATAAAACCATGCGCATGTGACCATAAAAAATATAATCATCACATAGTCAACTTGCTCAAGCACATCATTATTTAATTCTTACTAAACATATCAAGCATATAATATTTGCCAAGGCCGAAATAAATGTATTACTCAAATATCATTAATAAACATGACAATACAAGTATACATAAATTTACCTTAATCACGATTATATACACATCATAAAAATAGTAAACATAATTCACGTATCAACTAAAAACTAAGAATAAATTTTCTAAACCATCACCTAATGTCTATATACATATATATAAATATACATGTATCAATAGCACATTCCATATATAATATAGGTCACGATCGTTAAAACATCCAATAACATTATGAACAAGCTATGAAATTCAAAACGTAAAAACGATACTTAACCAAAAGAAATAGCCATTTTCGCAAGGCTATATTTATATACATGATCAAACATCATATATTTCAAAACTTAGTCTAACCTATACATGCCTTCAAAATCATAACCAAAATTTTAAAGTACCAAAAAGGAGGCGATAGTGTGGATGGCTTTCTTGACGATCCCTCTCGAGCTCGTAGTTTAACCAAAATCTATAAAACAAAGGAGAACATTTCACACAAATAAGCTTACTAGCTTAGTAAGTCCTAAGTTCCTGATTATATAACATTTAAATAATTTAGCTTATGACATTGCACATAAACATTTAAATATATAAATATATTTGCACAAGGCCGAATACTATTAGTTCATTAACCGAAGTAATTGTACTTCATTTCCATAAACCTGTATTACTCCGAGACAAGATTAAATATATTACAAAAATCACATACTCCAAATCGTGTAATTATAGCATTCATATCAACCATACTATCGTATTAAAATTTCCTTTATTCTTAGCATTTATACATGAAAAACCGAATTTCCATAATAGTACATTAAACTCCATTTCAATCACATGATACTCATACACATCCATCTTAACCTCAAATACACATAACATAGTTCTCATAGTATTTACTTGACTTAAGTAATATTAAGCATAACATACCTTACATG